>VMRM01000004.1:9944766-12924766 GCA_010277075.1 Poeciliopsis retropinna
TCTCAGAATTTTTTACTTCTACTTCAGAATTAACTTTTATTTATTTATTTTTTCCAATGTGGGTTTTTTGCAAAATGATGGAAAATCAGTTAATATATTAAAGTTTTTAACCATTTCATTGGTGACGTACAGGCAGGAGGAGCCTGCTGTTATAATGGCAGCGTTTGAATGGGAAAATGAGAAAATTTAGCAATTTTGAAGAAAAAATAACCAAAATTGGCTAAGCTAAATAAAAAACTAAATACTTCACAGTACAAAACACAGGTTGAAAATATCAATATAAATTATTGATTTATATCTTATATTATTCTTCCATGAAGTTAGGTGAGCCTCTGCCTCACCTGACCAGACCTCACTGGTTTTTACCCATTTTAACTGGTAAACTCTTCAGATTGGACTGTCAACAACGAGATGCCAGAAATGACTAAATTTTCCTCTGATTTGTACGTAACTGCGACACAATGAAACAACTACAGCAAAGCAGAAATGAAGTATGGCATACTCACCGATAAAGATGTTTCTCCTGTCACTTCAGGGATGTTTTCGTTCTTCCACAACTTGACCACTTTACTTCCTGAAATCAGCTCAGCTTTGAGATTCTATGGTTTCTAAAAAATACAAAGGGGAGCCGTCAGCGCCCCGCAGTGGCAGGGAACGGTACTGCAATGCTGACGGATTGCAAATTAGTCATGGCTATAAATGTTAATGTACAAACATGCTAACTGTTCCTATCAAATAATTAAATAAATAAAACAATATAATAATATTAAAATAAGAGTAGAAAAATATTCTGTAAAAACTCCAGTAAAGTACTGAGTAATAATTTGATTATGTCTGATTTAATTTGTGAAAATGGTCAGGAGTCAAATCCAGGATCTATGAGGCAATCAGCCAGACAAAAAAAATGTAATGTTATATTATGTAATTCTACTATAGTAAAGAAACAAATAGTATCATTACAAGTTTAAAAATTCAGTCAAAAGGACAGCAAAAAATCTAAATAAATAAACAAAAAAGTTACAACAATTTGTGACTAGACTAAATGTTTTTCCATCGTTTCATGTGAAATCCTGCCAAAAACAAAGAGATTGCTTCAAGAAGCATACTGTTCTTGTGCCTGACAAGAATTAATAAAAAGTTTAGCCTTTTCACAGAATTTGTAACAGTGAAATGGGTTGTTTGCTGCTGAGTTTATTGTAGATTGGAACAAGACATGAGGCATTTTTAAATCCGTCTAATAATTTACCTGCTTAAATAGTCAACAAGGTTTGATATTTAGACCAGAAAAAGTCTGTAGCTGTGACTGGAAAATTCAACTGCTCATAAATAACATCAGCTCAGACATAAAATAGTAAAATAGTTTAATTTTCTATCATTCCACACTACCTCATGTTTTTTCCAGGGATCACCCTTTGTGGAGTCTCACCTGAACAACTTCTTTAATTTCTCAGGAAAACGTATCAGAAAATTAAGACTTTTTTTATTTTTAAATTCACGTTTATTAACAATTACTGCACCTGCATTCTTTGTATCTTTCCCTTTTTACTGAACATGAATCACCAGAAAACAACACAAAAGACACATGAGTGACAGGCTATGCTCAAGATAATATTTAGTTAAACTGTATCAGTGAATCAGTTAAATAGTTTTTATTCATAGTTATGAAAGTAATGAATAAAATCAACAGTTAACCCAGCCAGATGTCAGATCAGTGTGAGAATTGCTGCCATACTGCTATACTGTAAGGATGGAGAAATGTTCTCCCTATTCTTAAAACATTCCTCTTTATAAATGTTCCTGTGAGGATCCTTTCACACAACTCACATTGTTCCTTCTTGGAAAACTTTTGTAACAACGTGGAACACATTTATACACAAGCAACAAAAAAACAGATCTGTGGTTTTCTATTAAAACTTCTCAATGCAGCATTTTCTGCTGGGCCTGTGTGTAGGTGGGCCAAGATGTGTTCATCTGTGTTTTACAACAGAATCGTTGATAAACTGCATTTTATTTTGTTTTTGTTATTTGTTTTATAAATTGCATAAAGACTTTCTCTCACTTTCCACACACACTAAGCGTTTTTAAGGTGTGATATAAACTGGAAATGCAGTTTGAAGTAATTTTGATGCAAAAGAAAATATCACATCAATTTACTGTAGTAAAGTCCTCATACAATAAATATCATAAATTGTACACATTAATTAAATAATAATAACTTTATTATGGAAGTTATTAAATAATAACATGCACTATTTATGATTGACCAACAAGTGGCGCTGTTGTACAGTAAAATAGCCAGTTTTTGAAGTTAATGTGGTTTTTATCTTTCAGAGACGGCAGTGATTGACCAGATTGGATTTGTTTGAATTAGTTTCAAACTTAATATTAATTGTTGCTCTTCCCTTTATAAACTGTGCTTGCTTCATCACTGACAGAGGCCCCAATATTGCGGTGGTGGCACAGCATTGAACTAAATACAAAGAACCACTAAATTTGCAAAAAATACCCAAGCATTAAAATATTCAGATTAGGAGACGGTTACTGTAATAAACAAAATTCAAGTAAAATATGGACATAAAACTGTTAGTCAAATTAAAAATTATGAAAATAAAAAATAAATTTCTATATAAAATGTATGAAAAGAACATTTGATTATACGTTGACAAAGCTCCTTAGGCATATGAAAATATTTTTTATATTTATATAAGTTTTTAATGTAAATCTTTCAGTTTCCTCTTGATGAAAACAAAGTTGTGATCAACTTCAGCTTGTATCTGATAACTTGGCCACTTAGAGCAATCTCAGCAGGTTTGAATGGAAATCTGCACTCTGGGAATGCAGCAGGTGACCTAGAAAATAAATAACTAGAAACTACCTGACGTCCATATTGTATGAGCTCTTTTATAGCGTTTTTCTGTATGGGTGCAAATTAAATTGCATGCTGAGGTTAGTTGAAAATGGAAACTCATTAGTGAAGCAGACATATTCAAAGTTTATAAAATCCTACATTATGTGTAAACTAACCAGATAACATTTATTTTTGGAAAACTATGCGTGACATTGCCCAGCAATAAACAATAACTCCCACTGTTATGTCATAACAGACTTGAATCAAGGACAATGTGATAAGCAACTTTGATCCTGTGAGTACAGGCCAGACTCGTAGTGACATAAAGATTGTATTCAGATGAATTTCACCCTCTATGAAATTGAGAGTGAATTTCACCCTCAGTTTTATTACTGGGGTTGAGGTTTTCGCTGAACAAAGAAACAGTTTTCCTCTTAATTTCATGTTTAAAGTAAACAAAGTTTATAATACAATGTAATATTTCAAAACCAAAATCTGTAAACCCAAACAGATGCCCATTATCAGACAAAATGTTGACAATATCTTTATATCTAACAGCACTGACGATGGTTAAAAGCATTTGTAAGAATTAATGAGATTAAAAGGTTTGGGCTTGGCGGGTGGTGAAAAAAACATGGATGCTAAATGGGTGGATGGAAGGACAAATGGATGTTATGTTATTTCTTAATATAAAGTTTTGTGGAAGAAAAAAAATATGGGTTAGGGTTAAACATGTGCAAGCTTCAAGAAAAAAATCTTGAATTTCCATTAAAAATCCACAGTTTGTGAGAAGAGTCTTGGTTCACTAACCACAGCCTGATAATTTTCCAAAGAGTGAAAATTTGGGGAGGCATGTCATCTACTGGTGTTAGACCGTGGAGTTTTTAATCAAAAATAGAGTCAGCACAGCTGTTTTCCAGGAAGAAAGTTTTAGAGCACATCATACTGACAAGCTTCACAAAGATGCTGGTTTAATTATCCAGGAAGGCATTTGTCCAAAATGTCAGAGGTACCAGAGCTAGTTTTAATGAGCACAGTCCCATCAATGGTGGTTTTTGATCTGGGCAACATGACATGTTGGTCAAGGCAGCCTGGGGGCGCCCCAAGTAAGTATTTTTATTGTTTACGTACACACGCTGTCAGTGAGGGAATGGCGCCACCTTAAGAATGTCTGACCAGACACCAACAGCTGATCAAAGTTTGGTTCAACTTTGGGTGGGTGAATCCAGGTGACCATTTGTGATTACTATTCTTGATGCTTCTTTCACACCTCAGCAGAGCTACAGGCTGATGCCTCCATGACACACCACGCTGATGTAGTGGTTATTTAATGCAAAACAGTTCTAACCAAGCATCTATGCTCTGCCTATATTTGGGACATTCTTTTTAGGTAGGTTATTGTGCTAAAAGCCGTGCACTGTCATTATCTGTAAGCTATAATCATCCAAATTACCATATGTAAAAAAGTTTCAGTGCTTTTTAAAAATGAGTTACTGAAATAAATCCACTTTTTTATGATATTCTAATTTTAAATGTAGCTGTAATGTCTCAGTTTTCTATTTTTCTATTGCTTTATTTAGTAAACCTGTTGTTTTACGTAAATTTGACTAGTTTTTAGGCTACACCATACCGTTCATTTGAGGATACAGTACAGTAGATTCTCTTAATATAAATCCCGAAAGCAGTTGTTGCATTGATTGGTTTATTGATCGAGATTTAACCATGTATGGACCCCTTTTTCTTTTGCGGGCGTGAGCATTCAACCGCGCTAGTTTCTGTGGCGGCAGGCGTGGTGAAAACAGTGAGGTGGGAGAAGAATAAAAAAAACCTTCATCTGCGTCGTCATATATGAAAGTAGTTCCGGGCACCGAACTAAGGGGGGAGAGTCCCGGATGTTGGCTCGGCTGCCGAGAGAAAGGCGAACGGGAGAAGGCGGAGAAGCCGAGTAGAGGGACGGCGCGGCACTGTAGGCACACCGGGCGAAGATCTCTGCACAGAGGACAACAACTGTCAGGAGCACTGGGCTCTCCTGAGCTGGCGGGGAAGGACACTCTGTGTGGACAAGAGGTGGTGGACGGAGCGGGGAGACAGCTGCTGTTAAACTACCGTGAGGATTACCAGAGAGAGCCGCCGTCTCTGCTGCTTTCATCCTGAGTAAGTGAGCTACACAGGAATGGAAGTTGAACTAAAGGCCCACGAAATGGACGACTTTGACGGGGAAGTGAGCTGCAGAGAAGTTCTAGGGGGTTGGGCCCTTGCCCTAAGCTTGCTGCTTAACGTGTCTTGCTGTCCTTGTGGAGATAAATTAGTGTGTTATGCCTCCGGTACGGCCAGCGAGTGTTTCCCTGCGGTCAGTGAACGTTCACTCCGGAGCCGTTGCTCTAACTCTCCGGAGTTGACAGCTCCTGCGTTAGCCTGCTAGCTCGAACCGTGCAACCGGTGACAACTGGCGGGGCAACTTTGACAGCTAAACTAGCCAGCCTCCGTAGGCAGCTAACTCATCCTGAGGGTTGTCGGAGCTTTTCATAGCTAATAGGTGTGCTTTTTTCTTTTTCGTTTGCATTTGGGAGAATTTGGTGACCTATCCCCAAACCCCCCCCAGCAGCAGCAGCAGCCATGGTTAGCTAGCTGTTTGGTATGTGAGACGTTGTGGGTCCAGCATGGAGTGGGTGAGCCCAGTGTCATTTGGCTTCCCTGCGTGCTCTGGCGCTGTTTGATTCACAGCTGTTGCGGCGTGTTTTCTCCTCTGTCAATCGTCTGTTTTACGGGGCGGCCAGTAAATTCCTCCAGGAAAAAATAAAAATAAATAAATGACGAGCCTCTCCTGTGAAAACTGCTCTGCCTTCATGATCGGGTTGCAGGCTGGGCTGCACAATCAACAAGTGTAAAACATGTTTCAGATTAATTTCATACTTCTCTGGAGCTTGTCTTGATTATATATTTTAAGATAACAACGAAGGATAATCATTTGTGTTAATTTTTAACATTTTTGTTCGGTTCAAACAGACCTATTTACTCATACTTTATGTCAAAATAAACAATTTAATTAAACTTTAAAATTAACTTAATTTTCACTTGATGGTAATATTGTGTTTCTAGGTAAAAAAAAAAAAGCATTTTGAAAGCTCAGATTATTTATTTTTCCCTCAGTTCATTGAAGCCTGCCATAAGTTGTGAGCTATATTCAAAAAATGTCTTAGATGTTGCCAAAAAGCACTCTTAATTGTCTGATAAATGTTTTTCTTGCTATGGGTTATTATAAATGTTAAAACAAATTATTCTGCTTGAAAGATTAAATAAAAACTTTAGTTGATACCATAAACAGGTATGCAGGTAAAAAAAAAAAAAAAGATAGTTGCAGCATTCTGAAGTACCTTTGGCTCTCCACTACTTTCTGTAAAAAGTTGTGACTCAAAACAAGATATTCAACATAAAAATTACACTCTTTTTGATTTGTTCCAGATATTGCAATTGAATTAAGTTTTAGTATGTATTTTATAAATATTTTCAGGAGTTGTAAAATACACAATACAATCTGAGCCCCTGTCAAAATAATTTTTCAGTGATTTCAACATTGATTAAGCATTAGGATTGTTAGGGCAGAATTTATATTCTGAAATGTGGTATTAGTCTTAGAAAGTTGGGAAATAGAATCACAAAACTTCCGTTTGTTTCAACAAATCTGTACAATACTATCAATAAATGATTTATAATGCTTATCCTGCCTACAATAAATGTCAAAATAAGTTACGTTATCGGTAAATACGTCAGAAGAACCTTCAAATGACACCAAGATTATGTAAACTATTACAACACATAGAGACTTTGAAAGCTGAAATTGTTGGGTCATTAATTTCCTCAGTTTACATTAAAAGGTCTGAAAAGTTGTGAGCCAAATCAGAAAAATGCTTTATGTCAGATTTTCTCCTGGGTATTACCATTTAAAAAATCAAGCAATTCTTTGTGATGTTTTAGTCTTTTGGGGTGTAGAATAACCTGAACAGTCTTTACTAAAAGATCGATCCCAGAGCGTTTACAGAATGTTTTGTAATTGGTGGCCAGATGGGGCCCACTAATAATCTTCAGGGAGCCCCTGAAAACCAAAAGACGTTGATAGTGGAAAACATTACCTCTCTCCCTGTTGTGTTTTCACTGGATGGATGACTCGGTTTTTAATTTCTCCACCTTTTGCAGTTTAAAACCCCCCCAGCATGGACATAATCTCATGATATGGTGAGGTTTCATGATATTGACACAATAATTATTATTAGTTCTCTACTTAAAACAGAATAGAAATCGCTTAATAGAAAATACTAGATTAAAATAATGAATTCATATCTTAAGTTAATTTTAAAATATGGTAGTAATTTTCATAAACATATTTATTTTACAGGATTAAATCAGTTTATACTGTTCTGCTCTTAATAGAGTAAAGCAAGCTGATATTAGTTTAGTAGTCTGGCCGCAGTAGCTTTCTTTTAGCCTGCTGACTGGCAGTCTGCAGCCTGTGGAAACGCTGTTCTATTAGATAAGTAAAGTGCAGATTGTAATCTTATCATTATCCCCTCTTATGATTACCTTCTTTTATCTGAAAGCGAACCTAAAATAAAATGAATTTCTGCCTGAAATCAAACAGTTCCCCTTGAACAAACCCAACCCTGACAGGCCTTCAGCTTCAGCTAACAAAATGCCCACAGCGTTAGGCAGCAGCAACAATCAAAGGTCAGACCTGGTTTGCTTCTTAATCACCCATCCTTTAAATAGCAGGCCTACAGTGCTGTCTGGATCCAGGCTATTTGTGCGTGCAGCTGTAGAGGACACATGGTGTTTACGTTATGATGGTCCTCCATCCAGGTACAACGCAGCCAAAAGTAGCTGCACTTGGCTTCCCCCCTGAAAATTAGCCTCACTCATGTGTCACTGCCTTTATAATATGTATCTGCTACTGCAGGTTCTCTTGATCACATATGAAGGTGTAATACAGGGAGGTTTCACGAAAAAGCTTTTAGTTGCCACATAAAATGGGATTGCAGCTTTGAAAGACTCACTTTCTTTATGCTTTGGGCCTTTGATGTTGGTCTCGTATCATAGTTGAAGAGCAAATGCTTATTTATTTATTTTTTTAGGTTAGAATCTGAAAGCAAATGTTTGTTAAAACATACACCATAATCTTTTAATTAATTTTTCAGTTTTGATTTAAATGATCTCAGTAAATATTTTGCTTTAGGGGAAGTATATTTACTAGCAATGCATCAGTTTGTTTTTTTGTTTAATTTTTCAGTAGTTTGGTTCTTACAATACAGACTTTGACTAATTTTTGTCCTTTTACAGACCAAAAATGGCTTAAATTAAGCGAAAATAAATCTAATTAATCGTTATTTAATCTGTAGAATACCGATCAAAAAAGTTTCTGGCCAATTAATAGTGTAAATCTGTAGTTTACCCAAATGAATGGAAATACACCAAGCCTCCAAATGGTAATTCTCAGGTCATATACGAACAAATTTTAATTAATCAAAATCCCCCACAACATGTATTTTGATGTATTTTTTAATAGATTATTTGAAAGATCAGATGGCGTTTATGCTTTGATGCAAAAGTGAGGATGACCTTGTTATCCATTAATTTTCTGTTTGATTTAAAAGCATCAAAGAACCTTCAGCATATTTTTGGTAATTCTTCTGACCCAGTCTGGACTGGCTTGACCCTTATCCCAATGAAAGACAGACCTTGAATCCGGCTCAATTGTGAATCGAATAAGACTTGTAACTTTCTGTTGATCAAGGATAGATGACCTTTGTATTACCTTTACAATGGCTTTCCATTGGCAGATAATGTTCGGCTTTAGGGGTCACGCTCTTCAACAGATCAGCAGTTTGTGTACAAGTTGGTGTTTTCTACGGTTTTTACTATCAGAAGTGGCTCATTTTGAATTCTGCATGTGGCCCCGTGCCGAGCCGGTCTCACCGAGACGGTTTTTAATTTCTCCCCTTGTTGAAGTGATTATTCAAATGGCTATCCATGAGGTGTAGTTATCAGACTCCTGGTGGTCCTCTCGCCCCTGGCAACTACAGCGACCATCAAAGTCCCCCCCCCCCCATTTCCACGCTGTGTAGTTGGACGGCACCCAACAGGCAATCTCTGTTGCAACCTCTATTAGACTGTCACATCTCCCCCTCCCTGAGGCGGGAAACCTTTTGTGCTACACGATTGGCAGATGGCGATTTATTCTCAAGGAGTTCTGATGCTCTCGGTCAAAGGTCTCCATCTGGTATGTTTTTACAATGACTTATCTTTTGGCTAACCTCACTGCTTCCAGAGCCTATCCTATATTCTTCTTGTAAAAAGTAAAAAAAAAAAAAAAACAGGATCTTACACATTGTTTTAAGACTTTCTCAGGGCTCAGACTCACTGTGGAGTTTCCGTCTCGCAGAAGGTGAGAAGGGAATTGCTCAGTCTTCATTAGTGACACTCTCCATCACTGGAATGCAGATGAGCTATGAAGCCAATTCATCCCCTGGAAATGCCTCCCCGATTCCAATTTGAATCTTGTTTACGGTGGCATTGTGTGAGCCCACTTCTCCATGTTAAAGAAGTCTCTTTATCTGAGAGATCAGAGGGGGATAATTGCACTTAAGTGAACCTCATTTAGCGCTGGCCAGAGCAATTACTGTAACTGCAGTTCTTTCCACTTTTTTTTTTTAATCCTGTTTTTTCAGAATGCAAAGAGTAGCTGTCATTGAGTGTCTGTCACTGAATAGCATGGCATTGGCATGGCATCATGGGAATGACATGTCCTTCGATGTCCTTTTAATTGGTTTTTTTTTTCAGATTTTCTTCCCCGTCTGAAGAAAAGTGTAATTAAAAATGACAATTAGAATTGCATTATTTTTATTATATAAGGGTGAAAGTAAATTACTGTCAAGGTAGTGTAAGAGAAATATTTTTTCAGACGGAGCCCCCCTGGGCTTTTTTTTCTTTTTTTTTTTTTTTTGGTGGGATGGTGGAGACGTTTTATCATTAATGTTATTCAGGAGCCAAATTTTGAGGTTTGCTCAGCTGGGTGCTTTAATCTATTTTTGCTGTCAATTAATGAATTTTTAAAGAGCCGTTCGCTGGATTCGGTTGGATGTGGGAATGCGGCGCGGGTTCGCTTTTTCAAACGATGCCTCCACTCCGCCTCACGCCCTCCTCACGGGATGGAGAGAGCGAATTTACTGAAGCTCTAGACTTTCATTTTTTATTCATCCAGCAACGCACTGTCTGAGCTCTCCTCATCTGACCTCCTCCCAATCTATCGAGCTGAGTTTTGTCAGTGAACGAGTCCAATACGCTCCGATTCATGTCTTGGCTCGGAGTGCGGTGTCGACATAAAATCAGGGAAGCTTGTGATATTTAATTCAGCTGGCCCTTTGCCGAATGTTATTGGAACATTTGCACAGATATATGTTTCATCTGAAAGCATATCTGTTTATTTCCCCAGTCTGACTAATCAGGGTCCATCTCTGTTGCAGGAGAATTACTGTAGCAACCCACAGCAAGCAGGGCTTGCTGGGGGAAGTTTAGCCTCTGTACTGAAGCAAATGGTGGTTTCTCTGACTCGTTTCACATTAGTGAACAGAGAAAATGATTGATAATTGTTATGACTATTCAAACTAACGCTTGTCATTATTGTGCATTTATGTTGGAAGAAAAACCAAGGGTTGCTGAGTTGAACTAATTAGCTCAGTACAGGTCAGTTTTATTATGTATCTTAATTCTATTTATTGATTTATATCAGCTGAGATTTAATTTACTGTGCAATTTATGAATAGAAGAACCTTAAGAAGAAGCATTGGATGAGTTTTGAATGCTGTGAAGAATGGTTTTATTCGCATTTTCCTTTTTTTTATACCTTGTCCTTGAGTTTTGATGGGTCCTCTGAGTTTTGCCGTCAGTGGAGGGATTTCATGTTCTTGGAGGATTCAGACTCTTGGGAGACCTTTGTGCTGCGTGCAGAAAGGAGAGCACACTAAGCTGACACGGCTTAAGTAATGTGGAGCTTTCATTTTAGTATTTTGCATAAGTGCTCATTCATTGCAGTCACAGCTCTGGCAGGTTTAAGATAACACTTTAAAAAACGTGTTAAAAACAGACGTAAGTAAAGAAATTTGGAGTGTAGAAGAAAACTACATTTGCAGTCAAATTCATGTTGGAAATATCCTTACAGCTTAATCATTTTTTAAAATTATTGTAGGGCTGTTGTAAATGAATATTTTAGTAATCGAGTAATCTATCGATTATTCTTATGATTAATTGAGTAATTGGATAAAAAATGTATAAAATAAAATACTGATAAATTTTACTATCAGATATCAATATCAGTCCAATTTTTCATTTTTGAGCTTCCCTACCAGTTGCTTTTTTGTAGTTTAGAAGACTAACCTCTAATAATAATGGCTCACTTTCTAAGTTAACCTGAAGAAAAGTTATATAAAGATCTGAAATTATATTAAATTTAATAATAAAGAGGCAGGAACACAAATACGTTTATAAAAATGTCTATACTCCAGCTTTTAGTTTGTATATTCATCTTCAATCAGTTTACGATTGAAGATGAATAGTTTATGATTACGACGAACTCTCACCTTGTTCCTATATATGTCAAGCTTTGGGATGGAGAATATGGGAAATGTCGTCTGGAGTGGGGGGGCTTAGAGTGGTGTTGGTGGGGGGCAGGTGAAAATTGGACGTTATGAAGCTAACAGTAAGCATTCCTCAACAATGCAGAGGCGGAAGTCAGAGCTCCGCGCAATGGAAATAATGTCCCGGCCGGAACACGGTTTTTCTAAATAACAAAACATAAATTAATGAACCTTCGAGGCAGATAAATTTTCCTCGAGGAATTTTAATAATTGAGGTACTTGAATCATTTGAGGAGTTGTTGAGGAGGTCATGCAGCAAAAATGTTAGTGAAATTTATTGTGCTCACAACTGTGCAACACTATTCCTAAATGACCAAAGTGTAAGATCCAAAATACAGGGTTTTTAAGACGTGAATGGAGAGGGGAGTTTCACTGTAACGTTAATTATTCTGACACAACAACACGTTCCTTATTAGTCATCTAAGACTGGAAGGTTTGCAGTTACAGATTCTCAGTCTGATCCTGCAGAAAACTTAAGAAAATTCAGTAGAATAACAAACTACATTTTATCTTTTATTCATCTGCATCAGTATTATTTCTCAGTACCAGTGATGTTCTGGAAGCTACAGGTTTAATTTTTGGGGGTATTGTTTCCAGGAGAATATTCTGCAGGAAAGCGGTAAAATGCTGCTTGAGCACAAGGTTAACTTTGTGAGGAATGCTGCTACAATACAGACAATTAGAAGTAGGTGACACCTTCCATTGTTCTCACATTGTTTTGTTAACTGGAATGGCTGTGAAAGTAAATAAATTAGCAGTATTACAAAGTTAGTGGTTTCTTAATTCAGACATTCACAGCCTTATAAACGGAAATGTTGCTTTTAAAAATAACACCCATCATCAGAAAAGCATCTTCACTTTACCAGTTGCATTAAGTAGGAAAACAAAAACTATACAATCATTTTTTTAAAAATAAAATGGCAAAATAATAATCCCTATCATATCAGTTTGTCATTTGCAGAAATTAATTAAATGTTTCTTTTTTTCATAATATTAATATCACAATATATATTATATAAAATAAGAGATATGACACAGTGGACTAACGTGATAAATTTTTCAGCCATATTGTCCAGTCCTAATTTTTTATTTGAACTGCTAAAAAAGGTATTTTTATAGAGGTGCTCAGGTATCTTCTGAGCGGCTGTGGTTCCTCGTCTCCTGGACCGAATATTGTGGGTTGACTGTATTTCCCATCCCTGATGACAAGGTCTCAACTAAAATGTTCAAAGCTTTGTAATTTGTTTCTAAAAATAGCTGACTCTGCCTTACAGCTGCAGACTTGAACACAGAGCTGGTGACTGAAAACTGCAGCAGCCAATAGTCTATCTTTCATGTCTGTGTTCGTCATACTTCAATAAAACAAGGAAATAAAAGTCAAAATTTAATGGCAGAAGATGTTCATCCAAGACTGACCGGTAGGATAAATGTGCACTGTAGCCAAAATTGTCAAAAATATTTATTTTCAGCGTATTTTCTGCCAGTATACAAGGTTTGCATAAAGAAAATTGAGCCAGTGGACATCAGAATTATAAAATTATGTGTTTTAAACCGAATAAAGACAGCAGTACACTCTAAAACAATGTCACTAGCTTGACAAATATCTCTTCAGTTACCTGAGGTCAGGGTGTCAAATGAGACGAGTGCTATTTCAACCCTAAAAATATAATTTCTATTAAAGCAGTTATTTATTCATAGACAGAAAAAAGTATTTTTTTCTGGCGTTTTCCTCAACTGAAGAGAAGAAACTGATCATATGTCGCATTTACCCAGCAGTCTTTTGTGTGTCTGTTAACGCAAGTGACAAAATTTCCTATTGTTTGTTGTTGAAAGTGATACGTACAAGATGTGACTGGATCAGATTTCTGACCCAAAATGTTGTAGAATATCACCTGAAGGAAGTAATTTCACCAGAGTTTCACACATTGAGTTGTATCAGATTTAAAAGTTGGACCTGAAAGAGGCTTGGAGAGGCGTTTGGATGTAACAGCAGATGGTTTTTGATTAATCGCTTGTGTGTGAGAATACAAAGGCTTCATGATTTTTAATTTAATGTTAAAATTAAAACACAGCGTTATTCTTCGAAGCAGAACTGAATGCTGTCCTTGAAACAAATATCTTATTCTACCAAACAGGGCTTCAAGTTGTTTGAGAAAAGTCTGCAGGTTAATGTTTGCTGTAAAAACACTTCTGATTTACTGCAATGGCATTCATGTCTGGAAAGGAAGTCTGCAGTACACATTTTCAATATGTTCATCTCATTATGATGATGTAGCAGTTTGCAAACATTCACACTTTAAAGTTTGGAGATGGTTATCTTTTTCACCCATTCAGATACCCACTGCATGTGGAGTATAGGCCATGTCATTGTTTTGTCCCAACTTTGGTAACCAAGGCTTCAGTAACTTTCTGAGTTCTTATCTTAATGTTCTGATATGAAATGTACCTGCAGGATGTATCTTAAAATAATGTTCGTTCTGTGAGGGTCCAGAATCTTTGTAATGACTTTGACAATAAATGGAAAGTGTCTGATATGAGTTCTTCTGAAATCACCATCAAGTAAAATAGATCATGCCAGATTTGTTCATTTTAATCAATATCTTATCTTCATGAGCGTTGAGATTTGTGTCAAAAAGCCTTAGCAACTTCTTGCATTTAAAGCAGAAATAAATGTTTAACAAAATCTAGTTACAATTGCTTATTTTAAAATCTTAGCGATTTATTCACAATCCTTTAGCCCCCAAGTTAATTTTTTAGTTTTTTATTTTTCTAAATTCTAGTTATTTTTTTTTTTTATTTTGTCAAAACACTTTCTACAATTATTTAAATATCTAAATGTCAACAGTTCCAAGTGTAGTAATGGGAACATTTTTGAAAGGAACTAATATTTTGCCTCCACCACCATCCACTGCAGAGCTTTAGAAAAGAGCTGTAAAAACTCCTCCTGGCTGTTTTATTTTCTAAACAGCTACAGTCTTCAGGATACGCACATCTTACTCCTTCTGATTGTATTTGGATTTAGCATAAAAGCTAGCTACTAATCCCTTTGTTTTGATATGACTTGTCGATAACATGTTTTTTTTTTTTTTTTGTGTGTGTGGGTTTAGTCATTCATATGTGGGGAAAAAATACAGGATGAGTTGTTCTCCTCCTTCTTACACCAAGCAATTTACTTTGAACTTGACTATTCCTAACCACTAGTTAAAGCAGCATGCTGCACCGTCTTCACTGCTTTTCCTGTTGTTGTCGGGTCTGAAGCAGAGATGGACACATCAGACCTGCAGCTCAGGTGCTTTGACAGTTCAGTTGTAGAAACTGATCACTATTCTGTAGTTCATGTCATAAACTCATCACTATGAATTATTCTTATTTTAAATGATCAAAATGCACACGACAAAGACAAAAGGCTGATTTGCAGAATGGTTTCAAACTGTTTAACAAAATGGAAGTAGGAAGGGATGAAATGGTGATGTGCAGGTATGAGACGAGGCTAATTTGTGCCAACTAACCTGGAGCCTGTGCAGACCAGACTTCAGACTTTGTGAGTAATGATGGATTATGTGGTTAAAGCAGACCTTAGACCTGTTGGTTAATGCTTGGTACATTTAGGAATGCAGTTTACTGGCCAATGACTGAAGCTGATACTCTCACAGCAAACTGAAGGGGGGTGGATCATGAATCATAAATTCACAAGATGGGATGCATGTCAGGGGTCTGATGACGTTGGTCAGTGTTTGCGAGAATCTTTTTGTTTCAAAACTTAGCTGTTTTCTGATTTCAGACCATACTAACGTGGGTTGTTCCTGAAATAGCTTCATGTTGTTACAGTGCGTGTGAGGCCCATGATTTGCAGCAGTGTGTGCCAGGCTTTGCAGATGTGGTGTTATTTGTAGTGGGTCTATTAGACCCAATGATTTAGCACCTTTTCTTTTCTGCCTCCTTGTTGGGTCTCATTATTCTCTGCATGCTCAGCAGAATCATACGTCAAAAACCCCCTCTGCTGTCGTCATTTGTTTCATTTCTTTTCTCCACCTGAAGGATTAGCCTTAGATGTTCAAGTTTTTTTTTTTTTCTTCTTCTTCATGTGTGATTCAGAAAAACCCTCGCAGAAGCCAAAGATTGTCTCTGCGGAGTTGAAGGAAATGTTGATCTATGTAGACCAGGGAACCCACACAAGCGATGACTCTCTCTTGCCACAGTCTGTTTCTTGATTTATGCTGCATTTTGTTTCTTGTTGTTTGTGTCTCTCTTTACAACATACTCTCCTGTGCTCTTCACTTAGCAAACATGTCTGTGGAGAATTCAGAAGAATGCATCTTGTTACTCAGATGAGTCATACTTCCTCTGGCCTGCATGCCTCTCCCTAAGGGTGGATGAATGAGAGGGCGGGGAGGTTAGCACGAGGAGGGGCTAGCTGACAGAGACGACGTGGTCTGTGCCTGTTGCTTAATGCAATTAGGACCGCATTGGTGTGTCTGTCGCAGGGTTTCACTCTTTTGCATCTGACCCGTATAGAGAAAAGTGTCTGACTGAAGGGTTTGATCAAGCTGAGTCACTACCTGTTTAGAAATCTGCGGCTCTGGAACGACCCCATAGGTCAGCCGCTCCGCTGAGACGCTGTAGCCCCCGGAGCGGAGCCCAGGGCCCCGGCTCTGCAGGAAAACAACTCTGCACAAATGTGAAAAACCAAAAAAAAAACTATAATAATGGAATACAAAGATTCGTTTTTCTCTTTTTTTTTTGCAGTTGCTAGGCTTAAGTATTCTGTTGTGCAACACAAATTTACACTCCCTAATTCTCTGAAATTGATAAAATTTCTCAGTATCCCACAAAAATGCGTAGTTAAAAAATGGAGCTTAATAAAATGTGGAAAGTGTCAGTGTAGCGTGAGGCCTTTCTTAGCTCTACTTCATTCTCTTCTATACCTGCTTTCTTTGGTCTCTTGCCAAAACTTATGACTCACAGGAGACTGAATGACCTACTTTGTGTGAGCGCCAGAAGATCTTTTTTTTATTATTTTTCTCTTTTTTATTTGCAAGTTAGAACACAGGGTAAATATAAGTCAATTAAAATGCACTTAATACACCCATTTTTGGATTTAAGTACCTAAAGGCTGTGTCAGCATGGAAGCCACCTCAGAGGATTCCCTTTATTATCACAAGCCGGGAAGATATGCAGTAAACAGTTTAGAGCTGCTGTTTCATTAAAAAGGCAAACCGAGGCTGGGGCCACAGTGGTTTTTTGTTAAGCCAATTAAAAATATAACTCATTTAAGTGCTGTCATAATCCAGCTATATGTGCTTTTATTTCGCTTCCGCTCATTCCTGCTTTGTTCGGGATGTTGGAGATTATGGTTTCTACATGCAGACAAAGCGTTGGCATCAGTGAAAGTGGAGTGAAGGCCTTGTGAGTTTGTTTTAGTAATTACAGAGTTGTGGCTGCACTGTAAGAGTGAAGTTTGAACAGTTGCTTTTGTGTTTTATGTGGATTAGGGCGGGAGATAAAAGTCCTGCAAAGAAGCAGTTTCCCAAACGCCTGGTTTACACGCGTCTCGCTGTGAAAAGAATGCGCGGAGTCGATCAAAGGGCTGCAGGATTACTGAGGTGGTTCGAGCCGCTTATTTGAACGGGAAGAGATACAGCATTGCAGCAGATGGAATTTCCATTTTAATCGCTAATTGCTGTTTTTTGGTTGTGTTGTTTCTCATTGATGCAGAAACAAGCTGCGCAGTTGAACGCGTCGCCTCGGCTGCTCTGTTTTTTTTTCTTCTCCTCTTCCCTTTTACACATCTCTGCCTCTTTGATTTGTCAGTTTTGTTTTAGTCTGTCGCCTTCGTCTTGACACAATTGCCCCCGTTTGCACCGACCTCCTGGAACCCCCCCGGCATGCCCGCCCCGGGGTGTGTGTTCAGTCATTTATTCGGCTTCCTTTAAAAGGCTGCCGTGCCTTCACTTCCCTCCTTGTTTCCCTCCTCTTATTAGGATGCAAAAAGCAGAGCTGTGTTTGGTCTGAAAGGGAGTTACTGGCATGTACAGTGGGGGGTTAGGGAGGTGCTGTAAGCATCAGGACTTTAATGACTTAATGTGCACTGTATGCCCCTGCCATACTCCAGCTAACTTCTGCTGGCAGCTCGCATTACTCTGATTTCTTTCCTTCTTTGCAAGCGTCCTCTCGCAGAGAGTGAAAATGGTGCGCTGACAAAAGTGACAATAATTGGAGAGGAACAAATTATGAACTCTCTGGTTAATGCTGATTGCAGCTTGGGTTTATGCCTGATAATCCCCATTAAGTAGGCCGAAATGACTGCCTCTTTGAACACCTCTTTTATTTTTTTTTTATCTTGTCTGTTTGCAATTAATTTGCAATTAATTTTTTCACATATTTTCTTTTCTTTGAAAGGTCCCAGCGGTGAACCTATTTGACCACCACTCAGGGATTTAGATTTTCTTTTCATGAAACTTTCTTTTCCTTCTGCTTTTACTAAAATCCTCTTGAGACTATTTTAAAGTCCAAGCAAGAAATCTTTTAGTCCAGGTGCACACAACCATGATTGCCTGTTTGTATTATCAGAGCAACATAAAGGCATTTTCCCCAGTAGTCTGGATGTTTCTGCTGGAGCAAAAAGGCAGAGCTACTAGTGGTGACGATGCGGCTTGACCTTTACTGCTTCTGGCTTTAGGATAAAATCTGTCAAGGCTCAAATTGACTGCAGCACCACACATCACTTAACATGAAACCTAATTATTAATTACGGCAAGCATATTTATTCTTTGGTGGGATATGCTGTTCAGGTCATGTCAAACATTGTCGAAGCTTTACTCAGCAGTGAATTTAAATTAAAATGATCAAAATTCATTTGAAAGAGAAGTTCGCACAGACTTGTACAACATAATGCAAGTTCATACATTTACCTCAAAAGCCAATTTAACTGGGTTAAAAAAAGGGGAAGATATTTGTTCTTGTTCCTAATTTTTGCCAAATTTCTCAACTTGAGCAGGTTGTAGCTTTTATTTGAAGAGTAGTGTCTAGCAGAACATGTCATTAACTGCATTCCTTGCCTTGTAAGTTGCTAGTAAGCATTTGTTGACAATAATTTTATCAACATCGAGTTTTGCCCCTTCCGCACCTGTTGCTGTGTACTACTGAAAGAATGATCTACACTTTAGATTGTGTCATGGTGTAAAACTGAAAACATCACTATACTTGAAGTAACAAAACCTGAAATCAGCTTCTTTTGTTATTGCTGATAAACCATACATTTGGCCTCCAGGGTACTAGGTTTTGTTAATTTGCTTGCATATTTTTGTGTAAGCTTGTTTAATTCTGCTATTTTTGGCCTAAAATCAAATTAGTGCAGCTATGGTGGTTACTGCAGTTGAAGTTTTCTTTTGGTTGATAGCCCGACTGATTATCAAGCGAAAACTTTTTGTAAAAAGAAATACTATTTTGCACAACAACTGAATACTTTTAAACATGTTTGGTTATTTTAGATTTATTGCTAAAATCTATGTGTATATCAATCAAAAATAACTAAAAATAAATGCTTTAGATCAGTGTCCACTGTCCTGCAAATTTATAAGTTTTCTTGCTGATACACAACAAACTTAAATAAGTGGGTGATCAACAGGCTTCAGCTAGACAAGATGGAATCCTGCAATCATTTGAATCAGGGGTGCTGAAACAGAGGCATCTAAAACATGTAGGCTGGAGGGTTAGGAACCTTTATTATTCAAACCTTTATCACAATATTAATGCGTGCAATTTCACAAACTCAAAAGACTGCATAGATGCAACATGTGGGGGACTACAATATTCCAGGTGCCGTCATTTAAAACTTTCCCTTCCAGTAATTTGTTTGGCTACTTAACTGGACCTTCACTGTATGTTTTACCCACAGCTGAAATGGGTTATAGTAATCAGGATCCTAAAGCGTGGGGACAGTGTGATGATAAAAATGAGTTGTGATGAGAACATGTGGAATAAATATGATAATCAGCACAGTATCTAACAAACATATCCAGTTTCATTTAGAATTAAAGGTTTTTTTAAACAAGTGTATTTATGTAGTATTGTGAGTGCTTTGTTTTAAACTTTTGCATACATTTTTTTACTCAAGGTTGTCAGTGAACCAGATACTAACCCTTACTTAGCTTCTAAAGTAAAACATTATTCAGTTGTAATGTTCTTATGGAGGCAGTTGGGTTTCCCATTATTTAAAGGACATTATGACTGAATTACACTCTAATTGTTTCAGATATTGCTTGACTTTGTTTTAGAGGAAATTAGAGTTAAGACCCTGGCCTAACTTAAGCTCTTCATGTTAACAACAGTTTCTAATTAACTGAATAAAACCATGGAAGCGGTAATGGCAGTAAGCTTTGCGGAGCGTTGTGGATATGAAGACAAATATACATCTTCATCATCCTAATATACCCGACTCATGTAAAACACTGCGACTCTGCATTGTGTGTGTTTGACTCTGGCGGAGGACAGAGTGGAGTATCTGAGGAGGAAGTGAATGTGTAATTTGGGGTGAGGAAGGAGCCCCAATAAAGCCAGGTGTAAAGGATGCAGGTAAGATTGGCCAGCAGAGGATAGTTAGGGGCGTTGATAAGGGCGTTGGAGTGTCCCCCACATTTGATGTTTCGGAACCAGAAACGTTACAGAATCAGCAATACAAAAAAACCTTTTGAGTGTAATGCATAGTGATGGCTTACCAAGAAAAGTAATCAGCATGATTTTTTTTTTTTAAAGTACTTTGAGCACAATATGAGCTTGTGCTATGTAGTGCAACCAGATGAGAGCAAGCAATGTCAAGTAGGCTTTTTATGAAATGGAGAGCAACCACAATGCTGCTTCCCTCCTACAATGTTTGTATGCTACAATGTTCTGCATGCGCTACAGGATGAAAGTCAGTCCATGTTGCAGCATTTCTGTATATTTCTCTTGAATTTCTAATTGTAGCCTGTGTTGGGTGTAGTCTTGTAAATATGAGTAAAATGTATATGGTTAAACTGAGAAAACGTGCAGTTCTGTGTCACTAAAGAAACCGTGAAAGATGTGTAAAATTACCCACAAATACTAAAAAAAAATAACGTTATTCAGCAGAGTTATTCCATTTGTATCTTTTTCTTCGGCGTTGTGTTTTAACAAAGGAAGAAATCCATTTTGAAATGGATCTAGGAGGCGGGGAATACTTGATGGAAATCAGTTCTGATGTAGTGAACTTGTTACTTACAAAACAAAAAAATCAAAGCTGCACATCCAGGGTTTCATGACATAAAAGACAAAGCTGTAGCCATTTAGAAATGTTTCTAAAGGAGTCCCTGTGTCTTTCCTTACATGACAGACAGGAATGTTTTTATTTGTAAATCTTTTCTCTCGTACTTGTTTCATTTTGACTACGATCCTATTTAATACACTCGTGCAAACCAGCATATAGCCATTTATCTACACCAAATCAGTTAAAGCTGAGCACATTTTCTTTTTGAAGCGGCATCTCAGGAATGTTAGTCTGGATTAGTTGTATGAATCTGAGTGGAGATTTCTGTGCATTATTTGTCCTGACCAAGGCTGGGAATCTGGTTTGCAGGATTTTGCATCATTTTGGAGGCAATGCTAACACATTGTTTAGGAGAAAACTGTTGAGATATTCCTGAAGCAAAGAAGGAAGAGAAAGTAAATTACGTTCTAATGTTTTTGTTCCGTCTCAATAAGCAAGTTTTAGAAATTTGACAAAGTTCTTTGGTACAGATGGATATTCATTCATCAGGACAACACAGCCAGTACCAGGTACTTGTCTGACCAGTACTAGTTGCTGGGTTTTTTTTAGGTCTTATCTGCTTGATGATTCAGTAACACAAAAAAGAGGGAGAAAGTGCTGCAGATTCCTTAATGTAGGTTGCTATTTTGATTACAATATAAAACGATGCAAGTTTGAGTCTTTTTATAAGATTTTTCTTTTATTGTAGAAATTTTACTAAGTGCATCAAAGTAAAAGCGAGTGCTTGATGTGTCTAATGCCTTGCAATGACTGGAGTTCTTAGTTTGAATGCATTTGATTAAAATGCATCTATAGATGCCATATACAGTTTAGCCATATACATCTTGCCTATAGAAGACTACGCACAACAAAGGCCACAACTAGCAATCCAAGAGAAATTTACAAATGTTTGCATTCAAACATTGTAGAAGGGAAGCAACATTGTGAAATACAGTATTTCACCCATCAATTAATTATCAAAGCCAGTCGATGAGAATAGTTTCTCTTGTAAATTGATTCTTACTTCAGCCAACACCAGCTGCTTTCTTACTCTGGGGGAAAAAGCTAACTCTGTAGATATTTTTACAATTATCCTGCTCTAAAACGTATCCATGATAAAAGGGTTTTGTACTTGTCAAATCACATTGATAGCATTTTGATCAGGTTCTTGGGTGATCAGTTTAAGAAGGACATATTTATATTATTTTACATCAATACTTTTCTTCATGCTTGTTGAATGTTTTCTGGATATAGAAAACTACTAGCTTACTTCTATTTTGTAGATGCTCACTCTTAGTAAAGGTTATAAGAATATGGATCTGAAAGTCTTGAGGCTAAAAAATTGGTTTAAGTTCCCATTTTAAATTCTCCTTATTTTATTTAGCGACTTAGTAATTTATCATATCCTTATGAGTCATAGCCATCCGTGACTCATAGGTGTAATTATAAAGCAAGGTTTCCCTTTCTTATTTTTGTGATACAATTTTGACTCTTCAAAAAATAAGAAAGTTTCACACATTTTTCTGTGCTGAAGTCCTTCATATCTATTGCTCCTCTTCGGTTTCTTGTTAAAGTTGATTGTGTGGTCTCCAGGGAACAATCCAGGTCAGGGACTGGTATGTATAGGACTCCCTGTCCTTCTCTTCCACAGTGACTCATGTTGCATGGCACATGATGTGCCACTTTCACCAAATGAGTCATCCAGAACAAAAGCACCAAACTCCAGTAGCACCGCCAAGAAAACACAAGCTTTTTTTTCTCTGGGCTGGGTTTTTTTCTTTAGCTAAACTGTCTCAGTATTTAACCTCTTGTTATCATCTAAGAAGAGTTAACTATTTACTTTGGGAATTGTAGTTTTAAATGTCTCACCAGACCAATTTGAGAATTGCGTGCTTGGCTTCGGTTCTTGGAAGATGAGCAACCGCAAATATCGACATTTCATGGAGCTTTTGATGTTCTGTTTGCATCAGTGGTGAGGCATTCCTCTTTCAACTGGACCCTCCCTACCCAAACCCAAGCGCCTCACCTCAACCACTGACGCACAAATAAATTGGGTTGCACTTGTAAAGGCGGTCTTTTTATTGCCAGGCTTCTTAACGTTGATCGAAACAAATGTTTCCCATCATGATACATTGGTGGTTTAATGTCCTTTCTATAAGATGCTATGAATGGTGATGGAATGACTGGTGTTTTCTCCAAGAATTTAAAACGCATAGTGATGCTTTGTTACACTCCCTCATGTGTTGCTGGTCACTGCCAGCTGAAAAAATGGCTTCCATCCTTGCTTACCAGAAAGTTAAATTTGGCTACTTAGAGGTATTTCCAGTGTTAAACAATACAAAGAAATGGCGGATACCACCTTTCCGGTACACACTGCTCTCCAGTTTCCAAAAGCATCTGTCAGCAAAAACCCCTTTGGGGATGACAGGATTATTTTCAGTTGCTAACCTGAAAATGGTACGATAATTCATGGTTGAAGAATCTCCAGATGGTTGGCAGATCTTTCGCTCTTTTTTTTTTTTTCTTTTCTTTTTGAATACTTTGTAAAAATATGCAATCTTTTTGCCTAAGAGAAATATTTGATTGATTACTCTTTTTTTTTTTTTTTTTTTTTTGTTGTCCATACAAAAATACTTCATTTTTCTTCATTTCATAAAAATTACCATTTTATTTTTCTTCCCATTTTCATTTTCCATCTCAGATCTATGACCATGAGAAAAAAGCTGATAAGCTTTGAAACCCAGTATATTATAAATTATTTTGTCTGAGTTAAATAAGAGACATGGTGTCAGAGACAAGTTAGTCTTTTACACATTACTATAACTAATTTTATGGTTTCTTTTGTAAGGTTTGGAGAACTAAACGTTCCAAACAAGAACTAGATGTTCTTGTTTGGAGGATTTGTTGGATATTGTCTTCCCCAAGTCATTGGCTCAAAGTTTCATCCACAGTCTGGCGGTTTGCTTCTGGACGGGGCGACAGGGTGAACTGAGCTGTAAAGGTCCACTTTCACCTCCTCCATTTATAGAAAAGCAGGCGAGAGAGGTCTGTGTTCTCATATAGTTTGCTGGTTCAGCAGAAGGGCGAAACGGGAAGCTAAATGTATCTTAAAGCATATGATATAATGCCATTGTTGTTTTTATTTAGTTAATTTTTAAAGATAAAAAAAACTATTTAAATTTCATTGCAACCTAACAATTCTCCCCTTTTAGAAATATGACAGTATTGATTGCAGCTCATTCAAATTTTCCTCAATCTTCCCCATTTCCACATCATGATATCCACAATCGTACTTTATTACATCCATACCTCCATCTAGCTAGTCAGATACAGTATAGGCATATGGAGTAATAATGCATGTCACTTCAGATATATTAGCAGAGCAAATATTACGACCAAACAAATCAATATTGCAGTTTGATAGATTAGCTCTAGTTTTAGCCAAAGTTTTAATTTGTTTTCACTCCTTTTGAATTTTTTCTTCGGGATATGTTGAAAATATATTTGAATATGAAGTATGTTGAGGAGCTTATGCTTGCTATCCTCCCACTGAATAAACCAGAAAATGCTGAGGTCAAAATGCTGTAAAATAATTTCATATGCAAAAATAAATGTTCCACTGTTCTGTTTTGTACACTTCTTTTTAATTGAATAGGTAATTGTTCAATTATTCACCATTATGAAACAAAACAGATTCTTAATTTGCAAACTGTTTCCTGCAGTTTCTCAGTGCTTGCTGTTTCACAGATAGACAGGTTTGGAGATCGTTAGACTTGCATAGGAAAGGCGGCCATTGATCTCGGGTGTATAATCATTAAGCAGAAGTGGAGAGTGATGGCACAGCACACACCTCGTGGCCTCAGCCGTCCCAGCCAAGCAGTCTCGATCAGTAGAGCACAAGATTGTTGCAATGTGCTGGAAGCTAGACGTCTGTATCTCAGCTTATTTTCTGCATGTAGATATATTTAAACTGAATTCAGCGTGCTGTAAGTTCTTCCTGGGAAAGCGTCTTTGACTTTGTTAGCGTATATCTCTTCGTCTGTAGCCCGTTTATGTGCCTGCGTTCCTTTGCCGACTATGTCTGGGGCCCAGAGTAGAGTCCTTTCTGTAAGACGAGTGAAGCTCTGCAACGGCAGCCACTGGGAGTTCTGTTTCATCTCCCCTCATACCGCTCCGAAGCAGACATGCAAATCCGCTGTAATGAGCGCAGCCTGTGTGGTGGTGGAGGCGGGGTGGGGTGAAGAAACAGGGGAGGGATATACTCACAAATTTAAACTGGAGAAAGAAAAGGTGAAAGAAAAAGGAGATGCAGATAACAAAGCAGGAGAATTGAAGGGGTTTGGAAGATTATGTCACACGTTTTGAAAGTAACAGAATGTCTTCAGGGTGAAATGAGACGTTTGTAGGCTGATGTGGTAACGCTGTTCTTCTCGCTGTTAAAACACAAAGGTATAGATGCAAATGGTGCAACCTTAATTAGCCTGGTGATTAGTACTACTGTGATAAGGTGTGGGGAAAGTGATAATAAAGTGTTGCTACTATTGTTGGATGTAATCAGCCTTTTGTTTTGATTCTGCTAAAAGTTTATCTTCATTAAATGCTTTTTTTGCTTCTCTGAAGGATTACAATAAAAACACAAGACACATGTTAACTAATGGGAAAGTTACTAGACCTAATTCATTCATAATCTGAAGTGTCTCTGAAGTGAAATAATAAATATGATCAAACTGATTTTGCCATTGTGCAGCGTTTTGGAAAAATATTCATTCTGTTTGAACATTTTTCACATTTACTTCATCTCATAAACGCAAAGTTCAACATATGTCATTTGGATTGCTTGAGGATGTAATTTGGTTATTTGATTCAGGCCTGGGACACATCCTGAACTTACAGGACATTGTCCCTCAATGACTAGAGTTTGAGACCCTTGGAGTTTTTCAAAATTTCTGTTAAAATGGCCCAGTTATTGTCCACAGCTAAATCACATTGAGAAGGTATAAAAGACTTAAAATTTAGTGACGTTTAGATATTACTTTCCATTAAATATGGCTGACCTTGAGCTATTTTGTAAATGAGATGAGGTGAAACATTTCGGTGTTTAGATGTGCAAATCCAATAGAGACATACCACAAAGTATTTGCGTCCAGGGGGATTGGATACATGTCAATTTTTAAATTTATTTGTATAAAATAATTTTCATTCCACTTTAAAATTTGTGCACCACTTTGTATTGGTTCCAATAACATACATTGACGTTTGTGGTTCCAGTGATTAAAAATGTGGAAAAGTTTCTAAATACTCACAGATAACAAGCAGACGCTAAAGAACTGACCAGTCATAGAGCTTCATCTGACTCATCATTTTTAATGTCAGACTGAGACAATGCAGCTACCCACACAGAATCTTCACCTTTCTGCTTGAAAACAAGAGGTTCCCCACTGGAAATGCCAAAGACAATTTCATAATAACTGAGCAGCACTTCCTTGACTGACAGCACAGAGAAAGAGCTGCCTGATGGCTTCTTCAAGCCGAAAGGGAGTTCCCGAATTGGATTTAAGCTGTCAGTGGGAGTACTGGGCGTGGACATCATCGGAGTTCCTCAGGGCGTCTGAGCCAGCTATGGCCTCAATTTGTCACAGAGTTCAAGAGTCGGCTGAGGAATTGACCAACTTTTACGTTTGTTTTCATAGCTATTGCCAAATCTTGCATACCATCGTGTGCTTAGTGTTTTAAAGAATTAAAATGGTAAACTGATTGTTTGGTTTTTTATTACAATATTTAAGTGCTTATTATACTTATTTCTTTTTTTGTTTTTGTGAAGGACTTTGTGGTTTTTAGTTGAATTGGATTAAATGTAAAACAAACGGTATTAATTGACACGTTTAAGGTTTCCCAGGCTTCAAAGGCATCTTGTTGATGTATGTTTTGTGTAAAAATAAATCAGCACTTTGTACCTGCTGAGTCGTTTCCTTGTTTTGGATTTATTATGGAATCCTCCAGTTTGTGATGAGCTGGTGTGTCTCCCGTAACATGGTGAGCTCACGCTTGATGAATGTATTTTTTGCCAAGAAGTATTTTGACTGCAGAGCTTAAAACAACAATGACTGCTACTGCCTTCCCGCCTCTTCTTATCCACACCCTGACAAATACCAACATTGTCTCCGGGAAACCAAAATTAATTGAAATGATCTGCACCGGAGCATGATACTAGGAGCAGGTATAGACACCGACAGCTGTCTGTTCAAAGTGAAAACAAATTTCTGGTCAGTTATTCTAGGTCACGGTGTAAACACACTCATCCACTGCTTCTCTGCCCTTAATCAGCAGCTGAAAAACTAGGTGGCTCCAAATTACCACAGAAGTCATCTGGAGAATATCCAAGAAATGTATCCGGCCGTGTAGACGCACACAATTCTTCGTGATGCAAGACGGCATTGGATGAATTCTGCACATAATTGGGTGCTTTTCATACGCTTTTCTGCGGGACTACATGAGCTACAGTTTTGAAAGTTAGGAATCAAAATAATCAATATACGTGGGCATGTATGATCTTATGGCTTGCATATGTTCGTGGAAAAGCATATTGTCTGGTTATGAAAACCCTTAATCCGTCATTGCTGGTGGATGGCGTGTTTTAGTTTTTATTAACAGACTTTGAAAAAAATGTTGAAACCACTGAGGTGTGACTTTTAATCCTACTGATGTGTTGTGTAACTTCCAAGGAATTGTGTGCTATCACTCAGGAGGAAAGGGCGAAGATAAATTACCTCTCTGCTGAAACGGGTAATGATCTGAATTTATATTGTCCCTCACTCCATCTGACAAAGCTGAGGGGTTGTAATTCAGCAGAACAGTGGTGGTCTGGTATCGGGTTTGGCCCCCAAACAGTAAACATTACTAAAATAGCAGTCTCTCAGTATTTTAATGGAGACTGTAAATTATCACCTTATTTCTGACATCTCAAAGCCTTCAATATTTCTAAACCATAACAGTATGCAAGCTAAGGATAAACCGTGGAGCTCTACTTCCTCTAACTTGATTCAGTAACAACAGCCACACCAAAGAGTGGTGGTCTTTTTGTAATTCAGAATCAGGTTTTGTTTTGCATCACAACTTCATAGATTTAATGATGTTTTTCAAGAGGCGTAAATATTGTCATAAAATGGATGTAAGCCAAACCGTTGAAACGTACAGGTGTGGGCTGCTTTCATTTACATTTTTTCCAGTCAAGCATTGTTTCCAGGCAACCTCGCTAACCATGATGGCAGATTTTGTTTTTCCTTTAAAATGTTTTGCTAACCCTTTTGAACTTATACAATCAACACCCGCGATGTAATTATGAGTTTTGTAATTAACTCATCTTAGGGTGGAGATTAGGCCAATGTTGAGCCCAACCGGCACTAAAACTGCAATCTGTGGCCAGCTTTATTACCTCAACTGTAGCTGGCCTCAAATGCCCTGAATACTTTAGACCTGGTTTCACCTACTTCATTTTTTTCTTTTTACAGCTTTCACTCTCATTTCATGAAGCTTTACATTTGTTACTCAGCAGTTTCTCATTGTAGCTTCAGCTGCATCTTATGTTTAACTTGCATAGAGAAAGTTTGCGGTGCGTGCTGCGTGTTGTCAGTGAGCTGTGTTATTATCTGGAGGTACAGTGCAACCGTGGGAGCATTTTCAATCGCCTGTATGGAGGCGCAGTAAACCACTGAAATGGGACATGAGGAGTCAAAGAGCAGCGCTTCAACAGCTTAATGATGTAGAGGCGTCCAGCTCTGTCAGGCAGTAAACTCTTTAATATGCTGTTAATTATTTCTGAGAGATTGAGTATTGATTAAAAACCAAAATGGTTTTAATTATAACTTCAGCTCCAGTGCCTTCCAAAATAAAGATGATTTTTAGGCAGTACGTGACAGGAACATCCAAACCTCAGGCGGGTTTTATCTGGATTTTCTTTCAGATTTGGATTTTGAAAGCCATACGAGTATCATGCCATTGTTCTTATGCTTTTGTTTTCCTATCCCCAGCTTTAAAGATATCTGTACTATTCTATTCTTTAAATTTGAAATTTGACCTGATTGATTGACTTATTGTGGCACTCAAAACAGACTCACTCATTAAACCAAGCTTCGTAATTCTAGCAAAACCATTTTCTTTTTCCCGCATACAGGAAAGTGCTAATGCATGTTTTCTCCAGGGGTCAAACAAAAATAATGTTACACTTAGACTGAATGGAAGACCGAAAATGTTCCTTAAGCACAACAATCCACTCACAAACACTAACATTAAATAAAAAAAGTGATATGTTTCACTCATGGATGCTTATTACTCTCACTGATTTATCAGAAAAAATATTTCTATTATAACTTTAAATGCCAGTCAGCTTTATGGGTTATGATAAAACATCTTAGTCCATGAAATATTTTGGAAGAAATGGCTGTTATGTCTTTAAACCCAAATTAGGCCTTTAAAAATTTAGCATGCTCTCACATAAAAAGAAAAGCTACAAAATACCCCAGGAACTAAGAAGCATAACAATGTTTTGCAGGAAAAATGACTTAAAACATTAAACGGTTTGTCAAAGATTTCCCCAGCTTATTCTCTATCTGACTACATGAATAATTCTTCTACCAAGGAAAAACGGAGAAGGAACAGTGGATTTTTGCAGTTTGTTTAGAAGAAAAACAAAAACCTTTCTAATTTTTCAGCTGGTAATGACTTGTGGCATGAGCCAGGGAAAACCCCCTTTGATTTTTGGCAGATCAGAATCACTTCGGTTCACATTTTAAAATATCACACAGGCTCTGGCGGCGGCTGCTCACTTTAGGTACTTTTTTGATTAAGTTTTAGCAGCTTATAAGTTTTCTATTTTAATTTTGATGAGACTTGTCTGGTACGATAATCATGTTAATTTTGACGAACAGAATTAAGAAAAAAAAAAAAAAAGGAAAATAGTTGAAAGAACAAAAGAGAGCACAAGGCAGCCAAAATGGCAGCTAAAAATTGTTGAATGCTGAAGACAAACTTCAACCACAAGACAAATAGTGAAAGTCTTCAGTTGGAAATGGTTTATAAAGTGAAGTTTTATGATAATTATCCAGTAAGGTAATTACTGCTCGAGACTTACCAAACCAGCACCATTTAGGGAGATTTAAAGGTGTCATATCACAAGTGAAGTATATTTGTATTTAAACACAGTTGGAAATGGCTGCTTGTGACAAAAATATATAACTTGACACACTAATCTTGTGTCGGATATTGTAATTTCTACTCCACCTCCAACAAGACTCGTTACTCTGTTGTGTGCAGGCATGCATTGCCAAGTTGCTTCTAAGAACTCACCATAATAGATCATTTTAAATTAGTGAACCAAGCAGTAGTTATGCACATCTCACTTTTCTCCTCATAATCTCTGTTTTATTTGTGACGGTTTAACTACAGGACATTAATACAGCTGTCAAAACAGTATTCTGATGACACCGTCTGCCACACCTCTCCAACTTGATAGTTTTCCAACATGCTTGACCCTTTAAAGACGCTTTAAGCTAATAATACACATGTGGTTGATGGAAGGGATTAAAAATCATGAAATTAAATCCAACTTCAGCTGCAGTTAAACAGCCTCTCCTTAATTTGGCCCAGACACAGGAAAAAAAAACAAACCCTGTCACACCTGAACCTAATAACTGGTACTAAGCAATTGTTTGGTGAAAGAAACTATTCGTTGAATCCGACTTGTGGACATCAGCTAACATTTTAATGACGGGACACGAAGAGTAAAAATCACCGTTAAAAATAAATGCATATTATGACTTGATAAACATTATGTTCACAAACAATAGTTATGATTGTTGGGCCTCCCTGCATTTCTGTAGTAGCTGTATTAGAAACTGTTGGTTTTCTCAACATGTGTTGTTCCTTAACTTAATCATTTTGTTTCATTTAGCACAGAAATTTTGGCGATTGAGAAAAATCAGCTCTTTTCTCTTTACTTTCTTTTCTGATATTCATGGAGATTCATATTAGAAATATGTTAGTATATTATATTCGGTTCTATTCAATTCTATTTTCAATTCCTTACTTGGCTTCACATGTAAGTATCGGCTGATCACCAGTCTTCCAAAATTAAAGAAATTGGCACAAATAAATCATCTGGCTGATAAATTGGTGCACCCCTAATTTTTAGGCTCCAAAATGTGACAATATGTACAGTTTAATGTTTCAGTTCAAGTTAAAATCCTACCGCCATCGTCAGCCTTAACTCATGCTGACTGTAAAACCCAATCTCAGCTCAGAGACTGGCTCTGTGTTTAACATCAAAAAACCGTGATGGAGTCAACATGGATGAGAGTGAGAATGCCACCAAGCGCTTGGCCTGCCAGTTTCTTAAGTGGTCTAGTTGTGATTCAGCAGCAGGATCTTACCGGCTGCCAGGCTGGCATGGAGTCAGCCTCCCAGAGGGACTTTGTTAATGTGGGCCCCCAGGCTGCGGGACCGGGGTAATTGGGTTCACATGGTTGGTGTCAGGACACCCCTGCCTCCTCCAAAACAAAGACCACCTCCCAGGCAAGCTGTTAGGGAAGTGGAGCCAATCCCACACAATCACTACTCTGATTCACTGGAAAGGCTTATTCAATTACTGCTATGCTGAATGTGTGTGTTTTTTCTTTTCTTTGCATTGACCTTAAGAGATTGCACATAGAGTTGCAGTCTTGGGCTCACCTCAGCAGCTTAGACCGCTGTCCGTATACATCTGTACGTCTGTGATGAATCCATGTCAGCAGTGAACGGAGCTCACTGTGGAGAACGCCTCTCTGAGGACTTTCTCTGCTGTGTCCATTCACATTTTTCTCTCTGGTTTTGCTGAGTGAATTGTGAGGTTATAAGCCCTGCTGGTTGCACTCTGCAGACAGCCTACAGCACCTCAGTTGATCCTCAGACGGCTCACAGATCTTTTCTGACGCTGATCCGCCTTTCCTACGTCTGCCTGGCTCGTCTGTCAGTTAGCAGCGGTCGAAAGCTTTCTCTCTTTATTTTAGAGCCCGACTGCTGCAGCCAGCTGACGTAATCAGTGACGTCAGATCTAATAATCCCACGGCTACATTCATCATTAGTCGTTATACATCTTCTTCTTATGTTTATTACATTTTTATCTAAAAAAGTAAATTCATTAAGATTTAAAAATGTTGCAGCTGGTCACCGCTCCATTTATAAGATTCTATAAGTATTTGTCACTATTTTTTTTTCTTTCTTTGTTGTACCTGCGATGCAGTATTAAACTGCCTCACAGTCACACTCCATGTTGATTGGCAGAATTGGACTCGATTCGTTCATTCATGGGTGAAGCCGGATCCGAAAGAGCATGCATACATTTTGGTTTTAATTGACCAGCAGCATCCCACTTACATCCTAAAAAAAAATCAAATTTACCTTAATGCTACTTGGACAGTAAGTACTTTGGAATATATATTCAGAGGTTTAAGGCCTCTGACGGGCAGCCAAGTCTGTTTCACTGAGCAGCAATCTGAACAATGGGTTCAGGAACGAGAGTGGCAAAGTGATAATTGACACATCCTAAAAATGCTAGTAAGGACCGGGGTATTAATGCGTTCTTCCTGGGGCTGGCTTCACCGGAACCATTAAGCCTTTAATTGAGAAGGAAAGCCGACATTAAAAGCTGTCGCCTTGGCATGGCTGCTACCTGCTTTTTTTTCTCTCTCTCTCTTTTTTTTTTTTTTTTTAATTATGGCAATGAGGCCTGAGGCCATTTGCTGCATGATCGCAGAGCTCATGTGCAAAAAGAATACCAAGGCTCTTTGCTATTTTATTTTAAGAGATGTCAAAAATAACTTAAGTCCTTTCACTGCAGCGGTGGAAAAAGTGAGGAGTGTCTTTTGACTGAAGGGCAGGTGAAGCAGAGTCCCCACCCCTCCGTGTTTATACCCTCAGCTATCGCTAGGAAAACAAGGGCTTTCTCCCGCACTAATATAAAGCCACTGATATGGAAGGTATGACCCGGGTTTCGGTCGAGAGCGCGGATGCCAGAGCCTTGTTACCAGGTTACATCACTGTTGTTGTTATGAGTGCATGTGCCAAATCTTCAGGCATAACAGAAGGAGCATGCTTCACGTTTCCCCTCCTTTCCGCCAAGTTACCGTCACACTACAAGAAGATTCTTGTCACAAATGAGCTCTCCCTCCTCACCGTCTCTGGGTTCTGGGCAGCATTTAAAAATCACTGGTGTAAATATTTATTGTGGCCTGTTTGAATTGCAGTGACACTGTTTTTAATACATCATTCATCATGCCTGCAGTTCTGAAGAAGCAGATACAACAGCACAGTCATCACGGGTCTTAATGGTCGAGTCTCTGTGGCTGAGCAGACGCACGCTGTCGGAGCATCGCTCTTGACGGATGCTTGACTGCAGTAAAAAGGGATTAATCTCGGAAATTGCAGATAAATGCAGGAGCTCGCTGGCCTGGTATGTATCAACAGTCGTCTGTCTGCTAGTGGGAGTAAGAATGTGAACTGAATAGCCTACTTTGCTCAGAGAGGAAATGATGACAGTAATACACAGGTATTCGACAGGAAGTTCTTCTCAGTAGGCAACCAGATGTTCTTGGTAGAGAGTAGAATTTACCCACTTGGACTATTTTTAACTTTGTAAATACATAATAATTTCTATGTTTTTGTCAGTTTGGATGTTTTGCATTTTTTTAACTTGATACACAGCCATTGCAACTGTAAATGTTATTTAAAAAGTGTATTAATACTTATTATCAGGGAAAAAAATGAAAGCTTTAATTAAGTGGACCAATTTTAAAAAGCAAATATCTTTCACTCACTACTATTTGTTTTATATATCATGTGCATTCTATAAACTCTAAAACGTATAAGTTTTATGTATTACATGTTGAAAATCTCGTAGCTTTTGTATGTTTTTTTAATGTCAGAAACTTTTTGTCAAATTTAACAAAAAAAAGCTCACTAAAGTGAATGTGCCTTTAAAAAAAAAGCTTACATTATGACACTGGATTTCAACAATGATACAAAACAGGTTTTTTTCAGTGACATTAACATAAGCTAAAAGGGGGAAGAAACAAGAAAATAATGCTTTAAAAAGCTTCTGTTATCCGTTTCTTTGGTGGAGCGAAGCAGGAATAAAATTACAGATATTATAGTGAGTAATGTTAAGATAATAATCAACACTAGTGAAGTATTTGTAATAAGATCTATTAATTTTTAACAGGGTTAATAGTAGTAATAGTGCATTATGTCCTGACTTTGGGGCACATTCACACTGCGAACACAGAAACAGCAGCTAACATTCCCAACACTCAGCTGCTATTTTTATTAGCCTATTCTTTGTCAGACCACTGAGTTGTGACCATTTCATCACATTTTGGAGACAAAAATGTAACATTTAACTGCGCCAGCGTAACCTGTTAGGAAGCATGACCTGAGGGGAAACCTTTGACCTTGAGTAAAAACACCACAAATATTTACAAAAGCAAAATATACAATATGATCCAACTGTTTTTAAAGTAGAAAACCATCTCATAGCAAGTAGGCCTCCTAAATATATATACATATAATATATATATATATATATATATATATATATATATATATATATATATATATATATATATATATATATTCAAGTTGTTTATATTTCTTTTTTATTATACACCTAAATATAATACAAATAATATAATTAATAGCCAGTACATTTTGTAGTAGTTTTCAAGAATGTATTGGACAGAATATCCCTCTGTATCCAGATGGCCAAATGTATTTTTTTTTAAAATTATTATTATTATTATTATTTTTTTTTATAACTAGGGGACAAAATTTTAAGAAACTTTTGGCCAGCTGACTGGCAGTGCACTGCAACAGATGGAAAAGAAACAGCTGTGCATTCCTCTATGCTTTGTGTAGCTGAAGAAAACTCTGGACTTTCAAACATTTCCTTTGGTATCTTTTTGAAAGAGCTTTATATAGTCAAAATGGTAAGGGAGAAAATTTACAAGCGGTGCTCCTGATGTTTGTTGCACTTTATAGCATTTTGGAGACAAGAATGTAACATTTAACTGCACCAGCGTAACCTGTTAGGAAGTGTACAGCTGTGGAAAAAAATAAGAGCCCACTGCACTGAACCCCACTGAAAACCTCCTGGTTATTCCACCAACTATTGATTTCTGGACTCTTCCTGAGTTAAAACATTAGTATTGTTGTTTCTAAATTAATATGAACTTGTTTTCTTTGCATTATTGGCGGTCTGACAGCTCGGCATCTTTGTTGACTATTTCTAATTTTCTGCAAATGCAAAGTTTCAGAGACATGTCAATAATTCATGGAATAAATTAAGAATGTTCATTTTACTCAGACATATACCTAGAAAAAGTAAAATCAGAGAAACTGAAAAAAAAATAATTCAGTGGTTTCTTAGTTTTCTCCAAAGGTATATCCTACTTCACAAGTTTTAAGCGTTTCACTTCAGCTCTCAAACTTGTAGCTTGTATGTTTATTAGGGATTGGAAGATACATTTATTACATAGTAAAAATTCACATTGGACAAAGAAAGCAACACTCTTTAACATTCTGTTCAGTGACTTGATGTTTGCATTAAGTCACTTAAATATATGATAATTTGTAAAGTTGAAGCCTGTGTAAAGTGCACATAAGGACACAAAAGGGTTCAGGAACAGCCATGCAGCTAACGTACAGTGTGAAGTGGAAATGTTGCAATCAGACTTTTTTCCAGATTCCTCTTTTGTTTCTATAGATGGCAAGAGAGAAAATGTTGCACATGCTTGTGATCGAGGTGCTAGACTTGATAGAAAAAAAATAAATAAAATTTTCAGTATTAGGTCTGTTGATAACTGTCCGATTAAATAATGCACCCTTACTATCTAATAAGTGGGAAATTAAGTCAATTTATTTATGCTAGAGATGCACCAATCAAGTGGGGTTTTGCCAAGTTATTTCTGGATTTCTTACATAAAGAAAGGTATTATTGAATCTGCAGATAAGACAATGATGAAAGTGTAAAATCTGGAAGTACTTGCGTTTTAAAAGAGCCACCATTCACCACATTTGTGAAAGGTATTTTTTGCGCAGTGTTAATCTGTCAGAAGTGACTCAGATGTGCCAATGACTTCAGTCTACACGCATCTCTAAAATCAGACTTCATTGATCTGAATACTGTGTTCACTCTGTGAACTTGACCATGTTAAGCAAGCATGTGTTTTTTTCAAAATCAACGTTTATTTAGAAAAATGGCAAAAATGAACAATTATAGCAATACAGTTTCTAAGCGGTTTAAGCAAGCATTAAAGTTTGTGTGGTTTCAGAAAAAGGAAACTGGCTCTGTGTTAGTAAAACCAATTTCATTGACGTACTTCCCTTTAAGCGGGACTCCCCTGTTTCTGCAGCACTGAGCAGTTCCCTTTTTTGGGGCAAAGTTTCGCCTGTTACCACAAAGGTTAAATCTAATGACGATCAGACGTGCTCTGCGTTCGCTATCTTAGTGCTGTTCATCTCTAATTATGGTTTGGTGTTTATGCTCACAATCACTGGAACTGTTTCTTATTTTAGATTTTGAAGATTTTTGAAAATGCTTTGCCTTTAGTTTTGTTGTCTTCAGCAGTGATGTCCTGGTAATTCATTGTTTTGTAATTGCTGCAATATATAAGCATTTAGACTTTTAGCCATCGCCTGTTCTGTCTGAAATAGACTTAAATGGTTGGTGATTGTCCTCACACTAAGTGCCAGTCACAGCAGCAGTTCTTCAGTTGAAATATTAATTTTAGCTGGGCCCGTGCATTGTTATGGGTACTAAAATTTTAAGTGCCTGCTAAGTAGATGCATCAATTTTGCAATAGCTGAGAGGGGGAGCGGCACTGATTTTTCTGACGCAGTTGCTGACTTGCTTCCCCGGACATGCTTGCTTAACATGGTCAAGTTGACGTAATGTTCTGCGTTGAGTAATCCCAGGTTGTTGCTCATCTTGTTGCTTCATTGGGGATTCTTTACTGAGAGAACCTGGCACAGGTAAAGCAGTAATGCTTTGACGAAGCAGCTGTGCTATTGAGGAGTTCTGTCAAGTAGTTAGGACATTAATAATAAAAAAAATACATTCAGTGTGTTACTCAGCGATCCTTTATCCCTCAGGGCTTAATGGTAGATTTTGTTTTCAATAGAAAATGAAATGGACCATTTTTCCCGGCCCTAGGATTAAATCCACCTCTTTCCTGAAAACAAATTGGTGATTAATAAAATGTTTCCTTTTATTTAGAATGACTGTGACGCCACACGTTTTCCTGAATCCGAATCGGGGTGGTTTTGTTTGGTTTCAGTGTGTGTTCGCTTGAGCTGGTGGTCAGACCCCTTTCTGCTCTCTGCCACCTCCGATGATTGCTAAACACACTCACCCTTACAGCACTCATAGTGATCTGTCACTTCCATCTTTTATTATCTTCCAACCTGCCTCCTTTGCTTCCACTTGGCTGCCCACCCACAGACCCACTGGTGAACATTTTTGGACTGTCCCTGCCGATGTAGCAGCAAGCCTGGCTGTACCCCAGTCTGAGTAATGAAGGCAGCAGGGGGGCCTTCTAACTGCCTGCTCTTGTTACGCCTTATCAATACTGCCACCGCCTAAAGGTTCTCTAATGAAGACGGTATCTTGGCTCCACGGATTATGTAGCAGCTGGATCATTAGCATGAAGGGCCAAATAGCGTGTGTGTCTATGAATCCGGCCTTTTCATCAATCCTTGTTCTAATCTCTGGCTTCCAGAAGTGCTAGTTTGGTTCTTTCTTGGGTCCTTTGTTCATATTGACATGCTGTAATAGGAAAGAAACTTTAGTTTTACTATATTCTATTTAAACAAACAAACAAAAAAAGCAGAATGTTAAGATGCAAAGGTAAATACCATGGTAGTGCATGAAAACCTTTATCATTCGGGAATATATGAGCTTCAGGGTTGATTAAGGAATTCAAATATCTACCCAAATATGAAATCACAGCTCTTAGAGGATGTTTAGTCCATTAATTTTAGTAGAAACAACTCTATAGAGAAGATGTGACACTTGACGATTCTAATTGGTGCATCTTGAATCACAGTGCAAGTTGAATTTCTGTAATGAAAGGCAACGCTCCCGGCCCTTGAGTTTAAACTATTAAAGTAGGGCTTTTTACAACTGCTATATTCACAGATTTAACTTTTTGGCTGTGGTCTCCCCCAAAACACTGGGTGTCCTCTGTATCAGGGTAATTTAATGCAGTAGGTGTACTTTTTCTTCAAAACCAGCAAACAATATTGATAAATTACTGCAATGTGAAACAACAGGCTCAACGGCCTCAAAGTGATTTCATATATTCTGTCAGGAACAGGAGTCGGACTCTCACATTCTCTTATAACAGAGCATTACAAACTGCATGCTGTGACTTCATTAGTTATTAAAATCAATGACACTTTGAGAAAGGTCATGAGTGTAAAATTAGGCAGAGTATGTAAATATGGAATATTTTTAACGGTACACATCAGAAACCAAATGCCCAGCTTTTAAGAGAACATACTAAAGGGAAAATATGCAAAACCAATGTGGATGTTTTGAAATATGATAAGGTGACAGTCAAAATGTTAAATGATCTCAACATCTTTGTACATTTCTAGCACAATATTTTTTATTTATTGTCTATTTGTGTGTGCGCCCTCCGAATATTCACGTTTTTATCACGTTTTAACAAGCTGTTCTAATGTTTTGCCAACTTGAAGTTGCAGCCAAAAGAAGCCTCTTCAGTATGATTTTTGCAAACATGAAATTGGTTTAAAAGCTAAACATTCAAAACATGGTGATAAACACAACAATGCACCATCCATTTTACCTCTGCTCAGATGAATCTCTTCTACATGCCATCCCCATTTCAACCCTCCGCATTAAAACATAAACAGAAACATAACTTTAAAACTAGTCTAAGAATTGAGTAAATAACAAACCGCCTTTCTTGTTAAAATGTGTCTGATGAAATTTAGCTGTGATCATAAGGGAATGGTTTTAGACCAGTTATAAATGATCTCCTGCCGTCAAATTTGCTATTTCCCTTCTTCGAATTTTGTCGAGTTTTGCAGAAATGCCTTCATCTTATCCTCTGCTCGTCTGCACTAACGGAGGATCTTGAATTGGCTGCCGGGCCCTTGCAATCCCCTGCTGTGAGAAATCAGCTGAAAAGTATTAACATAAACAGTTTCTGTTCAAATGCTGCCAGAGGAGTTTGCTCAGTTTGGGAGTTCCTCATGATTCCTGTTGTTGCTTATTGCTACAGAAAGTTGCAGAATCTTATTTAATATTTGTGTTTTCTGAAGTACTTTGCATTTGTTACATATCAAATAATAATAATAATAAAAAATATTTAATATACTTAAGCCACATTTGGATGTGTGATAAAAATGTACTATCATAGTTAAATTATTATATTTGAAAATATACATTTGTTTTTTGTGGCTGTTTTGCACTTCTTCTGCTTGAACTGTGACTGCATTTCTACCAAAAGTGATTCTGGCCATCAGCTGCATTTTGACTTAGATGGAGCTTATTCAAAGGAAATCATGAGGTAACATGTTAACTTTAATGACATTACAGATAATTTCATTTCATTCCTGTAATGCTAGCATTAGGACTCCTACACAGTCTGGAAAATGTCTGGCATTTCCTTGGACGATTTCTCATTTCTGGGAAAATATGAAAAATACAAAACTAAAAATAGAATGTTTTTCTGTATATTGTCTTAGTTCTCTTAATTTTAAATTGACTTGTAATTAAATATTATTCAGTTTGAATTGTCAAATCAAACCATGGTTTTTAACACTTTTTGTTTTTCGACCTACTGTCCAAACGCATACTAATTGAAAAATCAACAAAACATTTTATTTTTAAACTTCAAACCAAATTCAGTTTGAACTGGACCTGTGCTCCTTAGACTAAGTGTTATTAATATACCAGACTGCTAACAAAGCAGTGCCATAATTTGGGTATTTTACTGACAAAATAAAAAAGGTCTAAGTTCACAAAATGAGCCTTCACAAATTATTTTCAGAAATATCCATACTATCAGAAATGTTATGGAAAAGCAGATATTTGAGTCTGTAAGCAAAAGTTTGAAATGATAAATATGTGGAAGTTCTACCACAGATAATACAGGAGGTCTTGGAAAAAAAGTAGGTCTAATTGAATATCAGAATTTATTCATTCTTTTGGCAGTAAATGCATTTTAATACCCTTTGCTGATTTGTAACCAGTACTGCTTTGATTATATTGTGTAGTATTTTTGCAGTTTTTATGATACCCGCTATGCTATGTAACCATGCCAACAAGCAAGTTGTTTACATGATGTGGCTCTGGTTAAAGTTTTCTAGAGATCTAAAAAATATTTAAAATATTTTTACAAACTTAAAAAAAGAAGCTGAAGGGAAGAAGGGCAAAGGATATAAAAGAGGAAGTTTAAATATCAGGACATGTGGAATTTGAGAATATGCAGGAAAACAAATTAAACATCTCAGAGCTCCTCTTCTCACCTTTCTAATTATTCTGTAGGCTCAAACCACAGACAGAGCGGCATGAGTAAAGGTGGAGGGGATTGTCATGCTTGCTAAAAACAGCCGCTACAAACCTGGACAAGTTGCTAAGAATGATCCCTGTAATCCCTGAATAATAAACTGTTAGCTGAAAGTCTTTGTTCCCGTTGTCATCGAGCATAGCTCCGCCTGCATTACCTGCCAGCGCTGCACGTGATGTCATCCCCTGAGCTGTTACCAGGCTAACATAACACAACACTGACGTGGGGATGCTCTTAGAAATATTCAACCGCTCCTTTCTGTGTTTCACACAGAGAAACTGGCTTTTTTGACAGCTAATTTTTATTTTATGGAATTTTATTTAGTCAGTTTCAGTTTTGTTTGAAACAGCATGACTTCTTTTCTGGATATTTCTAAAAGTATGATTAATGTCGAAAGTAGAGCTGCAGCAAATCGGAAAACACTGACAATGCAATTATATATATTTTTTTAAACCCTGCAATATGAAAAATTACATAAATATAATCTGAATAGCACCGTCGGTTATGCTATTGACAAGATGTTTACAATTAATCAGCACTGATCGTGCCTCTTTTTATAAATATTACAGGTTTAATCTTGTTAGACCTGCACGATATTAAAGTATCATGCAGATATTTACCATCATATTATTGGTAAATAATATGATGACTATAGCAGTTGCCATATATGCCTATTTTCTGTCCTTGTGCTTCCAGCTCTGTGTGACATTTAGCATTTTGAGCGACGTCATTAGTGTTCAGTGTGAACATCTGCTGCCCTGAGACTCTGTCCAACTCGCTCAATATTACCTTAGCATGAAACATGCAGGTTCAAAACACTTGGAATATATTCACCGACAGTTACTGCTCTCCCAAAACTCCTTTAGGACTGATGGGATTAATTGGGATTAAAGGATGAATCGGGATTAATCGATTATTGAAATAATCAGCAACTAAGATAGTAATTGATTAATCGTAAACTGGAGTATACAGACTAAAAAAAAAAAGCCATTTGCTGACAGAACAGCATACTAAAAAATGTAAAATGTATAGAAAATACCCACATTTGCCCTTAAAATGAAAAAAACTTAGATCTGTAAATATGTTCTACCCTGAACTCAAGCAGGATAGGTTTAGCTTCACCTGGTTCTGATTCTGTAAAAAAAAAAGGGTCCTATTAAACACCTTTTGTTATTCAATTATTAATCAGTTAATCTAAATAATCAACAGATCAGCCCAACCTTATATTGATATTCAGTCAAGCAGAAAGGCCTGGGTTTTTTTCTTAAGCTGCAGAGCTATCCTCTGCAACAAATGATCAGGCATTCACTAAACGAATGCTGTTTTATGCATTTTAGGCAATAAGATATTATTCTTGTTTATTTGCATATTTTAATGCATTTCTAAAATGATAAAAATCTGCAGAATGAGACATTTTTTAAAATCTGAATAATGGATTATTAAACCAGTAGTTAGTTACAACTCTACACTGATTTGCGATATGAATGTTGCACACTCTGATTGTAATCGTGCTATATTTTGAAGTCCAAGTTAAGTCATGAAATCTTGGAATAGCTTGTTAGACCTGCATGTCACTGAAAGATGCATGATTTAACCAGTGAGGTGACCTCAAGAGTCCTGCTATTCAGAGCCAAATGGCACACACTTGAATATGCTGAAGCTGCCACACACCAACAAACACACACTTGTGAGCAGATTTAGTCAAGTGAAGCAAAAAAATCCCACAACAAAGTGGGGATTCCTCATCCTCCCGAATGTTCCCGCCAGACCTCTCTCTAACAGACTGCAGTGTCATCCCGCCCAGATTCTTTTTCTTTTTCTTTTTTTTTACCCCTACATTCCTGTGTTCATAACTTTTGGCCTTTCTACACGGATCATCTATTTAAAGAGCGGCATGGCGGTGTGCCGAGAGAGACAGGTTGTTGCTGGCTGGTTTCTGCGCAACATGGCTAACACACACGCACACACACACACATAGTGGAGGACAGTTTGCAAGATGACTCTAGTTGGCTTGTTTACGACAGAAGCTCCGTTTGGAGGAGGCGGGCGGTTAGGCGAGCAGCAGGGATAAAAATGTAGAAGGGGTTTACTACCCTCGAGAGAGTCGGAATTCCTCCTGAGCCGTTCCCCCATTTGGCTGGCAGTTGTGAAAACAATTGCTTGGCATTTACTCTCTCTGTGCAGATGGAGTCCCAGCTATGAGTCAGCTTTGAGAGCAGCAAGTGGTGGAGAAAGTGGTGGGCTTGTGATCTCTAGCGTGCAGAATATGAGGATACTTCATAAAGACGGTTGGGTGACGTTGTGGAAACTGCAAAGGAGCTTTTCTTGTGTTTTTTGTGTGCTGCTGTGAGGCAGATGAATGTTTTCTTTCTCTCTGCTTTAATGTATTCCATGAAATAAACCTTTGGCTAATAAAAGCACGTCTCTCTCCTCTTTGTTTCTCCAGGGACGCACAGAAGACGCTATGCTGACGTCCTAAGCTGTCCTCATTTCATCTCTCTTCCTAGTTAGTTCCCACACTTGGACTGTTTTCACCATCGTTAACCACTTGCTCCGGCATTTTTTTTTTTTCTTCTTCTTTTTTTTTTTTTTTTTTTTAAATATATATATATACACATATATATATACACACACCCCCATTCCCTCTTGCCCGGCCTGCCGTCACCATGACGTCGGAGCTGGAGAGCAGCCTGACCTCCATGGACTGGCTCCCTCAGCTGACCATGCAGGCGGCCATCCGCAAGACGGACGCCCAGAATGCCCATGGGCCCGGCATGGGCAAGAAGAGCACCTTACTGGATCACACCACCACGCTGGATCAGGAGGAGGTGCAGCAGCACAAGGATGGCAAGCCTCCGTACAGCTACGCCAGCCTCATCACATTCGCCATCAACAGCTCGCCAAAGAAGAAGATGACGCTGAGCGAGATCTACCAGTGGATCTGTGATAACTTCCCCTACTACAGGGAGGCAGGCAGCGGCTGGAAGGTAAGGAACAAGAAACGTCATTATTGATTTATGTACAGTTTTTTTTTTTTTTCTGTTTGAGCTTTCATATGGCTTCAAACGTTACATTGCATATGTGTTTGTATCCTTTTCACATTTTGTCATGTTAATACCACATATTTCAATGTATTTTATTTGCATTTTATTTGATAAATCAACAGCCAGAGCTCCAGTGAACTAGGTTAGTTTAAAGTATGGTCAGGTATCGGAAAGGCCTAGTTAAAGTCCAGATCTTAATCCCACTGAGAATCTGTGGAAGACTCTGTCTGACAGAGCTTGATCTGTTTTGTGAAGAAAGACGGAGAAAACTTTGTGTCTACATGTCCAAAGCTGGTCAATAGACTCGCATGGAGTTTCTACAATGTGTTCAATCCCAGAGGCCACAAACACATCATACTTCATTTAATCTTTTTTTTTTTCCTCTTGAAAAAAATGAAAACAATGCCACAGCTTCCTCCTGCCCAGAATGCTCTATAAATTGATTTTAACATGACATCAAGGGGGTCTGAATACTTTTGCTTGGTCTCGATCAACAATCAAATGGGTGCAGAAGTTTTTATGTAACAAAATGTTGCTTTTGTTTCAAGTGGACACTGAAGGGTAACGACATAAATCAATGATCTAGATATTTGTTGCTGTCTGGTGCTTTTTGCTGTCATTTCCTTTGATTTGTTGACAATAATGGCCTATAACTTCCCGTTTTTACTGCTGTTCAGGGATGAAATATCGACCTTTTTGTTTGTGTTGGAAGATATTTCGTTTTTCTTAACCTGTGGAAGTTATTTCTGGGACTTGCATTTTGCTGAAACCGATGTTGCCCGACTCAAATCATTATGTTTTGGGTGCGGAAGCATCTTAAACAAAGTGTAGTTCCTCTGGTAATCACCATTGTCACATCCTAGGAAGCTTAGAGGGAAAAAAAAAGTAGGAAAAAACTGAGTGTGCCAAATCACACTAAGTGCCTCACTCCTCTGAATGAAAAACAGTGCAGCCCTGAGAGAACCATATGAAGTGTAAAACCCTGGATTAATATTCAGACAAGTGGCCCCTATCTGTGCGAACACAGACTAAATAGCCCATTCATGGGTGGTATTATTCATTGCAGATGCTTTGATAGGAGAAGGCCATTATGCAGAAGGAGAAAGCCAGTGCTGTGTCATCATCTCAAGGAGCCCATGATATACCGAGATGAAGCTATGCTGATTGCCTTTTAAAGGCCCCAGATGGAAATTGATATTAGAATGAGTTTTCCAATCAGTCGACGTTTATTGGAAATAGAATCTTAGGCACTGCTTTATTGCAGTCAGACAAGATGTATGAAACCCATTTCCTTGGGCGACAAGATCTGGCGCGTGGACCTGTGTGTGCGTGCGTGTGTGTGCGTGTGAATGAATGTAGGTGAGGCAGAGATGAGAAAGCATGTGTTGTTATAGATGGATTGATTTTAGCTTTTGTGAAAATGCATGTTGTAAGGAAATTAATTGTTTCATTTTGCAGCCGTTGTTTCCTCTTTTGCCTTCATCATTACTTATTTAGTTGTCAGTAACCCGGCGGCATACGTGCAGTCTTGATTTGAGTTGCAACCATTTTCACCCAACACTGATTTCAGCTCTGTGCTTTGTGTGCCACCCACCTTTGTGTGCAGTGGCTTGTTACATTCAGTGCTAAATGGTTTTCTGTAGACCTTGGCTTTAAGGTTGCAGTGTTATATTCAACTGTTGTTGTTGGACAAATCCAGATGCAGCGCGTATGACCCTTATTGATCAAACTTTACAAATAAATGTACTTTTTATCAAGATTGCAGCTTCTATAGTCTGGACAATAGTGTACTCTTCAAAGTATTCAGGTTATTACTCAGAGAGTAAAATATAAAACTTAGACTTACTTGTTATTGCCCAAATACGCAACAGTGAATTTGGCCACAAAATATCCTTCTTGGCTGCTGGAGTAAGTATAAAAATTGCTGAAAAACTATATAAGTGCAATTATAAATACATAACGAAATTTAAGTGTTACTGGTGGAGGTAAGAAAAAAATTTGTATATTTAAATTGTTAAATATATGCAGCTCTGGAAAAAAATAAGAGACCACTTAAAATGGTCAGTTCTCTGGTTTTACTCTTTATAGCTACATGTTTGAGTAAAATGAACATTGTTCTGTTATTCTATGAACTACTGACATGTCTCTGAAATTCCAAGCAAATATTTTGTATTTATTTTAATGAGAAATTGACTAAATTGTTTTGAGATATCAAATAATACAAAGAAAACAAGTTTATATTAATTTAGAAACAACAATACTAATTCAGGAAGAGTTCAGAAATCAATATTTGACTGAAAACAAGGTTTTCAATGGGGTTCAGTGCAGTGGACTCTTCATTTTTTCCAGAATTGTATAAGCATTTTCAGACCACCTTAGGAATGGAGTTGAGCAATCTGATGGCTATTGACACTTATAACAGACACCTAGCCACAAAGCTATTCATGGATACGGTTATTTATTAATTTTAGAGTCGAGTAGTTTCAGAATTGATGCACTGGTAGTTCACCTGTAGATTATTCGATAATAAGCGCATAACTTTTCATTTGCATGAGCTCATAAAATCAAACTTCATGTAGAAGTAAGGATACACTGGAGAAAATCCCAATCAGCAGATAAGACCTCAAAGACAACCAAAAACTGGTATTGGCCATTAAAGGCGTTATTGTTGTACATCATTTTTGCAACCTTCTGCAACATGCAACAAATGAGTGAATTTTCTGGTTGCTATGCAACATAGCCACTACATTTAGTTCTGAGCTAGCTACTGATTTCACAGGAACGTTTGAGACAACAGCAAACATGGTAACAGTGGAGGAAATCAAGATAATGTATATTCTTAGAAACTATAATGTGTCAATACAGTAGCCTGAGTGGTGCAGACGTTCAGCCAGTTCCATCTTCTTCATTGCTTTCTCTGATTGAACCTGAGCTAAAATCATGGGGCGCCATGCTGCCCTATGATTATTGATGATATTAGGGGCACCAATAATCATAGGTGCCCTATTTAAGCTGCAGATTTTCACACTGTGGGAAGGATTTTTGCAAACATAACTTGGGTATCACAACTTTAGCAACTGCTTTGTCATGTTGAATATTTTTAAGGTGATGTTTTTGCATTTAAAATGCAATTGACAGCGATCGACATACACTCTTGACCAGTTGACATTTGGGGTCTCTACCATTGCATTCCTACCCACATGTGTATAAAGTCAGAAGCAGTTGATATTCTTTGCATGGTTGGATGTACAGATACAAAAAAAAAAAGAGCTGACGTAACTGGAATCAGGTTTTTTTTTGTAAAAGTGTAAGTCTCAAAATTAGTCAGTGGCGGTGCAGTTTGACGCTCCTCCAGTGCTTTCAAGTTTAGTTATGGCTTGCACAGATCGTCAGATTCTAGCCTACACGTGGGTTGCAAATGTAGAAATACCCCGCACATTAAAAGTGTGAAAAACCACATCACTCTAACCAGGATGCTGTACAGCTCAGGAAACTGAAAGAGCGGCAAGGAGATGCGCTCATAGGCTCGAGCCTGCGTCACCTTTTTTTTTTTTTTTTTTTTTTTTTATATTTCTTGTTAATGGCGGATTTTTCCTGTCAGTTATTCTGAGAAATCAAACGAGTAAAAACCATGTGTTTAAAATATGAATTACTCTCCTCAACACACAAGATATTTGAATGGAATCTATTATTAGATGTTTTATCCTCGAGGCCTTTGAATGGACTCCAATAGCCTTAAGTTTTGTTTTTACTTCATTTAAGCACTAAGATATGCTTCTCTCCAAATCATCTGGAAGTTAGTTTTGCACAGCTGTAAAAGGTTTATGACATCATAACTTTCACAGCACCAAAATGATGTGTTATTCTGCAGCATGCATGCTGTATTAGCATTCTCCTTGCAGCTTTTCCCTGATATTACTCCACCGATAGCCTGACTGAGTATGCATGTTAGTGTGTGTAATTAGTTGAAAGCGAGCATGCCAGGATGGGGTGAATGTAGGTCGGATGTAGTCATCGCTCTTCTGTTCCCCTGGAGATGCCATTCGCAGCAATTTGAGACTCGGCGCACACACACGCACACGCATGCGTCAGTTCTGTATGATAATGCAAGCTGTGCCTGTGAGATGAGACCTGGCTAATCTGGACACCAGCAACCCATTTAATCTTCTCAACGCAACTCCATTAGCCTCTGCTTTTAAGAAATATCAATAAGTGCCATCAATAAAAACATATAATTCATCAAGGTCAAAAAAACGTTAACGGTGTTTTGTTTTTTGTTATTTATTTATTTATTTTTTTCTTCAAGAGCGATGAATATGCGCCCGGCATGTATGAGCAAGCAATTAGTGGCTGATTTTCCTCACACCCTCTGCAGCTCTCGGAGGCGCCTTTGACTGATGTTTTGTAAGTTTGTCTGAGCAACCTCGTGCGTGATTCAGCTCATACGCTGCAGCTTCCTTCATGTGAGGCACGTTGTTTCTGAAAATCTGCCAGATTGCTTTAGTACTTCACATGCAAGGATTTCTAAATGCATGTTACCAAAAGGAGCATCTGCTTGCAGCCATTTCCTGTAATGCAATATGGAAGGAGCGCTTTGTCACAATAAATATTTGTAGCGCTGTCTTTCCAACTTCAAAGCTGTTGCATGCAACAGAAGCTGACCCAGAAAACTACTGAGATTAACTTTTAATCTCAGGAGCAGTCTCCAGCACAGGGTCAGAAAACTGTTAATATTCCTTCATGTCAGTATGTCTTAACAAAAAAAACCCCAAAAAAAAAAACAATTTTAAGTCTCGGTATGAATTGAGTAAACGGAATAAGTGCTGCCTAAAGTTTCCAAATGAGTTGTCAGAAGTTTCAAATCTGGTCTTTGTCATTGTGAATGCAACCTTGCATGTCAGAAATGGTTAATCAGCACTTGAGCAGCACCTGGTAATGGGGCAAATGTTGCATAAAGGTTCTGCAAGTGAGGGGGGATCCACCGATACTCTGACTATAGCACCATGCTTTATGGATGGCAATATGCAAAAAAAAAAAAAAAAAACCTAACTGCATGAATGGATTTTATTCAGATGATTTCAGTGTTTTTTACGGTCACTGAAGCTTAATTGTGTGGGTTTCTTTTTTTTAATAATTGTTCACAAATCCACATTTTTAACCTTTTTTTTTTTTGGTTTAAAAACAGCTTAATGTACTGAATTTGAGAGCCACAGCTTTAACAAAAAGCCAAATGAATTTATATTCTGAATCTCAAACAAGAAATTCTGTGATTTTATATTTAAAAAAATAAAGAGAGAGAAAAAAAACACTGTTCTGCTTCAATCTCCAGCTCTGTTTTTTTAGTGTCTAAAATCTGAAATGCTAAAGTAAAAAAAAGTGACAGTATATGTGATTTCTTTTCTGGTGGATTTCCTACCAGTGCAGAAACGAGATAAAAAAATAAAAAAAACCTCTCTCTGAAATGTTGACCTCCGCACTCATCTGAAACCTTCCCCCGGCTCCTTGTGGGCTCTCTTCAGGTAGAGTGTGTAAATTTCCCTCTGCATTTCTTCCAGGTGAAGAATGCCAAATCAAATCTAAAGCAATTCTCAACCAGTCTGAATATGCTTGAAATGTTTGCTGTTGAACTTGAACCGTTGAGGAGATTTTGCTTTTGGCATGACTTTATTATATATTTTTTTTCTCTCTCTCTCTCTTCTGCACCTGTGTACAGGAGAAGAAAATTAGTTGGATGAGAAACTAGGTTGCTGTTGATTGCCCAACAAACTCTGAATGCCTCCCTGCTTTTTCCACTGAAGGTCCTCAGCGCTTGCATGATCTTGATAACTGGGAAGTCTGCAAGTAGTTGGGCGGGCAGATATGGGGCACAGAGCTGTCTTCTGCATTGGTCCTGGACTTCACTTTGATCTCATTATAAAATGCAAATACGCAGTACCCTAAACAGATCAAAGGTTCAACTTCCTATTGGATCTGAGGCTTAATAATAGTAGCCTGGGGCAGTGCTCTATTTTTCTAAAAAGTGATTTTTGGGTAGCCACTGGTCCTCCAGGACATTATTTACTCTGGAGATAATGTTCCAGCTTCTGACTGGTGGCTTGCCAGGGCTCAGAAAATCCTTGCTGCATTTGCTTATTTGAATAAGATTGTGGAGGTATGAGCATTTGTACCTTCTGCCTCTATCTCCCACCTCAAGCTCAGGTTTGCAGCCTAAAATCTAAAAGTGTAAAATTACTTCAGTGCTCATGCTGACTCTGATACGTCTGTCTGCTCCGTTAACCATGATCATTATTACGCTGTAAAGCGTGCATTTAAATTTTAAGGACTTACTCATATGGATTTTTTTCCCCCAAAGCATAAATACAAACACATTTTGGGGAAATGTTTTACTTCCTAACTTACACAATCTGTTGGAAAATCACTGAATGAATTCAGAAACAAAAATCTTGCTGAACTGCATGCTGCATAAAATAAATGTTGTCATTTCTTGTCAAATGCTTAGTGAGGTATTTTTAGTATGTTTAATCAGCTTTTTTGTCTGTGTAATTACCTTTGGAAAAAAGATGACATTTTGCTATTGTGCTAATTTTGGCACGTTTACAGGGCCGTAAATCATGGGAATTTTGAATTATGTGCTCTGTCATAGTCAAATAAATAAAACCACACATTACACTGCAAAACACAAAATATTACCAATTATTCTTTGTTTAATTTGTAGTGCAAATAAGAAATAGAAAAACAAACTTAGAGGTAACTTGTAGAAAGATACTGACTTGTTTTAAGTCTACAATATAGAATAAAAATTACTTTTTTCATATAAGTGAAAAATATCTGCCAGTGGAACTGGTACTCTTTGATAAATATATAGAAATTATTTGCCTAAAACAAGCTCTGATATAATCTTGCTGAAAAGTTATCTGTAGGTTTGTTTTGGCTCATTTCTTATTTGCACAAAAACTAGACAAAAAAACTTTATTTTGTTTTTGCAGTGCATTTAAATCCAGTACCCACAGAGATGCATTTCAATTGTTTTTTCCGATTGTTATAGCTAATAAAAACCTTGCATTCAGTTTTCCAGTTAGATTAAACCAATAATAAAAAAAGCTAATGTTCCTAAGTAATGGTGACCTGCTCTCAGTACTCCGCTGTGGTTCTGTTTGCAGGTTCTTTCAGCCTGTAGCTGAGACGTCAGGTTCAGGTTGCTCTAATAGCGACCTGAAGCTCGTCTGCATCGTTGGCTCTGGTGTCTCTTGTCTTTCTCTTGACTCGGCTCCATAAATTCTCTGAAGGGTTTAGGTCGGGTCAAATTGCTGGCCAGACTAAATCATGCACATTAAACCAGGTATTTTACTGTTTTGCAGTGTAAGCCGCTGCCATGTGCTGCTGGAAAATGAAATTGGCATCTCCATAAAGCTTGTTAGCAGCGGGAAGCATGAAGGCCTCTGAAATTTCTTGGTAGATGCCTGCCTTGACTCTGGATTTAATAAAACGCAGTAATTCAACATCTGAAACAACACGTCCCCTATATTATCACTGGAGCTTTAAGAAAGGTTAATTTCAAATTTCTTCCAGACTTTTCCACCTTGATTTTTAAATTGAGTACTAAACATCCTTTAAACTAAATCAAAGACTTTGGAGTAGTTGGCAACATCTTAGTTCAGGGTGTAACCAAGGTTAGGGATGCACAGATCCACTTTTTTCACTTTCGATACAGATATCTGTGATTTAGTATTAGCAAACACCGATCCGATTAAGAAAAACAGCAACAAATCAACTTAAAATGTTTCCTTTTTTTTTTTTTTAAACAGATATAGATGTACTGAAATACAAATTGATATAAGTCTGCACCTGTACAGCACTCTTAAATGCACCTATAGATTCACAACCTTGGTCAAACGGTGCAGGTAGGAGTAGAACAGCCATTGTGGAAACAATGAAACTGTCTTCTGAAACTGACTAAAACTATAGGTTGACTAATTTGGTCAAGCATGCAAAAACAAACCTTTCAAATGGTTCAGAAATATAATTAGGAATTGTAAATAAAATGTAAAACAAATAAAAAAGCATAATTGTGCTTAGAGCACAAAGCATAGAATTCAACTGAATACAGCTGCTCTTATGGATTGGCCACATTGTCACAGATAGCTAATCTTGACTGATTGATTTATTTTTTTCTTTTTTACCAGTATCATGGCTCATAAAGATTGATATTATCGGATCGGTGCATCTCTAGTCGGGGTTCTGCTGTTTCTGCCGTGGCTTAAGGAAAGCAGCGCACTGACGGCCGCAGCCCATGTCTTATCAATCTGCTCAAAACTCTTAAATGGTCTTTGCTTATAAAATGCTGACAGAACTGCAATTACCCTGCAAAATCACAAAATCTTACTAAGTATTTTTAGTCTTAAGGCAAACTATCTAATTTACTTAGATAAAAATATATTAGTGAAATAATCTGCCAATGAAACTAATACTTTTTCATCATTGTAAAGGAACTATTTACTTAAAACAAGCTCCTATTTCTTGCAAAAAATTTGCTTGTAAGTTATTTTTATTTTATTTAAAATGTACTAAGATATTTCCACTTGAAACTAGACTAAAATACTTGGTAAGATGTTCTTTTTCCAGTGCATGTCTGCTGCTTGTTCAGCTATTCTACCACAGATTTTCCTTCCACTCATCTTCTCATACATGAACACAGTCACCTTCTTTAGCAATCTGTTTGTGACGTGCCTTCGCTGCAGAGGGTGTCTGTGATTTTCTACTGGAGTCAGCAGTCTTCCAAACATTTCTGGCACAACTTCAACGACTCTGGAGGTGAATGGAGAGAAACAAAGATCTGGTGAGGTGAAGACTCACCAATCTGACTTTATTAACAGACCATCACATTTCAGCTTGTTGACCCAGCAGCTGAAACTTGTTAGTCTGTGAATAAAGTTGTTTTTTCTCAGTGTTTGAAATGTTGCATTCTCACCAAGTCTGCAGCCTTTCCTGTGACATAACATTTCTGCATAAAAAATACTTTTAGTCTTGTGTAGTAATATAGTTTTATACGATACCGAATTTTAGGTTTTCAGGAACTGTAAAATCCAGAGCAAGAGACTCTGAAGCTACATCCATCTCTAAGTAATGAAGTTTCACTTCTTGAATCGCATTGCTAAAGTTAATTAGCTTCTAATTTATGGACATGCATCTGCACATTCACCTTGGATGAAAGTTTCAGTCTGAGTTTCAAGCTTTCAAAGCTGTATTTTTAGTTGTCTCAGCCTGAAAAAGTGTCTGCTTGTTGGCCCGGCACAGACTTTTTTTTTATTTTTTATTTTTTTCAGTTTGTGGGAGAGGTAGTGATTCACTCGGCAGCCCGCTTGATCCCGCTGTGAGGCGGGTTCCCGTGTCAGGAAGCTCCAGCCTGGCCACCCGCCCACCAGCCTCACCTTGCACCCGCCTACCGGCACCCCACCGCTCACGCTCTGGCCCTTAGAGTGGGTGGGGAGAGCAAGCTGGCAGGCCTTGGCATGGTTAGATTTTGGCAGGAGCTGCTGTCCCCACACTGCGCCGAGTGAAGTGCTGACTGCAGTGCAGTACATAAAAGGCCTGAGGCTTCTATTGCTTCCTCTGGTGGCCTGCAGGCCTGTATAGAGATGTTGGCTGCAGTTCTACTTGAAACTCTAGCCGTCACTTTGACAAGCACTGCTTTGGTTTCACTGTTCTGCCGCTATATATATATATATATATATATATATATATATATATATATATATATATATATATATATATATATATATTGTGTATTGTGTGTGTTATGTGTTAAGCAGTCATTAGCTGTTAGCAGCTCCCTCCCATCTGTTCTCGCTGCTCACTTGGATGTGATGCAACAGCCAGTCGTAAAAGGCTGCTGATCACCATCATCAATTGATTCAGAGAACTTCCTCCCCCGTGATAATGAGATATGCTGCAGTCGATACGGACACGCTAGCTGCGCTGCTGCTTCCCCACCTACCACGCCCCTTTAGTAATTTCTAGAAAGCATTGATGGTTCATGTAACGATCGCCTGTTGATCTCTGACCGTGTTCTTGTTCAAAGGTTCAGAGGTTTTATACTTTGAAACTTTATCTGAAGTTGCTTAATTACATCATGTAGGCATGCTAGATAATTTGATGATTCGGCGCAGTAGTACTTTTTTATGAGCTGAAAACCTTTTTTTTTTTTTTTTTTTTTTTTTTTTTGCATACAACACATCTATATTATGTTTATTTAAAAAATGTTTCAGTTATGTTTTAGTTGCTGTACATTTTGGGACATCATATTTTTATAGAAACAAAGTATAAAATGTGTTAGTTATAACTTAGGTTTTAAGCATTCAGAATGAAGCACTTTTTTCCTAAATGTTTGGTGTTTGGCTAGAAATATTTAGACTGTAATACTTTGCTTTTTCTGCATCCATTTCCTTTATAATGAGCATGTTTTGTGTTTCCTTGCACCCGGCTACAAATTTAGCTCTTTGTCCTATGAATTAACTTCAAACTTAATGGCATTACGCCACTGCTTTTGCAAAATAAAACAGGATTATTCAAAATAAATTGCTGAAAGTGTTATGAATATCTTTGACATTATATGTTGGGTTGTAAGCTTGATTGCTCTAAATGTAGGACATTATTGATTGAGTAAAGTAAAGTCCTCCCTTCCAGAAATGCATCCACAGTGGCACGTTGAAAATGGCTTGGCAACCTAATGATTTCTCAGTTGTTAATATCACCTGACCTTTGCTTACATTGGGATCACAGATGGTTCTTTTTGCCTCTTGTATGCACACAGATTTTTTTTTGTCCTGATGAGGAGGACTAGGAAGGAAGGAAGGAGGTACAGCAATGATTTGTGCTTTCTATAAATAGAGTGCAGTCCTTGCAATCTCCCTTTAACACTGATTCTGCCCTGTTAGATTAATCCATGCTGAGTTGGAGCAGGAGACGCTGCCGCTGTGGTGGTCTCCGCACACAATGCTCAGTCTTTTGTTGCAATTCTTTCCAGATATTTTCTTATTTGTAACCCTTTTGTCTTTAAATATAATTAATAATATTCTTAATTATGCAAGCCCACTCTCCCTGAGGAGCCGTTACCTCTTCTGAAGCCTGCAGCTAATTGATCTGTCATCACCATAGCTAGCACATAGCGTTTACCTTTTGGAAATGAAAGGGATATGGGCTGCAGGACTAATTAGAAGAGGCTGTCAAGTCAAGAACAGCCTAAGACTGCTCTTGTTTTTTAAAGCTTTGACCTGCGGATGCAGATTCTGCCTGAGAGAAGAGCATTTCAACATTTTTAAGTTTGCTTTTTTAATAGTAAAATTGTGTATTTTAATTTTCCGGAGTTTACTGACACTCTCAAATTCCAGATAAACAAATTTTGACTTTAAGCATTAATTTTCTGAAAATTGACAGTCAATACAACAAAACAGGCAAATAAAACAAGTTTATGTTTGTAAAACAAAATTCTGATGTTTCAACTGAGGGAGGATAACCCTGATTTTTCAATCACAGTCTCCCGGCGTCTTAGAAAGCTCACATTGCTGTTGAGTTCAAGTGATCACCCAATCAGTACCTCATTATACAGTGACGTGTGCTCAAAGGTTTTCATGCGCATAAAGAGGCTGATTCACATAGGACAGTTTTTGTCTGATTTCTTGCTTCTTACAGGAAGTCTGTTCTTCCTCTTAGTTTAATTAACCTTTATTAAACATTCACATTCACTGTTCAAATGCAATAATAAATGTTTAGATAACTATTTAAGAAGGAGGTAGGCAGAAATATGAACTTATTGGATCTGCCTTTCTTTCTTTTATGTCTTCCTTCCTGTATATATATATATATATATATATATATATAGTTTATTTATATATATATGGTTTATATATATATATATATATAATATATATATATGTTTATTATATATATGGTTTATATATATATATATATATATATATATATATATATATATATATATATATATATATATATATGGTTTATATATAAATAAATTAGATATAATATATAAAATTAATATATATAAATTAGAGCAATTTCTGTCACAATAGAGGGATGAGATATCAAACCATTTCTTTCATACTTCCACCAAAAACAGTCTTTGAAAATGGAGTCCATCTCACCATCTAACCTCCTAAAATTACTTTTTTTATATCTTAAACTGAGTTTTGTCTTTATGTTGACTGACTTTATTTTAAGCAACTTCCTGATGCATAAGATAGCCAGCATTACCACAGTGAGAACTTCCACATCGAAGAGTGTTGTCAGTCGATTCGTTCATTAATTGGAAAAAGATAGAATCTTTGAGTTCTGGCCATCAGACTCTGGTCCTCAACTGATTTCTTTCTGTGTCTCTACATGCAGTGAAAATCCACTTAGAGGTGCTGGCATCTCACCCATACAGTTTAACATCCACACTATGGGTCACTTAAATCTGATGAGACTTTTAAAAAAAAGCAGATTAGACGAGATGATTGGCATGTTGATGAAATTTGGATGGCAAGTAATTAATGTGGAAAACTGGTCAGTGTTAGATTTTGTCTTGTTTTCATCCACCCTCCTTCTTCTCCTTGGCAATTATTTAACACCTGTCACCTTCAGTGCCAGCTTCCTGCAGCTAACGGCTTTCCTCTGCTCATCATAACCCCGCTCTTTTCCTTTAAGTTAAAAATGTAGAAGCAGCATTTTTCCCCACGACTCCTGAAATTCACACCTGCTTTTTGAGAACTATGTCGCTATGAGGACGAGGTGTAGGAAAAGGTTTTTTTCTCTTCGCTCTCTGCCTTGTCAGAGAACCAGGATGGCTGTCTCTTTTCCCAGAGTGTCATCCGATCATCCTGCTGCTGCGTCCTTAGTGGGGTCAGCAGTCTGTCGGAGCGGGGACAGTGACACAGCTGCGGCAGCCGAGCGGAACCAGTGATGGATGACGTGCCAGAAAGGGCCGCGCTGCCTTGCCAGGCGCCTGTATTGACAGGCGCATCTCTCGCATTTGGCATCAACAGGGCTAATCCCAGGTCATCAGAGCCACGAATCGGACGTATGAATATCGCTCCTCTAATTGCTCATTTGTCACCGTCAGATCTGGGAGGAACAAAAAATGGGTTTTCACAGCAACATTGTTGAGTAGAAATAGGTTGTGATGAAAGGAAAACAAAGGTAATCGTGAATTTCATTTTTTTTTTTTTTTTACTTTAAATTTTGTTTTAAGCTTTCTGGCCAGTGTTTGCTAAAAACTCATGTTGCATGTTGTTTGTCCAAAGACCACAGCATTTGATTTTGCTTTGCTAATTTATTGAAACGGAATAAAAACTGGACAATAAAACTACAATAAATCAATAGCGGATTTCTCTGTACTTTCTCTGTAGAAGTCAAAAATGTCAAAAGGTTTTAGTTGCAGAACTCAAAAAGTCACAGTTTGAGCGCATTACTCCAGTTTATAAGCTAAGACCAAAGAGAGAAGACTGCAGAAGTTTTAGGTTTTCTGATGATTTGGCAGCAAAAACACATGAAACCAGTTCATAAGAGATTATCAAGGCTGGCCTAAATAACCAAATTTTTTGCTGATAGCTAAGTTTTTTGCTGCAACCTGCTCGTCAATTACACCTGCCAAGAATATTTTTTAAAACATTTCAAGTTAAAAAAACAAAAATTAATTGCACCCTGAAAACCAAGGTGTGTTGTAGTGAGTGGGAAAGTGAACATTTAGAGTGCATCACCCATTTTTATTTATCTACAAACTGTCGAAATAAATTATGTTTGTTCATGCAGTTTGTAGTATTAATGCATATTACACTGAATTTGTTAATTTTATGATTGTTGTACTAACTGGTCTCAGAACAAGAATTTCTGCAGAATATTAAGTGTTTAATAATCCAAATATAAACCTTCAAAAAGACTTGGATGTGACTAACCTTTGCTTAAAAAGTAACTTTTTATCTACCACCACAATTATAGACAATTTGGAACCTAGTTCAGTAACAAACCTGCAGCTATTATCTCTCCATTACTGATCAGTTTGTTCATTCGCATCGTGAAAAACCACTATGTGTGGTTTCAGACCAAGCGGCCGGGATCATGGAATCAGAGCAGTGTGGCTCACAGTCGGCCATATTCAGCTGTAAACTATTGGTGGGTCAACTTCAATCACCCCAGTCAGTGTACATGTGCAGATCCGGCAGCAAAAGGCTCTACTGTCCAGTTTGAAAATATACTAAATATACTAACTGTGCTGTTGATTTTAGTTTTCTGTTTTTAAAACTTAATGCATTTAAATTACTGTTCTATAACAGAGGCTGAAAAGGGCTCAATTAAACCAACTGAAACTTGCAGAAATTTTTCATGAAGCTTTATTAATGTCATCATTATCCTCATCAGTTACTTTAGCCTCGGCATATATAATGGCTTGTGGATCATTAGTCACATTCTCAGACATATCATTTTGAACCTCTTGCAGCTGCAGCAAGAATAAGATGTGCAAAAGCCCAAAGTTCACCTTGAAACCTGGCTGTTTGCTACTATTCTTATTATATATTCATTTTTACTGCAATTTCCACATATTTGATCAATCCTTATGACCCCCTTGGAAGGTCATATTTTTTTTATCCTTCTGTCTTTTTATTATATTGCACAATTGTTGAAAACAAAAGACTCTAATTTAAATTGCATTGCTGGTGCAGAAGGTGTTGTGGTTTAAAATATGTTGCGTTTTGGCGTTCCTTCTTGGTATTGAGTTGGAAATGCTGCTTGAGGTTTTTCAGAAGACTGTTGAGGCGCTCCTCTAATGGTATGTAAATAGTTTTGTGTCTCTGTGTGTTCATGTGTTTGTTCACAGTGATTATAATCCAAGTCCTGGCTTTAAGCCCCTTCAGCTCGCACTTCACCAGCCGCAAGGCCACAGCCTCTCCTCACCAGTTAATTGCATCTGAATTAGTCCATTAATGTGGCCATGTAGAGGGATGAAAGGGTGCACAGAGGTGTCTGGCCTCTTTTGACCACTGCGATGTATTATTAATGGGTCAGCAAGTCTGGTAGCTCTGCATTAACTTGGCTAATGGACTATAGAGTGGTCTGTGATTCGCTTTCAGAAGGAAATCAAATCTGATGCATATTATGTAGATTATTTGAGGTTTAGTTCCTGGGGAAAAAATATGTTTTAGGGCTGGCAGAACTTTTTTTTTTAATTTTTTTTTAAGATTTGATATAAAGGGAATGCTTTATTACAATTTGAATTGAACACTTGCAAAAATACTAAAGAATGAGGTGATTAGAAGTTATTGATGAAATGTCCTCACCTTACAAAATGTGCTTTTAGCCACACTTCTGTAATTTATTTTATAATTATTTCAAACAAGTGTTCCCCTGAGACAATGCTGCTTATTGATAATGACACACAGTTCATTGTTCCAAAAGGTGCTGAAAACCTTCTTCTATAAATTCAACTGCTAACTTACTATTTCGCAGGATTTATGTCTTCCTTTAGCTACCATTAACCTCCTCTGTCTACTCACTATAAACTTTTGTTGCTGCAACATGTAAATTAAATTAACATTGAATGATTTTCATCCATTCTTTCTTGATCCAATTAAATTAACTCCAGGTTCCTACACAACCTTAAAATTGGAAATTGGGCTTGATTGTTTTCCAAATATGGATAAGTATGGAATATTTTTTCCAAAGTTCATCCTCTTGATTTATTTATTTTTTTTATTTTTATTTTTAAACTCCTCTAGTTTAAATGTCAAACATAGTGTTGTTGATCATCATTTTCTTTTTACAAACTAAATATATCTTGGATCAAAAACTGTATTTTAGAGAATATTTTATTAAAATAAAATAATTTATTATTTTGTTAAAATAATCCAATACAGATGTCAGAAATTAAATTACATTAGATTATCAAGTGCAGCTGATCTAAGCTTGTCCAGATGCTAAAAAACTTATCCATTATTTGTAAAGGAAAAGTAAGTGAAAAATAAACATGAATTCCCTTTTTTTCTTGTATTCATAAAACATTACATCACATGCATGTGAGAGTTGGGATTGTAGGTTCCCATTCTGTCCGACCCTGAAAAAAAGAGTAGTTTATCAAACTTAAATAAATTATTTACGTTGGTAGCACTGAAATAAGTATCCAAATTAATGCAGTAAGTTTCTAAAGCTGTCAAGTTCTTTAGATGAACTTAATTCAATTAATTCTTACCAGCTGAAGCAGTTTATTTAAGTTGGAATCATTTTTGTGTATTTAATTGAAAGAAATGGTTTAGAATATTCTTAGAAAAGCACCATACTACACAGAGAAAACAAACATTTTTTTTCATAAATGTAATCTATGTCATACATGTATGTACTTTTTGCTGCCTATTGGAAATCCCACATTAATGTTGAATTATTGCCCTTTGACATTAAATGCTCATGCCCCTGGTAAATGTGCAGCTGTGAATCGTATCACATTAATGCACACAATAATAAATGACTTGCTGTTTCCTCCAAAGTAAAAGCTTCAGGCCAAACATTCCCAGCAACTTGAGTTGACTTCAGTGTCTGTTAGACAAGAAATGAGCCTCTCTTCCCCTTGTAATCTCACGTTTAGGTATAAACAAGCTCTGTAGTCAAAAGAATGAGGAGAAGTAGCAAGTCAAAGGAGTTCATACGACTATTTTTAAGTTCACACTGATGCTTCCATGCATATTGAACACCTTTGTGTAGACAAGCAGAAACAAAAGGTCAAACCATCATCTGGCTCTTCTGTAACACTTTCAGTCCTCTGAAATTTTTCATTACACAAGCTTCTAATGAGCTGAAAAAAAACTTTGAATTTGAAGTAGAAACCACTCTTTCTGTTGGGTTCCCCATTTCTTTGACTCTGAAGTGGATAGTTGGCACCATCCCATTGTCATTATGAGCAGCTCGGTTGTTCATTGTTAGCGTGGCCCATTGTCGGCGTGCGGCTGTAAGCCCGTCGTCAGAGGATGGCATCAGGGGCTCCTCTTCTGGCTGATAATTAAGTGGCGTACTGACAAACGGCTTTCATCAGATCCCTCATGTGGAACTGAGAGCATGTGAAGGCTTTCAGGGAGGATAAACCAGAGGACGTCACTTTGCTTCCAATCTTTCATGGCCTTGCGCTGCCTCTGCAGTAGTGGAGAAAGGGAGGGTGACCCAGCATCATTCACTCGATTTACAGCTCTGTGCAGGCTTTAAGTGAGCAGGTGACCAATATGTGTTCACTGAACGGGTGCATGGATTTAATGCAGCAATGTTTTTACTCATTTTAAATTATTAAAAGGAAATGTACTCATGACAATGTCGTTGCTGAATCCAAGAAAAAAGAAGTACTGCAACAAAGCATCATCCTCAGCTATATGCAATGATTTGTTTTATTCTAAAAATAAACAAATCCATCAAAAGTAGATGGATTTGGTTTGTGTCCACAGATTGAGTCCAGTCTGAGTTCTAATTTTAATAAATGGGCAAGACAAATATTTTTCAGCATTTGATCAGGTGATCAAATGAAAATCAATCGATTCCTGACTCAGCGAGATGAATGGGTGCATCTCAAGTAATATTAATTAGACTGGATTTGAGAAACTTGTAGAAAAAAAAATGCTGCTGCGCTGCTCTGCTGTGTTTGCGTCATTCGGACCTACCTATTTCCGCAGTTGTCTGGACAATCCTGGTGTTAGAGGTCAGAGATGTTCTGTAATAACCCACTTAATGGAATCATGCTACAATTCTACACGCTGCAGCATGCAATAACGGAGCAAGTTTAGCAACACCAGAGTTTGTACAAAGCATTTTTATTCTGTGTGGTTTCGTGTGAGTGAGATGGGGGTGGAGGAGATACAAAAATATTGCAAAAAAAGCAAAGGAGACAAAGACTGATAGCTTTTTGAGTGACTTTGATCAAATAGGCCTGATGGGAGTGCTTCGGGGCTTTTGTGGTGGTGTGACCTGCCATTCAGCGTTGCATTAAGGGAATTTTCCCCACAGCTTTTCACATCTACAGTGATCGACTCCCAATTTAAAAAGGGGAATGCTCGAATTTCAAATGTCGCATTCAAGTCAGTGTTGTAACCTTGAGTGCAACTGGAAAATAATGCACAAGGCTTTTTTCCCTCTCTAGAATTTCTCTTGGTTTATTTTTATTTCAAGGTTGGCCTTAAATAAAAAAAAATAAATGTGTTAGAAAAAAAAATCTGGATGCAGTGCCTTAGCGAAATTGAGTTCAGAGCATTTGTGGTAGAAATTTTGGTCTTTAACCCCATTGCCTCTGTTGAAAAGGGAACATCCTTGGTGCAGCATTCATAAACTTCTTAGAAGCCATGCGGGAACTATGGGGCTTTTTTGTTAGCTCAGCCTATTGTTGGAGCTCAGTAAGTTGCAGTATCCTTGAATTACCCAGAACAAAATAACTTGGCTGATGAAATTTGATCGTTTTGCTTGCATCTTGTTGAAGACTTCTGCACAATCAGGCAGAGCAGATCCACTTCTAGTGTGTTCAGGTTCTGTGGTTAATCTGTATCACATGCTGGTTGATATTGAGAAGGTGAGGTCCTGTAATAACATTGGAAACTGGTCATGTTAATGTTAAAATAAAAAGTATTATCTCCTGAAACTTTCTGTATCAAGTAGCAGCCACAAACAGTGTATTATAAACGGTATTTTATGTAATACTGGAAGTATGGGAAAGTTTTCCTTTTTCTTTTTTCTAAGTTAAAATCTGCAGTTGGGCATGGATTTGCACCTCAAGGCGCATTGATTTATAGGTGGCGATTTCCTTAATTTTGGGAGATTAGTGATTGGCCGATACTCGCGTGAAGCCAATTTTATCCAATGATCTTATCTACCTCAGCAAAGGTCTAAAAACCACTGACCTATTTCACTCTATTTTGCTCCAATCACTGACTGGATTTGAGAAACTTGTAGAAAGAAAATGCTGCTGGGCCAGTCTATTTACTGAAAGACTGGCCCAGCAGGTATTGTCCACATGCTTGCAGTCAACAATAGTCGCCCACTGTTACCAGCTCTGTGGCGTTATTTCCTCAATTAACAACATTTCAGACAAAAAAAACTGGTATCGGCCAAAATCGGAATCGACAGGCCAGGCTTCTTAAAGATTGTAATTGCTTATCAGCCAGAAAACTGCAATTGGTGCACCTTGCTCAGCCCCTTTGTTTTAATACCAGTAAATAATTATGTATTAGAATCAGTTAACAAGACAACTGTTAGCCATCAATTAAACTAGTCTGTGTTATGGAAGAGAAGTGGAAAGATGTCTATAAGAAGTTCTGTTTGCCACAAGTCATGCAGGGAGTGTAGAAACACTGTAGCGGTTCTCTGATGGTGGGAGCATAACGCTGTGAGGATGCTTAGAGAAGGTCAGGAAATCTGGTCGGTTCTTGAGAAAAAAATTAATGGAGAGAAATAAATGTCAGTCTTTGGGGGGGAAAACTGTTAGATACTCCGATGATTTGTGACTGGGTCAGAGGGTTCACCTTCCATCAGAAAAGTGACCCTGATCATTCGGTTTCTACAAGGCACTGACTCAAATGGAGCTGAATACAAAACAGTTCAGACGTCTTTGTTTAAAAAAACATTAAACTCATGCATCATTTTTATCCTGCACCAAAACTGCCTCAGTTTTTAAAATTACAGTGATACACTATGTCTGTAATATGACAAAATCTTAGAAAGTTCAGGGGGAATTTGGACACTTGGATGATGCTGTATTTGCTTAAGAGGTTTAGTCAGTAGCGCCTACTGTAGCTACGCTTTTTACCTTCTGCATGGAGACAGCTGATGCAAACCTTTCATATCTTTGCTGTTTTTTTATGAAAATAAAACAACTGAGCATTTGCCAGTTGTGTCGATGATGTTCCACATTTCTCCTGCCACTACTTTGACAACTTCTAAAGTTCGCATGTAATCCCTTATCAGACTAATTTCTTTCTTGCATGTATTGCCTTCACTAAATGAGTCCTGCTATGAAAAATGAGTTTAATTTTGCCAAATGCCCCCTGTAAAGGGGGATGGGGGAAACACCATTTCCCTATAGTGTCATGTACTTCTGCAAAAGTGGCTGTTGAGTTTTAATTACTATAATGCCTCAGAGTCTGACAGTAGATAACAAAGGTCCAGATGGCAAAATCCAGTCATCAGTTTGATTTCTTTATTTTAATTTCTTCTGACCTTCTGCCCCAGTCTTCTGTGGATGTTGAAATTGAGTGCTCTTTGCACTGACAAGTTTGTTTATGTATGTTTATGACAGATTTGACCCACGTAATATGTATATATATTTTTTCAGCTGGTAAGCAAGCGCTTCATGTTTTATTTAATCAACATACAAGTGCTTAAAGATCAGAGAGTGAGAGGTTTTAAACCAGGCATGCCAACACGCAGCTACGAGATGCCAAGGGAGGCAGATCAAATGCCTTTGAAGATGGATGGGAAAAAAATGAAAGGTGAAAATCGTTATAGTTGACTTCATTGGTATTTGAGTGTGAGCTTTAGGTCTCTCGACTTTGATAAATGCAGGTTTTGTGGTACACTGGGCAGCGAGCCTTGGCAGGCATCTTGGCTATATCATTATGATGAAGAAAAATGTTCATACTAAGAAATCTCTGTTAACTGTAGTAAGTATGTCTTTTAGAAGTGCTCAACACCAACACAAGCAATTTTATAAGCCATTCTTGTCGGGCGCCACTCTTAAAACAGTAAGGTTTCGATAATGGCCTCATATTTATAAAACTAAACACTAAAAACAACCTTTATAGTCGCAGAACAGGGTTGAAGCGGTATCAGAGCTCTTGTGATTGTGATTTCTACCAGAGCAAACCTCCTCTACCCGCCTGTCTGAGCCTTTTTCTCCCTAACCCTTGCTGAGTAAATGCTGTGGCATCCCACATGCCTTCCCACACCCACTACAAATAGATAGTGAAGGTGCTACATTCCCTGGTCCGGGTGCACATCCCCGAGGCTGAGGACTACGTTCTGTGTTGGTGGGCATGTCACAGGGTCCTTACGAAATAGCAAAGGCCTAAAAATACAGTCATGTACCGGTGTGTCTTTGTGTTGCGGCGCACATATGGATGTGTTACTGTATCTGTTCTGATTCACTCACTGGTGACTTTAGTGTGGCCTTGTTCTCTACAAAGATCTGTTTCTTTTTGGGAGGAGACCTGCAGCGCCTCAAACATATCCATACCCTTTGATTTTTTTTTTTTGTTTTGTTTGAGCGTCAGTGTATTTTATTGGGATTTTTTTTGTGATTAACCAACACAGAATTGGAATAAAAATCTGAAAAGTGTGGTGTTCAGCTGTTTTCATGTCTCTTCCTCGAATAGATACAATTTTGGAGTTAAAATGTTATCACAATATTGTGTGGTACTATTGTGATAATGACAAAAGTGACGATAAGAACTATTTATTACGTATTTTTTAGGTAACTGTGATCGTATATCCCAACAAACACAAATAGTGCTCTAGAAAAATAAACCACTTGTAATACTCTTCTTTAGTACTTGTTAAGAAGTGTTATTTCTATCACTAAGCTACACATAACTGTATTTTAAAATTTATTGAGATTTATTGATACTTTCATTAAACAACTGGTGGAGAATAAAATACAGCTATCAATCCTGACAATAAGGACAGTTTTCTTACATAATTAATTGGAATGTAATTGTGACAATAAATCAAAATTTGAGAAATTTATCACAATTACTGAGGATAAATGGCCACCGCTTGATCAACCAATAAAGTCTGAATAAAAATCTAAAGTGTGGTGTGCAGGTACTTTCAGTCTACCCACAAGTATAGTGTACTAATACTTGTGAATTAATAATTGTTACTGTTACACCGCAGCTCTTTTGTGTTTTTTCTCTTGAAACTTTACAAATGCACTACGCAAACATTTTGCTCATCTTTCTTTACACAGGAGCTCAATCTGATTGAATCTAGTATGTCTGCATTTCAGTCTGGCCATAACTGAGCCACTCTAGCACATTTATTCATCTTAATTATGAGCCCTACTAATTAGGTAAATTTTATTTAGGGGCAGTTTAGTAAAAGGAGATGGACAAAAGTACATTGTGTTGATCTGTTCTAACAAATCACTGTGACGTTTGTTCTTGTAATGTCAAGTTTGTGCAATTTAAGTTAATGTAGAGTTCAAATGGTACAGATACTTTTAGAAAAGGAATTTTGGGTTTATATGTTTGACATTTATATTTTATTGAATTAGAACTCTGGTTTGATTTTATTTTAAGCAGGGTGAGTCGTTTTTTTCTGTGCCTCTTGAGCTTAAACAGTAAAAAACTGTTTTATTCTTGATTCCTTCACTATAATAAAGCAGAAGCTGATTGTGTTTGACAGCCTTGCATAATATTTAACCGCTTTGACTTTGACACAGGTCACTCTTTTGTACCGTGCATCAAGATCATCTCATTGAAAAACCCACAGTTTTTAATTAAAACAGACCTATCCTTATCTTTCTTTCATTTCCCCTTCTCTGTTTGTATCTTACTTCCCTCTCTCTCCTTCATTGACCTCAAAGATCTTCCTTCAAAGGCTGCTTTTGAACACATCCTCCTTGGTACTAGCTCTCAAGTCTTTCAAATCCCTGTTCCATTCAGACCTGCTGTCAGGTCAGAAACTCGGCTCCTGTTTTCCGACCAGCTCAGCTTGCATAAGTGTTATGTTTGGTAGGTAGGACGAGGTAAAAGCTCAGTAGACAAATAACTCGTAACAGCTTTTATTCATAACTCGCTCAGCAATACAGTAACATAAGCTTTTCCGCCATCTTATATCTTCTTCTACTCTTCCTCTCCCTCTCCTCTCAATCCTATTCTGGAACGCCACCTAGTGGTAGACACAACATTCCCCCCTTACTTGAAAAGGTTGCATGTACCCATTTAACATATGACTGAACATCAACTTCATTTAACGGTTTGTACATCACAAAGATAACCTTAGTTGTAATCAAAGTAGGTGGTAAATTAAGTACACAAAACCAAACAAATATATTCAGCAACCCTGTACTTTTAAACTCTAAAACTTGAAGTTACTATGGAACAGAATTACCAAATGTAACTATTGTACAAATAAAATTCAGGTATTTGTAGCCAGTTTGTTTGTAATAAGAATTAGTTCACCTGAACCTTAAACATGTAACACAATCACTTATGTATTTACATATTAATATTTCTTTTAACTTGGTTAAAAGTCCTTGAACCACACAGGTCAAGCAGCAGTTTTAGCACTTTTCCTTCGAACCACAGGGTCATGCTTTTCTGGTTTTGTCGTTTTACATGGAATACCTGCAGAGTAATGCGAAAGTCTGGCAGCATTCCACCTTTTATTGTCACTGAGTACATAAGTACTTCCTCCAATCTGCTTTTGAACAGACAGCGGTGGAGTAAATCTTGATGAGCCTTTGCGAACACGGTCAGGTCTTTTCACCCTCACCAAATCTCCTGATTTGAATGTTGGTGTCTTTGCTCCACGGCGCTCGTCAGTATATTGTTTAGACTTCTCTTGTTTCTGTTTAACTGTTTCTTGGACTGTAGTGCATTTTCTGCTTTTCTCTGGATTTGGAAAGATGTTCACTTTTGTTTTCATCCTCCTGTTGTGCAGTAGTTCTGATGGAGATACTCCAGTTGTGTTATGTGGTGTTGCTCTGTAGTTTTGTAGGAAATCAGTTACTGTAGTTTTCCAGTCTTTCTGCATGTGTTCAGCAGTTAGGATTGTCTCCTTAAGAACTCTATTCCATCTTTCAACAGCACCATTACACTGTGGATGGTACACACTTGTACGCAAATGAGATATTCCCTTTCTCTGAGAAAATCTGCAAAATAGGTGGAAAGAAACTGTGGTCCATTATCAGTGACTATGTAGTCAGGGTTCCCCTCTCTGCTGAAAATAGAGCGCAGAAATGTAATAACAACATCAGCAGTTACAGTGTGAGAAAATGCCACCTCTGGCCATTTACTGTAATAGTCCACTAATGTTATAGCGAATCTACATGAAGAAGCAGCAGTTTCAAAGGGACCCACGATGTCCAGAGCCACTTTCTCCCATGGCCTGTTCGGCAGTGCAATGGGTTGAAGAGGAGCAGGAGCAGTTTGAGCAGATTTGTCATTCATTTGGCAGGTAGTACATGAAGAAATAACAGACCGAACCATTTTGTCCGGATGCCGTCTTTGGAAATGACGTGGCCAAGAAATTTGAGGCTGGACTGTTTAAATGTACATTTTTGCATGTTCAGTGTCAGACCTGCATCTGTGAGACGCTGGAGCACAGCACGCAGGCATCTGTCATGTTCCTCTAGAGAAGATCCTGCAACAATTACATCATCCAAGTAATTGTGCACACCAGGTAGCCCTTTAAGCACAGTTTCCATCATTTTTTGGAATGCAGATGGAGCAGAGGCCAACCCGTAGGGAACACGGCAGTAGCGGAAAAGTCCTTTGTGTGTAATAAAAGCCGTGAGATCCCGACTGTTCTCATGTAGTAGAAGTTGGTGGTATGCAGATGCCAGATCTATGGTGGAGAAAACATTGGCACCCCTGAGCTCACTTAATAGTTCATCCATGTGAGGCAAAGGGTGACTGTCAGCAACAATCGCTTTATTCGGTTCTCTTAAGTCAACACATAATCTTGGTCTGCCTTCTTTTCTTGCTGTAACCACAATAGGAGAAATCCAGGGAGAAGCATCAATGTGTTCGATAATGCCCTCCTTCAGAAGCAGATCCAGCTCCTCTGACACAGCTTCTCGTACTGCAAATGGAAGACGTCTGAGTTTTTGCTGAACTGGGACTGCATCCTCACGTACTTTAACTTTGTGCACAAACCCAGCAACGCAGCCAATAGAAGCAGAGTCTGTTTTTGTTAGTAACACAGGTGCAGCAGAAGAAGCATGTTCAGGAGGTGGAACATGGAATGAATTGTGGCTAATTGTCCATTTCAGTGCTTTTATTAGGTCCATTCCGAGTAATGCAGATCCTCCTTGAACCACATACAAAGAAGCAGGAGCAGTGTTGTTGTCAAGGGTAACTGTGGCTTCCAAACATCCTATTACAGGAATGTCCTCTTTCAAATAAGTGACTAATTTCACATGAGGTGCAGTTAACGACTCTCAGGAAAATGTCTGTTGTACAGAGTCTCTGGTATGATAGAAACTGATGATCCTGTATCAATCAGTAATTCGCAGTCAGTAGACTCCCTGACGCAGTTTTAATGTTCACTTGGCAAAGCAGTCTATCAGTAGTATTAACTTGTTTTGTGGTCAACATGAGCACAACCACTTCAGGCATTACTTCTCTAACTTGTTTAGCAGAGCGACAAACTTTAGAAAAATGTCCAGTTTTACCACAGCTGTTGCATTTTGCTGCGGCTGCAGGGCAGTCTTGTGCATTCGCCAGGTGATTTGTCGATCCACATCGATAACAGGCTCGCGCTGTTTGCTGCACTGTGCGCGTGTGGCTATTTTTAGAAACGGCTTGTCGGTTTCTAGTCTTTCGTTGAGTAGATCCGCGCTGGGTAACCATATGAACAGGAGTAGCTCCACTGAGGAGTTTGGACGACTGAAGAGCATGTTCCACTTGACACGCCAGCGTGATAGCGGTGTCCAACGTAAGCGAACATTCTAATAAAAGTCTGTTTCTCACTTCCGGTGAATAAGCCTTCTCAATAAGCTGATCCCGTAGCATCTCATCTTCCATGGTTCCATAAGCACAGGTGATAGCCAACTCACGTAAAGCAGCCATGTACTGAGGCACAGTCTCATCCGCCATCTGCGTTCTCTGTCGGAATTGGTGTCTTGCCACAACGACGTTCACCTTCGGAGCAAACTGTAGTTCCAACGCCGTCATTGCCTCCTCATATGTATTGCCAACGTTAGGCAAGGTGTAAAATAAACGTTGTCCTTCGAAGCCAAGTGCGTGAATTAGTAGAGCACGGCGTCTAGCATCGGACCAGGAATTTCCAGTAGCATGAATAGCCGTTAAGTAGTTCTCGAACATCTTCCGCCACGTAGAAAACGGAACCGTTGGTTTTCCACTGCAGGGCAGGAACGGTGAAGGCATGGGTAGAGACGTCATCGTCGCCAATTGTTATGTTTGGTAGGTAGGACGAGGTAAAAGCTCAGTAGACAAATAACTCGTAACAGCTTTTATTCATAACTCGCTCAGCAATACAGTAACATAAGCTTTTCCGCCATCTTATATCTTCTTCTACTCTTCCTCTCCCTCTCCTCTCAATCCTATTCTGGAACGCCACCTAGTGGTAGACACAACAATAAGTGCTTGCTTTGGTTCCACTTACTGCACCAGTTCTTCAGAAAAGCTCGTAGATTTGGTGAAACGACTTGGCTGGTTTTTCTCTTCCAAAAACCCTGTGGTGCTTTCTTTCATCTAGTTTGCCTTTATTGATAAAAGGATTTGTTTTTTTAATGATTTGAAATTTTATTTTATGTCAGTGGCAACTTCATGATGTACATTAGTTTATATGCTCTTATGACTATATTTCCAAAATTTTAATTTAGTTCTGTATATTTTTTTCTTTATTTTTGCCTCATTTCTGACATTTCTGAGCAGCTCTTGTTATCAACATGACTTTAACAATTACAGACACATTTCATAGCCCTTAAACAATCTCATCAAATAGATTAAACAGCAGTTTTTACTTTGTAAAAACCTAGGACACCCTACGCTCTAAAAGCTAGTGCTTTTAGAGCATTATATAATAATGAGTTTTAGTGAGATGCTTCTTGTAGCCTTCTGCTAGTCTCTAACGATCTTAGAAAAGTTTTGCCCACTTCTCACTTTCAGCTGTAAGATATTTAAGCAGTTTCTCACATGTACAACCTGTTTCACCCTACATCATATCAATGACATCAAGATTTGGACTTAACAGAGTCCTGAGTGTTTTTATGGATTTGTTTTAAGTTGTTATCATACTACAGGGTTCAAGTTTTAGTATTTATTTTGCTTTCTGCTCAAGCACCTCTGATATGATTCCAGCTCCATACTTTCCAGTTGGTATGAAGGCCTTTTCCTGGAATTCAGTATTTGGTTTATTTCAAATATGTAGACTTATCTGTCCAAAGAACATTATTCCAGAAGTTCTGGTCTTTCTCCATGTTCTTTCTGTCAACTTTCATGTTTTTTTCTGTAAAGCAAATGTTTCGTTCCTCCACATCGTCCTCTATAGAAGCTAAACTCATCTGTTGTAAAACCTCTTGAAGATCCAGTGATTAAATTGTTGGGGATTTTTCAAGGCCTCTTTTAGCATCTTTCAGTCTGTTTGTAGTGTTTTGGATTATTTTAAAAACATTGGACACAAAGATGGAAAAGAAAGGAAGAAAGATGGGGCAAAATGTTATTAGGAAACGGCAGAAATTACAATAAAGAAGGATAAAGATAATACAAGAAAACTAGAAATCTGCCTCTACACCTGCAGAAATCGAGAAAAAAACAGAATTGGGATATCAGAGCAACAAAGAACACATGGGTAAAACGCTACTGCATGATACAAGACGTATTTAGTGGCAGCCGTAGCCCAAAAAGGGCGAAACACCTGAAGTCAAACAATTGTTGCATGCACTTCATCATCCATAACATGCATCATTCGGTTTTGAGAGTGAGACTCAAAGGCCTTTTTGTGTCAGAAGAGTTGTTTAAAAACTAAAAGTGATAAAGGTGCTCATTTTGATTTATACTCCATAATTTCTATATTTTTAGATTTTCTGGTAACAAAGTAAAATATGTCACCCTTATGTTCTCTGGCATTGTCATTTGAGGTTCTTTTGAACTTTTATCATCTCAAACTCTTGCCTGGCCTCGGAACTGCCTCGGGTAATTTTGCATTTACAGACTGACAGTTAAATTTCCGACTTCTAACTGAATAACCGAGCGTTGATTGAATAAAGCCTTCTCTTCTTTACGCTCTGTCCGGAGGCATGAAGTTACAAATAGATGGTGGGAAGCTGGCAAGATCTCAAACATAGAGTGGCATTGATTTATTCACATCGGCCCAGTCTGCAAGGCCTTCCTCTGCTGGTCTTCGTCGCCTATACGTTATGGCTGGTATACTTGTGTAAACGCTCGTCTGTATAAGCAGCCAGCTGAGTTCTCTCCCTTGGGTTCCTGGCCGGGTGCGCGGGGCGCCTCTTGCTCCCCAGCTGTGAGGAGCAGGGCTCTGACACGGCCTGTCCCTTCAGCTTCACTCTGAACGTTTGACACGACGAGCTCAGAGGTCAGCCTGACCTACTTTTTCCCTGGCGGCCCTTCTGCCGAGCTGCGGCGCTTCTCAGCGGGAGCAGGGGGGGTTGCTGACTGTGAGGGCGGAGCTGCCTACGCCTCCACTACTGTCCTGGTGAGTTAAATCACCGCCATTTGTTCGGAGACACGTTCCTGTGTGCGCACGCGGCTTGTAAGGTGTGTAGGAGGTATCCCACATACACACACTCAAAGGCTCACTCTAAGGTTGGATGTAGAGAACTCTGTGGGGGTTGCAGGTAAGATGCTAGGCTGCACTTGGGCGAGACCCCCTGCGGAGAGCTCTGTCTCTCTCACTCTGTGTACGTCTGCTAACACCTTCTGACCTCTTCCTCCTACTTAATTTCCCTCCGCCGTAGATCTGCATACCTGCTTCATATCTGCTGATAACCTGCTGTTTCCAGGGTTCCTACACAAGTCTGGAATGTGATTGCGGCATCTTTCAGAACTGGAAATGCACGGGGAAAAAAGTGTCTAAAAAAGTTAATTTCAAGACTTTATTCCCGTTGTCTAAATGTTCCTTCCTTCTTTTTGTTTCTTGGCTCATGTCCCTTTGTCCTTCATGCTCGTCCTGCTTTCCTCCCATGATTGTGTCCCATCTGTCTGTCACAATAACAAATTTTACTGAATGATATATTGCCCCAGTAATTATTGCCATAAACTATTTCAAGTAATAATGTGTTGACAATGGCATAAAAATGCAAGTTTGCCCTCTCAATCACTTTACTTTAATTTAGTGAAATCCACCTCACACTCGAACTGAAACATATTTTAAATATCTAAAATAAAAATCACAACCAAAACAATAAATAAAATGGATTATGATGTCTGTGTAAACAAATTGTCCCAATTGATTAATTGCTTATTGTGACAAGCTTACTCCAATCTTCTGTCTTTCTTTCCTTATATTTACTTTTAGACACCCTTCCAATTTGTTTTTCTCTTTCTGCAGGTGTAGAGGTGGACTTCTAGTCTTCTTTATCCTTCTTCTCTATTGTCATCTTTGCCGTTTCATTGAAATATGCTACATATTTAAAGCCTGCATACTATAAGAAGATCTGCTATAGATTCATAGTGAAATCTTTTCAGCAGGTTTCAAAATATTGACCTGGAACTCTGGAGGTTTTAGGGCAATAGTTTGCTAAGGGGTGGAAGAGGTTTTGAAAGTTGTGTAGGAACGTTGTACTTTGCACAGACCTGCTTACTACATCCTTAGTTTTTCATCTCTTATGGCCCAGCAGGAGTGTAGCAGACCAGGAAAGCATGGTTCATTAAAAAATAAACTTCTGATGTTGCACCAAGCCACTCCTGCTTGACTGCATCAATGATTTAGAACAAACAGAGGTTCCTTAATGGAACAAGCCACCTCTCTTCACCTCCCATCTGCGTGGCACTAGGTGGCCCCCATTTTTAGACGCAGACTGTGGAGGAAAATGTCTGTGGAGCGCTTGTGGTTCTGTGGAACTGTAAAGCTTGTTTTAGAAACCGTCCCATCTGATCCTCTCTGGTTTCACACATTTCAGGGATCCCGAGTAGCATTGGCTGACCAAGCAGAGAACGTCTTATGTTCGTCACTCTCCACTATGCAGAATGAGGCATCTTCCTGTGTTCGTCCAAGATGAGGCTTTACTATTGTTGGAGTAGGGGAGGAAATGCAACCAGAAGAACAAAACATTTATCTTCATGCTGTATTTTGCAGCGATGCCAGAGTTGGTTCAAGTGGGCTGCATCAGCAAACACACAACAATAAGGTTAACCGTTTACCTCAGCTGCCCTGGAGTCTCCAGGTTACTGGGGTCTCAGTGGATCTATTTGTCAAGTCTGCATGACATTTGAGATCTGATTCTGCAGGCTTGGATTTTTTTTTTTCTGCTTCACAGCTGTGCACAATCTCACTAGGTAGGAAAAGTGAGGCGCCTGTGGCTTAATTACATTCAGACCACAGAGTTCTGATCACAGTGCAAGCCTGAGCACTTCCTTATCTCGATGTGAAGCTCAGAGAGCAATGTGGCCAAAATAATAATGCTATGAGGTGTCCATAACATTATCGTGGTGTGAGGAAAGGATTTTTCATGTCTTGAATTATACTACATCATTTTGCTATTTTTTTTATAACAAAAATATGTTAAATAAACTTAACTGTCCAATTGTCAACATGATAGCTTAAATAATCTGTTGTAACTATTGTGATTTTTACACTTTTCTGTTTTTTTTGTTTAATATGTATAGATTATAATGTCGGCTATCTCTCAATGTTTCACCACCTGTCCACCCATTCACTCAAATGAACACTTAAAATGGGCCTAAAGTTGTTTAATATGAGGCTGGAAAAGTGTACAACTTTTGTTTTTAAAAATATGCCAAAATAAGTAAAACCTCCTTGTTCTGTCTGATTCTTGTCTTTTCTTTGGGTTGGCTATACCTCAGTTAATTTTGTTGTGCTTTGGTAGAGTAACAATAAAAGCATTTTGAAATTTAACATTTTATTTTAAACATTTACGCTCCGCAGCTGGTACAGAAGTGAGTTGGTCCATCTTTTGTACTCAGAACTCCCTGATTCTTCATTGTATGAATTCAGCAAGCTGTCAAAAACATTGCTCAGATTTTCATCCATATTGACACGGTAGCGCCATGCATTTGCTGCAGGTTTGTCTACTGCACGTCCACGATGCAAATCTCCCGTTCCACCAGATTACAAAGGTGATCTATGGAACTGAGATCTGCTGACCGTGGAGGATATTGGAGGACAGTGAATTCATTGTCAAACTGTTAGAGCTTTGTGACATTATCCCCTGAAAGGTGGGGAACACCTGTCATGAAAGGGATGTAAATAGTCAGTAACGATACACAGGTAGGTTGTGAGGGTATATTGGTGCTCAACAGGAACTAGGGGTGCACCAATTTATCAACGGTGGTTTTCTTAAATTTGGGAGATTGGTTATCTGCCGATACATTCATGTGAAGCCAACCTTAGTCAATGATCTTATCTACCTCAGCAATGGTCTAAATATCAACCACTGTTCTCTTCTACTCTGCCTTTAAAGAGGTTTTACTGATAGACCAGCCCACCAAGTCATGTCTGCATGTTTGCAGATAACAATAGTCACGCCGCTTGTTGCCAACTCAGTGACTTTCTTGCTACACTTAGCAAAATTTCAGACAAAAAAAATGGTATGGGCAAAAATTGCAATTGGCAGGTAGATTGATAATTGGCAATCAACCGGAAAACTGCACCTCTAACATAAACCTATGGTCCCAAAGTGTGCTAATAGGAAATATCTACCAAATCTATACATTCTTGATACCAGAACCAAATTCTGACCTTCCATCTCAATGTTGCAGCTGAGATGAACAGTTTTCAGACCAGGCAGTCTCTTGTTGTCCATTTTTGATCAGCCTGTTTGATTTGGACATCTAATTCTACAGTTACACCTAACAGCAGTGGCTTTTGTTTTGGTCCTTCAACTTTATCCCATCTGCCTGATGGCGCTGCAGTTGCCTCTGTCATTTCAAACCAGTCTGCATCAACAAGACACTTTCATACATACAACTTCTGCTCCCTGGATATTTAATTTTTTTTTTTTTTTTTTACCACCAAGAGATGGTCCGCTCGCCACTCTTTTGAGTGTACAAATCTTGAATTGTCTTTCTTCTTTTTTCCAGTGTGTGAGAATGTCCAGGTGAATAAACTTGACATGCAGTCTGAAATCTCAGTTTTACCCCATGGCTGCATAAAGGCCTTTTTCTGGTTGGGAGAAATTCAATATTTCAGTCACAAAAGCTATAGCCTTGAATGAGCTGATTTACTAAAGGAATAATGATCACTGAATCCTACACAGTGGAGGATGAGTGTAGCTTGGAGGTGAGGAGGGTTGCCCTTTTATGCTTTAAAGTCTGTCTCATACTAAAGATGCTTTATGTCTGTTTTGATCCTCAAAATTGTTTAAGGGGGTGGTATTATGAAAAGTCAACTTTTAACATTAAAGCATGAGCTTTTCATTATGCTTTAATGTTAATCCCTCATCAAAAACATACCTGGAGTGTTGCTTTGATTATTTCTTGAATGTTTCAGAAATCTTTGAATCTCCTCTGGCAACCATTTTGAGGTTCCTATTTCGCATATTTCCACAAAGCTACCTTCTCTCAGCTGCAGTCTCCAGCCGAGCTGCCAACTCACAGAGCACTCTGCTCCTGCAGACTAGCGGCAGCAGCACCTGCTGGAACCATATGAACCTGCTGAGCTTATCGTAGGATGTACAACACTCCTAAGAACGGTTGTAAACTGTATCAATGGATGTCATGGTTTTTGTGTTGACTTACTGAAGTGGGAGTGTTAGAAAAGGTCAGTGGTTCTTAAAGAGACAGAGCCCCAATTTCAAGATGTCAGACATGTAATTTGATGTGAAGTCAGATTTGACATGTACATCATTTCATAATAGCTGTAGGTAACATAGTTTCTTGGTTGTCCTATAAAATGGCTTTATGTGGAAAATACATAATGCCGCTCCTTTGAATATTTCACCAACCCGTAATTTTGTATTAAAGAGCAGGGTTGGCTGAATTGTGGTCATTCAGAGGTTTAACCAGTGGGATTGACAACATTTTTCTCTCCAATGATGTGGGTAACTTTTATGATGAATCAGTGGGAAGTTATCTTTCTATCCAGCGTTCTTCCACATTCTGGAAAAGCATTAAATTGTATTGCTTTTCATGTTTGGATAAGTATTAAATTTGGTAAATTGTAAATACTTAATTTCCTGTTCCAATGTCTGACTCTATCAGTCCGTCAGTTGATCCATTCTGCTGGTCATTGGTTCATTTCGACATCCATCCAACCATACGTTATTGTGTTTGTTCCTTCCACTCATCTTTCCATCTATGTTCCAATAAATCATCCATCCTTACAGGTTCTGTTGTTAAAGCCTGACCTAAATACCGGCAGTAAACTCTTATTTGTATTCCTTCCTGGCACTGAGAACCTGGCTGATTTAAGTCTGTAAAGGTCTGAAACTCTAGCATGAAAAATGTGGAGTTTGTCTGTCTCTCACAGAGCGCCTCTCTTGGCTCATCCTTTGCATTTCACTGTGACCATCGGTCAAACCCAGACCATAAAGTGGAGTGGATGCAGATCCATTGGGAATGTCGAGCCCTGCGGTGGTCTGGCTGCAGCTGGTTCATGGGGTGGCGGACTGGGGGGTCTTTCTGTTGCTGGGGGACCGAGATTTTGCAATCTAACCTGCATGGTTTCTTAAACCCATCCCTCCTTTCATATCAGGCAGCTGGATGCATCTCCCAATTCACCAGTGTGGACCAGCTCGTAACACAGTAATGAGTTAACTTTCAGAATGATCTACATAATTTATTTCCAGCCCCCACAGGAGGCTGCTAGAGCATTAATTAATATCAGGCCTTGCTATCAGCAGCCATCCCAGTGTGGGATTCCTTCTTGCTCCTATTTCTGGCACCCGTGGAATTTGATATGATGTGCAGCCCAAATGGAGTTCATTGGATGAGATGAAATCTATGTTCTACAGCCTTTAAGCTCTTGTTTGACTGTAAATCAATGGGGGAAAAAAGATGTTAAAGTGTGTGAACTTGTTGCTATGGGCACCAGCGTTTTTTCTTTGTTACGAAATACTTTGTACAATCAGCATTTTTGATATGTTTACTTACCTCGCCACCTTTCTCTCTCTTTGTTTTCCCTCACAGAACTCAATACGGCACAATCTGTCGCTAAACAAATGTTTTCTCAAAGTGCCTCGCTCCAAAGATGACCCTGGAAAGGTAAGACTGACACACATTATTTTAATCACGGTCAGTTAAAGACTGCATGCAAGTGAGGGGAGGAAAAAAGAGAAAATGTGTTAAATTTCAAGTAAGCAGACTCTGTTGGCTGAACACACAGCTGAAACATTTTTGGGGTGTGTGTGTCATGCTCTCCCTGGTAGAAAAATGTTACCTTTGAATGACTGCCAGGACTCTGACAGACTGAAAACGGAAGGAATGCTCATTTTCTTACGAACCTCCTCTCACACATGCATTTTAAATGTAAAATGAAATGGGTCTTTATTTTATTATTATCTTTGAACCAACACAGGCAGCAGACGTAGATATATAAAGTAAAAGTTTTGGACAGAAAAGTAGAAGGGCAAAACGATTCCAGAAACGTTTGTCCCTGAAGTATTAAAAAACAAAAAAAAAATCTGCTCTCATTTGTTTCCAGCTCAGCTCTCCTCCTGTTTCTCTCCCCTCTATAAGAATATATAGTCCATGTTCATTTGACATTTAAATCTCAGTAGGACCACCTACTGTTGCTATTTTAGCTCGATCTACTTCCCAATCTCAAGCGACATCAGCCTGATGAGAAAGATCCCCTGATGGACTGAGAGGGGGTTTAAAGACCTTGACTCACAGGGCAACTCAGTAACCTCGAACGTCTTTAAGATAAACTCAGATATGTAATAAATTCATTACACACAGAGAAGAATATGAATATTTCAAGCATTTATTTTTATTTGTTTTGGTGATATTATTTTGCATCAGACTAATCAAAAAAGGTTCTTTATTTATATATATATAGTTTAAGTCAGACCAGCGTTTGGTCAAAGCTGCACAGTGATACTATGGTCACTAATAGTCAAGATGGGTTTGGTGCAGAAGATTGGATAATCCTGCTGGAAAATGAAATCAGGATCACCATGAAGCAGTGTTTCTCAAACTATTTCAGGCTTAGGACCACTTGACACACTTTCACAAACTGCCCGATTTGAAATTGCTCACACAATAACACATAATCTGTAGAACCTGAAATGAAAATATTAGCCTCTTAACTCATTTGTCTTTGTTCATGGTAATGTTAAGGGTGGCTCTGTTTTGGATAAAACCATGAACAACTTGGGGTGTTTTGAGTTATTTACACATTATGAAATTGTGGATTCTAAGCTTTCCAATGATGGAAAACACATGGAAATCAGAAAAGTTCTTCACTACAAGAGTTATGTGCACTAATACCATTTTAGGACTGTTTGCAGTCTAGAAGCATAATAAAAGAAAAATAGACTTGAGTTGTTTTGGCAAAAATAAACACTTTCTTTTAGCCAGTAGACAGCCCATTGTAAATAATTTTATTTTAAGTGTTCAGATGCAGTTAGTCAGCATGGGGTGCAGACCTAGATCTTGATGCCTGTGGCATGCTGTGTTTCACAATAATGTTCAAAAACAAAAGCTCTAAAACTCACCCTGCGAAACTTTTCTCCAGTATCTTCAAGTTTTCTTTTCAGTGACCAGGTCTTAAGCCATTTATCCATTATTGTTTTTAAACACGATCCTTTAGTAAGCTAGCTGTAGTGTCATACTTTGAACTCATGTTATAGCAAATGAACGGTTATTTACATGCAGTAGGTTGCAGACCACTGGTTATTAAACCACTGTGATTTTCTTGATCTTATTTTGAAATGTGACTGGATGTTCTGTTAAGAAAGGCAGGAGGAGACGTGACCTGCCATTATCACATCGCAGTGCTTAATAAGTCTTCAAATAGTTCTGACGTTAAGCTTGTGAAATTAGATAATTAAATGAAAGTCTGTCGCCTGAGAAGGAATCTAGCAATGTTTCTTCAAAATAAAGTCCAATTACAGATATTAATTCATCTAACCAGGTGTAGCTCATGAAAACGTTTCCCTTTAGTAACGCCTACTTTGTTTGCAGACACACCTACTTCTCCAATGGGTTGTGATTCACAATCTTAAAGCTGCAATTACATCTCAATTGCTTTTGGACACTTTCTCCTTCCACTCATCTTTTCATTGATGTGCTATATTTCAGCACCCTGTGAATAGTCTTTCAGCATGATATTTTTAAGCTTTAAATAACGATCTTCAACTTTAATTAGCTTCAAATATATTGCTGTTTGTAATTAATCTATATATGAATATTTTTTTTAGCCAAATTACTCAAATAAGCCATTAAATGGTGTTTTAATGTATTGAGATTCACCTGAAAAGTGACGGTGTGCATTGGTCCAGCTATATGCAGCCAAACCCAGATATCATCTCTGTCCTGCCAGAACACGCACTACATATGCTCAGGCAGCAACACAAATAATTATATGCACACACCAACACACGCGTGTGAAGAGCTACACCAGGCTGTGTAGAGGATGGGGACTGAATGCTAATTTCATGTTTTGCTGTAATCCTCTGATATTGACACTCCTGGGAGCTGCTCCACTAAATACAAAATAATCTATTGCAGTATGGATCCCATTCCAAATGCATGGCCAACATGTTCGCATCCTTAATGTTTAATTTGGAATTTTCCTCACTGCCTTTCCCCCCCTGAAGACAACTTCAAAGAGCTGCTAGCCGGTCTTGATATGTTGCATCAATATTGTAATGTGGCAGGAATATGAGAACTGCTGGTTGCACGAGATAGGAGAGTCATGTCGCTCCCTGTCAGTGAGATGGTGTAAGAGATGACTGTTAGTACTGTGCACATGCAGAGGTAAGAAACGTGAAGTCTACCTGTAACAATCCTCATTTTAATTGAGCTATGACTTCATTCTTGTTTGTTTGTCGCTCTGAAATTTACATTAAAAAGAGGAAGCAGGTGACGTAATTTATGCTAACGCATGAAAATGAGCTGTGTCATTTGGAGGAAGAGAAGATCTGCTATTGGGATCTGTTTCCATTGAACAAACAAAACAAACTTTACCTCCTTCGTCTTCTGACCACAGAGAATGCTGCGGCTTTGCTCTGTTTTTGCCCCAGACTTCGACACACTTGACTTGGCATTGCTACAGTATACTGCTGTATTTGTGAATAATTTAATGAGTCTTTATATATTATTCCTTTTTTTCCCCCCTGCAAACTCTCTTGGGTTGAGCAGAGGAAAATGCAGAAACTCCCATCCCATGAGGGTTAACTTATTCCTCTTCCTCTCTCAATTAAAAGAAACAGCAACCAAGCCCGGCTTTGTCTGTGCGACAAAAAACTAGGAAGCATTCGGTCCGTTTTTAACCACTTCAATTTGAGAGAAGAGCAGATGTAGAGATTTTGTCAGAACCTTTTTTGCCTCTAGTTGAACCTCTGATCAGAATGTATGCTTTATTCAACCATGGCCTATGTCTATACAGTAGTATCCATGTTTTTGCTTATTTGTAGTGTGAATTATTTATCCTCTGAGGACAATGTTCATTGCTGCACACATTCTCAAAGAATTTAAACCCACCAGATCCATCCTCGGTGTGAAAGCTGTGGAAATAACACACTGGCTGGTGCAACCAGAGCAAAGCAGTGTATTTGCTGGGATTCTGGGGTTTGGCCTGTTGTTCTGAGAGTCTCCTATGGAAATATCAATTATTCTCTCTGTTAAGGAAGTGATTTCCAAGGTGCTGATCTTATTTCCTCTTGACAGTTGAGATCTTATCAGGAATTGTGTAAAATATTGAAAACAAATTCACAACCCATTCAGCCTTAGGGTAAGAATCTTGCTCTATATAAAGCCAAGCGTTATTCCTGTTGCCTTCCAGGTGGAACGCTATTGAAAAATAAATTAATTGAGGCCAAATGGAAAGGTAAATAATGCAGCTTGGTGGTGGAGTTCCCTCTTCTCCATTAGCCTTGCTCAGACCTTGAAAGGAGCAGCACGGCGAGGCGAGCGCTACCTTGATTGCTGAGCCTATTTTCTTCATCCTTGGCAGCGGCGCTCGCTCTGGGTTCAGTACCTGAGGCCGAGAACAGCTGCAGGAAAGGCTTAACATTTTACCACCACCAGCCGCCCTCCGCCGCCTCTCGCCGAGGAGAGAAAGCCCAGCCTTTCTTCCTAACAAAGACCTCCTACACTCGGCACAACCTTTAACCACTCGACTATCAGCTCCAATAAAGATTTCGGCTGATAGGGCATACTGTGAAGGCAGAGGGGAAACTTCCTGACTTCCTTTTTCCTTTTCTTGGTTTCCTATCTGGCTTTACACAAATTGTTTATAGACCACTGTAATAAAGTTATGAAAACAATCCTTGGTATCGGCTCACAGATCTGTTGTTTGTCTGCAGGGCTCTTACTGGGCCATTGACACCAACCCGAAGGAGGACGCTTTGCCAACTCGGCCAAAGAAGAGGCCACGGTCTGGAGAGCGGGTGAGTTGCTTCAAATAAAAAATATTTAGTTTTTATTGGTGTGTATATCTCACCTCATTTGACTTTTCTTTTGTCCTTCTTTTTGCTGTTTGCAATTTCAATCAAAAGTTCACATTTTTCATCATAATCCAACCCAGGTCAAAATTCTATATATTGATTAGGTTTTAATCAAGGCCTTATTTCTGAGTCCATTCAATGATGACATTAAACTCACTTACTGGGGACATTTGTACTGGTTTTCCAAGAGGTTCCAGCTTATGAAAGACTTGGAGTTTTATGGATTGTCCATGCGTGGGTTTCTCCAGGTGCTTCATCCAAAAACATGACTGGCAGGTTGATTGGGTGCGACCTGTCCAGGATGTTCCCAACAACTGCTGGAGATGGGCACCAAGACTCTGAGATCCTGAAAATAAAAATAGGTCTAGAGTTTTTTTAGTCTAGACTTTACCAGAATAAAGTTGGAATATCAGGCGAACGAATAAGTAATTTTATGAGAACCCCAACGTAAAAAATAAATTATATATCCAAGACTTTTTCCAATTAAAATGACTTTTTTTCTTGAAATTTTAAGATGTTCTTCTGGTAAAATTGTGTCTTTATTCTGGTAATATTATGACAGTATTTTTAAGATTAAACAAAAATTACAATTTACAGAAATAATTGAAAAAAAGTGACTTTTTGAAAATATTATTTTGTCTTTTGAAATCAATTAAAATCTGAAATCAAAATCTGGTATGGAAAAAAAATCTGATTTATTTGTATGCCTTTTTGCCCAGTCTTAGATCTAACAGGACAATAACCCTAAAGATGTGATAAATATGACTATTTTAAGGTTAGGGGAGGATCCTAATTTCACTTTTCTAGGAGTTTACTTATAGCTACTTTCCCTGTGGTTCATACAAGAAAAATTGATTCAAATATAAGGCGGATGACAGATTAAACATATATAAAAATGTTAAAATTACGGATTATACAGAAAGCCGGTAAATGCATAAAATATACCATCATTAGCAATTCCAACTATCAGTATGTTACTTATAACAATCTTTTTTCAGCTCAGCTTTAATTAAGCTGAGCAGTTGTAAAATAACCATCTACAAATATGTTAGAATTTGTTGATTGCAAAAGTGTTTGTTCCAGGACATTTTATCCACATATTGGTGAGGTTGAATGTAAACATCTGAGTCTTTAGGTGTATTGTGCAGCCAGTGTTTATTAATCAAAACCACTGCAGTTGTTTAGTTTATAATGATTCAGCTCTGGAAAAGGGCACAGCTCAAATACATCAGTAGAATTATTGGCATCCATACCACAAGTAATTATGCATGAGTTTTTTTTCTACTTGTACATATATCTGCAGGTTATTAAATACACTCTTTGCATTAGCCTGACTCTGGAGCATCGCCAAACACACAGTGTGTTAAAGCAATTGATTAAGCTGATTAAGGACACCAGTATGCATAAATCACAAATTTGTCTGTTATGTTCATATTCACATGATGCAAAATGCAGCTTTACCGTCGGTTTTCAGCAAAGCTCTCCTGATGCAGTCCTGCTCATTTGAGTGCGACACAAAAGAGCGCACAAAGTGAAGAGAATGTTTTTCTGTAATACAAACGCTCTGTGTTTAAACCCCTCCCCCACCGAGGCACCGTCTGCCCAAAAGGCTTTCCATTAAGAGTCACAGACATTGAAATTGAGTTTTTCTCTTTTTTGAAATCTCATTTATATTTATCGTGAATTTAAAAAAGTGGTATTGTTGGCAGCCAATCCTCTTACAGTAAGCAGTTTTGGGAGACGGGCATAGCAGAGTTATCTCTGACAACACTGCATATACGGCAAGAAGAGGGCATGTATGTGCAACACTGTAAGTCTGATTGGGAGTGAGAGTCAGGGAGGAAGGGGGGATCTTTTTAAAAAAAATCTCAGTTCAAAGATGACCTAAATAAAGGTGTTGCTCCATTCTGGTTTTATATTTGGTATCTTGCAGATGCATCTGGTGTTAGTTTATGTGTTTATACCTTTAATATAGGCAGCTCTATTCAGCCCTCTGTGGTGAGATCCGTGTTTGTAATAATTGGATTATTATTTTTATTTATATTTTTTTATTGCTCTGCCTCTACACCCCCCTCTCTCCTTCCCACCTCCACAGGCTTCCACACCATACAGCCTGGATTCAGAGTCTTTGGGGATGGACTGTATGATCTCTGGAAGTGCCTCTCCAACGCTGGCAATCAACACTGTGACTAACAAGGTACTACAGCAAGCCATCCAGCCTCCAGCTCCAACACACACCTGGCTCCACGGCTGCACCCTGACCCCGCCCACTTCTCCAACCACCTACAGCACTATTCCCCACAGAGAGAGGCACACTCTCGTGGAGGGGAGATGCTGGCACTCACAAGCATCTGCTCATGTGCCTAAAGCTCCTCTCCTCTGCAACCCACACCAAAATACACAACTAGCTGCCCCTGTTCTACTTCTGTCCTGCACAACAGCCAGACTCCTGTAATGTCCTGCATAGAAATCCAACGCTCACACTGATACTGAGACATTATACGTTCTTATACACTTGAAATTGAGCGCTTCTCACGCTCTGTGTCATGTGTGAAACTCGAGGCTCAGGTGCCAAATCCGGTCCACCATAGTTTTTTGTGTGGCCCTCTAAATAGAGGGACACGTGACTGCAAGCTTCAAGATAAGGGTTGCGTTCTTAAATATGATCTTGTCAGTCAAATCAAAGCAGTTTTTATCCATTTACTCCCAAATTACATCAATTAGTCTGTTCAGTTTTTTGAGGTTCCTTGATTGTGGAAATTCGCATAAAATCAACACATCCCCGCACTTTATTTAGGGTTGTTGCAATAAGCAATAAAACAATTAATCTCGTGATAATGGAAACAAACTAAATCATTTCCATTTGCATGATTTATCATTTTCTCTTTTCTTTCTTTCCAGCAAAAACTGGATAAGTCTTTCAACTAGCACTAGTTTGAAGGACTTAATAATTCGTCTTATTCAATTCTGTGCTTTTGTTTATTTTCGATATTTAAACATTTAAACATGTAAATATTTTTAAATTAGCATCACAGAATCTGTGATTTTTATTGCAAAAAAAATCACAAAAACAATCATAAAATCTTGGAGGGACTAATCAATGGGAAAGATGTTTGACATGATTTGATTTTAAGAAATACTTATTGCATGCAGATACAGCTATGTATTGGTATTTTAACAGTTTAATAGGTTTTATTAATGCATTCTGGCTCAACAAGCCCGAGAGGACATCCATGATCTCGATGCAGCCCAAATTGATAAGTTTGACATTCTTTACGAAGTTCAGGCTTCGCTCAGAGTTATTTGGCATTTTGTGACCAACTGCAGGTGACCCCCTGAACCCCCACTGACAACTGTCTGCTCCGTTTTTTCTTTACATCTGTAAAAGCTTAGAAGCACTTATACATCACAGAGCAAAGCTACAGGGACCGCTAGTTGTTAGCCGTGAGTATGCGTCTCGCTCTGAAATTTAAATAGGCTTTTTAACCTTAAGCTCTCATCCTCTGGGCCCAGTGGGGGCAGCTCTCAGGAGCACTTTTAAAAAGCCTACAAGAGTCGCTTATTCATTTGCTACAAGCACTACAAATAATAAAAAAAAAGATTGAACATTAGCGCGGCGCTCATAGGAAATGAGTTGGTGTTGTGTGTCAGGGACTTATGTAGGCTGAGCATATCTGCCATGTTGTAGCAAGTGTGTACATGTACAATAGAGTATGTTGTAGCTGTTTTTGACAAGTGTCAGACTATTTGCTGCAGGCTGTGTCTTTGAACTAAACTGGATTTCTTTTTTTATTTTTATTTACGTCGCTTTAGTAGAAATGTTCTCAAACTCAGATACAGGACACCTTGTGAAATTATTCACCACCCCTAAACATTTTCACTTCATCAAAACCCCCAAACAAATGCATTTACATGGTCAGATCTAAATACATTTAGATGGTCAATTGAAAGAAACTTTTACAAAATGTCATCTTCAAAGAGTTGTTGTGGATGGTGATGCTGTGGGAAGGAAAGACTTCCAGTAACAGTTGGTGTTACAACAAATCTGAAGCAGCCTCTGACTGAAGATTGTTGTTTAACAAGTCTCCTGATTTTGCGGTTCAAAATCCTGGCAGCAGAGATTATATTTCACAGTAACATGAATGACATCATCTGTTGTTGGCTAAACAGCCTCATTTTCTTTTGGAAACCCAAACTGAGAGATGTTGCAGTCGGGGATATAATCCTCGCCCAATCTGATAGTTGGAAGAGATTGATTGAACTTGATGTGCAACATAACTTTCCAAAAATATAAAAAAGTGAGAGAAAATTTGGAACATAGATATGATATTTGTGCTGTTTTATTTTACCTCCAAAAGACCTTTAATATAACTATGTTCCAGGCCTAAGTTTGAGAAAAGAAGAATTTGCTAAGTGATATGCTGAGTGACTTTGCTAACAATTACCGTTGCAATCCGATGGTAATGAATTTCCCACTAGATTGTAGCTGCATTGTATACAACAGTGTGCAGCAGATTAATGATGAAAATAACCAGAAATACAAATAAACTGTCGCTGTTTTACATCAGCTAATTTTGTGCACAAGATTTTGAGGTCTGGATTGATGAGAAATTTCTAACTTTATTCAAATAGAATTATTACTTTTAGGGACTTTGTTGATGATTTCAGCTTCTGAGTTCAAATGAAATACATTATTAAGCTGTGACCTTCAAAGGCCAGTGGAAAAGTTTTCATTATTTAAGTTTTAATGATTTGTTTTGCTGTGGTATTGAAAAGTCTCTCGATTTACAGTTAATTGGTTTAGGTCAAAGCAGACTAATATGTTAGCATCACCCAGACTTATCTCCAATAGATAATCTATGGCAAGATTTGAAAATTGATTATCAGACACTCCCCATCCCATCTGACTGATCTGTTTCGCAAGAATATTTGCTTAAAAAGTCTCGATTTGTGAACGTGGTGCAGACATGTCTCAGCAAATTTAAAGCTATGATTGCATTGACAAGAGGGATTGAAGGCATTTTTCATTTCAAACCAGCCATTTTGTCTCTATTTTGGAAATGTACTCCACTTTTTTTTTTATCTAACTCATGAAGTCACATCGAAGCTAGAGTGTTTATAACAGAATGTGGAAAGGTTTAGGTTGTATGGATAGTTTTGCAAGGCACTTTTTCTGAGTCCACAACACAAGCAGTGATCACATAATGGAGCCCTGATGTTAAGTGTTGACAGCGAAGCCCAGACTCTGCTGCCAAGTGCAAAAAAACAAAAAAAAAAAGGAAGAAGTGAAATGGCGTAGATGAGCAAGAAGCTTATAAAATAACCCGACACTTGTGCTGTTGATGAGCGACAGGTTTTTCTTTGTTTTCCTTCTGTTTGTTTGATTGTGTTTTTGCGAGCAGAAGACAGAAGGAGCAACAGATCTGAGGACCAAACTCCTAGGAGAGGGCTTGTTTCTAACTGCTTTACACTGTAAACACACGACAGGCCACGCCTCTTTCGGTGCGCCTTGCCAAGCCACAGGAATTCCCTCTCTCTGTTTTTCTCTCTTGTCTTTCTATTCCAGTCTCTCTCCGTCCTTCTCTCCTTCCCGCCTTCCCCGACAGGCCAATGGGAGAGGCCTGCAGGGTGACTACTGAACCAGCAGGATCCTCTGCTCTCTTTCTGTCGTCTGTAGGACGCGCCATGCTAAATTTCTTCCTTTTGTCCTCTTCTCATGGAGAGCTCTTTTCTGGGAACTCAAGACTCCGCTGTGAATGTGTTGAAATTTCGCCACTGAAGTGTGGTGATTGAGCAGAGGAAGGGATTGTTGTAATTAGGCTTATTTACAGATGAACACTCCTCTCCTTTTCTGTCACGTGTCTGTCGTCTCTCTTTTCCTCTGTTCCATCCTGCTTGCAGGGATTGTGCTCTGGCGTTGTTGGAGACACCTGGGCCAATCTTGCTTTGATTCCATAATCCATGTCTCATACTGTAGATTAGCCCCCCTGCATGTAAAAGACACCACTGGCTTTTTACTTAATTCACTGCTAAGAATAGATCTCTGACTCAGTAGCCTAATAACCATGCATAGCATTTACTGCGGCGCTGCTCCTGCCTGCATGAACCTGTCTGCGTGTGTTTATGTGCGCTCTTCTACCTGTGTGTGCACACTTAATTGTATTTAAGTGTTTTTGCCGTATGTAAGTGAAAGCTCATACGTTTTGTGGGTAAGCTGCGACTCTGCTCGGCTGTTGATGCATGTTTTAAGTGGGTGTCCTCACTCAGGGGACTCAGGGGCCTGACTAAACCACAGAGCAGCAAGGTTTTTCAAATCATCACACACTTTATGGTTGAGTAGAGTAAAAATAGGTTGTGGTGAGAGACTTGAGACATAAAAGCCTGTTTTATGACTTCATTAAACAACATTTATGTTTCTGTGGCACTGTGTTTTTGATTAGCACTGTGGAGCTGATTACGTAGATGTGCTCGAGTCTATATCCTCAGCTGCTCATTCAGTTTCTTCTTCAGCTAACAAACTCTTTGTACCACAGAGTTTTTATGCAGTCAGAAAAAGAATGCAAAAGTATCAAATTAGACACCCAACCCCACATAGTCTGGATAATGAGGGATAAAAAAGCCTAGTTTGGAAAATCTTTCGGTTTAGACTTTTTCTTTTTCCATTTTCTAAAAGTTCCCCATCCGTATCTGTTCATCCATCCATCCATCCATCCATCCATCCATCCATCCATCCATCCATCCATCCATCCATCCATCCATCCATCCATCCATCCATCCATCCATCCATCCATCCATCCATCCATCCATCCATCCATCCATCCATCCATCCATCCATCCATCCATCCATCCATCCACATGCTTACTTACACATAGATATTACATACTTACTATTTCCCACACTTTCTTGCATGTACGTACTTTTGCATACACCTACTTATATTTATATACCCTTATGAGCTACACATAGATACTTACATGCACATACACATAATTACACTCACACTTACATACTTTTACTCACACCTACATACATTTACTTAAAGAAGTACTTTTACGTACACTCATGTACACATACTTGCACCGACTTATTCATATTTACGTTTAATTAATTTTACTTACATTTGTACTTAAACTTTTGTACATTTCGTTACTTACTTACACTAGCATACTTTTACATGCACATTCTTACACATATTTACTTTTACTTTCATACTTTTTACCTCCACCTATTTTTGTAGTTTTACTTGCATACTTGCGTCCTTTCAGCTGTCTTGGTATCCTAAAAAATGTCCAGACCTGTAATGTTGAAATTGGACATACTGACACACAAGCACAGTGTGGGAATCCTGGTACCAGTGCAGGAGCCAAGCTCCGTTCTAATGGCTTAATGTATCTGGGCTCTAACTCTGCGTCCTGGAAGTGAACCAACATGTTTGTCAGCGGGCCAAACATCAGTCTGAGCAGAGGAAGAAGTCAGGGCTGCCTTGGTTTCCCCAGCTCCTGTGGAGGCTGTGTGGCAGCTCGCTGCGTCTCTGCAGAAACACTAGAGGCTTCAGTCCGCCGCCGCTGCTGCTGGGAGGCAGGATGTTGGCAGGGCTAGGTCGGCCTGAAGACTCTGCTGCTGCTGTCTCATTGTGCTCAGCACAGAGCCCGCTCTGTTCCGATCGCAGTGATGAGCAGAAACCACCATGCTGCACTCAGTCATGGATCAGCACACACAGACAGGCTCACACAGACACACACCAGTCTTAAAATACCAGGCTCTTCTCCTCCACTGCAGCAGCCATCAGTGCATTACTGCCATTCCTTCCTGGCAAAACAAACCTCAGCACACTGGCTAACCTCTCTGGGATTTATCACATTCATTATCTGGATTGTGCTTACTGTTGTCCTCAGAGTCTGATGAGCACTTTATTAGGCGTCGGTGGGGGGAACAGAACCTTCTTAGATGATAATTAAGATTGTCGTCCTGAAGTGCTTCAGCTAGTTTCGCTCCTACACTGAAAGGTCAGCGTCTCGGCTGCACTGAAATCCTTTGTTAGCTGTCCCAAACCGATTTGCGCTCGGTGAGCAGATGTGGCTGACATCGCCAGTGCCCTGACCTTTAGCGGTGGGAATGTCTCAGCTGTTTCCAGACTCCCCTTTACAAAACCCCTCAGTGGCTGTGGACTGTGTTGAGCAGCTCCCCGAAAAAAAAAACACACACACACCCAAAGGGCTTTATGGTTTTTATATTAATTTAATTATTTGATGTCTTCATTTTCTTATGCGTTTGTGTGTTTATGTCTTTCAGGTGGCGTTGTACAACACAGACCAGGAAGGTAGCGATAGTCCGAGAAGCAGCCTTAACAACAGCCTGTCTGATCAGAGTCTAGCCTCTGTCAATCTCAATAGTGTGGGCAGCGTTCACAGCTACACACCGGTAAGAACAATGTCATATTTGTCTGTTTGGAAAACAGATTTCTAGAAGTGCAAAAGGATTCAAAGCACCAGCTTTTATCTCAAACTGTGTTATTTCTTTTAATGTGAGATACAAGCCACGCATGATCACAATCATCTGTAGTAACACATCGATGTAGCAGGGGCATATGCTGATTGTTTCACCCCTTTGCCATTTAAAAAAAAAAAAGTAGTTTTTTTTTGGGGGGGGGGGTTTATACATAACCAGAGATGTTTTTGTCCCTCTTTGCCAGCAGCTCAAGTAAAGTGCTTTTTTACATCCTGATCATTAATCTGCTTTAAGGAAGTTTCATATCAGTCATATTTTACAAGTGATAAGAAATTTCTGCATTTTATAATCTCTAAAGTTCATGGAAATGTCTAACTTTAAATGATAATAAACGGGTGTGTATTTAAATTAGTACAAATTGATGTTAACGCTTGGCTACAAAATTGGGCTAAAACTGACCTACCACCAAAAAAACCCCTATTAAACATTAATGTTTTTATTTCTTATGTCTCTGAGAAATTCCTCCTTTCTTTGCATTTTCCTTCCAAGGAGCCAGACTTCCCTGTAAATATCAAGTTGTGTTGATTTATAGTTCACCAGGCTTCCAGGAGTACCTTTAGTTTTTTTTTTTTTGTTTTTTTTTTTTCAACTAATCACTTGCTGGCTTTTTCATGACGGATGTTTAAAGTCCGACCTTTGAATAGACAATAGACATAAAGGCCAACTAAACTGAACCAGTGACATCTCTACAAATAACAGGCAAGTTAACGGACAGTTTTAACATTTTACTAATTACTGCCAATCTTAAATGGTGATTTTAAAAAATTATTTTATTAGTTGAATTTGTAGAAAAATATCAAAGATATAATTAAATCATTACCAATGTAGTGATTCAGTGAACGCTATTAACTGAAAACTTGATATACAGATAATTGACATGTTGAAGAATGATGCATTTTTCAGCTTATTTCAGTTATTGTGGATTATTAATCCAGATGCTTTGTCCTTTATTTCTCCACATTACTTATTTTTAATCACATTACTATGGTCCAATGCAAGAGCTGCAGGCCTATAATTTAAGATACCAGTTTTTTTGTTTTATTTTTCTGCTATCAGGCGGTAAAATATTCATAACTGACCACTTGGCCAGATGCCTTGATGTTAAATTTATCTTTAAATTCCTCAACTTTTCAACAAAGAATGTCTTGGCAGATGAAATGTCTGGAACCGGGTTAGAAAAGCAAAAACTAAACTGCCAGCGAATGCCAATTTCTCCTACATTTTTCTTTTACAATAAAACACTTTATCAGTGTGCTCACTCAAGGAGATTGTATACCAATGTGTGGGAAAGATTTCATGAGAAACATATCATCAGAAGTGCAAAAACTACACTTTTATTGCACCTATCACTAAGTTTTACATTCTAGGCAGACATATTGGATACATTTAACTTTTCAGAACCTTTTTTTTATATCTTTCCAGCTTCAGACTTGCAGCCTGTCCTTCAACCAGTCCTATGATCCATTTTCCTTATTCCCAAGTCTTGCTGCACTATTTTAAAATGTCGGTCAGTGCAATGCTACTTGGAAATCCTATTTATGGAGGTGAAGCTTGCACTGAGAGTTTGACAGAATCAGCAAATAAAACATAAATGAACCAGAGCACATGAATTGTATCTGTTAATGATGTGTTTTAATATTAAGGTTGCTTTTATCTGTACCGATCCAATATTAATATCTTTATCAGCCCTGATACTGAAAAATATTCTAGACAATCTGCCCGACTCATAGGGGCAGATCTATTCAGTATGATTTATTTATTTTACGTTATATTTAGAATCCTAATTGTACTTTCTGAACAAATTGAAACAAAGTTTGTTAATTTTTTACCAGGGTGGTCAACCGATTGTTTTTGTCCAGTTTCTTTATTATTCATATTACGTTGGCTGTTATCCTCTTAATTGCACTGATTGAACAAATTAAAGTTAATACATGTTCAACCAAACTATTAGTGTAGCTATTAGCTATTGTGAACCTATTAGCGTACTAACACGTGCTGTACTGGTGCAGAGTTACCGCATAAATTTGTAAATCAGTACTTTTTTTTTTTCCCCTAAAAAAAAAGAAAAAAAAGAAAAAAGAAACATTTGAAGTCAATTCAGTTTCTCTGTATTGGATCGGTATCAGCTGATCCTAAACCACAGATATCTGTATCAGTATCGGAAGAAAGAAAAGTGGATTCTGCATTGCGAAAACAGATCTGAAAATGTAACAAATGTTGCAATTTTAGTCCTGAATCGAAGAGCTTACCAACAGTCTTTATTCTAAGAAGACAACAGACTTCATTAAAAAAAAACAACAAAAAAAAACTTATCAAGGAAAGAAATAAGAATCAAAGTAGAGCTGACGAAACAATAAATCTCAGGAAATTCTGATCTGACCTGTTTTGGTTGTCAGTCCTTTTTCTGTAGCTTCCCTTAGCTTAGAACAATTTAAAATAAATCAGTGCTAATTGCCATTTAATATAACCTAAATTAATGTATATTTCTCTCGTTAGGTTTTATAGAAGATCCGCCTTAAGGAACCTGCAAATCAGAACGCAGCGTTACAAAATGAATCTAAGGTTTTAAATAGTTGCTTTGCTTGTTTTCAGCCCATTTTGGTTTCGGCATATAGTGATTGACTGCAAGAAATCTGATGAGAGTCCTGTTTGATTAATAATTTGTTTCTGCAGGGGAAATAGAGGAAGGCCATGCACAAAAAGATATGTCTTAAAATCTCCCTGCAGCTTATAAAATTCAGGAAAGTTTTAAGTTTATCAATCGAACTGGAACTGTCGGCCTGTCGTTGCCAGTTCCACTGCTGGAACTGTGTGCAAAGAAAAACAAAATTGCGATAAAGCAGCCAAAATCCAAAACCCCACAGAAATCCTGAAGTAATATTGATCAATAGCAAGAAAGCAGAGCGTAAATTAATTAAAGGTGCTTTAAAACTTTTGCGCTGTAGCGTTTTTTTTTTTTAGTTCAGAGTAGTAAATTGTACATTTTGATCAATAGTTTTCATCTGCTGGAGAGCCACGGTCACAAAAAGGAATAAAAACGAAACCCTGTGAGTTGTGCAAAGCGGTCTGTATCCTGTATGAGAGTTGATGGGAAAGCCCCAGGAGGTTTTGTTCAGAAGAGCCAGCTGCAGACGGCAATAGACCGAGGTTCAGGGTGGACATGAGTGAGAGTACAACATCAGGAACGGGGTTAAGAGAAACAAAGAAAACTGCGCTCGCTCCTGGAAGCCAGACAAAGAGAAGCTCTCCCTCTGATGTCCTCCCACCAGAGATGCCCCCTCTTTGGTGTGGTCCTCCTTGCATCCTGGAGTGCTCCCCGCTCCAGGCGCCGAGCATCGATCGGCTCAGCCTGATGGATGCGCTCACGCTCACTCGCTCGCCCGCCCGCCTGCTCCTGCTTTCTCTTTCTCTTTTTCTCTCCCAGACTAAGCGGCAGCTCTCAGTAAACACTCTGGCTTTATTATCACCTCTTCACTCTTCTCCAAGCCAGTCCGCGAGCCACACATTTCAGCAGCCTGTCCACATTTTAGAAGAGGAAGATGTTAGGATCAAAAATTGAACACGACCTCTCTTGTAAAGCGAGCCCACAGTGGACACAGGTCAGGTTTCTGCTGTGTGAAATAGGACTGTGTCTGCGTTGCTGCCCTTGCTGCGGTGAATCTCTCAGACAAGCCCTTAGCTGGAGGGAACAGTGCTTCTGTCTCACACCCAGAGGCGGTGTGTTACATTGACTGCCCACACAAATACATGGATAAAATGGCTGCTTATTTGTTCAAGGTATTGCTATTGATTTTGTTTTAAATACATTTTGCTCGGCCACCAGAGTATTGGCTTTATGTCCGTTCGAGTTGCTCTCTTAATGCTGTGTGAGCCAAGGCGGTAAACACTGACCTGCATTGTTATGGTGTACGTAATTTGTTCTTTATGTTGCATGAGGGACACATGTTCAGGCTGAAACATGATAGTCGCAGCTTCACAGAATGGAGATATATTTGAGTTTTATCACTGATTTACATAAAATATTTCACAGGTTGTTTTTTCCGTTTCTGTTGCACCATGGCAGCTGCAGTGCCTTCCAAAAATTATTCTGGACTTCAGGAGGAAGCGGATTCGAACCGGTGCACTCACTGTGCAGGAAGCAAACACAAATCCATCAACTCTGATCAACTTTCCTGTCCTTGCTGAAGAAGGACATCCCCACAACATGGTGCTGCCACTCCCGTGTTTCAAAGTGGTGACAATCTATTCATAATGTGCAGACGAGACCAAAACTTTACCTTTACCTTATTTTGGATTTCTTCTTGTATCTCTTTGACCAAAATTGCAACATTTCTTACATTTTCAGCTGGTGAGATTCACTTACACACTCCATTTACATTTACACACTCGTTACGTCAAACGAACCTTTTAACCTCCTCACTTGAGGTGGCGATGCACCAAGAAGGAAACGAAATAAAAACCTCAGAAGAGGTGTGAAGAAGGATGAGCACAACATCCTTCTTCACACACTGTAAACAAAAATGAAGTGGTATCAGATTTTAGTGGTTATCAGATTTTTCTTGTCATTTAGTGCCTGACACATGCGTTTGTTCTGATTGTATTTACCCACAGTGCCCTGCGCTGTTGTCCACTTCCTGCTTTTGTAACAGTTTCTGGTCCATTTGGCATTCAGACATGCATTTAAACCGCACCAGACTTCAATTCAACTCAACTGAGACCTAGGATTTTAGTCGGACCAGAGTTCACTTCTTTGGTCCACTTCAGAGTTCGGTTGCACGTTCACACCTCCCCAATCGAACCAAACTTTCAAGACCAATGCACTAGAGTTTGATTAAAGTTGACCAAGCCGGCCTGGTGTCAATGTTGGCCTAAAATAAAGACAGATTCACAAAGTGCATAACTAAACGTTATTAAATAATCCAACTGAGTTGTTGATCTCTGCAGCTCCTGCTACTGTGCTGCTTCTCCAATTAACGCTCTCCTTGTCTGGCCGGTCAGCTCACGTTGACTTTGTGGGTTTTTTTCTAGATGACGAATTGAACAGCAATGCGTGACATGTTTTTATAGGTTAGGATATTGCTTTATAACCTCACCTTGCTCTAAATTTTCTTTTCCTGTGTGCTGTTTATCATGATGCTGTTTTTTTACAAATGTTCACTAACAAACCTCTGAAGTCTTCGCACAACAGCTACAGGCGGCTGAATACATATCATGCTCTACTTTTTTTACATATAATTTATGTCTGCTTAAACATCTTTCCAGCAGTAGTTCCTTTCGCATGTAAAACATTAAACCCAGCTTCTCCCTTGTCTCCCTCCATCTCCCCAGGTGACCAGTCATCCAGAGCCCGTGTCCCAGTCGATGAGCCTGCAGCAGCCCCCACAGTCCCAGTACAGCATGCCAGACAGGGAAAAGCAGCTCCCGTTCTCAGACTTCGAAGATCTCAGTGCCTCCTTCCGCAGCCTTTACAAGTCTGTTTTTGAGCAGTCCTTCAGCCAACAAGGTGAGCAGCCTCTTGAAGGCGCTGGGGGGAAATCTATCAGCGAACCGAAGACCCTAGAAGCGATTTTCCTAATGTGGGCTTGTTCTTAACAGCTGGGGCTATAAAGAGTCTTTAGGAACTAATGAGGTTTACTCTAAGTGTGCAGGTATTCAGCTCGGCTCACTTGGCTTTAATCCAAACCTTTACAGAGGACTTTCAAGCTCTTGCCAGGGAAATGCTAAGACTATCTATTTATTTAAAGCTGGAGTCTGAGAGTTCATGCTTTAAATATTTTATTGCAGGACATAAAGAGATATGACTGCACTTTTTATTGTTAATTCTTTACTTTTTATTTTCACCCTTACGTGAAAGTTAAAAGCGTCTGGTTGCGCTTCAAACGGAGGGGAAGAGCTTATTGGCAGCCCAAAAACTCCTACTTACATTGATGGGATTTTTTTAAATCTTTTTAATGCATAACAAGGCAAAGAAAAAAATCAGAATCCCTGCAGAAGAAAAAGCAGTTTTGTGTATAATCTGATTGACTGATGAACATGAAGCACTTGACAAGCGAGTCATGAGGAAAGCAGACTGAGCTTTCTGTGGATAACCCATTTTCACAAATCAAATGCATTTCATGCTAATGAGAGTCTGCTTTAATCTATCATCTGCGTTTTCTTAGTTAAAAACTGTTACCTTTTTTTTTTTTTTTCTTTTTACGCGCATAAAAGTGAAATCTCTTTCAGACAAGCTCCTGCAATTAAAGAGCGTAAATAATCGAGCTTGGAGGATTTCACTCTCTGCCGCTGTGGACAGTGAGCTAATTCACTGGCTTTGATAATAGGTAATGAGCTCGCATTATTATTCCGGTGCTGCGTTAATTGCTTTCTGTATTTCCCTGGTTGGACAATGGGCTTTCTGTACCGATAAGAGATGCACCTTTGTCACCCCTGCGGCGATTGTGGAGGTGCAGGGCCCGGAGTCGGCTCTGAAAGCACTCCAGTGGAATGGGTTTGCGGTGCCAAAACTGTGAAGGACGGGGCCTCTTAAGGGCCCCTCCCACCGCTCTCATGATTGCAACGGGCTGCGCAGATGTTCGTGCTGCTTAAAGAGCTGCACAACCAGATAGTCAGAGATGATACAGGACTCTGAGGAGGAAAGAGAGCAGCAGCTCCAGCTTGTGAAATGTCCAAAAACCGAAGCTGAGTCATTCACTGACGCAACAAAATGGCAACTGGTCTTTCTCAAATGTTGACGCTCCTGCAGCAGCTCCCCATTAAAAACCCTAACATGCTTCCAGGATCAGTTATTTTCAGATATTCGCTGAGTTGATTACTTCTTATGAAATAACCAAAGATTAAAATCTAGCATAAACTGAATTTGCATTGATGATGATTTTATGAGGGATTCAAACCGTTGCTGCTCAGAGTTTGAAAGAAGTGAAAGTAAACAGTGAGAGAGATCCTAACTACATTACTATCCACCTGTCATGTCTGCATTCAAATATATTGTTTGCAATTATAAGGCCTAGCAAAAGTATTCACACCCCTGGAACTTTTCCACATTTTATCACATCAAAACCACCGTTTTCAATGCTTCTTACTGGGGTTTTATCACAAAGTAGTGAATAAACATGAAGCCGGAGAAAACTAATGGCTGGTTTTTAGTGCAGTTATAGCCAAAAACAGTGCGGTTTGTCTGTAACTGACTTATTTTTTTTAATCTACAGACTGATATTTGGTGTTGTTATTTTATAATATTAATTAAAAAACACTATTTTAAATGGTGAAAAAAATTCAAATTAAAAATATATTGGATTTATTTTTGCATTTTTTATTTTACCTCCAACTTTCTGAGGACCCCTAGCGCCCCCTATTGGCCCTTCACTTCGAAATAAATTTAATTAGGCAATCTCTGGAGGCAGTGGTAACACTGGATTTTATTCAGATGCATCAGAGTAAAGGGGACAGACTACAAATGTAAACAAAATAAGGCTGGGCAATAAATCAACAGATATATATGTCGCCATAGACAGATAATTCACTGAACTCTGATCCAGAACTGCACTGCATTCTGGGAGGCAGAGGAAAGCCTTTGGCCACCCAACTAACCTAACAGCCAGTTAACGAAGATTAGAGGAATCAACTCACTCAGTCACTCTTTGGTTACCTAGCAACTCAGTCACTCTTTGGTTACCTAGCAACCTGTTGAGTAGCTGGTGCAGCGGTTTGGTGCCTTATAACTGATTAAAAATAAAATAAACAATAGTGTGGAGTGAAAGGAGAAAATTAGTACAACATCTCTAGAGGAACAGGAAAGGTCAAGTCGCTAGTTTGGCAGTATTTTATATATTTAAACAAAAAAAAAAAACCTAATCAATAATTGATTGATATTGACTTATATGAAACAGTAATATCAGGGTCTGCAACTTCTACCATATTTAAAGACCCATTTTTCCCCCCAGTCCAGGTAAATAAAACTAATTTTGAGCCACAAGTGTTGCATGATATTTTGATAAGACATTTTTAAATGTTTAATTAAAAAATGTCAAATTTTCTATCCACTATGGGAAATTTATTTTTATAGAACCACTATTTTATTCCTATTTGTAGGATTTAATACACAGAAAAAGAAACATTTTTAGCAAAAAGAGAAGGATGTAACTCTTTCATTGGCAAAAGAAAAGGACATTGTTTTCAACCTAATTACAAGATAATTAGTTGTAAGAATTGATCATATTTCATTCTCTTGTGGAAATTCAATTAAATCTTTCAAAGAAAATACTGTAAAACTGCTAAAAGCTGAAGCTGTTTTTATGTCTGTATTTAAAAGTACTAGTTGGTTTTATTTGTAATCTTCAGCCAAAGTTATTGGGAGCCATTGTGGAAGGTCCAAAGAGTTTAGTTTGTTTTTCAGCAATATCACCCAACAAAATCCCTCAGATTATTTTTAGATTTTTTTTATCCACTTTCTCTTGATTCTCTCCTTTATATTGGTCTATTGTTTTAAATTCCAGTAAAGTACATTGAGGTTTGTGGCGGTAACGTCTTAATGGTAGTGTTGCCTGAGTCTCTGATTGTTTGCGTGTCCTCAGAGCTCGGTGTGTGTGTGTGTGTTTCAGGTCTGATGGGCATGCCGTCGGATAACTCCCAGCAGACCCACACCTCCTGCTCCTATCAGCACTCCCCCAGTGGCACCATCAACACTCAGAACAGCCTGTCAAACAACCAGCCCAACAACCACCACAACAACCACCCCGCCAACAGCGGCCAGGTTCCCCTGTCCCACCCCAGCCACGGATCGCCCCACGCCCAGCACCTCTCGCAGCACCACCAACACGGCCAGCACCCGCAGCACGCCGCGCACTCCCAGCACGGCCAGCACCCGACCCACGGCCAGCACCCGCAGCAGCAGCAGCAGCAGCACACGGCGCACCCGGCCCAGCACACGCAGCACAACCAGCACCCCTCCCAACACGGACAGCAGCACCAGAGCCTCTCCCACCCGCAACAGATGACCTGCAACACAGGTGAGACACTCCGTCTCTTTCTGCTGGACCGGCGTCTGCTTTTGTTTTCCCTTTGTTTGAATTCAGCACATGGATTGATGAAGGCGCTCAGGTGCAATCATGACCGTGTTTGGAGGTGATCCTCCCTGTTTCGCCAGAGAGCTCAAAGAAAACAATTTAATTTCTTAAACAGTAAATTATCTTTTAATTTATTACCTTTGGTGTGGAGAACAAAGCCATGCTGAAGCCCTGACTTCAGCAGGATTTATAGATACACTGGCTCCTCCTAGTGGACACTTCCAGGAACTGTCAGATTAGTTGATGTCTCCTCTTTCGTTTGGCTCCAGATTACTGCAAGCACAAATGCAAAAACGTGACTGCAGTGAAAATGCATACTGTGACCTTACAGTCTGTTAAAATAAAATAAAAAACGGTTGTTGTTCAGCAGCTTGATGCCAGCAAACCAGTAATTCCTCCAGAATTGAATTAGATTTTATGCTCTTCTTAGAGTTACAGATATGATGTTCTGTGTGTTTGTGTTGCAGGTTTACGGTCCGAGTGGTACCCGAATCTGGATGCCCTGAAAGAAAGCTGTCGTATTGCCAGCAGCTATAACTGGGCTGATGTCGACCTTTCTCCTTTCCAAGGTCCGCTGCACTAATAAACCCTGCACCATTAGTTTATATTTCAACCCACACTCAGGATTTTATTATTCATAATAGGACTGTCACTATAGCAAAATTTGCTGGGTGAGAAATTGTCCCATTAGTTATTGGGATAAACGATAATGTTGTTTTGAGACAGTTTTGAAATAATATAATGATAATGCCATAATGATGCAAGAACACATTGTCAAATTAATAAACTTTGGAACTGGAAAATATTTTAAATAATCAAAATAAATAAACAAAACAAGAGAAACAACAAAAAAATGAATTATGAAGTCTCTGTAAACATAATTGTCCTTTAAAAAAGATCTAGTTGAGACCAAAACACCAGACTGAAGACTTTTGTCATCCAGTTTCAAAATAACTGAATAGTATAAGAATAGTTTTTGTTTGTAATTCCATTAATTTGAAAAGGATTAGGATAAAGAATTACTCAATGTCCAACTAATTTGATTTAAAAAGTGAAACTTTTTATAGTTTGTAACTCAGCTCAATAGTTTTTAATGATTCATGTTGTTTTTTACAACTAATGAAAACCCAAAGTTCACGTTGTCAGAAAATTACAGGAGGAAAAACAAAAAATAAGTTATTTTAATGCAGAAATGTCAGCTTTCTGAAAAAGCACCCATTACTTGGTCAAGACCTTTAAAAGAAATTGTCCAAAAAATACAATGTCTTAACCAAAAAAATTAGCAAAAGAATAAATTTTTTAAATTAAAACAGTTGACATTAATCAATATGCAGGAATTAGCACAATAGCTAAATTAATTCTTTGTCCTAAGACAAGTAAGGAGGAAAAACAAAACAGTACACAAAGCAAAAAAAAAAAAATGCACATATTAAAACATGTGCACAAGAAATAACTGATGAACAGACAGAAAAGTTGTGAAAACAGGATAAAATCAGAACAAAAGTAGCAGGTCTGCTCAAACATGAGCAACATTTAGCTTGACTTACTGCATCAATGCGGCATGGCACGGAGGTGATTAGGAGGTTTTCAAAGTGACCTTTAGGTCATCTTCATCACATCTTCCTCTCCGTAATGCTTAACTTTCCTAGTTCAGCTCAGGGTGATTGTGTCCACATAACATTTCTACATTAATAATCCATCTAAGTCCTGTATCTTATGAATTTTGTTGTTCTTTTTTGGGGATTTTTTGTTTGCTTCAAGCAAAAATAAACATTTGAAATAAATCTGTGACGAATCCACACAGTGAGACTCACCTGAGAGTGATCTGGACTCAGATTCATTTCCTCTGATGTTAAAAGCAGAGGCTGGATGTACAACTCTGCTCCAGCCTTTGATTGAGTGCTGATGTGTTGGCACTCCAGAGTTGATTACAACTTTAATTAAACTGAGCTCTTCAATTAAATAACACCGCCTTCAAGTTTAATTACCAAAACACCCAGCTCAGCAGGTCAGTTTATCCAATTAAGAGTCAAAGAATGCAAGGTAGGATGTTTTTTAAATATCACCCACTGAAGGTTACTGATATGATGAATACATGCTGCAGACATGTTGTTCGTTTGCTACGTTTGCATTCTTTGGAAACCCAACTGTTCCAGTTTTCATTAACTTCCCAAAATGTTGCATTTGTCTCCAAAGGTTTAAGAGAAAGCATGAGACAGGCTGAGCTGAACAACTGGTGCCTTGAACCCACCCAGATCGCGGACCTCTGCTCGTCCATCAACCAGTTCTTTGCTCGCACCGGCGTCATTCAGCAGCAGGGGGCGGTACAGAGTCCTGTGTGTCACGGTGCCATGCACACCAACAAACCCGGCCAGCACCTCAACACAGGTCTGTACGCCTGCAGAAGGTTAAAGTCGTTTATGTTTTAAAAAGTGGTTTATTTGGAGTGTCTGTGTAGATTAATTAGATAACGTGAAATAATCACAAACGTCATCACAAGGCACTTTACAGGACAAATGGGTCACATTTATATTGGTAGCAAGAAAGAAAGAGACTAAATGCAGAATCACTGATCCGGTTCTACGTTTTAAAGAAAAAGAAAAAGAAACACCACATTAATACCACCAAATAATGTTAGAATGGAGAGTAGTAGGAGAAAATGACAGAGCCTAAAGTGAACTATACACACATACTGTTATACGATGTTACAGATTCAGTACTGCTGAATATCAGAGAATGCTTCTGATTGTGTTTAATTTGATCATCAGGAAACCTCTACATGGACACAAGACAGAGTATGCCCCCCATGATGGGTCCCCCCGGATACCCCCACATGCCCCCCATGAGCAACACGGGACCCACAATGACAGGTACCGACATCGCCCCGTAAATACCCTGCTGAGAAATCATTCCCCCTTCTTACCGCTTAAACCTGTTTCACTTTTTGACTCTCTCAGACCTCAATGTGGCTTTTGGGTTTTTGGGTTTTTCACAAACCAAAACAGTTCAGAATTTCAAATATATCTGCAAACACACAAAATGTGTAACTGATAAAACTGAGAGAGCTGAATCTCCACTCTGAGGCTGAGCCAATTAATCAGGTTGTAGATTTTATTCCTTATCGATTCTCGTTGAGTTAGGAAGTAGACTCTTTAATTCAAGATTTGCTCCATGTTATATTTGATTCAAACTGAATTAAAACTAACTTAAGCAAAAACAATTCCTCTGTCAAATAAACATTTTTAACATCAACACTTTTATGCTTTTAACATAATCAAAGAGCCTCATCAGAAAATATATTCAAATTTATTTAATACGACTGCAAATGTTAATGAGATGAAGATTATTCATGACATTAATGCAATAAGTAGTTTAACGTTTCCTTGGAGATGCTGCGCTCAAAGCTCCGCCCCCCTCCAGAGTCACCACTGTTGCTAAGCAACATGTCAACATTTTACATTAGTACAAATCGGTTACATGCTGTGTGGTCAACTGTTTGAGGATGTTGGATTTATTTCCTCCTTTTATTGTGATTAAAAATCTGAACATGCTGCTTCTGCTGCGGCGCCATCTGGGATATTTTCTTAAGCAAAACACGGAGCAGGTGCAGCACGTCGTCACGCGGATACGTCTCACACTAACCGATGAGTTGAACAGATTCCAAGGAACTGAACTACTGAGAACCGGTTCTCGATTCCCATCTCGTCTGTCAGTGTGTTTATAGAAGAATTATTTGTTTGTAAACGCGGCGGATGCGCGCGCAACTCGACTGCGGAAAGAGCTGAGCCGACCTTTAAACTCTCTGGTTTCCATGGTTACCTGCATTTATCTTGCCGTTTTAACATTAGCTAGTATGTTGTTGACGTATTACAGTGGTTTATCGCAACAATAACAAATAAGAAATTTACATTTTTATAACAAAGAAATAACGGATATTTTAAGTGCAGAGGACAAATAAAATAATTTCTTCCCAGTTTGGTCACAGTTAGAGAGAAATGAAGATGTAGCTGCATCCATCAAGGCGGGTGATAATTAAAACTGCAGCAGATTGAACCGGATGTGAGGAACAGAGACGATAAAAATAAAATCTTTGACAACTGCAGACTCCGCAAGGCTGCATACTGGAGATTCACCAGACAGAGACAATAATTTACAACTAGCAACCAGTGTGCACTGGTTGCTAGTTGTAAATTATTTTATTAGCCTAATTGTAAATAGTTAAAATAATTATAATAATGTGTTCTTGCCTGTTCTGAAGGCGACATGCGCAGTAGAGTGACATCCACTGATAATCCCTCTATAGAAAATGAGTGAAAAACAGTCAAATAGTCCAAAGAAAATATCAAAACCTTGGAGAGTTGTCGTTCAAGAACCTCAAAATAACTCAAAAGCTTTGGTTTCTTAAAGTGAAACACCAACAATCTGCCATGTTTGACGCTTGTTTCCTTCAGGACACCATGCACAGATGAACCAGCAGCACATGATACCTTCCAGGACCTTCCAGATGCATCGCATGCAAGCCGACGACATCCAGGACGATTTCGACTGGGACTCCATCGTCTAGCCGCTCCACTTCCCATTAAAGCAAGTCCAAGCCGACGGAGGAGGAGGGGGGGCGAAACCCGGAGGAGGCCAGGCTGAGCCGACGAGGCCGCAGGTTGTGTGATGCAGAGGAACGTTTGACACGGCGAAAAACCCCACAGACTTCAGAGTCCTGACAATTGTCCACACGGCGAACCATAACCAGAAAATGTTGTTACTTTGAAGACAATCATGTTTAGCCAGACCTGTTCTCGTCTGGAGACGAGTGGAGCTCATTGACAGTGAACCTCCTCAGTCGGCCCCCTCCTCTTACCCAGACCGTCCTCTTTCTGCCACACCCCCCGCCCCCACCCGACCCCTGACCCCTCTGCTCCTTAACTGTCATGTGATTTGAGCGACGTGTTCAGCTTGTAATTCTTCTCGTGTCGACATAGGCCTCAGCTGCCTCTAAGATGAAGTTCTCTCTCTCCAACTTTCTCTCCCCTTTGTTTATTTTTTATGTCTTTATTTTTATTTTTTTAAGAAAACACAGGCCGTCTGTCTCTGTGAGTAACGTGATGGTGCTCGTTGGTCGCTTCTGGGGAAAACAGGTTTACAAATGTTTAAAATCTGAACAGGGTGTGGTTTTATTTTTATAATTTGTTTTTATCCCCACTGGTTTGATTTTATTTTATGTTTTTTTTTAAACCGGGAGTTGAGCCGAAGAGGGATCCCACAGGGTGCTGTGATCGGCTCTCTGCGTGTCACGGCAGAACAGAGACTCTCATCGTTTCGCTCTTAAACACTTAAAAGATGAATGAATTTTGATATTGAGAAGATAAAATCAGGAGTGTGAAAACAGATCTTTGAATTGATTCTGCGTCTTGTGAAGTTTAGAGTTGTTTAGATTCGTACCAGAAACTGTAGCACCTTTAGAAATCCAGCAAAACTCAAACTGTTTTAGTCTCTATTGTTCACTAAATAAGATGTTTCCGCTCAAAAACGATGAGATAATCTGTAAGAATCCAGTTTTATTTGGATGAAGATTCAAGGATTTTTTATTGTTGTACCACTTCAGCTTGTTTGTGGTAGAAAATTTGGACTCAGGTCACAGATTAAAAAATTTAAAACATAAATATATTAATAATACAGATGAGTCTCTTTAGCATCTCAGTTATTCAGCCCCAGAATAACTGCACCTCAGATCCCAAATAATAAATATACTAATAAATTAATAGACCAACATCTGCAAGAAAATAAAATGATTAAACTAATGTTTCATTCAGAGAAAAAAAACTTCAGTGAGATTTTATTTAATGATCTATAGGGCTTAATCTGATTAATTATGACTCAAATATTGAAATAATTAACTAATTTAGTAATCGATTGATCATTAACTGGAGTATACTGAAGGCAAAGCTGTAATTAAGCCAAAACCGCATTAAAGATATACACATTTTGCATTTAAGATGAAAAAATATTCTTTTTTTGTAAATATATTCTCCATAAATGGTAGATTTAGCTTAATCTTGTTAAAATCATGTAAAAACTCAGATTAATCATTAATCTGTTAATCCAAAAATAATCAGCAGAGGTTGATAGACGGGGCTGAGATTTTCACATTAGAAATATTGAACTTCAGATTCATCCCTTGATGCAAACGATTCAGTCGTGATGCTATTATTGCTTTTTAAGCAATAAAAATGCTTATTTTCTAATTTAAAAAAGGAATTGCATGATTTTTTTTGGATTTATTCAATAGAACAATTGATTACTGATATAATGGTTAGTTTCAGCCCTAATGCTCAATAACGAAGCATCTGTTTGTGAACATTAGAGACATTCTGGTGCTGCCTGCAGAGTCTGATGCAATCAGACAGGATGAAATTCACATGTCGGTGGAACAGATGAGGCGTTTGTGGGAGTTTGTTGTTGTTGTTGTTGTTGTTTCTTTTTAAATTGTTTAAATTTTAGGGCTCCGATTGTCGGCTGCTCTCACCTCTGCTCTATGTGAGCATGAAGCACACGGTGAAGGAGGCGCAGGCGGCTCGCGCAGGCAGACCCAGGAGGTTTTCTCAAGCACAGAGCAGTGGAGCGACCCGAAGGTTCTCCAGAACCGGCTCCCCGCTCAGACCGCTGCTGGCCTAAAGAGACACTATGGTTAGAGGAAGATGAGCCCTTTGCACATGAGTACCTTTTGTTTACTTGGCTTCCAGATGCAAAGCCGATCCCGTTTTATCCCGCGACTCGCTGCTGTCCCGCAGCGGTCGCTCCAATTGGCCGCTTTCCTGGGCTGCGTCGGGTTTTACCGTTCTGGTGCTCTCCAGCTGCAACACTGTGTCTCTGTTTGAAGGAGTAGCACACTGTTTCTGGGATTATATTCAGGCTGGGAGTTGAGAGATTAACAAACCGGACAGCCGAGTTTAGCATAAAGACTGAAAACTGTTGGCCAGATTAGAGGTGCACCGATTTATCGGAACCGATTTCACCGCACTTTACCAGCTCTTCCAATTTCTTCCTCTGTCCAGCAACATTTCAGACAAAATAAATCGGTATCGGCCAAAATCGGGATCGGCAGTTCAGGCTTCTTAAAGATCGGTAATCTACGATCAGCCTAAAAACTGCAATCGGTGCACCCCTACTCTAAATAAACCTGCAAGATTTAATCTGATTAGGTTTATTCTCAGTTTAAAGGACTGAGGGTAAATAAATAAAATAAATCTGGTTCATGTTTGGTGATAAATTTTATAAAGTGAAGGGGATTATTTTCATATCAGATTTTGATAAAAGGCACATAGAAACGTTTTCCCCATCCTCGATCTGCAGTGATTATTATTTTTATTCAGTTGTTGTGAAGATGCACTGAGCCGACTTTTGATTTTAATAATGTTAAAGAGCGAGAGCACATAGAGCAGAAAACATGACCTGCGATAAATTGTCCCAGAAATTATTGTGATAAACAATAATATTGTTTTGAGACCATTTTCAATCAGTATAATGTCATAATAATAATAATAATAATAATAATAATAATGAAAGAACAGATTTTCAAAGATCAATACATTTTAAATTCTAATAAATGTTTAACACTGAAAATGGAAAACATTGTAAATAAACAAAACAGCAAATTAATTGATTTATAAAGACTTTAGCTGAGACCAAAACACCAGACTGAAGACCACAATCATCCAATTAGAAATTATTGATTTTTCTTTATCTATTGTGCAATTAATTGATTTATTGACAGACCTGCCTGCGGGTTCCAGTTTTTGAATCCAACAGAAAATAAATTGATCATTTTTATTTATGAGGGTTCGTTTGATTTGTATCTAAAGCCCTTAAAAGTTCTTGATATTCAAACTGTGTAGTTTTGTAATAAAGTCCAAACTACCGTTTAGCTGAAAACCTAAATTTGGAAACATTATTTCCAGCTGAACCCAGATATCTTCATGCACCTAATAAAACACATTTTTTGCTCAGTCTGGACTTAAATCAGATCCAACTTTTCTTATTTTTAGATCAGTTAAAATGTCATCATTTATTTGAACATTTTTGCAATATTTTAGTTGTAGAATATCAGTAATAAATTATATCACACAGCAGAGGATTTAAACTTTTTTAGTTTGTATTTTATCTCCAGAAAAAATATTAAAATGTTTGAAAAGTGAATTTTTAGTCTGGTAAAATGTACAAACCCTGATTTAAGCATGAATTTGTTTATGATTAATATTAATCTACAAAATGCAAGTACAAACTGAATATTTAGCATTTCTATAGAGTCGATCGGTTTCGATCTGTGGCTGGTCGATCGGTGCTCTTGGTTTCCTCTGAGAAAATTAATTTATCACTAAACCTAAATCTGTTTAGCTTTTAAATCCATTAATGTTTTAATATCTGGAGCTCAATCTTTTGTTTCCAGTCTTTATTCTAACCAAACATCAGATCATGTTAACCTGAACTGGTTTATTTTATTTAACGGGTTTTTGTCTCCTGGTGTTGCTCTGCTGTTTGACTTCACATTAAAACGACAATCATTGATTTTCTTTTCTTATTATTTTTAAAATATCACAAAATGTTGTGAAAATGAGGCACTTTGAGATCGAACATTTTATTTTATTTTTTTAGTTCAGTTGAACATTACAGAACCAAACTCTGTAGATTTTATTTGCCTGGTTTATACTGTGGATCGTAGATCTTGAACACCCAGAAGCTGCAGAAGAAAATCAAAGTTCTCTGATTTAAGCTTATAAAACTGCCATTTCTTAATGTGTTCTCTCTCTTTTTTTTTTTAACCTCCTGCCAGTCTCGTGTGTTCGCATCCGCTCCTCTCTCGCTCATGTTTTGCGTTTCTATCAAACTAATTTCTCGGAACCGAGTCGTGAATCTTCTGGGAGGTCGGCACGGGGTCACGGCGACGCCTTTCAGCTCTTCCAGGCGAAGACTGAGGAAACTGACTTTTGCACGAACTCATCTGCCGACGGGAGACGATTGGATGAAAGGGGAAAGAAAAAAAAAAACAAAATAAAGGGAAAAGGTGAAGAAACGACTGGATCCCAGTTTTTACATTTTGTCCGTTTGTGTGCGTTCTTGTGGACGTTTTTACTTTTCTTCTTCCTGTTTTGTTTTTAATACAGCTGGACATGTACCTGCCAGAGAGATTATTATTATTATTGTTATTGTTATTATTATTATTGGGGAGAAAAAAAACAATAAAAAATAAATAAACCTTGTTACAACATTGGAGAGAACTGCCAACATCTACTGCTGATTGGGGCCTGTTTTATTCAGTGCTGGTGTGTTGTGCTTGTACATAATGTGTCTTTTCAATCATCCCCTTTTTTCTCCTGGGGGGGATTCATAAGAGAGAGGCGGGAAAAGAATATTTTGTTATTGTCCTATCAGAGGGTGACAGTATGTATATATCTATATTGTATATATGTGATGAAAATGCGTTGGCTTTTTGTGTGACACTACCTTTTACCTGTACCTATGGTTCTACATTCAGTGTTTTCAGTGTTGAAAGTATATATTTGGTTTGTGTTTTTATTTTGTAGTTTTTGTTTTTATTTCGTCTTTGTCATTTCTTTCTCTTTTGTTTTCGTCTCCCTGTTTGTTTGTTTACTGCACGGTTTATTACTTTTGTTGTCCGATGAGGTGACACAGCTACTCTTTGTATTCGTTTAGTGCTGTAAAATAACTCAAGTGTTATTAGAAAATTGTCAATACCAACGCCCGACCGCCCGCCCCGACCCATGCTCCCCTTTCCCCAATATGCATGAATGGCACTTAAAGAAATAAAATATGGTAACTTCACTGTGGAATAATGTGATATTTGAGCTCGTTTTTGTTTTGTTTTGTTTTCTTCCAGGTATTCAAATATGTTGAACATTTAAAAGTGACTGAATGGAGAATAAATCCAAAAGCTGCGTTTAATATTAATCTGAGATGTAAATTTTTAGATTAACATCCAATAAAAGTGGATTTTAATGAGTTTGATACTCGCCAGGAAGATGGTTGGTTTTAGTTCAGATACGGATTAATTTTAATATTTTGGTTCAGTTTTATGATTCTGACTTGGATCAATCAACAGCCTGCTGCTACATTTCTTATTAGAATATTGAATGTTTTGATATTCTGGTGTTTTCTGCAGATTAAAGACTTTAACAACAAAAACAAACAAACCAAAACTCCCTGATGCAAATTAAAGAAGAAAGTGGACAAACTCTTCAGTGTTTGTCATTTTCACAGTAGAAACAATGAAAACCTGATGTTTCTGTCTCCAAGAAAGGTTAAAAAAAAAAAAAAGTATGAAATGTAAAATAACCTTACAAATATATATAATAAATAATGTGAATAAAATATAAAAGCAGATTATCGATAACAGTGCAAATATAAATACGTGGAAGTTAGAGTATTTTCTATTATACAATTCAAATTTTAAAATATTGTACTTTAGCTACATTTATTTATTTTCTATAACAATAAATTATCACTCAAAAGTGGAAGCTTTTTGTCTGCATTCAGAGTTATCTCTTTAAAAATACTGATATATTTATAAAATAACCGTCTGCTGTTGCACAACAGGCAGGCGGTGAGTCAACAGGCTGATGCTGCTGTAGGTGATTCTGAGCTGTGCATAATTTAAAACGCAGCATTTATTCTGGAAACTGACCTTGTTTTAAGCTCCTGTTAGGAAGTCGGACATCTGGGATGAATTTTTATCAAACGAGAACTTTCTCTTTCTCCTTTAAAGATAAACTGTCGACTAAAATAACAAAAAAAAACTGTGAAGTTTGGAGAATCGTGAGACGTTGTTACTTTTCTGTTTTCTTCTGTTACAGCAGCTCCAGTGCAGCAGCAAACTGTCACTCATCATATTCTCTGACTGCAGGGGGCGCTAGCGGCATTTATCTGACTGGATGTCTTGGGAAAAAGAGAGTAGATTTCTGGAAAAAAATCTGAAAATTTCCTGATAAAACAAGGATACATTTCTGAGCTCCAGAAATCAAGTTTGAAAAAAAATAAATAAATTTTGAATTTTATCTAAAAAAAATTTCTAGAAAAAGATTGGAAATTTCTGAGTTTGACAAGTCAAAATTCTTTAGATGCATCTCAGAAATTTCACGTTTTTTTTATTTTATTTTTTTTATTTTATTTTATTTTTTTTACTTGGAGTCAAAACATTTGGGAATCATTCTAACCTTCATCTAAAGGTTTTTGTGATTCCTAGCAATTTTTCAATTTTTCAGATTCAAAAATTATTTCTGGAAAATTTTGGGGGAAAAAAATCCAAATTTTGGAGATTTTTCTTGAATTTTTTTTTTTACTTTTCTAACTCAGAAACTCGAGTTTTTTCAAGAAAATCTGAGATTAATCTAAAAATTTCTGAGTATCTTGCCAGAAATTTGCTCCTTGTTTTTTATGTACCTAGTCACATAAAGCACTTAGATAAAAATAAAACTGACATTTTGCAGCTGTACAAATCTGATCCTCTGCAGAGGACAAACAACACAAATCTGTTGTGTTGTTTGTCAAACACATTTTAATACTTACAGTTATTAATTTGCAAAATGTCCACTTTCAAACCTTTTATTGTAGAAATTGTTTTATGCTTTTTTTTAATGTAGGTTATGCAGAGAAACATCCTTGTTTCATTATTTCCTTAAAAAAATCTTCTGTGCATTTGTTGGCAATAATTATCTCAGCCTGACTGTAGACATAATTAATACAAACAAAGTTAATAATTAAAAAATGTTGAAATGATTTAATTGCAGCTCTGTGATGTGATTATAAAGACCGGAGTCTTGGAATGTTTTTCAGGAACGACGAGTGTGTCATGAAACCAGATAAAGTGCAAAGTGTCGCTCTGCGTGAGCAGCCAGACGTTTCACACGCCGAGTTCTTCAGCAGCAGATCAATCAGTCCGATTGATCTGGAGACGAGTTTATATGACGAGGAACACAAAACAGCAGCGACCTGCAGCTAAAGTGGGTCTGATAAAGTTCATTAATAAAGTCTCAAGAAGAGGAAAGTCTGTAATCAGATGAGATTCAGAAGAACAAGAGACATAATTCTGACTTCAAGCAGATTCATTTATTGTTCCCTCAGAATTCTGCATCAAATTTAATTTTTTTTCCAGATTTCTTCTCAGAATTATATAAATTTGTAATTAAATTTTTCCCCCTCAGAATTCTGCATAAAACTCTGAATTTCTTAATTTTTTTTCTCAGAATTTTGACTTTAATCTCAGAAGCTATTTATTTTTTCTTGGGATTTTGACTAATCAGAAAATGTATATTTTTTCTTACTATTTTTTTATTTTTTTGTTTTTTTGCCTTTAATCTCAGGGATTTTTTTTTTTATCAGAATTTAACAACTTTCTTACAATCTAGATTTTCTCTCAGAATTCTGACTTTAATTCCTGAATTCTGTTTTTTTTTTATTGAAATCCTGTCTTTAGTCAGATAATTTTTTGTTTTTCTTAGAATTTAGATTTTAAAAAATCACTTAAATCGGACATACTCCTCTAGAAAGTCGGTTCACTTCTAAATAAAAACCTTGAAAACTCAGAACCAGACTCTGAAGTTCTCTCTTCATGTAACTTTCTCATCTGTCAGAGGTGATGATGTCGGTGGTTTTGGACGACCTGTCACCAAAAATCACAACTACATCAGGTCAAAATATAAAACATGTGTAGCAACAGTCCTCTCATAATCATTAGGAGTAGAAAATGTTTAATCTTTTGCAGGAGGAGCATGTAAACAGCACAATAACTCAGTGGTTTGCTTCTTATTTCAGTGCTGCTGCTGACAGTTTGTGGTCGCACAGCGGCCTCTGGTGGCCACAGACGTAACATGCGTGTTTTTAAATATAAAAGCTGCAATGTGGCGCAAAACATGATTATATGGGAGAAGCTACAATGATGACTAAGACGTTTAGTCAGGAAAAACGAGCTTTTACTTTAACAAATGTAAAAGTGATGAGTCGGCAGTGATTTATTAAGTTCTCTGCACTCAGAAATGTGCAAAAGTCTTGAGTCATTCTTTATATTTCTCCAAACATCCGACCTTTTAGAGCTCTGGAGTTGATCTCATTTTGACTGCAGCCTCTCCACCAGCTTCAGCTCAGCTTGGCTCTATGAGGAAGAAGTAATTGCTCCCTCAATAACTGGTTGTTCCTCCATTGCGATAACTCGTAATGAGCCTTTCACATCACTGTGGAGGAATGCTGACCCAACTCTTCTTTGGAAAATTGCTGTAAATTATCCTCATTAGAGGGTTTTTCACCAGGAACAGTGTGCTTTTAAAGAGTCATGCCTGTTGTGTCCCTGTGTGCTGGATGTGTGTTTTACCCTTTTCCATGCCGAGTGGGACTGCATGAGTTAATTCAATAGGCCTCAACAATGTGGCTGAAAAATACCGCAGAAGGTTTCGTATCAGTTGATATTGGTAATTATTCATCTTTTTGTTGTCTTAAATGTCTGAAATACAGCTGAACCTTTCTGTTTTATCCACAGTTTTCCCTACAAAGCCTTGTTTTTTTGTTTTTTAAAGTGGATGTCAGGCACAGCGGTGAAACCTTAAACTGCTGCTGCGCCTGTTACCCAACAGATTGTTGCTAGGTGACCAAAGAGTGAGAGCGTTGCTAGGTAACGAAAGAGAGTGAGTGAGTTGTGGTGATTCCACCATCTTTGCTTGACATATCCACTTGTAGTTTCAGCATTTTTAAACTTGAACTACAAAAAATATGAAAAATAAAAAAGGTGGCTGAACTCCTCCAGACTAGCAGCAGCAATTAGCAAACATCCAGTGGAACTGCACATCTTTGGAGCTTTTAATACAAACTACTTCTCACTGAAAGGTTCCTGAAGATGATGCTGAAAGCTTCATGGAGGGACATTGTTGTGACGACTTCCTGAAGGCGGCGTTTCAGAAAGAGCAGGAGCTTCTTAAAGAGACAGAGGCCCAATTTGAAGGTGGCAAATGAAACACTGTCCTTTTAAAATGGCTTTGTAAACTTTCAGGCCTGGTTGTGATACTTGTTTTAATAGTAACTTGTAATTGTAAGATAAAAAGACAAAAAAAAACACTTTGAAGGGTTAAAACAAAGGCTAAAGTCTTAAAGGAATTATTGAGCAATGCTAAAAAATTATTAAATTTACCTTAAAGTGTTGATTTTTACTTTAGGTGGAAATTAATTCATTAATTTGAACAGATGAGAGATATTCTGTTATATTTCTCATCTGCAGCCGGATCTGACTCTAGATAAAACCAGCAGCAAAAATAAAATGAAATACATATTTCAGAGCGATAACTGGATGGAAAAACCAGCAGCTGCTTTATGGGAGGAAATAAATACCTCCTGGTGAGCCATTAGTAAATAAAAACACTTCATAACACTCTGCAAAGGACAAACTCTGCCACCAGGCAAGTAAATCACAGAAATATCTTCCAAAGTCTGCAGATCTCGACCTGAACGAGAAAAAAACTAAATGAAGAAAGAAAGAGAGGAACGTTTATAAGCAACACGAAGGAGATTAAAATTAGTTTCTAAAGCTGAGATGTCCAAACAATGAGGGTCACAATCATGAAGCTGGAAGCACAGGAGGGGAAATAAATTATTTTTATTGCATTTTTAAAAAAAACAATTGTATTATTGCTTTTTATTATTATTTTATCAGCTCAATATTGAATTTAAAAATGTTTTGAAATGAACAAAACTGACATTTTTGTAATAAAAAAAGTGATCCATAAAGAATTGTAGCTCCAAAACACAAATTATAGCACAGCACTGTTTTTATTATTTTATTTTTCTTTAAACAAGAACAGAAATTTGCTCTTTGTTTATTAATGTTGCTTTTGAGTAGAAGCTGTTGGATGTTTGTGGTTTTATTTATTGCAAAAATAAGATGAATAAACCTGAATGTTAGCTTGTTTAACTGAAATATTTTTATTTATTTTGTTGTTTTTTTTGTGATGAAACTACAGCAGAAATTACAGACGTAAATTATTAAACACCTTTCTTTGTAACACTAACAATATTTTTCCCCATGCGTTCATTCGCTCCAGCTTCCTGTCCAGACACGTGGTGACTCAACTCCTCCAGACTAGCAGCAGCAATTAGCAAACACATCATTAGGCTGACATTTGACCTCTGTGACACTAATGGACACACAGAAACACGCTCATGTCGGAAGGCAGTTTGGAGAAACCGATTAACCCAACAGTCGTGTTTTTGGAGAGCGGGAGGAAGCCGGAGTACCCAGAGAAAACCCAGAATGCACTGGGAGAACGGTCAAACAAAACGACGCCGGGCCTGGACCTGAATCAAGCGAAGATCCAGGTAAGGTCATTTATATAAGTTCATTTATATCAGGTCATTTATATCGCGCATTTTCAGCAACAAGGCAATTCAAAGTTCTTTACATGAATTAAAAGGAAATACAAACACATAGCAAACCAAAGGAAAGAGCAAGAGAAGAAACAGAATCTAATAATGTTGATATAAACCAGATACTCCTGTTCAGGGTGGCTAAAAACATCTGGAATATTTTTCTGGCTGTTATGTCTAAAGTCTAACAACATTTATTCGTCTTCACCAGATGTCTCCCGTACCAGAGTTACAACAATCATTTGTTTTTCTTTGCACTGCAAAAACAGAAACTCTTACAGCATTTTATTGTCTAGTTTCTTCTGTAAATATACTTGAAATAAGTCAAAACTAAATTACAAGTAACTTTATCAAGCTAGATGAGTTTGCTAAAGGAAATAATTCTTGATTTTTAAAAACAATTAGTTTCACTGGCAGATTATTCTCTATAACAGGCAGAAAATGTTTTGTTATAAGTGAAATAATCTTCTAGTGGATCCACTATTTTTTCAAAATCAATCATCAATAATAATTAGTTTTGTCCTATTTAAAGCATAATGAGATATTTGCATTTGAAACTAGACAAAAAAATTTTTGCTTTTTTTTCTGTTTTTGTGCAGAGAAGAATTTATTACTGTCTTCACTCACTGAGGAAATCAGTAAATATTATTATAGATAGCAGCTAGAAACAAATAATTAAATGTATTTAATGTTTTTACATGATTTTGTTGCTCTTGGTTTGTGTTGAGCGCTGGGTTCAGATCCAAGCTTGGTGAATTTTTGTTTAACTGATCTGAGTTGAAATAATGTTTTAAAAACTTAAATTGTGTTGAATGCAGTCTAATGAGCTTTCACAGACCAACTCTAATCCTTAAAATGAACTTAGTTTAATGACTTACCAGCTTCTTTTCTTAATGTCTTATATCAACCTGAGATGACAATAACTTGTTTTCAGCCCGTATGTGTTTAAAAATGTGAACTAAACGTGAATTTCCTGTTGCTTTTCCAAGTTAAACATCGCCCTGTTCCTCCCGTTCCTGAGTTCGTCTCGGCTATTCAGGGACGCACAGATGGCACCATCCTACAGGCCCATTATGCTCGCAGATGAATCTACTTAATTGGCCTGGTTTCTGGCTGTGGGGCTGCAGAGTGGACCGGACCTGCAAGAGGAAAACAGCCTCCCGGTAAAGCTGCCTCTCCTCGCCCTTCCCGGTCTGACCTGAGCCTCGCAGCTCCACCACCGGCTCTGCCTCTCCCAACTCCACCGCGCCACGATCCGGACTCCACTGAAAAGCCTCCCGACTCGAGCCTCCATCCGCCATTTTCAGCAGATGGGAAGCAGGTAGAGCATTAAAACCCCGAGCCCCAGGTCCTAGACGGACGCAGGTAAGTGCGGCTCCGAGTATCCGACACCCCGCTGCCCCAAAAACCACCTTACGGGAGGAAACATGGGGCAGAAAAAGCCTCAACAAACCACCTTACTCCGGAGCAGCAGCAGCAGGATCGGGGGGAGAGAGAGAGAGAAAAGGGGAGAGGACGGCTTGCATACAGCCCGGGGTAACAATAAACTACATCCTTCAGCCGCTGCTGCTCTGGACCTGATAAATAATCTGTTTTATTCAACTTTTATTCGGAGAAACGGTGTAAAAACCCGTTTTGCGCGCGGCGCTGCACGCGCAGAGGCGGTGCAAGAAAATAAAATGGTTTGTTGATTGAACTTCAGCTACGAGGGAGGTTTAAAATCTCCGATAGCAACTTCAGTAAAAATAAATAAATAAATGAATTAATTAATTAACGTGAATGGGCTGGCCTACAAAAAGTTGATGCTTTTTGTGAGCAGGAATCAGCTAAAAAACAAACAAACAAACAAACAAAAACAAGGCGAAGCTGATCCAGTCAGATGGAGACAAAGAGAATAATCTGCTGTCATTTTTCTGCTGGTTTCCTGATGTTTGGACTGGTCAGACTGGCTCGGGTCAGACTGGTCGCACTGGGACGTGGTGGGATGGATTCATATCTAATGAAGGTGATAAGTGTGAGAGCCCAGCCCACCTCACTTCAGCAGCTCATTGTTGTCCCCAACAAGAGGCTTTGCTCCCAGTTTGGAGGAAAAAACATGTTTATGTTCCTGGATGGAGATCTAAGAGTTAAGAAAATGGGGGGGAAATTTGAATCATTCTTACAAGAAAAACACTTTTTAAAATTGATTTCTGTAACGCATTACTAAAACTCTTCATTTACTTTTAACTTTTCTCATTTTTTCATATTATTTGGATTTTATGTGACAGAGAGACAGGAACCACTGCATAATTGTTACTGTGAATGATTTTTATAATGTACTCAGGTGCAACTAATTAAATCCTCCTGTATGTAATTCAATTAATCCGGCTGTTCTGTGAAAGTCTCAGGGGTTTGTTAGATTAGTGAACAAACGGCATCATGAAAACAAAACAAACAGGAAAAATTGTGAGTTTAAAGCAGATTTGAATTAAGTTTGTTTGTGTATCACATTTCAGCAACAAAGCAGCTCAACGTGCTTTACAACATAAAGTCAATAATTATGAAACAAGCAATAAACATTACATTTCGTCAAATGGGATCATCAAAATCATCAATAAAGTCCACATCAAATGTATTGATCACTTTGGATAGTTACTACAAACCAAAGGTAACGCTAAAGAGACGGCGTTTAAACTTAATTAAATTCAATTTATTGATCCCAAGGGGAAACTAAAAGTTGTTGTCGCCCATTTAATTAAAGCGTTATAATATCAGCTGATGGCTGTCGGTAGTAAAACTCTCCTGTAGCAGTCTGTATTGCAGCAAATTAGAAGAAGCCTCTGATTCTGTTTTTCTAGTTTCATGGAGCGGATGGTCAGGATTGTCCAGAATCATCTTGATTTTAGGTGAAAATCTTCCTTTCAACCATCATCTCCAGTGGATCCAGTCGTCTCCAGAACAGAACCAGAACAGAACCAGCCTTCTTTATGGTTGTTGGACTTTTTTAGGTCCCTGGTTCTGATTCTTGATTTAAAGGGGCTCAGTGTTTCGGCTGTTTTGCAGTTTTCTGTAAGTTTGTTTCAGAGTTCTGGTTCTGGAGGCCAGAACCTCCAGAACCTCTGCATCAGCAGACCTTTAATGTATCGTGGTTCTAAGCTGTTCAGTGATTTACAAACTAACAGCAGTAGTTTAAAGTATATTCTGTGAGCTGCAGGGAGAAGCACTTGGGTGAGTTTCTCTTCTTGAAATATCTTTTGATTTTTTTAACATTTTTTTATTTTTTATTTTATGATATTTTAGAAAACAAGTGCTTTGGGTGTTTCCTTAAAATGCAGCCCATCTAATTCAAATGTTACGAATAGGACTGGACAATATCGCTGAAAAACGATATAATAATTTCATATAATTATTGATTAGTTTTTGTTTTAAACATTTCCTGTTTAAATTCAGTCGTTTTCTTTTTTCTCCAGCAGTTATGAGTCACAGTGGTAAAACCTCAGATTGCTGCTGTTCCAGTTACTCAGCAGGTTGTTGCTAGGTAACCAAAGACTGAGTTGCTAGGTAACCAAAGAGCGAGTCAGTCAGTTGAAGCCACCAATCTTACTTATCGCTAAAGCCTTTCCTCTGCCTACATCTCCCAAAATGCTGTGCGGTTCTGGATTGCAGTTCAGTGTATGTTCTATATATTGAACATTAACTATTTTATCAGATATATTACCTAATGATATTGATCATTTGTTTATCAGAGTATATACTGTTATTGTGTGGAAGCCAGCAGAAAAAGACACAATTGATTCATTGTCTCGCCTTTGTTGTAAATTAACTTAAAAGTTTAAAAAGCCATGACATCTTTCTATGCTTTCCTTAACTGCTTAAATTTAGGAACAACTTTCTCAATGCTGAGAAAAAGTCAATGTTTCTTTTTATACGGTGGGCATAAATATTGGGTTTTAAATGTAAATGATCACAAATAGTGGAGGTTTGATCTTTACAAAATAAAGTGAAAGTTTAAGTCTGATAAATGAGGCATCGACCTTCAGGTTCATTAGAACAGCGATGAATTCACTTCATACGTGTTGCAGCCGATGTGACGATGAAACAATTTAAAAGTTTTTCTGATAACTTGAGTAACTTTCAGTGTGTTGAGGTTTGTTTTGCTCCACTGTTTGCGTCACCTAGTGTGGATCATGGCTTTTTCTGGAGAGTCAGTGGAGAGTCTGGAGGAAATTCCTGCTCATGTGTGGAGCGGCTTGCCAGAGTATCTGAACCTCGGACCGTCGGCTGTAAATCCGAGTCGCGTCGGTGAGTTTTCCTGCTCTCGCACGTTTTCATCGCCAAGATCAGCAATTCTACAGTTGCAATTTCATGGCTGCATTACAGCCATGAAATTGTAAAAAGTGTTATTGTAAATGTTAAATACATCAAAAATAATCAAATGAGAAACACATTTTTACAAAATTTAACAGAATTATTCATTAGTGTGGCAACTTTGTATTACAAATTCGAATAAGAAGTTTGTTTCTAGAATTTATTTACATTTATTTCTATTATTTATTTAAATCCATAATAATAATAATAAAAAAAAACAAAACAAAAAAAAAAACATTACAGGAATAAAATCCTTCTCATCCGTATGTTTTGTCCCACCACAGTTTCTGTCAGGTTCAAGTCTGGTCACATTACTGCCAGCCAAAACAAACACAATGGTTAAATGATCATGATTAAATGATCCAGTAACAGTTTTGAGCTCAACATTTATATCTAATAAATAGTTAGTGCAGGGATCTGCATGCTTTTATTATCCCAAAACCCATTTTTACTCCCTCTCCTACCAAATAAAAGTGGCTAGAGTCGAAACACCAAAACACCTATTTAGAAGTTTTATTTTAGAAATAAAATGCCAATAAAAAGAACTGAATTGTAATCTTTTACGTTCCTCCCTTATTTTCATTTTAGACTGAAGTCGGTATATGTGCAGTCAAAGAGTTGGAAAAGCACAAGTTGCAGACAATTCACAAAAGGAGCCAAAGTATACTGCTCAAAAAAATAAAGGGAACACTTAAACAACACAATATAACTCCAAGTAAATCAAACTTCTGTGAAATCAAACTGTCCATCTAGGATGTGTTATTTGAGTGTTCCCTTTATTTTTTTGAGCAGTGTAGTATCTACCTTACTAGCTCATTGCTTATTGAATGAATGTAATGGAAAATATAAAAACCTTCTTTCCTAATGTCACCAAATCCACAGGATTTGTTGTTGATGAAGAGAGGAATAAGCAGAGTTAAAGACTTAAATTAATTTGTTCCCATGTTGTAGATGGGGAACAGATTATTTCAGATGGTTCGCCCTCATAACTCTGGCAACTAATGAGCAAATGTTTCCAAACTTGCATAATTTATTGTTGATGATGAAAGGAATAAACAAGACTTGCAGGTATATTAATTTGTTCCCATTTTATGGAGGGAGAACAAATTATTTCAAGCAGCTAAAATATCCGTTCTCTCCTCTCCTTCCCCTGTAACTTTGGGAAATAAAGAGCAACTGTTTCCTAATTCTCAAAAAGTGTTATATGTGATAGCAATTAGTAGACTAGAAATTTCCTTAATCCAGTAATCTGTTATATTTTTACATTTGAACGGGATTTACCAGAAAGTCTACACGCTCATCTTTTCAAGAAGTCTTAATTTTTGTGCTCTGCTATCAGCAGCTTCCTTCCTCTTATATCAGCAATGAAAAATAACTAACTTGATGAATAAACATGAAGTCACGCATTAAATCCTGAATCATCTCTCTTGGTAAGTCAGTAAAACTTTACACATTTCAAAATAGAAATTACAACAAACTAATTTAAGTAAAAGCAGATTTAAAAAGATTAGTTTAGTTTGGTGTAACTAAACTGTGTTTATGAAGTTAAAAATAAAAACAGAAATTAGCAGAATAGCAAGTAAATCTAAATGATTTGCTGCTGTAAAGATGTTATTATTAATAATAATCTATTTTTGTATTTTTAGGTGTTTGGGCCACCAAAGTGATCCCAAAGGGGAAACGGTTTGGCCCATTTATTGGAGAGAAGAAGAAGAGGTCACAGGTCACCAGTAATGTTTACATGTGGGAGGTGTGTAACACAATGATTCATTTTCACATTTAAAGCAAAACAGTCTGAAAACCTTCACTGAGTCACAGTCTGAGAAACAATAAATTAACGTTTGATGAATTACTATGATCATTACTTTTAAGTATTTCTGCTGAAATACTTCTCGACACTCCCACTGCTACTGCACTGCAAAAACACAAAATCTTACCACTTTTTTGGTCCAGTTTCCAATGCAAATATCTGAAAACACTTGAAATAAGAAAAATAAACTTACAAGCAACTTTTCAGAAAGATAGAGGAGCTTATTTTAAATCATTAATAACTTATTGTTGATGAAAAGTCAATTAAAGTGCCAGTTTAATTGAGAGATTATTTCACAGTTAAAAGTGAAATAATCACTTTTAACTGTTATTTTAAAAGATTGATTTTTAAAATCAATTATTATTTGATTATTTCATCATACTAATATGATATCATAAAATAATCTGATGGATTATCACTATGTTACTAGATTATTATTACTAGCAGTGATATACATGATATCATGACATAATCTGATAGATTATTTCTCTAGCAGTGATAACATGATGTTATTATGAAATAATCTGCCAATGGAAGCGACACTTTTTCATAGATATTAAGGAATTATTGATTTAAAACAAGTTCCTGTATCTTTCTGAAAGGTCATCTTTAAGTTAGTTTTATTTTATTTCAACTCTTTTGATAAATTTGCCTTAAAAACTAGACCAAACACTTTGTGTTTTTGCAGTGTACTTGTTGTTAATGTCATAAATAATATTTCAGCTTCCAGTTTTCAAGCGTGGCCCGAGTTTTTCCCTAAAAGTCGCGTCACGTGGCCCGACTGCTCATGTTCTGACCCGGTCGTCTCTTTGGTGCGCTGCAGGTTTATTTCCCGGCTCGGGGATGGATGTGCATCGACGCCACAGACCCACTGAAGGGGAACTGGCTCCGGTACGTGAACTGGGCTCGTTCCAGCGAGGAGCAGAATCTGTTTCCACTGGAGATCAACAGAGCCATTTACTACAAGGTTTTGAGGGTAAGTTAGAAACTGAAGTCTGGACATGTGACCCGCTGCGCTGCAGATTGATGAGTTGGTTGATCTGTGTTGGTTTTTGGAAAGCAGACATCTTGTTACATGAAGTCATAGTTTAGTTTCTACTTAATTAAAACACTAAAATACAACTTAAACCACATATTTACATAGCTACACTGTCTAAATCTTCTCGTTGCTTTTCAGGATTACCAAAAGAATTTTTATTTAATAAATACAAGCATAATGAGAGTTACATACCCTAGTTTACATACACTAGGATTTAAATACAGGTGACCCAGAATGCTTCCTTGAAGAGGGTAGGATAGTCTATGGGCTGTATAAACTATGTTTATTACATTTTAAGCTCAAAATAATTCTTAGATAATGAGATAATCGCTCAGTTCTGCCTGCTGGGAGCTCATTGCAGAATAAGCTGTCACTTTAAAACCAAATAAGTTGCTGCTGACCACAACCCCCAACTCAATGCGCAATCACACAATCGTACATCTTTGAAAAGCAGAAGTGGAGCCTCCTGCATAACCATCAAGAATGTAGCAAGGATTCATCTTTACTGAATGCTGCTATTCAGCAGCAACAAAGCCAGTGTGCTGTAAAACAAAATAATCCTGGTCACATTTGACCTGGAGAACAATAATCATAAGCAAAAATTGGATTGTTTATTATTTTTGATACCCTGTAGATAAAACTAACTTTCTGTTCTCAGCTGGTTGAAAAATGTTAGCCATTCTTGTAACATCCTATGGCTCAATTTTAGACGCCACCACTGTATCCTCTGCCTGTTTTTCTACCATTTCCTCTTTTTTTTCTGTTAGTGACTGTAAATCCTCAGTCACTGATAGTCTCAGGTAAAACTTTCTGCTTAACATGTGAAGCAGGTGGAGTCACTTCCACATGTGACTTGTTCACATGTCAAAAGCTTTGCCTAATTCAGTTGCTGATTTTGTTTCATTCGAAGCTGTGAAATGAAAAACTACCTCCATATTTTGGTCCTATTTTCTTTCACAGCTACATGTTTATCTTGTCAGCTGCTAACGACACAGTAAAGCTTTATCACCCTGATGGATCCTCCCAGATTTTAGAGGTCATCATTCACACTTTGGCTTTAGAAACTGGATCAGACATTGATGACGCAACAGAGACCAGAAGAAATTGACTCTAAACAATTAATTCAAACCCTTGTCAGAAATATCATCAACAAACCTGAGCATGTTTTATTTCATTTCAGTGAAATTTATATTTTTAGATTTTTACATAAAGACAATTTTAAAGATATTGTTTTCCTTCCCATGTTAGGGTTAAGAAGAAAAGTGCTTCACGTTAAAGTTGTCAAATTAATTCTCATGAAATTACACCTCGTTGTTCTGCTGCAGCTCCAAGCAGCATTAATGTTAATTAGGTTGTAAAGTGGTTAGGATTTTTACAAGCTGCATCACTGATGAGGCTGATTGTCTTTACCTCAAGAGAAGGTAAAAATATCCATCCAAGAAATTACTCAAGAGTAAAAAGGTATTTGGTAAGTAAGATACTCAAGGACTAAGAAACTGATCAAAACGTAATTTAATATTTAAAAATCAATCAGATCAAAACATAAAGTTATGAGGATATTGTGGGATTTTAAAGGATCAAAATGAAAACATGACATAATAACAAAATCAGAGATATATATATATATATATATGTAGTTCTACTTCAAAGTACAACTTTCTGGGTACTCTACCCACCAACTCTGGTCCATAAGTAGTGTCTTTAACAAATATGTTTTACTTTACTTGAGTAAAATCCATGCGGAAGTACTGCTCACTGATACTTGAGTGTATAGGTTGTGGGTGCTGTACCCAGCTCTGTTAATAACCCTGCTCCATAAGCGTTATAAGACAGATTAGATGCACAGTAGTCCAAATACCCGAGCGCTGCCTCCCAGCAAGCCGCCCTCTGATTGGCTGCCGGGCTCATCTCACATCGTTGCAGCCTATCGGGCCAGGAGAGGAGCTGCTGGTGTGGTACACAGTGGAAGACAACCCCGAGATAACAGCTGCGCTGGAAGAAGAAAGAGCCAGCAGAAGGAGCTCACCCAGGTCGAAACGAGGTGAGGCCTTCACACCGACCCACGCTGAAAGCTTCAGTTCACTCTGCGTGTTGTTTCCTCCGCGACTCGGTCCAAAGTTATAACTGACGAGCTAGCGGGCTATTACTAAAAGGAAGCTAACGTGCGATGTATGGGGCTTTTCTCTACTTTCACACCTCACCTAAAACTCGTTAATGCTGCTTAATTTGGCTGTATTGCCCCAGCAGAGTGGGTTGGATTGTCGTATCTAGGTGTTTAAAGAGTTTCCGAGCTGTTTTTTCTTTCCCTGGACCCAACGTTGTTGAGGATGTGACCTTCCTTGAGTTCATCCATCGCCCGAGCCTCTCTACTTGATGATGGCCTAGCAAGTTAGCTAACGAGCCAGCTTCCTTATCCCGACCGTAGCCTCGTTTGGGCTCAAGTATTTGGTTGCAGCCTTAAAATACAGAGTCTGTGCAGCATGTTCGGTTTGTCTCTGGCTGTGGTTGCGGTAAATAATCACAGATTCATCGAGTTGTTACAGTTTAATGCGTTGAAAGCTAGCATGAGGCTAAAAACGGCTAGTCTGGACGCACGGAGGTCTCGGTGTGGAGGAGCAGACGGTACACAGGGTGGATGAAACCACTGATAATTCAATCAAATCAACAAAATTCATCTCTAATATCTTCATTTAGTTGCTGTTAAAGCAACGGATTCAAATCGGTCAGCTCAAACAAAAGCGCCACAAACGTATGTTTCTTTTTACGTCTGTTTCACAACAGTTTTAAATTATTTATTTAAGAAACTCAGTCATGGCCAATGAAAACACACGGGTTATGCTGTTAACTCTTCTCCCAAATTAGTGTCAATGCATCCAACATGGCTGTCATGTGCTCCTACATTCACAAGCATGAACTTTGAACATGTATTTCCATAAAGTTAAGCAGCGAGTTAACTCAGAGAAGAAAGCCAGAGCTGTCGAGCTTTTCTTCTAAACATGTCCTGTATCATTAGATTATTCCAGTCACATTAGCCCTGTGTAGGTCATCATTTGCCCTACAGCTAACAGGAGCCTTGACTCTGTTGTAATGAGATATATGGCGAGACAAATCCTGCTTTATCCCCTATGAAAAGGAAACATTGAGACTGAAAGTTAAGTGATCTAATCTTTTTTTTCCAGACTCCTCTATTTTATTATCATTTTATTCCTAAAGCATTCAAGGCCATGCTTATCAAAGAAGCGTTAAGATGATAGTTTGTAAACGTGAGTGTTAATCTTATCTGTTATAATGTTAACTTTTAAATTGTGAATTTTTTTTTTCTTTTTTGCCTCCCACTTGAGTTCAGCTCTTTGAATTTTGTTGACTGAAATTGAGAAGCATGCAATCGGGGGGGAAATAAATGTAGTTGCTTAAGAATGACAGCCGTGCCTTTGGAACACCGAGTTTAATAAAAGTAGCAATATTAAAAGTCTCCTGCCTGAATTTGGCTTCAAAATGTGAGGATTTCAAAGATAAAGTAAAGAGGAGGAAATCTGGGGGAAATGTCTGATAGCGACAGCTTAGAGACCAAAGAAACCGGCACCCTGTGGAGATTTTTGAAAGCTCTCTCTGATGAGCTCAGTTGTATGAGCACTTTAAAAAAATATGAAAATTCTGGAAGGATTTAGATGTAATTTTTACACCAGCTTTCACCAGTACTGTTAACCGTATCTGCACCAAAATGTTGAAACTTTGCCATAAAAAATGGCTTACACTGGTCATACAGTCTTTCTTTTTTCTTTCCATAATTTGTTGATATGTGTAAGTACTCTGCAGTGATGTAGCTAAACATTACTCCTAGGAAACCATCTTTCATGCCATCCAAGCTCAAGTCCATCTGCTGTTAATTTTCCTTCAACACGTTGTGTGACCATGGGAAGTCACTTCTAGTTAATGCTTCACACACAGGATGAAAGGAACCTAAAATATTCGCAGATGATCAGACACCAGCTGCATTTGGCTCTAACACAGAGAAAAAACAATGTGTCACAGCTGAAGCTAAGAGGTTTTGCTAAGTAAGTTTGACACATTGTGGTCCACAGACATTGGCGGGTTTTGTTTTATTTTCTTTTTTGCCAGAAGAGGACATTTTCTTTTAAGCTTTACCTTAGTGAAAATCTGTTTACCTAATCTCTGTCGCAAAAATCCATCTTTGTCCCGCCTTACTATTAAGCAGCCAAATATCAGTTTGACATAAATTCACTAAAAAAGTTTAATCAAAACTTTTTTAGAACATCACCTTATAAATAATGATTTTTCACACAGTGCAGTTCAAGATAGCTGGTATTCACTTCCTGTTTGTGTGTTAGGTGTGGCTACAAGGCTTTCTAAAATGGTTTATCTAGTTGAAAAAGACATACTATTATCGTTGTGATATTTCTACGTTTCATAGCTCTAAAGTAGAATAATTGTCCTTTGAGTTTACAGACCAGGACTTTTTTTTTGATGCTTCTGTCTTACAGGGTTGTGTTTCTGTAAAGCCCTGGGGGCAAAACACTCTACTACTATGATGTCATACATTTTTCCACCAATACACTGCTTTGCATATTTCAATGTAAAGGAACATTTATTTTTGATGATTATTAATGGCCATATGAGTAATTATTATTTATACTTTATGGAAATGTTTGAATTTTTAAGTCGACACTCATGACTCTATATAGTACAGATGTAATGCAGGTCTAATAATACACATAAGGAAGTAAAGAAGATAACTATATACATTTAGGCCTTAGACCTCAACCTGTTTAGCTGCAAGTTCAACAAAACAACTATTAATTATATTATGCTTTAAAAAAAAAAAATGTTTTAAGATCCAAAAGGAACTAAATGCCAGGAAACTTTAATCTTAATGTTGGTCTGAGGTTGCAGAAAGAGTTTTCTCTCGACATATGCTGTCATCACACACCTTTTGGCAAATGGCTGCTGTTGCTCACTCTGTTCTTAAGTGTGATTAAACAATTGCAGAAGAAGGAGATGATGAAAGGAGCCTTCATTAAAGGAGCCCAAATTAAACCTCAAACTGAATAACAGGATGATGGGAGTGGGGGCAGATAGTTTGCTCTGGGATCAGCTTGTTTCTGGAAAAACAACTTTTGAGAAGTTTTCAGCGTGAGCTCAAATTAAAGATGCACTCACTTTAATTGAGGCTTAATATCACACCGTTTAAGAAGAGACATCTGGTTTCCTTTAGCATTTTATGACAAATCACAAATTTCAGCCAGAGTTTAGCTGCGTAATTTAAGTAGCACTCTGAAAAAGCGTTTAGACAGAATAATTTCCAGTGTCTCCAGTACGTTGAATAAAGATTGTTTGTTTAAAGTGGAGCTAATCTTCAATTGTAGCACCACTGCATTGCATGAGCATCGTAAACACAAACACTGCATAGCCGCAGGCCGTGTTTGGACCAGTGCGCTGCGTCATTTCTCACCATAAACACACACTGAACTTTTGCTGAAATGTCCGAGACACAACAGATGACAAACTCCAGTCATGGTTGGTATCATAAGCGTAAAAACATCTCGTGGAGATGAGAAAGATAAAATGTTGTGGAGTGGTGTTGAAATGAAAAAAACAAGCAGTAGCAGTTATGTAAATACCAATACAGTCCATTAGTGGACAGTTCTGAAGTTTTAAAGCAACTTGCCATTTTATGACAGGGATGTTTCACAACCTTTAAGTAATCTGGACTATCTTTGTTCAGCTGTAGTTTAAAATCTAGCAAATAGAAAGTCTGCAAACTAAATATATGTTCTCAAAAACACAGTTTTGATTTGTGAAATCTCTTATTTTATATAAAAAAAAGCAATTTTTGTTTAATATGGACTAATCCTGTTCACATCCATTATTTTATTTTTTTAAATGTTTTAGTTCTAGCGATTTTGATATACATCACATTGTACATAATGACATTGCATGGCATCAGATGCTCAAACTGGACACAAATCACATTGTCTAAAAGGTTAAAGGTCAAAGAGAGATAGAAGTGCAGGGAAAATGAGAGGAAAGAAGTTAATAGGCACATATCACAATATTTACCAATACGATGAATTTTCTATTATCATGCAGCTCTACATCCAAACTTAGGTAGTCTGTATGCTGACTAAAAATAGATTCAGATAAAGTTTCTACAATTCACAGATCGCAACTTCTTTATGACAGTTTGTAAATAATAATCCAATTCAGGATTTACTTTTCTTGTTTCGTTTAAAATTTGTTAATTAGGCCTGACCAAAGAAGGAGACAAAAACTTCTAAAAAGCCATGATTTAACTTAATTTAACATGGGAAGATATATGACATCAGAAAGAACAGCTGTAGGACATATTTAATCACAGTAGACATCATAGTATCAGACTGTTTATTTCCATCTTGCTGCTGTTAGTATGTAGGGGCGGGCTGGTTATGTAGTATCAGTTTTGCGATGCAGGACAAAAGCATAGGTAGAATAATATAACGGTAAATATTGTTTATTGGCCATAACAGCAATATTAATATGAGATATCAGAATTGACCCAAATGTTTATATTTGTAAATTTATATACTCAGCATCCCTCAATACGCCACTCTTTAGTGGCGAGGATTATTAGGCTCCAGGACTCCAGTGTCAGGGTCACTATGTAAGGTTAAAGAAAGTATAATCATAATTAAGATCTTCATCAATCACAATTCTCAGCAATAGTGTGTGTCACTTAAATATTTTCCTGGAGTCGCATCAGGATGAAATTGACAGTAAAATGTCTAAAAACAGAGTTCATGCACAGAAAGCATAGAGGGACTAAAGTAATCACTGACTCATTGATTTTAATCAGGACAAATGCAGACATTACAATCTATAGTCAAAGTAATCACAAGACAGTAAAGCCAAGGATCAGTTTCTGATATTGCCGATCTGATGAAGTGAGGAAAAGGTGGAGACAATGTATTTTTGATGTCATAAATGTATTTTTGATGCTGTTATCTTAAAATGATTCTTCGCTCAAGGTTTTTCCTAATGCATTTAATGATTTAACGATTAATAAAGTGAAGAGCTGATCTAATCAAACACCAACTTCTGGTATCATTCTGAAGGAGACTGCAGCTTAGAAATGGGGTCGTACTCACATCGTTATAATAAAATGATTCATCCTGTGATAGTACTGAGAAATGGTAATGTGATTGGGAGCGTTACTTTTACTGTCCGAGCTTGGTTTCCATGACAATGTCAGTAAATGATGCATTTTACATGTCAAAATATTTTAAAATGCAGTGAGTGTTCTGCTGACTGGCATAGTTCCATGTTTGTAAAGTAAAGTTTTGTTTTTGGATATGTATTTTGCTTTTCTGAAGTTCTGACTGTGCAATGGTAAAGTTAAATAAATATACTATGTACCAAAATGATTTCAAAGTCTATATCACACGTCCATAGTTGCCATAGTTGCACATTTAAATGTGTTCATAGAGGTTAATTGACATGTCATGCTATTATTGTGCTTGCAGTGAAACTTGAGCTTTTTGGTCATTATAATTTATTGGAAAATAACAAATTTCCCAGTAAAATTTGGTGATTCGTTATTTTCTTTAGTACCTCTGTCAACATAATTGAAGGCTTTTCCTTGTAAACCCTTGTTATGATCATGACTAATACGGAGTGGCGTGTGTGTTTCAGCTAGAAGAAAATTGGTGGAGAAAGCCAGACAGGCTGGTTTGGGTGGATTCAAGAAAACAAGTGGAACCAAAACTACCATCAGGGAAATGTGGGAGGGGGGAGAAGGTGAGTATTTATTCATTAGTTAAACAAATGTTTGGTAATTAAAGGTCTACTTTGACTCATTAACTCAAAATTTGTTCACTAAGGGAGCACAATTTTCATTTATTTTACTCAGGTGATAAGGAGGAGGGTGAGAGACCATCAGGGACCTCTCAGGAACTCCATGAAGCCCATCCTTTAGGAAGCACCGACCACAAGCATTTGCAGGACACGTCCGCATCAGGGGTGGACAGGGGAAACTATGAGGAAGATGAAGAAGAGGAGGACGAGGAAGAAGAGAATGGCCATGACAGTTGTGAAATGCAGCACCAAACCTCAAAGCAGTTATCCGAGCAGTCAAGCTCGTTGCTATCTGGCAGTGGAGAAAGCCATAAGGATCCACAGGAGAACCCTCTGCTAGCTCAGCGGGGTGGAGACCCTGAGCAGGACCCGGATGGGGAGCTGGAGGAAGACCTCCAGGGAGAATCCTATCCCTGCGACCACTGTGAGCGCCACTTCTCCTCCAGACAGGGTCTGGAGCGCCATATACACGTTCATGGCATCAGCAACCAACAAACACAAGTCTTTAAGTGCCGATACTGCAATAAGCCTTTCAGCTCACAAGTCGGGCGCCGGCGGCATGAAAGACGGCATGAAAACGGATCCAAGAAGATGCCCGGCTCCCAGGCTGGAGTTGGCGGCCTCCTCAGTCCTGCAGGGCAGACTGATTCAAGTCCTGACTGCACCAGTCCAACCAGTCAGCTCATAGCCATAGGGTCCCAGTTTGACATGCAGAGGAAAGAGTTGGGACCCCACACCGATCGTCCGTCGATGTTTGATGAAAACGGGGAGTCAAAGGAGCTTCATCCCTGCAAATACTGCAACAAAGCTTTCGGCACACACACCAACATGCGGAGGCACCAACGCAGAATACATGAGCGCCACTTGTTGCCGAAGGGAGTTCGTAGGAAAGGCATGCTGCTGCAGGAGGCGTCGGCGCAGCAGCCGGGCGCGTCCCCGAGTGCCAGCCCTCCTCTGGTCTACATGCCCAGTGCCGACACGGAGGACGAGGCAGACAGAGACGATTACGCCATCGACATATCCAAAAACATCTCGGAGAACCTCAGCTTCTACATTGATGGCAAGATTGTGTCAACGAGCACGGCAAGCAGCTGTGAGGTGATAGAAGTGGACACGAGGTCGGCGGCTTTGTTTGGCCTGGACACGGTCATCATCAGCCCAAATCAGATTAGTCAAGCACTGAAGGTGGAGGCAAGAACGAACGCCACAAAGTCAATCACCAGTAATGAGCAGCCTGCAGCAAAAAGAAGAACATCAACTCCCCCCCTTGTCACCAGCCTGAAAATGGAGACGGAAACTGCTCCTTCGCCTTCATCCTCCACGTCGTCCTCATCCAACCTGTTGGTAGGAGGGTTTTTCCAGCAGGATTCATCAACACTTCAGAGGGAGAAAACCATTTATCTCTCCCCTAAACTCAAACAGCTCCTTCAGACGCAAGACTTCCAAAAATCAACAATAGCCCTCATCACTGAGAGCCACAGACTGGCCACACTTCCAGGCGCTTCAGGAAAGTACAAAAGGAGGACTGGTTCTCCGCCTTCATCCCCACAGCTCAGTCCGACTGTCAAAACTGAAAACTGTAAAGCAGAAACAGCGAGCGGAAACGCCCTCAAGGTGCCAAAGCTGGAAAGCCATAGTGTGCCGCCTCCTGAAAGCCTCCTTGATGAGGAAGATGAGGATTCTCCAAGCTCCTCCGGAAGCCACACCTCGTCCAGCGGCGGAGGGAGTTCCTGCAACCAGCAGCCCTTGGATCTGTCCAGCTCTGTCTGCAAGCGAAGCGACGGCCCAAACCAGGCAACTGGAGACTCGGCTCTGGATTTAAGTGTAAGCCGCAAAGTTACCACAGAACCGGATTTAAAAGGCGGGTCAGCGCCACAGCCGCCGGTAAAGAAGAAAAAGCCAAACACGAGCATGTTGGAAAAGGTGCTAATGAACGAGTACGTTGGTCTAACGTTGCCAGGAGAGGAGGGGCCTTCAACCCTGGCAACCCTAAGCTGTTTTCGTACTCAGTCGCCAAATGTTGCGTTGGATTCTGCTCACCCGTCTCCACCCTCCCTGACTCCAGTCACAATAAACCCCTCCTCCCCCAGCTCTTCTAGCGTAACGTCTCCGACGCCACCTCCTCCCATTCTGCCCACTATACCGTCTCCTCCAACGCTCCCCAGCTCGCCGCTGCCTTCGGATTCGCCCCTCCCGGTCCTCTCGCCAAAAATATCTCCGAAAGTTGATGAACCCAAGCATCTGTCAGATTCTATTGAAAACTTCTCATCGGAGGAAAACAAGGATGAAGAGGAGAGTTACATTTCTGAGCCACAAGATTACCCAAGCACTCCACTCCAAAGTCCCCCCAATCAGTCGGTAGCATCAAGTCCACCTGGACCTAAAACAGAAGATCAGGCTATAAATATTGATGTTTCTCTTTCTGCAGTATGTACCAGTCTAACAAATGGCAGCTTAACCCAGGTTGAAGAGACGGAAATATCTTCAAAAGCTGATTTTGCTGCTCTTTCCCCTCAACCAGAATTGCCGTCATCTTCCAAATCTCCTCCTGTTGCACCACACAGGTCCTCCCCACCAGCTGCAATGCAATCTCCCCCACAGATTAAAGTGAAAGAAGAGCCTCTTCACTGTGAAGACGCCTTGTCTGCTGTAAACCACTCACCTCACGACTCCTCGCTTCCGCCTGCTGCTCTCGATAAACTGTCCACTGAAATCCGGGAGGCAGAGGAAGCAGACTCCACGTACTGCAAGACCTTCGTGTGCAATGTGTGCGAGGAGCCGTTCGACTCCATCAAAGAGCTCAGCGGCCACATCACAGATCACGCTGCTGACTGGCCCTTCAAATGCGAATTTTGCGTCCAGTTGTTCGGCGACGAGGCGGCCGTTCTGGCCCACCGCACGGCGCTGCATGGGGTGGGCCGCATCTTCCTGTGCTCCGTCTGTTCCAAAGAGTTTGCCTTTCTCTGTAACCTCCAGCAGCACCAAAAGGACCTTCACCCCAACGAGTCATGCACACATACTACTGTAGAGAGCGGCAAGCTGAGGCCACAGAATTACACTGACCCGTCCAGAGCCAAAGAGGAGAGCGCTCCCTCGACACCAGTGCCAGGAACGCCCAATAAAAATGACGTGCCGGTGAAAGAGGAGGCCGACGTGAATGGGAATAACACAAAGGACCCCAACGAGGAGCTGTACACTACAATAAAGATCATGGCTTCAGAGGGAGGGAAGCCTAAAGGTCCAGACGTCCGACTTGGCATCAATCAACACTATCCCAGTTTCAAACCGCCACCTTTCCCCTACCACAGCCGCTCTCACACTGGCTCGGTGGCCTCTGCTACAAACTTCACCACCCACAACATACCGCAAACCTTCAGCACTGCCATCCGCTGCACCAAATGCGGCAACAGCTTTGACAACATGCCCGAGTTGCACAAGCACATACTGGTGTGTGCCAACGCCAGCGACAAGAAGCGTTATACTCCCAAGAAAAACCCGATTCCCCTAAAGCAAATTGTGAAGAGCCCCAATGGAATGGTGTCGCCCAGCACAACAGCTGAGGCTGCACCAGAGGCCGCCACCGTCGCAGGTCAGAGTGCGTTCCGTAGGATGGGGCAACCAAAGAAACTCAACTTCAATCAGGAAACGGGAAAAACGAAAATGAGCGCCCTGAGTAAGAAGAAGAACCAGCTGGTCCAGAAGGCGATCTCACAGAAACATAGAACCGTCAGTACTGCAAAGAAGGTGGTGGTCAAATCTGAAGACGTGCCGCTGTCCAACGTCTGCCCCCACTGCAGCCGGGAGTTCACCTACACGGCGAGTCTGCATAAACACATGGTCATCAGCTGCCCCATGAAACCTGCAGTCACTAAAAAGGGCAAGAAAGGGTTGGCAGAGGTGAAAAAAGAGGCTGTTTCTTTAGTGGATAAGAACACAAATAGGAAGAGACTTCCAGAAGACGATGTGCAGACAGAGCCACAGGCTAAACCTGCGGGAAAGAGAAGAGCGCGAAGTTTAACTGCAGCAGAGCCTGAGACCTCTGAGGTGAGCAAAGGAAAGCCTCCTTCTGCAGTGGGCCGATTAAAAAGGCCTGCTACGCTCTCTGTCCCTATTTCCACCCGCAAAAAAACCAAAAAGGGCCAAGCTGCGGCTCTACCTCCCTCTCCGCCTCCTCCTGACACTCCCAATGACACAGCACAACGGCCAACCGTGAGAACGCAGCGTACGGGCAAAAAGCCAGCGACTAAGAGATCAGCAGTGGTCAAACCGCCACCAACAGCGCTGCCGGCACAGCTGAAGAAAGAGGAGCGCGTCTCACTCAGAAAGAGGGACCGAGCCGGGGGTCCGGTCACCAGGAGCTCACAGATGTCCAATGCTGCTCCTCCTGCTGAGGTGAAGACTGAGGACCAACCGCTGCAAGAGACGAATGACCCCAGGTAAACGATGTCACTTTATTATGTTTATGTAGGGCAGTGGCTTAAATAAATCAGCAGAAGTCACCAAGATGTTATATTTGTTCTTTGGGTTCTGACTATTGGTGTAATATGTCCTTTAATGAACACCATACTTTGGCTTCTGTCACTGTGAGCCGTCTGCTGACATATTTAAGCCACTGCCCTACATTTATATTGAAATATTGACTTCTTTTTTTTTTTCACATAAAGCATTTACCTAAGTAACCCTTCCTTGTTCGCCTCAGGCTTAGTAGGTTGACTTCACAACACACACACTTATGTTCACAGTGTTTATTATAACGAGAGAAAATCAGGTTTGTGTTTAAAATCAGTCCAGCATCTTCTGCAGACGGCAACAGAAAAAAAGAGGCTAACTGTGATCATGTAGTGGTAATTAACACAATTTACATAATTAATCCGCGTAACTAATTTAATGTTTCACATAAATTACAATGAATTTCTATTTTTAGTACGGGAAATAAAATCACACATGAAACATTGAAAAACTAACACACAAACGATAACTGAAATTATATAAAAAACTAAAGCATACATAACAGAACAAGAAAGTTTCTTGTTCTGTTAAGTAAAATACAATAAATGAGCCGAAACAAACTGAAGAGCAATAATGAGCAGTTGACAGCTGTTAACAGTTGTAAAATTAAACCCTGCTAAAACACACACCATTAATTAAAACAGATAAAAAACATAAATAAAACGTGGCAAAATTCTGTCTAAAACCCCGTATATAATTAAATCTGTCTAAAATATATGTTAAGATGTAATACTTGTAAAGAAAACGGAGCCGATCGTAATAAATACCACAGCTACTGAAGGCAACAGAAAAAGGGGGAGGAGCTGTCAGTTACTGGTTGCTATGGTAACCACCAACTGCCTTTGTAACAGAACCTGAACTAGGAGAAAACAACTTTTTGATTAAACAAAATGAATTTGAAGAAGACATACATTTTGACACTTTTCACATCTATCATATTAATAAAATAAAACCCACATACAGCTCTGGATATGCTTTTCTCTTATGGTTCATTTAATATTAGCCTAATGTTGCTATTACAGGACTTTTTTAGGCAAGTAGGTTAAAATAATAACAATAAGCAATAAATCAATTACTGTTGTTATTATTAGCCTTTATTTCACCAGGAAAATGCCGTTGAGATAAAAAAAATATCTTTTGCAAGAAAATCCTGGCTAAGACTGGCTGCATTAATCAAATGATAAATTAAAAATGGGTTGATAATTTTTATATTTATTGAAATATTGATTTTGAAAGGCAGTTTTGTTTACAGAAACTTCATATTCCATTTGATTTATGGTTTTGGTTGTAGGTTTTTGTTGTTTTTTTTTTAAAACTGGCATATCTTCCAGTTTCAGATTGAATTGTTCTTTACAAAATTAAATTATTGAATTTTGAGAGAAGAAACTTGCATCATTGTGCCATTATCTTTGTATTATTTGAAAATGGTATGTCAAATTACAAGTTGAAAGATGGGGGACATTGATTGAATGTTTCATCATGCAGCTCTGAGGTGTCTTTGCTGTGGTTTTTTTTTTTTTGTTGCAGGAGTTGCCGATGAAGTAAGCCATGGCGACCGTGTCGGGTTTCTCTGTGGACTCCAGACTCCACCTATCAGGCAAATCCTCCGGACTCACCGAGGCGCTGAGGACTGTGGCGGTTTTGATAATCTAATCCAGCTCTGCCTATCTCAGCTGCCTTTGCTGGACTAAAGGAGGGAACTCTCTGTATCTTCCTCTTATCTTACAGACTAAACTGAGCCTTGAATTCTGCCAGCCTTGCAAAAAAAATGGAAACTGTAGATTATGGTGATATTATATGAACAATTTGTGTCATACTTGACCCAAAACAGTAAGATTAGGGCTTTGTTTTTTGTAAGCTGATCTATTGCAAATGGCAATCATGTGTCAGATAGGGTGGATTCTCTATTTCGTTTATTTTTTTTCCCCCTCTTTGAATTGTTTAGGTTTTTGATTCTCCTAATGCATGAGCTGAGTAGAGGAAAAACTAGGTTGAACCAGTCCTAATGCGTCTCCCTGTGGGCAGTACTTAAGTTTAAACATGATTTGTTAAGTATGTATGTTTTTGTAGCCGCTATATTGTAGAATATATCTCATTGGCTATTTTTTGTTGTGGGGAAATGGCAGCAAACGATGTTGTTCTGCATCAAATGGTCCTCAGGAACACTGTGTAAGCGTGTGGTAGGTATTGTGGTTGTATGTGCAGCCAGACCGCTCTTCCTTCATGTCTACATCTCAAATGTGTCATGTTTTCCACTTCATCTGATGTTAGCAGGTGATTCCCGACGGGAAAGATGTTGTGATCTCCTTTAAAGTATCTGTCATTCAAGCAGCCCGATGTTCCTACAGCACTTTAAAACAAACTGCCAAAACTTTAAGCTGGGCCAGCAGGATGTGTGTGTGACAGAGTGTGTTCTGGTTTGCCCAAAACATCACGCAAAACGAATCTTAAGTGCAAATTTTGCAGAAGAATTTCTGAACTGGTGTCTAAGTTGAGGTATTTAAATGCATGAAAAATGCAAATTTTTATACTTCATAGCATATAAAATGTGTTCAATAAGATGTCTGTAGACATTACGTGGACAGAAGAGCCACACTAACAGCTGGGAGGACAGAATTTTTTTATATTTTCCTGGAGTATGTTTGAGTTTGTCTTGTGATTGGAAATATTTGTATTTTTTGGGTTTTCGGTGCTAAGCCCCTTTTAGATTATAATCATGCCTACATGTACTACATATAAAGCAAAAAAAACAACAACAAAAAACAAGTAACAAACCCAAGCAGTGCTTTGAAACTTGTAGCATGTTATTGGAAATTATTTGGACATTTAATTAGGAATTAAAGTTAATTTATATTTTCATGAAAATTATGTTTTTCCTCTCAGCATTAAGATTATGTATTTAAGGATGAACAAAGACAAAAATCCCGAATGACCTCAAGTAAAACATTGCTGTAATTGAAATTATAAATAATAAAAAAAAAGTTTTTCAATTTGTGTGCAGCTTTTGGTTTTAATTAGACTCTGGGATGGATGTTTCTGTCTTTACATTGATTAACTATGTATACTACATTAATCCTCATGATTTATGGACTAATATACATTTTTGTGATCATAAATTTTGGTTTCTGTTTATGGCTGATTCTTAATCTTCTATATAATTATGAAACACTTAATATTTTTCCCCACAGATTTTTTTTGTGTTTTTTTTTTGATAACTTTAGGCTACCATAGATAAAAACATCAAAATTGAGCTTTTCAGAAAGCTAAAATTGTACATAAGACCAATAAAAAGAAGTTATCATTGAAGAAGCCAGTGAGTCTAGTGATGGAAGGAAAGTTGAGTGGAAGGAAAATATAAAGTGAAACACTCTTCTGATGGTTTTGAAACAAAGTGCAAAGATTTTCCTATATAAATTTTCGACAAGCTATTTTTAAGATTAATCTTTTATTGTTTTAGTCGCCTGTTTTTTTATTCACTAATTAGTGTATATAAAAAAATTAGCCTAGCAAAAAGCAAAAAATGGTGTATTGATCTACAAAATAAATAAGCAGATAATTGTTTTTATAGAAACAAACGTCTTGGCTGAATTATAACTCAATCCATAAAAACATATAAGTAATACTGGACTAAACTGTAGATACACACTAAACAAATTATCCCCAGTACAATGAAATTATTTTGTAACAACACATTTCTTTCTGTTGCCAGAATTAGAAACAGTCTGTCCAGGAACGACACTGATACATTAATACACTTTGTTGCTTCACGGCTGAACGACTGTAAATGTTTGCTCTCAGGAAATGCACAGAAAGCGGCTAAAAGCCTTCAGCTGCTCCAAAACGCTCTGATGAAAACTGAGAACATATTTCTCCTATCTTAGCTTCCCTTCACCTCTTAAATCCTGAATAGATTATAAGTTTCTCCTCATTTATAAAGGAGGAGAAACTTAACCTCCTTCATTCACCTGATTGCTCCACATGCTCCTAGCAGAGTGAGTTGTTTTCTGTTTTCTTCTCTCCATAGAAGCAACATCTAGTTTGATTTTCTGTTCAGACACCTTCCTGGAGGAGGAATCGGCTGATTGTTATGCTGCCAACACCAAAACCTTCTCTATCGATGATACACCTGACCCTGTGGTTCAGTGATTAACCCTGCCTCTCTTCTGGACAACGCTATTGGCCGGACGTTTGCTGCAGATAACCATCTATAGACTGGAAAACTGCTTCCCAGCTCTTCTGCTAACATGTTTCTCCTCTAAAGAAGCTGCTGCTGTCAGAAAAGTAAATTACAGCAGCATTAAAGGGCCAGTTTTATATGTTTTCCAGGCACATGGTGTCATTTTACAGCACAATCAAGTAACTTCAGTTGTTAAAGAAATACAATATACAGCTCTGGAAAAATTAAGAGACCACTTAAAATGTTTTTCTGACTTTACTTTTTATAGCTATATGTTTGAGTAAAGTGAACATTGTTCTTTTATTCTATGAACTAACATGTATCTGATATTCCAAGTAAACATGTTGTATTTGCAGAAAATGAGAAACGGTCAAAATAACAAAAAAAAACATGCAGTGCTTTCAGACCTCAAATAACGCAAAGAAAACAAGTTAATACTAACAATACTAATGTTTTAACTCAGGAAGAGTTCAGAAGTTTACATTTGGTGGAATAACCAGGAGGTTTTCAAAAGGTTTCAGTTCAGTGGGCTCTTAGTTTTTCTAGATCTGAATATTAAATATAATTTTTACTTTGTAATTGGATCTCTGTCTCTTTAAAAACTCCTCCTCTTTCTGAAACTCTGACTTCAGAAAGTCATTACAACATCACTCTCTGCTCTGAGAAGTAGCTCCTATTATGAGACTCAGCTGATGGTCCACTAGGTGTTTGCTAATTGCTGCTGGAGCTGAGTGGGGGAGCAGCGGGTGGAGGGTCCACCTGTCCTTTTTCCACAGCTGAATGGTTGCATTGGGAGAAAGAATTAGGGAAAATCTCCAGGTGTTTTTTGTTTTTTTAAGAAATAACATGATTCAAAATTCAACAAGTAGATTTTACATGATGCTGCCCCTTTAAATTTTTATTTTTCATTAACATTTGAAAGTACTCCTGAATCACTGTTTGTCTTTTTGTGTGTATTCTCTGTTTCCCTCCTGATGGTCATTAACACCGAGTCGGTTCCGCTGGAGAGGAGCATTTTCTTTCCACTGTCGCTTCGTGCTCATCCAGGACGGGTGAATGCTGTAAGTTACTGACATGACACAATCTTTTTACCCAAATAATCAGCTGAACTTGATGCACGCACTGCAAAAACACAAAATATTACTAAGTACCAGTGTCTAGTTTCTAGTGGAAATATCTTAATACACAAGGTAGCTTACAGAAAACTTTTCAGCAGGATATAGGAGCTAGTTTAAGTAAATAATTCCTTAATACAGATGAAAAGTACTTGTTTCATTGGTGAATTATTTCACTGATAAGACATTTTCCCCATGTTATTAATGAATTATTCTGCCAGTGAAACCAGTAATTTTTCATGAATATTAAGGAATTATTGACTTGAAACAAGCTTCTGTATTTTTGCTAAAATGTGCTTAGAAGTTAGGTTTGTCATATTCCAAGTGAACTAAGACGTTTGCACTAGAAACTAGACCAAACATACTTGGTAAGAGGTTTTTTGCAATGCTGTTTGATAACTAGGATCAATTGGAATATATGCATGATTGAACTGAATCAACTTTTTGTAAATTACCTTGAGATTACATGATGTAAATTGGCACTGCATAATTAAACTGAATCAAATAGTTCTAATTGAAAACAGAAATTATGAAATAACAAGTAATATAACTATAGAAATAATATGAAATAGTCATGTAACATTTAAAAACAGTGTAACTGAGAGCTGTACTCAAAGTAACAAAGAATAACAGCATGTACCAGACATAAAACACTACGATAAATTATTACTTAAAGTTCCTGATGATATTCTAATTTATTGTAACCTTTCTCCTGAATCCGTCTACCTCTACTCAGGTCAGCAGCCTCCATCCGGGGGGCTTTTGCTGCCCTTCCTCTGCCTGGTGCTGACAGATTTGCATCAGTTTTCTTTTCACTGAGGTTGATGTGCGAGTGACAAAGTGCTTTAAATTCTCGCTTCCTGCAGTTTTCTGTGAATCAGCAGAGAAATACGGAGTAAATGTTTGCACAGTTGAAAGATTCATGAGGAGATTATTTGGCTGGCACTTCAGAAATCAATTTTTATTACATTAGCTGCTCAAGGAAAGTGGAGTTTGTATTACATAATTACCCAAAATAGAAAATTAAGGCGCACTAGCCTTAGCATTAAAATTTATCATAAAACATTATGGCTGCTGCTATTCTGATAAATAACATCACTAGAATAAACTATTTTAGTCATAAAAATGTGCTGGCAAATGTCACATGGGCAATTTTATGCACCCATGAATCAGTATAAATTATTCAGTAAGCTGTGCATATTTGCGAGACTCTATGGGAGCAGCATTTTTGGAAACGTAAGACGTGAGAGGATATTAAAACAGTAAATCTGGAATATGCATAAACATCCCAGCTGAATACTCTTGCATGAAAGTTAAAAATTTAAAGCATGAGTACATATCCAGCAGTAACAGAACAAAAAAATTACATCGGACATAATCACCAAGAGTAAAACTGCCAGCTTTACTTTTGGAAAGTTTCAGCCGTCTAGGTGTTTATTTTTAAAACTCTGCTACGAGCAACTTTAATTCACAAACAGAGAATGAAGCATTTGGCTGAAAATAGAAAGAAGTGATCCAGTCGCTGCTCTTGAAACCGTTTCAGTAGACAGAAAAAATAAAATCAATCACCCAGAATGTTTAGGGCATTATCCATTCACATTTCTTCTAGCAAGACTAAAAAGCAAAAACAATCTATAATAATTTACAGACGTTTTTCCTTGCTTGCTTGAAAGATGCCTGCCTTCTTTAATCCGATCACTGTCTCTGTGACTGCTCAGGATAGTTAGCATAGCCACCTGTGACCATGGATGAACTGGTAAATTGATTACCAGTTTACCAGCACATTCCTGAGGTTGATTGACAGCGCTAAGACCCTCCTCCTGGCTGTGATTGGTTGTTTTTGGACGGGAGCGGCGCATTTCTTCAGATGGCAGAAGCAGCTCAGAGAGGAAGTGGAGGAGATTGATCTTTTCACAAATTATCTCATAACAAACAGTCACAACATGGTCATAGTTTTAATGAATATATATATATATATATATATTTTTTTTTTTCAATAAAAGTTTCATCCTGCAGCATTAACTGTGTGTGTAGAGTTTCACGCTGGAGATTTTGATGGCTAAAACTAAAACACCTCCATTCCCGTGACGTCACACTCGTCTGATCCGGCCGAGTTTATTTTTGGGTCAGATCTCATCCGTCAGTCCTTTAATGGTCTGTCAGTCCTTCTGCACAGCGGCTGCCTGGTACCAAAAACCTGAGTCTTAACCCTGGTAACAAACTGGATCTGTACTGAACACATGCATGCACATCCTGCTGATGGATGAGGCTATGAAACGGATGCGTTCTGTACGCCGGGTTCGATCCGCAGGGCTGGATCTTTGGTCTTTCAGAGGGAGTCGTGTTTATTTGGCCCCGCTGACGTGATGCTGGAGTTTATAGCCGGATGTTGTTTATGGGTGTTCGGTGCGGTTGGAGGAGTGCTACACCATACTCATGCTGTCAGGGTGAAATATGGCTGCACTCTCCCCTGATTGCTGTGCACATTGCTTCTGCTCTATTCATAAAAATGCAATTCCACACAACTCTATGACTGAATGACACCATGTGCCAGAGAAGCAGATTTAAGATTTAGAAGACTAAAAAATGTACAGGCATCAATTATGATGCGTAGAATGGGAAATCATTCCAAGAATGTGAAATTTAATTAGTTCTTTTTCACACTTTATGGCTTCATAAAACAATTTAATTGAGATGATTAACTATTGCAGCTCGGCTGTTGGAGAGTTTTTAAGATTTGTATCAAACTGTACATTGACCTCCAGATTACTGCTGGAGGAAAGCAATCATAACTTTTTGTTATCTACCTGTATTTCTACTAAAAACATTATATGTGAAGTTAATTATGTTTAGACAGAAGACTTCAGAAAATATTACAAATAATCATTTAAAATGTAACTCATATTTGCTTCCAAAGTGCACAGAAAGTTAGATAAATTATCCCAAAACTTTAGTCCTTTCATGTGACACATCCAAAAACATATCCAAAACTCCAAGGTATTTTATCTGTTTTTATAGATTAAACAGAAAATATTGTGCAAGAGTTAATACTAAGATAATGTCTTACAAAAAAAATATCTGAAAAGTGTGGTGTGCCTTTGTATTTGGCACTTTGGATTAACTTTGCTGTGCACCTTTAGAGGAGACATTTTTGCTCATTTGTTTTGAAGAATAGTTCATGCTAAAGACTTGCACACAAATTATCTGTTGTATTTAGCTTTTTACTTTTACTAGGCCATTCTAATATATGCTTTCATTCAGCTCTGACTGTAAGTTTAAGGTGATTTTCCTGCTTTCATTTGAATCTCCACACACACTTGTGTCTTTTCCAGCCTTTAACAGGTATTTTTCCTGGATTTTGCTGTATTTACCTCCATCAACGAGAACCAGCTTCCCTGCGCTTGCTGAAGAAAAGCTTTCCCACAGAATGATGCTGCCACATCCATGTTTCATGATGGAGATGTTGGGTTCAAGTGGTTTTGCTTTGCTAGGTGTCAAATTTAAAATTTGGGCCAGAAATTTTGCTCTAATTTGACTTGAAAAATGATTTGCACATTTATTTTTATTAATGTGTAATGTGCTTGGACATAAAAGCACACCACACTTTTCAGATTTTTATTTGTAAACATTCTTTAAAACCACTTCTCGTTTTCTTTCTTTGAAGAACATTTTGCTTAAATATCCAGATTTCTTGTGTCTGTTTGGGTTGTGGTGGATCTGGTTAACCTGAAATGAACTCGGCTTTCTGAAGGGACTTAAACTGTTTCTCTGACCCGTTCTGCTGAAGGACAGGCATATGAAACGTTCACCATGTTAACTTTCCTGCGTTACTGTCAGACGCCGCTGAACTTGAGGTTAATATAACCCGACTGGTGAAAGCTGGGATTTGGCTTTGGCTCCAGAGAGCGATGGGAATGTCATTAGCCTTGCAGGTAAATATTGAAAGAATTGAAATTTTAACTTGATGGAGGAAAGAGAGCGGGAGTTACAGACTCTCCTGAGGGAGGCATAACTGTCTGCACAAATATTTCAGAGTGGACCCGTGTGCTGGATGGACTCAGCAACATGCTGACACCGCCATCCACAGATCCAGTCACACAGCTAAAGCTGTCACAAAGATGAGACCACTTCTGGAAAGATGAAAAGCTGACTTTTACTGTCGCTGCAAGGTCTTCACAGGGCACAAACTCAACTTACATAGCTCTTTGTGTGCAGAGGAAAACCTTTACAGCTACATATTTAATCTAAAAATAAATCTTTTGTTAGTTATTTCGGGTAAAACCGATAATTTATGTCAATAAGAAAAAGAAAATTCAGATTTTTCTGAGGTGACTTTCTGTTCAGAGGTCATCACACGACAGAGAAAATGTATTATTTGAGGCAGTGAAGTTATTGCTTCACTTCTTCATATAGACACTCTGGCAGAATGCGCTCAGCATTTTCAGTTTGGGAGTTTCAAACAGGAAGGTTATTGTTATAAACTGACTCACCACTCACTCATAAGTCACCAGACTTCTATGTAAATATGCAAATAGATGTTAAATCAGCAGAGACATTTTTAGCTTGGCAGAAATGTGTCTGGTTAACTAAACAAATTGACATCCCTCAGAAAACCTTTAATGGTTGAATTATTAACAACTGGAGCAGAAATTTACATTTAAAAAATTGCTTTACCAAATGGTCAGAACTTTTAAATTCTGCCTCTTTTCTCATTATAAAACATATTATTTTGTATATTTTGATGCTGATATGTGTGTGCAGCACCAAGCCTATTGGTTATGCTTTTTATCTTTAAGCTGCTGACACACAGTTTCATCTCTCTTTAAAAAAGTAAAAATAAAAAAATAGAACGTTTTGTTTCTAGTGGCCTTTATTTGATAGTGAATTGACAGAAAAGTGCAGCAAAGGTCACAAAGCCTGGAATCAAACCTGCGACAAACACATTGAGGACTAAGGCCTCCGTAAGTGGGTTGTGCTTAACCCCTGCACCACATGTGGAAATTTTGAGGAACATCAAGACTTCTCCCCTAAATGAAGTATAAATGACTTTTGCTGCACCCCAGTTCTGAATAGTGCGTCTATTAGGATCAAGAGTGTGAAGTTCACAGTGTCCTGCTGCATCAGGATGAGATTCCATACTTTTGCAGTGATAGTTGTATTTGTGTTTTTTTTTTTTTTTTTTTTTTTTTATGTTTAAGAATCTACTGACTGTGTCTGCCTCCGAAATAATATTTAGTGGATGTCCCCAAGAGGTCAGGTAATTATCTATCCATCCATTTGCTGTACCTGCTGAATTATTTAGGTTGCAGTAAAATCTGTAGCAGTCTGACTCGTCTGTTCACTACAGCAGCAAATGTGTAGTCAGCTGATGCCAGAGCAGTAGTTTCCTTTGGCTTCTTATCCTTCTAAACCGTGTAAATGAAATGAAAGTCAGTTTCACAACTGTGTGATGAGATGTTATAAATTCACATCACAGTTTACTGTAATTGACTCACTTCCTTATTTAACTTGCAAATAGCTCAAAATGTCTTCTGAGTTGGAAAAGTTGCAGTAACACCAACTGCAGTCCGAGGACTTATCAAGAACAGGAGACAAATCTACTGCAGGTGAGATATTGACATGTCATAACCCACAAAAAAGAGAAAAAAAATCTAATTTTTATCAGTCACTAAAACCTACAATTTGTCTTGTACATAATATATTCAAAAAATGACATTCTTTCATTTTTACATACTAATTTCTCAAAATGCCTGGTAGCATGGATGACACTTAAACAGACAATAGTTGTCATAAATCTTGAATAACCTCTGGAAAATTTGACCTGTAGTGTTTTACTATTTCATGCAAGAAAATACAGAGTATAAAGAAGAAAACTTGCAACCCACTGGCTTGTGGGGGATTTAAATATACAAAATATAATTTGTTTACTGCAGAAAAACACATAGCAAACACAGACAGAAGCTGCAGTGGCAGTTGCTTATATGTGACAATGCAGAGCCTCCAAAAACAGCTCCCTGTGCCCCTGTTTCCTGTTCAAAGAGAATAACATTAAAGCTGATGAAGACGGAGAGGAATTTTATTCTGCTGGGCCTTCGTCTCGCAGACTTGGAGATGGGAGTTGAGATTTGTCATTGTTTCTGAAATGCCTGGTTTGATCTTTGCATTTTGTAGTTTTTAGTTGTATTTTGTATGCAGCCCCATTCCGAGAAATATTCAGTCAATCTGAAAACTCATTATTGTTATTTAATGACAAACTGTGACTCTGTTGCAAAGTTTGATTTCTGTAGGTTTTGGTGTGTGAAGCGTCCTGCTGGTTTATTTCAAAACAAGAGGTCTGGATTTGAGGAAGTGATCCCTGGCGTGTTCACCCTGATGAGCCGTGGAGTGAGAGACACAGCGCCGTGGTGATGGGTTTCTGGGTTTCTGGGTTTCTTGGTGTCCCTGCATAGGAATAAACTGCCTGTAAACCAGCTGCCAGCTACAGAAGTGTTAGATTAGGGACTTACTGACAAAAATTGCACTTGAGTCGCATTTTTACCAAATACATTTGTACTCTTATTTGAGTAGATACTTCTTACTTTTACTCTACTAAAAGTATGTTAAGTAGTGCTACTCCTACTTGAGTACAGTTTTTGGGTACTCTATCCACCTCTGGTAGTTTGTGGATGTGAATGAACAAAATGGGGAAAATTAAACTATAATAAATAATCGGGTCTTTCTCGGTGGGAGAGGTTATCTGAGGATGCAGATTATTGCTAAAACAGGCTCATGTTTCTCTACGCTGCAGCGTGTGGAAGTCTGCCTCATGGTCTCCTCGGCTGCTTCCCTGCATACTGAGGCGTGTTCACAAGGGTTGTATTTCCAGTGGAGCCAAGGAGGAGCTGATTTTTATTTTATACTCAGCACTTTTCTACAATGCCTTTTCATGTTGAAGCCTCTGGAAACTACCGGCTCGACAAGCCCTACTTTCACTTTTAATACAACTCCTCCACTTGTTCTTTCTCATTTTTTCCCCCTAAATTCTCATCTGCATTGAGGTGGAGGGAAAGATGAGGCGCTCCAGTTTGCCTGGAGTCTGTTTCCCAGCAGCGGCCCGAGCTTTGAGATGGATGGTGGGGATTTACATGGGGTGGGGCTGGGGTAGTGATAGAGATGTGAGGGGAGAGAGAGTGAAATGTTACTGCTGAGGCAAAGCAAATGAGGTCTGGAAAGAATGGGGAGGGGAGAAAACCTAGATCATAAAATAAAAGCGTCTCCATGCTTGTGAGTAATCAATTACTGAGTTAATCTAAAGTAGATTGATCTTATCAATCAACTAATGATAAATAGTTAATCGGCTGATTTTTCTCTTGTATAAAGAGGATAGATTATCTTTCCATAACATAGTTACATTTTTCACAATATGCTGAATTTTAAAAAACATCATTACATTTTAACATTATTGTATGTCAGTTGTATGCTAACAGAATAAACTGAAAATATGGGTTTTCTCACATTATTAAAGTTAGACATATTTATAAAATATAACAAGAACCTCTAAAGTTGCTGAATAAAAAAAAAAAAAAAAGATTCAACTTTAAACGCTTGTCCAGTGTTTATATTTCAAAACAGAACAGTATGAAGTTAATTCCCAACCCACTCTGGACTCCGTTTGGATTATTTCTCTTCCCCACTGTGGTTTCTCTTCACCATCTTTGTTTCTGTACTGTTTTTATTCTCATAGATTTTTATTTATTTTTTTAATTGGTAGGCTAAAGATAAGGGTCAATCCGAACCAGGCGGATGTTAACGTTCAATATTTGGATTGAACGGCTTCGCTCACTTCCTACTGACAGACTACAATTATAAAATGGCGCGAAAAATTAACGTCATTGTTCACAATGTCTCATTCTTTCGCTGATTGGCCCTCCCTAAAACCCACTGGAGAGAATCCAGTGAAGAGGAGAAAGTTGCTGGAGGCAAGATTTTATTTGAACAGGAAGGTAACAGGAAGTCAGGTGTTATGGCACTTGACTTAAGGTAGTTTTTGATTGCTGATTCTATGTTGCATGACTTTATGTTTTTGTGTTTGTTATGTAAAGCACTTTGAAATGCCTTGCTGCTGAAATGTGCTATACAAATAAAATTTGATTGATTGATTGATTGACTTTCCACCATCATGTTTGGTCAACGATGACGAGTGGCGCCCTCTGCTGGATGACGGCCAAACTGGATGAAGCTAAAAGAAGTGGATGTTATTAGGCTGCGTTAACACTGCAGGCTAAAGTGACCCAATTATGATTTTTTGTCAAATTTGTTTTTTTTTTTTTTTGCCGTGGTTGTTCAGACTTATATATGTGGCTTGTATGTGATCGCCGGTGTGAACGGCAAACGATCTGAAAGTGTCCCGCATGCGCAGTAGAAGGCGCAATAACGTCACACATAGAGCGCGTGCTCAGTGTTTGCGGAAGTAAACATGGATGCTAACATGGATGCTAACGGTGGAGCGTAGCTTACGATTTTGAAGATGTTGTCTGACCGGAGCAGCACCTTAACAACTTAACTCTCATTACTGTCCGCCACGATTGTTGTTTTTCTTCCGGCTTGCGCAGAAAAGTGACGTTTGTCGAGTATCATTTCGGACTGGACGTTTGAATCGGATAGTATCGGATCCCCAGGAGGCCTGGGCCGCATTAGAAGAGAGTCCGACCTGTGTTGTTCAGATTGTCCTGAAAATATCGGATACAGGTCGCTTTAAAGCAAAACATCGGAATTGGGTCACTTCAGGCTGCATTGTGAATGAAGCTTAGTAAACCAATTGATCATAAATCGATTCATTGTTTTCATCCCTATTCATACAGCTGTTTCCGTCAGACTCTGGCTGGATTTATTTTTTAAAAAAATTTTTAACCTGGTTGAAGCTGCTGTTTCTTTCCGCCTGACCGTGGAGGATTGTCGATCTGTATGGATGAAGATGAACAGAGTTCGCCTCCAGCTCTGCTACCTGTCCTCCGAGATGCTCTAGTAGAGAACTTTCTCTCCTGCACGCCCACTTACATGCTGACGAGGATCCAGCACACACACACACACACACACACACACCACCACCACCACCTTTCGGTGCAGGCGAGCAGCTCTGTTCGTACTGGTGTGTGCAGCGAGGAGCTGTATTTCACTCCCCATCCGCAGCAGCAGGACAGCTCTACAGGAGTGCGGTTGTCACATCACACAGCAGCTCAAGGCAAGCATCAACCTTCTCTCTCTTCCTCTTTTGTTCTCTGCTCTTCACTTTCCCTCCTTTCGCCGATCTTGGAGTGACGCAGTCTGCCTGACCTTCCCTTATCTCTCCGCTCTCTATTTCTGGCTCCTCAGCAAGTGGGACTGCCATGGAGGACACCCTCACCTGCAGCCATGCCACCTTCTCCCAGGTGTTTGGACGCCAGGGGCAGCTCATGCAAGCCAGTGAGTGACAGGAAACACACCTCCCGATAAAAGATGCATGTATCATGTGTCAGTATCTGCTCTCCACCTTTTGTTGATCCAGTTTCTCTTCTCTTTTTGGCTTATCTAGTTGCAGTTTTTCTTTTTATCCTGATGTTGTGCAACAAGCATTTGTAAAACATGTCACAGAACCGGTTTACAATCGGCTGGGGAAAACAGAAGCGGTTGTGTTTGGATGATTAGGGAGAGGATCATGTTAAGTTTTGAATGGTTGCTGTTGATGATGTTGGCAGTAAGTTTATGAGAGGCAGGTTGAGCATCTTGTTTGCTGTCAGGAGCTGAGCTACATTTGTGACGCTAACTCAGCCAGCCTGAGATTTATTTGAAATAAAAGTTAACACAGAAAAATTCGAAGGACACTTTTCTGATGCAATGTTTTTAAAATACCAAATAATTTATGAAGAGAGGAGATTAAATGTTTCTGTTCTGTATTTTCAGATCCATCTGTAGCTCTGATTGATATTCTACCTGGTATGTTTTCATTTAGTTTCTCCAGTGGTTGTGCAGAATCTTCTGGGCTCCTGATGCTGTTAGGCTAAAGTTATTCCTTCTTATCCCTTTTATTACGTATGAAGTGTTTAACTTTGCTATTATGATTTATTTTTGGTGCTGCTTTGTGAAGGAAGCAACTGGGAAACCACAGAATCAAAACTAGATTTTACAAGAGAAAAATAAAAGATTAACTCTTTAGGAATAAATGAACAAAGAATACAACCACATCTCACGCTATTCTTTAAGCGTGAGATGTGGAAGGTCTTAGCGCTGTCAATCATTCTCATGTACTTTCCGTTAAATGTGCTAATGGCGGGAAACAACTTAAAGAAAGTGTCTTAGCATTCATGGCGAGCTGTCTGTGTGGAAGGAGGAGGAAAGAGGGTGTGAGAAGTGCATACATGAGATTGATTGGCAACACTAAGACCCTCCTCCTGGTTCTGATTGGTTGTTTTTGATTGGGAGCAGTACGTTTCTTCAGATGGTAATATTAACATTTCCCCTCCTTTTTATAAGGTTTTCAGATTATCTGTCTCATATTACCCTGTCACGACATGGTGACAGTTTTAACAAATATGTAAAAAACATATTTCTGTAAAAGTTATTTACTGCAGCTTTGAATAGTTGTTTCTGTAAGAGCCGAGTGTTTCTTCAGATGACAGCAGGACCTTAGGGAGAAGGCAGAGAAACTTGATTTTTTTTTAAAGATTATCTGTCTCATGTTGTCACAACATGGTAATAGTTTAAACAAATATGTAAGAAACACATTTTTTAGAAAAGTTACGGACTGCAGATTTAACTGGAACAAAAAATGTCTTGTCTACAGATGTAACAGTGCCAGAAGTGTCGACACAAATAAATTTTCTCAAATATTTTTCTCTGGGAAGATTTGGTCAGTACCTATTTCCAGAGCGCAGCCAAACAAGCAAAGTGTTTCCTCCTCACACTGGGTAATGAGGAGGCAGAAATATCACAATGATCCTGGTGTTTGTGTTGCACCTCACACACACACACACTTTGTTATATCAGTTTTAATTTCCTGTTTTCCTCATCATTACTACCTGGAGAGAAACAGTTCTGATTCAAAGCAAGTATTACAGACAAGAATCCAGCCGAGAAGCTAATATTGGAAACAGCAATTATTTTGGAAAACATTTCAGAAAGTATCTTGACACATTTATCACTGAAGGACTTTATCCGCTAGGATTTGTGACTACGCTCTATATTAGGAGATAAACTGGATTGGTGCTGGAGTGGATTGTTGTCTCTGCTAAGTTCTTAACCCTCTTTTTGCTTCAGAGCGGCCTTTTATAAATAATGCACTTTGTTTAAACATATCTGAAGGCTTAATGCTGTGTTCATGAGAGCAAGCTTGAATTGAAGCGTTGCTGGGCCCTGATTAAAATTCTGCTTCAGACGGACCAGATGCTGGAAGCAGTTTTTGAAAATGAGGACTTTTATGGAGCGCCTCTGATTTATTTCTGCCTCTGTTTTCATGTTTGCTTGCTAAATAGAGATGACAACCTGCCAGGATTTTTGTGGAAATAGTTTGAACAATACACAGTTAAAATATATAATAGTACCTGGGAAATGCATAGATCTTTATTTTGCATGAACCAAATGTGGCTATTGAAGGATCATAATGAATGAAGAGATAAAACTAGAACAACTTCTCATTAGTCTTTATAGCTGACGGTCACAGTGGTTCAGCCAATAATATGAGAATTATACTCCAGTGGAGATAATTATATTTTACCAACTGAAATTGTAATTTATTTGGGTCATGAAGTAGCTTTTAATAGTAGTAGTAGTAGGAATGCGCTTCATACGGTAGAAAAGATAGAAATTTGACCTCTGATAGAGACCTGTAGTCTATCGGCTAGCCGCAGTAATGCTTGTTGATGACGTAATCGTCCGGCATCAAAACAGAGCAAGTGGGAAGCAGCGTGGCTGAGAGCGCAAAGGAAGAGCTTGTGAAAAAGGCAGGTCAATTACCTGCACTTGGTTTGGGTTTAACCTCCCCCAGTCTTACCACGACGCTCAGGAGGAGTGCAGCAGATGTCACAGTCAGATGGGGAAACTGAGAGGTAAAAGTGCACGCGTTATTGGTGCAAGCCCCACCGGGACGCACACCTTTTCTTAACCCTCCAGCGGTCTTAGCACAATACTCAGGAGACGCGCAGCAGGTGTCACGGTCGGGGCGGGGTGACGGTCTGACAGTCTTTCCGAAACCACAAAAAGAAGACATCGTAAAATCACACATGGGCTCAGTGCGACCCCAGCGGACTGTGCACAGGGTCCGATCCAAATGACCCCGTCTCTGAAGACCACAGGAGGGTTAAGCAGCAAACCTGGAGCAGAAAAATGTAATCTGCAAAGTGCATAACTTACCACCTTAAAGCGAAGCATGTATTTAGATGAAGACCAGCGACGCAGCTAACTACAAGTTCCAGTTACAACAGTGGGAACAAAAAGCCAGATTTAGCACTGACATTCATTACATTAAAGTGATTGTGTTTCTATATAGAGATATATTTTTCATTTAGATTTAATTTAACCAGGTGAGATTCAGCTGCTGCCCATCATTGCCACTAATAGGCAGCAACATAAAAAAGTTAAACATTACGTACAAACACACACAAAGACGAGTGTTAAACGTGTTTAATTGCATACAAATATACATTTTACTCAATTAGTATGTGATTTTTTTTTTTTTAGTTTCTAATCACAATATGATATGAATTTTATTCCATATCGCACATCCCTAAGTCGTAGTATTGGTAATGGTGCCAAAATGTACTTTTGTGCCTCGGTTTTTACTATAAAACCAAGGCTGGTGTTGTTGGTGTTTCAGATTCCTTCCTTCAAACATGATCACTGATCTTTAATCGCCTTTGACTCTGATTAATCAGGTCCAGTAGAAAAGAAGTTGAAGATATTTCCAGTTGGTGATAATTGTGGCCTGCTAATGAAGTCTCTTTTAAGCTTGTGAAAACACTGAATCACGTCAGACTTCTCGTAGCAACCGTGTTTGGATCTAAAAATGAAGCAAATTGATGCCCAATGAAGCAAGAGCAGGCTATAAAAAGATATAAAAACTTTTTACCTTTTTACTGCCTGAAAGGACATTAAGAGATGTGGACATAAAGACAAGATCTGAAAGAATAGCAAAAACCCTCAGATAAAAACGCTGCTCGTCAAAGAGGCTTCAAATCTAGACACGTGTGTTAAAGAGCATGTTTGCAAAAACTAAATATCAATATACATATATAGGGAGAGAGAGTTGTTTATATGCTGAAGTTAACAGCCTTTACATTGACATGACTCTAAAAGGATAAAAACATCTTGAAAAGCTGCAGAGATGAAAAAGGCAACAAATTTGGGAGATTTCATCAGATAGTTCTGTGATTAAAGGCACTTAATTATGTTTGAAGAAAACGTTTTGGACAATAATCTATATGAACAGTTGAAATGAGATATAATATAGAAAAAATACATTTTCTCTCACTTTGTATCACTGTCAGATTGACTTGTTATTGGTTAGGATACTTGGGATTAACAAAATAATTTTTATTTGCTGAAAGTCAGAACAACGAGAATAATTAGTAATATTTATTTAAATAGATAAAATATCTTGTTGAGATCTACAGGCTTTCTGTAGATCTCAGAGTAATCTTTTTAAAAATAGAGGTTAACAAGTACCAACATTTACATTCAGTCATAAAAATAGATTTCTTTCATCTTAAAAGCATCAGATCATAAAATTATAAAAAACATGACTGTCAAAAGCAAAGGCGGTCAACAAAACTCTTCTTCTGTGCTTTTAGTTCACAGAGTCACTTTCTCTGTTAATTTTGACTCGTACTGAAGGTCATAAGTTATTTCTTTCTTTCCTGGTTTACGCATTTCTCTATACAAAGATAACTGCACCAAACAAACTATGGAAGTCAAAACGTCGATGCCATAGCTGCGTCAGTTTCTGAGAGGTTAATTCATCCACGGAGGAAAACCTCGGAACAGCTTCACTGAGAAATCATAGAGGAAATCATGTGAACCTCCTCGACTGAATGTGAGAAGGTGCAACATTCATGCATTTTAAGCAAGTTTAAGCTGCATGGGAATGTCCAGCCTTTGTCCTGTTAATCTGGCCATTCACTGCCAGATATTTTCAGCAGCTGTATTCAGTTCCAGCTCAAACTGTTCAACTACATCGCAGGGTTCAATAATTCACAGCTCATGAATCGTGTTGTCTCATTGTACAACCTGAGGCTCAGATGCTACCTAAACCGCTCTCTGCTCTGCTGCCAACTCATCAGCAAGAAAAATGGATAGTAGCTGTTTTAAAAGTCGCTGGAAGTCGTCATCGCCTCATTTGCACATTTGGCAGAAGAAGAAAGGAATATCTACTTTGACAAGGCAAAAGTGATTAAAAATACTAATTTAGATGATAAATAAACTATGAAATAACTTAGTAGTGTGGTTCTAATAATATAAATAGTTTGTATGAGCGTGTAGCGCATAAGTCGGTTTTGAATGATATCAGATTTAACTCATCACACAGTGCAGGAGGTGAATCATTGACTGAAGCTGAATCAAAAGCAGGGATTTATTTTAGTCATGGGCCAAAATTGTTGAGTTAAAAGTAAACGAGGGCCAAGAAAATGAAAAGATAAAGAAAGAAGTCCAATTTTTATTTTTATTTATTTGAAAAGGATTTTGCATGTTTGTGTATTAAAAGACATACATGTTGTTTTCAAATTCTTTTAGGCTCCAAAGAACAGGTTTATTATCTAGTTAGAAGAACAGGATTTCTTCCAAAACGCTTGCTGGACTTAACCAGGAAGCTAAATAAAAGCTGATTTGGGTTCAGAAAGTGAGCTTTTCACTAAATGTCTCTGGATAAATGTATCATAGAAGCTTGGCTACAAAAAAAAACTGAGTTGAACTTAACATTTTCCATTGTAAGATAATTATATTGGTAACAATTTTACCTTGATTAGAAATAAAAGTCTCCATCTGCATCAACCACATGTGCTGGACAGGCCAAATTCAAATCATTCTTGAATTGCACTTGGGGGCTGCACAAAACCAGTGTACGGTCCACAACGGCCCTGTTTAGAAGTGGGAGGGGCTCACAGCACCACTCGCTGTAACTTTCATACTATCGATGCTTCCCTGTTTTGTCACCAAAGTGTAATAACGCTGAAAAAAAGTTGCTTGAGAGGAATCAAGTTGCTAAATGTGGCAACAAGCTCGCTTGGTGAGCAACAATCTGATGCTCACCAAGCTGGAAGTGAGGAGACGATCGCCAGAGAATAAGAGAATGCTCAACAAAAACAATCACGGTTATTTGGCTACGGAGGCCTCCAAGGGACATGGGGACATTTTTTCTTTTGCATTCTCTCTCAAAACGTTTGAGTTCAATCGCAATAAGTTGTGTTCTCTTACAAAACTTTCACTTCTTGAAAACTTGAACGTCTTTCTATTACACTAAAAGGTTTTTCCATGTGTGTTAATATCTCAGATATCTGAAGTTTTGATATCCTTTAGGATACAAACCCACTTCAAACTGATGTGCAAAAGCAAAACAGCCCAATGATTGCTTTCTGTCTCTTTCCATTCCTTAGATGTACACAGAAACTTTCTGTAAGAAGAAGAGAGAGAAAAAAACCCATCCGAACCACTTGGACTATTGTTGAGTTATTTTCACAGTGTGAAAATAAAGTCATCTGGCAGCTTTGATTGTATTTTTTCATTGTTGGTAGTCTGAATACTTAATAAAGAGCTGTTTTTATGTGCAGCCCCAGCTCCACCTTACACAAACATGAAAATGCAGTAATGGATCTATTTTCAACCAGGTTCTGCACCAAAGCATAATGAAACGTTTTCACTGAAGCTCTTTAAATGTGTGCATATGTGCAATTTCAAATGTACATTTTTATCACAGTAATCCTATACCAAATAGACCTGGATATTTTTGCTAATTTATTGTGAGAAAAAGCAAAAGGAAATGTCCCCTATGGAGCTATGTACTTGGCAAACCTTCTGTGTGGAGAAAAATGCTGTTTGCTACATAATTCACAAAACGCCAGGCTACTGTGAAAAACGTCTGGAAGGAAAACCAAAACGTTTGGCTCCAGTCTTACCTCTTAAAGGTAACAAGCAATAAAAAAGATGCTGGATTTTGAACATAGAATAAATCTGTCTCTCATTGTTCTGGCTTTAGCAAACAGGATTCATTTTAGCAAAACAGAAAAGAGGTTAGAAACTCCTGCCAGGCACCAGGCTGCCATGACCTCCAGAATATGAAAGCTCTCATGTAACCAAAAAGAAATCAAGGCTCTGCCTGAATGGATGAAAGTCTGCCCGTTTTCACAGTCAAAGCTGGGTGGATATCCTTTGCTTTGCCGTTGTGAGGCAGCCAGGAGTTCAAGAAATCCACTGGAGGGTTTAGCTAAATGTTCAAAAGTCCTGGTTCAAAACGTGACATTTTCTCCTGGAAGCGGAGACTCTGGTGACGGCTCCCACTGCCTCCTGGTGGGAATAAACTCAATTTCCTTTTTGATTTCTGAACTTTTATCTCATGCTGTATCTATAATTGGTAATTTCATCAATGTTTAAGTAGTTTACAAGATTTTGTCGTTTGTTTTTAAACTTTCTCTAAGACATATATTTGCTTAGGTGAATAATATTTTCATTAAGGGACTAATTGCTTGAAACCAGTTCCCTATTCTTGCTGAGAAGTTACTTGTGAGCTTGTTTTGTTTTATTTCACGTGAACTAAGATATTTGAACCAGAAACTTAACAAAAGTACTTGTTAAGATTTGGTGTTTTTGCAGTGTTTCATATGAAAACGGCAGTCAAAGGAATCAATCTATGCCACATTGCAAAAACACAAAAACTAAACAAGTATTTTTATCTAGTTTCTGGTTCAAATATTTTAATATTTGTTACTTTGAAATTGCTTGTTTTCAATAAGTAATTATTGAATATTTATTTAAAAAGTGCTCGCTCCACTGTCAGAAAGTTTTACGTATATCTAGACATTTTTCATGTTATAAGTGAAATAATCTGCCAGTGGAACTATTATTTATTTATTTTTAATCTACATTCAAGAGCTACTGAGTTAAATAAAATGTAAGACTTTGTTTTTGCGGTGTGGCTCTTTTGATTGGTATATTCAGTGACACTTCCTTCTATATCTGCCCCATTTCCCAAAATAAAACTTGTTTGGTCTGATATATGCAGTCGAGCTAATCTATAAAAGTAAAAATCAATTTTGGATCCTTCCGCTCACACTGTTCACCAGCTCAGCTTATAATTTTTGCAGCATCTTTGCAGTTTTCCTTTGTTCTCTCCAACTGCCTGCGGCAACTCAAAGTTCTTGAGGCTAAACATCTACATAAAACAAGCCTCGTGTGTTCGATCACTGCACAAATCCCTGCCAGCTCAGCCTCCGCTCCGTCACGGCCGGAGTTCGGCTCCCAGAGCGACCCGTAGTCACCGTTCTACTCCGCTGGACCACAGTGGTGCTGGAACCGGCTCGCTCTGCGGTTTTCTCGTCCAAAGATGGGATCTGCAGATGCCTATAACTCTAAATGTTGTCATCGTCCCTCCTGTGTTTTATCATCGTCGTGTCGCTGCAGCGGGAGGTCAAAGTGCTGGCTTTCATCCAATGTTTTCATCCCGGTTAGACTCCAGGGCTGCTGGTCATTGACTTTAATATCATTTAGAGACTCTCTTTGAGTGCGTCTTTGACAGAACGACGTTCACTGTAGGTGCTTCCTGAAACAAATCCCATCAGAGGAAGCTCTTTGTATTTTTTTTTGCAGGTACCGCTCTCTGTAAATGTTATTTCAGGTACATTAAATTAGCAAAAACACAAAGCACCGCGGAATCTGCCTGATTACATTCACTCCAATCTACTTTATTGAACGAGCCTCCCACACTGGAAATCACTTGCTCTGAGTCAATACAAGTGTAATTTATACAGCCCTCCTTCCTCTTGTTTCCATATTGCATTTGATAAAATCAGGAGCTGAAACTCAGCAGGTCACATAAGCTGCATAACTCCTAACAAACCATCACAACTGTTAAGTTATCAGGCTCCACATTCACACTTGTTGTGTGTAGTTACAGGTTTTTGAGACTCTTGCATCAGTCACATTTATCTTCATTAGTACACATTAGTAAACGATCGATAAATAGATTCGAGAGCTCACTTGCCGTGTTGTTTGCTCAGCAGAAACAAGAAGCTCTGGTTTCTGCCGGTAAAAGGGATCAACCCGTTCTCGATGACTGACCGGAGAGTCTGTCAAGTTTCGCTAACTCCAGACGTCTCAATTCATCGCATGATGAGAAGGACGCTAAACTGCAGGAAGTATAGTTGGAGAGTCTGCATATTTTCTAGATAAACTTGCCACACTACTTTAATTTAAATCTAACCAAATTTCGTTTACTTGTAGTAAAGGTCTACCCTGAGCTAAATTGAGTCACACTGGTGCTTTTAGATTAACATGTGCAGACTGGAAACACTGGAAACAAAATGTAGGCCTGAGAACAGAGAGTGTTGCACTGTTTATAGATTTTGTTCAACCTGCTGGCTTCTTTAGACCGACTGCTGCTAATTGCATTTTTATAATTAGATTAAAGCAGGACTTGATGGATTGCATGTAACTGCACTCCAAAAACACAAAATCTTACCAAGTATTTTTAGTCTGGTTTCTAGTGCAAATGTATTTAAATGCACTTGAAATCCGATAAAACTAACTTGCATATAACTTTCCAGCAAGATATAAGAGCTTGTTTCTAGTAAATAATTCCTTAATATTGATTAAAAAAAAAAGTTCTGGTGCATTATTTCACTTATGACAAAACACTTTTTCCCATCTTAAAAGACAACAATCTAAGTGTTTCTCCCAGTGTATTATAAGCCTGGCGGGCCACCAGGCTTTACTTGGTTGCCCGCCAGGCTAGTCATTGCTTATTTATTTACTTTTTTAAAATGCTTGAATTGTTTAAGACTTTGTAGTTGGTGTTCAGATATCAATCTTCCAATAACACATAATTATCAAGTGATATTTTCAAATTTTCTGTGAACTTTATTTTGTTTTGCTCAAAAACACGGTGGCTCAGCAAGTTTCCTGATTAAAACCTTGAATCTCCGAGTGGAGCTTGTTCTTTTTCATCATTATTAATGAATTATTTACTTAAAACAAGCTCCTACATCGTCTTCAAATGTTAATAATGTTAGTTTTGTCTTGTGTTAAGATATTGGCACTATAACTAGACTATACTTGGTAAGAGTTTGTGTTTTTACAGTGTGGATCTGAATCAGAAATGTACTTTGTTGGACTAAACCAGAAATGTTTCATGTTGGGTTTTGACCAGTCTGTGTTTTATAATAAACTAAGTTACAGCACAGTTTATCGAAACACAGTTACATTTAACATCCTACTTAATGTCTGAACCTTTCCCAACATTTGTATTCAGTTCATCTTCGTTTTTTTTGTGTGGTATAGAAATAACTCATGAATATATTTGTCATGTTGTGAGTGAAGGTCGAACCAAAGTGCAAGCGGAAGAAGAAAGCGGATAATGATGAATGAAGTTTAATTAAAAAGTCCAAAAACGACTTACAACTGGAAGAAAAACACAAGCAACCGGGAAAAACAGTGAGCGGATAACATGGAGCAACAGAGTTTGACTGGAAAATAACAGGAGAATCAACATCCAGGTGTGATGAGAGAGTAAACAAACAGAAACTCGATCAACTAGAAGTAAAACAGAACAAGTCTGATCAAATGAAAATAAGAATAACTGAGGCAGACACAGAAAACAAATAATCAAAGCTGTGAACCCAAAACAACCCAATTCACAGTTTTCACTCCACACTGTTTTTATTTTTAAGCAGAATGAGGCGAAACCTTAAACTGCTGCTGTCCCGTTACTCAATAGGTTGTTGCTAGGTAACCATAGAATGAGTGAGTTGCTAGGTAAGGACACCAACCGTGCATAGCTGGCCTTGAGAAGTTGAGCTGAAGCCTTTCCTCTGCCTACATCTCCCAGAATGCTGTGCGTTTTTAAATGAGAGTTCAGTGAATATTCTATATATTGAATAGCCTATCAGATGTATTATCTATTTATATTGATCACATTTCTATCACGGTATGTATTGTTATATATTTATAACTACTTATAAATATTTATTTATATTTATATTTATTGTCCAGCACTATGTAAACATTTCCTTGCACCAAATGCAATTTGAGTGTCATGAGCATCTGGTTTACATTCAAATGTATGTGGGTGCGCGTTGAAGGCGCGTCGCAGAGCGTTGCTTTGTGTTTCGCATTTCTAGCGCTGCACAATTGAAGTGTTTCAAGCGTTTTCAGCATTCAAGCTCGTCCAAAGCGTCCTTCACAGGAGTTGGAAAATCTGAACTTTTGCCGCTCGACGCAGAGCGTCAACGAATCAGAGAGACTCTGCTTTGTGACGTAGTGGCCTGTATTTGGTGTCCTGTAGATGGAGGCACTGGTGTGGGTTAACAGGACACCAAACTGGGCTCAGGTGAGATGAAAACACTGCTGATAGCGAACCTTGTCAGCGCCCAGTTTGCCTGTGAAACTCACCAGCTCATAACTCCTCTGAATTATCTGGTGAATTCAAACATGTGCCCACTGGCCACATTTAGTTGTTTTCTCTAAATCAAACCTAGACATTCGGTATTTCATCTGCCATTGTTCAAAGTAATCGTGAGAGGAAATAAAGGCAAGAGGCTCCAACAAGCATTGCGCCGTTTGTTCAATAGAAACCGAACACAAAATGTACAGCAAAGATATCTGAGTGTCCAACTTGAAGCATTGGACGCGTTTCTGACGCATGAAACGCGTTCAGCGTGAACGCAGCATTAGAGAGTGTGTTTAAGTTGATATGCAGGGTTAAGTTTCCTCTGCACAAACCATTTTGTATTTCGGTGATAAAGTTACATTTGCGTCTGAAAAGAGTGTATCACATTCTTCCACATGCTTCCTGCACCTCCAACATGGCTTGTAGTAAACTGGGAACAGGATTTACTCCAACACTGACTTCTTGCTACTCTCCCCTTAAACTTGTTCCCATTTTACAACCACAACTACAGACACTATTTACTATAAATTAGCTTATTTCAAAAGGAAACTGAGTGCACTGGATCTCTTTTATCAGAGTAAAGGGTGCTGCATGCAAATGCATGTCACGCTTATCTGTAAGCCTTTTGGAAACCATGACTTTTGTTTTCAGGATGTGTCAGTGGTTAATGCTCTACGCTAGCCACTAGTATGCACTGACATTTGTGGTTATGATGTGAGAAGAAATATTTTTACGTGACGACATAAAATCACATGAGCCACTTCTTTGCACTGAAAGCTAATTTGAATTTCAGGGTCAAAACTATTGACAATGGCATTTTCTTGCTCTAAAATAATATTCTAAATGCATTTCTAAAAGCACCTTCCTGTTTCTAATTCTCTTTATTCCTACAGGGCTCTGCATTGTTTTAAAAGATTGCACATATTTTACCCACCGCCTTGCCGCTTACCGTAATCTATGTATTTTTGTTAATCTCTTTCACACACACACTCGCACAAAAAGAGGGTTATTGGGAAAAGTTTAAGTGAATACGCATAAGCTGAATCCTGCTCGCTCAGCGGACACATCTCTTGGATTTAATAGTCACTCATCTGCAGCAGCAAGAAGCAGCTAAATTTGTCGCTGCCTGATCTGCTGTGGAGAGTGCCTAAGGTATGAGCATCAGCAGATTTCACACAGGGACTAATCCCGCTTTTTTTTTTGGAGGCTGATTACTGTATTTTGAGGTTTGTGTAACTGTGTCAACATTTTTCATTACTGCATGAGCATACTGTACGTTCCACCAGCCCGTGGTGCAAAACTCCATGCTGCAGAGAGGAAAACTGGTCTAATTTAGTGCACACACCTCAGGAGCAGCTTGCGGTGGTGTGCTGTTCACATTCCTGCTGTTTTCTGCCCGCGTGCTGACTCTGCAAATCTGCGTCGCTCTGCTCACTTCTCGCTTCTCTTTCTTTTTCGAAACATCAGTTTTTGTCAGAGTTTTGCCACAATGCTGTCACAATCCACCGCAGAGCAGACAAAGTAACACAGAGGAGGAGAGGGATACTGGGATAAGAAAAATCTGCAGAGCAATCTTCAAACAGAGGCAGAGATGTGGTGTGAATTTCAAATCGGTGCCACGCTTCCAAATAACTCGAAAAACATATTGCTTCTAAATGTAAATTTATTCTGACTGGTCAAAGTTATGAGCTCTTCTGAAAACTTTTCATTGGAAATTTGTCAGTGAAGCCAGAGAGAAATGTAAAGCGTGGAAAAGAATGAGATTAACAAGTGTATGAAAATGGAGATATAAGATTTTTGCCCGACAGTGATGACACTATTTGGTTCTGTTTGCTGCAACACAATCTAAATAAATAAAATAAAATTTAGCCAAAGAAACAATAGACAAGAGTTAAAACTACAGTATGTAACTTTTACAAAAATAAAACGCAGAAGTCCACCGTCACAGCAGCTTAAGAATAATTTCTGTAGTCAAACAAAAGTCTTTAAATAAAGTAAGAAAAGGGAGGGATGAAATTATTTCTAATGTCCATTCTGTCACGTATGTTTTACTTCAACTAGGACGACTTAGGTAAATAGAGAAGGGAACCTGGAAGAAAACTTGATGGAGTCTGGAAAAGACTTTAAACTGTGTTGGAGGTTCACCTTCCAGCAGGTAACAATCCTAAACTTACATCCAGAGCTAAAACAGGACGGTTTGAATGGCGGATGTCCAAACTTTATAACTTTTTGTTACAAAACTGACAAGTCAGAAATATCTGGTGCCCAACAAAATATACACATTTCTAATAAAGACTCTTACTGTAATATTCTTTTAATTTATTCAACAATGTAAAAGTTTAATTAAACAAATAAACTGGTCAGATTTTTTGTTTTTGTATAGCCATAACGTAACCAGTAGGTTTGCCCTATTCTAAGAAATATTAGTCAGGTGCCAAATGAAAGAAATAGCTAAAGGTTTGTCAGTTCAGCGCAATAAGAACAGTGTTTCAGTGAAAAATAAAAAAGTACAAATAACATGTTTGTTTAAAGATGAATACTATAAGAAAATGTTGAGATGATTTCAATTTGAATAAAGTTTCCATCTGCATTCACCACATGTCCTGGGGAGCTAAATTTGTATTATTCTTGAATTATTCTTGAAACTGTTCTTTAGAGTGGCCCAGTCAAAGTCCTTAGATAGATCCAAGTGGAAATTTTTTTAATTGGTGTTCACAGTCCATCCAATCTGAGTGAACTTGATCTATTTTGTAAAGAAAAGTAAACAAAGATGCAAGTTTAATACATTTTAGTTCACATTCAGTTATTCTCTGCTTTATATTGATCACACATTCCAATAAAATGCATTAAGGTTTATGACTTAAGCCACTACAGAGCCAATCTCTGGACTATTATTGCTTTAGGGATAAGTAGGGATAAGTAAAAATTAGCCAATAGACAGTCTAATAGTCTAAAATCAAACGACTGGAAGTATGTCAAAGATCAGGATCTGCACCAAGTAAAACATTTAGATAAATGGATGACAAGTTATAAATTTGACAGCCGTCTGAATTAATGTTTTGATTGTTTATTCTATGTTACATGACTTTGTGTTTTTATGTTTGTTATGATGTAAAGCACTTTGAAATGCCTTGCTGCTGAAATGTGCTATACAAATAAAATTTGATTTGATTTGATTTTGATTTGATATTTATGAAGGGATGGAAATCCTCAACTCACCACACAGACTCTTCATTTCACTCTTTAATTTCACTCCGTTTGGTAGTAATGACCCTTTTTCTAAAACTGAAGCCATTTTTAGACAGAACCTGACCCAGCAAATCTTGTTTTCATATATGGATTATAATTATGGAAAAAATATGGATCCTAATTTTACTGAAGGCGCTCCTATCTTTAGAAAAACTACGGCTGATCCTCGCAGGCGTTCTCAACATGCAGGCTGTGCAGTTTAGTGATGAGCTTTAAAGTGCTGAGTCTTTAAAAAAATCACTCTGTGATTGCAACTTTTTAATACTATAGTGTTTTTTCCTGTTAAAAAAACATCTAAATGTGTTTTTTGACAAGATATTGAAGGTTTTGTTGGTGTAAAAGTATTTAAATGTTCCTCCCAGATCAGTTTAAAGCCCAGTAGGAGGAAAATGTTGGCCGGTGAGTTTGTGCGAAGACATGATTCTCATTTTGCTGGAGGAAGTTATAAAGTCATGCCTGTAGATGAGAGTGACCGAGTGATTCTGTCCTGAACCAAACTGCATGGTGAGCAAATCACAGCCAACACAAACGCAGTCTCAGAGGGCGCCGGGTTCGCAGAGCTTTCTGGATATTTCAACCTGCGTGATGCAGAACAGCAAATAAACTGTCCTGCTGTGTGGATTTAAAGTAGACTCAAACGCAGCAGGCGGAGGCGGATTTGAATGAAAAAATGGAGAAAAAACATTGAAAACAAAAATTATGGAGGACAAAGGGAGCCAGAGTAGAACAAAAAAATCACTGGGAAGTAACGAGATTTAACAAGAGTAACCAGATAACTTTTTAATGAGTTGAATGACACCAGCTGCATTTCCACTTACCATTTAACTTCACAATTTGACTTTTCAAAATAAATGAGCTTAATAGAAACATGCTCAGTTCAGAAAAAAACTCATATTTTTTGCTAAAAGATGCGGTCATGCTGGGATCAGGTGGTCAAAATTAGTGTATTATGCAAAAATGCTAAATTTATTTGTAATTTTTTCCAGTCGTGATCAGCAGCAACATGTTGTTAAAAAAGATGCAGAAAATGACAGGAAGTGGTCGGAAGAATTTTGTACGATTTATTCATGTGAATTTTTAATTACGTTTCTTATTGGAAATTCAGCAATTATGAAATGGATGTTTTTGTTTTTTTTTACATTAGTGAAATATCGACAAAATTTTGTGTCCGTTTGTAATGGAAACAGCTCCTGTCTCAGTGTTTTTTGGGCCGTTCTCTGCGAACCCAAGAAATTGATGTGAGTGAAAATCCCCGTCTGTTGAAGCGGCTCATCTGGGAGCAACAACAAGTCACTTAAATCCTTTTCTCCTCGTTCTGGTGCTCAGTTTGATCTCCAGCTGATCTTTGTTTGCCGCCCGGCTTCTACTGGAGAACCTGCGTTTTCTTCAGTCGAGTTTTTACATTTAAGTGTAAGAAAAAGAAAATCAAACCGAAGACGTTGCTTCCTTTAAACGTCTCATGCAGCTTTTTCTGTCCCCAGTGGAGAAGTCATTGCAAATCCGTGGAGATTTGAGTTCAAAAACATTAAACACCGACTTAAATTCAGAGTCACTCGCTCTGGCCCGGTTCACTTCCACAGCTGACCGCTGGCTATTAAGTCAAGTGGTTTCTGGCGCTCTCCAGCTCGGGTCTGATGTCTTCTCTGCCGGCTCTGTCCTCTGCAGACTCTCGCATACAGAGACATGCTGAGCATCATTAAGCAGCACTCTGCTCTGTTCTCCTCAGGCTCACGAGTAGCAGGCATGTGAATATGGAGAGTTCTCACTGTTTGATGTGGGAGAGGAGTCAGAAAAGCCCAGAGAACGCGCTGGCAACAGTTTTTACCTCACAGGAATGTCTAACTTGGTAAAAGTGTTGATTTGAAGCGCCTTTGAACTCGCTGGGCTGTTTACCTGCAGATAAACGCGGTAATGAATGATAGAGGCAATACCTGCATGTCCAATAAGAAGACACCTGCTTCACCTGCTTCTTTGATGCCAGAAACTCACTTTCCGGCATCAAAGCAGCTGATAATGATAATGGTTCCGAGCCATCACCCCATATTAGAGCTAATTTAAAGTTTCTCTGTTTAATCCCCGTCTGTCGTACTTAAAGTTTATGAGTTGTGTGCTCTACCTGCCATTGTGCAGCACAAAGATACACAGCGGCTCTGACCCACTTTCATCTGTCCTAAAAGACGGGTTCAGGCGCAAACAGTCCTAATTGGTGGAAGGCTTGTCACCGGTGCTGCTTCCAGCCTCGGCTTTTGAGATGCACTCCAGCGTGAAGCGTCAGGATTTTCAAATGTCACATGTGAGCTCACACAGCTCTTCACTAACAAGCAAGCGTTAACCTCGGCTCTGTGAAAACGAGAGGATCCTCATTTGCTCTCCTCATATCAGCACATGAAGAGACGTTGCTTTTATTCTGTTTGCCACAAACGTCTTCAGAGTTTCTTCTTATGTTTTCATCCTTTAAAACTGTGGTTAGAAACAGCTGGAAGAGAAGCATCTTGTTTATGTGCAACCATATCTGCATATTTGTTACTGATGTGAGGAACCAGCAAAATGTTTGCATTGCGCTTTGATAGGATGGATGTAGTGACTAAAGCATCTATTCAGCATGCAAACAGGCTGTAATGGTTGTCATAGAGATTCAATCTGTTTTCTCACTTCGTAGTCCAGTAGATGTTTTGGGCCTCAGTTGGATCAGAGTTGCTGCATTCTGCTGGTGCAAGTTTGTTTTCACCAAACCGTTTGTCAAACGAACTGCAGCCTGGCTTCTGAAAAGCGTTTTCCCCTGAGGTGATGCTGGGAGGGCCAGCCCTGATAAGCAGTTCTTTATGTAAAGAAAACTTTCTTCTTTTCATCTTCTGAGCTGCCACTTCCTCTGAGCATGTCATGTATTTCTATATATTGTTGGCAGAGGTTTTTCACCTGTGTTCAGCTCTGCTGTGTGCTTGGGTGAATCCCACAGCCTTGGCTTTCACACTAATTAGCTTGAAATCTTTCTCCTCGTTGTTCGTACTTGGCAGCAGTTGTGAGATACTTCCATCAGACCATGTTGCTATCCTGAGTTTTCATCTCGTCTTCCCTCCACGCCTGTTTTGGTTGTGTGTACCCACAATGCCCTGCATTTGGTTCACTGAAGGAGACAGGATGCTTTGTGGTGGAGAAACTCCTGAAATCACCTGTGTGCGCGCCGACGCTGAACTTTCTTAAATCATTAGTGTTAATTAGCTCAGAGCCACTCAGATGAATCAGAATTATGACATTTACTTACATTAAATGACTTTGAACTGTTCAAAATAAACCAGTAGACAATCCCAGTAGCTTCTCAGCTAACATTTGTCAACTCCTTTGGCTTGCATCTCTGGCCTCGCTTCTTTCGCCAACGACTTACTGCCACCTCCAAATCTATGACTGGTTTTTCTCACTTTAAATTTTAAAAACAAACTTCTGCTCCCTGCAGGACAGCTCAACAGAGCCAGATTTGCTCTGTGCTTCATGTCACCCTGGCACAGATAGAAATCACTCCCATTTACTTTGGGACATTACAGTTTTTGAAATATAAAATGCAAACTTTATTTTATACTTTTATTTTATTATTACCATTTTCAGTATTTTCTCCTCATTTCACCACTGAAGAATGTGACGTCATCTTGTGACGTCGCCTGTTTCAACATCAGCTCAAAATGCAGTAAGTTTTCATAACGATTATATATATTATGTGTATCAGGCTGTAACTCATTATTATTTTCATAACTGTCTATTCCATCAATTATTCTGAATCTTAATTGAATAACAAGATCATTAAATCTGCACATTCTGCAGATTTCTATAGACTTTTTATACAATATTAGATATTATAGGTGTCATCTGTAGTCCAGAAAATACGGTAATAATTAGACAGCAAAAGATGTTTTAGCGGGAAATTTTTATTTATTTGTTGTTTTTTTACCAGACTTTGAATTGGATGAAGCCACATATTTACAGGAAAAGCTTGTTTCATTTTATCTTAAATGGAAGATGTACATGTTTTTTTTAAATACAGTTTTGGATTAATTACTTCTTTGAGTATGTTATTTCCCAAATTAACATTTTTGATTCTGTGTACTCCAGTTATCGATTAATCTGTTATTAAATAGTTGAAGATCATTTCGATAACTGATTTGATTATTCGTTTCTGCCTTGACACATGTCTGAGTCAACGTTGTCTGCTCTTCTTTCTATCACAAACACGTGATAGACATCTTTGCCTATCTTTCCCATTTTGAACAGTAGCAAAGAGAATTGGGCCTCTGTGTCGCATCATAATTAAACCCCAAAGGGAAATGAGAAGTCCTAACTTACTAAAAAACAACAACTCGGCAACCAACTTAAAATAAAGTATCATACAAAACAAAAATATTTCTATTACACTGGAATTGTTGATGCCAATAAGTGTGATATTGATGATTATACATTGTTTTGTCAATTGAATTGCCTAATTGAGTGCTGGACTATTGTACATACAGGCCACATTTATTTAAAGACTTCTTGCTATGCGTGGTTCTGATAAGTTTGCAGGTTGCTTTGCTAGCAGTGATGTTTAGCTGGAAAACTCTTTTGCATAACAGAGAAAAGGTTTCGTCTACCAGACTAAACAATAGTTCGCAAAGGGAATAAACTGTTTTTATGTACGCTTCTGTCTTTGCGGCTGTGGCTGTCACTAAGGTTGTTTTTCTTCCACCTACACAGCAAGACACTTTTGAAGATTTTTCATCAAAGTCACAGTGGGAGATATTTAAAGTAAGCGATGTAGAAGTAGATGAGGCGGATTGCGGTAAAGTGCAAGCAGCAATAACTGCAGGTATTGTTTTTTTCCTCTGTTTTACTTTTTCTTTCTCATCCTCTGTAATTAATTAGAGATGTTTTTAAAGACATAATGCACACACTGAAGAGCTTGTGACCTTTTGTTCGAGCAGATATCCCTTCTCTCTCTATGACTCCCCTGCACTTAGAGTGTGGAAATCTGTAACCTGTGTGAGTTTTACTCAGAGCTGAGAGGAGAAATTTCAGTGTGGAGTGGTTTCATCAGGTGGAGGATTATGAAAACCATCAGAGTTTTTATGCCCAATCAATGATCTGACTCCCCTCTGAGCTCTTGTGTTTCTGAAGTCTTTGACTCAAAGAGTAGAAGAACAGCGAGGCTTTTCTCTGTCTCTTATTCCTCTCACTAGGTGGCACACTGATCAAAGTTATGCCAAATCAGCTTCACCCATTAAACCGAAGTAGAGCGCAGTCTGAAAAAAGTATGGGTTATTACTCAGTCATGAATTAGCGTCAGAATAGATGTGCGATGACCTTTACCATTCATCTTTGTTGGTAATTGCATGTTATTAAAAGTGGGGGCATTTAAAAAGATAAAAGGTTCAGATTATCGAGTATAATAAATAATTTATGCCTTAAATGTCAAATATTTTACTGGAATATGCTCTGTAATGGCAATAAGAGTTAGAATGAATCAAGTTTCTAATGATAAAAGAGAAGGATGGTTTTTATTTCAGTGTTGCAGTGAAGGCTCAGAGCTACCAGATGGTGGCAGTGTTGCCACGATCATTTTGGATTCCCTGTTTTAGGGTTTTTATGTTGGGATGGAGAAGTTGTCATGCTGAGATTATGATAGCTCAATTGAAGAGTGCCAGAAAGGCTTTTATCTCCTCTGCTTAGATTTTTTTTTTTTTTTGCTGGAAATGAGATCTGCATATTCTACATTTGCAGATAAGAGTTGTGTGAAGCGAAGCTGCTGTAGAGCAGAAATGTTGAGAGATGTGTTTGATCAGATGTCTGGCTGATCCCATTAATCTTAAATCCTTCAGATTATGGTGATGTCTGGTTTCATCCTCATATTTTGGCTTCATGAAAGAAATCCTTAAGCAAATTAAATCTTTTACACCTGAAGATCAGCTTCATGTGTTTAGGGAGTCTTTTGTCTTTGTTCATTAGTTTTATTTTATTCTCAGGCAAATTTTAAGTTATTTTGCTCATTAAAGGAAAAGAGTTACTGACCTCTTTGCTAAATCATGAACTAACAGTGAATAAGCACATCTTTTATTAATCTTCACTCACCCGATTACTGCTAAACTCTTACAAACAAAACACTTTAAAGACAACCTGTTATGAATCCTTGAACAAGTTAATGGTCTACAAAAGATGTTAATTTAATTTTTTTTTTTTTTTGCACAAAGTCATTGTTAAAACTTAAATAACTGTGTAGAAAAGATATATGTGTAATTACCTGCAGAAATGTTATTTGAAATGTATAAAACTGTGCAAATACCAATAACTGACCAGACTGATGTTTTAGTCTGGTCAGTTCTGCCTGTTTCGAGCTCCTTTCAGAATGAGCTGTTTCAGAACATTTTGTCACTTTAAATCCAAATAAGCTGCTTCTGGCCACGCCTCCAAATCAACGTTTACAGTGGCACTTGAAAACGGCTGCAAAAAGATGCGCAATAATTCAACCGTACATCTTTGAAAAGCAGAAGTGGAGCCTCCCTGCGCAACCAGCAAAATGCAGCAAGTGGTTTCTGAATAGTAAGTCTACAATATCACATTAGTCTTTTCCAGAAGTCATTGTACAGCACAGACAGGAGTAAAACCAGCTGGCTGGAGTTCTGCTGGGGTTGCTAGGTAACCGACGGAACTCTGCTGGAGTTGCTAGGTAACAGGGCAGTGCCTGCTGATTTGTGACGTTACTTTTGCAAAAAACAACTGGTTGGCTGTTTTTTTTAAGAGCTTGAGCTGGTTTTAGAAACAATTGAGACCCAAAAGGAAGTACAAAATAAAAATATTTCATTGGTTTCCTATAATAGGCCCTGTCTGAAAATATGACGTTGCTAAAAGAGCTTAAACAGAAACACAAAAAGCCGCCATCCACCCACAAAGGTAGAAAACATGGACATGGAATCTTTCTAGGAATGGCTCATCTATAAAAATAACTCCAAGAGTTCATCAGCGACTCGTCCAGGAGGTTACAGAAGAGCTTCAACCGCAGACCTCACTTCTCTCGGTTGATGTCAGTGTCGATCATTCCACGGTAAGATGGAGACTGACACCCCCCGCTGACACCGGTTCCTCCCATCGATGTAGATTACCGCCTCCAGTGCCTCAGCTCTGCTTCAGAAAGATAATTCATCCTTCCAGAAAGCAAAAATGGTTCAGCAGAGGTTCAGGAAGCTTGATGAGGTCGACTCTAAAGACAAGGATCGAGAATGAGAGAGTGAACGAGTTCAATCCACGGAGGCATCAACTCGCTAAACCCAGAACTTATAGAATCTGCTGCTGTCATGTTGGCGCCAGATACCATAACATAGATTTATGAATCTGATGGAGTTAATGTCTTTTTAACGGTTCAGTGCTGTTTTGGCAGCAGAACTGGGACCCACGCAGTATTAGGCAGGGGGTCCTAATGCTAATTATGTAAAAGACCAGCATGCTACCAGAAATTTTGCTTGGACTGAAAACTTTGCAGCTTACATACAGAAAGGAACAGAAAATGGAGCTTAGAAAGAGTAAAAGTTGATTTACATGACTCTAATAAAATGTGCTATGGAGTTAGAATAGAAAGGAAAAAGCCTTTATTGTCCCACAGTGGGAAAATTCAGGTGTAAAAGCAGCAAATTGACAGGACACTGAGGTTCATACAAAGACAAAAGTCTATATATATATATATATATATATATATATATATATCGGCCAGGCATGAGCAACATTGTTTTGAAGAGGGAGTGAAAATGGCCGACCTATGGGGAACCCATGCAGGTGAGGAGGCTTATTGCCAAGCAGACAAAACTTCATCCAACTAAACGAAAGAGATGAGCGGTGGAAGACAGACAAACACAAGAAAGGAATTTGGTTTTCACAACAAATATGGACACAGAAATTCAGAGGCATGAAGAGTTTCTTTGAAATGCAAAAACAAAATTGTGTTTGGGCCATGCTATTTGCCCAACATGCATGATATCTATGTACTATAAAGCTGAAACAGCTTCATTAAAGACAAAATTAAGCTATTCAAGCTTTTGTATAAGGAAATGGTTTACACAAAATATGAGAAACTGTCTTGATGTATTATGTTGTTGTTGCACAATTATTTTTGTTGATATTATTACAGCTATTATTAGCATGTCATTGAACGTATTGGAAGAGTCTGAAAATAGAAAGGAGATATGTTGATATAGTACTTATAAATGGGATGAGATCATTTTGTTGCTGGAGAAGCAGCAGGATTTAATAGATTTATAACCATTCCTTTGAAAGTTTATTTATTGTACAGCTGTACATTTATTTATAACTTGGCACATTCAATAAAATATGAAATACAAATGAAAGTAGCAGGCAGGTGTTGTGGGTCAAATGTTTTTGATTAATTGATCCCAAACGAGTGTGACTCTCTCAATTAAAAACAGGATTTTGGTGGCTTGCTGTTCTGGAACGTAGACGGCAGCTGACGCAGTACCAAGAGCGAGAAACTGCAGCAGTGATCCCAGTGAAGCAGTTATTGTTGCCAGTCCATTTTTACAGGAGGTTCCCAGCAAGTTGACCCAAAGCTGTGCAGTGCCAAGACAAATTACCTACCAATAACTTTTAGTCTAGATTCCTGTGCAAATGTCTTAGTTTTGTCATATTTCAAGTTTATAAGTACATTTTCATCAAGGTAGGAACTTGTTTTAAGTAAATAATTCCTTTATATTCATGAAAAAGTACTAGTTCCACTTTCAGATTAATTCACTAGTAACTTTGCAAGAATATGTTGTTAAAAGTGAAATAATCTGCCAGTGGAGCTATGTTGTACTTTTTCATGAACATTAAGGAATTACTGACTGAAAAGTTAGTTGTAAGTTTGTTTGTTTTATTTCAAGCTCAACTAAAGTGTTTTTGCACTACAAAACCGCAAATCTACAGCAGAATTGAAAAAAAGTGAAAAATTGAGCTGTTGCAATGGTCCAGTCAAAGCTCAGAGCTCAACTTGGTTTAAATGTTGAGGATGTTTGTATCAGCCAACAAATGCAAGATTCATGGACTGAATAAATATTGTGTAGAGAAGTAAGAAAAAACAAACTCAACAACAAACAGAAAGCTAGATGCCTTTATGAGATGTATTTTATTTATTTTCATTTACTTTGGCTGGACTAACCATACCTCACCAGTATTTTTTAATACAAACTTTAATATCCTGTTTAAAGTGAATAGAATATTAAGATAGAGGCAGGCATTTCCTGTTCATTTTGCAATGTTTTGTTGCAGGAACTTGGTCAAAACAAAAGAGAGAATAACTGTAGGCCTGTTGCCATAACACAGTTAGCTGGATGATAAATTGTCCCAGAAGGTATTGTGATAAATTATAATATTGTTGTTTTGAGACAGATTTTAATCAATATAAATGCAATCACACATTCTCAAAGATTCATAAACTTTAAATTCTACTGAATGTTTAACATTGGATCTGGAAGATGTTTTAAATATCCGAAATAAATAAACAAAACTACGAATAAAATGGATCATGAAGTCTCTGTAAATTAGATTGTCCTTCAAAAGAAGGGCTATTTGAGACCAAAGCAGGAGACTGAAGACTTTTGTCAAGCAGTTTTTGGCAGAAAGAGGAAAATGATGAATTAGTGAAATTGTTTTATTGCTTATTCTGACAGGCCTTCATAGCAGAGCCATAATGGATTTAAGACTAAAGAGGTTTTTCCAAATTTTACACGATCCAACCTTTTTAATTAAGAGACTAGCAGCTTAATCCGGTGAGAAAGCAGCAACCTCCAGACCTGAATCAAAGTAAAGCAGTCTCCTTTTCAGTATTGTGTGAATATTTAGTTGTGAAGTGATTAAAATGTGGCTGCGTTTTCTCTGTTGGGATTGCTGTGGATTTTTCAAACTCCCTGATCATTTCTACTGATTCTGAGCCCTTTTGGCGTCGAAAAGCAACATGTTTGGAGCAGTTTCAAATTGCTTTGGCTGAGACGGCCCGACAGCCGAACCGAGCGGACTCCAACTCCAACAGAAGCAGAGGATTTCGTTTTATTTGCTTTTTAGCAATGTTTCTCACAAGAGAGTTGTTTGAACTCATTTAGCTGCATCTCAGACATCTGCCTTGAAAAAGACTCCAGTGATAACAACGATAACACAAAATGGGAGTGATTACTTCTCTGTGCGCGGGGACTTCGTGTTATGAGAGAGTTTTGTCCTTTTTTTAATACGGAGATTAAATCCTCTCTTCTAAAACACTGTACCGGCTGACTGAACACCAACATGCCTCATTAGAGTCTCATTGTTGATGTTGTTTTTCTGCTGTGGGTGGCAACAAGGATTGTAATGAGCTGTCTGCATCTCACAGTCAGCAGCCACTGAGGGCCACCTGTGTGTAGGAGTGCGCTTCACAAAAAGTACAATATCCCTCTGATTTAAATGATTGCATGCCATTACATCATGGTAATATTACCTTCTAACAATTAAAAAGACAGAGATGTGGGAAATGAACGCATCCAAGGCATATTTTATACACACTGTGTCCTCGGGGGAACTTTATTACCTAACTTTAGCAAAAATAAATGTTCAGTAAGTCGAGTAACTTGAACTTTTAAACTTGTTTTTGACTCAAAATGTCTTCCATACATCCCTCCCTTTAGTTTCATCCATCCATCTTTGCAGAATCAGAGAGAATCTCCATTGGTCGTTGGGTGAGAACAAGGCGAATTAAGCATCAATTAGCAATACCACAACGTGTGCTGGGACAGAAGTAAATAAAAAAAATAAAAACTCTGGCATTGAATTTAATCTTTCTTTATTTCCATCCAAATTCAGGAACTGCGTCCTTTAAAGATTCCATTTGAAAGCTGATTGAATTACCACAATGTCTAAATTTCAAGGCTTTTTCATATGAGGTCCACAAATACGACCTCTTTTTTTTTTTTTTTCCTCAATTTGAAGAATTTGGTCTGTCTTATCCTTCACAGCACAGCAAATCCCAAGATTTATTGCAGGCTGAATTTAAAATTTAAGTGTGTTTAAAATTTGGTGGTACAACATGAGCTCTATTATTAAAAATTCAGGTTTTTTTGCACGTTTTTGTGCTTTCATTTGGGTTTCTACGGCTTCTAGAAACGGTGCTGGAAACAACCCGCCCCGCTGTTTTCTGGCAATATGTTAATGTTATTTGGTTAATGAGTCGTGTCAAAAGCCTCTCCGACAGTCAAGTCAGAATCGGCAGGCGTTCCCCGTTACCTAGCAACCCTCAGCCGGGGCCCTACCCCGTTACCTAGCAACCCAAACTCCCCACGTTCCTTACCGTTGTGTCATACGACAATCTGTTTGCTGCCATTTTCACAGGCAAGTCAAAGTTCAGTCGGGGGCGTGGCCAGCAGCAGCTCATTTGGATTTAAAGTGACAAGACGCCCTAAAACGTCTCAGAACAGGCAGAACTGAGCAGAATAAAATCTCACTATCTGAGAAAGATTATGTTTTGTATGACCCATACACCTCATGTCAGGACGCATAATAGGTCACCTTTGAAGTGGTTCTGTTGTTGGGCTCTCATTACTCATGAATTTTAACACTATTAAAATATATTTAATTAGTTATTAATTTAATTAGTTAGAAAGTTTTGAATAAGCAAAAAAGAAAAACGTTTGGGCCGCATTTTGCTAGCTTTAGTCTGGGCTGTCATGGTTGCTAGGCAACCAGATATACACTATGATAAAGGTTCAGATCAGATGTGCCAAACTCGAGGCCTGTGGGCCAAATCTGGCCCGCCGTAGCTTTTTAAGTGGCCCTCTAGACGCCATATTGCTCTAGTTTGTCACAAATCTGTAAAATTTAAGCAAAATCAACAGATATACAAATTTTTTTTCCCACCCTAATTTTTACAGCATATTTTTCTCAAAATTGGCCAAAAACATTGGGTTTCAGCGACTGCTGCCTCAGCCTTACGTGATGTCAAGTATGGCGTTTAAAAAAAAAGTCACATTTAACAACAGCACAAATATTTCTAAATTAACACCACAAAATCTGTGATTCTGATAGCAAAAATCCACAAAAACAATCACAACATCCTGGACAGACTGATCAGTGTGAAAAGATGTTTAAGATTATTTCATTTTAAGGGCCACTTACTGAATGCACAAACAAACAGATGTTTATTGATATTTTAACAGTTTAATGGGGTTTATCAATAGAGTCTGACATTCAGATTTCTCATATGGCCCAAAATGAAAATGAGTTTGACACCCCTGCTCATTTATTTACCTTAATAAATAACGTGTTTCTGACCTCACTGAAAACAGCACTGCAGACTAAATAACTCAGTTATTCTCTTCAGTTTGACGATAGAAAATATCAATGTTGTTGGGAGAGGTGGTAATAATCCAGGATATCTGAGAGAATGGATTAAAATCCTTCAAAACAAAAAAAAATTAAGTGTGGCACACTTTCTGTTTTTAAAAAACATCACAATGATGAACTTCTACTGACCAAACCCAATCAAAATTGTCTGAACATTTGCGTGAACTGGAGTAGTGACGTTCTCACGTTGGGTTCAGGGAACCGAGGCTAACAGTCATATTTACTCTGTTTGCCACAAAGAAAATGACACAAAATCAAACAAACTGGAGTGACAGTGAAAGTTTTTCCGACCTATAGCCAAAAACCTGACGTTTAGAAAATGGTAAAATCTGGATTTTAACGTTGGCCAGAATGTTGGCTCGACATTCTGCTGCAGAAACCTGAGAAATTATCATTTCTGACGGAAAGTTGTTTATTCTTCTAGAAATCACTGAATCAGTTTAATCTCATCTATCCAGTACATATCTCTTATGCATTAGTGGTGAGACATTTCACTGTTTTCCAGAGTTAGATAAAAGGAAATAATAGCGATGTCTTCATTTCTAGACTAGATTTGCGTCTGATTGAATATCACTAATTTGCTGTTTCCCTGTTAAATCCACTTAATCGCCATGATGAATAAATAAATGTGTTGGAAACGTATCGCTGACCTGGAGTCGAGCATTGGTCAGAGAGGAATCTGCACAAGGTTGAGGCAAACGTTTATTGCCAATGCAAGTGCGGTTCTGAAATTTTCTTTCAGGACTTTTTGTTTGTGGCCAGATTTTGCCCGGTGATACCGAGTGTTGACATGGGCCTATTCGTGGTTGTCATCCCAAAGTTTTCATCATAAAAAGCCGCCTGTCTGTTTGTGGAAGAATGCATTCAAGATGTGAAATTGAAATGGGAGGCAGTGCCTGCTTCCTGGCTCTGACAGCATGTCATTTTCAGCAGCAGCATGCCATTACCTGGAGTGTTTGGCCATCTTCTGGCTGCAGAGGTCCACCTTGTAAATGTTGAATGTGAAATAGGAATCCAGTCATCAGCTGCTGTCGTAAACAGTTTACCCCCGTGTCTTCACACCCCCTTCCTAAACCTCGCCGCCATCCTCTGATTTGATCCGCAGGATGATGCTCTATCTGCTCGCTGCTTGTAAACATGCCTCTCTTTGCTGAGCTTCTGCAGGTTAAGAAAAGCCTGGATGGTGCGGCCAAAAATCTTTGATCAATTCTAAAAATAAATAAATAAATCCCGACCTTGACTGTCACTGGTGACTCACATATTGCCTCAGTCACTCTGTCACTCCTGACCAAATTCCCCTCTCAGCCTGAACAGAGCTGAGGAAAAACAAAAAATAACGTATGAATTATGTAATTATGTACAACATATGCACAGCACATGTTTGCACCATTTTGACGGTATAATGAACACATGGAACCAGGAGTGCACCGATTTATTGGCACTGATTTCCTCAACTCTTTCATATATGAATTATCATTTATGTCAGGATTTTTTTGTTTTTGATTTTATATTTTAAGGTATTTAAAAAAAGGTAAGAAAAAAATTGCTAAATAAATGTTTTTTCTAGGTGATGAGTTGTAATTTTCTCCAAATACAAAGTTGTTATTTGGAATCAGTAGAGTTGTGATGTCACATTGGCGTGTCACGATAACAGATTTTGCTGTGCGATTAATTGTCTCAGAAATTATCGTGATAAATGATAATATTGTTTGAAGACCTTTTCACACTGATTTAATGGAAATTACGTAATAATACATGTGATTTTCTGCCAAAGATAGATACACTTTATTCTCAAAAGAACACTTAACACTGTAACTGATAAATAAAATTTTTGATAAAATAATTGCTTTATGTCCAGGTTTATTTATTCAGTTATTGAATGATTTGTTACTTTTTTGGCTTCTTGGGGGATAAATATATCCTCCCAGCTTTGAGGGCTGCATTGTGTTCAGTCCAAAAGAAGAAAATCACAGCAGACATTATTACAGCAGCTCTAATCACTACACAGCGGATTATATAATGGTCTGAAAGTGAATTTCTAAGTCTCTGTAATTGATTTAGCCTAATAATGCTCGTCTTGTCCAAATGAGGGATTATTCTGAGCAGAATAACAGTTCTCATGGATGGAGGAAACGTCTCAGATCACTAAAGGCTGATCCAGAAAAGGGCCAAAGCTTGACAAGAGACACAAAGATGTTTTTGAATGTGTTTTTTGTTTTTTTTGCAGCTGTCCAGTCTCTGAACAGCCTGAACGACCAGATCGCTCAGTTCATGGTGACCCGACCCTGCAGTCTGGCTGATGAGGAGGAGGCCTTCATCCCCGGAGAGAGGGACACCCTCAGGAAGTCCATGACCCTGATGAGACACCTGCTAATGGACGCTCAGGTAACGACACCTTCTCTCAATGAGATGCAGGATAATTCAAATAAACCATTTAGTCTTGGTTCTACAATCATGCTTTTCTTTTTGGGTAATTGACAGTTTAGTGGAACCTCTACAAAGATGCCGTGGTTTAGTTTTGACTTCTGGAACAGCTAAATGTTGATCTCTAAGTTTAAAAACAAACAAACAAATGCTACATTTGTAGTGAATAATCTGGATCAGACAGAAAGACACACAAACTGTTGCTTTTTGTTTTCTGTCCAGTACAACTGTGTAAGTTTATTTAAAATCAGTGTAAATTTAAGTTACTATACTTTTCTCTCCAGAATAATTCAGATTTTTAAGTTCTCTGTAAGATCTGTTCAAATCATTCAAAAATACTAATTTAAAAATACTTTAAACCCATAACAATACAGGATCAGTTGCTCTGCAGAATTGTATTATTGTCTGAGTTCAATTCACAAAGCCTTTTGTAAAATGAATAGTTGTTTGAGTAAAATGTGAATATTTGGCTGGTAATCTACTTGTAAAAGTGGATTCTTTTAAAACTACTTTACAGAGCAAAACAATGTTTCTGTGCTGAGGCATTTTACCCACATTTAATTGCATTAAGCATGAATTTAAGAGAAAATGCACTAATATGTACATTTATATTCAATTACTTCACCTGAAGGAATATTTTCTAATCTTAAACACAAGAGCTCTTTGTGTCACAAAAAATCTTCCAGTGGTGGTAATTATAACAAAAGAGAGGAGAAAATTAATAAAATAAGATAAAATGAGTCCCATTAATAGAAACTAAGAAGTCTTTTTCTCTGTTATTTACGTTACAAAAAGAAGCACCAATGTTTCTTTTTAATTTTACATCATCGACATGTGAATCAAAACTTTGCATGTCTTAATAAATCAATAAAATAGATTAATTGTCCCAAAGGGTTTTATAATCTGCAGCAGTGCAATATAAATCTAAATCACCGCTTGCTGATTTAGAAACACTTTTCTTAATAAAATCTTTGTGATTCAGTCCTCAAATTTCCAGAGAGACCTGGATCTTACTCAAAGATTTCTGTGAGAAAATATTTTTCTTTGACTTTCTTATGTTTTTTCTGCAGCTGCTGTTTGTAGAATTGTGACAAAAATGATCAAATGGTTTTGTCTGCTGGACTTGATTCATCTTTTACATCTACATAAATTTAGTGTGAAAACAAAGCAAAGAAAATTAAAAACAATTTGAGTAGTTAGATTTTTTTTCCTTTATTCTTTTACAAAAAAGATGAAAATTATTCAAAAATTGATGGAATTGACAACAAATCTAATAAGAAAACTTTGAGTTTTGTTCATAACTTTATGTCACACTTTGTATTTTAGAAGTTACTTTTATTAATCTATAGGAAAGTTTCCAACAAGCTGAGGGAAAACATTAACAGAACAAGCTTTTCCATGTATTTTCATTATTTCTCTAAAAGTTTTATTAGCGTCTTCTTCTTTAGACTGAACTAAGAGTCATTCTTCATTTCTCACAGTAAAGTGTCGGCCCAGCCCTGTGACAACTTTACCAATCTGAGGGAAACGATAAACAATTCGCTGCTGAACTTTGTAAAGTTAGTTTTTAATTCTCTTCTTGGCTGCCTGCTCTCTGTTCGCTGCAGCTTTAATAGTCTTACAGATTGAACAGGAATAATCTTTTGAGTTTAAAGAAAGAATCCTTTCCAAAGTAATAACTTTTTCTCTCTGTTTCTGCCTGCTGAGGAATGCTGCTTTTATGGATAATAAATAATCAACTTTCTCTGTTAGCACCTTTAAAATACAAGTGCAACTCGAATTGTTCTGCAGAGCAAGAACAAAGGCGCATAAATAAAGATCTAAAGGATGAAAGACGACAAAACATAAATGCAGAAGCAGTTTGCAAAAAGCAGTGCCTCCCCAGTTGGTGCATTACATAATGTACCAGAAGCAATAAAAGTAAAAATGATTTAATATAAAAGTAAATCAAAGATGGAACATAATATGTAGAGCAAAAAACTTATAAAAGTTGGTAATATTTTTTGCTTGAATGCAGAGGGAATGGAGGAAGCAAGCAGAAGCCTTGGCTTTATGCTGTTCCTGTTTATATAAATTATTGGTTTGTAAAGTAATACAGAAACAGAAAATCTTTATTTCGAGACAAAAAGGTAGTCCAAACCATATATACAAGTCTGGAAAACATTAAGAGCCCACTGCACTGAATCCCATTGAAAACCTCCTGGTTTTTCCACCAAATATTGATTTCTGATCTCTTCTTGAGTTAAAACATAAATATTGTTGTTTCTAAATGAATATGAACTTGTTTTCTTTGCATTATTAGAGGTCTGAAAGCTCTGCATCCTTTTGTTATTTTGACCATTTCTCATTTTCTGCAAATAAATACTAAACTTTTGCTTGGAGTCTCAGAGACATATTGTCAGTCATTCGTAGAATAAAAGAACAATGTTCATCGACATATACCTATAAAAAGTAAAATCAGGGAAACTGATCATTCTAGTCTCTTAATTTTTTCCAAAGATGTATATTCATAAAAATAAAAATAAATCCAGTACAAAAACTCCACTATCACAAATCATTTAACAATTATTCCAATGTTTAAAAAAAGCTAAAAGTGCATCGTCACAAAGTGTAGCAGTTGTCAGAGCTCTTATTATTAAGTTGTTTGATAAATCCAGGCGGTACATAAATTCATACATAAAATTCCTCATGTATGAGGAAAATTACAAAAGTTCCTAAGAGGATTTTTTGTTTTGCAATGTTGTTAATAACTTATCCTGAATCTGATTTCTATTATTTCACCCAATCGGTTGTTGATTCCACAGACAACAAACCAGGAAGATAAAATTCCCTCTTCTCCTCTTCCTGATGAGAAAATTATGGAAAAACACAAATCTAGTCAAATCCATAGTCTTGGTTTTCTGTCTCAGAGGAGAAAATTGTGGAAAACCAGTGAAACCACAGTGTTGCACTGTGGGAACAATCAGGAACGGCTGCGTTCATGTTAAAATGACCCGGCGCTTGACTTTCTGCCACCATGGTGAACATTGGCTAATTGCAGTAAATGTGAACATAGAGCAGCAGTAGGGGAGAAAAACACTCACTCAGATATGTATTTGTAATTGCAGATCATTGTGAACAGAAGGTGTGCAGCTTTTCACATTAATTTACAATCATGGCAAAGTAGAAATTAACCAGCTGAGTGGAAACGTATAATTACAACCACTACAGTTTAAAATGTGAACAAAATGTTTGTCAGAGCTGTTTGTGCTCTCTTTTGTTCAGTTTTGACACCATTCACACATAAACTGCAGGGTTTAAATGGTCCTGCTTCCTGGAATGAAAAGACACATTTTGTGGGCCTGCTGGATATTTCAGCCACAGTTTTCAGCTGCTAATTTAATACTTTGGAAACATTTCACCCTTCTGCGCAAAAAGCAGACATCGTCATGCTCTGCAGTCTTATTTGTCTGAAAAGCCATTAAAACAAGCAGTTGTGAATATCTGCATCTCATTTATGCAGTGAAAAATATAATATATGAGACCCACTTCAAAATAAAACTGAAAAAGTGACTTTATGATCCAAAGTTAACATGCAACTCACGTTTCAATCTCTCTAAAAATAATATTAATTGGTTTTCTGACGCAATATAAAACCCAAAACTAAAGATAGTTAGTTTTACTTAGTTACTTAATTGACGTTTGTTTATATGACAACTTACTAAACTGAACTTGATTTGATTATTTGAAAGAAATTAAGTCTTTTTTCTTTTTTTTTTTTTTTTAAGTTAGATCATCTGTCAATTTTTTATCTATTGTTGGTGAACACTGGATTGGTCTAATCAAAGTCCAAAATTTAAGATTTGTGGAAATACTTGCAAATTGAAGCTTTCTGTTGAATCTGAATGATGTCTTGTAAAGAGGAACAGGCAAAAAAATGTAAACCTGGTTTAGATCTGCCGCAAAAGTTGGCTCTGCAACGTCTTGACCGAGTTGGACTTACTACACATTTTTACATTTCTATCTGTAATAAAACCATGAATTTGTTTACTTTTACTTCACTGATGTGAGTTCATCTCTGCATGTTAGTTTGTTGTTATGAGGTGGCAGAATTTGACAAAAAGGTCAAGAGGTATGAATGCTTTTGTAAGATACTGCAGCATTTTTCATCTGTTTCATTATTGATTGCAAGAGAAAATCCTCGCAGAATGAAGAACATTTATGAATTACCGAATGTTTCTGAAGCGTAGAAACGAATATGTGACTCTGTGACCTCAGCTACCGACATCATGACCTTCTCACGCTGACAGAATAGTTTTAAATGTTCAGTTTTTGTTTTTTTTCTCCACAGAAGAGTCTAAATTGCTCCTAGGTGTGAGTATGAACTGTGATGGATTGATGACCTGCTCGCTTTCCGCCTGGCGATAGTTCAACTTAGCAGACTGAAAACGTCTGTGTGCAGGGCCACAAGGAATGATTTCTCCTACTGCACCTTTTCATTTCACTTATAAAGTTATTTATTTGTGTGTTAAGGCATATAAACCCCTTCATTCATTCATTCATTCAGTTGAAATATTGATCGAAGTGTCCCTCCATTCTCCCCCGCCACAGATGGGATGGTAATCGATCAGTGAGGAGTGACTCTCATTTGTCACTTTATTTTAACTTCCTTCTACTGTTTGATGAATGCTAAATAAATCCCGACACACTGATTCAATTGTACGAGCACCGTCGGCGTCGTGGATGATGGATGCCGAGCTCTGCCCTCGTTCTCCTGGAGATATTTTCTCAGACGCAGTGTCATTGATTAAAGGGAAGGTAATTCACCAAAAGGCCATTGCTTTCACCTCCACTCAGAGAGTCTGTTCCTCCTGTTAGCATTGGGAAGAGCGCGGATTATCTTACCAAGAAGTTGTACTTGTTGGGAAAAATAAAGCACACACCGCAGACTGACAGATTTCTCTGCCTGTTGGGTTTGTTTACGTCGGGTTGTTTCCTGTTTTTCACTCCGACGCGGCGACAAGCGGCCGTCTCTGTCAGCTGGAGGCTCGTCACTCTGAACTGACAGGAGAAAATATACCACAATGAGATTCTGACATTTATCTGCTGTAAACTTAGTCACATTTACTAGTGACAGAACTAGTACAATGTCCTAAAATACACATTATGTAATAAATACGCTGATTTTTATTTTTTTTATCTGCTCCTCTCCATATGGACATAACATAAAGAATAATTTCTGTTTTCCAAAGTCAAAATTTGTTGTGGATTCATTCGGAAACGTCTCTTTTAATAACTAGACAGAAGTCATAATTTTACTTTCAAAAGATACTCTAAGTTATCCAACTGACTTTTATTTAATTTGTCAAATTGTCATCACTTAAGAGCGCTACCTGCATGAGTAACCCTTCTATGTTCACCTTTTCTAAGCATACTGACCTCCGATACACAGATCAGGAGACAAGTTGCGGATTGAATGCCTTGCCCAGCAGCACAGAAACATAACCGAGGAAGCTGGAAATGAACCCGGAGATTCAAAAAATGCAAGACGACTGGTCACTGTGTCTCAGTGTATATCAGTATAACTTGGATGCTTTTCAATATTGTGTCCTCGATGTGTTTTTATTCTAAAAGAGAATATTTTTTTATTACATTTTGTCTGAGACTATAAAGTTACTTTCTCATTTACACAAATAAAAGCTGTTTGTGCCAGAGTTGGTTTGTTGTCAGAATTATGGTTTAACGTCGTTGCAGCAACTGACAGCATTTAGATTATTGTTAGGGTCTTTGTTGCCTTTAATTTTGCTAGTCAGATGGAGAATGGGCACATAGACAAGGGGGAAGACGTACAGCAAAGGTTCAAAGGTCAGGAATCAAACCCCTCACAGCTCTGCTGCAGTCTAATAATCTCTTTTCACATTGGTCTTAATAATCAAACTTTTTGGGGTAAACAACTGAAAAAGGTTCTCCAGATGACCCTGATTTTCCTGTTGTGATCTCCAGATGTAATAATTTACAGATTCCTTTTTTTAAGCGATCTGCAGCAGCCTGCCAGTCATCAGCAGTTATAATGCGGCCAGATTATGAATCAGATTTCTTTGTTCTCCACATCTGAAGGGGTCAAAGTCAAGTGCAGCAGCGTGGTCCCGTGTGGAGGAGCGGCTCTCGTCATGGAGAGGGGATTGCATCCATGAAGAGTCATGTTTCTGCTGTCAGGTGGAATATGAAATTAGATCCTCTACTCGTTTCACATCTGCGCTCTCAGTTGAAGTGCCAGCAGTCCAGTTCACAGCATCCAGCGTTTTGTGGTGCAAATTGCTTATGGAGACTTTGTTGATGAGAACATGGATTATCTAGATAATCTGACAGATTTCCTGATACTGTAGCTTAAAGAAATCATCAGATTATCACCGATATGGCCATTGCAATGCTGAGATTTAATTGTAAATGCCCTCTTTCTGAATGCTGTCCTCGAATTGATTGCCTCATTCGTCATGTGCACAGATGAATTATGCATGTGCTCGTTGCTATGCTCGGGTGAATAATCAAATGGTTTTCTGTGGGTGTGGAAGCTGTGAAACGGCGAACACTGGACCTCATTTGGTGCTTTTGTGAAGTCAGAAAAGCTCAGACAGTGACGTGACAATGGGCTGACAGCAGAGACTCTGCCCAGGTGATGATTTGGAGTCATCTTTGCAGTGTGCGCAGCCGACCAGCTCAGACAGAACAGCCAGTTTTAAGGGTCAGCAACCACATTTACGAAACTCGCCCTGTTCACCGCTCTACAAAAACCTTCGCTGCTCGTTTTAGGGGATTTTATAAAATCTAGAAAGGATCATGCTGAAGAATTTCTTGTGCTTTGCTGTTACAGCTTTTGCGTTATCTCCTTCAGCAGCTTCAGTCGATGTGAATGAAAAAGTACCAAAAAGAGCGTAGAGGAAACTCTTCACACAATGAATTAATTAGCAGTTACTCATTTCAAAAGGGCATACTGTGATCACAGCGGAAGCTCTCTGCAGCCTTGGCAGCTCAAGCAGCAACATCTATTTACTGCAACCATTCAGTGACTGATAAACTAATTATCCTGGACATAAATTCATCAGGCAACATGGGACCTGCAGCTACTCGACACTTTACAAAAACAAATCCTCACCAAGTGCATTTAGTCCAGTTTATAGTAAAATTGTCTTTCTGCACTTGAAATGAGACAAAAAAACTTACTATTAACTTTTCAGCAAGACAAACTGTAAATCATTTAATCCGCACTAAGTTGTCTACTGTCTTCTACTCTTTAAGTAAATTTAGCCAGTTTTAGAGTTTGAGCCTAAATGTGAGTTTGTGAAAGATAAACTTACAGTAGTAAGTTGTGTTAACTTTTTATTAATGTTGTCAAACCTCCAGGCATTGAATAAACTAGAGTTTTTATGTTATTAAGGAAAATGTTTAGTTTAAGTTTGCAAAGCTTGAGGATAATGTTCTGTTTGCATCTTTTTAGCAGAATTCATTGTGACGTTTATCTGCGATCAGATCAGAAATTTTCTTCATGCAATTCGAAACAAGAATTTAAATTATTCTTGTTTCAAGTAAGAAAGAAACATTTTGACAATTTTTGAGAAAAATCTGAAATAAAATCCCAATTATTTATTAGCGCAAAACAATTTGATTTGTTAATGTAACGTGAATCCCACCATAATTCTCAAGAAACTGGAGGGACTAATTGATATAATTTGGGAGTAAACAGATAAACTCCATTGATTTGATTGATAACATATTATTTAAGCACACAGTGTTCAGTCTCGGACCTCGAGGGCCACATTAAAAGCTACGGCGCGCCGGATTGGGCCCGCGGGCCCTGAGTTTGACTCAGTTAAAATAATGAGAGCTGCAGAAATAAAATAAGTAAAAGTTGAATTAGGGTTTATTCTGTGCAGCTTTTCAAAAGCCTCAAACCAAATACACTCCTACGTTTGATTCACACTCCTTTAAAGTAATATTTAGCTTGCGGCTCAGCAGAACCATCTGGAGAAACGGGCCAAATTGTATTAGTTTAATGAATCTTCTTTTAATCATATTTTATAGGAAACATCTCAGAATTCAAGTCAAGTGTAAAAAGTTGTGCTTTTAGACGTGTGAACTAATTACATTATTATATATGACAGTTAAATATTCTTTCTCTGTGATAACGCAGAGGATTAGACAGATGAAATACAAAACTAAATCCTCAGCAGTGAGGTTCCAGCTGCAGGGTGGACACGACTTCTTTTTTTCTTAAACTTTTTATTGACTTGCCAAATATCTCTGGAGCTAAATGAGCTCAGAGACGGAAAGGTGGAATTAATGACCCAAAAAGTGAAAATTTGGGTTCTGCAGCACTCGAGAAAATGCATCTTTTCACATCTCTTACCTAATGATCTGATCAGTTATTGACACACCAGCACAGAAACAGAGGAAGACAAACGAGCAGATAAAAAAAAAAGAGATTGCCACAGAACTGTAGCCTCTTCTTGAAATCAACCTAATTCCTGGTTTTTTTTATTATTATTTTCTGAGTGCGACTGCCTGCAGGAAAACCATCTGATCACTTACAGGATCCCCTTCATGTGAGGTCGTCTTTGTTCTGAAAACTATCTTTCCGTCTCTGAGAACAACAAAACAGTTATTAAGGGAACATGGTGGAGAAAAACCACTGCTTTCATCTCGTTCACAGCCTTTAGGTACCTGCCTATATGAAAATCACGCCACCTCTAATCCTTTACATCTTCTTTCCACTGTTGCATCCATTATGCTGTCGGAGCGGGCGGGACTTCAAAGAGACACAGTTTCTCCTTTCTACTAACAAGTCTGTCAGGTCTGCTGCTTTGCACCCAGAAACACCAGAAAACAGGAAAGATTCACATGCAACGTGCATAATAGGTGGTAGCCATGAAGAGAGTGGAGATTTTAAAAATCATCCTAAAACAAAACACGATTTATTTTATTCACAGAGTTATTAATAGACGCATCATTTCTCATGAAGCGAGAAATGAGGCTGACATGATTTACTTCTGATGCAGGAACAATCATATTGGAAAAATCCTTGTCATTGAGGAAAGCCATCAACTGTAATATGTGCAAAAAAGAAAAAACATTATTCTGACTTTGTACTTTGAAGTCAGCAAACAGCCAAAGTTGGATTAATGTAAATGTTATCAGAGCTCCTCTGGATTTTCCATTGAAAGCTGCAGTCATATTGTCTCCTATTTTACTGTTTGTGTTTTTAATAATAATAATATTGGTTATACAAGTTCAAAAGTGAGGAAATTAAGGAGATTTTGTGGAACATTAAGTCGTCTCGTGTTTAAATCGCTTTTGATGCGCTACTTTAGTGAAACTTTCACACTGTTCTGCTGCATCATTACGTTACTTTTCTGTGACGTCATGAGCTGCGTTTCCATTACAAAGGAGCAAAAAATTATTATCTAAATTAATCAAAGTGAAAAATGCTGCATAACTCTCTTAAGTTTCAGTTTAATCCTCTCCAGGCCTCCGTAGTTGAGTGAAGCATTTCTTATAAAAACATTATTATTGGATCAATATTTGTTATTTCTGCAGCATGTGTGTTTTTTTGGGTTGCAGTGTTAAACTCAAAGGAAGCTGCTGAAGTGTGAGCTTCCTGTTGACAGGGAATATCATCAATTAAGTTTCAATCAATCAAGTTTATTTCAGCACCAAGGCAGTTCAAAATGGTTTACATCATGAAAACATAAAAACATCATAAACACATCAGAGAGTCAATCAATAACATTTTGTCAAGTTAAAATGTTAAAGTCATTAATACACATTAAATATGTTGGTCAATATTATATTATTATGGTTCAAAATCAGCTCTAAATAGATGGGATTTTAGTCTTGCTTTAAAGGAACTCAGTGTTTCAGCGTTTTGCAGTTTTCCAGAAGTTTGTTCCAGATCTGTGGTGCATAGAAGCTGGCTGAGGTGTAGGGTTTGTTTTCAGCAGTGCTGTATTTAAAAATTCTCCTGAGATACTTTAAACAAGAAACTCTTTCATTACATAATCTCCAGCTGCTATAATGTTGGTTTTATAATTACCGTCTGAAGTGTTATTGTTATTAATCTGTGAAGGTTGCTTCAAAAATGGACCATTTACTTAATCTGGTTGTTTACTCGGTAGTTCAAGTGTTGCTTGAGTCTTTACCTTCACACACAATCATCCCTCATTATGTGAATCAGATTTTCCCTCAGGGCAGATTCAGAGAATAAGCTTTTCTGTGGAGGATGAATTCATAATCTATCATCCGTTTCTGCAGCTTGTTTAGGGTTCAGACATTTCTAAGGGAACTCTGAACTGATCCAGATCACTACACACATCTTTCTGCGGATCAGAGGTGTTCACCTCAATTTCAGACGGTGATCGGGCAAAATGAAAGAGTCCACGTCTCTGTCAATCTCCTGTTGAGTGACAGACGGTGTGTCTGTGCTTTTTGCTGCCTTGTCTTCTGGAGTTGTTTGTGTCTGCCGCATTGGGGCAAACGTCCAGGATTGACGTGTCCGTGCAGGAGATTGACAGAGACCGTGAAGGGAGGGATTCTTATCATCCGTGTGTTTCTCTGCCAACAGGAAGCAGAGAAAGTTCCTGGAGAGTTTTTCTGTCTTTGAGTTCATCCTGTTTGGACTCTTTAGGTTACCAGTTGATGTATTGACCCTTTGCAGCTACGTCACCAAATCACTAGAGCTGCCATGATGGACGTTGGAAATGAGGATGGGAGTGTTGAACAGAGTGACTGAAGCTGTTTTCCAAAGTTGTCTTTTTCAGTTTGTTCATGGTTTCTACTTGTTTCAGTCGAGCTAATTTTTCTGTGAACGTCACACACCTGGCTGTGGCTCATAGGCGGCTGTGTTTGAAACAGCGAGCTTAGAAACCGAGCCGTAACTTCTCCCTCTTGATGTGTGGATCTAATTACCAACTTTGATTGAATTCACACACATCAGTTATGTCACTAAATAGTTTCTCCTTGCACCGGAGCAGACTTAAAGACGTACAAAAGACGAGACGCTACCAGTTTTTTCCAGACATGTTACACTCTAAAAAGTGTGTTTGAGCTGTAGTTCATGTAATGGACTAATTTACATTAACTCACTTGGTTCTTTTGTTTTAGTGTTGAATTAACTTAGAAGTTGCAAATGAACTGAAAGGAACTTTTTACTTTAAGTTTAATTCCACGTTCATCTGATGTGAGGACTCGAGCTTCGTCAGGGACCGATCCGGTACCAACCAGCATTCTGTGTAATTTGTAAACACAACTCGCATAAGGCCTCAACACGGCCGTCGCAGGTTCGATTCCCTCTGTCATTACTCACTTTCCTGTCTAACTACTCTCAAATAAAGGCCGTCTGAAACAAAATTTAAAAACATTCTGTATTACCGTACTTCTTTATTTGAAGTAAACTAAATGATTTGGGTAAGACTGACTTAAATTTGTCAAGCTTAACTTAATAACTAAAGCTGGATAAACTTAATTGAATTAAACTGAAGCAACTCAGTCAAGTTGGTTCAACTTTCTTTTTTCATACATGCTAGGCTACACGACGGTGTGGCATTGTCTCCATGGTTACCAACGGTTAGACGCGTACCGTCTCCATAATGCCACATTTGATATCTTTCTAATCATATTTACGTGTAAAGTATATAAACGTTAATATTCTTACCTTGTAAAAACTGTTTGTTGCAAATCCGCGGTCATGATGACTTACAGTTGCTGTCCTTCCTCATTAAAAGTTATTATAAAATGACAAGTTTGGTTTCTATCCTTGCCTGTTTGTGCAGTTGATCGTGCAGCACACTATGACCATTTTTAAAGTGAAATCAATTAAATAAAAGCGATATTAGGTTACAGATGTCTGTTTTAAGGAGTGCGTTGGTTGGGCGGAGTGGGCAGAGTACAAACGGTCAATTAATTGTTAAGAGCGCCGTCGCCTTTACAGGACTGAAGCATCAGTCAATATGTGCAGAACAGGAGTGGAGACATTTTTGTCAAATGCAGCAACATTTACATCCATTCTTAACTCCATCGTAACCTTTTCTTCTTCTGAACACATGTTCTGAGCTCATCCATGTTATCTTGTTTGCTTTAATCTTCCTTCAAAGCCGGGGCATCTGTGGAGTTCACAAGAGCGTGGAATTAAAGATTATACCTGTTATCAAAGCCACTGAATTCCCTGTTGACCTTAAACGAGATTTAAATGCTCCGTGCTCTCACATCGTTTGGCCTGCTGCAGGAACTAGAAACTCTCTTTCAGAATCAGTAGCAATGTCTCTGAAGGCTCGACTAAAACACACGTCTCTGTCGTTTTTATGAGGCGCTGCTGCACCTTGGTTGGTCAATGATAATCTAAAATTTGTTGTGTTTTTATTTGCAATCACAAGGGAAGCTTTAACACCATGGGCGTCTTGATGTTTGCATATTTTTATGAGGTATTTTTAATATTTTGTGACTCATCTTGAAGATAAAATAAACACACAAATAAACATGAGAATCAGGATTGTGCTACAATATTTCCCCCCTTTGGTAAACCTCTATTTTATTTCAACAAGAACAGAAAAAAGAAATATCATAAATACCCATTTCAAGCCATCGTATAATTTGTATGCGAAGGCTGCTCGTTCTGTTGGATAAAATTTATGCACACCGTGTTTGATTAAGGCTCTACATCTTATCAATCTAATTTGGTCGCGTAATCTGCTGTAACACAAAAGAACAAAGAAGCTGATTGGTTTTAATCCCACCATTACAATCATGCTCCGGAGGTTTTAATGGTTCAGAGCGTTAAAGGTGGAAAATTTATGCCTGTTTGCGTTTGTCCTTTTGAACGTGGCCTCATGACAAATCGAACCCCAGATCCTGTCAGAAGGGGGCGCCATCCGCCGTTTCGCCCAGACAGGAAGCTGTTTTACAAACTTACTCACTTTTGAATTAATTTTATTACAAATACCTTACAAAGACTTTACAAAGACTGACGTTGCCCTGGAGTAAACATGTTGGTGTATTTTTCTCAAGCTGACAAGAGAACTATTTTATTATAGTTTGTTTGTTTTTCTGAGGTAATGAGATATTTGGCCAGACAAAAATATCTTCTTTTTTTAATGCATGTGACAAAATAATTAGATTTTAGCAATTATATCTCCTTCTTGCTTTTACGTCTTCCATTTAGTTTTATTCCATTATTGAAACTGATGGTGTGTTCACACCAAACGTGTTGTGAGCGTCAAGAGTGTCTAATTTACATTCAAAGTCTATGTGGAGGTGCGTCGAGGGCTCATCGCCCCCCAGAGCGATATTGATGCATCTACAGAAAAATGTCAAGGATCTGACTTCAAACTTGAGGCTTCAGACGAGTTTTGATGCACAAAACGCGTTTGGTGTGAACGCACCATAACATTACCAAAACCACACTCCGTCCTCTGTTTAGCCTTCCTGTTATCGTTTGAAGTCTTGGTCTCTACAACATGCAAGTGTGGCTTTCTTTGAAATGCCTTTTCATGTCTCCATTTCTCTAGGTTTATTTTTAAATACCTCTACTGAAACTAGACTGCTAGCTGAATGTTTAAATAGCTTCAAATCCCAAATGTCAAAATGTTGTCAGTGGAACTAGATGTTGTTCTTGACTGAACAGAGAACAGTACATATGATTTTTTATTTTTATTTTGACCAATCAGAAGCATTGGGTTGATTTCGGACTAAAGACAACATCTCTACCTCCTGATCTTTGTTAAAAATATGTACTTTAAGTAGATTGCAAAGTCTTCTAGCAGCAGGATTTGCACAGACATCATCCTGGCTAAACAAAACCCAGCAAAATCCAATTCACTGCAAACAGAAAATAAAGTTAAAAACAGCCAAAACCATCAGCAGGTACCTAAACTGTGTACTTATGATTTTGAGTGACGAATGCCCCTTCCTGTTTGGTTTTATCCTGTTTAGAGGTTTCATATTCTCATTAGCTAACACTTCGTTTTAATATGTTTTAAAAGCAAGCTTTCATCTGGGATGTGGAGCAGCATAAACGTTTCTCCACTGCAGAAACAATCCAACTTTGGGCTTTAATTGAGTTTCACCTTTCAGAAATGTTACAGTACGTTTTTGTTAGAAATCACCAGAAATGTTTAAAGGCTCTGCTGAGAAGTTAGAGGAAAGTTATTCTTATTATTTACTGTTTTATAACCGTCAGAACTAAATGTCTGCTGAAAATGTAGCGATTAGAGTAAACATTAGCATTAACTCGTGAACAGAGAATTCAAACGGTTCTGTATTACTTCCTTAATGTAGCAACTGGTTGTGTGATGCAAATCCAGACTGAGATTCTCCTCATAAAATGTTCATTTAAATCAGTTTATTTTTGGTATGAAAGCAGGAAAAAAAAGCATGCTTGACTTAGCCCTAATCCACATAATTCTCACTCTGTTTACCATATTAACGCCTCACTGCTGCACATCATCAATTTCTGGGAGGAGGAGGAGGACGTGTTAGATTTAAAAACAGGCATTTTAATGAAAAGATTAACTAAGGAAGGCACGGTGAAGTACAAATGCAGAAAATGGGATGAGAAATGTCACACAGGAAATTAAAACTCAATTTTATATATATATTTTTTCGCCTATTAGAGGAATGAAAACAGTTGGTTTGATTGTGCTGTTTGCATCGTGAATCTTGTTCCAGTTTGCCCTTCCTGACTCTCATTAGTATTCATAAATCTGACTGCGGTCGCTCAGTTTGACTCTCAATCCTCTTACATTCGCTGCATTTTCACATGTTTAAATTTACTAGCTGATAGTTGGTTGCTGGGCTCTTTTCTGCCTCGATGCTCCATTTACTGAAGTCTGGCTGCTCAAGTGGGACTCTCGGCAGAAAGCTTTTCGGCATACAAAATTATACATCGTCAGATACCGCTGCTGCCAGATTACTAAATCTTTCAGTGAATTTTTATTACCCTTTTTTCTAATCTTTTCCTTGGAGAACCGTTCTGTTCTATCCTGAACCTTTGTGCTGCTTCGGTAAGCAGATGGCGCTTTAATGAACTCCACAAAATATATTTTATACCAAACTACTTGTCTCCTTGAAACTCTGAGGCAAACTGGTGTGCAGATGTTCTCAAAGTCAAATTAAATTAAATTCAAAAGTACTTTAATAACCCAAACAGGGAATTAAATGTTCCTGTATATCTTTTTATCCAAGTTTATTGAGGGACTTGTTGCAGATGCTGTGAGGAAGGACAGCAGATGAGAATTAGCTTATTGCTATAATCTGATGCAGCACATTGAACATTAATCCGCCAAATATTGATTTCTGAACTCTTTCTGGGTTAAAACATTACTATTGTTGTTTCTAAATGAATATGAATGTTTTCTTTGCATCATTTCAGTTCTGAAAGCTCTACATCTTCTTGGTTATTTTGACCATTTCCCATTTAACGCAAAAAAAAAAAAAGAAAAGAAAAAAAAGTTTTGCTTGTAATTTTAGAGACTTGCTGTCAATAGTTCATGGAATAAAATAACAATGTTCATTTTACTTAAACATATATCCATAAAAAGTAAAATCAGAGAAAATGATCATTTAAAGTGGTCTCTTAATTTGTTTCCAGAGCTGTATGTTTGAGCAATCCATTATTATTATTGTTATCAGAAAAGGATCTTCTGTAGCAGTCAGAATTACAGTGGTACCTCTGACTGAAGTCTCACGAAGAAGCTGCTTCGTGTTGTGGATAATTTTCTTAATTTTTCATAATTTAATGAAGAATCCTTCTTTGCACCACCATCTCCAGTGGTTCCAGTGGTTCCCAGAACAGAACCAGGATGTTGATCCTCTTTACGTCCCTGCCTGAAGCTGCTGCATCATGACAGAAGAGATTTTACTCTCCTCCACAGAATCATAGACCATCTGTAGCATCGCTTCTATTTACGCTCTGTAAATCTGGATGCTGCTTCTCCATGTTTAGACTTGATTCTGGAGATGCAGAGCAGACTCGGACCAAAAGACCAAAACAGTTTGGAAAGTTGAAATAGAAACAAACATTTTTCTCCTTTAAAATACTTTGAAGGTGAACATATTATGTTTCCTTGCGCAGATTAGGATAGCTCTATGGATTATATATAAAACATGTTCGTTAATTTTTTTTGGACAAAATCATTGATGATGATATTATAGTCTCCTCAGTTCTGTCTATGAGGAACTTCTTTCAAGTTGATCTGTTTTGTCTCAACGTTTACATTTGACTGCGAAAACGGCTGCAAATAAATGCACAATTACACAAATGTACATCTTTGAAAAGCAGAAGTGGAGCCTCCTTCACAGCCAACAAGAACGCAGAAGGTTGTTTCTGGATGTTAGGTCAACAATGAACACTTGTCTTTTCTAGCAGCCATTGTACAGTACATGCAGCAGTAACACCTGCTGACTAAACAGGCTGGAGTTCCACTTGGGTTGCTCGGTAACGGGCTGGGCTTCAGTGGGGTTGCTAGGTAACAGTGCAGTGCCTGTTGAATATGACTTAACAATCTAGAGGTTTTTGAAACAACTCATTTTCCAGACACCAAAGAATATTAACTTATTGGTTTTTTTTTCTTTCTTTGCTTAAAGAAAGAAAAAAGTCCCCTTTAAAATCTATCCTGTGAGCTACAGGAAACCAGTTTACTTCACAACTGGGATGATGTGCTCTGCTTTCTCCTCTAAGTGAGCTTAGAAAGAGCTTTAAAGGACTTTCAGGCACCAGAACCAGGTGAAACGTGGACAGTGGTTTGTTTATAAACGTATTTATGCGGCTGTAAACAACGTGTAAACCACATGTAGATCTCAGTCTTTACCCCATCTGTGGTTTATGTCTAAGCAGCAATTTGCTTTTTCTGGGCCTTATAATCAAGCTGACGAGGATTTGCGTAACGAAGGCCTGCAGATATCAGTTCAACTTGATTGTAATCCTCTGTAAACAAGCAGCCTCTGATTGTATCTTTTGAGAAAAGGTGATAAACAGTCTTTATCCTCTTTTTGTCTTGCAGTTTCTTACCAACTGGTCCGGCTTGCTTTTATTTTCTTCCCTTGAGAAGCAGGAGTGCACATTAGGTGCACAAACATATTGGAGCCATAAACACTCCAGGCAACAAGGACAGTCAACAAACAAGGAAACCACCCAGGGGACATCACCTGGGGCTCCTTCATTCATTTAGCTTGTGAAATCATATTATGCTAATTGGTTTGTTTTACATTTTAGGGGCAGCAGAGAACATTACATTGTTTCTCTTTTCCATTGATCTAAATATTAATTCCTTCTTCTAATCCCTTACAACTCGGCTCCCGGAGCCTGACGAGTGTTGGGCTCAGACAAAGTAATTTAGCATGCAGATTAATGCAACTCCCATCTCCTGCAGGAACCGTCTTAATAAACGCATTTAAATCGCGCACATTTACAATTAGAATAAGTTGGGGCTATCAAATAAAACACAGAAGTGAGAAAAGTAACTCATCAGCACAGTTTGTCTCTCTAAACACATTTGCATAAGTGCTTCGCCCTTTCGCGTTGAGGCATAAATTGTGCAAAGCACTTGTAGCGTCTCGCTGAAGTTAAAGGAAGAAAATCTTCCTCCTTCGCCCCTCCGTTGTGTTCACGGATGACTCAGCCATATTGCTCTAATTAAAATAATCAGAGTCCTGCTGTCAGGTTGGTGCGTCATAAGCAGTGTTGTTGCTTCTTTTAATTGCTTTTGCATTTTAATATTTGCGCTATCTCAGAGTGTGCAGCTCCCTCCCTCTCTCACTCGCTCTGTTTTTTTGGTGTACAGTATGAGAGACTGTCCAAGCAGAACAACAGACTTAGGCAGCAGTACAGAAAGTGTGCAGGTCTGGTCATCAGAGCTCCTGCTGCTGCTGCTGCACGCTTCAAGAGGTTTCAATTTAGGCCCTTCGATAAGTCGGCTCTGTCTCTCCCTGAGATAAATGCTTCAATGAAATAAATGACTTGAAACTTCTCCTTTATATTTGCCAGCGACCTTGTATATTTTATTTACTTCCACATTTTTGTCATGTTTATCTTCTTCTGCTTACTTTTGAACCTTTTTAAAGAAATTTTATATCTCCTAGCTTTTGCAAATAAAGTCAGTAATCCCTCACAGGAATCAACTTTTACACTGCAAACACACAAAATCGTATCAAGTAAATCTGGTCGAGTTTTTGGAGAAAATATCTTAGTTTTGTCTCATTTCAAGCAGACTGACTTACAAGGAGCTTTTCAGCAGGAAAATTTATTCCTGGAGTTTATTTTAAGTCAGTAAATCCTTATAATACAGATAAAGAAGTACTATTTTCATAAGCAGATTATTTAACTTAGAACATTTTTCCAATGTTAAGTGAAAAAATCTAGAACAAGTATTTTTTTTGTTTATATTAAGGAATTATTTTTAAAAAGTTTTATATCTCACTGGAAAGGTACTTAAGAGTTAGTTTAGTCTCTTTTCAGGTGTAATAAGATATTTTCACTAAGCTAGTAAACAATTATAAAAGCTTGGTAAGAGTTTGTGTTTTTGCAGTGTACAGCTTTGTAACAAATTTCTACTCCTTTTGCAACTCTTAAGTTTTTAGTATCATAACATTTTCTTTAAATACACACATTTCACATTCATATTTATTTCCTTTTTTGTTGTTTTTCATGTTAACAGTGTTTTTACCACAAAAATGCAAAGACCTCAACATAGAACAGGACAAATAAAACTAAAAATTAAAAAGATGAATAAAATATCAATCAAATCCTGAGGAATTAAAAATAGCAGTCAGTCTCTGCTCTCCTGAATCTTTCAAACTGTGAGCTCCACATGTATTTACTCCACATTATCACATTTATCTACTATAATGATAGAGCTGACGTTACTGGGAGAGGATTCCCACAAACTCAAATCACATTCTAGTACAAATGTTTTTGTAAACTTGAAAAGAACTTAAAATAAGATTAAACATTTTGGTAAGAAGCAGGAGCTTGTTTTAAATAAATAAATCCCTTAATATTGAAGATAAAAATACTAGTTACTCTGATAGATAAATATGTCAGAAGAGGAACAAATACGTCTAATCAATATTTATTTAAAATATGTGGAAAAAATTTGAAACAAGCTCCTACACTGTAAAACATCTGAAAGTGGCTTAACTTGACAATAAAAGTCAATTAAAGTTCATAAAGTTGATTTAACAACAAGAGACAAGTTTTCTAAACATAGTTTTTTAAGTTCATTAATCTTTAATTGTGAATTTTAACTTAATGCTGCATTTTAAACCAAATAATTATTTCACAATATGAAAAAAAACTGTCCTCATCTTGATAAGGAGCCACATTTCTATATCTTTTTACTCACAATATCAAGTTAAAATAAATACCTATTTCACTTTAGAATAACTTATTATTAACTTAATAATTTGAAATAATTGTTTCAAATTGAATGAATAAAATTTCTGATCTGATAATGAATTTTATTAAACATCACAATAACTACAACATTAATGTGAACATGACTTTATCCTCGAGGTTTAAAATAAACATTTGCCTTAATAACCAATAGACTCAGATCGATGTAACTCATTTCCATCTCAGGAGACAAAAATGAGCCGCTAAGCATTCTGGGAAATAGATCCCACTCCTGTCTTTCTTCAGTTTTTTAAGTGCTAACATTAAAACTAGTTTATTAAACTCTTGGAGGTTTGACAAAATTAATAAGAAGTTAACAAACTTATTACTTACTGTAAGTTTATCTTTCACAAACTCACATTTAGATTCAAAATCTAAAACTCACTAAATGTATTTGACTTGAATAGGAGAAAACAGTAAACACAACTAATTGCAGCTCAAGTGTTTTACAGTGTTTATCTTGCTGAAAAGTTTCTAGTATGTTAGTTAGTTTTTTTGTTTTTTTTTCTCATTTCAAGTGTAGAAATCTATTTTCTCCATGGAGTAAAAGTACTTGTTGAGGTTTTGTGTTGCAGAGTCTAGATATGAGGAAGCGTCTCTGGGTTTGTATTGTGAATCTACTGACATGCATATAAAGCAGCTGTGGGGGGACGGAGATAAAGCAGCGATTCTTGTCTGCATTGTTGCTATTCATTGGAACCGTCCTGTAGAGTGGAAACATGCGATAGTGAGATGAATCCATCTTAAATAAACCCTGCAGCTCTACCATGAAAAGCACCTGCTAGGACTTAAGCTTTTTATCAATGGTCGGTTCTGAAAAGCTCTCGGGGTTTTTTCTCCTCCTAGTCTGGCTATGCTCTTCTTTTTGTCATGTTTCAGCTAAAACTCATTTTGCTGTAGCTGCAGTGTAATCAGTGCCAGCCTCTGATTACATTGTACGTCTGTTCTTTTTCAGCTCGGTGTCAAATACGAATGTGATTATGCACATTTTATTTTTACTTGGATGCTTTCAAGAAGAAACTCTTGAGACGCCAAACTCCAACTTTCCTCCCATCCATCTCTGCATGACTTGGCCTGCTGTCTTGAGGATCTGTAGTCTAACCTGCCCTCAGCAGCCCACTGTGATTAGCCAATAAATAAGTAATTGTACAACATAAATCAACAGGGAGAGCTCTGTCAGGGAGATTTCTGCTGCAGTGCTCTCTGAAAATGACTCTCCTGCTTGAAGAGAAGAAAGGAAAGAGATTAATGGAAGAATGGATAGAAATGAATGAGGTTGACTGTACGATTTAAAAATATGCTTTGGCTTGAAGGATTTCCTCCTGCAGCGTTACACACAGACAGCTGCTGATAAAGCTGCCAGTACATTTTTATAGCTGGTTGATTTTGTTTGGATTCGTTCAAATAACGCTTGAGGACGTTTTTCACGTCACATGGCAGCCGCGGTTTGGTCGCACCGCTCCTGATTTCAAGGTCAAAGTTTCTATATTAGTCTCCCATCGGGGGAATTTCTGCAACTCAGAACATAAATAGAGCAAAACAAGTAACAGCGGCTATAGCAATAAATACAATTTCAAAAAATATTCATGCTCTTTCCCTTGAATTGTTTGTTTTCATTAAATTAGCTGACTAACTTGTGTGATTTTATTGAGCGTAGCTTAAGTTAACCCTTCCAAACAGAACGTGTCTGAAAGGGGAGACGTTGCGCTTCTATGAATGAATTTTTCTGCCAAGAGCGCATATTTTCAGTCTGAAAACAGGATTTCATGTCTTTTGTTCTCAAAACTTTCATTTTGAAAGCAGGACTTCAAGTCTTTCTTCTCAAAACTTGTAATGCTTGCCCTCAAAACCTCTCCTCGCGCTCAGGCTTAGGCTACGTTCACATTGCAGCTTGAAGTGACCCAATTCCAATTTTTCATCAATTTTTTTGCCGTGGCCGTTCACACTTCCAAATGAATGTGTATGTGTTCTGCAGTGTGAACGGGCAAACGACCTGAAACTGTCCCGCTTGCGCAGTAGAGGGCGCAATAACGTCAAGTGTTCTGCCAGCCACCATAAAAAGAAGAACTGTTCAGTGTTCGCGGATGGATGCTAATGGTGGAGCATAGCTTGCACTTTTGAAGTTGTTGTCCGCTACAATCGATAGCAGCCACACAGGCACCCCCGCTTACAAAGCACCCTGCACAACACTGTCATTCTATTGGCTGAGAGGTTGCTAGGCGACAGTGCCAGAAGGCAGTTCTAAGTGTGAGCACAAGAAGTTTTGAGAAGAAAAACACAAAGTCCTGCTTTCAAAACGAAAATGTAAGCAAAAGTAAGCAAAAGACATGAAATCCAGTGTAATTCCACTGGCTGATTATATCACTTATAATATGGGGAAAATGTCTTTAGATCTTATTTGTTGTCTTATTTCAAGTTTACTAAGATATTTGCATTAAAAGCCAGACCAAAAGTTCTTGGTAAGTTTTTGTGTTTTTGCAGTAAAGCATAGTAGAAGCTTTGGAGTCAAACCTGTTAATCTTGAACATCTTAAAACTAATTTTTGTGACAAATAAAAATGTGGTTGAATTAGTTGCTGCTGCTGGTGGCACATTGCATTGTGGGATACCTTGCTGGCAAATCCCCACTGTCACATATCCTTTCACATTACTTCAAATTAACTATAATGTAGTTAACTTATTTAAATCAGATGCTTCTTGTAAGTACATAAAAATAGTTATTCAATAAAATAAACATTGCAATTCACTACACACCCAAAAAGTCACTTTTTAAGGTTTATTCACTTTTTCTTTAAATATAAAGTTACAATTTACAGTGTACCATCAGTTATTTCCTTCCAACTGTGTGTGGTACCTTCAACACTTTGCTCTCTTTTATTTAACGTCCAAAAAATAAAAACCTGTCAGTTTCAAAGCAGGTTAAACCTGAGCATTTTACAGAAAACAATCCACCGGGAGCAGAAGTGAGGCTTGTGGAAAATGAGGTTAAATCATGCTGGTTTCCGTAGATGGGAGCATAGATTTGATTCCGTCTGTTTTCCATCCTGCAAATCTTGGGGTTCATCGAAACCCACACTCACCTTTCCACATCCATATATTCCTTCAATTCCCAGCAGCGACCGGATATCTTGATGCGTTTTCATCCGCAGTCCCGTCAGCTGTTATCGCCGAGTGGAGAGGTTGCCAAACTGTTTATCATTACCAAACTCGCGGTGATAGCAGATGAGCATGACTGCGAGGTGTTGGAGTGAAACACAGCGATAGACAGACTGAGGCAGGCGGCTGATAATGGGGGTTTCTCTGCGGGTCTTATCTCAGCCTCCAAAGACAACCTGCGGAGATCGGAGCTTGGCACTCTGCTGAAGTTCAGGCTGCAGGCGACTGAGTGCAGCACCTGTTTTTTTTATTCACCAACCTGTTGGCTGTTCGCTCCTCAGGGCTCAAACGGAAAACTGCGATTAAACACCATGGTGTGTATAATTACACAGATTGTGAAAAGAGATGAATGTGAAAAACGATGCAGAGATAGATATGAATTTAATGGTTTCTCAAGATGTGTTTGGTCAGAACTGGTGATAAAGCTGCAGGGATTTCAGTATCTTTTCTCACAGAGGAAAACGTAACGCGGTCAGTGCATCTTTTAGAAAACTCTACGCAGTTTGTAAAGCAGTTCAACATTGAGTGCGACCCAGAAAAACAAGTTGTATTTACTTTTAAAGTCAGAAATAAATTACTTTTGTTGCAAAAGGATGATCTCAAAATGAAAAGCAGAACAATTTAGTGGCAATAATTTAACCTCATTTGCCACAAGCCTCACTTCTGCTCCCTGCGGACTGTTTTATGAATAATGCTCAGGTTTTTCCTGCTTTGAAACTCACAACTTTTTAATTTTTTGGACATTAAATAAAAGCCAGAAGTTTCCCACACACAGTTGGAAGGAAATAACTGATGGTCCACTGTAAATTGTAACATTATATTTAAAGAAAGAGTGAATAAAATTTGATTTTGGTGAAATGCAGTGAATTTTTGGGTGTGTCGTGAATTACAATGTTGATTTTAATCTAATAAATAAGTGGATTTAACTATTTTTTATGTAGTTATAAACATTTGATTTATATTATTAAAAATAAAGTAATGAACTGATTTACTTTGCCATATCAGAGGCGTGGAGGATATTCAAGAAAAGACACATTTGACCTTTCCTCTAGACACAAAGGCTGCGTTCACACAGCAGGTCTTGATAATAAATTCATTTTTTTTTTGCTGAAATATGATGTTTTTTGCACCATCCTTCAAGCAAGAAATGAACTGTGATTCAGTCATATTTCTGCGTAAACTCATGCGTTGACGTTACACAGCGGCACATCTTTATGGAAACAGTAATGGATGCTGCCAGGAACTGGTCACGTCGCTGTAGCCCGTCGTTTTCTTCTTCTCTTCTCCACAACTCAGACAAACGCCTCACTCAGAAACATGCATCTGCAAACCTAGGATTTGGCCAGAACGTCTCAGTTGTTATAAACTCTGTGATAGTAACTGAGCAGCAGGGGGAGCCCACTGAGAATACCGTCTCCCACTCCAGTAGAAATCAGCATGTCTCTAAAATGCTCTTAAATTTATAAATTTAGCAAAACCCACAACAAATTCAAACGTGACCATCAAATTGTTGTTTTTAAAATCCATTAAAGATGTTTCACAACAGTATCTCTGCAAAAATACAAAATCTTACTGTATTTTGATTTAGTTTCTCATGCAAATAACTTTGTAAACTTGACATAAGTTTACTGAGACACCAGACACTGCCAGAACTAACTTACATGTAACATTTCAGCAAGGTAGGAGCTTGTTTTAAGTCAATAATCCCTCAATCTTAATCAGAAAACTACTAGTTTTTCAACATGTTTCCAATGATTTAAGTGGAAAAAAAATCTCCCAGTGAAACTAATACTTTTTTTTAAATCAATATTTAGAAATTATTTATTTAAAACAAGCTCCTATCTTGCCGAAATGTTATTTGTAAGTTAGTTTTCTCTTATTTCACAGGTACTAACATTTCCACTAAAAATTAGACAAAAAGACTTGGTCAGATTTTGTTTTTGCAGTGCCAAAGCCTATCGGTAAAAATTATTTTGGTAAAATCAGGAACACAAACATTTATTTCAACACTTATATTACAGGTGAGATGTTGCCAAATAAACACATAAAAACTGTAACGTAAAACCAAAACAAGGAGAAAAAATCAAACTAGCATAGATGAAATTTTTTTTTGTTTGTTTGTTTCTAATTCAAAAATCTTATTAAGACTTTTCAGGAAGATATAGGAGCTTTTTAAAGTCACTAATTCATTAATATTTATGTAAAAGTGCTAGTTTCACTGCCAAATTATTTCACTAATAGGACATTTCCCAATATTATAAGTGAAATAATCTGCAAATGAAACTAATACTTTAAAAAAAAATTTATATTAAGTATTAATTTACTTTAAAGGAAGCTTATATTTATTGCTAAAAAGCTACTTTTAAGTTAGTTTTTCACTTATTTGAAGACAGAATATGACAAGAACGAAACCAAAAATGCCATCCAGTCCATAAATACTTTAAAGATTTCAGAGCAATTTAAAAACAACCAAAGTGGGCAAAGATATTTTTCAGTACTCAAAAAAAAAAAAAACTTCTCTCATTTGTGTTTTTATGTGTTAATAAATGCAAAACAACCCCTTTCTACCTTTCTGGTCTCTCCACATATTTCTGCCTCCGCCTCCACCTGGCTGCAGCGAGTTCTAGCAGGTACCGCGTCTACCTGAGCGCTTCGCCTCCAGGGACACAACGGATCCATTAATACTGGCTGTTGTGTCATAAAATAAGAAGCCATTTCCACATTTTCATACTTTCCACACCATAAACTGTAAAGCTCCTCGCTAAGAAACCGCTCAAAAGAGTGTGGAGTGGGCATCTCACAGAAAGACAGAATGTGACAGAGACGGAGTGGGAAGTAAAGAGCTTATTGTGAAATTTATAAAGAAAAAAACGTTGAGTTTCCGTTCCCTGCTGCGTATATTTTACTCCATCAAAGCCCTGCTGTCCTTGTGTTTTCACACTTCAGACCAATGGCTCTTGCACTTCATTGACTTGCTCTGATGAATGCCACTTTTTCCACCAACTGAGGCATTTCCAGCTGGTACGTCTGTGCAGTGTGTGAGCTCTGGAAGAGGCCGACTGCATGTGGCAGAAGCTCAGCTGTTTGTGGCTCTTTTCTGTCACATGGACAACGGATGCTTGACGATCTTTTTACGCCGCATCAGTTCGAAATGGCTTTACTGTTTGGAGAAACATGGTTGAGAATGTCAAACAGCACCTCTGTGGGCTGTCCATAAAACTCAGCTATCACAAGTCGAATATTTCTGAATACGGAAAATCAAAGTAGTGTAATCAGCTCTTGCTATTGTGCTATTTATGTTATTTTACTACTACTAGATTAACAAAGCCATTTGCACTAAATGCGTGCAGGAGTAGCAACAACTATCAATTAGTAATTTTGCTTTTATCCAGTTTCTTCTCAAGTTTAGTCACAAATGTTGAGCCGGTTTATTTGTAAATCCATCAGATCAAAATACATTCATAGTTCATTAACATTTAGAATAAGAATAAAATCACTTGCTCCTAGAAAAATTTACATTTTAAAAAATGTATTGTTTCAACGGCTCTTTAAAGTGAACACAGCCTGAAGACTCATTTCCCTTCGAAATCCAACTAAAAATAATTCCCAAAATAATCTTAATGGATGTATTTTGTCAAAGATAGTAAACAAATTAATGTAAAAACATCCAGAATATTGTTGTCAGGACCTCTTTATTCCCATGCTGCTGTGGAAAACTGGTGTTGCATTTAAAGCAGGCCAGAAAAAAGCAATTTCCTCTTGAGTGTGTTGTTTGAGACAAGTACTGGCAAATAAAATGCAGAAGTAATAGCAGAGAAAATACCTGTTCTTTTCTAACTTTGAGATGGACACACTCACTCAAATGATACCTCTTATCCTCTGCATGCAACGTTTTCCTATTTACCCACATTTCTTTCTCTGGCTCTGCTCCTCCATCACATTCACACAGCTCCGTCCCAAATGCAATGCCGTCTCGCAGTAAACAAACGGAAACCTTTGTAGTATTTCTTGCTTGCAGACGGTGTTTGGTGTTACTGACAAAACCTTTTTATTGCCAGAATAAAACATGTTTTTTTTTTCTTTTTGACAAGACATCTTGAAACATCAGAGCTGCGGTCAGTAAAAGCGAAGCGTCGTAGCGTCGAGGTCGAGACATACATCCACTTCTATCTGGAATGTATAAGCAAATAAAATATCAGCACTCGGCTGTAAAAAAAAAAAAAAAAAAAGCCCCCAGAGACATTCTCCGGTTTCAGTCCGAAGAAGGAATTTCTCATTGTTCACCCAAACTTAGAGGCCTCACCACCACAAAAAGAACGACCTAAAAGCACTAAAACTTTATCTAAAACAATCATTTTGCGTAATATTATTTTTCAGATTCCTTAAAACAACCCTAGCGCCATGAATATTTTAGGTTTTGGATTCATGTTGTCATTAAAGCCCCAACGCTGCCATGCACCCAGTCGGCCTTGAAAAAGCTTTAGAGCGAGTAAAGATTAATGTTCCCTACATCAACAAAGTATCAAATAACTTTGAGAGGAAAACTACACCCAAACTTTGTGGTTCTCCTTAGTCCTGAAGTTTTCCACCCTGACTGCCCTCTATCTGTTTTACCATTGTGGTTTAATATTGTTGCTCTTAATGTTGCTTTTCTCTGTCAAAGATAACATCTGTTTGATTATTTAAAAGCAAAAAATAACGTTGAATAGGACAAAGAACCAGATTTGGTCATCTGGATCTTATTAGAAGTGTTAAAAATATATACTAAACAGAACTAAATAAAATAAAATGAAAGCTATGACAAACATTGTAAGGTGGTAAAATATTATCTCTCAGGAAAGCTACATTTTTTTAAGGTTTGTTTATTTTCTATTTTGAATATATTTTAAAAGCGCTTGCAGGAAAACACGAACTACTGGAGTGTAAGAGAAATTGAGTCAGTACAGCCAGAATTATTCAGGTAAAATTTGGGATTTAATGTTTATATAATTGGTAAATTTACCATACAGCTGAAGCCAGAAGTATACATGTTTACACCAGTTTTATTTGGAGAAACGGGTCAGAATTGGAGCAATCTTTGTCGAAAGCTCGTGAAAAAACCCCGAAATGTTTGAATGCCAACTAACGTATGTAAACATTTTGAGGACATCAATAATTTAATCTCTGACATATTTTCTCTCATTTTGTGGCATTTAGCAAATAGAAATAACTTTGGTAATTCCAACTGACCGAAAACAAACTTAGTTGCATTTAACTTCAGAAAAAAAGGATTTAATTTGTGAATGAAACGCAGAACTACGGCGCCCCCTATGGGTGTTAACTTGCAAAGCTTTTGCTGATTAGTTCACGCGGTAGTTGGAGACTGTGAGCTTTTCTTACGGGGCCTCAGGACTTTCTGCTTCATGTGCAGATCCATCTCTACCTCACACAAACAAACATAAACACGCAAGAATAAATCGATTTTCAAACAGTTTTTTGCACCAAAGAGTTAAAAAATATAAACATGTTTTCTGTAAGATATGAACGTTATTAACATACATGGAAAAAAGTTACGAAAACCTTATACAATAGCAGGAAGTATGGTGGCCTCTGTTAAAAAGACTTTTAGTCTTTAATTATGCCACATGAACTGATCAGTACATTACTGTGAGAAAACACAAAACCTAATATGAGGTAATGTAAAAGAAAAAACAATCCTGCATGTGCCCTGTGGAGCTCCATACAGAACTGAGCAGACTAAAATCTTATCATCTAAGAATGGTTTTGTGCAAAAACTGTAATGAACATGTTTTGTAAAGCCCATAGAAATATCATAAACATTAAAGAAGAATAATAGGTCAGCTTTAAGATATACCTTTGGAATGATTATTTATTAAATGCCGCTGAGCCTTTTACCTTTTCATTGGGCATCAGTAATGTGAAGTGCAGCGATTTCCTGGGCTCTCGGTGAAAACCAGCATATATTGTTGAGCCCAGCCGTACATCACTAAGTTATTGGGATCATACGGGCAGCATTCCCGAATTAGTCGATATTCAATTAACTCTGGCAGACGGTCATGGTGACTGTTTATCAATACCTCTTTTTAACTGCACACTTAATTAAACTTCCCATTAACGGCATCAAACAAATGAGCAAACGGAGACCCTAAACAACTGGAAACCAGTCACTCCCAGGGTTTAACTGGGCACTGGCCCGAGGTCCTGGCAGAGGCCGCGCGTACTTTCCACAATTTCGTAGACGCAGAGAGAGATGTTACAGTGAGTATTTGTGTGGTTATTGATGTGTATCTGGGACAAAGCTGTGACCTTTGACCCATGAATTATTCATTTCCTTGCATTCCAGAGTTGAGCGTCTGGGACTGCAGTTTTGTGAGGTTGAAACTGGGCTGGCGTCAGCGGATTCTTCAGGGAAAAGACATAGAAACTATGTAATTCAGGAAAATGATGTATGTCCTTTGTCCAGCTCTGTTGCTGCCTGAATTTTTCGTTTGCCAGTAGCTTTAAGTCAGGGACAGGGCAGCATTCGGGGGCAGTGATGTGACTGTCTAGACAGTGATAATGATCTGCTAACATGCGATCAAACATGACAGTGCTGCGGCTGCACATTTCCTTTGGTAACAGCAAAAACTGTCATGTGTGGAATAGATGTTAGGCATGTAGACGGACAGCAGAAAGACGAGCTGTGACACACAAAATCTGTTTGTACGCATAGCTCATAAAATCACTTAGCAAACTATTTTAATTACCAGCATTGATCTATGGATGATATTGTTGGTCAAAATGCATTGGGCAGCTGTTCTGTCATGAAGGTTTATGGTCCGCTGCTGCTGCGTTCATCATCCCTTCCCGTTTCCTCCATGATTGCCTCAAAATGAAGGTTTTTGACTTTTGATTTAATATTCTGTCAGTGTCTTACCCCACTCTTTGATTGTGGGCCAGCCCGCCTCCTGTGAGCAGAGATCGGACCACCAGGTGCTGACTGACGCCGGGCCTGGCAGCAGAAAGTTGGCGTCAGGCCTAAATCATGGCCAGTGTCTGTTTCGTTTCGCACCACTCTTTTTAAGAAATAATACACCAGAAGAACCTGGTACATTTCATGTTCCTTCTTACCAATGTATCTAAACTAGAGTAAAAAATGCATCAATTCAATATGGCTGGTATATTGTATACAGTATGTTGTCACTGTTATCGGTGACATTATACCAAATCCATAAGTGCAGATCTATTCAGTCTAATTCTATGCTTTGTGAGTGATGTTATACTTTACTATTTATTTTACATAAATTTCAGAATTCCTAATTATACTTTCTGAACCATTTAAAAGGTTTTATGTTTTGACCAAGATGGTCAACCTTTCAGTTTCTTTGTTACATATTTTACACTGGCTGTTTTACTCCTAACTGCACCGACCGAACAAATTAAATTTGTGTTTTTTCTACATGTTTGACCCGGCTTGTGAAGCTATTAGTGTATCTAACTGTGCTGTACAGGTGCAGAGTTATCAAATAAATATGTAAGTCAGTACATTTATGTTTGTGTTTAAATAGAAACGTTTTAATCCAACGTTCAGGCTGAATGCATGTTGATCTCAACGCGCATCAAACCTGTTGAAATCGCTCTATTGGAGTGTTGGGATGAACCATTGATTTCCATTGCCGGTGTCTTTGTACAATGGCGGATGAAACTGAGAAAGTTGCACCAAAATATCATGTTATAAAAGCTTCTGCAGTCGTAACAAAAACTCAGATAGCAGAGTCTCTGATTGGTTGACGCTGCGCGTCCAGCGGTGAAAGTTCAGATTTTTGTGCGTCGAACGATCAAGTCGCTTCAATCTCGCCACTCCAGACATGTGAGACGCCCTTGATATTTCCACTGCCATTATTAAAATCATCCAAAACATAAAATGTACTTTAAGAACAAATTTTATTACTTAGACTGGTAATATTAAGACTAAAATACTAAGATTTTACATAAATGAAGGGATGAAAAAGGCATTTTACAATGACTTCAGTGCCGATCCCTTTTTGATAGAACAGCTCACATGTGGGCTGCATAAATTTATTTATGTAATCAGTGTTTTCAAATGAATTTATAATCACTGCTAGACTACTAGTTAATTTTTTATGTTTATGAACACCAATCAAAGGCTTCAGCAAGTAGGTGTCTATTAAAATAGAAACTCCAAATATATGCTACTGAGATAAAACAGGTTTTAGTCATTTATTTACATTTTTCTGTCTTGCTGTGTAGAAAAACAAATTCTCAGCTGTTTTTTGTACATCTTAGTTAGAAACCGACTCTAGCTTTAACTCCTGACCTGATTTGTTGAAAACGACTCTTTGTATCTTCTAAACTGAAACTTCTTTGATCCTTTATGTTGTCCTGAATACACTTGGTCCTTCACTCAGGACAGATTTGCTGATAAAGCGCCTACCTGCACCAGACCGTTCCCCAGACAATATTGCTGCTGGCGGACAAAGCCCCTGAAATATAAAGCAGCTCATTGAAGATGGAAAGAACAAGATAATCCTGTAGATACATGCAGCAGAAATTAGCTTCCGCTGAACGGATGAGACAGGCAGACAGGGATCATTTGATACCGGTTCTGTGTTCAGCAGGCCGTCAGGATGCCCTCTGTGGGAGGTATTTTGGGCCGGTCTGGTAGGAAAGCTGACCCAGGAGACAGGGAGGATATTTTCTTACCTTCAAACAACTTAAAGCTGCAGTATCTAACTTTTGTAAAACAATTATTTTTAGGTATTTGTTGAAACTCTCACCATGTTAAAATCAAGCTCCTCTGCCTTCCAGTGCTAACTAGAAACAACCAGTCAGAATCAGGAGGCGGTGTCAATCACTCTCGGGTTCTGCTCTTGCTCTCTACTACACTGCAGCCAGCAGAGCCTGTCATGAATGCTAAGGCTAGTTAGCATGGCCAGTGCTGGTGGATAAATGGTTTTCCTGTAACGGTAAGTTGTTTCTCTGTCATTAGTACATTTAGCATGAGGGTGATTGACGGTGTTAAGACCCTCCTCCTGTCTCTGATTGGTTATTTTGTTCGAGAGCGATGCCTTTGTTCAGACGGCAGTAGTAGCTCCTGGATGAGGTGCCTCTCTCCGCTCGCTCCTTCCCCCTCCTGTCAGATTACTGTCAGATTAAGGCAACTAGTGAGAAAAATGTTTTCAAAAAATTCTGAAAAAAGTCAGACCCGACTTTGTGCAACTTTTGGACCAACTCTGCTCTGCTTCTGATGAATAAGTGCGGGATAATGTTCTGCTTCTTGTTTCTTTTAATTCTGCATAATAGACATTGTAAAAGTGAGTTTTTGTCACTATTTGCTGTGAATGTAGCTAATAAAGCTGATAAATTACTGACGTATTTTTGCTTTGGCTTGACTTTTATTGTGTTGTAGTCGATTTTAAAAAGTATGAAGTCTTGCGACAACTAGGGCATTCATGTTGATTGTGCAGGAGACTCCACTTCTGCTTTTCAAAGATGTACAGGTGTATAATTGCACATCTTTTTTCACAACCAAGTGTTACCGGTGAGTTGGGGGCGCGGCCAGCAGCAGCGTATTTGGATTTAAAGTGATAAGTTGAGCTTAAAATAGACTAAACTTTCATTATCTAAGAATGATTTTGTGCAAAAAACAGAATGAACATGTTTCCTTCCTGTTCAGGGAAGACTATTATGTCACCTATAATGTGTGAATATTAACCCGGTGCTGTTATCATCTGAGTCGAGGATGATGGCTTCAGCTTCTCACCGCAGCCAGAATCCGGTTTTGTTCTCACGAGGAAATTAAAATGTCAAATGTAGATTTGAAATTGCGATGGCTCAGCAGTATTTAGGGATATTTTGAGATAAGACAAGCAGCGTACGCCGCCAGTGTAACCTTTTGTCTGTGTGATGGAATTTATTTTTTTATGTAACGGTGGAGATAAGGCAGGCGGTGGGGTTTGTTTACTCAGCCCACAGATAAGCTGGAAAATAATCCCTTCAACTGTTTTTGATCAAAGCGGGAAAGCTCCTCTATGTTCACAACTCGATTGTAATGCTCCAGGCCTCCTCTCTTTGTGTGTGCCCCCCTTTATGGAGCAGATTCTCTGTCCTTTCCCGAAGTTTGCTGTGTGTGGAAATGCTTTCCCCTTGGGGGCCTTGTGCCAGCCCCCTTCCCCTCCCACCGACGTGGGGGTGAGCTTTCCCAGGACAAAGAGATGGATGTATAATAGGAAGAAAAAGGAGGGGTGGGAGAGACAAAAAGACAAGCGGGCGTGCGAGTGAGCGGGGAGGAAGTGGGGGAAAAGTGGGAGCCCATGTGAAAAAGATACAAAGGTAGAGGAGCAGAAGTACAGAGAAGCAATCAGGACTTTTCCCTCCGCTACAGACGCCACTGCTCACTCATTACAGGCTCTGCAGGGTGTGGGGTTTGCAGCACACGGTGCAGTTGGAGAGTTGCTGCCGGACAGCCCGTCAGTCCCCCCGCTCCTCCACCACATGGTACAGTCCATTTAAAAGGCTGCATGTCATCTCAGTGTGCGGGGTCCTCTCAGAGAGCAGCTGCTCGCAGCACATTCTGCACGGCGGGAGCCCTCGCCTTCCCTCCGCCTGCCGCGCTGCAGCACTTCTCCTCCTCCTCCTCACACTCACATGCTCTCCGGGTCTTTTATGCAGTAACAGGTCAGCCCGGTGGACAGGAAGGACCTCACTCTGCTTTTTATGTGCAAACTAAACACTAAGACAGAAGAAGTGCAGGTGGAGGAGGAAGAGGAGAGGGTGTCAGCTTCGCCCAGAGTAACGCTCCTGCTGACACCATGCTGCTCTGTGTGGATTTGCTCCTCAGGGGAAAATCCTTAAAATGATGGAAGACAACAAGCAGCTGGCACAGAGGATCGATGGGGCCATCCAGTCAGCGAGTCAGGAAGTGACCAACCTCCGATCCGAGCTCTCCGCGACCAGCCGCAAACTGGCAGAGCTGGGCGCCAGCAGCCCCCCGGCGCTGGAGAACCACCTCCAGCACAACCACCACGATGACAGCCTGCGCTACAGGGGTGAGTGTCACACAGCGGCGCCGGCAACTCGCGCACAAGCTCTGTGTGAGTGAGAGCATGAGCGAGTGTGGGGAAATGTCTCCCCACTTCTCCCTCGGTGGACTCGTTTCCCCCTGAAACTCAGCTTTGGGAGTGACAGGAGAGGCGGGCGGTCTGCTGTTGTCGGAGCGCGGGGCCCGGAGTCGCTCCGTTTGGTTTCCCAGGCAGCAGCTGGGCTCCGTGTCCGACTCTTTGCTCAAGTTTTGGCAGCAGCTCCGCACAGAGAAACTTAGAAAGTGGATGTTTGTGCCTGTTGAGGAGGCTGGCAACTCCATGGCGATGTCGTTTAGTCGGGAACAACCAGATCCATGATGTCAGCGAGTTTTAGCGGAGAATGGGAAACTTTTGGTTTCTTCTATGCTTAAAACCTTTTCATCCCTGAATACTTGTTGTCTTAAATTTAGTGTTTGGAAAGTCTTTTTTTTTCCTTTCTTAACACATTCCAGTTTCTTTTCTGTCTGATTTCTTGCTTTGAATAAAGTTTCCTGTTAGTTTTAATGAATACAGTCTTTTCAGAACAAAATACAATAAGACTGATTAAAAGTATTATTTTGTTCACATCTGGAAAGTTTTGTTAAGTTTGTTAATATTGTTCAGAGATATTGATGCAAACCTTCAGAAACTCGCTGTCATTTTTTATTTATGTATCAAGTTAGCTTCGTATATCAGGCATAACATTATGACCAGGCTTTATGACTCATCATCCACCAATGCTCTGGACTTTCTAACACCTTTTTTGTTTTTTTTTTTTTATCAGAACCAGCATTTTCTTCTTTAGCATTTTGAGCCATCTGTTGTTTTTCTCTCAACGGTCATTAATTATCTGGTCACCAGTTCTCCTCTCTTCCTTCCTTGGACCACTTTTTAAGAAATACAAGCCACAAGAGAGGAGGATCAGCCCACTAGAGCTGCAGTAGTGGAGATACTCTGACTCTGCCAAAAATCTCTGCATTTAACACATTATTTATAGGAAATAATGTCAACTTGGTGGCCCATATGGATCCTCGTCCACTAACCGATTCATTAATGAAAAGATAATTGTTTTCCTATCATGATGCTATTCCTCAATAGTGTAAAGTGAGATCAGAAACAGTGAAGTAATCGGTTTTTCTCTTGAGGTCAAGCAATAAGCAGTGACCAATTTACTGAAAGATCTTCTAGAGATTACAGAATAACTTCAGCCACCTACTTTTTAACATTTTCTTAACTATAATAAACTTCTCTAAGTTTTTCTCTCATTCATATAAAGTTACTAAATTCAATTTATAAAATAATAATTTGACTCTGCATCATTTAGAGAAGGGTTGATAAATATACTGAATGCAAGCAGTCACTGTGGCTACCAGGTATTCTGATAACAGAAATGTTTTAATCACTTTTGATTGACTTTTTCTGACTTTTTACTCAAACATTAAATTATTTACTCTCAGGAGATTTTCAGATCACATTTTTTCTAATTATATTGACGTTGAAGTGAAAGACTGAGCAGATTAACCTGCAGAGTTAAGAATCACCTTATTTTATTTTAATGCTACACTGTAAAACTTTTTAACTTGAAAATTAAATGCTGCCTTGAAAATTAAATTTAAGTCAACAAGAGTTAATTGGTTTTAAATGAGGAATTAAAGTTCATGAAGTTGATTTAACAAGAGTCAAGTTGTCTAAATATTGCTTTTTAAGTTTATTAATGTTGAATTGAGAGTTTTAACTTAATGCTGCATTTTAAACCAAATAATTATGTCACAATATGCAAGAAAAAGAACTGTTCTCTCCTCGTTAAAGAGACACATTTCTCTGTTATTTTACTCACAATATCAAGTTAAAATACTTATTTCACTTTAGAATAATTTAAATTCTTGTTTCAAATTGATTGAACTGATAATGAATTTTATTAAACATCACAATAAATTCTGCTAAAACCATTTAGTGTGAACAGGATGTTATCCTCAAGCTTTAAAATAAACATTTGTCTTAATAACAAATAGACTCAGATTGATGTAACGCACTTCCAACTCAGGATACAAAAACAAGCCGCTAAGCATTCTGGGAAATAGATCCTCTTCTGTCTTTTTTTCTGTTTTTTAAGTGCAAACATAAAAACTCTAGTTTATTAAACTCTTTGAGGTATGACAAGATTAATAAGAAGTTAACACAGCAAGTTTATCTTTCACAAACTCACATTTAGATTCAAAATATAAAACTAGCTAAATTTATTTGACTTAAATAGTAGAAGACAGTAGACACAACTAAATGCATCTGAAATGTTTTACAGAGTATAAAGTCAAAGTAAAGTTAGCAAATGGAAATTTTCATCCAGGAATAAATAAAAGAACAGAATGGGTGGGTCGAACTGCACCACCCACTCAGCTTCACCTCCCTGTGGACGTTTCCGGTCTCCAGTGGTCAAGACATTCCACGCGTCGTCCAAGAACTTAAAGCCTAATGTGCCACCCACGTTTTCACTGCTGGCCGAGGCGCGATGATGTATGAGGGGAGGGATAAATTGTAAGTTCGATTCTTGGGAAGAGGATCCAGTTGCCAAAGAACTCCTTGCTGGTTTTGAAATGAAGGTGTCAGAATGACGCTGGAGACACAAACCAGCAGGTCGAGCTTCACATCAACAACAGATGTGAATTAATTACATTTACTTAATTCACAAAGTTAGTCATATATATATATATATTGGTTAATTATGATTCTTTTTTCACTTACAACTAATAAAAACAAGACATTTATGATAAAGCATAACATCAAACCAACATGGTCTGTTTAAATAGTCGTTTTCAAAACGTAATGTTATTCTGCCAAATGAGCTTCATCAGAAAGTGTTTTCCAACTGAGATACTTGAGATGTCATTTGGAAATGTTGAGGATCCACATGAAGTTTCTGGTTCATAGCAAAAATAATAATAATTCATTTCTGCAAAGTAAATCCCAATGTAATCAGCAGAAAGATAACCTTTCACTGCAAAACACAAAATCCTATTTTTGTCTAGATTTTAGTGCAAATATCTTAGTACACTTTAAATAAAACCAAACTAACTTACAAGGAACATTTTAGCTTGATACAGGAGCTTGTTTGTTAAATTCATGTTAGATTTGTTGTGTTGATGCATTTTGACGCGCTTCACTCTGAGCGTTACATTTCCACATGACAGGATTTGTTGCGGGGTGCTTTCGCAGTGTGGAGGAAAGAAGAGATGAGTTGCACATGCAGGCTGCGATGTGAGATAAATGTGATCGGTTTTGGTGATCGGCAACAAGACACAGTGATCGGCGATACACTTTTTCATAGAAATCGGCCGATTATGATCGGCGGCCGATCGATCAGCACACCTGTAGTACTTATGTTTATAAACTGGATCTGTTTGTTCTTTCAAGTGCTCTGAGGTGACAGGATCTATGTTTGTGTCTATGCTGTTATGAGGTTTTGAACGTTAAGGGATGATAAATCATTTCAAACAAGAGGAGGAGCATGTTTTCTTTCCTCCTGGCAGATTAAAGTTGGTCTAAACGCTTCCCCACTCTTCAGGTTTGAAATATCTCAGCCGGGTTGAGTTAGCCGCTGTCCATCAGTCTCTCTCCCTCTGCGTCTTGTTGGGAGCTTTAACAGGCCGCCTGACGTTCCCACATTCCTGAATGTCAGCCTGGTGATGTCACATTTCCTGTTCCCACAGCCCAGGCCAGCTCTCTCTGTCAGGTGACGGATGAAACCAAACGCAGCCAAACAATCCCCCCGCCTCCTGCTGCAGACTCTCACCTGGTCTGCATTACGCCGGGCTTGTTTTAAGATCATTCATGATGAGCCAGCGCTGGCACTAAATTAAACCAGTTTTTTCTCTGCATCTCTGTCCAAACCAGACTGTCGGTTAGTTTTAATGCTTGGAGCGAACATGAAGCTTTGGTCCTTTACATGCATTAAGTGACTTCCAACAATCTTACTGAAGTGTTTTTGACTTCGCTGTGCAGCTTCAGCAGTAACTAGTTCAACAGTTTTCTTTCGTTGTAGCTTAGTTTTATGTTGTTGTGACATTTTGTTTTTCAGATTGTGTTTTTATTAGTTATTATGAGTTAAATGTCATTTAGTTACAGCAGTAGTTTTAGTTTTTTATACCGTGGTTAATTTTTAGGTGCAGAATTCAAAAAGTATTACAATGAATACTCAAAAGAAGATACAATTTTCAAAAAAATATATTAAATTATTGTTGTATAATAACTGTCTCTTGGCGTTTTCTCCCAAATTTAGCAATTTTTGCTGTTGCATTTTGAATCTGGAAGGCCGTAATTTGCCGACAACTGACGTAAAATCACTTGGAAAGGCTAATAAATAGTTTTAGAAACATAAAAACAAAGAAGATAGTATCTGTAATTTCAGTATGTCTTTGTTGGTTTTATAAACACACAATTTTGTCCCTGTTAGTTACAGTTTTTCCCCATTAATTACTGTTTTTATTTATTTCAGTTAATGAAAATGTTTTCTCAGTTTCAGTTTTTGTCAGTTTAGTTGACTAAAACAAGCCAGTTCTTCCTGCCACCATCATGCTCCAATGAAAAGACTCTGTTTCCAGACGCATAACTTCATGATGGTTTTATTTGTTTTTTGTAGATTTATTGTCACTTTTTGGAGCATAAATCTCCTTACAAGAGGCAGCTACTTGCAGTGCCTTTAGATGAGTGATGGAGCAGTCCTGCCTTCTTTTATTCAACTTATTGACAGTAATTTATTCATTGCTTCGTTTCATTAGTGCCTCTTCCTCTTAATCTGTCACACTGATGTCAAGTCCGTGCTTAAGATTCACAAATGACACTAATGTTTACTCTCCTGTTATACACTTCCTCCAACAGGGAGCCGGTTGAAAATGTCATGTCCTCTAAAATCCACTCGCTTTAACCTTACAAGTCTGTACATTATTAATTCCTGTTAGATTAATGCCTTGCAGTCAGTCAGTAGGACAGAGCTGATCAGAGCCTGATGAGAGGCTGCCAATAGTGAGGCTAAAGCCTCGCTGACACACAGTCGTGATTACTGAAGGAGACAGCATGAAGTTAAAGGATGGACGCTTTAAAACGGCCTTTGCTGCAAGTAATTCACACGTCGCTGCAAATCTGAGTTGCTTATGTTAAGGGTTCATGAAGGTTTGGTTAAAATGTCGTATTTAGTGATGCTCCAGTTAATCAGCCAGTGACAGAAATGAGCCATATTGATTATTGACTTCTTTTATGTTCAGTAAAAAGCATCAACAAGAGAAAAATTTAGAGACATATGGTTTGATGAATGAACAGGGATAATCTTGTAATCTCTTCATTTCAGAACTAATTCCTCCATCAAAACGTGTTCTACATTGTGTGTTAAGCTGATGCTACACTGCTTCTGCATTTCTTAAAATGTTTGTTACGCAAGTCTAAATGTGAAGAAATGACAGGTTTTATATAAATGATTAAATCCAGTCACATATATAAGGAATATGTCCTGCTTTTGTTGTTTCTCTGTTTGGTATAATGCATGTTCATAAGGATGAAGAGCGAAGAATTTGAATTGCTTATTACTTTTCACCTAATGACATCGTCTGATTTTAATGTTTGTTTTTTTGTTTCAAATTTAAATGTTTACTGCCTGGAATTATTAGCAATTAGATTAAAAAGATTTTACTCTGTTTTTGACGTAAACCAGATGCTGAATTAAGTAGAATTAAAATACAGCATATATATTTCTGTGGCTAATATTATAAAACAAGTTTCATCTCCATATATAAATAAATTAGATTTATTTATGCTGCTGTTTCAAGACTTTGAAATAAAATTTCTGTGCGTTCTGCTCCACCATCATATTTTGATTCTGTAAAATCAAAGTGCTTCAAAAAAAATTTCTTTCTGACGGCTGGAAACAAAAAGCAGGAGCTCAGCTGCAATTTGAACTTTATACAACATAATTTAACCCCTTAACTGTCGTGATGACACCCCGGTTTTAATTTCCCTCAAGAAAATGTTGACCTTTGACCTCATGTCAGATAAGTGGGAAAATGAGTACTTGGATACGAACATCAGAAGGTGAAAGTTCAAAGCACAGTCTCTGATTTCCCATATGGTTCAAGAAATAAAGAACAATATGTGTTATTGATCACATATTGATCACATACTCTTAGCATTAAGCAGATACATTAATCTTCATCGGTGCAGACAGAGGATCTGCATAGCACAAGGTGAAGTAAAGTAACACCATTAATAAGCCTTTGCTTCATTATTTTAGTTTCATTTGCATAAATTCTGCAGGTGGTTCAAATATCTCCTTAATATTGTGTCTCACATCTGCAACACATTTCCTAATCCATTTATTTAAGTTGTCAAAAAAGTGTAGTATTTTTACTCTACCATAAAAACTCAAGGTTATTATTATTTTATATTTAAATCTATTTAAACCTCTAAATAGATTTGAATATGTTAGTCAACTGGAACGCTTCAGAAACAATATGTGCTGTTCAGACCTGGAAGAAAACGAGAATCGATATTAATCCAGTTAAAGCCTGATTGGTGCATTTCTGATCCGACTGACTGAGGTTCAGATCATTTATTTTTGACCAGGTTGTAACATCAGAGTGTTTCAGAGGCAGAGCAAAATAAGAAAAACGTTTTAAACCAGAGCTTTAGCAGTATCAAACAGAAACTTTACAATGTCGTCCTCTCTGGAGACACAAATGTAAAGGGTTTTTAAACTAACTTCATCATAATCAGATTCATGAGAGGCTTTATTTTTAAAAAAGAAACCATCTCCATTTAAAATCACAAGAAAGTTTTTGAATTAGAAAGCCACTTTAACCTCTCTTCTGTCATTGAAACGCTGCAGAATGCAGTCATCCTGCACTGCATGGCGGCGGATACCGCAGATGAAACCTTAAGAGACTGTACAAAGGCTTGCTGCTAGGCACAGATAGTCATTAAGTATTTCTCTAAAAAAAACAATAATTATCTTTTCTCTGTACAAGAGGAGCTGCAGTGGCTCTTGTGCTCTCCTCTGCAGAGTAATTGTAGAAAAGAATCCTCTCCCCATCTGGCCTGTGTTTGTCAGAGGCCCACTACTCTCATTACGCCATTGTGCACATGTACAAGGTTGGGAACATATTGCCAAACTGCAGGGCCAATATCCCATTCACTCTGCTTCTTTCTCTTTAACGCTCCCCAGAGAGCGCCCGTCTTCCTGTTCTCTGTCCACATGCAGAGCAAGTATGCTGGCCGTCCCTCGAACCCCCCGCCTCTGGGCCACGCCCCGTCTGAGGTCAGCGCAGTGTGTGGGACAGTGTGTCCAAACAATAGCCAGAGAGAGCCGCCCCTCTCTTCCCCAGTCTGTCTGCCGCTCTCCTCCTCTCCTATAGCGTTCCCATTAAACTCCCTCCAGTATAAAGGACCAGTGGAAGCAGAGCAGGATCTCCAGTAGCAGATAGAAATCCCGTCCTTGGCGGGTGTCGGGATTCTGGCTTTGTTGTGCACAAGATTTTACAATAACATAAATTTTATGGTGATATGCTACATTTTTGACATTTCACTCATGCGGCGATATTCAAGCTGTTGAAAAGATGAAAGCAAACATGGCTGAAGAACAAAGAAGAAACTGTTAGTTTAAAAATCACCAAAAGATCTGCTGTTGTTGTATCAACCTTCCAGAACACTCAGGTCTTCTGGTTCTGGTCTGCATCCACAGAACCAGAACCAAACATGGAGAAGCAGCATCCAGCTTCTGTGCACCACAAATCTGCAGCAAACTTCCAGAAAACTGTAAAACAGCCGAAACAGAGTTCCTCTCCATCTAGACCAAAAACCCACCTGTTTAGAGTTGCTTTTGAAACGTAATAAATGAAACATTGATGAACATTTTGATGTGTAACGACAATATTTGACAAAATGTAATGTTTCAATTGGTTCTTATTTATTAAAAAATTGAAGCTACATTTCCATTTCCTTCCACTTAACAAATATACACCTCTTTATCTTAGTGTATCACAAGGAATCCCAGAAAAATCCTTTAAAAGTTTTTGTGAAAAGAATAAAAATAATAAAAATTGGATGTCAGCAAAAAAAATTAAAGCAAGCAAAACAAAATTAAGTTAATCAAAAATCTTTATTGCATTGTCTGAATTTCTTTGTTTTCCTTCCTAAGCCCTCTGTTCATACGAAGATAACTCATTTACATCGTATTATTTTGTATTCCTTGATGGTTTTCTCTTCTTGAGTCAATAATGAGCTTCATGTTGGTAATGAACTCCATGAATAATGGCTCTGCGGTCACTTGTTTTGATTTGTAGTGGAATCCAGTCTTCATTAATGAACTGGGAGAGCTGCGCTGCCTGTCAGTGGGAGCTCAAGCCTGGTGGACACCATCTTGACCAAAAGATTCCATTTCTGAATTCGGTTGCTCCGTCGGCAGGGAGGGCAGCTGAGCGGCGCGTATCCACTTTCGTGTCCTTTCAGGGCCAAAAGCAAGCCAGCTTGTTTCGTCTCATTTGCTCTGAAATCGTTCCAAGTTTCTCGTTCTCACCGGAAAGGCTCTGATTTCAGGTTGCAGCACTCAGAAATGGTCGGAGGTTAAAGATAACAGCTGACCTCCTCGTGGCAGGTTACAAGAAGGAAGAGCTCAGATTGTGTGATTTTGGGTGGCATCAAGCTGTTGTCCTACTATGAGAGAAGTGATGCAGTTAGCAGTTTCTGCTAAGATGCCATTTCACCAGGCAGTAGCTGTGCTTTCATTACAAATGTAAAGATTCTGCTAATGTAAAAAAAAAAAAAAACACACACAGTTTGCAGCTGCTGCATTTCCATTAAGGTTATATGTACCTTCCAAACCAGGATTGTGTCTTCTGGTTCTGGTCTGCTTTGCATCCCCAGAACCAAACACGGAGAAGCTGCAACAAACTTCCAGAAAACTGCAAAACAGCCGAAACACTGAGGTCCTTTACATCAAGGCCAGAAACCCACCTGTTTAGCGTTGCTCTCAAACCATTATCACTGGAACATTGACCAACATGTTTGAGGATTATTTTGATGATGACATTTGACAAAATGTCATGTTTGTCACTGGTTTCCCAAACAGCGTCTTTATCACTTTTTATTTTTGTGTTTTTATGATGTGAAGCCCTTTGAACTGCCTTGCTGCTGAAATGTGGTATACAAATATACTTGATTAAATAAGAAACGCAGCTAAAATCACGAGCGAATACGTTTTTTCCTGCAATAAGTCATTAAAATCAATGCCGCGCCATCATCCTGTTATCACTTCCTGCTGTCTTCTCTTTGTCATTTCCTCCAGTAGTAACATCTGATTGTTCATGACATGACTTGTGATGTGGAAAAAGTATTTCCACTGCAGTTTTGTGAAGTACATCTAATTCAATAAGGCTGAAAAACCACCTAGTGAAAACACTTTTTTATCAAAAACATTAAGTTTTTCAGAATTGCTGTGTTTCCATTAAGCATTTACTTTCTTAACTTCAATTTGCAGTTATATGGTCAATAGAAACGCAGCTGTAGTGTGGATCTTTAGCAGACTTTCCTCAGGAGTAAAGTTTTCCAGTTAATCTTTATTTGACCTCGCTGAGCTGAAAGTTGCTCAGTGAGAGTCATTTCTAGAACGCTATCCATGACACAAAGCATCAAATTGCTTTCAGATAATAGCTTTCCTATCAGTGAGACTGATGTATCTCTATATGCTAATTACATCCATGAAAGCCTGTCTTTTCTACTGGCACAGAGCAGGTTTTGGTTCCCAGATGAGTTTTTGACGAGAAATGATTTCCTTAAATAGAGGCTTCCAGTTTTAAGTTATGACTCGAGTTAAGTGCACATTATGACAGCTGCTTTAATTGTCAGGGGATTTGAAAAGACAGACGATGAATAGTGAAGATATTTTTGTCTGAAGAGAGAAGTAAAAGTTACTGATGTCACTAAATGGGCCTGAAGGTCGAGTAAGCCAAAGGTCAAGGTGAAGTCGCGTGTATTACAACCCAAAGAAAGGTCATCTGTCTTTTTTATAAATATAAATCTGAAGAATAAGTTGTTTATTGTAGCATGTTTCTCAGGTTTAAAATGTAATTAGGATCAGTTAGGATAATTACACTTTAGATCATGAGGGAAATATGGAAGCTCGTGTCATACTAGATTAATCAGGATATGCTTTCTGATGCTGCATCTTCGTCAACACCTTTTAAAATTAACAAAAATAATTCACAGAATCCTAGACAGTTGAGAGCCAGGGACAAAATTACCCAAACTGCAAGAGTCTGAAATATTTCAGAGCTATGCATTTCAGTAAGCACACATTTCATTCTTGTAATTTTTTATTATTGTTTTACTTATTTACTTATTGTTTTACTCATCAGCTGTAAGTGGAAAATCACATTAATGATCAGAAATAAAGGTTTGAAAACATGTAGTTGAAGCATGTGACGCAGTGGCGTTTCTACACTGACAAATTTAAACTGCTGATGAGCCACAAAATCCATTGAATCAAAATTCAATTCTTTTTTTTTTTAATTAAATCTGTATTTCATTAAAGATTCAAAACATAAAAGAGCTTCAGATTGTTTCAATATTAAAAGAAAAACAGACGATTTCAACATTTTTCTGGGGTCATCATTTGTTTTCTGTTTTGTTGACCAAATGTTTGTCATTCTCGGCTTCTGGTCAGGGCCCGATCAAAATCATTTCAAGGGCCGCAAATGGCCCCTGGCCTCCACTTTGGACACTCCTAATGTAAAGTGTTTCACTTAGTGAATAGAGTTACTGAAATAAATAAACATTGAATAATATTTTAATATGTTGAAATTACTGTTTAATCAAAAATTAAATCTATTTCTAAGCAAATTTGATCCGCTCTCCAATATCTACTGATTAGGGCTAAAATAAACTGAACAAATATATAAACAAAGAAACCAGTTAATGTGGTTAAACGCATTGAATTCATGATTTACCAAGGATTTATTTTCACAGGTTGGTTTGGTTCACTTTTGACCTTTAAACTGCTATTTGTATTGGCTCAAGTTATCTGTGTTTGATGTGAAAATTAAATTGTTAAATGATGTGATACGTGTATGTGTGACTAAAAAGCAAAAACAGAACAAGTAGTTGCACGGCATTATAGTTTATTGGAGGAAAAAGAAAATGGAGATGTCGAAGGTTGAGCTCTAAATGGTCTAAGAGCAAAGATCAGCCTCAAGAGAACAAACTGCTTTGCTTTGATCAGAGATTAAAGGCTTAGTTTGCATATTTAAAAAGAAGTTTCAGAGGTTAATACTAGTAATCACACATGTGGTGGAAAGACATTACACAACTCTCAACCTGTTGAAAATACATGTTAGGAACAGTGAAGCCAACAGGAAGTCAGATGATTTAGCCCACTTTAGCACTTTAACAAAACCTCAAAATGAAAACGTTTCAATCAGTTTGATGAAATAATTAATAGTCTGCGATTTTCAATCCGCTAAGTTTCCAAACTCAGAGTTGCAAACAGGCAATAATTCCACTGAAGAAAAAGACAGACTTATTCTTAAAGATTTATTTATCAGTTTGTTCACTGCAAAAACACAAAATCTGACAAAGTATTTGTCTAGTTTCTAGTGCAAATATCTTAATGTACTTGAAAAGAGACAAAACTAACTTACACATGACTTTCCTGCAAGATATAATAGGTTGATTTAAGTTAATAGTTCTTTCATATAGATTAAAAAGTTCTAGTTCCACTGGCAGATTTGTTTTTCTTATAACATGGGAAAAATGCCATGTTATAAATGAAATAATCTGCCAATAGACCCAGTCATTTTCCATCAACTTTAAGGAAACATTGACCTCATTAAGGAAACATCGACCTCAAACAAACTCCAATATCTTGCTGGAAAGTTACTTGTGAGTTATTTTTGTCTCATTTAATGTAGCATAAGATATTTGCACATCAAATGAGGCAAAAATACTTGATAGTTTGTGTTTTTTATTTATATACAGTTCAATAAAGCTGTTACTTATTTTTTGAACCTGTAATTTAGTTGTAATTTTCACTAACTATGACAATAAATGGTCATTTAAATGGTAATTTATTGTCATAGTGAAATTTTACATGCAATGTAACTAAATTTTACTTTATCATTTAAAACTTTAGTCTGACATCTGTTTGGACCAGCTGACTCATAAAACATAACAGGGTCCCTGATTGGTGGATGCTCTTAATTGAAGTCATAAAGTTGCTTTTTCTTACACAAGACTACAATTTCTTTTAAAAGAAGCAACAAAATGACCCAAACTGTAAAAGTGTGACTAATTTCAGAGCAAATTAACTATCAAGGACATAAAAACATGTATAATTTGAAGAACCCGGAACACCGCTAGCCATGAATAAGAGCTTATTTTGCTTCGACCTGCAATCCAGCAAGGACATTTTAAAGAGTCCTGGAAATACACAGAGATTCTAGACGAAAAGGTCAAATCTGATGAATCTGTCTGCACTGTAGGCCTACTACGTTACCTCTGAGTCACCACTTTCTGCAGAGGATCAGGCAGCAGCTTCAAAAAGAAGAAATGAGCCGAATCAAAAGATTTAAGTCCAGCCGGGCTGATTGAGAGGTCTGCTAGATGTACAGGTATCTCAGTGATGCCTCGCACAGCAGACTGGAATGTGTGCAGGATGTTCCTCATGTCTCCATTAATTACACTCGTTTAGGGGGGAAGAGGTTTGCTGCACAGGGGTTAGCATGATTCTCCCAAGAGGAGCTTTTCATAGCCACTGTTTGAATGCAGCTATCTCTTCTTCACAACAGGAGACATAGATAATGATCACATTTCTTCTGCCATGCCACCATTCAGCACATCTAACACATTGTTTTCACCTGAAGTCATCCAAATCCCCGTCGAGTCCAAACTTCTGCTCTCAGAAAGAGACGAGCAGACAGACAGCGAACGAGAGACATCCTGGTTGCCTTCACAACAGTCTTGGCTGATCCTATTAAAATGCCTCATTGCTTTAACAGCAGAGACTTTTTATCGCCGCTGTATATTGTTGCCGCGGTTGCAGTGTAAATCCGTTCCCCCCAAGGAGAAAAAGGATGAGGAGTGGAGGAAAATAAGTTTTGAGGAAGAGCAGGGCTCCCTCTCTGTATACAGAGGATGCAAAGCATGACATTCCCGCAGAGCTGACGATAAGCAGAAGACTCCTCTGCTTTTCTAAATCATCAGCTTCATGCTGGCCTCCAACAAGACTGATTGGCAGAAAACACGCAAAGCATTGTCAGGATGCTGTACCCCTATTATACATCCACAATCCATAAATAGCAACAGTGTCCAAGTTCAATACAAAGAGTCAAATCTCTTGGTGCAGAAAGATGCTATTCAATTATTTTGTTTATATCATAACCAGCTGTTTATTTATTCTGCTTTTGTGCGATAATAATGTAAAACTCCATAATGGATTAGAGTGTTGATGAAGCGTCAGAAAATCAGTAAGAGCTTAGCTTGGTTAGAATGTTAAAAGGATTACATCTATTTATAATTTATTCTGTAGCTTTTTCAGTAAAAACAAAACAACCTAATTATTCTCTATGACACCTGAGGTGTTTAGTCCCTGTAAGACGAACTAAGGTTCATGTCCTTCTTTGGTGCGATTTGCTAGTATAGATCTGAACACCATGTCCCTGTTCATGTGCGCGGTTAACAGTACATGGTTCTCATGTGACATCACACTTCCAGGAGCCTTGTAGCTGACAGCCATATTGGCAGGTATTCAACTGTCATGACATTTGCCATCGAGTTGTTATGACAACAATAAACAAACCACAAAGCTTTGGAATAGCTCTCTTCTCGTTCCTGTCTAACTTAACAATATAAGTACATTACAACTCTTATATAATTAAAATGTTTAAGTACTCTACCCATCACTGTGTAATACTAAGCTAAATATCAATAATATTTACTGCAGTACTTCCTGCCAAACCATTGAAATTAACTTAGCTAATGTAGTTTTTATCTGCAAGCTAAGATGAACATGACCTACGTATTGGTACTTACTTTGCCAGTGACCAGCACCGTGTCGTTCATGTGAAGAGTTCGAACATTGATTATAAACATCTGTGGATTTCAGGCCATGAAGCTCCTCCATGGTGTTCACACTTCATCGTGTTCACTAAGTAGTGAACCATGTCACAGTAGGAGATCGGACGCAGCTTGTTCACTTCTTCTGACATGTTTTCATTCTCAGTCTCATATGGGTCGATCCAGTCAGCAGCCATTTTGTTGATATATAGTTCTCCTGCACATTGGTCAAAAGTGTCAATACATTTTCTTCTTGTTGGTCTCAAAGTTGTGGCTCATCTCTGGTTTGTGCTGCACTCGCCTACCAAGATGGCGGTTCAGTGGCGCAAATCACTTCCGGTTCAGACTTGTGGGATCTATAAATATTCTTCCTACTGTTGATGTCTTAGTGACTTTATTGTTACATTTTGCAACTTTTCTGACCCCTCTAGAAACTTATGAGGTTGTGAGTTATAACATTTTTTAAAAAATCAACCAAAATCGGAATTGGAAGCTCAAGCTTTTTAAGGATTGGAGATTGAAAACTGTAGTCGGTGCACTCCGAGTTGACGGTAACGTCACATGTTGTGGTAGTATTAGTATTTCACCAGTTTTTACTGAAAGTTTAGATTTTAGAAGCACATTTTAAAAGGTAGAGAAAAAAACTTCTGTTAAAGAAAAGTCAGGGCTGATGGTTGCGTTAATAGAGCGAGTTCTCCAGGTTTCAGTATCCGGCCCTCAGACCTTTGCTGTTGGTGAAGGCCTCCAGTGCAACCACACAAAAAGCCTGGAGTAGTCTAAAGCTCTAAATCACTTCATGGCCACTTTTAAGTCAAACTTTATGATATTAGCAGAAGAGTTCTGCTTGTTTAAAGTTGTACTGATGATAAAAAAAAGTTTCATTCTTATGTTGTTTTTGCTTGTGTGTGAAGAACAAGAAATAGTCCTTTTCATGTCAAAGCTTTTTATTATTTAATAAAAGGCCCAGAGAGAGACATGAAAGAATGAAAAACATAGCCATCAAAGTCTGCGTTTACTACAGGATAATTGTGTTTTACCTGCTGTTGGTTCTTCATGCTGTTGCAGATGAGAACAGATGGCTCACACTGCCACATACCTCTCTGTTTACTTTCTGATGGGCATTCCTCTGAGCACCTCTGCTTCCAATTAGTCTGAATAAATAGAGCCAGTCTTCATTCTCATCATTTGGAAGAACATGAAGTTCACAAACAAGATTACGCACTCTTGATGAAGCACTGCTCGAAAACTTGGGAGAACTTTATCCTGCTTTGTTTTGGCAGTCTATTCTATCAGCCTCCCCATATTTTAGGAATATTAAATATTTAATGTAGCATTTCTGTTGTATTTTCAGACCCCTGAAAGCATATATAAACACTCCATCCTATTAAATATTTGTTGTTTGGAGCCTAAAGGCGTTAGTGTTAAACTATTTCTCTCCGTTTCCTCCTGGTGAAGAGCTCATACGCTAATATTTATCTTGCTTCCAATTACTGCATAAAGCGTTCACAGCCATATATACAAACGTTTCTTTGCTAAAATGATTCTCTATATCCACTCCAGAGTATTGTCTGCAGTAAGTTTTGCCTCTAACCATAAGTGCATCTGGATCCCCAAAGCATATTTTTCTCCAAGCTTCTGGTCTTTTTAGATGCTTTTTTTTGTGACTTCCTATTTTTGTGGAGCCAGTTCAAAATATCCTCTTTATCACAAGCCTCTCTTAGCTAGAAAGCAGGCAGATCAATGGTTGGAGTAATTGCTTTCTTTATATAAGAAGCATCTGCTTTCAGCTGCAATTTTCCACATAAAATGATCTGATTAGAAACACATGCTAATATCCTCTCTGGCAATTAATTACATTCATTTTCATATTTAATGATTAGAGTAGATCTGCATTTTCAGTGGAAAAAATAACTACAGATCTATTGAACAGATGGAATAATTTTCTGAGAATTATAATAAATGTGTGCAAATGTTCCTTGGTGTAGCTAACTGTGGAATATTTAGTCGCTGAATTAAAAAGGATTAAAAATTATTATTTTTTCTTACTTTCTATTTATATCCAACTGAGCTGTGTGTAATTTCCATTTAAAGGGATAGAGTAAACCAGGATTACAGAAAACTGCATTATTTATCCCATCAGGCTTTTGGTGACATCACATATTTTAGTGTTAACATAATTTGTGTTCATAAATATCTTTTGAAGTTTCATTCATGTTTTTCTTCGCAAAAAGAAATTTCTTTTGTCTCCTTGACAAAAGCAATTGAAGGAACTATTGTGTGACTCACTACGTTTTTAGTTTACGACGGATTCAGACCTTCAAAGGTTTAGCTGTGTTTCTCTACTAGAAAAAGTCATTAAATGGGCTGCTGCTGCAATTAACTTTCGTTTTTGTTTTGTTTTTTAACAAGAACATTATCCTGGATTTTAGTCTTCTTCACAGTCCCCAGTTGGTTGTTCAGATTCTGGTTCTGTTGGACTTTTCCCTTCCACTGCTGCCAGTTGCATACTCAACACAATCCGCTATCAGTGACCCGGTTCAATCAGCTGAGTTACCCAGATAGATAACTTTTTACCCTTTGTCACATTAAGCTGAACTTATTTGCATTTTTTTAGTATCTGGTATTGAATTTGGATTTATGTACTTCACTTCCTGTTTGAATGGATTGAATTGATTGTATGTTCCCATTTATGATCTGGATGTTCGTCTTTTAAAGAGCCTCAAGATGGTGTGTTGTGAACTGATGTTAGATAAATAAAGATAATTGAACTGACTCAAATAAAACTCAATGATTTAGTTGTTTATTAATTTATCCTCTTTTGGGATTTAAGTTTGATATTTGGATTTAAAAATTACTTCATGTTCCTATTTACATGAAAATTAGGTCTTTGTAAACATCAATTCTGCCATTGCTTTTCATTTTTAAGCAGTGATGAGGGATAGCGGTGAAATCTGTGAAACTGTTTACTCAGCAGGTTGTTGCTAGGTAGCCAAAGAGTGAGTTGCTAGGTAGCCAAAGAATGAGTTGCTAGGTAGCCAAAGAGTGAGTTGCTAAGTAGCCAAAGAATGAGTTGCTAGGTAGCCAAAGAGTGAGTGAGTTAGTTAGTTCCACCAATCTTGCTTGGCTACCCATGAGTCATTGAGTGTCTAAAGTCTTTCCTCTGCCTACATCCCCCAGAATGCTGTGCGGTTCTGTGAAATTATTGAAAATTCTATCAGACAAATTATTTAATAGATTATATCTATTGATACTGATCAAGTGTCTATCACAATATATATTATTAATTTAATGTGCATCCCCAGTCTGGTGTAATATACTAATTCTAAACATCATGTTTTAATTATAAATCATCATATTTAACTGAAATCATGGCTTTCAAAGAACCATCTGTGTGTAATTAATTTAAATAATGTGTTCCACTTAGTTTTAAAGTGCCTGAAATAAATAGGGGTTTTTTCAACACCATCCTAATTTATTCAATGGGTCGATATGAGTCAAACTGTAAAAGATGTAAAAATGATTTGTTTTCAGAGTATTTGCACAAAATTACACCTTAAAGTCCTACACTTATTTTTTTATTTGCCTGTTTTGCTGTCTGGGGTCATTATATACTCTGTTACGATGACAGCTCTGACGACTGGACATAAACGATGAAATCTTCAGCTGTCCCCACTGAGCAATCAGTTTCATTCACATTAGCTGCTATTACTTCAAGTTGTGCTTTTTTTTGGGGGGGGGGAGAGGCTTTCAGATTCAGGGGTTTCCCACAGACTCCCATAATTAACCGCAGCCAGAGACTCTCTGAGTCTCTCTGTCCAGGAATGTGCTCTCAAACCCCCAAATATGCCGCTGTTCCATCCCTGCTGCAAAAGTAGAAACACTGGAAACTCTAATGGACACATAAAGCCTCTACGGAGTCTTCGATCCATTTTGTCCTCCATGGAGGGCTAAAAAAAACTTTTGCATATTTCACTAAAACAAGTTCTGACTATTAAAACTGTAGTATGTAACTTTTATTATTATATATATATATATATATATATATATAACGTATTTGTTGAAACTGACACTAACTTTAAACAACCAATCAGGGCCAAGAGGAGGGTCTTGGCTATAGCTAGCACAACCTGTTGTGAACACTCAGGCTAGTTAGCATAGCCACCAATAAAGGTGGATAAATGGTTTTTCTGTAACAGTGAGTTATTTAAATCTGGATTAAAACCCCACCTGTTTATTTGCTTTTCAGCTGTAATACATGGAAAATTGACCAACATTTTGATGTATGGCTCTTGGCAAAAGGTAATGTTTCCTGGTTTTCTCATTTGTTGACTTCACGACTTTGTATTTTTGTGGATTTACGATGTACCGCATTGTTGCTGAAATATACCATACAAATAAACTTGACTGACTGTTTCTCTACCATTAGCACATTGAGCAGCGAGTACATCAGTTTGATTGGCAGCGTTAAGACTTTTGTCCTGCCTCTGATTGGTTGTTTTTGGAGGGTTTTTGTAGTCAGCAATAGCAGCTCAGGGAGGAGGTGGAGGAGATCGATCTTTTCACAGATTATCTGTCTCATGACGTACTGTCATGACATGGTGACGGTTTTAATAAATATGTAAAAAAAAACATATTTTTTATGCAACTTACATACTGCACCTTTAACATTACATAAATAAGGTACAGGAGATATAAAAGAGTCCATTACTTCCCCCATTTGAGTTTGATGTGAGTCGCTGGGCTGCAGACTGTCCACCACTTTACTGTCCATCCCGAAGCTCCTAAAGTAAAACACAGAAGAAACAAGAACTAAGCAACGACAAGAGGATATATGTTAGAGGCTTTGTGAGATAAGGATGTCAGATTCGAGGGTTGGAGAGAGAGGGAGTCTGTAGACCTGCCTCCATTATTAGATTCTGTGTGCAGCCGAATTGATTTTGGAGGTCAGTCCATAAAGCACACTGCCTCAACGCTGTGCTAACAGTGGCATCATTATGGTGTTATTAGTGAAGGAGGGGCTGTGAGAGTGCTTTACAGATGTGTGACACACAGTGGCTGCAGAAAGGGAGAGGAGAGGTGAGCTGCTGGTCACAACGCTTGTGTCACGCTCCTGTGGGCCAATTACAGAGAGGCTGAACACTGCTGGCCTCCTTTTATCTTTGTCTTAATTCAGCAGGAAAATTACTTTCCTCACCGTTGACCGAGCTCAGGAATGTGCATTTTAGCTGAAGTAGATGTCTAATTATGAAGTGAAGGGGTAAAATTCAGCAAACAGCTTTGATCGTCTCACTTAGCGCTATGCTTTATATGCTTTCATTGTGTTTCATCGAGATCCCTTTGAGGGTTGAAAACTGCTTTTACAGCGATTTACTTTAGATCTGAAGCCAATTTGAGCTTATTTAGATGAATAAATAAACTCAAATTGGTTTATTTATTCATCAAATTAATTTTGTTGAGTCAAAAAGTTATTTTCAAGTTCTGTTTCGCTGCTCCTGACGGTTGGTGGTTGCCGTAGCAACCAGTAACTGACAACTCCTACCGTTTTTTTTTTTTTTTTCTGTTGCTGTTTGTAACTGAAGCTGCAGCAGGTTGATTTTCTCTCTTGTTAGAATAAATACGGTGAGCCTGAGTGTGTTTGTCGTGAAATCAGAATAGAAAAAGAAGCTGTGACACCGAAGGTATCAGTTTAGCAAAAGAACAGCCCGGTGTTACTTCTATGAAGAGAAATAAAAAAACAAAGCAAGAGAACATGAATCTAACAACAGGAATAGCTGGAAATGATGAAGGAAATCATTTTTAATAAATTAAAAACATGGGAAAATGCGTTTTCGTCTGGTTCCGGTTGTCACTAACTGCATCTCCACGCGCTTTACACAAATTGATATTGTGAAAATAAATGTGCTTAATGGAAACAGGGCAAAACACGATTGCGTCGGAATTGGTACATTTCACAAAACTGCAATGGAAATACTTTTTTTCCACATAACGCGAGCCTTGTGATCAACAACCAGATGTTACTGCTGGTGGAAAAGGCAATGAAGACGACAGGAAGTGGTAGGAAGATGATGGCATGTTTTTTAATCACTTATAACACGACAAACTTATTCACATGTGATTTTAATTGCGTTCTTATTTAATATAAACACAATTGTGAAATAGTGTTTTTTCGACATTAGCCGAATATCGACAGCAATTTGTGGACATCGCCAGATGTTAAACATTTACACCACAGAGAAATTTTACCTTGGAAACAAGAGGCAAACATGCAGAAGGGACACTTTGCCGTTAATGATTTCAGCCATGTGGAATATGCTTGATATTTTGTTCTCAAAAAAATAACAGCATGAACATCAATTCTGTTATGTTTTCACCGAATGCTCCATCTGGATTCAATTAGCGTTCCTGGTATACACCCCAGAACTCAAGTGACCATTAATTCCTGTTAATCGATGCGACTTTGTTCCTTATTAGTCATATTTTGACCTTTCAACAAGTTAACACAAACTCTGTGGGGAATTAAAGTGGCCTTCTCTCACACTGTGCTGCCTTTATAAATAAATGAAAATATGAATGAGTACCCGGAGCCGAGAACAGTAATTACTAAGGCTGGATTCACTTTACCAGGCTGAAAGCAGAAGGTAATGCTGATTATGAATCCTCTTTTGAAGCAGAAATGACCATAAGGCACTTCTTTTGAAAGTAAAATGTTTTGTTCCTGTTCCCATCCCTTCTCTTTTAATGTGTTGTGGTGGGAAAACATCTTTCCGCTCGCCTGCAGCTCTGCTGACAACAGGGGAATTCCAAACATCTCACAGCTTCGTAGAAATCTTCTCCAAAGTTGAAGTTTTATGTTTACATTGTTTGGAGTAAGTTTTGAAAGAAGGAATGCGAGTATTTGGCTCATTCCAGATCCAGATAAACTGTTTGGACAACTTAAAAAGCTCTTGCAAATAAATATGCCGAGTCTTTGACATGAGCTCACCTCTTCGTACCACAACATCTAAGGGTTGCTCAGGTCGTGGAGGTCTTTCTGTCTCAATATTGTTTTCCTACAGTTTATCTGTTTCCTGTTACATTGGAGCGGGATTGTGTCTTCTGTGTGAATTACAGTTTAAAATTTGTCATAAAAAATGTCCTAAGTGATTCCTAATATCTTTCAGAAACAACACTGCAAAAACACAAAATCGAGTTTTCTCATACAAAGATGTTGAAATAAGGCATAATCAACTTAGAAGTAACTTTTCAGCAAGAAATAGAAGCTTGTTTTATGTAAATAATTCCTTAGTGTCGATTAAAAAGAGAAAGTGAGTTCCACTGACACTTTTAATATGAGAAAAATGTTTTATTAGTCAATATTAATGAATATTAAGGAATTATTGACTTAAAACAGTCTTCTATTTCTTGCTGAAAATGTACTTTTAAGTTACTTTTGTTTAGTTCAAGGATACTAAAATATTTGCACTAGGCAGTAGACCAAAAATACTTGGTAATATTTCGTGTTTTGCAGTGAAAAAACACTGCTAAAGTAAGAGCCTTCTTTTGGCCGTCGCCTCACTTTTTTGCAGTGGGGAAAAATACAAAGCAAGACCAAAACATGAAAAAATGTGAGGATGTCAAGAAGAAAAACAGAAACAGAAAGATTTTTTTTTTTAAACAGAAATAATTATCTGAAGGGTTAAAATTCAGAGACACTTAATAGACAATCAAGATGAAGGGCAGCAGATCAGTGTGAGAGGCAGGTAATGAGTATGTGAGGGGGCGACTCCCCAGACTTTAATTGGTTTGAATGAGCTGCCAGGAGTGGCTCTTGCATCAGGCTGAGGATGAGCGGACTGTCAGGTGACGGGTCAAAACTAATTGGTTCTTTCCTTCAGGCACGGCTCCTGTGCGACCTAAACGCTGGCTGTGCTGTTTGCTGAGTGAGGTCTTACAAACATGACGCCTTGATGTGTGGATCTTTATTTTACTGTCTAAGAACAGAGCTCAGCCTCTCATTATAGGCTTATGCGTCATTCATTGGTCTTTTTAAATGATCTGGGGTTTTCAGTGCAATGCAAAATAAACTTTGTACAGAAATGTGCTGCTCATGTGCATTCAACAACCTTTACTCTTGATGCCCCCCAAAATCCAGTGCAACCAACTGCCTTCAGAAATCATCTTACATAGAAATAGTTCACTTGCTTATAATTTAGTATGAATTCAGCTGTTCTTTGTAGATCTCTAAGATTTGTAGAGAACATTAGTGAACAACATCATCAAGATGAAGGAACAAAGGCGAACAGAGGTAAAGTGAAAATGAAAATGGCTGCAGATTCTGTGAAATTGTACAACCATAAATCTTTGAAAAACAGAAGTCAAGCCTCTTGCACAACAAACAAGAATATGGTTTCTGGATGACAAGTCAACAACAAAAGGGTTGTTCTTCCAGCAGCCATTGTACATCACCTTCAGTGGTAAAACCAACAAACCATACGTTTGGTAAAACCAACGTAAAAACGCTTTGGGTTGCTGGGTAACAGGTCTGGGCTAGAGTTGCTAGGTAACAACACAGTGCTCCTCAAATGTGACTTAGCAATTGGGAGTCTTTGGAAACAACAAATTTTCCAAACACCAAAAAACGTGAACTTATTCCCACATTTTTAGGCACTTGTGTGTTTTAGAAGCAGTTGAGACCCAAATGGAAATTTAGAAACTTGTAAAATATGAATTTTGCATAACAGGTCCCCTTTAAATGGTCAACATCAAGGAAATGTTTTTTCAGAAAGAGCAGAAATGAAACAATAGTCAGTTCACCTGCTTATCCTTTGAAAGTCACATAGACTTGTGTGGGAGAAATGCGTAGTTTATGTGCGCCAGGCGCATCACACTCAGCCTACTTGTTTGGCTCAGGTACACTGATGGGTTTTGTGCGTACCTTCCGATAGTATCCTGCAGGTGTTACTGGTCACACACACTTCCTTTCGACAGAACAAGCTCACGACCGAGATGAAAGTAGTAACACTTTCTTCTCGGTCGTGAGCTTGTCCTGTCCTCTTCATGCAGCAGTCCAAAAAGCCAATGGAACTTGTACTACTTATTTGGCCTAACTTCATTTATATGTAGATTTTTAAAACCCAGTCATTCGTCTCCTGACGTCCACCCTGGCTCCTGTCAAAGCTGTCACATCATGTAGAGCAAGCTGTGTATATAAAGTATAAAGCTTAGAGAAACATAGACTTTCTACTCCGTTGCTGGAACAAATTAGTGCTGATTCAAGAATAAAAACCTTGGCACGTGGCTAAAACCTGAGTGCCAAAAGCAGCTTGAGTAAATTGTGCATGAATGGTGGAAGTCGTGTGCTGGAGACATTTTCTTTGTTATTCAAAGGTGAAGACTTGGGAACATTTTTGAGGTGTCAGCTGAAAACGTACAGTATTGGACTGAGCTGAAAAATGAACTCTAAGGAAGGAAATGAATGTTGCTTAAATGGCAGTAAATGGGGCGAAGTGGGTATACTGTCATTTGAACAGAGTACAAGGAAGAATTGTGTTCAGAAAAAAGTCCTGCTGAATAACAGATTCTAGCTGTATTTCCATTACAAATGTGTGCAAATCTGTCTATATTCTGCTTATTAAATAAGAAATTAAATTAAAATTACACATGATTGATTGATTACTTTATTCAACAGACTCGTGGTCCACAAGATACACAACAACATGACATATAAAAACAAGGAAAAAATAAAATGAAATCTTATAAAAGACTTAAATCCCAATGTTTCCACAAAGCCGACTGGTAAGTTAGCGCACTGACAGAGGGATGTGGAAACATCTCACTTTGCACTGCTGAACCTGGGTTTCTTGATCAGAATTCTCAAGGAATCATTATAAGCAAACTTAAAGCTTCTGCATACTAGCTTTTTTAAATTTACACCACAAAGGATGTACCGTGAGCTTTAAACAGGCTTGTTTTTACCTCATCAGTGCACATATGGAATTTCCTCCCCAGAATGTTTGCCTGAGCGTACAACATGCGACACTGCTGATAAATATCATCATCATCATCACAGAGTTGGTCTGTGATGTCGTGACCCAGATATTTAGTTTTGGGACAAACATTTAACTTTTGCCCTGACAGAAAAAAAACAAAGTTGCTTGCCAGCTTTAGTCCTACAAACTAGGACAACAAGTTTTCTTAGCATTATACCGCACATCAAATCTCAACCCATAATCAGAGCAGATGTTCAGTAACTCCTGAATACCAGCACTGCTGGGTCAGAGGTCAGCCAGGTCATCAGCATATATAAAGTGATTGACCAAAGTATCACCAGTCATACATCCAGTTTCACAGAGGTTCATTTCTTTTGATAGGTCTTCCATATATAAGTTAAAGGTGCAATAAGCCCACCCTGCTGCACTCCATTACTATTACCCCATTTTACATACATTTCCTGGTTAGAGTAAACTAAAATTTGTATAATAATATCTGTTTTAATTTGTCAAATAACTTATAGTGATTGACACGATCAAAGGCTTCAATAAACATGAATATTCTTGTTCAAGTCATTAGAAATCATGGCAGCTTACCTGAGCAGGTTGTTGCTAGGTAACGAGCAATATTCCTAATTCAGCCATGACAATAGCTCTCAGCATCTATCAGCCAATCAGAGGGGACGTTGTTGTCTTGTTTAGGCGTTGGAGCGACAAACCCCTCATACTTGGGAGCTGCTGCGTTTTGGGGAAATTTTAGTTGAGGATTTTACAGAAGAGCTTCAGATTCAACACATTCGAATGACACACAGCTTTTATGAATTGTGCGATACTGTTTGTAAAAAAGAAAAGCAAAACACAGCAAAAAGCCATCAACCTCCTACTACTTCCTGTTTTCGTTTTCAGCAGTAACACCTGTCGATCATGTGACTCGTATGATGCAAAAATAGTGTTTCGATTTAACTGAAAAACAACGGCATCCTGGTGCAAAAAAATGTTCTGTCATTTTTTCCTAAATTGGCCTGTTTCCATTAAGATAATTTATTTTGGTAATTTCAGTTTTCTCCATGTTACGGCTAATGGAAACGCAGCAGGTGACACAGTATTTCTCTAAGGTGATAATCAGTATTTCTGTAGCCATTATAAAGTCTTTTCATGTTAATCTGTGCCTTGTTGAATCCTGTAATACGGCTTACGTCAAAGGATTAAATCCAGATTGTCTTCGGCCTTATTCATGTCCCTCTGTTACTGTCAGGTATTAGCTTTCTCATACAGTTTCAAACAGCTGTCGGCCCATGCTGCTGGACGATGGAGGCCTTGACTTCACAGTGGCACTTATTAAGCCTCGAAGAGTAAGTGTCTCTCTTATTAGGCCCATCTGCCATTCCCAGACTGCTGGTTTAACTGGGAGTGTGACAGACTAGAAAGACTGATTCAGGGTGCAGGAAACCCTTTAACATAGATTGAAAAGAGGCTAAAAGGAGGGGTGGGGTCTGGTCCTTCTGGTAATCTCTGTCTGAGATCCTCAGAGCAGTAAACTGCTGTAACTGAAGCTGCAGCAGAAACATGGATTTTACTTCCACGTTGACGACCAAGAAGGTTCTGCGACCCAGCTGCGTGCCGTGGAAGCGAGGAGCAGAGACGAATGGAGGTACAGCAACCATCCGTTACATTTTATACGAGGCTCGTAAACGTAGCAGTGCAGAGCAATTCGGCCGCTGCCGTCCACCTCTGACCTCTAAGGTTGTCATCCATCTGCTGTGCAGGAACCTCTGATTTATGTGGTTGTGTTTCTGCAGCCTTGTGCTGTGATGGAAGCAGATATGGATGTGAACATGCTGTGCTATCGTTTAACCTTGTGATCAGCAATATGTGGACAGCTGATACACAGGAGGCTTTCTCTCTGTTGAAAGGGACAATTGCTATAGTTATCTATGTTTGCCTGTCACAATAACAGATTTTGACCATACATTATCCCAGACAAATGATAATGTTGTTGTTTTCAAACCATTTTCAAGTAATAAAGTGGTAGTGGCATAATAATGCAAGAACACATTCTCAAAGATGACTAAACTTTAAATTTTAACAAAGGAACTAGAAGACATTTTAAACATCCAAAATAAATAAACAATAGAACTAACAAGTAAAATGAATTATTAAGTCTCTGTCAACAAAATTATCCTTCAAAAAAGGGTTAATAGAGGCCAAAACACCAGACTGAAGAATTTTGTCATCCAGTTTTTGATAGAGACTAAAGAGGAAACTGATAAGTCATGCAAATGGAAATTATTGACCTCGTTTTAATTTATCATGCTATTAATTTATTTTTTATTGCGACAGGTGCAAACTATATATGTGAATGATTGGATTCTTTATAAATTACATACGTTTTGCATGTTAAAAGTAGTAAGGGTGAGAAACCGACTTTTTGTTCTTTTCTGTTTTTCTATGAATGAACTTCTTGAAATTTATAAGCTCCTATTATTTTGATTTTGTTTGAATTAAGTCCCTTTAACTACTAAAAGACATTTTTGTAACACTATTATGTATGAGGATCGTAATTTTGTAGTTAAACAGTAACAATGAAGTTATGTTTTAATGTCACAACACTCTTTAATTCGACTTCCTTCTGTGATTAAGTACGGTGATTAAGATAGAAAAACATGGAGAAAACTTCTGAAAAAAAAACAAAGAAATTTTGAGATTAAATTTTGATATTTCCAAGTTGTTAGGGTTTTTTTTTAGCAATTATTTGACTTTTCAAGCTCAAAAATGTCCTTGCTTTTTCTAGAAATTTATGAGACTGATATCAATTTTTTTTTTTTTCTTTTGCAAATGTTTGACTTTTCGAGCTCAGAAATGTTCCTGTTATTTCTAGGAAATCTTTGAAATTAATCTGGAAATTTCTACATTTTTTTAAATAGAAAATTTATGAGATTAATATTAAAATATCAGAGTTTTTGACAGAAATTTCAAATTATTAATACGCTGTCATACTCAAGTATTTTTAATCCATTTGAAAATGTGAAATAGCTCAAAAGGTATCAATACTTTTAAAATGTATTGAAGGTTAATATTTGTATTAAGACTGCTTTCCATACAGATAACAGGGTGAAAAACTGAGAAAACAACTCACCGTCAAAGATTTGTTAGGCTAGTATTTGTTGTTCTTAATGCTAAAAATGAATTGCAGCTTCAAGAAGTGAATAATCTATTATTAAGGAGTAGAAAATGAAGAAGCTGTCTGAAACCTAAGAAAATATAACGCAAGTAAAACTCAAAGACGCTCAGAATCGTGGTGAATAGTTTCTGTATGAGTTAGAAGCTGAAAGCCTGAAGTTTCTTCTTCTGACTTTTTATTTTCAACCCTCGTCATCCGTTGTTTTGTTTCTTCCCCGTCTCTCTCTAATCGTCAGTCATGGTGATTTATTCCCAAGCTCTGTTTTCTCTGCCTTCCTTTAACATTTTCCTCACAGAGGATTAACTTTTAAACCAAAGGTTGATGGCTCAGCCGCTGTTGCTAGGCAACAGTGGTGCGACAGAATGCCAACCGGAGCCATGGAGCACGCTGGTTTGCTCCCAGTTACATGTTTAAACTTCGCCATTATGCAGAGTGGGAGTATTATACCAACATCAGGGAACAGTTTGTAATGGAGCTACAGCTGGTATGTCATAGCCTTATATTGAAAATACATAGATGATTAAAAAGTGTCAATATTTAATTTAATTTTTGTCAATCTGAAAATATTCCATTAAAAAAACGTCCCAAATATTCTTTGATTCCAACTCTGTATTTAATCGTTTCTATCATAGTTTATTTCCAAGGGTATTTCCAATATTTGGGTTTTAAACGCTATAATTGAACTGAATCTTTTTACAGATTTGCCATCAAAACCTTCAATAGATAAATATTTATTTTTGAGCCATGATTGAGACCACGGAGTCTCAGTTTTCATCTTCTCTATAAAAAGAAATAAATAAAACCACAGAATTCTCATCAAGTGAGTGGAAAATGCAACAAAAAGGGCACAAAGATATTTTGAAAAGCCTTGAAAGTAATTGTTTTTTTTTTTCCGTAGTTGTGAATTGGAAAAAGTCAAGGTTTTTTTTTTTTTTCTTTACAAAACTGTGTGATGTATAATTTATAGGTAGATTTATTTTTCATAACTTAAATTCCACTAAGTTTTAAAAACAAGATTTGGATGTTACTTTTAGGAAATGTAACATTGATGATTAGGTGGAATAAAATATAAAAAATAGTTTTTATGGTTAATTGAGTATTTTTGAGACAGTACAATTTATTTTCCTGTCATACATTCAATGAAAAAACATCACAAATATTGTGCAGATAATTTTACTATTTCCTGTAGTTTTCTTTGTTGTTTTTGCCAGTAGTAGCACCTCGCTGCTGATCGCTTGACTCGTTTGATCCTTCATTCAGCGCAAAAGCTTTTTAATCAAAAAAACTTGAGTTTTCATTTATTGGTGTGTTTTCATTAAGAGAATTTATTGTTGTAATTTCAACCTGTGCAATTTTACGGTTAATAGAAAAACTGCTGCTGTCGGATTAACTCTCCTCCACTTGACACAGATTGCACATTTTACACCCTAAATTCTGAAATAAATGCAATATGTGTAGCTGAATTTGATATTTCTTTTGCCCTTCAGCAAATTGACACATTTTGAATTTTAAAAGTACTGCTGATGCCTCTTTGTTTGCTATTTGTCGTTCTGTCTGCTCTAATAAAGATTCCTTCTTCTTTGCATGCTGAATGCTTGGATTGGCCGACATAGCCAGTCCACATTCTCAGTAATTAAGAAAAATAATTATCTGCAGATGGTCATGCATTGATCAAGTATTGGCAAAAGTGAAAAGGATTACAAATTTCAAAATAGAACAGTCACAAATGTTTCTTACTATTTTTATTATTTATGGGGTAGAAAAGATGCTTTTAAAAAAATCTTACCATTTTAGTCCTCACACAATCTAAAGTTAAACATGATTTCTTATTTCTGCAAATCTAGACATGCAGGAGCCGACTCAAATAAAGGTTATGTTTAGTATTTTGAAGTTGCATGCTGTCCTTTCTCTATGGCACTTCCTCTGTGTTGTGGCATGCAATGGAGACTCGTGCAGAACGTGGAGTTGTCTACAGAACATGTCAGCATTTTAATGTCTGTGTGCACAATAATAATGTTGCAAAGGATGGTTTAGATTGAAGCATTTATTTATTTTAAAATACCATGAATGCACATTTTGCATGGCATTCAGTTGGACAGAGTCTCACATCAACAGATGGTAACACCTGCCATAATTCATGGGGATCAAGATACTAAAGGTCACTAAGAGTGTTAGAGGCAATAATAGCCTTATATAATTTCCAGTACCTTGTAGTTCTGTGGAAAATGTGTTTCTTGTCTCATAGTAAGAGAATTTTTGTGGAATAAATGTCCCATTTTAATAGTTTTTTATCATGTGATTATCAGTAATATAAGGTTTTTTAGTGTCACCATTACATATCACACTTTGTTGTTCAGATGCAATGATTGCTGCAACCAGCCGCAAATAAAGGTTATGTTTAGAGTATATAAAATGTATTTTTGGAAAAACTGAGTTTAGTTAATAATTATAAAATTGATGACATTTTGAGTTTTATGATTCAAAGAAAATGATGGACATCTCTGAGAAAACAGTGTCTTCAGTCAGAGGCTTCTTCAGAGACGCTGTAATACAGACCTCTATGGGAGATCTTTTCTGCGAACGGCCATCTTTATCTACAATAACTCTTTGAATAATTTTAATTACTGAGTTACAGAAACTTTTAATTTCTCTTTGGGATCAATAAAGTATTTTTAAATTTGACTGGAATTGATCCTTTTGGAAAATTAGCTTCAGTGTGACTAAAATTAAAATCAACCAAGTTTATTTTTATAGCGCATTTCAGCAGCCAGGCAGTTCAAAATGCTTTACATAATTAAAACAAATACAAAAATAAAGCCATAAAAGCAGCATACAGTTGAGAAGCCATTGACATTTTGACAAATGCCATCTTAAAACTCATTAATAAACGTTGAATATGTTGGTCAATGTTCCTTTTATAGGTTCAAAATAAATTCCTAACAGATGGGTTTTAACGTTGATTTAAAACGTTAACTCAGTGTTTCAGCTGTTTTGCAGTTTTCTGGAAGTTTGTTTCAGACTTGTGGTGCATAGAAGCTGAATGAACCACCCAGGAAACTGAAGTAAAAAGGAAGATAAATAAAACTGCGAGTGAGTAATTAACTATAAAAAAGGGAAACTGAGGAAGGTCTCCAGTCAGCTCTGGTGTCTCTTGAGAAGTCAAAGCCCCAAAGAGACGCAACAAAAGCTTCAATGATTTATCTGTTCGGGCTACAGTAAATTAAAAAATCTCACATTTAACTGTTTACAATTTTCCCATCTGTTCGTTGTGTTTACGATCATCAAGTGTTCCTGACTGAAGGGCATATCAGTGTGCCCAGCAGGAGCCGAGCTTCGCAGCCCTTAGATCTTATTTCTGCGGCAGCTCTCTCAGGGGAAAACGCCTCAGAGGATCGACCAGATGACGATTGGTGACGCAGAGCCAAACAGAGGGAAGGTGGAAAAGAGGAGAGAGCGAGAGACTGTAAAAGACCAAGAGGAAGGGGAAATATCTCTCACTGCGGGTGTCACGGCACAGAGACGTGAGAGGAATGTTAATAATCATGAGCAGCAACAATCCTCTGAGAGAAAGAAGTAGATGAGTTGTGGGATTTGGGAGAGTTTAAAACTTGTAGGAGAGGCTGATTGATGAAGGAGGATGCAGGAACCATAAGAGACCGGTGGGGTCTGCAGCAGGATCGTCACGCTGGGGGCGATGAGCAAACGGCAGGCCGGATTCAGAGTGCAGAGAAAGTGAGCCTGCGTCTCTCTCAGCGGTACAGCTAATGAGATGACATCAATCACCCAGCGGACCACTAGGCCAGTGGGCCATTATCTGCAGACCCAAATACGCAGAAGGTCAGCGTCCTCCATAGGTGAAGGTGCACCAGCGAACATGTTTTGTCTTTAATTATCATTACGGCCTGCAGCCGGAGGAGCTCTGACAGCAAGAACAGTGAGGATAAAGGCGAAAGTTAATCTGAAATACTGCCGTAAACAGCATCAGGGTAATGATAAAACATCAATATTACCAACTTTAACATTCTGTGTGTATTCACTGCTCAGAAAATAGATGCTTGGCTGTGAAATAGAAATATTCACCACCTGTTTCAGCAGAGAGAAGTAGCTAAAGCACAAATCTTACCAAGCATTTGACAAAATACAAGACAAAACTAACTTAAGTAACTTTTCAGCAAGATATAGAATCTTGTTTTAAGCCAATAATTATGAAATACAGACTAAAAGGTACTAGTTTCACGGCAGCAGGGTGCAATAACCTTCATGACTGGTGAGGCACGACTCCTCTCGTCAGATGGACTCATCCAAAATCCGTTAGTGACCATTTGCACGTGACGTCACGCTCTCCAGAACTCCGCCCACTCCGCCATGATGGACGTCAAAACAACCAAAAAAGAGACATCTGTAACCTGATATCGCTTCTAGTTAGTTGATTTCACTTTAAAAATGGTCATAGAGTGCTACACTCTATGACCATAGAAGCCAAACGTTTTATAATAACTTTTAATGAGTTAAGATTGATAGCAGCCTCAGTCTTTTGACTGGCGGCCCTCTGTGTAACCGCGGATTTACAGCGAACACGTTTTACAAGGTAAGATTAACGTTCATGAACTTTATAAGTAAGTATGATTAGAAAGATGCCAAATATCGCATTATGGAGACGGCGTGCGTCTTAACAACTGGTAACCATGGAGACAGCTTCGCACCGTCATGTAGCCTAGCATTCACAGAAAAAACTGGTTAGCATCTCGTCTTTTGTGCGTTTTTAATCCTGCTGCCTTTCAAGGGGAAATTTTATTTATGACATGTTGATGTAAATCATGCGGTGTGAATCATTCAAAGTCGGTAATTTGATCTAATTAGCTAATTAGCTCGACTGGAACAAGTAGAAGCCATGAATAAACTGGCAAAAACAACTTTGGGAAACAATTTCAGTCGCTCTGTTCAACACTCTGACGTCTCACTTCCGACGTCCATCATGGCGCCTCGAATGATTTAGTGACGTAGTTGAAAAGGGTCAATAGAAGCTTTTATTTCAGTTTTGACCTTAACTGATTAAAGTTTTAATTATGCTTTAATCAATAATTCGACAATGTGATAGTAAGATAAATGAAAAAATATTAAGGTTACATTTGGTTACTTCAAATTTAAATGTTTATCTAGGCTGCTCTCCCTCTTTTCAGATTATAATTGCAAGTTGTGTATGATCTTACCTTTATTTTGTCATCACTCTAATGTAAAAAACAAACAAAAAAAAACCCCTCCTTGTTTATGTCTCATTTTCCTTTCATTGTTAAAAATCTGTTAGCCAAAGAAAAATGTTCCCTTCAGACATTTTTATTCCAACTGTTTTTTCTGACTGTTTTTAGTCATTCGATGAGCAGAAGAAGAGCATCTGCTGCCTGTTGTGTTTCTGGGGCTGAAGTTGTGAATTTTACAGTATAATGTTTAGGTCAACCAGCTCTGTCAGTTTTTATAAAATCTGCTTAAATTATTCAAACATCTTTCAGTTTTGTCCATAAACAAAACAATCTATAAAATCTAGCCAATTTGTCAAACTCCTCATTCCTGGCTGCAGATTATTTATCTCACATAGAAGCAGAAAATTATTTCAGTTTCTATGTGAGGAAAAATGTATCCTGCACCAGAAAACCTAATATCTGTCAGAGAGTAATATATTTTCCCACACTACCATGAAAAGTGTTTCTGTTTGTATGACCTAATTATTAATTCATCAGGTTTGCAGTTTTTGTCTCAAACTATCTGTTGCATTTTTAGATTATTTTGTCATGTCTTGTTTGCCTCCTACGTTTTTGTTCTTCACTTGTTTTCAGTCTGGTAATCAGTCGTTTTTATTCACATACAGCACCAGGTTTTATTAATCAGCCTGATCAACTCAGGAGTTCATTCTGATTAATTTCTTCTGACTGAAAATCTGGATCCAGATTTGTCTCTAACACACAAACACAGTTTCCAGCAGCTGTTTCTATTGGAAGTTTTTCACCTTTTTGGCATTATCTGATGATTTTTGCACATTCTTCTTGTGTTAACTGAATTTTTTTGCGAATCCTTTTCTTATGTCAGTTGGCAAACTGACTGATTCTCTCAGCGATGTTTTCCTGTTAAAATAAAGAGTTGTGGGATTCAGCTGGTTGGTTTGTTAGAATCCTCCTTCCTGCTTCTCATTTTAATGAAAACAGTGAAAACCTATTTTTAAAAAGCAACTTCTGATACTAAATGGTAAAAGAAGTACTAATTATAATGACTAAAATCTAGATTAAGATGCTAAAAAGAATAAAGCAATTCAAGAAAGGAGCCAGCGTCTAATTTCAGGCATTTGTAATTTTTTATGTTTGAAAAAACTTTTAAAGTTAGACTTCCTATATATTTTAAACTCCAGTCCATGAGCCTTGCTTTGTTACGGCTTCATATATTGTACAGAGTCTATGCAGAGGAGACAAGTAAGAAAAGGGTGAGGCATGAAAAACAGATAAGAAAATCTAACAAAAATCTGGAAAATGACCTGCAAGAGGTGCCATCTTTCAGGTGGATCATGTATTTTTTGCATAAATTGCAATCTTTTCAGTTTCTCTCCAGCTGCTTCGAGCATAATTACAAGGGCTTCTCTGAACTTTTTTTTTTTTTTTTTTAATTCACTTTGAAAAAGAAAAAACATCCACAGCAGCTAACCGGTCCTTCATGTTTTATTTTATCTTAACTACTTCGAAATTATGCCTCTGTCGTATGTAAATTGAACATCTCTGGCTCTCACACTGAGTCATGCAACCCTGAAATGCTTCCGATGTGAATTTTCAAAGCCTTTTCTTGCACATCCCCCAAGTCTGACATGAAACAAAAACAGAGATCTCATTTTACATCGACTCTCCACTTTTATTTTATTTTATTTTTTTGGCAAAATTATTACGTGTCCCATTATTATAACACAATATAAAGTGAGATCAATGTGAGAAATTACAGAGTACCTGCAGCAATGGGTAGATGTGTAAAATACACCCTGCAAAACAGATTGTATGACATGAGGGTGAAGCACTGTGTTTAAATTGTAAGACTTGGCTAAGGTGCTAATTAGCACATCGCCTGTCAGCCTGCTGATTACGGTCTCATGCGGCGCTGCAGCTCTCACACGGCGTGGACGCGCCGCAGCGGCTCGTCTTTTCACCGTTTCTACACGAGTAATTGGTCAACTCTCGTTTAAAGTAGAGCTAAGTGTGCGGAGACATTAGTCATTCTGAGTGCTGAATACTGCCGGGGGAAAAGCTGAATAAGGTCCTTGCAAAGAAGGCGGTGACCTTAAAGACTTTAGCATCTTGTGTAGCGTTGGCTGTTGGGAGTGGGGACAGTCGGCGCGGTCGTTTTTCATTTGCTGATCATTTTTTCATCATCAGAGCAGAATTAGCTGCAACAGAAGGCGATTTATCACCACTCCTCAGTAATTTCAGTAATTTACTTCTCTGTAAGGATGCAGAAGGATTTTTCAACCTGTATTTCTCACTATTCTTTCTCATTTTAGAAAACCATGTTTATGTATAGATTTGAAGGGGCATTTTCAAAAATATTTTTATGCATGTATAGACCCTTACAAAATGTTCACACCCTTAAGACTTTTCAGATTGGTACATGGTGCAACCACAGATAAACATGAAATAAACCAACACAGCACAGCATATACTCGTAAAATGGATAGATAATTGCACTTTAAAAAACGATGATGTGAATTAGTGTTTATCTCTCCTGAGTCAATTTACTGTGTTTAACCATTTTCTTAAAAGTTTTTAACCTTTATTTCACCAAGAAAATCCCATTGAAATTAAAAATCTCTTTTCCAAGAGAATCTTGTCCGAGACTGGCTGCAGAACAATTTCAGCAAAAACTGAAGACATTGATCTTTTTCCACAGTTAGTCATAATACAGTCACAAACTTTGATGCATTCATATTATAAACAATATCTAGGCTGAAAAATGTGACATATAATTTTGTATTCATCCACCTGCCACAGTTCATAATCCTGTTCCAGATCAAAATGTTTCCCTCGCTTTGCACATCAGGGAAAGTTTTGGCAATTCTCCTTTGCAATATGACTCACCTTAAGGTAGAATGATGAGGAGAGGGTGTGTTAAATGGCTGTAATGGTGTTTATACTTTCACAGCAAAAACATAAAATCTTACTAAGTAATTTTGATTTAGTTTCTACTTTATTCAGTTAAAATTAAGTTATAACATGGGGAACAAAATAACCAGTACTTCTTTATTTCTTTGTCATTTTTTCATCATAAATATTCCATGCTTGGTCAGGTTGCATGATGAACATCTGATAAAATCAGTTTCAAATTATTGCCACAGATTCTCATTTAGATTTAGGTATGGTCTTTAACTAGGCCATTCTAATACCTGAATATGCTTCAATTTAAAGCATTCAGAAGGCGCGGTAGTTGATTTACATCGCCATCTAGGGTTGTTTGTGGTGTCTAAAACGTTTCCTTTATCAGTTTCCCTCTGTTTAACTACAATTTTAATTCTATAATCTTTAATGTGAGGAACATTGTGAACTGTAAACCTGTTTATAGTCTAATTAAACCTTCCCACAGGGTTTTATTTTCAAGGTTGCAGGGAAGCCTGTGAACTTTTAGTTCTAAATACATTTTTTTCTTAATTTTCAGAATAATTATCCACCACAAAATCTAACAAAGTATTTTTGTCTAGTTTCTAGAGTAAATGTCTTAGTACACTTGAAGTGAAACAAAACTAATTTACAAGTAACGTTTGAACACGATATAGGAACTTGTTTTAAGTCAATAATTCCTCAATGTTGATGCAGTGCTGCCATGGTAGCAATAGTTGCTTTTTTATGTTATACTTCCTGTTGGTTACTGAAACTGATGTATCGCTGTTTCTGTTTTTCTCCTGCTGTGATGGAAATGGAAGTTTAGTTCATCAAAAGATCAAATTGTTTCATAAAACATAAAGTTTTCATGGGGATTTTATCTCCAAGCCAATACAGTTTACCTGTTTATCAGGGGGTTTGTGTGGTTGTTTGTTCTGCATGGATGCACCTGCAGTAAACATGCATGTTTTTGTTCGGCCGGAGAAACATGAACCACCTCACAACTGGGATTTCAACCCAAATCTGTTCTGTTGCGGTCAAAGTGCTAATAAAAAATAAAGACGTCTTCTTTAGATTTGATAGTCATACATTCTCACAGAGTTGGATTTCTCGAGTTGAGTTGCCAGTTTTGTTTCGTTATAAACTTTAGTTTAGTTTGAATTCTGTTTGAAGACGGTATGTTGGCTGACAGAGCTGGAAGCTAATCTCCCAGCTGGGCTGAGCAACATCCAGTCTTCAGTGATTGGTCTCACTTCTATTATTCACACCTTTAACCAGCTCCTCTCTTAGTCAGCAATAAATAATGTTTCGTTAGCTGTTGTGCTGCCGCAGCCACTAAAAGTATGTATGTGTATGTATATATTCTCTGTGTTATACCCACCTCTGACTCTCAGGGCTAACACGTCTTACTCAGCTTTATGAGCGGTGACAGAAAAAAGAGCCCTGCTCTCACTGGAGGCCCTCAAACTTACATCAAGTACCAAGTCATTCATCTTTTAAATTACCTCAGGAAGTCACTTTTTACACCAGTAGAGCATAAAACCTGGTCTAGCTTTTAGTTTTATGTCTGTTAGTTGCAGATTATCGAGAACCAAAAGTGCCAAGATGTTACAAATTAATAATTTGCTTAATAAATATTAATATGTTGGTAATTTGAATAATATTTAAGTAAATATGTTAGATAATATATACTTAGAGGACTAATTTTCTCAAATTTGCAATAGTTAAATTTTTAATTTATTATCCATCTTAAATCATGCATAATTGCATTAGTATTTATGTTATTTCATATTTTATGTGCTGCAGGCTGATTGGGTATCCAGAAATGGACCTCATCTACAGACCAATCACCTAGTCTGTAGCAGATTGGCCCCGCCCACTAAATTCTATAAATCTATGCTACGCTGCAAGACGGGACTATGGAAGAGTTAGGCAATATCAACACTTAGGTATTTCAATATGCTTTTAACAAATAATTGATTGATTCAAAATATACACTTATTTATTTTTTAATGCTTGTTTCTAATTTTGAATTTTGGTGCTGCTCGACAGCACATGAGCCAAATTAGTCTACTTTTAAAAGAAAGCAGAATGAGAGTTACTCATATTTGCTTCAGATCTCTAAGGAAGATCCTGCATTAATCCTGTGGAACAGAGTTTGACTTGTGTTTAAAAAGAAATATGTCATTAAGCAATAGGTCAAAAATGTTTAGAAACGTTGAGCCAAGCACATGGCTACTTAAAGGGCCAGTATTATGTATTTTCGAGGCACACAATGCCATTTTATGGAACAATCAAGTAACCGTGTTAACTTCAGTTGTTATACAAAATAAAACGCATATATAAAATATGACTTAAACTTGATTTTCCAATTTTACTCCTTTAAATTGGTCCTCTGTCTCTTTAAGAAGCTCCTCCATTTCCCAATATTTCAATTCTGGATCACAACAACAATTATTTAGGCAGTTATGAGGCAAAGTAGCAAAACCTTAAGCTGCTGCTGCGCCAGTTACTCAGCAGGTTGTTGCTAGGTAACCAAAGAGTGAGAAAGTTGTTAGGTAACCAAAGACTGTGTGAGTTGCTAGGTAACCGAAGAGTGAGTGGTTGCCTAAGTGACCCAAAAAGTTTTTCTTCTGCCTGCTGAACATTCGATCAGATGTATTATGGATTATGAATCTGTCAGCATTTATATTTTTGATTTATTGGCTATTTTACATAAATCCCCACTTTAAACTTTTTTATTTGAAAAGAAAATAGCGATTTTTGGTGATATATAACAAATACAGGTGTTAGAAATGGTTGTACAACAAAGCCAAGGGGGAAAAAAAAGAAAATGGCTATTAATAATCATCAGTCATGGTTATGGATGTAAATGTCAAATTTGTTTCTAGAAATTTGACAATGAAGATTTCAAAATTCAAACGCTTTATGCTATGCTATGAGCTTAATGGTAATTAAACCAGTGTATGACTGTTTACTACACCAGTGTTCCCTCTGCAGCTTTTGACCAAAAAAACAGTAAAAAGTTTGGATTCCTCTAGTTGTGTCAGTGTGTTTCTTAAGCAGGATTTTCCAGTTTAATCTTCAGTGTTAAAGCCATCCTCATCAGGCTTTATTGGGCCGGAAAAGCCTTCGGGTCGACTCGGGTGTGTGACGCCCCGCGTTGACCAGCTGGAGCTCAAAGAATCAGTCATGATGTTTTATTGTTGATGTGTTTGCTAATGAGGGGAAGAAGAAGCTTTTCTGATGTAAGTTAAAGAACTGAGGAAGAAATATTCAGAAAATTTTAGCTGATTTTCTGTTCGGTCTGTTAAATACCAGCTAATCCAGCTAAACCTGAGCTCTGCTTTTTAAGAAACACTGTGATGGATTAAACTGCATTTTGTTTAATTCACCAAGAATTATAGAGGCATTTATTATCGGAGTCCATCGTTTTTACTAGTCGAAACGCAATCATAACGAGACACCTAATTTCTGTTTCTTATTTATTCCTTATGTCTTTAAGGTTGCCAAGTTAAATCTTAATCATGGTACATGGATTGCTTTTCATTAATCTTCAGCCTCCCACCAAAGGTTTGGCAGGCTGGTTGCTCTGATTATTCATCAGCCTCAGTGGATCGCACCAGTCTGTAAATCTGAGGTCTTCTTCTCCTGTTAATATTGTTCTGTATAATAAACTCTGATAGTTTTTGCTCTCTTGATCCCTGAGGCTGTTTGAGTTGTTGCTGAACAACACATTGCAGCGGAGCGCTGCCTAATCACTGGGAAATGATGATGTGCTTTTGATATGAGCATGTGATTGAAGAGACGCCCTTTCAAGTGTCTGTCAAGCCAGATTGAATATAAACACAGATTTTGTTGCAGAATGGTTTACTATTATTTGTATATATACCCTGACGAGTTAATATGATTCGGCTAAATGCGCTCAAAGCTTTTTGAAACTTGGTGCACACTGAATGCCATCATTTTTCTTTGCAAAAAAAAAGTACAGGGATTTCAATCCTCACAAACATGTAATTTGAATTAAATTTTGAATGTCATGTTGATCATATCTGTGATCAGATTTGGCTCTGATTGTAACTGCATGGTTGACGTTTTCATAAATTCACCAATTTGACATATTTACACTTATAGAAGTAGGAATAATACTAACATAGATGGCTGGCCTGGGGTGTAAACAGACTTTGTAGCTGTTCAGGAAAAAGCTATTTCTGTTGAAAACAGTTTGAGAAATGTGCTGGATGTATCTCAGTGAACTTCACTGATAACCGTTCTTGATAGTGTTAGACAGAGATGTAGTTTGTATGATGACCTCAGCATACATGCACTTCCACCAGGGTTTTGCTAATTGCTGCTGCTGCAGATCTGGTGGTCTGCAGAGCATAACATAACATTTATAACTTGATATAAATATTAGAAACGTTAATTGTACATATCCTACCTTCAATTTTTACATAGTCCTTCATGGACATTGTACAATCTGTTATTGATTTAATTTTTTTATTTGAGTATTTGCTGATTCTTTATTTAATTTGACATGAGATCTTTACAAGGTGCTGAAGTAGGAGTTGTAGCTAATCATATGTAGGTTTGATACGCCACTTAAAGGTGCATTATGTAACTTTTATTTTAAAAAATGGTTTTTATATACTTATTAAAGCTGTCATACGTTGTGACAGTTTATGAGACAGATCAATTTCCTCCACTTTCCTCCAATGCAGTGCTCCTGAACTGAAACAACCAACCACAGACAGCTTTTAGCGCTGTCAATCAACCTCATGTACCCCCTGCTAAATGTGCTAATTGTGGAGAAACAATTCCACAATTATTGATGGCTATGCTAACTAGCTTTAGCATTCACAACAAGATCTGCTGACAGGGAGAAGCAGTAGCAGAGAACAAGGGGGGATGAGCAGCGCTTAGATTGACAGCGCTAAGACCCGCCTCCTGGCTCTGATTGGTTGTTTCTAATTAGTGCAGGGAAAAGGCAGAGGAGCTAGATTTTTTTCACAGTATTTTTTATGTAAGAGTTACATACTGCAGCTTTAAGAGGGCAAAGCGTTTTCTTCCACATATTGGTTTCTAAAACCATCCATCCATTATCTACACCTGTTCATCCTTCGTGTTGCGGGGGCAGCCTCTCTCCAGCGGTCACTGGGTGAGAGGCGGGGTGCTTTCTAAAACCACTCTTTCATGTTGCACACCATATAAGAGAAACGCTACAAACATGCAGCTTTCCTCACTGAGAAGCACCGACCGTAGCAGCATGAACCCTGGACACGTTTTTTTCCTCTAACGTTTTCTTTCTCATTGATGTAATGGATGTTTTTTCCCTGTTTGGGTTTTTTTTCCCTCATGGTTCCTCGGGGAAGGTAGATGTCGTGCCTTTTAATGGCAGCACACATCCAGAGGCGATGGATCATAGCAGCCTTGGAGCAGCTTTCCAAACGTGCATTATAAAATGCTGGGAGTATTGATTCCCTGTGACACAGATTATTACAAACACAGATTAATAGACAGTAGGCTTGCAGCTGCAGGCGGGGTAAAATGCTGGAAGAATGACATTTTGCGGCAGCAGTTTTGTGTGTTTGAAACTGAATAATAGAGTTGTGACAGTGATATAAAGTACAGGAGGCCGTTACGTTTTCTCGACATCCCTGAGGAGAAATTTTTGCTGTTTTTCTTTTTTTTTTTTTTTAACATAAAGGTTATGTTGAATACAAAACCAACTTCTCCCAAATGTATTTTAATACTTTCAGAAATGTGTTCTAGAGTGTAGTAAAGTGTAGAGTAGAGTAAAGTGCTATTTTTCCACTTACTCAATCCACTCAGTGACAAAACGGATTAAAATTAAATAATTTGTAAAAAGTTGTTCACGATACAGTTGCTGTCTTGCTAAACGAGGCTGCGCTCCCATGACCTGTAAGCAATCAGGTCAGGGATGGAAAATGTCTCTTGTGAAATATTAAAACGCTGCTTGTTTCAAACGAGCTCGCTCTGTTTTTTCCTCCCATCAGGACTGAGTTTGAGCCTCAGAGGCCTGGAGACCCAAAAGACTTCACCTCGTTTAGCTTTGTTAATTTATTCACTGTTTTTGTGTCTGTGAAACGCGATTTAAATAGTGTTTCAAATTCCTCTCACATTATGTTGCGTCAGCTTAAATGCATGAGAGGAGGTAATTGAAATTTGAACACTGGTTATTGTTGAGCCGCTGGGGAAATAATTATTGTGCAGAAGAGAAAATAGTTAAAGTCTTCAGGGCTTTTTACATAAGAAAAACAAAGTCAGTTAAAAAACAACATTCCAATTAAATCGCTTTAAAACATTTTCTTTTTGTCTATTCTGAATAAGCTGAATGGAAATAAAATTTTATTCTCATTGGATCTAAAAATTGAAGTTACCAAAGCTTGAAACAGTTTTTGTTAGTGTACAAAATTTATTTACAGGTAACTTGAAGCCTTGAAAGCGGATTTCTTCACTTTTGTCTATAATTAAATTTAATTTAATTCTATTTTATTTATATGGCACCAATTCACAACAAATGTCATCTTGAGGCTTTTTACACAAAATAATCCCAATCCACTCATGCATATATTGAAATTGATCCTAGTGATCAATAAGTACAGTTAATTATTCAAAGTTGATTAAAAGGTTTCTAAGGTTTCTAAGAATTACATCGAGTTATTGTCTTGCAAATATTTCAGTTACTTTTTACTGCGTATTTTTAAAAGTATTCAGTTTTTCTTTTTTTTTCTTGAAATCCCAAACATCAAATTATTTCACTGTAATGTTACGCGTTAGACCAACACAAAGTAGAGCAGATTTTTGAAGAAGATAACAAATAAAGACCTTATGAATAAATGCATCCACAGCATCATGCTGCCACCACCGTGTGTCACATTAACAGTGTAATCATGTGGTGATTATGATTATGTGAAGCAGAAAACTGAAATTGAAGTCTTATCTGATTAGATTTTCTTCTTTCATGCATTTGTTGTACAAATGAAACTTCTTATGGTTTTATTTTATCAATGGATTTCTTCTTGCCTCGCTTTTAGAAAGACCAGAAATGTTCAAAAGTATTTTCACTGATGTTCTTTAACAAAACTCTATAAGGTTTTCACACAACTGATGGATTCACACTGAGATTAAAGGGACAGTATTATGAATTTTCCACACATAGTGGCATTTTATAACACAATCAATTAACAAAGTTACCCCTAGTTGTTACAAAAATGGTATATATATCAGATATGTCTTAAAAGAAATTTTACTTCCTGATTTAATGTCTTCAAATTTGTTTCTGTCTCTTTAAAAACTCCTGCTCTTTCTGAAACTCCTCCTTCAGCAAGTAATCACAATATTGCTCGTCTATTAAACCTTTAACAATGTGAGAAGTATTTCCTATATATAATGAGCTCAGCTGATTGTCCACCAGGTGTTTGCTAATTGCTGCTGGCTAGTCTGAAGGAGCTGAGTTGGTCAGGCTGGGTGGAAGCTCAGAAACTTGTAAACTGCAGCTCAGAGGAGGCGGGGCTAGGTCCACTCAGGCGTTTTGCCCAACTGAGTGGTTGCCATGGAGATTTAAAGATTGCTCAAGCATGCATGAAAGAGCCAAAGCAACACAGGCATGTTTTTGATGAGGGAACAACAATATAACATAATGGGAACTCAAAACTAAATTTTACATGATGCTGTCCCTTTTAAATTACTCACGCCTGCATTTCTAAGAGCAATTGGTTGTACTAGATTTTATTTAGGAGTGTCAGAGGAAAGGGGGGTTAATACATATATTTACATTCCACTTACTAGATGGCGGCTAATAAGATTAAAAAAGCTGTAAGAATAAAAGGTTCTGTATGTTTAAAATAATGTTTAATCACAGCATTGCATTGCAGACTGCGTTCGGTTTTATCCATACATGACTAAAATCAGAGGATATGCAGAGGCTTCTTATATAGGCTGCTGTCTTCTTCCCGTCAGGTCCCATACGTGCCGTCTGGATCCCTCGGGTCAGCGGTAGCGTTGTGTTTCATTACTGCTCAGATGGCTCAGGGCTGTTTCCACAGACTGGCTCTTCTGCATATTCTCTTTAATAAGAAGTAAGACTTTTCCCTGGTGGTACTTCAGAAGCTCGTTTTCTTTTTTCTCTTCTTCTGACATTTACGCAGATGTTTTTTTTTCCTTCTCTTTCTTTATGAGTTTTATTTTTAGTGACAACAGTTTTTACCTGATTTGTTGTCAAGTTTTTATTTTCATCATCTTCTGGACTTCCTTAGACTACCAATAACTTTTTATTGTTTTCTTTAGCAAGTGAACAAAAAAAACAGTCATCAGCAACACCTAAAAGAACATTTATATTTCTTTGTGGTATTTTACCTTTTTTAATACACAAATTGATCAGAATAAACCTATAGGGCAACACTACCAAATATTTTTTGTATTTATTTATCTAGTTGTTGAAGACCTCTCTACATCTCATGCCAAACCTTTAAAATCAATAAAATGTAGCACCAATATTAATACCAATGTTTATACTTACTATAAATATTTTTTCTAACTAAACTCAACTAATCCCAAAGTGAAATTAAATGTCATAACTCGTATAATTCAAATATCTTCAGACGTTGTGGGCAGGAAGCATTTCCAGTCAGTCTTGCAGCAAATCTAAAGAAAGCAGACTTTTACTGCATAACAGTCCCAGGACTGTTAAGACGTGCAAGCAGTTTAATTTCCAGGCAGCAGTTTACGGGAAGCACTGCTACTCCACCACATTTGCTTTTGCTGCTCCTCAGGGATTTTGGGGTCAAAGTTCAGCTATTATTATACCTGAACTTCTCCAAACAGTGCCTTGTTGCCATGGTTATGCATCAATACAATTGTCTGAAAGTAAAAGAGTAAGAGCAAAAATCCTCTTAAAAAAAAGCCAGAGGGAGAAATTGTCAGAAAATTGTAAAAGCTCAAAAACAAATTGAACAAAAGGCAAGAAAAAGATAAAATCATAAATGAGAGAACAGATTCACTCCAACACGCTGCCAACATGAGTGGCGCAATTACAGAGAAACTGTAAGAAATATGAATAAATGTTTTTGTTTTGGGCTCAGCTTAGTTTTAAAATAATTTTTTTCTTGAACCCAAACTGAAACGTTTACATTTGACACGTTTTCACCAATCAGCCTGTAGATGAGGCTTATTTCCATAAAACCAATCAAAATGTTTTTCAGACCTGCTTTAAGGAGTCGCTCACTTTTTCTGATTAGAGTTGAAAATACAACCATTTACCAAAAACGGCTTCATAACAGAGCATCTGCATCTTGAGTCTCTGCGCGTTATTGAAGTGTTTTGAAAATCTCTTACTGTCTAATGAGGTCATGAAAAAGAAGGGACCTGCAGAGGAGGAAACTTACTGGAAGATAACAGAACATAATGGGGCAGAAAATCTGCTCCATACCTGTTTGATTTGCAGGTTTGGTCTGTTGCTTGAATTATGCAGGAAGGACATTTGTCACATTTTAACAATGGAAAAGCTACAAATAAAACAATTAACAAGGCATGAATTTCTGTTGTTTTATGGCTCTGAAAACGAGTTTTGTTTTTATGAAACAGGAAGTTTTCTAACAGTGATAATCTGATTTTCTAGAATTCTTCATTTTAAAGTATTTCTTTCTCTATAGAGACCATTTTTAAAAAGCTTGGGTTGGTCAAAGGTAAAACCCTGTATTTAAATGTTTGAAATGTCAGTGTGCAGATCACTTAAGTCTACATTTTAAAAGCTAGTGGACACTAATCTATCAAAAAAAAAATTTGTAGCAAGTATTTTTGGTCTAGCTTCTAATATAAATATTTTAATACACTTGAAATAAGACTAAATTAACTTCTAAGTAAGTCTTTTATCTGCAAGATATAGGAGGTTGCTTCAGTAAATAATTCCTTAAATGCATTTTTTGGCAGATTATTTCACTTATTATTGTTTTCATTTAAATAATCTGCCAGAAACACTAGTTGTTTTTCATCTATATTAAGGATTTATTTACTTAAAAACAAGTCCCTATATGTTGCTGGAAAGTCACTTGTAAATTAGTTTTGTCTTATTTCAAGTGTACAAAGATATTTGGACTAGAAACTAAAACTACTTGATAAGATTTAGATTTTGCAGAGCACAGCTTGTTGTTGCCGACCGATCACAGATTTTAAAACTCTGTGTCGTCATGGTGGCCGATTGTTCATGTCTGACCTTTTGTCCCTTTGTCCATCCGTCAATCCAACACCTGAATAACTCTGTTTACTTATTTTTAATATCAAATCAGTCAGGCTCCCTACAGGTGACGATGCTCCTCTTTAATCTTTTGGACATGATCTCTAACTGGAGGTCAAAGGTCAGGAAAGTAGAAGATCTTTTAAATCAATAGTGTTGTCCTTCTTGCCTGCTTTGTCTCCCTACTGCCTCCTTTTTCCTGATTCTCAACCACGACTTTGGACGTAGAAGAGCTGCTTGGAAATTTAATTCAGTTCAAAAATACTTTTTTTATCCCAGAGGGAAATTAAATACCATTTCATGGAAAAAATGCCAGCCAGGTCATGATCAGGTTGAGAGGGTTTGGTGTGTTGCTAAACGGGAAATGCATCAGTGCAGAGTCTGTGAACAATTTTCTTTCTGCAAACCCAAAACAAAACCCACTTCAAAGTAAATCGGATGACGAAATAGTGTGTATTTGTGTCTCAAGTATTTGCTGCTTATATGACTCAGAAATTCTCCTTCGCCTGCTGTTCAAACTGGTAAAACACAGTGATAAAAAGCACAGATTTATAATTGTAGCTCTGATATATTTGGGTCACATGTTCATCATTTAATGCCCAGTGCACAAATAAGAAACTTTTTTGTTCAATATAAAGTTAAACATTCATTTTTGATGTGCAGTGACCAGAAATGCATGGATCTTCTTCTGTAATGAAATTTTAACAAAAGAAATCACAGCATGGCTTCTTATGAACTTATTTAATCCGCAGCTTGACTTTAAGATATTCCCATTTGATTGCAAAGTAGCTTCAGGTCTCGTGTGTCTACTCCTCTGGCATGTCATGCAAAGAGAGAGCGAGCGTTAACTTTCAGCTTCAGGAGTCAAAAGAAAACAGCTGAAAACAGCCGAAAGTGTTCTTTTTTTTTTCTTTCGCAAATTCTGGCTGGAAAAAAAAAATCTCTGCAATCAGTGATTTAGACTGTACTCTTAAATGTAATTTCATAACCACATATGCCAACCATTGGCCTCATTATGGAAAGCTAAATGTCTTCTGAAAGGGACATTGTGGAGAGCAATTGGAAAAAGAAAGTAAAACTTACAGTACTCTGCATTCAGCACAGTTTGGCCTCATTATAACCCCGAAATTCTCACTTTTCAGGTCCAACCAGGCAGAAGTCATTTGATTTGATTCATTGGTTTCTTCTCTGCAGCCCACTCACTGCAGCAGACACGCTGGCGGGGTGTTTCTCTGTGAAACACAATGAACTGCAGCTAATCATGAGCTCCTCTGAGGTCAGAAAATCCTCCCTCAAAAACATTCACATCAGGAAAAATTAAATGTTGCACATTTTGACAAAGTGGAGAAGGCACGCTTCTTAATTTGAAAATATTTAATGACTGCAAGTATGAATTTATTCACTGGAATATTTGTTTTTAACCTCACTAAGAGATAAAACTTTAAAGCTGGAGTCTGTAACTTTTATTTAAAAATACCTTTTTTACATTTTGTATGTCTTGAGACACAATCTGTGGAAAAATTGAGCTACCCTGCCATGTCAACTAGAAACAACCAATCAGAGCCAGAAGGCTGGTCTTAGCGTTGTCAATCACAATCTGGCGTGGCGCTGCCCATTCTCCCTCTCTTTCTCTAGAGATGGGTTTTGTATGTTATGAGACTCATACTAAAAAATGTATCTAAAAAATGTACTCACGTAAGAGTAGCACAACTTCAACATATTTTTACTCAAGTAAAAGTAAAAAGTAGCCGTCCAAAAAATTCTCAAGCAAGAGTACAAAAGTATTTGCTAAAGAGTCTACATTTTATATTTAAAATTTACTTAATCGATATAAAGTTAGCTGGAAATTTTGGTATTTTAAGCATCAAAATGGAAATAATTCATATAAATAACCTAATTAATTAGTAAATAAAGTCAGTCAAAACCTCAAATCAGTCTGTTTCATTATAAGACTTATTAAAATTTAACGGAAACTACAGGTGTATCTTTGTCTGGTGAATTTCTGGTCAAAACATGTTTGTTCTTCATTCAGTGAAGTTACTCAAGTAAAAGTAAAAGGTGCAGCCTGGTAAAAAATACTCCCAATTACATTTTTTCTAAAAATTTACCAAAGTAAATGTGAGTAAATATACCTAGTTACGACCCAGAGCTGTATTTTTCTCTGCTGCGCTGCAGCTAGCATAGCATGTTGTTTTTTTTTTCTTCCGGTCAATAACGACGACACATAACTGCATAGCTTGTTGTGAATGCTGTGGCTAGTTAGCACGACGGCGGATAAACGGTCTTCTTGTAACGGTTTCTCCACCATTAGCAGCTAGCCCCGCATCCTGCCTCTGATTGGTTGTTTTTGGTTGGAAGTGATGCGCTTCTTCAAACATTAATAATCTCTCAGGAAGGAGGACATCAATCTTTTTCACAGATTTTTTGTCTCATATTAAACTGTCTCACCTCGGTGACAATTTTAACATATATTCTTTTAAATACTGCAATGTTAAGAGGTGAGCTGTTCCTCCCTTTGAGTTTGTCTCGCTGCGCTCTGCTTCACCCTCCACGACCCGCTCATTATTGACAGCGCTCAGTGAAGTAGTCTCAGAGCAGCCGAGTGTGAGCTGGCCCGCCGCCCAATCTCCATATTAAGGACCAAAGAAAAGGTCAGCCTGGCCCGACTAAACAGTTATTGACAGGTCAGGAGTGATGCTGCGGGGCGAGAGGGCAGGAACGGTCAGTAACGCCAATAATTACCATACAGCTGTGAAACGGACACGCTGGAGCGTGAACGGACGCTGGGAAATGTTATGCAGAGAGCAACAGAGGGCTTAATGCGGCGATAATGGAAAGAGCAGCTACTGTGGAAAAAATTTAATGTAAAATTTCATGGATTTTAGTGGCATATTGTATGTGTTTATTGTACAGAAAACTTTAGTGAAGTGGAATAGTTTTACCTGCACAGTTTAGTGGAAAGAACGAGAGACAAAATGTGAGCTCAGCTTTATCTGCTCTGCAGAATATTAAACATCAGCAAAGAAAACTTCAATTATACACTTAAAATCAACCAGTTTCTGTCTTTTAGACAACTTCAAATCTATTACATTATTCACAAAAAATATATAGATGTGTGAAAATAGTAGCAAAAACACAAAATATTACCAAATATTGTTGGTGTAGTATTTATGCATATATTTTAGTAAATTTGAAATAAGACAAAACCAAATTACAAGTAACTTTTCAGCAGGATATAGGAGAGAGCTTTAAGTCAGTATTTCCTTAATATTGATTAATAAATTCCAGTTTCACTGGCAGATTATTTAACTTATTACAAGAGAAAATGTCTTATTTTAACTGAAATAATCTTCCAGTGGAAATAGGAATTTTTAAGTATAAAGGGATTATTCACTCAAAATGAGCTCTTGCTGAGAAGCTACTTGTTTTTTTTGTTTTTTTTTGTCAAATTATTGTTTAATAAAATCCTCTAAGTTGTTTGTTTTATACTAATCCCACCAAAAAGCAACAAATATTAAATTAAATCATTAGAAGGTAGAAACAAATGTCTAAGAGGACTACTCTTGTGAAAACATCATCAGATTTTTATGTAAAGACATCCAGATATGATTTTAAATGGTAATTTCAAACATTTTCTCTAAAACTTACATTCATATCTCTGCAGATCCGTCGGTGCTTCACAGGCAGAAGACGGTGGTGACGGACATGTGCTACCCGACAGAGATATCCAGCCTGATGGACTTTGGCACTGCAGACTGCTCGCTAGGCAAAGGTACATTGTTGCTTCAAATTGCAAGGCGTTGCCGTGGTGACAGCAGGAAGTGAGCACGGTGATTTATCCTGGCAGTTAAAAGGACGCCAAGCTGTCAGCTCGGCTCGGGGGGTGAACTCCGGAGCGAAAGGCCTTCGCAGGCGAGAACAATCAGATAACAACACTTGGTGTCTGGCCATGAGGGCCCTTAGCATTCAGCGCAGGCCCGGATTTATCTCAGCCCAGCGCCTAATCTGCTCTGTCACCTATTTCGCAGTGTCATATTGATCAGAAGATGTCCACAGAGGGGAGTTTTGCTTTGCAGATCACCGTGGAGTTCGCTGAAATGCATCATTCTCCAGTTTCATTGTAATGGGCCATTATAGCGTCGCAACAAGATCGCTTATCTTCTACAATTACCGTGAGAAACGCCGTGTTTTATGAGGACTGCAGCTCAAGATGATGATGGCCTCTTTTCATTTTATCTGCCACAGTAATCGTCCCACCAATATGCAACCACTTCACAAAAGTATTGATCACAAATCACTACTTCTGTTTGTTACGTAATCTTTAAGCTGTGCATCCATTTCTTCTTCTCAACACAAAAACTCTCATTGTTAATTGAAATGCTGTTCCATACAGGAAATAGGGAACAGTATTAACGATAGACCAGGTTAATACTAAAGCCATTTTAATAATTTTATTTATTGAGAAAAAAATATCCTGAATCTTACATGACTCATTAAGGCATGAAAAACACTGTGATTAATCACTTTTACTATCTTCATCTTTATGAGCCACATGACTTTTGTGAAAACATTTTGTGGACTGATGAGACAAAGAGGAACTTTTTGGAAAGTTTGCATCTCCTTAAAACTAGAGAAACACTAACATCATCATAAAATAAACCTGAAATAGCTAAAAATATAAAATATTCAAAACCTTGAATGGCCTGCCTAGTCAAACTCTGGGATGAAATCCTACTGAGATACTCTGGAAAAGTTTCCAGTCCACTGTTAATGATTGAAAACCTCACAGTTTGAATGAATTAAAGCAATGAAAAATTTATTAATATGTCCACAGCAATACAAAACACTCCTTACCATTTATGACAAACACTTGATGGATGTTATTGGAGGTGTGACACAGAGCGAGAATTTCTTGGAAAGCTTTAAATGACGTCATTATTTGACACCAGAGTTTTGTGTTTACTCAGGTTATCTTTATACAATATAAATATTTGTTTAATAACAAGTGGAACGAGAAGTGGCTTGGGTGTCCACCATATTTTAAGAAACAAGTTGTTCTTGCAAACCAGATTTATCCACTAAAAGAAACTCTAAAATGTACTTTAATCTCATTTGGTGATGTCATAAGTCACACTGCGAACGTCAAACCTTGAGAACCTAATGTTCCTGCCCAGGTTTTCACTTTAAGTTTCAACTAAACTGAACCCTTATGCAACTTTTTGAGGTCTGTAGACAGAACTGAATTCATTTTTGTGCCACAGAACAGAAAGACAAGCATCTTATTAGTTACAATTATTTATGGTCTGGTTTGTAGTGCAAATATCTGAGTACACATGAAGTAAGACAAAACTAAATTATTAGTAACTTTCAGCAAGATGTAGGAGCTAGTTTTAAGTCAAGAATTCCTCATTTTTTTATAAACATGTTCTAGTTTCAGGGGCAGACTATTTCACTTCTAACACTGTAAAATGAGTGAAATAATCCCCCAATAAGACGAGTATTTTTTTCATCAATATTAAGAAATTATTTACTTAAAACAAGCTCCTATGCCTTGCTGAAAAGTTACTTCTGTCTTATTCCAAAACTAGACAAAAAATACTTAGTAATATTTAGTGTTTTTGCAAAGCAGTGATAGATGTGATCCTAAAAACTAATTCTTCCTCTCCCTGGCCTCCTTTTTCACCCGATTCCCCGTCTCTAACCCTGCTTGTATTTTAATGCCGCTCTCTATCAACACGCTGCAGCCATGTTAATGCAGAGCTGCAGGTCAGCTGTGTGGCAATGATAGAAAGGAGCGCAGAAGAAGACTGTTTATTCAGGCTTTAAATATGAGCAAAGCAAATGAATGACACAGAGACAGAGGGAGCTGAGCAGAAGCGTAAGGACACTGAGGAGTTGAACATTTCAACCTGAGGAGCTGTCAGGACAAATCCAGGACCGTGGAAAGGATTCAGCCTAGCTTAGAGGTCAGCTTGACGATAAACATTCAAACAGCAACGTTGGTCAAAAATGCCTCATTATGTGAAGTATTGCATCCAAACAGTGTCATTATGCTGTTAAAGTTCTTAAAAACAGAGAGCAAGACATTTTGTATCGATAATTTGTTAGTTTTATGTGTTCTGTATTTCATATTGAATTTGCAAGGGTTGTGAAGTTTTCTTTAATCGCAGAACATAATAAGATGATTAAAAACAATGACCAGTTTTATTGGTAAGAATTTAAAAAGTGACATTTTCCTAATACTGGAAAAATGAATTCAATTTTGGATTGCAAGAAGTGGAGCCAAAACCTTTTAATAGGTTTATCACTCTTACAAATATCCAAAGTAGGGTGGGACAATAAATCTATAATGATAAATATTGTGACAGACGTATGTGTCTGAAAGAATATTCAAAAATGTCACTGAACTCTGACTCAGAACCGCACAGCATTCTGGGAAATGGAGGCAGAGGCTTTAGCTGCCCAACCTCTCACTGCTAGCTAAGCAACGTTTGTGGAATCAACTAACTGTCTCGCTCTTTGGTTACCTAGCAACTCACTCACTTACTCTTTGGTTACCTAGCAACAACCTGTCGAGTAACTGGCGCAGCAGCAGCTTAAAGTTTTTCCACTGTGCCTTACAACTGCTTGAAAATAAAAATGTTTCAGACATTTAAAACAAAAACTAATGAATTATAACTGTCAATACTGATTTAAAACACTTATATCATGATACTTCATCAACTACTTTTACTTTTTCTTTATTTTTTATCCCATAATACATTTTTGAATTGAACTGATTTAAAGCGTATTAAGAAAACATGAACTTTATTCATTGTAGGAGTTTTATACAACTAAATTATAATTGACTTAAATAAAAGCAGAGACTTGTCAAAGTAGAAGTTGACTCATTTTTCATTTTTCACAGAGAAACTAAAAGTTGATGTATATTCGGTCTAAACCAAACATGAGACAGACATTACAATGTTAGAGAAGTTCTTTATCAATTTTGTTGTTCCAGATGGTATTTATGAATTGTTTTCCTCGATAAACCGCGAGACATAACGGTGAATGTTTTGTCACTTATGTTCAACAACAAAACAATGAACATTTGTTCTGATCAGGTGAAAAAAGTTGGACTTTTTTATTTCAAGAAACAATAAAAGGTCCAAATGTTCTATAATTTTATCATCTAAGTCATTAAATTGTGAATATTTTGTGCTGAGTATGATAAGTTTGGTGCAGACCAACATGAAGTAATGCATCAGCAGAGGAGTTTCTGTTGCAACACTTTGTCTGGCAGTGATCCTGGAGCAGTCAGAGTGATTGGCAGATGCATTGCCTCATGCGACAACTATTTGGTTAGATCACATCTGATCTTGGGGTGAAGCTAAAAAGCTAAATCTCAACCACTGACATGTAGCAGCAGAAGTGATACTACTGCTGTAAACACCTGACAAGTCCACAAATATAAAGGATTTAACCAAAACTACTCGATGCACACCATTCTTCCCTGTTAGTATTCCAACTGCGTCACTCAAGTGCTTATAAACCCAAAACTCTGTTATGAGTTTTTATCTCGCTGGACCCTGCAGGCTGAATTAATTTTGCTTAAAACCACCTGCCTTTCCTTGCCTGCGGCAGAAAGAGGTGAAACGGCAGAGGAATAAGCTTATTTACTCGGTCCGCTCACATCCCGGCGCTCCTCTGACACGACACAGACTGACCTCAGTCAGCAACAAGCGGCAAAGCAATCAAACGCCCGCAGGGTTTAAGATAACACAGAAAGTCCATATTAATAAACGCATCTGTGTGTGCAGACAGAGCCGAGGCGATTTGCTCTAAAGCAGGAACTGCATTTACATCTTTATCCGTACAGAGCTGTGGAAACGTATTTACTTGCATAAGGACGTCTTTAGTTTTGTGTTTTTGTCACACTGGTAACAAGCTCATATCACAGGACTGTATTTGAAATCAGTCGTAGATAGTCTGAATAAATACACATCGCAGTTTCAAATGATGAGTTAATTTAACAAGAGGAAAAAGGAAAAACTGCCTCTAGAACAAACGATGAACTGAGTTTTACAGAATGGTTTCAACTTAATTAAAGACTGAGTGATAAATTAATTTTATCATTTAATAAAATGTTTGTTTTTTTGAAGATTTAATTTTTGGACTATCTGGATTTTTTTTTTTCCCCCATCACTGGGTTTCCATACGTCTAAGGCGGCCATCTTGCTTGACGAACGTTTTTTTACAGCTTCTATTTATTTGGACTTTGAGCTGTTTTTGTCATGTGTTGAAAAGAAATTTATAACATTACAAGAACATAGCTGTTTAGTGTGAGAATAAAGTTTTAATATTACTAGAATAAAGTTGTAATATTTGGAGATTGAAGTAATAATTTTATGAAAACTCTAATACATAAAATTACATCTTAATTATTCAAGCTGTTTTCTCATTAAAACAACTTTTTTCTTGTAATTTTAAGACTTTCTTCTTGTAAAATTGTCTTTATTCTGCTAATATTATGACAGCATTTTTGTAATTAAACAAAAACATATTGTAGTTTGATTCTAATACCAAATTCACAGACCGTTTGAAATAAACGACACTTTTTGAAGAGAAAAAAGAAATGGATTAAAATCAGAAATTGAAACCAGTATGGAGAAAATTTGAGATTTTATTTTTAAAATATACACAAATGGCTTGTTCATTCTATAGCAAACCAAACTAATTTGTGTCCAGACTTTGACTAGGACACTTCTAAACCTCCATTCAGCTCCATTATTGTCCTAATGCATAGGTTTTAGGATTTTCTAGCCAGAGGACAGCAGGATTACAGCAGGTTCTTCAGGTCTTGCAGTAGCAACTCATTTTCTATCCAGGCATTCAGGTCACAATGTACTGAGAAAACTTCCTATCAAACTGTTCAAATTTCTCTGCTTTCAATTAGTAATTCTTTAAAAACTATTTTTACGTGTATGTAATACGTTTATGTTTCACATAAAATGAAAACTGATTTTATTTGGTAAAATAACATTTAAGCACACAACTGTTTTCTTAATGTTCAATTTAACACTAAGATTTTCTGGTCCACTTTAAATACTTACGGTGGACCAGATGTGGCCCTCGGGCCTTGAGTTGGACAGTAGAGGGAGTGATTATATAAAACTTATTTTTTTCATCTGGTAATGTTATCTCTACTTATACAATTATATAAAGCATTTAAATAAAAAACATTTTTTCTCAACACTGTACAAAAATTACATTTTAAAAACATCCAGAGTTTGACTTCCTGTAGCTTCTGGCCAGAATATCCAAGTCAAAATCAGGGATTTGTTGACGTAAACATCAGATTCAGAGAGATGAACGGGTTTGGAGTGGATTTTATTTTTCTTGGCAGAGATTTCCTCTGTTTCCTGCGTTGTGGGTGAGCCGTCAGGTGGAGTAAGAGCTCCACGCCTCGTTACCTACCTGAGCCCTCAGGTGTGCTTTCGGTTCCTTCCTCCCCCCACCCCGTCTTTATTCATGGGGGGCAGATGGAAACCTCAGGCGGGTGTCGTCCTGGCTACTTCTGGGTGTGTCCAGGGAGAGACAGCAGAGCCACTAAGAAACAAACAAAAAAAGAACATAAAAGAGAGTCAGTGACTTCCTGGTTACCTGTTTGGGTGGAGCCAGATGGAGCTGAGCTGGGAGCGGCCGGCCGCAGCAGAGCAGTGAGTGAGGTTTGAATGGTGAGCGCTCCGCTCTGCGCCTCCATGTCTGCGTGTTTCCCTTCTTTCTTTCTGTTTTTTCACCTGATATGAGAGCTGACTCCACAGCTGACAGTGGAGTCAAACAGAGCCGGAGCCGGGGAGGACATGAGGTCCGACAAGGAGGAGGGGAAGGCCGGTGAGTTTATGTTAGAAAGGAAGGCAAATCTGGCTGAAGAAACAGATTGTTGCTGTGTGTGTTGGGTTTATCTGCTTGAGGTGCTTATACGTCTGTATATTACGTAACAGGAATATGAAAAATGATTCAGTTGAGAAACTCCATGTGAGTCAGGATTTGTGACTAACCTCATAAATTACATCTATTGTGTGAAGAGAAGAGGTGGAGATGACATTTTCTCCCACAGGACTCATCCATTAGGAACGTGTTGTTGCTCCTCCTCAACGGGAAACTTGCATTCAATAAGTTAGTTATTCTATCGGAAACATGACTTAGTTTCATTGATCAATCTTCTGTGCCAACAGAACGTCTGCCTGATGTTTCCACACAGTTTAAATAAGAGATTTTCCAATTTTGACATTTAAATTAAGTACTTTAGCTGAAGTGTAAATATTTTGAGTACTTTTTGACGTTTTTCACCTGAAGAGGTCTTATTGTTAGTATTATTCTCTGCTGGATGTTTTGTAAACATAATCAAAACCCCTCAGTCGTTATGAAAACAGTCTTTTTGTTTTGTACATTAGCACTTCGGATTGTTTTTTTCATCTGACTTTGACTTTTTCAGTCAATAGTACCAACCAAATGTCGGTTGTGATTTTTTACACCTGCATTGACAGCTAATTATTTTTAATTATTTCAGTTTACTGTGTTTTCTATGAAGATGAATATCAGCTGTTTGATGGAAAAATATTGTTATAATCTGTCATCTTGAATATATTTTAAATGACCAAAACAACAATAATTCAAAATAGGGCTTTGTTTCTTTAAATCATGTTTGTCATTTGCACATTTTAATGCTTACTATCAAAATAAACAGACTTATACACGGTAGGACTGAAACTATCAATCGGATTAATCACAATGAATCGATTATTGAGCTGATCATCAACTAATTTTGTCATCGATTAATCGTTAACTGGGGAATACGGACTCTAAAAAGGGCAATTTGCTGAAGGTACAACACACTAATAGCAGTAATTAAGCCAAAACTGTACAAGAAATATAACATTTTGCATTTAATATGCAAAATGGTCAACAGATTAACCCTGTAAATCTGAGGCCTGAGATTTTCACATCTTGATGTTAGAAGTAATTTTTAGCTGCAGATGCATCTTTTGCTGTAAATGATCAGGTGTTGTTGCATTTTAAGCAATAATGTTTATTCTGTTATTTAAAAAGGAATCAAATTATTTGTTTATTTGTAGATTTTTCATATTACATAAAACAAGCTTACGTGTTTCAACGAGTAATCAGCAGAATTTGCCAATTTCTTTCAAATCCGATTGATTAATGTTCAGAATAATGGGTAGGAAAATCAATTAGTAATAGAATTTGTTAGTTGCAGGTCCAGAAAGAATGGATCGGATCTGTGTGTTACCATGGTAACCGCATGGGTCCCGTCTTGGTTTCATTGTAATATCATCTAAAACATTTGATGCTGTAAAAGTTCAGTAGTTTAGTGAGTTTGTTTGGTTTGGACTTTGAGCTTTGTAGCTCTGCAGACGTCTCACAAAACTATTTATTACGGAAGGATAAGAGAACTAAATATGGTACTGTGACACAGAGATATGGTGTTAAATAAATTAGAGAAAGCCAGCTGTATGTTGAAACTGAAGCAAGTAATTAAGTGTATAAATTATGTGTTGAAGCATAAACCCCTAAAACAAAAGGACCATGTCTGCCTTGTTACGAATTATAAGGGGCAAAATATTCAACGCAAAAGAAAAGTTAGTTTGTAAATGTGAAGGAATAAGAACTTATTTATCTGTTTGGGTTTTTTTTCATGTGTTTCTACTTTTCCTTGTTACCGTCATGGCATCTTTGTTTGCTCTGTACAGGCCCGTAGTTTACTTCTTTCATTTTAATTTGTGATTATTGGCCTCTTTGTGGTAAAGAAATGTTTTGTTCTATATTTTTACTTTATGTTGATTTAAAAGATATTAATATTTTAGCCTTATGTGTTTCACCTAAGATCTAGATACTGTGAACCTGCTGACTCACACGTCCAGGTAGATGATCTTTTATCCTCTTGTAGATGTTTGTTGTGAATTTATGACTTCAGTAGATAATATCTGACATTTAAGAATTTCTAAAAGGAGAAAAATATAACTTATAGCGATTAAAAACTCATTTACAACATTTTGTAAAATGTTTGAGGTAACATATAATTATAAATCAGACACAGGTGCATTCCAGTGGAGTCTTAGAGAAGTTTCAGTAAAAAAAACAATAAGTGTGTGTTGCGTTACGTCATTATTTGACAGTTCTCCAGCAGACAGTCTCTGCTCGTTTCGATGCTAAGCTCCTGAGATGCAGCATGTTTTCGTCTTTGCCGTTCCCTTGAGAAGTTGCTTCTTGTCTGGTGAATTCTCGTTGCTGCTATGACATCATGAGTGGTTTCATTGGGACTCTTCCTGAGGTGGATGAACCCAAAACCTTCAGAGTTTGATATATTTCACTGCAGGAGACCATCGGTGCAGATGGTTCTGTCACTTTTACGCCAATATCTGGATGATTTGGTTCGGTTTTGACTCCGTTCTCATTGCGCGCTCGTCCATTCTGAATGGGAATTGGTTCTGTGTTTTACTTCGGTTTTACCTCTCAATCAGGCTTTCAAAATGTCAGACTGCAGCATCACAGCTGCACCGATCACTTAAACAGTCACGCTTTAGGCACAGTATAAGCCCATTTTCTGCAGTGCCTGAGGTGGTGGATCAAATCATTTTGGTTTCATAAACTGTATTTTTCTGAGGCTGACAGATGTTTAGTCTCTGCTGCAGATTCAAAGCAGAAACAAGGCACAGTGCCACGTTGTTCCTCCATGGTTTACATGGACCTTACTTCTCTGTTGATTCATTCACTCGCTGTGGCTTTGTGTCATTTCTAAGGTCTCTGTTGACGTAGCAAACATTTTCACATTTTATTGATAATGACAGTAAAACTGGTGAAATGCAGCACTTTGATTTCACAAGCAAACAAGATTGTAAACAAAAGGGTAAATGTGTTTCTGGTGTTTAGATATTCCTGTCTGCAGATTTTGATCCTCACTTTATTCTGTTTTTTCATGTTAGCTCCAGACTCCAGGTACCGAACAGATTCCCTGCTGCAGCCGCCCATTTATCTCGCTCTTCTTTCTGTAACAGACACATGGAAAAGAATCTGGACGGGAGAACGCTCAACAATTTGTTTTGATCTCTTTCCATTCAGATATTTCTGCCTTAATTAAACCAAACAGTAAAATGATTTATTTATTTAAATAAGTTTATACATCACAAAGTCAGGAAAGATCCAAGTTCAACTTGGAATTAGGGCTGAAACAACTGATCAGATTAATCATGATGAATTATTGAAATAATCGGCAGAAAGTTTAGCAATTGATTAATTGTTAACTGGAGTACACAGACTCCAGAAAGGCCATAAAAGGTTCACACACTCAGAGCAGCAATTAAAACAAAACTTTAACAAAACGTAAGTACATTTTGCATTTAAGACAAACAGCAACAAGAAACTTGGAGATTGTTTTAAGTCAGTGATTCCTTAGTATTAAGGAAAAAATACTTTTTTATAAGTAAAAAATCTGCCTTTGAAACTAGTAATTTTTCATCAATTTTATGGAATTACTCACTTAAAACAAACTCCTATTTCTTGCTGAAAATTTACTTGCATGTTTTAAATTATTTCAAGTGTACTAAGACATTTATACTAGAAACTGGACCAAAAGTACTTCCATTTTTATTGTGATTTGAATTGAATTGGTACAGGTAAGCCCAAAGGTTATTATTTAAATTAAACTTTTTATTCACCAATTAGTGCATTCAGAATAAACAAAATAACCAATTAGCGAAGCAAAGAGAACAAAGAACGAAAAAGAACAAAGAAACGTATTTTAAAGTTAAAGTTGATGTAAAGACAAACACAGAACAAAACCAAGTGATGCCACAACAAAAATAAAATTTTACCAAGAGACTTGCAGTAGAAACTGGACCAAAAATACTTGGTAAAATGTTTATGTTTTTACAGTGTATCACTTTTATTGTGATTTGAATTGAATCTGTACAGTAAAATCCCCAAATTTTAATGGGGTTTTTTATGCACTAATTTGTGCAAACAGTACAGATTAGCAGACAGAGGTATTGATCTACAAAATTACCAATTAGAAAAGACACTTTTTGTAGTTTGGTAGTTGTTTGTATTCAGATGATTCACTTCTGTTTCTTTTTATTGGACCGAGAAACAAAATGGTTTCAAAATAGGAGCTGCAGGGATTTATTACTCTTTCAGACTGGATAAAGTGAATCTTTACTGCCGGATAGATCGACCTTTGACCCCCCCCCCCCCCCCCCCAATATGCCTTTTCCAGTTTCAGTGGCAGGTTTTTCAGTTTTTATTATTAACTGGTGATTTATATTTGAACTGAGCCTACTTTCTGAGTTACATGTAAACTATTCTGGGGACAATGTATGAGTGAAATGAAGGTTTGGTGAAACGAAGCTCTTGACTGTATTAGATAATTAAATATCCTTGTTCATGTTCTTTGTGCTCCTCTAGTGGCACATCCTTGGCAGTCTGCCTAATCTGCACATAATAAATGTTTGAATCAATTACACCTATCTGCAGCTGGCTCTTCTGCGCTGACCTCAGTTGTAATGTAAACTCAGAGGTGATTAGTTTGTGTAAGCTGTTTCCCAATGGATCCTCGTACGAAATGGATTTAGACTGCATGAATTTAGATGAATGCACACTTTCTGTTCATCGATTTTCAGCACATTTATCATGAAAAGAAATGCACATGTAGCAGAAATCACCAAGGCCTGCGTTCCTTTCTGAACAGATTTAGAAATGTCTGCAAATGTCTGAGTTTAACAGAGAATGTTCAAACCGCAGAAGCAAATTGAGGAAGTAAATGTTTATCGTAGATGTCGGGTTCGCCAAAAGAGAGTTTGGGTTTATTCCAAAGAAGGTGTGTGTAGGAGCAATGGGAACGTGAAAGGACTGGTGGAGCAAGTCTCCTGCATGTAGGGAGTAAATCACGTTGACGGAAATAAAACCTTTCCTGACTCTGCAAGAAGGAGGCGAGCATGTTTCTTTATCAGCAATAAAACAGAAGTAAATAAACTGATTGAAACAAATTAAGCTCTGCAGAAATGATTGGGGGAGAATTCATGCCAAAACTCGGCTGTTTATCTGCCAGACACAACTGTGCTTCTGTGTTGGACTCGCGCGTTGCTGCAGGTTGAAGAGGAACAAAACGTTTTACCTCCAAATCGAAGGAATCCAGACCTGAACGTACTGTAGTCGTTAACTGTGCATGAGTTGAAATTTCCTCCTCACTCAAGCTCTCATGAATACGTTTTTTAACAGTAACAACAAAGTTTTCTTCACCGAGTATCCTCTCCTGAGCTCAGATTATGTTTCTTTTTTTAAATTATTCACATTTTGCACATTTTTAGACATCCATTTGAGTTTATACTGTTTTAAAAAACAACTTTAAAAAATACCTAGTCAGATTTTTGGCAATAAGTTATTGTTTTTGGTGTCTGGAAAGTGACCCGTTTCATAAACCTCCTGATTATAATGTCACAAACCAGCAGACACTTTCAGTCACCAAGCAAAGCCTAACCCGTTACCTAGCAACCCCAGCGGAGATCCAGCATGTTTGGACAGCTGGTTTTACTGCTGGATGCTCTGTTCAATGGCTACTGGAAAATATAAGGGTTTTGTTGTTGATTTAACATCCGGAAACCAGTTCATGCATTCTTGATGGTTGTGCTGGAGGCTCGACTTCTGCTTTTCAAACATGAACATCTGCGTTTGCAGCCATTTTTATGTGCGAGTGTAAACCTGGTTGTCTAAACGACCACGTTAATAACTATGGTGGGTGAGCTTGACACCTTGCTTTAGGTCTTTTGTAACATTTCTATAAATTATTGCTCTGACTAACGGATAAAAATAACCAAGTAAAATCAAAGCTGAATTTTATAACTCTCCAGAAACCAAACGGTGACATACACAGTTGGTTTAAAGTTAATTTATTTTAGCTATTTATTTACCCGTTTGAGCAGGGCTATAACAGGTTGATTAATCACTGGCCTGCAGCTTCAGAGTGACTGGAGGAATCGGGCCGTACATTTATTTATGGAGCTCGTATCACTTTGACTGAAGGTTCAACACGTCAGATCAACACGCTAAATATCTGTTGTTTTTGTGGCTCTTTTGTATTTCCTTGGAGCTCCGATACCAGCAGTTCTGCTCTGAATGTGTTCTGCCTCCACACTGAACCCATCACTGCTCCAGTCACTCCTCAGCTTATAGTGCAATTGAACAATGCAGACACCAAAAATAAACCTACAGCTGATGTTAAAAAGACCCACTAATCGCTGCATCCCACAGATGTAAGCCTGCTCTCTTGGGCTTGAAACGCTGCAGGAAACATGTTTATTTGAGAAGGCTCTGAGTTTTCGCTTTATGGTATTTTCCAGAATATATTTGAAACATTTAAGCTGAACTTCGAGTCACGGTAATCTACAGTTGTGCTCTTGTCTTTTTGTAAGAAGGAAGAGTGTTTTCTCTCTGCAACTCTTTCAAACAAACCATTTGTCTTCAGTTTTTTTCTTATTGTGTTGAAGTTCATTTTTAATTTTAATAAACTATAATCGATTTAGCTGGATTTAGCTCTTGGGCTTTTTGCATTTTGGAGCATTGCATCTCTGACCTTGAGGTTTTGTGTAGCATAAAAGCTTCATTAAATGTTTTCCACTTGTGAATAACTTCCCCCGCTGTAGAGGGATGAACCTCAAGTTGATTGGAAATTTTCTGTAACTCTTCACAGATTGATGGGCAGCAGAAATTGCTTCTATAAGGTCATTCCTGATGCGTTTTCTTTTTGCCGTTACATTAACAAATGCATGCATGCTGCAGATTGCAGGAACTCCTGCTTTTATAGAGATGATCCCCATAAATATTAGTCAAGTAAGAGTAGCTCTATTTTGGCATATCTTTACTCAAATACAAGTAAAAAGTAGCCATCTAAGAAGTTACTCAGCGAAGAGTGAAAAACTATTCTGTAAAAATTTAACTTAAGTACTTAGTAATCGATTATAACATTTGATTTAATGGTTTAAAATGATGTGATCCAGCTGAAAAAATTTTAATTATGTGCAACTTCTGGTATTTGTAAGTCAGAAGTTAAAAAAATGCAAATAAATAAGTTAAAAGTATTCTTTATTCAGGCAGAAGAAACACTTTATTTACAGTATGTGATAGAACTGGGTGTAATTCTTCCTGTAACAGTTTGTAGTGTTGATTTTCACTTGACTTTTAAACGTCACATTAGAACAACAAAGCTGGTGTACAAACGAGAGGTCTCACTTCAACATAAACTGTGTGTTTTTGTCTATAGGTCGTATTTGGATCAAACTTGATAAACCCACTCTAAGGGGCTTTTTTTTTTTCTTTTTCCAAAAAGTTACTTAAGTAAATAAAATGGAGTAGATGTAACTACTTACGGATTGTTAATGAAATCCTTTAATCATCAGAAAATCCAATGAAAGCAGAAAAAGAAACTTAGTTTTTCGACAAGCAGTTTTTACATTTTGTTGACATCTTTAATTAATTTTAAACACTAATAATATTTGAACCTGGAAAAGACCAGATGTTTTATTATATCTTGAGGTTTACTTTGTTTATGTCTGCATTTTCTGAACCACAGTAGGAAATTACTTTATTCAGTTGCAGTTTAAAAAAACCCACAACCTTGTAATGACCCATTCGCTAAACATACTGAAATTCAAAACTTAATGCTTTGGGAAATATATCAATTTTCCAGGCGGATGCTCCGGAAATAAATGTGTTTGGAGGGAAGGAATCATGTTAAGGGATAACTTATTTAAAATCTCTGGATTATCCATGTGCTTGTTGAGCAGAGAGTAAAGGTCAGAGACTCACCAGTCGCTGCGTCTTCAATACTTTAGCGCATTAGCTTTGTGTTACTGAGACAGGCTCTCATTAAAATGATGCCCGTGATACAATCACTGCTGATTTATGTACATATCTAACGTATTCTCAGTCTCTGCCCAGCCTTCTTATTCTGGCATGTCAAGGCTTCATCATTTTCTGCACGATGGGTTTAATCAGGAGCTAAAGCACGCCGCTGTCTTCTGCAGAATAAATCAGCTGATTTGTTTCCAATCCTTTGAAAAATTAGAATATCCCATTAAATGTCCTGTTCTTCAGTACAAAATACATTTAAAATAACATTTAAAAATGACAAAATACTTGAGTTTTGTCTTAACTCTAGTGTGTTAAGATATTTGGAACAAAAAGCTGGTAATATTTTGTGTTTTTGCCGTGATTTTGAGATGTTCCATGTTTTTTTGTTGTTTTTTTCCTAGATGAACTTAAGCAATAAGGAATTTAGTAATCAAATCATTTAGCTCTTCAGTAATTACAGAGAAAATGTCAGCTCAATTTCCCTCAAGGAGGCTGACACTAAGTCATCAGTGCAGCGACACCTAAGTGTGTGTTTAATTTTGCGCCTAGCCTCTGAGCTGTTAAAATACACATTTATGGCTTCATTCTGGGAAATAACTATTAGAAATGGAAGCAGAGAAGAATTTTAACATTTCAGAGGAGCTGTTGTCAGGAAACTTTCTTGTACTTTGTTGTTTCTGTATCTCTCCTAAACACATGTCCAAATCTTTGTAATTTAGCGGTAAGCATTGCGCTGATATAAATCCTACCTACATGTAAATATTTACAGCATAAAATATTGTGTGGGAAAATTCGGCATTAAATGCCGGTGCTTTGATGTTCCTCAGTCAGTTTGATAGAAAGCTTCACCAGTTTCATGGTGGAGCTTTTCCTCGATTACAAAACATCCCATCCGGTTTGCAGAGATAGCGCATCACAGGCATGAAGTTAGAAGAACAAAGCAACGTCTTACCGGCTAAAAAACCCAAAACAGCTTTGGTTGGTGTGGTGTTCACAACGAGGAGGAGTTTGATAGCACTGCCTTTGAACTGCATGACTTCTCCTTACTCTCACTGTAGTTTGCTGGAGTTTTGACCCATTTCTCCTGAAGAACTGGAGTAACTGGGTCAGGTGGATGAGACGCCTCGCCTTCGGTCCACTGTGGAAAAGAATGAACCATCTTTTTTGGTTTTCATCTCTAAATATAATGTAAATATAGATGGATACATGAAACACTTTTATTTATTTATCTGGGATAAAACGCCTTCAGATCAAAAATGTCTTTTACAAGAACAAAAACACAAAATCTTACCAAGTATTTTTGGTCAAGTTTCTACTGCAAATATCTTAGTTCACTTTAAATATGACAAAACTAACTTATAAGTCAATTTTCAGCAAGATGTAGAAGCTTGTTTTATGTAAACATTTCTTTTATATTTCTGAAAAAGTCTGAGTTCGATTGACAGATTATTTCATGTTAAAATGTTTTAAGTGATGTAACTTGTTAAAAAATTACTTAATTAAAACAATCTCCTAAAAGTTACTTGTAAATTAGTTTTGTCTTATTTCAGATCTACTTGGTAACATTTTGTGTTTATTACAGCGCTGATAATACAATTAATTCAGTCAGTAACAAAAAAACTCAGTACAGTATGTATATATTACAAATGCTCAACAAAAAAACTATTTTCAAATAATTTGTAGTTACGTTCCACGAAAACATGTATGAAAAGGTAAATCTGCAAATACTGAACTGCAAACAGGTGGAGTTTCCCTGCAATTAATTTACAGTTCTGGAAAAAATGAAGAGAGCAGAAAGGAACCCCATTGAAAAACCTCCTTTGAAAATATTTGGTTTTTCCACCAAATATCCATTTCTGATCTCTTCCTGAGCTCAAACATGAATATTGTTGTTTCTAAATGAATATGAACTTATTTCTTTACATTATTTGAGGTATGAAAGCGCTGCATCTTTTTATTATTGTGACCATTTCTCATTTTTTGCAAATAAATACTAAATATTTTATTGCAATTTCAGAGACATGCTGTCAGTAGTTCATAGAATAAAAGAACAATGTTAATTTTACTCATATATATAACTATATCGAGTAAAATCAGAGAAACCAATCATTTTAATTTAATTACATTTTTCCAGAGCTGAATATTTACTTTAATAATATTTTGTTGTCAGTGTTTCTTTATTTTAAAGCTAGGAAGGATCAGTTCAGGAAAAGTAAATATGTAACTTTAGTTTTGTTAACAGACATTAAAATAAGTAAATCTCCTCCTTTGCATACAGTTTGTGTAACTTTCCATCCTCTATTTCGCTCTATCAGTGCAGATGCAGTAGGTTGATATCAGGACAGGCTTCAGCCTGGTGAAGCAGAACGCTGTCGTCTGATCCTAATCAGATGTTGTTATTCAGTGAATGAGGAAAAGGTTTTAACTTGTGTCACCTTATAAACTCAATTGTTTGTTTTTGTTTTCATATGGCGTGAATGACTCCTGTACTGAAATGTTGTTGGTTTTCTTCAATAAAAAGCTGTTTGACCAGAGAGATCAACGCTCCTGCAGGAGATACAGATCCAGTTTTTAACAGCGATACTTATATTTTTTTTCTGTCAAATATGCAGTGGCAGTTGGGACAATCAATACCTGTTTTACAAGGAAGTGCTCACAATATCACAGTTTGCTGTAATACTTATAATAAAGGATGTTTTCATGCACTTCTAAAAGTTAAAAAGTGCTTTTCTAAGAACGGATATGGTCAATTTGATCTGTTCGCTGCAAGGATAACGCTCTGACATTATCAAAAGCTTTTTTTTTTTTAAAAAAAGGAAGGTTAAAAGTTTAGTTTTAATGGCAGATAAATGTTTTTCCTGAATATAGAGAGGTTCATAAAATGAGATATTGATATTTTAAAAACTGTGACCTGGACACGTATAGCAGGACCCTGTCAATAGATCTGAGTAACGTTACCTTCTGAAAAGTTTGCAATCCTGCGTTATGCATTGCGTGTGACCTCATTATCCAGCTTTCGGTGCCTGTGCCTACAAGCTCGGAGGAAAGAAACAGGCAGAACCAGCACCTCTGGGTTGTACATGACAGAAATCAGAAGTGGGACTCACCGTAATTACATAGATTTGTAATTGTCAGTAAGTCCGAGACGGAAAACTGACAGCAGCGTTCATCACAGCTCCTCAGGGCAAAACAGCAGCCTGCTGTCGCTGCACAGGATTTAATCTACTTTTTACATCCAGTTGTGGTTCAGTTCTCAAATCACAGACAGTTACACCGATGCTGTACGTAATAATGTGCATTATTGACTGAAATGTTCTTGGTTTGTGAAGAACGGAGTTTCTTTATTATTGAAAAACTAGCAGGAAGATCAGGTTATGGAGTCCAGGCAGAAGAGTAGAGCAAGAAAAAAACCAAATCCCCAGATACTGAGGCAGGGCCAGAAAATAAAGCAATCAGAGGAGAGATGGAGCAGCTCTGGCTGAAGGAAAGCAGGAAAACTGAGGGATGAGACCAATCAACACCCAGAACCTGAACCAAGACTCAAAATAAACACCGATCGAAATCAAGATTCACAATAAAAACTAAGAAACTGAACACTAATATGGCAACAACTTCCTGACAACAATGAACGCAAATAAATGAGCTCAATATGGCAAGACATTTAGAATATAAATGAACAACAGGGAAATGATCAAAACTTAAATCCCCAAGGATCACGGCTGATTGTGTTTTGATGCACAGATGAAGATTATCTTGTAATTTCTTCACTTTATGTCGGATTCAGAACAAATACCCTACAGCACATTTTCTTTATTTTTTATGTATTAAAGTCCACAATGGTAAAACAAACCTGAGCTAGTCTACACTGAAAAAGCTGGAAATCGGTCAGGGAACTCCACAATGGTGCGTCTCTATAATCTGAGATTATTGCAGTGATTGGATTGTTTGAACACTGTTTTATGACAGATGTCTATTTTTATTTAGAGGTGATCTACAATGCTTCCTTGAACATATTAGAAATTATCTGTGGGTTTTACAAAACTTGTTCAGGCACAATATCGTTCTTAGATAATGAGATTTTCGTTCGGTTTGTTCTGTGTATTTTTTTAGGACCCTGTCACTTTAAATCCAAATGAGATGCTGCTGCTGGTCACGCCGCCTCCATGCAGGGATGAAACCAGATGACCCAAAGTGCCGGAGATCATTTTGGGTTGCTAGGCGACGGGCTTGTCTTGGCCAGTGCCTGTACCTCGGAGGAAAGAAACAGGCAGAACCAGCACCTCTGGGTTGTACATAATAAACGTGACTTAACAATCGGGAGGTTTTTGAAACGGCTCATTTTCTAGACACCAAAAAACATTAACTTATTGCCAAATAATTTTTTATTTTTATGGTTTTTTAGCACTTGCGTTGTTTTCAGAAGCAGTTGAGACACCAGTGGAAGAATAATAACGCAAAAATTTTGTATTACAGGTTCTGTTTAAAAATGTCAAATAGTGATTGTATCTCCTCTTATATGAACAAACCAGCTTAAATAAGCCAAAGCAGAATTTATTTTTAGGTTGCTGTCCTCTGAAATGCATAACACTACATCTAAAATGGAAATCGCTTATTTTACATTTCGTTTTACATATTTCTCCATTTTTAAGTAGAGTAGCAGATTTCTTTCTTTGTTGCCTTTTCAGGTCAACTTTGTGAACAAAACTGGATCCAAAGTTATGAATGAAACGCCTTAAGAGACCCAGTTCAGTTTTCACCCTCCAGTCAAACTCATTTATAAAAATATCTTTTTTTTTTGTTTTGCTAATAAAAAGGAACAACTTTAAGCGTCTCATTCCAATATTCCAGCCCAGTGACCATGAGGCATCTTTGATCCTTCATGTATATAAATAGAACCACTTTAATCCCTCATCGCATTCACAGCAGACTAGTTCAGCTTTTTGACCACCAATCAACACTTTTCCAACTCTCACTTCACCTTCCCTGCTTTCTCTGAGCTCTAATCACGAGCTTACGGCATCGATGAGCTCTCAGCTGTGTGTGTGTGTGCATCTTGACAGGGCTGCAAAGCAAGAGGGAAAAAGGTTACCTGTTCCTGACCGGCCCTAATGAGAGGCTTAAATCTGGTGTTCATTGAATCCGCCGGCTCAGATGGAAGATGAGTGGCTTTTCCTTTTCATGCGGGTTTAGGACTCTGAAAGCTCACCGGTCTCAGAGCTCAGATCAGCCAGCATGCGGCCTTTACTGTTTACATGATCTGCTTCTGATCAAATAAGACTGCCAGCAGATGACGGCTCTTATCTTTGGGCTGCCTGCTGTCAGCATGCGACAAAGAAACCTCTCTGCACTAAACAAAACGAGTTGTAAAGGCTGTGATCTATTTTTCTGTTTTGTAATGATGCGAGATTTATTTTACGTTTTCTAGAATACAGAAAAATACAACGGATCTGTATAAAACTATGTCACATTCTCCCAAACTTTAGTTTTATTGTGATTGAGATCAGCAAGGAGAGCCGACAGGCTCATGGAAAATCTGGTGGATGAATCTGGTACTGGATGTTCCTAAATGTTTCACATTTAGCAATTTGAATAATGTAAGAATAATGTGACGGCTCTGGAGGAGCTGTAGAGATTCACAGCTCAGGTGGGACAGTCTGTGGTCTACGCTGTAGCTTTAACCTTAAGAGAAGAGTGAAAAGGTTGTTAAATTGTTTTAATCATCCAAAATAATTCACCATGGGTATTTTTGTTTTGTGACTTCTCTTTCCTTTTGTTTATGCAACAGATTGGGTTATTTAAACCCTGTTTTATGTTAGATTATAGCCTTAAAAGTTAATGCTAGATTCACTAATACACTGCAAAAACACAAAATTTTACCAAGTATTTTTGTCTAGTTTCTAGTGCAAATATTTTAGTAAACTTGAAATAAGACAAAACTACCTTACAATTAACTTTTCAGCAAGATATAGGAGCTTGTTTTATGTCAATAATCCCTTAATATTTATGAAGAATATTAATTTCATTTATAATGATGTTAAAACTAAATAATACATCTTGCTGAAATCTTACTTTGTCTCATTTCATGTGCACTAAGATATTTCCAGTAGAAACTCGACCACAAATACTTGGTAATATTTGATATTTTTGCAGTGAAACCAGCATTCTGCATTAACTTATAATCTAAAATAAATAATTCAATATGTTGCATAAATAAAAGGAAAGTCTCACAAACAAAACCAAAAAAAGAGAAAAAATGCACATGGTGAATTATTTTGGATAATTCAAACACTGTAATTTATTTTTAAGTGTACTCAGATATCTGCACTCAAAATTAAAGTAAAATCTTCTTGGTAAGCTTGTGTGTTTTTGCAGTGTGTGGGTTTAGATGAAAGTCATAGATAACAAAGGATAAACATCTTGAAATTTACGTTTTCGGCTCCCAAACTTGAGCCAACCCTGATGAAACGGTTAGAGAATGAAACCTCTTTGAAACGATAAGAAGACAGTCCTCACCGTCTTTATTTTGCTCTTTTGTTTGATCTTTAATGGCCAGGGCGACAGATTTCAAAATTACACGCAAGGATAAAAACCACCTCCAAAACGTCCTGAATGATCAAAGGTGTTGCCGGTTCGGCCCGAGGCGAAGGCCTGCTGGAGCTCTGCAGCTGAACACATGAATAAGTGGATCAGAACCAGACGTGAAAGATTGTTCTTTCTGGGACGTAACTCTTTTAGTCGCAGCCTGGTGGGCTCTCCACAGTCCTGCCATGACAGAGAGCGATGGACGGTCCCTGCGCCTCTTATCGGAGCTGCTGCAGCGTCTGGCTGCAGAGACCTTCTCTCGTTTTCACTCACACACATGCAGACTTTTGCATTTCTGCTTTCTCGGTAATCGTATATATCTCCATGCAGCTTTCTGTGGAGATTTCATTCTTGTTTCTGCTAAATTTCCTCTAATTTGATCAAATATGTCAAACGGCGATGCTGTGTTGTACTTACTGCATGCGAGTGGTTCATTGTGCGTTCTTTAAGGTTCATAAATCTCCATTCTCAGATGATGTCTTCCGGATTGCACGTGTTCAGTCACCTTTCCAGAATTCCTGAATTCATCATTTCAGGTTTTTCCTCCAAAAGCTGAATGTTTTGGTTGACTGCCTTTTTTCATTTTTCTTTCCCCTTATAAAAAGAGTGCATTCTCCTGGAACAGACCTTCCACCTCCCGTTCCCATTATAAATCATTATGACACTGTTGCTGGTATGGGTTTCCTTTATTGGACGGTTTTTTTTCGTTGTTTCTGTGCTCTGGCTGCACGAGCTTGTCAGCCTGCACCAGCGGATGAGATCACTCTTTATTCCAGAGTGTCGTCTCCTTAGTTTCCTGCTCCTGATTGCTTGCCGGTGTTTTCCCTTGCTGATTGGGAGGCATAGCACACAAGAAGGGCAGAAAACACAGCATGAAGCAGTCATCTACTGCAAAAACACAAAACATTACCAAGTATTTTTGGTCCAGTTTCTACTGGAAATATCTTAGTTTTGTCTTGTTTCAGCAGGATATAGGAGCTTCTTCTCAGTTAATAATCCCTAATATTCATAAAAAAGTTCTAGCTTCATTATTTCACTTATAACAAAACATTTTCTCATATCAATCAATCAATCACGTTTATTTGTGCTGCATATTTCAGCTGCAAGGCAGTTCAAAGTGCTTCACAGAATAAAAGCACCAGTCAACAACTGAACAGACGTTACATTGTCATGAATGCATCACCAAAATCACCAAATATGTTGGTCAGTGTTTCATTTATTATGATTCAAAAGCAACTCTAAAGATGTGGGTTTTAGTCTAGATTTAAAGGAGCTCCGTTTTTCAGCTGTTTTGCTTTTTTTTTGTAAGTTTGTTCCAGATTTGTGGCACGTAGAAGCTGAATGCTGCTTCTCTATGTCTCTGGTACTTTTTATAACTATAAAACATAATTGATTTAAAACAAGCTTCTATTTCTTTCTGAATAGTTACTTTTATGTTGGTTTTGTCATATGAAATACATCTAAAGTATTTTATATTTCAGATGTTTGCACTTGTATCAGGACCAAAAATACTTTGTACGATTCTGTGATGCTAATATTTCACTGCCTTTTATCAGCGGTTTCAGCCTTGGATCTTTTTTATGGTTATGTTGTTGAAAGATTGAGTAAATCTGCCCAGATCTCCTTCATTTTGGGGGATTGGTGATCAGCCGATTCTTACATGTGAAGCCGATCTTATCAACCTTGGGAAAGATCTAGAAATCCACCACTGTCCCGTTTAGCTCTCCGTTTAGAGGTTTGACCCATAGACCCGCCCACCAGGTGTTTGCAGGTAACAACAGTCACCCGCTGTTTCCATTGCAGCAACTTTCTTGCTGTATTTAGCAACATTTCTAACCAGCAGCAGGTCATGCTTTTTAAAGATCTGAGATATCGTACAGAAAACTTCAATTTTAGCACCCTTATCGAGCATTTATTCTGGTTTTAATAAGCTTCCTCTTAACGAAATCCCAGATTTTCTTGGTGTTCCCAGTTTCTCCTACTTTACTCTTTGTCCTGTGTCTGTTTTTTAAATCTCTGCTCGTTTTGCCCCGCAGCGCTGCTGCGAGAGGAGGTGGTCCAGCTTCAGGAGGAGGTCCACCTGCTGAGGCAAATGAAGGACATGTTGAGCAAAGACCTGGAGGAGACGCAGGGCGGCTGCTCAGCCAACCTGCTGTCTGCCACCGAGCTCCGAGCCCAGCTTGGTGACAAGGAGACGGAGCTGGACCGCGCCAAGGAGGCCTTACAAGGTCAGGACAGTCACCTCGTCCAACTGGCTCCTTTTGTTTCCAGCAAACACAGCTGGGGTTCAAAACAAGCGGCTCTTCAGGAAAGGAGAGAATAACAGAGACAGTTTGCAGGAAATCTGTTCACTGCAGCACCCAAAGCTAAAGTTTTCTGGAGGATAAACTGCAACATTATTATTGTTTTGAGACCATTTTCAAGTGATCTTGTATAATAATGCAGAAAGAGCAAAAACTTTAATTTTGTAAAGAACCCTAAATTTATTTATCTAAAATAAATCATGACCAAAAACTGTACACAAAACAGGGATAAAAAATCTGACAAAATTATAACCATAAATAAATGGATTATGTTACCAAAGATGCTCTTCAAAAATATTAATAATCAGAATAGAAATTATTAAGCTCCTTTTAATTTATCATGTGATTTACTGATTAGTTGCTACCTAAAACTCTTCAGGTTAATTGTTTTTCTGGTGAATACCATCAAAGTGTTTCTGCTTCATAGTTTTTATTTGACCGTTTCTTTTTTTTAGAGGGTTATGATTACGCAACGTGTAGCTAAAATTATTTTGAGTTTTAATTGTTTGATGGATTTTGTTTTTTATCTACACAGGATGAACAAGATAAAACTGATACTTCAAATACACAAAAAGTCAGTTCAAAGGGCAAATATTAAACTAAAATGTAGTTAATTTAAGGATGTGTTAAACCAAAATGACCTAAAATAGGAAACCTTCAGTCTAATTTAATCCCAGTCACTGTGGGAAATCAACCTTTGGTATGTAAATATCAGGCTTCAGTAAATTAACATGGAAACCGAAGTATTACCAGTCGAATGCTGTTACTCCGTTTTTGTTTTAAACATCCCTGAAGTTGTTGTTGTTGTTTGTGTTAAAAGTCACAGTTTAATGCCTCATTATAATCACAAATAATAAGACAGTATTGTGTTATTATACTTTAACCCATCAAATAATGTTCTTGCATTTTGATATATCTTTGTAGTTTTACTTTCAGAACAGAAACTAATACCAGTGCTGTTGTTTTAAAGTCATTATGATGCACATCCATGTTTGTTTCGCTTCATTGACCTTTGACACGCCTCATTAGGAACAAATGTAAATTACTGCCTGAATAATATCAAGAGTCTCTCATGTGACACTCGTTCTGTTCAGTTTGGTTTATTTATGCGACATCAGTTCCCAACAAAAGTCATCAAATATGAACTTAATTGGATCATAACTCGTCCGGATTTTACTGGTTCTCAGAGATTTTTACCGACATAAATCATGAATTTTTATTCATATCAGTGAGATCACTGGATCCTCTCCTTCTTATTCTTCCTTGCACTGCAAAAACAACAAATGTTAGCAAGTATTTCTAGTCTAGTTTCTACTGCATATATCTTATTGCACTTGAATTAACACAAAACTAACTTATCAACAAAACATAGACTTGTTTTAAGTAAATAATTCCTTAATCTCTGTGAAAATGTTTGTGTTACATTGGCAGATAAATTTACATATAACAAGACAATTTTCTCATTTTATAAGTGGAATAATCTGCTAATGTATAAACAGCTCTGGAAAAAATGAAGAGAGCACTTAGAATGATCATTTTCTCTGATTTTAGTTATTATAGACATATGTTTTAGTAAAATGAAGATTGTTCTTTTATTCTATGAACTACTGACAACATGTCTCTGAAATCCCAAGCAAGATGTTATATTTATTTATTTAAATGAGAAATTGTTTTCTTTTCAAATAATGAAAAGAAAACAAGTTTGTAATTATTTAGGAACAACAAAACTAATGTTTTAACTCAAGAAGAATTCAGAAATCAGTATTTGGTGGAATAATCATTAAGTTAATTTTTTTCCAGAGCTGGAGTATTTTTTTAATCAATATCAATTATTTACTTAAAACAAGCTTGTATGTCTGGCTGATACGTTACATTAACATTAGTTTTGTCTTAATTCAAAAGCAATAAGACATTTGCACTAGAAACTAGACTAAAAATACTTAAATGTGTTGTTTACGAAGAGGAAAAACAACAAAATGAGATGTTTGTGCTCGACGAGAGGAATGAAAATGAAACTGGTTGACAGAAGTGGTGATTATCAGTGGTTTCCCTGGTTTCCAGTTCAGACTTCAGCAGGCCGCAGGTGCTGAACTGGAAGCCCGGTAACCGTCACCCGACTCCCGCAGAACAGGTTTGAGGGTTCCTGATCTCTGGCAGCAGGAATGCAGCTGGCAGTCTGTGGAGCAGCGGCTCTCTCCATGTTTTCTCTCCCTTTGCCACCTGTTGCTGCTGCTGAGCTGCTTGGTCTCGGTGTGAATCTGGGAAAAGATGATCAGATGTTTCCCTTCTGGTTGGGAATGAGTCTCCACTCGCTTTCTGGAGATGCTGCCTCCGATGAATCGAAGCGTCCAGCTGTGCCTCTTGTTTTCTGTGTTGATTACCTGCTTCTTCTGGTGGATTTAAAATGAAAAACCACAAAAAAACCCAGCAGATTTTCATTCACAGAAGACGCAGCGCCACCCAGTGGCTTTCAGCTGCAGTTACAGATATTTATGTATGTCAGTCAAAAAGTAAAAACAAACAAACAAAATAAAACTAATTATTATGTAAATTGACTTGTAATTTTACTGAATTTGTTCAAAAAGGAGCAAGATTAAACTCAAACATTTCACTCTCACCTCACCAGATAAACTTAAATGATCCCCATGTTGAATAAACCTCACATTTACAAATTTATGCTTTTTTTTTTTTTTTTTTTTTACAAATAAACAATTTTATATATAAATCTAACATTTAAAAAAACTTATATTTTTCAAATTAAAATGTAAATATAAAAATAGTTTTTATATCTTGCTGATAAGAAGATATAAAATAAATATTTTTTAATATTTATAAAAATGAATACAAAATATTTATTTTTATATCAACAATAACATTTTTGTTTCGTTTTCTTTTTTTTATATATATATATTTGTATTTTGTCTAAACTCATAATTTACCCCACACACTGATATATAAAAACTCATTTTGGTTTTTCTAATACATTGGGGTTTTTTTATTCCCGTTTCCTCTTGACCTATAACCCCCTGTCTGACCGTCTCTAAGCATCTTTTTGAGTGTTTTGCTCTGTGTTGTGTTGCTCTGACTGTAAAGTTGCGTCTCTGTCTGTTTGTGCTGCAGCCATGAAAGCGGACAGGAAGCGGCTAAAAGTGGAAAAATCAGAGCTGGTGAATCAGATGCAGCAGCTGTACACGACGCTGGAGAGCAGAGAGGAGCAGCTGAGGGAGTTCATACGAAACTACGACCAGCACAGAAAGGTAACAGCAGCCCGGCTCTGAAGTTAAACAAAAAGTATTTACACCCCTTTAAGTTTCCCACATTTTATCCACAAACTGGTGATTTTAGTTGACAAACCAACAGAAATGTGCGCGCAAAAGTGTTCAAAATTCAGGAGATGATCCCTGAATTTATTTATAACTTCATATCATAAATGATCTGTGACAGAGTGTAACGTTATTATTACTAGTACTTTTCAGTCAATATTGAGGAATTATTTAGTGAACGCAAGCTTCTGTACTTTGGTGAAAAGTTACTTGTGAATTAGTTTTGTCTCATCTCAGCTGTACTAAGATATTTGCTCTAGAAACCAGATGAAAACACTTGGCATATTATGTGTTTTTGCAGGTTGCAGCAGCTTTACTGCATTTGTAGCTCCTGCGATAATTTGAAGCAGCTCCGTCGTTAATCAGCGACTTCTCTGCATGTGTCTCTGCAGGAGAGCGAGGATGCGGTTAAAGTCCTGGCAAAGGAGAAGGATGTTCTGGAGCGGGAGAAATGGGACCTGAGGAGGCAAACCAAAGAATCCACGGAGCAGGCCAACATGCTGCGCTCTCAGATAGACATGAAGGAGAACAGGATTAAGGAGCTGGAGGCCGAGCTCACCATGGTGAGTCATGGAGAACATTAGCAGTCGCAGAGAGAAAACGCCATCAGTTAAATATTCTGTCAGAATCCGTGAGATGTAAAAGTGGCGGCGGGACGGGTTCTGTGGAGAACTTTGTCTGGTTAGCAGGAGGATGTGTGTCTTTTTGTTCTGCAGCGTGTTCAGCTGCCACTCTGCGAGCCATTAATCTCCCCTCCCGTCGCGAGTCGCAGACGCCCACAGACCCTCACATCGAGTTGCAGTGCAGATCTGATTTGTTGGCGCATCGCCGTAGCTAAATATCATTCTGTCGACTCTTATTTCCGTCTCCTCTCCGCTGGGTGCCACTGAGCTTTTCCGAAGATGGAAACGTTTAGAAAAAGCATGACGTTGTACTTTTTTGTTGTTTTTGCATTTCGTTTGATTCTTTAGCTGATTTTTATTTCATTTTCAGCACTGAACCTGATCGTTTGCATGTCGCTGACCTGAGAAAAATTTAGTCAACAAAAGTGTTCAAAGTTCACGGGATGAACCAGTTTTGACTTCAAATCATAAATAACTTGGTAAATAAATAATCAGTGGCAAAATGTAATATCTGATGGTTTACAAAGAATTAATACCTGAATATTTAGAGCTGATCAGAAAAATGTAGCCCTTTTCTCTGTTGTCATCAATCTTGACATTTCCACTGATTATTAGGGCCACAGTACGAAAATAAAAATAATAAAAATATGAGATTAAAGTAATAAAATGAACTATGTATGTGCATGTATAGATATACATATGAATATATGTTGGATTCACAATATTCTTAAATAAAGAATGTCCAATAAAAGTAATGAAGAGAATAAAGTCATATTACATTAATAAAGTCATACAAGAATAAAGTCATCATATTATGACTTTATTCTCGTACCATTGTCTTTTTCTTGATATAATAGGATTTTATTCCCATATTATTACAACATTATTCTCCTAATATTATGACTAAGTTTTGTTTTTGTTTTCTCTCTTTTTTTTTTTTTTTTTTTTCTTAGTACGGTCTGTTGTATGAAGTAAACTGAAATGGTTAAATGTTAAACTGTTATTCTTTTATTTAAAGGTTTTATTCATGTATTCAGGAAACATATAAATTCCCTTCATATTTTTTTATATTTCGCAATGTTACAGCAAACCTAAAACTTCAGATTTTATATCACAGATCAACAGAAGTTGTCATTTATTTTAAGTAGTGAGATGTAAAAGCAACAGGATTTATTTTACAGATAAAAATCTAAAGATCAGTGTGATATTCTTTAATATTCAACCTAATTTACTTTGATACTTCTCAGTTAAACCAGAGCAGAACATTATGGATAAAATGTCTTGTTACAAGAGAAATAATCTCCCAGTTGAACTTTTTCAATCAATATTAAGGAATTATTGACTTGAAACAAACTCCAATATCTTGTTTTAAAAAATTGTGAATTAGTTATTTCAATTGTACCAATATTATCACTAGAACCTAGACTAAAATGGTTTTCTAATTAGGTGCTAGATGTTGGTGAGGAAGATAAGTTACACTGCAAAAACACAAAACCTTACAAAGTAATTTTGTCTTGTTTCTGGTGCAGACAACTTAATACACTTGAAAAAAGACAAAACTAACTGTCAAGTAACTTCAGCAAAATATGAAGCTTGTTTCAAGTCAGTAATTCTTTAATATTTTTGAAAAAATATGAGATTCACTCAGATTATTTCACTTATAATATGGGAAAAATGTCTCGTTATAAGTGAAATAATCTGCCAAAGGAACAGGTGCTTTTTCATCAATATTAAGAAATTATTGACCTAAAACAAGCTTCAGGGTGAAGAAACATTTATAAGTTAGTTGTGTCTTGTTTAAATGTCTTAATATAATTTCAATAGAAAATATGATTTTGTGTTTTTGTAGATCTGATGGATCTTTAAACTGAAATACAAAAGATTTCATTCTTAATTCCTAAATATCTGATCAACATTCCTGACACAGTATTGATATTTCCTGATGCTAAAACTAAGCATTTTAGAGTTTGTGGGTTTTAAATGAGAGTAAAACTAAATGAAAATAAATTGTTGTGATGTTTGTGGTTGTGTGTCTTGGTTTTCCAGGCCAAGCAGTCTCTGGCCACGCTGACGAAAGACGTGCCCAAGCGTCACTCGCTGGTGGTGCAGCCGGAGCCGCTGGTGAACGGCAGTCAGGAGTGGGTGATGCAGGCCGACCTGCCGCTCACCGCCGCCATCCGTCAGAGCCAGCAGACGCTCTACCACGGACACAACGCCGACCGGCAGGGTAAGCGCCTCTCCGCTCCGCCCTGCAGCGCCGCCGTCTTGCTTGGTGTCTCCGTCAGTCAGCGAACTAACAGAGGGTTTTCTGGAGGTTTCCTGAACTAACTGTGGGGAATTTCCAATGTGTGTGTGTGTGTGTGTGAATGTAGCTGTGGTCAGGATCAGCCCCTGCCACACTCGCCAGCCGTCTGTGATCTCCGACGCCTCAGCAGCTGACGGGGACCGCTCGTCCACGCCCAGCGACATCAACTCGCCTCGTCATCGGACGCACTCCCTCTGTAACGTAAGAAATGCTCCAGTGACCCCAGTAATCCCAGTAGCCCCGGTGACCCCAGTAATCCCAGCTCCGAGGTTTCCCCTCTGCTCTTCCTTTTTGTTGGTTTGTGTCTTTCTCTGTCCTGTCGGCTTCAGCCTATCTGCTCAATAAGTGGTAATTCAGTTATTTTAAAGAAATATTTTGATTTCTAAGCTCTTTGAGTTACTCCTGTTCACGTTATTGCAATGCATCAATCAAAAATAAAGTTATGGTTTTATAATCTGCTGCAAATAACATTTCTTTTAAAAACAGACTTTTTGTAACATTATTTTTTATCCAAAGCATTAGTGAAAACCTGAGTGAAAAACAAATAAGTTTAACGATGATAATATAATTTCATCAAAGATAAGGCTGTTGAAGAGGATGTATTAAGCAAAATTTACATTTTGCACATTTTTATATTTCCTTTGGGTCTCAGTTTTATTGAAACTGAATTAAAACAATTCCATCATGAAGAGCAGGTTAAATATTTACCACAGTGATATAAAACCTGATGCCACATTAATCAGACTCAGTTAATCCAAAGATGTAAACAAATGTTTGTTAGAGCAATGAATTCAACTGAAGAAACAAACTTTATCAAAAATGTAGTTTCTAAATGGAAATAGGCGATGAGGAAACGTAGCTGCGTTTCCATTAACCATAAAATTTTGCAAATGGAAATTATGAAAAGAAATTTGATTATTGGAAACAATTTTTTAAAACAGATTTTTGAACAAAAACGTGATTTTTCAGTCAAATATTTTGCAAAATTGCAATGGAAACACATTTTTTCACATCACATAAGTCATATGATCAGCCGCCTTATGTTACTACTGGCAGAAACCACAAAGAAGACGACAGTAAATGGTAGGAAGATGATGGCTTGTTTTTTTTCTGGACGATGCCAGTTGGCTCCACCAGAGCGTTCACAGCAGTTCGTAAAAAGATGCGTGTCATTCAAATGTATTAAATCTCTTCAGTAAAATCACTCGCTACAATTTTCCCAAAACGCCGCATATGTAGCCGCTCCCAGGTAGGCGGGGCTTGTTGCTGCAACACCTGAATAAGACACCAGTGTCTCCTCTGATGATAGGTGATGAATATATTCTCATGTAACTGTTTATATCCATCTCTATGATAATTTTTAATGACTTAACAAGCGTAATCAAGCATTATTTCAATTTAATTTATTTAATGGAAAAACTCCAATTGCAAAATCGAGTTCTTTTCGACATTAGATGACAAACCCAGAATCAGCCTGTTACCAGCATTCATGAACAAAAACAAAAACGTTCACATCAAACTCAATTTAGTAGATGCTAAACGGTTTGTTTGTTGTTTTCACTGCATGTCTCCTGTCTCCGTCTCAGTCCATGGAAGACCTAGAAGACCAGAAGCGTAAGAAGAAGAAGGACAAGATGACTCTTGGATCTCTGTCCCGGGTTTTCACCCGAGGAAAGCAGCGCAAGTCACTGGACCCCGGCTTGTTTGATGGTACAGCCACCCCTGATTATTACATAGAGGAGGATGCCGACTGGTGAAGCTGAATGAGCGCGTGTGTGTGTGTGCGTGTGTGTGTGTGTGTTACATGTGGACATCCCCATGTTTTAACTGTGTGTGTCTGGAGGAAGGAGATGGATGGATTGTGATGAAAACAGAGACAGCTGTCGCCGTAAATGTACAGTACACAACCCAAGAAAAATGTATGTTTGTAAATTAAATATATATATTTATAGTTGTACATGTATGCATATGTATATATGTTTACATGCATATAAATATATATACAGGGTTATTACAATGCGTAGACATGTTTATGCTGTATTATCTTCTAAATGTCTTCATGTTTTATGTTTTTTTATAAATAGAGACTTGAAGGACTGCTGTTTATATGTACATATAGGAGCTATTGTGAAAAATAGTGTTTAAATAATAATGTTATCTGGGTTTTGTTACTCTATAGTTGCTTTCATCATGGTTTGCAGCATTTATTTCTCTTTTTTTGCCAGTTTTTAAATCTTTTTCCTGCAACACATCAGGAAGCATTAGATGAAAGCTTTGGGAGTTTATGTTGATCTGCTTCGTGTTCATTCATATTACACTGTGTACAGCAGAGAGGGGTTTGAAGAGCTCCTGCATTTTATACTGAAAACGATTAGGGACGTTCCAATCGATCATTTCAGGTTCAGTATTTATCAATACCGAGTGAAACTTGAAGTGACCACTGACCTTTCTTTGTTGCTGCCGTTCCTCTACTGCTGTGAGATGAGAAACCCATGGCAACCGGATGAAATTTGAGAAAATTTCAAGAAAAAAATAATCAAAAGTTTTTGAACTCAGATGTCAAAGCAGAAAACAGCTCAGCCCTGGATTGTGAAAAAAACTCATAGTATTTATAGCTTTACTTTGTCACATACTGCCAGTATAAAACCAATGAGAACCAGTCCCATACAAGTAAATTTTTCTGAAAAACACTAGTAATGCAGAGCCCCTCCCATCATGTGCATGTAAAATATGTCAGTTCCTCACTCTTTTAGCATTTCTGACCATTTTCACAAAAACTATTGCTTCAATAAATACAAGTTTTTTCCAAGTACCACCATCTTGACATATATAATGGCAAGATGGTTTTTTTCTGCTTTGCTATTAAAACCCCCCAAAATAACAAAAACATTGTTAGTGCTTGATTAGTTAAAGGAAATCTCTACATTTAAAATTACAAATATTAATGAAAAGATGCCTAGAAGCTGGGAAATTCCAAGTGCGGCTCATAGCATTGAACTCAAAATCCAACATGGCTTCCTTGCATTTAAGTCCTAGTGATTGGCCCAAACTGAAAAACTGTTTATTTATCTCTTTATGTCTTTAATTAATGCAGGGTAATTAGATTAGAAACATGCCAGTCAGTGGAGTAACTAAAACCATTAAGTTGCAAAGTACTGAAAATAGTTTTTCACCTCTAATTCTTCTGTTTCGACCCTGTTTGAAAGGGTCCGACACTTTCGGACACTTTGACCGAAAGTGTCGACAGTTTTATAAGCTGTATTTGCTTTACCGTAATTCCACGACACGTTGCGCTATCTGAAAAATTCCAATGGTGTCTGAAAGGGAATATGTTGCGCTTTTCAGTCGATATCGGGTTATTACGGTAGTTTCTCTCCTGCCGTCGCAGGGAGAATGGTTTTCTTCGGTGTAATCCGATGAGACATTCTCTTGATAGAAAATAACCTGATTGATATTAAAAGTTCTGGTTGTTAGGGAGAAATGGGCAATATATATTTACTCACAGGACATTTAAATTACTGTGTACAATAAATATAAGCAAAAATGTCCGGGCGGAGAGTTGAAACAGACTCAAGAGGGCTAAACTGTGTGTTGCCACGGCGACCAGAGAGAACGAGGTCAGCCGCTTCAGACCGATCCAGAACCCGGACTGGATCAGATCGGGACGTCCCTAAACGTTATGAAAACCACTGGCAGACCAGCAGTCTTTTTATGGAAAGCACAACTGCAGTGAGTTAAAAACACAAACGCAGCGCTAGCTTTCCAAACCATGTGCAAAAAGTGCCAAAAGTTTAAAACTCCTCACCTGTAGCTTCATCACAGCAGCAGCCATGTAACTCTGTTAATGTCTCGACTCATTTCCAGCTAACATGTGCCAATCTGAGACAAAGGAATGTGTTTAAATACATGCATGGTCCCCACGTGTTGCTTTGACTAGATATCTGTTCATTTCCTGTCAAATTAAGCAACATGAAAACATCCCTTCTGTGTTACTTTTCCCGTTTTTTAAACCAAGCCTTGCATTACCAATGCCTGCACCCTGACTTACCAAGAATGTTCCTATTTTTGTTTTATTTTTTGTTCACACCCTCCTCAATTCCTGCAAATGTGGCTCTAATAAACCTGTTAAAATGCTTTGTAAATTATGATAACACATGCGCAAAAGATGAAATCTATTGAAGTATTTTATTTAAAGAGGAAAAAGAAAACAAAAAAGACATAAACAGAGAGTTAATTCCTGATATTTATCTGCCTGCAGCTGTTGCAGACAAATGTTGAGGAGGTTTCCAAGTGAATTATAACTGAAATGAAAATCCTATTTTAAAAATAAAACCAGAAAGTGAACACGTTGTGGCCGTTGTTCTGTTCCATGAGTAATCCTGTTCCTGTGTCTCAGTCTAACGTGTGTCTCCTCCAATCCTCCTGCCATTCCCTAATGGCAGCTCCTCCTAAACCAGTGAGTAACTCCTCATCTGTGATTACCAGCTGTCTGTTTCTGCACCTCGGGGATTATTCATATCGCTCATGTCCATTCAGAAAAACACAAGTTTGTGCCGCTGAGGAGAAACGAAAGAGAGAAGGAGTTTGCAGTGAGGCTGGGATTTGCATGCAGCCCTTTGTGTCAGCATGTGGAGACGAATCTCCCTGGATTCGTCGGTTCACAATGAGTCAGTGTTTTTAGTCTTTCACAAAGGCGGTTAATGGGCAGAAGCATGAGGTTTTATGAATGATCCCTGTGTCTGTAATACATTTTCCTAATGGTAGTAAGTCTTGTCACATTCATCAGATAGTTAATAATAATTAACACTTATCTTTGCTTTACAGTCAGCTGTGAATCTCAAAGCAAATCTGACAAATGTAGCTGCAACCTGACATGTTCAAAGAGACTATTCCCACTTTTTTTTAATTTAACAATGTTTGCTAACACCAGTTTATTCAAAAACAACAAAAAACAGAATACATTAACACAAATATTGTAGCTCCATCTGGTGGACTTATGGTGTAATTTTTGTTCTTAAAACCATACAGTTTAGCTACGATTACAGATGCATCTCACTAAATCAAACGACATAAACTTATTTTATGCTTAAGTAATTCTAATTACAAAAATATTTCATTAGAATTTTCCAAAGGAAAATTAATTTTTTTGTAACTCATTAATTAAAATTCTTCAAACAGTTATTGTAGATGATGATGGCTGTCGGCCGCACCGATCTCCTGTAGCAGTCTGTATTACTGCGAATTTGAAGAAGCCTCTGTCCGAAGACTCCAGTAATTAAATTTTAAAAAGCAAAACATTTACATTACAAATTAAATCTCACATACTACATATGAAAACAACAAGAAATCTATTGGGGAAAAGTCCAGGAGGAAAGGTCACTAAAGGTCATCACTGACTGTTCGGACTCTCTTTTCCCACCATATACATAGTATTGATGGAACTAAATGGCATGACAGTTGCTATGACAACAATCATCAACGAGAAGAGAGCTTAGCACTAGCTCTCTTCTCGTTCCTATCTAACTTATAAACAATATAAGCAGCACATTACAAGTACTACTCAGTCACAGTTTTGAGTACTTTACCCACATCTATGTAACAAGATAAATTTACTACAGTAGTACTTATTACCAAACTACCAAAATTAGTTTAGCTGATGTAGCTTTTATCTGCTAGCTAAGGCGAACACGGCCTACGTGTTGGTACTTTCCCTTGCCAGCCACCAGAACCGTGTCGTTCATGTGAAGAGTTCGAACGTCCTCTACAAAGCCGTTGAAACATTAATGGTAGGATTTCAGGCCATGAAGCCCCTCCATGGTGTACACACTTCTTTGTGTTCACGAAGTAATGAATCATGTCATAGCAGGAGATGAGACGCAGCGTGTTTTCATCCTCCCACGGGTCAATTCCTACAGCAGCCATTTTGTTGATAAAGCTTTCTCTTGCACATTGGTTAAGGGTGTCAGTATACTTAGTTGTGTTGGTCTTGAATCCATGGTTTCTCTATGGTTTCTCTATCTGCATTGCTTACACGGATGGTGCAGATCACGTCTGGTGCAGACTTAGTGGAAAGTTGAGTGGAAGGAGCAAGTATGGCAGAAAAAATGGCTCCACAAGTGACAGGGATGACGCTGGCTTTTGGAGTTATGAAACAAATTCCATGTAAAAGTTTAGGAGAGACTTGCGACCGTCTCTGGCCCAAAAATGACTGCTGCGTGGTACCAGCGCCCCCAGAACTCTGCATGGGGAAGCAGAGAGGTATGGCTGGCTGGATGGTTGGAAGTTTGGGAGAAATCCAGCAGTAGTCAGGGCTTCACAGACCTAACCAGGTCATGGACTAGAACTGTCACATTTCTCCTCTGCTGCACCAGAAACAACATCCAAAGTGTCTCATCTGGGTCAAGGAGGATAATAATTACAGAGGAACTCAGTGTGAACAGATTGAATTTCATTTTTACGACTGAAAGTCCCAAAGTCTGGAGGAAGAGTTGAGAGGCACAGAGTCCATGCTGCTTGAAGTTCAGAGTGACATTTCCACAGTCAGTTGCCAAACTGGGCTGACCGGAACCTAGCAGTGGGTCACGGACAATGTGAAGGAGAGAGACACCACAACACTGCAGGCAACTTAAAGGACACAAGCACCTCAGCAGAGCCACAAGATGATGAGTAATTTCTTGGATGGCTACTTTTCACTTTTACTTGAGTAAAAATGTGCTGAAGCAGTGCTGCTCCTACTTGAGAACAAATTTCCCCTGCTACTCCACACTAATTCAAGCAAAAGGAGCCACTGCTGAGTGTACGCCCTGTCCTCTTTTGCTCTGCAGTGAGAGAGATTTGACACACCAGCTCATGTCTGCACATTTCCAGTTAACTACAATAATCCCACTGTTCCCAACAAAATGGTTTGCTTGACATATTTATCAACATTTCAGACAAAAGGAAAAAAATCAGGATGGGAATCGGAAGGTCGGGCTTGTTAAAGATCAACGATTGTCTACAAAATTACAATCGGTGCACCCCAATTCATACTTATTAGACCATTAACCGAAATAAACTGTTGACATATATCACTCCACATGCAATGAACCCAGTAAATTATTAAAATGAGTCTTTTTATGAATATCCTGATTTACTGAAATGCATCTGTTCATAGGAAAAAAATTGATAACACTTTATTTGAAGGGGTGTACATAACACAGACCTGACACTGTGAAGGAGTCTCTATTTGTTTTCATCAAAACAGTCAAACGATGACACTTTTAATGCAATTCTGCATTGAAAGTGTCAATATTTATTAAATAATGCGAAGTTGACACTTTTAATAGACTTAACGCACTTTTAATCAAGTTTTCACTTTAAAGTGTCATTATTTACTGAATAATGCATTATTATAATTTTCATTAGTCTTAAACATCTATGAAGACTTTCATGTTCGCAGCAGGTGTTATGTTCATGTTTGGTACCACTTCAAATGAAGTGGTACCAAAAATCCAGCCCAAACAAAGATCTTACCATGAGCCTTTATTTTAAAAGTATATGTTTACTTTTTGAACTGACATTCTCAGGAGATGATTTTAGACCGTCACTGTGTTTGATTTCCGTTTCCCTCTGGTCCTGAACCTCTCCTGTATGCCGCGCCCTAACTTCTCCTGACCAACCCAGACTCTGACACACAGCACAGCATGTCGGACGGGGAGGAGCAGCTGGACCGCCTCCAGCAGGCCGAGCTCACCCGCACCACCTGCATGTCCCACTGGAGGGCGGGGGCCGTGCAGGCCTGGATGGAGGTGGTCATGGGGATGCCCATGTACATCCGAGCCTGCTCAGAAAATGTCAAAAGTGGAAAGGTTTGAATTTACTTTCACTTTTACAACTTCTACAACTTTTACAATTTCTTTACCTGAGTGAAGTTGACCCTCCCTCCCCCACCTTCTTCAAGTCACACAGAATTGGTGTCAATTAACTCGACTACATTTGACACCAATTTTGTCTGATTTCATAAAAGTGTGTGGGGGGGAGGGGTTGACCTTTCGACCTTTAACCTTTCATTAATATCTTGAGAGCCAAACCAGCACAAACGTAGTCGAGTTAATTGACACCAATTTCGTCTGATTTGAAGAAGGTTGGGGGGGCTGGTTGACCTTTGATGACCTCTAGAAACATTTCTTTATATCTTTAAAATGATAGCGGCACAAACAAAAATTTTCTGCACAAACGTTTGACACCAATTCTGTGTGATTTGAAGAAGTCGGAAGGACCAACTCTGGTCCTTTCTTTGTGTTTTTATGAATTTAAAATAGCATAAGCTGTGTTTAAGAGGGGGGTTTGTGGCTGTTTAGGTTCTGCTGAGCCTGACGGATGAGGATTTGGAGCTGGGTCTGGGTATCGGTAATCAGATTCACCGCAGAAAGGTTCGGCTGGCCATTGAGGATTACAGGAGAGCAGAGGGGGACCAGGGGTAAGAAGACGTTTACATTTTAACGCCTCGGCTAACTTTAGCCTGTGAGAATTATAAGATAAAATCATCGTTCAAAGCTACTTTTTTTTCTAGAAGTCATGTTTTAGCTGTTATTGGTCTCTAAAATTACGCAATGACGTTTTAACAGCGGTTCGGTTGAGGTTCGTTTGACATTAAACCAACTTTTTGTATCCTAGCAACAAGACAAGATAAAACCAGATCCGGTTTAGCACGCTTCAAAATGAAACACTTCCTCTTTCCAAAATAAATCATGTTTGGCACTTAAATACATTTCACTTCACCTTTTAAAATTATACTATTACACATTATGTGAATATGGGAAAAATATAAATTAATATTTGTTTTGCTGGTTTTCATTCATAATTTCTTTTGGAAGTTATATTAACTATTAATATTTTTATTGAGTGAATCAAATAAAAAAATAAAATGGAAGTTAAATTAATTTATATAGTCATGTTAAATTAAGTGAATACTTAACAACATAGAGCTGTAGATAAGTCACAACATTTTATATATGGAGGACAGATCCTGTCAAATTGTGTGTAAGGACAAAAATGTAAAATTCATAATTTTCCATGATGGATGGAGGCTAAATATTCAAAAGGATAAAACAGATTACTTTTCCTGAACTGCATTCAGCCTTCCTATTATTTCTAAAATTCTAGGTCTCTCTCACTTTGCTTGCTGAAAATAGAAAATACAAATAGTTGCTTTTAAGCAGCTTCTTCCTCCCCACTGGAGCTCAACATGAGGCTGGTTCATCAATAATAAGCTTATTTATGTCCTTGTGAAACTTAATAATAAAACTGCTGCACTTCAGTCTGTTGGATGTTTGACTCTGATTCATTAGGTGGAATAAATAGTTTAGTCTCCAATCTGCCATCCTCAGACTTTCTAAAGCATCTGAGCTGGACCATCATTGGGTCTCGACGTCGTGGCTGAGTGACGTCGGTCTGCCTCAGTACTCCCAAACCTTCCAGACCAACTTAGTGGACGGTCGGGTGCTGAACTCGCTCAGCCGCAGGGACCTGGAGAGATTCCTGAACATCGGCGACCATTTCCACCAGACCAGTCTGCTGCTGGCTATCCAGCTCCTGCAGATGCTTAGCTTCGACAAAGAGGTCAGGTCATGGACTTTGCTACAAAAAAATCACATAACTATACAGCAGACAGGAAATTTAGCCAAAAAAGACGCAGATTAAATCTTTAAATCTGTTAAATCTGCCAGAGCTTTAATTTTCAATTCATGTTTTTGTTTGTTGGGTGTAACAAATAAAATTATACCAATGTGTCACCAAAGCCTGATCATAACTTAATTATATACATTCTTAAGAGGTCACTATTCTTTCTTTCCTGTTTTTCAAGGCCCTGCAATTACGGCGCTTAAAATGTGAGCATGAAAACCGGGACCCGCTGGTCTGGACGTGTCACAGAGTGATGAAGTGGATCAAGGACATAGACCTCAAGGTAGGAGCAACCCAACACACCACCATTGTTTTGTAATTATAGACCTTCACGGGATATTGAAACTTATTCACCTTTGTGATATAAACACAGCTCTGGAAAAAAATGAAGAGTTTGCTTGTAATTTCAGAGACATGTTGTCAGTTAATAGAATAAAAGAACAATGATCGTTTTACTCAAACATATGCATATAAAAAGTAAAATCAGAGAAGCTGATCATTTTAAGTGAACTCTTAATTTTCCTAGAGCTGTATTTCATCTATCTGCATCTAAAGTGTAAATGTTAACTTTTAATTTCCCACAATAAATAAATACTGGATTTAAAGCTTTCTTTTCTGGTTTGAGCACAGTGATATCACTGTGTTGTTTATTAGCGTCACAGACACTTTTATGTGACTCCTTTCTTCCTCATTTTTCTCTGAAGGAGTTTGCAGAAAACCTTCAGGGAAAAGGCATTCATGGTGCAGTGATCGCCCTGGACCAGTCCTTCGACACAGAGGCCTTGGCTAATGCTCTGGGAATCCCCAGCAACAAACACATGCTGCACAGACACCTGTACGAAGAAATGAAGTCACTCTCCGCCCCTCTCAGGTAGCATAAACACTCTGCCCCCTGCTGGTGACGCTCATCTCTTCAGCACAGTGCAGTAAATAAATGACTTATTAACATTGCTGATTGTCTGGAACTCCCATAAACTCTTTCTGCGTTATTAATCTCTGACACATAAATGACTAACAGTCTCTTTCCTCTCTGTTTACAGTAACACAGAGCAGGGCTCTGAGGTTATCAGCTCTTCTTCACCTGCGGCGGTTAACCGCTTTGCTGATGAGAGGTCCTCCATCAGGAGATTAGGAAAGGTACCTTGTCATTTCTCACCTATCAGTAAACAACTAGCCCAGCGGTCTGAAGTCCAAAGCTGAAGTCACTGGTTCCTTTATACCTGTGAAAGCACAAACATTGCTAACAAGGGTTCAATGAAAAATAAAACATCTCAACAATTTGATTTTAGGAGATTATTTCAAACACCACAATGGCTTTAATTTGCAGACTGGAGTCAGCTTCTTTGTTTCAGCAGCGAGAAGATAATCTGGAAATACCTCACTGTTCCACAAGAACATTTACACAGCACCATTAGTGCTTTTCATCCATTAACCTTTTAGAATAATTAAACTGAAGAATAAATGAGAAACAGACCTACACATAATTTTGGAAGGTCATTTTGAGTTTCTGAAAATACTGCAGAGAGTTAGAAATGCACCCAATTCACCTCACTCTCTTTAAATTAAGTTATTTCATTTAATATAAATATATATTTTCCTTTTTGTATCAAATAAAAAATAAAAAAAACATGCAAAGACCTTTTCAGACACAAACCAATTGAAATGAATACAGGAAGCTTTTCAATTCACCAAAACAGCCCCCAGTAGTTTAAGCTTGAAATATCAAGTCTGTCAACAGGATTGAGCTATTATCAGATAATTAGGCGAATTAATCATTTTTACCGTTCAGTTGCATTTTCTATAAGTTTTGCTCTGATACGAACCTGATGACCCAAACCTGATGACCCACTCTGCTGCTCAGGTGAGCTTCTGCAAAGTAGAACAAAATGTCCCCAGTGGTCTGGTGAAATGGTGGGAAGGTCCCAGATGCAAGATGGAGGCATGAAGGCAGACTTATATATAATGAAACTATAATAGTAAATAAAAAACATACAGAAATTCACAACAGGGTGTGGAGAAATCCAAAAATGATGTTAGACCACAGAGAATGACTGAAACCGCTGAGAGACCAGAAACCGATGTTGAGGAAGATTCTTGTTACACTGCAAAAACACAAATCTTACCAAGTATTTTAGTATAGTTTCTAGTAAAAAATATTTTTTTTGCACTTTAAATAAGACAAAATTAACTTTCAAGTAACTTTTCAGCAAGGTATAATTTGTTTTAAACCAATAATTTCTTAATATGGATGAAAAAACAATCTCCAATGTCAGATTATTTTATTTGTCATGAAGAAAATCTTTTGTTAGAAGTGAAATAATAAATTTTTTTGTTGACGTTAAAACAAACTCCTATATTGTGCTGAAGTTACTTGTTCGTTTTGTCTTTTAAACTGTACTAATATTAGAAACCAGACTAAAATACTTGGTACATCGGTAAGTATAACTTTCACTACTATTACCACAACTTCACAGGATTCAAACACAAACTTAAAACATAAATGGACAACATCATGGAATTGCTTTCAATCAATCAATCAATCAATCAATCAAATTTTATTTGTATAGCACATTTCAGCAGCAAGGCATTTCAAAGTGCTTTACATCATAACAAACATAAAAACACAAAGTCATGTAACATAGAATAAACAATCAAAACATTAATTTAGACGGCTGTCAAATTTATAACTTGTCATCCGTTTATCTAAAGGTTTTACTTGGTGCAGATCCTGATCTTTGACATACTTTTATCTAAAACAGAGAAGACAAACAAAATCCTTCCACTGAAAATATTTTTTAAAATTTTTAATTAAAATTTTCTCTCTTTTGGTGAGAAGTCTTTTTTTCAGGCAGCTGACCAGCAGTCTCCAGCAACAGGTTGGGGAAGGACTGCGTTGAGTCCGGAGAAACCCTCCCACCCCCAAATAAACAGTTTCATTTCTTGTGTCATCTTTTCAGAGTCCGCTGAGGTTACGCGCAGAAAGTCACTCCGCGGAGCGTGGCCTTGGTTTCCATGGCAACTGCGGCTCTCTGCCCAGAGAGGCCAGAGTTCACGCCGTTCCCCGCGCCAAAGGAAGCCCCATGCACACCTTCAAGAGCGTCGAAATCACCAACGTGTGAAGGAGCCGTGGCGATCGTCTCTGTTTACACCGTCGTTGCGTCGGAGCTCTTTTCAAGGTTCAGCTGACGTTATTCTGTAGATCAGATCTGCTTCTGGAGACGGGAATAATGCACCTCAAAAGACCTGATGTAGCCGTTGTACATTAGTGAGTTGTCTAAAGTCATTTTTGTTTTTTAAGTTATAGTTTTCTGATTGAGGTTTATATGTAAATAATAAAAATAAGCAGAAATCATAAAAAATAACTCAAAACTGCACTCAGTGCCCCTGTGATGCCTTATGTAAAAAGTCTCATGATCTCAGTGCTTCTGTCTACTTCTTTATGTGAACTGAGGTATGTTGTTTTGTTTACATAAAACTTGTACATGTTTTTACATTTATAGATTAGAACAAATGTTAAGGACTTTTGCATTGGGTTGATTATACTGTTTAAAAGTTTGTTTATTTCTCTTATGGTGCCATGTTTGCTAGAAAAATTAATTTGCGCATTGAGCAACGGAGTTGAGTATGAAGACCCCTGAAAACTTCCCATATCCTCCCTCAATCCTATTTATTACACATGATTATTAAAGTTTGGGAAAACCATGAAACATGCAAATTAATAACTTATTCTAAGTTCCAATTGATCCTCGTTATCAAACAATGCATTAATTTCAGTTCATTATTCAAATTAGTTATAAAAGTTTCTGTCTAAGGAAACCAAGTGGAATATATTGAGTCACTGACTTGCAGCATGAACTCCTCTTAGACCGACATGTAGCGACAGTCGACAGTCATTCACACTGTGACGCAATCTCTTATGCCAAGCATGCATGTAGCGACAGTGGAGAGAAAAAAGCTCCCCTTTAACGACCATGACTGACTGGCTCGTTTGAAAATACAGAGCACACACACAACAAAGAAACGAGCACTGATCCAAGAGCACTTTCTACATCAGAGAAAAGTAAAAAGTTAAAGGAAGTAGTAGCTTTTTAGTGGCTTCATCTCGGAGGGAAACAAGTCTCAACATATCTGATCTGAGTCGGTTTTAGTTTAATTTAAATGCAAAAGCTCACTCAGTAGCGTTGTCTAGGAGAGAGACAGAGTTAAACACTGAAAGACGGGCAGGTTTGTCATCTGTAGAGAATGTTTAAGTGTTGGCAGCAATATCTCAGCCAAATAGAGCTCCAGACCAGGTGTAGCGTCTATGAAAAGTGAAAAACTGAGAGAAAACATGAAGCTAAAAGCTGAATAACAGCAAGTAGTATAAAATTGGAGAGTAGTAGGAGAATGTAGCAGCTAGAATGTGGTCATTACTGTATGTCTTCCAGTAGCCTAAACCTATAGTAGCATAGCTAGAGAGATAGCTCAGGGAAACCTAAGTTGCTCTAAATATAATCTTTATCAAAAAGGAATGTTTTAAACCTGGACAATTAATCCTTTAAGCAAACAATCTGTCTAATTTTAAATAGATATAGAGACCAAACAGAAGACCAGCCTGATAACTAAAAGATCTGCCTCACTGAATTACTGCACTGAATAACCTCAGCTGCTCCATGGGGTTGAAGTTTTAAATGCAGGCTCTTTCATACTCTCATCTCCCAAATCTTGGATGTAGTCCAAAAGAGAGATCTGAGTTCAAGTCACATATATTTGGAAGCGTGAACGACCACCGCACAAAAACAAACAAACAAACAAAACCAATTTGACAAAAAATCAGAATTGGGTTACTTCTGGCTGCAGTGTGAACATAAAAACCCAAAATGCATTAATTTAATTCAAAGCACAATTAGGAAGGTCTTTTCAACCCTTGAGTTGAAGGACATGGCAACTTTAAAAAAAAAAAAAAAAAAAGACAAGGCGTGTGTTTACAATCTGGCTGTAAACACACATTTTGTTGACCATTTTGGTAGATATTCTCCCCAGATAGAGCAATCACTAGTTTTAAATGTCGGTGCTGCTCAGAGCATTACTGTCAGCATGTCTAATGTGACAAATAACCGAACAGCTACAGAAACTGATGTAAATGTTTACGTAAGAATTGACCGAAACCAGAACGTAAACTGCAGAGCAGGCAAACACCCTGATGCCGTGGATTATGCTCTTTATTGTTTAATTAATGAGTTTACCAAACTAGAATATTTCAGTCCACACATGTTTCAAATTGTCTTCTTGTTGTAAATGCACACACAGATTGTTGCTTCGTAAAGCAACAATCGCTCAAGCACAAACTTCTTATAATATATTTTCTATAAAAGTGGGCTAAATCCAAAAAGCAAAAGTAAATTTTGAATTGTAATTGTCTCAACAGCAAAGCACCGCAATCAATTCATTAAGAGCCATGTTTGATCATCTACATCTGCACTATTTTTATTATTTTATTTTGTTTTTTACTTAGATTTTTTCAGATATAAAAAAATAGCAACAACATTTCCCATGAATGGACTGAAGATAATTAAGATCAAAGTGCTTCGGTGTGATTAGCTGAAGCATTTTTTACCGCCTGAACTCATTATGAGCTTTATAAGAACTCAAATCAAGATAATTTAAACTTAATCAGTATTAGAAGGAGTAAATGTTCAAAACTTTAAAAACAGTCACATTAAAAAGCTAATAAAAAATGAAAACGATCTGATCCAAATCTATCAAATCCAACACTAAAATCTGCAAAGTAAGAACAAAATGGATGACAGTGAAGTGTCAACAGGTGAGTAAAAATTATGGTAAAACTTGCTTAATCTGTAAGCAGGTCTTTGTGATTAACATGAAGTATTTCAGGACACTTTTCTGAAGGTCTTTCAATGTTTGTTTTTTTTTAAACTTTTGCTATAAGACTGTAAAAACTCTTAATCTGAAGGGACGAACCGGCGTATTGGTTAAAAATAACAAAACTTTTAAATTTGACTGTAGTATTCTATGTAATATACGTCTAAAGTTTGAAGGAAATTCAATTCAGTTTCTCATGCTGTTGTTTTGAATAGTGTAACATCTCCAACATCGGGATCAAGGGTGTGGAAGTCAGCCTTCTGCTGAGTCAGCACAGTGTACTATACCCACTTTCCTCAGTTTATAAGCAAATATTAGTATCATGTGATGATCACATACAGACTTGGTAGAACATGAATATGAATGAAGCCAAAGAATAAAGAAAAACTATTGATCAAGACCTTCAGGCTTCTTTGATGCAAAGTATAGAGATATCAGGGGTATATTTTTACATCTGCATAATGTAATATTAGTCTTTCTTTTCTAAATCTGTTATAGTCCGCCCTTTCATTGCTCTTATCCAGTAAATCAAGGCTAATTATTGTGTTTTCGCACAAATGTAAATTATAATAACATTTTCTCTCTGAATTTGATGTTTGCCATCTGATAAATTTCACAGTTGTTTGGTTATAAAAATTATAATGTAATAAACCTGAATGTTCTTTACATCCTTAATAAAAGCAACACTGCTGGTTTATTAACAAATCGGCTGCAGAGTTGGATTTTGCTTGCATATTTGTGAAAATATGAAATGTTCTCAGCCCACGCTGCCCCCTCATGTTCTACCGAACCGGTTCGGCTGCCAGATCCGAGGCGTCGCCTCCGGTCACAAAGCAAAAACTGTCTAAGCGGGAAGATCGGACGAGTTCGAGCCTGTTCACAGGGATAAGTGGGAAGGATTTCACATTGTATGATTTTTTTTTTACACACAGATTAACATGAACTATGACTTTAATAGTCCTCTCCAAACTGTCAACAGCTCTACATATTTCGTACATGATGCAATAACTCCACTAATAATGCATTAGTTAAGATAAGGGAAGTAATTTAAGTTATGTAGCACATTTCCAGCAACAAGGCAATACAAATTGCTTTACATGAATTAAAAAGAGCAAAAGAAGAAAAATAATCTAATGTTGATCTAAAGTATGTAAACTTTAGGGTTGCTAAATAAGTATCCTGTGTTTTAATTCAATTTCTGGGTTGGAAGAACAGGATTCTCTCTGCATAATAATCTAAAAATTAATCCAAGAAGTAGAAAAATGGTCTAAATAGTGAGTACTCTACATTTTCTAAACAAATAAGCTAGAGTGACTCATCCAATTCATTTTCTGGTTTGAAAGTGAGTTTCTAAATAATAACTGATAAGTAGGATGAAGAGACAAAATTGGGTAGGATGTGGCTAATATAGCGAGATAAAAACAAAGACATGCTGGCAAATGCGAACAGGGAGTTTACTGAAAAGTGAGGCAAAGGTACACACATTAAATGGGTCATTTTTCATATATAAGATATATGAAAGCGAGCTGCATGGTAGCGCTGTTGGTAGTGCTGTTGCATTGCAGCAAGAAGGTCCTGGGTTCAACTCCCGGCCTGTGGTCTTTCTGCACAGAGTTTGCATGTTCTCCCTGTGCATGCTTCCTCCCACAGTACAAAAGCATCACTGTTTCTGACTTTGCCTTTTTTTTTTTTTTTTTTTAATTCTTTAAAAACTACTTTGGCTCTCAGAAGATTAAAGTCAGGACTGTGAGTTTAAAGTGAGGATTCTCATGAAAAAAGTAGAATTTAATTTAATTTAATATCTTTCTGTGGCCCAGATCCTCTTCAGAATCACTGATTGTGTTAATCTTTAGTTGCTGCCCACACAGGGCATGAACAGGGGCGGCACTAGGACCGGGCAGACTGCGCCTCAGAGGGAGGCTTCTTCACTGCGGCCGCAACCTGTTCAAAGTTCCCTCGTGACGTTTGTCCCTCCGTGGGGAGCACTGCAGGAATATCCATCAGGGATTTTACAACGCAAGTGAGGTTGAGTAGTGGCGTTTGTGTTGTCTTTTATTTTATTTATTAATTAAATTTCCTGTTTGTGATATTATTAAGTTTTTTCCTGGAAAAACACCTGCGGGATTCAGGTGACTCCCCGATGAAGAGGGAAGTCTTCGGGCGGTGAAAAGGTAAGGCCGCTTCTAAAACTTTGACCGAACAAAACCTCTGCTTTGTGCTCTGCTCAGGTTTTAAAGCGTCCTTTCGCTGTAAAGAGTCAACCAGGTAGGTTTTAGTTGTTTTAAAGTGTTTTTGTCCAGGTGGGTCAGCTCCTCCCTTCCTGTTGACCAAAACGGAAGAGGCAGCTGCTCACCTTCACTCTGTCTCCTCTCTGCACCTGCAGCGGCTCATTGGTGGAGGGCTGTTAACTTTTAACCCTAATGAGCGTGAATTGAGTTAAAACTTAATTGCAGCATAGACGGGGTTTTTTTTTAGAGGTTGGAAACTTACTAATGTGGAGCAGGTCACGCCCATGCGCGCTGTCAAACAGGTCTGGAGCCAAAACCCAGAACCTGGTGGAGAATAAAACCGGACAAGGATGGACAGATGGGGGGCTTCTGTAGTTTGACAGTAAACCACATGTCTAAAAATGGGATCATAACATGACAAAGTCAAGTGTTTTTATTCATTAAACTGTAGGACACTAAAGTTAAAAGGACATGAAATCCAGAATAAGTTATGTGCTTAACATGAATTAAGAAATCACTGAAGAGTAAAAGGTTAAAAAGACAGATTTTGTTTTTATCTAGCAGACGATTTAACGTTTTAAAACGGTGCAACCAGTCAGACAAATATATAAGTTATGTGCCAATTCTCAAAATAGTTAATACAAATAAATAATTTAACATCGAAGAGTACAAGCAAAAAGTCTCACTGTAGCACAAACTGGGTGGAAATCTGCATCTAGTAATGTGTGCGTACATATATATTTTTGTATTTTGTAAAATAGTCAACTAGCCTTTTTTTTAAAGACAATTTTGTTTACAGACGTCATAATTTTTTTAATTTGTGTTTTTTCACTTTGGATATTTAAAATGTTTACAGTTAGTTCTAAAGGTTCGTTATAATTTAAAGTTTATTGAGCTTTCAGAAAGTGTTCTTGCATTATTATGCCATTATCATTATATCGCTTGAAAATGGTCTCAAAACAACATTATTATTTATCGCAGTAACATCTGGGACAATATTTCTCCCAGCTGAAGTTATTGTGACAGATTTGTTTTTACATACATATGAGTTTCAGTTTGATGTGTAATTCAGTGAACTTTACCTCAGTGACATAACCGTAAAGGATAATCAAACTTATAAAGAAAATAACCTGCCACTAAAGAAATAAACCTCACTGGAGGCTTTTTCAAAGCCTTTTGATGTAATTAAGTCATAAAACACAGGAGATAAAAATACTGATTAGATTCTAAACCAAATAAATATTACAGGTGAGTATTTCTGTCCTTAAATGAACTACTAAAAAAATTTAATTTCACAAATACTTCAATATTTTAAAGTAGAAAACATTTTGCATGTTAACCCAATATGGACACTAATATTTAAACATATTACAAACGTAAAAAAAAAAGTACAAGAAGCCCTAAAATTGTTTTCTATCCGGTAAACTGTTAGTTCAATGACAGTTTCAAGTTCTGGGTTTTCAGGACTTTTTTCATCATGGAAAAACGTCTCAACAATTTGTAAGAGAAGCTGCTGGAACGACTCTAAAGATTTATCTCATCTGAATCTTCTCCCTCTTATTCGTCAACTTGAAGGTTATGACAGTTTATACCCTTTAAAAACTACAAATAAAATAAAATCTCCTGCACAAATGCCATAAAACTAAGGGATTCACAAAAAAATTAACTATATATTTTTTAAAAAGATTGTAGAAAAATGCCACAACTCTTAAAAAAACAAAACAATTTATAGCATTTATTTAATATTAAACTACATCTTTATAAAGTTTATATTAAAAAGTCAAGTTTTCTAAGTGGATACTTCAATTTAAAAAAAAATCACTGTATAATAACTAGTGATTAAGACAAAATCAAACTTAATACATCTCAGTTGTAGTGAGATGTAATAACTTATTCTCCATAAGTTATTTTTTTTCCCCAATACTTAAAATATTGTAGTAAAATGCAGACAGCGGTTTCTGCTCCTGTTACAAGTTAAGGACAGCAGCGTTTGGACAGGCGGCGCCGGCTGCGGCTGTAACCGGGTTTTCAGGAAGCTCCCATTCTGGATGCAGCAGCAGCTGGAATATTAATCCTGCATGAAGCTGGTCAGCAGCATGCTGCTCTCTAAAACTGACTTTACTTGATAAAACTCATGGGACCAAAACTCTTCCTCCACACACTCTTACCTCAGGTTTACATATAAAATAGAAACTTTAATCCGAAAAGATGACCTTTGACCTCTCCAGTCCTTTAGCATCCTTTCTCTAAGATATTTGTAACATTGTCTCTAGTTCAGGAGACATGTCTGACATTTTGTAAACTATAATAATTTAAATTGATAGAAATAAGCATAAAAAGGTTTTCTAAACGACTCTTTTGTTTTGATTTACGTGAAAAACTTTGGACGATCCAGTTTGTTGGATGAGCCTGGATCATAAATCATTAACAATATTAGATTATCTTTGTGTGCCTGTTAATGTGATGTGATGATGGATATCCGTGAACAGAAATGAACAGAAACCTGCCGTAAGACAGAAATTATGCTGAGCCAAGATATATATATTTTTTTATCTTTTCCTGTTTAAAAAATTAAATGTATTTCAATATGTAGGTGATTAACATCAATTTATAGGAAGCTAAATAGTTTTACTTTACTCTGATCCAGAACCGAACAGCATTCTGGGAACTTCTCCAAGTTTTGTAACATCAACCAACTCGCTCGCTGTCTGGTTACCTAGCAACTCACTGTCTGGTTACCTAGCAACAGCCTGTCCAGTTAAAGATTCCACCACTCTGCCTCAAAACCGTTTAAAAATTAAAAAAAACAACGTCGTGTAGTGAAAACTGTGGATAAAGCGGGAAGATTCACATCACCAGTTATCAGAATTTTAGATACTTAAAGCAACAAACTTATCAATAATTAGTGAAATCGACTGATAATTAGTGAAATTCTTAAATCGTGATAAGTTTTTCAGACACAACGTCCAGCCCTATATAGGTATTGTGATAGATATTAATCCTCTTTTTTGCAGATTAACATTGTATTACGCACCAGATTTCTAACACATTAATTTAACTAAGTTTAAGTTGTGGTTTTCCTGTCATTGATTTAAATTATCCCGGTGTATATAATGGTGTGTGTTGTCGTTTTTCCGCTAGACGTTATTGTCATTCTTTGGTATCGTTCCTCTCCGTCTCTCGAGCCGGTGCTCGTCATGTTTGGACGTGCTCTGTCAGCTCTGAGTGAGTGTGCATGAGTGTGTTCTCATGCACACTCACTGCTGAAAAATGCACCAAACAGCAGAACTACTACACAGTGATTATAGATGCCAAGATTGCCTCATTGGGGGTGAAATTGAGGAAGAAAACCTACTTTGAAGTGTCATCAGAGCTTATTCACAGCGTAGCACACCACACTTACCTCTAGGGCTGAAACAACCAGACTAATCAAGATTAATCGATTATTGAAATACTTTCAACTAATTTAGTAATCGATTAATTAGTAACTGGAGTATATAGACTCAAAAAAGGCTGGTTGCTGAAAGAACAACATATTCAGGAGTAAATCGACCAAAGTTGTACAAAAATATATAAATCTTTCATTTTAGATTTAATAAAACCTTTTATATATATCTGTAAATATATTCTACCTAGACCTCCTCCTTTAGCTTCACCTTGTTTAAATGTTGTATTAAAAAATATCTATTTCTAACAAACTACTCATTGAGATCGGCTCTAAATTATACTTATTGTTAGTCAAGAAGAAAAGATATTTTAAAATGTTAGAAAAGGTTTTTTAGCTGCAGATGCATCCTTTGCTACAAATGGTCAAACGTTCACTGCTAATGCATTACATTTTAGGCAATAACATGTTTTATATTTTAAAGAGGAATCTAATTATTTGTGTGTTTTACAAATAATAACGCATATTACTTTTATGCAGTTTTTTTGTAATCAAATAATAATAGAATATGTGCTTTTCTGATATTGTTTCAAATAATCTTAAGAGGTTAAATAAATCTACAGAATGTGCCAGTTTTTAAAAAATCCCATTTATGGATTCATTAGTAGAATAATCAACTATAATGATAATTGCAGCTTCGACACGAAAACATTTTATTATCTACATTATAAGACAAAGAGTAAAACAGTAGAAACATTTATGATCTGTGTCATTAAAACAACTTGTCTTCTGTTTGCTTGCAGCGGTTTGTCCGGCCAGAATGTGTTCCAGTCGAAATATATGTGGGGGCAACAGCCAGCCCAACAGAACCAGGTCCCAGTCCAGGGGATCAGGGGCCCACTACGCGCTCTGCGCCCTGGGAGTGGGACTTGTTGCCCTGGGGATCGTTATGATCGTCTGGACTATGATTCCAGAAGATAAATCTCCAACTAGAAACAGTACTGCAACCCCGACACAGGATGGTTTACAAAACGTCTCACCAATCGCCCTGGTTCTGGTCGGAGTGGGAATAGTCATGCTGCTGCTGTCCGTTTGCCTCGGTCTGAGGAGCAAGAGAAGAGGTCGGAGCCAAAACGTCCCGCCAGCGAGAGCAGAAAGCGGCTTCATGGACCACGTCGCAGGAGAGGAACGGCAGTGAGTGACGGCCGCTGTCTGCTCTGCTCTTAAATGTTTTAATAGATAAACTTAACAGCATAATAATACCACATTCCTGAAAAGAAATTTAAAAATCCACTTTTACAGACACTGATTTTGGAAAAAATTACCACCTCCTTCTTTCCACAAACGGCCATCATTATTCTAGGATATGCAAATTGTTGATGTCCATATCTTGTGATTTTAGCGCCCCCTGCTGTCACAAATGTAGATTATGAGACTGAAATGTGAAAACTGCTAACGAGCAAAATCCCAGCCAAAAGCATTTTCTATTCATATTCATGCTTCCCATTTTAAAGATGTTTGTTTTCTGGCAAAAATATGATATGAGGTTTAAATGTGATCATTTGTTTGGACTTAAAACTTAAGATTTCTTATAAAGAGATGTTATGACTGTTGAAGCGGGACAGAAAGTGTCAATGGAGAAAAAAATTATAAAGTTTAAAATCACTTTTTCATGCTGTAAAAATCTGTCCCCATTTATATTCTGTCCTATTGAATTTTAAAGTCTGTCTTTATCATTGTTGTTTCCTGTTCCTTGCTAAAATATTATAATTGTTTTATTGCCCAGCACAAGATTATAGCCTAAAAGGTTGAAGTTGGAACATAGCTAAGCAAAACCAGAAAATGATAATAAATAAACAAACAAGATTGTCTGTGCAGCATGCAGGCATAGTCCTGTTAGCATTTAGCACCACTTTACTAGCTGTTAGCATCATTTATGAACTCTCAGCTGTTTGGCCAAGTGATTTAATCAGAGACGAGCTTTTATGGGTTTAAGTGTTCGCAGACAGACTTTTATGGGTTACCTGAATACATCCTTTGATTCTGAGTTTCACATTCAGTTTTGCTTCACTTAACAGCTTTTATTTGGCTGCAATTGTACAATAACAAGCCACTTTTAAGTAAACTGTCACTCAAGAGCTCCATAAACAACTTTCCTCACCAAAACAAAGTAAAAACCTTTTTAGTAAAAGTCAAGAAAATCTGGCTTTATTCAAGCAAAATGCATTTAAAGGGGACGTATTAGGCAAAATTTACTTTCTGCATGCTTTTGTGCTTCTTTTTACTTCTAAGAAACAGCCAAAAGCTTAAAAAAAACCAAACATACATCAGCTATTATTTGACAATCAGTCAATGTTTTTTGGTGTCTGAAAAATTAGCTGCTTTGAAAATTTTGTGTTAAGTCACAAATCAGCAGGCACTTCCCTTCACCTTGCAACCCCCGCAAAGCCCAGCTTGTTACCTAGCAACCTAAGCTAGGTAACAAGCATTTGGTCAACTGTATGTGCTGTACAATGGCTGCTGGAAAATACATGTTCTGTTATTGACCTAACATCCAGAAACCACTTTCTGCATTTTTGTTGGTTGTGCAGGAGGCCCTACTTTTGCTTTTCAAAGTTGTGCGGTTGTGTAATTGGGCATCTGTTTGCAGCCATTTTCACATGAGTGTAAATGTTGATTTGGGGGCGTGGCCAGCAGCAGCTAATTTGGATGTAAAGCGACAGGAGGCCCCAAAACAGCTCAAAAAAAGGCAGAACTGACCAGACGGTTATCTGAGAATGATTTTATGTGGAAACTGTACTGAACATGCTTTATAGACACATTTTTATCAAGTTCTCTATTGAATATTTTTACGATTATCCGAAGAATAAGGTCTCTCTCTCTCTCTTCTACCAAAACCATGACGACGCCCCAAACGCTGTCGTGCTCCAACCCTCGCACCGCAAAATTCAACAATCCTTATTTTTTCCTGATAAAACGGCAGAAATAATGATCCGGCCTTCACACGGTGCACTACATAATGTAACGAAGCTTTGAGGCAGATACATTGTCCTCGAGGAACTTTAATAATCAAAAGTACTTGAATTGTTTCAGCTCTAACACCAACCTGTTCAGGGAAGCTTCACAGGTCTCCTTTAAGCATTGCCTCCCCCCGAGATGGTTTGTAAATGTATTTGTTATATTTGTTTATTCTGATAATGCTTTCTGATTGAGGGTCACCTGTTGCATCCCTTCCCAGGGACCCGGAGTCGTACAACGTGCCCAGCTACGACGAGGTCGTCGGCAGCGGCAACTACCCCGTCCGCCAGAGCAACCTGAGGCAGAGCACCTCTCAGCTGCCGTCCTACGAAGACATCCTGGCAGCTGTGGAAAACGAGGACTCCCAACCCGCTAACAACTCCTCAGAGAACAGCCCTCTGAACGACCAGACGCCCGCTGCTGCCCCGCCGTCCGGCATCGCGGCGCAGCCCAGCCTGCCGACCCGCAGCGCCAGCCGGGCCAGCCGCTTACTGAAGCCCCTGAGAGTAAGACGGATAAAGTCGGACAAACTGCACCTGAAAGACTTCCGCCTCCAGATCCGCACCCCCACGCAGAACCCGGTGACCATAGAGCCCATCACGCCGCCCCCGCAGTACGATAACAAGATGCCTGAATTGCAGTAATGGCTCAGCCTCCTGGCTTCGCAATTGGCCTGCGGCTGATTAAAAATATCTAATGGATTTTGAGGACTGGCGGTGATGTTTCTGAGAGCTGGTTTTAAGGGCGCCGTGAAGTAGGTAGATGTGGCGGTTGGGCAGGATGATGATGGAGGCAGACGCACTCCAGAAACGAGAACACTCCCCACTTTATCAATGAAGCTTCGGGTCGGCTCATCACACATTAATGCTGCAGGAACAGAGCAGGACAGCGTTTCAGTTTTATTTATTACTCACATAAAATACATTTTAACAAAAATATTGTTGCTTTAGTTCGTAAAATGGAAGCATGTGTCGTGCAGAGGGAGAAACGGGAAATTATCCAGCAGATATTTAACTCTTGGTTTGAGATGTAAAATCTGTGATGAAAAGAAGCGAGGACCCAGATAACCTTTGAACCATGTTGATGAGATATTTACTTGTTTTTTATACATATAAGTGTTTAAATCTTAAAGCAGATATGTTTTAATATTTTAAAATGGTGGTGAATAAATGTTTTCCTTTTTTAGTTTCTGTTTGGTTATGCTGTAAGTTTTATGTTGCAGAATTTAATAAAAGATGGATGGTGATACCATTTTTATGCTCAAGGATTGTTGTACTTCTTTTTTTTTTTTTTTAATCATTTGCATGTAAAATTCAAGTAAAAGTTAAATTTTGGGTAGTAAAATTTACTCAAGTTTTAGGGTTTTTTTCCCCCCAACAAATCAAATTTAAGTTACTTTTCCGCCCTCTAGTGGTAGAAATGTTAATCTTTCTAATCCAGCTCCCTGTTGATGTGAAAATATATTGTTTTAAAATTAGTAAATGTGTTTAGAGCTGCACCTTTTTTTGTTAATACCTGCTATTTTGGGGGGTTAAATGGTTTTTGTTTATTTTTTTAGATCAGTGATGTTACTTAAAAAGTTTAAACAATGTTTTTGTGTTGTAGTTTTATTATGAACATCCCTCCAATATTGCACAGTTGTGATCAGTAATCCGATGCCCATTCGGTTTTCACGTCTTCATGCATAAAAGTGACTTAATTTAAACCATTTTTAATTTATTATTGCAATTTTTTCCACATTGGTGAGTAATTTAATTATGTTTTTTAATTAAAATTGTTATTTTAAAACAATTTCTGGTTTTGTGAGCCTCTGCTTCTGCTGAAAGCCTTTTGCAAACTCAAACAAGTTTTCTTGTTTTATATTTAGCTCCATCGAGTCTAACCAGTTCCTGCAGAACAGAAACATTCACGCAGCATGATGCAGCCACCACTTACGCTCGTAAAAATATGTTGCGCACTCGTAAAAATGTCATATTGTTTCATAAAAAGCCTGCAGTTTGTTGCAGCTGATCAGAGCATATTTGACATGAATGCTCCTCTGATTAATGCTTTCCTTGGAGACGATGGATTAAAATGTCTCTTTAAGATGTTGAAGGTTTGGTAAAATGTTTATTAATTTTATCCTGCTGAAATCTTCTTCATCTATGACCTTTCTGCTGTTTCCTCTGGTTTCTGTTTGTTCCCTCTAGCAACCTCTGACATTTCACACATCAGCTGTATTTACACCGGCAGATGTAATTTAATCTAAAAGAAATTGGTTGCACTGGATTTTATTTTGAAACTTTATGGTTTACTTGTTTATTTTATATTAAAGGCTCTGAATAAGTGTGCATTTTATCTCAATAAGTGAAAAACAGCTTGAAATACAAGCTTTATTTCTGTTAACTTTGATGTTTTTATGCTTGCAGCCAATGAAAAATAATATTACATCAGACCACTTTTAATACAGTAAAATTAAGTTTAATTCCTGCTGAAATATTAAACCTAAACATGTATTGATCTTGACTGTACATGGTTTCCAATGTTGGAATATTTATACATTTTTCTTATTTCTTTATTTGAAAAAACCTGATAATTAACAGCTTAAACCAGAAGTTTACATACACTGAATAAAAGAAAATACGGCTTTTTGTTTATCTGTCTGAAGGTAAATCTGACCAGTCTTTCTTATTTTAGGTCATAATTACCTACAAACTATTTCTGTTTGATAAATGTTACAGTGTCAGATATTTATTAGTAGGTAAGTTTATGTACATTTGATCAGTATTTGGTATCAATACATTTCAAAGATAATATATGAAGCGTGTTGGTTAGCAGTGTTTACTGTAACTGGTGTGCAGATTAAACCAGTTTCATAATGGAAAAGTTTTATTTAAACTTTAGATTATTGGCTAAACACTCTTATTATGGAGGAACAACTATATAAGTGAAATATTGTTGTACTAGTTCAGTGTTCATAATAGACCATTTACAGACTTTTATTTAGAAAGTTAAAAAGTCTATCTTGTGTATATATTAAACCAGTTTGTTGTTGGATAATTTTAATCTTTCATTTTAAATGTACAGACTAAACACTCCTGTTCTCTACGGTGTCAGATATTTACTGTTTTATTGTTTGTTTAACATAAAACAAACCACCAAATAAGTTAAAAATATTCAGAGGGTTGTGTTATTCTTCAACATGGACTATTCACAGACTTTTTGTTTCTAGTGTGGAAATAAATGTCATATTTCTGCCAATAAATTGGTTACATCCTGACAAACCACGTCAATTAAATACTTTCACTTCTCTGTAATTTCTTATTTTTATGCTGACGGTAGTTCCAGGAGTTTCTGCAGTACAGGTCAAGATTTTCCAGGTTAGTAATAATAATAAAGTGTTTAATTTGCGTTACATTTGCCTACTCAACTTGATTTCCAGGAGCTCCACCCTCGCCTGGGTTTGGTTTTCTCTCTGTGTGCAGCTGCCATGAAGCAGAGGGAGGAACAGCTGGCTGAGGGAAGAGCCAGCCCGGGGAGTCAGTCACATTCCTGGCTGGGATTCAATGACTGAACCAGACACAAACAAACAGAGAGAGAGGGAGAGACTCGCACACACTGACTGGCTGAGTGGGGAGACAGACTGAGAGTACGCCAGACTGAACAGACGATCCTGATTTCGGAGTGCGTAAAACCGCAGGATCTCTGTAGCAGAGTATACCCGCTGATTGAGCGATTTCTCTCGCCTCGGCTTCGCCACTTTTTATCCGTGAGTTTGGTTTACAGGAACTGGCCTGTGATCCCGGCAGCTTTCAGTTTTCTGAATGGACGCGCTTGGGAAGCTTCTCCGCCGACATGGAAATGCGCCTTAGCGAGCTTGTTGCCGGATGCTGAGGAAAAAAGACCCAGAGAGTTCCCCCCAGCTTTCATTCTTGAGTTTCCATACACAGACAACATGGAGGGCTCCGGCTTCCAGCCCCATCCCGGACTTCAGCAAACTCTGAAGCAGTTCCACATCAGCTCCATGCGCTCCCTCGGCGGACCGGCGGCGTTCTCCGCCCGGTGGCACCAGGACTCTCTCTTCGCCAAGGATGGCAAATCCGCGGAGATCGTGCTCTCCCTGCCGGCCCAGACGCCCCCGGTCATGTCCGGCCCGCTCTTCATCCCGTCCGACCGCTCCACCGAGAGGTGCGAGACGGTGCTGGAGCGGGAGCCCATCTCCTGCTTCGTGGTCGGCGGGGAGAAGCGGCTATGCCTGCCGCAGATCCTCAACAGCGTCCTGAGAGACTTCTCCCTGCAGCAGATCAACTCGGTGTGCGACGACCTGCACATCTACTGCTCCCGGTGCACGGCGGACCAGCTGGAGATCCTCAAAGTGGTGGGGATCCTGCCCTTCTCCGCGCCGTCCTGCGGGCTCATCACCCAGACGGACGCCGAGCGCCTGTGCAACGCGCTCATCTACGGCGGGACGTACCCGCCTCACTGCAACAAGGAGCTGGGCTCCCTGGAGCTGGAGCGAACCGAGCGCAGCTTCAAGGTTTACCACGAGTGTTTCGGTCGGTGCAAGGGCCTGTTCGTCCCGGAGCTGTACACGGGTCCGGCCGCCGCCTGCATTCAGTGCATGGACTGCAGACTCATGTTCCCTCCTCACAAGTTTGTGGTGCACAGCCACAAGCGGCTGGAGAACCGGACGGTGCACTGGGGCTTCGACTCGGCCAACTGGCGGGCTTACGTGCTCTTGGACCCGGACTACAGCGACAAGGAGGAGAAAAGTCACCTGGAGCAGCTGCTGAAAGAGCTGAAGGGGAAATATGATCTGACGGGGAAGCTGTCCAGTAAATCCTGCAGAGTAAGTCGTTTTCTTAATTACTGGATTTTTTTTGTTGAAAAATTAGATTTTTGGACATTTCAAGAGCCTCATCTCTCTGCTGCATTGTGCACATTGATTAGCATTAATACAGACTATCTTAGTTTACTTCTGCACCATTACACTCGTTCTTTACTTTTCCCTTTTTCAAACATTATGACCACAGAAGTTATTGAGTTTTATGTAGATTTTAAAAAAGTGCCACTTTATTGTGAGGCGAAAACATTTCAGGTTTGCCAGAATTGAACTTTTTGTCCGTCCAAACCACTGTGTGTGGTGGAAAACTGCTCTGGTACATCGTCATGGCCTAATTGACCACACACTGAAACGTGGTGGTGGCAGCATCATGCTGTGGTAATATTATTCTTTGAAGCTGGTCAGAATTGATGGGTTGTTTCAGTGCCAAATGCAAAGGAAAAGAAAAACCTTTTACACAATGTGAGGTGTAGAACCAGTAGTCTAGTCAAAGTCCAAACTTAAAGGGGCAGCATTACGTAAAATCAACCTTTTTTAAAGCCTTACATCATGTTATAATGTTATTCCCTCATTAAAACAAATCTGATGAGTTATATTTGATTATTTTATGCATGTTTGAGAAATCCTTTAGTCTCCCATGGCAACCATTCAGCTCCTTCAGACTAGCGGCAGCAGCAATTAGGAAACAGCAGGTGGAACCGTGAATACTGAGCTTCATATATGAGCTGCATCTCAGTGAAATGCTGGTAAAAATGTTACTAAAAGCTTAATAGAGGAACATTGTTGTGACGGGTGTTGGAAAGAGTAGGAGCTTCTTAAAGAGACAGAAACCCAATTTCAAGGTTAATTACACAATCAAATTTATTTGTCATATTTTCCACAATAACTGATCGTAACAGAGTTACTTGGTTGTGCTATAAAATGGCACTGAGTGCCTGGAAAATACCTGATACCGCCTCTTTAAATCTAATTGGGAATCTGTGGAAAGCGTTGATGTTTGCAGATTTTCTCCATCAGTCCGGCTGATCTGGACCCACTTATTTATACTTTACTTGTTACTTGGAGTTGGTCTTTTACGTTAAACCCAATTAAAATACAGAAGGATTTGACAAAATGTGAAAATCGAGCATCCATCCTGCCACCCACCCCCCTCTCACTCCTCAGGGTTATCGAAGGTCATCTGCGTCCTGATGAATGACCTCTCAATGACATATTTTATGAGTTTGAGGGAGGCGGGGCAGCATCAGAAGGTTTGGAGAAAAGGGTTTAATGAGGTTTATAGAATATGGAAATGTGTGTATGTGTGTGTGGGAGAAGGCAAAAAAAAAAAAAAAGAAAAGAGGGGGTTTGCGTGGGTCAGGGAAGCTCGGGGCCAAGAGACGAGGTGGCTGATTCTTCGTCACAGAGCAGCTGCTATGTGGGACTCTGATAATGAGTGGACTTCTCTGAATGCATCACCGTGGCGCTGCTCCAGTTTGAGCTGGGCCCAAAAGATGCCTCATGCTAGGAGAAATGAAGACTTTGGTTTTAAGTGCCCTAAAAGAAGCACTGTAAGCTAATTTATTGATTTCTAGCTGGAAATAATTGTCTGCGGTTTTCTTTTTCCAAGCGTCCTGTCGATGCGATTTATGTTTTCTAACATCAGACAGCAGAGTTGATGTATCACCTGTACAGTTATAGACTTTTTCAAAATGCTCAGAGTACCCAACGACTGTACTCAAGTAAGAATAGCACTACTTCAACACATTTTTACTCAAGTAAAAAAGTATCTGGTAAGAGTTTACTCAACATCACTCAATATTTAAATAAATACATCATCAACATAAAACTTATGAAGCTTTAACAAAAACTGCAGGTGATTGTTTGGTGACTTTTTGGTTAAAAGAAGCTTGTTCTTCTTTCAGTGAAGTTACTCATACTAAGTAGAGTGTCCAGAAATGTTAAGCAAAAATAGCTGTAATTCAGAAGAAAGTTTCTCAAGTAAGAAGTACAGTGTAGTAAAAATACTCCTAAGTGTTTTTTCCAAATGGCGTAAATCTAACAAGTTATTACTATGGGTGCAAGTTAACGATTGAGTAAGTCTAATGTTGATTAATCTGATCAGTCAACTAACGATTTATTGATAAGTGGACATTATCTTAAAAACCTGAGTCTTTCCGTAATAGAAAGCACTACTTTTTTCATGTTATGAAATTAATTTTGTGTCAGCTGTATTAAATACTGACTGAATAAACAGAAAATTGTGGTTTTCACACTTTATTAACAGACATATTTGAAAAATATAACAAAACAGTTGCTTAATAAACAAATAAAAGGTGATAAGAATAGCAAAACACTTAATTCCCCATGAATAGAGAAGTATTGTCTGTGGTTGCTCTTGAAGGAACGTCTATGAAATGTGTAAATGGTGACAGCTCTAAAATGTTTTCCACCATTTTCGTGTTCTGCCCTCCGCATCCTAACACATCATACAGCAGATCAGTAACGTTTTAACAAGAAGCTGCCGCAGCTCGGCTGACTGAGCGCTATTTAAGTGAAACTTGTCGAAAGTTTATATTTCTAAACAATCCACCTTATTCCTATCCCCCATGAGGCTTTGCGTGATTTATGGGCGCGACTTCCGCTGCCAACCGTAACCGCCATTTGTTTACATGTTAGCAACTCGCTAACCGGCTTTCGTCAGAGCTTTAGGCTATAAAATATGTGGGGACTCCAGCTATCACAGCTTAAATGTGACAATATTGGTTTACCGCAACCTACAGCGGGGACGGACGGTGTCTTATAAATACATTTTGCTGGCCCAATCATAACTTTTATTTTTTATTTTTTAATTCAACGAAAAATAAAATTCACATCACACCGAGCTAATATTGTGCAGTTCTGGCGTTTTATACTGTCGGCGCAGTTCAGATCTCTGACCAGCTTTTCTCTTCATTACTGTCAGTTCTTCAGAGAAGTGGACGTAAAGCTAATTTTGAATTCACCGGTGTGAACTGTTTCTCTTTCCCGTTCGGGTAACTATAGACGCCATCTTTGCTTCTGTATAAACCGGCTCCGCTTAAGGAACGGTGCCCTCTGCTGATTGGCGGCCAAACTACAACAATAAAAGTCACTAACTAATAAACAGACGGTATTAGTTAAAGCTGAAGTGTGTAACTTTTATTAAAAAAATGTTTTTTTCATGTTTGTTAAAACTATCACAATGACAGTTTAATATAACACAGATAATCTATGAAAAGACTGATTACCTCCACCTTCTCCCTGAGCTATTATTACTGTCTGAAGTAACAAACAGCTCCCAATCAAAAACAACCAATGAGAGCCAAGACAGAGGTGTTAGTGCTGTCAATCATACTCATGTACTCTCTGATAAATGTACTAATAGCATAGAAACAACTCATTTTACAGGAAAACTCTTTATTTGCTGTCATCGGTGGCTATGCTAACTAGCCTAAGGATTCATAACAGCTATACTAGCTGCTACATGAGATTGAAACTGGCAGCGCTAAGACCAGCCTTCTGGCTCTGATTGGTTGGTTCTAGTTAGCTCTGGGAGTTCTGAGAAAGGCAGAGGAGCTACATTTTTTCACAATTTATCTGCGTCATACTATGCTGTCATGATATGGTGACAATTTCAACAAATATGTGAAAAAAAATGTTTATAAAAGCTACATACTGGAACTAACTTTAAGCAAATTAGTCGTAAGTTGATTAATAATTGTTTGCATCCATAACTCCAAGCTAACTCGTAGATTTCTAACAGGAAATAGGTGTCTGCTGTTTTATTTTCTACAGATGTGGTTGATGTCTTTCTAACTTCAGACAGCAGAGCTGATGTTTCACCTGTGCCGTTATGTTTTCCCTCTAAACGTTCAGTCCAGACGCTCTCTCAGAGTGTGTGTGTGATGAACTGAGCATCATGGAGGCAGCGCAGCCAAGAGGAGGAGGAGGAGGATGGAGTGGAGTGGGGGGTTGGTAATGTGGGTTCGCTGTGGTTCACTGTCACCCGTGTCCCAGTTAGCAGACAGGCCTGATCCTTGGGGAGCTGCTCGCCAGCGCCCTGCCCATACATCAGCCTGACAGGACGAGCTGCTGAAAGGCCCAACTGGACTCGCCGTGGCTCCGCTTGGCTCGGCTTACCCAGCCCGAATGAAGACACAATGTTATCGGGCTGCCACAGCCTCTCTGATGTCAGGGGTGTTTTATTAATAAGAGACAGGATACCTTGTCTGCTTGGATCATCTGTCTAGACTCCCTCCCTGTGTGCTGACAGAGAGCGGAGCTGCTGAGCACGTCGGCACGGCTTTAAAGGATTTCTTGACTGATCTGAGTGTTAATTAAAAGTTTCTCTGTTTTGCATCTGATGAAGCATGTGGTCAGTTAGCTGCAGATGGGGGCAGATTGCAGGGGGCCGCCGCCGCAGACCGCCCCATTCAAAAGCTGCAAGGTGTGTGAGCCGGGCCTTGACATGTGTTGTCAAAGGGCTGTGACCTCTGACCCTTTCTCCCCCTGCAAAGATAATGACCCAACCAACCCCCCATTCTTTTTACGCCATCCAATCACACGGCCCGGTGTCCAATCCAGCTGCCAGATGGCTTCCTGATAAAGGATGGAGAAATGTACACAACAAACACCGCTCCCAACGGCTGCTTCACTGTTTTTACCATACGGGATAAAATCTGAGATTTGTGGCTTTTCTTTTCAAATTTAATTTAAAGTATTCAGAGTATTTCTTCCTGTGATTAATTCTTATTCATTAATATAATCTGATATTCGCCTTAAAAACAAGATTTCACCAATTGAAAATAAGAATAAAATGATTTGTAGCTAAAGATAATCATTTATTGTGAATTTTTTTTTTAGAATTATAAGAATTTTGATTTATCATCATCATGATAAATTTCACTTATTGATGGTAAATTAGAAAACAAAACTAAGAATATGATCAGAAATGTTATTTTGCCATTTTCTTCCCTGCTTGTTCCACAAAACCGTCAATAAATACCAGTAAATTTGACAGTTTTATTAAATGCAGCGACTGTGTTCAGTTCAGTGACATACGTTGCAGCCAAACCTAAAAAATAGTAATAAATATGTATATTCTTTCTCATAATCTATGTTGTCATCACAGTAGCACCACAAAATATTGCAATAAAATTCTAAATTCAAATTGCGCCTATATTAGTTTGTAAGTTAGCTAGCTGTTAAGGCAGCTAGCCTGCAGTCTGCTGCTTTACAACAATTCAACTCTCAGCTCCAAGCTGCATTTTTACACAACTACACCTTCAATACGTTTTTTACAACTACACCATGCTCCTAATACGCTGGTGCTCCTTCATTTTCAGCAACATGACTCAGATTTTTCCAAACAAGCAAATTGTTGGAAGCGTAAGAAGTACCGGTATGTGGGAAGCCATGCTTCTGCTAAGCAACGGGTGGGGGAGGGGATTCATAGCGCTTTTAGAATTATAATTTTAAACAGTCGTATCTGTATGCCAATATTTGTAGAACTAGTCATTTAAAAAACTTGCTAGCTACAAAATAATTTGTTTCACTGCCAAAAGAGTTTTTCTATAAAATCCTGTTGGAATAGGATTATCATCCATCATTTTTTATAATTTCTGCACAGTTTAGACTTAACCCAACAGCAATGTTTGCAGAGAAGCCAAAGCAAACCACATTAATATTGTATATTTAAGTATTTAATTATTTTTGCAAGTCTTATTGGAATATTACCTCAGGTTTTGCTGATATTGCGAAGCTGTAATAATCATATTTTTGCTGTTTTTGAGGGAGATCCTTCATGATTTTTGCTGTATGAAACTCCCAATTTTCCTCCATTATGCTGACTGTTGCATGTAGCGATTTTAAATATTGACTTTTCTGATTAGCATGGAAAGCTTTAGGAAAGAGGATTGGAATTGAAATAAAAACTTTTCGTTCAGGCCAAAGTGGAATACCTCTGAGCATTAACTGTAAAAACAAAATCCCTAAGAAGTAAGGCCAATGCGATCAATCATCTGACCGAGTGGCGAGCTAAAGGGGCTCTGTGTGGACCGTCTGTAATGGGAATGGCTATTAAAACCATCCAACTGAGGCCAATTTATGCCATTTCCCATCCCATTGTTCTCCTCATTCGATGCAAAAAGCCTCAAACCTGGACTGAAGTGACGCAAAAGCTGGCAGAGGAGAAGGATTTGGTTTTATTAAAGATGAATTATTCTTCTGTTTTAATTCTCCTTAGCTCCCGTTATCCTCAGACTGCGTGTGTGGGCGCCGCCATGTACATCGAGGTTCCTGTGTGTTTTAAAGTAAACAGCCGAATGTTATGGCTGGATCAGCTGTATGAGCCAGATTAAAATCAGCTCACCGCCGGCTCATTCCCATTCCCATCTGTCTGCTGACCTCTCTCTAAGGCCCGAGAGCCGCCGCGGTTCAACACTTCGGACCTTGATGGGTCTGTCTGACCCAGCCAGCTAAAACCTGACCCACCCACATAAACCCGACTAAACGCTACCAGACGGACTTGATTCACATTTACTGAATTCTTTAATCTCACCACTGCCGGTCCGGATCTCTTCTGAAGAATATTGTTCTTAAAAAACTAAACCATCTTTGTTATTACAGTTAACTAAAACTGAAATGGAGAAAACATTTTCATTATCTGAAATAAATCAGAACGGTAATTAACGATGGAAATGTAAAGCTGACACAAGCAGTTTATGTCAGATATCGGAGAAATTATGGCACTCCTTATGTCTGGTCCGGAAAATGGCGACTGTAAAAGTTGGGAGAAAATGCCAGACTCAATTAGTTGTTCAACAATTGTTGAAAAAGGTTTTTTTTTTTTAAATGGTATCTTCTGTTGAGTATTCATTACAATGTATATGTAATCACAATGCAATACTAAAAACACTACTATAACTAACAGAAACTAAACTAAAACTAAATAATATTTAACTAATAAAAACTAGCAAGTCCAAATCGCACCAAAATTATTTTGTTAATTAGCTATCTGCTAATTAGCTAGCTAAAGTAGCTATCCTGCTTTACAACAATATAACTCATTGATCACTGATTGATGCTCCTTCACTTTTAGCAACATGACTCAAAATGTTTCACACAAACAAATTGCTAATTTTCAACAAATTAAAACCAGCAAACTAGTTTTTTTTATTAGTTTGCTAATTAGCTAGCAAATGAGGTAGCTAGCCTGCAGTCTGTTGCTTTACAACAATATAACTCACAGCTTTGAAGCTTAATAATAACAACAAGCTAGTTAAACATTAAAAACTAACACACTATTTTTTAGCTAATAAAAAATAAGGAGTCCATATTTCACAAATATTAGTTTTCTAATAAGCTAGCCGCTGAGGTAGCTAGCCTGCAGTCTGCTGCTTTACAACAATACAACTCTCAGCTTCCAAGCTGTACTTTTATTTAACATCCTTGTTGAATCACTAATAATAGTGATTGTTGCTCCTTCACTTTTAGCAACATGACTCAATTTTTTCACAACAAGCAAACTGCTGGTTTTTAACTAATAAAAACAAGCAGGCTAATTTTTAACAAATAAAAACTAGCAAGCACACTAAAAACGAACTGAAACCAGTTAAATTAGACAAACAAGCAGTCATAACAAAATAAAACTAAACTAAATGAAACCCTAGAGCCACATTAGCCCCTGTGGTTTCCTGTCTTGTGACTGCTGACCGGAGCACCGCAGCCGAACAGAGGCGGCGCGTCGAGGCAGAGGGGTGTCAGGAGCTCCCAGGGGTTGTGGCCTTCATTCTGGCAGCGGTGACCCCATGTTAAAAGGGTGTCAGCTGGGGCTCTCTCATGGGTAATGTGTGCTAAAGACCTGCTGCCTCCTTTGTTGGAGGGGAAGGCTTTCAGAGGCTGTGAAGTGCGACGAGCGGCTCTTTGAGCGCGCCGCGTTTCTTTGGGCGCTGCGTGGAAAGGTCTCTAACCTCCAGCCCCTCTCAGGGTGGGAAATCCACACGACTGAGGCTGCTGTGTCACCGCTTTCCTTGTTACGTCCTGAAAAGACAGATAGCGGTGTCTGCATGTCTGATAGAAAATAAAGGCCTGAGAAAAATAAAAAACTGAATATCATAATTACTGGAACCTTTAGAGAAATGTAAAGCTTCCAGGCAGTGATTGTCTTAGTAATCGATTATTCTGACGATTAATCGGTTAAAAAATGGAACATTCTGCACATGTTTTTATTTAACTACTTCAGCCTTTTATTTTTACACCATATTGAATACAATAAAGATGCAAATAAGCAATTAATTGCCTTTTTTAAGTAAGAAAATACATATTTTATTGCCTAAATTGCAATAGCAGAGCTTTCCTTTAGTAAACGCTTAACCATTTGTAGCAAAGGATGCATCTACAACAAAAAAATCCAGTCTACTAATCTGTTTTGATTAAGTAAAATAAGGAAATTGCGCTTAAGAGGAGTTTTTTCTTTATACAATTTGAACCGAGTGAAGCCAAAAATGCCACTTGAGTTGTGGGTCTAAAATATCTTATATTTTATATAAAATATATTTATTGTTTGTACAGTTTTGGTTTAATCACTGTCTTTGTATAATCTGCATGCTCCAGTAAATGATATGATTAAACAATTCCTAAATTAGTTGACCAGTATGTCAGTAATCGATTAATCATGATTAATTCAATTAATCGTTTCAGCCCTAAACTTCCAGGTAATTTTATTCTCAAATTTAAGTGAAACTCTCTGAACATTCAGTATTAGTGGAGCTAAAAAATTAATTTTGACACAACTAAATCTGTTTAACACAGCAGTAAAGATTATATGTTTCTTTCTAATGACTTCAACACATAATAACTAATTTGTGTGATCTGATATGAAATCCTCACAGTGTTATAATCTTGATTTGAATCAGTATTTAAAAAGTAGAAGATGTTCCACATGGTTTTATTTTAAAAGTGAAAAGCAAAAATTATTCCCATTTCTGCTAACATGACATATTTATTAATACAGGCATTACTTATACATTTAAATTAGCATTTGTTAGACTTAGCAAGTGTTTTCAGGTACTTATTCTGCAGTTTTCTTTCCCCTGGTTAATTAATCATGCACTCTGTGGAGATAAAAGTTAATTAGATTGTAAAAATGAAGGGATAAAGAGCTGCTGGGTTTTCATTTGTCTTATGACCTGAAATATTTCCAAACAGCAGTTTCTGCCTTTCCTGTTGATCACCAATATATTTTAAACGTGGAGAACTTCATATGTTGCCACGAAGGTTGTTATTACCAAAAATTAAAAATAGGTGTCCTAGCACAAATCCCTGTGGAACCCCACATCATTTTCAAACCTCTGTTGTATTACCTGGGACAGTTCAACACATTTAATTAGTTATCTAATTCAAACTCTGTTTGAATGTAAATTCTGTGGTTGTATAAAAAGAAATGAGGATTATTTACATTTTTTACACTCAAACATGCAGATTAGGGAGTAAAAGTAACTTTGTGTGGACGGTTAGCCGCTGAGCTAACTTGTGAAAACTTCTTGTGTAACTGGGGGAGGATGATGGGATGAGGAGGAGACGAGCGCTCGCTGTGACCGCAGCCGACGAGCCAGTTAGTCAGTCGGGCTGTTAGCTGCAGAGCAGATGCCTGTATTGGGTTAGTGTAATACCACAATCATCATCATCATCATCATCAATTCCTCCTCGATAACCTCCTGGTTTCCAACTCTGTGATTAAGAGTCAGGCCCATCTGGTGCATAGACAGGAAATCCTGGAGTCTGCATCTGCTGCTTGCTGAGCTACTAAGCTGCAGCAGTCGGGGGGGCTTTAAACTCCAATAATCCCACATAACTCCTGGAATGCAGAGACCGTGGTGCGCCTCAAAACTGACAAGTTTTCTGGACATATTCTGCCTTTTCTTCTTTACAGAAACGCTCAGACGTTTCTCCTCCCTCTCCAGCCTGTTCATAGCATCTTGACAATTTATAGCCGCTCCCGCTGGAATTTTCTAATTAGAGCATGAATTAGTGATACTGCACGGAGAAAACCAACAATGGTGCATTCCCCCTTCCACAAACGCCCGCCTGACTGGGGGCCAGCAGACTCAGATATTCACCCCTCTGAAACTCGTCTCTTTGATTGACCTGCAGCGCCGCAGAACTGTTAGACCACATTGGAGATGTGCTAATGGAGCTCCAGCCAGAGCAGAAGTAGGCCCTGCTGGTGCCATATGACAAATCGGCATGCTGCTCTCGCCTACAATCCGCCCACCAAACACCTTCAAAGCTATCGGGAGGAGGATTAGCTCAGGCAGCTAAAACCAAACAGACTGCTCAGTGTTCAGACGGCGTTTTGGGCCAAATCTCATCCGTGCCTCCTGTTTTGATGGCTAGCAGATCCCGATCGGGGGTTGGGTGCCGTCGGTTCACCCGGGCCTGGTGCCGAGCCAGGAGAAGGGAGAAGAATCAGTGTTTTAGGGATTTACGCGACGACGTCGCTCTTCGGGATATGCATAATTTATTTTGGGATTAAGGCGGGTTCAGATTAACTTTGGATTCTTCGGCGAGTTCAGTCGACGGTGAAGCGGGGGAGTCTGACTGTGAACGGCGGCGCGTTGGGCTCCAGATCTGTTTTGCGTGTGTTTGTGCGTGTGGGCAGGCCTGGACCGCAACATTTCGAGGCCTCCGTCAGACTCTGAGAGGACTCGTCCTCCGTCAGAGTCTGTTCATCTGCGCTCGTGATTGGAGGGCGCCTGTGGTTGCTAAGCAGAGCTGCTCTTCCTGTGCTAAATAAGAACTTTGTGCTCTCTGGCTGGTTGGCTTAAAGAACAGCGCCAGAACACACACACACACACACACACGCACACACACACACACACACATGCAGAGAAGTCACAGTGCACGGCCCTCTTACAGTTCAGAGACCTCCCCCTCCCCCTGCCCAAACTCCCTCATCGTGACCTCTGCGCTGCGACTCGACAGCTCCTCTCTGCATCCCGTTCTCCCACTTCACTCCGCATCGCCTGGACCTGGACTGACGCCTCCTCTCCTGCCTCACCTCCTCGGTTTGACACCTCCTCCTCCTCGACCCCGTAGGACACGCGTTAGCGCAGAGGCGCAGACCCAGGACTCTGCTCCTCTCCTCCGCTGAGATCTCCTGCTGCACTCCCCCTCACTCTGCATTATACTTAGATCTCCACCTCCACTCTGGTGAGCGCGCAGCGTGAGTCTGTGCTCAGACTGGCCTACATACAGGCACACGTCTCTTTTGGAGGGACGGAAACTCATCATCCATCCCCTTCATTACAAATAGATAGATGGAGATGGAGATATTTTGTCAGGATGACCTCATAACCGTCCTTCGAGTGCTGGCTAAATTCACAAACGAGTGGGCTCGGCGGGTTTTTGGACTCGCTCCTCGTGTGTACCTGATGTACCTTCCGAACAGCGCTCGGATCTCCGGGACGTTTTATTCCTCCACCCTGGGTCAAAGCTCGCAGCACAGTAATTATTCTGCCCCCCTCCACCATGTGCGCTCTTAGACGTAAGCTAAACATGCTTTCTTGCAGAGATGGAGCGATGCCGCATTGTCAGCAGGCGCCCGTATCAAATGAATTCAGCACAGCTGTCCTAGCAGACTCTATTGCAGGCGAGTGGAGGAACATTATTTATTCAGTATTACAGTCACAGTGGGTTCTGTCCCTCTCCGCCGCAGCATAGTCTGGTCAGGTGGGGAGCTTTTTCTGCCCCTGACCTTGCATTAAAAAGCAGCGTGCACCTGCCCCACCCTGCTCTTCTTCCTTTCTCTCCATTCAGAAGGACAGGCGGAAAGATGGACGCCTCTCCTGTCGCAGGTGTCTGGTACTTCCACGACTGCCCAAAGTGTCACTGCTTGTGGCTGTGACAGTCCTCTGGCTTTATTTCCAAGCACAGATACTCACACCTGCTGCTGCAGCTTGAAATAGAGCAGGCCCACCCTTTATCCTATAATGAGGGGACTATTATAAGCCGTGTGTCTAAAGCAGCGAAGAGGGCTGATGTGAAGACAGGAGCCTGACGCGCTCACATCATCTTAAAAAAACCTCAAGCTGCTTTTCAGATAATCATGAAAACTAATCACCTCTCCTTTTGGTGCCAGCGGATCTAATCTGCTGCTCATCACTGAACGTGTTTAAGTCACCTGTTAGTTTCCGTCTCACTGCAGACAAGTCCAAAGTTTTCAGCAGCAGCTTAAAGAAAGAACATAAACCCGTTAGAAGATGCACAGACGAGGAGCTCCATCCCGACTTCTGGCTCCTTTCTTTCATTTTATTTTATTCAACCAGACAAGTGAAACGGTTTTAGCTGTAACTTAGGAACAGAATATAAATCTAATAATAGAGGCGTTTCCAGGTCAGAACCGGTTTCTGCTTCTTTTTCAGGTCTGACCTTTTAAAATGATACCAACATATTAGGTATTCACCCATCACATTCACAGAGTAGCAACTCGTTACATTTACTTTGGTAACTTAAAAAAAACAAAAAAAAACTTTTAGGAGTATTTTTACTGCACTGTACTTAAGTGATTTTATTATGAAGTATTTCTACTCTTACTTGAGTAAAACTTCTGGACTATTTACCCACTAAATGAAAAAGACGCAGACACGGACTGGCAGGTTTTATTAACGTTTTATAGGGAAAGAAACGGATCTGGAAACATTTTATTTTGCCCGATTTTGTTATTTTTTTGTTACTTATATGAATTATTGTCATTTCGGTCCTTAAAATACCAAAATTTCCACTTCGCTTCATAATTTGGTCCATCTGATAATGTAATTTTTAAATATTAAATGATTGATAATTTGATCAGTTGTTCAGTACTTGAGTAGAATTTTTACCAAACAATTTTTTACTCTAAATCGATTGATTTCTCTAAAAACATGTTGAAGTGGTGCTACTTTGACCCAAAAGGGTTGCACTACTGGAGCCCATTTGTGATATTTAAACACGTTTTGTTGTCTTGATGCCTTTATTTTATTTGTTTACACTAATAGTAATAATAACAGAAAAAAGAGAGAGATAGTTGTTTCCGGCCAAAACCAATTTACAGTTATCACTGAGATCTAAGTAATCTTGTTTGATTTTATTTTTCTTTCACATTAAACAAGTTTAATATTTCTGACTTTAATGTCCTGAAATAAAATAAATCTGTTAGCAGATGTAGCAAACAGAACTTTCCAAGCAAACATAAATTATTTTTTTCCCTTTCTGCCAATTCATATTTTGTCGCATTAATTTAGTTTTTTCTTCATTCAGACAATCACCAGCCAGTAGGATCTCAAGTGGCATTACTCTTATGTGTTTCAGCTTCGAAAGCTGCATTTTTAAAAATACTTCAGAGAAATACTACAAACAAATTTACTAGTAGTTTGGAGTCACTTTCCACAGAAAAATCTGGGGATACGGAACCACAAACATGCAAAAATCCACTGCATAAACCTTCTAGCACAGATTTGTAATATTCCTTTTTGATTTTCACTGAGAGAAAAGACTGTAATGCGTAGGATTTATATGATTTTTATGAAATTATATAAAAAAAAAGCTTATTGGTGTCAACAAGGCAGGAAAAATAAACATTTCTGTGTTTTTCATCACCACCAACCAGAGCAGATGAAACCTACCAGATCATGATTTCTGGTCAGTGGGTTGGTGCGTCTCTACTTTCTAGAAATGTTTTCGAGGTAATTTGTGTGTGTGTGTGTGACCTTGTGACAGGCCGTTGTGTTAAATCAATTGCAGGGACGGTGGTCTTATTGCGGCGTCTGCCCTGAGAGGAATGTATGAATTATTCTCGGCGTAATAACGGGGCATTGTTGCCTGCGCTCATCTCCAACAAAGGCGGCCATCTCTGCATGTCCATATTTAATTCACCCCTTTCAGCTGCTCAACTGTACGCTCCGCTGATATAATGAATCCCTCCAAAGAGATTAGTCGCCCTATCGTCAGTGCAACTCCCTAATTTCTCTGCCTTTTGTCGCGTCGCAGGCTGCGCTAAATGGGATAAAGGCGCTCGCTTGGACACGGTGGGAGGAAGTGGCTTTTGTGTTTGCAGGCAGGTGCAGTGGAATGACAGTGGTTTATGCTTATTATTTTGGGTGGGTGAAGTTTTCTCTCTTCCTTGCGCTCCCCGAGTGCCGCTGAGATACACCAGAAACCTCTAGAGCTCGACTCGAACCCTCAATAACAGGGCTCCTCGGGGGTTTGCAGTAAATTCTTCAGGCGAATGGTTTTCTCTCCCCCCTTCCTCCCTGCCTCAGTTCTCCTCCTTCTTCTTCTGCTCACATCTGGTGAACAGCACTAGCACCCTTGTCATCTTTTTACTGTGTTGAGGTCATTTCCACCCTGTCGGTAAAGTGGAAACACATGACGTGCGGGGTTCGCTCTTAATGGGGTGGGGCTGGCACTCACTCGCACTTAACGGCCAAGAACTGCCAAAACGGCCTCCTCATGGAACGCCTCAGCTTTTAAAAGGAAAGACATTTGGGGTTAATAATGTTAGAATACTTGTTTTTATCACGAAGGAGCAGCCAGCATGCTGAGGATGTATGGGTGTTTTTAATAACGCTCGGTTTGGACAAAGTAAGCCTCAGCTTGCAAATGGAGATTTAAAAGTTATTTCAGTCACTTTGGCAGAGAGAAGCTTTAAAACAATGTTCGACATGGAGGGCACGACTTGGAACCACCGTGAGGGAAGAAATGTTACGACTCTTTCATATCTAAACACTGAAAACGAGGCAAGATCTTTCACTTCAAACAAAACAACCCCATTACTCCTGCAGCATATTTTGGTGTAAATAGTAATAGAAACATTGTTATGTGGTAGCAATCAAGTCGTGCAGTAAGGAGGTCCTGGTTACATATTTGACAAAAACATACATTTAACATCCACAAAGGAGAAAATAAGTTTGGGTTTTGCACCGATTGCAGTTTTTAGGCCCATCGCCGATTTCTGCCGATTCCAATTTTGGCCAATCAGACAATTTTTATTTGTCTGAAATGTTGAAAGTTTCTGAGTCTGCAACAGGGTGGTGATTATCGTTAACTTAAAACAAACAGAAGTGACCTGGTCGGTCCAACGTCTCTGACGGGAGAGCAGAAGAGGACAGGGGTTGATTTTTAGACCTCTGCTGAGGTCAATAAGATCATTGGATAAAATCGGTTTAATTTGTAAGAATCAGCCAATCACTGATCTCTCAAAAGTAAGAAAATCTGCACCAATAAATCAGCTGGCCGCTAAATCGGTGCACCCCTAGAAATAAGTATTAAAATCTGATGAATTAATCATCTGAATGGAAATGATTGAACTCATTTATCAGTTGATTAACTGATTATTGAGACATGTTTAGAGTTCTCCTTTGTATTTCAGTTCCCAAGCTGCTTTTCTGTTGAATATTTAAGATCTGTCCTATGAAGAAACCCATAAATACTCATGATTTCCATGAGTAATTTTGAGTTATGTTCCACAGAAAAATCAGCTGAATTGCCGTAGAAGGGCGGACATTTTGGATCAAGGCCGTCATTTCCTGAACTTTCCTCACATTCTACTTTTAGTAAACTCCTGATCTCTGCTTATCAATTTAAGCGTGAATCAGTGTGACCTCAAGGCATTAGTGATTAAAAGTTGTTATAAAATTAATGCCGTAACAAAGGAAGTGGGCGTGGCCTCAAATTTGACTTCCTGACGTGAGAAGAATCACAGTCCACCCACTGAGAAAACGAGCGGATAGCGACTATCTCTGCTGACATTTTGAAACTAAAATAGTTACATTTTGGCCGGGTTTGTCTTTTATCATCACATTGATTGTGTAAATTTTTGGTCTCCAAAATATTTCACAGCACATCTCTCCAGTTCTCAGCGGCGAGCTGAAAACCAAGCTCTGCCTTCTGACACATCCTGGCATGTCTTGACAGTGCATCATTAGTATTAGCAGATTCATCTCGCCACTGTTTTTTCTTTGAAGCCCAGTTTTAGTGGAGGCGCTGCTCTGTTTGGAGCTCACAGTCGAAACCTTTCGCCTCTCAGATAATGTGCTGCTCAGGAACCTCAGCGGAGTTAACAGTTTTAATGGAGTTTTACTGCCGCGCTACATGGATCTCCATGTGTCTCCAAGCAAATTCCAGGCACACTGTGGTTTCCATTTTGTGGTAGACAGGGCTGCAGTGTAAAAAGGGGTGGGCTCCAGTTACTGCTGTCTGTGGGCAGACTACAGTCGGCCTGAGTGGCTGTGCCGAGCAGCTGCATGGATTTCCAGCAAGACTCCATCACACAGACTGCAGCGGGCGGCGGCGCTCGTTATTGGGGGCGCTCAGACTCCTGTGCTGTCCCCGTTACCTCTGCAGCAACTTAGCTCTTTGCCTTTGTTCTCTCTCTTGGCTTGAAACTAGAGAATATAGACAAATGCTGAGGCTGCAGTTTGTGTCACTGCCCACAGATTCTGCCGCACAGGAGGGAACAACACTGACAAACGCCAACAGACTTAAGCTCTCTTGTCTTTGTGCTTCCCCAAAGTAAACGCACCGAGAGAGCTCCTTACAGACGCACCAATCAGATTGTGGTGGCCAATTTCCAGTGACCGGTTTTGATCCACTGATACCAATTTCAACCTATTCTAATTTCACTTTAAAAATTAGATCAGAATATATATGTGGGAACAACATGCAAGCTGGTGTTTTAGTCTTATAAGAACATACAATGATTTGCATTTGAGCTGACATTTTGAGCTTATATTAGCCATCAACCATAATTAGCGTGGTTAGCAGTAGGAACTGTAAGCATGAGGGTTTCATTGGTTTTATAACAGACATAACAGAAATTCACATTTTCAGCTGTTTAGCATTTGATACAAGTGCTTAATTCAATTTGTGCTGTTAGCTAGCAGCAGTAACGCTTAAGCGTAGCTTTATAAAATTATTGAGTTGACATCTTAAGCTGTTGTTAGCATCTATTATAGCAGATTAGCAAAGTTAGCTTTCAGTAATAGTAATGGCTAGTAGTTAGGGTAACACTTTATTTCACAGATTGTGAATAAGACTGTCATAAACATGACATAACACCTGCCATGAACATGAGTGAGTCTTCGTGAATATTTATGACAGTTGTCATAAAGTGTCATTCAGTTGAAGGAAAAATGACCGTTTACCTTAAAAGATATTGTCCAGAGTAAATTAATACTTTTAATACAAAGTTGACATTATTCAAAATGTCTTTGTTAAGACATTGGTTAACTTGACATTAACCAAGAAATCATGATCTGACATAAATTTGTTATAAAAGTATTACCGATTAAACTCAAAAAATGATGTAGCTTTATGCTATTAAAGCTAAAGTGTAATCAGTAATACTTTTATAACAAATTTATGACAACAGTAATAAATATTCATGAAGACTTACTCATGTTTATGATGGTGTCATGACAGTCTTATTCACAACCCATCAAATAAAGCGTTACCGTATAATCATCAGGGTTTTATTATTTTCAAAACGCTTGCAGAGTTCAGGTTTCAGAATGCTACATCAGCAGCTAGCATAATAACCACAGTTAGCATTAGTCACCATAAATATTGTGGTTTTATTATTTTAAAGCAAATGCAAATAGAGTTCAGTTTTTCAAAAGCTATATTAGCAGTTAGCATCATAATTACACCACAGGTAGCATTAGTTATAAACACTGAGTTTTACTACTCTAAAACAAAAAAACATAATGATTGAAGAGTTGACATCTTGAACTGTTGTTTCATGCTCAGGATCAGAAGAAAATTGTGGCTAGCATAACTTAAGCTGTGTATTGACTGAATGTAGATCTTTATTTTAAACCTCATGTTTAAAATAATGGAGTCAGCATTTTAAAATCCAGCATCTTCCACGGTTAAAAAGCTCAGTATGATAAAACACAGCCTTCCTGTTCTCTGCTTTTAGTCTTGTTCTCTCAGCCTGATTTAACCATTTTCATGTCTGTAGTAGTTTAAAAAATGTTCCCTCTGAAACTGCTTCATCAGACTTCATTATTTTAAATTTCAATTATTCTTGATAACTTCCTCTTTTCTGCGTTGTGCAAAAAGATTAAAACGTCAATCTGAACGTTTCTAACTCTGGTCACCAGACAGTTTCTGTCTCTTTATTGGCTTTTTTCAGCCATAATTCTGGCTTTAGATTCAGACAGCTTCCTCTGCTGGTGCTTACATCCTTTTCCTGCTTATTAAGATGTAATATGTGGCGTCTAGGTGTTTTGTGTTTGACCAGATGCCCTCCTGTCCCCTCTTATACTTGCTCTTCAGAAACATTAAACTGGAGCCACAGTGAGCGGCTGGAAGGACAGTAAACTTTTATCACACTAATAACCTGCAGACACAGCCAACCTAATGGCTTAGGCAGCCATGGCAGGGGTTGCCCAGGGGTCAGGTTGAATTGCAGGACATAAATGGTCGATCCCAACTAGTGGGACAAATAAAAAAGGACGGGGCGAAAAAACAAGAGGGGCATCTGAGGTGAGCAGAGGGTGAAGACAGTTGTTATTGGAAGAGAGGATAATCACTTCAATTGATTTGCAGTAAAAGAAAGCTATTGATTCAACAGCTCCTTTATAGTGAGGCGATCCGCGGCCTTTTAACCTCCTTTCCCACCAAACCCGACTCGCCCTCAAACGCTGGACTCGGTCCGACTCGTCAAAGGGCTCAACTCCTACACAAGTGACAAGTCAGTGAAAAGATGTGAGTTTGCCCAGCGCTCGGTGAAAACGCAGAAGCAGCAGCGCATGTGTGTTTGTTGGTGTACGGGTGTTTAAGGCAGAGGAGGGCAGAGCGCCCAAAAACTGAACTCCAGTAAAAGTAAAAGGAAGCCAACCAAGAAATTACTCGAGTATTTGGTAAAAAGTTACTCAAGTGCTGAGTAACTCATCAGATTACTCATTTAATATTTAAAAATCGCATAATCAAACAAACCAAAATAGAAAGTTAAGAGGAAATGTTGAGATTTTTAAGACCAAAATGACAATATGTCATTTAAATAACCAAATAAGGCAAAATAATTTTTTAAATTAGTTTCTTTTAATAAAAAATTTATGAAATTTTAACAAAAACTGCAGATGTGACTGTTTCTGGTGAATTTTGACATAAAAGATTTACTCAAGTACAGTGTCGTAAAATACTCCTAAAAGTAAATATTTTCAAAAAAGATACTCTAGTATATAAATGTAACTAGTTACTCCCCAACTCTGGGAATGATTGGTCAATATTTAATATGTTCATATCCATAATGTTTACTGGAGTAAGAGTAGAAATACTTCATAATAAAATTACTCAAGTAAACGTAAAAAGTACAACGTAGTAAAGGTAAATTTTTTCAAACAGGTTACTAAAGTAAATGTAACTAGTTGCTAACCTAGTTAATGAAGATCCAGGGTAAACATTTTTTATTTTCTAGCATCATGCAGAGGGTTTGTTTTAGGTGAAGTCAGTGCTGGAACCAAAACGTTGGGAACCGCAGGCCAGACTGTGGTTCTGCGGCTCGGCTTCGTTCTCCTGAACGCAGACGGCTCTGTTTATTTTGCTTCTCTGTTTCTCAGGGAGAATTAAAGACATTGCCAAAGGTCCTGCACTCACACCCAAAGCTCGCAATTAGCCCCCCAAAAAAACCCCTTCACACAGGAAAATAAAATTGTTCCTGGGTATAGTTATTACATCTGGACTTCACCCCCTCACCGTGAGAGCGCGCCTGCTTACGTATGCGCTCCCGTCTTGTAAAAGAGCTCTTTGGAAGATGAGACGTCGCTGGATTGTTTCAGCGGCAGGATGTTTGTGTGTTTTGTGCCAAACCTTTTTTTTTTTTTTTTCATAAATAGCAGTTTTTATTTTACTGAGGTCAACTGGTTTTACTAGACTTGGGAGGCAAGTCCAGAGGCAAAGGAGGCCTCCCTGCCATCTGGCATCCATAAAAAAAAAGGGGAGCAGGAGGTTTTTTTTTTTTTTTTTTACTGGGGTTTTATGGGATGGCAGGGTGAGACACTGAGGGGAGGAGTGACGGAGCGGATGGTGGACTCTGGTTGCCCCCTGAGCTGCAGAGCTTCCTCTGCCGTCTCAATGACAGGTCAGAAGTTCATTGCCTTTTTTTCTCCTTCGTGCGTTTGCCTTGTAAGGTGAGGAGGTGACAGCGAGTTTAGAGTGAGAAACTGAAGTACCAGACTGCCTTTAACTATTATTATTATTATTATTTAGATTTTATTGTTGTTTTGTTTGGAATCATAAGATGGTTCACATTTGACTGGAATAATGGTGGAAATGTTTCTTGTCGTGAGCGTTTTGATTTATTGTTGTCACAGTAAACCCGACTGAAATGTTATTTTTACTATTTTCTACATGTTTTTGTCCATGAGAGCATCAATAAGTATCAGTAATTGTGAAAATATGATTAAATGAAGTTTCCTCATGCAGTTTGGCGATGTAAATCACATTTCTTCATGCGGTTGGAATCCTGAAGAAGCCGATTTCAAGCAGCATATTTGTGTTTGTGGAGCTTTGGATGACATGCAGTCGCAATCAGTCGTACCTAAAAATAAGTAATAAATAGTTTTCTGTGATGCTGGTTTGTATTACAAGATATTGTTATAAAACTCTTAAGTCCATACCTCTCTAACCTCCAAACTGGAAGAAAAATGTTGTATTGTTTCAATTATTTTGACAATGAAAATCTGAATAGTGCGGCATGCATATTAATTTAGCTACCCCGAGTCACTAGATTGTAGCTGCAAATCTCGGGACTGAGATTTTCTTGCCACAGATTTTCTGTTGGATGAGGGTCCAGACTTTGACTAGGCCATTCGTCTGAGCCATTCTTTTGGTGACTAACCTCGTGTTTTGGCTACCAATGTTACCATCGTTGGTTTTAACCAATGTTTTGGTATCTGAGAGCAACAAACAAGCAATTAAACTTTACAAACTCATTAAAGACTTAAAATGTTTGCCATCGAAGTGATGCATCTGTCATCATTTGGTACCTGGTGGCCGTTTCTGACTCTAAAGCAACTTGATTATATTTAGTAAGAGTTTCGATTTATGGCCTGAATTTGATCCCAACCCAAAATGTAGGCCGGGCTGGCCTCCTGTGGCGAGTTTAACAAGCCTACGAAACGCACAGCATAGATAAAGGCAAGCAAAAATGTGCAATATAAACTTATGTTAATCTGCTTATTATAGTCTCAATAGAGGAATCGGCAGCTGACGCTTTTGAGGAAAGAAAGTCAGACGCTTATGAGACTGTAAGGGCCGCTGCGCACTGCGGTCCCACCCTGCTCCGCTCCCATCAGTCACGCATCCCGGATGGCTTGCACTTGACTCACTCTACGGTTACAACAAGCAAAAAATTTAGCCAGAAAATTTTAACAAAACCTAAAAATGTGAGAAATTACAGTTTCATCAAATTATGGTCTAAAAACTAAAAACTAAAGCAGTAAAATTGTAATTAAAATAATACGTTGTTTTTACTTCGGGCTTGTAATCTGTCGGGTCGGATCGGACTCGGACATGACGCCTACGGGCTCGGACCGGATCTCAAGTCTAATATTTAGAAGTAACAGAGTAATAGATTACAATTTTAAGAATGCATCCTCTTCCTTTCACTTCACCATCATGGTTTACTTTGTGATGCAACACAAAGTTTTATTGTGACAAAAAGTCACAATAAAATACGTTAAAGTTTGGTTTTAATGGGGCAAAAAGGGCAAAGTTCATGTAGTATGACCCCAAATCTCTGCCGCAGAGAAAGACCCAAGTCTGGAGTATTTTTGAAAACGGATTGCAAAGTGGTGAATGTCAGAAGATCAGACCTGAGCCTTGCAGATGATGCAGAATTATGTGGCTGCGTAAACACTGGTGACTCAATGACTCAGTGTTGTTTGGGTATGCGTCACCCTCTCAAATTGCCCTGCGCGCCACAGAGTAACGAACACACCAAGTTGTTTTGTTCAGCTACACATTCTGGCCCTCGCCGCTTTTTGTCCAGAAACAGCCTTACAGTCAGGTGGCGGTGCGTTTTGTTGGCACGAGCGTTTCAAGTGGGAATAACAGCATTGTTGAGCTCTGACAGCAATAGATTTGATTTGAAGCCATCGCCGAGGACGCTCCTGAGAGTCTTAGTCATGTTCCCTGCTGAGTTTTCTTTTTTTTTTTTTTAAACAGTTTTAAAGTGCCTGAACTGATTCTGAAGCTACAGCCTGATAGCTTTTCCAGATTGAGGTCATCATTGCAGCCATTTGAATTGTTGGTATGCTGCAGCTGGTGTGTGCAGCGCTCTGCTTTTACTGGTGAAACCTTTCGAAGCGTTCTCTCTGTAATGTGACCTTTTCTATTATTAACATTAACTCAGTTTGTTTATTATAAATTAGTTGCATTTAGTTCGAGGAATCCCCTTCGGTTGCTTAAAATTAGGAACATCCACTTTAAATTTTTTTTATTAATTTAATTTAATATGCAGAAACTTATTGTTTTATCTTGTTAACCAAAAGCAACAAGCAAGCAATTAAACACGCTTTAAACTTTAAGGCTGGGGAACATTGAGTAAAAATAAAATATCAGGTTTTTTTATACAAGGTCAAATGTTTGATTTTAATTATTTCAAATGACAGAAAATATTTTCAAAAAGTGGATTTTATTTAAATCATACCTTCTATGAGTTGTAAGATGGAGTATTAGAGCTTTTTACTTAATTACGACAAGAATATAGTCATACAATAAGAAGAATAAAAGTGCTCTTTTACCAGAAGAATGTCAAAAAATTAAAATGGAAAAAATGTTTTACTAAAAAAAATAAAAATGAATTTATTTTTGTGTTGCCGTCGACATAAAATTACTACTTCATTCTCATTGTACTATGACTTTATTGTTGTATTATTTCGACTTTATTGTCATATTAGAGTTGAGTTACCACAACTCTGTTTTTGTAACTTTATGACTTTAGCTAGCTATTTCCAACTTTTGTAAATACCGCCGTCCAGCGTTTCCCCCAGTGTATTATGAGCCTGGCGGGCCACCAGGCTTTACTTGTGCTCCCGCCAGGCTTAGCACTGCTAATTTATTCAAGTCTTTTTAAAATATTTGCATTGTGTTCAGGTATTAATCTTCCAATCTTTCAATAACACATAATTATCAAGTGATATTTTCAAACTTTAAACTTTTTAAACTCAAAAACACGACGGATGAATGTCTGCCGAGGCTGTGAGCCCCAACCAGGTGTGTTACGTTCAAAGACAAATTAGTTTGACTCCAGCAAGAAGTGCCCATAAATAAACTGGTAAAAAAACAAACATTTTCAGTCGCTCTGTTCAACACTTCCGTCGTCCATCATGGCGCCGCGAATGATTTAGTGTCAGTTGAACGGAGTCAATACCAGAAATAATTTCTTCTGTAGATTTTTGTGGCAGGTCAGACTTGGTGGAAATGAAGTGAAATTCCCTGAAGCAGTGTGGGAGATAAAATATATCAATCTAAATTAGTCATATCGACCTCCTTCTCTCGCCAATCTGGAGTCTGGCTCTTCCTCTGTTGCTTCCCTCGCAGCTCCGACATAGAAAGACAAAATGCTGACAGAAAGAAACTAAGCTTGTAGGCTTCTGTGTCACTTCGCTCTTTTAAAATTTTAATTGTTTCCTTACCGCAGTTTAGCGCTCACCGTGACTGAGTCGGTCTCTGTTTTATAACTGAGGACTTGCTCCAGACATAAAAAAGGAGGAAACCTTTTTTTTTTTTTTCTTCCTTCACAGCGTTTTAAAGCTCATGTTCAAAATACTTTTTATTCACTTAATTCGAATGGGATTTCCCCCACAAATAAAATCTGAGACACGAGTCCTCGGCAGTAAATTATATTTTAATGGATAAACAGTTTAAGATTGTTGCCTGAAAAATAAAAAGACAAAATTAGCTTCATAGAAGTGATTAATAAGCTTAGTGAATGGGCAATCTTCTGTGTGATTATTGTTGATAATAGTTATTGTTGCTGCTGTTTCTTAGCAACCGCATTTTAATTAAGTGCAACAATGGAGACGGTTTTTATTTTCGGAAACTCCCAACTTGTGATTAGCAAATTTATTGAAGACTCTTCAGATTATCATTATAATTGTTGACAAAAATAAAAACACTTTAAATAACAGGCAAACTGATTGGACTTGCAAAAGTTTTTCCTTTTCTTTTCTCTTAACCAGCAGAGGCACCTTCAGAGTCCGCCGCCGTCAGACAATCCAGCTGCATTTCAGCCCAGAGCCTCTCGACATACTTTCTCTCATTTAATCGCTCCGTAGTTTGCATCATCTTGCCGTCTCGGTTGTTAAGGGAAGGAGCTTTGCTGATTGACTGAGAGGCTGCAAATGAAGTAGGTCTTGCTTTAGCCGTTTGATCCGCTGCAGTGATTCAGGGGATAAAAATGTGGCCTGTGTCTCTTTAAGAGCACTGGCCTGTCTGCAGAATGCATCAGTCCTGTGGAGCAGACACAAGCCAGCAAGCGGACGGGGGGAGGAGCGTGGGGCTTATGCGGAGGGAGGAACGAGGACAGGAGGGAACAGCCGCAGTCTGGGCTTCCAGCCTCCTGGCTAGACTGCTGAAAGTTATTATTGAGTTCCTGTGTAGGGCCTCCCCTCCCTGTGGCATACTCCTCTGTATTCACTACAAGGTAGACAAGGGAGTCCGACACAAGCGAAGGCAGAAGTTGGCAGGCTCCCGTGCCCTATTGCATTGACCTTATATATGACAAATAAAGAGTAATTTTGTTTTATTCCATGCCTTTGCATAGGCGAAGCCTCTGAAAGCCACACGGCTCGCAGCCGCGCAGCTGCTCCACAGCAGCTGAATCTGCGGCCTCGCTCGCTCTTGTCTTGAGTTACAATTTAGCAGACGTCCTGTTTTCTTTGGACTCGCCTTAACTAGTTGAGACAAGAAGGTTGACGGTTCACCAAAGCCACGAACTAAATCCTGTGCTGGCGGGCTAAGTGAGGAGTATGATTCAAGGACAGGTGGTTAGGAAAACTACTCCTTAAAATAAGTTCGCCTGAGTGTGTTACGGGTGAGGAATGCATTTTAATAAGATGAAAATACATATTTATCTTCTCCAAGTTTTGTCAATGCTTTTCATTGGGATTTTGTGAGATGGATCAACAGAAACGGTACAAAATCCACTGCAACCAATTACCTTCAGCTCTCACCTGATTACTAAACACTTTGCATTTAATTTGACCTAAACATAAATCAAGGTCAGGTTATGGAACTACGTTTGGACAATAAATCAATAACAATATATATCGCCACAGACACTTGATCAAAATCCATCGATAATTCTGGTGGAATATAGTTTCACTAAACTCCGATCCAGAACCTCACAGCATTCTGGGAGATGTAGGCAGAGGGAAAGCTTTAGCTGCTCAGCCTCTCACAGCGAGGATGGTGGAATCAGCTGACTCACTCATTCTTTGGTTACCTAGCAACAACCTGCTAAGGAACTTGTGGTTACATAGCAACAACTTGCTGAGTAACAGGCGCAGCAGCAGTTTAAGGTTTCACCGCCATGCCTGAAAAATAAATAGATTGAGGTGGAGTTAAAGGAGAAAATGAGAACAGCAGCTGGAGAAATAAATCAGGAAATGTCACTACAGTTTGGCAGAGTATTGGATATTTAAAACAAAAATTAATCGATAATTATCAATATTGACTGAATATTAAACCCCTATATCACGATATGTTTGTCAGCCATGTTGTCCTGCTCTGTTTTCGAGCTTCGAACATCTTGCAGAGTCCATAGTAACTCTGGAGGAGCTGCAGAGATCCACAGCTCAGCCGAGACAATCTGTTGACACGACATGGACTGAATATTTCAAGAAAAAAACATTTTTGGAAGAAATACATAATGATTCCCGTGTAAAGTTTGCCTCAAGCCATGCAGGGGACACAGCAGACAAATGGACAGTTCTAATCAGACTAATATATTGGGCCTACAGGCAGAGCTGGGTCTGGAAATGCATGGAAAAGAAAATTGAGTTATTCATTATCGGTCCAATTTAGAAGTAAGCACTACTTTGTTTTGTTCTACAACCTAATTAAAATCCTAGTAAAATACTTTGAGGTTTGCTGTAACAAAAAGCTGAAGGTGCCTGAATGCTCACTGTGTTGCACGAGCGTTAGCATCGCTGCGGTTGCTCATGTAGCTGGAGATTAACACGTCCTGCTCTGGATTCGGTTCCTGCTTGTCTGCAGCACTAATCCCCGACCGGCCGGCCTTCGTTTAGCGGCTACACACGGCGCCTGCGTCCTCCCGGCTCATCTCAACATGAACACAGACCTTTATGTAACGCCTGGTCCGGTGTGGCCGTTCTACACCTGCTGTTGCTTTAAAACTGCAGTACGTAACTTTTATAAATAACAGTTTTTTACTTATTTGTTAAAACTCACAAATGTCATGACAGTTTAATATGAGACAGATAATGTGCGAAAAGATCAATTTCCTTCACTTCCTTTTTGAGCTACGATTACAGTCTGAAGAAATGTACCAACCAAAAACAGAGCCAGGAGGATCTTAGCGCTGTCAATCACCTCGTTTACTCGCTGCTAAATGTGATAATGGCAAAGAAACTTTTAAACGCGGCGATCGGCAGCTATGGTAGCTGCAGCATAGCAGAAAGCAAGGGCTTGAGCAACTCCGCACAAGACTGTGATTGACATCACTAAGACCCGCCTCCTGGTCTGATTGGTAGTTTCTAGATTAAGCCTGTTGCAATAAGCAATAAATGAGTTAACTGCACAATAAATGAAAACAAACTCAATCATTTCCATTTGCCTGACTTATTGTTTTTCTCTTTTCTCTCCATAAACTGGATCAAAGTTTTTATTGGTCTCATTTCGCCCTTTTTTGAAGGACTTCATATTTTGTTTTTTATTCATTGTTTCTTTTGTTTTATTTATTTTGGATATTTAAAATGTCTTCCAGCTCCAGTGTTAAATGTTCATTAGAAATTAAAGCTTATTGATCTATGAGAATGTGTCCTTGCATCATTGTGCCATTATATTGATTGAAAATCATCTCAAAACAGCAACATTTTCATTTATCACAATAATTTCTGGAACAATTTATCGTCCACTAAAATTTGTTATCTTGACTGGCAGTGGGAAGTTAGATTTTGATTTTGTTTCACACCATTTTTATAAAAGTTACGTGCCACCTTAGGGTTCATCTCACCAACAGATTCAAGCTCAGCGCCTCGTCATCAACAGGCTCTGCACATTTTCTCCTGCAACACATCTGAGCCCCGAACGCTTCCAGTTCACATGATTGTTCCCCGCTTTTGCAGAGAGCCCTGGGCGAAGAAGAGGGGGAATCCTGGCGCTGAAATGAGTATTTTGCGAAGTTCTGTTTGTTGAGTCAGAGCTTAGCTGGGCTCCGCTGTTATGTCGTTGCCATGGAGAAAAACACAGCCTCTTGTGCAATAAAATGGTCCAGGAAAAGACATTTCCAAGAATTTTTCAGAGTGGATAAAACAGACGGCAAATTGCAGAATTCATGAGGTGCTGCGGTCCACCTCCCACCCTCCGCAGCCCTCCATTTCAGAGCGCTCATATTCGTTTTATGGAAGCTGTGAGGCTCAAGCCCTCTCGCCTAATTACTTCTGCAAGCAGATATGTTTTCCTATGAATGGAGACGGGAAACAAAACTGAATTTCAGGCATGAGATTCATGATCATAGGAGCGGATGTTGTGGGTGTTTTATCCCCCGTTTCCCTTGCAGAGAATTCCTTGAACATGTGGAAACAAGAGAGATGCTATTTGATCTGAAGTTACTGTACGCACAGACTCACCATGTGAGGATAAACTTCAAAATGACGACATTCTCACAGCTTACGCATGGCTAATTGTGGTCATTTGGGCATCTGGGTTTATAAAAGCCAGATGCTTTTGTGTATTTCCTCATTTCTTTCATAAAACGAAGAGTTTTTTCTTCTTCTCTCCATTACTCTACTATCTAAATAGACCCATTAGTATGTTTTATTAGTGCAGATATGGGTGTGGGCTTTCCTCTGGCGGTTTTCTTTCTGGCAGAGATGGAAGAGCGATCCATTTCATCCACTTCTTTTCCTACAAACTCCCTGTTTCCCTTAAAACTCATCACTTCTTATCACTTCTTATAGTTGGAACTGGAGACCAGAGCAGATTGTTTACAACTTATAAAGTATTTTAGTGCATTTATGTTGTTTTTTTCCATCTTGGCACTGTGTTAACACAATAACAAATTTTGCTGGATGATGAATTGTCTCAGTAATTATTGTAATAAACATTAATATTGATGCTTCGAGTCATTTTCAAGTGTTAAATTGATGATGGCATAATAACTCAATCTTCTCTCTAAAAGAGTAATAAACTTTAATTTTGTAAATGTTAACAATGGAACTGGGAGATATTTTAAATACCCAAAATTAAACACGACGACCAAAAACAATAAATGAAACGGAAATAAAAACCACACAAAACCGAAACCATAAATAAAATTAATTTTGCTCTTTGAAAAATAATAATATTCAGAATTTTAAAGTTCATATTTATTTATTGTGCTGCTCATTGATCGGTTCTATATTGCAAGAAAAGGCAGAAAGCTGCTAAAACTCATCTGATGCCTTCGTAGCATCGGGCTAATAATGAAGGATTTACTATTAAACCTGGTTAAATAAATAGATTTTAATGGATTTACAAAAAAATAAACAATACATATGAAAGAATCTGCAACCAACTTATTTTTGAATTGGAAAATTGCTTATTCTTAACAATGCACCTGGTTACATAAATAAATAAAAACGATCTGTAAAAAGTAACGATGTGGAAATTGCTGTGTTTTTCTTGCATGTTTAGATTTTAATGGCTCTACATATAAGTAAAAATACATATATGTGTAAAAACCTGGAACCAATTTATAGTTTTTATGTTTTGAAGTTGAAAAAACATTAATTTTGGTTTTCTGAAAACTAAAATAAGCCTCACTTCCACTTGTAACTTACCTGATTAAGTAAATAAATAAAAAAGATCTATAAATAGTAACAACTTGGAAATTGTTGTGTCTTGTTTAGATTTAAATAATGATAAATGAAAGAACCAAACAATTTGTCTCGCATTTTGAATTAGAAGAAACTTTTATTTTACTTTTTTTGTCTATATTGAGTTGTAGATTTGTTCTCCAACACTCAGGCTGCATTTGAAGTTCAAAGTTATTTGGAGACAAAAAAAATGTCTTGAGCTGCATGAAGTTGTCCAACGCAGATGGCAGAAACATAGAATAGATGTTTGAACCTGGTGGCAAGAAGGGCTTCTTCTCAACAGTAAAAAAAAACAGAATGGCGACTATAAATTTCAGCAGGATTTATGGCTTCAGTTCAGCTAATTAGCTCCTTAGCAGTTTCTCAGGACGTGTAGTGTGTTGGTGAAATGACCTCACATGGGAACCCTGCTCGAGCAGTGACCCTAACTTCACCTCGCCCTCTCACAGCTTTTACGGCCGCCTGCCTTTAACCTCCCCCTGCCTCTCCTTCCCATCCCCGCACACCTCTTAACCTCTGTTATTCATCCTGTTTTCATCTTTCCAAATAAACCTGCCACCTGCCCTCCTCTCCGCTGGCCGCTCGCTAGCTCGGGGAGGGGGTGTGCTGTTCTGGCTCTGGTTACGGCGAAGGTGCGGCGCCGCGAGCCGAGGCTCAGCTGAGCAGGAAGCTGCTTTTGCATTTTAAAGGCTATTTGGTCGCACAGCTTCTTGTCATGAAGGTAAACGCCGCTCAGATTATTAAAATACGCCACAAAATGCGACAATGAGGAAGTGTTGCAACCTTACCTTCTTGTTTTTATTTGCAATTATCTGTTAGTGACAGAAAGATGTGCACAAAGCGATTAAATTACACATAAATGGTTGGTTTTAGCACTAGGTGCTAGATTTTAAGAGCATAAATCTGGTCTCACGCCCAGCAAGTGTACATTTGGTCAGGACTCCTGTAACACACTGGCATCCTTTGTTGCTTTTTAATCCTGAACAAATGTTTCTGGTGATTAAACCTATAAAGAAATTATAAACAGTCGGCTCAGATGGCAGCAGAACCACAAGCTCTTGGGGGCTTTTAACGTATTTTGTACAATAATCAACTGGCAACCCAGAAGCAGCAGTAAAACGTCAGGAACTTGCCAAAATTAAAAGTAGAGAGCCAATGGTTCAATGGCAGACCGGATCTGCTGGTAAAAACATTAACTAAGCAGTTTAGCTTGTAACCTGTTTTTTGCTGAATAAGCGGAAAATGCTGCGTGAGGAGAAAAAAATGTGGAGAAATAAAGTGGCACATCTCAGATCATGGTTTTAAAATCAAGCCGGTAGTTAACAGCACCATTACAACATCTTAATACCATTAAATTAGATGGAATTGGACAAGCTAGTGCATTAAAATCCAGCAGGTTTACTCAAAGTGGCTGAGTTGAGCCTAATCAGGTATTTTGTTGTTAATTTATCTTGATGTAATGATTAGCCTCTCAATCTCTGCAGTTGTGAACCACCGTTTACAAAATAAAATCAACTTGTCTAATAAATCACAGAGAAACAAAATGTGGTCAAACAGGTTTTAAGACGCATCTTGGCTTCTTTTGTTCACGTTGCAGTTTGCAGGCTTTGCAGGTTGTAAGGAAAGCTGCTAATTACAACTGAGGTAAAAAACCGAATTAACTTTTTCAGGGTGTGTAATTAAAAATCTCTTTAGCAGTTTTTTTTTGTGTAGAGTAAGAAAATACCCATCATTGTCTTTTGCTGTTTCATTAAAATACATATCTGTCTTTTCTGTTTGCTACTGATTGACCACAGTTAGCATTAGTAACCGTAAACATTAAGCTTTTGCCTTTTTAAAACACAAATATCATAGAGTCTTTTTAGCATCTTAGCTCTTAGCATAGTTAGCACATTAGTATTTGTTGCTCTTAAGGTTTTTTAAAACTTGGCTATTATGAAGTTGATATTTAAGTTACCTTCGCCATCTTGTATTAGCAGTTAGCCAAATTAGCAACTGTGAAATTAGCAACAGTAACTGTAAACATTTAGGTTTTTTAAACACATTTAGCATTGTTAGCACGGTCGGTAGTAGTAATATACACAAATATATTCTACTTTCTAAAATCTGTATTTAGCATCTTATATTAACTATTAGCACAGTTTGCAACAGTAAGATTAACATTACAGAGTTGATAGGATTGTTTGTTAGCATCTTGGTTATTTTCGTCTTTCATAAAAAAACAAAGTTTGAAACTTTTTGGTTTCAGGTTTTACAAAACAAGTGAAGCAGACAGTTATTTCACAGTATTAGTGATGTTTCCTTCCTAAACTGACAAATAGGAAATAAATGTTTTTTCTACAAGCATAATTACTCAAACCAACCCAGAATACATATTTTATCACTTCTAACATTTTGTTTCTGCTCTAAAGGTTTTCAGTTTATCTTTTGGAAGAATGCTCTTCTTCATTCCCTGCAGTACTTTTCTTTGAGACCGCTTGCCAGTCTTTTACATTTGCTCTTCATCTCCTCCTCCTCCTCCTCTTCCTCGTGTGATGTCCTTCCTCACTGTCTCTGTGAACGGAGGAGGGAGGCCGGGATGCAGAGGAGTGATTCAGTACCAGGTACTGAGAATGATCCTGGTCCGTGTTTTGGAGCTGCTGCTGTTTGGGTTGTAAAAACGTTATCCAGTGACATTTTAATCGTCAATCTGTCTCCTTTGCCCTGGCATTGGTATTAATCTGTGGGATTAAAACCCAGCTGGTTGGACTCTGCACTCGCTGACTCTTTGCGAGATGGAGCTTAATAACAGTGGGAATATTGTGTGTGATTCACTGCATGTAGACGCAGGATGTGCTTATAAGTGACAAAGAGAGTGTTTGAAGTCTGAAAAATTCAGTTTACTGCTGATATTATGGTTTGTTAGCACATCTAACAACAGGAGTTGTCCTTTTATTGGTTAACGTTTGCCTTTTCTTAATCAAAACTAATTAATTTATGTCAGACACAAGGAGTTATTGTTTGCAGTTTCATCGCTGTGATCGTTTTTATGAGCTGAGATTCTAAACAAAAACACTCAAATGTTATTCTATGTCTCCATAGGTCTGAGAAAATAACAAATCTTATCTTCTGGAAATTAGTTTTGAAAGATCAAGACATTAATAACAACTGGGAGGTTGTTATTGAGATTTTGGTGCGGGGAAAAAGAGGATTTTAACCTTTACTCCTTTGTGCAATGCTGCATTACGAGGAGCCGCATTGAAAAGAATTCTATTCATAGACGCATTTCTGTAAATGCTCCGTCATAAATACCAGTTTTCTTATGACTTGCAAAAGACCGATACGTCTTTTGAAATCAGATTGCAGAAAAAATTGTGAAATGGGTTTTCTCCAAAAGAAAAAAACAGACCCTTTCAACACATGCAAGAGTAAACACATACCTAGAAAATGTTTCATGCTTTAACATTTTATTGTTTAACAGCTAACCTCTCACATAAAATGTAATGCTAATGATATGCAAAAGTACTGCTTTACTCTGCAGCTTTTTGCTGTAAAAGACGTCTACATAATTCAACGCAGTTTTTAGAAATACTGCACTTATTAAATATTGCAGACTTTAATTATTAAAACATTTACAGAATGTACAATTTTATATGAGCGAAAGCTGAAATGTATTACCAGTAGATGTAAGCAGAGATAAGGAAGAGACGTAATGCCAAGGGATTAAGCTGGCAAAGATGGCGCTGGCACTGCTGCACTGCAGAGATCAAGTTATGTGGGGGCATGAACACAACACACAAACATACATGAAAGCACCAAACCAGATAAGCTGCAACAGTTCTTCCTGCTGTTTGCCAGACTCTAAATAATAGATAAAAAGAAACAAGAATTTATGAAACATTTCTCCACTTTGTGTTTTGGAGAAGTCCTGCAGCAAGGCTAACATTTAGCATCTGATTTATGTGTGTATTATCCAAAACTGCCGGGTCAGAGCTCGTTCTTTAATCAATATATGCTGCAAAGTGAAAGAGAAGGTGTGGGAATAACAGAGAAGCCTAAAGCAGTTATGCTAATGTCGGATTTATCCAAGAAAAACAAAGTAGTCATGGCTCTCAGGTTGAATTTTCCCACAACTTCTAACATTCTCTTTCCTTTCATTTGTGTACTTTCCAAAAATTTTCTTTTTGTTGTTGTTGTTAAAATTAATTTTCTCCATGCTAAATTAAAAAGCCCATTAATGCACACACTTTCCCTTTCTCATTAACCTTCATCCCCTCTGGCCTGCAGGTCAGCTCTGCAGCTGCTCTGAGCCTGAATTGATAATGTGCTAAAAATTAAAAGAAGCATAAATATTGTATGTATATGTGTGCACTGCAAAAAACACAAAACATCACCAACTATTTTTGGTTTACTTTCCAATACAAATATCTTAGTACATTTAGAATGAGATAAAATTTACAAGAAACTTTTAAGCAAAATATAGAAGGTTATTTTAAGTAAATAATTACTTGATATTGGTGAAAACATACTAGTACTGCTGGCAGATTATTTCACTTATAAGATGGAAAAACTGTCATACAACTAGTTCTTTTTTAAAAAAAATCAATTTTAAGAAATTATTTATTTAAAACAAGCTACTTGTAAGTATGGTTTGACTAAATTCAAGTGCAATAAGATATTTTTACCAGAAACTGGGCCAAAAAATACATCCTATTTAATATAATTTTATGTAAAATATTTCTATAATATTTTGTGATTTTGCAGTGTCCTTAAATATTTTATTATTTTAATATTGTTTAAACGTACATGAATGAGGCTCTGGTTTATGTTCTTCTAAATACTGAAATCGCTACTCTTCATCTCCCGAGAAGGACTCAAAATCACGCTAAAAATGTTTACATGAATAAAATATTACCTGCAGAGATTTGTGTTTTGTGTCTTTTCGTCTGGGGTTTACGGAGAGGTCACCCGTAAAAGCAGAGGGAGCGATGCCACAGTCGGCATACTGTCCTGGAAGAAAGGCAGGCGTGCATGTCTTTGTTGTTACAGTTGCCATGTTTGGGCCTGAAGTGGAATCCATTTCTTCTCATGCAGTCGTACAGTACATATATGTTTTCTTTTCCTTTTGTTTGCTCTCGGCAGCGGGATGATCCCTTCATGGGCACACAGGCAGTTCACTTCATTCAGGAACAGGTTTTTTTGTTCGTGACGAAGACACCAGAATTTAAACTTGTCAGCGGAAGATTATGGGGAGTTCACGCTGTCTTATTTTCTTAAGCCAGATTTTGACGTGACGCACAATAGCAGTGAATGGAGTTAACGGCACAAAAAAATACAAGTGGGTCTACAACATGTTCTCACTGTGAAAAAAAACAACGGAAATTTGAATTCCTAAATGTTACTCTTTGTGCAACACTGTGGCTTTTCTTGGGATTTATGAAGCGATCGGTCTTGACTAGTGGCGGTTGGCAAGCAACGTTTTGTTGCATTATAGCCACTGAGTTCAATGGAGCGTTGATTGAGATATAAAATCCTAGATATATTTAAGGCCGGACAGCGTGGCTGGAAAAAATATACATCAAAATATATAAGTAATTATTGATATTTTTTGTTGTTTTAAATATCTGAAATGCTGCCAAACCGTTTTCCTGTTTTTTCCACAGTTTCCTTCTGAGTTGTTTTCATTTTCTTCTTTCACTCAGTGCGGTTCTTTTTATTTTTAAACCGCTATGAGGCTCGGTGGTGAAACCTTAAACTGCTGCTGCGCAAGTTACACAACAGTTTGTTGCTAGGTAACCAAGGAGTGAGTGAGTTGCTAGGTAACCAAGGAGTGAGTGAGTTAGTTGATGTCACCGACTTTGCTTGGCTGACTATGAGAGGTTGCCTACATCCCCCAGAATGCCGTGCGGTTCTGGCTCAGAGTTAAGTGAAAGTATTGAAAATTCTATTATTGTATTTTCTATTGATATTGATTGTGTGTATATTGCAATATAGCTATTAATTTACTGCTCAGCCCTACATATATTTGTAAATCACTTTATTATATATATATGTACCCATAAGGAGTCATTAGCAGTTGCTCTTGAGACAATATTTAATATTCCTTTAGGATCATTAAAGTTGTTTTTAATTTGAATTTGACCAGTTCTTTCACCGTCTAGACCATCAGTGTCGACAGTCGTCTGACGTCATCACATTTTCAGCCCGACTCGGCGTGGAAACCCAGTGAAGTAGGAACTAAAAATAGAAGCCACTGCTATGTAACTTGTGGAAAACCCCAATAACCAAGCGGAGCCACGGCGAGTAGGTTCTACCGATGTGAATACATGCAGACATCTTTTCACTTTTTACGGTTCAACCACAGTGTGACATGGGTTGACGGAAGACAGCGTCAACTTTTCTGTGTGTATTGACTGAAATTTTACTTGAGGCAAGGTAGTCATGCTCTACAATGCATCCATTCATTGAGCTTGTGTCCACTAAGGAGCAGTCAAGGACATGAACTTTGTTTATACTTACATGGAGCATTGTAAATATAGGTGGTTCTTCTAGTAACACAGTTGTCACATTGACCACTAGTCTCTATTTTGGTACATTTGAAGGATTTTTGGTTAAAATTATTCCATAATATATAGTTAGGTTTTATGACTGAATAAGTAAATATTATGTGAAGAAATGTCGGGATGGACATTAAATCAGTAACAATATGTATCACAATAGACTCATAATCAATATCAATAGATAACAGAACAGATAATCACTGTTCTATTATCTATTGATATTGTGTGGTTCTGGTCTTTGATCCAGAACCACATAGCATTCTGGGGGATGTAGGCAGAGGAAAGGCTTTAGTTGCTTAACTTCTCACAGCCAGCTAAGCAAACTTGGTGAAATCAACTGACTCACTCGCTCTTTGGTTACCGAGCAACTCACTCTCTCTTTCGTTACCTAGCAACAGCCTGGAAAGTAACTGGCGCAGCAGCAGTTTAAGATTTCACCGCTGTGCCTCATAACGCCTCAAAAATTAAAAAAAGCAACTGTGAGTAGAAAACAGTAAGGGTCATGCCACCAGTTTGGCAGTATTTCAGATATTTAAAACAAAAAAACAAATCAATAAGTGTCGATATCGACTGATGTGATGTATCACGCATGTCACGTATTTTTCATCCGTATAGTCTACAAGAAAAGTGAGAAAACAAAGAATGATGTTAAGTTAGGAGTAACTTTTGGGAAGTTTTGTTACCTTATTGAGTGATTTAATTAAAGTTTATTTGCCTTGAAGTTGGAAAGCTGTGTGTTCCTGGCAAGATTTTCCACCTTTAGGGAGAGCAGCTTGTCCTCCATCCACCTCAGACCTCATCAATTCTCAATCCCAAAGACAATTAGGACAATCCAATAAGCTTTACTCTAATGCCGACCTTATGCCAAGCCTTGTGGCTGCCTTTCTGTGACTGCGCTTCCATGACTCAAGATAACTAGCCCCACATAAATAAAATGTCCTCAAACTGGACGCAGCAGAGGCGGAGTAAATTGATAAACTAAGCTAAGATTTAGAGAGGGGAAATGGGAGCCGCGTCTGCGTGGAATTGGGATGAGGTTTCAGGGATATTCTAAGCACGCAGCGATAGTTTTCGCCCAGCTGTTACTGTACGGGGCAAGCACGGGGCTTTATATAAATCAAGGGACTGTCACACGATTTGTTTGACTGAATGGAGAGCTCAAGGCATCACCGCGACTACATCTACATGGAACCGCAGGGATCGGGTTACAGAAACTAGTATTCTCCCACTTCCAACTAAGGCTGTCACCCAAATGGCCCTGCCAGTTGCTGTGCCCTTGAGTGAGACAGCGCCCCACTAAGCACATGTCGATCTGGGGATTACATTCAGGGGTTTAGGAGGGGAAAGGAGGACGTAATCTGAAACTGTTGTGTCTTGTTGCTGTGCACTTTTCTTAATGCTGTGCTATCATGCAGCGTGCAATGGTATTGTATGACCACTGCCCGAGGAAGTTCATCTGTGGAAACTATTTTTGTCTCGCCAGATGAGAGCTGCAGCATGTTTTGTATCTTCCTAATTTCATTAGTGCTTTTTAGAGCCACAGCAGATGTGAGTGGCTTACATTTTAGCCCTCCATAACTGAGTGTGTGTGTGTGTGTGTGTGTGCTTCCTAAAAGCATGAAATATTTACAGACTTGGCAAGATTACATAAAGTGAAGCACCCTAGCTCGCATTTATGCTCTCAGCAGCGTAACATTCTCCTGTGTATAATGAATATAAACCATGCATCTACAAGGCATTTAGCTGCAGCTCCAGGAAAGAAAAGAAAACTCTCAAACCATTCAAACCATCTGTTTATGAGTTTGTCAGAAGCTTATTGTCAAACTTGTTTAGTTTAATGGATTGTGCCATGTCACAGAGCCAAGATAAACAGTTCCCATCCATACAGAAGACGAGATGCCACATTGGCTTCATTGCTGAGAAACATTATGTCACTGCAGCCGCCATTTTGTGAGTGGCAAGTTTGCTAGGAAAGTGAGGATATTTTTTGTGTCTTTTTATTTCTTTGATTGAAGTTAATTTACAATATCTGCTCATTAAAAATCAAAATACAACCACTCTAAAACAAATAGACTGCATTTAAACTGATCCCTAAAAATACACCAAGCAACTTTGTTAAATATAAACATTTTAACCAGACGTATTAAATTGTAGTTCGTTGAGCTTTTAATTTTTTAAAGCTAAACTAAAAGGAGCTTTAGACATTTATAAGCATACTAGAGGGAGACATTATTTTTAAAAACTAAAACAATGACATCCAGTGGAACTGAACTCATATTTTCTCCATTATAAAGACTGGAACCAGCAGCACTACTCAATCTATGATGCACAAACACAAACTTTGTTTTGTTATTATTGCTCAAATAGTTTTATATTTATTTTTAACAAATAAACTTCAGATCATTTTATGATCTGAAGTTTGCAGACTTATTGAATGAGATGGCAGCTGTTAATAAAAAACAATCCTTGTTTCCATTAGATACTCAAATTTATCTTGGTATCGATCATATTGTATCAACTTTTAACCCTAAGATACACAAAGATACAAACATACTTTTACACACACTGATATTATTATGAACGTATCTCAATAAATTTATATAGTCATCAGTTTGCATAATTTATTTGTGTGGAATATAATTAAAAAGCGTAAAACCGCTCAGTCAAGATGTAAACTTCAAAAACTGTCTTATGTTTTACAGAAGTAAATTAATTGTTAATTTAGATCTATATGTAGCTTTATGATTAAAATCAGGCCTGTTCCAGTTGGGTTTGGTGATTTAATGACACAAACATGTAAGATAAATATTTTCACTAACTTTTGTTACATTAAAACACAAGGCAGCCATATTGGATTGGAGATCACATGTTGTACTAGAATATCTGCCATTATAAATCAGAACTAGGCCTTCCAGGGAGAACCTCAATATTTACCGCCCTCTCTAACTTACTCACATCAACAGATTTAATATTTTTATTATTACCATGTTTTTTGGCAAGGCTGTCGCTTGAGTTGTGGCTGTTTGTCAAATTGCCCATTTTTCTTTTAACTTATAAATTTTAGGTTTGAAATTGTTCCAATCTGAGGGTGAAGCAGCACCGAGAGCCAGATTTATTGTTATTTTTACTGGGAGTCTGAAGGGACACGCTCTTATTAAGCTAATTACAACCTGTCAGACCTAAAACGTTTTTACAGCCATCATGCTTTGACTCGATTCTTTCACTAATCCATGTGAGTAATCTTTTTCATAAGTCGTCTCTTCTGCGTTGGACACATTAGTTTTATTCTGTCTTTTGTGCATTATGTAAAATCTTTTTTTTTAAATGTAATATAACCAATCAGAGGCAAATAATTGTGCCTCTTTTGTTGGAAGACTTTAATTTATTTATTTTTGATTTGAAATTGCTTTTAATAATCTGTTTTCTGAAGCTCTACCAAAGTAAAAAAGGGTTTGCACTGCACAGACACTTAACACTACCAAAAATGAAAAAAGCCTCAAGTTGTTATTCAGCAGGTTGGATAAACAGCAGGATCTCCATTCAGATGTTGATGTGTTTGCAGTGAGCCGTGTGTGTGATTATAAGTCACGCTGGCATGGAAATTGCCAAGGCCTTGTGCTTGTACAGTATTGGCTTGCTGTTATATAGCACTAATTAAAAAATAATGCATGTCTGCTCTTGCCCATCTGCTATTAAACCCTGTTTAGCCCACAGGTTTGCTTTGAACTGCTCCCTCATTACTGCTTCTCAAAGAAATATCATACAATAGCGAGTTGAAAAGGGCAATGCTTGAATGGAGTCTGAAAGGGGAGGCTGTACTTGGCCTTCAAATACACATTCCTTCGGCTCAGTGCTTCCTCTGTGGTCCCCCGCTTCTGGCCCACTCCCCCTCCCACTCAAGACTCAGTTCCCACAGGGGACTCAGCCAAAGCAAACTCCTCAGAGGAAGTCTCCCTCTCCTTCCAGTGTGAGGGGAAAGAAAGGGATGCATGTCCAATCCGGGCCCTGTGGGACTCGCGAGGCGGTAGGATGTGCGGGGAGGCTGTTATGGCTCCGCGGCCGTGCTGCGTCTATGATGTGGTGGTGAGTAAAGCCTGTGCGGCTGCTCTCCTGTGAGGTCAGTGTCATATTTAGCCAGCAGGTCCCTTGTGGTGTCTGGGAGTGTCTGTTTTCTGGCTCTATTATGTCTAGTGCTCACAGCCTTCCTGGAGCTGGAAACCTCAGGGTAGAAATAGTACCAGACGAGCAGACATCCTTTGTCAGGAAAACAGCAGTCACGTCAGTAATTACAGAGTCTGATTACAGCGTCCCGGCAGCTCTTAGAATACCACTGGCCTGGACCCAAAGACAGGTGAGGGGTCGAGTCACCGTTGAGTGGGACGCAGTCTGGAGGAGGTCTGGGTTAAAGGATTTAACCCACAGTAGCAAAAACAAACACGGAGCTTTGTGTGTGAAAGGTGTGTGAAGTGGCAACTGGTTAGACAGGTGGAGACATGAGGGGAGTGTCCCGACAAATATGCACACCTCATGAAGCGCTAAGCCTGCACTTGTAAATACAAAGCAAATAAAAACGGGTATTTATCATTGTGTATGTTTAACTGGAGTTATTTATTAAACAGCCGTTAAAACTATTTCCAGTTATTTTATGTTTACATTGTGATTTGCTCTGATAAAATAGAGTTTGGTAGGTTTCACAATGGACATACATTTTGTGTGGGTATATTTTAATCATATTTCAGATTAAGAAATCATTTTAAGTCTCTTTATTTGTCTGCCTGGGGAGAAATTGGCAGAGTGAAGACATCTAAATAAATTATTTAGTGTATAATAATTTACACTAATATACAAATATATGCAATATATATTTGTATATATATACATTATATATATATATATATATATATATATATATATATATATATATATATATAGAATATATATTTGTATATATTTTTCTGGAATAAAAAATATATATACAATAGTTTGTGATTAAGGCATGACATGTTACTAAAATAGAAATATGAAACTGCTGAGCTCAGCTTGCTAGCCAGTTTGACTTTAGCAATTGCTAAAGTCAAACTGTAGGTGTTGCTAAGCTATCTAAAATGGATATAAACTTAAATTTTTTAATCTATTCTAACAGGTTAAATGTTTCCTTGGCAACCACAGTTAAGATGTGCTGTTTTTCAGTAACAACTACCTTAAAATGTTAGCTACCAAGCAAATTGGTAGCATTCCTACTAAGTTAGCTAAATATGGTTTTAAATTGCAACGTTTTAAATTTGTTTTAGCAGTAGGGCATATTAAAGATTTTCTTGAAAACCACAGCTAAGTAACGCAAACGCTTAACCAGTGAGTTTGTGTTTTGTATTACTGTGTAGCTAAATTAGTTAAAGCTGTACACAAGCCAAAATTCTTGCTCTGAAACAGAAACTTTCTGAGCCACAAAATCTTATATCTCTTAATTTTTATCAAGCTGATACATTAATTCACAAAATAACTATTTAGAAACGGCACACTTCACCCTGAACACACAATTCCTACTGGGTGTAGCTTTATGTTAACCATTTGCCAGATTTGAACAAAGATTATCAAGAATTTAATCTATGTTTAAGTTTTAAGTGGTTCTGTCTCACATGCTTTAGCTGGATATTGACTTATAACTTATACTAAATAACATAAATGCCGCTTCTGGATTGGCTGCTTTGATTGGAAATGCTAGCCAGTAGCGTTTCAAGTAGCATTAGTATTTCAACTTCTAAACTTGCATTTTCTTTTGAATATTAAAATATAAGCTCTAAATCTTTAGACTTACATTTAGTTACATTTTTATTTAAGTAAAATAAAAATATAGCTAGTTCTGGTTAGCTGACGTATGAGACATCACCAGAGGAATAAGTGCATCAAAACTTTTAGGAGGGACATTTTTATCGTGATTAAGTGATGATGGAATATAACCATGACATATTGCCTAGTCTGGCTATTAAAAACTCACATTGGATAAAATGTTAAATAATTTTAATGACTAATATTGAACATCCTCCTGAATTCCTTTTTACAGTGCGTATGAGACATTTTTGTCTTTATTTTAGGTGTGCTGTGCCAGACCCAACGTACCACCTCCACCTCCGTCAGACACACATGCTCCTATGAATACACACACCCTCCCACATGCACATACGTGTCTACACTCCTTTAACCACCCACCTGACCACACGTCCCACTCACAGCTGCATCTACACACACACACACACATACGCAGACACACACAGAGCGTGGCCTTGTGTAGAAAACCATTCTAGACGTGATTCATTACCAGCCAGGCTTCTCGCGAAATTTCTATTTTTAGGTGATTACAGCAAAGCAGCGATAAAGATTTTCACAAACACACATAAACCTCCAGGAGTGTTTCATTGAGGATTTCTGAAGGGAAGTAATCATTTCTCTTGAATCGCACGCGGGGAGAAGGGAGTGTTGGCCCTTCCTGCAGGCAGGATGTCATAGTAGTGAGTAAGAGAGCGGGAAGCAGGTCTGTGCTGGCCTGACTAGGTAAATATATCCTCTGTCTGACAAGTGCAGACCCGAGAGCTGTGAGCAGGTTAGCCGTCCTGCAGCTTGCAGAAACGCCACAGTTTTTACAGGATTCAGCACTTTGCATCCAGACGGATACTTTAACTCCTCCCTGGTTTTGAGAATGCCCTCGAACTGCACATGACTCTGCAGTTCTGCGTCAACCGTACGATCCCATCTGCAGTCAGATCCGACTGCAATTACTTTAATTGGTCTTCCTCCCTGTCTGCCTTTGGACTGCGGTGTCTCTGTGGTTCAGGGAGTCGATCTGCTCCACCTGACGGCGCCTCTTCTCCTTGGCAGGCAGCAGTGTAGCCCTATGCTGGCTGCCAGCCAGGCCAGCTTGAGTGTCTGCTCAGCTCAAAGGCCCGCTCACACACAAGCGCACAAACACACACACAGATGCAGGCATGCCAAGCCCAGAGATTGAATGCTTACACAGACGCATCTTCCATCCTCCTTGCCTCACTGTGGCTCTATAATTTGTTCCCTTTCCATGACCGTCTCTTATTTACTGTGGGAAGGAATTCTGAAACATCTCTTCATGTTCTGACAAATCTGTGTGCCTCACATGAATAACACCTTTTAAGTCACAGGGCAGTAGTTTTTAGAAGTTGCAGGCTCTTGAAATATCCACTGTACTCTGTGATGTAATGTGTGCACTTCATCTCCGCGAGGATGTCGATGATTAAACCTCCACTCTGCCTCTCTCTGCAGTCCCCCAGCCCGATCCCGGCCAAGAGGGCCAAATTTGACAAATTACAGTCTCCGCCATCTGACAAAGACAGGAAGCCTGACTGGTTGCAGTCCATGTCCAAGTCTGCACACAAGGTTTGTAAGCTTTACAGCATCTTAAAAGAAAGTATTTATAACCCATGAATGTTTTTTAAAAATTCTGTCAGCTAACCTTTGTTTCATGATTAATGTGACAGTGCAACAAGAAAGTAGGAAAATGATGCATGAAGTATTGCAAACAAAACTGAAGCATGTGGCATCCATTTGTGTTACTCTGATACCCCTAAATATAATCCAGTTTCAGAGATTGCATTAAAAAGTCAAGTAATTAGTGGCTAGACGAAAAACTGTCCCTCAAGTTATCATGATTAAACTTTAATACTGTCATTTTGAGACCATTTTCATGTAAATAAAATAATATAATAATGTGAAGTTGCCCTGTCAAAGACTAATAAACTTTAATTTTGTAAAGTGTAATCCACAATGAAACTGGAAGATACTTTACCAAAGTAAAACACAACCAAAACAAGAAATAAAAATGAAAAAAAACCAAAATACAATTGAAACCGTATTAAAAAGTCTTTAAATTCTCCTAAATCATCAGAAAACCATCAAGCTCATTGTAATTTATCATGTGATTAATTGATTAATTGCTTACTGCAAGAGACTTACATGTTTCATTTGTTTGGTGGTGAAATAACTGTAACTCATCTTGAACGCACCTCCTCCATGACGAAGCACGGTATTGGCAGCATCATGCTTCAGCAGGAAGAGCGAGGCTGTGCTAAACACAGGGAAATGCTGGAAGATAACCTGGTTGAGTTCGCAAAAGTTTTCCTTCCAGCTGGCCGGGTTCTTTCAGGTGTTTTAAATCCATGAGAATCCTGGAATTTTATTCAGATGTTTTCAAGGTTTGGAAAGTGCTTGATTTCTCTATAAAGTCCTTGAAAGTGTTTGATAATCAAACTGCACAGATTTTTATTAATTTACAATCTAACATTTGATTAACAGTCTAAAATTGGAAAACTCTATTTTCAGCTGAAAACAAACATTTTCACTTTTTTTTTTCTCGCTGTTGAAGTTAAATTCGACTAAACTCTTATTGTCTAAGGTTACTTAAAATTACCTAAATTATTTCTATTTGCTGAAAGCCAGAAAACTTAGTAAGAACATTTATATTTAGAGAATCTTTATTCTCTAAATAAAATTATTATTTATTCCTAATTTGTCAGCAACTTATTGATTGTGTAATTGATGTAAAAATTGACTTTTTTGTTGAATTGTTCCGATGTGTTTGAGAGACACTTAAAAACATAAAATTTTATTTTATTTTAGTTTACCTCATCCCTGCTGCAGAACGTAGAATACTGATACATTTTTAATAACAGTAATAAATCAGATCACTTAATAGTGAATTGAAACTGTCTTTTCTTTAGTTCATTTGTGCTGTTTTATCTCCAAAAGTGGTGCTGGAAAAAGTTTAAAATGCTTGAAAAGTGGTTGAATTTTACTGTGAACGATGCAGCAAAAGGTGTTTTTTAAAATTTTCTCAGTTGAACACAGCTGTTTGTCTCCCATGTCTCTGTTTTGCACTCATCAGTGTTGATCTGTAAAATCTCCGTTGAAGTCGTGGCTGCAGCATGACAAAAGGCGAAACAGTTAAAGGGTTATGAATCCCGTTTCATGGCAATGTAAAGCTTAAAGATCACAAGACTCACTCTCCTTTCAGTCATTTCATTATCATATATGTATGACCTCCAATTATATGGTGGTGTTTAAAATAGAGCGGCCTTTGACTGCGTTCTCCATGACTGGTTTAATGTTCTTAGTTCACAGAGTTTAAACGAAGTTGTTTTTTTTACTCTCAATAGGATCTGAAACAGGTCCAGCTGAAACAGAGGCCTTCTGCTTTCCGCCCCTGGTCTCCAAAAGCCGTGGAAAAGGAGAAACCGGTACCTCACAAGGAAGCTGAGAGGTGAGTCCTCTAAACAGGTCTGTTTTAGTGTGTGCGTGTAAAATACAGAATATTTGATTTATGCATACTTTCTCCACAGACCCACCAATAGGAATCGTGAGACTCTGGTTTCTCCTCCGCTCCATCCCAACGAAAGCCACGTTTCAGGATCCAAAAACATTTCCATAAAAGAGCCACACAACAGCAAACCGACCCATTCGATGTGTTCTGGTCAGGCCGAGGACATGGACACCGACGGGGAGATCGACGTGGACGACTGCGATGACGGTAGGCTAAAAAGGAAATAAGTTCAGCATTACACAATCAGTCCACGAAGAGACTTTTTTTGGTTGCAAGTGTATTTCATTGTAAGCAAATAGATGAATCACAGAGCAGCTAGTGGAGAGCGAGTCCAGAACAACTGCGCCATCTGGTGTTGGAAAGAAGAACTAAAAGTTTAATAAACAAGAAACTTGTTGGGGTTTTTTTTGTTGTTCTAATATTGCTCTAATATTTTCTGCCACATTCCTCTGAAATCTCTTCAGGTCCAGTTCCAGCTTCCTCACTGACCTCACCTCTAGTGGCGTACGGCGGCATTTCTCAGAGCCTGTCTCCCCAGAGGCCTCCGCAGGCCCAGGAACTGGCTCCCTGGCAGTCGGGGCCGGTTTGCCCAGAGATAGAGGCCATGAGGCAGATGCTGTATGCAGGGATGGAAACCAGAGAGGCCAGGGAAAAGGTCCTGCAAGAGATCGTCCGGATGAGAGTGAAGCAGGAGGAGAAGCTGGCAGCTGCCCTGCAAGCCAAACGCAGCCTGCAGCAGGTGACTCCTCGCCTTATAGTTACTTTGTGAGACATAAAATAAAGTATTCCATGCTAACAACTCCTCAATAAATGGAGCTTTTGTTGCAGCAGCACAAAGGTGATCTATTATTCCTCCTTGAGATGGTTAATGAAGCTCTATGGGCTACAAAACATTACACTTTATGCACAAAATTATTCTTAGATAATGAGATTTTAGTCTAGTCAGTTCAGCTTATTTTGAGCTCTTTGTCTCTTTAAATCAAATAAGCTGCTGCAGGCCACGCCCCCCAACTCAACGTTTACACTCACATGTAAAGATGGTTGGAAATATACACACAATTATACAACTGTACATCTTTGAAAAGCATTAGTAGAGCCTCCTGCACAACCACCAAGACTGTAACAAGTGGTTTGTGAGTAGTAAGTCAACAACCTACAGCAGTAAAACCAAATATGCTGGAGCGATGCTTATGTTGCTAGGTGACAGGCAGGGTTAGGTTGGATTTCCTAGGTAACGGTGCAGTGTGACTCAAAATTTGGGGGATTTTGAATCACACTGCACTCAAAATCAACTCCTACAAGCAGTTGGTCTGTTTGTAGGAGCAGAAATCCAAATGAAAGTATAAAAACTTGTAAAAAGTTAATTTTGCATAATGTGTCCCTTTTAAAAAACACTCTAGGAAATAACTCGTTTAAATAAAAGCTGTGTTTGTCTAGAAGAATTGTTTTTTGTGACTGATGAACTATTCCTCTTTTGATCTGGTTGCGGGTTTTGGATCAACGATATTAAATATAAAGCTGACCTACTTTCATTAAACTGGAAATGGGTCAGATTTATATTTAAAATCTCCTTGTCCTGTTGAGAATTGGACTTCTGTGCAACGTCATATAAAAACCCCAGGGAAACATGAGATCACTAGTTTAAAGTTCCTTTTGATCTAAATCAGGGTTCCAACATGTTTGTCCAGTTAGCCAAATTGGCAGCTTGAATATCTCAAAAAATGTAATTTTTTAAAAACTACAATCACCAAGTGAATAATTTAACCTACTCAACAGTTAACTAAGCACGGGCTACTTTAATTAAACAAATTGATTAATCAGATTTTGTGTACGAATGGGATCATAGATCCAAATCTTCAAACGGTTTTTGCATGTTTTTCTTGTTAAATAAAAGGAATCTAGAAGAACATTTAAAAATATTCTCAGTAATAAAAGCAGGATCTAGTTCAGTCTTCATTTGAAAACACTTGCTGTATTTAGCCGTGTTTTAATACATCAATTAAAAGCAGATTTTTGTGCACCAAAAATCAAGGCGTACTTTAGAGTATAAGTCAATAAGTAAATGTGGAAAGCTTGTAAAAGATGATTACTTTGTGTTGTAACATTATTATAAGAAGATTTTAATTTAAAAGTCGTAGTCTTGCCCTAATGTGTTCAATTCTTTCTTTAATTCCTCACTTTGAACACCCTTGTCCTAAAATGTGCATTTTATGTAAATTTAATGGGTAAATATCTTATCCAGACTTTCTGTTCAGCTTTTAAAAGTAAAGTCTGTTGTATGTATTTGGTGCAAAAGGCATTTAGGAAACAATTATTTCTTTACATTTTTCCCAATACAGCATAGATCTCTAATCAGGTTTTTCAATTTGAGATTATGCAACTTTTGATAAGGCATCTGTTTATAAACACACCAAGCCGGTGTTAACAAGCCTAAAACTTTGTGATTTTTTTTTTTAGGAGCTGGAGTTTGTGAGGGTGGCTAAGAAAGGCCGCCTGCGCGACGCCATCGAAGCCAAGCGCAACCTGCGGAAGGAGATAGAGCGCCTCCGTGTGGACTGGGAGAGGAAGATGAGGGACGCAGAGGAATCCTGTGGGCGGCTGAAAAGAGAGCTGGACAGAGAGAGACAAGTTCGAGTTTGCGACCAGGGCTGTGAGGCTGAACGTCTTCGAGTCAAGTACTCCACTCAGGTATGCAACGCTCATGGTTATAGTTGTTGTTGAGAAACTGCTGAGCAACTACGGCAACACCACTTGGTCAAATTAGTTTTAATTTGTTGAACAGAGCAGAGTTTGAAAATCACAATGAAATGAACGAGTACCAGAACGCCAAGAAGAAAAGTGTAGGCACGTGTTTTGCCCATATCTATTTCAAATCCAGATATGTTAAATTATTGCTTTATTAATTCTAGGAACATTTTCCAAGTCTGAAAATAAGAATGTTTTCTAAGCTGCTGAGGATAACAAGGCTTATATTACAATATCTATATTACAATAGACACGTGATCAGTATCAATAGATAATACAACATAATCAATAGCCATCACTACCTCAATAGCTCTTTGAAGAATCATAATTAATATGAGTGACGAAGATATTTAATTTCCCTTTGGGGTCAGTAAAATATTTGTGAATTTGTATTTTAAGTGAACTCCTCTCCAGAACTGCAAGGCATTCTGGGAGATAAAGACTTTAACCGCTCATTTTCTAACAGCCAGGCTGGTGGCATTAACTCTTCTGGTTACCTAGCAACTCGCGCGTTCCCTGGTTACCTAGCAACGAGCTGTTGAGTAACTGGCGCAGCAGCTGCTGGAGGTTTCACTGCTGTGCCTCATGAAAGGCTTAAAAATAAAAAAATAAAATTGTGGAAGCTGGATGAAACAGGAGAGGTCACGCCACCAGTTTGGAAGTTTTTCAGATGTTTAAAACAAACATTTAATCAATAATTATCTATATCGACTGATATGAAATGTTTATATCATGTCAAGTTTATCAGACAAATTTTGCTGCATTTTTTCAATCTTTTTCTATTCACAATATTTGAAAAAGAAAAAAAGAAAGGTAATGTGTTTACTAATTGATTTAACAAAGTTTATGCATGTGTGGGTTTTTTTTGTTGCGCAGATCGAGGAGCTGCACGTGCAGCTACAGCAGGCGGAGGCCGACCGAGAGCAGCTGAGGCAGGAACTTCAGCAGGAGAGAGAAGCTCGACAGAGCCTGGAGAGCGTGGTGAAAGACCTGCAGAACCAGCTGGCCCTGCAGGCCAGCACCAGTCCTCCCAGAGAGAGCAAGGACGCACACAAAGACGCAAAAAGCCAAACCACACAGTCCAGCAGAGGGTCCTAAACATGCACATGTAAAAAAAAAAAGAGAGAAAGAAAGAAAACTGGACAGAGAGACTCAATTGAAAGGAGCTCCTGTTGGGGAATTAAAAAAAATTAATAAAAAGTCACTTTTGTAGAGGAAATAAATCTGTCATATATGATATGTTATAGTATACATCAATATTATTATGAGAATATGACAAAAAATCACTACATGAACTGGAAAGAAGCATGAGCATGTAACAGAGTGAAGCTATGAGAGACTTGTTCAGCGACAAACACACACCGTTCCAGCGAGCCGTCCTCCTGGCGCTGCCCCAGAGTTTTGGTTTCGGTTATAAGCTATTCTGAGAAACACAGCAACACAACACTACTTGAATATGAAGGGAAGGAACCGGCTGCCACTGGTGGAACGGGAGCGGACGACGAGCGTCTTCGTGCCACTCGGAGGTGTCACTGCGGACCACTGGAAGATTACCACTACTTACCTTTAGGCATCTGCTCCACTTTCAGAAACATTTGGAGCATTTTAAGGAAAACTTCTCGCTCAGTTCCACCAGCAAGAGAAAAAAAACACAACCGTATACGAACATATATAGCAGCTTATCTACCTTTTGTATTTGATATAAACCTGAAGTATTGGCAGTTCTTCGGTGGGCGGCCTTCATGCTCACCATTGTTTATCTCCTAGGTATTTTATGTAAGTACTAGTTTTTGTTGCTCATTGTGGTTTTGTTTTGTTTTTCACTCCCAAGCCATGCAGAGGATTTTTTTTTTTTTTTTTTTGGTTTTGTTTTGCCCACTTTAGTTTACAAAAGTAAAACAAAAAACACTCCTTTAAAGAAAAGAAAGTCCTAAACAGCTGTTAATGTTATAAAATGGTACTTATGACTTTTTAAGTAATTTATAATCTACAATAATTTGCTGCCTATTGAGAGAAAGCGATCTTTTTTTTTTTTCTTTTTTTTTTTTTGGTCTCCAGTTTTAGGGCTCTTAAATCAACAGTGGCTGTATGAAAAACATTTTTACATATATACTAAATATGAATATCTATTTTTTTACTCTGAGAAAAGTAATTGCACTTTTTAAAGACAGAACCTAGCATTGTACTCCCTGTTACATTTTTAGAATCAGAAAGTAACACGAGCTCTGAAATTAAATTCACTTTTCCCTTAGTATAGCGTCTGATGTAAATACAGTATTGTAAATAAGATGTTTGTTGGTATGGTATGTTTGCTTGCCCCAGACTTAAGTTGATTATGCATATTATTTTTCGTTCTTACTTGAAACCAAAAAAACAGAGAGACTATTTGAATTTGCAGAACTGTAATTTGATTGTTGCCCCAGCTGCAGGGCACACACCAAGCTGGGTAGATTTATCGATTTAAACTGTTCGTAGTTGTGAGTTTCTCTCACCAAAAGAACTTTAAAACCTTTCACTTGATATTATAGATGAATTATTTGATGAATTATAGAGTATATAGTACACCTCTGACCAAAAACTCACAAATATATGATATATTTCTCAGCACTCCGTCACAGATTAACTCAGACCTTCTGATGGTTTTTTTTTTTGGTGCTCTCACGTGTAACAGACAGGAAACACTTTCATGTCTTATCATTACGATACCCTCACTCAGTATTTGTTGGGTACAGTATAATAGCGGTATCCGTGTTATTTGCTGATGCTCCTGTACTTTTCTGGGGCCTGGAAGTGGGTTTTCACTGGCCTCTTGTTTCAGTGTTTTCCTTTTCCTTTCCGAAAACTTGTATAATACCCATTAAAATTTAAATCAGTTCTACTCAGTTCAGTTTGTTGTGCTTGTTTGTTTCTGTTTTCTTTCAAATCCAAACTGATTTTGGTATGATTTAACTTTTTGTCCTTTATTCTTGATACAACAAATCAAATTTAGTGAGATTCAATAGCGAATAAATTGTATTTTGAGATATTTTATTGGACAGTTACCAAGTTATAAGTATAATAATTATAAAGCTAAGCGTTCATAATACTGTGTGTTTTAGCTTGTTGTTAGCTATAGAGACAGGATTGTTATGGTACACTAATTGACTCACCACTCACCCGGCAGAAACAAGTCGACAGCCGTTTAATGCTTCTTTTTGATCCTAATTGGAAACAAAATGTTTGCACGTTTCCAGGCTTTTGAAAACTTTCTTTCGTCTCGTCTAGCATGAGGCCTGCAGCACCAGATAGTTATGTCGATGGTCTCAACGCCAGATAAATCCTCAAGATTAAATGACAAGTCTTTTTTTACCTAGACAATAATGATGCTAAATATAAGCGGATTTTTTCGAGATATCTCATTTCTTCCAGCCCATTTAGGGTGAACTAGCTGTGATCCGTTTTTCTCTGTTTGGAACTGGAGAAATCCACTTCTGGACCCCCTTTGAATTTCGCGCGTCATCCGGGTCGCGTGTCTGAAACCCATCAAAATGTTGGCTTTGATCTTTTGTGACCAGATCACTTTTTCAGATGATGAATATTGTTCAGAAAGTTATAGGTGAAAACTCCAAATAGCTATGAATTATGTCTCAATAATATTTTGTCTAGTGTGCAGGAAGATAATTATGATATGAAGTAATGCTATTGTTTCAAAAAGCATGTAATGCAGCTCTGGAAACAATTAAGAGACGACTGCACTGAACCCCTTTGAAAACCTCACAGTTATTATTCCACTAAATATTGATTTCTAAACTTTTTCTGAGTGAAAACATTATCATTGTTGTTTATAAATGAATATAACATACCTGTAAAAAGTAAAGTTTCAAAATCACAAAAAATGTTCTAACATTCTGATAGTTTTAAATCACTTCAAGAAGAGAAAGCACTGAGAGTGACCAGAGTTTTCTCCTACCTCCTGCTGCTCACTGTCAACCAGCTGGCTGAAAGAAAACTGCAACGCATTTTTTTTTCCATCTCAAATCTAAATTTGAATGTTTGTAAAAACAGACAGTTGTGGTGTGAAAAGCTCCACTTGTATTTTTTGTTCCTTTGAGTCAATAATGTTTTGAAAATCGAGCCAGCAAGCTACAAGAGGCGATTCTGCAAAGCAGATGACTGAACAAATTAGCTAATCTTCTCAATATAAAAACCAGAAATGCAAAATAAATGATAATACCTACTTAGTAAGGAATAAAGCTAGTACAAAACTACAACATTTTATGTGTTTATTCTATATTTTGCTTGAGTTTATGTATTAAATGTGAATTTAAAAAAAATAAAACTCAATTTTTGCTCCTTTACTTTAAGTAAAAGCAATTAGATCATGTTATATTTTATTGTTTATAGTTTGAGAGACATTTAAATAACAGAACTGCACATCATCCTATTGCCTCTAGAGGGAAATCCTTACTCACAGTTTAGGATAAAACATTTCCACCTTGTTTGCACCACCTACCAAACCCTAAGTCTCAAGTCTTTGTTTTGCATTTTATTATCTTCAGGTTTCTAAATGTGAAGACGCTCACGCTCAATTTAAGCTGTAAATTGAGCGCGTGAAGCCCTCCGGTCCCAGTTTCCCTCCCCAGGAGCTTACTGGCTTCACAGAAAATCCCTCTATCAAGACCAGGCTGAAGCCTCACTGCAGGATTACAGCTTGAGAAAGATTTAGAGACTCAAACAAGTTGCACACTTCCTCACTGAGAGCACTCTGCAGGCGGCAAAAGTAAATAAAAGGAGGAACCCATGGATGAAGCACCGGATCCTGACTGAATGAACTCTGCTCATGTGGGGAGACTGATGGGAACAGGAGGACATGCTGCAACTTTCTGTTGGAGACAGGAGGAAGGTATGTCCATGTTTTGTGAATGGGACAGGTGAGCCGGAACCAAATGTATAGTTCAGAGATGAACCACAGGCCTGCAGCGATGGCTCCACCGTCTCTGGGCCAGAGCCCACCGCTGTCCTCCCGGACGACCCCGAAGAAGACCACCTTCCAGGCTCTGGGGTCATCCGGGATGTTCTCCCCCTCACGGGCCAAACGGGAAGCCAAGCGGACCTCCAGCCCCGTCAACTCGCCCACCCACTCCATCATGAGCTCGCCCAAACTTTGGCAGAAAGCGTCCGTCTCCAGACTGGCTGAGGAGTTTTTCTGGATCGGCGGCAGTGTGGTTGCACAACCCAAATGGAGGCTGGGGCAAATAGGTAAGCCTCCACTAACCTTTTGGGAACAATTCATCCTCCAGACATATTCTGGATATGTACTTTTAGGTGACCTTTAAGGGTCGTCAGTTGCACAAACAACAGAGAGGGAAGCGGAGAAGCAGATAATGAGCATATGGACTGCAGACAATCCTTTAGGATTAGCCTGAATGATGTGCCAGGTTGCGTCACATGTATCTTCAGATTACAAACAAAGGTTACCTGCTCACGGCGCACAAAAACAATGACCTGACCATCACCTGAACTCACCACGAAAACATGCTGCTGCAAAAATGTTACCTGCATGTGATTGATAACAAAAAACATAAAAAAAGTAGTCTTTTTAAAATTATTTGTTTAATCTATTTAATTGTGTCATTTTATTGTTTTTTGAATTGAGTTTTTAATTAGCTTTTCCACTTTATCTTTATGTTTTCTTCTTTATTACTGATATTCAACACTTTGTTTCAGCTAAAGCGCTTTATTATTAAAGATACTGATGATGATAATGATAAAAATTAAGCATTTGAATGTGTTTTATGAAACAAAAGGAATCATTTTTGACTCATTGGGATGTTTTCTAAATTTGTTTGCAGCATAATTAATACGTCAGGCTTTTGCATTCATTTAATCATCGTAGCCAAAAGCATTGATTGCTAAATTTACCAATTTAAAAAGTGTATTACACTTCTGAAGTTATTCGTACCTATAATACATGTATAAATTTATATGATACGTTTACATAAATCAGCAGATTTTTTAGGAAAAGATTTAGAGAAATAATCATAAAAAAATCACATATTTGGTGTTAAAGGGTTAAATGTAGTCAGACGATTTACACTTTAAGTTGTGATATTAATCTTGCTTAATCTGTTTAATGTTGCTTATGTTGTTATTTTATCAATAATATAAGCAGCTACCTAAATAGCATTTGACACAGACCAATGCTTGGTTTATTTACTAAAGGTGTTTAATGGATATAAACACAAAATTATTTAATAGTGTAAATATAACACGTTACACCAAGTATCAACCAAACAAAGGTGGGTTTTTACACTTTTTTACAGTCACATTTGATCACAACACCTGAATCTATTTGCAATATCCTTTAATTTTGTCATTATTCTCTCAGTGCCTGTGCATCACATTTATGTTCCATGTTTTGCTCTCTAAGGGACAGAAAATGACCCTTTTTACCATCTTTCCCCCTGTAGTGGAGCGATGTATGTGCACCATGCAAACCGGCACCCAGATGACCAAACTGAAGGGGAAGAAGAAAGGCCTGGTCCGGTTCTTCTTCCTGGATGAGCACAAGTCCTGCATCCGGTGGCGGCCTTCCAAAAAGCACGACAAGGCCAAAAGTGAGAGTTCAAAGTCATTTTTATTGAACAGAGTCACCGAACAAAACTGAACTGGAAATCAAGGTGTCAAAAAATGAAAATATAATCTAAACGTTTGGAGAAGTGGAAAGTGAGGTTGTTCCAAAAAGATGACTTTAGTCGATTTTTTCCTGAAATTAACAAAAATTCGAATCATTGTTGACTTTTTATACATGCATGATGACAAACGAATTTGGATGTTATCAGCAAATTAAGAAAACATATATATTTTCCAAAAAACAACCATAAAGCAAACTTTTAAATAAAAATGTGCTATTTATTGTTAATTTTATTTTACTTTTTAACACCACAATAATAACAATAAAACATCAAATTTATGTAGTGTTTTTAGGACAGTTAAAGATGTTTTACAAGAAGAAAAATAATAATAAAAACAACAAAAAAATAATACAAACATGTATCTTCACCTTTTGCTATATGTCACTCTGAAGCTCTAATTAATCTGAAATCCACTGATCATCGATGAGAAGCTTTTGAAATTTGATTGTAGTCCAGCTGTGGTAAATTCATTTGACTGAAGATTATTTGTAGGGGAATCTTAAATTCCTCCATGCCAAAGCAGAAACCAACCTCTAAAGTCAGAGAAATTGTCTGCGAATAAATCCAAAGATACAAAATAAATCAATAAAAACAAATAAAAATCAGCTTCACTGAAGAACTTGAAAAGCATTGTGCTCTACAGTATTTGAAAAGATATTTGGAACAACCAACATGTTTGGATAAAAACATTCTGTGCTCATATAACCTAGCTAACACCGTTTCTACTGTGAAGCACGGCGATGGCGGCATTATGAAGCTGTGATCAAATCTGCTAAATATGATGAAACTTTTCAAATAAACCTGTTCCATAGTAATGATCTGTGACTCAGACTGAGGTGAAAACACAAAATTGACCCGAAGTGCACAGCCAGGATGACGAAGGAGCGGCTTCGGGAACAGTTACCAGATTTAAATCCAAAAGAACAGACTGTATCTGGAAAGGCCTAAAAATGCCTGTCTGCTAATACCGCCTCATGCAGCTCTGCTGAGCAGGAGAGGATGTGCAATGTCAGAAAATACCAAAATAGATTCACCAAGCCTGCAGAGACATGACCACAGACACCTGAAGCTGCTGTGGCAAAGACTTTTCAACAAAATACCAAACCAAGGCTGAGAAGATTTGGGTACCTGATACACTTGAAGGCATATGAGAGCTAATCGGCTGCTTAGGTCCCCCACACCACCAGAGGGCCCCAAGAGCACCAAGCTGGCATGATAAAATATTTATAAGTACTTAAAATAACATTGAATAATAACAACTAAATGCTATTTCACATGGAAAAATGATTTATATATTATTTTTTATAGTTGTTACACAAATAATAACTTAATCTTTTCCTGCTGTTGACTGCCACCACTATTGGGGAAATATAAGATCAAACTTGTTAACTAAAATTTTGTGTTTATTAGCTGATGTCACTTTCAAATAGTTACAAAAATGGCAGGCTTAAATACAACTCTGCATTTCAAAATACAGACATTATTTTTTTGGTTCGCTACTAACGCCCGTACAATGCAAGCTAATTACAAATGATGTAAATTTTGTATATTTGTACATAAAATGTCATATTTTTCATTTATCTTTATGACAACTGTCCCCAAAGTGATTTTAGAAGAAATAAACAAAAATATGAAAACAGTCAAGGGGTGAGAGTTAATTCAGGTTTCTCTGTTCATCTGTTTTCTGCTGACTTTGTGAAACCGGTCTTGAATCCTGGATGTTTTTTTTTTTTTTTTCTGTTCCAGTCTCCATTGACTCCATCCATGAGGTCTGTGAGGGGAAAACATCGGAGATCTTCCGGCGTTACGCGGAGAACCGTTTCGACCCAAACTGCTGCTTCAGTATTTACTACGGGGATCGAGTCAAGTCCCTGGACCTGGTCTCCAACAATGCAGAGGAGGTGCGCACCTGGATCCAGGGGCTCAAGTACCTGATGGCCGGGATCAGCGATGAAGACAGTCTGGCCCGCAGACAACGCACCCGGGATCAATATCCTTTACCCTGACAGTGGAGTGATTCACCTGCTGTATTTTCTGATTGGGCCTTAACTTTGGTTGCACGTGGCTGCAGCAGACCTTCTCTGAGGCTGACAAAAATGGCGACGGTACCTTAAGCATTGGGGAAGTTCACCAGCTGCTCCATAAGCTTAATGTCAATCTACCCAAGCAGAAAGTCAAGGACATGTTTCAAGTGAGAACATTTACTCCACCTAGAAATACTGCTAGAGGTGTTTATTCACGCTCATATTTACAAAGAATATTTTAACATCTAGCAGCAGCTAGATGTTAAGAATCATGAGCTAGCATATAGGCTAACTGCGGTGGCTTGCAAAAGTAGTCACACATTTTCACTTTGTTTCGTCTTCAAACTTTTATTTGTACTTTTTCTTTGCTGGATTTTATTTCAGAGATCAACACAAAGTTTGTAGAACGTAACTGTGAAGCAGAGTAAAAAAAAATATTGTTTTTGACATGTCACACAAGTTTAGCTTGCTAACATCAGAATAACGACCTGTTGTTAGCAACAGATTGTAAACCCAACTTCAGATTCTCATTCATCTCGTTATTTACTATAAAGTTTGGAAGAGTTGAGTTTGTAGGTTGTATAGTAAATTAACTGACAACAAACTAATGATTTAGCAGAAATTATCCATTAGCTAAGAGTGAATAGGACTAAACACCAGCAGTGCTAACATGCTAATCTTTAGCCTCTTTTCCCCCTGTATTTTAAGTGAATATTTTCTGTCAAGTGTAATGTTTTTAAAGATTTCACAGTAATAAACGCTACAGAATAAGCTGTCTACCCTGAAAAAAGAAGTCATACTATTTAATATTTTATCAGCCACAAATTGCCATGAATTTTGTTTGGCTACACAAACCAGCACAAAGTATTAGAATAAAACGACTGAATGAGTTTTCAAATATTTTTCAGAAATAAAAATGTGATAACTGTTTGTTATTGGCTCCCCTGTGCCCATACTGAGTAAAATTATTTTTTGATGCAGTTACTGCTAGCTTAAAGTTTCTTTAAACATCAGGAGATTAAACCTTTTACCTTTTCATTTTTGGAAAGTAGCTGAAGTTTGGCTAGATTAAATAAATAGCATAAATGAAAACATATTTTCAAATCTCAATTGGATTCTGGTTTGGACTTTAACTAGGCTGGTCTGAAAAATAAATGTCATTTGATTTAAACCATTGCATCGTGGCTCTTTGAATATGTTTTTATTCACCTCTAACAACTCCAGGACTGACTCTGTTTAGTTCTCTGATCAGCAGTCCATCAGCACGATGCTGCCACCATGCGAAAGTGGTCTTGAGGGTGATCAGCTGATTTCAGTTCAGTCAGATGTTGGCAAAAGACTTGTGGAAATGATGAGGAAAACTGAGGCCAGAGTTCGGAGAACATCAGCAGAAATCAGAAACCTGTCAAGAGATTTTCTCTGTGATCTGGCCATCAGTTCAATCGAAGTAGCAAAAAATTAAATGAAGCAACGCAGGGGGAAAAAAAATCTATTCAGCTACTTGGCAGAAGAAGACCAGGTACTACAGCAGGAACGCCATATGGCCGCCACAGATGGCCTGAACTGCTCTGTGTTATTGCATTAGTTCAGCAGTTAACTAGATTCCTCCTGACGACAATAACTGTGTATGAGATATATTCTATTCTGCTTTTTCCCATAATGCTGGGAGATTTATTCCCTTTGTAATAAAACTCTCCTGTTGCAGGAAGCAGACACAGATGAGATCCAGGGCTCTCTGGGCTTCGATGAATTTTGCTCTTTCTACAAGATGATTTCCACACGTAGAGACCTCTACCTGATCATGATCTCCTACAGCAACCAGAAAGAAGTTCTGGATCTCCATGACCTCGCACGTTTTCTGGAAAACGAACAAAAGGTAAAAAAAATTTAAAAAAACATTAGAAAAATCAAACTAAGATGTTCTGGGGGAAAAAAATGTTTTATTAATTGTCCCAGCTTTTGTGTAGTTTAATTAATCTTCAATTGATGTGACTTCTTCATTTTTGTGATTTATAGGAAACTTGTATATACAATTTAGGAGACACAATCTTCATTAGTTTTAGGAAAAACAATTGAAATGTTACATTTTTAAATTAGATATTAAATATCAAATTTCAGTTATTTTGCATCATTCAGTCTTAACTTTCACAACTGATGTTAACAGTTGTGAAAGTATAACTGTTATTTAACTTATTTAAATAAGTTAAATAAATTTAACTTATTTAAAATGATTGTTTATACTTCAAAATCTGTTGTAGGGTCAATATACTGATCAAGATTTTTGTGTCATTGTGTGAGCTACTTCAGTGTTTCCAAATTTATATTTTTCCAGCTTATTATTTACTGTACATTGTATTCTGTTTATATTGTATTTATATAAAATACTTTATATAAATACTAAATACATATATATAAGTACATATGTATTTATATGAAATAATATAAATATTTTATATAAATACAATATAAACAGAACACAATTTACAGTAATTTATAGTAGTTGGTAGCACTGTTGCCTTGCAGCAAGGAGATCCTGGGTTCGTTTCCCGGCCCGGGGTCTTTCTGCACGGAGTTTGCATGTTCTCCTGTGCACGCGTGGATTCTCTCTGGCTTCCTCCCACAGTCCAAAGCCTGACTGTCAGGTTAATTGGTCTCTAAATTCTCCCGAGGTGCGAGTGTGTGTGTGTATGGTTGTTTGTTTGTCTCTGTGTTGCCCTTCGACAGACTGGCGACCTGTCTAGGGTTACCCCGCCTCTCGCCCGAAACGTAGCTGGAGATGGACACCAGCAACTCCTGACCCCACGAGGGATCACCCTGAACAGAAAATGGATGGATGTTTATATTACACATTAATTTTGTCCATGCGAAGACAGACAGACTTTGTCCATCTGTCAAGACTCAAAAAGAATTAAAATTTCCTAATAGAAATATAAAATTGAAAAATTAAAATAGAAATTGTATAAAATATTAAGCTTTAAGTGTGAATGAATCTCACAATTTCATCAATTGTGCTAATAACATACGAATGACAAAACTTACATTTGCATGTTTGTTTTCAAATTTTGACTTTAAAATCTGAAATAATATGTCTTTATTTGAAATATTAATGTTCATTTATTGCTCTGTTTATTATATGCTATACGTAAATATTATTGACATTTTTTGCAATTAATAATCACATTAATTGTAAAAAATTACATTATTATCAATTAATTAGAAAAATTTATTTAAAAAATATATTTTTTAGCTAATTTTAAAAACTTTATTAGTAATTTTTTGGGGTCTTTTTTCAATCTAATAGCTTAGAGAGTGTTGCTTAAAGAATGAATTAAAAAAATACTTTATTTATGAATTATTTAATCAAAAAAGTTAGGGGTGACAATAATTGATGCACATTATTTTTGTAAAAAAAATAATTTGATTGCATGGATTGTTTGTTTCTTCTTTCCTGAACAAATGTACTCAAGTCAAAGGTGTGAGATTAAATTAAGTTATTTCAGTTCTTCGATGCATTTTTACATTTACTGCTGCTGAACCTTAGAATAAAACATTATTTTAAATGATCAGAAGATTATGTTTTGTTCTTTATAGATGCGCGGTCTGAGCAGAGAGCATTTATTTGACATTGTGGCTAAGTTTGAGCCATGTCCTGAGAACCTCCAGCATATGGTGTTGGGTATTGACGGTGGGTAAATATTGCTTATCAAGTAAATTATCAGAAAATTAAGTGAATTTTGCCACTTAAGCAGAACATTCCACCAGTGTGCAAATGTGCATTACGACGCTCCATCCTTCCTCCTTCAGGTTTCACCAACTACATGCGAAGTCCTGCAGGCGACATCTTTAACCCCGAGCACAATCAGGTGAACCAAGACATGACGCAGCCTCTCGCTAATTACTTTATTGCCACTTCGCACAACACCTACCTGACTGGAGACCAGCTGCTCTCCCAGTCCAGGGTGGAAATGTACGCCTATGTTCTGCAAGCAGGCTGCCGCTGTGTGGAGGGTGAGACGCTGCAAGTGTGTGTTTTAATTTCTGCATGATATTACGGAAACATCAGCACCGCTTTGTGATTTTTTTCCCTCTTCCAGTGGATTGCTGGGATGGACCGGATGGTGAACCCATCATTCATCACGGCTACACTCTGACATCCAAAATTCTCTTCAAAGATGTTGTTGAAACAATTAACAAATATGCCTTCACTAAGTCACCGTAAGCTATTGTAACTTTGTAACTTTTATGAAAGTATATTTGTTTTACACATTAGGTGAAACTGTCACTATGTCATGACAGTTTGACACGAGACAATCTGTGGAAAAATGTAGCTCCTCTACCTTCTCCCATTGCTCCCAGTGCTAACTAGAAATAACCAATCAGAGGCAGGAGGCGGGCCTTAGCGCTGTCAATCACTCTTGCCTCCCCGACTTGCTCTCTGCTACACTACAGCTACTAGAGCTTGTTGTGAATGCTAAGGCTAATTAGCCTAGCCACCAATGAGAGCAGATAAACGGTTTTCCTGTAATGACAAATTTTTTTCCTGCCGTTAGCACTTTTAGCAATCAGTCAATCAAGTTTATTTGCATATATCACATTTCAGCAATAATGCATTTCAAAGTGCTTTACTTCATAAAAACACAAAGTCATAGTACACACTAACAATTGAAGCATTACATGTCAAATATATTGATCAGAGTATCATTTATGATGTTTCAAAAGTGGTTTTTAGTCGCGATTTAACCATTTTTATGTGGGTTTTTATCTTACATTTGCACACAGACCACTGAAGTGAACACTAGTGCACTACTACTGCCAACACTGCCTACTACTGGCCATCCACTGCAAGTGTAAGAACATTTTTGTTAAATCCAATATGGCAGACAAACTAATACTGCTGAAATATTTCCCAAATAACAACTTTGTATTTGGAGAAAATTAGAACTGATCAACTAGAAAAAATTGTTTTTACAAAAAAAAAAAAAAAAACTTTTTTTTTTTATGCCTTAAATTAAGAACACTTTGGAAAAAAATCCTGACATAAAGGATCATGATTCATTCATGAAAGGGCTAAAGGCACTCAGTGTTTCAGCTGTTATGCAGTTTTCTGGTAGTTTATTCCAGATTTGTGGTGTATAGAAGCTTGATGCTGATTCTCCATGTTTGGATCTGGTTCTGGGGATGCAGAGCAGAACCAGAACCAGAAGCAAGAACAACCAAAACTGGTTCTTTTTGGTCAGGGAGGCGGTGGAAGAAATTGATCTTTTCACAGATTATCTGTCGTATACTGTCACAAAATAGTGACTGCTTTTAACAAATAAGTGAAAAACATGTTCTTTATATAAAGATACATATGTCTTTTATATCTTATACAAAATATATACTTCAGTTTTTAATGTATTAGTTCTATTTGTTTTGAATCCTCAGTTTGTCATGGTGACTCTCCTCCAGGTATCCCGTTATCCTCTCCATAGAGAACCACTGCACTGTGCCACAGCAGAAAAAAATGGCCGAATACCTGAAAGAGGTCCTGCAGGACAAACTGGATCTGACTAACGTCAGCGCGCAGGAATGCAAGAAGCTGCCTTCACCTGAGATTCTGAAAGGGAAAATTTTAATCAAGGTACAAATTTGTTTATTTCACAGGTCAAATTAAGTGATAAAAAAAGAGAATAAATTATTGTTTTTCAGGGAAAGAAACTGCCAGCAAACCTTGACCCTGATGCAGAGGAGGGAGACGTATCTGATGAAGACAGTGGGAACGAGGAGGAGGAAGATGATGATGATAGTGACAATGACTTACAGGCAAATTAAGAAATAAATAAATGGATGAATGGACATACGGATAGATGTGTTAACAAATAGCATTGCACTTTTTCAGCCTGGGAACGGTGCAGAATCAACTAATCAGCCCAAGAAGAAGAGACGGTTTGGCAGATCAATCATAAGAAGCTTCAAAAGAAAGGTGCCAGTTCATTTCTTCAGATTCTCTAATCCATAACCTTTAAAATCATGTTTGAAAAAGCTTAATTTATCTTTGATGTTTTTAGAGAAAAAAGAAAATACGTGTAAAAAACAAGACTATGTCTGACGGCGAATCAGACCACAGCACCAGCCGAGACAGAACCCAGATTGTTTACCATCCTAAGTAAGGTCCCTGAACGCATCAGCCTTTAAAAGATGTTTCATATCTAAAGTTACATATGTGTTTCTACAATATTTTTTCAGAAAAAGAAAAACCATGAGACTCTCCAGAGCTTTGTCTGACCTGGTCAAGTACACTAAATCTGTCCGAGTGCATGAAATAGAAACACAAGGTAAAAATCAAAGAGGCTTTAGCGAAAATCATCACATCTAAGTTTTACATGGTGTACTGGGGGCTTTGCAGATAGAAAAAAATTAATACATTTCTCCCCAAAAATTCAGAAATGTTCTAGAAAAAATCTTGGAAATTTCTGAGTTTCAAAAGTCGAACCTTTTCGAGAAAAAAAAAATCAGGAATTTTGAGAATAATCTCAAAAATGTAGAAAAATCTTGGAAACGTCTGAGTTTGAAAAGTCAAAATTGTTCAAGAAAGTCAAAAGTTTTTAGATTAATCTCAGAAATTTTCAAGAAAAATTAAAAAATTTCTGAGTTTCAAAATTCCCTTTAAAATTTCCCCCTTAAATCTCATAATTCGTAATTTAGTACCAACACATTTTCGACTTTTCAAAAATGTCCATGTTTTTTTCCCTAGCAGATGTTATTATTCTAAAATGTTTGACCCGAGCACACAGGCTGTTGTCTTGGATTTCTGTTTCAGGGTTTTTGAGCAGCTGGCAGGTGTCATCTCTGAACGAGACCGTAATGAACCAGATTCTACAGATAAAACCCGGTGAGCTGGTGCGTTTCAACCAGCGCCAGCTCATCAGAGTCTACCCGTCGAACTTCAGAGTGGACTCGAGCAACTTTAACCCGCAGCCATATTGGAATACGGGATGCCATATGGGTAATTGATATAGACCGTTAGTAGTGGAAACTTATGTAATCAGTCATGACGAGCCTCAACGGACATTTTGTATCCTAGCAACAGACAATAACGGAAGACAAAACCATATCCTGTTAAGATCTCTTCAAAATAAAAGACTTACTTTTTCCAAAATAAATCATGATTAGGGAATACTTCAATAAAAATAAAAATAACAATTATAATACATTTAATAATAATTTACAATTATTAAGTTATAAATTAGTATTCATTTATAATTTTATGAATTTAATTTAATAATAATTTCCCTTTTGAGTTAATAAAGTATGTTTGAATTGAATTGAATAACAATCATGTAAATTATACTTAGCATATAACCAGAGCTGGGCAGTTACATGAACTTAGTTACATTGATTTCAGTAACTTTTTTGGGGGGAAAAAAGTATACATTTAGAAGTATTTTTTATCACGCTGTATTTTCTGATTTTGTTATTGTGTAATTATGTTAATTATGTACATTATTTTCATTTTGATCTTTAAAATACCAAAATTTCCACTTAAATTTGTATTAATATCATCTATCTGAGGATGTAATTTTTAAATATCAAATGACTGATAATTTGATCAGTTACTCAGTACTTAAGTAGCCTTTCTACCAAATACTTTTTTACTTGAGTGGCCACTTTTTACTTTTACGTGAGTAAAAATCTGTTGAATTTGTGCTACTCTAACTTGAGTACAGTTTTTGAGTAATCTACCTTCTCTACTCTGCATATAACTGTAAATAAGCCACAATACATGTCCTTAAATGCTGTGTGATATTACCAGAAGGTCTCCATGTTTATTTTGCATGTTTTTATTTAATTCTAGTTGCAATGAATTACCAAACAGAAGGCAGAATGCTTGAACTGAACCGAGCCAAGTTTTCAAGCAATGGAAACTGTGGATATATTCTGAAGCCTAAGTGCATGTGTAAAGGTATGGATGAATGTGTATAAATAGAACAATAAATGTAATTATGCAAAAGAGTGGCTGAATGCTTCTGGTTTTTCTCAGCTGCCTTTAACCCAATGACAGAGGATCCATTGCAAGGACACAGAAAAACTCAGCTGGTGCTAAAGATAATCAGTGGGCAGCAACTTCCCAAACCCAAAGACTCAATGTTTGGAGACAGAGGAGAAGTAAGAGCCAGAACAACCATTCCGAGTTTATTTAAATTATTAACAAAATATTACCTCTGATTTTATCCTTTCTCAGATAATCGATCCCTTTGTTGAAGTCGAGATCATCGGTCTGCCTGTCGATTGCTCCAAGCAGCAAACCAGAGTGGTTGATGACAACGGTGAGCGCAGAACCTCCCTGTCTAAGTCGCTTTACGTCCATTTTTCACATTTATCTAAAGTTTTTGTCATGTAGGCTTCAATCCGATGTGGGAGGAGACCCTCGTTTTCAGCATCCTGATGCCTCAGATCGCCCTGGTGAGGTTCCAGGTCTGGGATCATGATCCTATTGGACGGGATTTCATTGGCCAGAGGACGGTGGCTTTCACCAGCATGATGCCAGGTAAGCTGTCGGCTCAAATCTCCATAGTTGGACTGGAGTTTAAATCTGGGGATTAAGATGTGACCTTGAAGGAAGGTCAGTGTCTGACTGGTTGATGTTTAGCATCATAATCCAGCTGAAAAACCCAGTGACAAACCTGTTTTAGTTACTTTTGTATTTATTGTACTTCAAAGATTTCTTTATACCATGCTCTAAGACATATTTGTATTGAATTAGCATCATAGCATCATTGGTCCTCCACTGTAATCTGTGGACATGAGGGGCTTTTCCAGGTGTTTCAGTTTTAGCTGAAATGTTTGGGTTTGTTTTTGTTTTTGCTGAAAGTTTCAGTCTGGAGAAATGCACCAGCCATCAAAAGTTACTGATGTAACTTTAAACATCTGTAATAATCTACATTAGTGTACTGATGATTTGTTGCCTAAATATGTGAAAATATCTATTTAGTTAACTTTTTCTCCTCTTTGATCTTGTGATTTATTTTACTGCACATGATGATAGTTTTCTTATTCTTGTTGCTACGGTAAAATTTTACGTGAGAAATATTTTATTTTTTATTCTGATTAGGAAAAAACAGATACCAAACATCCAGAAAGTATTCACAGCACTTCTCTTTTTCCTATTTTTTACTTTAACACACAATATTCCATAATGACAAAACGTTTTTTATCTTATTTTTAAAATTTTACATAAATATTCTTATGCATAGCTTAGCATTTTAATCAGAAGTCCTGGCCTCGGGTCATGTTAGTACACCTGTTTTTAGGTGTTTTATACTATTTTCTACTATAGATTTATGAACAAATGCAGGTTTTCTACTAAATTTGCTTTGAATTTCAACAAAGATTGACTCTAAAAGGTCCCGTAATTTGTTTTTTTACACATTATCCTTGTCATTGGAATCTATAAATCTCTTTTTCCAAAGTCTTATGTTTATCTTGACTTTTATCCAATAGTAAAGTCTATTTCCCAATAGTTCCCCACACTTCGTTGACTAGAAGGTGATTATATGAGTCTCAAAATTTCCAGTGTGATTTTCCACAAACATAACAATCTCACTTCCTCAAGGCTTCAGAAAAATACATTTCTAATAAAATCTAGATGTAAAAGAACAAATATTAGTCAGACTTGGACTGTAAGATGTTTCTGATAGAAGCTGAAGCACAAAGATCATAACCAGTTTGATTGTGCTCGCAGGTTATCGGCACGTCTACCTGGAGGGAATGGCAGAATCGTCCATTTTTGTTCACGTTGGCATTAATGACATGACAGGAAAGGTATGCTACTTCAAAGGGAACCTGTTATGTAAAAATTCACATTTTGCACATTTTTCATTGGGTATTAACTGCTTCTATAAATAGCCCAAGTGCCTAAAAAAACCAACCAGCTGTTTTTGGCAATAAGTTAATTTTTTTTGATGTCTGGAAAATGAGCCGTTTCAAAATCTCCCAATTGTTGTGCCGTTACCTAGCAACCCCTAGCCCAGCCTGTCACCTAGCAACCCAAGTGAATCTCCAGTACGTTTGGTCATCTGGTTTTACCGCTTTCAATGGCTGCTGGAAAAGACAAGTGTTTTGTGTTTGACTCACCATCCAGAAATCAGTTGCTGCATTTATGTTGACCGTGCAGAAGGCTCTACTTCTGCTTTTCAAAGATGTACGGTTGCATAGTTGTGCATCTGTTTGCATCAATTTTCACCTGTGAGTGTAAGCACTGAGTTGGGGAACTTATTTGGATTTAATGATAAGAACAACTCATGAAAATAGTTAGAACTTATCAGACTAAAATCTCATAATCTGAGAATAATCTTGTGCATAAAATCCTTTGAATAGACCATGGATTAATCCTAACCTGTTCAAGGAAGCATAATAAGTCACCTTAAAAATAAACTTCCATATTATTTACGATCTTCAAGTCCTGAATAAAACTTTGTTTGTGAAACAGATCAAACCTGCTCACGCCATGCATGCAGCTAGAAAACACATCCAAAAAGCAGCTCAGAAGCACATGAGGGGCAATCAAAGACATCCTTCTGTTGACGTCTCCGTCCAGTCCTCCGAAGATGGACGTGCTCTGTTTTCCAACCGGGATCTGGACACCATGTCTCAGGACAGCAGAAATGGAGAAATGTCTCCGGTGGTAAAAGGCCCAGCGGCTAAAGCTGCGTTCCACAGGGGGATGATGAGCGAGCCTGTGAGGCGAGCGCACAGAGTGAAGATCCACGAGCCTCCAGAGACACGGCGAGGCTTCTTCAGCCGGATGTCCTCCACTGACTCTCACAACAGCAGCGGGGCCACTGCTCCTTGTGTGAAGGAGGAAAGCTTCGACCTGGACACCCCGTCGCAGCTTTCTTTGGCGGAGAGTCTTGGTCCTGATAGCCAACCTCAAGCTGATCGAAGGGACTCTGAGAATGAGTCTGTGCTGCCAAGCTGCGCTGAGCAGTATGCAGTGAGGAGGTTTGAACCGGAGCACCCTGAGCTGCCAGAGGAGCAGGAACCAGAGGAGGACAGTGAGGTTTTCACTGAACCTGAACACCATCCAGAACCTCAGCCTTACCCCGCCCCAGAGTCTCACACTCTGCCACCGCCTGAAGCCTCTAAACTCATCCCTCCATCGTCTCCCGCCAGGGTCAGACGCACCTTAGAGGCGCCGACCTCCAATCGGCCGTCAACCCCGATACGAACCAAAACCCGCTCACACAGCTGCCCCAGAAAACAGACCTGTTCGCCCCAGACGCCTGCTGTGACCCGGAAGCCCGCCTTTCTCTGGCAGCAAGAGCAGAGGCAGGTGAGGCGCATTCCCAACGGCCTCTGCCTGTCCGGCAGCTCATCCAGCAACAGCGGGGGCAGCACCGACAGCCTGGAGTTTCTGCCCGGCCGCCCGCTGCCGGCCGGGTCAGAACAGCAAGAGGGAACGCTGCAGAGGGAGATGAAGGCGCTGTTCGACCAGAGGATGAAGGAGATTCGCTGTAAATCACCGCTCTTCTTTGACGGTGAGTCATTTATAAGAAAATATCAACACTTGAAGCTGCAGAGTAGAAACAACAGCAACGATACAAGGGTCAAATTTTCATTCCTAATCCTGGCTTTTCATGTTTTCTTTTCCTGATCAGATCACAACTCTGACTGAAGAAACCACAGACATCAAAGACAAGAAGAAGAAAAGCAAGAGCCTGAGCTAAAATACAAACTTTATTTTTCTAGTTTAGCTGGACTGTTTATGTCCTTAACTTTTTATTGTGAGATATTGTTTGTGCAAAGAAATTGCTGAAATCAAATTATGCTGCTGCCAACTGTACAGAAATGCTTGCAAACTGTTACATTAGTTGTCATGCTTTATATGTAAGTTGTATTTTCAGATTTTAAATGTTAACTTGGATTAAAAGTTATTTTTTTGTAAAAAACAGACAGTGATTTTTATTAATTATTCTTATTTACATTTAGAAGCCATTAGTAAAAAGCATTGTGAGTTTTACGGGTTAAATTACAGCTGGGCGATATGGTTTAAAAATGAAATGTTGGATTCTTCTAAATACCTAATCCAATGTATTTTTATTACTTTTTTGTTTAAAAAGAAATTACAAAGGAGAGAAAATATTTTTACAAACTGGCTTCTATTTGAGTTGGGCTGAATTTCAAGCTGAAATAAACATATATATAATATATGTATATGTAATATATGTAAAAACAAGATGGTAGTTCTTAACATCACTCTAAACAAGGAAAATCAAGAAATATGTTGGAGAAAACAAATACTGATTTTCCAAGAATGAATTACTTTAGCAATAAAAATGATTTTATCGCCCAGCTGTTGATCGAAGGTTTTTGTTTTGAATAAAAGTTTAGTATCAAATTTAAAAACCTATAAAGTTACGTCTGATTTCATGTAAAAGGAGCAAACTTTTCAGACTAGAGAGAGTTTGAGTCTTTTATGCTTTCTCTTTGTCTGCATTCTCTTGGGGTTTGTCTGCTCTGCTGTTCTTCAGGCGCAGACTGAGCTCCTCGGTTAGCACGGTGCAACATGACTTCTGCAGAGACCAGAGTAAAGAGCAACAAAACGAGTCATTTAAATGATGACTAAAGTCCAAACAATCATCAGATTATCAAATCCTTGAATCATCTGAGTTGTTTGTGATTTCATTTAGTTCTAATAGTTCAGCTCTGGAAGAAATTGTAGTTTTACAACTTTGCACATGTGAAATTAGAGCTGCGATTTCATTAACCAGAGAAGTACGGAAATTGAAATTTCACAAATTTGTTGGATGGAAACACGCCAATTTAGAAAACAAAACGTCTTTTGATACAAAGTTGTTGCACTGGCATGAGGTGGTTTTCAAAACAGACATATTATGCAAAACTGCAATGGAAACACTTTAAATTTATTTTCTTATTTACTGTAAACACCAAAATCGCAAAATTATGTTTTTTCACCATTTGCAGAATATAGGTAAAGATTTGCACACGTTTTGTAATTTTCAACGCAGCTACTGACATCCGGCTCATACCTGCAGTTCGGCTGCCTTTCTGCGACTCTTAAAGGTGAGCTCCAGAAGAGCCATGAGGGTCCCCAGTCCCAGGCCCAGAGCAAGAACCAGGAACATCCCCTTCAGGCCGGCCGGCTGCACGGCTGCAGGTTTGGCCTTGTCTGCTATGCAGCTGCTGGCCCACCACTTGCTCCGCAGATAGGCCAGCTCCCCCGCCTCGCTAAGCTGGAGGATCGCCACACTGAGGTTCTTTATGATCGGGGAACCTTTATCAAAAGGAACAATTTTATAAGTTATTGATGCATGCTTTTATTTTGTTTTGGTATTTTTCTGCACAACAAAATACATTTATAAGACATCAGAAATATATTATTATGAACTAGAGTTGAGAATATGATTAGAAAAGGTTGGAATTCCTTCCTTCCGACCCCAATTCCAATCCTTCTTACAAAACCGGTTTAAACTCGAATTCCAACCCCAGTTTAAACTTTAATGTTAACCCAAACTCCAACCCTAATTCAAACCCTTCTTCCAACCCCAACTGCAGCCCTAATTCAAAATTTTATTTAAACTCTAATTCTGGGGTGTGCCCTGTACCGGTCACCAGTCTGTTGCAGCACAGACAGAGACAGAGAACCACGCACACACTCACACTCGGGGAGAATTTAGAGAGACCAATTAACCTGACAGTCATGTTTTTGGACAGTGGGAAGAAGCTGGAGTACCCGGAGAGAATTCACGCATGCACAGGGAGAACATGCAAACGCCATGCAGAAATCAGGAATCAAACCCAGGACCTTCTTGCTGCAAGGCAACAGTGTTACCAACTGCGCCACTGCGCAGCCCACCAACCCCATTTAAACCCCAACTCCAACCCTCCTTTCTGTTTTCTCGTTTTAGCTCATTTTAGCTTATTAACTGTAACTTTCCTGCTTAGCTTTGAAAGCATTGTTCTGCACACGTTTCTAATACTCTGGATGAGATTTTTGCATTGACTGAAAACGCTTCACTCCTCTTCTACAGTTTTAATATCTTACAGGCTTTTGCTTTATTCTTCTGGTTCTGACTATTTCTTAAATTTCTACAAGTCTTCTGCAGGTTTTACTAATATATTCAGCATTCACACTGCATTTTTGCAAGAACTGCATTTTTTCTATTGTAAGAATTATTTTGTGCAGAAAAAATGATGAATAGTTTCTGTATATCCCATAGATCTCTCCTAACCTGTTCAAGGAAGCATAGCAGGTCACCTTTAATGTTTTATATTTGATTAACATTTCGTAAATCAAAATGAATGACATTTTAAGAGGAGGATTCTTACCAAGTGGGGCAGCAATGCTGTATCCTCTCATGCCGATGACCTCATGCACTCTCACCAGCTCACAATGACGTGCGACAGCCAAGTCCAGAGAAACAGACTCTCCGATGAAGGCAAAGTTTCCCTCCTTTGCTCGTTTGACCCCCTCGTCCATAGATGACACGAAGCTCTGCGTTCTCTCCATGTGTTCGTAGATTCTGCGGTATACTGGGTTGTTTGAATTCTGGGTGAAGGAAAGAAACAGAAACATATCCAGTGAGTCCAAACGGGGCAGACCAGCCATGCCAGGCCAAACTCACCTTGAAGAACGCAAGAGTGGAGGAACCGGCCAGACATCCGTACTCGATCGTGTCCTGGCCGGCCAAGTCCTCGAACCCTTTCACGGTCAGGTGACTGGACTCTGAGGTTTTGGAGGAGCTGAGGTTGGAGAAATAACAAGCCAAGAGAACGACAGAAAACAGCCACCAGCTGCTGCAGATGACACGTCCTGAAAGGGCTTTAGGGTGAGGACCAGCACCTGAGATGCACAACAGTCAGTAAATATTGCTTCAATATGGCTGTTCTGCAAAAACACAAAATCTTACCAAATATTCTTGGTCTAGTTTTACAGTGCAAATATCTTAGTACACTTAAAATTAGATGAAACTAATATACAAGTAACTTTTCAGCAAGAACTAGGAGAAATGTGCTGTTCCATTGGCAGATTATTTCACCTGTAACAACTACTCTTTCATCAATATTAAAGAATTAAATCAAGCTTGTATATCTTGCTGAAAAATTACTTGTAAATTAGTTTTGTGTTATTTCAAGCGTAATACGATATTTACTCTAGAGTACATAAAACTACTTGCTAAAAATTAGTGTTTTTTCAGTGTAACCTACATTTTGAAAGCACTTTGGAGTAAAAACATAATTTTATAAACACTGTTTCTGCTAAAATTGTTAATGTTATTGACTTTATATAAGAAATTATCAGTATTTGCTATAGTAAGAAATGTTACGCAGTGTTTTGTGGGTAAATTTATTCAGTTTGCATTACGTCACTCTGCAATAATTCAATTTTAACAAGCAGAATTTTACAGTTTAATATTGTATATTGTATCAAGCTAATATGTAACAATATTTGATTTTAAAAAATGAATGAAAAGCTGTTAATGATCGTTAAACAATTAGTTAAAAACTAAATCTTGTTTTTGCTGTACCTTGTAGAGTCAGAGCTCCAGCTGCATACCACAGGCTGGAGAGGAAACTGAATCTGTTTCTCTCACTCTCAACCTCACTCCACTCACATGGGCTCACTCTGTATGTAAGAGGGGAAAAAAAATCATTTTTAATTAGCGACGGCTAATATATTGTATAATAAACTGGTATTACCAACCTGGCAGCTATGAAGATGCTGGCTGCAGTAGCTATGTAGGCGATGAGAATGCCGATCCAGGTTTCTGGCGCAAAGGGCGACAGGAAGCCAAAGAAACCCGCTCCCTCTGAGATGTCCTTCCTCAGCAGGATGCTGATCCCAGTCTGCATGAAGGGCTTGGTCATGCCCACCACTTTCTCCCGCGCTGCCGTCAGAGTCAGCGGCGCAATCGCAAGATCTGCCTCCTGTGAAATTAAAACATCAGTGGTTTTTATTCTTTGTTAAATTCTGAAGTGTTTTTACTGGTTTAATGGTGGTGGCTGAGCTCACCCCTCTCACCACCTCTCCAATCATCCCGTTCCAGTTCCCGCTCTCATCCTGCCGACCGAAGGCGCCATCTTTCACCAGCTTCACTTTGTACTTGAGTCCAACTTTCTTGGCCACTTCGGAGAGCAGATCCATGCAAAAGCCTTCCAGCTGACCTCCTTTGGACATTGTATACGGATCTTGCTGGTAATGCATACAGACACAACTTCACTTATCCTCTACCTTTTGTTTAATGATCAAACTGATTGATTGAAATAAAAGAGGAAGACCAACTACCTTAATGGTTGTGATTCTCAATTCAGATTGGGCTGTTTTTGAAACAGGAAATGGAAAATATGGAATAAATTAGTCAGTGTAGTATATTTCAGATTAGTAGTTGCAAAGAATTTGATAAAACAGCACAGTGCCAAGAAGAAAGTCTTCTTTGAGTTTGTATGAAAAACAGCAAACATGTAGAAGAAGGTGTTCAGGTCAAATGAGACCGGAAAGAAAGCTATTTGGAGGATGCAGAAGACTTGAGACTGTGGTGGATTTTCACCTTCCAGCAAATCATCAAGCCAAACACACAGCCTGAGCGACAATAGAGCGGCTTAGATTACAGCGTACTTATGTGTTAGAATGGCCCAGTCAAAGTTCAGACCTGAATCAAACTGAAAATCTTGGAAACCTGATGCTCACAGACTGTCTCCAACTAACGGTCAGCCTTCTGAAGAACATTTCCAGAAATAGATGACTAATGACTCAATAAGATCTAGAGAAACTCATCCATGAGTTTATCTTTAGTTGCATTGTCTTCACAGGACTGCCTGAAAAAGTTGATCGTCCAGCTGCAGCAGATCCAGAACGCTGCTGCTCGTGTTCTCACTAAAACCAGGAAGATGGAGCACATAAACCCAGTTGCTGTCAGTGACTCCTATACTGACAGAATAGAAGTTAAAATACTGTTGTTAGTTTAGAAATCACTGAACGGTTTAGCACCACAATATATTAAAGATCTGCTGCTGTTGCATCGACCTTCCAGACGCCTCAGGTCTTCAGGTTCTGGTCTGCAGAACCACAACCAAAACCAAACATGGAGAAGCAGCACTCAGCTTCAATGCACCACAAATCTGGAATGAACTTCCTGAAAACTGCAAAACAGCTGAAACACTGAGTTCCTTAAAATCATGACTAAAAACGCACAGGTTGCTTTTGTATCAGAATAAATTAAACATAACACAACAATCTGATGTGTAACAAAATGTTATGTTTCAATTGTTGACTGTATGTTCCATGACTTTATGTTTTTGTGTTTTATGATGCAAAGCACTTTGCCTTCATGCTGAAATGTGATTTACAAATAAATCTGACTCAGTCTCACTCGGCATTGGCTGTATTGCAAAAACAAATGGGTAAAAACATTAAACTTACTAAAAAAGACCTTTTAATTCGAATGAAAGGTTGTTCTACAAAGTAATATGTGGCATTAAACACACACACACCAAACTTTCCTGATTTTTAAGTGTGAAAAATACAAAAATTATGTGCGTTTTATTCTACATCACAAATGTTTAACATAAAGTCTTGATAAAACACGTTAAAGTTTGCAGGGGTAACGTCATAAATGTAATAATTTAAGAGGCATAGGTAAGAAGCAGTACATCAGTCATTAAGCTATTTAGTGACACTTCTGGTCACTAAATGTTTTAAAATAAATCACTTGACCAGCTGGCTTAACTCTGACTAATCGGAAGTGGGATTCGGGGTCCCTGAAGGTCACGAAGTGCTTCTGGTATCCTGGAGATTTGGACACTTTCTTTCCCTGAAAGTAAACTCTGCAGTCTAATTAGAGCAGAGAGTTAATTTAAAGAGCCTCATTGGCATGGCAGTGTTTGATGGGAGCGCAGACAAAGAGTATCAAAAGCCTGAATCCAGGCCAAGGCCATGGGGATCCGTCACCACAGGGTGATCCTGACAACCATCAGATCCTCCTTTTCAGAAGATGACACGTCATAAAGGCTCCTCAAGGCCCTGTCACTCTCTGAATCAGAGCGTCTTTGTCCGCTTCAAAGACTCGATTTATTACCAATTTTGCAAGATTGTCAGTTGGCTCGCTCCCCTCTCCGTTTTTCCACAAGAGTTGGACAGGATGCGGCGCTAAACTTTGATATTCATCCGAGCTGACAGTGCGTGTATTTAAGTCTTGTCAAGCTTGAGAAGTTTGGACCACATCCTGTGGAGAAACACGAGGGATTTGGCAGAGAGCGAAAAGGGAAGCTGCCACCACACCGAATGAAAAATGCCTTGACTGGGGTCATAGGTCAAGAGGAAAACAAACTCGTTTTTCTTCTGACACGCTGTCCACAGCAGTAATGTACAGAAAATGTGCTAAACTGCTGCAGTTTGTGTTGAAGCGATGGCGACTCTTACCTGCAGCACAGACCACCAGATCCAGGAAAAACCCAGAGGACAGAAGAAGAAACGCAAACAGCATCCTGGCTCTGTTCACCTGTAATCGACAAAAACAGGATTTAAAATCACGTAAGAGTGAGCTGAGCTGAATGAAGAAGAGTGAAATGAAAGCTCTACCTGAGATGAATCCAACGCGCCGAGCTGAAGACGAAACCCAAATGCTGAGAGCCGAAGTTTTTCAGCTTCACGTCCGTCAGCTGAGAGCCAATGAAGGTTTTGTGGGTGGAGATAAAAACCATGGATTTCTGATGAAAGGGTGGAGAGAAACAGCATGATGTCCAAACACAAAGCTGCCCCTGAGGAATGAGAGTTACTCAATATGTGACCAAATACATTATTTATTACACATATTTGATAAATATTAAGATGTTAGCTGAGAAAGACTGATTTAAAGTTATAAACAACTCTAAAAATAGATATTAAATAATGGTCTCAGTCATTTTGTTTGCCAAAAGAGATTTTTATTTATTTATTTATTTTGTCTAAATTTGCAAAAATCACTTTTGGCTAAAAATGACTCGGGTCATTATTTCAGGAATGTGATGATGTGTAGGATTCACACCAATTTCTTAACATAGACGTGGAAAATTAGAAAGTAAAATTGTAATATTTAATAATATTTATTTATTCATCATTTAATATAAAACTATTATTATTATTTGCAAAAGCCAACACATTATTATTATTATTTTATTCATTTATTTATTTTTATTTATTTTGTTTTTTTTTTATTTTTTGGCAGATTTTGATTTGTAATTGATTGTTTTCTCTATAATTCACAAAAACAACCAAATATTAAATAAGCAGGGATCTAGATTTAAAGATTCATTAAGATTAAAAATAACAGTGGAAACATGCAAAAAGCTGGTCAAATCATGAATCATTGAATTTATTGCTGTATTGCAAATAAAGATGGAGATGTGTGTTATTTATTGCTTAATTGACATTTTTTAAAGGTGTGAATAAAATCAGAATTTTTTTCCCAAAAAACTGTTATACATTGAGAAATGTTTGTCTCATATGTTTTTCTGAGAAAACAAGCTCAGAAATATTTTATATTATATAGTATAATATTTTATTTATTTAAAGTCAACCAACAAATATAACCAATCTAACAGCAAGCATGACTCAATGGGAGGATAATATTTTTGGCAAAGGCAGAGAGGATTTGGCAGGTTTTCCATTGAAGCAACCCACAAAGTCAATTCTGTTGTTGAGCCCACAATGTGTTTTTCCTTACACTTGTAGCGAAATAAGTTTTCCAAATGCTTGCCAAGAGGGATTGCTATAATAATATTTCTGTGTGTTTGCTCTGTCTTCTCAAATATGGTGGAGGTTTATTCCTCTTTAAAGTTAAAGAGGAGTTTTTTTTCTTTCTGCTATTAGTACCTACTAGTCGAGGAGTGAATGCTGCAAGAGTATAGCACTACTTCAACACGTTTTTACTCAAGTAAAAGGAAAATGTAGAAAGAAATTAGTCAAATAAGAGTAAAAAAGTACTTGGTAAAAATGTGACTCAAGTACTGAGTAACTGAGCAAAACATAAATGACTTAATATTTAAAAATTACAACGTTAAAACATACCGAAACATAAAGGTATGTGGAAACATTGGTTTTAAAGACCAATATGAAAATATTTTATATAAATACCATACTTACAAAATAACACACATGTTTCCAAATCTTTGTTGGTTTTTTTCCTTTTCAATATAGTACTTATAAAATATAAAGAAATCCTGCAGGTGTCTGTGTCTGGTGATATTTTTGGTTAAAACAACCTTGTTCTTTATTTAGTGCACTGAATAATTTCTGGATAATTTAATTTGATTTCTCGATACTCCACCCACTATGTACTTTTTACTTTAGTAATTTTATAATCAAGTATTGCTACTTTTACTGTGAGGGACTTCATAAAGTACAGTGTAGTAAAAACACTTTCAAAAGTTTTTTTTTTTCCAAAAGGTTACTCAAGTAAATGTAACTAAATAAATGAAACTAGTTACTACCAACCAAATCTGCTTTTTGTAGCCAATTTGAATAATAAACTGAACTCGTCTGCAGTGTTTGGTAGATATATTTTTTTGTAAAGTGCTGTTGTGAATTTGCACAATATAAATTAACTGATCTGAAATTATTTTACCATGTTTCGAGTTACATATTAACTACATATGATGTAGTAATATATCCATGCAATATATAATCCACATGCACCGTCGATGTGTATATAAGGTGTGGTAAGGTAGCCGTGGATGTAGAGGAGGCCAGAGGGCGCGCAGTCTCCGTCCCGTTGCTTTTCTCATCGCTTTTTTCCGTGATGAGCTCCGAAAAGACTCCGATGAGTCCGATTGGTCTGACGGACCAACCGTTAACCGGTGCGCGTCGCGTGCGAGGTAAAGCGGCGACCAACAATTGGCCGAGGTGTTTTTTTTTCCTCCTAAAGGGGCGTATTTTTTAAGCCATCTTGACTGAATATTTAGCCTCATCCTAGGTACTTTAAATTGATATCTTCGGGATTTCGCCGTCCCAGAGTTTCCCACCGCCGTCGTTCCAAAGGCTGGAGTCGCGCCAATGAAACCGGGCGGAGTTCGTGTGCCGAGGCGGAGCGGCGGCGGAGAAGCGGACCGCTGAAGATGACGCTGCTAACGGCTAGCATGTCCGCCTCGGTCGGAGTCTGTCACTAGCTGACATTTAGCCAGGTGCAGTTTTTCCCCCCCTGCTTGGCACCGCAGAAGACGGGTTCATCAAGGTAAACTGGGCGGGTGATTATTTTCTCGGCATTTTCAGCACCGTTTAGAATAACTGCCGTTTGGTCTCTCTATATCCGTGTGTCCTGTCCGACCGAGCAACGTTATCACCTCAGACACGGATAGAGACAGTCTTTTGCAGGGGTCTGGAGCACAAAGAAATACCAGAAACGTTGCTCGGCGTCTTTCTGGTGATCTAGCATGTACGTGCTATTAGTCAATACATTAAGGCATGATGCAGTAGAGAGCACCTGCTCTCTGGTTGCTGTTTGAATGTATAATTGGGCTGCTAATGAACTTGCAACAGAAGCGCTGTCTATGCTGTTGTGCGCCTAAAATGGCTGACAGATGTTAGCTGCTTGGGCTGGTATTTAGCACTCTACAACCTAACTATGCACAGCAACAAGATGGGAAAAAAACACGGTGCTGTCTTGTGATTGGTCACAGGGACAAACAGTCACGTCACAGAGTGCTTAGAGGGACCAATAGGAAGAGAGCAGAGATAAACGCATGTAAGCAGTTATATGCTGTATTTGTGTTTTGCAGCAAGGTTGGTTGAAGTAACAAACTGTGTTATTACAGAGCGAAGAGCCAGACTTTAGCCCTGTTTACATATTAACTATCGTTTTCGATAATAAAATACACAATGGAATAAAGTTAAAATGCAAAGCAAAACATTTTTGTCATACAATACATTAATTACTTAGAAATAAATGCGACATTTTGTAGTTTATTGTTTATACTACTTTCTAACGTTGTTGCACTTACTCCTAAAACATTTAAGCATCAAAATAAATTGTCAGTTAAATAGAAATTCATTATATATTTAGTCTATTTTAATTAATACAGTAATATGTAAACAAAATATGCCTTGGTAGGTTTTTGCCTACTGGCAAAACCTGAAACAATTATTCATTGGGATGGCATTTTACCCCTCTGAATAAATATACTGACATTGAATGCGTTAACATGACATTTTTGCATGATGTTATACAGCTGCATTGAAATATTCAATAATTTTAAGGCTTTTTGTACAGCTACTTTCTGAAAGTAGAGCATCAGTGTTTTTGCAGAAACTTGAATCATATCATTCTTTCTTTGTGTAGAAAGCAGGAGTAAAGTCTCATGCCTAGGCTGAAGAGGTGGGAATGTGAGACGACTGCTAGAGGACTCAACATGGGAAGGGGTCGAGGCAGGGGGAGAGGAAGAGGCAGACAGGCAGGTCAACCGAGGCCTCCCTCGCCTTACCGACTGCAGCTCTCCCCGTCCAGGGAGACTCTGACGTATGCTCAGGCCCAGAAAATTGTGGAAGTGGATCTCGATGGAAGACTCCATCGGATTAACATCACAGATCCTCTCCCGGTCATCACAGAGGATGAGATGATGGCTCAGGACATTGCAGAGTGCAACAGCAACAAGGAGAACAGTGAGCAAATGCAAGGTAAAAACAGGTCATGGAGGAAACCTTCTAACAACAAAAGCCGAAGGAGTGGTAAAAATACATCTCAGCAGAACCAGCGGTCTGGCTCACAGCAGCAAACAGGATCTTCTTGTTCCTTCCAGCACCCATCCCACCAAAGTCCCCTGCCGGAGCCCACCTTCCGCGAGCTGAGCTCCGTTTCCCCCTGTGAAGCGCCTCCGCTCCCGGCAGCCTATTACCGCTACATAGAGAAGACTGGGGAGGAGCAGGACAATGTGGCTGAGTACGACATGGACGAGGAGGACCTGGCTTGGCTGGAGATGGTGAATCAAAAGAGGGTGTGTGACGGCCATGCGTCTGTGTCTCCAGACACATTTGAGCTTCTGATCGACCGTCTGGAGAGGGAGTCTGTCCTGGAGTCACGCAGTCAGGCTTTATCTCAGAACGCAGTTGATGAAGACGCCTTCTGCTGCGTCTGCCTAGACGACGAGTGTCTGAACAGTAACGTCATCCTGTTCTGTGACATCTGCAACCTGGCAGTCCACCAGGAGTGCTACGGTGTGCCCTACGTACCTGAAGGCCAGTGGCTGTGCCGCTGCTGCCTGCAGTCCCCCTCCCGCCCTGTAGATTGTGTACTCTGCCCCAACCGAGGAGGTGCCTTCAAACAGACGAGCGACGGACGGTGGGCCCACGTCGTCTGTGCCATATGGATCCCTGAGGTATGCTTTGCCAACACGGTGTTCTTGGAGCCCGTTGAGGGGGTGAAGAACATCCCTCCAGCTCGCTGGAAACTCACCTGTTACCTCTGTAAGCAGAAAGGCAGGGGAGCTTCCATCCAGTGCCACAAAGCGAACTGCTACCGGGCTTTTCATGTGACCTGTGCCCAGAAGGCCGGACTATTCATGAAAATAGATCCGGTCCGAGAGACCGGCGTCAACGGCACCACCTTCTCTGTGAAGAAGACAGCTTTCTGCGAGAATCACTCCCCTGTCGGGTCTCGGCGGGAAGCGTCTGGGGATGAGTCTGTGGAAGGAAGACTGGTTGGGGGGCGGGGCAGTCGGGGACAGAGGTCATATACTCAGAGCCCTCCGTCACCAACCAACAAGAAGCCAACCAAAGGTCAGAAGAAGAAGAACACTAAAGGGTCTGGGTCGACACGTCGTTCGAATGTTCCTGTGCTGCTTGTGCCTCAGATCCCCTCTCACAGGTCAGACTTATACAGACTACTTGGATTATTTTCCGTCTTCTTACATCAAAAATATTTTTACATTCAGATCAATTATTTAGCTATAAAATCATCTTTTAATATGTAACTGTTACATTGTTCATCACAGGCTTAACAAGATCTGCACAGGAGTTGAAGTACAGAGAAAAAATCAGTTCATGCAGAGACTTCATAATTATTGGTTACTGAAAAGACAGTCGCGAAATGGCATGCCTTTAATACGCCGACTTCATTCCCATCTACAGACTCACAAGGCTGCAGAGCAGGTGAGCACAGCTGCCCTCTGTTGTCACCTTTTCATTCAATTCTTCTACAATACATGAAGCTTGACCCCTCAGTGTTTTCAAACATAATCAAATTGTTTGACTAATATATAGTACCTTACAGATGTCTTACTACTTCTTGAACATTTTTCTCATTTTCCTGTGTTACAACCAAAAAACTTCATTGTATTTTATTTGATAAATCGGCACAATGGACTGCATAATTGTCATGTGGAAGGAAGTAGATACATGGGTTTTCAAACGTTTATGCAAATTAATAATCTTAATAGTATGATGTGCAATGTATTAGATTCAATGGCCACCAGATTTGTGCCGTAGATTTGTATTTGTCTCATTATACATTGTTTAAAGAAGCAACACCAAAACTGTATGGACTCAATGCCACTCGCAGAACTTTAAGTATAGGTTTTCCTTCCAGTATAAATAAACTTCATCACTTCCTCATACAAATTCTACGAGCGATATTATTCATACTTGAAGAATTAACAGTAAATACCTTTTGTGCCTTCACGTCGATGTTCAGAAGGAACCCGATGAGAAGCTAAGTGCTGCGAGAGAGGAGTTACGGTACTGGCAGAAGTTAAGGCAAGACCTGGAAAGAGCTCGACTTCTAGTGGAACTCATCCGCAAGAGAGAGAGGCTTAAAAGAGAACAGGTAAAGGACGAGGAATGTGTTTCTTAAACTGTTCTTTATCACTTAGAGTTAATTTACAACTGTCCAGTTGGTTTGGCAAGATGTGAATATGCAATCGAACTCTGGTGTAGATAAAAAAGGACAATTTCTGGTCTGCCCAAAAACCTTGGTGTCTGTTTGGTTGAAGTGAACGTTGGTGCCTTTCGAATGCATATGTGAATACTAAGCGGTCCAAAAGCAGGAAGTGGACTACAGTGCAGGGCATTCTGGGTAAATATAACCTAACCAGACCGAGCGCTAGCAGGAGAAATGGCTCTTGGACAAAAGAGAAATCCTACAATTGCTAAAATCTGACATCACTTCATTTTTCTTATCATTTTGTGAAGAAAGGAGTTGCACTCATCTCTTCTTCAGAGGTTTTTGTGTCATTTACCTGCGCGGTTCTTGGTACAGCGCCACCTCAGGCAAGAAGAGGAACAGGTTTTTCTATTGGTTTGGATCGGTTGATACAGTGCAGTGAGAAAGCGATCCACACCAGATGAAGATGTAAGAAATGTTACAATTTTGATCCCTAATCAAAACCTGGTCTACTAGATTATCAGACACCCTCAATTTCTTAGTCACCAGTCAAAATATTAATAAATAGACTCATTTTTGACTTTGAAAACATCATACATATATAATCTTACAGAAAATTATTTATATTCTGTATGATTATGTATCAAGAGGTTTAACATATCCCTTTGTAATATTTATTAGTTTAAATCTTAAAGCATTACCTTTAATTTTCTCTGCTCTGTCATGTGTTTTTATGTCATCAGATGAAAATCCAGCAGGCTGCCCTTGAACTGTCGCTGACTCCTGCACAGGTGCTTCTCAAATCCACTTTGGACCAACTACAGGAGAAGGACTCAGCCAAAATCTTCTCTCAGCCAGTCAATCTGTCAGAGGTTGGTGGAGTTCCTGAAATACACATTTTATTTACCAAATTTTGCCTGTGAGTATGACCGGCTAACATTTTTATTTTGAATTTTATACTGAGGTCCCAGATTACCTCGAGTTTATATCCGAACCCATGGACTTCTCAACAATGCGAAGCAAACTGGAGGGACACGCCTACTGCTCCATTGGAGACCTGGAGAAAGACTTTGAGCTGATGATTTCCAATTGCCTCAAATACAACTCCAAGGACACTTTGTTCCACAAGACGGCCTTACAGCTGAGGGAAGTGGGGGGAGCCGTTCTGCGTCACGCTCAGAGGCAGTATCAGAGCATCGGCCTTGACCCCAGCACTGGCATGCATCTGCCTGAGGCACCGAACAAACACGGCTTCTATCAGTGCACATGGGAGGATGGTGAGCTGAAAAATGAGTTGTACTCTTTCCTAAGCACTCCATAAATACAGCACTGGTGAGAAATATACATGCACTCATGACGATGATTGTCATAGTGATAATTTTCAGTGTTGAGTTATTGTATTCTTTAAATTTTTAGATTTCATTGTGAAGTTTCTATGATCCACATGGTTAAAAATATAACTGCATGATCACATCGGTCTTTATAAAAAAACTTGGATAGACGGACATTGAAGACACATTTTAAAATGTAAAACTTTACATAAAAATTTAAACAGTGGACATTTTTAACGAGCTGGTTCTCCTTGACGTCCAGATATACATCACCCTTAAAACAAACAGTTAAAAACTCAAAGCTGCAGATTGTCGACTTTGTTTTTTTTTTTTTTTTTCAATTAATCATCACCGATTGCGTTCAAGGATTTTGATTGGTCTAGGCACAGAAAGCATTAAGGTTGCTATTTCGTGCCACCATGCTTCACGGTTAGTAGTGTTCTTCAGGTTGAAACCCTCCAGTGCTGACCACCTCCTCTGACAATAAAACTTCATTTCTCTGAATGAAGTTGTTCTAATATTTGGGCACAATTATGCTAGGATCTTGTTTACGGCTACATCATGTAGATCTTGCTTTTTCTGTAGTTTTAGGGACATTTCTCCAAATATTAGTGGAGGTTACATGTTTATGCATGTTTATTTTTGACCTTAAGCCATATGAAGGTATTTTAAAAGTCCAAACTAACCCTGTTCTTGCCTGTGATGAGTGTATGTAAACCTCCCACGTTGATCACTGTTTGTTTCTCTCTCCACAGTCGACTCTCTGCTGGACCCTGAAAACAGACTGCACTTAACCACAGAGGAGCAACTGAAGGCCTTACTGGAGAAACTGGACATGGTGACATCAATGCGAACGAGCGGCGGCCGCACCAAACGCATCCGGCTGCTGCGCCGCGAGATTAATGCTCTGAGGCAGAAGATGAGCCAGCAGCAAAACGCTCAGCCTGTCAACAGAAATAACAAGGAGGACGATGATGACGATGAAGAGGAGGAGGAGAAGAAGAAGAAGAAGAAAAATAAAGAACAGAAGGAAAAAATAAAGAAAAAAGACAAGGTGGACGTTGATACTGAGCCTTTGTCTGACGTGCCAAACTCTGGGTCAGGTAGGATCACAGCACTTTCATCATCATTATAGAATAATAATAAACATAATATATTAAATCTGTAAGTCCTTGCTGCATATTTTATTAGAAGCAGTGTGAGGAATAGATAAAAAATAATTTAATTATTGAATAACAATAATTGTACTTGTAATCACACTAATGTCTGAATATGTCATTAAGTAAAAAACAAAACAAATTTAAAAGTTTGACTTCAACTGGAATTCTGAAAGGAATTGAACATTTAGCACGTCGATAGTGTGACGATATCTTTTCTTCCCAATGTTTACCTATTGTCAACGTAGGTGCAGATTTGTGCACATTTTGGAGTTCTCAAACTTTTTTAGTAATTTGGGGAGAAAAATAAAGAATGAACTCCAAGTGGAGGAAACTTTGAAGATCTGATTGGACACCTTAGATAAACTATCAGACTTAATCCCTGGATCTAGATTTGATCAATTTAAAATTCAGCTGGGCTTAACTTGATGCTGGAATAATTTTGTGCACAACCACAAAAAATAAATAAATAAAAAATTGGGCCTGCCAGCGTAGCGCTTGATGTCTGATGTATGATCTATGCATTAATTGGTTTTATTTTGTAACCAGGTTATTGTGTACTGCAGACTTCTGCCCAGGTCCCTCTTGAAAATGAGATCCAGATCTCAACGGGGTTTACCTGGTTAAATAAAGGAAATTAAAAAAAAAAATAAATGTAGGAGAACTCTTGTTATTTTAACACTTTATCATTTTATTTTGTAGAGTGAGGTTTTCTCTGGTGGGAGAACTTTTGAGGAAATTAAATCGTTCTAAAATGTATTTGTTATCAATTTATTTGATATTATATTTATTTATTGATGTAAAATAAAATTGGTAAGAAACTTTTATTTATATGGCACATTTTACAGGTCAGAATACCATAAAGTGTTTTAAAATATAAACAAACTTTAAAAACTTTGGGTTTTTTAAAAATAATATTACACTTTTAGTTTACTATTAAGGAGGTAAAGGAATTATAATAAAATAACTTTTGCTTAATGTTAATATTAATCATGAATAAGTTATTAATTTATTGAGTTACAAGAATATCAGAATATGATCTGCATTTTAAAGAGCAGGTCTTGACATGCATCTAAATTAAGTTTTGTAGTCATAAAGGTTGTATGTGGACATTATTTACAATCTATTGATCATGATGAAGACAGGTCAGATTACTGAGTGAAACCAGTAAATGGCTAACTATTTGTGTAAAAAAATAAACTATATTTTTAAATATTCTGACTGGTTTCTCCCTGATGCAGACGACTCGCCGCCCGTTCTTGAACTCACCTGTCCGGTATCGTCACCTCTACCAGGAGATGCTCCTCTGGAACCACCTGTCCTGGGCATTGTAACCGGAGGTCAGAGGTCACCTGGGCGCTCCTACAAGCGTCAGAGGTCCTCGCGCAGCGGCAGCAAAAGCCAAGGTGAGGATGAGGCCGAAGTTGGAGAAACTCCGTCCTCCCAACCAGAGGCTGTTCACGAGGTCACGCCGCTCGGCTCGCCTCCGGCGATGCCGCTGGTTGGAGTCGGCCGGCGCACGTCTGTGTTGTTTAAGAAAGCTAAAAACGGGGCAAGAAAAAACAAGTCGTCCCAGTGGCAAAATGGGAAAACATCTGAAGAGAAGACCAACGGGCTGGACGGCGCTGCCGTCGATTCAAATTCCCCCAGTGAGAACATCACCACCTTACCTCCTACCCCCAACGCCTCTCCTGCCCCCTCCTCTCCTTCCTCACACCATCTGAGGTCCAGAGGCCCCAGCTCCGAGAGCGAACATGACAAACCGACTGCAACCCCCAAAGCAGAAGGTAAGGCTGGACATATCCCTACACTACACACATTAGACTGCAGAAAGGTCATCTTTGGTTAGTTTCAATGTTTGGTTTTTCTAGCACTGACTAATGGAAAGCACATGTCTGGAAACCAAGATGGCGGTGCTGATGATGAAGAGGAAGAGGATGATGACTCAAATCTAACGTGAGTACAGGACATCAGACGCAATGAACGAATAACTTCATACCAGCACAGTGGTGGAAGGGCTGGACTGGAAAACCTATCACATTATACGTGTTTCATATCAGGCCATATTGTAATTATTGGATTAGTTTATTTGGTTTTAAATATCTGAAATACTTCCAAACTGGTGGTGTGACCTTTCCTGTTTTATCCACAGTTTTTACTCCACATCCCTGTTTTTATTTATAAGGAGCTATGAGGGACAGTAGTGAAACAGTAAATTGCTGCTGCGCTAGTTACTCACACGTTGTTGCTAGGTAACCAAAGAGTGAATGAGTTGCTAGGTAACCAAAGAGTGAGTCAGTTGATTCCACCAACTTTGCTTATCTGACCATGAGAAGTTGAGTGGCTAAAGCCTTTCCTCTGCCTACACCTCCCAGAAAGATGTGCGGTTCTGAATCGGAGTTCAGTGAAATTACTGAACTTTCTATTGATTTTGATCACATGTCAAGTGTTATTGATTTATTGTCCAGTCCTAAGTGGTGGTGTTAAAGAACATTTGCATGAAAAATTAGATCATAGTCAGCGTTTGTTTCAATAAATTAGAAAATTCCTTTAGGATCCAGTGGATGTTATTAATAACAACATGATTTGTGCCACACTTTCTATTAAAATGGCTGCTTTATTTAGCCAAATTTGATAGAGGATCACAGTAGGGTTTACCAAATTTGTGTTGTTCTCCGAATAATACAAATGTGGCCATTTGTGGTTTAGTTAGAAGACAGTGGGATAACGTCTATGTCTTAATAAAAAAAATTGCTCGATCTTTTCCTGAAATGCCTTTAGTTTAGTTCATATCTTGTGTCTCAGAGAAAACTTGATTTACAGCAGTGGTTAAGAAACATAAAAACTCAATATAATATAACCTTTAGCTGTAGTAATATCAGCTAAATTTGACAAAAATGATCAATGCTTCTGAAAATTCAATGAAAACTTGGCTCATGTGTTTCATTCAGTACAAAGGAAATCTTTAAATCTATGTTAGAACTGACTTTATTAGCTAAAAGGTAAAAATGATCCATGTTTACTGCTTCTCTCATGTGTAGTCCTTCCCCTCCCAAACGCAGTCGAGGTAAGCCGGCTTTGGCTAAGGTTCCCAGCAAAGAAAATGGAGACATCTCCAGCTCTGGTGTGTATCATGTTGTACCAAATGTGATTGCATGTCATACAGTTTGAACAAACAACATTTTTTTAAGCTGCAGTGAATAGAGATGAAGAGTATTAATGGAGCGTCCTGTTCACAGGGAAGTCTACGCTTCTGTCTATAGATAGTGAGACGAACTTTCGCCACTGGACTTGGTTTGGGCGAAATGTCGAGGATACCCGTCGTATCCAGCAATGGTGAGTTCCTACTGTACAGCTGCAGCCTTTACACCCTAAAGAGATATTTTTACTATCAGAACAAACAAAAGAAACTCGTTTAGAGACACAAATGCCACAAGTTTTTTTTTTTTTTTTTTTAAAGACAACTTATAACTTAAAGAAATAAAGATAAACATATTTAACATACATGGAGTTGATTTTTTTTTTCTGTAGGATGGAAAATTATGTATAAAATAAAAGCACATGGATTCCATATTTAAAATAGGGGTGAAACTAACAATTATTTTAGTAATTGATTAAACTGTAGATAATTCTGATATTAATCTCATTTGTTTTCTTTTTTAAATGGTACATTCTAATGTTTTTTTTATTTAGCCATCTAAGCCTTTTTTATGCAATATTAGAAATGCAATAAAAATAATTCTGTCCCTCTTTTAAACAAGAAAGTAAACATTTTATTGCCTAAAATGCAAGACCATGGGATTCCTTTGGTAAATCTGAACTGGGTGAAGCCACTAGAAGAGTTTTGGCTAAAACATTTCTACAGACGAAGGTTTTTTGTTTTTTTTTTTAATTATGATATTCATAATGTCTATAGTTTTTTGTACAGTTTTGGCTTAATTAATTAACTGATTTGACTATGTTGTTATTTGAACAAGTGGTCATTTTTTGAATCTGTGTGCTCCAGTTAGTGATTAATCAGTTATAAAATTAGGTGACAATTATTTCAATAATCGATTAATCGCAATTAATCATTTCAGCCCGACTAAATACATATTACTTGTACTTTTGGTGTCCTCTTTGTGGAAATTCAGTGCAGATATTGTAGGAATAAACTGAAAAACGGTTAAATACCTGGATTTGTTGTACCTGAATTTGGAAACATTAGCTGGTTTGTTTTGATTTCTAGCCAAAGTTATTCAGTCATTGTGGGAAGAGCTTCAGATTGCAGACCGTTAAGCTAACCAAACTGCTGAATGAACACCAGCAGCCGTGCAGCTGACCTCAGTGATTGTTGCAGATCGTTGACCTCAGTGATTGTTGCAGATCGTTGACCTCAGTGATTGTTGCAGATCGTTGACCTCAGTGATTGTTGCAGATCGTTGACCCCGACATGCCTCAGGAAGGACTGCTCCATAACGGCATCCCCATCCCAGTGCCTCCTGGAGAGGTGCTCAAACTGGGGGAATGGAGACACACTGACGAAGGCCACAAGCTCTTCCTGGTGCTCTTCTTCGACACAAAGAGGACTTGGTCAGATATCTGACACATTAGAAAACCCCTGGTGTTTTAGTATGAGTGTAAAAAGTTTTAAACCTTTCTGTTTGTTTTTAGGCAGTGGCTCCCTCGAAACAAGCTGCTGCCGCTGGGGATGGATGACACTGTAGACAAGCTGCGCCTGATGGAGGGCAAGAAACCCAGCGTTCGCAAGTCGGTCCACATGGCGTACGACCGCGCCATAGTGCATTTAAACCACGTGAGACGAAATCTCAACTTCACTCCCTCCAATTTTATATAAAGTTTATTTTAAAAGGATTTTATCATCTTAAAGGAGCTGTTTGTAGAAATCCATAGCAGCTCCTTAAACAGTTAAAGCTGATGGTGGTTGGAGGTTTGCTATGCTTGGATTTGGTAGAGGTTCCATAAATGTTTTTCATAAATCAATTTGTTAATTATTTTCTATGTACATTTTTAAAAATGGAGTTTTCCATAACCACTGTGGCTGTGTGTCGATACGAAGTTTGTGCATCAGGCCAAAGTGGGTGGAGACCAGACAGAGTGAAACGTGTCAAAGGGATTGTTTATGGTTCCAAACATATTTAGATTGTATTTGCTCTTGAAACGTCACTGTGTATAATGAAGTGTGAAAGTTTCACCTTAGCATGCGTTTCACACCTAGACCTGGAGTTTCACACGCAGCTGAAACCAGATATTTACATACGCTGGACTCACTGACGGTAAATAAGACTTTGCCTCAATGGACGATCAGTTTGTGCCACAGCTTTAAATTCCTGCCGGGTGTCTTAAGAGGTTGCTTCAATATTTCTAAATAATATTCCACTTCATGATGGGGTAAAACACCCCCACATCATGGTGCTGCCACCGCCGTACTTCACTGTTAGAATGGTGTTATCAGATTTGTAATCTGCCCCTTCTTACCCTTCTTCAGACTGCAGGACGAAACTGTAGTTTAGCTTTTTTCACGTTGCTCTTCAAGTAATGGCTTCTTCCTCTCTGCGTGGCTTTTCAGGGATAGTTTCACTGTGGATAGCGACACTTTTATCAGCTTCATTCAGCTTCTTCACCAGAGGAAACAGGAGAAGGTCAGTCAGACAGCGAGGAGAATGTCAATATCTGGTTTCTGTGGAGGCCACCAAATATTTCCTTTAAATGTTTTTGATTTTCTAAATATAAAGTCATCACATTGTTATAATTTTCTTTAAAATGAATCTCTTTTATTCTGGGTTTATTTTTATTAGCTTTTAAAATTCTTCAATTCCAGCTGAAATTATTTTTGTTCCAGCTGACAGTGCCAACACTTTTGCAACTTTTAGGTCCAGTTATGAGACGCTTTTGGTGAAACTTTGTTCGTGTTTGATTATTTTCCATATTGTGAAACTGTAATATGATAGTAGACTGAGAGCGGTCGGCGCAGAAACCACTACAGCGGTGATTCAGGAAAGCGATTACCCACCGGTGAAGAACTTTGCTAGTAAATCTGGCTGGAAAGACTTGAAAAGCACAAATGGTCTAGTTTTTAATAAAATCTATACGATTGGTGTTTCCTGGAGCCAAATATGTGGCAAAACCTACTGCGTCTGTTCATGTACAGCTGATACATCTATGTATACAATCTCAGTGTGGTAAAAGTGCATGTGTATAGTTTTGTAAATATGTAAATGTATGTTTATATTCGCTTACATGAAGTAATTTAAGGAATGCAAAAATCAAATATAGAATTTAATTTATAATTTGTTGCTGTAGAGGGAGTTATTTAAAAAACTGAATTATTGAAAAGATTTATGTATGACGCTGAGTAGCTCTTTATAGTAGTGACGGTGTTTTACCAACATGTCGGCAGAAAACGCGGTGACACACGACTGTAGACAGCAGACTACAGATTGTTTTAATTTTTCTCGGTGGCACAGATGTTTTTGATCTTGTCATTTAAAGTCCACCGCAAGATCTATTGTCTGCCTGAGACAATATTTTCTCACAGGAATAAACGCTGTTTGAAACAACTGCTGGTGCTGTTTTTGATGAGATCATGTGGGGTTTTGATAGACCTTTGTTCACAATTTTAGATGTCATTTAAAACAATTATTGTTTTTTTGCAGATGGAAAACCTGAAAGCTGTTCTGTCAGTTTGTTGTCAGCATGATGCTGCCTCCACCATGTCCCATAATGTGTCTAAAAACTTGTCCTCAGTTTCCTTTAGCATGTTGTTTTTGTTTCCTCTGATAAAAACTCAGATTTGTGGAGTAGGAAACTTAGCAACTGAGTTAAATTGCACACAGTGCTCTGTATTTGATAATTACTTGACTTCTATAGGTAATTTGTTGCATTGGATTTTATTTTTTCTAGAAATGTATTTAGAGTTAAAATATAAAAACTAAATCAATTATTTATGCAATATTTTGTGGTTGGTCTATAAATACATGTAAAAACTTTAAGGTGTAGAAATAACTCCTGATGTGTTTGGGCTTCTGCAGACGACTCAAAACCTAAAAGTTTCGATGTAGCAAATCAAAAATAAAGGCGCTCATCTAATTATGAATTATTCTAAAGAAGTCATTTTACTGTTTTGTAAGATTCTGAACTTTTTTATTAGCTAAATGAGTTTTTTTCTGATGAAACAAGCAGATGAGTTAACCAGGTTAAGGATCATCACTTCCAAAGCGCTGAGTTTTTATGCAGTCTGGAAAAGTTTGAGATGTGAAGGATCCTGGCGCTCTTGGGCAGGATTCTCTTGCAAAAGATCTTCAGTCTCAATGGGATTTTCCTGGTGAAATAAAGGTTAAAAAATAAAGACGATAAGTGTAGTGGGGAACCGATTGCAGTTTTCTGGCCAATTGCAAATTACTGACCTTTAAACAGCTTGACCTGCCGATTCCAATTTTGGCCAATACCTTCTTTTTTTTTTTTTTTTTTTTTTTTGCCTGAAATGTTGAAAATTACAGCAAGAAAGTCGCTGAAGTCACTGCTGGCAGCAGTGGGGTGATTATTACCTGAAACATGCAGCCATGACCCGGTGGGCCGATAAGCGGCCTGTCAGTCAAACCTCATGGGAGAACAAAAGAGGACAGTGGTGGATTCTTACATAAGACCACTGAATAAGAAAATCGATGCACCCCTAAATGAGAGCTTGGAAAACATTTCAAGACTTCATCTCCTGTCGGCTGAATAAGTATCTATTTTCTCCCTTCTGTCTCCTTCCTTACCTCCTTGTGTCCTTCCATCCTAGCATTCTTGTATTTCAAAACCTTTCCTTATCCTATTGGATTATATTCTTCCCCTTCCTTACTTCCCTGTCTTTCCCATTTTTTTTACCCTATAGTCTAAATATCTTTGTCTCTTTTTTTCTCTTGTCCTCTTTCCATTTTCCCTCTTTTCCTTTCTTATCTTTGACTGTGTTTTGTCTTTTTATGATCTTCCTTTATTCCTTTTCTTGTCTTTTTCCTCGTTGCTTTCTTCTCTTCCTTGTCTCTGTCCTCCCTGTCTGTTTTTATAATGCACCTAAAAGCTGACTGCTAAAGGAATCTCCTAAATCTACTAAATTTAGTTAATTTTTGACATTTAAAGTAAACAGGATGAAGACGTTGAGTACAACACATACGATCCCTGAAAGACACAAAAATATGTGCAATCTGAAATTTATTTCATGAAACCAAACATACTCTTCAGACTTGAAATGAATGAAAATCCCTCAGGAGACAAAAGTATGAAGACATCATTCATAAAGAGACAACAGGGTGAGATGATCTGCAGATAAACATGATGTGAAGTAAATAAACTCATCAAGTTGTCTATATGATGATGACTAGACACCAGGATGGGAATGCTTTGTTATCAGACTAAAACATGTAACTTCTCTTTCAGCTGGATGTATAAATATCAACAGTAATAAAATCCTGCCGTTGGTTTTAAAACATAATCTGAGAGTCAATATGTGGCTGTTCCAGTGTCATTATTCCAGTTTATGTGAAACTTAAAGCAAAAAATAATTATTATTGCAAACTCCCCGCTTCCCAAAATGTTTACATGTGACCTACTTTTTTCTTTTTCTTTTGATCAAACGAACTCTACGGATGTAGCTTATGATCGAACTGACATCTGAGTGATACATTCACAGCCTGTGAGGAACATTTCTCTCTTTTTCCTGTAATAAAACAATATAAAAACTTTTTCACTTAAATATAATTTTTTTTCAATTAGGTTCTACCACAGTTCAAACTAAAACTTGCTTGCCGCTTCGCCTCGACTGTCTCTAAAGGAAAGCATTGATGCAACAACATGCTCTCGCTCCCAGTAAGAGGTGAATACTAGAGACTTTTTAAATAGCCTAAAACATAGTGTTTGATTCTACTCGTCAGTTCACGTCAAGTCCAGTACCTCTCAAAGACGGATTTTGAAAAATACCAGCAAGTCACCATAAAAATTATTATTGAGTGATGCAGTGGCTTCAGAGCAGAGTCCTATAGCAGGGACATGAAGCCGTTATCGGTGGTGTCTTGCTGCTCGGATCTGCTGCTTCTTGAGCTCTTGCTGGGGTTCGGAGTGGTTGAATACTTAGGAGGGTATCTGATGAAGAGGCGGTCCTCCTCCTTTTTGATCCATCTCAGAAGCTTAGTGATGGCAGTAATGGCACAGGTCTTTGTCACAAGAGGGCTGAAGCAGGTGTAGAGCTCAAATTTGCTGGTCACCTAAAACAAAACACAACACAGACTTAACTGAATGTGAAAATCAATGGTGGTCAGCAAGCAGCTCATTTTGACAGGAGCTCAAAATAGGCAGAACTGAGCAGACAGAAATCTCAAGTTTATATATTCTCATGTCATTAATTTGGAGCAACATAATGGTGTGGATGGAATAAGAAAAAGAGAGTAAAATCACATTTAAAACAGTTTCTTTCTTTTAAGTTATGTACAGACAACGTTGATTCAACTGTTTAATTTCATAGCCTATTTTGATTGATAGTAAGGAATTTTTGCACAGTAATGAATATGCTAAAACATCCCACTCAGAAAATAATCAGCACCAAATATTGATCAAATTCCTATCAATGATAAGTGGATTATGTGTTCAATCACTTCTAAAAACAACAGAAGAAGAAGTAGGCTAAAAGTCTTAGAAATGAGCCGATTGGAACGCCGGCGTCCATGAATTTCTAAAATCCGTATAAATAATGCATGACTGCAGTAACCTAAAGCGCAGCTCCTCACCCAGGCCAGCAGAGTCTCCCTCTCAGCGACGTGGTAGATCAGCTTCAGGGGCCGCGAGGCGCTGTGGATGCGGCTGTGCATGTAACGATACAAATCCAGGAGCCGCATTTTGTCCTCATCGCTGCTGTAGGGAGCCTCCATCTCAGGGCTGCAAGCAGGTTAAACACACAAAATTGTTTGAAGCTCACAGATTATGATTAGCACATTTTCATACACACACACAGGTCTGTCGCAATAACAGGTTTTTCCAGAGGTTATTGCGATAAACAATAATATTGTTGTTTTGAAAACATTTTCAAGTAATATAACAACAAAGGCTTAATAAGGCAAGTACATCATGACTGTATGCAGCAGGATCCCCCAAATATCCACAATATTTGTAGATTTTTTTTGTATTTCATGACTTTCTGAAACCTACCAAAAGGGCCATTGCAGGTAGAAAAAAAAAGGACTGAAGAAAATATAGATATTTTTAGATTCATCTCAGAAATATTCTAGAAACAGCAATTAAATTTCTGAGTTTTACTTTTTTGACTTGAACTCAAATTTAAACGTTTTTTTTCTTTACCACAAAATTTTTAAGATTAATGTAAAAAATTTCTGAGTTTTTTCTAGCATACTTTTGACATTTCAAACTCATAAATTTGCACATTTTTCTTCTAGAAAATTCAGAAGTCGAATATTTTTATCGAGCAAATTCTTGACTTTTCAAATTCAAATTCCCAATTTGATTATAGAAAATTTCTCAAATTAATCTCAACACTTCTAAGTTGTTTCTTGCAAATTTTAAACTCAGAAATTTCTTTTGGCAAGCTTTAACTATTACATTTTTTTATGCACAATGGCTCCAATACGCTGTAGTAAAGTACCGTCATTGCTAACACACACCTGGTGAACTGAGTGAGCTGGCGGTAGTTGTCCGGCACGTCGAAGGGCTTGTACATGAAGTGCCTGAGGTCCGACACACCGACCTGGTTCACGCTGTACGACTGAGCTTTGGCGATGAGGCTCAGGGAGTTCTGCGCCAACATGGCCTCCTCGATCTTCCGCTTGCACTCGGCTACGGCGTAAAAAGCCTCCTTGTCCGTGGAAAGCAGCAGCAAACAAACGGTGCACTCCGGCGGGTCCAAGTAGGAGATATAAGCATAAAAGTAACAGTCAGGGTTGAAGAGGGGCAGGCAGATTGGAGTCCAGATCTCCCCGGCCTGAAAAGCAGACGAGGCTCCGATGAGGTTGAGCAGCAGGTGGACGTCCGCCGGCGCCAGCCTCGCATCCTCGATCACCGTCTTCTCCTGGACGATGGTTAGCAGCTGGTTTTTGGCGATGAGGATGGAGAAAACCAGGTTGGGGGTGATCGCTTTCTGCAGGATCTGGCTGAGAGAGTCCCTGAGAGAGGAGGCCAGAGGCAAGCAGTGCACGGCTGCCAGCAGGAAGCTCGGGTCCGAATCCACCAGGTTGAGAAGGCCGTCCAGGATCTTCTCGGATCCGGCCAGCAGTCGCCTCAGGTCGTAGTTCTTCTTGTGCTCAAAGATGCGGGATATGCTGGCCTGGGTGAGCATACTGATGATCTGGTAGTAGACGTAGAGGAGTTCTTCACGCAGCTGCTGCTCAGACTGACGACTGCTGGAGACGCACACCAGAACCAGGGGTCCTTTCTGCAGGAACACCACCGTGTGCTCCTCTGGGAGGACCGAGACAAACAGGACAAGAGGCCAAAGGGGCAGTGTTATTAGTTTTACAGGCACATTTTACTATCTTATCTTCAGTTGTTAAAAAAAGGCTGAATATAAATCATGTCTGACTTAGAATAAATCTGACTTGGTGATTAAACACCTTGAAATCGGCTGAGGTGTATTTTATCTAAGCCATGTATAACTGTGAGCTGCAGGGAAAATACAACACATGGTTTTCAAATGATTTAAGATTAAAACATCCTTGGAAAAAAAAAAATCATAATGTCACAAAAATTAAAACCCAATGCTTTCTCACTTTTGACAATGAAGTCTTAATTTGTAGCATTTAATACTGGTGTTTTCATTTGATTACTTATATTTTTGAGTACTTCCTATATGCATTTTATTTTCTCGAATAGCTGCTGTAATTTTACAAATTAGCTTCATTGTGTGGTAATGACCTCAAATATAATGCTGCTATACATAATGTAACAACAGTAAAGATTGGGATTTTAATACCGTCACAAATGGCTAATGTCAAATTATCACTAAGCCAAGTCATCTTGAACAATGATAATAATAACACAATATTATAATTGTTGAATTTAGCACAGGTAAATCAATTTGGTTTACCTAGTCAAATCAAAATCAAAATCAAATTTATTTGTATAGCACATTTCAGCAGCAAGGCATTTCAAAGTGCTTTACATCATAACAAACATAAAAACACAAAGTCATGTAACATAGAATAAACAATCAAAACATTAATTTAGATGGCTGTCAAATTTATAACTTGTTATACATTTATCTAAATGTTTTACTTGGTGCAGATCCTGATCTTTGACATACTTCCAGTCGTTAGATTTTAGACTGTCTATTGGTTGATTTTTACTTATCCCTTTCCCTATCACGTCACGGAATTTAAGCGCCTGTTTTCGCCGGACTCCGCCGTCCGTTTCACCACGGGTATTAGCCGGGCCCCGCTGCCCACAACAGGACAAGGTCTCAACCTTGCAGCACCAGGGTCCGTACACCTTTACACAAAATTTTGTGCTAGGACTTCGCCGTCCTACACGGATTTTGTGCATTATTTTTACCTTTTACAGTCTATAATATACAGGGTTTTCAGTACTGCAATGACCCTCAGTTACTCGCCACTTTTTAAAGACATTAAGTCAAGTTCCATCGTTAAATTTTTAATTGATTAAGTTTCAAATCCAACTCTAAACAGGTGGGTTTTTAGTTGTGATTTAAATGAACTCAGTGTTTCAGCTGTTTTACAGTTTTCTGGAAGTTTGTTCCAAATCTTTGGTGCATAAATGCTGAAAGCTGCTTCTCCTCATTTGGTTCTGGTTGTGGGGATGCAGAGCAGACCAGAACCAGAAGACCTGAGGGGTCTGGAAGGTTGATACAACAACAGCAGATCTTTAATGTATTGTGGTGCTAAACAGTTCAGTGATTTGTAAACTAACAACAGTATTTTAAAGTCTATTCTCTGAGCTACAGGGAGCCAGTGGAGGGACTTTAAAACTGATGTTATGTGCTCTATCTTCCTGGTTTTAGTGAGAACGCGAGCAGCAGCGTTCTGGATCAGCTGCAGCTGTTTGATTGATTTGTTGGACAGGCCTGTGAAGACGCTGTTGCAGTAATCAATGCGACTAAAGATAAACGCATGGATGAGTTTCTCTAGATCTGGCTGAGACATTAGTCCTCTAATCCTGGAGATGTTCTTCAGGTGATAGAAGGCCGACTTTGTGACTGTCTTTATGTGGCTCTGAAGGTTCAGGTCAGAGTCCATCACTACTCCCAGGTTTTCTTCCTGATTGCTGGTTTTTAGTTGTAATAACTGAAGCTGTGCATTGACTCTAGATCGTTCCTCTTTAGGTCCAAAAATAATAACTTCAGTTTTGTTTCTGTTCAGCTGGAGAAAGTTTTGACACATCCACACATTTATCTGTTCTAAACATTTATTCAGTGATTGGATGGGGTCAAAGGTCACCTGGTGACATCGTAATGTAGAGCTGAGTATCATCTGCATAGTTATGGTAGCTAATATTATTTTCTGTTATGACCTGAGCTAGTGGGAGCATATAAATATTGAATAAGAGGGGTCCTAGGATTGAACCTGGGGGTACCCCACATGTGACCTTTGACCTCATTGATGAGAAGTTTCCAATTGAAACAAAGAAATCCCTATTCTTAATGTAAGATTCAAACCAGTTGAGGACTGAACCAGAGAGTCCGACCCGACTCTCCAGCCGATTCAATAATATGTCGTGGTCGACAGTGTCAAAAGCTGCACTGAGGTGCAGCAGAACCAGCACTGTGGTTCTCCCACAGTCCATATTTATATGGATGTCATTGAATACTTTTACGAGGGCAGTCTCCGTGCTGTGATGAGCACGAAAACCAGATTGGAAGGAGTCAAAACAGTTGGTTATTGTTAGGAAACTATTTAATTGTTTACACACAGTTTTTTCAATAACTTTGCTGATGAATGGGAGGTTGGAGATTGGCCTGTAGTTCTGCAGTAGTGATTTGTCCAGATTGTTCTTTTTTATCAGTTGTTTGATAACTGCTGTTTTCAAAGCGTGGGGGAAAAAACCTATATTTCCCAGAACACTGTTTAGTTCTGGACCAGAGTTCAGTGAACACTCTATATATTCAATATTCTATCATCTATTTATATTGATCTATATTCTTATCGATTTATTGTCCATCCCAATGTTCACCATCACAGTCAATGCTCTCACCTGAATACACTGAGCGGATGATGTTATCTCCACTTTGGACAAACGACACCAGCGCCATCATTACGCCCATGGTGGAAGAAAGAGCCTCTTCGCTGCCATATCGGGAATAAATAGGCTTTCCAGCTTCACTCAGCACAAACACGTGCTTCCTGTGTCGCCTCCAGCTGTCGGCTGTAACATCCTCGTCTCGATGAGAAGCGAACGAAGGAGACTCCTGGATTCCCGCCTCGAGTAACGGAGACGATCTTCCCTTCACGCCTATACCTTGTTCCTCCAGCTTGGCCTTGGCCAGCATTGTAACAGCAAACTCCCCCGAGTCGCTCTGATCATTCTCAACACCAGCTGAGTGGGCCGGCAGATTGTTCTGACAGTCTGGCGTCTCTGACTCTGTTCCCAGGCTGGAAGGAGGTTCTGCCTCCGGACCCGGATCCCCTGCTGTAACACCAGGCGGCTGCAGACTGGCCAGCTCGCTCCGGTTGACGCCGCTGCAAGCATCCGTCGCCACTGGATCGGGAAACATGTGGTTCCCCAAAAGACAGAGAGAAGTGGCCAGAGTGTCGGCTGCAATGAAAGCAAAACTAAATTATGAAATAAGTAAAGAAAAACTGCAAACACAAACACGTTTGTCACAATGAGCAATAAATCAATCGCAGGATAAATCAATTATTTTAATTTGCATGGTTTATTGTTTTTTTTTTCTCTTTTCTCTCTTTCTACCAAAAACTGGATGGCAAACGTCTTCAGTCTGGTGTTTTGATCTCAACTAGACACTTTTTGAAGGACAGTTTAGTTTACAGAGACTTCATAGCTCATCCTATATGTCGTTTCTGTTGTTTTGTTTTTTAATTTTGAATATTTTAAATGTCTTCCACTTTCTGTGTTATAGGTTAATTACAAATTAAGGCTTATTAATCTCCGAGAATATGTTCTTGCATTATTATGTCATTGTCATTAAATTAATTGAAAATAGTTTCAAAACAACAATATTACCACTTATTGCAATAATTTCTGGGAAAATTTATCGTCCAGCAAACGTTGTTGACAGGCTAACACATGAGCTTTGATAAATAAATATTTGCAAGACAACTTTTAGTTCAAGTGTTTACCAAAAAGAAAGTCGTACTCCCAACCAAGAATGATAAATACATTACGTATTAAATTTATTAAATATGTGCAATAAATGTTTATTTAAAAACCTAATGGAGGAGATTTTATAATCGGCTACTGAAAGAAGTCAAAAATAAATGTTCGTTTCTCATTTTTAGTCTTAGTCTGATAGCAAATTATTTATTGTTTAAAGTCCTTTTTATTGTTGTCTTAAACAGAAAAAGATATATTCTGTGATTTTGTATTTCTGCAGAATAACTATATAAATAGTAATCCCAGTTTTTGAGAAGCAAAGTCTGTTTTGATTTTTTCATCTCAGATTCAAACTGCAGTTTGTAACTTGCAATGGTTTTTCTCCACAGTCTTTCTGGTCAACATTTCATGAAATAATAAAATACAGGGAGTTTCCCCCCCTATTTTTTTTGTGTACTGTACTATTTTTCCAAATAATTAAATGATTTCTTCTTTTTTAGCTGACATCAGGATGCAAATTTGAAAAGCATCACAGGTGAAAATCATCCCAAACCTTTCAATCTTGAATTTAAAAATAAATTGTAATGTAAATAAACGATAACTCAGTTATCGTTTATTTGTGCACAACTTATTAAGTGCACAACTCTAAAATAATAATAAATAAATAACATTTATTTATTTAACTATATATCCAGATATATTCAACATAATTCATTCATAATTTAAACATCTAAAAATGTCAACTTATTTAAATTAAATAATTTTAGGGTATCTGCACTGCAAACTATAAATACGGTTTCAGGAAACACTTGAATCACTGAAGCAGTGTACTTTTTTTTTTTGTTTACAGCAGCACAGAACAAACAACAAACAAACTGTGAAATAACTGAAATAATACAAATAAATTCTACATTTCTTTTTTTTTTTTTTTTTTTACATATATTGAACTTATTTTTTATTGACCATTTATGTTTTAATTTAGTCTAGTAGTTTAAATTTAAATAATTTTACATATTAAAGTTCATGGAATATTTCAAAAATTGCTCATTCCTATATTATTATTATGAATATTTTCAGTAATAGCTTGGATTTTTGACCAATTAAATAAATCACGTGTCCGTCTATCTTTAGTTCACTTAAAAACAAGATTCTTCTTCTGCAGGTTTTGGATATTACCTTAAAACTTATACTTTAAAAACTATACAACTCAAATGCAACGTATACAAACCTGCTATCCTTATTTGCATGCAAATTTGAATATGCTAAATTAGCAAAACAAATTCAGCGTTCAGAATGAACTCATATTTACCAGGTGGATTGTTCTCCGCTGGAGGATCAGAAATGTTCACTGCATGTGATTCTCTGTCTTGATGGTGGTCTTCCTCCATGATACCATCCCAGTTACTGCAAATAAGTAAAAGAATCCACGCTCAGGTCCACGATTAAAGCACATTTACACTGAGATGTGAGGAGCTCATGAATGAGAGCGTTTATTCTGGAGGTCACATGATAACAGAGGAGAGAAACAGCTCCAGGACACCAAACAGACACTGGAATTCAAATCCGATTACAGCTTCAGTCGATCTAATGTTGCACACTAACACAGCTCGAGAAAGCTAGAGGGAGCTCAGGATTGTGTTGAAATAAGTTTCTCAACAGCAACCAACGTCACATCTGCAAACACAAACACGCTTAACGCTGTTAACCTCCGTATAATGACAGATGTGTGGCGGTGAATTAGAATAAAACTCAGCAAAGCGAGCTCTGTTAGATATGAAGCTAACTGTGCTCGCTGCTAACAAGCGAGACACACAGATGAATTTCATGGCCTCGGCTAAAATGAGCTCCTCTTAAATTATACAGATAAACAAAATAAAACAACACTTACGTTTGTAAAATGTCAAAACGTTGCCTTTAAAGAATACAATTAGCTACATTAAGTTTCCTCTGCAGCCCGTGGGCAAATGAGCTGTCAAGAATTAGAAGCCGAAAACAAATCTTGCTCTTACAACAGCGGACTTCCGGAATCGACGATGACGGGTTCAGCTGACCAATCAGAACGTTGGTAGGAGCCTCAAAATCTGAGCGGTTGGTAAAAAAAAAAAACACAACAGGAACAAGACAGGGCCGATTCTAGGTAAACAAGGGGCCGATGCAGAGTTTCCTGAAGGCACCTACTTATTTAACCTGCTTGCACATCGTGCATTTAAGACAAGTTATAGATTAATCTAATGAGCCAACACTAAATTAGCTTAGAATATTATTTATTAACTCAATATCAACCGGGCTAGAATGTATTTTAAATATAACATTTGTATTTAGTTTGTGAAGATTGTGGTATTTCTCTGACAAAGAGCTGTTGATCCTCCACGTGGAGGGAAGTCAGTTCAGGTGGCTCAAGTACTATTAGTATTAATGTAGAAGAAATCCACAACATTGTAATTACTAATTGTGAAAGGGTTTCAAACTGTATTAATTACAGATCCATCTCAATAAATTTGAGATTCATCAAAAGGTGATTAATTTCAGTGTTTCAGCTAAAAAAAAACCTCATGATTCCAGACACTGACTCTAATTTCCAATTTGCCAAAAACTCTTGAAAGGGCTCTTCTTCATAATCCTCTGAAGACTGCACTTAACTTTGTTGTTTGTGTGTGTTTTCCTTCCACTAAATCTTCTAATAAAACACTTTAATGTTTTGATGTTAAAAATCCATTTTTATTAGTTTTGGACTCTAACTTTCGGAGAAGCTTAATATTGGGTTTTTATAAGGTGTAAGCCATAATAATCAAAATTAATAAATAATTTTATATAAAATGTAATAATAAAATGCAAAGATATTGGGGAAAAAAATAAAAAATAAGAAAGATTTACAAGAAACGCCTGAAATATCTCCTTATGAGTAATGGATTTTAATGTGCTGATATGCATTTCGTCCAGTAGGTGACGGTACTGAGCTCTTACTAACGGACAAAGAGCAACAGAAGAAGAATGTTGTACGTAAACAAAGCTAACAGTGGAGGGACAGATAACGCATCCTGCCCAACCAAAGTGATGTCTTCAAAGTGAGTGGACAAGCAGCTGGCCGCTTCTCTCGACATTAACATTATAAGCGGACAATATGGATGAGTCGTGGGATTTTGAGTTTCTGTCCCGCGTCGCTGACAGCTGTCTGTCGTTTATTTCCGAGTTTGTGGACGATTGGCTCACCAACGACATGAGGGTCTCCATATTCAAAATCCTGCTCAGCTGGCTGATATTTAGTCTAATCGCGATTCACTTTGCATGGAAAGTCTACGGGAACACAGTGAACGACATGTATTACCGACAAGGTGGGTATTGTTCGTCCCGCACAGGGACACTTAACTGTGTCAATCCAAGCTAGTCGCGTTAGCATGCTCTGTGTTTACATCCAGGGGCTGGGCAGAACGGAGGAACACCGGAGGCAGCTTCCCACCTGGGCGGATGGTGAGTGTCCGATGTTGGAATTATGTGGCTCACATTAATTCAAAAGGTTACTTTTGTTTCCATGGAGATAGCCCGCTTTAATTAAGTGCCGTTTATGTTTTATTCTTCATGTATTGCATGGCTGTTGTTGTATGATCTTTTATCTGTTATCTTGTAGGGTGAGTGAAGCCGGGGACCCTATGAAGACCCATCAGGACTGAGTACTCGTCCTGAAATCAGGGCTGGATATTTTTACTTCAGAGACTAAATGAACATGATCAGTTTTGATCACCTAGATACCAACATCTATCAGTTCTCCTAGGACAAAGTTTGTGGCATACTTACTTTGGCCACCGGTCACAGAGCAGGAAACATTTCAGCAAGAATGACTGAAATAAATCGTGTAGTCAACATGGACCACTTGTGAATTTCGTGAGCGGCAGCATTGGTAATGTGAAACAGTCGTGGTTTTGGGTTTGGTACAACTGTAATATCACTTCCAAGGTCAAACACAACCAGAAACCATGGTGTAACAAATGTATTTTTGAAGTCAGGACACAAAATAAAATACAGTTTTTATTAATACATTTGGCATTAGTTGTAGTAGTAGTAGTAGAGGGAGCATATGCTGTGTGTAAATATTCACTATTGAAGTTTCAGTTGCGGCCAGTTTTATTTATGCAATGAATAAACTATTTAAATCACTGTTTTATTGCGTTTAACGACCTACATAATTTTTACTGTCTTACATTTTTACATTTCGTGAGATCACAACAGACTTCAGTTGACTTTATTAGGATCTAATTTGATTTACCAAAATAAAATGGTGCAGTTGTAAAGTGGAGGGTAGTTAGTAATAGGCAACATTGTTTTGTTGTTACTGTCAGTTCATCTGAGAAAGGGAGGGATTGTGCAGGCAAAATTTTCTACATGTTCCCGTCTGAAAACAGGAAAGTGGCACAAAGTGGTGAATGAATTTCCCAGACAAATTCAGGGAAATTTGTCTACTTTAAATTCCCCTGTAGACATTTGGTAGTAAACCTGTTCAGTGTCTCCCTGTCAGTCCAAGTTGTGATCTAAAGAGGAAATCACTGCCTATGATCATACACAGTTTGCATGCTTAGAAAGCAAAGAATTGTATAAAAATGTTATAAAACAAAATCAAATACACATTTTATTGAGAGTAAAATTTATTTACCATGATAAAAAATATAATTTTATTTTTCACTTAATCTTTTTCAATTAAAATAAAAAACAAATCTGTCGTCATTTCATTTTTATTGAAAAGCAAGATGAGGTCAGAATAATATTTGATACTTTAACCTTGCTGTCAGCTGGCACATAACAGTAGAATGATTTTAAATTAAGAAGGAAAACACTGACAAGACCTGCAGTTTTTGTTAAAGTTTTAAAAAATTATTTGGGGAAATGTTTCTTTTGCCTCATTTTATTTCATAATTGTAGCATTGTATATAAATTATTTTCATTTTAATCTTTAAAATACCAAAATTTCCACAAACTTTATGAGATGCCCCTTTGCATCTGATGATGTAATCTTTAAATACTAAATTATGTTTGGATCAGTTACTCAGGACTTTCAGCCTTTTTACCAAATACATTTTTACTCTTATTTGAATAACTTCTTGGACAGCTACCCTTTCCTTTTACTTGAGTAAAAATATGTTGTAGTAGCGCTGCTCTTACTTGAGTACAATTTTTGGGTACTTACTGTCCTCTGCTTACCATGAGTGTCAAATATAAAAACAGAAAACCCTAAAAAGCCTTTGTGTCTACTGACGTGATAATCTACTCATTATTTTTGCACTGCTTAGCCTGTGTGTTAACTAGTTTTAATGGGAATAGGTGGGATAAGCAGCACATGAACATCCATGACATTAGTGCAGGTCAGGCCAGGCACCAGCAGACGCTCTCCGGCTGACAGACGGGAAAAGAAAGTGTAGGAGTCATTATTACTGAGGAAGCCGTCGATGTCCAACCCCTGGGCTTGGGCTTCGTCATACAGCCCTGCATCAGTGACGGCCCCCGCAGCCTCCGTGGGTCCGTCCTGACCATCGGTGCCGCCGCTCAGAAACACGGGCCCCTGTGGCGGGAGCTCCAGGCCTCTCAGTTCCAGGCCCACTCGGAGAGCCAGCTCCTGGTTTCGACCTCCTCGCCCTTTGCCCGTTAGCTCCACAGTGGGCTCTCCTCCAGCTAACACACATGTGGTGCCCCACCCCTCGGCGCGCCCTTCGCCCAACACCTGCATGGTTCGGCACAGGTCCCAGCTCTCCACACCGACCTCCGGTCCGAGCCTCAGCACTTCGGCTGCGATCTCCGGAGGCGGTTCCTCCCGGGAACAGGCGAACCGGGCCAGCAGGCCGTACAGCCTGGAGACGAGCTTCACGTCGCCGCAGACTCCCGGTGAAAGCACAACAGGACGGAAACCCAGCTCTTGAACTCGCCGGCCAGCGCAGGTGAGCGCAACAGTATTGGAGCCAATCACAGAATTGAGAGCCTCTCCAGGTGAATCCGAGTGCTTGTTCTCTTTCCAGCGGGGGCCCTGTCTCGCAAGGACCTGCGTGACGGAAGCTGGCATGGAGCTGAGAAGTTTGTGTCGTTCAAGGATGGATAAAACCTCCTCCGGCCACACCTCGCATGTCACTGTTGGACCGCTTGCGATCAAATCAAGAGGGTCCCCAATCACGTCAGACAGTATGAGTGAAACCACCTTTGATGAAATGATTGGAAAATCAGAAATATGCTCTTCTTTTAAGAAGCAAACATTGTTAAAGGGGCAGTATTATGTGTTTTCCAAATAATTACTAAATACAGCAATAAAATGAACAGTGTGGTGACTATTGTTAACTGCAGACATGACCTGATGTCAGTCAAACTTCTACCATGGGAGAGCAGAAGAGGACAGTGGTTGATTTCTAGACCTTTGCCAAAGTAGATAAGGTCTGTGGATAAAACCGGCTTCACATGTAAGTATCAACAGATCACCAATTTCCTAAAGCAATCGAGCCAATTTATCGGTGCACCCCTACTTAAAAGGAATTTGACTTTGTAATTTGAAACGCCGGATTCAGGAAGCCATCACAACATCGCTCCTCTCTTAACGTTGAGCAACGTTTTAACCAGCGTTTCACTGAGAAGTAGCTCCTACAATGAGCTCAGCAGATGATCCACCAGGTGTTTGCTAATGGCTGCTGGCTAGTCTGAAGGAGCTCAGTGGGGGAAGAACTTTGGCTCAGAGGAGGAGGAGCTGAGTCTCAAAGGCGGGGCTAGGTCCACCCAGGTGTTCTGCAGAGCTGAATGGTTGTCATGGAGATTAAAGAATTTCTCAAACATGCATGAAAGAATCAAGGCGACACGTCTCCAGGTATGTTTTTGATGATGGAATAACATTATAACAAGATGTGAAACTCAAAAAAGTAGATTTTACATAATAGTGCCCCTTTAAACAACTGCTGTAACTTACATGTGCGGGGTGAGCGTGGTGTGCAAGCCCTCCACCCTTCAACAAAGAGAGCGCTCGACGAACTTTGTTGAGCTCTTGGATGGTCGCGCCAGCAGCTGCAAGTCTGCGAGTTACATCAAGCTTCTCCTGCAGCGAGATTGGAGGTATTGGTGCTGGTAGCAGTGCAGAGCCGCCTCCTAGACGGAAACAAACCCGCACATTTGGCTAATAATATGGTTATTAAACAAGCAGATTTGTAGTCATTATTAATGAAGTTACTTTGTGAACTGTTGTTGGTTTGTAGTGTGATTGGTTTACTTCCTTAGCATTTACTTCCTATAACCTGGTACCACACATCTCTTCTTTTAAAAGATTACTGAAATGCTGAACATTGTCGATGTGTAAATAAATAAACAGTACACAGGGTAGAAATCGGTGGGACTCTTAAAAAAAATCATGCGCTTTTACCTGATATTAGAACAAGCAGTAAATCTTTTTCTGTCAGTTCAGTAGCTAACTGCTTGATGCCTTCGGCCGCCTTCAGAGAGTCGTCATCAGGTAGGTTGTGTTTGGCTCCCTCCATGACTTTGATCTGACTGTCTGCTTTTAGCAACAAATGGCTGTGATGGATAAAAAGCATAAAATGTCACATATATCCATATTATTTGTGATATTTTAGATTGTTTTCAGAAATTAGATAAACATTCCTTAAAATTGTTCAGACTTTCTAACACAAAGTGGCAAATGATTGCAAAAGGTAAAAGTTAGCATAACCGAAGTGATTGGACTTTTGCAATTTGTACTCCTAAACTTTGGAATAGTTTAAAGTACGGAATGCTGAGACTGTCGAGACTCAAGACCAATTTTTATTCATTGGCGTTTGATTCAAACAAAAATGAATCAAACGACAAGAGTTTGAGTTTCTTTTATAATTTGAGTTTGTATATAATTTGTAGTTTTGCTTTAATTGTATTTTTGCTTTAATTGTATTTTTTTTCTTTTTCTTAATGTTGCAATCTTACTTCATTCTATTGAATTGTACAGAAATTTGGTCAACATTTGTTTTATAAATATATATATAAATGAATAAATTTATAAATATGACATGAAAAGATTGTCTTTATTCCATGATTCCTTGATTTTCAGCTCTGATCAGCTTTCCTGTCCCTGGTGAAAAAAATTTTGTCCCACAGCATGATGCTGTCAATGCCATGTTTCATGGTGGGAATGGTGAGTTTAGAGTGTAGTTCAGTGTTAGTTTTTCATCTTTAATCTTTCCTTTGTAGGCCTAGAAAGTTTAATTTTGGTTTCACCTGACCAGATCATGCGTGACAAACTGCAAACTACACTTTTCATGTTTCTCCATAATGGCTTTCTTAACACTCTTCCATAAAGGTTGGATTTGCAGATTGCACAACTGATAGCTGCCTTCATGCCCCTGTGGATTCCTGCATCTCCTCCAGAGTTTCAGAGAAACTCCAGAGGCTTTCATAGAAAAGCTGAATGTATACTGAGATTTAATTACAAACTGGTGATCATTATTTATTTAAGTTCCTGACTGGATTCAGCTGAATTGAAAATTGAGTTGGTGGTTGTTACAAATAATAATAATAAAAAAAACTAGCAAGAATATTTTTGTGATGCACTATGGCTCCTGCATCATTTGCTCACCTTTTGCCATGCTGTTGTAACGTCTGCTGTATCCCACGCGGCACGCTGATGACTCCTCTAACTAGATGATCGCCCAGGATCCTCTCTACCTCTGCAGCCATTCCCAGGACCGCTTTGCCAAAGCCCACCAGGTGCATGTTGTGACTGAGTGTGAATCTGCGTCCATCAATAACGACAGAGTCTCCGTTACGCTCTATGCTCTGCCGCACCACGGTGTCCGGCTGCACAGCTTCCACTGCAGCTCTGAAGGTTTCCCGCGCTCCTGAGTCCATGGACATGTTGCAGAACGTGGGGTTTCTTTTTCCCAGGAGGGCCTGAAAAGGTTGAGGCCGGAACAAAGACAGGATACGGGCCATTGCCACCTCAGCAGGTCTGAAGAATCGATACAGCAAGATGTGGAGAGTTAGAAAAGTATGTCAAATTAGGAAGGTGAGACTTGCATAATGCTATTAAATGTCTTTAATTTAAAACATTATGAAAACTACATGCATACATAGTTTAGAAGGTATAGATAAAATGCATGTACATTTACTACCTTAAATAGGTTTTTAAATTAACAAAAATTAAATACTGTGCACATTTCACAAACCCAGCGACTGTGATTCTTCAAATCTGGTTTTAAGTCTGCCGACCTGTGTGGATGGTTTAGGGCGATTGCAGCCTGCAGATTCCTGCAGCAGCCTGTTGTGTGTCCCCAGTTCAGCAGCAAAGAAAAATCCAACCAAACAGTGACTGGAGTTGTTTAAACTCTGTTTAATGATTAATTTAAAGGGATCACTGCCCCTATGAACATGCATTTCAGCTCTCCGTTTATCTCGTGTTTAAAATTTCTACCAGACAGAAGGAGATTTAAGTGAATGTGGCTTTATCTATCCTATCTTATATCAATCAATAAGACCGGTGGTGGAGGTGTAATAGTGTGGGGGATATTTTCTTAACACACTTTGGATACCTTTGTACAAATTGTTTCAAGACCAATACTTGCCCAATGCCAAATTGTTTTCCTGATCATTACAACAACCTCCCTGTTTGTTTTTTTATTTTTATTTTTCAGCCATCTTGTTGACTGTGTGCCACAAAAAAAAAAAAAGACAGAACAGGGTCCAGCTCAGTATGAACAAAATGTATTGTCAGTGAGTGTACATAATAAAGACCAGGCATACGAATATTAACAATAAAATTAAACGTCCCGAAAATGGTCCTCATTATCCACGTGTAATTAAATCTACTTATTTTTACTATTCTAATTCTGAACGACCACATTATTTTTATTTGATAATGCACAACCAACCAAAACAGTTATATGTAGTTCATACCTTGGAGTTTACCTTCTGCGGGGTCAAAAGTCCTCCAGGAACTTTCTTCATCATGTGTTTATTTTGCGGCGGGAATAAAAATTAGAGACAGACAGAAAACAAATCTTTGTCCTTATATGTGACAGGAAGCGCTGCTAGTGAACACACAACCTGGCAACTATTTGAGACGTTTAAAACTAAGCAGGAAAACCGTAGCAAATCCTGCTGCTTGTGCCGTTTATGATATCACGCAAATCTCGCGATAGAACATCATTTTGGGCCACTACGCGGTCAGGTGATGATTTGTGCGTCACTGACGTGACGAAGGCGTTGCACTTTTGCTGTGGACTTAAACTACCCCAGGCGGGATTTGGTTGCCGTTTTTGGGGACTTTATTTTCCCAATAACAACCTTTTATTGCACCGCTTTTGTTTCTATATCTCCATAAATCACCGTAACTGTGACCCTTGAGCGGTTCTAAAGCGGGGCGAGGGCCAGCTTCCCCTCAGACACAGACAGGCCACCATGAAGCTAACGGACAATGTGCTCCGGAGCTTTCGGGTTGCTAAAGTTTTCCGAGAAAACTCGGACAAAATTAACTGCTTCGATTTTTGCTCCAACGGAGAGGCAATCATTTCCAGCAGCGACGACGACTCCTTAGTGTTGTACGACTGCCAGGAGGGAAAGTAAGAGCGGCTCTTCTTTTTTTATGTTAGCTTTATGCTAAGCTAATGGCTGAGGCCTGCTGCGGTGCTTAGAGCGATGCAGCATGAAATTAAAAATAAATGAGTGCTGGTTAAAACTGGTCCAGCATCAATTGTGTTCTTTTAAAGTCTGTGTGCCATCAAATATTCAGTTTTATATTTACCACAAGCAAAACACGATGAATATTATAACTGTTAAACTAAGTGGGAGTGGATGGCTAAATTGAGAAAATGCGCTTTAATTTCGCCTAATAGTTCTAGAGTTTTTCACAAATCGCATAATTAAGACGACAAACTGGTGCTGTAGCAAATGAGCGTTGTATAGTTCGATCTTAAATATTTAAGCTGTTCTGCCGCCATTTCTCCTTTTGGTTTAACGGGGCTAGCATATTTAAAGTGGGGAAATTCAGTTGCCACTGCAGCAAGTTAAAGATAAGTGGGAGCATGCATATTTATAGAAAGGTAAAGTTTATAACATAAGAAAAATACATTGATAATAATGGTAGTGATGGTAAACTCAAATTAACAGGAATGTGCAGCTGAGTATCTTTATTTTGAGCAGAAAATGTACACTTGCATAGATATTTGTTATAAAAAACAGACTATTTGCAGGAAGTAAAAGAAACTGCAAACAGGGATGTTCAAATATGATCACTAATGTTATTTGAAATTAGAAAAACTGCAAATAACAGCAAACTTATAAGACTTGTTGAAGCTGTGATGTTTATGAAGTCTGCTGGAAGGAAGGATCTGCGATAACGCTCATTTGTGCACTTAAGATGCAGAAAGTGTCACTGAAGGAGCTCTCCATTTAATGCTGAATTGGGAGTTTTGTTAATGATGATATTGTTACTTAAATTAGATTTAGTTGTGAATACCAACTTGTCTGTTTGGAAGGATTACAGTTTTTCCATTTTTGTATTACAATCACAAGTGTTACCTGATAGCCTCGGCTAGGGATCGGCAACCTTTACGATCTAAAGAGCTGTTTTTACATTTAGTCCAAAATATGTTATTTGAAGATGCAAATTTTATATGAGCTCATGAAAGAAAGACAACTTACAATTTTTGGTAAACATCACAATAGGGAAAATGTCATTTCTGAAGAACACCCATTTTACTCCTTTTTGATAATTTTGAAACAAAGAAAAACATATTTTTTTGGAAGAGAGGATGGATACATTTTCTTCTATGCGATTTTTGACATCTGAGGAATATTAGTAAAGAGAAAATTTGACAAACTTACTAAAAATAGATCTAAAAGTCTATCACTGGTATATTTAGTATCATGTTGTGGAATTTCAAAGCAATTGTTTCATGAAAAAAACTGGAACAGCTAAAATCGGCATTTGTTTTTAAATGTATATTTTAAAACATTAGTTGGTTCTTTATCATTTTTAGCCAAAGTGAGAGACTCCTGTGAGTAACACTGAGTAGTGCATCATGGTGACCTGGAGGGAAAAGGAATCAGTGCTTTGCAAAATTATTTACAGGCATAAATATGGAAAGTGTGGTGTGTTTTAATTTTTTAAGTCTCCTTATCTGTTAGAAATCTGAAGCATTTCAAGGTGAGTTCCAGTAAAAAGTAGCAAACGTTGACGCTTCTGACTCCAATCTGAGCCTTGTAAGGTTTTTAAATTATTATAGAAATGTGCTGCTGCTTACTGCTGTTGATTAATTTCCTCTAATTTATTGTTTGTTTTTTTTATCCCATTTATGACAGACCCAAAAGAACTCTTTACAGTAAAAAGTATGGCGTGGATCTGATCAGGTATACGCATGCTGCAAACACAGTGGTTTACAGTTCCAACAAAATCGATGGTATGTATTCAGAAGATGTATGTCTAAATGCATGCCATTTTGATTTTAATTTCCGTTTTGTCGCATAATTTACTGCTTTAACCCTTGGCTCAGGTGATGATTTGTGTTGCATAGCTGCTCGCCACGCTGCTCGCTGTAGCCTGAGGTAGTTGTTTGTACAGTTTGAGGGTCTGTGATTCTACCCCATACAGGAGCTAACTGTACAAGTGACTGCCTTGCCTACGGTTGAGTGCAATCTTCAGACGAGCTTCGGATTGATTTTTTGCTTTTCTATTATGCATTAAATAATTGTTGATTTTGGTATGTTGGTGCCACTTATTTTGTTCTTTGTCTTTAAGACACGATCCGGTATTTGTCTCTTCATGACAACAAATATATCCGGTATTTTCCTGGACACAACAAAAGGTGAGTGCTGTGTTCGTGTTTCCACGATTGGCTTGATGTTTCTGTGTTTTAAAGTTTCCTCTTCCTGTGTGTTTTCATCAGAGTGACGTCTCTGTCCATGTCTCCTGTGGATGACACGTTTATTTCCGGCTCATTAGACAAAACTATCAGGTTGTGGGATCTGCGCTCACCGAACTGCCAGGTAGGCATCTAGATTTACTCATTTGTTAGAAGTAGTTTGACACTTGTTCTGTGAAAATTAAACCTTCCTAACAGATTGAATTTGGAGTTGGTTTGTTCTTTGTAGACTTGCACCATGAGTTTAGAAAACCAATGCTGTATTTGCTGTTATTTTTAGGGTTTAATGCACCTGCAGGGGAAGCCTGTTTGCTCATTTGATCCAGAGGGTCTCATTTTTGCAGCTGGAATAAATTCAGAGATGGTTAAACTCTATGATCTGCGCTCATTTGATAAGGTATGGAAGGAGGTTTGACACTCGACTAATTAAATTGATTGTTCTGAAACTGCTAGCCCCGTGACCTGACCCTGGATAAAGCGGAGGAAAATGGATGGATGAGTAATTAAATTGATCCAAAAAGAACTAAATCGATCTTTCTTGCCAACAGGGTCCATTTGCAACTTTCAAGCTTCAGTACGATCGGACATGTGAGTGGACTGGACTCAAGTTTAGCAACGATGGAAAACTCATCCTTCTTTCAACCAACGGTGGGGCGCTTCGCATCTTGGACGCTTTTAAAGGGGCGGTGCTACATTCGTTTGGGGTAAGGATGGAGTCACTGCAAAATGGAGAATAGAAATCTGGTAAAAAAAATAATACTGAGGGTTTATATTTTCTATCCACAGGGCTACAACAACAGTAAAGGTGTAACATTAGAGGCTTCTTTCACTCCTGATTCTCAGTTTGTGATGATTGGTGAGTTTGGATAAGTGTGTTTATGTGTCACTTTATTGGTAATTTAAATTAACAGTTCAGCAATAAGAACATTTGATTAATTTGGAAAAAGGATGGAAGTGTTTTCAGCTGAAGCACATAACAGATTTCAGCTCACATGATGATAATCTAATTTTAACAGTTTGTTTTTTTGGGTTTTTTTTGGAGCATTTGATATTATCTAAGGCTTTATTAAAATCCTACAGCTGCTCTGAGACGCACCAATATCTGGGGAAATTTCTTTCATTGTAAAGTAACTCAAAAATAAAATTGAACAAATATTAACTAAAAGAGGAAAATTAACTACAGGTTCCTTGATAAATGTGCCAGTAATTGAAGAAGATATTATGAGGTTGATTATGAAAACTAATTCTGTATTTTTTGTAGGGCTGCATTCAATAATTACTTAGTTACTGATTATTCTGATGATTAATTAATTCGATGAAAAAGTGGCATATTCTACTTTGGATTTAACCAGTATTATTAAAAATGCATTATAAAATAAAAAATTATTGCCTACAATGCAATAAAACAGCATTCATTTGGCATACGCTTGATCATTTCCAGCTAAAAAAAAATACCTCTAACATCAACATATTATTGTACTGCAGTATAATTGCATAAAGAATGGCTTTGATGCAATATTTGGTAGGTTAAGGTATTCACTGTGCAATTCATTAAAATTTTGCTTGCAAATGGTGTATTTCAGTAGAATTGTAGACTCATTGTCTGCACCTGATCCCAGTCATGTCAGAGATCAGGGAGTGTAGCGATGCTGGTTAACCAGAGTTACTTTCATTATTTCAACAATCTGCTTTTTATTACTGAATGTGAATGTTTACCTCCAACATGTGATGTGTTTTAGGCTCTGAAGATGGAAAGATCCATGTGTGGAACGCTGAAAGTGGGATGAAGGTGGCGCTATTAGATGGGAAGCACACAGGCCCCATTACCTGTCTGCAGTTCAATCCAAAGTTCATGACCTTTGCCAGTGCCTGCTCCAACATGGTGAGTTTATGAGAAGGAAAACGTTGCCTCAGGCTTGACAAAGACATTTCTTTGAGAAATAAGCTTAGCTATTAGATAGACTGGTGAATTATTAAAAATAGGAAACATTAGATCATTACATTTTACTAATGTTTGTGCATGTTTCTCTTGATTTAATTTGTCTATATATGAGGGGCTTTTTTATAATTTTGTTTAGAGTCTGTAAAAATGAAAGAAGCAAAAAAAAAAAAGAAAAACGCAACTTTAAACATTAATTGAATGCTTTTTTGACTAAAACATAATTTAAGTTCAATTTCTAGTACAAAATTTAAGAGATTTTCTGCCTCTGTAGAAATAAACAATCAAATATATAAACAGTAATGGCTGAAGTGACTTAAATGTGATTGTTATGGATTTAATCTTTCAGGCTTTCTGGCTGCCGACCATTGATGACTGAGGAGTAGGAGCAGCAGCTGACCAGCAGGGGGCAGTGTGAATGTCACAAAATCAAAATGTAAATAACCAGTTGTAGGAATAAGACATGTTTGCTTTTTTATATTTCTATTTAACATTAAATTGTTTTCCTTTGTAAAATAAATATATAGTTTTGACTTTTTTTTTGAAAATTGTTCCAATTTATGTTTCTTTTTGGGTCTTTGGTATTTTTGAAATTAGTGTAAAAAGGTTAAAATAACATAGTTCCATGTTTTTTTAAAGCATCTGGGAAGGAAATACATTTTTAGGTTCAAACTATAAGTTTAGGTTCAAACTATAAGTTTGAACCTAAAAATAGGATTGAATTTAATTTAAAGTCTGGTTTAAATGTGTTTTCTTTGTAAGGTTAGAGCTATAGCTATGTTGAAACCCAGTATGACCTGATTTTTATTGTAGCATAAACATCTTACACAATCTGTTGACTATTAGAATCATCCCATGCGGAAATATTTGAGTTAAATAAGTCAGGGATAGTTTCCTTAAAGTTACTTTGGTTACATTAACTCGTCAAACACTAAATATAATAGAAAATCCAGTATGTAGCATCGTTCTCAGCCCGGACTGGTCACTCTTTATTAAATATTGGCTGACCTTTGGGTTTACATCACCTCAGTTTTGGGTCTCTGGCTCTTCACAGGCCAGCACCCCTGCCTGGACAGTCAGAGATGGAGCTAAATTTGGTAGAGAGGTGATCAGGTTCCACCTCTGTCCACATGACACTGTCCCAGTTACTTGAGCAGTGTCCCGTCTCATTCCGTCACACTTTGAGTCCAGACACACGGACACGCTCTGCAGTCTTGCATCAAAGAAGAACGACTCTTCATACTTCATCCTAATTTGGACCGATTGTTTTGGTTCGGTGGAGTTCCTGGTTCTGTTTCGTCTTAAACCATCCTCGCCTCCCTCCTTGAACACCCCCGCGCCCTGTTACCCCCGGCGGGAGGAAGACGCAGCTTGACCCGCCATGTTTCTCGCGCTGGTGGTGACGCCGGAGCTGCGGCAGTTCTTGGCCAAGGCAAGAGGCGGAGAGGCGCGCCTCATCAAAGTCTGCATCCAGGACGGTGAGTGACCCAGTGCAGGGTGTCCGCACTTCCTTACAAATCCTTAAAGGGACGTAAACATAAAAGAGTATGGTAACCACCGGCCTTAAATTGTGTTATCTGAACTATTTAATCTGATACGCAGTTGGAACTTTTTTGTGTGGCAAAGGTTGCGTGCGCAGACATCTTCTATGGCGGCAGTTGGTAACTAGCTGCTAATATAGGCTAGCTAGCTTACGTCTATAACGGTTAAGTGCAAATGTATCACCATTTGGGTGTCACGTCATTGGACTCGATAATCCCCAGTATTTATAGTTGTTTTGTTTTTTTTTCTGTTTGAAATTTAATTCAAGCTGTCCTTAAAAAGTCTTAAATGTGACTTGATGACATCGGAGACCCCGCAGTGGACAAGCCGGTCCTCTGGATCAGTTTGGTTGTATAGTTGGCACAGATGATTGAAATAAACCTCCAGGGACAAAGCCTTAGTTCACAAAAATAAACCAGTGCTTCACAGGAAAAAAAATATTTGTACAGTTTTGATGTTCCTCTGTTTTTAGTGGAATTGTTAGAATCTGGTTAAAAATGTAGCTTGATTTACTTTTTTACATTAGATCATTTCAAATCTTGGAAATAATTTTACTTCTCAATAAAATCTGGTAAAATGACCATAGTTTTTTTTTCTTTCTTTCTTTTTTTTTTTTTTTTTCTTTTACCAAAGACATGTAGACATTATACATTGACTACTTCAATATATTTTTACTCAAGTAGAAATAAAAAGTAGCTGTCCAAGAAATTACTTGAGTAAAAAAGTATTTGGTTAAAAGGCTAGCAAGTAATTACTAACTGATCAAAACATCAATCATTTAATATTTAAAAACTGCATAATCAAATGTACCAAAATATAAAGTTATGTGGAAATGTTGCTATTTTAAAGACCAAAATTAAAATAATAAAGAATAATAATAATAATTTAAAAAAACAAACAATTCCTTTCAATATAAAACTTATGAAACTAACAAAAACTACATATGTGTCTGGTGACTTTTTGGTTAAAATAAGCTTGTATTATAAGTATTCATAAATGACATTCAAGTAAGAGCAACAATAGTTACTCAAGTTAAACTTAAAAATAGCAAAAAATACTTGTAAAAGTAATTTTTTTTCCTAAAAGTTACTCAAGTAAATGTAATTGAGTAAATGTAACTAGTTACGAGCTAACTCTGAAAATGACCTTTTTAAATAACTTGGAAAACAGCTGATTCTGTCTGACTCAAATGAAATTGGCTCCAAACTATTTTCAGTTTTCATGACTGACCTCCCTCAAGCAACAGAGCATGTGTCGAGAGCATTTAAGTTCCCTGGTATTCACAGCAATGACGAGGCGGGGGGGAAAAAGAAAAGTAGGGGAAAAGTTAGTCTTGTCCTGGGGAAAATGAAAACCAGAGCAGCTGTCGTCTGAAAGCAAAGCAGCCTATAAGAAGAAAAGCTGGATGAAGCAATAGCTTTCTAGGCAACTGTTTATTCCTGAGGTGTTTACATCATATTTTTGTGTGGAACCAGTGTCACGCTGTAATATGATTCATGTCAGATGCAATGTGGGAAGTTTTTGGGGCTATCTTTGTAAACAGAGGGAACACTCAAAATATTTGGTCACATATTTATAGGGTTGATGTCAGTCAGCGCAGTGACAGAGAAAGGTTGGTGCTTTAATCTGATACTTTGACGGAAAGCCTTCATGCACGAGTATGTATGGGCACACAGTCCTTTGCTAAAGTATTCAAACCCCCAATAAAATGTATTTTGTTGGGATTTTATGTGATAGGCTAAGATAAAGCAGGACTTTTATGAATTAAAACTTACATTTGTGTGACTTTGTCCTCTAAATTAGTACTTTGTAAAACTTATAGAGTTGCACATCTAGAGACATTTCCATATTGAAACAGCTCAGACTGATTGGATGGAGAGCATCTAGGAAGATCGGTTTTCAATACTTTCACAGATTTTCAGCAGGATTACGGTCTAGACTTTGACTAGACCAAAGGGCTGCAACTTTCACAATCCAAAGAGCCATTTTGCCCTCACTTAAGCTCCATAAAACTTACTTAGAGACACAAATGTTATATGACCTGTTGAAAAACCTCAACTTATAATTTTTGATAAATATCTACCATAAGAAGTTTGTGATTTTTAAAAGAATTTGCTATTTGTTGTTCAATTTGCAGTTGTGAGAAACTGAATTGTAATTGATTAAAGTGCTGTCTGATATGTTTAAAGCTTATAACCTAATCCTGCTTTAAAGTTATTCATGTCTTCCTCCCTGACATCTCCAGTATGTTCCCTTGTGTTCAAGATTCTGTTTGTTCACTGATGCTCTCTGAAATTATACCGAGATTAAAATGCATAAATATTGTACTTTTCTTTACTATAAAGTTGGCTTCTAAATGACATTTACTGGATTTCATTTAGAAATATTTCAGTACAGGAGGCTATCTTGTCTTTTAACTTCACAGTTATGTACCAATTTGTGTTGGTCCCTCATAAAAGCTCAATAAGATACATTGTGGTTTGTAGTTTTAAAGTGAAAACTGTAGGGGGGAAGGAGGTAAGACATTTTAACAGTGGTGTCATAAACACTTTGATAACGACACAATAAAAATTAGTGAAGCGGGAGAATATCCAGGGGCGCAATCAGTAGGACATAGAAAACATGTGCATACATTACTTACTGGCTCACTTTGCAATTGAAACCATATTATAATATTCATGTGCCAGTTCAATGTATTGGGCTAAAGAGACAACAAATAAATTATATTACATAGACAAAATGGTTACAAACTAACTCAAAACAAGAAACAAGAAAATCTATGGATAATAATATTAATAATGACAATAATTTTAAATTTGAAAAAAGAGTATAGTATTTAGTATTTATTTATTTAGTGGGTTTTTGTCTTCATGATTCTCTGGGGGAGGGGAGGTGAACATCTTTCAAAAAGGGGCCATGACCCCCTCATGTCCTCCTCTTGGGGGCGCCACTGGGATATTAAATGAATGCTGTTTAGGCTGCATCCTGATATTTAGTTTTCAGTTCAGGTACCACTAAATATAAAATTTTAAAGCACAGATTAACCTTTAGGAGTTTCCCAAATTATTCAAACATGAATATTAAAGTTAGATGGTACCAGTACTGAAAACAGAACCCTTCACCCGGATGAACAGCCTAAATCTACCCCAGTGCACTTTACTCCTCCGGTCGCCGCTCGGCTATTTGAACCAACATGTGACTCGCTCTGCCTGTTCCAGTGTCAAAGGTAAAACAAAATCTCTGCATCTGATTGCATCACCCTGAGATTCCTATTCACCGAGCTGAGACTTTACAGAAACATTTAAGTGAGAAAGCAGTCAGTAGTTAGGGTCATACTTGTTTAGATGCATAAAGACAGCAGAGAATGGCTGATGGAAAGTATGTGCATGCAGAGCTGGAATGTGTTGCAGCTCAGAATAGAAATTTGTCCCAAGAGAGTTGAAGGGGAAAACCCCCTGTACCCAACAAAGGACACCAGACTCCAGGTTTCTGTCTGTGTTTCACACAAAATAACCCATTTGGATTTTTAACTCCTAACCTAATCTTATTTTCTTTTACCATAGCAGCCAAGGTTTTCAGATTTTAATCAGGAAGGCTGTGCAGTAGATGTCTGTGGAACAAATACATGTTTTTGTTAGTTTAATCTGTTTTTAATTTTGCTTTAACAACTTTCCAGGTCAGTCAAGCAGTTCATTTTAGGAGAATTTACCTAATCCTCTAGATTAGGGGTTGGCAACCATTTTGGGCCTCAGATAAAGGTTGTGTCACACAACCTTTTGAAAAAAGTACAAAGCCTGTCACAATAAGCAGTTAATCAATTAATCCCATGATAAATTAAAATGAGCTCCATAATTTCCATTTTGATAATCCAGATAATCCAGTTTATTATTGGTTTTGCGGTTTTTATTCCTGTTTAATTTATTATTTTTGGTTTTATTTTTGATATTTAAAATATCTTTCAGTCTCAGTGTTTATTTATTTGTTTTACAAATTTAAAGTTCATTAGTCTTTGAGAGGGCAAACATTATTATGTTGGTATCATTATGTTACTTGAAAATTGTCTCAAAATAATATTAGAGTTATTGTTTCTTTGTCGTTGTGCAAGAAAACACAACATTTTAAAAAAATAGCAACTCTCAAAGGCCTTGCAAATAAATATGTATATTTAAATAATTATGAAAAGAAAATAGTAGAAGTGTGCAGAAACAACCGATGTTAAGAAAATGATGATCAGGGTTTGGATGAATTAGCGGTTCATGTAAACAACATCTGTTGGGTGGAAACAGTTTTTTAGTCTTTATTCCTCTGAAGCGCCTTTTATTATCATTTATCAATAATTACTGGAACAATTGATCAGGGAGGCTCTATGTGTTACACTAGAGAGACTCTGGTATGTGATGAGTACTGGTCTGATTTTCAGAGCAGCTGGTGCTGGGAGCCTACAGAGAGCCACAGCAGCACTGGGACCAGGACTATGACCACTTCCTGCTTCCTCTCCTGGACGACCAGGAGCCCTGCTACATCCTGTACCGCCTCGACTCCCAGAATGCTTTGGGCTACGAGTGGATTTTCATCTCCTGGTCTCCTGACCAGTCTCCAGTAAGGAAAAAGAAAAACATGTTGCTAACGGCAACAAAACTTTAGGGAGACACACCAACCCCAAAACTTTAATATGAAACTCTATATTAACTCTGTTTTATTTTCATTTAAATTCAGGTGAAGTAATCACATTTTTATGCTTTGTTAAAACTTTTGTGCATGTTTAGTTTTGTAACCAGTTGAAAAAGATGTTTAGATTATATAAAAAGACAAAACAACTTTTTGAAATCAAGCTTCGTTTCTTGTGAGAGATCACCAAAACTATGTTTGCTAAATGCCAGAATAATGAGAAACATAACTTTTAAGATTTATTTATTTTTGTTGCTATCTTCAAATTAAATAAAAAATAAATAAATAAGTTGAGCTATCACGTAGAGAGCTGTGAAGCAATTCTGGTTCAGCTTTGGGAACAATTCCCAGATGTCTGAAGTTGCCATGTTGATTTGTTCAAGCAATCACATGGTGTTTACAGAAGTGTAAGCAGTATGGGAACGTTTAATGTGAAATATGCATCACAATCCCAACACAAATGCAAAACAAGATGCTAACAATGCTAAAGTTGGTCACATAGTGTCATTATTCTCATTGAAATATGTTCTGTACCAACATAGGCTGAAAGGCCACTCAGAGAGTGCATTTACACACAGTGTGTAAATGCACTGCAGAACAACAACTTCAGGTTTTGGACACGTCCTACAGACCGAACAAACTAGTCCATGGTCTTCGTTACATTTGGAGAAAAAAGGGTGAAAGTTGCACTTGCAATACTGAATACACCATCACAACTGCTTTAGTATGTAACTTTAAAAAAATGTTTTTAACATATTCATCTTTAAACTCATCATCATGCCATGTCAGTTCAATATGAGACAAGCAATCTGCAAAAAAAAATCTAGCTTCTCCCTAATCTATTAAAGCTACTATTGCTGTCTGATGAAATGTTCTTATTCTGGTTAAAAACAGGAGGAGTGTCTTAGTGTTGTCAATCAGTCTTGTGTATGCACAGCTCAAAGTGCATACACACTTTGAGCAGTGTGTATAGACACACTTAATGGCAGAGAAACAACTTACTGTTCCGGGAAATTATGTAATCAGAGGCCATACGAACTAGCCTTAGCATTCATGCCAGCTCTGGTGTGGTGAACCAGCTGTAGCATAGTTAAGAGCAAGGCGGAGGATGTGAGCAGCACATATATGAGAGTGATTGACAGTGCTAAGACCCTCCTTCTTGCTCTGATTGGTTGTTTCTGACAGAGTTGTATATTTCTCCACATAGTACTGGGAGAAGGCTGAGGAGCTAACATGCTTTCACAGATTATCTGCCTTATATTATGGTGTCACGACAAAATGACAGTTTTAACAAATATGTAAAACTTTATAAAAGTTACATCCTGCAGCTTTAATTGTTTAATTGGCGAAAGAATGACAAAATTAACAAAAATGTACAACTTGACATGAAGGAAGGACTTTGATCTATGAATTCATGTCTGCTGTTTGAAGGTGAAGCAGAAGATGTTGTACGCTGCCACACGTGCTACAGTGAAAAAAGAGTTTGGCGGCGGTCACGTGAAATACGAGATATTTGGCACCACGGAGGTGAAAAACCTTTTAAATTCACCGCTGCTTTCACAATGTTTTCTGCGGTTTAATGGCGATCTCTTTCTTGCTTTGCTGCTGCAGGAGGACGTCTGCTTGCAGGGTTACCAGCATTACGTGTCGTCCTGCTCGGGTCCGGCTCCGCTCACGCTCGCTGAGCAGGAGCTGCAGAGGATCAAAATCACAGAGGTGAGAAGTCAGCCTGTCTGCCACGATGCCGACTTCCCTGCACATGGCTTTGTGTATGACCAGCCTCCCTTTTTTTTACTACCTACTACCCACTGTAGGTAGTAAAAACTGTAGGTAGTAAAAACCTACAGTTTTTACTACCTACAGTGGAGTCCTTATGTATTCATTATACAGCTGTGAAATGAGATTTCTTGTTTTTATTTGGTTTATTTTGTCACAATTAAATGTTTCAGACCATAACACAGAGATAACCTGAGTAAATTTGAAAAAATCTGTCTACACATCATGCTTTCATTTATTAATTTCTTAAAATTTAACTGCAATTACTAACAATGAATCTTCATTAAAAGCCTTAAGGCCTTAAAAACTATGTTGGACTTTAATATGTAAATCACAGGTCTTAAATTTTACATAGTCTGTTTTATTTTTGATACTTTCTACTTTTACTTGAGCATAAACATTTTGAAGTAGTGCTACTCTTATATATTTTTTGGTACTCCATCCACCTTTATCAATGGTGTTGTTTCTCGTTTGTCTTAAATTTCTTCAGACGTGGACATGAGGTGTTAGTATTTCAGGTCATTTTTTGGCCTACTTCATGTTGTCAGCCAGGCTTGAATCTACAAGTCTGGCTGTAATTAGGACTGGAAATGGCTAGTTTATTAAAAACCACAAACATGGTTTTCCACAGTTCATTTATGTTTTAAATGAATTGTTTCTCTAATATAATTCAGAAAAACCAAATCATGTTTTGGATTGTGGGAGGAAGCCAGAGTACCCTGAGAGAACATGCCAGGATTCTTTTTTTGGGTTTTTTTTTTTTACTTATTCAGCATGTTTTTCTGATATTAAAGTAGATCTGAAACATTTAAGTGAAACAAAAACATTAAAAATGCTTAAGGAGGCAAATTCTTTTTCACATAATGTTATGTCTCCAGTTTTATTTGAAAAGGTAATTCTTTGTTATGATTTCCTTTCCAGGGCCAGGTAAAACAGGTATGTTCATTAATTGTTACTATATCCCTGTGCTTTAGTGCAGGGTGTTCAAACCTTTTGTCACATGGGCCAAAATCATTGACTCCAAAGGCCTCCAGGGCCAAAAAAAAAAAACATTTTTACCCACTCAACAATAAACCAAACATGCAATACTTGAATTAAACAAATAAAATAGTGGATTTTCTGCTAGAAAAGGATTAGTAAGTTATTCAAAATCCAAAACTTAAAAATGGTTCTGTAGATTTGCCGTATTAAAAGTATTTTGCTAATTTTCTAGGCATCAATTGTAAAATATAGATTACAGTTTAATTAATCTTGACGAATAAAATCAGGATTTAGGTCACTCTTTCTATGAAAATGCTTGGTGTATTTAGCAAAGCACATCTAGCCAAAATTGTACTTGTTTGTGATAATTTTGCCCTAATTAAAGTTATAAAGTAGCAATCTATATCAGAGAAATTTGTATCTCTCTGGGGCCACAAATGGCCCTCATGCCACGCCCGCTTTATTGGCTCTGAATATTAAGAAATAGAAAGTTTTATCATTTTTTTAACACTTTGAGTCTCTACAAGGTATTTCCGTATCCTGTAAATGCTGTGCTGCCCCCTGCAGGTGAAGACAGAAATCAGCGTGGACAGCAAACACCAGACACTTCAGGGCCTCGCTTTTCCTCTGCAGGAGTCGGCCAAAAGAAGCCTACACCTGCTGGCCCAGAGGCGCATCAACTATGTTCAGCTGGTGAGCAGGAAGAGCTGTGTCTCTGAACCAACAATCAAAGAGCCGCTGAGCTTCTTGTTGTTTATGCTGGTGTTTTCAGAGGCTGGATGTGGAAAAGGAGACGATAGAACTGGTCCACGCCAACCCCACAGAAACTCGTGATTTACCCCGCCGGGTTCCCAAAGACACTCCCAGATACCACTTCTTCCTTTACAAGCACTCCCATGAAGGAGATTACCTGGAATCCGTTGGTACGCTCCTGATCACTGTACCGTAATAATCCATCGGCTCAACATTTGCATGAACTCAGTCTGAGTTATTTTGCTCTCCTCACTTTGAGACAATGTGAAGAAATGTTTAGTTAACTCATTAATTTTGAAATCAAAAGCTTAGTTTCAAATATTTAAGTGAGAGAAAAACGGTTGTGACACTGTGGATCTGAAACATTGCACACCACTTTCACATGCAACGTTCTTTAATTTAAAGAAAAAATAAGGTCATTCAAAAGCTCTTTCTATGTTTAATGTAACATGAATTTTGTGCAACAACAACGAAAAAATCTGTTATAAATTTGTTAGCACAAGTGTGCACATCTTTAAGCTGCAGCTTCATAATATATTCCTAAACTACCTAAATCTCTTCACATCTGTCAGATTGAGAGAACATCTCTGGTTCACAGCCTTCTTCAAGTGACCACAAATGTGGTTTTTTAACTCTTGCAGGGTCATTCTGATGTCTTTGTTTCATTCATTTGCATCTATGTTTGCTGTGATGCTCAAAAATAAAATAAAAATAAAATTATTTCCAGCTTTTTCCACTACAATAACACAAAATCCAAGTATTTTTGGTTTAGTTTCTATTGCAAATATCTTATTACACTTGAAATAAGACAAAACTAACTCAGAAGTAACTTTTCAGCAAGATATATCAGGAGCTTGATTTACTTAATATTGATGTAAAAGTTTTAGTTTCATTGCCAAATTATTTCACTTAAAACATTTGAAAAATGTCTTGGTATAGGTTAAATAATCTATCATGTAACTAGTACTCTGTAAGATTTAGAAACTTAATAAATAATTCCTTAATATTGATGAAAAACCTCTTATTACATTGATAGATTATTTCACTTAAAACAAGACATTTTTCCCATTTTATGAGTGAGGTAATTTGAAAGTAGAACTAGTACTTTTTCATCAATATTAAGGAATTACTGGCTCCTACATCTCACTGAATTTACTTGTAAGTTTATTTTATCTCATTTTAAGCAAACTAAGACATTTGCTCCAAAAACTAAACACTTTGTAATCCTTTGTGTTTTTGCAGAATAGCAAAAGGCTTAGAGCAAAAGCTGATTTCCTCCTGACAGAATCTGATGTAAAGTAATCCCACAGTATGCTGCTGCCACCTCCATGTTTCACATGTGTTCTGTTGTCGTTGTTTTGGTTCCAACACACTTTCTGGAGTCACAACTTTCACAGCAGTTCGTTCTCACAGATGGTTCTGGGAAGTCTGGATGTTTTCCTTCTGTTGTGCAACGTCTGTCCTACGTCAACAAACGTAGAAAAAACAGACGACAGTTTTCACATGAAGATCCCGGCCAGCAGATCCTTACAGCTTCTGCTGGCTTGTTGGCAGCAAACATCGAATCTCTGAAATATCACGGTTGCCTCGTGTTTTGAATTATTTGCATCCTTCTGCTGACTGATAAATTTGTGCAGTGAGATCCTTTTGACGTTCAGTAATTCTCTGCAAATGATGGCTTTAGGTAAAGTATGCAAATCAGCAATTTCCAGGAAAATCCCACTAGGACACCAGAACTTTATTTCCGTGTAGTCAGATTCTCTGCAAGTGAAGGCAGGAATAAAATCAAGAAGCCTAAACGCTGGATTCAAAACTATTTGTTTAAAGTTGCATGTGTTTTCCACCTTTTCCTGGTATCAGGAAAACAACATTTTAATAGCAGCCTACTTTTAGAGTCCAAAATAAAGCGAATCCTTGAGTAAAAACGTTTTCCACAGAGTGACAAATATTCTGTGCAATTTAACTAAAAACTAATTTGTAAATGTGTCATAAAAAGCAGCAGAGCATAAATGCACAGACTCTTAAACTTGTTCTTGCTTGAAACATATTTTGATACAATGAGCGTATTCAGGCTTCCTGAGTTCACACCTGCCATTGATTATGGAGAATCTGATTAAGTGGAAATAAAGTTCAGCTGTGCTCCGAGACGTATTTACTGAGTTTACTTCCTTTATTCGAAGTCAAAGCTTGCAAGGAGATCAAAATGCTTCCTTTGTACAAAAACCCGCAGCATTAAATGCGGCACAGAGATGCTATTTATCGAGATGTGGAGAAAACATGGGATGGCTGTGACTTTACAAAAACTGAACATTTCTCCAAAACGGATGAAAAGCTGCAGGAATTTCTGCAAAGTCTTTTAGATGTGAAAACACTCTTCTGCGTTTATCTGGGTTGCAAGATAAAGTTATTTTCTTCCAAAGAAAATCCCTTAATCTAGTTAAAACCTCCTAAAACCCTGCATAAAAATGTTTATTTATTTATTTTTTCGAGGCGTAGTAGCATTAAAATAACAATATACTTTTACAAACACTATAGAAAAAAAGACAATGAAATACCTAAAACACATAAAACAAAATTTCAAATTAACAAACTCAACAATTTTTACATTTTAAAAACACATTTAAACAATTTAAAAGATAGATTAAAAAACAAACAGTAACAATCTTCACCCATTTCATCAGCTCAGTGTTATCTTGTGAATTATTATAGATGTTTTAAATGCTCTTCTTAAATTTCAATGTGTTATGGTTTGATGAAACCACAGCAGAACCTTTCCAACAGAAAGCTACACCACAGTTAAACATGGTGGTGGCAGCATCATGATCTGGGGCTACTTTTCTCCAGATGAAACTAAAGTTCTCAGTTTTCTGCAAAAACACAAAATCTTACCAAGTATTATTTCCACTACCAGATTTTTTCACTTACGACATTAATCAAATGTTTTAAGTGGAAAAAATTCTGCCAGTGAAACTAGTACTTTTTTCATTAGTGTTCATTATTGACCTAAAACAACATATTCGGATAGATATGGAGAACCTTTGCAAAGCAGAGCGGGCAAATATTTCCAAATCAAGTCGCTTTTAACAAGTGGTTAATTCAAGAGTGTGCATACTTATCCATTATTATTATTTTTATTTAAAAGATTAGGGTTTTTTTTATGGTGCAGAATAAGGGCGACACTAAGAAATAAAAAAATAGACACAATTAAGAGAATAAAGTCATAAAAACGCAGCTTTGGTCTAGTAATATTATGAATTTATTCTCAAAGTAAGCAGTGAAATCAGTTGACCAAATGCGCTGGAGTTCCGCTTTGGTTGCTAGGTAACGGGGCTTGGTGGACTGGGGTTGCTAAGTAACGGCGCAGCGCCCATAGAATGTGCCTTAATCAGGAAGTTCTCCAAACATTAATTTCTTACCAGAAAACGACTTTGTGTTTGTTTGTTTTTTAACAGCTTGAACTATTTTTAGCGGCAGTAGAAACCCAAATGGAAGAATAAAAACATGCCGAAAGGTGAATTTTACATTAAAAGCTCCTTCCAGCAGCGTGTGTTTCTGACTGTCTTGATGCTCTCCGCTCTCTGCAGTGTTCATATACTCCATGCCAGGATACAGCTGCAGCATTAAGGAGCGGATGCTGTATTCCAGCTGCAAAAGTCGACTACTGGAGGACATGGAGAGGGATTACCGCTTGCAAATAGCCAAAAAGGTAACAGATGGACAAATCGGCGAGAGGGGTGGATGGGCCACAACATTAGATAACATAGTTTTACATGCAGATTCATGACTTGGCGCATGCTGTGTATGTTTCTTCCACGCACACGGCAGAAACACAAAATCTTACCAAGATATCTATACTGCAAATATCTGATAAAACTGACAAGTAACTTTTCATATCAGAGTTGGTTTGAAGTGAATAATTCTTAAATATTGGATTTCCACTAGAAAATTATTTCACTTAAAACATGGGAAAAATGTCTTATTATAAGTGGAATTAGTACATTTTTTAAAATCAGTGTTAATGAAGTATTAACTTAAAACAAGCTCTTATGTCTTACTGAAATGCTACTTGTTAGTTTTGTCTATATTTAAGAATACTAAGATATTTGCATTAGAAAAAATACTTTGATTTTGTGTGTTTTTGCTGTGGTGAGGGTTTCTGTCTGAATTTCTAAAAGAGTAGCTGCATTTTGAGGCTTAAACATCTGGCTTTATTTAAACTCATTGCCAGAAATAAACAGGTGACAGATGAGCTAAAACTTATACAACCAGAAGATGATTTATTTATGTCAAAGTTATGTACTAGAAGTGGATTATAATGAATTACAGAAGGTCAAAGTTGAATTCTAAATCATGAATGTTCTGTGTTTTTGTTGTGCAGTTGGAGATTGACGATGGAGACGAGCTGACGGAGGAATTTCTGTACGACGAGGTCCATCCTAAGCAGTACGCTCACAAGCAGGCCTTTGCAAAGCCCCGAGGCCCAGCAGGAAAACGGGGACATAAGCGTCTTATTAAGGGGGCAGGAGAGGCCATTCAGGACAGCTAGAGGCAGATAGTAATGAAAATAAAGAGCATCTTATTGTAGCATTTTCAGGCCTTCCTTCCTGTTTCTCCAGATATCGAGAACACAATTTGTTTGGAATGCGCTGTTTAATTTCCTTTGGTCTTTGTGATCATGTTTTACAGACAAATCGTCACTCATATGAGACAATCGGCTCCTGAGGATTTGTGATTTTCAAAATGTTAAATTCAGTGTTTGCATTGACATTTAGGAGAAATGAACAATATCATTTTGTTTACACAGTGGTGTCGGGTGTTTTTTGTTAAGATTTTAGCATTTTTATTGTCTGCAGGAATCCGACATGTTTATTAAATACTCAGTATGTTGACCTGTTAACGTTAAGAATCTGGACATTTAATTAACGGGGAATTAAAGCAGACCAGCAGTCTGACCGTCTGCAGTCAGACAGTGAGAGGTTTGCACTTCTTGTGAACATTTATTGATGCAAGAGGCAGATAATAAAGAAATTAAAGAGTATCCTATAGTAGCTCCTCTAGACTAGCAGCAGCAGCTATTAGTGAACACCTGTGAGTCTGCTGAACTTTAAAGCTCCTTCTTGCGGAAGCATTTTGCTTCCCCAAGAATATAAGGAGATTTATATCTTTGTTTTCCGAGAAGCAAAGATATAAATATTTGGCCACAATAAAAACAAGCATGTTTGGAGGCATCAAGATAAAGCTTTCAAATCTAACATAACTGCCAAACAGAGGGGCTTTAGCGATACCGATAAAATCAAATTGATCGTGAAACAGAAAAAATATTGTCCTATTAAGCATCCAGAATCCCTCCTAACTTCATTTTAATAAAAAATAAATGGACTTAGTTTAAAAATAAGAAACATCAAATGATATTTCTCTTTCTGCTAAGAAAAGTGATGAAATATCTACGACTTGAGACAGGAAAGTCTGCAGGCCTGATGAAAATACTCACTGATTTCTGATTATTTTTGCATCTAGATCATCTTGTGGTCACTGCAAACATTTTCCTCTCACTAATCATTTGTAAAAGCACACAAAAGCCACATTTTAAACTCTCTCACATTAATTTCAAGATCGATGTGCTTGATGGCGAGTAATTCAGTGTCTTGGTCATGTTGCAGAATGAAGCGGTCGCTCCTAAGAAGATTTATCATTTGGTTTTGGCTGCGAACTGAGCAGCTAATTTATAGTCAGCTCAGGGAAATTATGGTCCAGTCTGAGAAATCATGCTGGACCACAGCAGCGTTAAAATCTCTTATCAGGAAGCAGAACGAAGACAAAAACAGAAAATCTGTATTTTCAGTAGCTTCTTGTCCAAATATCTTAGTGCAAAATACGACAAAACTAATTTATAGAGAGCTTCTGAGCAAGACATAAGAGCTTGTTAAATCAATAATTCCTTAATATTGATGTAAAAAAAAAGTGCAAGTTCCACTGTGAGATTATTTCTCTTATGAAATAGGAAACATTTTTATTTTAAGTGAAATAAATACTTTTTATCAATATTAAAGATTATTGTCTTTAAAAAAAAAGCAAAACGAAACTCATAGGAGGGCTGGGTGATATGGACTTGTGTTGTGATATTTTGTAATGATAAAAATTATTTAAAAAAACTACTTGTAATTTAAAAAACATCGTTGTGCTTTCTTGCACAATGACAAAGTGATTCTGATTTTGACTTAGTTTTCTTATTTCAATTGTACTAAAACTATTTGTGCCCAAAATTAAACAAAACATACTTGGATTTTAGAGCGTTCAGAGTTAATAATTCCTGAATGTTGATTTTAGAAAAGTGCTAGTTCATCTGGGAGATTATTTGACTTCTAACAATGGGAAAGATGTATAGTTTTAAGTGAAATAATCGACCAATGCACCTGGTAGTTTTCATCAATTATTTACTTAAATCAAGTTTCTATATCTTGCATGTAAGTTTTATTTCAAGTATAGTAAGATATTTGAACTAGAAACCAGACCAAAATAGTTGGTAAGATTTCTTTGTTTTTGCAGTGTTCCTATAGATGTCAAGTCGCCAAAAGAAAGAAAGATTAAATAAATAAATTACAGATCCTGTTAAAAGGTTCTGAGAATCCAGCGGTTTTCTCCGTACTCCTGCCTGGAGATGAAAACAACATTTGAAGGCTAATAATGAAAAAGCAGAAAATACTTTGCAATTGAAAGCACTCCATGAGGTCAGAACAACTTCTGAAAACGGTTTTTTGAAAACCGTTCTGTGGTCTGTCGCATAAAAATTTAATAGTTTTCTTGGAAAGCCTGAATTCAGCCCTCGAAGCTCGAGAGAAGAGCGGCCGCCTGCCCACACAGCGTTTGAAAGCTAGGATCTGTCAGGGCAGGAGGCTGCATGAGTAATCCTTTTTCATCTTGAATACTGACTGATGATGCATCCGACGCAAAATAAAAGACCCTGAACAACGATAACCCTGCCTTTCAGAACAAACAGATTTTCCAGGAAACCTTGTTTTCATTTCAAAGAAACATCACATGCTGCACATTTTATTGTGCAGTGAGCAAAATCACATCAGATGTCCTGCGGTCCACACCAACTACTGGAAGTCTTTGCTCTGCAGTGAAAACTGTGATGAACAGAAGTTCAGCAGCTGAGAACTTTAATGCCTGAAGGTGAAAACTATTCAGAAAATACAAGGAATGTGTAACATTTTCTACACCTTTCAAACTATTTTTGCAAAAACGCAAATTCTTGCAAAGTATTTTTGGTCTCGCTTCTTGTACAAATATCTAAATGAACTTGAAATAAACAAAACTAACTTTTCAGCAAAAAAAGAAGCTTATTTTAAATCAATAACTTAATACTTGATTTAAAAAAGTTTAAGCTTCACTTGGAGATTATTTTATTTATAGTGTGAGAAAAATTTCTTGTTATGAGTGAAATCATCTGCCATGGAGCTAATCATTTTTTTAGCAATATTCTGGAAGAATTGCATGTAAGTTTTGTCTTATTTCAAGTATAGTACGATATTTGAACTACAAACCAGTTCAAAAATGCTCATACTTCTTTCTGAAGAGTTACTTGTAAGTTAGTTTTGTCTTATTTCAAGTGTACCAAGATATTTACAGAAACTAGACCAAAAACACTTGGTAAGATTTTGGGTTTTTGTAAAAAATAAAGAGGAAATCGCCAAAGTTTTCATACATTCAAACTATTTTCACCATTTATTGTGCTAAATCACAAACTTTACCTCAGTTTGTTGGAATTTAAAGAAGGTTAACACTGCAAAAACACATAATATGTCCAAGTATTGTTGGTGTAGTTTCTGGAAATATCTTAGTACACTTGAAATAAGACAAAACAAACTTAGAAGTAACTTTTTTAGCAAGAAATAGAAACTTGTTTTATTTAATAATGATGAAAAAGATCTAGTTCCACTGCCACACTATTTTACTTACAACATTTGAAAAATGTCTTGTTATAGGTGAAATAATCTGCCAGTGTAACCAGTACTTTGTAAGATTTTGTGTTTTTGCCGTGTAACAAAAATCAAGATGCTGCCATCACCATATTTCATTGTGGTATTGTTTTCTGTGTGTTCTACATTTTGCTAAAACCATACATGTACGCTAGTTTTGTGTTATTTCCAGTGCTAAGATATTTGCACCAGAAATTAAAGGTTAAGGTAATTTTATTTCTGTAGCACATCTTCAGCAACAAGGCAATACAAAGTGCTTTACAGAAACTAGAAGGAAACAAACAAAATAACAAACCAAAGGAAAGAGCAAAAGAAGAAAAACTAATAATGTTGATCCAAAGTAAATAAACTAGACATTCAGGGATGGTAGATACATATAAGTAAGTATCATCTGGTCTAATTCATTTTCTGGTTTGGAAGAATAGGAGCCTAAAAAGTAGTTGCTCAGGTAGTTTTTCTGGGTTTCAAGTTCTAATCCCTGTTCTGGGTTGCTAAATAAGTGTAAGTAAGTAAGTATCCTCTGGACTTCTGGGTTGCTAGATATTCTCTGGACTTTCTAAGTGTGCTCTAAATTTGTAAAAGTAATGAGTGCTCCACAGTTTCTAAGTAATAAAAACTCAATGTTCCTGTTCTGGAAGAATTTTTTTCTGGATTCTAAGTTTGTTCTAATTCCTTTTGAATTAGAATTGCAATAATAAGAGTCTTGCTGCATAATAATCTAAAAAAATATATCTAATATTGATCTAGATAGTGAGTACTCTTCAGTTTCTAAAATATAAGATAGGAGTGACTAATAAACTAGAATCTCTAGATTCCAAGTTTGTTCTAATTCCTTTTCTGGGTTAAAAGTGAGTACTCCACAGTTTGTAACGAAATAAAATAAAAAGAGGAAAGGACACATTAGGGCAAATGGCAACATTCAGACAAAACAAAGGGCAAAACGAAGAGTGAAGGCGGTGACACCACAGAACCATGAAACCACGTTGCTCAGCCTCCCGGCAGAAATCTGATAAGATGCTGTTATCTAGCAATGTCCTTGGGAGTGCTCAGCTCCACAGCTGCATGGATAACAGGAGGGGGTGAGGTCGGAAGGAGTGTTATGTTTACATATCTTCAAGGAGATTGGTAATATGCAGCCCTTCCAAGGCAACACAGGGAAAGCCAGTTCAGATACAGAATGTCTTAGGTCGTGTAGATTATAAATTTAAATCTTCCCAATTGAAATTCCCAATTATCCATATCAGTTTGGTCGTTCCACTGAGCCAAAACCAGCAACTTCTTCAAGATGATTCCAGCTGGGCTGCAAGTTGCAGCAAGACTGACATCCGACTTGCGTCTCTGCCACACCAATGGTCTGAGTGTTTGCTAGTTTGGCCAAGTCTGTCATAAATTTGTCAATAATTCAGGTAACCGCAAGCTCCAAACAGCAGAAATCCTGTTATCATAAATAAATCCAGGGTGTGTCCCACCAGGTGTGTCCGTGCTAAACAAGAGGGCTCTACTGTGCCCAGTCTTCTTGTCGAGAAAATTTGATCAATTGCATTGAGAGACCGGTTGACCAGATTCTTAATTTGTAGATTTGGAGGATGTGCAAAGAAAATATAGAAAAAGACAGGACAAAAACAGAGCAAGGAAGCAGAGCAGGGAGGGAGCAGAGGAAAAATGTGTCTACCTTCACAGAGAGCAAGAGAAAAAGACCAAATATACTTAGTAAAATTTTGTTTTTTTAAAATCCAACAAACTCAATTAAAGTTTCAATTTGACAAAGTGTGAAAATGGTATGGAGGCATGGAAATGGTACACTTTCCTCTTATTTTCTGAATAGTTTTCTAGTTTAAAGCGTTAAAGTGTTCAGTTGCTGAAATTTTGCTTTGTCTCAGTTTTCACCACATAGAGCAACAAATACTTTCAGTAGTTGGTGTTGACTGGAAATCATGTGATATTATTTTGTGTTTTTGCAGTGTAGTTTATGAATCCTAATGTTTTAAACACGTTTAATCCACCATGTCTCAACTCAATGAAAATGGTTTTAAGAAAGATTATCCTGTGGTTAGATGAGAATAAAACATAAAAAAGAACAACTTAGGCTTGATCAACATGTGTGAAAACTGTACAAGTACATTTTTTTTCCACACCACAAAGACAATATTGACCCGCCGCCATCTTTCCTCATTAAAAGTTTCACAATAAAATGACAAGTTTGGTTTCTTTCCTGCCGATTATTTTGACGTCATGGCAGAGTGGGCGGGGTTCTGGACAGCGTGACGTCACATGCAAAGGGTCAATAGTAGTTTCAAATGTGCACAGTTAAGAATTTCCTTTTCAGTTCTTTAAAAAAAACACGTCAGAATGTCAAGATATTAAATAGTTTAATATACTGACTGACTTTAGTTATTAAACCTGCTGAGAGCAGCAGCAGCTTTAGGGTGGAAGGACATTTGCAGAGTTTCTGTTGTTTTTTCCATTGCAGTGCCTGATATCATTAAACAAATGATGGCGCAGAAAGGTCAAGGTTGCAAGTCTTGGTGGTTCCCTGCATGAGACAAAACCCTAAATATCACAAGTTTAAACAAATATAAATAATAAGACAACAGAGAGCACTGTAAGCTTTGCTTCCAAGTAATCAGACTCTATAGGCTTTTAAAAATGGTCTTTAAATGATTTTTCTTAGAATTTGGCTTTTTGTTCTAGCACATTTACTTTCCAGTGACTATTTTGAAGTAAATGTTATTTTGTTTGTTTATGTGTCTATTAAGCCTTTTAACTTTGTCCTTATCCAGGCATGAAGAGCCCCAGGCATAAAGATGAATCGAGGTTCATCAAATTTGAATCTAGAGTCAAATTAGATGATTGGATTTCAACCCTAACCCTTCAACATCTTCACACGTTGCAATGCTACAACATATAAAAACTAATTTATTTTATAGGAGTTTTGCAACACAATCACAGCAAATAAATTCACACGGAGATATAATATAATATTTATAAAAAGTAATAATAAAGAATAAGAATATTGTACAGTTAGGGAAAATTACAACATATATACTGTATATATAGTCATAAAAATGATGAACTCCAGTCCAAACAAATGAGCGACTGAGGTTATTAATTAAAAGTTTTAAAATCTCAATGTGTGTTTGAACATCAAAAGACAAACTATTTATAATTAGTGAAGTTGTACAGATAGCAGCATAGATGTAAACAATTATTGAGTTTATTGGTAGCAGTGATGCTTTTAAAGTTTAATGGCCTAAAAGTTGTGATTATGAAGAAAGGAGGGAATTGTTTTTAATTTTTAATTTTTTATTCTTTACAAAAAAAATGACAAAACCTCTCTCTCCCTTTTCTCTGACATCTTTAAATAAAATAAAGGTCACCTAATTCCCTTCAGAGGTCATTTAATTTGTAACCAGAGTCCATAATAATCTCAGTTTAATCCAGCTGTTCGGCAAATATTTGTTTAGAGAACTTTAGAGAAGAAACAACATCATGAAAACAACAGACAGGTCACTGATAAAGTCCATGAAAAGTTTAAAACAGGGTTATTTTACTAAAAAATACACCAAACAAAGAACATTTATTAAAATACATCTCAATGAATCACCTGAAAAAGGAAAGATTCTTCAGATTGACCTAAAAAAATAACTTTCAGCTGAATAGTATTTAGTCTTTATATTTCTACTACATTTTTATTAGCAAAAACACAAAACCTTACAAAGTATTTCTGGTTTAGTTTCTTGTGCAAATTTTTAGTAAACTTGAAATAAGACAAAACTAACTTATAAGTAACTTTTCTGCAAGATTTTGGAGATATTTAGAGTGAACTAGTATTTTTCCATAAATATTAGGGATTTATTTACTTAAAACAAACTCCTGTATCTTGCTAAAAACTTAATTCCAAGTTAGTTGTGTCTTACTTCAAGTGTACTAAGAAGTGTACAAAAATACTCGGTGAGGTTTTGTGTTTTTTGCAGTGCACAGCTCGATACACAGTTACGATGGGTCAAAAAGACAAAAAACAAATTTAAAAAACTTTAAAAAGTCTACAAAATAAAAAAAAAACATTAATTAAACGGACTTGAACAGATTACAAGAAAATCTGGATTTCTGAAAACAAAAGGTCTAAAACTTTGTAAAATAAAAACATCTTTTATTCTGTTGCTAAAACAGCTTAACGAATGCCATTAGTGTTTTTATTATCACTGAATTAAAAAAATAAGACATGAATATGATGATTGTGGTTCAAAAACAGCAAATACACCTGAAAAATTAACAATTTATTTAAAACGAGATCAACTGATCTGAGGCATAAAATCTGGTTCATGTTGTGATAGTAATCAAAGCTCCAAAACTTCAGGAAAAATGTCCAAACTTCATCCAAAACCTGCAGGAGTTTTTCAGCAGAAAAAGGAGAAATATTTGACACATTCTCTGAATCAGCCACAGTTTAGCTGAAAATCATGAACAAACACTTTGTGTTGCTGCTGAAAGCCCCATTTAAGCATTTCAGTCCAGCCAACCCTCTGACTAAACCTCTGCTGATGAATGCTTTTCTTTTCTCTCCTAACTCGCACAGGATGAATTTCTGCAGCTGATTCTAAGCACAGACCAATTTTCGCAGAATTTCCTTGAGTTTTTTTTGTTTGTTTTGTTTTGTTTTGTTTAACACCGAGGGAGGAGAATTGTTTTTCTGTGAGTCCCGACTGCACCAGTTCTGGGTAAAAAAGGGAGGGTGTTTACACAAGAAAAGTTAGACACATTCAAGTCAAGAGCAAGCGAGCGCGGCCTTGGGTTTCGTGTGGCGTTTTAACCGGCAACCGTCTGGTGGTGCAAAATGACAAGAAAATGACAGAAAGTTGCACAAGGAAACTTTGGGGAAGTGTTGCAAATTGTGATTAGTTATTAAAGATATCTCATATAATAGGCTTTTTGTGCATGAAGTGCATTACACAGGACTAAAATTGTTGGAAAAAGTTAGATTGTAAGGTGATTAAAAAGAGATATCTTATGCAGATATATGATTCATTTTAATACACAAAATGTTTTCAAGATCATATCTGAAGAACAAAAGCTTTATAATCTTGCTGTAGCAACTTAAAAATGTTTAATTATAGTGAATGTAGTGGAGTTTTCAGAGAAAAGCTGAATAATAAAATAGATTTGTATCTACTTTAGAGTAAATCAAACTCAAATGTTTCAAATCACTGTGCAACAACCCTCTAATACAAAATAAAATGCATCTTACTGAGTGTTTTTGTTGAATTATTACACACAAATGAACAAGTCTGCAGTTACTTCCTTTGAATGTAGATCATTTTTCTCACAATATATCAAATTTCTATTAACATGCTTGTAAACAAGCAACTTTTATAGCCCATTTGTTGCTCAGCCTTACTTGTGGAAGTTGTCTTTTCCTGCTGGATCAAGTCAGCACATGTCTCCATTACAACAACGTGTCTATTTATTAATTTGTCTTACGTAATACTAAAATGTTTCAGAAACTGGATTTCAACCTTCAACCTGGAAGCAGGTGTTAAACACGGGTTTCAGCAATCCCACATTTCTGTCTTGAAAATAGTTAGTTTTGATTTAAACGTCATGTTTTCATTACTTATAAGTGAAAAATAATCACAATTAGCAGAAATGAAGGTTATTGTTACGCACACAAGAACAACGTTGCAGTCACCTGCTTTGCACTTTTACCTTCTATTCAACTTTCTATTAACATGCTTAAACAAGCAACTTTTGTTGCTCAGCCTTACTTGTCTCTTTCTGCTCGATATCCACCAACTTGACACATGTCTCCATTCCAGTAGCGCGCCTCTATTTTTTATTTATCTCATGCAATAATCCAATTTTCTGAGAATCTGGGTTTCAGATATCGTTCATTGTATCAGGATCCACTTGAACAGCAGGAGGATGAACATAAATCAAGATGTAATATGTAATAATATCCCACAAACCTGGAAGAATTGCGTATATTTTAGAACAAAAAGCGATGCCAGGCTTTTGCTTCAGGTCTGAACTGCAGCAGAAATGATTATTCTGCAACCATTACCTGCTGTTTTAACTCGATTCAAGCAGCTAGACAATAAAACCAGCAGATGTTGACATTTGGCTGCTGGAGCCAGATTCCTTCCGTCTTCCAGGAAAAGCACATTAAATATTTTTGCGAACAGGAAGACAATTTAAGATGGAGGAGCGTTTTATGGGCTCTTTTTTTGCTGCCTGCTGACTTTCTAGAAACGTCTTTCAGGAGTAAAAAGAAAGTCCGTCCGCATGCAGGGAACTCAGAGCAAATAAAACAATCACAAAACGTCCCGGTTGACCCTAAAGTGCAGAAATGCTCTGCTTATCTCCTGCCCCTGGACATCATTGTCATGTGAGCACAAATAAATGTCACTGCACTCACTCAGAAATGTAACATCGAGCTGATGTAATCGGGATTAAATCTGTGATTTTATCAAACGCAGCACATTTCAAGTCAACCATGCCACGCTCTTTTTAATTCTTGCATTTTTTGGGGTGTGTAAGTACATTGTGCCCATTTGTTAATGTTCTTTTTCCTTTGTGAACCACACAAGAAAATATTTGCTCAGTGACATCCGGCAGGGATAGATAAAGTCCACAAGACTTCTTAGAAATTCACTCAATCCAAAATTCCCGGGACGAGGCTGAAATTCCTCTCTCTGAGGTCAGGAGAGTTTTATGAATATCGCTCTACATCTGAGCTTCATCCACTATATTACACGTCTACAGCCAAAATGTTTTAAATATACAATAAACAGGAGCCTTCATTTATAATAAAGAACATTATTTAATGAAAAATACAGTAAATATAATGAATATCCATAGATAAAACCAGCAGGAACAAATCTCCATGGGGCTTATTTATCTTGATCCAGTGTCAATAATAGTGGCTATCTACAATAGAAGACTAAATATCTTCGATTACCTAGGAGGGAATGTCAGGAGAGATAAAATGAGCATTCAGTCCTAAATCATTCCAGGAATGGGTCATACGTGTTAATACATAAACCACGATCCAATAAAATCCACAAAGTGCCACATATCACAGCGTAAACTACATTTTCTGGGGCCTAACAGTCCAACACTTCAGGCCGTTTTTACTGTTCCAACAACAACCTGTTTTGGTGAACGCAATTTGCTCTGAAGCTCCGCGAAAAGCTCCAGTCTTATTTTTCCAAACAGGATCGAGGGAAATCTATATAAGTGGAAATAGCCTGGGCGCATTCCTATTATCTTTAATGTCGAGGCGGTGAATTCCCAGAATAAGGGCTCTGCCAGGGCCGCCTGGCGGGGCGGAGCCAGGCCCCGCAATCATTCCTGGAAAGCGGCTAGGCAGAAGCTGCCGCGCGGTTCCTGGGAGCGACGCGCGCGCAGGCGAAGAGAGCGGAGCCGCGCGAGACACCAGGAAGAGAAAAGGAGGGAGGCGAACAGAGAGGCGCGAATGTGTATGGCAAGCCATTTTAACATGAATTCAGTTTAATCTGACTAGGAGGCTCCATGCGGAAGTAGACAAACAGTGTTATAGTGACAGAAGTAGAGGAATGTTTTTCAGTCACTTTTGCCTTATCAGCCAACACTGAGGCAAGAAAATTCTCTAACGAGTCCTACATCAGGTCTGATATTAACAGAAAACAACGGTGAAATCACGATAAAGCCCAAGAGGAAAAATGCTGAGGAACACAAAGTCTCATTGGATGTGAGTGTGAACGCAGTGAGGTGCATTCCCACATACAAAATGGAGTGAGTAATGACTTAAATAAAATCTGCTCTCAGGAAAATGGTTACAAATAAACAGTAGCAGACTGGTCCCAGTTGCTGGACAACGTTGGACCATGGAGATGGGCACCAGTACTCCTCTCCACCCCATTGCTGTACTTAACTCTAAATACCACAGTTACTGCAGCACGTTTTCATGCTGCCATAGAGCTACCATTGGTATTTACACATAATATAATCAAGCAACACTAGCTTCACTTATTAATCTTTGATTTGACTGTCAGTAAGTGTCATTATGACAAAAAATGGGATGTTTACCACCAGTTACCTTCTGCAGAATGTGTGGAAGTTGACGTTAATCACAGTTTCATTCAACTGGAAATGAGGTCGGCTGCAGGCCTTGGTCCATTTCTTGCATTATTTCAGACTCAGTTTGGAAATAAATTATATTCCCCCCTCTTTACAGTCTGGATGACGACTGTGGGGATTGCACATTCCCCACTGACAACGTTGGACCATGACTTCCTATTATTTTCCTTTAAATCTGTCAAACCGCAACGTGTTTGAGGTTCAGGTCCTCCAGATAAGGGTCGTGTACTTCAGGACAAACTGCGACCACTGATTGGTCAGTTGCTAACAAAAGCCCCCTAAATGATTCACGGAGAATTGACAGAGCCGGCGTCATGTCAACTACATTCTAGGTGTCCTAAGATTTTGACTAAATCAGGAATGGTAATGTATAATATCTGCAGGTACATTCTGATCTGACTGTTAATATTAATAATTCACAATATCTTCAATTACATTTGACGAGTCAAAATTCCTTTCAAGATATCTCAAGTGACGGGACACAGCTAATCCATCTAAAACCTGATGATCATTTATTTTTCACTTAACTTCCCAGTTGTTTCTGCTATATTTTTATATATTATATTTATTGACATATACTTATTATTATTATTATTATTATTATTATTATTATTATTATTATTATTATTATTATTATTATTATTATTATTATTATTCAGTTATTTGATAGAGAGTTGCTTTCTTTCGTGAACAATGAGAATAAAAAGAATTCTGCAATCGGATATCTGAGTCCAGGCCGAACTTTTGTTAAAACGGCCTGCCATAGCTCCTGCGCCTTCCACAGAACCGAACGCACGTCGTGACGCGAGAGCGGCGAGCGAACGGGAGCGGCGAACGCGGTGACGTCAGAGCCGCCGGGTTCTGTGAGGAGTTCTCAGAATCGACTTCTAGGAAACGGTAAATTTTAAAAGCCGAGCCTTTAGCCTTGTCCCTCACACGTTTGGATCTCAGTCTGGCGACGACACACTCCGAACCGCCGCCGCTGCCGCCGAACCGAGCTTTGTGAGAGAAGAGTCGCTTCATATTGTTTTAATATAAAGAAATATATCCGCACCGGGGAAGTGGCTTTTTCTTTTCTTTTTTTTTTCACGTTCATGACAGCAACATATCCTGGTCGGGTTCGTGTTCTGCTTTCCACCCAGAACCGACACTACAGGTCTGATTTGTTTTTTTAGTAGGAAGGCAGCTGCTGTCTCTGCAGACAGAATCTCTCTCTCCTTTTTGTTGCGTCCAGTTTCTGAATCCCAACAACACACCGTGTTTTTACCAAGCAGGATTTTATAGTATGATTCTTTGTGAACGAGGGTGAGTAGACTTTTCTTTGTTTTCGCTGTTTTTGCGTCAGTGCGCAAATCTGTTGGTTTATCTTTCGGGTTAAACTGAATGGCAAGTTTATTAGAAAGGCGCAATTAAAACAAATAAATCCACTAACTTAAAGAAATAACATAGTGGGATAGAAATTATTTTAATATAGAATTATATATATATATATGTGTGTGTGTGTGTGTGTTAATTTAATATTTGAAGACAAAAATGTCGTGTCATAATAGCAAAATTGTAAAAAAATTTCCTTCAAGATGAATGTGTCTAGTACAGAGTTGTCTAAATTTAACATGCCTTCTATTTAACACAAATACGGACGTTGAAAGAAAACATTTCTCTCTCACCACATGGCGCCGTAAAACCAAAATGATTTGGGAACAAAAGGTCAAAATGTGGCCCTTAATGAAAGCCTGGAAGTGTAACGCCTGGTTTATTTGTGGACGGGTTCGTCTGTGCCAGTTCTAATAATTTTTCCATGTTTTTTTTTTTTTTTTCTTTCCCCCCAGACCCAGGTCTCTTCTCCCTGCTGCTCCATCTTCTCAGGCCCCGTGGGGCATGCGGGAGGGAACAGCCGCCATCGCCCCGTGCTTTCAGAGCAAACCCCCAAAATGGGACCCCACCAAGGACCTGCGGGCCATCGCCAGCAACTTCTGCTACCTGGAAAATTCAGGTAAAGTCTTCCAGTCATAAGATGAATGTTTTTGTTTGCCTTATCATTATTGCAAGTCCAGCTGGATGATAAATTGTACCCATATTTACTGTTATAAAGCATAATATTGTTGTTTTAAGACAGTTTTCAAGTAATGTATTGATAATTGCATTACAATGGAATACATTTTAATTTAGTAAACAGTTAACACTGTAACTGGAAGATAATATAAATATTCAAAATAAATAAATGAAAAAACACCAAAAACCATCAAAGATGAGAATTAGCCTCTATGGCTAAATCTGGCATGATGTATTCATGTTAGTTAATTTGCATTGTCCACTTTGTGAAAAACAACCTGGATTCAAGTGAAACCATCAATAAAATGGATTGTTTCTTTTTCTGTAAACAAAATATCAATTAGTCAGAGTTCCTGTTAATGCCATTGTCCAAGAATAAAAAACAATAACATTTAAAAAGTAGCAACTCTCAAAGAAACAGAACAACGGGGATGTTAAGAAGAAATAAATTAATAATCAGAATGTAAATTATTGAGTTGATTTTAATTATGTGATTAATTGATGAGGCTGAGCTGTAGTTTGCTTTATGTTTATTTTAATAATTTTCTTGTTTTAAAAACATGTAAAATCAGTGAAATTGTCATTTAACCCACTGTTTGGTGGATTTTCTCCAGTGTTTATCAGAATTGTTCTGTGAGGTCCATAATGTGATGGTGTGTGTGCAGGTTGGTACTGGGGGGCCATCACTGCAGCCCAGGCCCACGCCGCCCTGCAGGACACCCCGGAGGGAGCCTTCCTGGTGCGGGACAGCAGCCACCCTCTGTACATGCTGACCCTGTCGGTCAGGACGGCGCGTGGACCCACCAGCATCCGGATCCAGTACAGCGGCGCCCAGTTCCTGCTGGACTCCAGCTCCGGGGCGCGGGCCAGCCTCTCGTCCTTCCCCAACGTTCCCAGCTTGGTGCAGCACTACATGGGGGCGGAGCGGAAAGCGGAAGAGCGGAGGGCGGAGGAGCAGGTGGCGCCGGCGAAACCCTCCGAGCCGCCGGTCCAGGAGGCGTCGGTGGTGCTGAAGCTGAAGCAGGCTGTGTACAAACCTCAGAACCTCCCGACTCTGCAGCACCTGACACGCCTCGTCATCAACAGACACAGCGCCGGCGTGGAGCAGCTGCCGCTCCCCAAGCCGCTGCTGCGTTTCCTGCAGGACTATCCCTTCAAGGTGTGAGCAGGAGCGGCGCTGAACTGACCCGATTTACGCTACAGGAGGAGACACTGTGCAGCAGGTAGTTCGGACCTGCGGAAGCCAGTCACAGAGGCGTTCTGATGTTTCTGGCTTCAGACTTTAACCCTCCTGTGGGGAGCAGGAGGTCGGTACTGTAGACTCCTCAGACATGGACGCCGCCGCGTCTGGATGTACATACTGGTTAAGAAATGACACCGATTTCACTGAGACGTCTTTCATGCCATTTTATTTTTCTCATCAAAAGCATTTTTGTACTTTTTACATGTGTAAATTTTTTTTCTATTAAAACTGGAACTTACAATTTCTGTGCTGCTTAAAATCCAGTTATTTCAACAACTCCACACCACTAACAGTCACAAGCTGCCGGCTCTTGTGACGCTCGTCGTTGTGAAATGTTTTCACCACATAAAACCTTTGAGACACAGGCTTTGTGCGGCCTTTGAGCTTGAATTCGGATCGCGTTTTGAGTGTTTTTTTTGCTCAACAATGCAATCTGCTGAGCATCTGAGTCAGCGGGGTGGACGAGCGAAAGGGGAGGACGCTCATCAGCGGATTCACAGAACTACTGAATGCTTCCTGGGAGGAGAGAGGCGGATTCTGAGAGGCAGCATTCTAAGAAAAGCTTTGGTAATTACCTTCAGCTCTGAGCCTGCTTTGTGCCGTCGCACACACACTTTTCTCTTTTTTGTTTTTTTATTGCGAGATGGGGCATGTTCGCCGATTGTCCACGGGTTAAAAGTGCAGCTTTGATATGGAAACTATTTGTGTGAAATTGTTAATTTTGAGGAGATGGGGTCAGGTGTGGGGGGACGAGCCGAGGCGACCTGAGCTAAAGCCAGCGTAATAGGATCTGGGTTTCTCAATCCTGATCCACCTCGGGGGCCTTATGCGACTCCTCTTTCTGGAGGATGCAGAAACGAGGCCTAGGAAGCAAAAACACACCAAATGCAAAGATTTAGATCACACAACTCCCACACAAATACTTTGAATTTGTTTTTATCTTGTTGAAGCACTGACTTGCCGCTGACGTCTAGCCGTGTTTCCACGAACCGCAGCTCCTCCACGTTGTCCTCCACCCAGCGGCGAATGAGCGCAGGGTGTCTGGGGTCCACCTCCAAGTAAACCCGGCTGTTTATCAAAGGGAGGATTGAGATGAAAAAGGCTTAAAATCAAATTAACACAACAGGATTACAGGCGGCGGGTGACCTGGATAGAGGCAGCGTCTGCCTGGAACTGGGTTCAGGGGACGCCTCGCAGAAAGCTCGTTAAACACGCAACATGATACATGTGTTTTTCAGAGACGGCCCGTTCTGCATCAAGGTGCCATTAGGAATTAAACCCAGGTGTGTATGTGTGTGTGTGTGGGGTGTGTGTGTGTGTGTGTGTTGGCTGCCTTACCCTCTGTTTGACAGAAAGTCTGGCGCCAGAGTTAAAATCTGTCTGATCACATTTAGTCCATCTTCACCTCCATCTAACGCGGCGCGATCCTCAAACCTGGAAAACATCGAAGTTATTAAAACCGAAACATTTTCAGATAAACGGGGGGGAAAAAAAAATCTATTACTACATGGAACAATGTCGTCCTTTTATTAAACTAAAACATGATGTTCATTAATTTATTTCCAACTCATCTGAAATTGATTTTTTAAATTTCTGCACACAAGCAATTTAAATTCAGCTTTCATCAAAATGCGGCACGCCGAATTCATCGTGGCGGCAACTACGCTAGTGCGCAAACGTTGGGAGAAAACGGCAGAGTCAATTAGAAAATATATTCAGTTATCGCTGGACAACTGTTATTTCTATTAAGTATTAATTTCCCAATCGATGTATACATAATGATGATACAATGCTTTTTGAAAAAACAAATGCAAACTAACAGAAAAACTAAACTGTAATGAAAAACTCAAAACTATAATCATAAGAAAACAAGTCTGCTTGATGCACTTAATTTACTAAAGCACCTTTTTCATCTCGGAAAGTATTTAATATTCAGATTTTATCATTCTGTTCATTACGAGGAACAAAAAAAACAACAAAGTTTAGCCCAGAAAATGTCTCAGCGTTGCCAGATTTAGGCTTAAAGTAATCTTTTAATTCCACCAACATGTTTCCTCTGACTGGACGGAAATCAACCAAAATGCTGAGAACCAGAGAAAATATGAGACAGGAATTAAAATAAGACATCGACGAGTTTAGCTTTTAAATTGTTTAATTAAACAAATCAGGAACAAACGTCTTGGTTGAATGAATTCAGTGTCGTTAATTTTTAATTTTACTGCAGTTTTGATTCACTCTGAATAAAGCAGAGCAGCAGCAGCGTTTAATTATGTGCAGCATTTCATCTTTTTCATTCATCCATATTCTTTCAGCAAATACTCTTTTTTTAGAGACTTAATGCGCTGTTAATGATGAATCGATTACTAAACTAGCTGGCGGTTATTTCAATAATCGATTAATCGTTTCAGCCCTGAAATAAAAATAAATCCCAACTGGAATTTGCCATCAGTCCTGCAGAACTACAGGTCAGAATTAAAACCCGTAATGTTGTCCTGATGCTAAAAACGCTTCAAAATGTCTCATTTATTCATTTTTGAACAAGTTCTGAGTCAGAAACTCAAAGCACTGATAGGAAAATAACATTGACCTCGAGCTGCAATCTGGAAAATCAAAGTTCAAACACAAAATATACAAATCAATGTAACACAGATTGTTTTATCTTTTAAATAATAAGTCTGGAAACTCAAACATTACCCCTTACTTGCATTTTTACCCAAGTTATCCTGAGATTTAAAATAATAAAGGCTATTTTTATTTCCTGACTTCACCAGTTTTTGCTTAAGGAAATAATCTGTTGATAAATTATGGATGATAAAACTGCTCTGTCTGTTGATGCACGTTGCTTAGTTTTGGCTGGACAGTTTCATTTATTATGAGCTAAAACTGACGTGTTGACGTCTTCACCAGCACAAAAAACTAGAAATGTTATTTGTTATTAGTTTGTCTTCCAGGCTATCAGGACAAACCGCTCAGAATTTAAATCAGGCGATGAATGCTTAAGTCATGCGACGAATGCTTAAATCAGGCAACGAATGCTTAAGTCAGGCGATGAATGCTTAAATCAGGCAACGAATGCTTAAGTCAGGCGACGAATGCTTAAGTCAGGAGACGAATGCTTAAATCAGGCGACGAATGCTTAAATCAGGCGACGAATGCTTAAATCAGGCGACGAATGCTTAAGTCAGGCGATGAATGCTTAAATCAGGCGACGAATGCTTAAGTCACGTGACGAATGCTTAAGTCAGGCGACGAATGCTTAAATCAGGCGACGAATGCTTAAGTCAGGCGACGAATGCTTAAGTCACATGACGAATGCTTAAATCAGGCGACGAATGCTTAAGTCAGGCGATGAATGCTTAAATCAGGCGACGAATGCTTAAGTCAGGCGACGAATGCTTAAGTCAGGCGACGAATGCTTAAATCAGGCGACGAATGCTTAAGTCAGGCGACGAATGCTTAAATCAGGCGACGAATGCTTAAGTCACGTGACGAATGCTTAAGTCAGGCGACGAATGCTTAAGTCAGGCGACGAATGCTTAAGTCACATGACGAATGCTTAAATCAGGCGACGAATGCTTAAGTCAGGCGATGAATGCTTAAGTCAGGCGACGAATGCTTAAGTCAGGCGACGAATGCTTAAGTCAGGCGACGAATGCTTAAATCAGGCGACGAATGCTTAAATCAGGCGACGAATGCTTAAGTCAGGCGACGAATGCTTAAATCAGGCGACGAATGCTTAAGTCAGGCGACGAATGCTTAAATCAGGCGACGAATGCTTAAGTCAGGCGACGAATGCTTAAATCAGGTGACGAATGCTTAAGTCAGGCGGCGAATGCTTAAATCAGGCGACGAATGCTTAAGTCAGGCGACGAATGCTTAAGTCAGGCGACAAATGCTTAAATCAGGCGACGAATGCTTAAATCAGGCGACGAATGCTTAAGTCAGGCGACGAATGCTTAAGTCAGGCGGCGAATGCTTAAGTCAGGCGACGAATGCTTAAGTCAGGCGACGAATGCTTAAGTCAGGCGACGAATGCTTAAATCAGGCGACGAATGCTTAAATCAGGCGACGAATGCTTAAGTCACATGACGAATGCTTAAATCAGGCGACGAATGCTTAAGTCAGGCGACGAATGCTTAAATCAGGTGACGAATGCTTAAGTCAGGCGGCGAATGCTTAAATCAGGCGACGAATGCTTAAGTCAGGCGACGAATGCTTAAGTCAGGCGACGAATGCTTAAATCAGGCGACGAATGCTTAAATCAGGCGACGAATGCTTAAGTCAGGCGACGAATGCTTAAATCAGGCGACGAATGCTTAAGTCAGGCGACGAATGCTTAACTCAGGTGACGAATGCTTAAGTCAGGCGGCGAATGCTTAAATCAGGCGACGAATGCTTAAGTCAGGCGACGAATGCTTAAATCAGGCGACGAATGCTTAAATCAGGCGACGAATGCTTAAGTCAGGCGACGAATGCTTAAATCAGGCGACGAATGCTTAAATCAGGCGACGAATGCTTAAATCAGGCGACGAATGCTTAAATCCGGCGACGAATGCTTAAGTCACGTGATGAATGCTCTAAAGGGCCAGTTGTGCCAGAATGTATTGATAAAACCCATCAAAAATATTAATGAGTTCTTAAAATTAAGTAATATTGAACATCTTTTCAGTCCCTCCAGGATTTGCTGTAAAGATGATGGACCATAATCTGACACCAGTAAAGGGTGAGGCAGCTGTTTAGAAGACAGGAAGTTTTTCACAATTTTTGAGAAAAATCTGCAATAAACTACAGATTATAAGTAGTTAGTAATTAGTAGCGGGGGTTTGTTCTTGTTTGAATTTCCACAACAAAAAATTTCCACAAGAAACTGTAGGGATGGCTTGATATAATTTGGCAATAAACTGATAAAAACTGCATTGATTTGACTGATAACATAATATTTAATGTTCAGTCTATAAATTAGAGGGCCACTTAAAAAGCTATGGCGGGTCGGATGTGGCCCACGGGCCTCGAGTTTGACACGTGATCTATGTTTTTTGTTTTATGTTAGATAAATTTCCAGAGAGCAGCTACGTCAACCTGTGAGAAGCTTCAGGAATCGGTTTTTAAATGTAGAGATTTGTTTGCAGGTTACCTAGAAATTTCCGGCTCCAGGGTTGCCATGTCCTCTGAAAACAGGTAAGGAGGGTTACTGACCAGCACTGAAATGGAGCTAAACAGACCTGCCATCTTTTCTGCATCTGGAAAAACCCCCACAGCAATAGAGAGCAGGACAGGATAAGTCTGGTTAATTAGAGAAAAACACAGCATTTTGTCTCAGTCTGTGTTTTTATACCTTTTATCACATCCATATGATAAACCGTTAGTCTGTCCTGAAGGCCCAACCTGCAGAAGAAACAGCAACAAAGAAAGAAATCATAGAAAGAGCAACTTCCAACCTCTGGGACAGTCAGTTTGTTTACTATGGCGCAATTACCTCGACGCATTCTCCCGGCTTAAATCAACCGCATCCTGGCTTCGCTCCAAGGCAAAGGCTTCGAGCTGCAGGAGGAGAAACCAACACGCCGAGTGAAAAACTTTCTGCTCGCAGGACGGATTTCTCATAACCTGCTGCTTCACATTTTAAAACACACAAAAGCATTAAAAGCACCCCCCCCTCACATTTATCACCAGCAAACGGTTGTTTTTATTTGATCAACAAGCGTCTCCATACTTTGCATTTATTAACCAGCACCAACATGAAAACAAATCTTCTCATGCAAGTCGCTGTGAAGCACAGAGGCAGCTCTGTTCTTTAGCAAACAAAGCTAAAATGAAAGTTGGGAACACGGCGTCTGGAGCTGCAGGCTCAACCTCAAACACGACGACACACACCCAGCTGATTCGACAGGTTTTAACAAGGAAGTGGAACGAGACAAAGAAAAATGCGACATCTTAACTCGTCCTTCGAGAGCCTCGGCTGAACTCACGCATTAGCATTCCAGTAACAGCACCCTAATTATGTGAGGAAAAGGTGATAAAATATGTCATTAGCTGCTTATCAGATTAGATTTATCACCTTAATTCTATTAATTCCTAATAGAAATATTGGCTATAGAATCAAAAAAATTATAATTTATCCTCTAGTTATGGTTATTAGATATTAAACATAAACTGTTTTGTTTTAAAGGATTTATCTACACTTACAAGAATAAATGTAGATAGCAACACTGTTTGAATCAGCTACATTAATTCAATAAATGTGTATCCTCATCTTTTTCCTCAAATTTCTTAGATGTTTGCTTGAAAACAAACAGCCAGTTTTAAACTAAATATAATAATTACTGTTAAATTATCTGTATTGAATGTCTGTGCAGATTACACACAAACAGGATTAGTTGTTTTATTGCACTACTTCTGATAGGAAGCATTTTATTCAGAAAGAGATAAAATGATGTGACTCAGCAGAGCTTTGGGTCCATTAGTCCTAAAATAAACACTGAATGATTCTTTTCTCCGTTACTTATGATGAATTGTACACTGTAGCTTATGAAAAGGTCTTTATACGGTTATTAACTACATTTTCCAGATTAGGAATGAATCATGTAAGATTGCAGAGTTCAGTTTTTTTCCACAGTTTCCTAGAAGTCTGCTTGTTACGGAGAACAAAAGAAAACTGAGCCGTGACTAACGGTACAAAAACAAGTCCAGGATAATTCTTGTTCTCTTCTTAGTAAAATAACACACTGTTCCTGCTTTTCAAATGTTTATTTTATTAGAGGTCTGTCTAATTTTCATCCCTAAAATTAGACAGACCTCCACTTCTTCTTCTACATTTCTCTTGGTTTATTCATTTTAACAGGACTTTTTATTTCTCTTACAAGGACTTTCAGGCGTTTTCCACGGTTAAATATGCATGTTCTTGGTTTTCTTGCACACTAAACATAAATATTTTAGTTTGTATTTTGCTCCTGTTGCTATAAATGAATGTAAGCACAGGAACCTTCAGTAATCAGGAATGTTTTCTCCTTTCGTGAAAGCGTCCCGGAGAAGCGGCGCTAACTGTTTCACTTTCTGACCATGAGCTGACATCTAAATATTTAGCTACAAGTGTCAGCTTACAGACAGAGCATTTAATATGCCAAGGGAGTGTTAGGGAACATTTTCCAACCACATGTGCCAGCTATGCTATAAATCTACACCGAAAAGACACAATAAATTCCTGTAATTTCTTCTACAGAGCTGCATCTGGTAATATTTCCTCCATTCAGTCCGAAGCGATGCGTCCTAGTGGAGATGCTGCAGCAGCAGAGAGGCAGTGAAATGAAAAGCCAGAAATCCTTTCTCTGAATTTCCTGGTGATTCATCTGCAGCTTGTTCCTGTGTTTCAAAAAGGCCTCTGAACAAACTGATTATGCAATTCCTAAATGTGCAGCCAGCAGCTTTCAGGAATATGACGCATGACGGTGAGGCTAACAAGCTGCTTCTTATTATAACCACAAAGCTCACCTGAGGGAGGCTCTTCAGCAGGCTGAGAGAAATGGCACCAGAACCGCAACCCACTTCCAAACATGTTGGCCCAAGATGATTCTGCAGATCTGTGAGCACCAGTTCAACCAACTCCTGCACCAAACAAAACACAGATAAACCTGATTTAAATGTTCATGAAAATAACATGAACACTGAACCCCTTTGAAAACCTCGTGGTTATTCCACTCAATGTTGATTTGAGTTAAAACATTAGTTCTGTTGTTTCTAAATTAATATGAACTTGTTTTTTTTTTTTTTTGCATTATTTGAGACATGTTGTCAGAAGTTCACAGTATAAAAGAACAATGTTAATTTTACTGAAACATATTCCTATAAAAAGTTAAAACTGAGAAACTGATCATTTCAAGTGATCTCTTAATTCTTTCACAACTGTATGTTCTTTACTTATTTGTTAAAATTATTATGAAACAGATAATCTGTGAAAAAATAAAAAATAAAAAATCAAGCTTCTCTGGATTGTATGTTAGCTCCCAGTGCTAACAAATTGATCATAGCCTCTGTCAATTAAGCTCATGTATGCGCTGCTCTTCCCTCTGCTTTCCTATAGCTTCTCCCTTTTAGCAGACTCTGCCATAAACACTCAGGCTAGTTAGCATAGCCACCGATGGCGACAATTTTACTGTATTTGGAACAAAATTACTTTTATTTAAACATTTCTGAATATAAAAATCAATTAAACATTTTTGAAAATGTGAATTTTTACTTTTACAAAGTTAATCACAGCTCTAGAGCGTAATTAATCTCATGACATTTCTAATCAGTTGACAGCACTAATAAAGACACATATTTACATAGATTGGCTTTCAAAAGTATTCATACCCCTTAACCCGTTTTCTACATTACAATTAAACATAAATTTATTTAATTAGAAATTTATGTGAAAGACCAACACAAAGTGAAGTACAATTGTGAAGCAGAAAGAAAGTCATACATGATTAATATATATTTTTTTAACAATTAAAAAAACTGAAAGGTGCGGTGTGCACAAATCCAATGAAATATATTTATGTTTGTGGTTGTAAAGTGACAAAATATGGAGAAGCTGAAGAGGTATGAATACTTTCGCAAACCACTGTCCAAATCTGCTCCCTATAATTGATTACTTCTGTTAATTATTCATTGTTTTACTATGAATGTGGCTACTAGTTGTTGTCTGTTTTAATATGTCCAAAGGTTTTATGTCTGTAAAAATAAAGTTGATAATAAATGAAGAGGCGCGTTCCAGCGTGAAGACTTTTTGTTTTTATCGTCACTAACCTCGGTTTCAGGCCTGGGTATGAAAACAGGAGGCCTCATCTTCAACGTCAGGTCTCTGAAGTCCCACTCCTCAATGATGAACTGCACCGGCATTCTGCACATCACAAACCCAAGCCTCCTGAAGCAGAAAACTACCACTTTTGATTTCACACAGAGATTTCAACAAGGCACTCACCTGGAGAGACGTTTGGAGCAGAGCCGCCACACCTGCTGCGTTTCCTCTTTGCTGAGGAACTCTGCTAACCTCTGCTGCGCGACACTTTCTATCTGGAAACAGATCAGGAAGAGATGCTATTGCTGTCCTGGAACCATTAAATAGGAAACAGAGGAAAGAGTGACTCACTGTTTTCGCTCCAAGCAGATGAGCGATGATGTATTGGCTCGACTGTTCAGGCTCCGTCACTCCGTTCTCCACAAAGTGCCTCTTCCAAACATCCAGAGCCTGAAGCGCCGTGATCCGGGCCGCAGGAAAGGCCGGAGCGCTGCATGTGGGTCTGGTAAGGCAAATCTGAAAAAGGAGTTTTATTAGTGAAAAAATTAAATATATCAAGATCTGCAATGTAGGTGGTACATTTACAAATACTGAGCTTAAATTTGTATCATTATATTTTTGATAAAAGTCACAATAATAACTATTTATTGATTATTTTTTTCAGGTAACTTTATGAATGTCACAAAGACAGCTCTTAGGGGAAAAAATGTTTTTCTTTAGGACAATATTCACAAAAAGAAGTGTGATTAGTATCACTAAACTGCACATAGTAACTGCTTACAACATATTTTCAGATTCATTGATACTCTTGTTGAACAAAGTGAAAAATATAGCAAAACTAAAAATACTGATTTTTTTTTTCAAACATCTTTTGCAATTTATTGCAACAATAAATCAAAATTCTCACGATAAGAAATATATTACAATAAATGATAAATGATACAGTAAATGCCAAAACCTACTTACAATTGCAAAAACAAAAAAATAGCTTAATAAAATTACTAAAATATGGTTAAAAAAGCTGATACTTTTCAATTTTGGATGAAGCTGGAAACAGATTTTTCGATAAAAATTTTTTCATTTAAAAGTATGACCAGCACATAAAGCAAGGAGAAATGAGCCAAAGCAGAGTGAAAACCTAAAGCAGTTAAAAATAATGTGGTGGTTTTTGATCAATATTGGAATGAGGACAAAAACTGCATGCTAGATACATCTAACACTTTCTGTTTCTAGTCAGTTTGTAATGTAATTCTTTGTCTATTATTATTCTAACTGGCATTTTGTTTGAGCAGAGGAAATTTGTTAAAAGGGAAATAGAAGTGTTTACGTCTATCCACTCCTTTTCAGATTAATAACAGACAGAGGGGATTATTTTTGCCGACTCTGCTTTGTTGTCTTTCCATCTGATTGTTTTGTGAAAGGTCTGAAATAAACCCTAATCCCTAAGGTGAACCTCCACCTCGTTTTCCAAGTGTTCTTGCAGGGTTCACCATTTTCAACCTCCCAGTTTCTCTGTTCTTGGTAAAGAAAAGCATCCCTACAACACGAGGCCACAACCTTATTTCAGAGAAGGGATTGTGTGCACTAGATGTGCAGCAGAGTACTGTTTTGTAATCAGATGAGCTGCTTCATATGATCCCTCAGGGTTTATCATCTTATGATTGATAAGTATATGTGAAAGTGATGTACTAAAACACATATTTGCACATATATTTGCAAACATCTATTTTATTTTTCATCTGGATCAGTCTTACCATGGTATTTACTCTCATTTCAGAGCACACCAAACTAAATAAATCCTCCTTCAAAATACAGAATAAGGATGTTTTCATCATGTACGTTTGACTTGATGTTTAATTTTAGCCATTTTAAGTGGGAATAAACCTAATTTATTATATTTCCCAGTCATCTTACAGTGCCTTTTCTTGATGTCTTATGTTACTTGACTTGTCCAGGATTGCAAAAAGTGATATGAACTATCCAAACATGAAGCTTTTCATAGGAAGTAAGATCTTTTCCACACGCTTTAGTTCCTCTCTATGTATCATATAATTAGAGCTTAGTGATGCAGGGTATTTTTATTTTTCTTCTGCGCGCTTATAAAGGCAACCGGCTGCACATTATTATTATTATTATTATTAACACAAGAAACGTTCATTTTGTATGTTTATTTAATATCCTGCCTGAGTTGCCTAGCTACAGAAACTATAAAACAGATTTATTGTGCCGCTTGTTCATTCACAGTGACGTGTTAAAACACATTCATTTGTCTTCTGCTTTGTCCACAGTATGTTCAGCTGAGCAGTTTATACAGCAAACACGGAATTACCTTTGCCCCACTGCGCCTGCGTCTCAAATAGTATCGGTAGCTAATAGCATTCGAGCTAAGGGTCCGTCTCCACCACATGGTTACAAAGAAAAAGTGTCTAGATCTTTCTTCTTCAGTTATCAGTTTTCATTCCCTTCTTAAAGCGAAAACAAGATAACCGATTATGGGTTTAGAAATGCTCTGAAAAACATTTCTAAACCCATAAAACACTCAAAGTTACAAAAACTGATAACGCGTTTGTTGTGCGTCCTACGTATGTAGTAAACATCACTTACGTCCCTATGACGCAAAAACGTTTGTACCCTACGTAGGAAGAGCGACGCTCCCTTTAAAGACTGTGGTAAATCTAAATGTTAGCTTACAATTCCGTAACTTGAAGGGGACATTTCCATCCTACTGGAGGACAGAGTGGGACCACAGACATCCAAAAACCACGAAAAGCAAATATAACACAGTTTAATGACTAAAACATGTACTTTTACTGTAACCAATTTTAGTCTTCACATGTTTCTGTTTTCTTGATTAGGGTGTTTAAAAGGGTAAATTCCGTGGAGACCCTGAACGCAGCAGTGTTGTCTAGTCAGTTTGGACAGTTTGCTGAAACATTTGCAGCGTTTAAACAAGATGGTTTAAACAACAAAGCGACGTCACTTATATTTATATTACTTAAATATCACTGTTACGTAGATGTACAACTTTGGAGCGGTTTGTAGTTTGTCTAGAAGAGCTCATCTGCTCGTTTTTAACGTTACAGCTAGAAGCTAGCATAACACACAGGGGGAGGATCCAGTAATCTTCATTTCAACATAACAGGTTAAGTGAAAGGTCCATGTTCAATATGACAACTCGAATAGAGTGCATATTCTTCAGTGAGTTTCACCCCACTCTGGGTCCAAAGATAACGTATCAGGTAAGCGCGTATGCCTGCTAAAGAGAGCTACTGTATCGCAACTTTTAGATGCATCATTCCTCTGACACACCTGAGTCAAATGAGTTGCTAATTATCAGGCCTGTGCAGCGCTAAATTACATGCTTATTACAGGTGTCGGAGAAGGGATGCATTTAAAAGTTGTCGGATAGTAGTTCTAGGCTTTGACAACTCTGTGCCAGCCAGACTTTTCTGTAAAACCAGTCACTTGATTGTTTGTCTCTAAAGAAGCTACACCGTGATAAGTTTTTCTATTTGTTGTTCTATTTTGTTATTGCCTTAAAATAGTTTAATGCTATTTTTCCTCTTTAAACGCTTCCTTTTTCAGATAACCTCCTTTTTACAGGTGTTTGTATATTCTCTACGGCTCCAGAAAAAACAGAGTTGCATGTGAAATCACAGCAAATGTTGATAAAACACAAATAAACCATTTGGGAAAGTGTACCAGCTCTGACTGGATTGGCTAGACTTCATTTTCAAATACCTTTAATGGTCTTATCAGTGATGATAGTGCACAGAAACCAGTCATTTGAAAAACAAGCAAACATGAATCTTGACAAATTTGTACCAGTTTATATTCTGAAAATGGTCAATATCACTTTTTATCTCGCCTTCTCCATTTATAGGACATAAGGTTGATACTCTTTTAACTCATATTCTGTTAGCATCTAAAAAACTAGTGGGAACTTTTCTGGAACAAGAAGGATTCTTCATAAAATTACAGACAACCCTGTGCATCCTCTTCATGAGACTGTTGAACCTCAACAAAGTGTCTTCAATCATAGACTTTTTTTAGAGCCACTGCAATACATACAGCTACAGGAGATGCTTCATTCCCCTTAGCCACAAGCATCTACAACAATTGCATAATATGAGCTATAACAACATTTAATTTCCTTCTGGAAAGAATAAAGTACTTCTGAATTTGAATTTGTCTTGCAAACATTTTGCTGACACTAGATAATCAGACCAATACTCTAAAGACACTCAAAGCTCAAATAATTCACCTTTTATGCACTTTTTAAGTTTAAGTGGTTAGCATACATCTAGAGAAAAATACTTCACTGTCTAGTATCCGTAAAAACTGGAGTCAGAGTCAAAGTTACTTGGTTTTTGATGCATAAATGTAAATTTTGTTTTCTTTGTTGTGAGTTTTTTATTTTATTTTTGTAGTTGTTTTCAAGGACTTAATCCCAAAATATTGAGGTGTCTTTCTTGGCAGGTACCAGAGGAGTACATTTCACGGGAATTGTTCGACACGGTCCAAGTTTACATCATCACCAAGCCAGAACTACAAAACAAATTAATTACAGTGTATGTCATTCAACATTGTCTTTTTGCTTCAGTTTTTAAATGTTTTAGTTTGGTTCTGTTTCAATATAGCTATTTATTTTAAATATTTTTTTTTTTTTTTTTAGCACTGCTATGGAGAAGAAACTAATTGGCTGTCCAGTGTGCATCGAGCATAAAAAGTACAGCCGAAATGCCCTCCTCTTTAACCTCGGCTTTGTTTGTGATGCTCAGACCAACACATGCGCTCTTGAGCCAATTGTCAAAAAGCTGGCTGGGTACCTCACAACTCTGGAAGTAAGGAGTAAACCTTTAGTATCTCTATAACATCCATCCATTGTTACAGTTGTAGTGACTTTTGTCTTTCATATTTTTATAGTAAAATGATTTGGAGATTGTATTAATATTTTCTCCCTGCTGTGTTGCAGTTGGAAAGTGGCTTTATTTCAAAGGAGGAGAGCAAGCAGAAACTTTTACCCATAATGTCGACATTGTTGGAGGATCTTAATGCTACAGGAGCCTGCACATTACCTATAGGTAATATTTAGATTTTTCCCATTTTGTGTAGTGACAAATAGGCCTGTCACAATACACAATAAATCAATTAATCGATTAATGATAAATGAAAACAAACTCAATCATTTTCATTTGCTTGATTTATGATTTTTTTATTTCCTCTCTTTTTACCAAAACTGGTCTTCAGTTTGGTGCTTTGGTCAACTAGCAGTTTTTTTGAAGGACAATGTTGTTTTCAGAGACTTCATAATTAATTTTATGTGTTGCTTTGTATGTTTATTTTGGATATTTTAAATGTCTTCCAGTTTCAGTGTTAAAAGTTAATTAGAATATAAAGTTTATTGATCCTTGAGAAAATGTTCTTGCATTATTATTGTATTATTACCATTATATTACTTGAAAATGGTCTCAAAACAATGTTATTGTTTATCGCAGTAAGTTTTGGAACAAGTTATTGTCCAGCGAAATTTATCATCATGAGAGGCACAGTGAAAAAGAAGCAAATTTCATCTAAATTGTGGTGAAAGTGGCTTTAGAAATAGATCTGTTGTTACTACACTGTGAACCATCTCTACGGGGGATATCCCAGCTGAAGGAAGTCCTAAACAGGACTGATCTCTCTCTAGACCTTATTCCTAATGATCCAAACAACAATAAAATCAAATTTATTTATAAAACACCTTTAAAAACAATTAGCTTGGCCAAAGTTGGCAGCTGGTAAAGAGAAAAACAGCACAGGTCCAAGAATGGAGCCCTGCGGTACACCCCAGGCTAGCGCAGCAGAGTTCAAGCTCAAACCACAGAAACTAAGACAAAAACATCTGCTAATGCGGTTGGACTGAAACCAGTGATGCTGATCCATCGACCAGCGTCAAGATGAGAAGGTTTTGATCAATAGTTTTGTAGGCCGCTGTTAAATCCAGTAAAACCAGGAGTTCAACATCACCAGAATCTGTTACTAAAAGATTTAAAAGCTCTCAGTCGATCAGAATCTGTACTATGGAGGGATTTAATCCCAGACGGAAGTTTTCTCTTGAACTAGTTTCATTTGTTGTTTTTATTGGCCTGGCTAAATGTATTTTTGTAAGAGTGACTATTTTGTTTGAGCCACGTTTTCTTCAGCTAAGTTTTCACAGCAGCATGTTTAATGTGTGGAAGCACCATCTTAAAGTTAAGCTGCTGTTGATGATGGCAATAACCAAGAGTCCTGGGCTAGAAAAACTCTATTTAATTAATCCAGATGAGTTGATGCCGAATGGAGAACTGAAAGTTTCACACCAGAGATTAGTTTCTCCAAAAAAGAGAGAAATCAGCAAAAAATGGTCAAAAAGGAGTTCAACAAGGAAGTAAAACTGTTGGAAGGAAATTAGAAGAAATTAGATCAAGCAGCTTTGCAGATCTCTTTCTAAAACGACGTAAACACTCTGAAACTTTCAAAAGACACCTGTGACTTTCTCTGTTCTTTTATTTTCTTCATGAAAATCTCCATTTTGAAGATAAAACATGGCATTTATCTCACAACCATCCTATAAATGCCACTAAAATTAAAGCCCCTCAATCAATGAAGATGTTTATCTTTACAATTTAGAACCTAATTTATATTGTAAAATATGCTTTGTTGCTTTTGAACAGGATGGAAGAGGCTGGAGTTGTCTCACATGTTTCAAATTAAAAAAATAAATAAAAGCACAGTTGTTAATTGTCACGTGGTCGAGCTTTGAATTGCACTAATGTGTGCAATGATAAGCTTATTTATTGCACATAATTGCATAAAGGCTAATCTGTATTGCTGTATTATGATTGCAATAAGCTCAATATTTGTGAAATATGTGACTCAAGATTAATTTTATGATTCACAATTGGAATTATGTGGAGGAAACTTCAAAGAAATTACATAAAAATTAATGTCTGCTTAACAAACAACGATAGGTTGTAAAGTGTTTTGTGTTTGTCTTGTGTTGAGGGACTAATAACTTTTATTAGGTGATGAGACAATAACTCTTATAAGAGTGAAAGTGTGCAGCTTTCCCCTGCGTCTACTCCAGGTAATGATAGCTTGGTGGTTTTATAACCTGCTTGTAAAGTCTTCATTGCGATTATAATCTAGTTCTGCCTGTCAGTTTCCAGCTACTAAAACTCTTATTTTGTGTGTGAAACAATGATTTACAACTTCAAGGCCACACTTGTAATTTGTTATGTAATTTTTAGCTCACTGTCAATCTCATATTTTTGCTGAGTATACAGTAACAGTGTCTTACAAAGTGTTTACATTCCTTAAAGTTCTTGGAAATTTTAAGACATTTTAACTGTTTTATTGGGATTTTATGTGACAATTATACACAAGGCAGCATATAATTGAAGAATAGAATTAAATAGAAACATAGAAAATAGAAATTGTTGTTTCTCAAACGAGTGTTGAGATATCCCGTGGAAACACGATGCACATAAAGATAAGTAATAATAAAAATATACTAAACTCTGCAGTGAGGTCAAATGTACAAGGTAAGACGAGATGCACTGCTCTGAAAATAAACATACAGATACTCAAGAAACTAATTTAAAAATACCAAGGTTGTGTTTTATATGTTTGAACAAAAAAAGATAAAGAGATGGAAAACTGTAAATAATAGCAGGTTAGCAAATAACTTCATAGAGATGTTTGGTTGGAGGAAGGACATTCGATAATGTGACTTAGGATGCAGAATATGTGGCTTTGTTCAATAAAAATATGAAGAATTATAAAAATTGTAACACGGTATTGACCCTTGAGTCAATACCTTTTAGTCTGGACTTTGACTGGACCTTTTAAACGCATGAATGTGCTTTGATATAACCCATTGCTGTGGCTCTATCTTTATTGTTGTTCTGCAAGAAGCTGGACCTCTGCCAGATTTTCAAGTGTTATGAGAATATTTATTATTAAAACAAAAACAGTCACTAAACCTGAGGTTATCTTGAGCTAATGTTGCACCATTGGCTGCATTTTTATTGTACTTATTGTGTTTACTAACCACGCAGATAAACAGAAGCAGTCACAATTTGGAGCAGCTTTCATCTTCTTGCTGTAGAATAGCACCCCCCACAGCATGATACTGCCACCGTGGCTCACAGGGTTGAAGTGCAGTGACACTGTTACAGTGACAGATGTTTACTCTCATAAAGTGGCCTCTGAAGGCAGATGGTGGACCAGAGTTTATATTTAGGATATGATTATAAGACTAAAGAATTACAATACAAATTGATTCTCACATGTTAGATTTTGTTTAGAAATAAATGATAAACCATGCTTCATTTCCTTTACAATTTGGCAAACCTGTCAGGTTTGTGCTTGTTTGTCAGATAAAAGTAAAATAAGACAACAGTTTGGGGTTGTGATGTGACAAAATGTGAAAACGTTTCCTGAGGCACTTTACTTAGTGATACCATGAGAAACAGAAACTGTCAAAGTACAGATGGGCACTTATTCTATTGCTTGTCATTATTGTAAAGTTTTCTTTTATTATGATAGATGTTAAAATAGTAAATGACAGTCTATGTCTGATAAAACCAAAAACAGTATTGTCAGGAATCAGGAAAGTTACTTTCACTATTTTCACTACTGTTGATTCCTTGAGAACGTCAATAAATACTAATATGAACAACTGTATACTCTCGCTCTTCGGCGTCCATTTTGATAACTCGTCTGAAAACTTTTTACTCATTTGCCTTTCATGCAGTTGAGACTAGATTTGTATTTAACTTTATCAGTTTTACCGGTTCATTTTGTTGTGTTTTGAATTGAGTTTTTAATTCATTGTGTGCTTGAATTGTCACTTTATCCTCATGTTTTCTTATTTACTGCTGATGTTCAGCGCTTAGCTGCTCAATCTTTCAGGGCGAGATAAGTAAGGTTGGTGGAGTCAACTAACTCACTCACTCTCTTTGGTTACCTAGCAACTCACTCACGCTCTTTGGTTACCTAGCAACAACCTGTTGAGTAACTGTCGCAGCAGTTTACTGTGCCTCGTAACTGCTTAAAACAGCATGGATTAAAAATGTGGATAAAACAGAAAAGGTCACATCACTAGTTTGGCTGGATTTCTGTTATTTAAAGCAAAAATGTAATCAGTAATTATTGATATCGACTGATATGAAACATTTATATCGTGATATGTTTGTCAGCCATTTTGTCCAGCCCTACCTTTCACCCTGTCAGGTTTGTTTTTTTTAAAGCTGGATTAGTTAAACATATAATTACACAGCAGGGGAATAACTCCTTAATTAGGGTGAGGTTTGTAACTCAGTTTTGTTTTTTTTTCTTCTTCTCTAGACGACTCCAACACCATCCAGCTAAAACTGATTCAGCAGCGGAGAGACCCCCCCACTGTCCAGGAGTACGACGTCCCCGTCTTCACCGAATGCAAAGAGCTTTTTATAAAGTCTCAGTGGGACCTCACCACTCAGCAGGCAGGATGAGCACTTTGTGGTTGCTAATATCAACATTTCATGATAAGACATGTTGTAGGTTTCCAAGAAGCAGCTGTTAAAAGATTATTGTGTAACACTTTTTATCACGTTGGAAAAAGTGATGACTTTTCCAAATTTTTCTTTGCGGGGAAATGAGCTTCTCTAATAGGAAGTCGTCTCTTTATTGACGCAGTGCAGTGTTATTACTGTAATAAAACAATGTTCTCACGCTAATAGCAAATATAGTTTTGCATTCTTCAAACAAATGAGGCTGTGAGGCTCATTATCTGTTATGTTGTTTTATTTAGATTTTGCCTTACATCGATGGATTCAGGCACATTCAGAAAATCTCGGCCGAAGCAGACGTCGAGCTGAATCTTGTTCGTATCGCTGTGCAGAACATGCTGTGAGTTTCATTCCTGTTATTTATGAGTGGACCAGAAAATCTGTTGTAGGTCTGATAGATTTTGGTATTTTTAGTACGGTGTATTTGCTTTAAATTATACAGCTGTTTGCATTGCTTTTTAAAGTCCCCACGTTTTCTAGGACAAACAGTGAAAACTGATATATCTGTATCTATCTTGTCCTTCCAGGTATTATGGTGTTGTGACTTTGGTCTCCATATTCCAGGTACTGAACTAATTTTACAACATGTTGTTTAATGTTTTCCAATGTGGGCAGATTTAGTGTTGTGAAACTGTTCATGAAATAGCCCAAAGGCCAACCTCAAAATGTAAAATATTAGTATATAACAGAATTATTACCTCATGCTAACAAGATTCTTGCTATTTCTAAGAATTTATAGAAAATATTGTTGGTTTTAGCAGTAATTGGTTTTTAGCATTTCCAGACATGGCCATGTGAGGAAAAAAATCATTTTTAGTTTTAAAATCTTAATTTATAAAAGCCAAAAATTTCAGACTAAGCGAAATGTTGCTCAGTTTACCGTAATATTTAATTTAAAAAACGTACTTTCTTCACAACATCCTTTCAAACCTAAAGCTTAATTTGGATCAAAACTGTGGCATGTCATTTGGGAACCTTTGCACCACATAGTAATATCATTTTCAAAACAAATATTTTATTGAAGAAGATACTACGTAATTAAAGCATAATTTTCCAATAGGAGTTATTGGAAAACAATGTTTTATCTGCTTTTACAGCCATGTCCTATGTACTTAGCGCTGAGAACTTTGTTGTTTTAGTGCTTTTAGATTTAACGGCATCCTTTGATACAGTGGATCGTAATATCCTCATATAGTGTTTAGGACATGTTGAAATAAAAGCTATAAATCTCACCTAGTTTATTGATATCAAAATGAGTTCTTCTCCACTTTGGGGTTCTCCAGGGCTGTGTGTTTGGTCCTTTTCTATTCATCTTGTGATGTCTTTGGTGAATCTTAATTGTGTTTTTTGTTTTTATTCAGGCTTGCCTTCCAATTAAGATAAATAGCATTTATTCTGTCACCTGAACTGCTTGAAAAACATCAAAAACTGAATGATACTAAGCTTTCTGAATCTAAATGTAAACAAAACAGGCCATTTGGTGAGGAATCTCAGAACCAAATTCAAATTAGCTTTATTTTAGTAAATTTACATAATTCTTTAATCTGTAATCCCATTTTGAGTCCATACTTTTTATTTAATTTTACACGATTTGAAGGGCAATTTTCTTTATTGAGATTTCATAATCCATTACAATTGAATTGGTTTGGTTTTTATTTTCATTTAATTTATTTAGGATATTTTTGTCTTCATTTGCAATGTTAATTGAGAGGGCATACTAGCCATTATGCCATTACCTTTGTATTACTTGTAAATGGTCTCAAAATCACAATATTATTGTTTATCGGACAATTTATCATCCAGCAAAATTTGTAATTGAGAGGCTTAATGTTGTTTTTGTTGTTGTTTCTTAATGTTCTATACAAATATATTTGAAGTGTTATTGTTGTCCAAGCATCCGTTACAAATAATGCTTGCACAGAGATAAATAAATGATAAAAAAAAAGGGCCAAAAATTTAAATCTGTCTGTAAAAACATTTTTGTAGGAACTCCGTCAATCAGACTGTTTTTAGGTTGACTATCTTGTTAATTTTCGCAGTACTCCAATGTCTACTGCACAACCCCAGAGGTTCAGAGCCTCATCGATGACAAATCCCTTCAGGACGAATGCCTCAGCTACATCTCCAAACAGGGTAAGGAAAAACATCTGCCTGAAGATGACATTTTGATTGATTTCCAGAGGCTGATTGCAGCATTTTGGGTCAATATCAGGTCAGAAACGTGCCAGCCTCCGGGACGTGTTCCAGCTCTACTGCGGTCTCAGTCCAGGAACGACGGTGCGAGACCTTTGTTCTCGCTACTCGCAGCAACTTCAAAGGGTTGATGAGAGGTCAGCGTATCGGTTCCTGCAGTGACTCATCTTCCCTGGAAATATTGGGTCAGAGTGACTCTTGTTTAACAAAGTGTATATTTTGTTTTACCCAGGAGGCTAATCCAGTTCGGACTGATGAAAAGTCTCATCCGACGGCTTCAGAAGTATCCTGTGAAGGTGGTCCGGGATGAGAGAAGCAGACCGCCTCGTCTCTACACTGGCTGTCATAGTTATGATGAAATCTGCTGCAAAACAGGCAAGTTCAGCAGCTCTATTTAAACTCAGGGTTTGTTTGTTTTTTACCTTCTACACTTCAGTTATTCATCACAGATTGGGCCATGTAGCTCATCCTAGCACTGATACCCATTTTGGTATTTTCTCAGAGGAAAGGAACGCTGACACACTTCCTTGGTTTAAAAAATTCTTGCTAAAGTTCAGCACACCATTTATAGCACAAATTACAGAAACATTGCACTGCAAAATATGCACTGATTACATATTCAGTCCATGACCAGTGAACTGTGAGGGAAAGAATGTTGAAAATATAATCTAAACTGAATAAAAATCTCAGTTATTTATAGTTTACTAAGGTGTGATGTATTCAAAGTCTTGGAGAAACACCTGTTTGTGTTAAGTACCAGAGCCACAGCTAAAAAAAGATTTGATTGTCTCAACGGTATCTAAAAGAAGGAATGGGACAATTCCTGCTTAACAGCTGCTATTTGGCCAAAAATGTCTCTCAAAAACCAAAAGATTGTTGGTTCTGGTACAGTTCTTTCGGAAATCTTGATTCTTCTTCCACCTTGTGATTCAAAACTGAGTCGGATACAAAGGAAAGGAGTGCGTAAACAAAGTTAATGAGTGATGGCGAACAAACATCCAAGCTTTGGTCAAAAATTATCCCAACTGAATCTGACAGAGCGATAATCAGGCCTGGTTCTGACTCAGTACCCGAATATCTGATGGGCTCTTAGGTTTTGTTTTGCTCAATTTGAACTCAGTTGGTCACTGAGTGGCCAAGCTTCAGTGGATGATTGGTTGATCATCACAAGGGCTGATCAACCAATCAGAAGAAGACTTTCATAAAGTAATACAGATTTCCTCTGCTTTTTATTTTCATTTAATTGTGAATATTTCAGATAAATTGTAATATCTGACAAATAGAAAGTGAGTAAATCCAAAAACACAGATTCTACTTTATGATTTTAAAAGCTATTCATAGCAACCTAACTATGTGAAAATTAATGTTCCCTTTTTAAGTTATAAATTTAACCAGTTAAGTGTATTTAGTTTGGGACAAACAAATTCTTTGAAAGTTTTGAAACGTTTACAAAGTGTTGGATCTCCAGTTTGAAACACAGATGAAAAACAAAAACACAAATATAATTTGATGTGCCCCTGTTATCACCATGACCTTTGCTAAAATAACATAAAAAGAAGATAAAAGTGAAATGTTTTGGTGTAAAACAAACACAATATTTCAAAAAGAGAACATCATACCTTTATATTTATAGAAACCAGGAAGTCAGTCAAATCCCAAACTGAGAATGACCAATCCCAAGTTTTTGGCGTTAAACCCAAATTACTTGAGTTATACAGAGTGACAAAATAAAATGAATTTAAGTTTTGGTGTGGTCTAGTCAAAGTTTGGATTTGAATCACATTAAAATGCTGCAGTGTGGCTTTAAATAGGCTGTTCATGCTTTTAAACTCACCAATGGGGCTGAATTAAGACAGACATAAGACTCAACAGTTACTGGAAATGCTTGGTTATTCATGTGGTAGCCAGTTATTATGTTTAGGGCTCAGTTATTTTTGTGTTGAACCAGGTTGGTTTATATAGCTTTTAAAAATAATTTAATTCCATCATTTAAACCTGCATATTGTATTTACTCAGTTTATCTCTGCTTGAAACTTAAACTTGGGTTTAGTGTGAAATAAAGCAGAAACAGAAGGAATTTGTGAAACTGGAAAATGCTTTTTTTGCAGCTCCAAATTTCACATTAAAGACCAATTATTTAGGCCCAGATATAACAAAAATGTCAACAAGCTGCCACCTTATGCCAATTGTTTAACCATCAGAGCTGCTAACGTGACAAAATCAGATAGCAAAAAATAATAATAATTAATGCTTAAAGTTAAAACCAACCACATATTACTTTAAATTCTGAATTAGATAAATAAAAATATTCTTATTTTAACTCAACTCGAAAGTCTTAAATATATTTTTAAGTATGTGCTGATTTTTACAGGGATTAGTTACCAGGAGCTGGATGAACGTTTGGAAAATGACCCTAATATTGTCATCTGCTGGAAGTGATGTTAAATGAAGCCTTGTACCAAGAAGCCTCCACCAATACAGCCAAGAGCGAGGCGCCTCAAAGACTGAGTTATGTTTTGTAAATTTCTTTGTTCCGTTTTTCATTCATTTTTTATTTATATCATTAAAAGACTGTGACTAACTTTCGCCTGAGTCTTCTCCTTGTTTTGTAAACAACAGTCCAGAACAGAGCATAACCGGGTATTAACTAGAATATGTTAAAATTCAGTTTAAACTGTTTCCTACTCAGGTTTACTGTGTGTGTGTGTTTTAACTGTTACTGTGTAAACCAAAATATGGCTATTCCTGTAACATATCCTGCTTACATTGTGACAAAAAAGGTCTGTATTTACTGTAAATGCCAGACAACATTAACCTTTGCAGCTACACAGAACCACTGGTACATGGCCTGCAGACTTGGAAAATACTGAGCAGGAAATGCTTACGTTTACCCAACTGTTGGGATAACTTACTGCTGCGCAGAAATTCATTTTAAATGGCTCCTCATACCACAGCACAAGTTGGGTTGAACAAAAATAATGTCAAATACTGGGATATGCATTTAAAGTCTCCATTTGCATGAAATTTTGTCTCTTTGTTTTGAAATTTGCAGTGAAGCAAGTAACTGCACAATGTCTGTCTTCATAAGACTGAACAAAAAGTGTACCTTGATTTTTTTATTATTTTTTAATTTTTGATGTTTTTTAGGTTTCACAGGCTGTAAAACTGGAAAATTGAATCAATTGGTTGAAAAATCTTGTACACCACACTCTTACGAAGTTTAGAAGCTTACATACAGTCGCTGATCAAAACTAAACTTTAAGTGAAAAGTGGCTGAAATATTGTATTTCTTAATTCCTTATTTTTTATTTTGAAGCCATCTTGATCTAAAGTTATTCAGACCTGTTCGGGGAGGGCGTTTGGCTACTTTTTGAATTAATTTTTGTTGTTCTATCTGACCATGACATCGAACTGTGTAGTTCAAACACATAAAGGAAATTAAAAGAAGAATGAAAACCAGTATCTCAATGTTGGCTGCTAGAAAAATCTTAGTAAACTAATAGTGTTGTGATATACTTGCAGGCTGAACAAAAGAAATGAGAGCAAATAAAGACAAAAGTCAAAGTTTAGTGTTAAAACAAAGTATGAAGGAAATATGTTTTTTTTTATCATAATAACCATTACTTAACAAGAAAAAAACTTCCTATAAAAATCTTTTTCCAATGCCATTCTTTAAAATAAAAAAATAAACTAATCAAGGTTTACTCAATAAATAGTTTTAAGAAGGTTGAGCCATTTAAATATTAATACTTCCTAATTGCATGTGAAGCTCACTACTAGGGATTTGAACTTTGCCTTCCTTTTTGTGCTCGGCTATCAAATGATTGACTGTGATTGGCTGCAACACAACTGAAGACGCCGTTGCCTAACAACGTACCAGCCAATCAAATCGTCGGCATTCATTCCAGTTTGTGATTTACGTGATAATCTGGCGCCCCTTCCTGGCCACCACTGTAAACTGCACTTAGTTTACGGTTACCTTGACAACTGCCTGTATCTCTTTCCCAGTTGCTGGTCACTTTCAAAGACATTTACTGAAGTAGCTGCAAAGGTTATATATTTACCGACATTTTGCGGGATAATCAAGACTATTAAAATGGATACATCGGTAGTGCTGCCGGTTGAAGCTGAGGGGTTTATTCAAAGTCTGGAAAGCTTTTCCCTCAAAGAAGTGGGCTCTGTGAGGTAAGATCTTCTGGTGCTAACTAACGTTAACACCAGCTAATGTAAGCTAACGTAGGAGAAGACGAGAAGGATCTGAGGAACAAGGAAGATTATAACTGACATGAAAGGAAATAGATCTAGATTGTTCTCTAAAGTTGTACAAAAACATTTTTTAAATCATTTTCATTCTGACACTCCTTAATAAAAGCTGCAGAAAATCCCCCTCCTCGGTATTGGCTGGCATTACTTATTTTATTTTATTTTTTTCTTATCAGTCTGATAAAATTGGGCTGATTAATGGTCAATATTTATTTTCATCTTATTGCCATTTGCTTTGTGGGGAGGCGATTGGTCATGTGATGCACTGAAGGATTGTTGGGAGTTTAACTGAAGCAATGTTGAACAATGTGTTTTTGGGATTTTTTTTCAAGGTGTCAAAATGGTAGTATATTATATATATATATATATATATATATATATATATATATATATATATATATATATATATATATATATATATAATAATCGGCTATAAAATCAATATTATCTATCAGATATCGATAATAGCTCAAATTTTCATATTGATGCATTCCTAATTGAGATGTCAAAAGCTGAAGACTTGCTACAAAAGACGACTGTAATCAACAATAAAAAATTGTTTTACAAGTTTACATGCTTTGTTTTTCTTTTTTTTTAATAAATTGTGATTGTAACTTTTCAAAATGTGAAACTATTCAATGTTATTAAATACTTTTGCAGGACCTGTTTTTAATATAAAAATATATCAGTGATGGGGGATAATTAAAAACATTTAATTATTTTCAGCAGACATTGATATCCATTCTTTTTCTGCTAAACATTAAAATGCAGTTTTTCTGCATCAGATTGAATCTGTAGAGGATTATTCCATACGTTTTGGCCATCTGAGGTGAAATTTGTACATCCTTTATAGTAACATAAATTGATACATTAAAGAAAACACACTTGAATTCATTCTTTTCTGCCTTTTTTTTTTACATTGTGATGACTGCAATAATCAAACATGTTATCTGACATGTTTACTTCAGCCATGCAGGTTCTTTTCAACATTATGCAAATAACTAACAAACTGGAAGAAACGACTTTCTCCCCAAAGCTGTAAAATCCCAGAAAGCTCATTTATCTGTACGAGACTACAAACCCTTTGGTTAGCAATTCTTTCTGGCACAGTTTAAAATCTGCTGCTCGAAGCCAGTTAACCCAGCGGTTCACCAAGATTAACCGCTGGGTTAATCTAGGTTTTTATGTATTTCATTTCTCTTTGAACATGCTTTTCAAGAACCATCCCAGCTGCTGCCAAGCTGGGAGAAATTCCTGAACGCTGAGTCAAGGCAGAGCTCAGCTACACTGGGAATACATTTTACAATTATGGCGTGAAAAGCTGGAACTGATTCCTTATGTATGGATTTGATTAAGAAAAGGTCTCACATTGCAGCTGTTTATAAAACATCCTCATTTTTGTCTTCAGGTGGTTCAGACAGCACGAGTTTATTGAAAAGCTGAACATGCAGGCCATTCTGAATGCTTCAGCCATGCATGATGAGTTTGTTAAGGAGCTCCTGGTGTCCTTTGGAAAGGTGACCTCCAGATCCTAAGATGCAAACATGTCAATTTTCACCGATGTTATTGATAAATCCCTCTCTGCAGATACCAGTTCTGGTCCATGAGATGATCCTTGTGGAGGTGTGGAAGCAGAAAGTGTTTCCCATCTTATGCCAGCTGCAGGACTTCAACCCTAAGAGCACGTTTCATCTTTACATGCTGGCAAGTTAAAGATGTGCAACATCTATGATCAGCTTCTCATGCTAGTTTGTTTATTTCTCTTTTTGTCTTTCTTAGATCCGCCATGAAGCTACAATTATTAACCTGCTTGAAACAATATTGTTTCATAAGGTCCGTAAATTCTCAAATATTTATAATATCTACATTCTCTGAACTAAAATTTATTTTATTGAGATTTTGTCTGATAGACCAACACAAAAAGTGTGTAATGGTTAAAGTGGAAGAAAATGCATCTGTTTGGTTTTCATGTTTTTATTGCGTATAAAAATCAGAAAAGTTGGTTATTTGTATTCAGTCTCCCTGAATCACCTATTGTTGAAATTAATATATTTTTTAACTCTATTTACTTTCCAATAACTGTTTTATACAAACATAAACACAGATCCATCTTTGTCATCTTATTAGCATCTTGTTCGTACAGGCCTTCATTTTAGGAAATTACATTCTTAAAATGAATGTTTCAACCAGCTTTAAACATCTAGAGGCAATAATCTGTCTCCATTGTTCTTCATAAAATAGCTCAAGATGAATATTGTTATCAGTTGTTAACATAAATTTTCAGCTTTTCTCCTCAAATTCTTAATTGGTTTTACGTCCTGACTTTGACTGGGCCATTCTACCTTCTGAATATATTGTAAAGTATTTCCACTGTGGCTCTTTTTAGAGTTAATATCCTGTTGGAAGGTGAACTCCCTATTTTTTTTGCAGCCTCCAACAGGTTTTCTTCCAGTATTGACCTGTATTTAAGTCCAATTTTAGTCCGACCAGAGGCTCTTCTGCCCCGCGTGTTTTGGTACGGGGCGTGTGAATCCTTTAGGAATCAGTGTTTTGTATGTCTGCTTGTTCAGGATTCCTGTGAGGCAGCTGATGATTCTCTTCTTGACTTGGTGGATTACTGCCATCGTAAGCTGACCCTGCTGGCCAGTGAAGCAACCAAGTCCCATGCTGCTGCTGCCCATGATTATCAGAACCAGATATCCTCTCTAGAGGTAAAATGAGATGCTTCTCTCTGCATTCTGTAGCTTTTTCCTCACTGCTGCACCTTTTGAAACAGAGATAGAAGTCGCATAATTTTCATTTTTACCCAACCAAGGAACTGCAGATGCAGAGTGCTGCACTGGAGTTTGAAATCTCCCTGAAAGCGATATCTGTGCTGAGCTACATCGCAGATCATACCGAGAGGTAGGAATCAATTTAAAGCTACTTGTTCGACCACAAACTCCACTTTTCAAAGTAAAATGTGAACTTTAAACGTCTGACAGATGATAAGCGGGGTGCAGAATACTAATACCATCTTTTTCTTCCCAGGATCAGCGTCATCAATCGTATGCTTTGCACACACAACATGCCCTGTGTGCTGGTTCAGCTGGTCGAGTCCTGCCCCTGGAGTCGGAGCAACAAAGGTAGATCACACCATCTGCAACTCAGATAAGCAGAGAGACATCTATCTATCTATCTATCTATCTATCTATCTATCTATCTATCTATCTATCTATCTATCTATCTATCTATCTATCTATCTATCTATCTATCTATCTATCTATCTATCTATCTATCTATCTATCTATCTATCTATCTATCTATCTATCTATCTATCTATTGATTGACTCATTATTGAGCTTATATTCATTTATCATTCCATTGATTGATTTATTGCCACATTGTGAATACTTTTGAAAGCCTCTTTGTTCTCTGTGCTGCCCCCCGCAGGCCAAGTAGAAAAGTACATCAATGGTAAATGGCAGAGGATTTCTGCAGAGGACCATGTGAAGATGACTAAACTTGACGGCCAGGTCTGGCTGGCTCTTTACAATTTGATCCTGAAGGAGGAGTGCCAAAGAAAATACGACTTCAACAATTTCAACAAGAACCAACTTCTAAAGGTCTGCACTGAAACAAACACTGGCTTTGTACCTGTGTCTTTTACGCTCAGGGAGTTGTGTGTCTAATTTTATAAGTTTGGTAAAAGTTGAACTACTGGTTTGGAAGTATCACTGCTCCAGGTTGTTGTTCATTACATCCTATCCGATCTCCTTCTCTTGTAGAGCACAGGTTCATTCTCCAAAGGTTGTTTATTACTCAGTTTCCTCCTATTATAAGCTTCTCTTCCTGCAGCAGTAATTGTATAACCAGAGAGCCTTGACCGTCCTCTTGCAAGCACTTTTTTTCCTCCTGACTGCTGCTGCTGCTGTGCTGTTCACAGCTCAGGGGTTTCTTGACAGACGTGCTGATCGATCAGTTACCGAACTTGGTTGAGCTCCAGCGCTTTCTGGCCCATTTGGCTGTTACAGACCCAGCCCCACCAAAGAAAGATCTGGTTCTGGAGCAGGTAGTCACTGTCACAGGCATGCACTAATCATCCCTGCTGCTGCACGCTCATCCTCTGGATTTTATTTACGTTTAGATCCCAGAAATGTGGAGCCAGATTGTCAGAGAAAATTCTGGGAAGTGGAAAGGAATAGCTAAATATCAGATCAAAGAAACATTCAGCCCGTCTGACAGCGACTTGCAGCAACAGGCCCAAAGGTAACCCTGAAGACACTGTGAGGTCAAGGTGTGTACAGGAACAGCTCATGAGCCGCTGCTTTAAACATGTTTCACCAAGGTTGGCGCAGACTTACAGCCTGGATGTGATGGAGCGTTTGCTCCCGGAGAAACCAAAGTGTGGATGCTGCGGGAAAGAGGCTCCAAAGAGATGCTCTGGATGCCAGGGAGAGTGGTACTGCAGCAGGTGAGACATGAGGGGAGACACACCCCACACTCAAAGGGCCTGGCAATAATATTCAATAATATTCACACACATTTTGTGGAAAAATACCACAAAATGTTGTATTGTACTGAGCTTTTAAATCCTGCAACTCGCCATGACACAATGACACATTTTGCTGGATGATAAATTGTTCCAGACGTTTTTAGGATAAATTATAATATTGTTGTTTTGAGACCATTTTATAGTAGTATAATGTAAGGGCATAATAATAATAATAATTTAATTTCTAATGAACATTTAACTCTAGAACTGGAACACATTTTAAATATCCAAAATAAATAAAACAGAAACAAATAGAATGAGCTATGAAGTCTCTGTAAACTAAAATGTCCTTCAAAATAAAGGCTAGTTGAGACCAAAGCACCAGACTGAAAACTTTTGTCATCCAAATTTTGATAGAAAGACAGAAAAGAGAAAATCGATAAATCATACAAATAGAAATTATTGAGCTTTGTTTAATTTGTCATGTGATTACTGATTTATTGTGACAGACTTTGCAGTAATTCATAATAATTACATGTTAGGCTAATTATATATGTGTTTCAAATTTCACAGAAATCCTGAAAAATATCAACCTCCCTTACTCTGATACCCCTAATTAAAACCCAACTGTTCAAATGGGGCCACGGTTGTGTTTAATTTAGTTTATCTCAGGGGAGTAGAATGCAAATACATGCCACTCTTTTTGTTTTTATTTGTAAATAAATGTTTGGTGTGATTTTCTGACTGGTGTGTTGCGTTTCTTCCTACAGACAGTGTCAGGTGAAGCACTGGCCTAAACACAAGCAGGCCTGTCAGCTCATGACTGAGACCATGCAGAAAACCCAGGAAGACAAAGAGCTGGGATAATGTAACAGACTAAACGAGCAAATATTTAGTCCCGCTTTTATTTGTATGACACTGAATCAACATTTTATGCAAATTCAGGTTTTTCTAACAGGAATCCCTCACATATCTTTAGAGATAATCATAGAATTTAGTATTTTGGTTTTAAACGTGATGCAATAAAGTTTTAACTTGTTCGTTTTGTGCAGTTTTTATTTCTTAACTCTTACTCAAACGAGTGTGAAAGTGATGCTTTTGTGAAATACTTCAGAAAACTTTCTAAACTTCCTTTAGGAGCCAAGACTTGTTGGCTCACCTTAAGCGGTCGTTTCCAATCTGATCAGCAGCAGCAGATCGGTGGAGGTCAGGGTTCAATCAGGGAAGAGAAGACAGGATGGACGGATGTAGCAACTGTTTTTTAAAGCTCCAGGATTTTCAGACTTGAAATGAAATTCGTAATTAGAGGGAAATAAACTTGTCCCCAATGTTTAACCTTATCTTCAAGGTCTAACGTCCAGAGCCGTGCGGATCATTACCAACTTCAGCTGTGATCTCCACAGAAACAGAGATGCTCAGCCTTCAGCGAAACCTCCAGTCAGATCCACTTTTCTGTCAACAGTGGCTCTGCATCCTGGCACGATTACAGCCAATTTATATCCGAGGAACTGAGTCCAATATGGTGTGTTTCTGGACCAGAAACACTTTATTTGACAGGGTGTCAAATAAAGTGTGGATGCTGCACTCTTCCATAGAAGGACAACAGAAAACCGCTCTTAAAACATGTAATGACTAAAATCACAAAACCTTCTATGTGTATCCCTCTGAAAAATGAACTGATACTCTGATGTCCCATTCTCCTGAAGGGAGCACAGAGCTGCACCACCAGAAACTTTCAGACACACTGAAGATTTATTAAACGTAGTTGCAGTTCTATTCATGTTTTAATGTTGCAGAGCACTGTCGTTTTGCAAATAGATCAAAGTTTAAACTGGTATTCATTTTGTGCAATATTTAACAACTAACATCATAAAATGGCTCAGAACAAGAATATTTTTCCACTCTGATTGGCTGCTGTTAGGCCTACCGACCATTCATCGCCTGTAAAAATAATTTCTATTCACATGGCTTTTTTGTTCTCTGGGAAATTATATTTAAGAATAAAGAAACAACCATAAAAACTAAAGCATCAACAACAGTGATAGTAATATTAATAATAAAATAACATTCAGTGAAAAGTAGCCTACAATGTCTCGACCTGGATACTAGATTAATACTCTTTGTATTCATTAGTCTTTACCCTCTTTGGTTGCTGAAATGTTTCTTTTTTGCAGTGAGTTTCATATCTAAACGTAGGCAAATGTGTAGCTGTCGAGCAGATCGCAGATAAACATCGTTTGCATTTTTTTTTTTCTGCTTGTGGTTTTCAAGCTGTTTCTGCTGCTGCCGGCGCAAACGAAACCTCGGTCCGTCCCTCCAGAGCCCGCGGGTTTGAGGGGTCGGGGACTTTGTCCGCCCACTCAGCTGCTGTTCTCCAGACGCAGCAGCATGAAGACATTCCGGATGTCACTGCAGCTCAGTCTCATCTTTCACTCTCCGGTTTTTCACCCGCTTCCTCCCTCGGCGCCTCGGAGCGGCTCTCAGTGATGTTCTGCCGAGGCTGAGCCCCGCGGCCCCCCGTCCCTCCTCCCGAACCCCGCGGTCCCGTTAGCCGGCGATGGTCGCTGATGGTCGGCTGGTTTCCAGAGGTGTCGCCGGGGCAGTAACACCTCCGCCGCTTGGAAACAGCCGGACATTTTTCTGCGGAAAGTTTTTTCTCTCCTCGGATGGAAGGAGTTTTGAGACAAAGCGGCAAACACGGCGTGGTTTTCTCCTCTGTTCTGGTAAGTTACCTCCTACAGTTTTACACGTTTAAGCCTCCATAGTTACAGATTTGTTCATGAAGAACTGCTCACACTAAAGCAGCAGCTTTCTGTTATTTTAATTTATACTTACTGTAATGTTTAGTAGGTTATAGAAGTGACACGTAACTATATATGTTTTTCCTTATAAACCTTTTTAATACGTAAGAAATATGAATCGAAAAATCGAGAATAGCGGATCCGCCACATTTTTCAGAAACATATCTGGATAAAACCGTTATAATTAATTCATTGTGTCTTGAAGCTACTTTTTTCTCCGTCAATAAAGAAAGAAAAGAAACTTAGTAGGCTACATTTATTAGAGGAACTAGGTAAGATTTAAATATCTGTTTATAAGAACATGTTTTTGCTATCCGTACAGTTAATTAATGTAACCAAACTGTTTTCTTGCATTATTTTCACAATGAGTAAAATCTGACCTGTACGCGACAACATGCATCCCTCTTCAAAATGGGCAAAACGGGAGAACAGCTTGGTGTGTTGATTTTCCTTACCTTGAAAGTTTGTAGAAACTGGAACTGTGACAAACAAGACCGAATGAATAGGGTTCAGTTATTTTGCCCCAATGATTTTGTAATAAGTCGATATTATTCTATCAATAAGACCTATTTCTGTCTCTCAACAATTAAATTGAGAGAATTTAGGTTAGATAAACCTTTGTAAAAGGCATTAAAACATGTTGTGTGTCTTTGTTTCTTTGAAATGTGAATCAGTACGGAATTGTGATGAATAAATATGAGTTAAACATTTTTATTTCTTTGTTTCTTCCTTTCTTCTTTCTTTCTTTTTCACAACCTGTCATCTCTTTCTGCGTGCCAGACATTGTGTAAACACTTCACTTCCTCCACATGTGGCTACAGCACAGTCATGCTGTTGTGCCTATAATAAATAAATACCCACAAATAAATGTAATAATTTCTTCCCTTTATGATTTGACAAAATTTCGCCAGTATCGTCAAGTTAAAATGAATGTGTTATTCAGGTCTTTGTAGTACAGCTGAACAGTTTTTCCATTAACATAATAAATAGGAAATGTTTCTGGTTCGTCATTCACTTCATCTTGATTTTGAAAGTTTCAGAATATGAACATCACCTTTAGAAATATCACCACAGTTTCCACAGGGAGTGTTCACACTCTGGTTTTCTGCCGTGGCTTAAAGCAGAACTTCGTCCTGAGTGGCTTTTCTGTTATGTTTAATATCAGACTGGTGGGATATTTATCATTCATTGTGAAACTTTCTGAGCATGTAAGAATTTTTTCTTGATACATTTCTATTAATAATGTTAAATAAGGAACCAAACTGACATAATTGTACTATTTTCTGTCTGTTGGGAACAACAAACAGTAAATTTGAAAACATGATTAAATACAGTTTCTATGTACAATTCAAATCACAATCCTGTAAGTGAGTAGACTCCTGAAGAAGCCTGTTTCAAATGGGAATGTTTTTCAGGAACAGCATTTATATTGTTGATACTATGAATGCTGTCATAAATACTTTTTTAACCACTAATTTTATTGTTATCACAATATTATACCAAAATATTGCGATATAATTCTAAGTCTATATCGCCCATCCATCCCTATATGAAACAATTGGATGTCTGACAAAAGACAGAACAGATTTAATCATATGTATTTTTATTTTTAATGGCTTTTAGCTTGTAATAAAATGAAAAAGCCCTGCGTTAACCAGGAATATCCACATCGTGACCTTTTTTTTATGTTTCCTTTTTTCATTTTTATTTGAATAGTGCATTTGAGCAACAAGTCAGTTCAAAGTGCTTTACTTTCATAAAAATACAAAACTCAACGTTTGAAACATTACATTTGTTCCAAGTCAAAATGTTAATTAATGTTTCATTTATAATGTTTTAAAAGCAACTCTAAACAGGTGGGTTTTTAGTCTAGATTTAAAGGAGCGCAGTGTTTCAGCTGTTTTGTGGTTTTCTGGAAGCTTGTTCCAGATTTGTGGTGCAAATAAGCAGAATGCTGCTTCTCCATGTTTGGTTCTGGTTCTGATACAGAACAGACCAGAACCAGAAGGTTGATACAGTTTGCTTCATGTTCCTCGTACCTTTTCTCCCCTCAGTGATGCCGTTGGAAGCTCACCTCTGACAGCCACGATGTCTTGGGGCGAGTTCATCGAGCTCCGGGACCTGAACTCCAGCAGAGAGCAGATAGAACTGGCAGGCCCGCGTTCGCCGTGCTCACCCCCGCGCCTGGAGCGAACGAACGCCTTGAGGATCAGCCCGGGGAAGGTGCCGGACCTGCTGAGCCGGGTGGGCATCATCCGGGTCCTGAGCAGCTCCCAGGATCCCCAGTTTGTGGAGGAGAAAGGAGAGGGACACAACTTTCAGCCCTGCAGTCACGCTCAGCCAACATGGTGCGACCTGTGCGGCGACTTCATCTGGGGCCTTTACAAGCAGAGCCTGCGGTGTGTCAGTGAGTCCGTTTAAAGTTTTGATGCGTCTGCATCGTCAGGAAGAGCAGTGAGAGATTTTCAGACAGTTTGTATAAAATATCGTTTTCTGCTGAAAATACTGTGCCACATGTAGGGCTGGACGATATGTCTGAATAACCTATCACCGCATTTCATATCGGTGGATATCGATAATTGTTGACTAGTTTTTTGGCTGTAAGTATCTGGAATGCTTCCAAACTGGTGGTGTGGCTTTTCCTGTTTAATCCGCAGTTTTCACTCCACTAATTTTTTTATGCACTTATGAGACCTAGTAGTGACACCTTGAAGTGCTGCTGCACAACTTACTCATTAGGGTGTTGCTAGGTAACCAAAGAGCAAGTGAGTGAGTTGCTAGGTAACTAAAGAATGAGTGAGTTAGTTAATGCCACCCACTTTGTTTTGCTCACAGGTTGAGCGGCCAAAGCCTTTTCTCTGCCTACATCTCCCAGAAAGCTGTTCTGGATCAAAGTTCAGGGAAATTAGTGAAAACTTTCTCAAACATGTTTGTCACAATGTATATTGTTACTGATTTATTGTCCAGCCCTTGGTACACAAAATAAAAACTCAGAACAAGAATAAAGACCTTACTATGTACTATCAGTACAATGAGGCAACTTAAGCAGAGAAAAATCCCATCAGCTCTGCAGATTTAAAAAGCCCCACTCTCAACACGTTTTTATCTTTGTTGCTTTATGTCATGTCAACAAGACGGCATGCTTTTACATCTGACAAAACACAATGTGTGTACTAACAGCACTTTCCCCTAAACCAGTGGTGCTCTAGTCCAGTCCTCGAGAGCTACCATCCTGCAACTTTTAGATGTGTCCTTACTCCAACAGACTGGGATCAAATGGCTGAATTCCCTCACCGGCAGTGATTCAGCTCTGAACAGGCCTGGAAACGAGCCATTCATTGGATTCAGGGATGGATCTGAAAGTTGCAGGATGAGTACTCAAGTAACAGTAGCACTACTTCAGTCGAGTTCTGCAGATGAGAACTCGACTCAGCTTAGAGTCGAGTTCTTAGGGCTTAGAACTCAGCCCTAAGCCCTAAGGAAAATAAAACTTTCTTTGTCTGTAAATATGTTCTACGCAGAACTCCTTAAGTGGCATAGCTTTTACTTCACCAGGGTCAAATTCTGTAAATAAAAAAAATCCCATTAACTACCTTCTGCTGTCCAAATATTAATCATTTAATCAGAAAAAAAAATCAGCAGATTAGCCTTACACTGTGTTGTTGTTAAGTTAAGCAGAAAGGTTGAGTTTTTTACCTGCAGATGCTCCTTTGCTACACTAAAGAATGCTATGATACAGCTTTTCAGGCGATAAAATGTGTATTTTTTTTATTTAAAAAAAATAATTATTTGTAATTTTTTAGGTTTTATCATATCTCATGAAATAAGCTTATGTGTATAAACGATAATTTTTAATTGATTAATCGTCACAATGATTGATTAATCTACAGAATAATCAATTACTAAAATAATCGTTAGTTGCATTTCTAGTGTTCCGGAATAACAAAGAGAGCAATGACACATGCAGACACTAATCTATGTGCTTGTTTTGGTTTTAATAGTGGTTTGAAAGTAGGCTGTTTCCAGCACACTGGTTTGGTGCTCTGGTCATAATCAAAGCTGCAAAACCTATTTCCTTTATCGCTCACTGAGCTTCAGCAGAACTTTCCTTCAGGCATCTGAAAGCACCTGAACAGAAAAAAGCAGCTGTGGTTTGTGCTTCATCTAAAGTGCCCAACCATGATCTTTTATCTTTCGTGTAAATACAACCTCCCTTTATTCATTTCCAACAACTACAGTAACGCTTCTGAGATAAGCGATTCCTATTTGTCCATTTATGAGTACTCAAGTAACAGTAGCACTAATTCAGCATATTTTTACTCAAGTAAAAGTAAAAAGTAGCCGATAAAGAAAGTGTTAACTAGATTTTATGAAATTATTTAAGCCAGGAGTGTCCAAAGTGTGGCTCAGAGGACTTTTTTTTCTCAAAAAGTTAATTTCTGGTTACCGTAGCAACCAGTAAGCGACAAATCGTCCTTGTTTTTATTTTTCTGTTGCCGTTTGTAGCTGTTGTTCAGAAACTGCTAGGCTGAAGCTAACCACCAACTTTATTTTCTCTCTTGCTATAGTTAGAGGGGAGCAAAGTACCCAAAAATTGTACTTACCACTACTTCGACATATTTTTACCCAAGTAATAAAAAAAAAGGTAGCCGTCCAAGAAATTACTCAAGCAATACTAAAAAAGTATTTGATAAAAAGTCTGCTCAGGTATATTTTCAAATTCTCAATCATTTAATATTTAAAAATTACATAATCAGATGGACCAAAATATAAAGTTAAGTGGACATTTTAAGGACAAAAATGACAATACGTCATATAGTATAAGTAAATTTTTTTTTTATAAAAATAGCAAAATCAGGCTGATGAAACTAACAAAAACTGCAGGTGTGTGTCATTGTCTGGTGTATTTTGGTTAAAACATGTTTGTTATTCATTCAGTGGAATTGCTCAAAGTGGGTAGAAAATCCAGAAATTTTATTCAAATAAGAGTATCGGTACTTTACAATAAAATTACTTAAGAACAGAGTAGTAAAACTACTCCTAAAACATTTTTTTCAAAAGACTTACTCAAGTAAATGTAAAACTCTGTTTATAAGTAGAGTAAATGCTTCACGTGCAACAACATTCACGGGTCACCAAATTACAAAATTTTTTTTTATTTGTAAATAAATGTTTTGATTTTTTTTATTGGTTTTGTATTCTTAGGTGTGTGTGTCCTGAACTTATTAAACTTTCTGAATGTGCAGATTGCAGATTCACGTGCCACTACCGCTGCCGTGCGTTGATTCGGCTGGACTGCAGCTGGGAGCGAGGCTCTACGGCGGACCTCACCGCTGTCGTGGAGCACACGATCGAGACAGACACGAATGTGGTGAGCCCTCTCGTGTGTCACTGCAGTGACTTTCCTAGCTTTGTTTGTTTGTGGAAGTGAGCACTGCCCACAGGCAGAACTCTAGTAGGCACTGTTTCTTCTTATTTATGGACATCATATCAGGACTTCTCTAGAAGTCTCTCATAGAGCAGGGCTGGATTGCTTTAAATAGACCTGCTTTACAATCGAAAACAGGAACTATTTCCTTAGTGCATTAAAAAATATCCTTTCCTTTATTTGACAAAAGGTCAGTAAGTTTACTTATATCTGTATCTCATTCTGGTTTACAATAAACAGCAGCAGCTCTAAAAAGAGAGGTGAAGAGAAGGTGTGATTCAAATGGGAAGTTTGTTACCAAAAAATTACCTTGTGCAAAAATCTGAGTCAGTGGTTTTAAACGAGAACGCAAATCTGTGAGGAAAAATCTGAACACATGAACATTTTTACGCACTGATCAATTCTAATTCTTTGTTTGCTTGCAATGTAGAAACAGTTTGTCTTTTCCTGCTGAGTGTGTTCCCCACCATTACATCATCTTCTTTTCGGTCTTATGTTTTGCCCGACAGCTTTTTTATTTAAATTGCTGCTCTGAGAAAACACACAATTAGCTGCAGATATCTTTACACAAATAAAGTCATAGGTTTTAGCCCATTTTTTTTCTAGGTGCAGAACCACATAAACTAGTAAATGAAAGATAAGAAAAGTAGTTGGATGACAAGTTTAATTTATTTACAGTACTAAATAATCTGTAAATAAACTAAATAAAAAGAAAAACACTGATAAGGCCATGCTTACTGACTTATGCAATCTATAAGTTGTGTATGTGAGCCCTGTCAAGATTGTGGACGATTTCTGGGTACAGCATACCTCTAGTCTATACTAGGAAGTCATATAATGTGTTTCTAAAAAAAAATACTTCTATATTTGATTTTCCTCGCTTCAGTTTTAAGCAGAAAGACACAATCACCTTCTCAGCTGCTGAAGAAATGATACAGATAAATGCAAGAAAAACCTTCCAGCCTGGGATACCTTCACTGCTACTGGTTCTGCTCAGTTCTGACACAAACTGGAGTGGAGGGGACATTATCAATAAATCAGTCAATCAAGTTTATTTTTATGACCCATTTCAGCAACAATTCAGTTCAAAGTGCTTTACATAATAAAAACATAAAAGTAATTAAGAGTACCATGTTGAAGAATAGTAATAGTTAATTACTGATATTAATAATATTACTATTATTAATACTATTGATACTAGTAAGTTTAGTATTTCAGATTATATGGACCTTTTGGTAAGACCAACATCACTTATGTTAAGAGGAAATTTAAAATGTTTGTACTTCTGTTTATATATTGCTTCTATTAAGTTTCATCAATCATTCACATATACGCATGCTAACACATTTTTAGTTATTCTTGTTGCTATCAAAGTAACATTGACTATTCAGGAACGCAAAATGTGGTAACACTTCTTCAGTGAGCTGAGCAGCAGTGCTCAGAAACAGGTGGGAGAGGGAGAGCACTGCTCTACTCTATATTTAATGCTGCTGGGAAAAACCCAAGTTTTCTCTGGCTTTTCATTAAAAGGACTAACCCAAAAGCACAAAAGGAAGAGGAGGATCTTTACTTAGCTTATCTGTCTCATGTTATATTGTCATACCATAGTGACAGTTTCAACAAATATGTAAAAACACATTTTTATAAAAGTTAAGTACAGCAGCTTTAAGGGTGTTTTGGTTGAAAGTAAACAGAGTTTTAGTTTAAAGGAAGGGTGCTTTCAGATGGCCTTTTCTGTTGATCTATTAATTTCATGAGGATGTGAGATTTAAAGAAGGTACAGAAAATTAACTTCTTGTGAGAGTCCATCAGGTCATATTACAATTTAAATAGTTTGCCATAAAGACGGGACTGCACATGTTTAGTTTAGGCTGTTTGACATTATAGACATTGAGGCAAAAGATCAGAGATCAGAAAAACATTTTGGAGTTTGCATTCTGGTCAGTCGTGCATCAGTATGACCCTGATGGCCGCTACATTGTGATAGACATAGAGAAGACATAGAGACATAAAGAAAATATTATCATTACTGGATACCAATGATAATATTTAGTGATAACCTTATATAAAAAGTTATGCAGCATGAATAATGTTGCACTCATTTAAAATAAAAATCTAAATTAGGTTTTCCTGATTTCCTGAGCAGGAACTGCAACTTGAACAGACTTACAGCTGAAACTTAAACAGGAACTTTGTTGTTCTTACTTCCCTCTTCAAACAGTCTTAACTTGGTATTTGTTTTTGTGACGACACTTCTCCACTAATAGATGCAAAGCTCTAAACTTGCAGCTTCAGTTCTAGAAACAAGTGCTTTTTAAAACCCAAACATTCGTTCACTCCCACTGTTTCTTTTCAAACTGATTTGTTTTTTCATTCTTTTTTAAATTTACATTGAAGTCAATAACAATGCGACAACAGGGCGGGTGTGAATTAATGGTGGAGTGCATTTTTAAATTTTGGTCTAGAAAGCTCACATGCTGGCCAGGCTGTCGCCACGGTAACCCCCCATCATCACATGACATTCATGAGGCGGTAGAGGAGGAGGAGGGGAAACTTTCCTCCATGTGGGATGTTCGACCTCTGGCTTTAGATCAAACTCACGTTGGTACAGAGGCAAGATGACGGTAAATTAAACTAAATCTGAAGCAGTTAAAAAATAGCCAACTACTTCTATAGTTTTAGAATATTGGAGGAAAGTCAGTATTTGTAATATATGATGAACTTTTCAGTTATTTGGATGTGATTTTGTCTATAAGATTTGGCTAAAATAAGTTATTTAATAATAAAAGGCTAACTATTAGACAAGCATTTTTGCTTTCAACTGCATAAATGAAATACATTTATAATCAAAAAGTTAATTTATTTAATTTCTTTTTAAAAGGATTGCACAAATAGTGATATCTGGGGTATTTTTTGTGATAATCCTGTTTTATGGCTGATATAAAAAAAAACAATATTTTTGTTAGCTAATGGTTAATTTGAATACTGCCTAATTAAGTGAGTAAAGGAAGCAAAGTCTTTGTCATCCTCCGTAAAGCTTACAGAAGCACAACGAAACTGTGGCACAGTTGTGTCCTCAAACATATTAATACAAGAAATGCAACAGCTGTATCAAAACTCATGACTGGGTTTTCCTTCACAATCTTTTTGAAGCTTTATTTATATCTGTTGTTTGTATGCAGTTTTTCCTTCCACTAAGCCTTACCCTAGAATATTCTCAGACAGCACACCTTCTCTAGCAATCCTTATAGAGGGTATTATTCACTGACATCTGGACTGTCTTTAGGCTGTAACATAATATTTCTGTTATATATTTTAAATTGACCTTATGCAAAATAACCTTTTTCTGAGTATTTCCGTAATTGGTTTTCAAAAGCTGTGCCTAATGTTACTCAAAAGCAATGACTCTTTAAAATATGTCACCCTTACCTTTTGATCTTCATTACTTTAAACAAATGAGGTTTAGATTCTAAGAAGGGACAGAGCTTCTTGAGGAGATTTAAATCCTTCAAGGTTTGCATCAAAATGTTGCATATATTCTATAAGTGTGAAGTGGAGAGTGAACTGCACCATGAGAACCAGGGACTTAAAAAGGATTAACGATCTAATAAAGCAGGCTGGTTGTGTTCTGGGGATTGCTCTAGAACCTAAGGAGATTATTGTGCAATGTTATGGACAACCCTGAGCATCCCCTATATAAGACTATTATACAACCGTGTTTTTCAGTCAGGGGCTTCATTAGAACCACTGTAATACAGTCCGCTACAGGAAACCTTTCCCATCCACAACCATCAGCATCTCCAGCAACTCTTTGAAGAAAATTGTGTAATATATATCTGATCATAAAGTATTAATCTTTATAATTTAATCATACAGTATTAATCTTTATGATCAGAAATAAGTATTTCTGATTATGAAATACTTTATTTAAATTATAACCGAACTCTGTTAAGACCAGAGTTGGGTTGTAATTACTCAGTTACATTTACTTAATCTTTTGGGGAAAAATATCCTTTTAGGAGTATTGTCATTATGCTGTACTTTATATTTTTACTTGAGTAAATTTTATTATGATATATCACTACTCTTAGCTAGTTTTTAACAAAATAAAAATCACCAGTTAATCTGTAGTTTCTTTTGTGTGATTTTATTTAGTAATTGTGGTATTTATATAAATAATTTTCTTTCTGATCTTTAAAAACACCTACATTTCTACATATCTTTATATTTTGGTGAGGGATTATGTAATTTTTAAGTATTAAATGATTGATGTGATCCTTTAGTCAGTACTTAAAGTATTTTCACTCTTGTGTAACTTCTTGGACGGCTACTTTTTACTCTTACCTCAATAAAAATGTGCAGAAGCAGGCTGCTGTACCACCTCTGGTTAAAACCAAACCAGGGTGGGGGACGCATGGTGGGCTCTCCGGCCTTTCCGTCCAATCGGGACCCTCTCCGGCGTTTTGTGTATTTCTAAACTGGAGACCAACGGCCTGGGTGGGGCCTCCCAGGGAGGACGGAAGCGCGGCGGGCGGGGCCGAGAGCTCCATACATCCTGTTTCACACACACTGGAAACGTGGCCGGTAGTCGAGGGCTACAGAGAGGAAGAGGGAGGAGAAAAACTGGGTGAGACTGCGCGGTTGTTGAGCTTTCATAGAGACATTTTATCGTGCGCGAGATAACCGTTGGAAGTCTCAACAGCGACAGTTATTTAGCATCGGCTAGCAACCTCTTCCGCCAATTTCGTGTCAGTAAATCACTCAGAAGTGACTCGGAAAGTCGTTTAACGTCTAGTTTTGAGAAGTGAGTTGATTATTATTGTTATTATTAGCGATAAGAACCATGGCAAGCGAGGCGAACAGCTCGGACAAGACTCCCTCCTTCGAGATGACCTGGGGCAGCTCCACCAGCAGCGGCTACTGCAGCGAGGAGGACTCGGACTCAGAGTTCGAGCAGTACTTCACGGCCCGGACATCTTTCTTCCCCAAACCCCGAAAACCCGCCGTTACTAATGAAGTTAAAAAGGTGAGAAGGAGAGAAAATTAAAACAGAACAGTGCAGCATAAAAGTTTTTGGGAAGGAGAAGTGAGAGCAGACCGGGTTGGGTGGTTAACTCTCGCGTTGTTTCATTTATATGTCTAATGTTTTCATCAAACAGAGGCGAATTCATAATTTAAAAAGTTGTTGACATGTTGGGAATTTGCACAGCCTGTTCTGTTTCTACCTTTAATTATCATATGTTAGCTCCAGGGAACCCCAGCAGGCCTGATTCTTGCCAAGCAAGTTTCCTGGTTCTGGGTGGAGTTCTGCTTCCTCTATTTGGTTTCAGCACCCAGAAACTTTATTCTTGTGTCTAATTTTTAATAACATATAAATAAGTAGAAAAAAAAACGTTTGTAGAGCACAAAACACTACAACTCCAGTAGGGTTTGCTTTCTTTTCCGATATTACAATTCCAGGCCCACTGGTGCATTCTTCTTGAAATCAGCCCACATGTTATGTTCTTGTGACGCAGATTTGCTTCTCAAGTTTCCAGCCCAACACCCACCATTCATTGTCATCTGGTTTTTGGCAAATTTCACAATTCTAAGTGACTCATGAAACCTGATGGTTTTGATCTGTGTCTTTATCTTTTAGTCACACGCCCACACTGGGGTGTCTGATTCTGTCTTGATGAGAAACAAATGAAGTTTACAGTAAACATACAACATCGTCTTGTCTTGCGGAGGCCCTTGTTTATGTTGTTGGCACTAGTTATGCGGGCATGTTTAGGCACAGCTTTATTGCATGTTCCTTCATACAGGTACATTGCAAAATGCCAGTTTCCGGTGACTCACTGATTTATTGACTCATTAGGGACAACATGTTAACTCTCCATCTAGGAGCATTACTATTGATCTCCCACTTGATATTGTTTTATGTGCTTCAAATTTCTTTTTAAATATATAAATTAAGAGGTTAACTTTTGAGCTGAAATGACAATTTAGAGCTGGATTTCCAATTTTCAATTCATTGTCAAATCAAACACTGAAACATCTGTGGGTTTTTAGTTCTAAAAGTAACCAGCATTTGCTACCTGCATGCACTTCAGATCAGATTAAAGCTATGCATAAAGAGGCGTAATCTTGTACTTTTCTGCAGAACATTTCTTCCTCGTTTTTGTTATCTTCCATTTCAAAAATCAACTGAATCTGCAGGGCAACCGAAATGGAAATCTGTCAGAAAAAGCCATTCCTGGTGCTTTTCTAAGTACAGATACTTGGATTTAACTCTCCTGAAGTCTCTGTTGTAACGACTGCTCAGTTAATGTTGCACAGTGGGACTAGCAGGAATTTGTGCCTCAACACCAGGCCAAATTAGGCTGCTGGTCATTTACTTGCCAGAGGCCAAATGTGCATTACTGCAAAATGACTGTTGGTGTGTGGTTTGTCGGGCAGCTGACCTAATAGGATGTGGCTTGAAACAAGGGCTAGCTTTGTCTCTTACTTGTTGGAGTCTGAAATTGAGGGGGGGGCGGAGGCTATTTTTACATGAACACCAGGCTGAGGAATGCAATGCTGTTGGTCGCAGTCATTGCACAGCTGCAAGTTATTCCCCCTCCCTTCTTCCTCATCTTCCCTGCCAGCCTCCCTTCAGCTCTCCTACGCAGAGGGATCAGAGGAGTTAAGCAGGACTACAGAGGGCTGACATCATTATGTTTCCCGTTGCTGCGTTGTCAGGAAGTTGAGTCTGATGCAACTTGTGTGAACCCATAGTGGAAAATTCATAACACGTTATGAAAACAACAATAGTGGCGTTGCTTTAGGTTTTGTAAGTTCCCCTGTCTGTAAAATCCTATATGGAATAAATTTACAGTCTTTTGTGTATAGATTAGAAGGATTGAGTTCTTGTATCGTATTTTGTTCTATTTGGAAAAAAAGAAGAACGATGTCTCTAAGATCATCTAAATTTCTTTTGATTGTATTTCTGACTGCTGTAATTTCTTTTCTCACTTTGACACTTTTTTATGTGAGCAATTTTAAATACAACATAAATAAAACCAATAAAATATGCTCAACATAAATAATTTAAGTTTTAGGTGTCTAAATCTTAGACATAATTTATTTGTTTTGCTTTCATTATGTATACATTGTTACTTAAAGATATTGTGCTGTTTCAGAGAAACAGCGCCACCTGGTGCTTCATCTCTGTAACTCCTCTCTGTCCTTTCTAGGATGAACAAATCCAGTGTGAGAAACAGGAGCTAACAACTGTTGAAATTCTGCAGAAAGTGAAGGAATACAACTCACAGATCAATAGTAATCTGTTCATGAACATGGTGAGTAGTTATCTAAAACAAATTTTTCATGGAAAGGCTTTTTTTGGGCGTGTAATTTTTTAAAAATATTTATATATATATATCTCTTTTTAACAGAACAAGGACGGGTCCTACACTGGTTTTGTGAAGGTTCAATTCAAGCTAGCGCGCCCCGTGTCGGTCCCAGCGCCAAAGAAAGGAGGTGCTGATGCTGGAGGGAAGCGAGTCGGCGGGGTGAAGCGTCGCACCTCCTTCTATCTGCCAAAGGATGCCTCCAAGCATTTGCACATAAGCTCCCGTACTTCTGCTCGTGAGGTCATTGAGGCTCTGCTGAAAAAGTTTACTGTGGTAGACAATCCCGGCAAGTTTGCACTGTTTGAGCGCAGTGAGCGCCATGACCAAGGTAGTGTTTCTTTAAAAAAATAAAATAAAATCAAAATCTGATCCTGTTTTGCTTTTTCAGAAAATAATAATTTCCATTTTGCCTCCTCCAGTTTATGTTCGCAAGCTCTCTGATGACGAGCGTCCTCTCCGTTTACGCCTGAATGCAGGACCTAACGAGAAGCTCCTCAGTTTTGTTCTCAAAGAAAATGAAACCGGTGAAGTGAATGTAAGCGAAGCATCCATTTAAAAGAGCCAAATCAAAACTTCTAATGAATCTCACAGGCATTTACATGTTCTTCCCCCCTCTTGCAGTGGCATGCTTTCTCCATGCCGGAGCTGAAGAACTTCCTGCTCATCCTGCAGCGTGAGGAAGAGGAGCACGTCAAGCAGATTATACAGCGATACACTTTGGCTCGCACCAAGATGCTGGAGGCACTGTCCGGCTCAACCCCGGGCTGAAACTGCTCTGCGCACGGAGTTTGATGTGCAGCAGCCTGGCTGGTCAGCTGTGACCGGACGCTGCTGCATTCAAAGACTCCGGAGAAAACAACAGAAGAAAAAACACCTCTTGGTTGAACGAGAGTGTGAGATAGGGCGCAAGACTGAGAGAGTAAGAGCTAGCGCGTATGTTGGTGTGAAATGATGCGAGAGATGAGAAGTGCCTTACACCTGGAGAGTCTGATGTGCCTGAGAGAATGAGTTGAGCGGACTGAGACTGGCAGACGGGACAGTGATGTTCTGCAATGGGTGCCGTCTGATTATTCTGGACCTCAGCTGACAGACTTCATCTTAAAAAGCAATGCAGCTTTTTAAAAAAATCCTGTGAAAATTTAACAGCTTTATTTTACTGTAACTGAGCCATTTCTAAAAACAAACAACTAAATTGACAGTTGTTAAAGGGTAAAACTCCTCTTTTTTTGCCCTCTGTTAATTTTTATTTCAAATGCCCCAAAAATCTTATTCAGTCAACATTTCTAGATTGTAATTCTTCATTTTAAAAAAATCCCATGTCTGTAGCTGAAAGGTATTTGAATTTTCATTGCATCCAAGTCTGAAGAGCTGCCATGTCCACTCCACACCCCTGATGGGTGCAACTCTACTTAGCGGTCACTTTGTGAGTATGCCTGACGTATGGACATTTGTATGAGATTATGAATGTCAGAGAGCTGTGTCACAAGTCACTCTATGTGACTGGATTTGTGAATGACTGTTGCCATACTTGTGTTTAACTGGACGCTGCTTATCATTCCTTTTATATTTGTGTATCTCTGTAAATCACTAAAATGTTTGTCTTGTTTTCTCCCACTTTTCCTGCACTTTTAAATGTGGCAGTCTTATGGATGTCTGGCAGATGTGCACAGCATTTAATAAAAATAACAAATTAAGCGGTGGTTTTCTTTGAGACAAGAATGGATAAGGCAGCTCATTATCAGGGAAAGGCTGATCAACAAACTAAGTAGGAATTACTTTTTTTAAAAAATAAAAAAAATTGTCATAAGCAAATATACACTGACAGTAACAACAGAAGGGTAATAATGTGTAGAAAGTTTAAATTTGATGGGGTGGAGAAGAACATTGTATCTGAATACAATCATCATTAGCTACAATAGCTGACGAATTTGAACTAATAACATGGGATTTTGACATTCCAACATGTATCACAGTCGTAAAGGATTAAGTTTGACTGGTGACCCCTTTTTTTTTGAATAAGCAAATTTATAACAAAACAAACGGGCCATAGTATAATGTGTGGTGACAAACTACATCGTTCATTAATTTTATTAATATGGAGTTAACTCATAACTCCATATTACAGTATCAGTAATATTTTATTTAGAATCGTGTTTGGGCTTTTTTACATCACCTCCTTGTAGTTTATGGCACTTCGTAAATAGTGGACGAATAAGAAGCCTGAACGTTGTCAAGGAGACGGATGTTCCGTCTGATTGGTTAAAGGTCAGTGAGTGACTGCAGCCTATCTCTGAGATCAGCTGATCGCTTCATTCTCACTGCTGCTAGCGGAACAGCAGGAAGTTATGAGCCCACTTGTCGATTTAACATTATATAGTAAGGTAAGATTACTAGTGTTAAGCGTTGTTGTGTGAGAAAGAAGGATTTTTGTGTGTCAATGGTGAAGCTTCGGTGCGAATAATTATTTTAGCCGTTGAAGCTAATATGCGTCAGTGGTTGAAGCTAACAGTTAAGACTGTATGGACGTTTCCGTTTGTTTACTAGTTGTTAATCGTCTTTTGTGAAAAATATATTAAGCCTAGGAAAATATGCGTGTTAATTAGTTGATAAAGTGAGGTACTGAGCGTGATAAATTACATTTGTAGTGTTGTGTTTGTGTGCGGCCCACTTGGTTAGCTTTCAGTGCAGCTAGCATAACGATAACGTGCTGAGTTTTATTAGCTTTTTTTATATGGTAGTTTACTCCAGCGACATGTCGACAGCGGAAATACTCTAAAATGGGCTTTCACTTTCAATTTAATTCTGAGCTTTTTTTTTTACTTTATTAAAATATAAAATTACCAAGGGCCACAGAAAAACAGAAATAGCAATTACAAAAATCTACATTTTGAAATAAAATAGCGATCAAATTTCAGTAAAGAAAGTATGACTTAATAGTCATAGAACTCCACTGTTCATATTCTGTTACTTGTGAAGAGGTGAAGCTTTTAAAAACAAAGGGTAAAACCTGTTATACACATTCATTCATTTATGTATGTTGTAGGTTTTCAGTAGCTGTAAGTCAGTCATTAAGATATTAAACATTTACAAGGGTATTTAACTTTCGGTTCAGCTTCTGAATTTAATTACTGAAAGAAAATAACTTTGATATTCAAATGTATTTCAAAATAAAGAGTCTAGATTTTCTTTCTTGTTCCTTTTTTTATATAGAGGTTTCCATGTGAGAAGATTCACAATGAGCAAATGAAAGTCACTTCATGATGAGCCAATATCAACAAAGACAATTTGGATATCATTAAAACACAATAAATAACTTACTTTAGCTTAAATACTCATCTATTGTCTCAGATTAGCTCATACACACAAATCTGTGATCACCAAAACAACATATAATTTAAAGATCTGGGTTAAACTGTTGAATACACAGTTGGAGGGTAGTATTTTGGGGGGTAGTATTATTAGTTTGGTTAATTAAGAAAATCGTAATATTTTTTCACTTTATACTGTAGCTATGATTCTTCCAAAAATTAACAGTGGGATCATCCTCTCTTTTTGAAATTAATATTTTAAGTAGAGGCAAAACTTTGTTACACTAGTGTAAGCAAGGTTGATTGAAGAGAATATATATATATATATATATATATATATATATATATATTTTAGTAAGGTAGAACTGTTTTGGTGTAACCGCAAGTCTGAAAGTGGATAAAACTTATTCATATGTCATCAAAATTATCTTTTGAATTAAGTGATAACGCTATTAAACCGTGAGGAGCAAACAAACAAAATCTCTTTCTGTAGACCATCTTGCTATTATTTCAAAAAAGTTGCTTTCACAGGAGAAATAGTTTGTATAGTTTGTGAAAGTTATAATTTATGAGAACGTTACTTTGTGACCTTGTCGTGAAAAGCTTGAGCACCATGTTTAGGAAATGTGTGAGCTGGAATCTGGTTCCATGTGTTATCCTGCAGCTTGTCAGCAGCCACTAAGCAAACAGCTGCTACTTTACACTAACCAGGCGACTGTCGTCTGATTAGGAACGCTCTTTTTCTTTGTGCTCTCTTTCACTTTCCAGCTCCTGGCCTTGCTGAGAAACTGAGAGCATCTGGCCAACCGAGCAGAGCGGAAGCGTTGACTGGAGATAAATAATGTCTTATCTCTGAGGATGGGTGGAAGTGGATCCAAAGTCAAAGGTTCCTGGCCTTTCTCAGGCAGCGGAGGGGATTCCGGGGCCGATGGAAACGAGCAGTCTGTGGCCCGCCTGAAAGGCTCCAGGAATGCAACGCCATTTGTTTTCACAAGAAGGAGGTACAGAAAGGTTTTCATTTTAAATGAACAATTTTTTAATCAGTTAAGTCATTTAAAAACCTAATATTAAAGAAAATTTGACACTTTTTTTATTCATAGCTAAAGAAATGCTTTTAAATGTCAGTATAAATATTTTAACCAGAAGGTCTCCTTGGAAAAGGTCTAAAGGGGATTTTTAATCTTTTAATCATTACAGTAACACTGTTTGATGTGCCATTTAAACTCTGCATACAATTAAACATTAATGCCTGTAAAAGTTCATTATATGTCTGGGTTACACCCCTCTGAAGGCTGTTTTATGAAGTAATCATTGTCACACTGCAACGTCTGTATGTTAGATTGTTATAAGATCACTGCATTGTTCTGTCCTGTCTTTGAATTTTCTCTTTATGTTAATGGTCGACACATGAGAGGTGGTGAAACCACTATGAGCCAGTAATCAAGTGGATTTTTGAGCAAATCAGACAGAACCAATCTGGAGTAACAATCCTAAATCTAAATGAAAATGCCTAATTTTGATTTCAGTGTTAAAACTCTTTTGTTTTTTCAGCTCCTTGTACTTCGATGAGGATGGGGATCTAGCCCATGAATTCTACGAAGAGACGGTGGTGACAAAAAACGGCAGAAAAAGGTCGAAGTTGAAAAGGATCCAGAAGAACCTGATTCCACAGGTGAGCGTTGACACACAGCAGCAATTGTCTAGCATGTGTTCTCAGAAACTGTTGAGTTTGTTAATTGGGAAATTGTTACTTTTTCAGGGAATCGTGAAGCTCGATCACCCGTGCATTCATGTAGATTTCCCCATCGTCCTCTGTGAGGGGTGAGGAGTTTCTCAGCTCTGATCTTCTCAAAACTTTACAGTGAAACTTCTACAGTCAGACAGGATTGTGGGCAAGAAAATGGTTCTGCTTGGGAAAACATCGAACACTCAACCTGTATTGTGAAATTGCTCCATTTAAACTGTGGTTACAGAGAGTTCTGTTTTTTGCTCTCCTTGCTATCACTTTGCAGAAGTAGTGCTGGAAATGGTTTACAAAACAAATCATCTGTCATGTAAGCCATCTTGGAGAAGTATCCACATCGTATTTCCCCAGTGAAGTTTTTTTTCTTCTTCTTTTGTGCCGGGAGAAACTAAACTGATGTGAAAAGGCGGTAATTATTCCTGCCTTCGGTGAAACGCTAAACTGTGTGTTAAACTGTTCGGTTCTTTTTACATGTTGGTTAGATCTGTGGAAGGTGGATGGCAGGATAAAGGTTAGCAATAAAAGTGGATTTTTTTTTAAGTTCTTATGCATATGCTCGTGTTCTGTGTCGTCATGTCTGAGTCTGTCTTAGCCTCTGGAGCTCAGACCTGCACTAGTGAACATAATGTACTGTAAATACTTTCTTAGTTGGAAATACTTGAATAAATGTTTTAATGAACTGAGTTCTGACTCCTGTCTTTGCATTAATGCCATTTTTAAAAATTTTGTAATCTCTGTCTTTACTTTTTTTTTTGGTTTTGTTTTTTTCCTTTAAGCTTGGTTCACACTGCAATTATTGCTAAAATCTTTTATTGTGAGAGAATTGTAGGGAATTATTTGGTTGTAAGTTTGATTCGGCATCTTTGGTCGATTACTAGCTGCGTTTCCATTTCAAATGTGCACAAAACGTTGATATTTCACTAATGGAGAAAAAAAATTAGGTTGTTTCCATTAAACAGGAAACACAATTTAAATCAGGCGTGAGTCATTAAAAAACATACTTAATTCTCGATTGTCCACTTCTAATAACATTTGGTTGTTGATCACATTGATGTGTTTCCAACAGGCAAATTTATTTTTGTAATTCCAATTTGCGCAATTTTATGGTAAATGGAAACGGAGCTAGTGGGACAGGATTACTACAGTCAGTTTAACATGACCTGGAAAAAATCAGTGTCTGAAATTTCTTGGAAATCTTCCCACTCTTTTTCTAACTCTGAATCTCATAAAATTATCCCTAATTTTATGAGATTAGTAACCTAATCAGAGTCATCAGTTTGGACTGATGAGTCTACTAATTTGACACAAAAAACTGCTGTGACAGATTTTGACATCCAGTATCTTCCTTAATACGCTTTGTCAAGAGTTGCTATTAAGATTTTTAGGATATTGCACAATTTGGCGAGTTCAAGTCCGATACAATTTGTAGACAAATGGGTACACTGGGTTTGTGAAGGACTGGACATGGTTAGCAACAACACTGTGGGGTTTAAGCAATGCTCTGCTGGCAATAACGGGGCTCAAATGGTTCAAGTTGAATCCATGCTTTCATATTGTTTTGACCAAATTGTGACCACCTTTTTTTTCCCCCAAACTGTTGTCCAGTTTAGTAAAGCTTGATGTTGTCATCAAGGTTTGACATTTTCTCCATTCATATGAGTTATAGCAAGTTATTTCAGCTCTTGTTTGTTGTCCTGAACCAGCTCATCCATTCTCATCTGACCTCAACAAAAGGACAAAAAGCTGGACTTGTTTTATCATAGGTCATTCTATGTAACATTAGAAATAATTGTGTAAGAAAATCCTCATAAATGAATAGTTTGAGAAATCCTCAGAGCACCCTGTCTGGCGCCAACAACCGTGTTGCGTTCAAAGTCACTTCAGTCCCCTTTCCATCCTGTCTTGGTGCTCAGTCTGAACTTTATCTCGTCTAGACGCCTCAGTGGCCATTGAGTGTGTGATGTCAATTAGTTTTGCCTGTGAGAATACACCAAACATATGAATAATGAAGGCTAGTTGTGGTTTTGCTTGGCTGTCTTTATTTGATCGGCTTGTTTTAAGTCTGAGTTTTGGGGATTCAGAGACCCATTAAGATGTTTTTAAATGACTTCACAAATATTAAAGTCATTTTCTAGGTATTTTTTTGTAATTTCCTTTAAAGCCTTTTTAAATGCTAGCGACTTATCCCACACTCAGAGCCATTTATTTCTTAAAAACCTTTAATTCCAGCAGAACTGATTGAGAATGATGGTGTCTGGTTTGGGAGCCGGCTGACCTTTCCCAGAGACTCCTGCTTCCTTGTCTGCTGTTTGACGAACATGAGGAAAGCTTTGATCTCAGGTCTAACATGGCTGATTTCACAAGACGCTCAGGTTCGCCGTATTTATTATATAACGAGAGAAAATCAAGTTTGTGGTTAACAAACGGAAAAACGGAGAGGAGCTGTCAGTTACTGGTTGCTATGGGTAACCACCAACTGTCAAGAACAGTGAAACATAATTTATCTATTGTCAGGCAGAATTGGTAGCTATATTTACTTAACTATTTTTAAAATATATATATAAGAAGTATTGTTTTACTGTGCTGTACTTTTTACTTGAGTAATTTTCTGTTAAAGTGTCGCTGTTTTTACTTTATTTAAGTGGGTAGAGTATATTTCAGGGTACTCTACCCACCCTGAGGAACTTCACTGAATGAAGAACAATCCTTTTTTAACCAAAGATTCTCCAGACAATGACACACACCTGGAGTTTTTTTTATTTATTAAAGTTTCATTCGTTTTTTATTGAAAGAAACTGATTTGGAAAAACGTTCTTTTGTCTAATTTAGTTATTTTTTGTTACTTATATGAATTATTATAATTTTGTTGTCCTTAAATTACCTAAATTTGCACTAAGCCTTGCATTTTGGTCCATATTATTATGTAATTTTTAAATATTAAATGATTAATAATTTGACCAATTACTCAGAACTTGAGTATACAAATTCTTTGTTTTTCTCTTGCTTGAGTAATTTCTTGGATGGCTATTTTCTACTTTTACTTGAGTAAAAAAAAAAAAATGTTGAAGTAGTGCTACTTTTATGTAAGCAAATTTTTTGGGTACTATGGCCACCTCTGACTGTAACAAGAGAGAAAATCAAGCTGGCGGCCACCATCAATCCAGCAGCTTCAGTTACAAACAGCAACAGAAAAAACACAGGTGGAGTTGTCGGGTACTGGTTGCTAAGGTAACCTCCATCTGTCAAGAGCAGGGAAACAGAACTTGAATGTCAGGAGAAAATAACTTTTTTTTTTTTTTACAAAGAAAAGTACAGTATGTCCCTTTAGCCACGCTTTGGACACTCCTGGTTTAAATAATCACGTCCTAAAATCCAGTTAACGCTTTCTTGCCACTAGATGGCAGCAGAAAGCTACTTCTTCTGAGATATGAAACGTGTGTGTGTTTTTTTTTTGCATCGACACCACTATTATCATGATTTATCTTTATCTAGTGGTTACTTTGTTAAAGCAAGATATCCAGAATACTAAGGCTGGATTTATGTGATCTGAGTGCAAAGAGATATGACTTGTTTGAGGTGGTTACCAGCTGGCTGAGGTTCAAACTTTAATGGTAATGTAAATATATATTTCTGTGTGCGCTCTGAGTTTCCACAATAAAAGGGTAGGGCTTCCTCTGCAGCCCTACCCTGGTGTCTGTAATTGAGTGGAATGTGGTTGGGTGCGTTCTTGGGTCAGAGGTCAGTCACTTTGATGTGTTTCCTCTCCGCTCCTGTTTTGAAGTTTTGCTGCAAGTTCCCCCTCCACCAGAAGGATGAAGCACAGAAGTTATGAACCTCGTGAAAGTGACAATGTGAAGCCCTGTTCTGACCTGTGGAATGTGTTCCCTGATGTACACAATGTCAGCGTAAAGTGGGGAAGGGGGAATCGTCCATGTGAACGTGGATATGAGAGTCAGACGTCATGAATTATCTGCAGTCCTCAAAAAAGTACAGAAATGTGCTTTGAATTATAAAGAGTGGAAAAGGAGACACCGCTTTCCTAGAAGTATGTAGACTGAAGCGGTTTAAAGTGAAACATCTGTGACTGCTGTTGCTGATGAATTATGTTGCAATATATATATAAATCTTACACAGCATGTTTGAATGAGAGGGAGAAGAAAATTTTGCTTATTAGAGTAACTTTAGGGATAGTTCTGTTGAAGGTATTAATGTGCTTTTAAAAAACTATTTACAAGTTTGTTATTTATGCTTTATAACTGTTTCAAGTAATTTAACAATATTAGTATTATTATTGTAAACATAAGCAGTATTCAAACAACAATCACTTGATCCTCGTTGTTTATGTGTGCGTTCCTAACCATTGATTAACAGTTCTTGCCATATTTAGCCCCGTTGTTATTGCTTTAAAGGTCTTACCATATCTGTTAATTCCTTTATATTGCTTTTTTTTAAGTTAAAACATTTTAATGAATACTGAAAATTAGTTACAATGCCATCCTTTCAACCTCTAAAGAAGGATCAGAAGGATCATGTTTACCTGTTGTATATCATTTTCTTTCTGTATTGTATTCAATGCACCATCTTATTGAAGTTTGTGGCTGTGTATTCCTTTGTATTTGCTGGGTTTCAGACTCGTGACCCTGATGACGCGTGAAATTCAGATGGAGGGCTGGAAGTGGATTTCTCCAGTTCAAAACAAAGCAAAACTGATCACAGACAGGCTGGAACAGACAAGGCATCGCGAAAAAATACTGTATATTTAGGATATGATCCGTATTATCTCTGTAAAAAGGACTTCTCTTATAATATTGAGGATTTACCCGCATCGAGGCGATTCACATAACTAACTATCTGGTGCTGCAGACCTCGTATTATATGACCCAGAGTAAAGTTTACAAAATCCTGCAGAATAAAATAATTTAGTTTCAAGCCTCAATGTACCTCTCAGAGTAGTGCACCACCTTAGGTAGTGCACTAATATTAGCCTTTAGAATTCTTTCTCCACCTTTGTGTCTCACACACACAACAGTTGGCATTGTAATTCCCATTTAGAACTACATGATGATGGTGGAACTCTGAGTTACTACAGAAGGAGGCTGAGCAGAATGTTATAACTACAGACCTGGCAGAATGTTTTGGGAATTATATAACTGGTTTAACCCAACCACTGTTACTCATAGGATTGGTATCCTATGAGCCCATTAAAATAAAGCTTACATTTTATCTAGAGTTGTTATAGTAAACATTTCAGCCTACCTTGTAGCACAATAATCATTTGTAGACATACTTTTTAGCATAGTTTCCTTCTCATCCTTAAGAAATGCATAATAAACAGTAATTAATTTTGTCTATAGATTAATGGATAACATATTGTAGTACCATGCCTTTTCATAAAACATTATCTATCTGAGCAATGTTTTAACTAACTTTTCAAAAATAAAAAAACTAACTTCCAGTAAATAGAACAGATGTTTTAATGTTAAAAATCTATTTGCCCCTGTGGGAGTGGTGAAAGGGTTGAGTCCAGGTTTACCCATAGGCAATGAGATTTACAGTGTTTAGGAAACACAGTAACAGTGGCACTGTGCACTTCCATTTTCCCTTCCATTGTTTTCGCTTCCTGGCATTCACTTGTTCCTGCTGATGTAAAGTTCAGGAGCTCGAAGTCAAAGGGAAGCTGACACAAGAGGAAAAACGGAGTCGAAGCTGTGTTCCTTTCCTCCCTCTTTGTCCCCAATCATGGGTCGCCCGCGTTCTAGATTTCCCTTAACCTCTCTGCAGAGAAAAAGAGCTTGAGGGACAAACTGATGACATGGTGAGGTGAGTCAGCAGAGCTCAGAGGATAAGCGGAGGAACTCACCCTGACTAGGGAAAACAGCACCTTCCTGCGTCAAAGCTACTCTGGTCATGTGTTCAGATATCACAAGCAACACTCCTTGGACACAAGCCTAGCCTTGACCTCTGACCAGAAAAGTTGAAACAGCAGCACTTTAATTAATCTTTTACCATCTACACCAGAGGTGTCAAACTCACTTTCATTTCGCCAATATCAAGATCAGAAATTTTCTCTTGGATCAGTTGTGCCAGAATGTATTGATAAAACTCATTAAAGGTGACCGATTATACTTTCTTAAAGACATTAAGATAAGTTTATGTGTTATAAAAACATGTTCAATACATTTTTTGCACAAAATCATTCTTAGATAAAGAGATTTTAATCTGTTCAGTTCTGCCTATTCTGAGCTCTTTTCAGAATGAGCTGTTTTTGAGCATCTTGTCACTTTAAATTTAATTGCACTGCTGCTGGACACGCCCCCTAACTCACAGTATAACTCACATGTGAAAATGGTTGCAAACTGATGCACAGCTATACAACCATGTATCTTCGAAAAGCAGGAGTGGAGCCTCCTGCACAACCAACAAGAATGCAGCAAGTGGTTTCTGGATGGTAAGTCAACAACAAAAGACTTATCTTTTCCAGCAGCCATTGTACAGCACATACAGCGGTAAAACCAGCCAAGCAAATGTGCTGGAGCTTCGCGTTCACTGGGGTTGTCCAATTTGGTGATTGTTTTTGTAATTTTTTGCAATCAAAAAGATTTTGTGGTGCTAATTTAGATCTTTTTGCAGAAATTTTTTAGCAATATTTATGCTTTGTATAACATTAAGTGTGACTTTTTGTTACTCGCCACATTAATCACGTACTGTACCTTGACATCAAGTAAAACTGAAGTAAAATATACTGCCACCTGTAGGCAGAAGTTAGAAGTTACCTAAATTTGATGTTTTTGACAATTTCAGAACATTTTCATTAAACTCACAAATAAAAACAAAAAACAGAGGCTCTAATCAATGTAATTTGGGGTCTGGAGTCCAGAGGGCCACATAAAAAGCTGTGGTGGACCAGATTAAAAATCTAAAAGGCAAACAACCTCTAGTTATTCATTTAATTCAATGTTTTCAGATGTCCTCTGTCCCCATCCAAATCTGCTGTACTTGGCAACATGACAGCATGTGGTACTTGGGTACTTCAGTGAGTCACTGCCTCTGGTTGTCATCACATGCCGGCAGGCAGCAGTGACATCTGCATACCAGATGCGTTGTGTACCCACTGTCTGAAGTGTGCTCAAAGCGCTGGTGGAAAAACACAGCCACGAACACAGTTTGAATAAAAGCAAAAGGCCTGCATACAATTTTTCACTCGACTGAACAGAAAGACCGCCTGCACATTTGTCTATGCTTTAAATACACAGCCAACACTGATGTTTCACCACTGGTTTTAGATTTAGGCATTACTTTTAGTGCTGCTGCCAGATGTCTCTCAATATCTTTAAATGCAATTTCCTTCCTTGAAGTTTTATCTACGGGGCTTTTTTTCAGTTTGTGCTTGAACGGAAATTGCTGCACTTTAACTCCTTTATGAGGACAGATGTGAGTTTTCACACACTTTGATTTTTACAAGTAAAACCTAGTTTAAATTCAAACTCTTAGATTTTAACGCACTAAAATCTATTTAAAAGTATTTGTGAAACCATGCACTTTAAAGAGGTTCCAATGACATTTGGAAAATAGAGATGTCCACAGCAACATGGGTTCTCCATGACAGTACACTGCAAAAATTCAACATCTTATCAAGCAATTTTGGTTTCTGGTACAAATATCTTAGCAAACTTGAAAATAAGTTTAACTAATTTGCTGTGGCCTTGGTAAGTTTTTTTGCTTTTGCAGCGTACAGCATGAGACAGATAATCTATGAAGAAATTTAACACTTTTATCTTTTCCCAGTGCTAACAGGAAACAACCAATCAGAATCAGGAGGAGGGTCTTAGTGCTGCCAATCATGCTCAACCCTCAACTCTCCTTTGCTCTCTGTTATGATACAGCTTCTCCCTGACAGCAGTGCCTGCTGTGAAGGCTCAAGCTAGTTAGCATAGCCACCATTAACAGTGGACAAATGGTTTTCCTGTAATGGCAGGTTGTTACGCCTTTAGCACGTTTAGCAGCACGTTCACAAAATTGATTGGCAGCGCTAAGACCTTTCTCCTGATAGGTTGTTTTTGGTTGGAAGCACTGCGTATCTTCAGACAGTAATAGCAGCTAGAAGAAGGAGGAGGTGGCCGACCTTTTCACAGATTGTCTGCCTCATAATGTACAGTCGCCACATGGTGATATTTTAACAAATAAATAAAAAACATATATTTTCATAAACGTTTTGCACTGCAGCTTTAACAATGGATTTGAGGTACTTTTCCATGTGTTCAGCTGTTCACACCCAGCTGAAGGTCAACATTAGTCCAATCTGATCAAAGGACATCGTCTCTGTAGAGTTAAGCAAACTCCTTGTGTTTATTTTGTGATGGTAGGACAGAAACACTTTTTCGTGTTGTGGACTGTGTCAAACGTTGCTATGGAGAACTGCAACTCGAGATGCCTCCTTTGACTTTTTAGCAGTGGACTTTGGCTTTAATATTGCTGACTGCAGCCATGAGCCAGTGTGGCTTCAGGACATTGCGATAACATTTATAAATTACACTGAAAGTGCATTTTTCATTCTTTTTTCACAGTGTTTCTTCCTCTGCTCATTATTCTTTTAGCATTTCAGCATCAGGTTTAAGCACAAAGGGAGGTGAAAGTCCATCCAGTAGATATAATCACTGGCATGTAGAATGTGCATGCATCAGACTTGAAATATGATAGCAAACCAAATATTCATCCCCATATTTCTTCACTATTATGATATTGCACAACTTGATAGTTGGGACTCAACCGATTATTCAACTTTCTTCTAACCAATGAAGATTAACACATTTCTGCATTATTGAATGGCCTGTTCAAACTTCCCATCTTGAGGAGTTTCTAAGAGAAATGAAGTGTAGAATCAGGAGGTCGTTTATTTCAAAATAAACATTTCTCAGAACTCTGATCAACTTGTCGCCTGAGTCAGTCTCTATTTCTCTATTTCACCTCGACACATTTCTCCAGAGAAGCACCGTGGTGGCAGCTGCCCCGTTCCCTTTTTACTCAGCATTCAAATAAGTGACAGAAAAACTTTCTGTTTTTTAAAGTTATTTCTCTGACTGCTTGTGACGCCCTCAGGCTGTGAAGCCCTGGGCAGGGAGCCATATCGCTTGTACCAAACTAAGGGGAAAAAACATGAACGCAAGACTCATAATATGCAGGTAATAATTAATTTGTCAGGTATTTATACAGAATTTAGATAAATATATTAATATTTGTACTTATAGAGAGACATAGCCGTAATAAAGTGATCCTATTTACATAGAGTAATACTCAAAAAATTAGAATATTATTTAAAAGTTAATTTATTTCAGCAAGTTGTTTTACTAAAACAGATGTTTTCAAGTTATCATTTCTGTTAATTATGATAATTCTCAGCTTAAGGCTAATAAAAACACAAATATTTAAGATTGTAATATTACATCAGGCCAATAAAAAATCCTTATGGGCTTCATAAACATTTGTTTAAAACCTGCTTAATGGTTGTTATTTTCAAAAAGTAATTTTAACATATGGGCCTCACTAGAATGAATATTATATGACTGTAGATGAGTTTGAAGTTGTCATACAAAATGATTAACTGCTGTAATTACAAAAAGGGACTAAAGCAACATAAAACCAACCATTATTTATTTAGAACAATATTTACGAGATGCTGTTAAGCCTCTTATTAGTTTCTACATTTTAATTGTTTGTGGTGAGAATAAAGGCTTTAATTATCTATTTCAAGCAGAGGGAAACAATGTGGGCCTGATTGATGTTTCCATGCATGAAGTGATTATGTTTTCACAATGCACTGATCTGAATAGTGTACTGTAATATTCTACATCTATGATTATGACCAAGCATTTATGTATCTGTTGTTCTGGTTAAATTCAGTGTTTTTCATCATTTTTGTTTGAGCTGGAATTAACTTTTAACTTTTCATCGTTATAGACGGAGTATCTCAAGGCTGTGTTTTGGGACCTTTGTTGTTTTGTTGTAAATGTTCCCTGTTCAGCTCTTTTTGACAACTTTTAAAATCGTTTCTTGTCGTTTTAACACAGTTGATGGCAGTTATGTCTTTTAAATTTTAGAAGAAATCAATCTTAAAAATGACATTTCACTTGCTCAGTCTTGCCTATTTTGAGTTGTCAGAATGCAATGTTTTAGGATTCTGTCACTTTTAAGCAAAAGTGACAGAATCCTAGCTGCTGCTGGCCACGCCCCCAAACTCAATGTCTACACTTGCCCTTTTTTACACGTGGGAATGACAACAAACAGATATCAAATGATAAAGCTGTACATCTTTGACCTGGAGTCAGACCCAGAAGCAGAAGAAGTGGAGCCTCCTGCACAGCCAGGATGCAACAAGCAGTAAGTCAACAACAGCAGCCATTGTACAGCTGCATAAAATGGTAAAACCTGCTGACCAAACTGCTGGTCCTCCATCAGTGAAATGGATGGAGCTCTGCTTGGGAGGAGTGCCCATTTAGATCTACATATAGAGAAGTTTTTGAAATGGCTTGTTTTCTAGACACCAAGGCACATTATTTTAGAGTTAGAAAATGTTAGAGATTTTTTTTTTTTTTTGGTGCTTAGATTGGTTCTTGAAGCATAAATGGAAGTATAAAAATGTGCAAAAAGTGAATTTTCCATAAATAAGTCCGCTTTAAAAGTCCACAGGTTAGGGTTAGGGTTACGCATGTAGATTTTAATTGGGTGACTTCTAATGGCAGCTGATTGGAATTTATTTTATCCAGTAACACTTGAATAAAATCAATTTTACATCAAGTTGTAGCAATGTGAGCAGCAAATTCACACATTTATGACTGAATGTTGATAAAAACGATCAAAATCTTTGCGTTTCGGGGTTCAGATTCAGCAGACAACTGCGTCTATGTGCACTGCGGGGATATAACGTATCTGAAATGTCGTTAGTGAATTTATTTTGGGACATTGTAAGCTTGTCCTGGCGTGGATCTTGGTATAGTTAGGGTGTCTGTTTCACTGTTCCTGCTGGTCAGCTTCTTGGACCGAAACATTATGGGCTGAACCCAATATAATTAACTCGGAATAAAATAACAAAACACGACCAAGTTAAGGTCGATTAGATCACTCATCCGATACATGAGGAGTTACGCAAAGGAAACGCGTTTTACCGAAGAAATCAAACGCGTTGGCGGAGTTTTTAGGATGTCCGGAGAGCTCCCGCCCCCCTCTCTTCCCGGCCTGAATGGAACATCCTGAAAATGGTTTGAGCTTTTCTGACTGCAGGAGTTTGAACTGACAACATCGCGGGGGGTAAGTTCACTCTTTCCTCGCAGCAGTGGCCGTGGGAAGACCCGGAGCCGAGCCGACGCGGTCCGACACTTTTTCTTACGCCTTTCTAAAGTTTTTCCACCGCAGCTTCCTCACCCGGAGGAAATGATTGTTTTGCAGAGACGCGCCTGAAGTTTTTGGGATTATTTTTTTACGGGAATGCTTCTCCAGTCTGCTGTTAAAGGTAGGTCCATCCACTTGGATCTTAAAATTTCTGTATTGGCTGTTAATAATCTCTAAACTGTAAGAAAAAAAAAGAAAAAGAAAAATATGGAGCGGAGGAATAAAATGACTACTGTAGGACTTTTTTTTTTAAATTGTTGTTTTGTTTATTTACTTACATAGAAATTGGAAAAGCATGACAAAGTCTATATGTTCTCAAGTTAGTAAAAACTGTTAATCTGACAAGTTTGACAATAATTAAAAGCAGTTATGCTAAATTTTGTTAACATTCTTTTAAATTATTAATTGTATTTTTAAATATAATGGAGATTGAACTGTTTTATTATTATTATTCTGTAACTTTCTAACGTTTCATCCTGAGTACAAGTATAATGCAGTTTTCTGTCATACCCAAAGTTGAAAAAGTATTTTACCTCCACAAAACCTGATAACTGGCTGTTCCAGCCTTATTGGTAGCAAGTGTTTGCAGTAGCTGGCATTGAGTATAGAGGAATTTTGATTTACCATTCACCTTTTTGAATTAATTCTGATTAGAGTTTTGTGTTTAGAGTTATTCCATTGCATTGGAGTTGGATTTAAGCCAAGACTTTGACTAGGTCACATTAAATTAGTTTTTTTGTCATGCTTAACCATTCAGAGTTTGACTTGTTACTGTGTTAAGGATGGTTGTCCTGGTTCAGAGCCTCTCAGTCCCGCTGTCCTGCCAGTTTTAGATGTGTGTCTGCTCCAACACAGATGATTGAAATGGTCCAACTACCTCCTCGTTGCTTGTGTGTTTGAGCTTAAAGTTATGAACGAATGGTCTGACATTCTCCTTCTACTGGAGGAGCTGGGTTGGCAATTATATTGTCATTTATCACAAAAACTTTCTTAAAATGATAAGAATTTTGATTTCTTGTTGTCTTGATCAATATTAATTAATTAGCTTAAAGAAAAACAAAACTTACAGTATTATTGGAAATGTTACTTGCATTGTTTGTTCCACCACTGCTCCAGTTAATGTCAGTAAGTTAAAAAATATGGTTAAATACATTTACTGTGAGCAATTTATTGATATACATCAGTCTTCTTTAAATAAGTGGCATCCTGAAGAAGCTTATTTCAAACGGGAATTCAAGAACAGTATTTATGTTTGTGGTTCCATGAATGCTGTGTCATAAAGTCAGAGTCATATATTTACCTTTTTATTGTTATTACAATAGCACCACAAAATATCTTGATAAAATTCCATCTAGAGAGAAAACTTCCTACTTCTGCAAATCATTGGTAATCACATAACCACCATGTTTTCTTGTTATTCTCTTAAGAGTTTGTATTTGGGTTCTTAAACCCTTTCCATGCTGATATATGTCAACAACTTTCTCTTTTATTCTTGAATTTCTTTAGATCAGGTCACAATGTGTTGCTTTTTGACAACTTTTAGCCTCTTTGTGTTGTCAAACAGGTTCTATTTAAGTGGTTGGTTTAAACAGATTTTTTGCCCCTCATTAAAAAAAAATTAATCTGAAAACAGTTTTTTCATTCAATCTGAAGCTTTGTTTGATTATTTGAAACCAGCATTCTGGAAAATGTAGACAGAAAAAAACATTTTCAACCTCTCACAGAAAGGTTAGGGGCATCTACTAAAGCCCAGTTCACACTACACGATTTTTTGTCCCGATTTCCCCCTTACGACAATCTTAGAACCTTCTGAATTCTAAGATTGTCGCTTGCGATAATCGTAACCGATCATCCTGTGATGTGTTACGACTGATCGGGTCCAGTCGGTAGAACGTCGGGACCGCTCCCATCTAAAATCGGACATATTCAGCATGTTGGATTGTCTTGGCCGATTATCGCAGCTTGTTGAATGTGACAGGTAGCCAATCAGAAAGCACGGATTCCTCTCCGGAGAGGAACCCCAAACAACTAACCAGGCACAACCCCAGAGTCCAGCGGACATCGGAGATGATATGTGGAAACAACATTAATGTTTATTCAACCTTTCATGCAAAGAATATCCACAGAAATGACAAGGAGAGAAGTTGGAGCGAAATTGTTACCGCAGTTCATTTCGAGTAATTTTTTCATTGTTAAAGTGACATAAATAGGTAATAACGATAAGGTTATTTATTCAGTCAGGGCTTGACGCTTACAGAATGTAATTGTCACTCGTAAAACATTGATTAATGTCTGGTTTTAAAATTAGTTAACTGGACTTGTAGCCATTATTTTGTGCATATTGTTCTCAATGTAATTGCAAACATTAAAACAGCAAATACTGTTAACCAATGAAGCTTAAAGAAACGACAGAACAGAAAATAATCTAAAATAATCACACAAATGGTCTGAGCGGTTCTGCCAGGGGGGATAATGGTGTGGTCTCTACCCACTCTTATTGTGACTGGATCATCATGTATCCTGGGTAGCGCCTGGATGAAACTCACAATGGCCTCCACCTGCACCTCCTCTTACTGTCTGCTACTGCATCTTGTGACTTGTTGCGATCACCTCCTGTTTCAACGTTGGTACTGTGTGCTTGCGTTGTCTTTTGTCTAGGGAGTTGGCCCAGCCTGTGTTGGTGCTCATTCTCATCACTCATGATTTTTATGACTTGGCTGAGGGTTTCCTCATCTGTAACTTGGCTGTTTGCAATCAGGGGCCTCAGTCTCTGTCGGAGATCGACATGTTTTGTCCCTAAACCCTGGTATGTGGTATGGAGAAATACTTTCTGGATGGCCTTGGGGTCTTATGTCTTATCTGGTGTGCCAAGTTTGAAAAAGAAGTTTCTGTTTTAGCCCAATCATGCAATACAGGAACAGTTGAGGTGGCTCTTGGTCTGATTGCCTGGCACACATCAATTCCTAGAACATCTCAGTCGATGCTTTAGGACCTGAGGAAGCCTTTGAGCTCAGATACAGTGATTGAGTCTTCGTTTATGAGCATGTCTTTAAAGGCTCCCGGTTTTGTGATTCTCAACACCGCCCTGACCACTTCTGCCTTTGTGAAACCCTCTTTTACTCCCTCATCGATTTGTTTACTGATGTTGTCGTAGCTTAAGTCAGAGTTCTGACCACCAACCTGGCCACAGTGTACTTTGAAATCTTTGCGCTGCAGGTAGGAGAGGTCCGTCAGACATTTGTGGCCTGTCACATAACTCCGACTCACCTTGGTGGGGAAAAATTGAAATTGGTGTGGTCACAATAGATTCATACTGTCAGAGTTTCTTGCCCAGTTCTTCATACACCTGACTCAGTCCTTTTACCAACCACATTTTTGTGTTGGGTTGGGTAATGGAGTCAGGTTGGGTCTGGATCATTAGACCCAATGATCCAGACAACCCCATGCTCATTTTAACACTACAGTCTGACTGTACTGTTAAAATGAGCATGGGGTTGTGATGTGTAGAGTTTGATTGTTACAGACTGAGTGTGACTAATACATGCACAAACCTCATTCAACACACCCACTACAGAATTATCAGCAGCATCAGCGTTTATTAGCTTATATATCAAGTTATTCAACTCCAGCAACCAACCGGTACCTTTGTCTTCCCGCCCAAGTAAGGCATCAGACTGCAAAAAGGAGATGACAAAGTCCATGCAGCTTTCTTCACTGTTTAGCTCCAGTTCATCTCCTTGCTGGCTGTTAGTAGCAATGTTTTTTGCCACCTCATAAATGTTGTCGCTTGAGAGTTTAAAAAGTTGTTTATTGATGTTCCATATTAACTCTTTGCGAACTGCTGCCATGGTATCTGGTTCTACCACAGCTCAGTCCTGCAGTTCAGTCCTCTGATAAATTACACATTGTCCTCCAAATCAATAAGTTGACTCCTCTGCAGACAGTGTACGTTGTTATCTGGTTCGGCAAAGTGGTTCAGCTGCAACTAGACTACATCGTCTTCTTGATCGGTGATGTGGCTCCTCGGCGATCATACACCTGTCTGATCGGGTTGCACAGACAGGTGTATGATCTGCAGTGTCCTGAGGTCAGGACGCTGCACCTTATACTTTTTAAGAGACCTTATAGTCTTAAACATATTTTCTTGACTATATAAACAAGTGATAATTAAAATCTCCCACTTTATGGTGTATCACATATAGAGGAAAAAAGTAGCTTTTAAACAAATAGAGCTGCCACGTGACAAGTTTCCATGCTTTTATTCAACGCCTTTTCTTTTTGTTACATCTTTTATGTTTAAAATAAGCTCACAAACTGTCACTATTGCGTCTACGTTGTTGGCCATATTTGTTTATTCTAAATTCCTGTGGTTTATAGTGGGCTTTTCCTGTATTTTCGGTCTGGAATCTGAATGTCGGTGAGTTGTGTTGCTCTTGCCGTGTGGCTGGCTGAACACCACACACTGCACGATCAGGCCAATCGAACACGTTATACCTACAATTTGGTTGGATAGTGTGTGGTTTCAGGTTTTGAAAATCGCCCGACGATCACCCGACAATTATAAAATCGTGTAGTGTGAACTGGCCTTACCTCACTCACTCTTTGGTTACTTGTCAACAATCTCTTGAGTAGTTAGTGGTTACCTAGCAAAACCTGTTGAGTAACAGGCACAGCAGCAGTTAAGGTTTTGTCCTATATGAAACAGTATACGTAGAGAAAGAGAGTGCAGTGCAGAAATTTCTAAACCTAAATTTTCCTTTTTTAAATTGTAGGGCCGAGAAGGACACTCGGAACACATCTGAAGACATGTTGTATTGGACTCTTTGTTACTGGAGAGTACCGCTCCTGATTGTTCTGCTCTGGGACGGCTTCTGCGCTTCGGAAGTGAAACCTACAAGATGGCCCCTCTTCTCCCAGAAGCCCCTTCTCCTCGCTTGGAATGTCCCGACTCAGGAGTGTGGCCCCTGGCACGGCGTTTCTTTCCAGCTGGACCAGTTCCAGATTGTGGCCACACCAAATGAGGGCTTCGTCAGGCAGAACTTGACCGTGTTCTACCATGACCGCTTGGGCTCGTACCCCTACTTTGATGCGGATGAGATGCCGGTGCATGGGGGGCTGCCGCAGAGCTCCAGTCTCTCGCAGCACCTCAGCGAAATGCAGAAAGGTGTTGATAAGTACATACCAAATCGGGACGCTGTAGGTTTAGCGGTTATTGACTGGGAAGAGTGGCGGCCCCTTTGGATAAGAAACTGGGGACCCAAAGACATTTACCGCAAACATTCCCGTGAACTGGTGCGTCAGAAGAACCCATCTTGGTCTGATGAGCAGGTGGGAAAAGTGGCCCAGCTGGAGTTTGAGATGTCTGCCAAGAAGTTTATGCTGGACACGCTACGCCATGCCAAACACCTGAGGCCAAACAATCTGTGGGGGTTCTACCTGTTCCCGGACTGCTACAACCATGACTACCTGCGCTCCCTGGAGGGTTACACGGGCCGCTGCCCCGACGTGGAAGTGGCCCGCAATGAGCAGCTGAAGTGGCTGTGGACGGAGAGCACGGCACTCTTCCCCTCCATCTACATGGGCAAAGTGCTGCGCTCCTCTTCCCCAGGACGACAGTTTGTGCGGAACCGTGTGAAGGAAGGGATGCGTTTGGCTTCATCCGGCGACGAGGTGGCACGTCCTGTCTTTGTGTACACCCGGCCCACCTACGCCAACACCCTGGAACAGCTGACAGAGGTGACACACCACCTTCTTTAGCCTCTCCTGCTGACAAGTTTGAATCATCATTCAGAAACATTCGCATCCTGTTTTACACTTGCCTTTAAGTGCCTATGTGGAAAGTTAATATAATGCACTTGTGTCATCCCTCAAGCAAACAAATCTCAATCGCAGCGGAACGCTAGCTCACAACCCCCCTCCCATGCTGAGTGAAGCTACAGCTCTTCAGTTTTCCTTATCGGCAGGCGCAGTCCTTTCCTGTTTTGGTAGCAGTCAGACGCCCCTAGTACCTCTTAATTTGAGTGGAGTTAGCAGGAAGGGTGTTGGTTACATTAAAGATCTGTCCAATCACCCATAAATATAGAAAGGGGAAAAACATAAAAGCTTGTTTCTTCCTTTTTTTCCTTGAAGTTTCAAAACATTTTGTTGACCTGTGAATTTCAAGAGCTGAATCCTCTTTTCTAGTTTGACCTGGTGTCCACCATCGGGGAGAGTGTCGCTCTGGGAGCTGCAGGAATCATCCTGTGGGGAGATGCAACACATACAAAAAACAAAGTAAGCATAAACTGACTCACGTTTCACAGGTTGTCTGCTCCACTTTTTTAACTTCTGATACTGATCCAACACAGAAAAACAGAGCTTTAAATGTTTATTTTAAAACGGACATAAATGTACTGAATTACAGATTTATTTGATAAATCTGCACTATTACAGCATTAGTATTACATTTAAATACACAAATACCTTCACAAGACTGGTCAAATGTAAAAACACAACTTTAATTTATGCAGTAAGTGCAATTAGGTATATAACATCCAATGCAAATGAATTAATAAAGAAACTGAGGCAACTATAGGTTGACTGCCTTGGTTAAAAATGTAAAAAATAAAGCATTGAATTAGACTGAATAGATCTTTGTCACCAATGCCCAATCTAGAATTATTTTCAATATGGAGGCCGACACATTTTAATGGGATTTATATGATAGGCCAACATAAAGTAGGTGGACCAGAAGGCAAAGGGATGCATGATTTTCTTTGTTTATTTTAAATGTGCTTTATTTTATTCATTTCTCTAGGTTAACACTTTGTTGAACCACTTTATGCTGTGATTTCAGCTGCAATCCTTTTGGGGTAAATCGCTATTATCTTTGGACATCTAGAGACTGAGTCTTTTTAAGAGGAGGAAGTGAGCACAACCACAATGCAAAACAGGAAAAGATTAAATAACTGTCTGGTTAAATAAGGGCAGAAATTAGCTGTGTTTCGGCTGCATGCCGTCATCAGCTTCTCTAACAATGTGTCTATTTAGAGATGAAAGGGAATGTAAGCCAGTCAGAGACAGGATGGGCAATAAGTCCATAAAAAGATATCTGTGACTGTGAGAAATGTATAATCAGTTACAAACAGTAATAATATTTTTTCCCCATTTTTCTTAGCAAAATTGCTCAAGTTTCACCATAATTTTAAGTCATGGTTGTAGCAGTTTTAAGTTTAGTTCAAATCCATTCTAAAAGATAAATATTAATTTACCAAGCTGCTGTAGCTCCAGCTGCATGTTTAGGTTCTTGTTCTGCTCTAACTCAATATCAAGTCTTTTGCAGCGTCAAACAGGTTTTCTTTAAAAGTCAACCTTTTTTCTACTACATTCCCATAAAAACTGACCAGCTCTCCTGTCCTTCTGAAGCATGCCTGCAGCATAATACTGCCACCACTGTGTTTCACAGAGGGGACGGAGAAACTTGGTGTTTCACATTATGGATTGAAGCACTCTTTGAGATGTCCGAAGCTTGAGATTACAATCTAAACTTTGCTTTGTAACCTACTTTTAATTTAAGGGAAATTAACTTGAAGAGGCAGATCCATGCCGCACTTTTCAGATTTGCATTTTGTAATTACTTAAAATTGTTGTACCACTTGCCTTTCTCGTTATGATGATGGTTGTTCTGTCACTTAAATCCCTGAAATATCAAAGTTTTTGGCTGTAATGTGAGAAAAAGTGAAAAGGTTTGAACAGGTATGAATACTTTTGGCAGAGTGTTTTCATCTGGAGTTGTGATCCCCTGCATGCCTGTCACATGTGAAGTCATTTGACACTCAGGACTCCGAGTCAGTCACTCATTCTACTGTAAGCCACTTGTTCTGCAGATACACTGAAGATGCTTGTCTGAAGGAAAATTAAAGTTTGCTAACGGTGGAAGGAGGAAACTATTTCAAATGAAGAAAAACACATGATGTATAGACTCACACAAATGTGTGATTATTTAGCGTTTGAATAAGTTTTTCTTCTTATTTTGCTGAGTTAATGGTCTTTTAGCTTCAGAGTGTGTAGACATCACTGTAGGATAGTTTGCATGAAAGTGGGCTATAAAAACCTTGTGCAAAGTTCAAATCTTTGTCTCCTCCTTCCTGTCTACTTTCTCCCTGTTTGCACATCTGTGCTCACTTGGCAGAACAGAGGCTAGTATGTAAAATCCATCAATCCAGGAGCTTCTTCCATGACTGTGCAAGGCTGTAATTTGGTGCAAGTATGCTTTTGTGCCTCAGTATGTGGACAGGATAATATCATAGACATATTATTTACTGGTTTGTTCTAGGAAAGAAATATGGGTATTGGTTGTAAACAAAATGCATCTCTACCTTTATGAGAAAACTTAAACAATCATTGGATGTAGCCTAAAATATAATTAAAAGGGAAAGCTTTATTGTTCCTCACACATTTTTGAGTTGTGGCTATGTGTAAAGTAAACCTCTTATTTGTGTTTAATCACCTCAAGACAGTAACTCTTCACAGATAACACCAAAAACACTCTAGACATCAGGGGTTCAGTGCTGTGGTCTCTTCTTTTTTTTTTTCCAGAGCTGTACACCATTTAGATATCTTTCTATTGAAAAGGAAGGTAGGCATAAATATACTTATTTAATTCTGTCCCATTTCCTGTCTTTAGAACAACATTATGAAGACACACGTAAGAGTGACTTCAGGTCACACTAAACAAATTCAACCATATCTAAATATGGTTTTTACATTTCTAAATGTAAAAACTATCTCTCCTAAAGTTTAGCATAAATGGAACGGCAACCAGTTGTTGGCATGGCAACCGGAGCTACTTCTCACCATTGCAAACCTCTGGCTTTATTTTAATTATTGTTGTGTGGATTCAAACTCTTCCTGAACGTAACAAACTAACATGTTTTGTTCCTGCTTTCAGTAAAGAGCTTAAAATTACTTTAGAACCAGTTTGGCATTTCCTTTTTCGTTGTTTTCCCGTTTTCAACGCAGTTACATTTACTTCCTCTTTAGATACTACTTTGGTAGTATCTAAAGATACTACCAAAATAAAAGCCCGGATTTCAAAATAAACACAAGGCACTTCACATTTTACGGTTACATTAGCCAGTATGAAACAACCATTTAAATGCATTTGGCCATATTATATTTTCTTTTACAAGGAGCGATTGGCAGTTGTGATGCAAAATGTTAACATTTACTGTATGTATACATTTTCTTCCTGTCTTTAGACCACCTGCTCTGACCTGAACACATATCTTCAGGGCACACTGAACCCATACCTCCTCAACGTCTCCACGGCAGCAGAGCTCTGCAGCCAGACCCTGTGCGGTTCCCACGGCCGCTGCCTTCGCAAACATCCGGACAGTGATGTTTACCTTCACCTCAACCCCCTCTCACACCGCATCGAGAGGCGAAACGGCAAACTGACGGTCACCGGTGAGCTGGGAGACCCAGACAAAGTCTTTTTTGACACAAACTTTCAGTGCCAGTGCTACGGGGGCTTTGAGGGGAAAGGCTGTGAACACATAGACCCGCTACACCAAAAAGGGGCAGCGACTCGAACCAGAACATCAGCGCTCCAGTGTGTCATCTTCCTGATAACCATTGTGCTCCTGTGTTAATGTCAAATACATACTTGTAAATGCACTGCCTTGCAGAAGTATTTATTTACATTGACTTTCACATTTTTATTGTCCTAGAAACCTGAGTGTGTTTGGTTAATATTTTATATGATAGACCAACACAAAATGGTGCAGAAGATCTGAGAAGGTTCACAGTTGGCTTTCTGTTTGCGCACTGCAAAAACACAAAATCTTACCAAATATCTTTGGTCTAGTTCAGTAGAGTCCAACCTTTTTGCTATGAAAAACTGTAAATTAGAAATCACATGGGGTGAATATAACAAAAATTTTATATTATTTGTGCCATTTTTAAAATCCAACTTTTTGAGTCTTTTTTTTATTCTGCTCAATAATAAATAAAACAAAAACCTTATTGAGCTCAAAATAATCATGTTTTTGTAGAAAACAGATCTGTAAATTCTTGTAAAAGAAAAGACCAGAGTTTCAACATTTTTGGAGTTGTGTGTTTTATTTAAGCTGCAAGATTTGCTTTCGAGTAAAAATTGTTTCTAAATACTCCAAAATTACAATGAATGCCAAAACGTAATAGACAGGCAATCTGTTCTTTGCACCCAATTTTGTAAGAGGATGTTATTTATTTTGGGGAAAAAAAACTGCCCTGAAAGATAAATGTATAGCACATTTCTGCATACATGTGCAGTTTTGTTTGTTTCATCACAAACAAAACATTGTTTGTGATGAAACTACACCAAAAAAACAGTAAGATTTTGTGTTTTTGCAGTGCATTCATCTTTCAGGAAGGGGAACCTAAGTCTCAATCCTTTTGCAGTATCTAGCAGGGTATCTTTCACCATTTTTCTAATTTATCTGTCTCTTCTTCTGCCACAGAAACCAGATTCATGATGTGCATGAAAAGTGAATTAAAAAGTAATTGTAACACTTTGTGTTGGTCTTTACCGTAAGTCTCTGATAAATGCTTTATAGTTTGCGGTTGTAATGTGACAAAATGTGAAACAGAAGATATCAAGGCTTTTGTAAAGCACTGCACACAAGCACAAAGAGGGATTAGTTAGTAATTTTCTGCTGCAAAACTTTCATGACAGAAAGTCAAACTGTATTATAAACAAAGTGGATGGAAAAGTGATGTTTGTTTATAAATTATAAGCGTTTTTTAAACAGCAGAGGGCCCGCTGGAAATGACACTGTTTACATTTTGCTCTCCGTTTTCCCTCTGGCTCCCAAGGTGTCAGATTCTTCGTCTCTCTGCAGGATCTGATGCTTCTGTTGTAAATGTGTTGAATAAAATGAAGGAATATGTTTGTTGCTGGGTGGTCAGAGTGGGAATAAAGCACTTAAATCAGCTTGGAGCACTACGTACACACCGGAAGTGCCAGATTTTTAAAAATGTTTAACCTCCCAAAATGACCACTCTCTGGCGTCGGATGTTTTTCCACGCATTTCTATTTATTTGAATGTATTTGAGGTTGATATCTGGGTTTATATTTGTATGTCTGAATCATGACTACTAAAACCTTTATACAGCTCACAGTGCATGTATTTTTTTTACCTCAAAATCACAAAGCAAGAACTTCATTTGAGGGTAAGTTTGGAAACTGCTTATACATGCAAAAGTACATGCTGTTTTCTTCTGATTTGTCACTGCAAATAAAGCGTTTTTTGTGAGCCTGTGCAGTTTCTTGTGTAAATCGCATTAATGGTCAAATCTAACTTTATTACAAAGGTACATATTTGTTATCTTTTGCAAATAAAAACAAAGTTTCAATAGGAAGTCTTTGTGACTCATTCATCAGGACAGTCCGAGCCCGCTGTTCCCGGGAGGCAAGCGGCAGCGGCAGCCTCTTACTCCTTCCCTCTGTAATTACAGGGTGTTGTTGGCCAAAAGTTATTTATAATATTTTAATAAGCTGAGCAGAGCTTATATGTGAATTTGGATGTGTAGGAGTTCATTATGGCTTTCTTGATTGTCTCTTAGTACTCTGTGACCTCTCCCGTTATTTCCAGCTCTGTTTATGTGTTTATATTGAAAGCAGCATGAGGGAGAGAGCGGCTGGATTCGGTTGGATCTTGCCTGTGACTTTAAGGCTGCTTTTGCAGGATTTGCATGTCTCTTCTCATTTGCCGGTAGAAGTCTTGAGCTTGCATCGGATTGGTTCCAGTTCTGGTGTTTCACTTCCCCTTTCCCTGCTTGGTTTCCCTCCCTGTTTCAGTCTGATCATGAGACTTCTGGTGTCTTTAGCAAACCACAAATTAGAACCTCTTGAAGGTTTTACAGTAGGTAAGAGGGTTGTTTTTGTTACAAATTCACAGCAGTTTGAAGTTTTCTGTTCATCATGCTTGCTTATTTCATTTTGTGTGTAATGATTAGCTGCTGTTTTAGTGCTGAGAATCTGCACTGGATTTTTGACTGGATCATTCTTTATAGATGTTTTTCTTGCCAAAACTCAGACTATCTGACAATACTTAAGATCGGTTGTTTAAGAGTTAAGAACCTCTACAACAAAGCATTTGTATTTTCACAACTTTTCAATTGGAATTAGGTCTGCACTTTGACTAGGACATTCTGACACATCAATATGGATTGTTCCAAACCATTCTATTGCAGCTGGAGTTGTTGTCCTGCTGGAAATGAAGCTCAAATCTCTTTCAGCTTCGATTTGGTTTTCATCCCAGTTTGTTCTGTAATTGGTTTAATGTATTTATTAACTGAGCAGCTTTTCTGTTCTGTTGTTCAGGATAAAGATTCTCCATACTACCACCAACATGTTTCAGCATGGTTAGCGGCCTCTCACCTAGTTCTCTGATTAGTGCTCTCCTTTTTTACCTTTTACTTCTTGTGTATTTAGTTTATTTTGTGTTACTGTTTCTATTTTTTTTTTATTTACTTGCTGCTGTTTCTCTTATGTTCCCTCTCCCCTTATAAAACACTTTAGTCTTATAAACCTTGGCTGTGCAAAGCGCTATACACATAAATAAGTAAATGATTGATTGCTTACCACCATTTTATTTGACACGTTGAAACGTGACGTCATGCGGGCAAGACTCCGCCCCAGGTTCCTGTAGGGGAAAAAAACAATGACTACCAATGGTTTTAGCTGTCAACATAATCTTAAAATGTATGCATGATATATAAAAGAAAAAGGGATACAGTGTTTTGCTATTAATTGTCAACACTATGACAACTAGAACACAAGTAAAAGGTTTAAATAAATAATAAAAAAAGAGAGATAGCTTAGGAGACGGAGGCAAGTTTGACTTTGACAACCTTAGCATGAAAACAGTAAACTGAAAAGAGACTGAATGTTTCTGTCGGTAGAGAAATATTTACGTGTTTTCTGGTGTTAAATCTCTTCAGCTAGCCGGGCCGTTAGTCGGCTAGTTGTTGGCCAGCTAGCCGACTAACGGCTAACTGTTGCCATAACGGCTACACAAAAGTAGAAAAGGTTTTGACTCGCTCTTCACGGTTTCTCTGCGATGTTTTTCATTCACTGTGACACGCTGCTCTACATTAATAGTCCTTACACCTCCAGGTTTCAATTTGTTAACGTAATCGCTCGATGTCGGAGGAGCAGTGATTATGGCAAATTAAGGAATCGTCTTTTTGCCCCCCCCCCCCCCAGCATTGTGCGCATGCGCGATATTTCCGGACGTAAACAATAGCATTCAACGTGTCTATGAAAGTATTACCAGTTTTTTCTGTGAATTGTTTCTACAGAAATCCACAAGTCTTATTGCACATTCACAACTGGGTGTAGATCTGGACTTTGAGCTATTCTGACACTTTTTACATTCTTACACAATTTTGCATTTGATGATTTTATTCCTTCAAGGCAAAAAAGTGGCATAAATTAATGAAATTACTGATATTTTGAGTTACCGACACAAAAACAGAACATTGTCTTGCAACTGTTTGAAATTTCATAACATGTCTTAGTGACAGCTCTTTGTTCCTCTTTTCAGCCATGAGGTTCTGTGAGGTGCTGCTCCTCTTTGGTCTGCTCAGACTAACTTCAGGGCTGCCTGTTGCCTCGCCTTTCAGCCAGGCGCCGTTTCTCACTGTGTGGAACGCCCCCACAGAGAACTGCCTCTCCCAATACGGCGTGGATCTTGACCTGGGGATGTTTAGCATCGTCCAGAACCAAAATGAAACCTTCATCGGTGAAAACGTCACTATTTTCTATGCTGACAAGCTGGGTCTGTACCCTCGGTACTCAGCCCAGGGCGAGACCATCAACGGCGGGGTTCCTCAGAACGGCAGCCTAGAAGGACACCTCCGACTCGCCAGCGAAGACATCCGCTACTACATCCCTGACAGAGACTTCCAGGGCCTGGCGGTGGTGGACTGGGAGAGCTGGCGGCCGGTATGGGAGAGAAACTGGGACAGTAAACAGGTGTACAAGGAGGGGTCAAAAGCCCTGGTGAGGGCCAGGCATCCAGACTGGAGTCCTGCTCAGGTGGAAGCAGCGGCTCGGCTGGAGTTTGAGCAATCCGGGAGGAAATTCATGGAGGAAACACAGAAACTGGGGCAGAAAATGAGGCCAGGTGGCTTGTGGGGGTTTTATGGATTTCCCAATTGCTACAACTATTACAACGACAGGAGCGTAAACTACACAGGTGAGTGTCCAGATGTGGAGCTGAGGAGGAACGATGATCTGTTCTGGTTGTGGAATGCCTCCTCCGCTCTGTACCCTGACATCTACCTGAGCCTGGACCTGCGAGGCCTGGGCAAAGAGGTGCTGCTCTACGCTCATCACCGAATCCTGGAGGCCATGAGGGCGGCGGATCAGGTGACCCCGTCGCAGCTGCCCGTCTTCCCCTACGCCCGCATCGTCTACACCTACACATTAGAGTTCCTCTCCAAGGTGGGTGGCGGGTTAGTACCATCTTCTTCAGCATGGTCCGATGTAAATAATATTCTATCTTCACAACACAGAAGCATCTGGTCTACACCGTAGGAGAGAGCGCTGCTTTAGGATCTGCTGGGGTTGTGCTGTGGGGGGACCATACATTCGAAAAATCTAAGGTATGAATCATGCAATGGCTGTTTTCCCTCTGTATAACACTGATGTAATCCTGCAGATATCTGTTGAAACAGTTGTTATTAGAAAAGCTGTTGTGAAAGTGACACTTGTTACAAATCATTTTCCTTTATGACTATTTCCCAAGTGCTCGTACCACTGTTTGATGACCTTTAGTGTCTCAGGCTTCTACCGCAGTGAGACTCCTTAAAAAATGCTGAAGATCTTAAAAGGAGGAATTTATAAAATTTGCAGTTTATGGTGACATGCAAAAGTATTCACTCCTCCTGAAAATGTTTCATGTTCTGTCATTTTTATGACAGAACATAAAAATGCAGTAAATAAGTTACTGCTATATATATATATATATATTGTATATATATATATATATATATATATATATATATATATATATATATATATATATATATATATATATATATATATATATATATATATATATAAAACAAATTTGGTTTTTTTTAATTAAAAACCCAAATTTGAGGGTTGGATTTGTATTTTGCCCCCTTTACATTGCTGTTCCCAAGTGAAATCTAGTGCAAACAATTGGTTTCAGAAGTTGTCTTATAAGAGTCCTCCTGTGTGTCTTATAATCTCAATATAAATTAAGCTTTTCAGTGAGAACCTCAAAGTTGTTTTTGATATTGTTTAGATATTTAGCTTACTAACTAAATATTGAGTTTAGAGCTAAATGTTTTGTTTGGGCCTAAATATTTAATTTGACACTAAATATTTTGTTCACAACCCATATATTCAGTTTGAAGCTAAATATTTATTTAGCCCACTGAATATTTAGCTTGATAACTATATGTTTAATTTGGTGCTAACTATTTTGTTTTCTAAATATTTAGATTAAAGCCATGCGCCATTTTGCTTCCTCTTCCCAATCATCCATTTTTTTATGTTGGTCTGTTGCACAAAATCCTTGTAAAATACACTTCAGGTTTGGGTTGTTTATTCTATGCCATTTGCTGTGTTTGTCCAGGCTACATGTGAAGCAGTCAAGTCCTACATCGATGAGAGTTTAGGTCCCTACGTGGTCAACGTGACCTCAGCTGCAACGCTCTGCAGCCAGACTTTGTGCTCCTCTCAGGGACGGTGTCAGAGGTCAGACCTGAAGTCGGGCGCCTACCTCCACCTTGACCCCGCGGCCTGGAAAATCCTGTCTGAGAAGAAACCGGCAGGGGGGACAAACTACAGGGTTTTAGGGCAGATGGATGCACAAAGTGTGCTGCAGATGAAGTCTGACTTCCACTGCAGGTGTTATCCGGGGTGGGAAGGAAAGGACTGCTCCAAGCCAGTTTAGAGATTACAATAGATTTAAATAATAAGAGGGGAAGTGCAAGTCAGTCTTTCTGAGTGGAGTTTGCTTGTTGTGTCATCACAACAAGCAAGTTCTTCCCAGAACCCAAAGATGTGCCTTTTATAGCAGTACTGGAAACTCTAATTGTGCTTTTAAGTGTCAGTGTCTGTCATTGTTCTGTGGTGAATTTGCAATTCCTAATCAGGACCAAATGGGTTTTGAAGGTGGATGAATGGACTGAGTTGATTGATTCTTGCTCATTTCAAAACAGATATATTTTTTTTAGGTCTATATATAGAGCTATATATTTCTCTGTTTTGATTTTATTGTCAGTATTCACTGATATGGATGTGTATGTGTGTGTGTTTTTTTACATAAATCACTAATTTGTTTTGGTGTCTGCCTACTAAATCAAATTATTCTGCAAACTGCACAGATCCTATTAGTTTCCCAGGCAGACTGTATTTAAAACACAATAACACGAGTCATAAAATGAACTCCCAAGTGGAAAATTTGTTGTCTTGATTTAACTTTAAGCTTCTAAAAAGCATCATGCAAATAATGTTTACTCTTTTTTTAATAGCTGTTGGCTTTAAATGGGCATTAGTTAAGTCTTTGTCATTCCTGAAACACCAAACTAAATGTTTTTGTAAAGGTGGTCTCAAATCATCACATATATCAGATTGAAGAAAGTCTTTCTGATAATTTTATACCAAAGTTTGAGATATGTTGTGAATTGTTCAATATGTTCAGTTTCCCCCAAAACTACTGGGAACCTGGTAATGATTTGTTTACAACTTTTTAATTATTCTAACTCTAAACTTATGTAAGTTTCAGCAAGTAGCAATTGTTACCTGACTTGTGAGGAGTTAAAGATAATTTCATAATGACTTGCTTGTTGGTTGGTGACCAGCAGGTGGTGCTGTCGGACCACTAACCAAAGGCAAACATCAAGGTCACGGCTACGGGAGCTTTAAATCACAACACCAGTCAAATCATATTATTTAAAAACACATTTTACTCATTACGTGATTCAGATTATTGTCTATTTCTGCAGCAGTTTAGGATTTATAATAAATTCAAGTGACTGAACCTCAGAGGGCGTGAGGTGACCTTGATTGGGATGGGAATGCCATGTACAATGTCTCCTTATCTGATATCCACCACTGGTGCAAACTCATGTCACTGACGGTGATTTTTACCTCCTGTGACCCTCGAGGATTAGACGACTGGAAGATCAGACTCCCTTGTTCCCGGCCTCCAGCTTTATTAGGCTGAATTATTACAAAATGAGGAGCTTCTGCTTGCTTTGTTTTGCAAGCAGTAGCAACACATTTGCAGTTTTGCTTTCTGTTTTTTTCCATATATATATATTTATAGAGAGAAAAAGAACATTTACTGCAGCAACTGTCTGAACAAGACAAATGGCATCCTCAAGAAGCTTATTTCAAATGGGAACTCAAGAACAGTATGTTTGTGGCGTCATGAAGTCAGAGCAATATAGTTACCTAAAAATGAAGCAGTAAATAGTTTTTAATCATAACTTTTATTTCTATTGTAATAGAAGAGAACCACAAAATATCTTGATAAAACTCCATATGGAGAGAAAACTTCTCAGTCCTGCAGATCATAGATAATCACACAACCACCATGTTTGTTTGTTATTCCCTTAAGAGTTTGTATTTGGGTTCTTTAATCCTTTCCATGCTGATATATGTCAATGATTTTCTTTTATTCTTGAATTTCTTTAGATCAGATCACAATGTGTTGCTTTTTGACAACTTTTAGCCTCTTTGTGTTGTCAAACATTTTTATTTAGAGCACTTCGTATTGGCTTGTTGTTGAAAATGTGCTATATAAATAAAATTACCACAACCTTTACCTTTTAACTTGTGGAGAGTAGTTACTTTTACCAGGTGGGTCAGGTTGGTCTAAACTGATTTTTTGCCTCTTATTAAATTAAATAGTCATCTGAAAACATGTTTATTTCATCCAATCTGGATAGTTTTGTTTGATACTGAAAATTTGTTTGATTCTTTGTCAACATTCTGGGAAATGTAGACAGGAGAAACAATTTAACCTTTTCTCTGAAAGGTTAATGGCTTCAACTAACTTTGTTTACCCGGCAACAATCTAAGACGTTCATGGTTACCTAGCAGCAACCTGTTTAAAAACACTTTAGTTAATGGTCCTTGTAGAACATGGTCAAGCAGTTAAGGTTTTGTCCCACTTGAAACAGTGTATGTAGGGAAAAAAAGTGTAATGCAGGAATTTGTAAACCTAAATTTTCCTCTCTAAATTGTTGGGCCGAGAAGGACACTCGGGACACACCTATAGACATGTTGTATTGGACTCTTTGTTACTGGAGAGTACCGCTCCTGATTGTTCTGCTCTGGGATGGCTTCTGCGCTTCGGAAGTGAAACCTACAAGATGGCCCCTGTTCTCCCAGAAGCCCCTTCTTCTCAGCTGGAATGTCCCATCTCAGTTGTGTAGCTCCAGGTACGGCGTTTCTTTGGAGCTGGACCAGTTCCAGGTTGTGAGCTCGCCAAGTAAGAACTTCGTCGGGCAGAACTTGACCCTATTCTACCATAACCGCTTGGGCTTGTACCCCTACTTTGATGCGGATGAGATGCCGGTGCACGGGGGGCTGCCGCAGATCGCCAGTCTCTTGGAGCACCTCAGCGAAATGCAGAAAGGTGTTGATAAGTACATACCAAACCGGGACGCTGAAGGTTTAGCGGTTATTGACTGGGAAGAGTGGCGGCCCCTTTGGGTAAGAAACTGGGGACCCAAAGACATTTACCGCAAACATTCCCGTGAACTGGTGCGTCAGAAGAACCCATCTTGGTCTGATGAGCAGGTGGGAAAAGTGGCCCAGCTGGAGTTTGAGATGTCTGCCAAGAAGTTCATGCTGGACACGCTACGCCATGCCAAACACCTGAGGCCAAACAATCTGTGGGGGTTCTACCTGTTCCCGGACTGCTACAACCATGACTACCTGCACTCCCTGGAGGGTTACACGGGCCGCTGCCCCGACGTGGAGTTGGCCCGCAACGAGCAGCTGAAGTGGCTGTGGACGGAGAGCACGGCACTCTTCCCCTCCATCTACATGCACAAAGTGTTGCGCTCCTCTTCCGCAGGACGGCAGTTTGTGCGGAACCGTGTGAAGGAAGGGATGCGTGTGGCTTCATCCGGCGACGAGGATGAAGACAGGATGGCACATCCTGTCTTTGTGTACACCCGGTCCACCTACGGCAACAACCTGGAATATCTTATAGAGGTAACACGCTGCCTTCTTTAGCCTCTCCTGCTGACAAGTTTGAAATTATTGTTTACAAACAATTGCATCCTGTTTTACACTTGCCTTTAAGTGCCTTTGTGGAAAGTTAATAAATGCATTATTAACTGCTCTTGCATGGTTGGTTCATGTACCACGTTCATGAACCAAACATGAACCGGTTGGTTCATGGGATACCGTGAACCAACTGATAAACTTTTTAGTCAAAGTAATATATTAAAATTTAAAGATATTGTTTGTATAAAAATACTGGAAATAATGTATAAAGCATTGAACAAAAGTCTTCCTTCAGGTATTGAGAAATTATTTAAGCTAAGAGAGAATAAATATAATTTGCGAGGTTTGCTTATATTTGAATGTGCAAAAGTCTTGATGTGTTTCTGTTATTGATGTGAAACTGTGGAATGAATTGAATGATGATTGAAGTTATGTCCTTTCTTGGTAAACTTTTAAAGAGCTTTAAAATGTAATATGATAAAATGTTATGCTGTTATGTATATTTATATATGTATTGTGAAAATATCCTGGTAGATTGTGAGGTATAAAAAAACAGGGTAAGCAAAATAAGCTTTGCTTCAGCCTCTTCCTTTTTTGGTAAACTGTGGGTTTATTTATTGTTGTTCTTTTTTCTTTATTGTTTCTTGTGTTTTATGTGGACAATTTACCAAAATAAAGTGATTGATTGATTGATTGACTTGTGAAGCTACAGCTCTTCAGTTTTCCTTATCGGCAGGCGCAGTCCTTTCCTGTTTTGGTAGCAGTCAGACGCCCTAGTACCTTTTAATTTGAGTGGAGTTAGCAGGAAGGGTGTTGGTTACATTAAAGATCTGTCCAATCACCCATAAATATAGAAAGGAGAAAAACATAAAAGATTGTTTATTCTTTTTTTTCCTTGAAGTTTCAAAACATTTTGTTGACCTGTGAATTTCAAGAGCTGAATCCTCTTTTCTAGTTTGACCTGGTGTCCACCATCGGGGAGAGTGTCGCTCTGGGAGCTGCAGGAATCATCCTGTGGGGAGATGCAACACATACAAAAAACGAAGTAAGCATAAACTGACTCTCATGTTTCTATGCAGGTTGTCTGGTCCACTTTTTTTCTTATTCCGATACCGATCCAATACAGAAAAACAGAGCTTTAAATGTTTCTTTTTTTTTTTTTTTTTTTAACAGACATAAATGTACCACCTCTCCTCGTGCTGCCACCTTATCGTTGTGGAGGGGTTTGAGTGCCCCAGTGATCCTAGGAGCTATGCTGTCTGGGGCTTCATGCCCCTGGTAGGGTCACCCAAGGCAGACAGGTCCTAGGTGAGGGACCAGATAAAGTGGAGCCTGAAGACCCCAATGATGAATAAGACCTTTGGATTTTGTGTTCCCTCGCCCGGACGTGGGTCACCGGGGCCCCACTCTGGAGCCAGGCCATGTTGGCGAGCTCCTGGTAGCTAATGTGTGAGGTTGAGAGGTTCTGGCTAGAAATAGTCGGTCTCACCTCGACTCATGGCTCTGGTTCTGGAATCAGTCTCCTTGAGAGGGGCTGGACATACTTCCACTCTGGAGTTGCCCACGGTGAGAGGCGCTGAGCAGGATACTTGTTGCTCCCCATCTCGGCGCCTGTACGTTGGGGTTTACCCCGGTGAACGAGAGGGTAGCCTCCCTCCGCCTACGGATGGGGGGATGGGTTCTGACTGTCGTTTGTGCTTTCGGGCCGAACAACAGTTCAGATTACCCACCCTTCTTGGGGTCCTTAGAGGGGGTACTGGAGAGTGCCCCACCTGTGGAGTCCTTCGTTCTGCTGGGGGACTTCAACGCTCACGTGGGCAATGACAGTGAGACCTGGAGGAGCGTGGTCGGGAGGAACGCTCTCCCCGATCTGAACTCTAGTTCAGAACTTCATTGTTCTGTTGTTGGACTTCTGTGCTCGTCACAGATTGTCCATAACGAACACGATGTTCAGGCATATTGGTGTCCATATGTGCACTTGGCACCAGGACACTCTTGGCCGCAGTTTGATGATCAACTTTGTCATCATTTCATCGGATCTGCGGCCGTGTGTCTTGGAGACTCGGGTGAAGAGAAGTGCGGAGTTGTCCACTGACCACTACCTGGTGGTGAGTAGGCTCATGTGGTGGGGGAGGATGTTGGTCATACCTGGCAGGCCCAAACGTGTTGTGAGGGTCTGCTGGGAACGTGTGGCAGAATCCCCGGTGAGACGGAGCTTTAATTCCAATCTCTGGCAGAATTTCCACTGTCGAGGCAGCTTATAAGAGCTGTGGCCACAAGGTTATTGGTGCCTGTTGCGGCAGCAACCCTCGAACCCGTTGGTGGACACCTTCGGTGAGGGATGCTGTCAGGATGAAGAAGGAGTCCTATCAGGCCTTTTTGGCCGGTGGGACTCCGGAAGCCTAACGCTCCCCAGCAGAACGGAAAAAACAGTGCACTGCCTCGCAAAACACACATAAAACACTTGTATTCAATGACATAAAGAAAATATCAGTACCAAGGATCAAGGCACGAGAGAGACACAAAACCAAGTTCAGAAAGAATTAACAAGCTACAATGAAGAATGAATGAACTTATTATAATAAACAAAACAAATTGGGTGGGGTACCTGTGAACTATAATACACATGAGCAGTAAAATAAATAAATAAATAAACCTATAAAGGTAGTCCAAATTTTACAGCTACATTAGCCAGTATGAAACATCCATTTAAATGCATTTGGCCATATTATATTTCCTTTTACAAGGAGCGATTGGCAGTTGTGATGTAAAATGTTAACATTTACTGTATGTATACATTTTCTTCCTGTCTTTAGACCACCTGCTCTGACCTGAACACATATCTTCAGGGCACACTGAACCCATACCTCCTCAACGTCTCCACGGCAGCAGAGCTCTGCAGCCAGACCCTGTGCGGTTCCCACGGCCGCTGCCTTCGCAAACATCCGGACAGTGATGTTTACCTTCACCTCAACCCCCTCTCACACCGCATCGAGAGGCAAAACGGCACACTGACGGTCACCGGTGAGCTGGGAGACCCAGACCAAGACCTTTTTGACACAAACTTTCAGTGCCAGTGCTACGGGGGCTTTGAGGGGAAAGGCTGTGAACGCAAAAAACGGCTGCACCAAAAAGGGGCAGCGACTCAAACCAGAACATCAGCGCTCCAGTGTGTCATCTTCCTGATAACCATTGTGCTCCTGTGTTAATGTCAAATACATACTTGTAAATGCACTGCCTTGCAGAAGTATTTATTTACATTGACCTTCACATTTTTATTGTCCTAGAAACCTGAGTGTGTTTGGTTAATATTTTATATGATAGACCAACACAAAATGGTGCAGAAGATCTGAGAAGGTTCACAGTTGGCTTTCTGTTTGCGCACTGCAAAAACACAAAATCTTACCAAATATCTTTGGTCTAGTTCAGTAGAGTCCAACCTTTTTGCTATGAAAAACTGTAAATTAGAAATCACATGGGGTGAATATAACAAAAATTTTATATTATTTGTGCCATTTTTAAAATCCAACTTTTTGAGTCTTTTTTTTATTCTGCTCAATAATAAATAAAACAAAAACCTTATTGAGCTCAAAATAATCATGTTTTTGTAGAAAACAGATCTGTAAATTCTTGTAAAAGACAAGACCAGAGTTTCAACATTTTTGGAGTTGTGTGTTTTATTTAAGCTGCAAGATTTGCTTTCGAGTAAAAATTGTTTCTAAATACTCCAAAATTACAATGAATGCCAAAACGTAATAGACAGGCAATCTGTTCTTTGCACCCAATTTTTGTAAGAGGATGTTATTTATTTTGGGAAAAAAAAACTGCCCTGAGTGCATTGTCTTTCAGGAAGGGGAACTTAAGTCTCAATCCTTTTGCAGTATCTAGCAGGGTATCTTTCACCATTTTTCTAATTTATCTGTCTCTTCTTCTGCCACAGAAACCAGATTCATGATGTGCATGAAAAGTGAATTAAAAAGTAATGTAACACTTTGTGTTGGTCTTTACTGTAAGTCTCTGATAAATGCTTTATAGTTTGTGATTGTAATATGAGTTACAAATATTAAAATATTCACTTGCATTAATTAGTTGAATTGGTGTTTTATTGTTGCTTTAAGTTATTAAAACCAGAACGTTCAAAGAGTCTGGACAGCGTTAGTTAAAGATATGCATGGAAATAACAATTAGATACTCTTGTTTGCTGTTTTTTAAATTGAAGTTTGCCTTTATTGAAGTTACTGGGGGTTTTATAATGACTTGCTTGTTGGTTGGTGACCAGCAGGTGGTGCTGTCGGACCACTAACCAAAGGCAAACATCAAGGTCACGGCTACGGGAGCTTTAAATCACAACACCAGTCAAATCATATTATTTAAAAACACATTTTACTCATTACGTGATTCAGATTATTGTCTATTTCTGCAGCAGTTTAGGATTTATAATAAATTCAAGTGACTGAACCTCAGAGGTCGTGAGGTGACCTTGATTGGGATGGGAATGCCATGTACAATGTCTCCTTATCTGATATCCACCACTGGTGCAAACTCATGTCACTGACGGTGATTTTTACCTCCTGTGACCCTCGAGGATTAGACGACTGGAAGATCAGACTCCTTTGTTCCCGGCCTCCAGCTTTATTAGGCTGAATTATTACAAAATGAGGACAAGGTGGGCACTTTGTTTTGCAAGCAGAAGCAACACATTTGTAGTTTTGCTTTCTGTTTTTTTCCATATATATTTATAGAGAGAAAAAGAACATTTACTGCAGCAACTGTCTGAACAAGACAAATTGCTGAACTTGTTTCTTTCGGTCCAAGGGCGCATGTTTACCTTGAGCTGTTTGATAAATTTGGGAACATACAAAATGACTCCCACTGATAGACGATCAGGGCTGATTGTCAGTCACTTTGTGGTTGCTGTAATTTCCTCTCACCCTGGCAACCTGAAATCTGCTTCCTCTGCCCAAATTACAACAGCCAAATAATTCAACACTTGTTGCAAAGCTCGATTTCATAATTTAAAAAATATATTTTATTGTGGCTGGATTTTAAATCAAGACATGAAACTTTACACCTTACCGCTGGAGTAAGATTTACCTGTTGCGAGCTGCGCTTCGATGCATTATCACACATTTCAGAATTGCCTCCACACATCCACAAAGGCCATTTGTGATCTGTTTATCTGCTCTGGGTGGATCCCTCGTCTTTCTCCAGCCTCTGCCAGTTCTGGCAGGCCTCTTTTATTTTCCTATCCCTTCCATCTCAACGTTTCTTCATTTTGGTGTCTCGCTCTGTCACCCACCTCCATGGTCACGTCCTGCCTCTTCTTCGCCGCTCGGTCTGCAGATCGTCTCGCTTGCTCCGGGTTTAATCACGGTTTTGTCACGCTCCATCTCAGTGTCCTTCAGAGGACTCCCGCTCTCTGATCGGGACTCTTACAGATCCTGTGCTCACACTTGTTTACATAATTTATGTTTGTGTAAGTCATCAAAGCCCTCCGCGATATGCGCCGATCAGGCTGTTAAAAACAAAGAGTTTGCCTAGAAATGGCCAACGTGCCTGTTAAGCGGTCAGATTTAAGGTCTGGATAAAGAAAGAGGTCATTCATGCTCATGCTTGTTGTTTTCCATAAGTACAAAGGAGTCAGAATAAAGATGTAATTTTACTTGAAAAAAATATCTTAAAATTATGAGAAAAATCTGATGTCACACCTCACTCTGTGTGGTTCTTTCTTGGAAACAGACACAAATAGTTTCAAAGCCCTGCTACTGATAACAGAAATACTCGATCTTTTAACACATCAGCATCAGATTATTAAGTGTAAAATTTATACCAGAGTATAACTTCTCAAGATGTTCAACATTTATCACTTAAATTTTCAGTTAATTTTGGTGTATGAGTTATTATAAAATTACTAATTTATTCACCTAAAGTTATAACTTTATTCTGGTTGTATTGTGACTTTATTCTCATAATAAAAATAATAAAATCTAAGATTTGTCATTTTTATTTAAAGGTGACCAAGTAGGGTTCCTTGAAAAAGCGAGCTTAGGTATCAGGCAGGGCTGAAAGTAGTTTTAAATCGTTGCTGGTGAGTTCTGGTTATAAAACATGTTCAGATGTTCAGGGTCACCAATGTGGAAGTCAGCAGAAAAAGACAAAAATATAATTCGAGTCTTGCTGTATTCTCAATGTCTTCCAATCAAAACCGAAAACAGAAGGTAGGACAACAGTTGGTGTCTCCCAACCTCACCTTCTCCCCTTCACAATAAGACCAAAATCAAAATCAAGATCAAAATAACATCCGGGTGTGAAATATATACATCGTATCAGCCACAGAACAATGTATGTTGTTAGTTGATGTTTGTTTTCGGGAGTATATAACAGCAAACTATTTGATCTCAAACAGACAAGGGGAACATTCAAGAACCGATGGACAACTGAAATCAATAATGGGGTAAAAAAAGAATAAGAAAAATAAGAGAGAGTACTGAGCTGTAATGTAACAGAGAGAGTCTGGAACATGAGGAACACTTTTATTTTCCAGCAGCCATTGTACAGCACATGCAGCAATAAAACCAGTTGCTTGGGTTGCTAAGTAACGGGACTGGGCTTCGCTGGGGTTGCTAGGTAACGGCACAAATCCCGTTGAATGTGTCTTAAGAATTGTGAGGTTTTTGAAACGACTCATTTTCCAGACACCAAAAACATTCACTTATTGCCAGAAAATGGTTTGAGGGTTTGTTTTCTTTCAAGCGTTTGGGCTATTTAAATGGAAGTACAAAAAAATGCAAAATGTGAATTTTTGCATAATAGGTCCCCTTTAAACATAAGATAAAATATGTTGTTATAAATGTATTCAGGCTAGTGCTACTCACTTTTTCAATTAACGTTCTAAATTTGACCTTTGATTTTAAGCTGCTGATGAGAACGCCTTTTTATTTCCATAAAAAACGCTAATGGATTTTTGCATTTAATCTTGTAAAATCTTATTTGCGAAAAAACAACATGTAAATTGAAAGAAAGCAGCCATTTAATAACATCCACCTCATGTAAATCAAATCAGAGTCGTGGATCAGCGACATTAAAAGTAAAGGCTGAAAAATGTATTTGCACAGAGGTCACAACATCCTGCTTGTTACGGGATACAACCCTGTAATTTCCCTTTTTTCTTCTTCTTCTTTCCCTACTGTTGCAATCAGCTACACCACATCCTCCAAGCATGGGTGGATGCTGATGGGCTCATGGTGATCTGGGCATTCAACCTTCAATTAAAGGAAACTACAAGATGATAGGGATAAACAGCGCTTGTGGGGTCTAATCCATGGTTTTTATTTCTGCTGTACATTTGACTCCTTGTCTGAATACCTCCTGATGAGACCTGACAGACTGTCACATGCGGCTTATCATGAGATGACTGCACTCAACCACAGTCCTGCAAAACACCGTCAGACCTGAAAAGTGTCTCCATTTAGGACCAAAAAGAAACGTTACTTTTAAACCTCCTTGTGGAATAGTCACACGATGAAGTTCACTTCCTGTTAAAAAATGACTGTCAGTAAAAGAAGAGTCAAATCAAACCTCAAAAAGTATGAAATGTTTCCCAGCAGGTGCTCAAAATGCCTGCTGATGTCAAATTTATCCTGATGAATCTTAAATATGGTCGGATGCCATAAATACACATTGATGACATTCAGCACAGTCGGCTGATGACAATAAATAAAAGTATTATAATGAGAAAATGACTTTTTAAAAAAACCTATGATCCTCCTTTAAGTTTGTAATTATTTCCGATGTATTTTTCTCTTCAAGCGTAATTCATTTTAGCCTTTTTCTCGTTCGTTTTACCGGATTTGATCTGAGCTCATTTGAATAAACATTTTGCTTCATATTAGTGTGGGTAATGAAGTGGATCTCAGAAGAAAAATGCTTTTGTTAGAGAGCAGAGACTGCTGCTGCTCAAAGATTGTCAAACTGGTCAAGTCAGCGGGGGAACTGCTAATTGGATATCAGATTTAATCTATTGTTGAGGACCAACGATGATTTGGAATTTTTTCTGGACAAAGTCTGAATGCCAAAAATTCAGAACATCAAGTTTAGCAAGAATGAAGGAGATAAGTGAAAATATCTTTGAAATATTAATATTTTAAGGATGGATTTGTTAATTATTATTGATTATTAGTAATTTTCTGCTGAATTTCTGTACCCAAAAGGTAAACGTTCTGTAAAAAGCTCATGGTTTAGGCATTTCAGTGGACAAGTGCAATTCTAATTTCTTCACTTCAAACAATCAATGAAGATGACAGCAATGGTGGGTTTACAACCTTCCAGACTGTTTGCAGGAGTACTTTGGGAATGAAAACATGACATTTAGAGATATTTTTCATTTTATTCTAACATTGAATGGCAGAATCTTCCATTGACTGTCGGAATAACATGGAATAATGTTTAACTTCATCGATTGGCTGCTTTGATCAGCCATCGAACCATTTCCACAAAGCGCTAATAGCATCCTCCAGGAATGGATCGTTTCACGTTCAGCATTGTTGAGGACTGAAAAGAGAAGTACAAATAATCATCAAAATATATTGTATGAGGTTATGGCTGTTCATCACAGGCTATGGGAACAAAACAAAAATGTAATATCTGGACTCCTGCTCATGTAGACATTTTGGGTAATGACAGAGCAGATAGGTTGGCTAATGTTAAAAACGAAGATATTGATATGCCAGCAACATTATCTAAATCTGACGGCAAAAATGTAGTTTGGAAAGAAAGTAAGAAGTTATGGAAAATTAGGTGGAATAATGAAATAAATGGAAGGCATTTCTATAGGATACAAAATACTTGATGTTGTAAGGCAGGCGTGCTGTTTCATTTCGGGCCAAATCAAAAATCTAACTGTTCTTAAAGGGCCGGTTGTGCCAGAATGTGTTGATGAAACCAATTAAACTGTTAAAATATCAATAAACAGATGTTTGCTTCAGCATTCACTAAGTGTTTCTTAAAATTAAATAATACTGAATGTCCTTTCAAGCTGATCCATCCAGGAGTTTTGTTTTTTTTTGCAATCAATCACAGATTTTGTGGTGCCAATTTAGAAATATTTGTAAGGAATTTCACGCTAATGTATGATGTTAAATATTACTTTTTACTAATTGCCGCATTGATCACGGACTACAATTTGGCGTCAAGTAAGGCTGAGGCAGCAGTTGAGTTTTTGGTTAAAAGTGCAACGTTTTTAATCAGTTTTGAGAAAAAATTGCAGTAAAATCAGAAAAATATGTGGGAATCTGTTGATTTTATTGATTTATTTTTTTTTTTTTGCAACTTTTGCAGATTTGTGAAAAACTGCAGGGACTTAGTGATGTAATGTAGCATCTAGGGCCACATAAAAAGCCATGGCGGGCCAAATCTGGCCCCAGGGCCTTGAGTTTGACACGTGATGTTAGAGGAATAAACAGGAAGGAGGAGATAATTATAAACAGAATAAGAACCGGTCACAGTTTTTTGAATGCTACTCTTTTTAAGATGGGGAAACATCTTACTGGTTTATGTAATTGGTGTGATACTGTAGAAACGATGGAGCATGTTTTTATTAGCTGTCAGAAATATGTGAATCAAAGAAGATTACTGAATATGGAAATGGGCTTTAATTGAGAATTGAAATTTGAGAATGTAGTTGCTCATTTAAATGGCAATGAAAGAAAAGAGAAGATATTTAATTTTTTTAAAAAAAATACAAGGCTCGTTAGGAGAATTTGAGGAGTAAGTAGTAGTATCCAACAGATGGCAGTAGTGCAACAATAATGGATGCAAGCTGCCGCTAAAATCTAAAGAAGAAGAAGAAGAAGACGCCGTCACTCCTCCTACATCCGGGTGCTCTGCCGCCATCTTGACAGTACGGCTGCTTTCCACTTCATTGATCGGACAAGAAAACCGCGATGTTTGAGTACTGTTGGATTCAACGATGTAAACACAATGGCGACAAAACGGTAAAGAGTTTTCATTAACTTCTGTGAAGGTGAGCAAACTTTGCTACGAAGCATCGAGTGTGGCTCGCTAATCAACGACGGAGCTCTCATCACTTCATTAGCAGTAAGGATATTTTCAAATGTTTCTAAAAATAACCAAAACCGTGACGCTGTTAGTCAGTCAATGGTGTATTGAATAGGTTGCTGTAAAAATGTTACTTTGTTGGCACATTTACAGTGAAAATACTGGACCCTGAACTGGTTTTCTCAAAGCACAGAAAACAACTTTGGTGATGCTAAATTGGCCACAGACACAAAGAGATGCATTTAAAGCACAAATGGATGTTTTATTGATAATAATCATTTAAAGTAAACAGTGAAAAGTGGTAAGAAAGATCATTTTCTCCCCCCAGGAGCCGCTCTACTCTCAAAGATATAGAAACTTCTAATATTAGCAGCAGAGTTGGATGGTAACTAGTGGCATTTACTTGAGTAACTTTTTTTTTTTTTTTTTGCAAAAATTTACTTTTAGGAGTATTTTTACTATACTGTACTTTTTACTTTACTTGAATAATTTTATTATGAAGCATCACTACTCTTACTTTAGTAAAATATTTTGATTTTCTACCAAATGAATGAAAAACAAACATGTTTTACCCAAAAATCCACCAGACACAGAGACACACCTGCAGTTTATTATTGAAAGAAACTAATTTGGAAAAATGTTCTTCTGCCTGATTTTGATATTTTCTGTTACTTACATGAATTATTGTAATTTTCATCCTTAAAATGGCAAAATTTCCATTTATATTTTGGTCTGTCTAATGGGGTTATTTTTAAATATTAAATGATTGATAATTTGACTTTTTACCAAATACTTTTTTACTCTTACTTGAGTAATTTCTTGGATGGCTACTTTTTATTTTTACTTGAGTAAAAATATGTTTAAGTAATGCTACTATTACAATTTTATGGTACTTTACTCACCTCTGATTAGATGTAAGCTAGCAGAAGTCATTGTTCCTCTGACAATCCCAAACAAATGGTCTCTTCTAGTTTTTATTTCCCACCTGTATCTGCTCATTTAGTTGAGTTTTATTATGAAGAAAAAGAAATGAGGTGCCTTCATGTCGCTGCACAGGAGGTACAAATTCAAACAAATGCGCTCTTACATGAATTAAGATTAGTCCTCAGTAATCTGGGTTTTCTTGGTCTCAAGAGAAATGTCATAGTGAGTCGTAACCTTTAGTGGAGCACGTTATCTGCTCTGATAGCGCAGCCGGGCCAGGCCGGGCCGGGGACCGACACCACGCGATTGGATTTGAAAGGCCCCCATCAAGTCGTGCCCACCGGCTATCTTGCCTCCACAGTTCAGCAACACCAGCACAAAGACATGCCACAGAGTTTCAAGGATTTGATCTGTCTCTCTGGATCCACGTCTCCCTGGCCCTAATTAATCAGCTGAGGGTGGAGAACTGGAGCTGGGTCACCCTGTGCTCAAGAGGAGCTGACACTTGATGCAAAGAAACATGACACAGAGAGGATCCTAATAAAAAAAAAAAAAAATCTGTCTGACATGTTTGAACTGCTCTCTTCTTTTTTTTTCTGCTTAAATGCTGCGACAGAAGAATGCAGAAGAGGCTGCAGGGAGGAAAGACAGATGTAGCTGCTGTAAATAAATGCAGATCTGTTTGCAGAACTGCTGACATGTGTATATGTCATCGCAGCTCATGAGTTATGAATCTGACAATGCCAGCTACTTGCCTAAACCACAGAGATCAGAGGATGTCCTTGATGTCGACGTGGATAGACAAATGGAAATCTGAATTACGCAAAGCATGTTAAACTTAAGCAGGGATGTGATTCTCCATCTTAGGATCGCTCAGCATCAAACGTGCGAAATCGCTTTCCATCATTTATTTTATAACCTCAAAACTAATTGGCACCCAGAATGACTTAATCATTTGTTGCAGTTGGATGTCCTCCCTCAAAATGGAGGAAAATGCAACCTTTAGTTTGACTTGGAACATAAAATACCGTCTTTAAAAATATTTACATAATCTCCATTTCCACAAATTTCTACACCTCTCGCAACTTTATTAAAATAAATTTAACTGCAGCGTATTTTAACCTAAATGCTGTTTTTAAAAAAATGTTTATTCAGCTACTTTCTGTTTCCCTTGACTGCCAGTATATTGTTACACAAAGTCCAATTTCTTTTGGCCATTTCTCAAAAATAGGAAAGACAAGAGAACATGCATTTCAAGACTAGAAAGTAAAATATGTTTATTAGAAAGTAGAGATATTCATCAAGCAGGTATCCGTAAAATATAAAATGCTACCTATTGAAAATATATATTTTTAAAAATCACCTCATTTAAGTTTGTGGGGATTATATGGAGATAAAATATATATTTATTTCTGTAAAACTAGATTCAGGCTGTTATATCACTCCGATCATAATAAAGTATTTAATTTGGACATATTTAAAAAATAAATAAATGTAGACTAAAAAAGGTAAACATTGATTAAAATGACCAACCTCTTTTGTAGAGATAAACTTGCAGCTTTTTGAAACTAAAAAGACAGAAATGGTTGTTCACAATGCAGATTTTCCCTCCAGAAATCAAATAACAAACGAAAGCCTTGTCTAAAAACCTATTTGACTTTCATGAAGTGAAGCTCTTTGTGCTTTTATTTTTACAGGTTTCTGATTATTTGCATTTTTTTCTGCCTGCTTCTATAAAAGCAAGAGAGGTATTTGATGTAGTGTCTCATAATATATTCAGTCGATATGAGCTTTCTCCTTTCTGTCAACTTTAAATTGACTTTCTTTAGTGTCTCACATTTCTGTCACCGGTGACAAAGTTCCCATTTTCCCTCAAGTTTTGCTCCTAAAACGTGAGGAAATGGTCTCCCAGCTCAAGTAAATTTCAGGAGAGAATAACATCCATCATGTCAGGTCAAAGTGTTAGTCATTTTTGATCCATTAATGCCCAGATTGGCCTTTGTGGTCACAGCAGGGGGCAGTAGTGAATAGAGTTTCCGAAGCAAGACGCAGTGAGAAACTCCATGGTTCTGGTTTTGTGCTGGTATTTCAGGGCGAGGTCACCAGATTGTACTTCTCCTTTATCGCCGTAAATGCTGCACTTCATCTTTCAGGATAAAATCAAACTCTGATTGGTGGATTAGTGGATTTTAGGTGACGGTGGTTCTTACAAAATATAATTAAAAATTGAACTGATCTAAACCTGGTGCAGCCAGTTCTTTTTCAAACTATCTCGGCATGATTTTAAATTTTTCACATCTGTTATGAGTCATACTTCAAATGTGGATTATGCCATCAGGTGACTTCTCTCCTTTTTATGGTTTTCCAGATCCCAGTTTGCTCGAATTGCAGCTCTCCGTGGAGCTGAGTGGCTCCACAGGGTGACATTGGCTCGGCACGCTGTTGTTCTTGGGCGTCGCTAAACGGAGGCTCAGCCACTGTCCAAATACTCCATTTCTGCAGCTGTTTCCTAGACAACTGACATTTAAAGGGGCAGCTCTGGCTGTTGACTGCCTGACCTTGACCAGCACTCCGTTTGCTCTTAAAAAACTGTTTGCATTAGCCTTTGACTATTTGAGTTCTTGCCACTTTGCCAAATCACTGCCACGGCAGGGCGGCACTGAGCACGAACGGCACGCGAACATTTTGAAATGGCGTCGTTTTCGGAGTTTTCTTTGAAGAAAATGTTTCAAAATGAGAGCAGATTTGAGTCATGGTTTATGCGTAAGGTGGAAAATCTGCCTAACTTGGGAAAACAAATGAGCTGCATTGCCAAAACCAGCTGGCAGCACATTTCTTGTGTAGGCGTAGCCGTTGATTCACTTGAATAACTAGCTAACAGGTTTATGTAGACTTGGGCTCGTACAGTACAGCCGCCATGACTTGAAATTAAAATTAAAGGAGCTAAATGAATGTGGTGGGGAATGTTCCTTCCCTCCTCCTCTGATTCGTGGTGAAAGCCTCCTTGTAGGTTCTTTTATGTTATCAACACAGAGCCTGATGTTTCAATCTGGCAGCCATCTCCCACTTCCTGCCGATGATTACCAGGAAATTATTCACTGACAGGTGAAACCAGTCAAGCAGGAATAATGGGATTTCTCTTCTCAGAATAGCAACAGAGGTTTTGTGTTTAAAACCTGGTGTTTGCTGTAAGAAAGAACAGAGAAAATGTGTCTGTTATGCTAAAAACATGTGAATATTTAAACACAGAAAGACAGAAAAAAAGAATTAAGAGCATCCATGTTATGTTTTATTTTTTTAAGGGATATATGCAGTCTTTAGATTTTTACTTGTTTAATGAGTAACAATATGTAAACTATGTAGCATCGTTGTAGAAGCTACTAATCAAAATCAAACCTTTTACCTGATAAAACAATATTAGAACCGGATGCATATTGTAAAGTTATTTTTTATTTTTATTTTGCAAGCTATTTTATAAGTTTTTATGGACTTTTGCCAGCGCCGCTGGTTTTGGGCCTTATGCCACTTGAGAACTTTATTCAAAAACTTGACAAAATTTAGTAGGAAGCTTAATATGTTCTTGTCTTTTTTTCTTTTTGAGTACGAAGTCGCTTGATGCTGAGAGCCCTGCTTACTATGAAATTAAATTAAAATAAAAATACTTTGGAAGAAATGGTGCCCAAACGATTAAAATTGCGCCGCGCTAGATGCGTGAAACATAGACTTTGAATATAAACCGGACGCGTTTGAGCGTGAACGCACCATGACACTATCCGTTAAAGAATAATTAAATTTGAAAAATTACAAAAGTTCCCACTGGAAAACCGAACTCGTACCATCCAACGGACTACAAACACAGGCCAACCCCTGCTCAAGAGGTTTTAAACAACCCGTTAAATAAAACGCAGAACAAGAAAAACCTTCTTCTAAGACTGTCATGTAGAATCCGGTAATTTTCTGTGCTCAGGTTTACCTTATAAAGTTATACATAAACACAAAACAGTGAACCAAGGATGCATGTTTTTGAACAAGAGGATGGAACAAAAAGCATGGAGGAAATCCCTCCAAAGAGAAAGCAAGTAAACCCGACACAGAAAGACGCTGGTCGGGATTTGAACACGCAACCTTTGAGCTTTTTGGAAGCACGTCTAACCACTGAAGCCAACCATCAGAGATCAGATTTTCTTTTTTTACCTGACCTGGATTCTTCTTCTCAATAATGTTACATTACTCCCATTATAATCTTCTTTTTCACACTATCAGGCCAATCAGATACAACTGTTCTGCTTTTACAGAGAACAAAGAGAATATAATTCACCTCAAAGGGGAAACTGGATTTATAATGTTATTAAATAGATTGGGAAGATGTATGAAGAAAATCAACCCAATATATTTTCTGAATCTTGTCGGATAACTGCAGGTGAAGCTCGGTGCTATTTCAAACTTTGATTATTTAATTGGTATAATTATTCAGGACAACACAAGCCGGGCACAGGGGGTAAAACTCTTCATTTCTACCTGGTGAACCAAAATAGGGTCATACCTCGAAAGACATGGAGAGGAACAAAAGAGGCAAGGAGAAGAAAAGGGCTAAATCTAATAACAGTCCAAAGATTAAAAAAAAAAAAAAAAAAGGACAAAAAAAAATGCAGGATCACACAAAGAAACACCAGGAGCAGCAGCACTAAAGCGCTGGTCAAGGCAATCAACATCTCTCTGACCCAGGGGGCCTCCATGCCAGGTGCTGCAGCAAAGTCCAATCAATCATTATTCTGCTGCTCTGCTGAAATAACGAAAGGAAGAAAGAGGAAGGTCCATGTAATTTAGTCATCCATTCATTTGAAATGTGGGGAAAACATTCTTTAGAAATTCATAAAAGAATGGTTTCCATTCCATTCAGGGCAATAATTTGGCTTCTGCAAACTAATGTTAGTGCTTCTTTGTCCAAACAAACTGACCCAGCCCACCGGGTTTCTACTGTAACGGATGACTAGAACATCTAATCATTTGCAGACCACATCTCTCATTTTGCAGCTGACAGAAGCTTTAACACTATAGATTTCTTCTGATTTTGCTTTTTTCCCCGCACACATAAATGTTTGAGATAAACAATACGATAAACCACTAGGAATGTAAACTCTAAAAGTGATGATAATGTCATATATAAAAGTTGCAGTACTGTATGTAACTTAATAAAAATTGTTGTTTATGTATTTGTTAAAACTCATTATGACTGTATGAGAGATAATCTGAAAAACAACCAATAAAAGCCAGGATGACAGTCCTAGTGCTGTTAATCAGCTTTGTGTATGCGCTGCACAACCATTTATTGTGTTCATGTTGGTTGTGCAAGAGGCTCCTCTCCTGCTTTTTAAGGACCTACAGATAATTGCACATCTGTTTGCAGCCATTTTGACATGTGAGTGTAAACGTTAATTTGGAGCATGGCCAGCAGAAGTTTATTTGGATTTAAAGTGACAAGGAAGCCTAAAACATCTCAAAACAGGCAGAAATCTCATGAGCTAAGAATGATTTTGTGCCAGAAAATGTTTGTATAGTCTATAGACGTATTTGAACTTGTTCAAGGAATCACTTTTAAAAGGAAGAGGAGACCCAAATCAGATTCTGTTTTAGAACCGGTCCCATGCAGAACAGAAGCAGGTCCTCAAGTAGAAACAGAAAAATAATCTGGAAATACTTAAATGAACCACAAGAAGAGAGACTTTACAGAATGTCAATCCCACATTTACATCTGCCTCTGAAGACTTTCAAGGTCACAAAGATGAAAACTAAATCTTCAAAGCCTCCCCTGTTCCCTTTCCTTCACAATCAGCCATTCATCCTTATTTCTTTGTTTTTTTTTCTTCTTTTTCTGTCTTTTTCACTCTGCTTTCCCCGCGACGTCTCCCTGATCAGGCAGCAGACAGCGTGTAAGTGCTGTAACCCAGAGAAGTCTCCAGGAGCTCTCGGGATTGGCTGTGCTCTGCAGCACTGTTCACAATCGATTAAGGGACGGTGAGCTCCCGTTAACAGCTTTTCTCTGCTGCTCCTGTGGCTTCGGTGCCGTCACATAGACTCCAGCATCGCCCTTAACCCTTCAGACGGCGTCCTCGCCCTCGTTGTCTCTTTCAATCTCCCCCTTCATACTTTTGCTCTTCATTTCTCAAAACTCCAGAAAAACTCCTTTCCTCTTTTGGCAGTCATACATCTATCTATCTTTGTTTTATAACTCTCACTTCACGGTTCTGATGGTTTTACTTTTCTGCTCTGATTTTTATGCCAATTAGAGCCTCGGGTCTCATGTCTCACTCTCTACTGTCATCTTACATTTTAGACCTAACGCAGAAAAGGACAAAAAGGGTAAAACTAAATTGGTAATTGACTCAATAAAAGATGACCTATGAGCTACATAAAACATGTTCATTACATGTTTTTGGACAAAGTCGTTCTTAGATAATGAGATTTTATTCTGCTCAGTTCTGCCTATTTTGAGCTCCTTTCACAATAAGATGTTTTAGGGTCCCTTGTCTCTTTAAATCCAAATGAGCTGCTGCTGACCGCGACCCCCAACTTGACATTTACACTCGCATGAGAAAAAGGTTGCAAACAGATGCACAATTGTAAAACCGTACAACTTAGAAAAGCAGACGTAGAGCCTCCTGCACAACCAACAAGAATGCTGTAGTGGTTTCTGGATGGTAAGTCAAAATCAAAGCACTTGTCTTTTCCAGCAGCCATTGTACAGCTCATACAGCGGTAAAACCTGCTGACCAATTTGCTGAAGCTCTGCTAATGTTGCTAGGTGATGGGCTGGACTCACCTGGGGTAGCTAGGTAACGGTGCAGTGCCCGTAGAACACGACTCAACAATCATGTAATTTTTGAAACGACTAATTTTCCATACACATTAATTTATTTAAAAACAAACCAAAAAAAAACCCATCTGGAAGTACAAAAACATGCATTGTCGGTCCCCTTTAACAAATAAATCAGATATTTTTTTCTCACAAACATCAGATGTAAAATTTTAAGATCTACAAAAGTTTGACATGGTAATATCTAAACTGATAATTTTGTTAAAATGAAGAAATTGTTTATTGATTGTGTAAGGAGAATCCTTAAAGAGAAAAGCTGAATTGTTCCTTCGGTTGTCGACGTACCTCTACACTTGGATGTAATTTTGTTTGACAACAAGATGAATAACTTGATGTCTTTGCAACGTTTTTCTCGCCGCGCCAACAATTAAATCATTAGTTTGTCGCAGCCTCTCTGCTCTTCCCTGTCGTAACCGCCTCTGCAAGATGAAAGAATCCCAACATATTTACGTACAATTAGAGATGCAATTCAAACAAAACGTGAGGCCAGAATGTGAATTTCCAGCTTATTGTGAGGCTCTTCATGCCGAAGCTGGCAATGGCGCAGAGAAGCGCCTGGAGAAAATTCTGGGTTTTTTCTACCCGTGGTTTTTATTGTCAGAAGGCAGTGAACCATTTTGTCTGAAACATAAAAGATGTACAGTGAGAGAGGCTAATGGCTCGATCTGCCCTGACAGAATGCTCTTTTCTTCTTCCCTTTTTCTGATTTTTCCAATGAGGTTCACAGGAAAGAAAATCCTTAATTGGTATTTAACTCTATTCTTTTTGCCGTAAAAATGCCCTGCAGCTGCTACACTTTCCTAGGTCTCTGCATACATATGTAAACATGCCTAGAAATCTATTTTTTGTTTGTGTTTTGATAACTGTGATAAATGTTATTCAAGCTGAAGCTGGTCACATTTGAATCTTTCATTTTAATCCCTTGATGAAGATGGATCTGTAAGCCATGATTGACGGTAACTGCATTGAAAAATGTTTGTGTTCTTGTATTTCTTGCGACATTGAATTGACTATACATTATAAAAACTGCGTTTATGTCTCACCTTTACCATTGCCAGTTCCTGAAATCATACTTTTAACCACTAATTATTATTTTTGACTGGACTTTAGTCGCTGGAAGGCTTGTTGGTCTTCAAAATGTCATTATACCAGAAAAGTATAATGACATTTATACTTTTGTCCTAAATAGACAATGTGAATAAATACACACAGAGCAGAAACTAAAATTGCTTTGAAATTGTTTTTCTATGCACTATTTTCCAGAGTCTCTTGAACTGAATGCCATTAAATGACAAAAGTTTTCAAAACAAGATTTCCACCTAAAACCCAGTGGATTTCTGGTTATTGCAGAGGTTAATGACCACAGCCGCCCCAAATTGTAAATACTTAAAATTTCCTCCAAAACCACTTAAAGCTGGTGTTGTTCAATTACCAAATATCCTTTAATATGCATTAAGGTCAAAGAGCGCAGTAGGGCCGATTGTCTGGTAGCCTCAAATCTGTCAGAATCCCCCAGGAATTTCAACATGGCGGCGCCTGTAAATGTTGCTTTTCGTACCACTTACAAACATTTTTAACATCACTTTTAATTGGTTCTGTTTATCATTGCAAGCTCTGCATGCAACATTGATTTTTGACGTGCTCTGACATGTCTGTCTTGTAAAATAAACATGCTTCTAGCGTAAACACAAAGAAGCAGCACAAAGTCGGCCTTAAAAGTTGTAACTCGGGGTAGTTGGAGCTGCTTCCAGTTTCTCAATGGGAAAATCAGACTTTCGAGGGCATTCCAGTTCATTTTTCTTATCAGGAAGTTGGAATTTTACAGAGAACACAGCTTGATGGATGGTGCAAACTCATTTTTCCTCAAATGCCAACATTCCTACATTCAGTGTCTGTCCTCCGTTGGTTTCTTTGTGTTCTTTAAAGAAAAAATCTGCTGTTTTTTTCTTTGAATAGTTTTGTAGGGCCAGATCCAGTTCAAGTAGTTTGACACCTTTATGGTGAACCCCCCCCCCAGGATTTTAACAGAAAATATTCATCAGACCTTCATCTTGATGCGAAGTGGAATACTTGTCATAAACTTCTAGATCTTAAATTGTTTTTTTTGTTTTTGTTTTTTTTTTACTTCTTACTTTTATTCCCCATTTGTTTGAAGGCCAAGATTCATACATTCAGAATTGATTGTGAATCTCCAAAACATAAACAAATCTTTAATAACAGATTGATATGGCAGCATAGCTTGCACTCTGCAAAAATCCAGCCAACCATGAGAAAACCTATCCTGACCTTGCAGATACACGTGGGTTTATAGGCGTTATAAAACCTATTTGATCAGAGCTGGAAACACTTTTCTTTCATTGGAAGAAAAGCCAATTCAGCAATGTTGAATCTTTTCTTTGCCATATGTTTGTAATTTCTTGGGAAAATGTTGGCTAGAGTCAAAATTTAAAGAGTCCAGTCTGTTGATCCAGTAAAGATGGTTTGAAGAAATGTGTGGGAAGGTTGGTTTATCTAGTGGGCAGCCAAGTAATATTTAAAAATGTTTGCCCTTTTTCTTAATATCTTCCAATGTTAACATGGTTCAGCCTAGCAAACCATCTGTTGAGTAAAACTTGATTAAAATATGAGCCGTGGGCAAATCTGGGCCAGAACAGGACTGTGAATCAGATTAAAATCATCACTTTGGGAAAACAGAGTAAAAACCACACAGTATCAAAGCATTAACTTCATCTTTGGAGTATTGTTTTGAAAACTCTCAACTCTTCAGTACCTTTTATAGAAAGAAAAAAATAGCAACGTTTTGAAAAATTTAACTATGGTGCCCTATATTTACCCTCTTCCCGTCTGGAAGATCAGACCACATGACCTTCGTCCATTGCTCCAGAGTTCAATATTTGTCCCCGCTTTGCAAATTTTTGGTGCTTTCACACCAAAACGCATTTTGAGCATCAGGCGCGTCTGGTTTACAATCAAAGTCTATATGGAGGCGCGTCGAGGGCCCGATGTGGCTAAAGAGCATCCAACTCGTCCGCCAAACGGCAACGGAAAACAACTGCGAGTGATTTTTGACACCTCTGACCTCCACAGACTTTGAATGTAAACCAGACGGACCAGAAGCGTGAACCGCTAGGTGTAAAGCTAAATGTCAATGAAGTGCACACGAGTCGAACTTGACGTGCGTACCGTGTTTGGTGTGAACGCACCATAAGCCTTTTTTCTCTGGTTGGCCTCTGATTAGTGGTTTTCTTGTGGCTACACTGCTTTTCTATTCCATCCTATTCAGGTTTTGCGTTTAAAGCAGGCAACTTTTACTACTAAACATATCCCTGAGTTCTTCTGTTCTTCCTTTCTTTGATCTAAGTTCACCGTTCATGATCATTCAGGATTTTGTCTAACCACATTTCTCCCTGAAAGCCAACTAGTCCCCACTTTATTTTCAGTTTTAATAATGCGTTACAGTTTTAACTCAATATTTTAGCAGTTTTTGGACTCTCTCTAGAATGTTCCTAACCATTGGATGTTTCTTTTGACAAGATAGTTTAATAATTAAGAAGTTATTTCACTTGGGGTTAAATAACGTATTGCTAGCTGCAAAAATAATGACCAATGTAGTTATTATTCGTACTTTTTCGGCTTAGTTAGGTGGCAATTTTGTTTTAGTCTCTGCAGCGTATTATTTGCATCCATAAAATCTCAAGTTAAACTCTGCAATGGATGACAAATCATCACTACAGTTTGACGACGATTGGAGCAAAGGTGGGATATGCTTTTCAAAAAGTTTATTCTGCTTAAAAGTCGAAGCCGTGTTTTTCACATTACGGTGATGAGTCTCCATTGTTTGGGTTTGGCATAATGACTGTTATATCTTGAATGTGTTTTTCAGAGAGGCTGACAGATTCAATGCCATACTTTGCGTCACGCTTTCTTTTTCCATTATACTCTCATCATCGCCAAGATTAGAGCCCCGCTTCACTCCCCTGCTGCGTCTCTGACACCTAACTGTCACATGCTCTCCACAAAACATGGAGGCTTGCAGAGGATTAGGAGACGTGTGCGGTTTCCTACGTTGCGAGGCGATAGAGATCTCCAGAACAGAACGTTGCCGGACAGGCCGACGTTTGTTTGATGCTAGCCTGAAGCCCTCTGGGTGGTGTAGCTTGAACTGCCGTGGCTAGCTGCGCTCGATGGCAGGTGCCACATGTAATGGCGGGATGAAGATATGGCGTCCTCCGAGCAGGCCTGACCGCCGGGGTCACGGCTCATCGTGTTTGTTTGGAGATGGATCGCGTTGGGACCTTGGTCAGTGTATCCTACCCCCCCCCCTCCTGCCGTCTCCTCGGAGCTGTAATCACAGAATACTGCGTGTCACGGCGCCCCGCTCTAATTGGGCTGTCACTCTTGTTGCTCTGGCGGGGAGGGGGCTGGCCTTTGTGGGGCTGCCATGGCGACTGGGCCATTTAATGAAAACGAGCACGCTGTGACTAATGACATCCCTGAGCCCATCGGATATACTGCAAATGGACAATTTGCTGCATCACTCACACGCTCGCACAACAATACACAAACACAAAACAGGCGTACACCTCAATGTGGTCAAACCTCATTGAACAGAGGCCGGTTTTCCTCTTTACCTTTTTATTTTTTTGAATCCAGAAGAGACGTGAACATTTGGTTGTTTTGATACCATCCATTCTCATCACCCCTCCGGCATTAATAGTGTTATCTAATAAGGCTCCTGCTAATGTTACATGGATATATTAACTACAGCTTAAGACACCCATTTAGCATTAGCTGGGTCATTGCTCAGGAGACCCTGATAAGAGGTATAAGGCACATTATCCATAATAGGACTACTGATTTGAAGCGAACCATGAACGCAGTCAACAGCAGGGAAAGAAAGAGATTCGCTTGATTGTCTCCTGCCTCTTCCCATCAGCCTGTTTATTGGTCCATTAGTGGCCAGCTGACAGCACAAGATGTGCAGACATACATCAAACATATCACTTTCCCACATGGACGGCAACCGGTTGTATATTTTTTATTATTATTTCGTCCTCTAATGGCTTGACACGTGCACAGTAGCATACGTTCACAAGATCTGCAATAGAGTTTACGAGGTAAACCCAAATTAGGAATCGGAGCAGAATTAGGAGATGATCTCACATTAAGACATTTGTACACCCTGGAAATATGTCTTTCTACTATTTGAAACCCTTTTTATATGTCTAAAATACTGCTAAACGAGCGTCCTGACCTTTCACTGTTTTATCCACAATTTCCTCCTAAGTTGTTGCACTAATTTTCTCCCTTCCCTCCACCCGGTTATTTTTTTTATTTTTAAGCAGCTATGAGGTGAAGAGGTAAAACCTGAAACTGCTCTCACACACTCGGGTGTACTGTGTGTATTCTATGAGCGGATTGATGGCCTCCATTTCTCATGACAAACGCCTTAATTTCCAACTATCCAGTTGGATATTAGCAAGCTTGATGAGCTAGTTGGTCAGTGCAAAACTATGGAAGGCCAAAGGGGCCACAAATTGCAACTTTTACCACACATCTGGCTAAAGAGTCACATAAAATACCCGGTTTATGACTTAGAATGTCATAAAATACGCTGAGACTGCATTCTAAATGGCAAAAATTACATTGTTTGTTCAAGTCAGCTCATCTTTGCATAGATTCATAAACTGATCGATATCTAATTGATTGGTAAAAATCAACAAGGCACAAAAAATGCATAGAAAGACCTTCTGTCTGTGGAGTTTTGCCAAATTGCTACTCTACTAATTTCCTGCACCAGTTAGCTGTGCTGCTTGGCCAACATGAGCTACTGACAGGAAGAAAAATGAGATCTTGCTTCAGTTGTATTTTTTTTTTATTCTGCTCCTTTATAATAGCGGTCAAATAGTTATGTTATGTCCTCTAACCACCAGTAGGGGGCAACAAACCACTTCTCACTCCAATATATGTGTAATTATACTAAGTAGTTGATAAAAAACCTAATTCATAATATAATAGCAGTTAAATGATTGCTAACATGCAGTGTGTGACTGGGATAGCTAATATAAGAAGCTATATGAGGAGAATGACCTCTTTTTCTGTTTCAACAGTTTCCAGCACTTTTTTTCAAGGTTTTTAATAAACGCTGCTCTGCATACTTTGCATACTGAAGCAAACTAAACAGCAATTAAATAAGGTAAATACATCTTGTGCGGTGTAAGTAAAATTTATTCCCCTGGGTGATAGATGGGCAACATTGATTAACAGGAGAACGGGACGAAAGCGGTCTAAATGATGGAAATCCAACCAGCTTTCGCACGTCAAACATCCGTGGCGCTGTGTACCCATCTGGCGTTCTGCTACGGTGCCTGTCTCCGCTGACAGGAAGTGACACAAAATACACTTTTCTGGTCAAGCTCAGGGGAAAGTAAAGAAAGACACCGCTGTTATCTCAATGTGTCTAATTAGACTGATTACTGTTAATTCGTTTGGCAGTAAAGCGCCACATCCAGAGTTCAACTTGCTTGAAAAATCAAGACATGGATCTAAATGGCAGGGAAAATCTGGCCCTTTATTTCAATCTGCACTTAATCAGCAGTGATAATGTTTTGTTTAACCACAATCTTGTCTGTGAATATGGGATAAGGGCTCTGAGGGACGAGGGAGGCCTCGAATCTCAAATGTGGCTCCGACCGTGGAGGCAGATGGCGCGGCTGCTCTGCACTCATTTTGACCGTCTTTGTTTTCTGCTGTGACTTTTTGGTGTGAAAATGACAGAATGTGGCTGGGTGTCAGCAACAGCATGCAGTTTCATCAATAAAAACAAACACACAATGAGACGGCATTAATTACAGAGATCGCAGATCACATCCCGCAGGGCCGGCACCAGCCTTTTCAGGGCCCTCAGCAGGTTTTAATTTGGGGGCCGATATACCAACATGTCAAGATGCTTCATCATTTTTAAGCTGCACTATGCCTGTAACATACCAACTGATATTAGTGTCATTTGTAATTAGATATCTGTGTTATTATGGCAGAGAAACCTCTATTAGTTTATAAATGATCACCAACTTATTCTTGTTAAATATTGGAAACCAATAGTTTATACTTTTAACTTTTTGTCTTTCTTTTGGTTTGTTTTGTTTGTACTTCCTTCTAATTCACTTAAAGCACTTTGAAGTTCCGTGTTGCTGAGAATGTGCCATATAAACAAAAATTACTTTACCTGTTGATTTTAACCTAACAGAGAAGCAAAGAGGCTCTAATTAATTAGCATTTTGAAATGTTATTTGAGTGTAGTATATTAATTTAACTAACTGAAAGTAACATCTGCAGAAAAACACCCAGGCCTGTCGCAATTAGCAATGAATCAACTAATCGTGTGATACATTAAAACAAACTCAATAATTATTTTTCTCTTTTTTTTACCAAAAACTGGATGATAAAAGTCTTCAGTCTGGTGTTTTAGTCTCAACTGCTCCCTTTTTTAAAAGACGTTTGACAGAGACTTCATAATTCATTTTGTTTATTTATTTTAGACACTTAAAATGTCTTCCACTTCCAGTCTTAAATGTTGATTAGAATTGAATATGGATCTTTAAGAATGTGTCTTGCATTATGATGCCATTATCTCAAAGCAACAGTATTGTCATTTATTGCAATAACTTCTAGGACAGAATTTATAATGACAGGCCTACAAACACTTACAGTAAACAAGTTAGCGAGTTTAATATCTTTTTGTTTTTAAAATTTGGAACAGATGTTAAAAAAAAACATGCAAAATGTTCAATCTATCACCAGAAAATAAAATCAATTGATGCGCTCAGGGCTCTAAGCAGCCGCTTGGCTTGCATATGCCTTGGGCCGGCTCTGTCTCTCTGTCTTCTCGTCCTGCTCCAAATCGGAGCGGTATCTCTGAAGGGCATCGGGAACGTCCACAGCGGCCCTTTAAGAATCGATAACGACACGACAAGCCGTGGCGCAGGTTAATGGCGTGTGAAGCCACTGTTACATATAAAATCCAGGCTGCTACCTGCAGAAAGTGGAGCATGCATCAGCTCGGGGCATTGAAGTCTTACTGTCGTGGCTGATCTGTGCCTGGCCTGTGACCCTTGTCGAGAAGCGCATCAAATAAGCAGAATCAATCAGGGAGACGGCGTTTGGCCATTACGGGCCAGATGAGATGACCGACGCAGTCAGCCTTCTGCGGGTTCATGTTGATTTAACTTTATAAGCGCAGCAGCGAGAGTGGATGTATTCTAAAGGGGCTGTCAAGGTTAAGTGATCATAACAGTCGACCATAACACAAAAAGGGTGAAAACTCTCAGAGAGGAGCAGCGGCTTCTTGTGGCTAACCATCTATACTTTGGTTTCTAGCAGGGCCATCTTTGGCTGATGTGCCACACAGCCTCTTGGAGGTGAAATGTATTGCTATAGATTTTGCTCTGCCGCTGGTGCACTGAATCAGCGTGACCAAGCAGGCAGGCAGCAGGAAATAGGGCCGCTCCGAGAGTGAATTATATGCAGTCACACACTCGATTTACCCCTGCAAACTTAGTTAGAAAGGGAAAAGACGAGGCGGCGTACACATGCTGCGCGGATGCACGTTTCTACCCCGCAGTGCATGCAACCATAAGTGCAAGCATTGCGAATTACTTAACAGGATTAAGGACATTAAATGAAGGCAGAAATTAAATCCAATTTTTTAATTTGTGCAGAAAATTGAAATGAAACATTATTTCAGGCAACTATATGAAATATTTTGCTACACTGGCAAAAATTTACTAAAAGTAAGAAACATAAGAAATACTTGTCATTAATTTTTAGGACCAAGAAAGTTTCACACCAGCCTCCACTTACTGAGCTGTCACTTAATCAAATGAAAGTTAAAGGGGCAGTATTATGTAAAATTGACTATTTGAGCTTTATATTATCTTATAATGCTATTCCTTCATCAAAAACATACACGGAGTGTTGCCTTGATTCTTTCATGCATGATTAATAAATACTTTAATCTCCATGGCAACTATTCAGCTTTGTAAAACGATTGGGTGGACCTAGCCCCGCCTTCAAGGACGTAGCTCCTCCTTGTTAGCTGCAGTTTCCAAGTTTCTGAGCTCCTGCCTCATAGTAACTCTCCTCCTTGACTCCTCCACTCAGCTCCTTCAGACTAGCTGCAGCAATTAGCACCTAACACCTGTTGGACCTGCACATCTGCTGAGTTTATTATACGAGCTACTTTTTCTAAAAACGTTGCTAAAGGGTCAGTAGAGGAGCGTTGAGATGACTTCCTGAAGGAGGAGTTTCAGAAAGAGCAGGAGTTTTTAGTCATTTGATATATATGCAGCTTTTTTATTATACTTGAAGGTAATAAAATGGCACAATGTGCCTGGAAAACGCATAATATTGACCTTTTAATGTCGGTTTGCGTGAGATATTTGTCTTAGATCTGCAGGCCCTGATTCATCAAGGTGTTTCTGGCCCTCCGCCCTTGCTGCTGTCCTCTAGCAGAGAGGACAGCTGTTGGAAATTAGACACCAGATTGTGTTACTTAAACTGCTAGCAGGAGTGGTGCTGATTGCTCCCAAACCCAGCAAGCAATCTGTTAGCAGGTTGAATATTGGACATGTGATCACCAAGCTGAGCCTCCTGAAAATATGTGCTGTCAATATTCATGCAAAGTGTTTCGCTAAAGAAGGACACAAGCACAGCTACACGCTTTCATGCGCCAAGACTTTTTTCTTTTGGTTTTGGATCAGTTCTGCAATAAGTAAACATTGTATTCTTCTTGCTCAATGGCTTCAGTCGCTTCTGTAGTTCTTTTGTTATTCTTGCATAACTTTAAAACATGTAGTGTGCAAGAAAATACCAGAAAGGCAACATGAATAAAATCACTTGGACCTCCTGCTTCCATTCTTATCCGAGACCATGATTGGATGAAGTTGTACATAATAGAAATTAGTTTCTCCAAATAAAAAAATAAAAAACAGTAACTAATAATCTGTTGCAGAGTTGCTGCCATTTATTTATTAGAGCCATTGATTTTAGCTGACATTTCTCCTTCAGTTTGGTCTTTTCAGTCCCATCTGGAAGGAAGCATCACACCATTAAGTCACCATAAAACACAGGTAATGTGATATTGATTAACTGGCGCTTTTGCTCTCCGATGCTGTTTGTTTTTGCATCTGTATTTATTCCTTTGAGCATATCCCATTTCCCCTCGTTTGGATGTTTTTTAATGCCGTTAGGCTTATTGACTTTCCACTGAAGCGGACCCGAGTGATGTTCTCTCTGATAGCAACGCTGCTTGTGTATCTGTGATGTTTGATTTCCAACTTTTTGACTTTTTAGGAGCTTTTTTCCGATCAGCAAATTTATTAAACATTTGGTCAAAGCTACAAATCGGCTCCAGTGGTGATGAGACATTAATAAAGTTCATTAAATTACATTTAAATTGCACACATTAGGAAAATGTCAGTCCAAATGGCCATAAAAGTCTTTGAAAAGCTGACGGCAAATGTTAATTCAGTCATCTACAATTAAACTTGTCAGCCTGTCTGCGGCTGTAAATGTTTGGCAGATTGTTTAATGGATTCTGGTCTAGATGGCCCATAGCTGCTCGGAGCAGCCAGGCTTTCCCAGACATCCAATGAGTCCAAATCAGAGATTATTCATGTAATTATAATCACCTTTAATAATAACAGAAAACAAACTATTTGGATAGAGCTCAATGTAAAATCTTCCTGTCAATAATAAATACTGTTCAGTTTCTTGCCCTTCTTTGTATTCCCAAAGATTTTGACACTCACAATGTCTTAGATTAGATTCACATTTTCATGAGGCGCTGATGGGGCAGCTATCTCAGATGTTTACCATTCTCGGTTGATTGGTTTTCTGCAGCCTTTGGCTCTGTTATAAAGATGGTTAACAGATGTAGTTTCGTATATTTGAAACGTAAGAAGGTGGCAATCAGGAGAGTTTGGATAAACTGTCAGATTTTTTAAAGTTTTACAGTATCTTTAACAACCAATAGTAACACACACATAGTTACTTTATTGCACAGGCGTCAAACTTGAGGCCTGGGGGCCAAATCTGGTCCGCCTTAGCTTTTTATGTGGCCCTGTAGACTCCAGATTACATTATGTCCTTCCAGTTGTTCATAAATTTGCAAAATTGACATAAATTCTTTTTACTGCAAATTTTCCTCAAATTTGTCCAAAAACATTGAGTTTAAGTGACTGCTGCCTCAGTCTTACTTGATGTCAAGTTGTAGTCTGTGCTCAATACAGCAATTAAAAAAGTCACATTTAACATCATACATTAGCACAAATATCGTAAAAACATTACAAACATTTCTAAATTGGCATTTTGATTGCAAAAAAACCACTAAAAGAGTCACCAAATCCTGGAGGAACAGCTTTTATTCATATTTTAACAGTTTAATTGGTTTTGTCAATACATTCTGGCACAACCAGCCTTTTAAGAACATTCAGATTTTTGATACGATCCAAAATGAAAATTAGTTTGTTGTTTGTTTTAAAAATGATGCTATGTGGCTGGAAATAAAGAAAAACACCAAATATTCTGTCCACCATGTTACAAAAACATTTACTTTCTGGTCAAAATACAGCTGTGGAAAAAACTATGAGACCATTACCTTGAACCCCATTGAAAACCTCATTGTTATTCCACCAGATATTGATTTCTGAACTCTTCCTGAGTTAAAGCATGAAGGTATTGTTGTTTCTACGTGAATATAAACTTATTTCCTTTGCTTTATTTGAGGTCTAAAAGCACTGGATCTTCATTTCTTTGACCATTTCTCATTTTCTGCAAATAAATACAACATTTTTGCTTGTTGTCAGTAGTTCATAGAATAAAAGAACAATGTTCATTTTACTCAAACATTTACCTATAAGGAGTAAAATCAGAGAAACTAATAATTTTAAATGATCTCTCAATTTTTTCCAGAGCTGTATATATGTTGTTCTTCATTCCAGAAGATTTTATGACCTAGTCCACCAAAACTTGATAAAATATTCAACATTTTACAACACAGCTTTAAAAACCTTTACCAAAACGTTCCTCAAATGTCAATTAGATTTTTTTTTACAATCAGATCTAAATCCTAAATATACAGTGTTGTGGAAAACAATGAACAACCATGAGAGAAGGTGCGTTCTGTGAATGAATCACTGGGATGTTTTGGGTTATTATCCTTTAAAAAGACCAACTTCTGACTGGAACGTCTCTCCATGCGTCCCAAACAACCAGCTGTACTCCTGTGGTTGCCATGGAGACCTAGACTCTGCAGCTGTCAAACACTGAGCTTTGGAGATTTTTCTACTTCCCTTACCGGCCTCCTCCGTCTCCATGGTGATGAGATAAGCTTGAGTCCTTCCTCATTTCCCAAAGCTGCAGTATGTAACTTTTATAAAGAATAGTTTATTTTTACATCTTTGTTAAACCATGTTGTGACGGTGTAATATGAGACAGATAATCTGTGAAAAGATCAGTCTCCTCCACTTAATTCCTGAGCTCCTATTGTTCAGGAACAAAACAAAAACAACCAAGAAGGAAGGAAGAAGGTCTAAGTGCTGTCAATCACCCTCACATACTCACTCCTAAATGTGCTAATTGCAGAAAAACAACGCTACAGAAAATCCGTTTATGTGCCGTCACTGCTGTCCATGCTAACTAGCCTTAGCATTCACAATAGGCTATGCTAGCTGCGGCATCACACTGAAAGTGATTGACAGCATTAAGACCCGCCTCCTGGCTCTCATTGGTTGTTTCTAGTTAGCGCTGGAAGAAGGCAGATTAATACCACACTGTCACAACAGGGTGACAGGTTCAACAAATATGTAAAAACAAATATTATGTAAAAGTTACATGCTGCAGTTTTGAACATAATTTGGTAACAAATGCTATAAATGTGCCTCTTCATGAACACAATAACCAATAATAATCCTAAAACAACTTTTTTAAATGATTCATTAAGAGGGATCATAACATTAAGTGGGGCTTGTTTCTGTTGAACTCTTTGATCAGTTTGTGTCAATAATGACAAATTAATCCCTCACTCTTGAATAATAACATATTAAAATGTGTTATTATTCAACACATTTTACAACAGTGGCTCTCCTATTGTCCAGTGTGTGTTTTAACGTGGATTTTGCAGTGGAGTTTAAACTAAGGATATGTGGGTAATCTGTACCCATTTTGTGAAACCCATCAAACCAATGAAGCCGGGAGACAATGGCTGCGAGACGTTTCTTTGAGGACAAGTGAAGGCTTTGATAGATGGCCATATTCTCTGAAACAGACAGGGAACAGACGGTGATTAATTCTCTCTGACTGATTCGGCGAAATTAGTATTAAAAAAAAAGTTGCCAACGTTATTTCCTCCTTTCTGTCTGGTAATGGCGCACGTAGGAGAGACCGCGCGCCTTAATGCATCTTGCCCATGCTTCGCTCATGGAGCTGAGTGGTTCTGATGCAAATCACAAAGCCGCTCGCTCGGTTCTTATCATTTTAGTGATCCTCTCATAATGACACAGAGGAAGAAAGCAATTAATTGTCTTACACTGACAGCCGTTTTGGTGAGCGTTTATTCCAAACAGATGAAAGGGAGCGAAATGAAACATGAGCTAATCAAAACTGGATATTAAGTATTGAATTGAAGCCGGCCTCTCTCAACAGTCAATTCTTATAAGGCTCTTTAATGTTAGGCTATATAAATCAAGCTCATATTAACCTTTCAGCCTTGCTCGTAGCAGCATTCACAGCGTTGTTTTTTCCCCTGATTGTCTCAAAACAAGCAGACACTGTTCTACATCTAAACATGTGCGCGAAACAGAGGACATTTTGGTAAATGTGACTTGTTTATCCTTCAAAAGAAACCATTAGTCAAACAAACAAAAAGCAACGCGCGAACAGACGTTACCGGCACAGGCATTAAAATCCACTGCAGCTCTCTGCCAGGTTAGTAATTGCTCTTTTTATGGTGGTAATTATTTCCTCTAAGGTGCACGCCGTTGCCGACTGCAATTATACATGCGCCCGCTATCGCCGTTTGGAAGGGGGAAGTAGGTGGGGATTGTGGGTAGTATTCTGAGACGTTGAGCGTCCTGCTTGTGTGGATGTGGGTGCATGCGTGTGGGAGGTGTGCTGAGAAAAAGTGAGTGAGAAAAGCAAATAAGAATAATAATAATAACAATGAAAAACTGACACTGCTGCAATTTGAACAATTTTTTTAACAAGAAAAAAAATCAAACACTGGTGTGAGTCAGAGGAGCGCTTTTCCCCGTCTTTGTTTGCCCTCAGTTAAGCCATGGTTCAGTAATGCAATCCTGCTGAAAGGCGTTGAACAGAGAAGCCAGCGTGTAAGGCATGATAAGGCCTACAACCTACGTAATTCTTCCTCCCTTTGTCCCGTGCCCTTCTTTTTTTGTTTTCCTTTTGGCTCTCTGTTTGCTTCAGACTGTGACCTGCAGGACGGCCCTGCTAAAGCCCATTACACAAACGCCTCTCACTGATAAGGTCTCCATCGGGAAAAGATGCAGACGGCGCTTCCTGATGTTCCCTCAGACGCTGGGAGGACAGAGAAGCTGCTGCACCAGAGAGCAGATATTCAGATGGATGATTCTGTGAAAATCCAGGAAAAGATTTCAGCTGATCTGAGAAGGAGAAGAATCGCTATTTGCATATATTTATTGAAATGTCCCACTGCAGCTTTGTCCTATTGCTAGTTCATGGCACAAAGGAGTTGGTGGGTTTTCATCTAAACAAATGCTCTTTTTCACTGCTGGAGACATTTCTTATAAATGTGCCTCTTCATGAACACAATAACCAATAATAATCCTAAAACAACTTTTTGCCTTTGTCTTACAAAGGCAAATGGTCTGTTAGACTGCAGGGAAAATAAATGATAGAAACAAAAAGTGCATGCTAACAGTAGAAGGTCTCTATATTCTCAGCTCTGGAAAAACTTAAGAGACCACTTAGATTATCAGATTATCTCATTTTACTCTTTATAGGCACATGCTTGAGTAAAATGAACATTGTTTTTTTATTCTATGAACTACTGATAACATGTCTCTTTGTTGGTAGTGGGCGCTTCATTTTTTCCAGAACTATATATGTGTTTTAGATCTGATCAAGTATTTTTGGTTTCTGGTGCAAATATCTTAGTTTTGTCTTCTTTCAGCTCACAAGCATTCAGTTAAAATTTATTAGGTCTCTGAGCGGCAATTCATTGGCACCGAGCATTGGTGGCAGCTAGCACATTCACACAAGCTTTTACACGATAATTAATAAACAAAAATAACAAAATCCATCTGAGAGTTCTCCATTAATTGATAGATTACAATCTTAGTATATTTTCATCCCATTGAGACAAACATGTTTTAACTAAAGTAGAAATATAGTACTGAGTTTTCCAGGATAAAAATAGTTTTTTATTTGTGCAGCTGATCGTCAGTAACGAAATACAACCGAGTTTGTTTTCTGATGTGACATTTCCAGCTTTTAACCTGTTATAGTGACTGTTCTTAATATCCCTGTTTTTATTTATCATAGAAGCATCTCTGTCTCTGTCTCTCTCTCTGTCTCTCTGTGTCTCTGTCTCTCTCTCTCTCCCTCTCTCTATCTCTCTCTCTCTCTTTAAGCTCTCAGTCTGCTCCTGCAATTTGAACTTCATGGACAATCTGAAAAATGGGGAGCGATCAAGCTGTTTCAAGTTGTTTTTGTGTTTCCTGAGAATCACAGATGTTTGATAAAAGCCAAACATCCGTGGTCAAAATAGTTCTTACAACCAGTTTTTGGACTTGTTTACAAAAAAGGACATTATGGACAAACCCATCTTTCATGTTCCTGTGGTTTTGATATTTTTCAGGAGCAGGAAATGAGAAAGGGAATCCATTAAACAGATTTTTACTGTGAGATAACCTCCAAAGAGGTGCCGGACTTTAATTAGCCTGTTAGAGCCGCCATATCTTCATATTAGAACAAGCCAAAATCTGAAGGCTTTAAAAAGCTCTCTGACCCTTCACACTTCATTTTAACAATTAGCAGTTTCCCAGCTCTCTGGAAACCTAATGGAGGTAAAGAGTGTGAAAGAGTGAGCAGGACGTGTTGGACGGTTCGCTGCAAAGACGACTTGACAGCAAAAGGACTGAGCAGAATCAGAGTTCAGAGTTTCTCCCATGAATGGGTTTATTTCATCCTCGCTAAATGGCTTAGTGACATTTAAGTAATATTTTAGGAAAATTGAGGAGTATTTCACATCCATTTCAGTGTCTACAAAGGAAATTAGATACTTTTAGGAACAGACTTGTTTCTTGAAATGGGCTGATTATTATTTGGAGTAAAATATAGATATTTTGTTGCTTCTTGTTTGAGTTTATTCAACTCTCCCAGAGCTCTTCACAGTTCTTGTGTGTTTATATTTTATTTTAACATAAGTCTTGGTAGACTTATGCAAACTGCTAATTTGTATTTTGCTTAGTTTGATCAATTTTATTTTATTAAAAAAAAAAAACTCTTCTCAGGGAAATAAGAAGATTATTATGTGAATAATATAAATATGTTGCCTGAATGCTGGTAATAATGAATGACAAAGTAATATAACCAAAGACATTGGGCATTTATCAATGCACCTTCCCATGGACAGAGAGAAAGCTACGGTGGCTTATTAGGGACATTATAAATTTATGCCAAATTATCAGAATTTTTCTAGGAAAAATACAAGAAAATTAATGAACTCAAATAGTTGAAAATTTGTGAAAAAAAAACCCTGAAATTTTGAGATCAATCTCAGAAATTTAAATTTTTTGAGTTTAAATTTCCAAAACATTCCTGACTTTTGAAATTCACTTTGAATGAAAATAATAATAATAAAAAAAAACACCCTGTGGAGAATTAAAAGACGAGACACAAGTAAAAAAGAATGTGTAAAACACAAATACGTTACAGAAAATGAGCAAGAGAATACTTTTTCTACACCATTTGTAAAAATCATTTTTGTACCTCTACAAACCAGGTAAACTGTTAATGATTCTTCACAATTTAAGGCCACAGTGCTGATATCTTTCCATTAGGACAATAACTACTCCTAAGAATAATTTGTATGAAAGTAAAACAGCAGCATCAGTAAACATAATGCTCCTTTCTGGCTTCAACAGCATCATTACAGCCACCCTTGACTTTGTCTAATCTTGATAAGAAGTGTCTGAGCCCACAGGGCGTCTTATCAATCACTGATTGCTGCTGGACGGGAGGAGATTTGATAATTGTCCCTTCCTCTATCTAGTATCATAACCTAATTCTGAGCGATACCATCTCCTAGGAGGGTTCCTTCTGTCGCCACGCTGCTCCACATTCTCATTCAGCTCAACCAAAAGCTATATTTATCCAATTTTTTTCCCTCCCCCAGTTAACATTTGCAGGATTTGTAATCATCATTCAACCTGAGACTTCCCAAGCAGCTCCCAATTAACCTGACTCCCCTCTCTGTTTGACCTCATCAGTGTGCTATTAAACTCAGACTGTCACTGGGGTCCTGTGCCGCATTGCAAAAGCTGCACAGAGAGGCGGGCAGGGTGTGAGCATTCAAGTTAAATAAAAACACACGTGCTTGTTAAAACACTTTGAGTGTTCAAGAGGAAGTGCGTTTTTTTTTGTTTTTTTTTGTGGGAATGATGATGTAAAACTTTAATTCACCCTTCACTTGATGTTTTCCTCAGTTGTGTCAAAATTCAGAGCCACTTCTGTCCTGCTCTCTGCAGCAACCTCTGCCTCTGTGGCTGAAGCTTATTACTCTCTTTCGTTTGCGTGTGTGTGTGTGTATTGAAATGCATTAGCTCACTCCTCCCGATGGGCTGCAGCTCTAAACTAAGCAGCACGATGATGACGCTCTCTGTGAGCTGACACAACCCATTTGGATGAGAGGAGCTGATCTACACCAGTGCTGCTCTTTTACAGTGAGGGAAGAGGGAGGAAGAGGAGGAAGAGGGAGGTGTCTGTCTGTGTTCGCCTCACCTTCTTGTCCTTGTCTGGGTCTAAGCAAGACTAGCTGTAAGGAAACTGACTTTATCCCATTTTTGCTTTGGATATGACGTGTTTTTATTCCTCCCGTACTTCACAGACCCTAAATTAGTTTCTTATTTTTCTAAATGTGTTGCTGCTGTTTGCCTAAAGATAATTGTTTGGTTTTTTGGTTTTTTTTCTCAGCATAAAATGCTGTGAGATGACTTTTGGCTCTGCACAGCCACTGTGTAATAAATCTGAACTTTAACTGAACTGACCTTTTAAACACTGATTGAGTTTTGATTATGGTGGCAGCAGCCGAAGCTTTCAAACTTCAAAGCATTTGGGTCAGACTCATTTTTCTTCCACACTCAGTGCTGTGTCTTAAAATTAGAGAGATAATGAAAGAAAACTTTGAAAACCTGCAAACTTATGTGCTCAGCCATGCACGTTTTATCCTCTGTGTTACTTTCTATTGATTCGATTTTGTATTTGCACCAGGGCCGGCCCAAGGCAAAGCAAACCAAGCAGCCACTTGGGGCCCCAGGGCCACTAAGGGGCCTCTCAGTAGAGCTGATTTCTTTTTTTTTTTTTTTTTTAGTAATAAAATATAATATCCTTCATTATATTATAATGATATTACACTGATATTATAATGAAGTTTATAACATATAAACTTCATTATAATATCAAAACACACAATTTTACTATGAAGTGATTTGTTTTTACAATAATATATATTCGATAATTTAAGTAGAAATCATTATTTTATGGATAAACAGAAAACAAATGAATTGCTCTTGGGGGCCCCTGGTGGTCGCGGTAGGTACCGCATGCTTCGCCGCTAACATGAGCTGCCAATCACCAAATAGTCCAATCTTAGATGTTGTTTATGAATAGCAACCTGAGATGGTTTAGGTTTTAAAAACAACAATAGATAAAGGCAAACAGTCGATGTTGGTTGTCAGTGGCGACCCAGAGGAACCAGGATCAATGTTTGTTCCTTCAGCTTTGATTGGGAACTAAGAGTGACCTCTAGTTTTGGATCCTGAGACATGAAGCGGGTCTTCTCTCTGCCAACAGGACTGGGAGTTTCAGCAGATTGTTGTTTTTCCCGAGCGCCGTTTGTTTATATCAGCTCTGTGTGATCACAGCGTTTCCTTCCTGAAACTCATCCTCTTCCTGTTGAAGCTGCAAGTGGGTTAATGCAGTGCATTGTGGGATTAACAGTCCTTAATGGCAGCCTCCTGTAGCCTGTCCTTCATAGCTGGAGGCCAAACAAAGTTCATCTTTCCACCATGTTGTCTGAAGAGAAAACCCCCTCCGCTGTTTTCAGAATGAAACGCTGCAGTAAAAGAGAAATTTAAGGGTTTTTTCCTCATATCTTAATTTCTGCCAGTAAATATGTGCATCATGTTGAGGCTGATTCAAAATCTAGCACAGTAAAAGGCAAGAATGAATTATCTTATGTAAAAACAGTGTATGCCTCCAATCTGGACCCACTTATGGCTCTTTTCTCCAGACAGTTTTACGTGCCGCGAGTTAAAATGCGCGGCTCCATAGCTGGGATGAAAGAGTCGCTGAATCCCCACTCCTGCCACCTAACACTGCGGCCATGAATAGCTCAGGCATCAGTGCGGCTTCGACAGCCCTCACTTGAGCACAAACGACCAAATCACCACAACGCCGCCGCTGCCTCATTGTGCTCATAATTGTAATCCCTTGGACCGATGAAAGGGGCCAACTATGCTGGTTAATTAAAACCGCAATCAAATTTACCCCCTAAACCGGCTGCAAAAGGGGACCTGGTTCAATTGAATCATGCATCACTTTCTTTTCAATAACACAAACAAGTGGAGTGGGAAGGAGTCGTGTAAATCCACGGGCTTGTTGATTGCCTCCTGCAGCTGGGATTTTTTTGTCGTTTGGTAAACAGAGGCCAAGGTGGCGCTTGAGAAGCCGAGGGTGGGAGCGGGGGGGATTAAAAACCCTTCCACTGGCCCTCTGTTGGCACTTGTCCTGCACTTGATTTGATGCTGTAATTAACTTTTAAAATCTCAGGATATTTCTGGCACACGTACGCTGGATTCTTTGCTGCTAAGACAAAGAGGCTGACGGTTATAGGATTTGATGTTTGGAGACTAAAAATGCGTCAGAACACCGTCGAAGACCCGCTGTTGCGCGCGAGAGGTATGTGTGCTCACACCAGTTTGTGTGAAAGCAATTATGGTGATGGAAAACCTCGAGGTTACAACGTTTTACACAGCAGATGTTGTCCACTTGCCACATGGTATCTACCTGCTCTGTGAAGTAATTATAAAAAAAGTCAAGGACCTACATGGACGCCATGAAGGATACTGAGTACACTCTTACACACGCTGCTTCGGCATTAGGAGAGCGAACCCAATGAAGCCAGGCAGAAACCCACAAGGGTTTTACAGGACGGAGAGCAGGCGCTCTTTCTCAACAGCTCTGCCAATCACTCAATAATTGCCTTAAAATTAAGCACCTTCTTGAGTTTAAATGTTAATTAACTGATGAAAAGAAATACTCAATAAGCAATTAAAGCAAAAATAATTTGTTCACCGAATTGTTGCTTAAAAATTTGACCTCTTTTCAAGAACAACCAGAACCTTAAAAATAGTGATGGATTGTAATTTGTAGAGACGAACACTAAAACGCAAGTAATAAAATATTGTTTCATAAAAGTAATAGATTAAATTTAGCTAAAAATATGGAATATGTTTTTCATTATAGCAGACGTATTTATTCTGATGCTCCAAAATAAAATTTAATGTTGCTTTTAGATATCACCAAGTTACTAAAAAGAATTTAAAATATAAGAACCTAATTTAAGGAATGAGTTGCAGACAGATGGTCAAGCAGAGTTTGTAATAAAATGCAACATAAATAGTTAAATCTGGCTTGTTTATTTTTTGTTTTAGACAAAGTTAAACTTAAAATGTAAAATATATACATCTCTGGAAAATATTAAAGAGCCCACAGCACTGAACCCCATTGAAAACCTCATTAATGCACCAGATATTGATTTCTGAACTCTTCCTGAGTTAAATCATTAGTATTGTTGAATATGAATTAACTTGTTTTCTTTGCGTTATATAAGGTCTGAAAGCGCTGCATCTTTTTCTTTCTTTAGACCGTTTCTCATTTTCTGCAAATAAATCCTACATTTTTGCTTGGAGTTTCAGAGACATGATGTCAGAAGTTCATAGATTAAAAGAACAATGTTCATTTTACTCAAACATTTACCTATAAGGAGTAAAATCAGAGACTAATAATTTTACATGGTCTTTTAATTTTATTTCCAGAGCTGTATAACTTTAGGAAGGTAAAGCAATAATCTGAAAGTACAGCCGGGATTTCTCATTCAAGCACTTGTAACTCAAGTTTGCTTAATTATAAGTTATTCTATAAGTAATCATACAGTTTTTATTAAATGTTATAGAACTTTTTTTTAAGTTAATGCACATGCATTTGTTTTATATATATTATCTATATTTAATGTTTGTGTTTATGTTTTTTTAAAATAATTTTTAAGTTCTTAAGAGCCTTTGTGGAAAGTCCAAAGAGCTGAGACAGGTTACGTATCGAGTAAGTAAAGTTCATTTTTGTGTAATTTCGGAATAAATGCAGCTTTTTTCTGGTGTGATTGCTTTAGAGCGAGGCGATTACTCCAGAATTAGGAAAGAGTTGCAGACAGACTGTTAAACACGATGAGTCAAAACTGGAACTGATCACAACATTGAAAGTAATTATATTTTCTTTTCTATTCATTCAAAGTAAAGAACAGAATGTTTCACAGTTAAAAATCTGAACCATAATAACTGTCAGTAGATTGTATCTTAAACTCCAGGGTTGGTGAGTAATGCAGACTTAAATCTTTGGATTCTTTAATTTGTGTGATTAACTGCATTCACGTCAATTAATTTCACCTTTCACTGACCTTTACTCTGACCTCTAAGTTTCTGCAGCAGCTCCTCACTTTTAGCTTCCTTACGTTGCACAGTCGCGCACGTCGACCTCCTCCAGAAGCGATTCGCGTTGCACAGAAAATCGTTTGAATATCCTTTGGAGAGATTAGTTCAGTAATGGGATGGGACCCTGTTGAACTCGAGAGAAGTGAGTGCGGCCGCAGTGAGGGACAGACATCGAAATAATAGAAAATAAACTCTCTGCACTTTGCTTATTTTATATGTGTAGACAAGTTTGACTAAAATGAACATAGTGCTTCACTATGGAGATTGTGCTCAGTAATCCAAAAACTTGACAGCTTTTTATCAAACTGTAAAACAATATTTTGATAAACAGCTGTATTTTATGGTTAATTAATTCATGCCTAAATTAATTAAAAACAACCTTATTCAATATTGCTTAACTGAAATACTGTTGTGCAAAGATGAGCGGGTTGTTTCATCATCTTATTTTACAGTAAGTAGGTAAACAAGCCTTTGTTATTTTAATGGATAAATATTTTGTTTCTGCGCCTTTAAAGCTGCTGTAACCTTAGCAAATATATATATATATAGATATGTATATATATCTATATATATATATATATATATTTGTTGAAACTATCACCATGTCATGACAGTGTAACATGAGACAAATGATCAGTGAAAAGACCAAGTCCTTCTGTGTTCATCCAGTGCTAACTAGAAACAACCAATCAGAGCCAGTGGGCGGGTTTCAGTGCTGACAATCAGGCCGGTGTGCGCTACCCTCTCCCTCCCTCGCTTGTTGCTGTGACACAGCTTCTCCCGTTAAGCCATCTGAGTGAAGTCGGCAATATTGTGCTAGTTATCAGTATTGGACCAAAGAAAGCAAGGCAGTTGCAAGCCTTTAAATTTTGACACTTTTTATGGGTCAAATAGACTCAAGAAGCTGCAACAGCAGCTGTGGGGGAGGGGCTGGGGGGTTGATAAAAAAAACAAAACATAATTATGATGTGAAATCAGACAAAAGAAATATTTTTTCACATTTTTTAAAACAAAAACTGTATGTCAAACATGTTTATTTTTCATTAAGTTTAATAACTCAGTGGGTAAAATGTACAAGAATTTTACTCATGTAAGAATAGCGATATTCCATAATAAGTATATTCAGGTAAAATTAAAAAGTACGGTGAGTTAAAAATGCTCCTTAAATGAAATGTTTTCCAAAGCGTTACTGCAGTAAATGTAACTGTAACCAGCTCTGATTTTTCAATAAGACATTTTTCAGCTTTGGCTGTGAATTCATTCATTCAGCCGTCTGAAGCGACCTCTTCAGAGTTTGTTTCTGCATTTTGTTTCCTCCTCTGTCCTACTGGCTCGATGGATGTCTTCATGGCCATTCTGCGGTTTTTCCACTGATTGGGTAGCCAGAGAATAAAATTGGCTCTTAACTGTACCTCGGTGCCGAGCAGCGCCCTAATCCCGCCGCCGCCGGGCCGCCGGGCTCCGCTGTTCTCCCTCAGCTCCTCCGTATGCTTCGATACGGATCTGATCCCCTGCACAATTTCATGCCTGCTTTGCCCTCTTCTCCTGCAGCAAAGCATCAATTACCCTCATAAAACAAATTCTGCCCCCCTTCAGAAGCTTCAGCCACACGCAGCACCTTCACAACACACACACACACACACACACACTTCACGCTGTAGCTGAAAAACCACGACTTTGAGCTCAAAATCACAAACATAAAGGTTTAAAAGCATCAACTTTGAGTGTGACAGCTACACAAGCAAACTTGGAAATAAAACCATGTTTATATTTTACTTTTATTTTATGACTGTTGTTTTTCTGTAACCTATTTTGGAGTTCAGCTTGAAACTCCGCAAACAATTTTAATTAGTAATTCGATTTTAATCTTGCTCATAATTCTAAAAATTACATCTTTGACAAAAAGTATTAAAATTGCTCTGCCACATTCTGCTTTACAGTAAGAATAGCACATTTTATTAACGTTTAAAACGCTTTTTAAGACACTAAAAGGTGCAACACAGCAATAAAGATTAAAAACAATATCAATCAAACTTAGTGTATACCCAGGTAAAACAGTGAAGTCATCACGATTCTTTCTATGATCAATTGACTCCAGTTCATACACAGTATATATATGTTGTTTTTCATTCCTTCCAGGTCCGTTTGGAGCTGCTTTGGTTCGGTTCCACCAGGAATCTGGAAATACATTTCAGGCGTCATGAGATGATTTATGAGAGACTACAGAAAAGCAAACAATTGTGTTAGACAAATGCACTCCTGAGTTGTTTCTCTGCGATTCGTGAATGTCTCGGCGTTCTTGTGGGTCTCTGGCGGAACCAGCAGAAATTTAAGAAATCTTGCCGTGGCTTTCAGCAACAGCTGTTTCCCTGCACCAGACGTTTCATGAGCTTATTATTTGTTCCACTGTGCAGAATCCTAATCAGAAGCAGTGAAGTTAAAAAAAAAAGAAGCATTATTTTATTTTTCTGAGGGAATGACTGCAAAAAACAGAAGACATTCTGTTTCCTCAGCTAGAAGCATATTGCAAATGTGTTTATTGTGGATGTACATATATTGATTCTTCTTCTGGGGAGGAGAAGGTGCTGGTAAACTGCACGAAGAGACAATTTCATTTCATTAATCATTGATTTGATGGAGCACTCACCTGTGAGAGAGAAACTCAAAATCATCCAGGATAATAAGCAACCAAAATGTTTGATTGCTGTGGAAAACAGCTGCAGAATCTGCTTTTACGCTCAGAAGAAGTGACTTTTATAAAGCCTCGGCTAAATCTGCTTCTCCTTTTTCCACTGATTATGCAGAAAACACAGCGGACAGCGCCCTTCCAGAAAGATGCACAAGAAGCAGCTCATTCCATATATGTCTCAAACATTTAAGTGTTTTCATATGATCTCAGTTGTTCCACCTACACACATGCGTGAGGCCCCTTAAGAACAAATAACAGGGTTTTTAATGATGTTTCAAATTTGGTAATAGCTGGGAAAATGACTTCCAAATGTTAATGGTTTGTGCTGCAATTAAGACACATATAGCAAAGGAAAGCTCAGTGCAAATTTTAATCCAAGTCCAAGTGCTCTAACTACTGAAGCTGATGCCCCATGTTGTGCGTAAGAATGACAAAGACTGAATTGTTATAGAAAAACATCCAATTCTTCACTGAGAAAACACAAGAGTCATTTCAGAAGGTCCTCAGCCTCCATCAGTGGAAGAGTGTAAAAAATAACTGACACACAGGAAGGTGTTTTATTGGGTCTTTACAGTCGCAGTATGCAACTTTTATAAAATTATTATTTTTTTTTTTTACATATTTGTTAAAAGTGCCACCATGTTGCAACAGTTTATCAGATAATCTGTGAGAAGATTATCTATCCCTGAGCTGCTAGATCTGAACAAATGCACCGCTCCTGACCAAAAACAACCAATTAGAGCCAGGAGGAGGGTCTTACTGCTGTTAATCAAACTTGTAAAAGTGCTGCTAAATGTGTTAACGGCAGAGGAACAACTGACCTTTACAGAAAAACCGTTTATCGCATGCTAACTAGACTGAGCATTCACAACAGGCTATGCTAGCTGCAGCATAGCACAGAGTGAGGGTGAGGAAGGGTAAGCAGCACCACATGAGATAGTGATTGACAGCGCTAAAACTCTCCTGCCACTGATTGGTTGTTTCTAGAGAGCACTGGGAGAAGGCAGAGGAAATATATTTTCCACAGATTATCTCTCATGCCATACTGTCACAACATAATGACAGTTTTAACAAATATGTAAAAAAAAATGTTTTATAAAAGTTACACACTGCAGCTTTAATGTCTCTTAAGAGAGAACAGGTCAGGAGGGTCGTGGCAACAGATATCTGTAATTTAAACTTAAGCTAAGGTAAACTTGTTTGGACTGGCTGCAAAATTACTTTTACGAGTATTTTTACCTCGCTGTACTTTTTACTTTTACTTGAGTAACTTTATTAGGAAGTATTTAGGAAGTATTGCTAAACTTACTTGAGTAACTTTTCTGAATAAAGAAAAAAACCCATCTCAACCAAAAACACAGAGGTTATTTCAAACTAATATTTATTTTGCCTGATTTTATTTAATTTTTTTTTTTTTATCAATTATTTTTATGTTTATCCTTAAAATACCAAAATTTCCACATAACTTTATATGTTTGACAATGTAATTTTTAAATATGAAGTGATTTATGTTTCCATCAGTTAGTACTTTCAGCCTTTCTTCCAAATACTTTTTACTCTTGAATAAATAACTTCCTGAATGGCTTCTTTGTACTTTTACTTGAGTTAAATTATTTTGAGGTTGTGTTACTCTTATTTGAGTAAACTTTTTGTATGTTTCACCTCTGATTGTCATATCCTAAAAACATGCATATGATTAATTACATTTTCAGGTGATCGCAGCAGGATGAACTTGTCGAGAGCGAGCTGGGTGGTAATTTTACACCTGGCTGCCCGGCTGATCTCTTATCGTCCCTCAGGCTTGCAGGTCGACGGCTCTGAACAGGCGACCGGTTCAATTCCCTCTGCAGGTTCTCACAGCAACGAGGCAAAGGCTCATCAGGATTCCCAAGCTGTCCATCTGGGAATAAGAGAAGGGAATTGGCTGCAAATCCTTAATTAATAAACTCTCCTCCTCTGCCGCCGTTCTGCACATGACCCTCTGATCAATAAGCCTCTCGTAGAAGCATTTCAGATTTACCTGCTAATATCCCGGGGTTAAGAGTCGGAGCTGGACTGGAGACGACAGCAGCCTCGATGGCGTTACCTCATTATTTATTGTTTTACATTCTGCGATGGTCACTGTCAGTCTGTGTCTCTGGGGTAACAAACAGGAGAAAATCTCCTCTCCATACCTGGGACAAGTCAAGGGCGGATCTGGTGGGAAACGCATGAGAGGCTCTTCATTTCAGCTGTAAAGGCTGCGATGTGTGATTGTCCAGATGGATTCACCGCTTCAAACATCAACTCCTCACACGCTTTGTAAAAGCGCCAAAACATTGTACGATATTTTCTAAATAAATTATTATTCTATTCAAATTTATTTATAGAATATAATTCACTAACTCCTAATTGTAAGAGGACATAGAAATAAAAACGCTTTTTGTTCATCCTATCCACTTTGAACAACTTACAATCTAAACCAAGAACCCACTGCACTGATCTCTATTGCAAACCTGCTGGTTATTATTTACCCGAAAATAATAATGTAACATATGTGCGATATTTCAAATTGGACAGTTAACATAGTATTTCAGTCTAGAGCTCCTGGGCATCAGCAGAAAACACAAATAAACATCCTCATTTAAATGAAATCCCTCATAGACAAACGGCGATAAATCCAAGGAAAGCTCTTGATAAATGAATAACATCTGTGTTTACATCCATTAAAAGACAACAGTAAATGGGTTGAAAAATTGGAGCGCTCTCACTGACTCGTGATGTGTACAGAAAAACTCGGATGTGATCCGACTGTCAACAGCCAGAGTTTGTCCACGGTTATCTGGAGATGAATAGTAAAATGGTGTAGCGGCGCTTCGGCCTCTCATGAAGATGAATGCAGATTTGAGAGCCCACTGGTGCAGAACCGCCGCCGTTGGTTTACAGAGACGTGGAAACAAGCGGGATGGTCAGCTGAGTCATCCTGCAATATGTTATCTAAAAGCTTTTCATGATGGTAGTGCAGAAACAACACAGACCATCAGAACTCTCTGCCCTTCATATTTGTTTTTTCTTTACCATTTCTCTTCAGAATCTGATTGTGAAGAAACAGTTTAAGGTTTTGCTGTTATTTTTCCTTTTTCTTAACGCTGCTGTACGGCCCAGTCTGAGCTACTTTAGGTTCCTGCTTAGCTTCAGCGAGGATTTGGAGGATTAGAGGAGCTGAAAGAAAAGAGAATTGTTTTCCCTCGAGAGTCAAGCTAATTTTAGTGAGTTATCCAAAGCAGACTTTAAGATAAATTAACTCTAACAAATTTTGTTCCAAAACATTCAGCCCTTTTGCATTTGTGTTTCTGACGGCCATGTTGGTTTTGGAAATATGTTGCAAAATATTTCTGTGTATATTTCCACAAAGTATTGACCAAGAGTGGGTTTATTACAAAGACGGGTAGAGTATCCAAAAAAGTAAAAGTACAAAGTAGCCGTCCAAGAAATAACTCGAGTATAAAGAAGTATTTGGTAGAAAGTACTGAGTAACTGATCAAAACATAAATTATTTAATATTTTAAAATTACATAATCAGACAGACTGAAATAAGAAATGTGGACATTTTGGTATTTTAAAGACCAAAATGAAAACAATTCACATAAATACCATAATTACAAAATAACATCCAAATCAGTTTATTCCAATATAAAACTTGAACAAAAGCTGCAGTTGTGTGTCTGTGTGGTGAATATTTGGCTAAAAAACTGTTTTGTTCTTAATTCAGTGGGTAGAAAATCCAGAAATATAACTCAAATAATAATAATAATACTTAATGATAAATTCACTCAAGTAAAAGTAAAAAGTGCAGAGTAGTAAAAATACTAAAAAATAGTAAAAGTACCTTTTTTTTTTTATTTACAAAAAGTTCCTCAAGTAAACATAACTGAATAATTGTACTCACTTCAAAATTATGCAAAATTTGCATAATTTAATAATAAAGTTGAGTAAATTTAACTGAAATGTGTTACTGGAATTTAACAGATCAGGTAGAAAAATATTTGTAAGGTTTTATCTTAACTTTTTTTGCCTGTTTTTCTCTTTATAACTTTACACCAGACGAGTCCAGCTGTTTGGTCAGTTCATTTTAATTGGTTGAAATAAGTGCTTTCTTGCTCTATTATCTTAATTGCTTGCACAATCTTCTGCAGGGAAGGCGATCAGGTCTCTGTGAGGATTTTTGCTCCAAAATTCACGGCAGTCCAAGACATGCTTGAGGCGACCCAGGCACAGGATTTTCTGATAAGCCCAGTCATTATTCTCGCTCAGTGGAGTTGAACTCAATTATCAAAACATCCGAGGAGGGATTTAAATTCAAGGTGTGCCTTTTGTTTTTGCCCCATCACCCAGTAAACCTGTTGCTGGTGCCGTCCTGCACACCTGCTGCCACGCTGCCGTCTCCACTAGCCACCTATGATGAAATGCGCCCTGCGCACTCAGCGACTCAGCTGCTGTAACATTCAAACTATCTGCTGCATCACAGCGTTTCTCAAGCTGCATGGGGATAATTGTGCATCAGCTTTTCCAGCTTTGATGTGATATTTTAGGAAAGCGTGCCAATCGTAGACGAGGTCTGTGTGTTTGTTTAACCGCTGCTGGTCGACTGCTGCTGCACTGCGTCAGGAGAAACCAGTATTCAGAGTGACATATTTACTCAATTAGGTGATCTGTTTGGGTTGAGAGCAGTGACACACACACTGTCACACCAGCACAGCATTAATCTGCTTTTTGATTCAGGACTTAATCTCCTGTCTGCCTCTCTGCTGGCAGGTCCTGCCTTCCAGCTTAGTAGTAACAAAGAGGCTGGAGATTCATGAAGAGGTTCAAACAGGCAGCATGTAACCTAAACCCTGTTTATCTTCACTGTAACCACGGTGACTGTCTGTGGACACACCTACAGATGAAACAACCTGTTAAAGGGGCCGTATTATGTGTTTTCTAGCCACATATTATCATTTCATATTATTTAGCCACATATTATCATAGCATCAATGTTGAAGTCAGATGCTATAAAAGGCCGTCAATATCAAATATGACTTAAAATAAATTTGACTTTGTAATTTAACACCTTGAAATTACAATCTCTTTAAGAATCTCCATCTTTAGGAAGTCATCACAACATCTCTCCTCTATTAACCACTTAATGTTTATAACAGATTTGTACTGATAAGTAGCTCATGTAATGATTTCAGCAGATGTGCAGTTGCACCAGGTTTGCTAATTGCTGCTGGCTAGTCTGAAGGAGCTGAGCTACGAGGAGGAGCTTCGTCCTCTAAGGCAGAGCTTGGTTCTCTTAAGCGTTTTGCATAACTGAATAGTTGCCATGGAGATGAAAAGAGAGTAACATTAAGACATGATGTGAAACTCAAAATTACATAATACTGACTCCTTAAAGATAGCTTTTTGTGGTTTTTATCTCACAAATCAAAATTTCCTCATATTTTTCTAGAATTTGACCTAATAAAGAATTTTGTTGCAGGGTTTTCTATGTAGTGTTGAAGTTTGTAGGAATTTCCATTTCTGGAAAAAGAAAACAGATTCAGGAACAACTTTTAATTTTCCTGCTCCATCTTTTAGAACAGAAAACTGTTCACAAATTCATATCACACCGAGCTAACTGCTAATATTGCGCAGTATAGTCTGGTGTTTTATACTGTCGGCACAAACCGTATCTCTGACCAGCTTCTCTACTTTCCGCTTTGTTACTGTCGGTTCTTCAGAGAAACGAGCTGCTAGCAGCGATGCTAATTAACGGTCATCCTGCTACAAAACTTATCGATCGTGTTCCTGTCGCTCCCCGTGATTAAACTCAGAATTACGATCATCTGAACTGAGCAGCTCTCTGATAGCAGACGCTAAATAGAAGCGATATCTGGTTGCAGGTGTCTTGTCTTTTGACAGGCTTTATTAAAGGAGCGCATTGGTTGTTTTTACGTCCATCATGGAGGAATTCTGGATAACGTGACGTCACGTGCAACAGGTCAATATTCCTGATAGGAAACAATTTAGGAAAGTTTTTTATTTTATTTTTGTGTTTCCCTTCAACGTTGCCAGTAGGAGCTACGTGTGTTAAAATGTAGAAAAGAGTAAGAATCCATCTCCATGGTAATGGGGAATATGCAGAAATCCGGCTGTTTTGTGTTCAGACGCCTTTGTTATCAGCCCATTAGACGAGTTTAGTTACTCTCTGCCGTTCTGCTCACAGATCCTCCTTCTGCTGCATCATTCATGCAGGTTGTGTGCAGAGGGCGTTGAAAGCCTGAACTCCAGAATCTACTGAAGAGGCGAAAGAAGACACCCAAGGTAATAAAAAAAAACAACAACAACAAAAAAAAGAACAAAAAACTAAACAACAGCAGTAGTGTATCAAGTCTGCAGCCTCATGGGAGCAGTGGACCATATTCTGCTACTGATAGCTTGACAAATGATATCAACCGCAAGAGCTATTGTTATGACAGCGGGGGAAGATGGTATCAAACTGCAGCAATATCCACAAGCCAACTAACATACTGTGAATAGAAGCAAACACAAATGAAGGTGTCAGTTTTTTCTTTTCTTTAAAACTGCATTAGACAGATTAAAAAAACCCTACCAAGTTAGGGTTTTTTTAATTGTTTAAATACGTATTTATTGTTGAAGTGCTGCAAGGTTGCCACTAGGTGTCTCACTCCATGGCTGTGCTCGTCCTACACACACGTACACACGCAGTCACATGCAGTGTGCACATGGTGTGTTTAATATGACCAGCCTAGTGACTATCCACATGTGCTTCGGTCTCCTCTGGGAGGACAGGAAGGCATCTGCCTCTCTCTGTCAGGCACATTTCTGGGAAAATGGCCTGAATTCGCAGCTCGGCAGGAGGCGGAGAGAAAAAAACAAACAAATATTGAGCAGAACAAAAAAATGACAATCATTTATGTGGTTATATCCGTGCATCCTAATTATCATTGTATATTACCGATTCTTGTAATACTGCTTATCCCTACATGCTTGAGGTGATGCGGTAATAACACTGATAACAATGAGGATTTATGCAATACTTTTCTAAGCCAGGGATAAAATAACCACATAAACAATCCATTAGCTGTAATAAGGGGAGATTTAAATTGCAGGCTTCATTAGGTGCTCAGAAGGAGCTTCCCCAACAGGAGCAAAGCTCAGGGTTTCACCTGCTTGGTTAGCTCTTCTATCTGTAGATTTATTTTAATGTTGCAGACATCATTCAGACCGGGAAAAATCACAGAGCATAGGACCAGACAGTGGTTTTTTTACTCAACTTATAGTTCATTTTGCAGTGTCCTGAAAAAGTACTTTACCCGTATTGTAACATTTCATCATGTTGAGTTATTGATGCTCTATGTGGTAGTCATACAGTGAGGTGGAAAGGAAAAAAGAAGCATCATTTCTGCGAAATGAAAATCTGAAAAATGTGGTTTGTATTTATAATTAGACTGTTTTGTTTTTAAAATAGAATTGTTCTGTGGGCTGTAAATTGACCTCGAGTCTCACTTTGGACAACCCAGATCTACACAATCTGGATTTGTCCAGTAAATTTGTCTCTTCCTTCAACATTTTGAACTCAGTTTGAAAAATCTCTGTGTTTGTTTGTCATAAAGTGACTCAGTTTGAAGCTGCAGAACTTAACTTGTGTTATCGGTTAATTCCTTCATTAAAAGCTTATCACCAGCCTTAATGCCAATTAAAATTGACTCTAATTTAATGGCGGGGGGGAGGGCTTGTCTGTGCGCTCCTCCCTCCACAGTAACTGGAGACGTTTAGGCCGTGTTCAGACGGAACCACCTGCTCAAATGATCAAACCACTGAAGGCGGCACAGGCCTGTTAGTTTTGTCTCTTTAGTACCGACACTGTTTAACGCTTTATACGATGGCACTTCGTATCGCTCTCGCCGCAAAACTGTTGAAGGATAATTTAATGTCAGCGTGGCACTGTGAGGCAGCTCGTACTTCATTTTCTCCTCAGTGTAACATTGCTCTCAACTACTGAAACATTTTCTCAGACACGTCCCGCCAGACGGTGGAACAGAAGTCAAAGGTTAAATTGGAGGAAGAGCCGACAATCACTGCGAATGCGGCAAGTTTTACATGCTCCACTTCACTGAGTAGGACACATGGAGGTCCCAGCGTTTCCTGAACGTGGCTGAGGATTTCTTCACTGAATTCACCCCCAAAAAGATCCCACATAGAGATAGATTCACTTGAGGACGTAGCTGCACACAAACGCGTCCATCGTATGTGGTCTGCAGAGGAAACTTTAGCAAACAGAGTCAGGGTCACACTGAACACTTCTGTGTGAATCACAATTAGATGTTATTGACAGATCTGCTTTATGCAGATGAAGCAGATGGCTCATGGGCAGTGAGAGGAGAGGTGGTGGATGTTGCACGGTGATGAGCTGCAGTTCTTGTTTTGCAGCAGCTGGCTGACAAATAATGTGTCAGCAAAGTCAGGTGGACAATATTGGTGGGAAAAGGTTTGGACCGAAGATGAAAACATCTGAAATTACATCATGAACCTGCAGTGTTTAACTCTCACTTGCATTTTAAGAAGCAAATATGATGTCCTTACATCTTTTTCTTTCCAGTTGTTTACTATTCCTAATTTATTTTCTCATACTGAGACATATGTACATCTGAAAGGAGTCGTTTGGAGACCTAATGAACCGACACCCTAACCAAGAGCTTAAAAGTTCAGTCTGCACCTGGAAAGATTAATCTTGTGGCCTACTTCATGTTGCTAGACAGGTTCTGTTTAGGAGCTTTTAAAAAGTAGAAGTGAAATTGAACCAAAATACAGTATGTGAGTGTAATGATGATTAATTTTCAATTTGTCTTGTTGCAAACACCGTATGTTCATTATTGATGAACAGCTGGATCACAACTAAACAATCCCAAAGAGAAAAATATTCTAAACTTGCTGTTTACTTGAAATTGTTTTTGAGTAGAAAATGGTAAAGTTTTTAATTTGACCTCCACATCTAGAGGACACTGCAAAAGCACAAAATCTTACCAAGTATTTTTGTCTAGTTTCTAGTGCAAATATCTTAGTTCACTTGAAATAAGACAAAATTAATGTATAAGTAACTTTTTGGGAAGATAAAGGAGTTTAAGTAAGAAATTACTTAATTCTGTTGAAAAACGTAGCATTTCCATTGACAGATTATTTCACTGTCTTGTTATGAGGGAAATAATCTGCCAGTGAAACTAGAACTTTTTCATCAATATTAAGAAATTGTTGACTTAAAACAGGCTCTTATATCTTGCTGAAATAATACTTGTAAGTTAGTTTTGTCTTATCTCAAGTTTCCTAAGACATTTGCATTAGAAACGTGACAAATATTACTTGGTAGATTTTGTGTTTTTGCAGTGTAGGTCTAACTAGTACCTGCTAATAGAGCTCAAACACAACGTTATTCCAAAGAATAAAAACGCTTTGAGTTATATCATCCAGCTTCAGTTCACCAATCGTTTTTTTTTAAATGGTCTTTTGTAACGATTTAAGGTCATATGCTAAGCAAAACGTGCTCCTTCACCTTCCCTCTCTGTGTGGCTCTGATATCTCTTTCCTCTCCTCCATTTTCACTCTGTATCCTTTTCAATCCCGGCTTTGATGTATGCATGAGGGAGGATTTCCTGAAGCCCAGAGAGGGCCATTACCCAGGGCCCATTAGGCCTCTAGTAGAGCATGTCAATGACTGCTTGGTCTTGTTCTGTTTTCAAATCTCCCCGCCACCCCAACCACCAACATGTCTGTGTGAGGAGGTAAGAGAGAAGATAAAATCCTGTTTTTAATGCATACAAGTCTATCTATTCAGTTGTTAAAGGATGAGTACACAGTTCAGTGTTATTACGTAACGTTTGTAGTATTGTGGTTTTTCACGTGAGGATGCCGGGTCGTTATTTAATGGTGTTGTTCTCCCATGCAGACAAAGATCGAGGGCAGTGAGTCATCATCATCAGAATGAAACGCTCTGACATTTGAGCATGAAAGAAGTCCCAGAATGCCTTGTGGATCAGCATCTCTGGCTTTGGTTTGTGTTTTACAGGAGTAACCGGATGCAGGCACAGGAGAGCCTTTTCCCATTGATTCCTTTAAAAAGTTTTTAGGTCAAGCGATGAACGAGACAAATGGGAATAAATTTAAATTTAATTTAAATTATGTACTTTAAATTGTGAGTATTATTGAGCGCGGCCTTGCTTATCTGATGAGTGGATGATGATGATTTCTAGGACGAAGAGAGGGGGAATGTGATAAAAAAGGCAGCTAAGCTTGGCTGGTTGGAAGTCTTTAAGGTTTCCTCATGAAGCACAAATGCTTTTTGACTTTCTGCAGCTGTTAAAAACTCGCCGCCCTTAACGAAAAGGTGCGACAAGTATGTCAAGTACCTGTTTTGCAGAGAGCTCTTGATGACGTTTGTTGAAGAGTTTGAGTCTCTTAGGAGCATCTTGTCTGCAATTTGTGGTGAATTTGATGCATCAGATTTGGTGCAGTGATGGTTTGATGGTTTGTCTGGGTCAACATCTTCCTTGGTGATGGTGGAGGGTTCTGTGCAACACCTTACACATATGGCTTTCCTGTGAGATCATGGAAAAACAGATGAACGTGTTCAGGTGTGAAATGTGCACATCATGCCCATAACTGTTGCCAAAGACCTTGTGAAGATCCTGGCTGAAGCTGCTAAGAGTCTCATTCTTGGCAGTGAAATAAGTTCGGTAAAAAGCCATAAAAATAAAAATTCAGATAAGAGTTTAATGAACAGAAGGACAAAAAAAGCTTAAAAGTCAATCAATTGACTTGGTAGTGAAAAGTACAAAGTATTTTTGTACTTTTCACTTTTACTGTGTTTTCCGAAGCAATTGAGACACAAACTAAAGTATAAAAAATGAGCAAAATGTGTGTTTTGCATGATATGTCCCCTTTAAAATGAAACTGAAAATAAATCCTGGCATTAAAAAAAATGTGATTGTAACTGAAAATATTAAGATGGACTCTGAAATAAATGTATTTAAACAAATTAGAACAAAACATTTATTGACCAGCTAAAGCAGCAAGACACGGTAAAGCATCCACTGTTTTCCTCTCTAATCCCAAATATTGAACCTTTATATCATGTAAAGCATTTGTTTTTCCTGTCTGAACATCAGCATAGGGCAGAGAGAAACAAAGCAAGAGGTCAGGCAGAGAAAAAAAGATGGATAAGGTGGAAGAAATGTGAGATAAGCAGCCAGCGCAGCTGTGTTTCTGTGGGGCGTGTAGCTTTACTCGTGACTTCCCTGCGGCCCGCAGACAAGGAAACAAGGTGTGATTAATTCTTCCCCAGCCTGCTTGACCTCCGTCTGGGTGAGCGTTCCCCAGAAAGGAGGCTGCAGCCTGACGCAGCACAGCCTGGCCTGTCTGCTTTCACTCCTTGGATCAATAACAGGCTGGCAGGTCAAGCTCTTCATGAGAAACTGCACCGGCCAACGTGAAAGACAACTACACTGTAAAACGTTTGGAGGTGGTTTAACTTGAAAGTGTAAGTTCACCTGCTGCTGTTCAAATGCAATTTAAGTCAACAAGAAATTAAAGTTAGTGAAGTTGATTTAACAAGAGGTAAGTTTTCTAAACATTGTTTTTAAGTTCATTAATCTTGAATTGTGAGTTTTAACTTAATGCTGCATTTTAAACCAAATTATTTCACAATATGCAACAAAAAATGGCTCTCTCCTAAAAAAAGAGCCACATTTCTCTATTATTTTCACTCACAATATCAAGTTAAAATAACTACTTATTTTACTTGTTTCAAGTTTAAGAATTTAAATTTGAAACATTTAAAATCTTGTTTCAAATTTCATGAACAAAAGTTTTGATCTGATAATGAATTTTATTAAACATCACAATAGATTCTGCTAGAAACATTTAGTGTGAACAGGATGTTATCCTCAAGGTTTAAAATAAACATTTGCCTTAATGACAGGAATCAGATCGATGTAACTCACTTCCATCTCAGGATGCAAAAACAAGCTGCTAAGCATTCTGGGAAATAGCACACCTGCATTTTTCTTCAGTTTTTTAAGTGCTAACATAAAAACTCTTGGAGGTTTGACAAGATTAATAAAAAGTCAACATAATTTACTACTGTAAGTTTATCTTTCACAAACTCACATGTAGGTTCAAAATCTAAAACTCACTAAATTATTTGACTTAAAGAGTAGAAGACAGTAAACACAACTAAACACATGTTTTACAGTGTACCCACTCAGACGGATCTCTGGGTTTCCACTGAGTGGATCTCTGAATGGGTCGGATCAATCAGCTGAGATGGAGAGTGGATTCCCTAAAGCGTCACCAGGATCCAGGTCTCAGTTTGACACTCACCTCTGAGCGCTCCACAGTCCCACACAGTGGGTGGTAACTAGATACATTTACTCAGTTACTTCTGGAAAAAAATTACTTTTAGGACTATTTTATATGAGCTATGTTCACTTGAGTAACTTTATTATAAAGTATCGCTGCTCTTACCTGAGTAAAATGTCTGGATACTTTCCCCACAATGACTTCACCGAATGAACAAACGTTTCAACCAAACATTCGGACACAGACACTGCAGTTTTTGCAGTTTTGTATTGAAAACTTATAAAGTTGTAAAAGAAAAAAGCGATCCAACTCCACCTCTATAAGTTTGCAGAGTATTTTGCCTGATTTTATTTAGTAATTATGGTATTTATGTGAATTATTTTCATTTTAGTCTTTAAAATTTCCACAGACATTTAAATCTTGGTCCGTCTGATGATGTAATTTTTAAATATTAAATGTTTGTTTTGATCGGTTACTTTCTTGAGCAGACTTTTTACCAAAGATATGTTAAAGTAGTTGCCTGAATTCAGTTTTTGGGTGAGCTACCCGCCTCTGCCTGTATCGTTGTTGGGATTATTACGGCTCTCAACCCCCTGGTGTTTTGTTTGCATGGCTTGAAAAAAAAAGAAACTCTGAATCCCTCTTTAAATAAGACAAAACTACTTATTCGCAGCTAAATTGGAGCCTAATTATCTTTGTCGCAGCTGCAGGTAAATTTAGATAAAAGTTTGCCCTGTGCAAATTTGAGAACAAAAAGAGGAAGAGAACAATGGGTGTGACTCAGCAGAAAAATTAAGTGTGAGTCAACCTCACTGGAGGCTCCATCGCTCAACCAGCGTGTGCTTGCTGCCATCATTTATGTGATAGGAAGGTGATGGGAAGTAACAGAGTGTAAATTAATGTGTGAAAGAAGCCATCAATTAGGGCTATTTCCCTCAGCTTAGGAAGCTAATATAAATCAAAACAAAACTCTGTCCTGTCTCTTGCCACATTTGTCTGGAGGGAAAGTCTTGCACAATATATCTCCAAACTTCGCAGCTTTCAGGAATTGAAGATTTTATTTGGCCCCGTGGCCCCGGGAGAGAACGCACACAGATTTGTTTTGACTGAACGACTCATGACATCGAGGTGCATATCTCACCGAGGTAGGTTTCCCCGTCCCCACGCAGGCCCCGGGCCCCACAGCGCTTCTCCACCGAAACAGCTTCTTCTTCTGGTGTCACTGAGGACAGAAACGCTGTGCAGCAACCCTGCTGACTGCTGCGTGGCTTTCTGTTGCACCTGCGTTGTCCCTCCTTGCTGACTGACCGAGTTAAGGGCGACACAGCCACAGGGCCGCTGCCTCTCTGCTGCCGCCGTACGCGCTGCGAGATGAGACTCCTCCAGTCGACCCTGAGGGAGGGGCTCATGCCTTTCAGTCCACAGCTTTTACAGGAGGACAGCTGGAAAATAAAAAAGGAAACCTAAGTTATTTTTAGCCTCATATTGTATTCATATGCAAAAAAAACAACAAAAAAATGTTGATTCTGACTGGTGGATGCTCCTACTAGCACAACATTGGATCAGGTATTTATTTACTTTTCTTCATTGACAGTATTAATTGCAGTTTACGCCATGATTAAGTTGGACAATTTGGATATTTTAAAATGGAAATAAAAGTCAAACACAACCAAAACCATAAATGAATTGGATTGCGAAGTCTCCATAAACAAAAGTCCTCTTTAAAAAATATCAATCATGATGTAAAAAATATCAATTAATATCAATTAATTTATTTATTGCTTCTTGTGACAAGATTATGAAAGATTTTATGTATTTATGAGTTCAAATCTGTTAAGTCAGGCATGTTTATATTTTCGCTCTCATCCTCTGACCCCTCATGATTTGGAGTGTGAGTGTGTGTGTGTGTGTGTGTGTGTGTGTGTGTGTGTGTGTGTGGGTGTTGACCTCCACTTTCAGTGACAGGTGGGCGTTCCCGATGCAGCTGGTTGCTCTCAGGTGTGGGAGCCTGAGTTCATAAGCAGCTGTGTGACGACCACTCTGTACTGGTCAATCTGTACTGGTGGAATCAAACCAAACATTCAGGCTCCATGTTGTTTTCTGTGTTTCTTTATTAATACTTTACCAGAGTTAATTCAGTTTATCTATATTGCACCAATTCACAAAAGTTACATCTCAAGGCACTTTGCAAGCAATTTATTTCAATTCAGTCACACATATTAGTTATCAAACTGTGCAATATGCTCAGTGTATTATTGTTAAATTAGTTAAAAGTTTGTCTCCTGGACGAGCATGTAGCGATGGTAGACAAAAACTGCTACGACTGACTCTGGGTTTGAGATGCCAGAGCAGATACACAAAAAAGAAACAGATGAACTGATGTAGGAGAACAACCTACGTTAATGAATAGTAAAGAGTTATTAGCGGGAGAGGGTTAATGTTTTGTTGTTCGCAGCAATATCTCAGCCCATGTCCTCCTCCAGGAAGGGAAGCAAAACGCCAAACCACATGTAGCTTTTATGCAAAGAAAAAATTAGAGAAAATATAAACCTTGCAAACATAACAGTAAATAATGGAAGTAGTAGAAGAAGAAAGGGAAGCACTGATTGCAGTTTTCTGGCCAATTACCGATCCTTAAGCAGTCTGACCTGCCGATTCCGATTTTTATCTGATACCAATTTTTTTTTTGGGCTGAAATGTTGCTACATATGGCAAGAAAGTTACTGAATTGGCACCAGTGGAGCGACTATTGCACAGACATGAACTGATGGGTCAGTCAAACCTCTAGAGAGAGCAGAAGAGGACAGTGGCTGGTTGATGAGATCAGATCGGCTTCATGTTTAAGTGTCGGCTGATCACAGATATGAAGAAAATCGGTGATCATATCGAACCACATTCTCACTTTCTGAAACCTTCTTCTTTCTGCTTCATCCACATCTCCAGTGTCCACAAAACCAACACCAGAGTTTCCATATTTCCCTGTCAGAAGCTCAGCATCAGGTCATCATCTGCAGCTGCTGTTACCTGTGAGTTCCTCTCCCACACGTCACCTGTCAACAAGCAGGTGACGTATCTTCTCTGGATCAACAACTTCACTTATCTCTGAACCAACAGGATGTTCCACCTCTGCGCTGTTACCTCTCCTCAAACCCATGAGCCGGCTCTGATCTCATTCTCAGAACATTTCCCCCATTATTCCTGCCGCTCCGCTAACATCTCTTCCTCTCACCCTGTCAGACCAACTGACCTTGCCAAAACAGATTCCGGTTACTTTTTTAATAAATGTCAAAACCTTACTACGCTCTCACAGTGGCTTCTGCATCTGGGTCAAATAACTAACCTTGACAATGATGAGAAGAAATTGGTGGATGCAACAGACACAGGAAATAAAAGATGCTCTGATTGGGGAACAAACTTTAACATTTGGCCTGGATGAGGAACACAACGTGTCGCTGCACACGACCCTGAACGGGCCATCCTCACCATAAAACATGATGGTTTGAGATTGGAGCAAGGTTCACAATTTCAATCAAAGCATAAAAGAATGGTCCAGTCAAAGTCCAGACCTAAATCCAGTCTATCCAGATGGACAAAGCTGGTCCAGACATATCTTAAAAGACTTGAAGGTGCAACTCTGGTGAAAGCTCCTTCAAATAACTTCCACAGTTCAAGGGTGTTGTGTACAAACCCTTGGGAAACTTTTTAATGTTTCATTGCAAAAATGTTGAAAATATTTTTCCCTTATGGATAATTTTCTCCTGCTCTATGCTGTATTTGTGTAGTAAAATGACAAAATGTGAACTATAGGCCAAATTTTATTGGACGATAAATCTTCCCAGAAGTTAAACGATAAACAATAAACTCGTTGTTTTGAGATTATTTTCAAGTAAAGGCTTAAGAACATATTCTCAAAGACGAATCAACTTTAAATTCTAATGAATATTTAACACAAGACACTGTAAATATATAAAACAAATAAATAAAATGAATTATGATGTCTATGTAAATAAACTTATCCTTCAAAAAAACGGGCTTGTTGAAACCAAAACATCAGACTGAAGACTTTGGTCATCTAGTTTTAAGGTAGAAAGAGAAAAATCTTGGAAATGGAAATGGATTTGTTTTATTTATCATGAAGTGACTTATTGCGTATTGTGACTATTGGCACTGTAAACATGTTTGGATTGAACTGCGCTCATCTGTTCAACACAAATCTCCTCCGCCCAAATAGCTTTCAAGAGAACGAAACATCCGCATTCAGCTCCAAAATAACGTTATTAATTCCTTTCGCATCCATTCAAACTCGTTCACTGGACCAGATGCGACAATAAGTAGAACAAATGTAGTTGCGGATCAGCCTGTGATTGCTGAATGTTTACACTCCAGTTAATACAACGGGCCCCTCCAGAGTCGAGCCTCTAATTAGCAGAATAAAGCCTTGATTTCTGCTTCTAATCCAGAGTTTGTGAAGAAGACGGCGGCACAGGGGGAGGAAGAGGAGGAGGAGGAGGAGGCCATCAGGAGGAGGTGGCCTGATGCGCGCCCCCGTCTAGCGCGCAGGAACGGGCCGCTTGGTGAAGGAGGAAGGACCTCTGATGTGCCAAAAGATGAATCAAGTGAGCCAGAGGGTGAAACACAGGAAGTTAGACCTACAAAATAAAATATTAACCGCATTAAAAAAAAAAAAAAACTGAGGTCAAAGCTGAGTCAACAAAAGAGGCAAGTCTCAAACTCGCTTTGCGCATTTAATGTCGTAAAATAAGTGAGGAGTCAAATTTAACAAAAATCATAATTTAGAGAAGAGGAGTAAGTTGTTTACAAAACATTCTCAGGGGAAAACGGTGCGCAATGGGGTGCGCGCAGCCAGTGCGACGTTTTTCACCAGAAACCACAAACGGTTTTATTTTGAAAGCGTAATGGGGAACAGTGGCGTCGCTTTGAGCTTCACCTTGTATGGCTGTTGTTACACTGGAGACGACGGAGGAGAAAAAAAGGGAGCGAATGTGCGCTTTAGCTGGGAGAGAGAGAGGGAGAGAGAGAGAGAGGGGAGGGAGGACAGCGAGTGCGCGAACAGGCAGCAGCCAGGCGGGCACATCAGCAACAGCGGCTGAGCATCTTTCCCCCGATCCTCGCCTCCTGACTCTGTTTCTATCATCATTTATTTTGGTGCCAAATTTCTGCGTGGCGTGTGCGCCTCCGGTGGAGCCCCTCGCAGCGCGGGGCTGAAGTGTCCAGAAGCGTCCGGCGACCGTTCACCTCCTGCCGCTCACTTTCCTTCGGAGCTCGGTTTATTCTTAGCTCAGCTGCAAGAGACGCACACACACACACGCACACACACGCAGAGAGAGAGAGAGAGTGGGAGACTGTCCTTCCGGTACTCTCTCTTATTTCTCCCAGTTTCGTGAATATTTAATGGAAAATGGCGATCTGCGCGCAGTCGATCGGCGTTTTCTGCCTCTTCGTCGTACAAACTGTACTTATTATATGCGTCTCCACACCGACAGCCGGGACCCACCACTTCCCACAGCACTACACGTAAGTACTAAGCTCTGTTTAGGTGTAAGGGTAGGAGGGGAGAAGGAGGGCTGAAGTAGGACAGGTGGCCCCCAACAAGGCTGTGTGCGCAGTTTACCTCGCAGGATCTGATGTTTCCTGATGCTCCTTGTGATGCAGCGAGATCAACATCAGTCCCCACGCATCTTGTTTTCTAGAGACATCTAATACCGATGCTGAGGATCATTGTAAATACGGCATCGTGGTGCACAGACACGTGCTGGAGGCGGATTTTGAGAAACATTAATAAGGGAATGAAATGGAAAATGGAAATTTGTTTGGCTGTCTGTGCATGTGGGAGAACATCCGATCTAAGCTTTAAAGTCCTCCGGACAACACACACGCGCGCGCACGCACACACATAGTGGGAATAATGGAGTGTAAGTAGAAGCTGACGTTTTAATCTTATTCTATACCAGAAACTCAACATGCATGGATTTTATGCAGGCGCTCTTGTAAGGCCAGATGTTCATGAAGATGATGGTTTGTGCAGATTTGCTGTCAGTAAAACCTGAAACTGAAGCAGGAAAACTGAAGCTTGACTTTTGCAGCGCACCTGTTGGGAAACAGTTCCGACAACTGAGCTAAACTGAGCCAACTGAGAAAATGAAGGGTGAACATTGGTTAAATAAAGGATGATCTAATTACAACATTTCTAAGGTGGCAACACATCTGTTTTTTCTTAAATTTATTTATCCCTTTTTGCTCAATAAAAAACCCTTAAAGTGCATCAGCTGCTGAACTCTGGAGGACAAAGTGTTTATTTCTGATGTCATTGTGTACATCCTTTGCCTCAAAGGAAGAGAAATAAAAATATATTTTAGTGACTCCTGATGCGTCCAGCTGGATTATCTGGTGAAAATCTCCAGGGGTTTGTTAGTTTGATGTCCAAGGTGACTTTCAGTGCAACTGCCATTGACTGAGATTAGCTGGATCCCTGACTTGATTCTTTAAGCCCAATGAAAAAAGGTGGCGCAGGAAATTTATGTCATTCAATTGTTGCTTGAAGAGCTGAGTTGATTCCCTTTTTTCTTTTTTACATTTTTTTTTCTTATTTCTCCGTCCCTTCAGGTCTGAGGTGCCCTTGTTTAAGTCTGTATTATATTCAGCTCCCTCTCGGGGTTTTAAACTGGGTTTTGGGTCACCCACATTACCAGAATTTGCTACATAATTGAAGCATGTGTGTCTTTGTATGCAGCTTCTGAGCCAACCTATCTGAGTTTTTTTAAAAAAAAAATGTTTTGAAGACTAACTTAGTTTCCCAGCAGCGCTCACATTTTCTGAAAGCTCAAATTGCATGGTGGTAAAGCTTCAGTATATACTTTAGTGTGTTTCTAGCAGAGGGAGGAGTAGTTTCCATATGTTTAAATGAAGTGGAGAAATCGGTTCTGATAGCAGTTTTTCCTCCCCAGAAAGTAAATCTTTCCAATGATGGTAAAATATCAACAGCAATCTTGTCAAAATGTTATTTCCACACATCAAAAAAATAGTCAACCTCCTGCCCTAATAGATGTTTGAGTGTGGCAGTGCGAGTGATGAGATCCATCGCAGCAGAATGGACACAGTGATAGCATGTTGGCGGCACACAGGTCTCCCATCCGAACTCATTTCATCACATTTTCTGCTTTTCCGTAATGTTGGGCCGGGCATAAATCAGCATGCGTTGGAAAAAAACCATCAAAAACAACGCAGGGGAACAAATGGCAGCGTTTCTACGACTGCATCACAGAAAGAGGCAGAGAGCACGCGGTCGGCTTTAATGTGCTGAACCATGAAAACTTCTTTGTTTTAAAAAAAGATATCGCAGCTTTCATTACACCCGAGGTCTAAAGGCGTGCGTTTGGCATCAGGCCCCAGTAGTGCATATAATTTCCTAAATAACCGTGTCCTGATATCTCAGTAGCTGGAGTTCTGCACATCTGAGACGAGAGAATGTGTTTCTCATTCGATTTAGTCCAGTAAAACTCAGAAGTCATGATAAAGTAGTTTGGAAAAAGAACATTTTAACAGATATTACTTGACTGCTTATTTCCCCCGGCGGTTCAGATGTCAGAGATGCAGCAATCGAGCTTTTCCCAACCAATATGGATCTTAACTTCTTCTGATATTTTCATCCAAGAATTAAAAGAGAAAAATAAAGTGTGGCAGGCTTATTATTTTTATTTTTTATTGAGGTGCAGGTTCTGAATCCAAATGTGCCTTTAACCTTTATAGGAATGTATTTTATTTAACTATAACACGTCTATTGAAGTCATTGGCAGAAAATACATTTTTAGTGAACAGAAAAAACAGATCTTTAAATCATTTATAAAACTCAAATCAACTGATTGATTTGTGCATTTATTTCTGTTTATTCTTTTTTACCACATGAGAGAACATTTGGACATAGCTCCAATTTTTATTAGCTTGATTAGTTTGATTTCTGGTTTAAATTTAATTTCAGTGCTTTTAATGTAACACCCCCTTTGTGTTGAGATTATTATTGATCATTTTACTAATTTTTTGCTCTTTTTGGGCTTCTGGGTAGCATTGAAGATGAATATAGTGCCTGTCTGTTTTTCTAGCTAGCTAGCCAGCTAGCTATTTCTAAATGTAAACTTTTCTATATTGCCACTGAGTTTTCAGTTTTCTTTAAAGTCTGACCTGCTGATTTCCATTTTGACCAATTCCAGGGTTTCACTTTATAGATTATAGCACAAAAAAATGATGTGCAGCTTCTATGATAGATGTATGAGTTTTGAATCCAGTGGAAAGTTAAATAATTACTCTCATCATTCCTTATAAAGTTCATTATAACGGATATTTCCTTTCCTCTGTCGCCACGTGCTTGTTCAAGAGGATTACTCAGAAACCTTTTTATAAATCGGCAGAGTAAACTCAACTTGACTGAATTAATTTATTTCTTTGGTTATATTTGAATATAAATCATGGATGCTATTGAATTCAACTGAGCAAATATCACGCTATATTGGTTCTGTTTTTATATTTAGTGCCTTATTCATAAATTTATTTTGAATCAACACTATATAATACATTTTTATTCAAAACTTATGTCCCTAAACATAAATTCAGGAAGTGAATCAAAGTTCCTGTTGGTTGTTGAAGAGTTTTTAGACCAAAATGTTGTGAGTTTGTAGCTTTTTAAGATATTCGGCTGATTGATTCATTCATTTCTACTTATAAACTCATTTGGTTTTCCACCATATATTTGAGTTTGATCATCAACATGAGCAAATTGATAATTGTTGTTAATTAGTTAATATCAGCACCACATGATCACAATTAGTAGTTTTGAATTAAACTAATATGAAGGAATTACAAAATCCTTAACGAACTATTAGAATAGTTCATTAAAGTAGTTCACTATGTTCACATGTTTAGTTTTCATGCATTTAATTAAATCTGATTTATCAATATTTGACCTCCCAATCAATAATCAGAGCCAAACAGTTGCGGAAATTAGCCAGTTTTCATTCATTCATTTGAGCCATTTTTTATTTTGATCAGCAGTTTACATGCTGCAAGTTGTTTTTTGTAAATAACTAATTTAATGATGAATTAAACTAGAGATTCAGAGATCAGGATTTTTTTGGCTCAGACGGTTTGTTGACACGTTCGTTGGCTGAAAATGGTCGTCAGTCTTAGTTTTGATTGTTTTTTTCCATCACTCAGAGGTAATTATGGGAAAATTAGCAAATCCCAGTCTGACTAATTGACTGTTGGATCTAAAGCTTTAGCATATTAGAGATCGTCTGACCGAGGGACTGAAGTGTTGCCTGGACTCGTAGTGTCCTGCCTTTTTTCTGACCTTTTCACAGTAAACACTCACTCTGCCTCCTCCTCCCTCGTTAGAAAACCTCGTGTTTTCTCTTAAACTTGTGCGATAATCACAGACAAACCGTGCCTCCATGTTTGGATCTGTTGCTTCTTGCTCCCCACTTTTGGCAGCGAGGCGATTTTCTGCGTTCTATTAACTCTGCCTTCTTCTTTCTCATCTTCTGAGCAAATCTGACATTTGAAGATGACATTTGTTTCTGTCATCGTATTAACAGACAAGCGACCACATTGTGTTGAGATGTTGATGCGACTGATTGGTTATCGTCAAAAGGTTGGCAGCCGGTGGCTGGACCGTGAACGCGTGACAGAGTTTATTAATCTGATTGCTGAAAGCTTTTAAACTGTTTTGCGAACAGAGCAGCACACGTCCAGGTTGCCAGGCTGGCTCCTTCTCTTTGAAATGATCTAAATCTGGATCCATTAAGTCATTTGTTGCTCTGCGAGAGATATACAGTGATGAGCTCTAGGCGTTTGATCTCTTAATTCCCAACTTGGCTCCGTCTAACGGAGATCAGCTCCTGCCTAGGGTGCACTTCTGTCAGACCCCAGCAATTTTATTACGAAGCTGGAGATCCAAAGCTGAGGCAAGACAGGCTCAGTCGCCGCCGGTCCTGCCAGGCCCGACCAGATAGATGCATGTAGGATTTGACGGGCGAAGGAAGTGCTGATGAGAAAGTTGGACATTAGGACAAGGATTGGTCCAGATAGGAATCCGGAAACGTTGGCACAGATTGTGGCAGCTTTCCAGCAGAACATACTGGGGACAGACACACGAACTCACTCATTTATTCACATGTAGTGACAGAGAATCGCGTGAGAACCTGTTCAGATGCAGATGTTGAGGGACATGTGATTTATTTATTTTTTGCAGGATGATTCACTGGGCCGGACGCATTGAGAAGGAGCTGGAAAAGGTTCTTCAGCACGTTACCGGAGCCCAGCAGATGAGATCGGTAAGTTGACGTCACGCGAACATGTGACGAGCTGCGTTTCCTTGCATTATTAATCAGATTCCTCTGGGCTTGATTTTACAACATAAATGTGTGTGTGTGTGGATATATAAGGTTGCAAAGGCACAGCAGGAAACAACAAGCTTTCTCATCTTTATTTACAAGCAAATGCCTTTAACTTTATAAGATTTTCTTCATCTAAGTATAAGTTGACACATTTATGGACAGAAAATGGTGGGAGTTTTAAGTCCTGATGCATTTAGTGAACTCAAAAAACTGATCTTATAGTGTTTAAAAGTCAGTCAACTGATCGATTGGTAAATCTCTTATGTTCTTTTATTTCAGCACATATGACATTTAACAACAGCTCTAATTTTTATTAGCTTCATTTCTGGTTCAATTTAACTTAAATTTAATTTAAGTGCTGTTTGTTTTGAGGTTGTCATACACATGTTATAACACGTGTTATGACCTCAAAGGAATCTTCATGAATGGTTATGACTGTTGTCATGAAGTGTCGTTTGGTGAATAATGACACTTTTAATGCAAAGTTGTACTAAAACGTGCATTAAAAGTTCGCTGAAAGCGGCAGACTTGCATTAAGCAAAGCGATGTTTATGACAGCGGTCATAACCATACATGAAGACTCCGTCATGAATGTTATATCCGGTTTGTGACAATGTCATGTCAGTCTTACCACTTTTTTTTATTCTTTTACATAAAAACCCACGAGAACCAAATAAAATTCATGAGACTCTCCAGAGTGCAGGTTCGGTTTTACTGTCTCCAGTATCACAGTTTCTGTGTAACATGTGTGTCTTGTGGCAGAGCAGATGGTTGAGCGCCGTGTTATTGACACTGTTTCATTGTACTTCTGCCATGTGCACACTTGCCATGCTTCCAGGGTTTGTAATGCACCCTGAGATAAATGCTTCATTATTGCTGTTTGGGTGAGTGTGATTCATCGGGCCCGTGTGACGCCCGTGGCTTTAATGCTAGCTGTAACAGTGGGTTGTGTAATAGCTGGTCGTATGGCGGCGACATTGATGGATCCCAGAGAGGAGGAGGAGAGCTGGCGGAGCTCGTCCCGGTGGAAAGGGTAATGACCATTAGTTGATTTAAGGCTCGGAGTGTCTGATATAGCAAGGTTGATTTTAGCACTTATCCAGTGTAAACACAGCAGAGCAGAGAGTTTACCTGTCAAAATGTTTGCTTTTCACAGCGTGTGTAAATATTTTTCTCGGTACTCCTGCTGAGTAGTGCTGAGTAGAAAACCTACTAAGTAAGACGGCTTCAAGGTGAAAGAGTCTTGACTCTGTTCGATAGAAATCATGCGACTCTGAGCTAGAAGGTGTGAAAAAAGCTGCTGGTTTGGACATGTTGTGCTGCAGATGCTGAAGGTAACAGGTGAGATTTTGAAAACGTTTTGTTAGCTTGAAAAATGAAAGTTTTCTCAACCATTAGCAAAAAATTTGGATTCTTCTAGAGTAGATGAGAGGAACAAATTGACATTTTCTTCCCCCAAATGTGTCGCTTTAGGGCTTTTCAGTCTTGTGATAGAAGTGCTGGAATATTAAAGTTAAAAAAAAGAAGAACAAGGCAGATAAGTCATATTATTATGATTGCTAAAATCTACAATTAAGTCCACAATTATTCATATCCTTGATGGAATAACTAAGGACATTGACAAAACCTCCATTTATCCTGAATGGACAATTGACAAATGTCATTTTTAGCTTATGACTAAAAACCAGAGCTTTTATGCAGCTTTTATTACAAATATTCCATCTGTGTTCGGTCCTTTGCACTCTTGCACACAGCGGGTTTGCAATAATTAAATAAAACTATTCTGTTTTCTGAGACAGAAACCCAAACTAACTAAAATAGAAACAGGCGAATTAATTTTTTATGAAAAAATCAAAAGTTAGAATCAGGCTGGAAAGTTGCAATTGGTGCAAATCTATAACTTTGATACATTTAAAACACAAGCGCTGGATGCGATTTAAGAGGAAGTGGCATTTTTTTCCAGTAATAAATCCAATTTTATGCATTTAAACACCAAAATGTTAAAAGTTGATGATGTATCCTGATAATGTTTAGTTTTCAAGATTTCAATCAAGCTTTTTCGATGTGATCGATTTGACCACTAATCCTAATTAAACTGTACAAGTTAACACTGCGTTCGTTTTGTTAGAAAGCTCTTTGTGGCTTTCAGTTGTGTTTTTTTTTTTTAAAGTGCGGCCCATTTTTTCATGTTTAAATGAACCGATTTCTTGTTTCTGAGCATCGACTTGATGTTCAGCGCTCTGTAAACGTGAAGTTCCTGGTATTTAAACCAATTGAGCCAACAAGTGTGTGAGGTTGTGTTAGCCAAACGCAACGAAGCCTGTCTCGCTCTAAAAGTGTTACTACCAGAGATGTCTTGTGTTGGCTGCCCATATGGCTTTGTGTGTGTGTGTGTGTGTGGGTGTGTGTGTGTGTGTGTGTGTGTGCTGGTCTGACGGGGTGCACAGGCTGTGTGTGAAAGAACATTTATCATTGCCCCAAACAGGAGTCGTCACAGGGTGTGCTAAATGGCCCAGCATGCCTAGAAAAGCCATTTTCTAAATGGATGCCTCTCTCTTTACGTGTGTCTGATAGAAATCTTCCCAGGGCTATGCCGGCTCGTAACAAGATTGCCTCCCTCTGCGCCCCCTTCCTTTTCATGCGCAGTTTATTCTCACATGAGACAAAAAAAAAGAAAAGAAATGTAAAGTGTGTGCAAATTATTTCTGGGTTTGTCTTACACGGAGGGACACAAGTGAGCCAAGTTGAATGTATTGCGCTGTGCTCAGTTCCCGCTCCTGGTTGAGATGTTATCTTTTCTGACAAGCACAGTAGCGGATGAATGTGGGAGTGAGGCCGAGGTCTGAATCAGAAAAATAACTATATTATTATATATTATTTCTATGTATAGTTTTTTTTTTTTTTTTTTTTTGGTCCAAAATGATTTTTAAACGCCCTCAAATTTACTGTAGACAGGTTAAGTCAAGCTCTCATTGTTGAGACGGAGGGTGAGTGACGTAGAGGAGGTGGACGTTTCAAAATGGAGAAACGTGGCGCTCAGATAGACGAGGTGAGTGGGCGACTGGGAGCCGAGGAGGTGGGCATTTTCGAAGGTGCTGGGGGGGCACTGAACGATGGCTTGACAAGTGAGATGGATGTTCGTGTGTGTCAAACTTCCTCAGACGGATAAACTCAAATGTGAGCACGCAGAAGCTGCTTACGGTCCTTATCTTGCTCGTCTTGTTGAGCTGCTGAGTTTGATGTGCTGCAGTACGTAGAGATGAGAGGCGCTGACGGACACTTCCATTGTTTTCATATCCTGAGGCACATTCACAATAGTGCGCCCACACTCATAAGCTGTCATTAGCGATGCTTTATCAGAGATACAGGCTAAGCTTCAACAATCAGATTAGTCCAGTAATCACCGTTTTATTATTAGCATACTTTGTGTTATTTTAGGTGAAAATGCAGAGCTGTTACTGGTTCCTGGATCCTAAATGGGAATTGTTTGTGATCTTTTTTCATGAATGGCTAGTGTTTTGTCAAACCACAACACTAGAATGTATGTTAGATAACGCCTTAAAACAGGAATGAACGAAGAAAATGGACTAAAGAATGTTGCTGAGAAGAAACAAGAAAAGGAAATATGCAAAGACACTCAATGTTTCATATTTATAGGCTTGATTTGTGTAAGTAGATGCTTTTTTTTAGATTCCTGATTCCAGTTTTTTCTGTTTTAAGGTTTACAGAGGAAAAAGTTGCATAAAAGATTCAGTCGATGGTCAAGGCCTGAAGCTTTCCTCTAATTAAAATAAAACAAACAAAAAAAGTTGTTTTTTTGTAAAATCTTTAGAAAAGAATGCCAAATCTTGGCATTTGTGCTATTTATATAAACAACCTTTATGCTTTTTATAGTTTTAAGGTTGATTTCTGCAGCACTTTGTGATTTTATGTTTGTAAAAAGCGCTTTATAAATAAACTTTACTTACTTACGTTTTAATAGCTAACACCAGTTTTTCATGCTGCTAAAGTTTTAGGAAGTAATATTGAACTCTTTGTTTTCCTTTAATTTAATTTAACAGTCATTTAATTTAATATTTGGTGTCATAGTGCAGGTCCTACAAAATGGGGTTGTCGTCCCTTGAGGGCAAAGACGAAATCAAAATAAAATAAAATGGATTAAAAATGTAGAAGATAAAATCGAAGAAACAAACAAAATTTACTAATATTTATAATATTTTACAGCTTTGACATAAGTATGACCTACTTTAAATTGATAAGTGTTTGATAAAGATGCATTGCTATCATTATTATTTTGTTATGTTAATAATTAATATTAAATTTGTGATTGAATTTTAGCTGCATTTGTTTTACTGACAATAAAAACAATCGGATCATAACGTTATTGCGGTTTCCTAAATATCAGAGCAGAAAGTATTTTTAAAATTACACCAAGTCATGCTTTATAAGTAATTTAAAATACACATAATTTTTTGCTGTTTATATTTTCTGTTGAAAATTAAGACACATTTTTTTCATGCAAATTAGTCATTGGTTAAAAGGTTCAACATGCTAACAATTTAAAACACAAGAAAAAGAGGATTAAACTCACTAAACGTTCAGCATCTCAGGCTGAGAATATGCTTAGTTTGAACAAATAGCGACGTTTCCCTCTGAGAGACTCTGAACTCCTGAAGTAAAGTTTATGAGTGAATAAACTGAGCCGAATTCTCCGCTCGCATTTCATGAAACCTGCACTTTTCACAAACAGATGGGCTCATAGTGTCAGGGCGATTTCCACGGTTTTAGCAGAGCACGACTGTTAAACATGTTTAAAACGATCAGTCCAAGTGAAACTGAAGTTCATTTCAATGAGAAGAGTCTCGTCAGCATGAATAATTTAAGCTGCAGAAGAGGACGGATCCTGAACTGCTTGGTTTCAGGCTGACGCCTGGCGGCTCGGCTCTGTTAGGGTGTATCTGCTCCGCTGCCATGCTTCATCATCTCCGTGTTTGTTGCTCCGGATGAAACCTGAGAGCGGCTTCTCAATCGATGTGAAGGGGAGACCGATTGCCAGGAGATGCTTTCAGCGTTTGCTCAGTTTTTGCATGAGCTTCATCTGCTCAGTATTTTTGCTCTCTTTCTGTCACTTTTCTCCCTTCACTCCGTATCTTTGTCAGAACCACATCAGTTGGCCTGCTGACCACATGCTGGCTCACGGTTTATCTCAGCTTTGCACAGACCTTCTCGCCTCCAGTGTTGCCAGGCGTCGTGCATGGTCATGACATGTATGTCGTCTGTCTGCGTTGGTGTGTGTGTGTTTCTGAGCAGCAGGTCCTTTTTTCTGTTTATATTGCCGAGGCATCTTGTTCCATTTGATCACCGCAGGTATGCAGCTGCTACTGGAGGGCGACGTTAGATGTAGGCTGAAGACAATGTCTGATGTCTCTTGTTGCTCCTCTGTGTTGCTCCCAGCCACTGCAGTCGGCCCCAACAAACAGATAACTCCATAAAGTGCACTGGTGGATTTATACAGCATCGCTGACTACAGAGTTTTCCAATAATCTGTCTCAAATGCCCAGTCTGCTCTGCCAGACATCATCAGTCCTGCTCTCTGCCCACAGCCCTTCCTCTTCTCCTGAAAGTGATGTCAGCTTTAACCCTGCCTGCTCACCTGTCTCTGTGTGGACATGCAAAAAATAAAGTTAAAGGGGAGGTGTTACGCAAAATTAACTTTAAAGACATACTTGATGTGTTACTTTGAATTTTTAACGCATGTTTGAGAAATTTCCACATTTCCCACTCAGCTCCTTCAGACTAGCAGCAGCAACAATTCACAAACGCCTTGTGGAACATTTGCTGAGCTTATTATACAAACTAAAACGCTCCAAAGTACGGCTTTAAACGGCATCAACGGAGAAAAAGGAAGGAGACTCTTAAAGAGACAGAGACCAATTTCAAGGTGTCAGATGTGACTATAATACAGAGTCAAATTATATTACAGAGTTTGGTAGTAACTAGTTACATTTACTTCAGTAACTATTTGGAAATAAAATTACTTTACAAGACTGTACTATTTACTTGAGTAATTTTACTATGAAGTATTTTTTCTCCTGAGTAAAATTTCTGGATTCTCTTCCGATTGAATGAAAAACAAACATGTTTTAACCAAAAACCTCCAGACACAGACACACACCTGCAGTTTTTATTAGTTTTTTTCACTGAAAGACACTGATTTGGAAACATTTTCTTTTGCACAATTTTGTTATTTTTTGTTACTAATATGAACTATTGTTGTTTTAGTCCTTAAAATACAAAAAATTCCACTTTATATTTTGGTCCATGTAATTTTGACATTTCTAAATATTAAATGATTGTTTACCAAATACTATTTTACTCTTACTTTAGTCATTTCTTTTATGTGTACTTTTTACTTTTATTTGAGTAAAATATGTTGAAGTAGTACTACTCTTACTTGAGTTAAATGTTTTGGTACTCTGTCCATCTCTATAACCATAAGTTTCAATTCTCCCCCTGGATATTTTTGCTTATTTTAAATTGTACAAAGTTCTGTAAATGTCCTGTGAATAAATATATTTTCCCATTTCTCCATACCAACTGGAACATTCAATATCTAGCAACTTATTTTTGCAATTTACCGTCTATTAAAAACGTGTCATATGCTTCCTGTTATGGTGAGAGAGAAATTACCGTAATAACTGGATATTGGCTGGAAAGTGCAATGTCTCCCCTTTCAGAAACCGTAGGAATATTTCAGATAGCGCAAACTGTCATGGAATTACGGTAAAGCAAATTTAGCTTGTAAAACTGTTGCTGACAACACATTCGGTCTAGAAGGGGTACATTCTAGACCGTATATGTATATATATATATATATATATGCGTGTGTATGTGTGTGTTTGATATTTACAGCACTTTCATAAGAACTTGGGGTAACAGGTATTTTATTGTGGTGTAAAATGACACTACATGTGTGGAAAATACATAATTATGCTCCTTTAAAGCAGTTCTGCAGAGACGAATGAGTCAAATCTCCTCCAGAGCGATTTCAGAGAGTCACTCTTGTTTGTTGCTGCCAAGTGTTGCTGAAGCAAAGAATTACTGAAAGTAGTTGGGCAGTTACTTCTTAACATGTGGTCTTGCTGGTTGTGGTAGCATTTTTTTTCTTTAATAATAATAAAAAAAATGATAAAGTGAGCAGTAAATCTGTAAGAGTCCAAGCGTTTTTTCAGAGCACCGTTAATGAGCTGGCTACTGCAAAGAGCTCCTTTTGATAAAAGCAAGGAGAGAGGAGTTAGACGTCTCCTTTAAAGGAGAGAGGGAGAAGATTTGGTGACTCTCTCTCTCTGATTTCTCCTCTTCTATCTTCTGGTTTGGACCCTAACACTTAAGTTATCTGTTTATGTGAAACATCACAGACTATTTCAGTTTCATCGCTTACGCTAAGGCTCTGGCTTCCTTCCCGCAACCCTTAGTCACTACTTTATCGGTTCAGTTCGTCATCTTTGCTGTGCTGCTTTTTTTTTTTTAAGTTGAAAGAGATAAATAGTTAATAGCTTCCACTGAGCAATTTGATGTTTGCAGAAAAGTGAATGGAAAACCTCTTTGCCTTTACATAAGCATTGATGAAAAGTTTTAATACCATTTAAACTTTTTATCGCTTTGTTAAGTCACACCCTCAAACTTTAATGTAATTTGTAAGGATTTTATGTGATAGATTAAAGCATAATAGCACAAATTCAAGGTTTGGCATATCTTTGTGTTCATCCCTGCAGCAGTATTTTCTATATCCACTTTTCACCTTTAAAGCCGCTCCAGCATTTAGATTTTGTACATTTTTATTGCAAAATATTTGGAGCTCCGTCACACTGGTGTTCAGATGACCCCTGAACACCAATGTTCAAACTTACTCACAGATTCAATGTTTAATTTAGGTCTATACTTTGACTGGGCCATTCTAACATACATATGCTTTGATCTAAGCCGTTCTATTGTAAATCTGGCTGCATGTTTAATAGAAATGCAATAGTTTATGTGATTATCGATCTTTAACTTGTTGATTCAGATTTTTACTAAAGATTTTTGCACACAGAGATTTTAAAACCAAATATTACATAAAAAATAATTTAACAGGTCGCTAATTTTCTGGGCTTTTTATTTAATTTTATTTCTCCAAGTGTCAGCGAATGTGCAGTTAATAAAAGGAAATGTTAATGTCAGATGAATTTAGCTCCTGTAAAAGGTGATAGCAAGGCTTTTTGCTGGATTTCACACTGTGAAGTGAATAGAAATGTCAGATAAACGATTTGCTGTAAATTCATTTTAAATGTGAGTTAAAAGCAACATTTTAAAACGTGCCAAACAAGGAAAGGCTCAAAAACAATCCCACATCAAGAGAGCAAATAACTAATTATGTTACGCTGATGCTCGGCCAGCCGTTGTGGAGCTTCCTGCTGTCTGGCTCGGCCCGCACGCAGACATCCTGTCAGTCTGATGGTTTCACGTCAGGGTTGTAAAAGCTTAGGTATGCTCTGCTACCAATCCAGCTTTTATTTGTTTGGAACGCAGGTCTCTCTTTGTTTGTGTGCCATTCGCTGCGTATTTACACCAACCTGTAAAAACCGAGCACACAACAAAATAATCGCGGACGTCGGAGCCGCATAAGGCAGTTATCGGCTCCACGTTAAAGAGTGCGAGAGCCAGTCAACACCATTACACCCAGCCCAGACTCCCCTGGGCTGACAGCCGAACAGAAGGGCAGACAAACCCCCCGTATTTATTTTTCTGCCTTTTTATTGGTTTTCTGACACCGGGGAAGGTTACAAGGATTCCTCAGCTCCTCGGCTTGATGGCTTGGCACTGGTGTGCGGTGTTTATATAAATGAAAATACATATATCTGCAGAGTGCAGCCCTGCATGCAGATAACCACGAGTTGGTGTTGAAGGAATTATTCCAAAATGGCTTTGCAATGAAAATGCGATGGTTTTGAAAGAACTGCATTGTATAACGCCGTTGCACTGTCCCTCGCTTCGCATTATGCTAATTTCTCCAAGTTTAAAGCCAAATTGACCACTGATATTTCATGACAAAATAATCTGCTGCAATCTTTACTTTTACCTCTTGTATTTGTTAATTTGATTATTGTAAAATTGCTATATGTAATTGCCATAGTTAAAAAAGTGTAAAAGATGATATACTTATTTTTTGTAAACAAAAAGCAACAAACACTCTAACTGCTGCCCAATACTTTACTTCATTTAATTTATTTTCTTTTAAATAAAATCCTTGCCTACTTACCCACTAACTGTAATTACTTTTTATTATGAAAACAGTCATTTTAAAGCTTTGATATCTTAAGAAGAGTGATTGATGGTCCTCAGGTTGTTTCCAGACTCTGACTCTGTTTTTTTCTTTCTTCTTTTTTTAATTTCCCAATTTCTGATTTCCTAAGCTAGGGAAAAGTGTTGAGCTGCGCTTTCAGCCAGCTGACGGGTAACATGCGTAATCAATCAAATAAATAGCTGTCTGTTTAAAATAAAAAGCAATTCTTGAGTTAATACTTGAGGTTATCATACGGTTCATATCTCGTGCTTAATTTAACATTGAGTTATACTTAACTACATTTATTTTTTGCGTTTTTTACATACATTTTTCTTATATTAGGCATCTAATCCCCTTTGTTTTTCTTTTACATGCACTCTGTAAGGTTACCTTGTTTTCTGTTTGCACCAGAAAAGTCTTAGAAAAATTGTTAGATTTTTTGTAATTTCAGCAGTTTTGTGATATCACTGCAATAAAACGATATATTTTGCATTCCTGTGTTTAACTGCTCAATCATCAGTCAGCTGATTGGGATGAATAATTCAGATCTCGGAAACACAGCGCTGTACTTCATGTTGTCTGAGACTTTAGGGAACATTTCTGTTTGTGTTTGCAGTGGCTGAAATATCTTAAAATTGAATTAAGATAACAGTTGAATTAAGGAAACAACCAGAGTACATCTCTAACAGAGCAGAGCAGCGTCTGACTCTCACTGTGGAAACGTTTGGATGCTGCATCTGCGTAGCTAATTGCTGCTTTGATGAGTTCAAGGAAAACAAAAAGCCAGAGTGTCCGTGTGGCTTTTAGGGGAGGAAAAAAGGCCATGCACTTGTTTGAAAGGAAACAATATAGCATTACGTGTCAAAACAGGATTAGGGCTCTGCTGAAGCTCCAGCCTTCAGAGAAACAGACCGAGAGATTCAGTGTTTCTGCAGATGCTGCAGTTCCATGTATTTTTTTTTTAAAGATATTTTAGGATATATGTGTTCACACGGGTGTGTAATTTTTACTCGCCATCTTGTTTGATGTTTCCGGGAGTCGTTGGTGCTGTGCGTTCTTGACAGAGATAAACAATGGGGTGCAGTTACCTGTGTGGGTTGCAGTGGTAATGTGGAGTGGCGTGATGCCCTAGAAAATTCCAGGTGTGAAGTGTTTTATTCATTTTACTGCAGAGGGGGTGTTTCTGTTCGGCTGCCGTGACGTTTGTTTCCTGTTTTGATCGCATGTGTATTTATATATTCCTATTGTTTCTGTTTGCGTAAAAGAGACTCTTTTTTTTAATTTTTTTTTATGATTTTGGGTTTTACTCTGAGAGGTTTTGTCTTCCTCTCCTTCTCCTCCTCCACCTGCTCTTGTCTGCCATTGATTGGTCACAGCTCTGAGTAACTTTAATTGGCTTCCCTCAGTGGTGGGTGGTTCTTAAGAGCACAGATTCTGTTTAAGACTTAGCAAAGTGTTTGAATTTTCACCATGTAGGAAGTGAGGAATCTCCTCTGCCTTTGAGAGCAGAGCAGTCTCCATAGGCAAAATGTTTTAACGCTGTTCTCCTGATGGCCTCAGGCTGGTTTGCTCTTCTCCCAGTAAAGGGTGGAGGTTGAACCTTCCACTTTCTCCACACTCCAATCAACCTCCTTCATTTTAGATTCAGCTTGGACTAATTTATCTTTTCCCCTTTGGCTGTTTTATTTGAATAGATTTGTAAACCTACATTTACATGCATGTATCTCCGTGTGTTGCATGTATAAACCCCAACAGATCTTCACATTCTGTGATGGAGAACATACATATGTGAACATTGTTCTTTTATTCTATGAACTACTGACAACATGTCAGTAGTTACAAGCAAAAATTTAGTTTCTATTTGCAGAAAATGAGAAATGGTCTAAATAAGGAAAAAGATGCAGGGCTTTTAGACCTCCAATAGTGCAAAGAAAACAAGTTCATATTAATTTAAAAACAACAAGATTTAACTCAGAAATCAATATTTGGTGGAATAACCAGAAGGTTTTCATGGTACATGCAGCCAAGTTACAAAATTGGGCCTGCAAAAGTCACACTTTGTCTAGGGATGCACCAATCCACATTTTTTGCTTCCTTATTCAGGATTGGGACGTTTTTAAAAAAAAACTTATTTGTAAAAAGCAAAAAATGACAAATAAAAATGAAAGCCATCGTGTGAATTGGTCAGCCAACAGTTGAGGATTTTAAGTAGATTCTAAGTGTCAATTTTTCTGTACCGATTTAGTTTATTTTGAGAGATTGATGATCAGTTAATGCATGTAAAGCCGATCTTATCCCTCGATCTTATCTACCTCAGCAAAGGTCTAAAAACCAGCCACTGTCCTCTGCGCTCCCATGAAGGAAGTTTGACTGACTGATCGGCACCAGATCATGTCTGCGCAATTCCAGTTAACATTAGTTATCCCACTGTTGCCAACTCAGCGACTTTCTTGCTAAATTCACCAACATTTCAGACAGAAAAATTGGCGTCGGCCAAAATCAGACTCAGCAGATCAGGCTTTTTAAAGATCGATAACTGGTGATCAGCCAGAAAACTGCAATCTGGGCAGTTTCTTTAAATTCTCGTGAAAGAAAACCTAAAGAAAAATTTTCTTTGAAAAAAACAACAACTTAAATATAATGTTGAGAAACCAGTATGAAAATGTTTTTATAGTTCATGATTAAAAATGGTAAAACCTCCATACCAGAGCTGTAAAATCTGATACTCTGGGAAAAGACACCAGAAAAATGGCCTTGTTCTGGGAACAGGTTCCTGAAGTTGAAATCTAGCCAAGGCGCTTACTTATATCACTTAAGATCTGATCCTCTGTCTGTGTTGGCACCGGCCTGTCAAAACAAATTAGTGAAATTAAAATGAGAGAGGACAGGGCTGCTTAAGCAAGCAGGAAGTGATTAGATATATGAAGACACTGGCACAGAGTTTTCATTTTTTATGACATTGGACCTGAGCGATTCTTGTAAGTTAAGACAAATATTATTTATTGATCTCATTTCAGGATGCTGTACATTTTGTAATGATTACAGATATACTGTGGTCATATCAAAGTTTGATTGTCTACACTGTAAAACGTTTGAGCCGCATTTAGTTGTGTCTACTATCTTTTACTCTTTAAGTCAAACAAATTTAGCGAGTTTTAGATTTTGAGCCAAAATGTGAGTTTGTGAAAGATAAACTTACATTAGTAAGTTGTTAACTTTTTATTAATCTTGTCAAACCTCCAAGAGTTGGATAAACTGTAGAGTTTTTATGTTAGCACTTAAAAAACTGAAAGAAAAAAGACAGAAGAGGATCTATTTCCCAGAATGCTTAGCGGCTTCTAAGCACATATTTTTTAGTCAATATTATTAAGGTTCAAACTCTCAACAGCAGTTTTTAGTCTTGATTTAAAGGCAATCAGTGTTTCGGCTGTTTTGCAGTTCTCTGAAAGTTTGTTCCATATTCTTGCTGTGCATAGAAGTTGAATTTTGTTTTATTACTTCTATGTTTGTAACATGAGCATAAATGTTTTGTATCCCAAAAATGGCTATTAGAGTTTAGCACCTTTTGTTTGTTTTAACAATGGCGCTCTCTGGTTCGTCTCTTGTTCTTATGCAGATAACCTCAGTTTCACAATATGACATTTACCAAAGAGATACATTTGGTGTGTGCCAGATAACATTTCACCCTGACTGCAGCTCCTCTATAGCTCCTCCATCTGCTATACATAGGTATTGTGTGCGTAAGCCTGCAGTCTGTTATTGCCTACAGGCAGCTTAGCTCCTATTGTCATGTGAATGCGATGTGAGTGAATGTTTGGGGATGCTCAGGAGTTAAACCCAGAGGAGTGCAATGGATTTGCTGCTCAACTGAAACACGACAGAAGAAACTTTTGTTACTTGCAATATGAACTGGTTTCACTCGCCGCGCGGTTCGGGTTACGTGGCCTCGTGCGATTGGTCTTTTGAGTTTTCAGCGTGACGGTTCGAACATGCCGTACGGTTATGTATGTGCTGGCGAGCGCCTGTGTGAACTCTGGACCAGCAGCTCATTTCACACGCAGGCAGACATCAAAGGGGGCTTGAATTAACCCTGCGTGTCGAGGCCACTCTGCATGCCATTCGCAATTTCACATCCCCGTCGCTCCAGCAGCACCAAACTTACATGCCCATTCATATTGAAATGAACAAATGGAGTTTGGCGATGTAGCGAATCGTCATCCTTCGCTGAGGGGAGATAAAACTTCAAACGAGCCGAGATGCATATGGATCTTTCAGGAGTTTTTACTTCTGCTGAGTGTACTCTGGGTGCAGGTGAAGTGGAAATGTTCGCTGTCTCTGTTTTAAGTGCGGGCAAAGTGCAACTGTCTTGTTTTTCCAGAGTAAAGAGGGTCAATTGTATTTCCATTAGACCACTCTTATTAAACCTGACTCACTTTCTCCCTGATTAGATACTGCAGGAAATGGCAGATCCAAACAGAGACTCTTAAAAACAAAAGTTTTCACACCTCTTAAACTTTTTCACATTTAAAAATTGTAAAATGGAAAAGTGAGAATCTGATTACATTTTGACTAATTCTTCTTTTGAAAATAGTTTAACTTTGGTTGGAGAGAATCTGTGACCATCATTCATCACCAATCCTCCAGTCTGGACTTTGATTGGGTCTTAAGCCTGACGCATTAAATTTAGCTGAATGATAAACTGTCCCACAAGTTATTGCGATAAACAGGAATATCGTTTAGAAACCATTTTCAAGGAATGTAATAGTAAAGGCATGAGGACACATTCTGAAAGATAATGAATTCTAATGAACATTTAGCAAAGCAACTGGAAGACGTTTAAAAAATCCAAAATAAATAAAAACAACAGAAATCAATTATGAAGTCTCTCTACATTAAATTTTGCTTCAGAAAAGCATCTAGTTGACACCCAAACACCAGACTGAAGACTTTTGTCATCCAGTTTTTGGTAAAAAGCGAGAACAGAAATTATTGAGTTTGTTTTTATTCATAATGCAACTAATTGATTTATTGGTTTTTGCTGATCTGAGTCATTTTCATTGTTGCTGTGAGGTTTAGACACATTCACCTCCCAGTTTTACGCCGGTTTTGGCTCTAACAGGAAGCAGTTCGCTTCAACCACCTTCCCTTTAACTATAGGTCGCTTCTGGGATTCTGTAGAAAAGCATCCCCACAGGATTATGCTGCCACTACCATGTTTCACCATGGTGATGGTGTGTTCAGGATGCAGAGTAAGCTGCGTGTTTTTGTAGACCAAAACGTTTAATTTTGGTCTTACAGGACCAGAAGACTTTTTTCCCACATGTTTTGTTTATTCCTCCATCCGTCGACAGATTCTCTTGCTGCTCGATCTCTTCACTGATAAAGTAATAAATCAGATGGACTGCTAAATCTTGGTTGTTTTCTAGTTGTTATACTCTTTTTTTCTGATGATAGACTTCTCAATTAGATGTGCAAAACTTAAAATGTTTCCGTAACCTTATCCCTGACCTGTCTGGTTTGTTCCTTGGTCTGTCTCCCAAAGTCCCTATACAGGCGCATTAATTGTTTGCAGTAAATTACTCTGACACCTCTGCATCTTTTTATTTGTAGAAATTTGTCATTTTCATTCCCTTTCTGTTATGTGCTACTTCCAGCCAGCCCAACATGTAAACAAATCCTGATAAACGCCTGAAACTTGACGAAATGTGGACATTTTTGAGAAAAAATACTTTTATAACATTTTGGACCCACCTTTACTGTTTACACGTAAACATTGGTTGCTTGCGTCTAAAATGTGTTTTTAATGGTTTCCCGGAAAGCTGTTACCGCAAGTGGAAATAAAAACACTTACTTCCACGTTTTCATTCCGCATCTTGGCAGCTAATTTAATTTTTATATTGTACTTATTGATCGGCGCAACTTCAATTTCCTCGATCTTGTTGCACGGCGGAGGCGATAATGTAGATGAACATGCTGGTGATGGCGGAGATGGAAACGATGATGATGATGATGGAGAGAGCGATGATGATGATGATGGTTTCTTTGCGACGAGTTGTATGTTGATTGGAGTGGCCTCTGAAGATGGCGGGGGTCGCTGCAGCGCAGGTGAACTTGTCAGCCGCTCTGTGCTTTTAATGCAGTCCAAACATTAGCAGGCTGCCATAACAACTGTTCAGCAAACACATAAATATTTCATTGATCCTGCGGCTCCTCTCTCCTCCCCCTGATGGCCTCTTTGTCTCCTTGAGAGGTTGTTTGGTAATCCACTGAGACCTCAACGCATCCCTCTGTGTCATTAACACCTAAACGCACATGCAAAGCTCAAAATACTACAGTATGAAGTATTTTTATCTGTTACACCCTCTTGTTTGAATGACTGCTAAATTTAACACTATGTGCATCCCTTATTTGTATACACCCACATGCATTCAGCCCTCTCTGTACATTGCATATACACCCTCGTATAGAAGCCATTTTACTTGTTTGAAACTGATTGAATGATCAAAATTGCTATTAAGGAATTTGATTCATATCATTTTGAAATGCTGAAGATGCTTTTTGTGTGGATTTTGTGTGGGTATGTGTTCACCCACATATTCTTTCTCATTTAGTACACTAGAGAAAGACTCAAAGAGCACACAATGGATGATATAACATTATGTAACCCTTCTGGGCCTGTGGGCGGCGCTGCGAAGGGGAGCTCTGGAGTTTGAGAGTAAATTTGACAAATCATCAGCGAACGTCCGTTGTTGTTTTGCCTTTTCTGGGTGATTTATGCAACGTGGTTTCAAGTGGATGTTAAAACTCCTGCAGTGGGGATTTGTGTCGCTGATACATTTGTTTGTGAGGAGCCAAAAACAAAAATCATTTGATCAACACGTCTCAGTTACCAAAACCAAAAACTTTCCAATAAAGGCCGTTTTGGTTCTTGAACTATTCCTGAGTTCACTTCTGACTTGGTGGTTTGAAAAAATATACAATTCTCTAAAAGTTTAAGTCTCTTTTAGTCTCTAAAAGCTGAAAAGTTACTTTTAAGTTAGTTAGTCTTATTTCAAGTGTACTAAGATACCTGCACTAGAATCTAGACCAAAATACTTGGTCATCTTATATTTTTGCAGTGCATTAGTTTAGCTATTTTAGCTGAAAACTAACAAATTATTTGAGACAAGAATAAAGTAAATATAAAAAACAGTTTCTAAATGATAATTTTTTTCTGAAGAGGGGACAATAGTTTAATTAATCTTGAAAATGTAATTGTTGCCAAGTCATAATTTGGCTGGGATTAACATGGAGGCTTCAGTCTCATTTGCGAAACCAGACCTGATTACTGACAGAAAGGTATAATCAATAATCAATAAATAACTTAAACAGAACCAGTTTGTCATCATGAAATAAGCTATGTGATCTAAAAAAACATCCATCATTTCCTAATTTGAAGAATTTCAAGAACAAATCTGGAAAAAACTCCAGTTTGGATCCTTTAAAGAGTCACGAAGCCATTTTAAGGCTTTAGCTCCTGTGATTCACAAACGTGAAAACATGAAACGGTGGTGAACCTGCTCAGGAGTGACCAGTCCATCAAAATTACTCACAAGAGTCCAGAGAAGAACCAAGAACCACATCTGAAGTACTGCCAGTGCACTTGGAAACACAACCCAAACTCAGTTAAGGGAACAGTGGCTCTATGTTGTATTGGTGTCTTGCTGCAGGAGGGACTGGTGCGCTTCACAAAATAGATGGCTGGTCTTCCAAAGGAACAATGACTTAAAGCAAACTAGTCACAAAGTTATTGATCAGCTTCACAAAGCTTTAATCTCAATCCTATGGATCATTTTGGGGGCTGAGCTACAACATCTAAGTTTTAATGGTGGTGTAGTTTAGCAGCATTGATTTATCTCTGCCTGTTGTAATATCACTGCTTGGCATTTCAGTCTGACACAGGTGTCAAACTCAAGGCCCGGGGGCCAAATCCGGCCCACTGCAGATTTTTATGTGGCCCTCTAGCCTGCAGAGGGACGCATTAGAATGTTATTTTAACAATTTTTATCTTTATACTGTCAAATTTCATCCATCCCTTGAATTTTTCATGATTCTCCAATCGTGCAAAATCAACAGATCCCCAGACTTTTTCGTCATGATGCATAATTGTGAGTTTATTGCATTTTGTTTCTGCAAAAAAATGTCAAAAACATCAGGTTTAAGTGATGCTAACTCCCACCTGAAAGTGGCAGTATTTCTTACTTTTACTCCACTGCTGCCTCCCACTAACTTGATGTCAAGTTAAAGTCCATGATCGACCAAAAGTCACACTTACTGTCACCTATAAGCATTAATATTGCTAAATTTATTGCAGGTATTTCTTTTGCAGCACAATAAAGTTAGTGATTTCGATAAAAAAAAAAAATCACAAAACCAAAGCAAAATCCTGAAGAGACTGATCAATGTGAAAAGATGTTCAATATTTTATTAATTAGTATTTTAACAGTTTCCTGATGGGTTTTTTCAATACATCCTGGCCCTCTGAGAACATTCATCATCTCTATTTGGCCCAGAATGAAAACAAAGTTTGAAACTCCTGTTCTAAAATGTCTTGTCTCATCCTAAAAACAAGCATTTGTTCCTGCTCATAATGAAGGTCTGCTGTACATTTGTCCAATATGAATTATTAATTGCACTCAGCCAAAATGATCTAGGTGTATTTTTATGTTGCGCGTGTTTGTGATTGTAGCTGGGTTTGCACAGTCAGGAAAGGGATAAAGCTGTTTGTATCGGATAGGATTTACCGTCAAATGAGGAGGATAAATAGTCTAACCAGGGCAGGTGGAGCCTCATAATGTGAAACAGAAGCCAGGATGCGACGCTGTAATGCACCATGCATGTGTGTGTGCGTGCAGATGAGATCTATGTTTGTGTACGTAGGGAGATAATAAGTCACAGCCACATCATCAAGAGGAAGACAGAATAGAAACGTTGATGGTAAAATCCCCTTTTGTTCGCCGGCGCGATGTGAAGAGGTTTTGCAGCCGGAGGTGGCTCAGGGGCATGCGCGTTTCGGTCTTTCGGGGATTGGGAACAGTCTCGCCTGCCAGTGATGTAAATCCTTCATGGCCTCTAAGGTCTATAATGCTAAATTCACTCTTCAGTGTTTAGAGGCTTCCTGTTGAGACCGCGATCCCCTCAGCCCCACAAGACGAGTCCACATGAGCTAATGACACACAGACTTGAAAGCTGCACGCTGGCCTCCAAGGTTTAGTCACTCCTGTTCTACCAGAACCATGTCTACATTTTCTAACAGCCTGTTAGTCACTCGGGCTTATGCCTGTGATGCCATTAAGATAGAGTCGACTCTCGTCTCAAAAGGGTTGTATCGAACACAAGCAAGAGTCTATCTGTATCGAGCAGACTGCTGCTCTCAAATTAGCAGCTTTTAGTCACAGCTTTCTGTGTGACTCAACAATGAGGGCTCTGTGAGAGCGAGACAGGCAAGGTTAAGGTCAACTGTGCACTATCTGGAGGGTCATTGCACAACTGATGAAAGAGTGCAACATTTTATCCATGGACATTTATGAAGAATGGAGGGATTTGTTAATAATTCAGAGTAGAGCTGCAACCGATGACCGGTCTATAAATCGATTATTCTGATGATTGATCTGATAACAGAATGTCACACTTTACATCTGACTGCTTAAAGCTGCAGTGTGAAACTTTTATGTAAAAAATATATCTTTTTGAAACTGTCACTGTGTCGAGTCAGAGAGAGATAATCTCAAGCTCCTCTGCTGACTAGATACAACCAATCAGGGCCAGGAGGCGGGTCTTGGTGCCGTCTATCACAATCTTGTGTGGCGCTGCTCACCCTCTTCCCGCCTTGCTCTCTGCTGCTGCTACAGTTTGTCCCTGTCAGCAGGTCGTGTTGTGAATGCTCAGGTTAGTTAGCATAGGCACTTATGACGGTGGATAAACAATTTTAACGGTGAATTGATTCTCCGCCATTAGCACATTTAGCAGCGAGTACATGGATAGAACATATTTACATATAAAGAAGACATTTTTTCTCATCTTAAATTAAAAAAACTGCTCTGAATATATTGCTTTTCCACCAAATTGGCATTATGAGTCTCTATTCTCCAGTTAACAATTAATCAGTCACCAAATTAGCTGACGATTATCTCAATTATCGATTAATTAATTGAATTAATAGCCCAGCCTTATTTTTGGAGTACACTGAATTTTATTTGTGAAACAGTAAAAAGGCCCTAACATGTCTTTGAATTAAAGTTCAACGTAAAATAAAGGGTTTGTGTTCAACAAAAGCCTGCACGTGTCGTAAAGTTTCTGCAGCCGCTCCAGAGCGCAGAAATCTTAAGCTGCAAGAGAAAACTGTCGCAACAGAGACCAGCATAATAATTTGCAATTCTCCAAACACAACAAATACAGAGGAAAGAAATTGGGACCATACACCATGAAACTGGTGCTGTATAAGGGGCTTAAAAACTTAAAGAAAAGAATACAGCCTTGTTTCAGCTAGAACAGAGAAATAAGACTTCACAGTCGTTGTAACTGTAAAGCTGTGAATATTGTCAGTAATTTATTTTCAGTGTGGATGAACTGTTTACACGTGAAACACAAACTGAAAGTTTGCACCATCTCCATTAAGTCAAGTGATAAAACACAACACATAATTTCAAATTATGGTGAAAGAAACAGGTATTCAGGCAAACACTCAAAAGCATAAAAATGCTTTTCAGCCATCTGCTCTTGATTGGTGTAATGAAGTCACACATATGCAGCTCAGAATCGTTTTAAGTGCAAATTAGGCTACATCTATAGAGCGATTGAATCATGTAATAGCTGGCTCCTATTAAATAAGTTGTTATTGTGCTAAAATGATCTCATTCTGCCTTCAATTTCCTTCCAGAGAGGCAAAAAATTTAAAAATATAAAATACAAAAGAGGTAACTTAGGTGTAAGTATTTTGCTGAGCCTTTTTTTGTCTTGCAGACAGAAAGCGGCTGCTTTCACAGAGCTGCTTCAGTGAAACTGCACTGCAACAAATGGCTGTAAAAACTACAGCATGAAAACACAGTAAGGTGGCTGGGTTTTGATAATGCAGCTCTTTACTGTGATCTGAATGTGCATGGAAAGCATGTGGGACGTGATTGGACCGCTGGATCACGTGCGGAAATTTACATCTGTACTGTAAATTTTTAATGCACAGTTGCATTGTGGGATTTTTACCGGTTTACAGGCTAGAGGGCGGGTCAACAATGACCGGGTAAGTACTTTTTAAAAACACATTGTCTTGCAGTTTGGTGTTTGTGTACGAAAATATATTTTATGTGTATATTAAGCTACTCTCGCTCCTTTGCTAAAGCTAACTTTGGTTATTTCTCAGCTAGCATGATGTGCAACACAAGTGCTTTTTAGTTCAGTTCAGTAAAACCTGGAATATGCAGACGGCTACTTTCTGGTCTTCTTGCGGAAGTTGTTGGCTTCAAGAAGCTTCAATTGTTTTTTTTTTTCTCTCACACACAGGACTGTCAACCTGAACATTTTAATGCGTTGCTATAACATAACGCTGATCAATCGAACCATCTACTTTGACATCAGAGCCTCTCTGATGGTTATTCAGTTCACAGCGGCGCGTTACACACGGGGAGCTACAAACAGCGACATACTTTTTCGGCGACAGCAACAAGAGTTGAAGAGTTTCAACTTTATTGTGGAATAATAAAGTCTGTCTTTTTCTCTGCTTCTCTCTCTGTATTGGTCCATTTCTAACAGACAGACAGGAGGACAGTGAAGGAAGGTCAAACAGTGTCTGTCCACTAAATCTGTCTTTTTCATCCTGTCTGTCTTTAACTGACATAAATACAGTTTAATGTGCTGTTTATCTCATGTATTGAAACATGTTTTTCTTTCTTTATCTTCCCGTGACCCGTTGATGATTTCTGGAGACGTTCAGGACTGAGACCAACTCAGAGCTCGTCCATGTTGGTTTTGTTTGGCTGTTCACTAAGCCTTAAACTTGCCCAAATGTTTTAGATCTACTGTTGGGGTTCCAATAAGGTTTTGAAAAATATGTAACTTCAGTATTTAACATTGTTGGATCCCTTTCTTCCGTCAAAAGAAGAAAACGACAAACATTTAGCATTTTGACTGCAAGTTTTACAAGAAAAGCCGGTAAAACATTGTTTTTATGACTTATGACATGCAGTTTGCTTAGAAACTTTTACGTTTTGGGCACTTTTGTTTTAGTAAAGATTATTTAATTCATTGTATTCAATGTAATATTACCATGAGGGTAAATATATCAGTTATGTTTTTAGATCAGAGTATTTTTCACTTTGGTGGCAATACTTTGACTTCTGTGTAACAACCAAATATTGCTGTTGCAAAACATTAAATTTTGTTTTGCCTCAGTTTGTCAAATCTAAATAAACAATAACAATAAAATAAAGTGATTTTAAAATATATATGTATATTTTTTTATTAGAAAAATAAAACATTTATTGAGAGTTTGGTAATTTAAGTTGCAAATTCACATTTAAACTTTTAAAAGCTAGCAAAGTTTCACGAACTACTGTAAAACGACAATTTTTTGTAATTATACTACAGGATTACTGTAATTTTATTATGATAAAAATGCGATGAAATCACAGTAACCATGTTATATGATTACTGTGCTATTTTAAAGAAATTACAGTTAAACTAATCAAATTACAGCAAGATAGTAGTAAAAATTACAGTAAATCTGTGATAAAATCACAGTAAAACTGTAATAGAAATAAGGCTACTGTAAAAAATTACAGTAACTTCTTTAATGTAAAAATTACAGTAACTGGCTGGAAACCCTGCTGCCGGTAAGTTACTGTAAATTCTACAGTGACTTTTTTACAGTGTATATGAAAAAAGAACGGTATGAGAAATCTTTCTTCGACTGCTTGCAGTGAAACTTAAACGTTTTTGCTCTGAAGACGATAATTCTTTCCCGTCGTCATTCAGGCATCTTCGCAGTCCTTCTCCTGTAGATGTTTCTGACACAAAGGGATACTTAGGAGACACGAGTGATGAAATAATTACATTTTTCATCACTGTATCGGTACAACTTAGCGCCACGCTCGTCCTGGTGAGGCCTTCTCTTTAAACTGTTTAGCATAATAAAGATAGACCAGCTGGAACCAATATAAATTTATGTTCTTTTTAAATAGGTGTCAGGAAATGGAGTGAAATTTGCAACCTAACATTTAAGTTTTAATCAATTATTGGAATCAAAGAAAGGTGTATAAATCCTGTGTTTACATTCACTCTTGAATTATGTGAATGTTTATGAGATGACCCTTTACTTTGTTTCACAAATACGTTTTTTTTAAATGAATTGAAGGTTAGTCTTTTGTTGTGAAATAAACAGAATGCTATGCAGCTGAATGGAGGCTCATGGTCATTATGTTGGGTCTGAACCGTCAGTGCAGGGGATGTTGTTAAAAGTGTTTCTGTTTGGTCTTCGTCAGCACAAAGACGCCGTTTGGACCCAGCATGTGTGTCTGTGTTGTATGATAACGCTGTAAGCAAGGGCCGGCATTGATCTCTATTTTAATAGTGTGTTTGGAGAGCTTTTCACAGAGCAGCCCATGTTTGCAAGGCATTGATTGTTGTTCAGTCACACGTCTTTGTGGAAATGCTGATCGACAGCTGCTTTTTGAATGCTGTCCTCATTCATGGCTTACGAGTTGGAGGGGGGGTGAAGCTGTCTACTCTCTTTGGATGTCTAAATGTGTTGTTCTAAAATGCATTTTCAAAATTGAGTTGTTGTTGAAGAGAAAATGGCGGACAATCTTGACTCATAAAATGAGGAGCGTTTTGGTTTTTCCAAACATTGGAAAAAGAGGTAAAAGATAAACGGAAACTGTTTTTATTCTGAGTATTGTTAGATAAGTTCAACTCACGACCCTGGACGACGAAAATGGGTTTATAAGAGTGACACAAGATTGTAGCATTATTTATGGAAGAAAGTCTGGAAACCACCTTTCTGTCCCTCTTTTCACCAGTCAATATTTCACAAATTAGGAATTTGCAAAACGTATAAAGTGCTCGTTTATGCTGCTGTTCATGTTTTGCTTTTTGTAATTGATCAGATTCTTGTCTCATTATCATAATGAAGCAGAAATTAATAAGGAAATGGAAAAAGGACAGGCAGAAATAAATGTGGAAATAAATAAATAAATAAAGTAATAAATGTATTAATTAATTAATAAATAAAATAATACATGAATGTTTAAATAAATAAATAAATAAATAAGGATAAAGAAGCCAATCATTTATTTATTAACTTATTTATTAATTTAATTTTGGCTGGAATGGCTCTCCGTACCAAAAATTATGAGTGAAACAGACCAATCCTGCTTTTTTTCACTGATACCAATTAACAGATTTTGTTTGAGTACTGCAGGTTATTTCGAAGAGGCAGTAGCTTAAAGTCAAACAGAAAATGATTAAAATTTCTCAATTTAAGCATCAAAACCATTTACTGCTAATTTGGGCTCATCATATCAGGAGAACATGTGAAATGCAACAAATACTGACCCGATTGCAAATAATTCATGTAGATATTTGAATAAATGCCTCCGTTTCTATTCTAACAATGTTTTTTTTTTTAATTGAAATGGACCTGCATTTACCAGAACATCTTATTTAACAGCACTACTAATCACAAAGAGAAATTAAAAATTAATGTAAGTACAATTTTCTTCAGAGTTGCTGTAGATTGTCTGTAACAGTCAGTCTTACAGTGTCAGTAGTATCTTCTGACTGAAGAAGATACTTTGTCATATTGATATTGCACACAATGATATTTGTGACATAATATGGAGCCCTTCCCCTCACATTTATGTCAGGTTTGTTAAACAAGAGTGTGTCAAAGTTTATGCTCTTTGTTGATGCATTTACCCAGCTACAGTCTGGTAAATCTCAGGTTCAATGAATGAAAATTGAGAAAAATTTTATTTAATCTAAAAATTGTTACATAGTTTCATTAACTTCAGACTGATTTAAAGACTTTTCTGTTCAATGTAGACTAATTCTCTTTAGGTTTGATCATTTAATTTATATTTTGCGCTAAAGGTGATCAGATAATTATATTTTCCACCTACTTCTCACACGCTGACAGTAACTAGATGACACAAAGACAAGCAAATATCTTCCAGTTTTGATATTATGACACCCAGAAATATAAAAGTTTTAAAGTTCGCTCAGCCTTTGGGTGAACATTTGAATTTCTTTCTTCAAATTGAATTAGGTTATCTTTAATCCTGTCCTGCTTTTGTGTTAATGTATCTCTGTTCTCTGACAATGAGCCTGTGCTGTCATCTTTTTTATAAGGTTATCTAACCAAGCTAAAATTAGGAGTTCTTAAATCTTTCATGTCAAGCTTGCGGCTGGAGGAATCCGAACGCGAAAGGATGTTTGACTAAAAAACCGGGGCTGAGGCTGTATTAAAGACACCGTTGTTAGGTATTTGAAAACAAAGAGAGCTCAATTACACACTTCATAAAACAGGTAAACACCTAATTTAAAACACACACACCGACACACACAGTGTTCTCAGTTACACTGAGCTGCCCTTGTCTTAATGAAAAGTAGCAGAGGACAGTATTTCCAATTATCTCTGTAAAATGAGATGTTACAAGACGATCTTGTCTAAATACACGTTTCTTTTCCTCCACGGCTGGGAAAGCTGTTAACTCGAATGGTATGAAATTTAAAGAAAAAATATGTTGTGATTCGATGTCTGCATATAAGAGGGCAACAATATTGTGGAAAACATGATGTGCAATATTGTTGTTGAATTATTGATCGCAGTAATTCAATCAATTCAATATTAGATAGTTATAGATGAACAGCAGCAAACAATGTTAAGATGATTCTGGGTTTGGATTCATTGCAAGTATAGATTCTAAGTAGTACGGGGATATTTTACAAAACAAAACGTATTTTCTATTTTGTTTAAATTTATTTAAACAAAAGTAATTGTTTATTTTTGTTTAAATAAATAAACAATTATCAGTAACATCTGATACTGGATGTTTTTGCCAGTATCAGACATTATTTTAATGGAAAAATAACCTTGATTAGGAAAAGCTTAAGGAAAAATATTTAATATAATTATTTCTATTACTTTTAGAAGTGGTGGAGTACTCATTACTTTAGACCAATATTTTACTTTTTAGATTATCATCCAGAGAAACCCTGAGTAGTTCAGAAATTATGGACGACTTGTTCTTATTCTTATTAGACTTGGGGAACCAATATGTAGCTCTATACTTTTACCATTTTGTCTTTCTTTTTATTTGTTGTTTTGTTTGTATTTCCTCCTAATTCATGTAAAGAACTTTGAACTGCCTTGTTGCTTAAAATGTACCATAGAAATAAAATTACCCACCTCAGAAAAGGACAATAACAGATTTTAGTTAAAGCAGAAAGGGAAAAATCAATCGGCTCCAAATATTTCCAATTGGTCAAATGTGGGGCAAAGTTTCAGCTTGTTTTAGCCATCTGAATGGCAGTGCACAGCAACCAAATAAAAATTAGGGGTGCACCAATAAATCACCTGATTTCTTTAATTTTAGGAGATACTTATATGTGGAGCTGATTTTATACACCAATCTTATCTACTGAAGCAAAGGTTTAAAAATCAATCACTGTTCTTTTTTGCTCTGCTGTAAGAAACATTTGACTAGAATGACTTAATATTGAACACATTTACAGCCCAAAAAGATGAATTAAATCAGGATTAGTTCAATGATGTAATGTTTCTACTTGATCTATTAATAAAACATTTTTTAATGTAATTTTTGCTTGTTATTATATTAATAAATAAGGTTCAATTAAGTCTTTATATATATAATTATAATGATTTAACGCTGTGCTTTTCTACACTAAAAGAGTTCATGTTTTATTGGGGGATTATTTTATGACGTGAACCATGATCTGCTGATTTGGAAACTTTGCGTGAACTTATGGGTAATATGTTAAAAGCATATGTGGCCATTGTATTGGAACTGATTGTCAGCCACACGCGGTTTTACTTTCACAGAGGTTGTTGAGCTTTTAAGTAATGAAGCCGATCCACACGACACCGCTGTTGATCTGAGCTGTGGATTCACAGGTTTAATGGATGCATAATTGCCGGCTTTATGAATAATTGGATCAGGATGTAAAGAAAAGTGAAATGGCAGGCTTTCACATGCTGTGCAGCATTCTGGTTCAGGTGTTAAGGTTAAAACTTTTGTTATGTGGAAACTAGTGAAAGAGTTCTGCATTGATGTAAAAGCAGGAATTCACCACAGTGCTGGAGATGGGGTGATTGAATGGCAGCTCATTTTAGTTCTTTAATTTTATTTAAATGTCAGTAATGTCCCATTAAAACATAAAAATAATCTGGAGTATGTCTATTGTTGAACTTACAGCGGGATAAAGTGAACGTAAAATGAAACTGTGGTCTTTATTTGTGCTTGCAGACATTTGCAACATCATGTTTGTGCTATTAGGGCGTGGTTTACAAAAATATGTTTATCTTTGGAATAGCTTATTGTTGGTTCTCCAAAAGATTAAAACCCTCCATTGGAAAGGCCGGTCCACTTTCACTGCTAAAAAACTATGTTTGAAAGCATAATCTTTCAAAAAAATGATCCAACTGAGGACTGAGCTGGCCTTTAGAGCTACTTACTTATCTGTTTTTAACCAATCATTGTTACCCACAGGATTAGTGTGAAATTAAGCTTAATGAAAATTTCAAAATAAAAGACTTGACAATTTTTACATCAGGTAATTGCTCTCTTGGGCATTATGTTACTTTTTTTTTTTTTTTTTTTTTTTAACAAAACCACTGTTACACTTTGGATTAGTTTGACAATTTAAAATGAAGTTTAATAAAAATTTCAAAATAAAAGCCTTTACAATTTTTACATCAGTTTATTGCTGTTTTGGGCATTTTATAACTGATTTAACCTAATCACTGTTACTCATGGGATAGTTTTCACATTTGTAATGAAGCTTACTGAAAATTTCAAAATAAAAGCCTTAATATACTTCTCTGGCAAACTATTAGCTTGCATTATCTTTTTCTCTCAGGTTAATGCACTGTCTCGCACAGCAAGGCAGTGCATTAACATTAGCAGAAACATTAGCATTTCACTGCCCCCCTCTAGTGGGCATAAGATTATCTTGCATTATCTTTGTCTCTGGGGTTAGGGCTCTGCCTTACGCAGCAAGGCATTAGCATTAGCATTTTCCCTAAAATAAGCTTTTCGTTATTTTTCTTACTTATTAGTTATGTTTAGGACACTGAATGTAGCAAGTCGACATTATAATGATACCCCACATGCTACTGATAGCATTTAGGCTAACATTAGCATTTTGGCTAATTTTAGCTTACGCACTCTTTTTAACATACTGAATGGTGGGAGTCCATGTTAGTCAACATGTTTGTGATTCTCCACATGGTACTTTGTAATGTTTTAGCCAAGCTTAGCATTGATGGTAATTTTTAGCATCAGAACGCTGGGTCCAAACCGACAGGCACACTTTGGCAGGCCCCGGTTAAATTTCTTCAGGAATTTTCTAGTTGAGTTTTATTACTCATTTAATCCTTTAATTTTTTTTTTTTTTTTTTTACAAGAATTATTTTAAAAACATATTTAGGAAAATAATAAAAACCTAATAAAACAACCTCTTTAACATTCAAATGTTTTTACTGACAGATTTTCTATTTAAAACAGTGCTTCTCTCCTGCTTAGTGCGCCGTTGTTACAAAAAGAAAAATCTCCCGTTCAGCCTGAAATGAACCTTGTGGGAAGGGTTGGCTTCGAAGGGTACACCGGAGACGTGCGTCAAATTGAAACTACAAAGGATTTGAAGCTAAAATTGACTTATTTTGATGTAGAAATAACAAACAGACAGAAAAGGACAAATGTTTTGTAAAATAAACAAATTTAATTTCATACCACCACTGGCATTTATGGTATTTTAAGATACTGTTTACTTTTTGGTGTGTGAGCTTAGAGTGATTTTAAATCTCATCTCCATATGTAATACTGCAGGAGTTTTTCCAGCCTTTATGATATTCTTATATATTCCTAAATATGGATTTAAACTAAATAAGATTGTCTTATGCTTCATGTTTTTGAGTTTTGTTTTATGTTTTGTTTTTAATTATTTCTGTAATGCTATGAAAGAATAATATTTTTGCCTAGTACGGTATATTTGTCTGAGGTTTCTTTTGTATTGCTTCCCAGCGAAATGGGTTAGCTGGCTCCCTTCTTCCAAAACAAAATGGATAGACATTAATCTGGTCCAGCTGGACAGAAGGAAATTAATGATCATTTACATTGATGACATAATCAGGCTTTACGCTGTCCGCCGATACTAAATTGCTTCTTTTGTTCCACAAGATCTCTGTCTTTCTCCCTCCATCCCTCTCTGTCACTGTCTTTCTTTTTCGTCCTCAAGTACCTTTCTTTTTTTTTTTTTATCAAACAAGTCGTTCTCTCTTGTTACCGGTCATTAGCTGCTAGGTTTCCATGGAAACAACCAGTTTGGCAGGAGCTGGCGCGCTATAAAGACGGGCCTCTGATGTTCCGTTTACAAAGGACTGTCTGCTTTCGTCTGACGGTTTTGCCCAGTTACGTTTGTCACTTTAAACCTGCTTCAGTTGCTGATCGTAAAGCAGAGAGGGAAAGAAGCGACTTTGACCTTACACCCCCATCCCAGCAAAGAGACTCGCATGAAAGGCAGAAAGCGTCCCGAATGTTCCTTTTCTCTCATCCAGGATTTGTACAGCTCCTCTCCGAGACACTTTTAAGAGCAGCAGTGACCCTGTTGGTAGGTCACGGTGGTGTAGGGAGGGGGCTGTCTGTTTGTAATTAGGCAGTTCACCTTGTGTAATGACTTAGCATGGAGCTTGTCTGTATCAGGCTGAGCAGACAGTCACTGTTAGCGTCACACTGTGCAGCAGGAGGGAGGAAGGGCTTTGTCCGTCCCCAAGGGCGATCCTGCAGGACGTTTAAGTAGCCTTTCCTCTCTCAGGGGAGTTTAAATTGACTCCCTGACTCAGTGAAATTTCCCCATATCGCTTATCGAAAGGCAGAGCAGTTAAATATTCATTCTGGGGGGTTTTGAAACGTAATCTGCACTGAGCATAAATTGTTTTTGAATTCCTCCCTTTCTGTTCTGTTGTGCCTGTGGTAAGGCAGAGATAAGTTGGCCGGAGGAAAATAGCTGTCGTAGTCGCTGTCAGTCAGGTAGTGTGCTGGGCCCACAGGAGTCACACGTTAAACTGAGCCCACAAACCAACATCCTGCACTTCAACTCCATTTTTAACAGTGATATTAATTTTACTGCCACATTCGCTGTTATCTCAAGACTAAAAAATTAAAACGTTCACATTTTATCTGAAAAGATGACAGGCCTTTATAATGTAAAGATAGTTCAGCTAGTTCCTAACAAAGTGTTCTTCAATTTAATTTTCTTTAAACTTTAAGAGAATTTAAATTTTGCAGATGTATTTTGGCATGAAAGAATAGCTTTAATTCATCTACCAATAAATGTGGGCTGGACAAATGAGTAAAATCAGACCATTTTATTTTATGTATACTGGCTAAGTGGCTGAATAAAACCCCTAAATATGCTTTTATTACTGTTTTGCCTCAAAAACATGAACTGGGTGGATGAATTGATGCATGGATGGATGGGTGGATACATGAGTGGGTGAATAGACAGACACAAATACATTTTCATATTTTCTTCAACTTGTCCATCTGTAGATGGGCACCATACATATCTCGGTTTTCTAGATTCAATAAAAACAATGTAAGTTAATCATTAGCTAAAACAAAACCAAAATTTGCATCTGAGAGACAAATGTAAACATAAATTTAAAAGTTTCTTTACTTAAAATAATGTTCCGCTGATATTCTTGCTTCCATTTTGTTTTAGATATTGAGATATTAAACTGCCTAAAATGCAGTTTATTTTAAACAGATATCTTAGAAAATCAGAAATCGAATCAAATTAATTAAATTGTAATCCTCTAATGTATATAATAACACCGAATTACAATAACCTGGAATAAGAAAAGCAATTAAAGAAGAGGACGAAGTTAGACTTTTGATTGTAGAAACTGATTTCCTTAATATAAGTTTAAATATTAAAATACTTGAAAAATCGGTGATTTATATATATCTTATATAAAAGTAATTTATTGAAAAGCCATGAGCCATTATTGGTTTAGATGATGTTTTTCCTTTAAAAATGTTTGCTTTAAAAACTGCTAATAGTTTACTATCATGTTGTTTAAAGCTCATTTAAGCCCAGCCACATTTTGTGGGTTTATTTTTCTGAGGGTTTGTGTGAAAAGCAAAAATACCAATTCTAAATAGAATTTCAACTCGCAAATTAATTTGAGTCATTTCAAGATCTTGAAATGGGACAGTAGTATTTTTATTCAAGCTAACTTTGCCTGTTGCTGACTGATTATAATGTGTTTTTACACACATTGTTTTACATTGAGTTTCAATCTAATGAGCACTTTGTCACTGCGTAACATCAATAGCAGCAGATTTTCAGTCATTTGAATTATGTAACACCACATCACTGACCTCAGCAGCTGAACTCCAGATTATAGTAAATCTATACTTGGCTTTAAAAGTTTCTTTTTCCTGTTGGTCATTACTCTTGTCATTTTCACTGATGTTTTTTAAGAGCTAATTTTGCGTGGGAGATTGAATACCAGACATCAGGGTAAAAGAGTTGACATGAAAAACCCTTTATGTTGAAATCTAAGGCGTATTGGTAGGTAAGCGCATACAGAGCCGTGGCTTTGATACAAACAAAAAGAAAATATGTGGACACTCTTAACCAATGTGCTACAGATACATGAACAAACTCTGAGAAGAAATATGTCAGAAGATGTTAAGCTGCATCCGATCTCATAGTTCACTGCCTAATGAACACAGCGTATGTACAACATGGAGGAGCTTTGCAATCTGAAATGTACTGATGCATACAATCAGTGACTTATACATTCTTCACGTGAATAACGAGGTTCTGGTGAATTTCAGAGGAAGTACATGTCGTAAGATACACATAGGTTGCGTCAACACTGCAGCCTGAAGGGACCCAATTCCAATTTTTTGTCAAGTCTGTTTTTTTGCCACGGTCGTTCAGACTTCCAAATATATGTGACTTGTATGTGATCTCCTGTGTGAACTGCAAACGACCTGAAAGTGTCCCGCATGCGCAGTAGAGGGCGCAATATCGCAAGAGAACGTGCTCAGTGTTTTTCCAACCGCCATAAAGAAGTTGTCGTCAGTGTTAGTGGAAGTAAACGTGGATGCTAACGGCGGAGCGTAGCTTTGAAGATGTTGTCCAACCGCAGCAGCACCTTAACAGCTTAACCCTCATTACTGTCCACCATGGTTGTTGTTTTTCTCCTGGCTCGTGCTCATCATGGCGCAGAAAAGTATCAGTGACATTGAGGTTGGATGAACGCGACCTGGACCTTAGGTCACATTTGAATCAAATACGTGTCGGATATCCAAGAGGCCTGGGTTGCATTAGAGAAAAATCCGACCTGTGTTGTCCAGACTGTCACCAAAAGATGAGATACAGGTCGCATTAAGGCAAATAAATTGGAATTGTGTCATAACGAGATAAAAATGTAAAATGTAGATAAAAGCTACATTGGTTAAGCTAATTTTGCTACTTCAGCAGTAAGTACTATAGTAAATATCGCCGATATTTAATTTAGCATTACGCAGAGGTGGGTAGAGTACTACACATTGTGATTGAGTAATCATTGTAACGTAATATTGTTACATTAGGAATGAAGCGAGAGCTTGTTCTAAGCTTGTGGCTTGTTTATTGTTGTCATAGCAACTCCCTAGCAACTACCTGTCAGTTACAAAGTTCGCAGAAGTGTGACGTTACATGACAACTATGTATTGTTTAAACTTGACGGAGGTGGCAGAGAAATGCTTTCTGTTCAAGAAGATGCCGAAAGCCTCAGGAGGAGACGGGCAGATGGCGTGAAAGATCTAATTTGTGTCACAGATGACCTCAGATGAGCGTCAGGAAGACGAGCATCAGCGTGTAAACCAAATATACTGCGACTGAGCGCAATTTTAAAATATGTATGTACTTTCAAAGTGCACAGGGAACATTTTCGGCTGAGAAAAGTCAAGCTCGCAGTGAGACGGATGGACAGGTGCCAGGCTGCCTTGGTGGAGTGGAATTGGCACAGTAATTTGTCAAATGAGGAGGAAGGGAAGAAGACGAATCCCCCTGAGGGTGTGTCTCCTCAGCAGGAGGACCTCTGTCGACCCGCGAACATAAAAATGCAGCCATGTATACACAAATTCATGCAGATTTTATAGTATAATCTACTGTTTTGCAAATTAAATTACATCTGTTTGACACAGACACAACATGCACCCACGTCCCAAAACATAACGTACTCGATCGCTCACAGGCATAGGTTGTTATTTTTGCTTCGTCTGTGCCCTAATGCGATGGGATGTGATGGATTTTGGATGATTGTGCATTCGATACACAGCAGCTCCTGACAGTGACATTACTGTGACAATATGCATACAATTCTGGTCCAACATAAACTATTAAATGGGGGGGAGGAGGAATATTTATAGGGAGGGTATTTTTTGCAGCTGTCTGTTTGAGTAAATCTCCTAGATGAGGGGAAAGAAACAATTCCCAACCATCAGCAAGTTAATAGAAGAACTGCAGTTTATCTTTGTCGGAAAGACAAATGTCCTGACTGAGGCAGGATGGAGGGGCGGAGATGAAAAAAGGAGGAAGATGCCCCACATTTACCTTGGTTCTTCCTCTTTACAGCAAGTCTTCTACTATTAATCCCTCCGCTTGATGGTTGTCAACTGGCTGGCTGCTGGTTTTCTCTGGGATGACTCTCCACTTTAGCTTGACCCTTTTTGGTTCTCTCCCAGCGATCATTAATAAATGGAGGCTAAACTGGCCTTTAAAAAAAGATTTTGGGGTCCAGCTGTCTATATGTCTGGTTGTTCACCTTGTCTGAGCCATGATATAGTGAATGTCTTTCTTGTGACTGCATATTTCCATGATTTATTTGTCTGGAGACCATTTTAAAATCCTTTATAGAACTGCTCAATACAGATGTGGTCAGTCAGTATTAGCCTCCTCAATGAAGCTAAGCTAAGACAGTTCACTGCTAAAGAAGCTGGATGCTGGCAGAGGGATGTATCCATCAGATGGTAATGGAAAGTGTGTGGAAGATCCACAAGCAACTGGGATAATTGCAGCCTTTAGATAAGGTGTGTCCAACTATTTTTTGTTTTGGTCCAAATCAAGACCATAAACGTGTCAGAATGTATTGATAAAACCTGTTCACACACTTGACCTCAGATGAGGTCAAATATCAATGAATATTTAAAATTAAATGATATTATTGAACATATTTTCTGTCCTTCCTGGATCACTTTTTTTTATTTTTTTGCAATAAAAATCAAAGTACTTGTGGTACTAATTTGTGATATTTGTGCCTATTTGTGACGATAAAGGCAACCTGACGTCAAATAAGGCTGGAGCTGTTTAGTACAAGTAAGAGAGTTTTTGACAATTTTTGAGAAAATGCTGCAATAAACTCCCAATTACATATTACTGCATTACTGTTGATTTTGCTTGAATTTCCATGATAATTCTCAAGAAACTGGAGGGATTTGGGACGAAACAGATAAAAACTGCATAGATTTTATTGATAACTTAATATTTAACCATACAGTATGTAGCCTAGAATCTAGAGGGCCACATAAAAAGCTGTGGCGAGCCAGATTTAGCCCACGGGCCTTGAGTTTGACAGATGTGGTTTAGAGGATTTAAAAGCAAAATCCATTCAATAGTTTGGGTAAATTCATAATGTTAAACTGCAAGTCACTATTATCCAGAAATGTACACAGAATACTAATGCATTCCTTTTGTCAAACCTCTTCTCAACCAGAGACAACATCACAAGCATCTCAACTACAACAAAGAAAAAAAAAAACAAAACAAGCTGATTGGTTCAAATGCTTCTTTACATGTGATGATCTGAAGTTTTATTTGGAAATCAAAGTCAGGAGAAAGAGGCACAGAGTGCGGTTTCCACACTCAGTGACGATCTGGGTAACTGGGTCACCTGCTGTTGTTGGTCTGCTGCGTTTTATGGAGTCAAAAGTCAGAGTCACCAAAGAAATATTAAAGCATTTCATGGTTCCCTCTGCTGCCAAGGTTTATGGAGACTCTGATTTCATTTTCCAGCAGGACTCAGCACCTGCCCTCACCACCAAACGTATAAATACCCGGTTTATTTACTATTATGTCACTGAGCTTGATCCAAACCCTGTAGAGAATACAGAGGTAAAACCAGCTGACCAAGGGGGAGGGGTTTGGTTGCTAGGTGATGGGCTGGGCTTTGCTCAGGTTGCTAGGTAACGGCAGATTTTTTTTCTTTTTTTTGTGCTTCGGCTGCCTTTAGAAACAGTTGAGACCCAAATTAAAGTACAAAAACATTGCAAATGTAAATTTTGCGTATTAGGACGCACTTTTCTGTAGGCTGACATTTCTGTATTAAAACACCTGGTCCGGGTTTTATGTAAAGTCTAAATTTCCTGAGAAAGTGAATGTTGTCTGTTGATTGGCTGTGAGCCATAATCATCCAATATGTGGTGAATTAAAAATAGTTTGAGTTTTGTTTTTTTAAATGATTTACAGAAATGAATAAACTTTTTGATTATATTCTAACTCATTGAGCTGTACCTGTACATGGAACCTCGGCTGTGTGTTCAGTATTTTAATCCCAAAGTTTGACGCTATATTTGCCTGGCATTTTATTTCAGGGACATTTATACTTTGAATGATGATAATACATCCAGTTTAGTTGGATGGATTTCGTCCGCTCTTAACGCTCACATCCGGCTTAAAACGTGGATCATGGAGACTTACGACAACAAAATCATCACTGGAATATTCAAACGGGATTCCATGTTTTCCTAAATTTGTCTGTTTTCTACTTATTGGATGAAGTGTAGCTATGAACATTTCTGTTCAGTTAAAGATTTTATTTATCTGTGAGTTAAAATGTTATAACAAGGATAATTGAAAGTGGAATTAAAACTGTTTTATTGTTTTCAGGTTTGAAAAACGTGGTGCACATGTGTTTTAGCTTAAAAATATCCTCCTGGTTGTATCAGATGCTTTCATCTGGTTTTTGAGGCACAATAAGAACAATCAGACATTTGAATAGGATCATATTGTTACCTGCAGTAGCAATATAATCCTATGGGGATGACGTGAAGCTGAGCAAATGCAGGATCCTGCCTCTGTGGGATGTTTGTGTGCAGTTGTGGGTTTGTGCATGTGAACAATGTTTTCCTTTGTTTTGACCTGCTTGTATCTCAGGTTAACAGCCCCTCAGATAATGTTGCAGCAACCAGCCCATCCTAGCCCCACCCTCCATTTCATCTTTTTGTTTTTCCTCTCTCTCTAATCTCAAACTCTCCCTTCGGGCTCTATGTAAATATTTAGCCTAGCCTTTTGTTTCCCAGGATCAGCTGCCAGGATAGGGTCTGCTCTCACTAATTTTCTGTAGGCACTGGCACATTGTGTTGCTTTTCAAACTGTGCTGGGATGACTGTTTCCTTTGCATACTGTTATTCAGATGTCCACAGGAAGCCTCTGCTTCATGTTCTGTCTGAGCATTGGCTCACTTGGACCCCTGTTGGACCCCTGTTGCTTTCTTATGCCTACTGGTAAGAGGGCAGCACTTCTTCAAGGAAACATCTTTGAACATAGTTTTGGTTTAGAAGCTTTTTGAATTTACATCTGTAGCTTTTGAAGATTAGAAATTGTTTGATTAAAAAAAAAATCATCTATGAAGTGAACTTGGCTGCATTAAAATATGAAAGGCGAATACAATAAAAATTACAGATTGTTTCCAATTTGCAGCAAGGCAAAGAAAAAAAAAAGCTTATTTATCCAAGCACAACAAAAGGTTACTAGATTTAGAACGTCTTTTATTATATTAAAGTTTGTTTACTCAGTGTCTTGCAAATATATTCACTCCCCATGAATTAAACATTACAACAGAATGCTATGAATAAATTGTTAAGTGGGTAAAATGTGCATTGTTTCCCATTTTCTTACAAAATAAATTATGCTAAATGATACATTTTCCAACTGATTATTGCGATAAATCATAATATTTTCAAGTAAAATGTTGATAATGGCATAATACAAGTTTGCCCTCTCACAGACTAATAGTTAATTTTTTTTAAAGAACACACTAGAAGTCATTTTAAATATCCAAAATAAAATACAACTAGAATTAATAAAATTAACAAAACTCCTGTTTAACTCCTGTTAAAACCAAAACCATCAATTAAATGGATTATGAAGTCTCTGTAAACAAAATTGCCCTTCGAAAAATATTAATCATCAGAATGTAAATTACTGCTTATGGCGACCGGCTTAATAAGTATCTGAAAAGTGTGGCGTAGGACACTTCAGCCAGATAAAACATAAATTGAACGTTTGGGCTTCCATACGTGACATTGACTGCAGCAAATACTCGGCTTCCAGTAGGACAATAATCCTAAACACCCAGCCAGAGTTGATCAAAGGATATTGTTCAATTGAAGTGACCCAGTCAAAGTCCAGGCAGCTCAATAAGAATCTAATGCAAGACTTGAAAAGGCTGGTGATCACAGCTGCATGTCATCCAGCTTGACTCAGTTTGAACCTTTTTGCAAAGATGAACGGGCAAAAATTAAGTCTGTGGAAGTCTCCCAGTTGTAATTGCAGTGAAAAGTTTTAACTGAGAGGACGACACAGTGTTTGTTTGTATTGTTCTGTGTTGGTCTATCACATAAAATCCCAATTAAAAACTTTGAAGTTTGTCATTGTGGAAAAGTTCAGTGAACAACTCCTTGTAATTTATTATCTTATCTAGGAAAGTCATTCTTAAAGATTGAGGCAAAATCTGCCTTTTGTTTCTTCAAGGATCGTCGTTGAATGGTTCTGTTCGGCAGAAAACGAACCGGATTTCCACAGATCTATTTAGCCGGCCCTGCTCTGGATGGTGTTGTAGCGGAAACAAACTGATCGCTCATAGTGTTTTCTATGCCAACATTCCAGCTCCGGCCTGCTGAAGCATGCGTTTGTACAGGACCAAACATCCTGGTATCTGACACATCCTGGTGTCAGATACCAGGACCCGTTACACGCTGTACGCTGGAAGCTAAGTTCCTTTCCATTGTTATGATAGAAAAACACACAAAACACATAAAGCAGATTATAAATTGATCATGTCTGTCAAATCGCTGATTATTTACCTGCCAAATTCTCCAGCTTAAGACGAGATGATGCAATATTCAAACATTGAAAAGGCTGCTAGGTTCATGAATAGCTCTTCAAATCGTATATTTTCTTTGACTGCTTTGACCTGCAGTTCATTTTAGCCCAACTTTGATTGTGAATCATTAAGGCATGAATAAATACTGTACAGCATAAATAGAGAAGTTCAGTTTTCCTTCTTTTCAAATCAACATACTTTAATCTTGAGAGAAATCTGTGATGGAAATTTTTGTCTTTAGGTTAGTAAAGACAAAAATGATATTATTAGGTGAAAGAGCAAGAAGTAAGGCAGTCTCTTACCTCTACGGTCGTTGATCCACTCCTGTCAAATTTAATGTTTTGGTGCCCAGTAATGTAAAGCAATCACCAGAAAGCAAGGCTTCATTCATTTGCAGTTTGTTTTTTGATGCTTTTGTTTCATTTAGAGCAAGAATGTCAAACTCATTCTCATTTTCGGTCATATGAAGGGCAGAATGTGTCCATAAAACCCATAAAGAAACGGTTAAATATTAATAAAATAACCATCTCTGTATTCAGTTAGTGCTTCTTAAAATTAAGCGATATGGAACATCTTTTCACATTGATGTAATTTGGTTGCATCAACATAAGAACTGCTTTGATTTGATTGCTAAACTAAACTTATCTTGAAGGTTCTCTATAATACAGAGGGCCACATTAAAAGCTACGGCGGGCCTTGAATTTGACATAGAGCTCTGGAAAATATGAAGAGATCACTTGAAATGATCAGTTTCTTTGATTTTACTTCTTATAGGTTTACGTTTGCGTAAAATGGACATTTTCCCTTTATTCTATGAGCCACTGACATTATGTCTCTGAAACTCCAAGCAATTTATTTGCAGAAAATGATAAATTGTCTAAATAACAAAAAAGATGCAGGGCTTTCAGACCTCAAATAATGCAAAGAAAACAAGTTCAGGTTTATTTAGAAACAACAAAACTAATGTTTTAACTCAGGAAGAGATCAGAAATCAATTTTTGGTGGAAAAACCAGGAGGTTTTCATGGGATTCACTGCAGTGAGCTCTTAAATTTTACAGTATGTGTTTGAGAGAATCCTGTAAATTTCCTTAATTGAAACCAATTCTGCTTTTTGTATTACACCAAATAACAACGGAAATAATCATAAGGCATTTTTAAAGACAAACTGGTGAAATTTCTATTAAATTCACACCATGTTAATTATAATCAACCCACTTCATTCCAGCACAGTCCAATCAAAAGCAGACTGGTTCATATTCAATTAAATTAAAGCATGTCAATTATAAAATATCAGTTTGTAGAAAGTTGCTGATTAAATGAAACCATCAAATCTCAGATGCAGTCAGTTGTGTGTTTTATCAAAGCTGGTGGCAAATTGTCCATCACAGTCACACTGGAGGTTTTTTCTCTCTTCCTGTCTCTGATTTAGAGAGAAAAACCTCCCAGAGAAAGTAGTCTGACAGTAGCAGTCAATGTTTGAGCTTTTTATGTGCCTGACTGGACTCCTCCAGAGGCTTCCATCCCGTTTGAACCACCAAAGCTTTCTGGTGTGTTTGTTTCTTATCGAGCTCCTCCAAGGGGCCCGTTCACTCCCGTCGTGTTCTCTCTTATTGAACTCTTCCTGGGGCCCGTGGAAGCTGGGTCTGCTTGGTGGAGCCCACTAATATTCCTTAATGACACACCATCTGTCTCTGTCAACTTTCTTAGCGCTGCTGCAGCCAGACGTCGTCCTGTTGCGGCTGAATTCAAAGAGAGATAAGCAGGGCGCTCTCGCTTAGACGTGGGCGAAAAGTCAAGAATATCAGTGCCACCAAGGAGCAGAGGTGGGCAGAGTATCCAAAAACTGTATTTACGTAAGAGTAGAACAACTTTTACTCGGGTAAAAGTAAAAAGTAGCCATCCAAGAAATTACTCAAGCAAGAGTAAAAAAATATTTGGTAAAGAATCTACATTTAATATGTAAGAATTACATAATCAGACAAACCAAAATATGAAGTTAAGTGGACATTTTGGTATTTTTTAGGGACTAAAATGACAAAAATTTATTAAAGTAACAAAAATAACAAAATCAAAAGAAGAATATGTTTCCAAACCAGATGTTTTCATTAAAAAACTTGTAAAAATCTTAATGAAAACTGCAGCTGTGTGTCTGTGTCTGGTGAATCTTTGGTTGAAACATGTTTGTTTGTTTTTGTCCAGTAATTTTACTCGAGTAAGAGTAGAGATACTTCATAATAAAACTACTCAAGGTAAGGTAAGGCAATTTTATTTATGTAGCACATTTTCAGCAACAAAACATTTCAAAGTGCTTTACATGTATAACTACAAACAAAATAAAAGAAAAGCAAAAGAAAAATAAAAGTACTTCACAATTTCAACCTAATGGGAGTTTCTCTAAGGAGTAAGAATAATTAATCCACATTTTATAAACTATTAGGAGTTTCTCTGGATCTTAAGTTTGTTCTAGTAGGTTTACTCAAGTAAAAGTAAAAAGTACAACATAGCAAAATACTCTTAAAAGTAATTTTTTTTTTTTTTTACAAAAGAATGACTCAAATGTAAGTAGTTACTACTCAATTCTTGCAAAGAGCGTGAGCACTACTCGGAAATACAGCAGAAGATGTAAACATTGAAAAGTCACATCATCAGATTTTAGTTTTTTTCTGAGTGTTTTGGTGCTAAACTTTTATGCAGCATTTACTTGCCTAAGCTGTGCAGGACTTGCAAAGAAGGAGAACTTGTTTGATGAATTTTTGGAGCCAGATGAATCTGCATAACACTTTTAACAGTAATTTCCTGGAGTCCTGCCACCCTCTGTCTTTCCATCTGTGTGTTTACAGTGATAGTCGGAGTTCGCTGGTTGGCAGTGAAGCCAGTCATCACAGCTAATGATGAGAATGTGAATTCTCTTTGACGTGTCTGAGCTGCACAGAGTGGAAATGCGAGTTTATTTTGTCCATTTGCATGCGTGTGGGATTTTCTCTCCCTGTGTGTGTTTGACCGTTCTGGCTGCCAGGGGAAGCATATTGGTGCCGATTGGCGTAGTTACTTCTGTCGTGTCCTGTGTGAGCGTTAGCAGCAGAAGGTTGGGTTGGCTGTTCGCGGCGCAGACAGCCGAGCCCCCTGTCCTCTTTCCCCCGTGAGAATGACAGGCCTACACAGAGAGCTGTTTGAGCCGCGGCACTCTGAGCCAACAGCATAACTGATTAAGGCTGCTAATTTGCTCCACAGCCATTCCAGTCCATAAGCTATCAGTGGTATTTGCAAAAAAAAAAAAAAGAAAAGAAAATAGGGATGGGCACCACTTTCAACAGACAATTTCTGTTTTCAGGGTTTTATTTTTTCAGTCGGTAAATTGCTGCTCAGAGATGACACGTCTGTGTAATGTAAATGGGGCTTAGCCATGCCCCTAATCTTTTTGTGAGGAGGGGGGGAATGACATCAATCACCAACATACTTTCAAGTCAATAAATTAATAAATTATTGTGCATTTTTTCCTGTGAAGCATCCTTCCAGGCCCACACTGTGGGAATTATAGTGGGAAATAAAGCCATTAACTCAGAAACTGTATTTAAATAATATTTTTTTAATGTGCTTTAGTTCAGCTTTTTCTGCGCATCTGCTTTATTGCACATTTACAGGCACATAGAAAGCGAAAAGAAGAGAAACTTCCTTTATTGCCTCATAGAGGAAAATTCAGCAAGTTAAAGGTAAATGGACATGATGATAATCATACTCAATTAAATTTAACTTATAAAGCCAGTTGATAAATATGTTATTTAAAAAAGCCCAGCTGATTATTTTAACTATCTGAATTTATTTGTTTCATTTTATTGTATAATGTTGAGACAGTCGCACAAATTTTTTGAACAGCTTATAGTGAAAGTAATATGTAAAAATGTAAAATAAATACCTAAAACACAATAGAAATGACAGGATTACCAAGTGGCAAATGGTAAAAGAGAAACTTAAATCTTTCAAAAACATGGATCTAATTTACAACATTTAGAAAACAATATTACTAAGCTGTTTAAATTTATTTAAAAGCAATACCTCTACTAAAGTTTAAGTATGTTCCAATAATAATAAATGTTAATAGTCATAGCTCTGGAAGGATTTTAGTCCACAAATATTTCTGGCACATCTTCATAAACTCCATAAATATTGCATCCATAAATGACAAACGAGTCAACATATCACCATCAACATTATAGTAAAGTTCCTCTAATCTTAAGTTTATTTATTGAAAAATTATAATTTAATTACTAATAATTTAACATAAATGCCACAAAATTGAAAGAAGATGCATGATAACAACTCTCTTCTATTCTGCCATGCAGTTTGCAGCATTCGTTTATTAATCCCTCTATTATTTGCGTTTCCATGTAGTAGTTTGAGCTTGTGTGGCTGGAGCTAATTTCCATACATTTTGTGCCGCAGTGACAGCAGTCGGCTTAATTTCCCAACAGTGCGTTGGCTCAATTTTCTGATGATGAGATTAGGGCAGTGCATTTTCCAGCGAGCCTGTCTGAGGAGTACACTCTTTAGTAGTAGCACAATTATACAGCTACACTGGGATAATTTCAACTCCCTAAATGATGGAAATGGCATTTTAGAGAATTCCTTTCTCTGCTGAAAACTGCTGGAAACTTCTATAAAAATGATGACTCAAGAATGAAAATATTAAATAATGACCTTTGTGCAGCCAATAAAATGATTCCCGCATTATTGGAGATAACTTTTATTGATTTTTTTCCTCCTCTTTGTTTTTTTGTCTTTAAGGTGTGAAGAGAAAAATCTCTCTTTGTCTATAATGTCCCTGAGACTGCCATGAATCTTCCAGGAGGAGGCAGATCCAGAGAGTATCAGCACATTAGGCGAATTAATATTGATTTTTAAAACAAAGTTGACATGGGGTTTTTAAATCGACTTCACTTGAAGACGTCATGGTTCGTAGTTTGTCAATGGAGCGGAAAGAAACTTTGCTCTCTCATTTTATGATGTAATGGGTTTCCAGTGAAGGCTTTTACTGAAAACAGGTTATGGTTTCATTTAAAGCCGAACCAAATTAAACCACCCTGTGCTTTAGAAAGATCATTTTTTTTTAAAAAAAAAGGCTTTAATTCTATTGGGAAAAAAAAACACAATTTTTGCATGAAGTCATTTAAAATGTGTGAACTGGATTCCTCGTCCCTTTGATGGCTGCTAAAACAAGACAACATGCGATCTCACTGAAGCGGCTCTGCTTGCGTGGTTTGAGTCTCCAGGGCCAGGTTTGCTAGCTTATTGGGCCGGTGGAAGGAAATTTCCCCCGGCTGCTCGTCCAGCTTTTGGTTAGACAGAGACGGATTGTGCAGACGCTGTTTATTTTTTCCCCCCCCGCTCTTAACTGCAGCACATCGACTCATCAATCCCTCTGACATAATATTTAATAACTGAGCGACTGATCCTTGACATAGATGCATAGTGGATTGGGATGTTCTACAAATTTTCAAAAACTTTTGATCCACTAGCCCTTCTACAGTTCCTTGAAAAACTATTTATACTCTTTCAACCTTTCTATTTTATTTGTACTTTATGTGATGGATAAATATGAAGCAGTTGGCAAATGAAAGCTGTTTATGTCAGTACACAAATGCAGGACTTGCAGGATTGGAGCATAAATGAACGCCACAATTGTTTCGTAAATAATGACAGACTTTTACTTTCACTTCACAAATATCCACTACTAAAATCCTGACATGGAGGTTTGGAGTTGTAATGTCACAACATGTAGAAAAGTTAAGTGGGTATGAATACACATTAATTTTATTTATGTAGCACATTTTCAGCAACAAGGCAGTTCGAAGTGCTTTACATGAATCAGAAGGAAAAACAAACAAAGCAACAAAAAGGTAAAAGTATAGAACTACATATTGTTTCCCCATGTTTAATAAGAATAAGTAATTGATCATTTATAAACTATTAACTAGTAGGAGTTTCTCTGGATTCTTGTTGTGATACAACTAGATCTTTGTTTATCAGAATACAGCAAGAGCCCACAGTAGGAAAGAAATCATGTTTATAGTAGTTACAATTTTAAAACCGCGTTGGTTTAATCCATCCATCTATTGTCTTTACCTTCTAAACCTTGCAGGATTCATTCAGGATGCACCGATCCACTTCCAATACCGACACAGATATGAGGTCTTGTATCTGCCGAAACTGATTCGATACAGAAAAACAGTTTGACTTAAAATGTTGCCTTTTGTAAAACAGAGACATAAATGTACTGAATTACAAATTTATTTGATAATTGTGCACCAGTACATAACACTTCAATAGAGCAAAAGCTTCGCAAGTTTGGTCAAACGTGTAAAAACACAGCTTTAGTTTATTCAGTCGATTAAATTATGAGTATAACAGCTAATGAAAACTAAATAATAAAGAAACTGAAACTGACAAACCTAATAGGTTGAGTACCTAAAGAATAAACTGCAACAAACCTTCTTCAAATAGTTCAGAAAGTGCAATTCTAAATATAATGTAAAATAAATAAATAAAAAAAGCATGATGTCAAAGCACAAAGCATAGAATTAGACTGAATAGATCTGCCCGCATGGATTGGGCACATTGTCACAGATACCCAGTCTAGAATTGATTTTTATATCGGCAGATTTTGATATCGGATCAGAACCTAGGACATTCTTGCTGCAAGGCAGCAGTGTTTACAACAGAAGGTTTTATTTAGTCTTATCGACCAAACAAAGACGTGTTAGTTGAAACGGTGAAGCGCATTGCCCGGTTGGTCAACTCAGGTCTTTTCCTTTCACTACTTAAACCAACATGGCTGCACAGAGACGCAGTTGCTGTTCTGCATATATGCTTTTATATTACCCAGGTTTTAGCGATACTGTGTATAATAACGTTTGTACTGTTTGTTCTGCAGAATTGTGATGTGAAGTTTTGAGCTTTCGAACTGCACGTTTCTTTTCATCACCAACTGTTTTCCTGAAAAATGTCAGACTTTGAAATCATTCTCATTTACAGTACGAATTATCCTGCTGCTGTTAATTATAATAACGTGCTGAGAGGGAATGAAACATTATATCAGATGAAAGATAAGTGTATACTAACCCTTCTTAACTGGTTTAAATGCATCAGTCAAATAATGAACTGCAAATGGGCTGCAAATTAAAGAATAATATGAATAAATGAGATGAGAGGAGAATCACAGAACAAATGCTTTCACAAAGGTGCTCTGCATGATGCAAGAGAGCAGTAGAAGTGACTATTCATGGATGGCGAGGCGATCAAGTGCATTGAGGTCTGATTTTGTATGAGGTTGACAGAAGGAGAGTTCAGAGTTGGGGCATGGATGCCTCAGCCCACCATTATTTACCAGTTGGTGAAGAAACTAAAGTGACCAGGATTTAGATTAGGAAGAAAAAATAAATATATATATATGCAGCTCTGGACAAAATTAAGAAGCCACTTTGATTTTAATATTTATAGACATATGTTTGAGTAAAATGAACATTGTTATTTTATTCTATGAACTACTGACATTATGTCTCTGAAACTCCAAGCAAATATTTTGTTTTTATTTGCAGAAAATGACAAGTGGTCAAAATGACAAAAAAGATGCAGGGCTTTCCGACCTCAAATAATGCAAAGAAAACAACTTAATATTCATTTAGAAACAACAACACTAATGATTTAACTCAGGAAGAGTTCAGAAATCAACATTTGGTGGAAAAACCAGGAGGTTTTCAATGGGGTTCAGTGCAGTGGGCTCTTAGTTTTTTCTGAACTGTATTTAAAAAAACATTTTGAAATTAAATATTTTTTAGATCAGTTATGATTTCCAAAAATATATAAATATGCTAAAGGCCAGACAAGTAACTGATATTTTTACATATACTAAGATTACTACTATTACAGTACTTATTTAATTTCCATTCGGAATGAATAAAGTATTTTTGAATTGAATTTGTGCTGACAGATTGATGATGTAGTTTCGTTGTTAGCGTCTGATACAACAACATTAAAATAGCATCATAGCAAACAACCTTTGTGTTAACCGGATTCTCACCTGTGGATCCTTTTGAAGTAAAACCAGGAAGAAAATAGTAGAACTTCACAAATCTGGTTCATCTTTGGGTGCAATCTGACGTTTCTGTGGTCACGTGCCAGCATGAACACCAGGAGGATGAGGAAGGGTGAGGAAGAAGCCATTAGTTCAGAAGCAACATAAAGGCAGATTGCAGTTTGCAAATGCACTGAAGGACAAAGATCTTATTTTTAGAGACATGTCCTGTGGTCTGATGGAAAAAACAAATGAAGCATTTGGTCATAATGATCATCATTGCATTTGGAGGGAGAAGAGGGAAGCAGGCCTGAGATCCCAGCTGCGAAGCACAGAGGTGGCAGCATCATATGGTGCGGCTGTTTTACAGCTGGAGAGACTGGTGCGCTTCATAACGTCGATGACATCATGACCAAAAAAACGTCGTGTGGAAACTTTGAAGCAATATCTCAAGACATCAGCAGGAAAGTTAAAGTTTGGCCTGTCACAATTAGCAACATGTCAGTTACCTGCATGATAAATTCTCGTTTCTTTCTGAATGATAAAATCTTCAGTTTGGTCTCAACTAGCAACTATTTTGAAGGGCAATTTTGTTTACAGAGGCTATATAATGAATTTTATTTGTTGTTTCTGTGATGTTTCTTAATTTTGTAGATTAAATTGTTTTCTGGCTCCAGTGTTAAGTATTCATTAGAATTAAAGGTTTATTGGTCTTTAAGGATGTATTCCTGCATTACCACTGAATTGCTTGAAAATGATCTCAAAATATCGCCTGTCTCAATAAGTGCCGGGGCAATTTGTTGTCCAGCTAAATTTGAACTTCAAACCTGACTCAGTTACACCAGTTCTGACAGGAATAACAGAACTTACAATATTTTATACTTACAAATACTTACAAATTACAATATTTTATGAAAACCTTTGAATTTAAATTTTTAAGATGAAGTTAATGGTGCTAAAATGTTTATACATTGATGCAAATGAACACATATAAATCAGATCTTTGCCATTAGAATGAAAGGAGTCATTCAGTTGTTTTATTTCTGTTTACACAGAACACATTTGGTTATGTTTAAGTATAAATATTGACCCTAACATTACAGAATGAACATGTTCTGTTTAATTTGTATTTGTATTGGCGCTTTAACATGATCTAAAAGTGTGTGTTGATTGCAGGTTCAGTCATTTCTGTTTATAATACCAGAAACATGAATATATTACAGGAACTCTGTAATATTATAAAATATTACAGTGGTCTTCTGTTATGTGATTTGCTGTAGTTTTGTATTCCCCAACACTTTAAAACCTTTAATGAGGCCACCAACAAACAGATTGCACAGCAGGGATTCTACATGAAGCTGATCGAAATGATACAGTCCACATTTTTACATACCACAACACATGTCGGCATTGTATTAACTCCAGAACTCTAACCTTTCAGATGTTTTTCTGCCCGTAATGACAAATGCCCTAAAACAATCATCAAGCTTCAGTGGTTTCTGTAGAGACAAACCCAGAGTCTCTGTTATTGTCTGAGGGATAGGCTATATATTTTTATCTTGAGTAAATGTGATAGAGATGTGATAAAGTTAACAACCACTTTTATCACTGTCTGCTTATCTTTCCTTATTTCATATATCAGGTGTGTAGTAAGACTCTGAATTGGAGGATTATAGTATTTTATTTTATTTTTTAGTAGTGTACGCTTGACAGGTTTACAAATATTCAACTACAAATCAGATTGTGGCCAAAGGGTAGTGCCGCTACTCACAGATGGCACATTATATCACTTAATTGATTCATTTGAAAGAATGTTTGTGTCAGTATACTTTTCAACTCACAATACTATGAATAAAAAAAAACATTTTTACCTGTCAAAGGTTTGAAATCTGAACATGTTCAGCTGTCAAGAGCATCTAAGCTTTTTATTATTCAAAATCTTACAAAATTGATCAAATCCACCTTTTTCAGTAACATGAATATTAATGTAAAGGTTACATTAAAAGTGGATTTGGAAAACGACCTGCTTCACTTTGCATAAATGACAGGTGACGTTTAAGAAACTTATTTTATTTGTTTGGTTATATTGAAACTATGAACCAATATTCGTCTCCCACCAGATGTGATCATTACGTACAAATGATGTGTTTTGTTCTCCAAGCTGAAGATTTAGATGGATCCTGTATTGGGTTGCACTTTATTTGAAGGAGTGTTCATAAGACTGACATGACAAATATGACATAGCCACTGCCATGACCATACAGGAGCCTTCATGAATGTTTATTCGGTAAATAATAACATTTGTAATGCAAAGATTCATTAAAAGTTACGTTAAAAGTGCCAATTTTGCTTTAGTTGGTGAGTAATGACACTTTTAAAGCAAAGTTGCATTAAGAGTCCATTAAAAATGTAAAATTTGCATGAGAAGTGTGGTTATTTACGGAATAACGTGACAATCATAAACATTTATGAAGACTCCTTCTTGTTCCTGACAGGTGTTGAGTCACATAAAGTTTGACCTTATATGTTATTTCCCCTCCTAGGAACAGTTTAATAGTTACATACATATGGGCAGACAAATATAATACCATGAAAACAGGCAGAAGTGGACACTTTCGTCATTGTAATAAACAACAAAAATAATAAACGTTTGCTTGATTTTATCCTAGAAAGCAAATACAAGCTAGTTTTGTTATGAAACTGGATGTTTTGGTGTTCAGAGGCAGCAGGAAATGTTGTCTGTCTTCTGTTGGAGACACCAGGAGGAGTTCAGGCTGCTGAGTCAGCCTTCACATTTCCTACAGAGAAGCTCATTAATCTTCCAAGTGCCTTCTTCTGTCAGCTATCCAGGCCGCTGCCACTCGATCACTTCCTGATCCCGCTTTACAAACATTCCCATCCCTCAGGGTACCAACGTTCTACTTGCTGTTACTTTTTTTTTTTGTTGATAAATCTATCAGGAAAGTCTTTGATTATTTAATTATTACTAGTTTAACAATTGGGGTAACTGTATTTTCCTTTATTTAGTTTGTTTTAATCAAGTAAGTTTGCTGTATATAACAAACGTCGAAGAAATTTGACTTCACAATTTCATGGCTTGAAATTTAAGAAGCTCCTGGTCTTTCCAAAAGAGCACATCTCCATAACAATGTCCCTCCATTATGCCGTTTAAAACCATTCTTAGGAGCGTTGGACTGAGAAGGAGTTTGTAAGCTCAGTAGATTTGCAGTTCCTCCAAGTACAGTACATGATACCGCCCCTTTAAATATGCCCACATTTTTCATCGTAGGTCCAAAATGTTATTTAGTTACATAAACATAGTTACATAAATATGTGTTCATTAATTTATTGCTTCTGCCATCAAATTTATTTACATTTTTAGGATTTTAATTTGTATGTTTAAAGTTATATGATTGTAACTAATCAATAATCCTTTACTAGTGTATGGGAAAGTGTATATGTTCTGAGATTTACCTATAAAATAAGGAATTTTAATAGTTGGAAACTTGTCCAACATAACTATTATTTTTGTAATTCATAGAAATCTTGACTTTCTATTAAATTTCTTAAATATAACATTTGTCCGTTGGAGATGCTTTTTTTTTTTTTTGTAAGTTTGCATTGTACGATTGTGCTGCTTCAGAGTTTGTAGACACTTTAATTTAACTGTGCTGGTTAATCTGAGGTGATAAATAGAAATCGTCTTTATTGTCCCACGATGGGGAAATTTCTGTGCAATAACAGCAAACAAACTCAGATAAAAAACAGAATGAACTCCAGTTCTGAAGAATGTAAAAGATGTGCACAATATGCATGTATCTTTGAGCATTAAAAGACTACTTATGAAAAACTGTGCAGCATTGATGTTGCACAGATAACGGCATGTGAATTAACACTTACTGAGTTTGTTGGGAGCAGTGATGGTTGCAAAGTCTAACATCTACTGGGAGGGAGGATCTCCTACAAAAAAAAGAAAAAAATGCAAAGACTTCCTTTCCATACGGTTAAAATGTCCCCAGTTATTTGCTCCTTAAGAGTTAAAACTGTAGAGACACAAGGTGTTCACCCAGCAGTGAGAATCTGCTGGGGTGTTCATTTATTTAATTTCATTCTGACTGCCAGACTGCAGCTGGCTAGCTAAGTGTTTTGCCATTAAGGCTCTGTTCTGTGCTTAATTCCTCTACAGAGCAGAGGCTTGTGGGTATAATGACAGCCGGCAGACTGCCTACTCTACAGTAAATGTTTACCATCTTGGGTGCTACCTTGAAAATAAGCAAACAGCCCCTCTGTGATCTCTTTAATTAAGCTAATGGATGTGGTTGTGTGACCTTTGATCCTCCTTTTTCCTCTCCATGTGCAGATTTACAATGAGAAGAAGAGCCAGTTTGAAATCAAGAGAAACAACCCCAAGGATCTGGTGGAGCGAGTGGCGCGGGACATCTCCAAGCTGCTGAACAGCAAGAGCAAAGCCTTAGAGGTAAGAGACTCCTCCGTATTGTGTCACCTGTTTGCAAGCTTCTGCCATGCCTCACTTCCCATATGCATGATGGACTCTTTGAATGTTGCTTTTCATACAAGTAAGGGTAATTTGTCTGTTTCAACAACAAAGACAAAAGGAAAATGCCAAACACTATAAGAAGCAGTCTGAGCCGCTGCAGCGATTTAACATTAAGGTTTCCATTAACCTTAAAAGCTGTGTGTACCTTCACTTTAAATACATAAAAATATATACCTAAACCAGGTTCCCAAATTGCCCCTTCAGTAACACTACTCTTAGTCTCTTGACTGTCTTTGTTCCTCCTACTATGAAGAGTGTCGCTGTTTTTGTAAATGTAACTCGTCATGAACCTTGAACACCTCTACTTGGGCACTTTTAGTTATTTACAGATTCTGAAAGTTTGTATTCTAAGCTCTCCAATTATATAAAACGCACAGAAATCAAAATATTTTTTCTACAAGTGTTGTGTGGTCTGATATTGTTTTAGAGCTATTTGTAATTTAGAAACACAAACATTTTCATTAACCAGTAGAAAACCGTATGTAAATAGTTTTGTTTCAGGTGTTAAGATGCAGGTAGTCAGCGTGGGGCGCAATGCTTTTCACCACCTCATCACTGTTATGTCGCATTCAGCACAGCCGCAGACCAAGATCTGCATGGCTCTGACATGCTGTGTAACGTAAGTTTTTTAAACTCAGTCCTTTGGTAAGCTAGCGGTAGCCCTGCGCTTGGCAAATAAACAGTTGTCTACATGCAGCACCTCGTGGACCACTAGGGGGCGCCGTCGGACCACAGTTTGAGAAAGTCTGCTATAAACAAAAAAGACAAAGCATAAAAATTAAGCGTAGCCAAATATGTTGGATATTTTTGGCTAAAACAATATAAAACCGTGAGTGTGACTTTATATCAGAAGAAAATGTTCTGCTTTAAATTGAGACACCCAGTACTGATCACTGTCTTGATTTACAAATCCACTGAAGATTTTTATCAAAAATCTGTCCATTTTGTTGAAGGTTGTTCTGTTGCTTTAAACAGAAATGTTCATATTACAAGCAGAAAACATTAGGATGTTTGTCCTTTCAATTAAATATATACATTTATAATTTTATTCTATTACCTCTCTCATTTAATTCTACATCAGTTGACAGTTTTTCCCATGTTTTTTTTTTTTTCTAAATATATTCTACTAAGGCTGTGCCTGAAAAGGTTATCATTTCAATGTCTTGTGTTTTGCTGTATAATTATTGCTACTGTTATGCTCAGGCAGGCCCTGTGATTACCTAAAAATGCATTTCGGTCTCTCAGTTGGAAATCTCTCACTGCTCTGAGAAAAACGGTGGGGTGGAGATACAGTTTCAGGAAGGATGAGTGACATGAAGGGAAATGAGAAAAGTACAAACAATCAATTTTTAATTTTAGAAATCGAGGGAGAAAGTAGAGGAGCTCTAATTGAGAAGAACAGCATTACAAATTCAGCTGACACCATAAAATCTCGTCCCTTCTCTCAGATGATGGATGCTGTTGTATTTATATCTATTTGTCAATCAATATACAGTTCCTTGCAACATTATTAATACCCTTTTAACTTTTTTAGCATTTTAGGTGATAAACTAATACAAAGTAGTCATGAAATGTGAAGCGGAGGAATAATAACGTGTGATATTCAAACACTTTTACAAATTAAATCAGGGCATTCTCAGCCACTTTTACTCTTACAATCCCAAATAAAATACGGTGCAATTAATTATTTTCAGAAGATGCATAATTATAGTTGACAATTGCTACTTATTTCACAGACATTTTTGTCTCTAGATGAACAAACCTGGTAAAGACACAATTAGAAGGTTTTATGTTACAATTATTTGTGGTTCTAATAATAGTTCATGATATAAAATCTTATTCAACTGCATCAAAGTTTGTAGTGGTTCCATGAAAACAAGCAAAAACAGTTACATATTTTGCAAAGCAGGATGTTCAGCACTTTGCCCTCAGTAAAACTTCTATATCACACAGTGCTTATGTGTCACAAAGCTGCATTATTTTCCTACTGAGCTGTTTTGATTTCTACATGCACGGGTATAAAAATGTGTACGGATACATTCGCAGCCGTATCAATGCATGCATAAAAAAAGATCTGTCTATTTTTCTTCCTTTTTGTTTCTGTTGAAGTTTGACCACTTAAGCCAAAGCAGTATTTTTGTAGCACCGGCTTAAAGCCTCATAAAGAAGCAGAAGTGTCTATCTTTCAGGAGCACGAGGCCTTGTGGGATAAAATGAGGCATATTCACAGTGAGGAGCATGAGTCTGTGAAAAGCATACTTAATTCTTGAATCCCTAAAGTAAAAGAAGGCGTCCCTTCACATGTCTCTTGGCCAACTTTGGGATTGGATTCGGAATGGCAGTGACCATCTATATGAACATTTCTCTTTTTACTAACTTTTTTTCCGGTTTTCACTTCCTCTGCCTTCTTGAATATACACACAGTCACATGCAAACAATCCGGCCTGCACACCTTTACCTCCACAGTGTCACCTTACATCCTGTCTGGGAGATTCAGACTCGAGGGGTGAGAGGAAATGGGGTGAGAAAAAAGGAGACCTGGAATGAGAATGTCTCCCTGGGGCACGGGAAAGAAAATCAAGAAATTGATGTTAAAAATGAGCAGCAGGCAGGATGGAAAGAGGGGGTAAAAGAGGCAGAAAGGAAAAAAATATATATCATCACGGGAGTAACCAATTTAACAAAAATCACCAATAAAAGTACAAAAATTATTCAACAAATCAATATTTTATTGAACCATGTTTTGATTTGTTTGATTTTTACTCCAGCTGAATATTTAAGACTGCAGGCAAATATATTTATGTGGAATTATTATTCATTCAAGGAGGAAAAGTGAAAGCCACGTCTTAATGCAGTTTGTAGATAAGAAGGTCTCACACTCTCCTCGGCTCAGTATTGACAGTGTTTTATATTCCAGGCAGTTTCTGTGCCCTGTAATGGTTATTTAGTCCCAAAAATTTCCTGAGACACATTTAAGAAAGGGGGATGTGTGCACGTGTGTGATTGTGTGTGTGTGTGTATATAGACAGTGTTTGAAAGCACAAAGGAAATAAATTACTCTTCTGGAACCTATTTTTTTTTTTGCTCCTTCAGGTGGTTCTTTGTAATCCATGTTTATATTACTAATGAGGAAATACACATTGACTCTAGACTCTAGTGACTGATTTAAAGTGGCACTGGAAATATTTCTCCATGTTCCAGATTTAGATGATTTAGTCCCTCATTTTTTAAATTAGCAGAACGTTTTATTCGTTTAAAAGCTCTTTTTTTCCCCCTGCAGTTCAAATGGAAAATGAAGACAGAGATCTGTCCAGCTCTGTCTTCAAAATACAATTTGTTGCAGCTATTAAAGGGAGCACAAAAACTGCACATTATTTTTGTGCTGTATATTTAAGCTTAATCTCAACATTTATTGTAATCAACAGATTGATCCACAAAGCCATATGTAAGGTATCGTTGCACTCAACGTACCCCTCAGTCTAAAAATGGAAACGCCATAATCTGACTTACTCCTCATCAAAAGCCGAGCCACTATTTGTTCTCCTTCGTCCCTTGTCTTAATCTCCCCCCACTCTGTGTCCGTGTTCGCTCTTCTTCCTTTCTTGCCTCTGGCTTTATTCATCTTAAACAATGATCTGATTCTGCGATCGGTGCCAAAATTAAAGCGCTGCATAAACCGCCACTGGCTGAAACACTTGCAAGTTGCCAATGGATATTTAATGTAAAATCTCTTTTGATTTTTCTCTGATCAGTTTCAGGAAAAACATAAAATCTGTCCACCTGGCGCCTTGTTTTTACTTAGCAGATATTTGAAATTGGCAGACAAAACTGTTTGCTTCCTTGCATATTTGCTCTGTTTTTGTTACACACTAATACAAAAATATAAATACACTTATAACGAAAACATTGCTTTCCAAACCTGGCAGTATGTAGTAAGATAATCTTCCTTCTTAACCTAATAGCTGCTTGTGCCGCTCTTGGCATCAACAATTGTCATCAAGCAGTGTGAAATCTGGCAGTGAGTCGTTTGAATAAATGAAGGGAATTTAACCCACTTTTTTGGGGGGGAAATTATTTTAATTCAGCCACACTGGAGCATTCATGACTTGTTCAAGGTTATATCACAATGAGATTCAAGCCTTTGACTACGCCACTCTTAAACATTTGTCTTGGATTGTTTCAAACTACTCAGAGGTTAAGTGCAGCCATTTTGGTTTGGATAACTGGGACACCAGTTGAAAACTAAATTAAATTTATTCAAGTCATTGTAGCATCGGTGTGCAATGTTACACTGGTAGAGGATTGCTTGCATTAAATATTAGGGAGGCTATTATGTTTCAAATGTCAGATAATCACACTACTCATATTAACAATACAGTTGGCCAATTCAAAGTACTCTAATTGTCTTAATTGTCACCTAATAATAGCTGAGATGCTTGTAATGCAATGAAAGAAATGTCAGGAAATGTCATAATCAATGTCATATTCACAATTTTCAGCAACAGTATTGTGGTTAAATTTATTCCTAATGTCTTCCAGACAATGCCTAATGTTAAAGTTAGTTTAATAATCTGAAGCATTTATGTATGACATAAAGCAACACAGAAAAAGCCAGTAAAGGGACTCATATTTTTTCACAGCACTATTGCGTATTGTTTTTATTTTTTTGCATACGTTACCTGTGCATGTTTTAGCTTGTTATCCTTTTGCAGTGAAACATTTAGAAAAGTTGTAACTTGTAAAGTTAGCAGTAAAGGCTCTAAATAACCTTTAAATAACCTTTTAAGAAGGTCACTTAATTACAGACAGAAAAATAAACTATTCCATTAGGTTACCTCTATTCACTAACTTTTAAACAATGTCATGTGGTTGGGTATTGTAAGGCCTGAAAAAGTTTATTTCATTTACTGCACTTACAAAAGAAGTTCAGTATCAGTTGCAGTTGAACTTCTTTTCAACTGTTGTCGATGATCTAAAAAGTCAAACCTTAATTGAATCTGACCTTAGAAGAGGTATGTTCGTAATACGTACAAAAAGTTCAATATTTAGAGTAGAGGTTTGTGTTTCAGATTGTTTTGTAAAAGCAACTAGCTGACAGTCTTAACTGATTCCAATTTCTTCTCATCTATAAATAACAACATTCAAAATACTTATTTTTCACTCCTGCTCTTACTTAGAAACTATGTACTTCAGGAGCAGAAAATATTATTCTCATTCACAAAGTAAAAAGAAACAACATAAACAACTTTTGTCAGGCTCTAATATTAGCATGATTAGCATGATTAGCATGGTTAGCATGATTAGCATGGTTAGCATGGTTAGCATGGTTAGCACTCTCAGTGCAGAGGATGCACACTGTTACATCCTCTGCATCAGATTTTGAAAAGGTTGCCAGCAAGCCAGGTATTATCATCATGTAGCTTGAAAGAGTAAAACAATAAAACATAACTTTTCTGTATCTATGACAACGTTCAGTTTATTTATTTGGAGGTCGATATTCTCCTTCAGTAGTTCACAGAAATTGACTTCACAAGGCAGTTTGTTTCTTTTTTTTTTTTTCTTTCAAGAAAAGATCTGGTACAAAATAATCAAATATGCAAAAAAGTAAACGGCAAATAAGTGAAATGTCCACTATCAACCCAAGTCTAAATCTCTGCTGTGGCAGCTTGAGGGAATCTCAATATGTCTCCTTCATTGAACCTCCATAAACATTTTCTTTGTAGTAGCTTCTATCATATTTTGTTCATCCTCTGACTTCATTTTTTCAGCACCTTCTTCATACTAAAAACAGCTAGTCCTATTTTGTCCCTCCTAATAATCAACTGATTTCAGTCAGCAGCTGATTTCTTTTCTTCTAAAAGATACTTGTTAGTATTTCTGACTGTAACACCAGTATTCTGTCTTTATGTTTTCTCTGTGTGCTTGTAAGCGCCATCAGAGCAACAGGCTTTAGGCCACTTCTGCAAAAGTATAACTCTGGGAGGCCTCATAACCCAGACTAGCTTAATCTGTCATGCGCATGAAGCCAAACCGGTGTAATATTGTACAGCAGACCTCCCACTGACTAGCCCTCTTCTCCTCTTCGCTCCTGTCTGTGTTGTGTCATAAGACTGCGACAGAGGCTTGAGATCAGTCAGGCGCTTCAGAACCAGCTGAGACAACATAGCGACCTGTGTGCTGTCAAAACTAGGCGGTGTTGATGCTGCCGCCTGTGAAGTAGTTTTAGGGCTTTCTAGCACCAGCGAGAAAAGCAGTGAGCTACATAAAGTGACATTTCCACAGATGCAAAGCAAAAGTAATATTGGTTTCACAGAGATGACTGATAAAAAACACAAAAGAAAACAAATGTTGGTGTAATCTAGCTTTGCAGAAGTAAATAATATGAAAAAATGAACAACCATGTCCTCAGCTGTGTTAGTTATTGAATTGGACACTTACAGAGTCAAACACTAGATAATAAAGTATGGCTCGAGGGTTAAATGTAGCATTTTCTGACAAAAGAAAACACTGAAAAGCCATTACAGTGTGCAGAGCCGTAAGCAGGACGGATAGAGGCCACAAGGAACAGCGCTGTCTGTACCAACCCGTTTTAGTTTAACAAGTGTTCATGCTGTGCTCCGGAGAAACGAGGACTGACCCATATAATTGGATATGATTCAGTCCGACTGCACGTTGCTCTGTAACCGGAGATCTGACATATCTTAGGCCACGAGTTAATTTTATGTGTACATTTCTCTGTTTAAAAGCTTGTTTGGCCTTAAAGCTTCAGAAAAGGCAGAAAGATTAGGTGAGTAAGACGACTGACTGGGAAGATGGGTGCGTATTCAAGTAGTTATGTATCCTGTAACTCTAATGAGACCTTGACAATAAATGCAGGATGGTTTCTATGTACTTTTTCTTTAGAAATAACAGCCCATGAAAACAAGAACTAAGGAATTCATGACCTTCTGTCTGCAGTCATAATGTTATAAAAAGTAGAGACAGAGTACTGTAATTCCTATTTTTATGGTATTACAAAACCCAGACAGAACAGACAGAATGACTGAATTCAAGACTAAAACAAAATATCCTGCATGTTTTGCAGCTGATTTCTGAATCCCTGTGATCTTTGAACTGTGTGACTCCCACAGCTGGTGAAACCTTAAGGGTTAATGAAATAGGAGAGGATTGTTTCCTTATGGTTACCAGACAGGATGAGCTTAGTGATGTTAGTAACCTGAGCAACAAGCTGTTGCTTAATGTCGGCTCACTGTTATGGGAGACTGCCTGCAATATTGAAGTCTAAAAAAAAAGTTTCATCAGCTAAATTACTTACAACAATCAAGAGCAGAGAGTTGATATGGCTGAAAAAATATTACTGTGATGGAAAAGGCTCTTTAGTGAAATTATTTTATTTTATATTTGCAGTTTTCACATATGTTGTGTACATCTTTAGATTCCTGGGCTTTGAAAAGACACTCACACCTTCATTCATGTTATTTTAGGGTCAGTTCAACCAAATGTCAACCAGTTTTTATGCCCTGATTGTCTCTGAGAGAGGAACTATGGAGACTCCTGACAGAAGTAAGCAGGAAATTTATCTCTGCTGTAGTCCATATCCTTCTCATCGCCATTATCTTTTTCTCCTTATGTAAATAAATTATATTGCACCTATGTAATTACCCTACAGTACACTTGTATATTTTTTAAAGTGAGTATAAAATGTCTCCCTAGTGGTTACGAATTGAGGCACGGTTGGTATGTACAATTTATTGACGCTTTGTTTTATTGTTTATTTTAATATTCTTGTACTATTGCAACACAATTTCACTCACTATGTACATTTTAAATGTACAATAAAGTCTATAACTCATTTTCGTTTTGGGCCAAATCAACGTCATGAATGCTCTTAAGGGGCCGGTTGTGCCAGAATGCATTGATAAAGCCTGATAAAAATATGGATGACTTATTAAAATTAAATAGTATTGAACATCTTTTCAGTCCTTCCAGGATTTTGTGGTTTTTTGCAATAAAAATTAAAGTGTTTCCAGCACAAATCTGGAAACATTTGCGATATTTGTGCTTATTGATGACTTTTTATTACTCACTGTAAAGATCATGGACTATATTCTGACATCAGTTAAGGCTGAGGGAGCTGTTTAATACAAGTAAGAAAGTTTTTGATAATTTTTGAGAAAAATCTACAATAAACACCAAATTATTAGTGCAAAAAAAGTGCAGTGATTTGTTGATTTTGAGTGAATTTCCACAATAATTCTCAAGAAACTGGAGATTGATATAATTTGGCAGTAAGCAGATAAAAACGGCACTGATTTGATTAATAACATAATACTTAGGCACTCTTGTTGTTTAGTCTAGAATCTGGAGGGCTACAAAAAAAAAGCTGTGTTGGGCCGGATTTGGCCCACGGGCCTTGAATTTGACCCATGTTGTCCATGGTGTTAGACAGCCACTGAACAAGTCCGGTACAAAATCACGAAGGGCCGAAATGACCAGGATGCCTTTACACAGGCTTAGTGGATGGTAAAGTTGAGTGGTAGATATAAATTCACTTTTATTTACGAGCCAGAAAAGTCTAATGTCTGTCAAATACAACATGAAACATGGCCAGACTGACTCTAATACAGCTTTTCCTCTTGGCCCAATATCCCTGGATTGCCCTTCAGGCAGCATGCTTCTTTCTTCAAGTTACTTCAGCTCTCCTTTATCAGGAGATAAGAGGACCAACATAAATAGACCAGGAAGGCAAGTGGCAGAAGATCCAACTGGCAAGTACAAAAATCTACTCAAGAGTTGAGTGAATCCCAGGGAAGATAAACTGTGTGGTGATGAGTTGATGAGGATCAGATGTGCCAAATGGACTGCCAGGAACCAAGAAGCCCGACCAACAGGAGCCGAGGAAGAGACAAACAGGGAGAAAACATCCTCACAAATACAAATCAGGACAAAGAAACAAAAAACAAACGTAAGTTAAAACAGAAAGATGTTCATGGGAAAGAGGAGTTAAATCTGGGCACAACTAAAATATGCAGTAGAAAATTTTAAGTTTGACTAATATATTTTTTCTCCTCACCATCTGACATTGAATCAAACAAAACTTCCCTGTTTTACATCAGTTGTAATTTAAATTAGCTAATTGTAAGAATAACTATGCATATTTTTGTTCTACAATATTTCCTTTCTTTTTTTTTATATTCAGAAGTTTTAATAGACTAATGTATGCTCCTTTAAAGCCAGACAGAAATGAATGCAGTCATGCTTCCTGTGATTGTTTTTAGATCACTGGAGAGCGTTGGCTGGACACTGTACAAAGACAGCAAAAGTGTGTTTGACGGTATTAATCATTCAGGCTGCATGTCGGCCTCTGTCTCCTCCTGACCATGGAAACCAACATGACACAGCCGGGCCAGAGCCGGGGTGGGTCAGGCCACTCCGAGTCATCTGACATTACGTTACAATCATTAGTAATTCACAAAGACACTGACTCACAGTGCGTGCACTGCCGACTCGTATGCCGAAAGGAGTGTGAGCGTGCTCCTATTGACACAGGTGTGAACATTTGGAAGTACTCACTCTACAGTAGGTTACATACAAATAAAGGTTTAAATATCAACTTAGAGACACAAAAAAGGAACATAATAACCATCAGTAAACTGCAAAACAGGTGCAACATGATCTGGGTCAGGACGGTTTGGTTCCTGCATTTTCATACTTTTATTTATTTATTTATTCTTATTTAGTATTTATTTTTATTATTATTATTTTTTTTATAAAACTACAAACCAAAAAGCACTGAAAAGTTAGTTTGCTCTCCACAAGTGGCCCTGAATAGTTTTGCAGTTTCTAGGAAACAAAAAAACAAACAAAAAAAAACAAACAAAAACAAACGAACAAACAAAAGAAAAAAAATAAACAAAAAACAAAGAAACTACAAGTTAGGCTCCAGAAATAGAAAAATTACAAAAATTGATTCACAATTTAAATATTTGTTGCATGGACTGGAAGACAAAGTATGTGTCAGTTCAGGTTAATATTTTAAGTAAATAAGTTTCACTGAACTATAAGTTTAATTTACTTAGAAATGTGGATGATTCGATGACATGTTGTGTTCAATTACCTGCTTTTTAACAAACTGCCAAAGTGAAAAAGTGTGACTTATATTCTGGAAAACACAACACATTGTTTCTGTTTTAGAAACCAAATATTTATAGCATTTATTCAAATACTATTGGGCTTTATGTATTTATAATTTCATACCTTTTGGATTTGGATTTGGATAATTAATTCAAGCAAGTGCACACAATTATTGGTTTCAGAAATCAGTTAAGTTGTATATTACTTTGCCACATAAAAAGAACAAAGACAGTTTTTATTTTTCAGCTGAGAAAGGAATAAATAGAAAAAAAAAAGCACTTAATTAACCTTGACTGACGCAACTCTGGGAATATAACCACTTCCTCAGTGTGTGTGCTTGATGTCTTGAGGTTGTCATCCTTGGGAGATCTCAGGCGCCTCAGTGATGCCTGGCTTTAATTGAACAGGCATCCGGCACAAATAACCAATTTATTCCATCTAAATTTAGCCTTCAGTCTTTGAAGAGCTCTCCGTTCTGAAAACTCAGGATCCTGCTAGCAGACCGATGCGAAGCTTTTGAAACAAGTGCAAGCTGTCACTGGAACCTGATGGGATTTTGGTGGTTGAGTGTTCAACTGAGAGGGGCTTAATAAAGTGAAACTCTCCTTTGAATGACACTGGTGTGATAAATAATTGTAATGTTTTTGATTTGTGGCTTAGACTCAGAAGTAAAGTGGCAGAAGCTTGAAACTCCAACCATCACTGGTTAAAGTATGCTTTACTGGTTAAAGTAAAGCACATACTTTTTTTTTTTTTACGTTTTTATCTAGTAAGTTTTGAAATTTCTTTATTCCAATATATTGTTTTGAACATTAGAGAATGTTTTATTTCTCTTTTGCATTTTTTATTCATTGCTTGGTTTCACAGATAAGCGTCATTAACAGTTTAGGCACGTCTGTTTAAAACATTTTGTTGTTTCTACCTCAGGTTGAGATTTGTTTAACATGTTACCTGCCTCAAGCTCTCCAGCAACCCCAATTATGGTGTTTACAACATCGGTTATAAGTATTTGTTCATACAGGAGATAACGTAACTTTCTCATGGCAGTGTGAATGGCCCAACGCACTCAGATTTGTATCCCATAGTTTTCAAAGCTTCTGCAGTCTGAACAGGCATGTTGCATTTTATTTGATGTCGTGACGTGAGACGTGCATCGTAATTCTTCACCAGTAAAAGCCAGATGCAGTAAATATGGATGTAAGCACTAGCTGAAAATTACATTTCTGAAATTTCTGAATTTATGAAAGAAGTCTTGGTCACTGAATTGCATCCAACCACAATCCCACCACTCCTGGTTCCGAATTCGCATCCAAATAGATTTCTCTGCAGAAGTTGTACTTCACAAAAGACTTATTAGTTTCCATCATCTGTCTATGATCATCTTCCAACTGGCTTCCATTGTTAAATAGCTTTAAATCAGCCCATAAACGCTATGCTGGTGTGTGACTTCTACACTCTTCTTCTGCACATGCGGGTCGCTTTGGTGTTTTAAACCATTCACACAGAAATCTCATTGCAGTCACATTTATTAAGTAGCATGAACGACAACACACAAAAAGAGAAGAAAACAAAATTGGGCTTCAGCATAAAATCAGAATTGAGCATCAAGATGTGATTTTATGTGTTGTGGTGGCGCAGGAGTAAAGCACAACCGATGTAAGGAGGCTTTAGTCCTCGACGCGGCCATCACAGGTTCGAGTCCTGGCTTGGTGACATTTGCCCTCTTTCAGTATGCACTTTCGCACACACACGCACACACACACCTACACACACACACCGTGCAGATGTGTAAACTCAGGAATTCAATATGGGATTGATAATCTGGACAGGGACTGTCTGATCATTTTCTTGAATATCACAGTACCTACATACACACAAATGGATTTCTAATTATTTACTCTATTTACAGTGTGTGACCTTTTAAAGCCTTTTGGGGTCTCGGTTGCTAAATTACACCCCTTCTCTACCCTTATCATAGCATTTAAACTTTATCCTCAAATTTACATTTACCCTCCGTGAGGCACAGCAAGCACTCCTTGGTGTGGTTTGGGTTCATTTAGGCAGACTAATGAATTACAAGGGCTTTATAATGGCTGTGTCTGAGCAGTGCTGTGTGGAGGTCAGATGGTTTGAATAACTAATGAACCAGGTCTCAAGTCGACTTTGACATGCACTGGAACATTTTGTAAGTGCTGCTGGAGAAAGTATTCGGCTGCGTACTACAACCTCCCACTATTACCAACTCGAGAAAGTGAAGAAACGACATAGGAGACTCTAACAAAGTAATTTGATTTTCCATTTCCTGTAGGCCTTTTGAGAGGCAGCTATAACTCCCAGGTCCCATCAGCGGAGAACAGGGGAAGTAGGCCAAGCTCTACTTGAGTAAAAATAGCAGAGAAAACTTTAAACTGAATTGGCCAAACTGTGTCTTGACACACGACATTTATTTTGAGAATTTGGGAATTTTTCAGTAATTCTCTTGGAAAGAAATCAGATGCTGACCAGTTTCTCAATTACGATTGGAAATTTGAAATTCATCCTTCCACTTTTCCAACAAGTAGATGAAATGCCTCCCTAATGTAAAGCAACCCAAGGGACTAAAACAACTTATTTGGCAACTTTTGATGCAGATACGTTTCACATAAATGTGCTGCATTTCTCATCGTACCCCTAACGCTTCTGTCATAATCTTTGCTCTTTCACCAATTTGTACCTTCATTTTATGACAACCCATTGGTAGTTCCTGCCTTTCTACTTCCTGTGCACAAATCAATTTATACCCATATACCTAAATCATTGAGTATCAGATCATAATTTGTTCTTAAAGAAGTATTTTTATTGATGATAGAGATAAGTAGTCATGGAAATGCTCACTTTAAATAACTGAATTAAAATATGAAGGTTCCTCCCGGTGGACATGGAGTAATGCATGGATGGTTTGAAATATCCCGTTATGTTCTTTTTCCAAGTAAGACCAGAATATTTCTTAACAACCTTCTTTATTCACGCTGCTGTTCTCTTCCAGAAAGATCCTTACATGCTTGATCTCCTCCATCAGGGCAGGAAGACATTCCCAACCAGGAAGAGTCAAAACTCCCTTGTTTTGGATGCTTGCCATTCTAAAATGTAGCGTCATAAAAACCTTACTAAAATATAAGGTTTTGTTGTTTTTCATCAAGTTGCAATCCAGATAAACAATTCATATTGTGAACTATAAAGCTTAACGTTAAGAAATAATTAAAATTTTTTTGGTTTTAATTCTAACTGCAGTCATTTAATAATAAAGTATTGCCGGGTTTTATTCTTCCTATGCGGTTGGACTGAGTTTCTATTTGGAAACAAGGGCAAACTCTTAACTACCCTTGTGCACATTGTCACGTACAAACATACCACGCACTTAATCACAGATTTCTTCCCCTAATCTCATCCCTGATCGTCTAGCCCCTGTCATTCAGATCTATGAACTTCCATTAGCAACCATCTGTTACAACCTGCAGCAAAGCTATTACACTTCACACACTTAGACACACACACCGAAATGATAAGAATGGAAGCGTCTACCTCACCCAAAGTATGGCTGGCAAATTTCTTCCAAGCCTTGAGAGAGATTGCTGAAGCATTGCCTGTTTAACATTCAGATTCACAAAAACCTGTGATATGCTACACTGCCACCCTGGTGAACGCTTTAATGGGTCACCAGCCCTAAGACACGCACTTGTACTCTGAGACAAAATGTGAGGTCACACACAGAAAGGTGCAAGTCTTAGCATTCTGCTGTAAACACAGATACTGTATGTATCTCGTCTTTCATCTGTAGATTACATTAACTCCAGGTTTTGGTCCTTCAATCACTCTCACTGATAAAGGTCACACTACCGCACCCAGTGTACCTCGGCAAAATGTCACTGCTTAATCTGCTCCAGTATGCAGCCGCAGTCACCTTTCTTCACATATCCATTGCATAAACATTTTGTTTTTATTGTATCTGCCACACAGGCTGAATACTGATTAGTTTGAACCTGTTTATACCTTTGAAAATGATTTTATGTTAACTAAAAAGAGTAAAACATTAATATTAATCCTTCTCTGTAAAGAATATTGTAAAAAGTCTGAATCAGTATTGGTATAGACTTTGTACATCCTATTAAGCAGACATGAGACATGAATCATGGAAAGAAAAATATAAAATAGTAAAATATTAGAATAAAGAGGTGTAAAGTTCTTGTAAAAGGTTTTGCCTTCCTCTTTTGTTAAAAATATGAGATGTTTATTTAGAGGCATTTCACCTGTGAGGCAGGGAAATAGGACAAGTCAAATGAAGTCATTGTGCCCTTATGTAAACTATACCACCAAGAATTTAAAAAACAGATTATAAAGTTACTGTTATATGGTAAGTTATCAGCAGCCTAGCAGCTCCAGTGCTTGGAGGAAGTGAATCCTACCTTTATTTAATACATTCTGCATCTTAAACATCAATGCTATGTGGTCGACACTACATCATTTTCTACACCATCTGAAGTTCACAGAAACTGCTGCAAAGGTCGAAACACTGAAGCATCTCAAACCCGTGTTTCCATTCTCCTCTGATCTGTGAAATCAACAAAGCATTTTCCTCCATGCAACTTGCATCTTTCTGGATATTTGCTCTGATTTTATGTATTTATTTATTTTTGGTTGTTTTAAAATCCAAGGATTTTAAGCAGCTTCTGAAGTACTCAGATCAGTCCATCTGGAAGAATCATGCCATGTTCAAGGTTACTTAAATCCCATTTCTCTCCCATCCCAATGCTCAGTTTGCACTTCACCACATCTTCCTTAATGTACTTCCTGCTTTGCTAATATAATCATTCACAGTTTGTGCTAAACAGCGAGACAGGTGTACCCAGTAACATGATCAGTGAGGGTATATCTCGAGTCGTTTTTCTTTTGTTTCTACAAACACAAGTTTGATCTCCTATGGTTCTGACCAGCTACAGTATCTTTGTATAAAATGATGGTTCCCTGTAAAGGCAGGGAATCAATCTTATAAAATATTGGTAAAACCAGACAACATTATAAACCAGATTCAGGTTCTGGTACATGCAGCTTGTAGTGAAATTGATGCTCAATGCAGAACTATGGAAGAAATTGCCATAAAAATGGGTCAAAAGCAACTTTTGTCTCATTGGTTCTTCCTGATTGCTTTTTTGTTTCATTTGCATCCATGCAAGTTAAACTGATTCACAGTTGGATAGTGAATTGGACTAGCAGGGTAGTTCACTAACTCCTTCCCCCTAATGTTTTTTAGCTGTGGTGGTTGCAGGGGTAGCGGTGTTAAAAGCAATTAATTATCAAATTTCTACTTGAAAAGTGGAAAAAGACCCTCCTTGTTTAAGCAACTTGTTCACGTATCCATAGCATCTGCTTCACTCCTTCATTTCCCTGTCAGCGAGAGACAAATTAATAGAAATGACTGCTTTGTGCTTTTATGCAGCTGTCTCTCCAAGCGGCATGAAACATATATTTTTAGTCTCCCATTTGTGATTTTTGTATCTGCAGAGAAGGGAGAGAAAAGGACACAGACACTTGAATTGAGAATTGCTGTGCTAAAACGCAACCCTTTTTCTCCTCCCCGTAAGGCAGTCTACTCGTTGTTTTCTCTTCCAGAAGGCACAATTGAAAAGATCAACTTTAGGAAAGGAGCTTTTTTGAAAAGCGCCGGAGCTTTCAAATAACAAACGGACATTGTGCTATGCAGAACGTAAACGCAGTGTAAAAGTAGCGAATTGTTAGGATTGTTTTTTTTTAGTCGTAATGGGGTGACATCAAATTTGTTTTTCTGTGTTCCTCCTGCAAAACAGTTAAGTATATATTTTTTTCATAAAAAATGCGTTTCCACTAAAAATGTGTGCAAAACTTTTCCAATGTTCTGCTGATTTCACATTTGCTGTTTTTCCATTACTTGAGAAATGCAATCAAAATCACACGTTAAGGCTTATTCATATGATATGTCATTAAAATTCATGATGGTGACAAATGTAAATACTTACATGAGATATAATATGTTTATAGTTCAACGCTTGTCGTAAGCCATCAGTGGAGACGTTATGTATAGGTGCGCCATTTTGGAGAGATTCTAGCCGTAAATGTTATAGAATAGCTGCGGATTCAACACTTTCAAATGACAAACTCAACTTTTGATGAACTGAGATGCTGTGGGACCTCTAGTGAAGGTCAGCGCCTACAAATGAGCACATTGCTGCTGTTTTCACAAGCTGGCGGGATGTCAAAACAAAAATAAAATAAGTGTATAATAAGTGTTTCCATTGGAGTTTTCCAAAAACCACTAATTCTACTATGGCTGAAAAACTACTTCATCCTGTCACTAAAACTCTTTATCCAAAAATGTGTTTTCATTCAAAGTTGGTGCATTTTCTTTAAATAATTGCATTTTTGTAATTCCAATTTGTTCAAATGTATGATAAATTAAAACACATTTACTCTGACCTACTGCCATAATCCTTTCAAACCTTCAGTTTCCTCACTGATTATCATTTAGTTCATTGTATTTAAAGTAACATCAACAGAGAAACCAAACAGGACAAAGCTTTTTTAATATAGTCAATAACAAGACTTTTTGAACCTTCTTTAAACTATACTAGTGCGAGCCATTATATTTGCATCTTTTTGTGGAGAGTTAATTCTGCCGTAAAGTTTTCATCTTGTATTTTTCTTGTGTTCAGAAAATGTTATGCTGATTAGCAGTTTGTAATGTATTTTGTAAGCTAAATATTTCCTTTTGGTGAAAGCTGCCCTGTTATCCACAGTATTCCCCGGTCTTGGAAAGCTGTGCTGTAATTCCAGTCGAGTTCTGCTTGAGTGAGTTCCTTTTTTCTTCCTTGTGGAATAGAAAGGACAAATAATGGGCTTGTCTTCCGCCGACGAGCTCCTAGTTTTGTCAGACCATTGATCGGGAGAACAAGGCCCATTTTCACAGTATGTCGCTCTTGGAAACCCCACAAACACACCTGAAAAAAACAGCAGATTAATGTTGTTTCAAAATAAAATGTCTTCTAACCAATGCTTAATGTTTTGAATCAGAAACTAATAGGTAGACAGGCATCTTATACTTTATTATAGCAAGACATTTTTTTACTTAAAGGGCTCTGCTCTTTTTTCTTTCTGCAAAGATTATTTGGTAAATCTCAATGATAAAGAAAAACACACAGAAATAGAGGTAACAATTTGTATGGAGTTCAAGGAGTTCCAAGTTGATGGCTAATAAGTTCATATTTATATAATATTGACGTAAAACTATGGTGATGATAAATGAGAATCACCTCCCATTTGCACATACACAAATAATCCACAAGGTTGAAGGTCAAACAGGATCCTTTTCCAGTCATCTGGCCCCTCTACTTTGAAGCTAAAGGCAGACTTATTTTATTAAAGGGGGCTTATTATGCAAAACTAATATTTTATATATTTTTGTACTTTTATTTAGGTCTAAATTGCTTCTAAAAACAGCAAAAGAGACTAAAAATACTACACAGCTATTTTCTGTCAATAAGTTAATGTGCTTTGGTGTCAGAAAAATGAGCCGTTTCAAAAACCTACCAATTAATTTACATTTAATAGGCCCTACACCAGGGGTGCTCATACTTTTTGAGACCAAGATCTACTTTTCTCTCTCCAGCTGGCTGAGATCTACTTCATGACACGAAGGCATAAAAACTGTAAATTAAACTCTATTGACTTATTATATATGCAAATATATATCAGTTACAGCAGAAATAATAAAGTGATAGAAAACCTAATGCGGTTTCTTCCTCAGTGAGATTCAGACACTGGGAGCAGGTCACTGGTTTCTCAGTCAGAAGCTGGTTGCAAACCTGAGGCCAGCAGGTGTCAAACAGTTATGGTACATCTGAAATTTGGTGTGATGACCTCAATATGAGGTCATACGATCGACGTTATGAGCACCCCTGCACTACACCGTCACCTAGCAACCCAAGTAGAAGTCCAGCTCGTCACCTAGCAACATGTTTGGTATAAACAGACCTAACTTATTTACAGAAGCATAACAGTCAGTCACCCAGTTAGGACTCTGACCTGGCACAGGCAGGTAATGCCTGGCTTACATGGCAAGATAATTATGCAGATTTTGTGACGGCTCTAAAGATAATCTAATAAGATATTCCTGCTGTGTGTGGTGTAGTGATCTAGTCTGCTCAGATGGACCTCAGGTCTGCTCCGACATCCATTCGGGGATATTTAGCTCGTTGGATCGTCTTCTCTTATGGCATTCCTGTTGAGCAATCAGAAAACAAGGTGATGGAAATATGGAGGGCAATCCAAAATACACAGAAGAAACATCAAATGCTGTGGAGTGTTTTTTTTTTTTTTTGTTAAAAATAGTCCACAAACTATTGTCATTGCTTTTCTGTCACAAATTGTTATTAGACACATTATCAAGTTCCCTAACTCAAAGATTTCAAAGATCTTCCAGGTATTCAGGATGGAGCAGAGCAGGCCACCCTGCTGTCTAAAGCAATAAGAAAATCCACAACATTGGACACTGGTTAGTAACATTAGCTTTCAAAGTAACATCAATATAGTGCTTTTTTTATGTGTGTTTGCGTGTATTATGTTCCCAAAGAGCGACATGCTGTGAAAATAGCCCTTGTTCTCCCCTTCAATGCTCTGTCAGAAACTAAGAGCTCCTTATCAGAAGACAAGCCCATTATTTGTCCCTTTTGTTTCCACAAGAAGCAAGAAAAGGCGCTCGTTCAAGCAGAACTCGACTGGAATAAATCCCAGCTTTCCAGGATCGGAGGTGGACTGTGGATAACAAGCCAGCTGTCGGCAAAAGGAAACATTTCCTCACTAACAACGGCTACTTACTATCTTTGAGCAACAAAGATAGGATTTTCTATTGAAGCATCTGTGCTGTTTGATCACAGAAACATCTGTACCCAACCACTTTGGTTGACCCTGATAAGCTGAATAATCAACCAGGTAATGAAGTTAAATGACTTACAAGATGGAGATCTAGGAGAATTAGAGGTGAAGTAGATCTACTACTACTATTTTTAAAGATACCGAATAGCACTGGTTATTTCTTTCTACTAAAGTACACTGTGCTTGTAGGATATTAAAAACTACAACAAGTTTTAGTCACATAGTGTCTGCGGTTGAAGGTTATTCAAGATGTCAGAGCAGGGGTTTCCGAAATGTTACGTTTTACTGTAACCCGATAAATTATAAAATACATTCATTTGTATTTTTCTTTGATAATATTAAATTACACAATAATTGCTTACATCTATTCAGCTGTTGGAAAGTATTTCCAGTTGCAAGAAATGTATTAAAATGAAAAACAATCCTCGAACACTCAGATAGGTTTTGCTCTCAAACACTTGGAGAAAAACAAACAAAAAACAAACTAAACTCGAGTCAAACAACTTATGAAGTAATTAACATTTTGGATTATTGTATTTGAGAGTGAAAAGCTTAAGTAATATGTATTTGTCTGAGTCATATGATTATAAAAAGGTTTATAATCTGATCTAGATAAATTCAGGCTAAGCCTATGACGAATTCGACCAGTTTTAATTGAATGGAAAACCTTTTATGAATATGAGTATGGATTTTTAATATTTTATTTGGGGCAACATAAATAAACTGAATTGTTTCCAATTTGTAAAGGACACTGGTTCATTGGTGGTTAAAGGCTGACTTGCCTTTTGTTTGGATTTGGGGATTTTTTCATCAGAGAAAATCTTTTCTTAGCCCCAGCTTTCTGGACCCCCACCATCTTAGCTCTGCCCTGCGAGCGAGAGCACTTGACACGCCTAGGGCTCCTCACCTCCTTATCCCTGCCTGTGTCTCCCCCTCGAGCTCGGTTCTCCTTGGCTGGATGAAGGAGATTCAGATTAAATTATTCTCTCCGTTCCATTTCTCCCACATTTTCATTTATTTGCACTGTGCTGTCGTTTCTCTTCTGTTGCGTTTGTTCCTTAAGTGGAAGCCATTCAGAGTCTGTCTGTGCTTGTTGCTTCGACTCATATTAGTTTTGGCAGTGGTGTGGAATAGTGGCTATGCGAAACAGAAGCAGGGCTTTTACTGATGTATGAAGGCGTTCACTGAAATGATTGGCCAGAGCCTGCCGACTGATTCACACACACACTTTCTGTGTGTTTCAGGAAAATAAACAAAGCATGTTTTACCTACAGGTTTGAGAGAACTATTGACGCCAAAATCCTCAAATATCTGTGGAACAGTACCCTCAATGATTACTGGCACACTGGCATTAAAGTAAATATGCTGCTTTCGCAGCAGCCTTATGTTAAACTGACAAAACCAGAAAAATGTAATCTTTAATCTGAATTAAACAGATTACAGATACACATATATATATATATACTGCTCAAAAAAATAAAGGGAACACTTAAACAACACAATATAACTCCAAGTAAATCAAACTTCTGTGAAATCAAACTGTCCATCTAGGATGTTATTTGAGTGTTCCCTTTATTTTTTTGAGCAGTGTATATTTATATATATATATATTGCAAAAAAAAAAAAAAAACTAAAATAAAATTTCTTCATTTTAAAATAAATATTAAAATAAATAAAATTTATTTTATTTATGTTTTGTTGAAATCCAGTTTCGACAAACTATTTATTGTTAAAATGTATTTGTTTATATAATTAATAGCCTGTTGTACTTTTTTTTTTGTCATGATCTTTGGAATATTGATTTTATTTAAATTTGCTGGTGTTCCATACTTATCGTATTTTGTGGTTCCTGACACAGTCCACAAACAATTTTGCTAATTAGTGGTTCTTGTTCCACTAATCTTCTGTCTGGCACTTACAAGGCTTCCAGTTTCCTTCGCTTCTTATCAGATGCCTGGTTTGCCTGGCCTCCACTAGTATCATTCATTCACTTCCATAGTTTTTCTGTTTGTTCTTGTCATATCTCCTCCATGGGTTTAGGGTTTGTTTCCCCCCCACCCCCCCTTATTTTAAATAAACTTGACATTTTGCATTTTGGTTCTTCCCATCAACCAGATTCAGAATCACAGACCTTTTTGCAGATGAGTGTTATTTACAATCTTGAAAAAAAAAAAATCTAGTTGAGATAAAAATCCAAGTTCAGTTAATTTTTTCCAGGCATTAAATGATGCTCCTGAAACTAACGGCAAAAATCTTAGTTAAATAAAGAATTATAAAACTGGTCTCGAAGTTGAGAAGCTGCATTAATCTGAGCTTATTGTTATTATTAGTAAAAATATTGAGCTTGTTTGCCACATGGGCCAAAATCAACCATTTAAAATTAGTTGCTGGCCACAAAATTGTAACATTTTTCTAAATTAAAAATGTGAAAATAAATTATTTTCATACACACATTTTCTTTCATTCTATATCAAAAATAGGAAAACATGGTAGTTAATGAAAGAGACACTTTATGTTGTACATTATATTTTTCTTTTTCAGAAAATGTTATTTTTACAGTAAAACTATCAGTGATAGAGCAAGTCCTCTATATTCAGAAGCTGCAGATCTTGGTCCCAGGTTTGATTCAAGGCTCTGGGTCATTTACTGTCTCCTCCCCTTCTCTCTGTGCCCTTCTTCCTGTCAAGCTACTAACAAATATAGGTTACTAATGCCAGAAAAAAACATTAAAAAAACCCTCACACTATCATTTTGAAAATATGTCCTTTTCCCTTATCCATTTGTGCTGGTGGTCAAATTTCTACCATTCAAGATCATTCCAAGGTGTGCAAATGGCCCCCGGGCCACTGCTTGGCCACCCCTGCTTTAACAGATAAGCAATGTGTTTTTTTCAAGTTCAAAACAAAGCATTTTATTCATAATTTGTAACTGTATGAGCAAATTCAACCTGGTTTCCAAAAGCTTGTGAAGCTGCACAAAAAACAGAGGGCATGAAAATGTATATAAACAAAAATTCTCAAAAATAACTCAATTATTTGTCTATTTTCCTTTATAAAATATTTGCTTTTTTACAGTAGCATTTAGCTATTTTCATTACAAATTCTCCCAATTAGCATCTTTTCAAGACAAAAAGTAAACAGGACATTTTCAGCACTGTATTTTTCTCTCTTGTTTGCACAAACATAAATATTAAAGTTTGATTTCCTACTGCTGGTTTACATAGGCGGCGTGTCTGAATATGTTCTGATACTGGAAATGAATTATGTTTTAATGCTCAAGGATTTAAAACAAATCCCAATTAGGGACTCAGAAACACTGCTGCCTTTCATAACATGACCTGATTTAAAATGGACTGAGGTAAAACTGACATGTGGTCTGAAATATCAATATTTCAAATCTTTTTTTTTTTTTTTTTTTAAATTGTGGAGTTCACATCCTCTTAGGGCTGAAGAGGAGAGGAAGTGAGAGGGTTGTTATCAGCAGTTAGGAACCCTGCATCAGTGATGGTTTGGGGCTGCGTTGCTGCACATGGTGTGGGAAATTTGCACATTTGTGAAGGCACCGCTGAGCCTGAACTCTATTACAGGTTTAGGAGCAACATATGCTGGCATCCTGTTAACAGGAAATTTCTTGAACGTGTAAAGCCTGTTTTGTAGTTTCTGTTTTAAAACAGCTTGGAACCTAAACAAACAACCCTACTATGTTTGTAGGGTTGTTTCATGACAGACACATTCAGGTTTAGCGTATTTATTGTATCAAAAGAAGATATACAGTTGGTGGTTAACATCAGTTCAGCAGCTTCTGCCTCTATACATAAAATAAAATACAATAAATAACCCTAAACAAACAAAATGGCTCCCACTGAACAGTTGACAGCAGCTGGCAGTTAGCAGCAGTTAACGTTTGTAAAATTAAAATGGAGGACATTAATGAAGCACATACAAAAGATAGAAAAATTACTCATAAGCAATGTATATTATTAAATCAGTCTAAATTATATGTTAAACTATAATATTTGTAAGGAAAACATGGAGCTGATCCTAATAAATACCACAGTTACTGAAGGCAACAGAAAAAAAGGGGGAGGAGCTGTCAGTTACTGGTTACTATGGCAACCACCAACTGTCAAGAGCAGCGTAATAGAACTTAAAACACCAGTAAACATCACATATACGTATATATATATATATATTAATTATACACAGATGGATGTTTGAAAGCCTGCATTTTCCATTTATAGCTGATTAAAACATGATGTTTAAAGTTAGAATATCAAAGCAGTAAAAGAAAAGCTATTATTAAATACAGCAATATTGTCTTAATGAAAATATTTGTAATACCTGCTTGAAGGTTATTAATTTCAAAAAGTACTTTGAGTCTAACAAACGACTCAAAGTCACTCATTAGGGGATATATTCTAATTTATTGAATGTTACTGTATGTGTAACTTTTTATTGGTCTGTCACATAAAATTATAAAACACAAAGGTCTGTGTTAAAGATGTTAAAGAGCTCAGTATCTTCTTACGCCTTCATAGCGTTGCAGAACTGCGATCTCGTTTATTTTTAGTGTGCACAGCATTATTCATTCTCTTGGATTCACTTACGGCTATTTTTCAGCTCATTTTAAGCAACTTTGTGTCAATTAGGGAGAAAAATCACTCATATAAGCTGGCCAGTGCAGCGAATAAACACTGTAGTATCTTAATGCGTCTTTAACTGTGCTGTTTCGCAATACACGAAGCATAAAATACAGAATATTGGATAAATACATAAAATATAGAATACTTAATTAAATGTCTTGCAAATCATTTTGTTTCAGTGATTTAAGACGGAAAGACTTCTCAGTCTTCAGGAGGAGTTTTCAGTCCACCTGCCTCGCTGTTACGGCTCACTACCCTTCATCCTCCAATGTTTCCTCCTCTTCTTCCTCATTTATGGTTTTGCCCCCCAGTCTTGAACTTTGACAGCTCGTCATAACTCTGTCACCCTGTTTTAGCCTGTATGAACCTAATAACCTGAAGCTTTTTATGACTGGCAGTTATCTCCCCTCCTCTATGTACAAACAAAGTTGGAGCCACACAGAAGTGCTTTAATGCCAAGTTACCCAATTTCCTTATCGGCCGGTGGTTACCCAAACTGCATGGAGAGAAGCCGTGTTGTTTATCAACTAAACGGATGATTGTGCTTGAAAAGAAGTGAGCCGTAGTGACCACAGAGACTGAAGGCAGCTTTCCCTACTGGGAGAATGACAGTTGTAGCTGGAGAGGCGGTGAAGGGTTGATAGGAGCTTACCTGGAGGCAACGAAGGAGAGACGAGACACTGGAGGGGGTTTCTGCTTCAAAGAGATAGTTGAGGAGAATCTCAAATATTGACCTTGGAAAACCACCTTTGTGATAATAATTATCTCACTCGTTCCTCTTTTTTTTTTTTTTTTTCTGTGCACGTTTTCTCTGTCGGCGTCTCTTGCTTCTGTAATCTTAGCAGCCGCTGATAAAAGTAACTTACCTCTTCTTCTCCTCCTTGGATACACATTAATCCCTATCATTGATTACAAATGTACAAGCTGGAGTTCAACTTATCTCAATAAGACCAGAACATCTGACCTCTTACTTCCCATACTGAAAGACGTATGTTGTATTGTACGCCAGATATTGCAGAATAGCAGTAGTCAACTTTTGGCAATTGATTAGAAACAAATCAAATATATAATTAAAACCATTTGGTTTTTATGAACATTTGTGCTTAATACTGACATAACATCTGCTATGAACATGAAGGAGTCTTCATGAATACTTATGACTCTTGTCATGAAGTGTCACTTGGCAAATAAAGACATTTTTAACGCAAAGTTGCATTAAAAATTGCATTAAAGTGCGTTAATACGGTCAACTTTTTATTATTTGGTAAATAATGACATTTTTATGCAAAGTTGCATTAAAATTTAACTAAAAAAAGTCTATTAAAAGAGTCAACTTTGCATTTAAAGTGTCATTATTTACTAAATGGCACTTCATGACATGTCATAGACATTGATGAAGATTCCTTCATGTTTATGACAGTGTCATGTCAAGTCTTATCCAAACCCCTTCAAATAATGTGTTACCAAACATTTTAAATTTCACCCAATTTTCGTTCACTGTGATTCTGATCTCCACCTGGACCAGGAGACTTATGAAAATATGACCAAATATGATCGCAGTGGAAACCAAAGTAACTGATCAACTCCCAGTTGTTGCAAAAATATTTCTTAGTCACATAACCAGGGTTTTTTTTTGTTGCTTATATTAGATTATAAAAAATTACTTTGAATCCTTGTTTTCCGTGGTTACAAAGTGTTCATATTGGAATTATGAACTGACCTGTGGTGAATACTTTTGCAAAAGTATGCCTTTGAGTAGAGAAGTTGTCACTGTCAAATAGCCAAGTTAATCTTAATTGGAAGTATTAGATTAGATTAAATGAAGGAGTAAATTTACAACCACCATGTTAAGAGTTTCAACCATGTGTTTAAAGGAAGGATATTGTTAAAACAGTTTGCACTTGATGGGAACATCACTGAGACCAAGAAAGCCAGGAGGAATTGGAAATGTGCCACTGTATTTGTGATATCAATGAATGAATGAATGAATATAAGTTACAACATTTAATTTCCCTTTGGGATCAATAAAGTAGTCTTCAGTTTGAATTTGAATTTGAATTGACTGGTTACCAATATCAAGGAATATTAAGGGTTTTTTTCAAGAATAAGACTTTATGACCACAAAAATAATCTGTTTATACACATATTTATGATGAGTTGCTTATTTTTTGAGGAGAAAGAATATTTATAAAATGCCACAGAAACAGTCTATGCTCTCATTGTGACCCTTTGACCTCCAGCAAAATGGTCTTTTATCCTCCAGCCACCTGGATCACATTTTTATAACAAGGGATGCTCTGGCCAGGATTTAATTTTCTGATGCAAATTTTAGTTATTCAACAATACTTTATGGAAATGAATTTCATGAAAATACTGTAATACTTGTAGCTTGCATGTGATGTAAGAAACATGTTGTTTGGCCTACATATTGCGATTGTGACCTACTAAACTCACTCCCCCCTGATGTTTCAGACGCTGTACTATGTTTTTCTTTTATTTTTTTCCCCCATGACAGATATTTTGCTCCAGTTTCTGCTTGACAGTTGTTTCTTTCCAAAGATATATTTGAGTTGAAACATGCAGCTACAGTCTTCATTAAAGCTCTGTCTTGCTAAAGTTCATGGCTAACAATGTTTTTTTTTTTAGCATTTTTGCTATGTATTTTAAAAATGGCTCTGATACACTGCTCAACATATTTCTCTGGCATTCCAGCAAATCATGTGTGGGCAGAACTCAGAAATAAATTCCCAGTTACCCCCTTTGCACATCCATGACATCTATATGAGGTCATGGACGGTGGTACTGTTTCAACAGCAACCTTAAAACAAAATTAACCGGATGTAGTTTCATTTTTACGACATAGTTCAAATTTGATTCAATTCAAAAATACTTTATGAAGCGCAGAGGGAAATTAAATGTTGTTATAACTCATATCATACAATTTTCTTCAGAGTTGTTGATGGCTATGGACAATAGACCTCCTATAGCGGTCTGTATTACAGCGGTTCTAAAGAGGCCCCTGACTGGAGACACTTAGTGGATTGTTTAGCCTTTTGAAGTCACTGGCTCTGACACTGCCACCTTAACAGATGATGGCAGAAGAGATTACAGTCTCCACAAAAGACTTATCAAAGATATACAACATCTTCCTCAAGTAAAGTCTACTCTGTATTTCTCACTCAGCTAAGCAAGGCTGGTGTTATCAACTAACTCACTCACTCTTTGGTTACCTAGCAACATCTTGTTGAGGAACTTCTGGTTACCAAGCAATGACCTGCTGAGTAACTGCAGCAGTTTAAATTTTTGAGGTGCCTCATCTGCTTAAAAATAAAATACAGTGTGCAGTGAAAACTGTGGAAAACAGAGCAGGTCATGTCATCAGTTTGGCAGTATTTAAAATATTTTAAACAAAAACTAAACAATAATTTTATATACTGACTGAAACAGAAAATATCAGTCATATGAAACACATATACTGTGAAACACATATACTGTGGTAAAGTTTTCATCCATGTTGTCCAGCCCCACATTGAAGATAAGATGACTGTTTCCACACTATGTCTCTTTATATTCAGTTTCCTGACTATCTGTAATACACCCGAAAACGGCAGAGTTGATAAACCGAACCAGGATGAATGTCAAACTGAAAAACTGTCAAAAAAAAAAAAATCAAATATGCAGTTTAGTGCAAAAATATCTCATACAAAATGGCTGGCAGCATATCCATGGAAACCAGTATTTTTTTTTACTACGTGTATTTTTTGGCTTAATTGTTTTTTTGTTTTTCTCTCTCTCAAGAGCACTTCCGACTCTTAAATGTTGGCTAAGGCTGGAGGCTACTAATCAGATAATTGCTGCTTTCTTGTTAGTGTCAACAGTTTGTTTTGTAGATGGAAAAAAAAAACTTTTCTTTCTGCATTTTCTCCCTTTTTCATTTTTATTCAGGTTTTACTGAGTAAACAAAGATGAAAGGCTAAAATTTCTATTCTTGTCCTCCAGAAGCTGAGAACTCTAGATAGGACAAGTGCTACATTCAGGGGTTTCAGTGTGGCTTTCCCCTGCATTGCAAAACTGTAATCAGGGAGTGCATGATAATGGCATATTTTAGAGGCTCACTTTGTCATCACTCTGCTACTTTAAACCGTTCTTGTTGCGCAGTGTTTTTTTTTTTCTGTGTTTTTTTTCAGATGACTCAGTGGTTCTGCTTCCTAACAGGAGCCTCACCATAGTGTGCTGAGTTAAGGCGGAGGAGTACATCTATTCATTTAAATTGGTGCTAATGGCAGACTATTTAAAAGTCAATTAATAGCCAGGGGCCACATGCACGGTGGCAGTTAATGCTGTCACAATGCTGAGTAGTAATTGGATGTGTTGAAGGGTTGTGCCTGCGTGTGCTAGTGTGTGTTCTTCTATGAAAGTGGGTGGCCACCTGCTGCTCTTCCACAGGCTTTCAACAAAAGCTTTGTCTGCTGTCCGGTGGACGATATTGGCTGAACAGCGCAGCATCATGGGGGACAACGTCAACGTTTAATAGTTTGTGGAAATACGCCCTTTTGCTTTTGTTAAGGTTTTCTGTTTCCCCCTCAGCCAGTTTTCTCTGCTCTATATTCTCTAAAATCAGATTTCGAATCTGCATGCCTTTTTATTTCCCTTAGTTTGGCACCGCCAGCTTCACTCTGTCCCACTTTTCCATCATCCTCCTCCGTCCGACGGAGGGGGGGGGAGAATGGGCTAAGATCGATGTCAGGCCTGTGCACAATGAGAGCGGCAGCTGTCTGAATCGGAGTGATCGATCAGCCAGAGAGCGCTTTCCTCGCCAGACTGCTGGGCCTTTGTGGATGGAGATTATTTCTAAATTATTACGCGAGGCAGATGCTTGTCAGACGACGCTCTTCGTCAAGGTTATACTGCGCCATTGCTGCCCACCTGTCGTCTCGCCTCTCCCTCCTTCTCGCTTTTTATGTGTTTCTGAAGTGTCTGACTTGCTAATGTGCTCTGCTTTATTCTTTTCTGTATATTTAGAAGCCGTTCTATTAGCTTGAGTTTTTTTTTCCAAAAATCTATGCGGTGTCTCACAAAGACCCAACAGACAAATAATTAAATATTCACTATTCATAGGTCTGTTGCCTATTTCGAATCTTCAGGGTTTGTGACACTTGGACCTCCTGATACTGATATTAACATATTCATATTTTGCTTTAAGAACCATAATGCAAGAAAAAGGTCACTTACTTAATGGTCACTCAACCAGCCATGAGTGACCATTAATGATTTCTGATGGTGTTACTTGTGCTCCTAATCCTAAACTTAGACAGGTTTAGGTATGCAGGTATGTCAGCTCCAACTTTGACTCTTCGAAGCTAACGACTTTCCTGTGATGCATTATGGCCACAGTTAAATAACACATGCCATCAAGAGAAAACCAGAACATATTGTCTATATTTATAACTTATATAAATCAGCAGACATGCTTTCTCTCTTTAGCAGCCAAAATGGACAACAGACATTTGTCGATATGACAAAAATACAGAAGTGTTCCTTTTGTTCTTTTTCTGTTTATGTACAGAAGAAATATGACTTTATAATTTAGCGCCTTGAAATTGGGCCTGTGTTTCTTTAAGAAAGTGACTATTTGTAAATTGCATCTCTTCGAATATTTGGTTTGCTGATTTACAGTTGATTTACAAACTTAGTGATAGATTACGACTCATGGAGCAGACGGATCATTTGGATTGTCTGCAAAATGATATTTGTATGAAGAAGTGGTAAAATATTTGCCACATGAACCTTGTTTTATCTTTACTTTGTTCATTCTTATAGGAAACAGCAGCAGATTATCAATGGAAATAACATCATTTTGCTGCAGAAGTAAGGAGCCATAATTATGTTTTTACTAACAGATTTCTAAATTCAGACTTAAAGCAATGAAGGGAATGATATATATAGAGAGAGAAGAGCCAGAACTCCTAAGTTATCAGACACTTAAAGTCCACTGGCTGGTGATTAGAGTCTTCATGTGTGCTCACATAGCTACACACTCTGTACTTTAATGCTGTGCCACTTAGCTTTATTCCTCTCTAGTTTAAAAAAAAAAAAACCTCCTCGGGGGTAGATAGACAGTTTGCTGTTGGGGAGGAGAAACAGAGACGAGATGGAGTTTGGTTAGAGAGAGAAAAAAACGAAGAGAGGAGGATTAGCTGTTGACTCAGGAGGGGGAGAGATAACATCAGATGTTTAAGAGCCACCAGAACTAATTCTGTGATTTCTTTGACTAGAATAAGAAAGTGGAGAAGTGATACTTTGTGGAGGACTAAAAACTGTGAAAATCTACTTAACTGTACCAAGCATGTAGTGTATTTTTAATTTTTTCTGCTGTCCAGATTGCTGTACGCTCTTACTGGCGTGATGTACAATGAATTCGGAAAATATTCACAGCGCTTCACTTTTTCCACATTTTGTTATGCTACAGCCTTTTTCTAAATTGTAAGAAATTGATCTTGTTCCTCAGATTTTTTTATGCACAAACAACCCATTATGATAATGCGGAAAAACTTTTTTGACTGATTTGGAAATGTATTAAAAAGAGGAAACTAAGAAATTATATTTACATGAGTATTCACTCAATACTTTGTTCATCCACAGCTCAGCTCACCTATGTTTGGTCAGTTTTGCCCATTTGCACAAAAACAACTAAAATACAGTTTATAACATCAAACAAAACTGAAGTATAATGGATCAATGAAACACCATCTATACAAACAACCTTTTATTATTATTACTATTATTGCAGAAATGATTACAGATTCTAAATTATTTTTCAGAGACAGTATAGCTCCAGTGTAAGTAAAAATGGTGTCCATGTCTTTGCAGAGATTATTTGCATTTTATATCGATTTCCTCCCAATATAAAATTAATTCTTCAAAATAAATGTAGTCTCAGTCTTTAGTTTTAAATTAGTATGGAAAAACTTCATTTTCTTAAATTTTCTTCCCTTTATTATTGTGGCTTTATCTGCAGAACAACAACAGCTTGTAGTTGTAACTTAAACTAGTTGAATACAAGAAAAAAAATAGCTGGCAATTTGAGTCATGTGAATTTTGTCTCTGGCTGAATTAAAAAACACTGTTCACCATGCAAGCCTCCAGCTGTGGAAAGTGCATATAATGAAACGCAATGTGATAGAGGATACATCTTAAACCAGTTTAAAATGTACGACTTGGTTTATTTTTGTAATGAATGTAAAGCAAAGTCATTTCAAGTAGTGGCAGCCCTTAAGGTACAACCAGAAACATATGGGTTTCTTTCAAAAGTCTCTGCAGAATCACATAAAATATATAGTTAAAGCCATCCATATGGCTATCTTGCTAGACTTCACTGCTGATGTTTCTTCTATATGACACCGACTCTCTGCCCTACTTCTCCCTACCTTCTCTTCTTTCCACGCAGCTTTCTCCCTCTGTGACCCACACCTGCCTTTCTCCTACATCACTGCTCCCACTTTTGGTCCCGCAGCACTCCCGTTCCTCCCCTGTCATATCTGTCATGGGCGTTCAGTCGCCGGTGTTGCTCTAGGCTTCAAATTTAATTTGGTTTCAATCTGCTGTAATTGCTTTGAGAGAGGGCCGTGTCTGCATGTTTTTCCACTCCTATGTCTGCTGGAATACTCAGTAGGGTGCGTGTGTGTGTTCGTGTGCACGTGCGTGTGAAAAATCTTGAACAATTGACCGGCCACACACCGTCAGTGATACACTTTGTCAAACCCCGTTTCCTGTCACCGGGCTCCCTGACGATTTGACAATGGGTTTGTCATATTTTTCCTTTGAAGCAGCAAAGACAGAAGGAAGTAAATCTGCGATACATCACAATATTGCTCTTGTACATATTGTGACCTTTTAACTGAATAACGACTGCCCTCACAAGCCATGGGCATGAACTGCGTTCAGCAATCTATCAGCAATCTTCAAGTAAGAATGAAGCTGATTGAAGTGAAAGGGCAAAAACGGGAGGCAAAAAATAAACTGTTTGCCCTTGAACTGCAGACGTTGCTGTGTGGAGGTGAGGGGAAATGACAGGTTTCTAAACTGATGGACGGAGATTATCTTAGTCTGGCTTTGAGGGGGAATGAGACGAGGAATAAAATCAACTTCCTCACTTCCTCCAGTGAATTGCCTATTTTGCTTTGACATCATTCTGTTCTGACTCCCTATTCAAGTCACTATTAGGTGAAACGGTTACATGAAAGAAATCATAGACTGAAAAAGGGAAGTGGATTCAGTATTTCTAGCCTTCAGAAATGGAGATCGCAGTGGCTTTTTCCACCTTTATATTCATTGAAACTGCAATGCAAATGCCAGTGTTTAACTGATTGCATGTTGATTAGCAGGGCCGTTTCTGACCTGATTACAAATGTAGAACATGCATATAAAGTTGAAAACAAATGTATACATACAGTGTGTGCACATTGCATCTTTCGCTCACTGTCTAAATTAATGTTTGACTAAATGTTTCCTGTTTTGCATCAGTTACCAAAGTAATTTCTATTTTCAAACCCAAAGGTTTAAATTGCTTTACCTTTATAAAACGCTGAGAAAAACTAGATGAATTCACAGCTTTCAAACGTTTCTGATTGATTAACATTTTGATTAATCAGTGCTAGGGGCACGTATTAGTAATACAACATCATTGAAATCTGCATTTTTTGAGAAATTGTCAAGGTCAGAATAAGTGTCAGGCCATTATTTATGTGCAATGGAATCTCTTCCTGCGGCTGTATATTTGTTGACACTTGTTGTTCAATGCAACATAAAAAGCTGTATAAGATAAAGAGGGAGTGAGACCCTAAAATCAGAAACTACAACTAACTAGACTATATATAGGATGAATCAAAAGCTAGAAGACATCAACAGTTTTTAATTGTTTATTCATTGTTAAAACAAGATTTAGCAATATTATCACGTAATGCATGTTTTTGGGACGTGCTTAAAGCTATAACTGTAAACATAAAACCACAAACAAAAGCAAGGAAGCTGCTAAAGAAGCTGGCTGAAGATGTTCAGAGTGTCTCTTTTCTCACAGTGAAATGTGCACTGTCACTAAACCAGGAATTAAGGCCACTCAGAGAGAAAGAAGGCATTCCTTCAAAATCAAAATTAGACTGATTAAAATCTGCAGACGCATTTTTACCCCTTCCATGTTTGTCTCAAGCCCAGTAGGTTGGTCTTCATGACAGACACATTTAGGTTCATTGTATTTATGCTAACAAAAAAGGAAATCAAGTTGGTGGTTAACATCAGTCCAGCAGCTTTTTTTTTTTTTTTTAACACACTTCACATCTATAATATTGTTAAAATAAAACCCTGTTACACATTTTTTTGAAAAATACTGTACTTTTGTAGCCATGTCATGTGAAAATGCTTGTATTTGACCACTATTACCAGCAATGCCATGAGAAATGGAAAGGCTTCCAAACTTAAGTCTGGTGTAATTGGTGCTCTTCACAAAATAAATGGCCTTGTGAGGTAACAATATTATGTGGAAATATTGAAGCAACATCTAAAAACATTAGCCAGGAAGTTATATGGGTCTTTAAAATGGACAATGACTCACAAAATTGTCTTATAAGTGGATTAAGGACAATAAAATAATTGTATTTTATTTGACATCAAAGGGCTTGACGTCAGATTAATAAAAAATTTATGGGTAGAGGTAAAAAAAAAAAAAAAGTTTGTAAGCAAGGAGGCCTGAAAATTTGACTGAGCTTCACTGTGTTTGTCAGAAGGAATGAGCCAAAATGCCAGATCATAAGAAGCTTTTAGAAAAAAGTTACACCCAAGTCATGCAGTTCAAATAGAACGCTACCAAATACTGAGCCATTATAGGCAAATTGTGCAAGAATATTAATCCTGAAATACATATGTTAGTGTGAAATAGTGATGATTGTCTTTTTGTACAGTTTCTGTAAATATGTTTTCAGCTGCATCAGTTTACAGGCAACAGCTTTAAATCTAACTCTGCTGTTATGTCAGAGCATCCTTGTATTCATCACTCTCACTTCATTCTGCTCCTCCCCCCTCAGACTGCTGAGGAAGTGGACAAAACAAGTGTGCAGTCATATGCATCTGTTAACGGTCTTGGGCTCAGTTTCCTTCAAGTGGAATAATATTTTGTTTTGTTTTGTTTTATGTATTTCTCACTTGCTCCAGACAGAGCAATTTTGTCCGTCTGAGACGCGTTGCATACTGCTAGAGTGGGATGAAACTATTGTGTTTGCTCTCATGTAAATGCCACTCTTAAGCATTGTTTCTCTCTCACTCCATTTCTCTGATTTTGCCTCGTTAATTCCTGTAAAACGGCTGCGCATGGCCATGACTGTGAATCAAAGAATAGAGTGTGAGTCCACCCAACCAGATGGTTCTGCCTGTTTCAGCAAACTCATTGCTGCTCATCCTGAGCCCCCTACAGGCCTGCTGCACGCACAGCTCATGCTACCTATATGGAGACTATACTGCTGGTATGGCATACATGCACCCTTACCTTAATATCTGTGTAATTTTACATGGATTTACATCTGCGATGGAGAAAGATGAAAATGAAGGACTGGTTTGGAAGAATGGTTTCTATGAAGAATGATACTGAGTCGCGTTCTGGTTTGATGTACACTGAGAAGAGCTATATTTTCAGCTTTCAGTTTCTTTTTTTAAGCTCTGACTTGCCCAAAAGAGTCTGGATGAGCCATAGTTTTGGGTTAAACTGTCTATTTTTAATGGAAAATTCATAGTGTAGTAAACAAACCTTTTGCTAATTTAGAATCCAGTTCAAAGATTTAGTTTTCCGGAAATTCAGAAATATTATCTAGTATGTTCCTTGCTTGTATGCTCACGTAATCTGTGTTCACATAGCAAAAGTGACAGACATGTCAGAAAGGACTATTTGTCTTATGTTGCAAAGTTCACACACAAGGTGTTAATTTTAGCTTAGTACTCGGATTTTATAGTTCACTTTAAACCAATGAATGATCAATATAAACTCCATTCCATGCAGGTTTCAGGCTGTGATCGCAAAACAAAACGAGTCTGTTACCGTTCTCGACTTATATTGTGCTGTTGGTTGTACAAGTGCTGCCAGCTTGTTTGAAAGTTTTCCTCAGATCAATGAGCACAGAGCATCATTGAGAGTAAAAATCGTATTTTGTCCAATTCAGAAGGTTTTAAAATAATAAGCCATTATAAGCTCTAAGTGTGAATGCAGTTGAATGGTAAATTTTCATTGTTGACTGTGTCAACCTTTGGATGTAAATTCTGCAGATTATTCAGTGAAGTGGTTATGGTGCTTGGTTGTACAACGTGAGGATTCTCATTTTCACTTCCTTTGCTTTATTCAATTGATAAAATGCATTGAAGTGGGTAATTTGATAACAACATAAAGCAATGTGTTTTTTTTCCCCGTCTGCACGGTAAAATGAAAGTCATGATTTTAGCATCATTTTCCTGTGCGAATACATCTCACTTAATGTCATATAACAAAGCATTAAGGCCACAGAAGATCTCATTTTCATCAGCTTGTGCAAATTCGCCAGCTTTTGTCAAGTACAATTGACATTTAAGAACTAGGTTGACAGATCTGAAGCACGCTCTGTCTTAGACAGTCTAGAGTGATTAGATAAACCCTGCAGATGGATTCAAACGGTGAAAAGCAGCAGAAACTCTCCAGTTAAATGTACGCCTCCTACATGGAAAGTATTTTATGAGACTATATGGAAAGGAAAAAAATAAGTGAGTCTGAGCAAGAGCAAAGAACAGCGATGGACCGAATGTGCTGAAAGCCAATTAACCAAGGAAAAGTGCTTTCCTGATTTCAAATCAGATCCTCGACCCAAATAAAAGCCTCAAATATTAGTAAACAACATTTAACTGGTAAAAAAACATGGCATAAGGAACCAAACAAACACACTTCAACACACATTTGAATATAAAAGTCTGCTGACAATGAAGAAAATTTAACTGTTCATATTCATGCGATATTAAAATAAGTTAATGAAAATGAATAATACAATAATTAAACTACAAGTATGGACAGGTATTTGTAGTTTTATTGTAAATATTGTTTTACTAATTAGCTATATTGTATTGCTAAAGAATGGAAGATCATTTGAAAGCTGACTAAGAAAAATACAAGATATATTTAGGTTAATTTAAATGCATGACGCTCTTAGCTGGTGCTGCATGGAATTAGGACAAACATGTAATAACAATATTGTTATATACCGCAAAGTTGGTCGAGATCAGTGTATGTTTTCTCCTCAACTTTATTTTGCTTAATTAAAAATGGTCATTTTCAGCCAATAAAATCTCCAATAGCTGTGGGCATATAGGGAAGCACAACTGTGTGAATGTTTTATTAATATACAAAGTGTGAACAAACAGCTATTAAAGTATAAACCTTTTATTTATATGTAATATAAATTTATAAAATTGACATGCAAGTATTTCTTATAGCAATTGCAGTTTTGCACATACTGATATTGAGGATTACTATTTAATAAATTGTGCAGAGTGATGGTATTTCTTATGGCTTCAGAATATAATGCCATTTAATATCATGCATTTGTCTGTCAGTGCATTGTAAGGACAGTTTCTACATACAATGCTCTTTTACTCTCCATTTTGTCTGAGCATCCACAATAGTTTTGGATCTTTATTGTCATAAAGTCGACCTCTAGAATCCCAGCATTTACAGAATAAATCCTCAGAAGTTGCTTTTGATGGAGATACATCAGAAGTCAGTATATTGTAATAGCTTATTTGCTTCTTTGACTTGAGCTTCTAACATAATCATAGTTTGATTATACCCTCATCATAAATTTAAAAAGAGAGTGATGAGCACACAACAGCCTCTGATCAAGGTCAATTATTGTCAGTGAAACTCTTAGGATCCATTATAAATGAATATAGCTGCTGCAGAGCTTTACTGTATTGTTCCAAAGTGAAGAAATTTGCCGTTTTTGTCTCAGTGATCTTCACAGAGGCTTCAGAACAATGCTGGCAGGCTGCTGTTGGAATATGGTGCTTCTCTGGGTCTTCGCTGAGCGTATAAAAGCTGCTGTTTGATTTGTGAAAAGCTGGAGACTCGCTGCTGCTGCTGCTGTGGGTAGGTGAGAGCTTGCTCCAGATCCAGTCTCTTTAGAAACAGCAAAAGTGATAAATGACTGGAGAACGGCTAAAGAAACTGTTCACATTTCCGTGGTGGTGGGGGAAGATTATGGGATAGAAACAAAGGCAGGGATTATCTGAGCAAATGCTACAATAGTGATACATGCATGGCGCCTGCAAACGGGCCTGCCTCAGGGTGCTCTGGATCTCAGAACAAAGACATGCCTTCCCACCCATCCATGAACATCCTCTGTTACAGTTTGCTAATAAGGACTACAATACCCATCTGCCAATCGTCACTCAACCAGGGACCTGGAATTATGGGTCATTATTTTGCCGTTATGGACATGTACATTGTGTGGAGACCCTGAAGAGGAGCATCTAAAGAAATATCCACCACATAGGGCTGGACAGCAAATCAATAACAATATATATATCAGTACAGATAGTTGATCAATATCAAAAGATAATATTCAATAATAAATATATTGACCCTTTGCAACTGAACAGAGCAACTGAAATTGTTTTTGCGGGTTTATTCCTGGCCTCTACTTGTTCCAGTCGAGCTTATTAGTCTGTGAACGTAACACACCATCACTATTGTTGGGGCTCACAGACGGCGGTATTTACAAAAGTTTGATGTGTTGATCAAATTACAGACTTTGCCTCAATTCACACCACATGGTTTACATCACTACGTCATAAACAGCGTTTCTTCTTACACTGGAGCAGGATTAAAAACGTACAAAAGGCGAGACGCTAACCAGTTTTTTCCATACATTTTAGGTTGCATGATGGTGCCGCATTGTCTCCATGGTTAGATGCCTCGCTTCTCCATAATGCGATATTTGATATCTTTCTAATAATGTTATAAAGTTTATGAAAGTTAGTCTTCTTACCTAGTAAAAAGTGTTCTCTGCAAATCCATGATTACATCAAGGGCTGATACTCATTGTGACTGACGACTGCTATCCTTAGCTGCTGCATCTTTCCTCATGATAAGCTATAAAACAAAATGACTATCCTGGTCTGTTTGTGCAGCTGATCGTGCAGCACCCTGTGACCATCTTTAAAGTGAAGTCAACTGAATAGAAGCGATGTCAAGTTACAGACGTCTGTTTCTAGAGTAGCTTTAAAGGAGCTCGTTGGTTGTTTTGACTTCCGTCATGGCGGACTGGGCGGAGTTCTGGAGAGATTGACGTCACGTACAAAGGATCAAAAAAATATTCACTGAATTCCGATCCAGAATCAAACGGCATTCTGGGAGATGTAGGCAGAGGAAAGGCTTTAGCAGCTCAATGAGAAAAGCAAGGTTGGTGGTTTCAACTTACTCATTCTTTGGTTACCTAGCAACTCACTCATTCTATGGTTACCCAGCAACAGCTTGTTGAGTAGCTTGCCCAGCAGAAGTTTAAGGTTTTGCCTTATAAAAAACATCAGCATAGTGGGAACTGTGGATGAAATAGGAAAGGTCACACCACCAGTTTGACAGTGTATCACATATTTAAAAGAAAAAAAAATCTTTCAAATAATTATCTACATTTCAGTTGATATGAAATACTTGCTGGGATAAGTTTTTCAGCTGTACCCTTCAGCCCTACCACCACACGCCAATTTGTTTGTATTTGGTGCAATGGAATCGTTTAATAATAGTGCAAGCAACACAAACGGGTCCATTTCAACTTCCCAAGACTCTTCCCAACTTGTCATTTGTTACCGACAAGCCCCACTCTCTGTGAAGTCAGTTAAACTGTTTTGAAGTTGAAGACGATGTTGCCGGAATTAATAAGGCATTAGAGGAAAACGGGGGAGCGAGGGAGTTTGAGGGCAGCAAACTGAGACAGATGGAGAGAAATGGAGTACGGGGTATGATGGCAGGATAAAAAAAAAAAAAAAGACGGGCGAAGAGGGGAGATAAAAAGAACCGTGGAGGAGGAGGCGGGGTGGGATGGTGACGACGAGGAGCTGCCAGGCGAAGTGAGAGTGAGTTTGTCTGTGATGTTTTAAAATTCTGGAGTGGAAAGTCCCTCCATCTGTTATTGTGGGGCCGGTTCTGACTCAGTGATTTCTATGATTGGCCTTAATCCCGGCCGAGTGGAGAAGACAGAATGAAGAGCTTAAAGCAGACTGCTCTCACTCTGACAGGCTCCACTGGCTGCTGCTGCTCACTTACTTTGTCTGCTGCCCCCTAATGGACAACTGCTGCATGACACAGCGTTCCTCTGAACTACTCCTTCAGCTCATGACAGAAAACTAATTTATAAAATAATCAGCATCAAATTAAATTTTCAATTAAGTATTAAATCTCTTTGCATTTTGAGCTGTAATGAAAAATCTTTGATCATCCCTAAGAGATGTTTTTAAATAATCTGGTAAGTATGGCTCTTTTTGATCATGTGAGTATAAAAAGATTTTTTTAAAATAGTATCAATGCTAGATCTTTATTTTTCTGTAATGCGGGATGGATTTATACTGCTACATTAAGGGATCGTTTTCAATGAGCTCTGGATCTTGCTGTTGTGATTATGATTCTTCATTGTAGCCAATCATTGCAAAATTTACTAGAGGTCTTTCCTTGCTGCCTTAGTGGCTCGGAGAAGGTTAAATGACCCCGGCAGTCATTTCACAGTCTTTTTGGTTCCCAAGGTGACTCAAGTGCTCTGAGAGACTAGGCAAAGGGGGTTAATTTGACACATGTTGAGTACCTTATTCAAAGCCGCAATCACACATACAGTCCATGTTGCGTCTTTCTCGAGTGCCCTCTCGCTCAAACACCCACACCGTAGGGCCATTTTGAAGAGTCCCTGCGGCTCACACGGACGACAGAGCGCTGTGTCGAGTGCCCTTTAAGTTAATGCTCAGTGAAGGGGCCGAACGGGCTGCAGCAATCACAGAAGGTGGACCGGTGTCGAGTCGGCGCTCACCACAGCATGACGCCAGTCGTCCCTGTTGTGCTGTCATTCCCTCAGAAACAACAAGACTTTGAGTGATTAAACCGTTCCCCTCCGGAACGGAGCAAACTCAGCTGTTATGAATATTAAAGATCCCGATCATCCCCTGCTGAGCTTTCCGTTATTCTGATTATTTCCCCCGCGCTGTCGTCTTGCTCTGTGAATTAACTGTGGGCGACCACAACTTTTTCATCAGTGGAGTTCCTCAACAGCTTGTTGTATTTTGGCCAATTAAGTGGTTTGTTGAAACAGTGTTTGCATAAACGACTGCGCTAAAGACTTGAATCATGCACTTTTGTTGCTCTTATCCTGCCTAATTTGGGGCAGTTTTTCAAAATTTCAACACTAATGTATAGTTAGAAAGAGGCCAGGGTGAGAGGACAAACAACCCTGTACACACACACTCACACCAAGGGAGAATTTAGAGAGACCAATGTACTGAACAATAATGTGTTTTGGACTGTGGGAGGAAGTCGGAGAGAACCCACGCATACACAGTGCAAACTCCATGCAGAAAGACCCCGGGCCGGGAATCGAACCCAGGACCTTGTTCTACCAACTGCGCCACTGTGCACGCCATTTACTGAAAGAACATTATCCTCAGATCAGATGTTAAGCCAGAATTATACAAAAAGTATGTACATTTTTCAGTTTAGATGAAAAACCTCCTTTGTCTTTAAACATTTTGTATCCAAAACGTCCTGCATGGCACAGCTTTGGTTTTATCTGGTTCAAATGCTGTAAAAATATTTCCTATTTAGGACCTTTTGTCAGTCAATTATTAATTGGTTAATCAAACAGTAACACATTACAACTACACAGTATTAAGTCAAACAGAAAGACCGAGCTTTTCAGATGTTGATGTCAGAAGTATTTTTTCCAGCCACAGAGTCGTCCTTCTACAAATTATCAAGCGCACAATAAAGGAATCCTGCTATTGCATTTTAAGCAATACAATACATTCTTATGTATTTGTAATATTGTATGAAATACACTTAAGTGGTTAAATAAAAACTCTGCAGAATGTGGCTTTTTTTTTAAGATTACTCAGTCATCAAAATAATTGTTAAATACTTGATTACTAAAATAATTATCAGTTGCAGCCATCGTCTGTATTAGATTAAATCTTGTTAAATAGCAGATGATCATCCCTTCATGTCATTTAGTCCCTTTTGTTAAATATATTACACCTTAGCTACTTAATGCTATACTGTCGATCATCTGTCAGTAGTTTTTTTTATTTCTTCTTCTTCTGTTGTCCTCCATCTGTCCACATTGTCATATTTTTTAAGAAGATGCTTCAAAGCATGCTGCTATAGTTGTACATAAGTAAAATTAAAAGCTTTAGGATCTCCAGAGACCTCCACACTATTTATGAAATCATCTTTAAAACAATGTCTAGCTTTTTGGAGGCAAAGAATGCCTCAGAAGTGGTTTTAAACATGTGCACATTGCTATAAATGTCAGATTCCTCCGAGTTTAAGTGCCCACTCTTCAAGTTTAACTATCCATCACAGAACTCTGTTTGGCTCTTGACCTTGACTGTTGGCTGGGTGACAAATAACCAACAACATGATGCATTTTGCAGTATATGTTGGTGCTGTTGGCTCTTCTGGTGTGTTTGTGCCTGTGCTCTGCTGTGTTATTTTCTGTGTTGTGTGGGCCAGTACAGAGCTTATCTGGGCTGTTCTGTGCTGATCTCACTATGTTCATCCAGCGCTGTAAGCTGCTTGGGCTCCAGCCACCAGCATAGATGATATATCCCTGCCCCCCTCCTTCCCACATCTCTCACTGTGATTCATTGGCTGTTTGTCTTGCCAATCCATCTGGGCTAACACAGAAGAGCGAACGCCACGCTAAGACACATGGCAATTTTGTAGCAGGGGGGGCTGCGTTAACCTGCTCTGGAAGAGAGAGGTTCTCTGAGAAATGACTGTCCAGCAGGAGGGGGAGTGGTTGGAGGAATGCTTGGGGAGAAACAGCTGGCGGGACGTAGAATAGATGTAGAAACAGGAGCTGAAAATTCAAAAAGAACAAAGTACAGTTCTGCCGAGAGATTAAATCTCCCAAAAAAGACTGAGCTAAAGGGATGAAAGATCTGCATGTGATTAATATCAACCAATACAAAATACAATACATTAATAAACATCTAAGTCACATATATACCGTTACAGCGAAATGAAATCAAATTTCCCTGGAGATTATTGTGTGGCTGCTTTTTTTTTTTTTTTTAATCCCAAACTGATTCCTGTAATGTTTATAGTTTTACCAAGAGATTACAAGTGTGATTCCACTAGCTGCAAAACTGATTCTGTTTAATAAAAAAACTGCTGAATTGTTGTCCTTTCTAAAACTCTATAGCTGTGTTTGGTAGTGATACTTTGGATTATGAAGAGTAGTTCGTCAACCACAGAAACAAAATCAGCCGATCATGTGGCAGCAACTCAGTGAATTTAAGTGACTTCCTTACGTTCAAACTGACTATCAGAATATTACTTAAATCAGGAGATTTCAATGGGCCCTATTATTCAAAATCCATATTTTGCTTTTTTTTTTTTTGTATGTCCATTTGGGTCTCAACTGCTCCCATAGCTAAAGTAATTAAAAACCCAAATTTTTTTATTTTTATTTTTTTTTTGGTATCTGAAAATAAACTGTTTCAAAAACCTCCCTGTTGTTCAGTCACTTTTCACGGGCATCACATCGCTATCTAGCAGCCCCAGCCATTTCCAGGAGCGTTGCCTAGCAACCCAATTAGAGCTCCAGCACATTTGGTCAGCTGGGTTTACTGCTGTATGCGCTGTACAATGGCTGCTGGAATGGACATGTGTTTTGTTGTTGACTTACTATTCAGAAACCACTTGCTGCTTTCTTGTTGGTTGTGCAGGTGGATACGGTTCTGCTTTTCAAAGATGTACAGTTATATAATTGTGCATCTGTTTGCAGCCTTTTTCACATATGAGTGTAAATGTTGAGTTGGGGGCGTGGCCAGCAGCAGCTCATTTGGATTTAAGGTGACAAGATGCCCTAAACCTGCTCATTCTGGAAGGAGCTCAAAATTGGCAGAACTGACCAATCTGACATTATCTAAGTCAGATTTTGTACAAAAAAATGTGATGCACATGTTTTGTATAGACCATTGACCTAACCTGAGCAAGGAAGCACTCCAGGCTAGTTCATTGTTGTTGGTGGATGATGTGCTGAATATTTCAGAAACCGTGAATCTCCTTTGTTGATGTCAGAGGAGAATGAGTGTCCTGGTTTGATTTGATAGAAAGTCAACAGCAGCTCAGATAATAACCTCTTGTTACAACCAGTTTATGTAAAATATCCATACAAAATGTACCACACTTCCGACCTTGAAGCAGATGGGCAACAGCAGTAGAAGGGAACACTGAATCCCACTCTTGTTAGCTAAGAATAGTAAACTAAGAATAAAATTTGCTTAGGTTGACCAAAGTTAGACACAAAAAGATTGGGAAGCGTTTCCTGATCCAGTGAGTCTCAACTCTAGCTATGCCATTCAGAGCATGAGGTGAAAGTTTTATATAAACAATATGGAAGTATAGATGTATTTCTTTTCTAAAATTCCCAACATATACTCCTAGATTTTATGGAAAACCTTCCCAGAAGAGCATTTATATCTGCATTGGATAGGATGACATCATATTAAACCCTTTAATAAAAATGTGTATTATTAAAGTTCATATGTGTGTGAAGGCAAGAGAATCACTGCTTTTAGCAATGTAGTGTAACCTTAAAGAATAAACTAATTTCTAATATTTAATTTGCATCCGGTCTTTGTATCTTTACCCTCTATCTATGTGCATTTCCAGACTGACATTGAAAGTAGCGCCTACTTCCAAAGTTTTGGTGGACTGGCTCCATCTTTCTTATCCAGTCCAATAAACATAAGAAGGCTGCTGTCAACCAGCCAGTTTCTCTGCATTGCAGATCCAACATAAAGGTGATTAGGCTTTTTCACTGTCTGCCCCAAATTTATAGGACGGTTTACCCCAGTTAACAGACGGTCGGGATATTTAAATCTCCTTACTTTGGCTTTCGTCTCAAGCTTATGCTTGCGCTGTGTTGGCAGTTTAGTTTGTCGTTTATATTCCTATCAGATAGGTTCATTTTAAAATTATTTTTAGCTATTTTTTAAAGTGAAATATGCAACCAAGGGATTAAAATCAGTGCAAATTCATCTACATATTGCACTTCTATATGTACTAAAACATACTATGCTGACACTTTAAGTCAGCATAATATGTTTGCCTCATGATAGGAGCTTTACGTTTCTATCCCAGGAAAATTGTTTACATTATATAAAAGGCTTTGTTGGGACCGCAAAGAAGAGGTGGGCAGGGCACCTTATAGGAATAAGACAGCTTCTCTTACAGTGAGAGTTTATATTTTGAGTGTTTTTTGTAGATAAAACGTCTCTCTTGACAGGCGACGGGAATCTTCATGGCCCATCCACAGATGAATGAGCTCTAACTGTAACAGGGGGTCTAAATAGGGTGAATAATTTCAGAGCCTTTGGGATTCGTGGCCAATCACGCCATTCTGGGACAAAAATAATTTCACCGTCGCCCCCTAGAGGCCTGTGGAAACCCAGATACAGACACAAGATGGAAGTGAGGGAGAAGAGGAGGAAGGATGGGACGTTTTGAAGGCTGAGATGTATTTGCTATTTGGATTACTTCCCAGTCGAGAAGCATGTGTGGCAGAGGTTTCTTCAAGGTTATCCAAAAAGCTCCATAGATCCCGATACATTATGGCAGCACATTTTGTAACAACATAACCTTGCAGGGGTACTTTATGGTAATTTAGGATAAAACATTCACAGACACATTAGATTGAAGTGAGGACTGAAATGGCTGTGGAAAGAGTTTGGGTTCTATAAAAGCAAACCTGTATTCAGTACGTCAGTACGTTTCCCGTTTTTGTTTCTTTTTCTGGTAGAGCCTGCCAGATTTTATCTTAATCTAGTACATTTCAACTTCTTGAAACATTTCAAAAAGTTCATGATACCATTTCCAAAGGCAAAATGGCCCACAGCATCACATATCTTTCACCATGCTCAACATGGGCTTGAAGTTCTTTTCCACATGTTCATCATTTGCAATTACAAGACGAGTAAACGTTTCCTAAAAGCTGAAGTTATTCATTTAATCAAAGCTCAGATCTGCTTAAATACCCAGCAGTTTTTCACTAACTCTACATTTGTGAGGGTAGGACAGAAAAACCTTTTTCCTACATGTCTCCATATCATTAGGTTGGTGTGTGCTATTGACATAATCTAATGGTCGACTGAATTACCTGAAAATGTCGCTCTGTGCTGCAGTTCTTCAACAGCAAATGTTGGAGAGTTTTTCCCATCAGCTGCCATTCTTCTCATCCTCATCCGTCTTAGTTTATCACATTAAACGATTTAATTGTTGTTCTGCAACGAGAAAGTTTAGGTGTTTCTGACTTATGAAGATCAACACGCCTCCTTTCTTTGAATGCCATGTTTTCTCATCATTCCCATTTTGAAGAGAGGCTAAGAAAAGTGCTTTTGTATCGCATCACGTTTATATGCCAGGATGTTTATTAGTAAAAGTTTGTAACACACTAATATGAAGTGAATTTTCCACCAACTGCTTTACTCATTTCTTTATGTTTTATAACATATTGCTATAGTGTTATGATAAAAAAAAGTATTACTAAGTATTTGAACATTTTATCTCAATATAATCTGATAACAGGGATTTGCAGAACTAAAGCATTGAAGGATTGTTAGGCATTGTTTTAATTGGATTACTACTTGTAGAAAAATGTACTCTAGAGTTTTTATAGCATTGGCTATATAATAATTGTTTAAAATAAAGAAAATGTTCACTTTTCTTTATTTTTCTTCATACATTTGCACTTACAAATAATTTTTTGTTACAAATCACAGTGTTTGTGCTAGTAAGCATGAAAGAAAGTCTTTAATAGTTTGTGTTATTCACAGTTACAAACAAAATCAAATTAATTGCACGGAGCAAAACTGTAAATGTCACATATAGGATAAAAATAAACAATTGTAATGTAGCTAAAATAACGTGTTGACTTCAAAAAAGTTCTCCTGGATCGTTATTGCTTGTTGGTCCCCAATCCTGACTCTAAATCCATTTCCTGCAGATTTCTGATGTTTACTTTTTTTTGTGTTTTCTTCCAGAAACTGGTCCGAGAGGCTGAGCAGCTGCAGAAGGAGCATGTGTGGAAAGACGGCGTGACGGTAAAGTAGATCTCTAGCTTGTCTTCGTCTTTCCCAGGGTCTTTTTTTTTCTCCTCTCTGTTTAACTTATAAACAAACATAACTTCCCACCTCCAATCCGTTCCCACCGACCTCCCCTTCAGTCTGGCAGTTTCCAACTTGTTAGCGCTAAATGACAATGTGATCAGCGTCACAAGGATAATTAGTGCCAAAACGAGCTCTGTGTTTACTCACTCTCAGTAAAACTGTTCACTTTTAACATTGGTATTGTTATGGCCAGTTCATTATCAAACCGTGTGGTAGAGCTTCATTTTTTTCAATGTGTTGAACTTTGCATTTCTTGCAGTTGACCTTTAAAGCAATAGGGTGCATACTTTTAATCTAGAAAAGGAAAAAATGAAATACTGTGATGTGTATGCTGCTGTGCTTCACTGACTGTTCAATTTATAAACATTTAAATGCCAACATTACATTCACACCTTCATTTCCTGTTAAGCCCAAAATTATTCATACTGGCAGCAGATTTAGATTTAGATCATTCAGCCAAGAAGCTTGAGTTATTTGATTGATTTATTTATTTCAAACAGCTTTGCAATAACAAGAAGACAAGCAGACAGTAGAACAGAGAAAACACATGCACACATAACCAAGTTTACCACTTATGTTTTGTTTGAAAAGCAATAGGAGGAAGTGAACACTTATTAAAAGTTTGTATCTGATAGGAGATGAGACAGATTTTTCTCAGAAGATAGTAAAAGAATGTAATAGGAGGCTCGGTTTTCAACAATTTATGAATTTTTTTCTACATTTTATTTTTAAAAGCTGCATATGTGTTCACTTTTCTCTTTAGTCCATGGAAAATATTTATTGGTATTTCAACAATTACCTTTACTTACAAATGCAAACAAGATTTTGGCACATGTCATTTGGTGTTTTGCCCATTTATCTTTGGCGATCAGCGCAAAGTCTTTGAGATTAGGAGGCCTCCTGATCATCACCCTAATTTTTATTCCCGTCACAGATTCAAGTTGAGACTCCAAATTGTTTATTAAATTAAAAAGATCAATTTAAACCTAAATGTGCCAACTGTACCTTCAGTACATTTACTCTTCGATTCATACATAAAACTACATCAAAGCATTGAAACGGTTCAGTTTTTATAACGTTTCTATTGAGTTTAGGTTTAATAAAACTAAGAAGGCTTTTTAAAAAAAAAGAATTAATGCCATCTATTTTGGAATAAACAAAAGTTTTCAAATGAACTAAATTGTCTTCAAATTTAAACTAATTACAGTTAAGTTGGTTTTGCTCAAGCAGTAAATGATCTGAGCTATTAAGTATCCTTTTTCAAGGAGAATACTGGAGAATATTTGGTTAATAAACGACTGAAATTCAGATATCCTTATAAAATCTGCTCGTCCAGTTTAAAGAACGTTTACTTTTCTTTACATGTCGCAGAGACAGAGACACATACACCCTTCCTTTTTTATATGTCTGTATATGTTTTATATAAATATGTAAAATAGATATTTATACACGTCCCCTGTTGTCATATCGTCTGTCTCCAGGGAGACGAGCTCACTGTCATGCTACACTTCCCACAAATGGATTTTTAACCTGATACCTCCTGGGGGATATTTGAAAAAAGGCTTTAACTGATTCAGAGCGAATAATTATAAGCCCTACTTCTCTGCAAAAGTCCGTTTTTATTCATGGTTGCTTACACTCTGAAGCTGTAGTTTTGTGGTGGCTGGGCTGCGCTCCTCGCTTTCACCCTACTGGTTTGAAGGAGGGAGGATGCGGCACGGCTGTCCCTTCATCTTAGGCCCGAGGGGGTTGATGCCTGCCTCTCTCTCTCTCTGGCTTTCTCTCTGTCCGGCTCCAATGCGCCTCAATCGGATGTGTAGCCATGCAGGAAGTGGTGCCTGGGTCACAGTCCTCCACACATGGCACACCTGTTCATAAGTAGCTGCATCCAATATAGCATCAATAGCCCCTCAAGTGGAAAAACCAGCTCTCTCTTTAATCCCTACCCCCTCCTCCTCCTCCAAAACCTTTCTTCGCTCCATCCTTTTCCCCCTTCTTCTGCTCAAAACTCTTTCTGTCCAGTCCAGCTTTGTAGTCATCCTCGCTCTCTTCACTTCCACCTTATTCACGTACCTCATTCTTATCGGTGTGTGCTAAATCAGGCATGAAAACAGTTGGAATATACCATATTGTTGAAAATGCTGCAAATGAATCCCAATAGTGCTTCTCTATTAATAATGTATTGAGTTGATTTCATTTGCCTTTATAATTAGGCCAGGTAATGAATCTCAGCGGGGGCAAGAGTGAGCCCATTAAAAAAATACCACAAAAAGAAGGTGGTGGTGGTGGTGGGTGGGGAGGGGAGAATCTGGTGGGGCGGTTAGATATGCTACATCCCTGCTAGATTTTTTTCCCCCCTGTTTGTAGATTTTGTGCTTTCCTAATTTCTCTTTGGCTGAACACTCTGCTGACTGACACTCTAATTAGATTAGAGCTTCGTGCTCTTTGGGCATATTAGGAGAAACGCGTTGCATCTTAAACTAGCGGGTGGAGCAGTCTGTCAAATGGAAAGAAAAGGTGTTGATGCATGAGAGACGAGGGTTTTTTAGGGTAGAGTTGATGTGTGTGTGTCTGTTTTTGGGCATATCTTATGGCTAGAGGTGGACAGAGAACCCAAAAAATGTATTTTAAGCAAGAGTTGCACAACTTAAGCATATTTTTTACTCAAGTAAAAGTAAAAAGTGACAAGTTACTCAAGTAAGAGTAAAAAAGTATTTGGTAAAAAGTCAATTTATCAATCACTTGATAGTTAAAAATTACATGATCAGATGGACTAAAATGTTAGGTTAAATTTTGGTATTTTAAAGCCCAAAATGATAATCAAAAAATAAAAAACCAGGCAAAAAAATATATATATATTTCCAAATCAGCTACTTTCAATGAAACACTGACAGAAACTGCAGCTGTGTGTCTGTGTCTGGGGAATTTTAAAAAATAGAATGTAAAAAAACCCCTGAAATAATTAGAAATGTAGAAAAAACAAACAAACAAAAAAAAAGCTAAAATACACCAACCAAAAGCATATAAGGAATATCTGAAGTGGATTATCAGGGTGGTGTCATCAAGTTTGGAATCTGAAAATAAAATCAGATCTTTTAGGTTTCACATAGTCTTTCCAGGTTTACTTCCACAGATAAAACTGTTCGGTCTTTTGATGGAGAGAGGCTCAAATTTAACCCGTTAACAGGTGTGTGCACTGAGATCCTCTGTGTTCAATGGTGGATTCTTTAACACCAGGCCCGCCCAGCTGCTTCCCTCACCAAACCAGCGACAACAGCGACGCGCCCGGCGCTCCTGGCGGCTGCCATGCCAGCTGTTCTGGTAACGATGGGAAAGTCTGCTCCTTCTTTTCTTCCTGGACTAACAGCGTCTGACCGGCTGGACATTACGGATGGCAAAATGTTGACTGTAACAACTGTTGCGATGGTCGTTCAGGGTTTTAAATCCTTTGGAATGAAATGGTGTGTGAAATAGACATTTCATTTATCAAGGTCAGGTGTTCGTCCTTCTGCGGCTCCTGAAAATGGCGCCGGCAGCAGAGTCACTAAGGTGGCAGAGGGATTTTCATTGCTGTTTTACAATCCTCATTGGAATAAAAGAGGAAGCCGAGGCTTGGCCAAATATCACATTATTCTTTCCTTTTGTTCACAAAAGATGGCAAAAAATTATGAGACCTTTGTGAGGGGCATCCAGATGCAACTAGTTTTTATGCTTTTAGATCATTTTTGGTCTGATTCCTTTAACAAATCTTCAAAAAACCTTTTTAAAGGATGAAATCCTTCTAAAATATTTTTTGTCTGAAAGCCAGTATGCGTTTCTCTGGCTGATGTGATTAACTGGGTGTTTGCCAACTCAGGATAAAATGTCACTGTCTATAAGTAAAACTCCTAACACAGTGTTTGCACACATCTGAAAATGTTTAAATTTGAAATATGTGAATGAAGAAAAGAAATATGAATAACTTAACAGACATAAATTTCTGGATGTAAAATAGATTTTTGGGCCAGAGAAGGATTTGTTTTGAATTCATAGTTTTCAGCTGTAGATGCTGGTTTCTCTTTGTACAATTATTGAAAGTCAATATTCGTTAAAACCATAAAAAATTTATGAAAATGATAAAAGTTTAAAGTTAGGGCTGACCAACAACTTCCATTTTTTAATTCCTTTTTCAGTGTAGAATATATTTTATCACATAGACATTTAATGCAACATCTGTGTGTATGGTACAGTTTTTCATGGAGATGTTCAACATTTCACAAGACACAGTAAACACCTGAAGGACATAACAGTGTAATGTAAGCAAAAATAAATAGATGAACATTACAGTAGCGTTAAAGAATGTGAATTATTTAGTGTAAAAACAGCCTTCAGTCGTGCTCTCATAAGCAACTGTCCAGCTCTGAAGACACGTTCAGAAGATGAACTTGTAGGGAAACTTCAAATAAGGAGGTCGAGTGAAAGTAATGCTATAACCCAGCAGGACACACAGCTTTGCTCCTCATGAACACACACTATTCAAAGTGAAACACATACAGGATTGTCCACAAAACCCCTTCCATTTCCTCATGCTTATTACTTTGTAGCGTGTGCTTTTTAAAACACTGCCATATACAACTAGGGAAGACACGGTGTGGACTGGACTTTGGGTTTCTGCAACCTCTGGAAAAATGTGACACAATCTGAAGAGTGGCGCCACAGCTGCAGAAAACTCTGCTCAATCTGGAGCATTCAGTGCCGTCTTTTTTGGTAAATTTGATAAACTGATCTTAATTTACTTAAGTTCAGTGATCAGCCGATACTTGAATGTGAAGCCGATCTTATCCACTGATCTTATCGAACTCTGCAAAGGTCTAAAAATCAGAAAGTTTTGACTGACAGACCGACTCATCAGGTCATGTCTTCATGTTTGCAATTAATAGTCACCCACTTTCCTTCTATATCTACCAACATTTCAGACAAACAAAAAGACTATGGTCAAAATTTTTATCAGCAGGTCAGGCTTTTTATTGATCTTAATTGATGATTGGCCAGAAAACTGCCATCGGTGCACCCTTTGTCGCTTTATCTTATTTTTTTTCTTTCTTGCCGTTTCAAGCTGTAAGTTTTGAACACCTTGGTATTTACCTATCCTCCTGCTAAAATAGTTGTCAAGCACATGCAGTGGATTTGTATGTATGCATGTCCCTAGTACCTGAAAACAGCTGAAAACTGAATTTATCTGCTACAAGTAAAAGAAAAAAATCCAGAGGTTCAAATGCAAACACATGTCAACTTGAACACTGATAGTTTGTCGCTGTTTGTTTATGCGCTCTCTTAGAAAGCTCTAAAATCGCAGATTGTGGGCTTGGAGTTGTCATTTGTGAGCTCCCTCTGACTTCCAGTTGTTTAATGCTTAATGAAGCCTGTTGAGAATCTTGACACATGTACAAATACTGTTAGACGGCGTTTCCTAGAGTCACTAAGATAACAACTTTGAGCAAACCGAAGGTGGAATTGACGAAATGAAACATCGTCTCTGGTCATCATCATCACTTTAAGACTGATGACATGATCAACAATATATTATCTGCTACATTATCATCAGCCGCTCTTCCCCTCTGTCACGCCGCGGCTCTGATGATGACTGCTTTGACATAGATGAAGAGGCGTTGACATGAAGCGTGGCACCTCGGAACCGGTAGACGAGATTGGATGAAAGACGGGACGGAGATTGTGGAGATTGGAGGAAGACATGTCCTTTCATTCAGATTGTGATGTGGCAGCTGCTGTACGTTGGGAAATGCATTAGTGCTAATAGCTGTGCCATTAGGAGAGAGAGAGGGGCACTCTGCTGATGGGCTGCCATGATGAAACCAGGAGAGGGCGAGAGAAAGCGGTGGGGGAAGAAGGTGGAAGAGACGAGGGGGAAACGGGAAACAGAGATGGAGCCATCTTCCAGGCCATTTACTGCAATCATCACTCTCTAATCAATCAAGCCTTTCATCATACGACAACACAGCCTCCTCTTTTTATTTCCTTTCTTTCCTCTGTTTCTCCCTTCATCTCCACTCAGCCACCCACTCTTATACATTGGAGTAATATTCACGCTTTGCCTCTGTACACATGCATGTTCAGCTGCATCCAGCCTCTGAGCCACCTCACTGTAACACATTGCATTTAGTTGTGTCTACTATCTTTTACTTCTTTAAGTCAAGTAAATTTAGTCAGTTTTAGTTTTGAACCTAAATGTGTGGGTTTGTGAATGATGAACTTACTGTAGTGAGTTGTGTTAACTTCTCATTAATCTTGCCAAACGTCCTGAATAAACCAGAATTTTTAGGTGAGCACTTTAAAAAAAACTGAAGAAAAGACAGGAGTGGGAACGATTTCCCAGAATGCTTAGCGGCTTGTTTTTGCATCCTGAGATGGAAGTGAGTTACATTAATCTGACTCTTGTTATTATTTTAAAGCTTGAGGATAAAGTCCTGTTCACACTAAATGTTTCTAGCAGAATTTATTGTGATGTTTAATAAAATTCAGTATCAGATCAGAAATTTTGTTCGTTTAACATGAAACAAGAATAAGTTATTCAAAAGTGAAATAAGTATTTATTTTAAATTGATATTGTGTGTAAAATAATAGAGAAATGTGGCTCTTTAACTCGGTGAGGGCAGATTTTTCTTGCATATTCTGAAAAAATTGTTTGGTTTAAAATGCAGCATTAAGTCAAAACTCACGATTAAAGATTAATGAACTTAAAAACAATGTATAGAAAACGTGTCTCTTGTTATTAAGCCTGTAGATTTATGTTGGCAGTTCTCAAAATGGTATTCTGCAAAACTTCTGAGAGAATTCGATGTCAATAGAAACTTTAATATGACCTGCTTTGAACTCACAGTGAAATCCCTTTAAGAGGTGAAGCATGACCTGAAGAGTTACGAGTGAAAGTTGCAAGGGTTTGTTCACTTTGTCCAAGTTTGACTCCTTTTATAATGCCTCTATTTGACGTAAATTGGTCCTTCAGAGGAAATGACTGAGAATCATTGTGGCAACTCTGAGCCGAGCCCTCAAGGCTGCCGGCTCCATTATCCACAGAATACATTAATCTCATGAGGGCTGCGTTGGACAGATTCAGATTCTGGTAAAATAGACAGAAATGAAGAGATGTCACAACACTCACACATGGTTTTGTTTTTATGTCTTCACTCTATTTGCACTTTAATTTTGTCTTTTGTCATCGTGAAATGTTTCCCGGCCGCATCGCATCGCTCGCTGTCAGTTAAACTGTTGAGCAACTGGACAACTTTAGACGCGTTTGTCTGCAAATTATTATTTTAGTCATGAAACAAAACAAACTCGCTTGAAAACGTACACTGGTATTAATGTTTTAAAATTGTTTTAATGTACCTGCATTAATAGCTGCGTTGTTTTTATTTGATAATTAGATTTAAATGAGTGGAGATGACTGAGTTACATACATCAAGCCACTGTGGCATTTCAATAAAAATGCAACACATGTAGAGCAGTGAATTATCTTATTCTTGATAAAGATTTATTTTACAGTATTGAGAAGTGTGAGCTTGAAATATATTTTTAAGACTGTAAAATATTAAGAAAACTTGCATTTGCAGGATTATTTTTTAATTATTTGTTGAGATTACGTCTCACTCATTTCTTTCTTCTAGATCATCACTTTGTCCCCAACACTATTTGGTTGACTTTCTCAGTCTCTGTAAGGGATAAAAATTCTCCTGGTTTGTTATTATGTGCGATCGTTGTGTTGTTTCTCTAATCCTGTTACTTACAGCATGTTTTCCATTTAAGAAACACCACCTGTGGTGTGGCTGTGATGCACTTTGTTTGGCTTCACAACATTTTTTGCTGTTTATTTCCAATGCTATAGAGAAACAGGATCTCCTGTTTTTTTAAAATTAATTTATTATATGGACTTTATGATTTATTCCACTCTGACTGAAAAAAAAAATAGCTGAAGGAGTGTGTTTGGTTTAAAAACTCATAGTTGGTTAAAATCTGCTTGCAGTGACAGACACAAGATAACTAGCATTCAAAAATGTCAATATAAGTTTATAAAGTTAATTTATTTAATTCGTAGTCTAAGATATCAAACATGTTGAGTTGTTTTTAAGAATTTATACATCTTTGGAAAAATGAAGAGTCTACTGTAGTGAATCCCATTGAAAACCTTCTGGTTTTTCCACCAAATGGTGATTTCTGAACTCCTCCTGAGTTAAAGCATTAATATTGTTTATAAATTAATATGAACTTGTTTTATCTGCATTATCTGAGGTCTGGAAGCCCTGCATCTTTTCAGTTATCTTGACCATTTCTCATTTTATGCAAAAGTTTTACGTGTAATTTCAGAGACATGTCAGCGGTTCATAGAATCAAAGAACAATGTTAATTTTACTCAAACATATATTCTATACACCCTAAAATCAGAGAAACTGATCATTCTAAGTGGTCTTTTAGTTTCTTTCCAGAGCTGTATATGGTTTCGATCATCGTGGTTTCAAAAGTCTTACCAAATGTACTGAAATCTCAGAAAAACCCAGACAGCTTAGCTCATCAAAATGATGCGTACTGGCTGTGATGCACACAAGGTTATTTGTCAACAATAAAAAAAACCCTGTGAAATCACACAAACAGATATTAGTTTAATTATTAAGTGTGCAACAGTTGCACACATGGAAAACGCAGCCGTCCAGCATGCTAACACTATGGTGACGTAATGTCTCAGACTCCACATGACCATTATTTTTAAATATTCAGACAGAATATTTAAAAATGCGATAATGGAGCCCCAAAACTTTGAACCTGATCAGCTTATTGCCTGCTTTAATGTAGAAATTTTGATAAAAGCATCGTTATTGGGTTCTTTTTGTTATGGTACACCTGATTGAAGCGCACAGCACTTAGCAAGTTCAACATTTTTGTTTGATTTGAGCCTTTAACACGATCATGTCATTGTTCGGAGGTTAAGAGAAAGCAGCAATGCATTTTGTCTGCCTGAAAAAGGTGAAATGTGATTGATATTGTCTTTGCAATGTTTAGGAACATTGTCTCAGTTCAGCGTTTTCTGATATCCAGCCTGTGTACCACAGACTGATCGACCAGCAAAGTTGATTTTTTTTTCCTCAACCCAATTTACGGCATAGAGGTCCATTTTGACTGCAGCCTCTCTCTCGTCTTCATCATCTCCTCCTCTTCTCATTCCATCAGCTACTACACTGATCACAGCTTTGATTAGACTTTTGGTTGCTGTGGTGACCCAACGGTTTTGTAATTCCTGTATCTTGATTGTAAGCTTCTGTAATTTGTTTAAGTGGTGCTTGACAGTGTTGAAATGGCCTACTTAAATTTTTTCCTGCTTTTTCTGAGCTTCTTTTTCCTCCCGCTGCTGCTTCTCTGTGTCTTTTTCCCTACCTTTAATGTTTCAATTTTGTCTCAAATATTTCTTCTCCACAAAAACTGCAGGTACATTGAGAAAGATGTTGAATCTAAGATGACATTCAAACTGCAGCCTGAAGTAATCAAGTCTGACTTTTTGTGAAATCTGATTTTTTAGCGTAATCTTTTACACTTCCAGATATATGCGACTTGTATGTGAGCTCCAGTGAGAACCGCAAACGACCTGAAAGTGTCCTGCATGCGCAGTAGAGGGCGCAATAACACATGGCGAGCGTGATCAGTGTTTTGCCAACAGCTATAAGGAAGAAGAAGAAATGCTCAGTGTTTGTGGAAGCAAACGTGGATGCTAACGGTGGAGCATAGCTTATGATTTTGAAGTTGTTGCACGTTAACAACTTAACCTTCATTACGGTCCGCCATGATTGTAGTTTTTTTCAGGTCTGTTGAATGTGATCTGGCCGTTCAGATTCAGGTCACATTTGAAAAGATCGGATGCGTATCGGATACCCAAGAGGCCTGGGTCGCATTTGAAAAAAATCTGAGCTGTGTTGTTCAGAATGTCATGAAAAGATCAGATACAGGTTGTATGACGGCTAAAAACTGGAATTGTGTCACTTCCAGGCTTGCAGTGTGAACGCAGGATTTTTTTCAAATGTGACCCAGACCACGTATATATCCGATAAGTAACCAATTCAAATGTGACCAAACGTTCAGATCACATTCATCCTACCTTAATGTCACTGATACTCAACAAACGTCTTGATAGCAGGAATAAAAACAACAACAATTAAGTTGTTAATACACTGACTGCGGTCAGACAACAACTTTAAAACTGCAAAATATGCTCCTCCATTAGCATACTTCTGTAAACACTGAGCACTTCTTCTTCTTTTTTATGGCAGTTGGCAAAACACTGATCACGCTCTCCATGTGTTATTGCGCCCTCTACTGCGCATGCAGGACACTTTCAGGTCGTCTGCAGTTCACACTGGAGAACACATATAAGTCACATATATTTGGAAGTGTGAATTATTATTGCAAAAAAAAAAAAAAAAAAAAAAAAAATATATATATATATATATATATATATATATATATATATATATATATATATATATATATATATATATATATATATATATATATATAAATCAGATCTAAATAATGTGAATTGAGTCACTTCTTCCTGCAGTGTGAACGCAGCCTACGCTGCTTTAAAATAAGAAAACTGCTAATGAAAAAAGCTGAGATGGAAAATGTATGCAAATAAAAAAACGCTCAGGTGTGGCGGTAAAGCTTTTTGTCAGGCGGAGTCGGGCCAGCTGGGATGCAGCCTGCCTGCCAGGAGGGAATGTTTAGAAAGTGGCCCCCATGTCTAAATCCCTCCGATCGATGCCCTGCCTCACAGAAGATGGGAATCGATAGTCAGAGGAATCCAGCGAGCCATGTTGCAGACCCTGATTTTCACATTTCACCACACGGTCAAAACCCATGAAATGTCATTTTAAAGGGTAAACCTGATTCTATTTGTGCCATCCATTCAGGACAGACTGATGAAAAAACGAAATATGGACTGGTGATAACTTTCTTCTGTGAAAAACGTTTTTGGATTCTGAGTTAGCATTACAGAATGTGAGACAGATTTCAATACTTACGGATTATCAGAATAATTTCTGGCCAGAGGGAAGTTTTTAAACCATTTTGGCCTTTTTATAGTGAGAAAAAAAGGTGAGAAAAAGATAGAGGAGAAAGATAGTAGATGCATGGGTCACAAACGAGACCTGAATCACATATGTTTCTGTTTATGCTCTTGGCTGTAAATGTCTGCTGCCTCCACTGACAGCCTGACAAATATGACAAATATCTCACTTTGGCTACAGAGGGAACATTTTTAAGTTTCTGGAACAAAATTCAAGACACATATCTGTTTTCACTGCTGTAGATCCATTAATTAAATAAGAATATTGTCTATAGGTTAATTTATTTCTGTAATTCATTGCACTAAGTATATGGATAAATTACCCAGACTGCTGTGTGTTTGTTTTTGTTAATGATATTTTCTGAACAAAGCTAAAAGATAACTTGGCATTTATGATGCTACATCAAATGAGTAAAAATGTGTCGTCTCAGAGGAGCTATGTTTTACGTTTCTGAGTGGTCAGATGCTTGTTAGGCTGCGGCTGGAGTTTTACTCGTGCCGTGTTGCATCCCTGCTGTCCTCGGTGGCTGCCTGCAGATATGTTAAAGCAAAGTGGCCATTGTCATTTAAATTTTCAAATCATTGTGAAGGACAGCAAAGCATCTGATAGAAATGATTACAGGGTCGAAAATTACAGGTTTCCTTTGGCCAGCGCTGATTGTTGATTGGGCACTCGGTCAGCGGGTGGGGGATGGAATGTGGCGGTTGACTTTTGAGGACTAGCTGAGGCAATGTGGCCTAAAAAATCTCAGCGAAATGAAAATTGGCATTCAGCCTATCTGCAAAAGTCGCTCAGAAACGTGTCACACAAAGGCTGCGGTGGGATTGGATGTGGAGGTTCAGATTGTGCACAAATCGTCAGTGTGGCTATAGATGTAAAATGTTAGACGAGAGCAATAATTGCATTTGCTCTGGGATCATGTGATAGCGTTCATTTTGCAGTGACCGGTTTATCTTGTGTGCCTCTTTTCGGTGCTACACCACCTTTCTCCTGTGTTGCACAGATTGAGGCTTGTTTGGGGGATGCTGGCATGTGTGTGTCACACTGGATAGGGGTTTTATCTGGCATTGTGTCCATGCAGGGTGGAGATGCTATCGGAATTAAAACCTGCTTCTCTATGGAGCCCTGTCATCCAACAATGGAGAACAGCATTACCCAGAGTGCAGCAGGACAAAGCCTCCTTTTTTTATCTCAGGGATTGGAATATTCACAGAGTGATTTAGCTGCTTTTACCAAGGGGAAGTGTCAGGCTCAGGAAGAGAGAGACGGCACAGCAGAGACAGAAAAGAGGAGGGGAAAGAAATAATGAGACCTGCAGGATGTTTACAAAGAGATGTTAAAAGGCTGGAAATTGCAGATTGATGGGTGAAATTGGGGGCACAATATATAACTGCAGCATTTTCAGCCACATTTATTAAAATTGAGCATTTATTTTCATTTTGTTTTCACTTCTTTATTCAACCCATATTCGTCTTGCCCATCACTGTGCAAGTCATTCAAGTGAGTGTGCAGTTGGAACGGGCCATGAGGCTCTGTCTGAAGAGGGGGCAGGACACTGATGACACAAGCATGGAGAATGCCATTCACTCTGCTGAATTTGCACTGTGCATTGGAGCTTTAATCTGGGGGCGCGTTTGTTTATTGGCATAAAAATGAACATCTGCATGGAGCTATGCTTGGACGGCACGGTCTCCGCTGCTCCCTAATCGCTTAAGAGCCCGGAGATGTGGAGCATGCCAACGAGAAAACAGAAGAAGAGGGATTCAGCCGCGCCCAAGGCCGCTGTCATGCACTCCTTTATCTGCGTCTCACTTAAGCTCAGTTGCTCTCTCCCTTTTTGGCTTTCTCCTCCTGCAGGCCAACAGTTTTAATTTTATAGAAAGGCGCCTGGTTGTTTTATTTATTGACTTCACATTATGGGCAGGCATTTTTGTGAGACAACACATTTTCTTAAAAGCATTCTGACTCAAACACCTTGGCCACATAGTTTTGAGGCCAGCATCCATATTGCCAATTGCGATTCAGTGCAAGAAGATGCAATAAGAAGAGATAAGATAATTAAAGTGGGACTCTGTCTGTGCAACAGTAACTCCCCACCTTCATTTAAACACATTTCATTTAGTTTTTAAACCTATGAGGCACAAAAATTGATATTTGTTTGGTTTACTTTTGTTTTTGTGCTTTTAAAAACGCGAGTTAAGTCCAAACGGAAAAATATTTATGTTAAAATATCCTTTCTTCACTGCAAAGACACAAAATCTTACAGAGCATTTTTGCTTAAGTTTCTAGTGCAAATATGTTAGTACAGTTGAAATAAGACAAAACTAACTTTTCAGCAAGAAATATAAGCTTCATTTGAGTCAATATTACTGTAATATGTATTCCATTGGTAAATTATTTCACTTATTATAACATGGGAAAAATGTTTTGTTTTATGAGAAATAATCTTCCAATGGAAATAGTAATTTTTTGTGAATATTAAGGATTTATTAGCTTAAAACAAGTTCCTATTTCTTGCTGAAAAGTTATTTATTAATTAGTTTTGTCTTATTTCAAGTGTGCTGAGATATTTGCAGTAGAAATTAGACCAAAAATACTTGTTAGTATTTATTGTTTTTGCACCGTTTACTAGCCAGACCGGTGCTCTATGTCCCACCCTGCATCATAAGGGAATCTTTGTAAAACATCGTTTTAACATAAATAGCACATTTCTTTGTGAAAAACACATGAAGTCATCTGAAAATGACACTTCTTCACTCTTCTTCACATAGAAGAAGTGTTTATTGCTGGTGCAGATTGGCCACTTTACAAAGACACATTCAAATACCAGGAAAAAAAAAAAAAAGAAAAACAGACTTCAGTCTAGTTACTCAACAGGTGCGTTCTGATTTTAGAGCATTTTACATCTGGCCCTTTAAGGACTGCGATATTTACAGATACATTATCTTTATAAACATAAATCCCCAAGAATGAAGTGAAACAACACTTTAGCACATGGAGTTGCATCTAATTTCTTTCTTTATGCGCACAGTGTATAGCGATTGGCTGAATGTCTGATACAAAGGGAGACGACCACAGTGGATTTCATCACAAAGAGGCTGGAGCATGAAAAACAAAAGAAATCAAAATTCAATAGCAGCCCTGCACAAAATTGTTGTGCATCCTTCATAAAGGATGTGTTGTTGTTGTTGTCCAGTCACTTTTCTCCTGGGCAGACTGATTTTCAATCAATGAAGTACAAAATGTACAAAGGTGTTTTTAAAGCTCATGCACCGACAAAACCACACTTGTGTCTTTTCCTTCCTGTTAGAGTAAAACAGGGAAACGGGGCGTATTTTGTGGTTAAGCACCTGCACCTTTTCTAGGATTTTATGTTTCTTGAAAACATAAAATTTTTTATGTTTTCAAGAACATAAAATCATATCTTATTCCCAGATGACCTCCCCAGTTCAAGATCAAAGCAGTTGAAGGGCTTTTAGATCTCTGACATTTTTCACATGTCAATGATTAATTTACAGCCATTTAAAAATCACAAGTTCACCTTTTCACACTGGGAAAAACCTCTGGGCCACATGAACTAAAGAAAACGAGCTGAGCAAATTAGGTTTTGATGGCGTTCATGTGATTTTCCTTTTTCTTCCTTTGACAACTGTCCTTTTAGTGACAATGCATTTGTGTTCCAGAAGAAATTAGATGTCAGTCATTACCTAGTAAAAATAATGCAAATTGCAAGCTGTAAGTTAGAAGTGTTGGTTGAGAGGTATAGGTCATACCGGTGGGCTTAATATGTTGCATAAACTGAGTAATTTCATTTTTTGTACTTTTAACTACTTCATGTTGGCGGTAAGGCTCTCTGAGCAGTAATGAGAAGTGACAGAGTAGAGAAAGAAGCAGAGAATCAGAATTTGTGATAAAAAATTTTCAACACTGATTTAAGATGATCCCATATTTTCAATTATTGTAAGAAGTTTTAAATAAAACCATTTTTACTATTTATTTTCTTGTTGTATGTAGTGATTAAGTAGTTAGATAAATATTTATGGAGCTGACCTTCCTGTTATCTACTCGTTGTATTTATTTATTTTAAAATGTATTTTTAGTTATTTCTTTTAGTTTCTCCATGCATGGTTTTGTTTTTAACCCTATGGTCTATTAAGACGCACTAACAGCATGTTGCAGTTAGCACGTTTATTTTATTTTGCTTCGTTGCATCACTTTGCTTCAAGTCAATCAATCGCTTGTCTAGGTAAGTTGAAAATAAAAATGCCTTTCTTCTTAAATCTCTGTTCTTACTCTAACTTTATTTTTAGGGTCCTAATAGAGCCAACTATGAGTCTTTTATAATCTATAACCATTCCAAGGAGTGTTGTTCCCTCAGCCTCCAAAATGGTGCATTCACTGATTGGAAAAAGGTAACATTTTTCAGTGTCTGACCTCACAAGGTCAAATTGGAGCCCATAACACACCAACACATCAGACAAGCGTGCACACACACGCAGACCTGAGGGCAATCTAGATCATTTTTAGAGACCAACTCGCCTCCTAGTTGTGTTTTTGGACTGTGGGATGAAGTCAGAGTACCCAGAAAAAAGCCACACATTCAGAGGGAGAACATGAAAAAATCAATCAATGCCAGGATTCAAACACAGGAGCTGGAGCGCATTGTTACCCGCTGTACCGCCGTTCTTAATGCATCCGAACTGAAAACTTTACAAACTAATGCTAAGATTTTCTTGTATTTTCTAGCTGAATTTCCGCACCGGCTGAGTCGTGTGTGTGTGTGTTTGGGTGAAGGTGGGGTGTTTACCTTTCGGGGCCAATGCGTGCGGGTTAATGAATAGCAGTAAATGAAATCCTTTATTGTGTTTGATATAATGTCAGCTTCCATTAGGGAAACTGGTGGAAGGAATGATTGCTAGACTATCTGGGAGAGGGTGCGCCGTTTGTGTGTGTTTGGCTTTTTTACTTCACGCTTGTGTGGACACCCCAGGGCACAGCGAAGGCAGAGAGTGTCTTCTGTAATTATAAAATCATTAGCAGGTGTCCAGAGGAGATATGAATATGACTGTAATCTGTCCTCGCCCATGATGGAGCGCTTGTCACACACTCAAATGTCAACCCATCTCCACCTGCACATCGGGGGAGTTCAGATTCAAAAGGTTTACTCCTAGCGACTGTACTCACTCATGGCGTGAACATGACAGCCGTCTCCATGTGTCGGCCATTTTTCAGTCGCTGTTGTTGCCCTGCTCAAACAATCCATTAATGGAACAAATTACACGCATTGAAGTGTTAGGTGTTAAAGGATGTGACCTTAAAAATGTTTTTTTTTTTTTAATATTTTTGTTAAAATTATCGTTATGTTGTGACAGTATAATATCAGACTGATAACTTGTGAAAAAATAAAGCACTTGTGTCTTCACCCAGTGCTCCCAGTGCTTCCTGCAGAAATTCATCACTCAGACAGAAACAACCAATCAGAGCCAGGAGGACGGTCTTAGCGCTGTCAATCACTCTCATGCTCACCACCTCCCTCTTCCTTGTTGCTAAGCTGTATCACCACAACATAGCCTGCTATAAATGCTAATGCTAGTTAGCATAGCCTCTGATTACCTAGGCAAATGTTTTCTGTAACAATAAATTGTTTTTTTTAAATTAGCACATTAAGCGGCATGCATGAGGATGATTGACAGCGCTAAGATCCTCCTCCTGGCTCTGATTGGTTGTTTTTGACATGTGATTCTTCAGACAGCAGTAGTAGCTCAGGAAGGAGGTGAAGGAGATCAATGTTTTCACAATATATCTGTCTCATACTGTCACAACATGGTGACAGTTTTAATAAAAATGAAAAAAAAACAAAAAAAAAAACATATTTTTTGTGTTCCCATCTGATGATTTTTAAAAAAATCAATCTCATGTTGAAACTGAGTGAAAAACAAAGCAAAAGACAGGCGGACACGTATCCGCTCAGATGTTCAAGTGAGCAGACATTTTCAGCAGTGACAAAGTCACATTGTAATCTGGAGCAGAGAGGCGGTTTCCATGGCAACGCTAGACATCTAACCTACACGCTCCTGCTTTTGCCGAAGTCTGAAATTGGTGCGAGGAGCCTGGTTGGAGAAACAGAGATGGGAGGAGAGAGATGAAGATAAGACATGGCAGGAAGGAGGAGGAGAGAAGGAGGAAGAGGAGGAGTGATGAAGCAAAATGAGAGGAAAGCAAGCAGAGTGAGATAAGAGTGAGGAGAGGATAGGGGGTGTAGAAGATGAGCGGAGGAGATTGATGCAGGGGAGGGGCAGGAGATCATCACCTGACCTCAGTGTTTGTCTCCCTTTTTGTATTTGTTGGTTCACTCTGAGTCATAGATTTAATTTACTGATAGCACTTTGTGTCGGTGGGAATTTCTCCTACGTTCAACACTGAGCCCATGCTCAATCTCTATGTGTGCAAATGAATTCAGAATTTAAATCAATACCTTATGCAATTTTCTTTGCACATAAACAACATACATTTCATGTGCACACAGGGTAAGGAGATCAGGATAATTGCTGCGCTTATGTGGAATCAGATGTGTGTTTAACCTAAATCTGTACCCAAAGAGACCTGTGACCAGCTGCAGCAGATGGCTCCGCTGACCCTGGTCATGACTCAGGGTCATGGTGGCTTTGGAAACACAAGCACTGAGCCGTCTCGTCTGTGCATGTGTGCTCAGATTGCATTCATGAGTAACTACAAATTACTCAGGGCTGCTAGGGAAAGAACTGCTATATGCAGTTGTGGAATATTTGGATAAAAATACGGCTTTATCTAGTCCAAGATTGTCTTGACGTATGTTGCCTTTCTGGGCTTTAACAGCTTTTATTAGAATAGGTTAGGCATCTAGGTCATGGGTGGTCTGTCAGATGGTCTCTTTAGAAGCAGGCAGTGACTGCATTGTTTTTGCTAATACGGTTTAATAGCTCCTAGTTTATTATAGTGCAGTTCTTTACAGTGAAACAACATAAGGACAATATTATGTTATTTAATTTTAAAGTTCATTTCAAAGTCTAAAGTAGTCAGTGGAAAAACAAACTTTAGGTGGGTGGAATCAACTCACTCACTCTTTGGTTACCTAGCAACAACCTGTTGAGTAACTTATGGTTACCTAGCAACTACATGTTGGGTAACTTGCGCAGCAGCAGCTTAAGCAGCAGGTTTCCCAGCTAAGCTTGTGGCTTGTTCCTTGTTGTCATAGCAACCACCTGCCAAGATGGCTGTTCATGGACGTGTGACGTCACATGAGCACTATACATTGCGAAACTTGTGCTTTTTCGAAATCAGCAGAATGTAAACAGAGATTTGCCCACATTTGTTATGGAAACACAGTCACTGCCTTGTATCTGTTCATGTTGTGTTCTGGATGTGGAGAACCAGGCATTTCTCTGCAGGAATCTGTCCTGAATTAGGACTTGTAAGGCAGCAGATGTAAGAGTAAACTCCTTAGAAATGACAAACCAGTCTGAGCAGGACTGGGCTTCGGACCCATCCTGCTGGCAGACACGACACCCCGTCTCTCCTCCCTCTTTCACTGTTTTTCTCCTCTACTCTTTCTGCAAAGGCATCAGCTATTTTTAGCCCCGGCAGTCTTTTTCTGTTTCATTCTACACACTCGACCACCATACATCTCCCTTCTCTCAGTCCATCCCTTCATATCAGCCCGACCCAAACCTAACCTCCAACTCAACCAGTTTGCTCCCTGACTGATCCGCTCCGATCCCTCCACTCTTCTCATTTCCTTCCATCCTCACTCCTGATCCGTTTCAGAGCTGGACGGAAGAAAGAGCTGCTGGTAAGTTGAGGATGTGAGGCAGAATCGGTTCTTTCTCTCCTTGTTCCTACTTGAATAGGCCCTGTGTTGGTGTCAGTTTCAGTTTGATCACACCTTTCCCCTTTTCCAACTCTTTTGGTACTGTACTTTCTTGGCTGACCTGTGCTAGACCTTAGCAGTGATCCTGAGAGAGAACCACAGAAATTTAGAAAACTAAAATAGTAATTCTTTGAATATGATATTTGTAATTGTTAGGGTGTGTCTGAATCCTATTTCAGCCCTTGCTCTTAAACTTAAGTGTTATGTTCTTAAGTGCTGGGGTCTTTAATTAGACCAACTAAACACTTAACAAAGATTAGCAGGAGATAAAAGAAGGAAATTGAAAAGAAACATATTTTCATGGACAATAACAGCAGTGATGTTTCATTTAAGCCTTCAAATACTTTTAGTGTTTCTGTTAATTGTTGGTGATTACCACAAAAAATAGCAGAAATTTAAGATATTCTACCCTCATACCAACCAGTATATTGTTAATTTCAACAATCTAAATTGAGGAGAAAGTATTTTGATTAATTATCCAAGAGAAAAATTATTGCAGGAAGTGTATTAAATTTTGCTGTCCTGAGTTATGGTTGCAGTCTGATTAATTATCAGTATAACTCAAGTCTGTTATTTTGGAACAAGTTTATACCATGCAGTGCAGTGTGTTGGAAAAGTATTAATGACGCAAAGTTTTCCACATTTTCTCAGATTACATCCACAAATTGCAGTATATTTATTTGGGATTTAATGTGTTTAATCAGCATAAAGTAAAGCATAACTATGGGAGGAAAATTATACTGGTTTTTAAATAATTTTCCAAGTAATTTGAAAATGATGGCATGCATTTGTTATCAGTAACTCATCTTGCACATTTACAGACCAAGATGTTTGCTCATTCTCCCTTTCAAATAATTGTATCAGTCAAACTGGATGCAGAATATCTGTGAAAACCCATTTCTCAGTCCGGTCTCATTGTGGGTGTCTAGATTGGGTGTAGGTCATTCAAATGCATGGATGCTCAGATCTACGGCATTTCTTTGTATCTCCTCTTGTATGTTTAGAGATGTTTTTCCTGAACATCTTTTCCATCATCTTATATTGAATTTATGCAGAGATAAAGGAGAAGAAGGGCTCAAATAAATATGTATTCTGCACTTTTCATATATTTATTTGTGTCAAATTTCACAAACCATGTATCATGTCACTACATATCACTACTACTGTGATGTAAGATCCCAGTAAGATGCAGCTCTGGAAAAACTTAATAGTCCACTGCACTGAACCCCGTTGGAAACCTCCTGGTTTTTCCACCAAATGTTGATTTCTGAACTCTTCCTTAAAGCATTAGTATTGTTGTTTCTAATGAACATTAACTTGTTTTCTTTGCATTAGATGTGAAAGCACATCTTTTGCATCTTTTGCATCTTTTCCTTATTTTGACAATTTATCATTTACTGCTTTTGTTTGGAATTTCAGACATGTTGTCAGTAATTCATAGAATAAAAGAACAATGTTCATTTTACTCAAACATATGTCTATAAAGAGTAAAATCAGAGGACTGTCTCTTAATTTTTGTATACTGCAGATTGAACTTGTAGGACAAAATGTGAAAAACTTACATGGGTATTGATAGTTTTTCAAGGTACATTTAATTATTTTGTTAGAATATTTTGCGATACGATATCAAATTAAATTATTTTTAAATAAATCAAAGTAGATTTTACTTTCTTAATAGGTAACATTTGCTGATATGTTTTTCTCCTCCATAATAAACAAAATGCAGAACTCAATCTGGGCTTGGTTGCTTGATGCCTACAGCATATTAGACCAAACATATTTACTAATTATGATAATGTATCAGTCTTTCCAATGAGTTTCCTTTTTTACAGTGTGAAATTTTGAATTAAGTGCCAAGGAATATAAAGCTAACTCTAGGTAATTGATTTTAACCTAAAATGAAGAGGATGCATGTGTGAAAAAGCAAAGAAGTTATCACCCCTGTCTTCTCTCTAATGCTTAGATCGAACTAAATAGAAAGCGTATAAAACATTAAACCACAGTTCTCCGTCAGCCGGCCTCCCTCACCAGACTACGACCGCAGCTCCACCAGTGAGGGCGCGTCAGTCACAGCGTTGCCCTTGAGAACGCGTCCTCAGCCAGTCTCCACTCATCACAATGAGGCAGACCGCATGGTGGCTGTTTTCTCGCCAAACATTGCCAACCCTCCCGCCGACCTGGGAGCCGATAAAAACTCCAGCTGAGAGGGAAACGAAGACGACCTGCTGAAAACGAGGGTGGATAAAGTCTGAAAGCTTTGGTTTAAAAATCTGAATCTGGTAGTTAAAAAGTAAAGTGGTTAAGTGGATTAAAACAGTTAAATAGAGTGGTATAAATTTTCACTCTTATTAATTTTTTTTATGTGTATTTCGGCTCTCTGCTTGGGAGCTGTTTACCACAACTCCACACTAACAGCAGAGGGTGATAAAACTCCCACAGAGGAGAAAAAGTAGAGGAAAAGGCCCTGTCCACAGCAACACTGATGCTGTTCAAAGAACTCTTTTCTCTCTGTTTGATTCTTTCATTTACATGCAAACTAATTTGTAGGCAAGAAAAACAAATTTTCCAAAGTGAAGATTTTACAAAGCCTTTTTTATGAAGTAGTTATGTAAATGGAAAAGAAAGCTTGAAAGCATAAAATCATAGCTGAGTGTTTTCTCCACACCCACAGCAGAAACGACCCCCTATTGGCTAGTTAGAGAAAAATTTACTGGCCTCTAAAAGATTCTACAAAACAGTATTTATTTATTTCAAACGTGATTTTGTGTAACATTTGACTTGGCTTAAAATATGTGGTTAATTTCAATTTGTTTAAAACTCCTTCCAAGGACATTTGTAACCCTCGAACGATTTTGTGAGGTTGTTGAAAGCAGTTTGAGATTGGTACGAATTTTACCAATTATAGGGTGATATTTTCTAAAAATTTGAAATCTTGTAATTCGGAGAACATTTCAATAAGGGGGACTTCATCCAGGTTTTAAAATCTAGACAAAGAAGTAGAAAAGCACTTTATCCAAACGCTCAAAAAAAACTGTAGGTCTTTGTTTAATGCAAATATTTTGAATATTTTGTATTCAATACGAACCCTAACCCTAACCCCAATTTGCAGACCGTAGATGCCTCTAAAACCTATTTTAGTAGTTCACCAAATTCACCTTAATAAACATTAATATCTATATTGGAATCTGTCTCAGCACTATCACAGAAGCTAGTTAATGCATCTTCCTTTGTGAAGACAGCCAATCAGTGCCAATGAAAATATGAAGCGCTCCTGGATTGGCTGCTTTGCAAACCTTAGCCAATAGCGTGCTAACTAGCTTTGTGCCTAAGCATTTCAGCTTCCTAATCTTTAACATTTTTTATATCTGCTCTACAAAAGAATAATTTGGAGTAATTAGAAAAATCTGCAGATATGTGAATCTGTGAACATTATTCACGGGGGTCCACTGAATGCGAGACACTTTTGATATATATATTCACTAATTTATCTTTTGACTAAAATTTTCCATGTTTAGAACGTTCTCACCCTATATTCATGTATTTATGTGATTGGTTTTTATGTTATACCACCTTCTGATTTCCAAAATCTGAATGGAGATGTTTGTAACAACACAGAAAAACAATATTAGTTTGAGAAAAATGCAGTACTGTGCTGCTGGGTCCTTTTTCTGTCTTCATCTCAGACCATCTGACTTCACACTATGAGATTCAAACTTGTGCTGAACACAAGTTTCGTACATCTTGCCTCGTCATGACTGTCATTTTACATCACACTACTCCTCCTGTGTTCTGTGATGCTGATTATATTCTCATGCTGAATGGTGTGATTGAATATAACCATGACTTTCTCTCTCTCCTGCTCACCACCACAGGTCGGGACTGATATAGGCACCGCTATATCTTCTCTCACCAGCTTTTCTTCTTACTTTTCTTTTCTGCACAGGAGAATGCCATTTCATACTACGATTCTAAAGCGGATTCAGACTATGTGAGTACAGTATGGACTGCTCCCTAACCCCTCCCCTCGTTTCCTCGCACCATCTGCCTGCCTTGACCCCTCCAGACACACAAAATCCCACTCAATCCACTTCCTGTTCCCTTTCACCCCTTCCTGCAAGCCCTTCCCGTCCCTTCCCCTGGCCTTCTCGGTGTTGATGCCCTTCCTTCTCGGGTCGTAGGATCCTGCGCTGTCTGTGTGCATCAGTGAGTTGGCACTGCTGTATGGTGAGCACGGCCAGGTCGACATGCATGAGCCTGTGAATTCTGACGTCCTCCCCCAGACCTTATCTCCAGAGTTTCTTTTGTCTGATAGATGAGCCCGTTGTTGGCGGTCAACTTGGAACTATTGCCATCCTTCAAACACAAATCGCACAACGTCGTCCAACAGCAGCACAGCTTTTCTCTTATTTATGTCAGTCATCCCATTCAAAGAAAACTTTCAAATGCTAAACAAATAGATTTTTCCTGGAATTCCTGCAGAGTACGTTTTGAAATCACAGCGACTGATTGATTAAGTTTCAAGGAGGCAGGGAAGAATCCCTTTTAGATCACCAGAGCAGGGAGAAGATGGAGCAGAGAGTGAGAAAAGAGAAGCAGAGGAGCAATAAATCATGGTGTGATTTTCTCTTTGTGCACGACAGTGTCGTGATTAATGACACAGCGCTTTAGGGCCTGTCAGCACATCTAATTGGAGAACATCGGTCATCATTAACATGGCACACTGAGGCCGAGTCTGTGACGCACCTCTGACCCGCTCGTCTACAACTTTACGACCTCCCAGAACCGATGGCGGGAGTCAGGCAGTGGTCGTTCCTCTCTGAGTCCCCACCAGTAACCCTCCCAGTCGGTCTCACTTGGTGAATCTCTTCGGTTAAGCTCTGATGCTTGAATATAATCCTGAACTATAAAGAGGATGTCACATGAAATTGGTTTCAAGCAAAAGGTAAGTCATTGTCAGGCTCTTTCCCCCTCCTGTGCACCTCACCTCGTTAATTTCTCCTCCTGTCACTTCACCCGTATTACAACAGCGAAGTGTAATGTACCCAAGCATGTCCGATATTCATTTTTATGGTAAAGAGTTTTTTATTGACACTTTTATGTTTTCATGTTTGTATAAAGCCTGACAATAAATCTATCCATCCTTAAGTGTGTTTTGCTGTGGATTGGCTCGTTGGGGAAGCAGGTCAAGGAGAAACACCCAGACATCCTTCTGTCGATCAACCCAGTCCAGAATGAGCAGACAGCTCCACTCTTTTAATGTGATGTTCTTAAAAAACCTCCAAAGAGACGCTGGAATCACAACCGATTCCTTTCTATGCAGATGAGCAGCAGAAGTATTCAGAATTTTTTCACACCTGGCACTCCAGTAGATTCTGTTCATTTCGGGATAAAAATTGCAACATTTGTCACATTTTTATGTGGTTAAATTTCAATCTGCATTGCATGAAGCGATCTGAGCTCTTTGAAAAACCTGTTCACCTCTTCACCTGTGGGGGCGCTGTATCACAAACTACTGAAGAAAATGACACAAAAAGCTCTGGAGAAGACATGAGCTCAACTTCCTTCTTTGTAAAATGGAGTAGCATCAAATTTGAGAAATTGTAAGATTTTTCTTTTGTTTTTGGTAAAAGGCCATGATCCATGTCTCCTGTCTAGCTCTCGCATTTGTTTGTTTAGGTTTTATTTACCCAGAATGCCCTGCCCTGCCCTACAGTTCACTTCCGGCTTTTGGTGCGGTCTCCAGTTTACTTGCCGTTCACATATGCATTCAAACCACACCAGAGTTCATGTCAAACGAGTCCTTGGTTTTAATTGCACATTCACACCTCCCCAAATGAACTGGACTTTCTAGGCAAATAAGCCAGAGTTTGATTAAAGTGGACTAACGAGGGTAGGTGTGAATGCACCCTTATTTCCTCATGGATGAGCGAGTGCCTCACCCCTGAAACCTGGGTGCAGCTGCTCAACACAACAAACTCATATCAGGCGTTTTATTGGCAATTGTAGAGTCTAAACATGGTAAATTAAAATTATTTTTCTCTTCGTATAGCTCCGTCTTTACAGCAACGCTATCAGATTCCTATGCCTTTCCATCTCTCTGCTGCATCCGTCCTTTACTTATGAACAAGACACCAACATTTCTTTGGTGAAAACCCTTCTGGTTTTTATAAAGCTTTACCATGGCGGTAATAATTCTACAACTCTGGAAAAAATTAAGAGACCATTGAAAACCTTCTGGTTTTTCCACCAAATGTTGATTTCTGAACTCTTCCTGAGTTAAAACATTAGTGTTGCTGTTTCTAAATGAATATGAACTTATTTTCTTTGTGTTATTTGAGGTCTGAAAGCTCTGCATCTTTTTTCTTATTTTGACCATTTCTCATTTTCTGCAAATAAATAGAAAGTTTCTGATTGTAATTTCAGAGACATGTTGTCAGTAGTTCCTCGAACAAAAGAACAATGTCCATTTAACTCAAACATATACCTATAAAGAGTAAAATCAGAGAAACTGGTCATTTTAAGTGCTCTCTTAATTTTTTCCAGAGCTGTATGTTTAGAAAGAAACGGCTACACCTCATTCTATAGCAAAGAGCAATTAAAACATAAAATATTCTTTGGTCTGCTTAATTTCACATTAAATGCAGCACTTTAATCTGCCTGGTAGAGAAATACTGCCAATCATGACTCTTGTTGTAATTTGCTTGCAGCAGGACTTTCCAACACATAAAATAAATTACCACAACTTTGATTATGATGTTAGTCAATCAAACTTTTTCTGCTTTTAGGCTGTTACAGCATGACTGGGACGATATCCCGGACCGTCGCGTAACAATACTCCCATCTGTGGGGTGATGAATGTTTGTTTTACCCTGGCAGAAGGTGTGCGTGTGACGACGCTTTGATCTGACGCACACCCAAGTCCATGAGTGATGCTTCAGGTTAGCCGTGGTCGGCGCAGGGCGGGACTGGAAGAAGCTTTGAAATGTCATCTCTGGCCCCTTCAGCCTTTAATTAAACCTCGAGAACGGGGAGATAATATTAACAAATTGGGTAATGGATCGAGCAAAACAGGTGGTAGATGGTTGGAGAAAATGAACCAATCAGTCTCTCCTGTGTGGATTTATTCAGCTTCTAATTAGACACTGCCTTGGTTAATTATGATTGGGCTCTTCTGGAGGAAAGGGGGGGGGGGGGGGCACCAGCTCAACACCGAGAGAATTAGTCACTCTAAGTGACAAACAAATACTGAGCTCTGACAGCCAACTTAGGTAAAAGCCAACATTTTAAAACCCAATCGTGTTGCAAAAGCAAAAAAAAAAAAAAAAAATTAGCTATTTGTGGAAATGACAGTTTCGTTAATTATTCAAGTAAAGAAAAAAATTTAAAAATTATATTATTGTAAAAAAACAAAAAAAAAGCAGAAATTGTATGGACCAAATTATCTCATTGATTACCGCCATTCCTTCCTCCTGGACAACCGAACAGAGGCAGTAGCCAATCGCCTGCGTTGTGTCAGCAATCTGTCATGCTCAGCATGCATGTGGCGACAGTGGAGAGGAAAAACTCCCCTTTAACAAGAAGAAATCTGCAGCAGAACCGGGTTCAGTGTGAGTGGAAATCAGATGCACAAAAAAGAAACAGATGCACTGATGGAGGATTATTTTCTAATTTTATAAAAAGTAAAACTTTAACAGCAGGGAGGGAGAATATTTAGATTTTGGCAGCAATATCTCAACTGATGTCTTCTTTCATTTTTAAAAGCATAAAATGAACAATTGAAATAATGCAGTAATAATGGAATAATGCCAGTAATGTAAATCGGAGAGTAGTAGAAGAAGAAAGTGAGAAAAAGTGGCTTTTATTTAGTTTTTTTTTTCTTTCTCATATTTTAAACGCCTCTGCTCATTTTCAGGTCAACCTCAGATTTTTAGAAACATTGTAGAAAATTGTAGAGCTGAAGATCGTCTCATGGTTTATTTTCTTTCATAACGTTATCGCCACCTCTGTTTTGTTACAGCGGAGCTTCGTCTCAAAGGTCCCCCGGCTCGTCCTGACAGCAGTTTCTAATTGCGTTTTAATAGTCAATTACAGCCAGCCCATCAATCAGTTTCAGCTGTGGACAAGAGGTTTTGATTCATATTCTTTAGAAAAACAAACATTTTTTTAGTCGTGTCACATCTAATTAACCCTTGCTGCTTTATCAAAACGAGATATTTGCATCACCCAGGAAGCTTAGCTGTTGTCATGATTCAGGACTTTATTTATTCAACAAGTAAAAAATAAATTAATGAATTAATTGTATAAGTCGTAAAGCTGTGGTAGTTATTTTTTTATTGGATGCACTTCTTTATGTCAAGTCAGAAACAAGCAAATAAAATTATTGTTTCTTCCAATCGTTTCATCCGATAAATCACATAACATTGCCAAACTTTATATATATATATATATATATATATATATATATATATATATATATATATATATATATATATATATATATATGTTGGGTTGGTTTGACATCTGGTTCTTCTGAAATGTAAATTATGGCTTCAAATTGCAAACAAAACACCCTAAAAAGAGAGTTTGTTACTCACATTATGAGGCAGGAGAGAAGAAAGTCTGTAATCAAATATGCTGGGCGAGAAAATAAACAGTAATTAGGTGATGCCAGTTGCTGGGGTTAATTCTTCTAACATCACATTGGTCTGTGATAATTATCATAGCTACTAATGAATCCCTGTTTCATAACTGAGCTCATACCTGCTGTTTTTCTCTGATTAGAGGCAGAGAACAGAACCACTGAATCTGAGGTCAGACAGAAGGCAGAATAATCACCATTTTTATGCTTAACATGATTCAAATTCGGCGAGTCAGGAAGAAAGATAATATATGCCGAGAACAAATATGTCTTCCATAATCACAGTGTAGAAAGTTACAAAATGCAGCTCTGTAATCCTGTTTTTTTTTTTTTTTTTTTTTAATTTCCTCTCTCTGTGTGTTTCAGCAGACAGAGGACGGAGAGGAGGAAGCTCCGCTGGAGACCTCGTCCTCCCTGGAGTTGGAGTTCGTCGACGATCCAAATTTTAAAAACAAGGTCAACTACTCCTCTAGCGCCGTCCAGATTCCCACAGATATATACAAAGGCTGTAAGTTATTCCACATTTCAAAACACCAGTAATGTAATGTAAATGCTTTTTGAGAGACAGCAGAAGAATATCCACCTCGCTACACACAAAAACACAGAGACAAAAACACGTGTGCACAGAAAAAGACGAGTGTTAATAGGCTGCACAATGTTAGACAATCGTATGATTACAACATTATTGTTGAATAATGCAAAGATGATGTCAGTGACAGTAATGTTGCATCTTGTCCGCTGTCATCAGGTCAGGTTTTTGCATCTATTACAGTGAGATTAGAAAATGTATCTTTACACTGTAAAACATTTTACGGTGATTTAACTGGAAAATGAAAGTCCACCTGCTGCCTTGACAATGTAAATAACTCTACAAGAGTTAATTGGTTTTAACTCAGAAACTAAAGTTCATGAAGTTGATTTAACAACAAGAGATAAATTCTCTAAACAATGTTTTTTAAGTTCATTAATCTCGATCTGTGAGTTTTAACTTAATGCTGCAATTTAAACCAAACAATTATTTCACGATATGCAACAACAAGAACGTCTCTCTCTTAGTTAAAGAGCCACATTTCTTTATTATTTTTACTCACAATATCAAGCTAAAAGAACTATTTCACTTTAGAATAACTTAAATTCTTCTTTCAAATTGATTGAACAAAATTTCTGATCTGATAATGAATTTTATTAAACATGAAAATTAATTGTTTAAAAAGATTTAGTGTGAACAGGACGTTATCCTCAAGACTTAACTGCTGATTGACTGCTGTAAGTTCATCTTTCACAAACCCGTATTTGGGTTCGAAATCTAAAACTGGCTAAATTTACTTGACTTAAAGAGTAGAAGATAGAAAAACAAACCTAGATGGGTATTTTGAAGATTAAAAACAAGATGTTTTCAGATTTTTTGTTTTGTTTTTGTAAGGTTTTATGAAAATGTTTTAATGTTAAATACATTATAAGACATGCTCTATTTTGTTTTCTCTATATTTGTTGTATACAAATTATATAAATACACATCTTCTAGACATTGAAATGATCACTCAAAAAATTTTACATACTTTTTGATTAATCTTGCACAGAGAATCAGAGATTTTCACAGATATCTTGATCAGCCAAGACTTTGCAAGACACCGCAGTTTGTGGTCCTGTGGGGTACAAACTACAGTTTCCCCTCCAACAGTATTCAGCGACTGAAAAATAGGTGCGATGTCTAAGTCTGCTTAAGAAGCGTGAAGAAAAGTCAACATTTGTTTACTTAATTCAAAATAGAGATGTTGAAATATTACAGGATTAAAAATTGCTTGTAGAGATGATGTGACAGGAGTAAATGTCTCCTGCGTGGAAAATAGTGGTCCGCCATGTTGTTTTAGAAGTACAGTTAACGAGCTGCGATGCAAGCAGCATGTCACTGAAGCGCTCGACTGCAGGCATCCACTTTAATTAACTAATTAACTGCGTAATGATCACTTAAAATCTAACACTTAATTTAGCTTTAGTTACTCTATATTGTCCTCTATGTATGGAATTTAAAGTAGCATTGATTAAATGTTATAGACATTATAACTGTAATAGTCTATTATGTTAGCATTAGAGGGAACCACTGATGCTTTTCAGGTTTTATATTGTAGCAATGAGATCATGTCAACATTTTTGACTCTTATTTTTGTATTAGGCTCAAAATGTCCTGTCATAAAACTCATTATCAGGCTTATTTGTAATTTAATATGTATGTAAATACTGAATGTATATATAGTTGAATGCCTGCCATCTGTTTTTACGGTGAAACCAAACATCCTCCTGGTTTTTTCAGACGTTCAGGTCATGACTAGATGACACATCCTCTTCACTCTCACTCAGTAACTCAATCTCCTTTGATATCGGTTTGCACTTTTTCACGTAAAGTGATTTCAGATGACTGATACTCGCTCTCAAACTGATTCGTACTGTATTTTCTGTATTTTCTTTTGGCGCTCATGCTTTTTATTGTAGACTTTGCCCTTCCTGTGCAGCATTCTTCAGCCCTGCAGACATAACACCATCCTTAGTCTGCAGCCGCTAAATGAGCAAAATGCTACACGTGTACCCTCTGGGGTTTCCATGGACATGCTTCCTCTGTTATCTACCTCTCTAACCTTTTGGACACTTTCACCCTGACTAAAAAGAGAAACAGGAAATGAGCAGACGCTTCCATTGCAGCGGTTTCTTCCTCTCTGTCATTGTCTTACTCTTGACTTTCTTTGTCAAGCAGGCAGTGTATGGCACCTGTCTGTAACAATGCCCTCCAGCTGCGTCTCACCAGACAAATCTTGTCAGAATTAGACACTCTTGGTACAGGAGAAGATGTCAAAGGCCAAAGCTAACTCACAATAGAGCAATCAAGGCTGTGCATTGTTCCCGGACCCATTTTATGGCAGCTCTGGATCCCCTGTCTGAGGATGTGAGCCAGAGGATAAAGGGCTCTTGATTGAGCCTGGTGAAATCTAAAGGAGTAGAGTGGCACGGTGCATGGAATTACTTCTTTTTTCTCCTCTTCTTCTCTGTGGAAAATGTTTACTATTGATGTTGTTTAGTTAGCTCCCATTGCACGGTCTGCACTGCTCAGATTGCCAACTGCAGATTTGTGCCAATCCAATTATAAGCATGTGTGTTGTGTTATAGTTGTTGATAAAAATGCAATTGAGAATTATTTTAGCTGTGCATGTGTAGAGTCATTCTTTAAGGTCCTTTGTAACCAAATTGCATGTCTGTAGCAAAGTCCTGATCAAACATTTGCATCTTTTCAGAGACCTAGTTTGATGCAAAATTCATCATCTTATTAAATTTTCTTAATTTCCAACTTTGTTATATGGTAATCGGTTTGCAAATGGTCTTTATAAAGTGAAACAGCTGCAAGGTGAATGATTTGTTATATTTAGTTTTTTTTCTTAAGTCATAAATAGAATCTAATAATGCATCAAAAAGTTTGACAATTGTTGGTTATCTCAGTCTGAGATTTGCTAAATGTGCATGTCTGCTCCCACATAAGTTGACAGAAGGTGATGTTGTTGTTTGTCCGTATTTGCAAGTTGTAAAATGTTTGAGTGTTGGATCCTGGATCAGATGTTTTGTTTTCTGTTTCTCTGCAGCCTCTCGGCTCAGAGCGATGTAAGTTTATATAACCTGCAGCTTGTTAAACTGCGGATCCAGCAGCTTGTAGCTCGGGACACCTGCTCCCTAGATGACAGTACGAGTCTCTTTTCAAGCTGAGTACAGCTGAATTTTCAGTCATTTAGAAATTACTTCAAGAAAAATCTGTGATTTTCTATCTCGCACATGCATTGAGCTGCTTTGACGTTTTCTATGTACTTTATGTTTGCTATTTTGATTTGAGCTGTCAAATGATTGAAATGCAGACATATTGCAGTAAATTTTGAACATTGTTACTGCATCATGTCTGCATATGAAGTCATGGGAAGTCAGAATATCTTTTAGATCATATAGATAGTGAATTTCTTATCATTAAAAGAAAAAATCTAAAATAAAAATTTATTTTACAAAGTTTTACAGGGAAGGCAAAGTCTGGAATTAAATCTAATCAGAAGCCATAGGATGGTTTTAAACCAGTTTATGCTCAAACATCGCTAATCTAGTTGAACTAGAACAATTCTACATAGAAGAGACGACTGAGTTTTATTAAATCAGCCAAACCAATCATGACTTGGTAAAATAATATTCATTTGTTTAATGTTTTCACCTCTGCTGGACATCAGCAAGCCAACATGGAGTATTTTGATTGATAAATATGTAACAAAAACCCAGATGTAAACAGATGAAATATTTTTATTCATTAATTCATTCACACAGAGAGCCTATATTGGTGCCTGTCTATGTTTCCCTCATCTGTTCCTGCAAGCTAACATTTAAAGAATTAGACAAATCCAAGGCTGTGAAGCTCACCGCTCTTCATCCCTGTTGGCCATTTGTAGCCTGAGGCTGAATTAGCGTCCGCTGTTATAACCTCTGAAATCCAGCAGTTTAAGGTTCATTAGGCTGGACTCACTCATGCAGACCCCACATTTTGAATAAAAACAATGTGACATAATATTAATTAATATCTCGATTTGCATGGGGGTCTTAAGTCCAGCTGATTATTTTCGACAGCTTTGTCTGAAAATGTCGAACCAAGCTGCAGAATTGGTGTAATATTTTTAAACCTAAACCAAACGGCTTTAATAGGAGCTGTGTCGGCTGGTAGAAGAGGATTATTTTCTGTCATGCTTGGCTCTGCGTCCAGCCTGCAGGCTGCCTTGGAGAGCATGTCTGGGGAAACTAATGTGGGCAGATTGTTGTCCTGTGGGTCTTGATGGGTCCAGATCTACAATAAATCTGTGGGTTTAGTATTATCAGAAGACGGGCAGTGCGAGTGGGCAGACTCGGTCCTCAGGGAGACGCTGGAGGAAAGGCAGGGAAAGTTAGAGCTAAAGATGTGGAGCATGCAGCATAAAGTGCAGTATAATGCAAACAGCTGATGTTTGTTTTGGGTTATCTGTAGAATTCGACAGTTTTCTCAAAAACAGCATTTTCACATTAAAGCAGATATTCATTAACAAACTGAAAAGCTGCGACAAACAAAAGGTTAAATGTCAGAGAAGAAGAGGAGACTCTTCAATAAAATAAAAGAGGTGGAAAAAAAATCTCTTTTAATAGCAGTCTTTCAGCGGCTCAATGAGGCGATGTGTGCGCTTTGGTTTGATGTGTCTGCTAGGCCCCATGTCCATTTATTGAGACTGAGCAGGTCCCTTAAGCGCAGTAATGAACCGTTTTATAATTCATTATCCCTCCACTGATCTCTGCTGCAAAGTCTGCAAACTTCCTAATTAGCTCAGGTCAAACATTTGTGCAGTTTACTTCTAATTATCTTTGCCTATTATAAAACGGGCACCGCCACATTGGCACAGATGAATAAACCGATGTGGGCGCGGTTGTCTCGGAGAAACAGGTCTTATTCTCTCAAAGCATGTTTCTAAAGTCGGGAATAACTGCAGAGCGTAATTTGAGAATATGAGCTCAGTAACATACCTCTCTGCTGAAAAAAATTATACTTCTCACGTGTTTATGTCAATTTCTTGTTAGAGGGCGCCCAAAATTTTAAACCCAAGATCCCAAGGTTTTAAAGACAACCCTACGTAATACTAAGAATTTGCAAATAAAACCTTTGTTTGCACAGAAACAAATATAAAAGGCTTGCATAATGACATGAATTTTAGATTCTAAACCAGAGGATCTCAAGCAGATAAAAAATTATAAAATGTTATTTGCTGTAGCTCAGATGCTGACTTATCATTCTTATCAAGCCGTTTTGAAAGACCTTACTAATTTAGTGTTTACAAATAATTTTTAGTATTTTATCACTCATTCTGTCACAAATTTCTATCTGATATCCAAAATGCTGCCACACAAACTATCGACCAAATGTGGAGGTGCGGGAGCTGAGCGCACTTTTTTGTTTTTACTTCACATAAAGTTTTGAGCATTTGTGGCAGCCGGTTCATATTCAGTCCTCGTCGTAATATTACGAGACGTCGTGCCACATCTAGCTGGTTATTTATTTTTCTGCAGCGATCCTTTGTTCACCGCACAAGCACAAAATCTTAGTGTGAAATTTTGGTCCAGTTTCCAGCGCAAATATCTTAGTGCACTTGAAATAAGACAAAACTAACTTACAACTAACTTTTCAACAAGAATTATGATTGTTATTATTGATATTATTTCACTTCCCATGTTAAACGTGAGCCATGGTAGTTTGAGTTTTCCATTGGAGAAAATAAAAACTTCCGGTTTTCTTTACATTTTTTTTAACTGGGAAAAATTGTACAGAATATAATTTGTTGCCGTAGACAGAAGACTGACTGCTCTCTAAGGAACTGGGGTAGTGACACCTGATGCCTTATTAAAATGAAGAAAAAGTCTTTCCTAGCCTTCACAAACATTTTAGGACTTGGCTGCAGCTACATTGTCATAAAACAGTGACTTATTGTTATTACTGCATATAAATAAAACGCAACGCATCAAATCAAACCAATTTAGGTTTGGTTTGATATGGTTTGCATCAAATCAAATCTAAGGTAAGATGAGATCAGCAGGGAAAAGTCTAAACTCCAAGCCAAATCAAGCTCATAATGCAGCAAACAACAACAACAAAAATGTTGCATTCACCTCCTTAAAGTTGCTGCTTGTTGAAATGTTGCATTTATGTTGCTGCAGTTCTGTCTGCTTTGCGGCTGCCGCCCAGCAAAAAGCTTCAGAATAAAACGGAACAATTTGGGGCACCTCTGGAGGAAGATCATACGCAGCGCGTGAAGAAACTGAGTGCAAGAGATGCAGCAGATAAAGCCAGCAGAGGGCTGAGATGTGCGAAGTTTAAAAGAAAAGAGAAAAAGATGCGTATTTGTCAAGTTATTTATGATTCAGACTTTTAAATTTGACCTGGTTTAAAGTGAATCTTAAAAAATATCAACATTTTAGACATGCAGATTGGTCCATAACAAAATATGTTTGCTAGTTCTTGTTGTTACTTACTTAATAAATATACCCTTAACATTTATGCCACCTATTAAAGTTCTTCCTTCTTAACCCAAATACAATTTAAGGATTGGGCACAGTCAAATAAATAAGTGTAGCTTTTGTCAGCCAGTGAGTACATCTGTATGTGTGTTTCCAGTTGTACAAATGTAGTCTGTTTTCATTTTAACACTTTGCCTCCAGCAGAGGAAGCTTCACTGTCAACCAGCTCACACCATGCTGGAGATCAACTCAGTCCCTCTCAACATCAAACCAGATTTAAATGGAGGGGGGGAAAAAAAAGCAAAAGTAATTTGTGAAAATAGAAAAAAAAAAGTGAGGAAAAGGGATTTAAAGTAAAACCAAAAGGCTGTCTAAAACCCGCGGGCTGCATCTCTTTCATTCTTGACTTTACTGACTCCGTTTCTCCTCTCTCTCTCATCTCTCTCTCTCTCTCTCTCTTTTTGCCCTGCACCCATCCCACCCCTATAGTGTGTGCCCAGTGAAGGGGCACTATCATTTACCCTCACTCTAATTAGAACAGTCAGCACGGCAAACTCTTCTTCACTCACCACCAGGCTCACAAATTACATTTTCTGTGTTTGTTATTTACTGCTCCGGTTTTAATTGGAAAAACTACTTTGAGGTGCACTCAGGAGGTCTCCTGTCTGTTTCTCTCTGAATTATCGCACTTCCTCTGAAGATTTGGTTTTTGTTTGCCCACCATCGGAGTATGAGATTAATGTTTACAAAAACTGAAATTGCTAATAACAAGCACACTATTTGGAAAAAAGTGTTTTCACCAGAAAATATTTGTCAGATAGAAAAAATGGGACATAATGTATAATAAATTATGTTTTGGTATAATTTGCATCTTTAAGATTTTACATAAAAGCTCAACATGCAGAGTCATAACTATATTTTAAATACTTGTAGGTATTTTATTTGGATTTTGAGTGGCAGAACAACATGAATTTGTACAAAACTGATGTGTTTTAACAGTTTTTTATTAATTAAAGTCTGAACAATGTGGTCTGCATTTATATTCAGCTGCCTTAGTGATGCCCCTAAAATATCCAGTTCAACCAATCGCTTTCGAAGGTCACCTTATTACTGAATAGAGTCCGGATGTGTGAATTTAAATCCTAGTGTAAATCCAGCTGTGGAGACTCAGAGGTTTGTTACAGAGCATTATTGGACAAGCAGGAACTTAAGACACACCAGTGTTACTGTTCATGAACTTTTTAAATCTGATCTTTGGATTTAGTGGCGCAGAAGAAAGCAACTGATCTAATGGTACGTTCACACCAACCGCGTTTTGAGCGTCAGGCGCGTTTGGTTTACATTCAAAGTCTATGTGGAGATGCGTTTCACGCGTCTAGCCTCAAAGCATTTGACGCATAGCATCAACCAGGACGACATGATCTCAGGATAAAAAAAAACTATGGAGGATAAACTAATTGTCACTGTTTGCTTTCGTCCTGTAATTTACCACAGATTAAATTATGACTACTGAGGCAGGAACAGATAGGGCCTGACTTGGAAGAGGATCAGCGAGGAAGTAGGAATGTCGAGTAAATTATAACTTTTACTGTTTGAAAATATTTCCCTACATTTGAGCTATCCAAATCCGTCCAGAAAAAATGTTTAATCACTGAATAAACATTAATAGACGTTAAATAAACTCAATTATTTGGATGAAATATGCAGGAGACGTTTGAGTTTCCTCTCAAATCGATTTTGACGAGACTGACGCGCCTCTAGAGCAAAACGTCAAGCGTCGGACTTCAAAGTGCACACATGTCGAACCTGAAGCATCGGACGCAGAATGCATTTGGGGTGAATTAGAGTTAGAATGGCCCAGTCAAAGTCCAGACACACATCCGAACTGAGTCTTCTCTAATTTTTATTTGTAAAAAACTGAAAACAATTATGCATTCTTTTCTTTCTGCTTTCTACCTTTTCTCCAAAAATTCCTGTAAAATACTTTGAAGTTTATTGTTGCATTGTGACAAATTGGGGTAAAAATCAAAAGGTGTAAATACTTTTTTCAAACCATTGAAGTCATATTTTTATTATGGCTGGTTTTAACTTAGAGAAAGTTTTCTGGCGTTAGTAAATTCCCAGTGCAACAAATTCACCTTTCTACACAATATGTTGACAAAAGGATATTTCTAAGACTAAAAATAATTTACGTAGCTGCTTTACAGTTTGACAGTTTTGTGAACTTTAAAGAATAAAAACTGGAATTTGGATTATTCTCTACATTTTGTTTCTCCTCATAACAAAGCCATAAAAAGGACTTTTTTTTCCCTCTGAAGACGGGGAAAAAAGAAATCTGCACGTTCGAATGTGTGAGATGCTGCCAGTTCCTGTTGCTGCCGTTTCCCCTCTGCGGGATGAAAGGCTTTAAGGTTCAGGCTCTTTTAACACTCAGCCATGCTCAAAATCAGGCCTGAAGGAAAGAAGAGGAGACAGGAAGGAAACAGGAGAACAGCAGGAGAATGAACTGTGCTGACAATACGGCAGGGAAGAGAAGAAAGGTGATACATGCAGCAGAAGCAGAGGCGCCGCTGCGTAGTGATTTTTGAACTGTGGAGGAAGTTATTGGTACATGAGGCTGTTGGTTTGTTTTTATTTGGAGTCTGTGAGGTCTTCAGAATAAACAGCAGCATCTGATCTCTGCTGCTCAGAAATACACATCACTGTGGGAAAAAATCTGCAGCTCAGAGGCGCAAACAAAACAGATACGAGAAGTGAAAATAATGCAACAGTCAATCCAGACAAGTAAATGTAGACAAAATCAGAGTAAGGTTAACAGGATTTTTTTTTAAATAGAGCACAGGTGCATTATCTGAGCATATAATGCTTTGAATTTCAGATATAAACCCACTGCTGTGGAGAGCAAAGCTGAATGAGTGCAGCACCGCTTTTCTACTTGGACAGTAGCAGAGCTACCTTCAGATCATTTAGATTATGTAACTAAGAATAAAAATGAAAGGTTTAAAGGATTTTATTTAATTTGAAATTTAAATATGAATATAAAATATACAAAGTGTGAAAAGAACCTTCCATTGTAAGCGCAGAATAGTTTCCCATTCACTAGCAAAGTAAATTGGCCCCAGTCTTTTCAAAAGGAACAAACTTGAATGTGAATAAGATTATTTTCTATCCAATCTTTGCAAGAAAATTGGTTGGAGCAAAGCTTATCCAAGTTAGAGTCAGGACTCTTCTTTGTTGGTCATATGATCAGGTGACCGTTTTCTTTTAAATCCACTTTATTATAAAGTATTAGCTTTAACAGCTGGATTGGATAAATGCAGCTCATAACTTAAACTATTACTTAGATTTGAGAATATTGCATTTAAAACAAATACACTTAGCTTATAATCTTGTAGCACAGACAAATGTACTAAAAGTTGTGTGAACATTGTGGCGATCAGACTATAAGGTCTTGGACTGAAATCTGTAAGTCTTATGATTTTTTAAAAATGATTGTTAGTTGTATTTATTGACACAAGAATGAGAAACAACCACAAATTGACTAAAGAGATTATCATTAGGCTGCTGGTGTTGAATTACCTTCTTGCTGTTCTTTGTTTTATCAGCTAAATAATTGTTTCGTTAAACCCACTGCTTAAGGAACATCATCATCTCAAATCTTGTGGTCTATACCGAAATCCACATTTTTCCAACCAATTGAGTTTGGAAAGACGTGGCATTAATTTACAAAAAGAGAGCAAAATAACTATAATTGCAAAGTGGAATGTTGATTAGTAATTTTAGTTAATTAAATTCAGTCTTTGTCAGTATCACTGTGTTGGTGATCACTTGCAGACAAAAGGCTGAAAAGTTGAACAATTACGCAGAGCTGCGTCAAGTTGCAGAGGTTGAAGACATGAAGTAAAATTAATCGAGCCGTACTCCAGTGACAGTAATCATCCTCCTCTGTAATAAATATGAAGTATGCTGTTGGCGGCTGAAATATAAGATATCAATCTTGTTGTTTACTGTAAAGTTAGTGTTTATCAGTTACCTTCAAATGATTAAATGGATGTGGCACACTTAAATGCCACGCTGCTTCTCAAAATCATTTTGTTTTTGTTGTTTGCTACTCCAGTAAGGTTAAAATCTGTAACCATAACAACACTAAGTACAAACAATGTCAATAACCGTAGCAATCTTACACACATAATGTCAAATGTCAAATTTAGTTACATAGCATTTTAAAAGCTGGTGAAAACTTCACCACAGCGCGTTGCAAAAACGAAAACACAATAGAACAAATCAACAAAATAAAACTAAAACATTGCAACAGAAAAGTTACAGGAATGATGATTTTGGTTGGACATGTTGGTTGGACATCTGCTCAGGGCCCCGAAAAGGTTTGGACCGGCAGACCCAAAAAGGTTTTTCCTCTGTGCTCCGTACTTCAATGAGACTGAAATAAATAATATTTATTTGGGAATTGTACTCAAATAAGACTGAATAATATTACTTAAGTAGAAGTCAAAAGTATGGTGTAATAAAGGTAATATGTTATTTTTTCTCAAAAAATTACTCAAGTAAATGTAACTAGTTACAATCCCTATTATCATACTCTTTACCGCCACCTTCAGGTGACTCTATTCCAACTTATTAAATTATTAAAGGGTCTGTTTTTCCTCTTTTCATGTAAAGTTTTCAATGATTGTATCAGAATGTTCCTGAAACTTAATTTCTCATAATGTGTCAGCACTTCAGTGTAAATGATGATAAATCTTCAAAGTGCTTCAGCTAATAGGTTTGGCTTCAAATACCATCACGGATTTCCCATGAGGCACCACTTGTGGTTTTACTACGGTGCTATTTCTCTGCTCTGTGTGCATAATAAGGCCATGTACTTATTTTTATAGAGTTGGATTAATACAGGGCATAAGGGACAGATTGGTTCAGTCTTAATCTGAGGTACATCACTGTGAAGAATGTACGAACGCCGGCGTTCAGGGGAGGGGAGAGGCCGCGGCGGTGAGAGTTGAGGAATGATCTCACGCAGCGATGCTCCATAAATCCCGCTCATAATTGTTTCCCTACTTGGTGTGCAGTCTCGCTCCATAAAGGTGCAAAGCCAAGGGTGCTTTAAATGTCAAGGGAGCGGCGCGCTGATGAATTACCTTTTAAAGATATCACAGAGAAGCGCATTTCAGGTGAAAGATGAAGCCAAGCCGGCGCTCCTAGGCCTCGTCTGACTGGGCGAGCGTGCCCTCCCACCACCACCACCACCACCACCCAGGGGAAATTTGTCTTTTTATCAACTGTCCAGAGAAGTCGCAGCATATCCTTGCTGAATAAATCAAAGAGAATTAGTTTGCTGTGTTCTCTTATCTCTGATGTGCCAGTTTTTCTGCAGAGATCACCTGCAGATACGCGTTCCCGTGTGCGGATGTGTGTGTTTTGGCAGATTTGCCCCGACGCTGCGGGAGGCGGCTCAAATGTGACTGTTTCAGTTTTGGCTAGCAGCATAAACACACGCGGATCTCCTTCTGGCTCTTATCAGCCGTCAGTCGCAGACTCACACTGAGGAAAATGTAAACGTGTTCGATACCAGCGACACGAAACGAGCGAAAGTTTTAAACATGCATTCTTTAGATTTTACTTCGCTTTCGTGTAATCTTTTAAGATAATGTGTTGACATTTCTCCACGTTTTCAGAATATTATTTTTCTTTGCACTTTGGCCGCTTGTTGACCTTGTTTGACTTTAAGCCATTCACTAATAAATCAAACTTATTTTTATAGCACATTTAAGCAACAAGGCTGTTCAAAATACTTTGCATCAACTTAAAAGCATCATATAGTCACCAATTATGAATTATTTATGGATTAAAATATTGAATATACATCAAATGGTCAATGTTCTAGTTATGATGGGTCAAAGTAACTCAGTGTTTCAGCTGTTTTGCAGTTTTCTGGAAGTCAGGAATAAATCTAAACATAAAAAGGAATTTTTTTGACAAATTACCAGAAATCTTGAAAAGAAACCATTTTGGATCTTTATATAAAGACTTGTGGTAAAGTTGAAAACTTTAAGGTACATATACTAACCTATGACCTATTAAAAGATAAAACCTTTTTAGGTTGTATTTTGGGTTTTAGTTGGAGTTTTTTTTCTTTACTGTTTTTGAAATTAATGATTTCTTTGTCGACTGGTTTGTACAATTGTAGCTTTATTATAGTATTAAATTATTTTTTTCCCTCAACTCTGCAAGGTTAAGCAGGTATAGCTAATTCACTGATGGATATTGCATATTGTTATTGTACACGTGTCAAACCTGAGGCCAGTGGGCCAAATCCGGCCCACCACAGCTTTGTATGTGGTCCTCTAGATTCTAAACACTAAATGTGCTTAAATATTATGTTATCAATCAATCAATGCGATTTTTTAACTGCTTACTGCCAAATTATATCAATCAGTCCCTCCAGGTTCTTGAGAAATATCTTAGAAATTCACGCAAAATCAACAAATACCTGTTGTTTTTCTTTCTTTTTTTTTGTGCTAATAATTGGGAGTTTATTGCAGATTTTTCTCAAAAACTTTATTACTTGTACTAAACAGCTGCCTCAGCTTTAATTGATGTCAGATTATAGTCCATGATCTATACAGCGAGTAATAAAAGTTGCATTCACCGTCATAAATATGCACAAATATCCCAAATATTTCCAGATTAGTACCACAAACATTTAGATTTTTATTGCAAAAAATTGCAAAAAATATCACGAAATCCTAGATGTTCAATAATATTATTTAATTTGAATAATTCACTGATACTTTAGAGATTTGTGAGCAGGTTTTATCAATACATTCTGGGACAACCGGCCCTTTAAGAGCATTGATGATCTTGATTTGGCCCAAACGAAAATGAGTTTGACACCGCCGTTATAGTATATTGTTAGTGGCTATTTATTCAGGGTTAGATAAAGCTGGAAATGTTGATATTTAGAGCCCAGATGTCACAAGTCAGAATATTTTATGCTGCAAATGTTGCTGACACTAAAAGCTTCACTAATGTCTCTCTCTACCGACCAACCGTTTGGTTCTTCACGCCATCTGGACTCTTGGCAAATGTAAACGCTGAGTTACGAGGGGTAAAGCTCTTTGACTTTCTCATTCTGGGAGTTTGCAGTGAATCACTGGCATGAATCCTTTTGACATGAATCATCAAACAGCTACAGAGGCAAACCTTGGAAATACTCAAGGCAAAAAGAAAAGATTTCATGATAAAGCACCGATTGTGTTGTGGTCAATAACTTTTGCAAAACGTATTTGAAAATGTTAGAATTTGATCAATATTTTTTGGATGTTTTATTAGATCTTGTTCAGTTGTTTGTTTTTTATACTTCTGATTTCATGGGTAAGAAATTTCTCTTTTCTTTTCTGCAGAGCAGCCACTCACTCAAGTAGATGTTTTTGTTTCTTTCCGTCAGTCAGCCGTTCCCCCCTCTCTAGATTGGTCTTTAAGTTTCTGCTCACTTGTAGAGCCGTTTCTAACCTCCTCCGCTCCTCCTTTGTGCTCTTGTCTTTAAATTTTGAAGAAAAACACATCTAGGAGCTCCCCTCGGTGATGGTGGCAATTTGGCTTTCACACACTCATGTCCTCCAGATTCTGTTTTGGCTGTGTGTTTGTTGTTGTGTTGTTTGTTTTTGCTCTCTGATAGACAGTAACAATGCCAAGCTTTTTTTTAGACGCTGCAATTTTGTAAATTTTGCACGACGGAACATGGCTTCCTGGTGGCAAAATAAGAAAATAAATTAGTGATTGAGTGATTTTCTGTCTGACTATATTTTTAAAACGTGACCTTTCAGCAGACAAGCAGAACGAGAAAATACTTGTTGCCTATTTGCTACCTTCAACCGATGTCTCGCCAGAAACACAGCAGTAATTGGAAGCATGGGAAAAGTGGATAATGATCGTTTATTTGTGTAAAATTAAAACGCGGCGTTGAGAAAAGCCGGACTTGTCTGTTCTGAGGCTTATCTAGCTTTGGTTGGCTGAGTAATTAAATCAGAGGAGCGAGTGAAGTTCTCCGCAGCTCAGCGCCTCTTCTTGTTTCCTCTTTAATCAGGTGGCTATTAAACCTCTGATTGCACTCCCCGTCTTCTGACTTCAGCTTGGCGATTAAACACAGACTCAAAGCATTTGCAGTGTCTGGATGTGTGTGTGTTTGTGTGTTTCCATGTCGTGTGTTGTTGAAGGAATTTATTAGAATAGAAAAAAAAAATAACCAAGACTACAAGTGGAAGGAAAATAAGGACTGTGCAAAGTAGAAGTCAGAGACTTGAATATTGATGTGGTACTTGTGTTATTCACCACCTGTGGTGTATTATACCACTTACTGTTGAACAGGCGATGAAGGCTTTATTCTGGATACACACACTTTTCCTAATGCCTAAAATCGTATTTTTTTAAACTTAAATGGAATATAGCTTGCAATTCACACAGGAATGATACTTTATAGCTCTTAATGCAAAGTCCATCCCAGACTAAGCCAGTCCCCAGTTCAAGCTTAATCTCATATGGTTGAGATTTTCATACTGATTTATCCAGAGAGAAGAAGCGATGTTGTCTGAGAGCAGAACCTTGGAGACATAGCCAGCAGGCACTTTATGCATAGATTTAAAAGCGCGTGGTGCACCAAGCCAGCTTGTAATTCTCCACAATGTTGAACAAAACTATAGTCAGCTGACAGATTGACTCTAATTCATAAAAACCTTCCTCCCAATACACCAGAATACACACATTTTTAAATTAGCAAACCATATAGAGTTCACTTTTCTCCGCATCATTAAACTTTGTTTTACTCCTGTGGTTTTAAATGAACTACAGCAATGGAATCAGAATAATATTGTCTGTAACGACACTAAAACTCTATCAGTGTCTCAGCGATTTGTTTTCCCACAACATGTTGTTTCACGTTACTCTAATTCTAACAAGGTGGATGGATGGAAAGTTAAAATACTGATAGACACTCAGATTGAAACTGGAGTCAAATATCATTCACTGGAACCCGTTTGGAAAAGCAATTCTTCTTGTTTTGTCCTATTTGCTACTGATGGAAATCAGAAATTTCAAAATTATTGTGAAATAAAGCATCATTTCACAAAATCAACTCGCTCCATCTTCTTTCTGTGTTGCAATAATCAGCCGCACACTGTAAAACGTCTTAACTTGAAAATGAAAGTCCAATAATTTAAATTCTTGTTTCATGCTAAATGAACAAAATGAATTTTATTAAACGTCACAATAAATTCTGTTTGGAACATTTAGTGTGAACGGGACGTTATCTTCAAGCTTTAAAATAAACATTTGTCTTAATAACAGGAGTCAGATTAATGTAACTCACTTCCATCTCAGGATGCAAAAACAAGCCGCTAAGCATTCTGGGAAATAGTTCTCACTCCTGTAATTTATTTTTCTTTCAGTTTTTTCCAGTGCTAACATAAAATCTGTAGTTTATTCAGCTCTTAATAAAAAGTTAACACAACTTACTGCTGTAAGTTTATCTTTCACAAACTTTAAGTTCAAGACCTAAAACTCATTACATTTATTTGACTTAAAGAGTAAAAGACAGTAGACACAACTAAATGTGGCTGAAATGTTTTACAGTGCACATCCATCCGTCAAATTCTTGTTGAAAAAGGAAAAAGTCATTTTTTCATCAAGCTAATAATAATTTGTCCAGCAGTTAAAGCGATTGCGGCTTTGAATATTTGCCAGAAAAGTGCTTTTAAAGACTATACACAACCAGAATATCCAAATATGATTTATCTTTGTTTCACAATTACAATATTTAAAGGTTAAAAATGTTATATTCCCTCTATAAAATGGCCACCATTGCAGGAGCAGTGATTTTATTGGTTTAAACAATTTGTTACCAAACCTGCAGACAAAAGTTGCAGTAGTCTGCATCCGACATTCAGCAGACTTCCTCCGCATGCTGTGAGTGACGTGCAGGATGACCCTCCTTCAAGGTGATCTCCTCTGTGTGCAGAGATCACACAGATTAGACTAATGCGGCGCTCAGACGGCCGCCGCTGGCCCGAGGTTCCTGCATGCATCCATCCTGATGCTCTCAACCCACTTCTGCTGGCAGAGACAAGGTTGTTCACCTCAACCTTTGGCTTATTTACTGAGATAAACCTGGAGTTTTGTTGGCTTTTATTGACCAGTGTCTTTGTAAAATGTTTTAGTATTTTGTTATTTGGGTGTTTTAACTCCATTATAACACAACATTTAAAAAAAGGAGAGAACTAATGTACAAAAATGGGAAGGTGTAAAGATACATTTATTAAGATCAAGATGTCGGAAACAAAGAACTCAGAAAACTAACTTTGCTTGTATTAGTTTGAACAAATGATTAATACCGTTATTGAAAAAGCCAAGTTTTCAGTCAAATTTTAAATAACTTTCACATCAGAAATGTACAAGAAAGTTTGTAAAAGAATGTTATAACCACTTTTATTAAATATATTGTTCTTCATATTTACAATTAAGCAGAAAACAAACTTTTTAATGGAATTTTTAAAATGAATTTACAAGTTTTCTTAATGTTTTTGAATAAAGTGATGAGATAATAATAATAATAATAATAATAATAATAATAATAATAATAATAATAATAATAATAATAGCACATTTTAAACAAATGTCAACTGTGTCATATTGAAACAAATTAATTAAAACATCCTAAATGACACAACAAACACAAAAAATACACCCAGTCAATTAAAATACTTAATGTAAGAGAAAGTAAAATAATAAAAATACAAAATGATTCAAATATTAAACCTTATTATGCAAGTAAGTTTTAATTCAACAACTTGAATGACTTGTCTAATATTTGCTGTTTTCACCAGCCTGCTTTATTCCCAAATAAATTACATTTTTTGCAGACATGCTTCATAGTTTCAGGCTTGCCTTGTAGCGTGTAAACAACTTAAATCTCAAATTACTTTGAAATGTTTTTTAAAGCCTGTGATTCTGTTAATTTGGGGCTTATTATATATTTGTAATCTTCTTTCTTCTTTAGCGCCTGTGATCCTGAATGAGCTCAACTGGACTCAGGCTCTGGAGCGAGTCTTCATCGAAAACCGGCGAGAGGACAGCTCTCTGCGCTGGCAGGTGTTCGGCAGCGCCACGGGCGTGACGCGGTACTACCCAGGTAGGCTTCATCAGGTCAACACTCTGCCCTCTGCTTTATGGCAAGATAAAGTCTAAATGAAGCCATCAGATTCTCCGCTGCAGAACGTCTTATCAGCTTTCTGTGCTGGTAGCTTGATAGAGAGAATGAAATTATGATTACTTTGATCTCATCTGGTGGGAAACGTCCGACAGTGAGAGGATTATTTGAACTTATTTTCTTGCTCTCTGCAGCCACTCCTTGGAGGGCGCCCAACAAGATTGACCTTTACGACGTTCGCAGAAGGCCATGGTAGGAATAAACTCCATATTTAGTAGCTTTTACCTTCCAGATTAGTACAAGAAGGACCTACTGGAGATTTTATACTTGGGGATACAGTATTATATGGATGTCATGCTTTCATAACAGATTTTCATCGCACTCAATAAGAAATTGGCTCATTCAGATTCTCATAAAATGTGAAGGACCTTTAAAGCTTGACTTTAATATAGCTTTGTGCTGCTGTTACTCCTAGATAACTCATAAAGTCTTCGTCTTGAAATTCCCTAAGAAGTCTGAACTTTTTGGAAGGATGTTGAATTTGTCCTGCAGTTTAGAGAAATCATCCCAACAACAACAATACTGAAGACGGTGAACTCTTAAGTACTGTTGCATCATTGTGTTGAGCTAAACACAATTATTCAGCAGCTGCAGATTCAGTGATTTTAAAGTTACAATATCCATTTGAAAGATCTGCTCATGAGATTACTTGATCATTATAATCTAATTATTTAGACGGCAAACACATATGAATGCCAACTCTTACATTTTTTATTTCAGTTTCAAGTTATTAAACTACATAAAATTGCAATTTAGCTAAAAAAAAAATTCTGTTTCCTATAAAAATATACATTTCAAGAAGTAAAATTATCCTGCATGTATAGTTGTTTCAGCCAGCATGGATTAGACAATATTCTCAAATAAATCAAAATATGAGCACCCAGTTCATGCTTTTAAAAATCACTGATGCTTTTTGCTGTAACATCTTCAAAACCCTCATAAAATAATGACTCAAATCCATGAATAAAATCCTTAAATTAATTTGACATTCTTGAATATGTATTTTGACTTCTGAAAAGAACCTGGCCATAAGATTACTTAATCATAATAATCTGCAAAACAGTTTTGAATATGCACTTTTTAAATATGTATACAATGACATTACAAACTGACAAAAAGCAAAAACGGGTATTGATCCACAAAATAATTAACCAAATAGTAGAACAAGTAATAGCAATAAAAGTAAAATAACCAAACAAGCAAACAAACCAGGAAGTATGCATTAAAACAAGCACATTCAAAAGAAGATTGAAACACAGGAGGAGTGAAAGATTTTATAACTATATGTTTTTTAGCCTTATTATTGTTTTGTAATCTTGGATTCATAAATATTGTTTATTATATATATAAAAAAGCATTTTCCTGACCTGTTTTGTAGGTGACGACAAACAGAGACACATAAAGAAAATCTGGTTGGGAAAAAAAAAAAAAAAAAAAAATGAGGCCATTCATCCACTTTACCCTCTTCACCCACCCACCCACGGCTTTCTGTCCACCCTTTACACTTTCAATCTACCTGCAGCTGTCACATCGGTTTTGTGGCAGCCCTGCCTGTTGCCTGGTTACAGGTTGGAGTGGAGTGGACATAATCATGACAGCGGTGTTGATTAGACCTGACCCCATTTTCCATCTCGGTCTCCGGCCGGTTTAAATTGAGTGGCTGTTTGAGGTCAGGCCAGAGAGCTTGCACTGAACAAACACACACAGGAGAAACTTTCAATTATTCTTTTTATTAAGCAAATATTAAATCTGTCCACTAAGCTGAGCTTTGAGGAAGACTGAAAGTGGAAGAAAATTGGTGGTAAGTGAATGTAAAACATTAAGCTTTAAAGGTTTGAGCAAATAGAAAACACTGAAATTAAACGTCTTCTCTTCTAATCGAATCGATTTATTATTTATTGTCATAGATGTCCAACTTTCTACTAAAAGTAATTGCTGGTTTTCTTACAGCACATTCAAGCCATTTCAAACATGAACTCAAAACGTACACTAAATGATCATCTGTAGCATCAATCAATTAGTTAATGAAGTTTATTTAGCACAAGGTGCTTTACATCATAAAAACACAAAAATGAAAAGTCATAAAAACATCATACAGTCACAGTTAAGAAACTGTGTAACATTTTATTTATTTTACATCACATTTGTCATCAGTACACATCAAATATATTGGTCAATATTTCAGTGATTTTTTTATCTTCGTGATTATAGATTATTTCATTAAAAGTAAAGTAAACTGGTTCAACCTTTATTATCTTATTTTGTAAGACATCAGAGTCAAATTCATCTGCAGATGACTTTCATGCAAACAGATTCTTTTATTGTATCGGTTCATGTCAGACTGTGCTTGTAATTAAGTAATAAATAAATAAATCACTTAGCACTGTTTTTACAAGCATGAAACCAACAAGGCTTCCCTTTGACAACTTAATTAAGTTAGCAGCAGACAAAAGTCTCCTTAGTGCTGCACTGTCACTTGAGGCTTCGCCGTGAACATGCAAACTGCTGTAAACAGAAACTGCGGCGCTGAAGGACAAGTTCGAACATTAATGCTGTCTCTCATCTGTCAGCTCAAAACCCGAACTACACCGGAGCTTAATTCCTGTGAGTGTTGTGACCGGAGACAGGAAGAAACAATGGATGGGAAGGATGAGCGGAAGCGGCTTGTGTGATGAGGATAGGCAGAGGAAGAGGGTGATTTTTTTTTTTTCTCTGCAAAGGGACACCTTGTCACCTCCGTGGCCTTCCATGTTTGTCACTGTCATTGTGTTGAGCTTTTCCTCATGTTGGACTCAGAGGTGCTCCTGTAGCCTGTTGCTTAGCAACTTGTGCCAAAGCGTAGCGGAGCGGAGTAGCGCGGCGTGCAGAAGGCGGGGTCATGATGTGTCAGGTCAGGCTTGTGTGATTATAGCCTTACATGCTGCTTTCTTGACTGGCATTCGCTGCGGAGGTCAAACAGTCGCGGGAACATTTGGTTGGGGTCAGGCGAGGTCGTCAAATGTGTCTCTGTGATATCAGAGGAGGCCAGCATCCTTCAGAGTGACAGTGACATGAATAACACTTTCGATGTTTGCATAAAACATAAAACGTGAACGGATCGCATGCATAAAGCATGAAAGTGGTCAGTGAATCAGTTTTACATTCTCACCTGTTGCAAAGATTGTTGCTGTTTTTATCCATCTGTTTTGGTTGAGGTTATTTTGGATTCACTGCATTCAGATTTTTTTCTCTCATCGTGCAGCTCTGGGAAAAATTAAGGGAGCACTTAAAATGATCAGTTTCTCTGATTTTACTTTTTATAGCTATATGTTTGAGTAAAATGAACATTGTTCTACTGACAACATGTCTTTGAAAGCCCAAGCAAAATTTACACATTTAAAATATGAACATCTCATTGTATTAAACAAGACTTAACATTTTGAGGTAGTTAATTTTTTATTTTATTTTGTTTGGCGTGGTTCTTCAGTGTTGCTTTTATTTTATTTCTTGTTTTCAAATTAATTTTAACATTCATAATCCTCCCAGAGTCCCAAGAGTGCTTCAGTTTTTGTTTTTCTTTCCTGTGGTTTTGGGATGATGGTCTGACGTCGCAGACTGGTAGACGTCACCAGGACATTATTCCAGTCCTCAGCGTCGCAGTAAGACAGCAATAATGTTGTTTTTAAGTCTACTTTGGAAAACAGTCTGATGGAGCATTTTAATTTATATTTATTCATATAAAAAACAAATTTGAATTTATTATTTTTTTATTTATTCAAACCAGGGACAAAAAGGACATAGTTCACATTTAAATAAAAAGTGTCCAGACAGTTTTTTAATTTTATTTATTTATTTATTTATTTTATTGGCTGTTAGAGATGGATATTAGTCCGAAAAATGGAAAAGCAAATCACTGACTTGGATGTAACATTGTCACAGAAATAGACAGTAAAATTGAGACGCTTAAGCTTAAAAAGTATGAAATTTTGAAGTAAAACATTTAGGAGCTCTTTTTATATGTATTATTATAACTTTTGATGATGAACAGCGTAGAACGGTACCTCTCTTATATGTGTGAACTCTGACAGATGTGCAGGTTTTACACGTTGGTCGATAAACAAGATAGATGCTGCAAGCAGATTGCAGCAGATCCAATCACATGTTTCTGTAACGTCAGATTGATGCAGACCTGTAGCTACACTCCCTTTGTCACAGCTGCAGTCTGGTTGTAGTCTGGTTGGCATGGAGGAAGTTGTTACTGATTGTTGGATCGTAAATTTGTGGCTTTAACTGGTTCCAGTCGACAGCTTCTTGTCTGACCAGGTGGGCTTTAAAAAATGAAAAATCATCCAGCAGATTTTTCCCCCTTCCGCTCTTCTAGCAGCTCCCTCAAGAAAATTAATGATCCAGTCATTGCACTTAATTGTTACCAATTCCAGTGACATTAAATATTAACATTACTCATTGTTATGTCTGTTCTTTTCACCAAAGGAAGCAAAGCAGAAGGTAAGGTGAGGCAGAGGAAAGAGAAAGGGAAAATAGAAAGAGGAATAACAAGAGAAAAGGCATGGAGTCCTGTTAGCCAAGCGTTGCAAAGATCCCATTACCTCCCAGGTTCACAACAGCATGTAGGCTATATCACATATTGATTTCTTCAAAAAGTCAATCTGACCTCGTCACAAATATTATGACTGCTGGTCAGTCCCTGAAGCTGAGGCTCCCTAAAACACTATTCCCAATATCCCGAGCCCGGAGCCTTGCCTCCTCCTTTCATTCCTTTTTTCACCCCACTTCAGGTGGACGCTGAGTCAGAGGACATCACTGTTGTTGTTGTTGAAGGTGACACAAGGCTTTAAGAGTTTTACCACAAGATTAAAGTACATCAAGGGCTGCAATTGTCTGTGATCAGGTTGCATGAGAAATACCCAAACAGCAGAAAGGCAGAAAGAGAGAAGATTTTGCAAATTCCTTGACACACAAAAATACGGAAATTTAAACGGTGGCAGCAACGCTTCCGGTAATCAATGCGAAGTTGAATAAATAAGCAGCAGACAACATCTTTGTCTCCTGCAGGCTCACTGGGAACTGTCCCCCTATATTTTTTATCTTAATTCAATCTCAATTCGCCTTGCACATCCACAGGAGCACTAAGAGAGCAGCAGTCCATAAAATAATAAGCCCATCAGCACAACACAAACCCACACACTTGCTCTTTCACTGCGTTCTATACAGTGTCCCCATTATTTTGTGCTTACTGTCCTCACATCATTTGTAAATGATGCAGTAATGTCAAAGCATGCTCACCACGTGCATGCCCATGATTACCAGTAAAAATCACCACAATTCATATCAACAGCCAGCTTCACTATAAAACAACCATCCCATGCATCTGTTGCATGTTTCTAAAAATGCTTGAGATTATTCCCTCCGCTTAAATTTAACGCTCAACACTTTGCAGAATGGGTCAGGGTGCATAAACACAATCTCCTGCGAGAGAGTCGGCCCCCCCAGCGCAGTTAATATATTGATTGTACAGCGCTGGGCTGTGATAAAACTATTTCATGAATTCCAATGAGACTCTTTTACCTGACTGTTACAAAAGCAGCGAACTGCAATCACTGCAACGCAGAATATGTTGTTGTGTTCATCGCTTGTATAATGCGTTTCTTTTAGATTTATTTTGGTGGAGGTTCGGGGGGGAGCTGCAAGGGAGAGGGTGGCTGTGAATGTAGCTTTAATCTCGTCTCTCTTGGAGCAATACCTTATTCTGCCTTCAGAGTAAAGAGCACACGTTGGCTGCATGCGTGTACCAGGCCTTATCTAGATCTGAGATGTTGTCACAAACAGATCTGTTATGTTGGGAACCCTTTTATATTACAAAATGTGTGATATATTTTAGAGTTTGTTAGTATTTTATGATTATACAAGCTGATGATGCAGATATGTGAGGAGTTGGGCTTTATATTAGCTTTTTTTCAACATTTTTAATGAAGGATTTCCTTGTCTAAGTACATAATTCAGCTATTATTACCAAAATAATGTAAGCAGTTGGAAAATAATGCAAAAATCTTTCGTATTGACGATTTCTTTGCAAGTGTGGTAGCCCTTGGCTTTTATTGATATCTTGCTGTGTTCATTTTTCCATCATAGGTATGAAAATAAAACAGAAAAATAAAAAATAGTCTTAGGGTTCATTCCATCTAGATAAAAATGTGCTGATCTCTCCACCATATGTACAAGGCTTGGAAAAAGGAGCAGCAATGGAAGAAATTTGTTGGGGAGCCAATACTCCTGGATGACATCACAAGCCAACATTACTTATTTATCAATGTATTTATCTGGCAATGCATTAAATATCTAAAACAATGTAAATGCATTCCAGCATGTTTTAAAATCTGAGATGGATCTACATGCTGTTGCATCTGGATTGTGATTTTACTAGACATAGGCGAGGGCTGGACAATAAATCAATAACAATATACAACATGATATATATGTTTTGATGCTCTCTGCCTTGTTTGTTTTTATGTCTAAATACAGCGTCAGCAAGTTGTCACACCTCTGAAGAGCTCCTAAACTTTAGATCTTCTGCCTCCACTGATTTACTGCCTATGTTTTTAGCATCTGCGGCAGATTTAGCGTTTCTCCTGACTAGAAGAGTTAGGGGTTCTTGTGCGGCTTTGCAGACGGGGCGACGGACTCCTTTACCTAAGATTCTTCTCTCTAACCTTCACTCACATGGACACATATTTTTCTCACATGCATACATATTTCTCTTTTTCATCTGCCTTTTGGTAACTATTAGGAATAAATTAATGACAGGAATACTGCAAAAACTGAATGATGCTGTTAACTACTTATTTATTACAAGCTGGATTCATCAGTTAGCTCACTGAAGATGTGACTTGTGGTTTTCAGTAAGGATTACTCTGAAAAAGAAAAAAAAGGTGTACCAAGACTCAACTTGTAATTAACGTGTTATGTCAACCTAAATCTTGATCCAAGATTTTTTATAATGAACTGTGGCACTGATATAAAGTCTCAGATGGCAGTTGTTTATCTTTTCTAATTGGCGCATCAGAATAAACAGGATCTGACACATCATTATGTGAACTACAGTGGCCATGTCTGAAACAGGATACTGCTCTTGATGGCTCACTGGCAGTGATGAGTTGTTCTTTGTAACCTTTAGTGGATGGTAAAACGCTGAAAGGCCGGGTCCGCCGCCTGCTGGGGACTGAATGGGCGAGCGGGCTCGGTTCAGCACCAGCCAGGCCCATCTGCTTGTCACCTGGCCTTGGCATGCAGGAGACCGGGTAATGACAGGGAAAGAATGGCATCAGTGGGCAGGAGCCGAGAGATAATTACGGACTGGAATCCATGCAGAAACGACACATCTGGATCCGCGAGTCAAAAATGTGGTGAATTATACCCGGATACCAGCCTCGGTTCATGATTTTTATCCGTCAGAAGTGCGATATCGGGTCTGTAGACTGAAAATCCTTGATTCTGTATCCTACTTTCTCTGATCTTGACGTTCTCCCGCTCAGAGGCAGAGAGGAAAAAGAGTCACTTCAGGTGACGAGGAAAAAAAAAAAACTGGGGACGCTGCCGATATGCCAGCCCAATCTGTGTGGAAGATCAGCCATGGCAGCACTATATAGCTTTGACTCATGCGTTACTCTTCCTTACTCCATCACAGCTCACACATTTCTCTTAAACCCTATTACCACTGATCAATGCTGCCTCTTTCACAGCTGCAGAGAAATGATCTGCTTGAAAGTAATATCTCCTCAGCATATTTTAGGTGTGCAGCCTGCACAGTTCTTTAGTCTGAGAATTTTGCATTGGCGGAGATGAAGATGACCTGTAATGACATGGTAATGAAAGCCTGCATTGCCTTATAATTAACATTTAACCCCCTCCAAAATAAGTTGAATTCCCATTAAACGATCATTCTCCTCGATGAGAAGTAGACTGACCAAGGAAGTTAATGAAATCTCGCAGTTGGTCTGCAAGCATCAGCCGTTGCCAAATGACCCTCCTTTAATCTCCAGACGAGGTGACTGTTTGGGAGCCTCGGGGAGTTGAGACGTGTGCCTCATTCTGACCGAGCTTTCCGTCCCGCATCGATGATCGCTTTCACAAATTTGGTCTGCTGAAAAGAAAGCGGCCCCCGCCGTGTGGAGTCTCGGGTCCTTCCTCCGCCCTCTCCCTCACTGCCTTGAATTAAGATTTCAGTAATTAAATTGATAAAAGTCATGCACGCCTATATGCCTCATGGTTCCAGACCTGATTTCTGTCGCCACACAGAAGTGGGAAGCTGTGGAAGTTCTACCTTTGATGTAGCATTCTTTATTATTGAAAATAATTGGATTCTCCCTCCTCCATCTTCCTCCCTCTCTCCATCTCCCTCTTATGTACACACACATATATTTTGCCTATATTCACTACCAGCTGAGCTCAATTATTGACCCCATATGAAGCAGCCCCTGTTTCTCCTGAGATTTCCACTTAAGCTTTTCACCAAAGCGGTTCGAGCAGACCAGGCAATGAGATGTCAACACAGGTCAGGGGTCACTTAGCAGTTTAGAGTGCCGCCTACTGGGGCTCCGTCGCTCAAACCTTCATATCAGCCTGGCCGAGTGAGCGAAAAGAGCCTCTTTGGCCCGCGGGCAGCTGGCTTCCCTCCGCACTCAGCAGAACGGCCGATAATCAGCAGAAAGAGACCCCTGATGATTGCTCTGGCTCTGCCTAAGACGGCTGCTAACTGCTTGCCTGCTCACTTCCTCAGAATGTCAAACTAATACTCACATCTGAGACAACCCTCCCCGCCGCCGTCGAGCTGCAGAAAAGCCCCGGATGTCCATCCATCTTAGCTCTCTTTGTATCGCTGGCAAATGTGAATTTAATTGCCACTGGAAGAGACTGAAGGGATTTCTGATTTCCCTCTGTATGTCATCCCCTATCAACAATGTTCAGATGTTACATGCGGCAGCTAGTTCATTACCGTCTCTGTCCGGTGAGCTTACACACATCGTTGGGAAGGTGCTTCGTATAACAATCTGAAGCAGTAACAGGGCCGCCGCCAGACTCAATAATGTATTTGACACCCAGCTGAAGAGCCGACGAAGGAACAGAACGTCAGATACCTTATTTTACTGAAATTACTCGGGTTAACTTGGGCTTTCCGCCGCTCAGGTCAGCTCCACTTTGGCTGTTCCTTGACAAGTAAATTTTATCTGAGTGGATAGAGAGCATGAGGTTTTAGTCGTTTTCCAGTTACAACTACAAGGTGCAAAGAGGGACTTTAGTCTTGCAGCTTTGTCTATGAAAGTTCTGAATATGTTTAAAGAAGAAAAAATATTTTCAATGGCTAACGCACCAGAGAGTTGGCTTTTGGCATTCCCTTTGAAAGAAATCACTTAATCTCGGGGTGCACCAATAAATTGGCCCTCATTTTCTTAATTTTGGGAGATCAGTGATTGGACGATACTCACATGTAAAGTCGATCTTCTCCAATGATCTCATCTCCCTCGTTGAAAGTCTAAAAATCAACAACTGTCCTGTTTTGCTTTCCTTTGACTGTTAGAACCAACCAAAAGTTCATGCCTGCATGTTTTCAGTTGACAATAGTCACCCTGCTGTTACAAAATCAGCAACTTTTCTGCTATAATCAGCAACATTTCAGTCAAAAACATCTGATATTGGCCAAAATCAGAATCCACAGGTCAGGCTTTTTAAACACCTGATCCGGGAGCAGAGTCAGGTATTATGCTGCATTCACACCAAACGCGTTTTGCGCGTCTGATTTACATTCAAAGTCGCGGCACAACTTGCGTTAAGGCCGGCAACGGAAAACAACGGCCTTTGATGCGCCTCCACATAGATTTTGAATGTAAACCAGACGTGTGAAGCACTAAATGTAGAGCAAAATGTCAAGCGTCTGCATTCAAAGTGCACAAGCGTTGAACCTGAAGTGTCGGACGAGTTTTTGGTGCGCGTAATGCATTTGGTGTGAACGCACCATTAAGAACTTATTCATAATATGTTGCATAATAAGCAACCATAAATTTCCATGTAAGTCCTTTATATCCAGTGTGGTAATATACTTAAGTAAATGTTTTCATGTTATCTATATTATCTTATTATGGCTTCCAGTTGAAACCTACTTCCTCTGTTCTTACTTTTTTCTTCCACAAAGGCAGCGTTCTATGAAGACCATAACTAATAATTGTCCTGTTCTGTCCACGTTCTCCCACCTGAGCAGCGGATCTCTGCAGCTCCCCTGCAGTTATCATGCTTTTCTGATTGGTTTTCTCCTTTACCAGTCAGCTTGGTTGGACAGAAATGTCTTTGCGCAACTTTCCATTTGTGTTTAGCTCTTTCCATGTTCAGATGATGGATTTAATTGAGTCCCAATGGCCACTGTTTGCACTTGATTTTATTTGACTGTTTCAGAGAAAAGGGAGCTTTTAATGTTTTTAGCAGTGAATAATGTTTAAAATCATGTATAATTTTCTTTCCAATCCACAAGTATGTAGAATTATAATGAATTATGGACAATTATGTGAAAAAGTTCAATTACTACAAATAACTTTTCAAGGCAACGTATATAAAAGTTACTCTAACAATCTGCCTTTCTTTTAATTAGCATCAGAAAAAGGAAGTGTTATTCTACCCTTAAGTAAATGTGACTTTGTGCAAAGTTTCCCTGAAATTTCTTCTGTCACTAATGCCAAAATAGAAAACAAATCTGTATAATTAAGCAGCTTTTAAGATTGCTGTTTAGTGTAATGCCATCTAAATATCTAAGACATTGAACACATTCAGCCTTTGTTTAAAGGGATGATTGCCCTTTTAACAGTATAATAACACTGATAATATGGTGTTAAAGATGTGTTTGTTGGGCCCATTACAAGGGCCATCTCCACATTTGTTTGGAGGCTTTTACAGTTCACCGCCAGCTATTGTGCCAGATGTGTTGCTACATGCTGAAACCATCAACTAGTAATTACTCCGGCTTATGCAACAATTATTCAGACCAGGCTCTGGTATTCACTGAAGAGGACTATCTGCATTGAAGTCAGCCAACAGCGGCTGTAGCCAACACTGAAGTATATAACAACTTATTAACTCTTCTAAGCACATAAGCCTTTTCACTATTCTGTAGCTTAAGTGGGCTCAGCTATGGCTGCTCCGTACTATTATGACTGGGCTTATTGTGACTCTGGCCTCTTTCTTCAGTGCAATTTTCAGAGATTATGGGAACGAATTAAAGGCCTTTCTTTGCCTCTTTTGTGCAGGTATATCCAAGGTGCATCGTCTCCAAAGGACATGGTCATCATTGTAGATGTGTAAGTATTTCGCTTTTCTCTCACCTTGTCCCTGGATCCAGCAGAGATTATCGCCTTCAAAGGCCGCCAGTGCCACCTGTTGGTCTGAGGGAAGGCGAAGGTTTAAGACGATGATTGCTTCTTATCCTCTGACCTTTAAGCCTTACATCCTGATTTATTGGTTCAGGTAAATCTCCAAGACGTGGGAGAGAAAAGTGACTTTGGACAACTTAAGAACCAGAGGACTTAAATTTGCAACTTGAATGTGATTTACGATGAGAAATGTAGTTATTAAAGTTTTTTTTTTTTCTCACTCAAACTTTCATATTTCTTTCACGTGTATTTCTTTCTGAATAATTGTTTAGCATTAAATTATATTATGAGCCTTAAAAAATTAGGTGAATATCTAAAAATAGCCTGCTTTGCTGCCATAAAAGAGATTGATTTCTAAATTATAATATTTTGAAAATTTAACACATAAATATTCTATGTAATTTTCCCTCATTTTGTACTTAGAATTTGTCCATTTCGGTTATAGTAGCAGATTTATTTGTTTAGCTCTGGAAAAATGAAAGACACCACAGCACTGAATCCCACTGAAAACCTCCTGGTTCTTCCACTAAATACTGATTTCTGAACTCTTCCTGAGTTAAAACATTAGTTTTATTGTTTCTAAATGAATACAAATGTGTTTTCTTTGCATTATTTGAGGTCTGAAAGCGTTGCATCTTTTTTTATTATTTTGGCCGTTTTTCATTTTCTGCAAATACTAAATTTTTGGTTGGAGTTTCAGAGACATGTTGTCAATAGTTCACAGAATAATAGAACAATGTTCATTTTACTCAAACATATACCTATAAAAAGTAATGATCACTAAAAACTGATCATTTTTAGTGGTCTCTTATTTTTTCCAGAGCTGTGTATATGTATATTACAAAGTATGAGAGAAATAATAGTTATGATCACATATGGACAAATCTACTTCTCATCATCTCACTACTTTTTATCAACTCACTACAGTTTAATTGGGATTATTTTACCAAGACTTTTTTGGTTTATCTTATTTTACATCTTATCCTTTATTTGCATCCTCATCATCAACTCATCAAAGAACAAAAACTGGATCATGGAGGGAATTAGATGCAAATGATAGTAAAGTTCCAACTTATAACTTCTAAAGCAAGAAAACTAATTTTAATATTTCTGAATGTTTCTGAGCATCGTTGTTTCTTTGCTGTCTGCAGGAGCGGCAGTGTCAGCGGACTCACTCTAAAGCTCATGAAAACCTCTGTCATGGAGATGCTTGACACGCTATCGGATGATGACTATGTCAATGTGGCGAAGGTACGTCAAAGCTGTAAAATCATTATTTGCAATTATTATAATGACTCACTAGTGCAAGTGATATTACTGCCAGTATTTGCAGTTTTTATTTGGCGGTTTCTAATTAAGCTGGGAGTCATTAGGCACAGCAGTGGGCTCATTCTGTCCCCAGTTGTTTATTTGCGGTGGAAACCACATCTCTCCTCTATTGCAGAGCATTTGCTCTTCCTACATTTATGTCCATATAGGATTGTTTCCATCTGTGTCTTTCTGCCACTGCTGATCACCAGGTTTTCTATTACTAGAACTAATATGTGTGGGAATATGATTGCTATTCTATTCTGCAGGGCAGATAACACACAAAACTTGCTTTCTGCAGTGCAAACACTCACACACACGCGCACACACACACACACTCCCTCACTTATACACGTCTGCTTGCTCAGTGTGGTGCTTCTGTTTGTCGACTCTCTTCGGTAATCCTTCATAATCCATTGCTTTTAGCCACTGTATGGCCCTAAATCCCATCTCCAAGAGCAAGAAATGAGCATGTTAATCTGGGTGGGAATGCATCTGATTTTCACCACTGTGAAGGAAGTGAGGGTTTACACAAACCTGCTGCGAATTGTTTGCACAACGCAAAACGCATTAATGACATGAGAATTTACCCAAAAATTATCACCAGACGCTGTCTTCTGCATCTCCATTTGGGCTCCTGAACAGGCAGGTTTGGAAAAGTATGGAACATATTTGTATTTCCGAGCTTAATTTTTTCTTTTTTTCTGTGGTTATTATTTTTCTTTCTTTGCATCATCGTTTATTTATTGCCCTCCCTCTTAATCTCTGTCCTCCCTTTCTTATTTTGTCCTTCTTTCCTTCCTCCCCTCCTTCCTTCATTCTGTCTTACTATTTTATACTACTATTACTACCAATATAATATTTGCTATTTTCTAATAATGTAATAGTTAATTTTAGTCATTTGTAGTTTAAAGTCAGCTTTAAAAAGCTGAAGCTAGAAAATTAATAAATGTTTAATTTTTAATGTAAAATCATTTTTCCTTCATCCTATTTACATGAACTCAGCTTTTTTACATTATGCAGACGAACAATGTAATAATATTAACTCTCGGTGCTTTTCATTTCTTTGCCTCTTTAAATATGTGACGACAACGACTCCTATGAGAAATGCCAGCTTTTCTCACACACAGCGTTTCACATCAATCAGTGTTGAAAATGTCAGCGAAATCTGAATCTGACCTTCAAGACGAAACATTTGAAACACGACGTTTCAGACATCGCTGCTAATGTCACAATCATGCATAGACACCGCATGCAGACATGGCCGCAGATGTAAACACACAGACATGGAGGGACGTAAGCGCAATTTTAGGCTAATTTGGTGGATGAGATGAGACAGATGATATTACCTTGGCTGGGTTTCCGTTGGGCGCGCTGCAGCGCCCACCGTTTCAGGTGCACCTGTTCTTTGTGGGGGAAAGTTGTAATTATCTGTGTTTACTGCCAGGCGGAGAGAGGCAGGGCAGCTTGCATCTGCACACACCCACGTCTGCATCTTGCCTCCATGAACTGCACACACCAGACCAATAACAGAGATACTCAGCTGGACACAGTTGTGTTTTGGCAAACCTTGTGGTATTCTTTCCTAGCAATGTTCAGATACGTGTTTTTATTTTTTTGTCCTCTGTCTTCCAGTTTAATGAAAAGGCCGAGGCTGTCGTCCCGTGCTTCAGGACTTTGGTCCAAGCCAACGTCCGCAACAAGAAGATCTTCAAGGAAGCCGTCATGCATATGCAGGCCAAAGGAACCACAGATTACAAATCAGGCTTCACGTTTGCCTTCGAGCAACTTCTCAATGTAAGAGCTAACAAGCTTTTCTTGGAAATGCAGCTTTGTTTTTCTAAGGCTGATGCTTTTGTCTAATCTAATTAATCAAACTATGGTGATACCACAAGTCTGACAGTGAGCAGCCCAGGTTTGCGTTAGACGTTTCCAGAAGGCTGTCATTTCTAACGGCAGGCTTGATTATGGCTGCCATTGCGGTGGAGTGGCAGCCGACACGGAGGCGAGGTTTCTCAGCAGCAGCCCATCCACGTGCTCCCGGCACAGGTGCTGCCTCAGCTCCGTATGCTGCGGCGCGTTTTCTGAGGCTGCCACGCTAATGGGCTCTGATAGGATGATTGATGAGCGTAGCTCAGAGGAGATCAGCCACAGACACTTTATATTCCTCTGTGCATTTTGGGAGGCACAGAGCCAAGAATCCTTGCATTTTGTCAGAGAAAAGAGAAATGAAAAGGAGAAGGGAGGGGGTCTTAATCGCTGTCTCTTGCCGGCTCGCTGAATGATTTGTGGCAGAAGCACAATAAAAATATGTAGTCGCAGAAATATTATTTATCTTTATTAGAATCTTGTCAGATTGGCCTGCATATCAGCCACAGCTGTCGTATCGCAGGGGGAGACGGGGAGCAACAATATTTAATGGTTAATTAATATAATATACTTTAGATTTAATTCTAACTTTGTGCGTGCTGCAAATAAAGAGAGATCTACACACTTGTATAGCAGTGAAGTTGTAAGATTAGGTTGAATGCTCACAGGGTTTTGCAAAATTACACAACTTTTTCAAATTGTATTTGTAATTTGCTATAAATTTTGATGGACCAAAGCAAACTAATTACATTAATGTCCACATAATTGTGAAGTGGAAGAAAATTAATGCCTGGGTTTTAAAATGATCTTTCCATCCATTAGCTATACACACTTATCCACCCTCACCAGTCCATCACAGGGAAAACCAGCATACACACACCCACACCTTGGGCTGGACAATAAATAAATGGCAATATATATCCCAATAGATACATGATCAATATCAGCAGATAATACATCTCATACTTTAGTATGAGATGTATTAGTATCAGTACTGATACTGATTAGTATCAGTAGAGTATTTCTTAAAATCTGGTCCAAGGTTGGTGGCATCAACTCACTCAGTCTTTGGTTACCTAGCAACTCACTTGGCTACTTAGCAACAACCTGCTGAGTAACTGGTGCAGCAGCAGGTTTAGATTTCACCACTGTGCCTCATTACTGCTTGAAAATAAACAACGACATGGAGCTAAAACTGGAAAGGTCATCCTTTCAGATATGGAAAACAAAAACCTAATCAATAACTATCGATACCAACTGATGTAAAACGTTGATATCGTGATGAGTTTTTCAGCCAAGGACAATTTAGAGAGACCAGTTGGCCGTGTTTTTCTAATTATTTATCCATAAAAATTTGAATAGGATAGAGTTTATTTTTACTGAACTTAATTTTGATCAATATTTTGGAGATCCACCTCCATTGTAGGTTAGGCTTCATGTTTAAGAGTGATTGGCAACGGTGTGTTTGAGGAGCAGTGTTAATTTTCCACACACTTAGACTAAAAAGTAAACTTTTTTTTTTTTTCAAAAAGTGACCAGAGCACCTTCTCCTACATGTTTGCTGTATCTGATAGGCAAACTGAAAACGGGACTTCTTTTGGTAACGTTCAGACATGGGTTCCTTTTTCGTTATTTTTAAAATCTTTATCATAAAGATACTTGTGGTCCAGTGACTTTTTCTCAAAGCTTAAGGTCAGTTTGAATGTTTGCATCTGAATTTAGGTTCGAACCTTCCTCTGTTATTCCTAAAATGAACAACTATCTTTTGCAATGTCTGACAATGTTTTGCCCAACTTCACTTTCCCTGCTAGCATCCCCACAGCACAATGCTGCCACCACCATGCTTTATTGTGGAGTCTGAGTGTTCAGGATGACGCTTCGGTGTAGTTATTAGTATTCAAAATGAAGTTATAGTTCACATAAGTAGAATCTATTTATCAGTTAAGGGATTTATGAAGGATATTTATTTGCACTGGGGTTTATAAAGGGGTACCACACTTTCCTAACACTTCACGAATATTGGGCAATTTTCAATATTTTTCAAAGAAACTTCGACAAAACTCAAATAAGAGAAGCTGGTGTTGAAAAGACGGTGCGGTGTAAAGATAGCTATATCATTACTGCTTTATACTTTCTGTAATCTGTCTCTCTGTTTTCCTTCACTGTCTTCCGTTCGCCTGTCACAGGAGAGCAGTGCCCCGAGGGCCAACTGCAATAAGATGATAATGATGTTTACAGATGGCGGTGAAGATCGTGCTCAGGAAATCTTTGAAAAATATAACTGGCCCAACAAAACTGTGAGTATGTCTGTTAGGCTGTTTTCTGTCCATTGATTCCTGTCTCCGTGTTTTTGTCTGTTTATTAAGCAGACAGTTGTGTTAGTCAGACATGCCAAGCATCCCAATCTGTGCACAAACCATCCTCTCCAAGAGTTCTTCCCTTTTCTTTTGATTTACATGATTTATCTCCTTTGTCTTTCCAGTCTTTAGATTTCCCATTCTTTCTTTCTCCTTTGTTGCTTAGCTGGTGTTAACAGCTCTGACCTGGTGATTAATTAGCCGCTATATCATCAGAGCATGTGGTGGTTCAGCCACTGGTTTACTAGTTTTATCGTTTTTGTCTTGCTGTCAACACCAAATTCCTCCATTTTACTAATCTGCCATTTTAAACTTCATTCAGCTTCGTGAATCTATTTATATACAATAACAAAATGCAGGAGAAATCAATTTAAGGTGTCATAAAATGTAAGAAGATTTGATTAAAATTTACTGGGTTGCAGTCCTAATAAATCTAATTCACCTCAGCACATTTGTAATTAATCTATCTGTAATTCTTTCTATTCTATCCTGTATGTTAAAATCCTGATGTGAAACATAATTTTCCTTACAAACCACCTCAGTTCAAATCAGATTTAATTGTGAAATTGTTTGGTTTTATCAAATTAAAATGAATCAACAGTAAAATATTTATATCAGTGGTGATGTTCAGACTTTCTTTAAAGAGTAAAAGGAAGAGTTGCAACAGAAATTGTTGTTTTAAGGAGGTTCAAACAATGTAACATAGTTTATTTTTCTGTGTGTTTTCTTGTCCTGAACCAGGTTCGAGTTTTCACCTTCTCTGTTGGGCAGCATAACTATGATGTCACCCCTTTGCAGTGGATAGCATGTGCTAATAAAGGTAAGTGAAGAGTGAATTTTTGTTTTTATTGTAAATGAAAGAGAAAGAAAGAAAGAAACCAAAAAAGAAGCAAAGAAAGAAAGAAAGCAGCTGTGGCTGTGATCGACTGATTGTTGGTTTTCTATTTAGTATTGAATCCTTAGAAAACCCATGATGGGAGAATCCTCATTTTGAATTGTGTTATGCATATATTAAAAAGTGAAAATAAAATATAGATAAAGCTTTCAAGAGGGAGCAAGAGGAAACAATAGCTTCTGTAGTTTTGCCACTTGGGTTTCCCATATTTTCTTTGTTAAATTAATGAACTGTTGCTTGATTTTATTCTAACAAAACAAGCATTTAGATTTTAGCAAAATGAACAATGATGTCAGCCTTTTTTATATTTCAGTAGTTTTTTATGTAATTAGTTTATTGTATCTAATTGCCTGCCTTATTAATTTTCTAAAGCTACAAAATTGTTTTCAGTCACAATAAATAAGTTTTTTCAATAATATTAGGCTTGAAAATATAGTTCCAGGTTTGTTTTATTTCCTTATTGAGGAACAAACTTCTAACAGAAGAGCACTTCTTTGGTGAAAATGTTCACGATCTCCTTGGATGTTTAGCGTATTTCCAGACAATGAAATACCAAATGACGTGAAACCAGAAAACAGCTTTAAAACGGCGGTATTGACTTGCTCTGGCTATTTTAAACCTATGTAAAAATGACTGCCGGACTTTAGTGGGTGATAAAATCTGTTGTATCAGCCTTGAGCTCTGAAATAACCCAGCAGACTTGCAGGTCTGTGACTAACAGTCTGAGAGTTGACTCAGCTCCGTTTCCTGTTGGCTCTGTTGTCTGATCTCCGCTTTACTCATGTGGGTCTGCGTTAACTTTTTGCTCCTGCTGTGCTTTTTTTCCTGAACACTTATTATTTTTTCACCCATAAACACTTCTCCTTCACGTTTGTCTTGTCTTTTGTGGGTAGGTTCAAATTGACGTTGCAAATTATCTGAAGCTGTTTCTTTAGAAGAGCCTCCTCTGTTGATTAGCTTATTGCCAATGGAGCCAAGTGCCGTGGAAGCATCTCCCCAGCAGTCGTTATTAATTAGCAGCAGAGGCCTGGTAGCAGAGTGATTAGCATACCATCTCCCTGACAGACAGGGGGAAGTCCAGGATTATGCCTCTGAGCCAACATGCTCTCTGCTGTTCACAACTGTAGTGATTACCACAATACTAAAGACAATAGTGTTGCCAAACCAGCCTCAGTGGACAGACGCTGACACCCATGTAGGCGATTGCAGACGCTAGCTTTTGTCTATTTTTTACTCTATAGGTGACCAAATAGGCTTACGATAGATCTATAGGCTATACAAAACAATATAAAAAAAATTTCTGCATTGAGTCATTCTTAGATAATGACATTTTAGTCTGGTCAGTTCTTCATGTTTTGATTTCCTTTCAGATTGAGATGTTTTAGGGGCTCTTGTCACTTTAAATACAAATAAGCTGCTGCTGGCCACGCCTCCTAGTTAATTTACACTCTTTTGTAAAAGTTGTACAGCTTGTAGCAGTGAAACCAGCTGACCAAATGTCTTGCAGCTCAACTTGGGTTGCTAGGTGATGGGCGGGGCTTCTCTGGGGTTGCTAGGTAACGGGCTGGGCTTGGCTGGGGTTGTGGCTACTGATTTGTGACGTTACATTCCAGAGGTTTTTGAAATAGGTGTTTTCATAGACACATGAAACATGAACTTATTGCCAAAAACTGGATGAGTGATTTTTTTTTTCTAAGGGTTTTTTGTGATGTGTAAAGAAGCAGTTGAATCCCAAATATAAATACAGAAATGTGCAAAATGTGAATTTTGTTTTAATGTTGTCTAAAAAAAAATAACTTTTTGTGTGTTTTTTAAGCTCTTATTGAAAGCTTAAAAAAGCTCTCAATAAGCTCTCAACAGAAGCGAATAAACTTACATAGAGAAGGTGATGCCACCTGACTGAGAAAGGTTGTACTTTAGTGTTTCTCCTGACTTATTTTCACTGGCTCTTTTCATTCTTGTTTTCCATCGGTTTTGGAGAAATGTTCAGTTTTCCATGTCCCTGTTCAATATTTTCTCCATTATTATTGATCACTGCCTCTGTCATAATGTGTATAGTGCTGTGATGCTTTTGTGTAGTCTTCTCTTCTGCCCTTCTCCTGACTGATACCTTTTGATCCTTGACAATCTCCAAATTATGGCTTGATCTAAAGGATGCAAATGTCCAAAAGCTTTTACTAGAACAGCCACAATTTTGTTAATTATAACTGAGTAAATATTGAAATGTAGTAAAACTGCTTCAACAAAGTGTTAGTTTCAGCATATGCATGTATTTTGGCAAGCAAGATGTTGCGACATATGTATAGTAGATAGTAGATGCAAGCAACATCTTGCTTGCATGTGGTTGAAATATTAATTTTGTATCTAAAAACACAGATACATCAGAGTGAAAACTCAAAACTTTCATAATCAGTTTGAAAAGGAGTTGGAAAAAGCCAGTGCTTATTAAATCTTGCGCCCAATCCATTGTAATCCATTGTGTATTTCAGTCACAATGCTTTACTGAATTGCTTTAAAGGTTAACCGTATTGATGTATTAAATAATAATGGATTATTAAGGTCTTTTTTAAATCACAGAACTAAATGTATTTTACATCCTTTGAACTTGTAACGACAGAAACTTCATAAATTATGTTATTTTCTGCAAACTCTAACGTTGCTCAAAGAATATAAAGCAACTTTCACATTAAGTTCATCTCTAATTGCGTTGTTATGCACTATGAATAAAATAGATTATTAGCTCTTATTAACAGTGTTGCACTTTGTTACAGTTTTATAATGGATTTAAAAAAGTGAAGATGTAAAGAATGAAGAAGAAATTATTGGTGCCATTATATCTGTTGGAAAGATAGTATTAAGTATAGTATTATAGTTATAATATTATTTATAAAATATATATCATCTTTACATTTATTTGACTCTTAGATACACATAGGGACAGTGAGCAAATACAGAAAAGGTCTGCTGGTTTAAAATCAGTGTCAGCTATTTTATGCAGTCATGCCACATATACAGTAAATCAAATTTTGGACCTCTATATTTAGACTTTATTCATATAGATTTCAATAAATCCTTCCGGGGACAAGGATCAAACTCGCCAGCTCATGGCCACAAGCGCTTCTCTAATCTCTGTGAAATGTGAACTCAACTACGTCCTGCATAATATCCCACAGGCATCTTTTTGTCATCTCTGCGTAACAAGTGCTACTCTTATCTTGGTGAGCCAGGTGCAAAGGGTCTATTGGTGTTTAAGTCTATACAGCTGAAACCAGATATTTAAATGATTTCTTTTAAAAGAAATATAACAATTTTATTTTTTATGTCTGATGTTGTATTAGCCTAAGATTTTCTATTTTATGTCAGTTGTGATTGCTAAAATTATTGACATAAATACACATGTTTACATATATTTTTATTGTATTTGGTAAAAATTGCAATTGAAACATTATGATCCCTTTTGGGATCCTTTAATAAGCTTCTTGCAAAGAAATTTACTAATTGAGGGGAATCAACTGAGTCTTCCTAAGAGACAACTGGGATACAGGCAGGTGTTGCTTTTTGCAATAAAGGCTTCTTCCTTTCTGAGTGGCATTTTCAGCCCATGTTAATGCTTAACTTGTTCCATTGTGGTTAATTGAATTTCCTGCTAGCTTCAGACAGCATTTTCTCAAGGTGTTTTGGTTTATTGTGGGGTTGAAAGACAGGCTGTGCACTGAAGTGCGTCCATCTGTGGGACACAGAAATGAACAGAGTAATAAATAAACATCTCCAGCATATTTTATGTTGGTTTATAATGTTTATTCTCACATGTTATTGCTCTGATAGATTAACATGGCACCTTCAGGAATCCAGAACTTATGGAAAAGGATGAACCAGACCTGTGGTAGTCCATAAATCTCTTCTTGATTTCTTGGTTGATTTATATATTTTTTATTTTTCCATGATGTGACACAAGGAAGCGGAGTGTTTAATAGTTTATCTTTATCTTTGACATTTGGGTCACAATTAATTGTACCTTATTTAAGAGCGTCTTTGTATAGTTTGATCTGTTTTTTTGTAGGAAATGGTCAGTGGTGGTTTATCTCTAGATTTCTAGTGATTGAGGCTGTAAAAGCTGAAGTCTTTCAGTTAGCAGTCGTCTAAACAAAAGGTATTCAGATCTAAATTAATGTTATCTGGTAGACTGGTCACTGGGCCTCCTGTTCATGAACATCGAGTGTAGCCATGACTCTGAAATCACATCTGTTGCTGTGTGAACATAAAAAATCCAAATCATATTTTCCTCTCTACCTTTTTGTGGTGCTTTGCTCTAAAATCACCTGTCTGTCTGAACACCACTTGTCTCGCATACAGACAAGAGCCCTGGCACCAAGCACAACATTGTGCCAGTGTGTGTGCATTTGTGAATTATAAACTCAAAAATGTTTACGGATGTGCATGAGTGCTCTCATTTTTCTAATGAATTGAGACTGAGAAGGGAGATTTCACCACCAAATACTGTGCGGCAGGGAGGGGGGAGGCTGCCTAATGTGTCAAAATAATGAAAGTTGCCTCTGCTTTTTAACATTCTGGAGACGCTGCCTCCATTTCACGGTTCTTTGTATAAACACTCATGGCTTTAATAACTTGTTGAGCAGCCCGGTTATTGACCCAGTCGGTCATTCTCGTCCATTCCTAATCAGCCGCAGTGCCTGGGGCTCAGCATTCTCAATGAGCTTCCACATTTACATCCTGCAGTACATCTTCAAACACAAAGGGTCAGCGGCTACGAGCGCTGTCGTGTCTGTGTGTCCCACCGTCATCTGCTGGGGTTTATGACCATGCATGCGCCTAATAAGTACATGAGGAGATGAGGCTCCGGTCTCCAAAATGGTTCACATTAGGACACACTTTAAAATTTATGCATGAACTGAATATGACACCTGCATACCTAATAAGTTGAATGTATTATTTAATATGTCTAAACTTTACTGTCTGTCTCTTCTTATTTCAGGTTACTACTTTGAAATACCATCAATTGGAGCCATCAGAATCAACACACAGGTAAGACACAGTACATTTATAGACCCAACACAGAGTCAGAATTGAGCATAAATTGGACATTTGGTGCAACAATTACATTATATTTCCTTAACTTCTTCTCAATTATTGAACACAGCATGAAAAAAAATTAAAAGCCTATAAACTCATAATTCCTATCCATTAACAGTGCTGTGAAATCTTGTTGGCTCGTTTTGTTAATTTGTGTAAAGTAGAGTATCGTAGGTGTGTCAATCAATCAAGCAAGCAATCAAGCAATCAATCAATCAGTTCAATCAAATTTTATGTGTATAGCTCATTTCAGCAGCAAGACACTTCAAAGTGCTTTACATCATAACAAGAACAAAAACACAAATTTATGCAACATAGAATCAACAATCAAAACATTACATTAAGTCAAGCGCCGTCATTAAATTTTTAATTGATTACGTTTCAAATACAATTCTAAACAGGTGGGTTTTTAGTCGAGATTTAAAGGAAGTCAGTGTTTCGGCTGTTTTACAGTTTTCTGGAAGTTTGTTCCAGATTTGTGGTGCATAGAAGCTGAATGCTGCTTCTCCTCTTTGGTTCTGGTTCTGGGAATGCAGAGCAGACCAGGATTAGTGATTATTCAGATGACGTGGTTTTATCTCAAAGTTACTTCTGTTAGATGGACTCATGGCAAATGCTCTGCTGTGTTTCTTTTTTGCCAGCGTCTTACACAAAGGACATTTAACATCTTTCAGAGCAGATGACAAAAGTCATATCCTTACATAGCACAGGACTGTCTTAATAATTCAGAATGTCATCAAAAAGTTAATTCATACTAGCAATTCAATTCAGCATTCACAACTCATAAGTTATACAGCTCTATTACCATATAAAGCGATATATTTTAAGTGTTTCTCATTATGGTAAGTGCAACTTATGGGTAATCAAAGCCCCATATTTAGTTTGACAGGGCAGTTTTCCAACAGGCACTGAGTTTCCTAAGCCAAAAAAGACCATTGCTGAAAACCTGAGTGCTGTAACAAACCATAGAAAGTTGAGTGGAAGGAAAGACCGTAAGAAAAATATGCATAAGCATCAGGGATAACCACACCGTTAATATAACTGTGAAGCAAAGCTCACTGAAGAGTTGGGAGGAGATTTCCTTTGAAATGCTGACAGAGCTTCGCAAGTCCCCAAACAGGCATGTTTGTGGAAATCCATCGTCAAACACTTATTATCTGGGTTAAGAAAAAACAGTTATATTGCAAAGCAAAGTATAAAGAAAATATATTTTTTGTTCCAAATGTATTTTTAGTGCACAAAGCAGAACCATAGATTAGAGTTGGTATACTTTGATAAACAGCTGAATTAGCTACAGAAAGACAGATTTACATTTCACTCTTTAACACTTTCCACACTTTGCTTGAGTTTCCTCTTGCATTCAGAACATTTTGCCCCTCAACTAATGTCACATTTGTTCAAGGCAACAACCTTTGAGAGACCCTTGGTATGGCGTAAAAATCGTCTCTCCGTCGATGGTGGAGCTGCGACACCATCACGCTCCTCCTACTTTCTTGTTTTTTATTCCTCACTTCTCACCCACCCTCCAGTCCAGCCAGCCAGCCCAGGAATAGACTGTCAGCTGTTCCATTAACTCTGGCATATTTATATTCTGAGAACTACCACTTACTCTAATAGGTTTTCTGAAGGTTGTTGTAGAAGAAAACAGTGAGACATCACAACATTTAACAGTACTCTGCCCTTCAAAATAACTCATTACACCGTCTCACTTGGACAAGATGGCATCATTCGGGTAACAGATGGACTGCAGGTGGAAAAACTTTACAAGTTCTGTCCTGAGTCACTTTTATAGGACAGCAAGTCTAGTCTTGAAATAGTTGGTGTTGGTGCACACCGATAAGTTTACTTTTAGCAATTATAGCTGCTGGTTCCCAGTTAGGAAGAAAATAGCATTTAATCAACAGATATAGCAGAACTCTGTGTGGCTCTGCTTTCTTTGTGTCATGTGTCTGTTGCTGACTTGTTATGCTTTCCTAGATTGTTCTGGCCAGGCGTAAAATTTCCACTATATCCCGTGAAAAGGTCTGGCTGTCACTGTCCTGATGGAATATCTCCCCGTGGCGCATTAAACTGGACTTTTATTGAGCTAATAATAGAATAGGTTACGGCTGTCAGCACCTCGCGGTTCAGACGATAGAAAACAAAATGGACAAAAGCATTTTACTGAAATGGCTGCTTTTTATGCATATATCTACTTTTATGCATGAAGCATGGGTTGGACATATTTCATATTTAATGTGGAAAGGTTTGTTAAGTCAAATTACACTTCATGGTTTAAGTTTACATACTTCCTCCAAAGTGGGATTGTTATTCAGCATAAAACCTGATGCTTTCCTGATGCTTTGAATGCAGCTACCTGGATTTATCAGATATTTTCTTTAACGCTCACAGGGTCAAAATCTTTCATGGCTGTTAATATATGAATAAATATTACATTATTGTTATTTGTTACCCAGTCATAACTGTGGTTGAATATTTGACCACTCTTCTTGGCGGGGTTGATGTGATGAGTTGGGCACAAATAACATTTTTAAGCATTGCAATATGGCTGAAAAACTTTATCAATAATTATTGATTTTTTTTTTGTTTGTTTGTTTGTTTTAAATATCTGAAATTCTGCCAAACTGGTGGCGTGACTTTTCCTGCTTTACTCAGTTTTCACTCCATTTTTAAGCAGTTATGAGGCAAAACCTTAAACTGCTGCTGCTGGCAGTTACTCAGTGGGCTGTTGCTAGGTAACCAAAGAGTGAGATAGTTGCTAGGTAACCAAAGAGCGAATGAGCTAGTTGGTGCCACCAACCTTGCGTAGCTGGTTGTGAGAGGTTGTGCGGATAAAGTCTTTCCTCTGCCTACATCCCCCAGAATGCTGTGCAGTTTTGGATCAGAGTTCAGAGTCATTGGGTCAATCTTACATAGTATTTCCAATAAAGTATTTCAAATATTGTTTTTTTGGAAATACTATGTATCATTATAAGGTTTTTGCCATTCAGTGTTTTGAAATCCTTTCCATGTAGCTAATTGAAAACATTTCGGCAAAGAAGAGTGTAAAAGACTCATTGCAATTTACTCTGGTTAATAATCGGAAATATTTAAGTGTGTAAGACGAATAAAACGTTTTCACAGTACTGTAAAAACAGTCAAAAGATGAATGAATTCAAAGCCTTTGAAAATATTAACAAAGGGAGTGACTCATGCTTATAATCAGGCACCATAATGTTTCCTAAATTTGCCATCAGGTTATGCACCCAATAATTTTACCACATAATCTTCAACGTCACAAGGGTCAATAATTGTTTACCTAAAATAATATTAGCTCTTTGACATGGGGTCTCCTCAGAAAAGCAGAATAAAACAAATTACCAGGAGTCTTACTTAACCTTTCACCTCCCTTCAGAATTGCTGAAGGATAATCTCACACTGCCATTATTGACAGTAGAGCTTCTGGGAAATGTTTGTACGTCGCACCCCTGACAACCCTAATGTGTTTTTAATAGCTGCTTCATAACGATGAGAAACTGCCTGAAGTGGTTTCGAGACTGGGGGGTGAGGGTGAGGTTCTTTATGGCTCTGTCGGACCGGGATGCTGCTGCCGCTGGTGGTGGCCCGCTGGTTTTATGTGATGACAAAGACAAGGCCGGTCAGGGTCTTGTGGTTTTATGACAGATGAACATATGAGGGCTCTGCCAGCTCTCTACCTTTAAAGCCAATGCATGATGGCCGCCATAAATGTCTGTTTATTTATGTTTACTGTGGATGCTCACAGCATTAAGTGTAAATGTTTCTGCCTGCAGGAATACCTGGATGTCCTGGGACGTCCTATGGTGCTGGCTGGGCCTAAAGGTAAACAGGTGCAGTGGACCAATGTCTACCAGGATGCTCTGGTAAGTACACAAAATGTATATTTAAACAAAAAATATATGTTTTTGCTCATTTGGCTTTCTTTTTCTTATATCTTATTGAACATAATAATTACCATAACAAGGTTTTTTTATTTATAAAATCAAGGTGAAGGCACTTAGTTTTTGTTTACAAGTCTCCAGTTTCTACTGAAGAGAAATTTTGACTATTTGAAATCTAATTGTGGTTATACATTTCTGACCTTTTTTTAAAGGGTTTGGGGCTTGTCATCACAGGAACGATGCCCGTTTTCAACCTCACTGCAGATAGCACAAGCTCTCAGGTAAAAACAACTGACTTTTAAAGTGACTACCAATCCACTCACCCACACACAAATCAGTATGACTCACAAACCAATCTATTAATATTATTATTCTGTTAAAAAGTTTTTCTTGCCCTTTAAGTGGGCGAAGCTTTAAAGTCACGCAAACATACATAATGATTTCAGCTTTTATATTCATTATTTATCTGTGTGTCACCATCATCAATCATCTGTAATGGTGTTCACACAGCGCTGACTTTCTGTGGCAACACCTCCCCCTTGAGGTGACATCCGACATTACAACAAATCGTCTGTGGCATCCACTGACCACAACGATGCAATGCTTTGAAAATATTCCTATCCCTGGAGGTTTTACTCCGTCATGTAGGAAGTAGATTGCAACCACAAACTTTAATGAATTTTATGTGATAGACAAACACAAAGTTTTGTAAAGTTTAAGCAACAGGATGCATGGTTTTGAACATTGTTTACAAACAAATTACATCTAAAAATAAATTTAGAAACACATCCGTAATAAAAGAAACACATCTGTACAGCATGATGCTGCCACCACCATGTTTTTCTATGGTGTGCAGCTTTTGTCGAGGTAGATACTAAATGCTAGCTACATTTCTGTGCCAGTCTTCCAGAGAACACCCTTTATATTTTGCTTGTGGTTTTCTTTTTCTCATTCTTTGTGAAATGCATGACTAATCCTTATCGTGATAAATTTTCCAGCCCAAGCTGCGACGCTTTGCATCTCCTCCTTTTCCGGGAAAAGAGGAGTTCTTAATATTATAATATTAGGATCCTAATAGTTTCTTTTCATCCTACAGAATCAGCTCATCCTTGGGGTTATGGGAGTAGACGTTGCAATTAATGAAATCAAGAAGAAGACTCCAACATATAGAGTGAGCATTATTTGCTGACATTACCATACCCACATATTTTATCTTGAAAGGTTAATAAATCATTTTCTAACTTATTTTGTCTGCAGCTTGGGGCCAATGGCTACACATTTGCTACTGACCCAAACGGTTACGTGCTGCTGCATCCTAACCTAAGACCCAAGGTGGGTCTGTCTCTGTGCATCTAATTAGTTTCCTAATTCTGAATCTAAATATGGACTTTATTTGTTTTAAATTATGTTTATCCTCCCCCACTACCTCCCGCCCCTCTGTGCTGTTCAGATCATTAACTTCAGGGAGCCTGTCACTCTGGACTTTCTGGATGCAGAACTAGAAGACAACAACAAGGAGGAGGTAAAGCGAGTTATCAAAAACAATTTGGTTCTCAGGTGTTTTTAGTAGCGTTAAAAAAGTTTAGCTTTTTAAAAATGTTTCCCCTTTTTTAAGACTTTATGGTTAATGTCCAGGTGTTACTCAATTATGTTTATAATTGAGTCACACTCAATTATAAATTATATTATAAAAAAATCACTTGATAATTATCAAGTGATTTTTTTCAACTTCAAACATTTTTTAATTAAAAAACTGGCAGTCATCTAGCGGCCCTCCTTTGGGTTTAGCAAGTTTTTTGGGGCAAAACACCCAAAACTTTATGATTTTATCAATATGTATCTTGAGTTGACAGAATATGTGCAACTGAGTCAGGTTTATAGGCTGCCTTCATCATCAGCAAGTCCTCTGAACGCATATTTTCTTACTAAGAACAACATTTTTTATGGCCGCTCTAAATTGAGTTTGTTGTCCATGTCCATGTCCAGTTTCATGGACAACAAACTCAATTTAGAGCGGCCATACTTAAGAATTATTGTCCATTTGGGAAACCAATTTATGTCCAAGCTTTAACATCATGGCTGATGTTTTGAAATGCTCTTTCCTCATGTTATCATGTATTTTGTGAAATGCACCAGTCCCTCCTTTAGCAGAACAGCCCACAACATGATGCTGCCACTTCTGTACTACATGGTTAGGATGTGACTGTCAGGCTTTCATTAGGGTGAGATTCTTCAATTTTAGTGTCGTTATACCACAGGACGTGCCTCCAAAGACTAAAATCTTTGCCCATGAGTGTGTCTGTGTTTTATGGTGCACCTGGTTTCTCTGAGGACACATTTCACTGTGGATAATGATACTCTTCCCACCTTCATCCAACATTTTCACAAGTTTTTTTACTTTTGTTTTTGTGGTAAGATGTCTGGACATTCCCATGCTGTTTTTACATGCTAGGATAAACCAGACACATGAAAGTCCACTTGTTATTATTATTCTGGCATTTAGCAAACAGAAATGCTTTTACCATTTTTTTAAAAAAAGCATTATTTCACCTGGAAAATACCATTGAGGTTAAAGAAGCACATCAGCAGCACAACGTCATAAATACGTTAATTAAAATATTCCTCAGCTGAAACATTTATAGGTAATTCCTTCTCAAAATCAGTAAGCACATCATTAAAATCATTTAGAGACAACACCTTTTGGTTCATGCATTTCTGCAACTCCATGCAAAAAGAAGCAGAAAACTCCTTCTTTTAGCGCTGACATAAAACAAAAGAACTTTAGTCTAATTTAATGTTAGACAGCAAGAAAAAAAGGTGACGTCTTTTTATACAGTGTATGTAAATATCCTATTTCAGTTATATTTAATGTTCTTTTGTTTTTCTGTGTATTGTGTGCCTTCTCATTGCATCCTCTGTTTTGCTTTCCTGCAGATCCGCCGACAGATGATTGATGGCAGATCGGGGCAAAGAAAAATCAAGACGCTCATTAAGTCAGTTGATGAGGCAAGTCATCAATATATGTGACTCAATCATGATCCAAAGTAGCACCTTCCTGCATAGTGTTGTAATGAATCTGAATCAGTCAATGTGCTCACTGTCCTTTGTTTCCTTCTAATTATGGGAGGCGAAACGTGCAGATCGGTTAGCAGGGTTAGCTCACTGTAGTTCTTCTGTATTTACCCTCAGAGATACATCAACGAAGCCATGCGAACGTACACATGGACGCCCGTAGAAGGTACAGACTACAGGTAGGTTTGCATCTACGAACGCATTACCTGACATTCAGACCAAAATATTGGAACCTGTAAGTGTTTCTTAAATATCTTCTTTCACTTCAGTTTGCAGTTATGAATAGGAAGTGCAGCTGCTGCATCTCACAAACTGAGTTACTGTCTTAATAGGCTGCAAAAATACCAAAACTAGGTCATTTCAGAGACTAAAAATACCAAATTAAGTCTAAAACGTGTTTAAATATAAGTCAGTTTTTACAATTTAAGTTGCACATAGTTAGACAATTTTAACACAGTCTGGCTTCTGATTCACATCTGCAAATACTTGTCCAGTTCTGTTAATATTTATCTAAGAAATGATATGATTATGCAGTTTTAAAATCTGACTGTTATGGTCTGCAATAGTTAGATATTTTAAAGCCTGTTATGTGATGTACTTCAGATGTTTTTGTACATTTACGCTTTGAAAAGGACAAAATTAAAAAAGGAATGCCATTTGCTGGAATATTTGCTTTAAATTCAATATATTCTCACAAGTTCAATGGATGGATGTGCAGGTGATATCAAAGAAGGGATCCTATGTTAACATGTAACTGGGTCTGTTAAGATGTTATTGATTAAAATAGCTTTTGATTTTAGTACATGTGACCACTTAATGCTGCACAGTCAAAAAATGACTGTTTGCAGTTCTTTATAATCCATACAATGGTTAGAAAATCTGCTGTGCATAATAATTTGAAAAAAAATACTGTTCTCATGGGGAGCTTTGTTCAGTAAAATTTGATTTATACTGTAATAGTTCATGACTTGGAAATTATACTGACCATCATTTGCTTTGATCATTTAAGAAAATCTGAGAAAATATCACTTGCATAATAATTTGGAACATGGTGTATTCCCATCCTTAGACATCACTAATGGGGTTGTTGGAGATCACAGGGGGTCTGCAAGGTTGTCACTGCACAGATGCGCTAAATTAGATTTGCTTTTATATAAAAAAGGAAATCATAGCACATTCAGTGGATTATAAGGTCTGTTTGAAAATGTGGCACATCAAATGCTGCAGCTGCACAAAGAGAAAAAGGCTTTCGTGCTTTTAGGAAATTACAGCAAATCAAAGATGGAGAACATCTAAAGCGCTGCACAACTGAGTGATGTTTTTCAATTAAAACATCCACATACGTCGCAGGAATGTTCCTAAAACATCTTTTCTATGAAATATGGATATGCATGCGAAATAAAATGTCAAAGAGTGTCTTTATGTTAAATAAACAGAAAGCACTGCACATTCTTTGCTGAATTATCAATAAGATTGGCTACCGGGATCACACAAATCCAGTATTAATAAACTCTAAATTATGGTGAATTTACAAACAGTGTGCATCTTATTTAAAAATGCACAGTTACCAGAATATCATAATCCCAGAGGGAAATGCAAACTAAAAGCTGGGAGATCAGAATCAGGAGAAGAGGTTTTTGCGTTTCAGTCTGTGGTTTGAAACTATGAAAGAATCTGATTGTGGCATCCAAACAGTAAACTATTCAAACTTTAGTATAAAGGCATGATCTACAGTAAATATGAGAAACTGTCTTGATGCATTATTTTGTTGTTGTTGCACAGCATTGTTAACGTCATTAATAATTAGAGGTGCACAAATTTATCGGCCAGCCGATTTCCTTTTATTTTAGGAGATTGGTGATCTGCCAATACTTATATGTGAAGCCGATCTTATCTACCTCACCCCAATATCTATATATACATGTATACATATGTATATCAAAAAATAAGCCACTGACCTCTTCTGCTCTGCAGTGACAGAGGTTTCACTGATAGACCGACCCTCCAGCTCATTTCTGCATGTTTTCAGTTGACAATATTCTCCCCACTGTTACCAACTCAGTGACTTTCTTGCTAAATTTAGCAAAATTTCAGACAAAAACAATGATATTGGTCAAAATCAGAATCAGCAGATCAGGCTTTTTAAAGATCAATAATCGACAATCGGGCAGAAAACTGCAATCCCAGTTATCATTATTATTGTTGTTAATATTATTAGAGCTACTATTAGCACATTGTTGAAAGAATTAGGGTTAAGCAACAATCTGAAAGTAGAATGAAAGTGTTTTCATTGGAGCGTTCAATAAACTTCAACAATGTACATTGTTCTTTTATTCTATAAACTACTGACAGCGTGTCTCTGAAACTCCAAGCAAAAATGTAGTATTTATTAGCAGAAACTGAGAAATGGTCAAAATAATGGAGAAGATGCAGTGCACCTCAAATAATGTAAAGAAATCAAGTTCATGTTCATTTAGGAACAACAATAATAATGTTTTAACTCAGGAAGAGTTCAGAAATCAATATTTGATAGGATAACCAGGAGGTTTTCAGTGCAGTGGGCTCTTCATTTTCTCCAGAGCTGTATGTTTATGTCTGCTTACGTTGTTCCTTATCTTCCCCAACTCAGCCTAGGGTTGGTACTCCCCACATATAGTGAGAACCATGTCAAGGCCAACCTAAGTGACCAGATCCTTCAGGTGCAGTGTAAGTACTTTGGGTCAGACCCAGCATCCTTCTCCCCTCAGTCTGTCCTCCTCCTCTTTTCTTTGCTCTCTCTCTTTCTGATGTGACCTTACACTCGAATTCAGTCATTTGTCGCGGGTTTCCAACATCATCATACGGAGAGTCCGAGGGGATTGGTCTGCCCCGGCCCCTCAGCTTCCCTCTCCCCCTTCTCTATGCTCTCTGATAGGCAGGATCATACGGTTCCCGAGTCCCTCGACTCCTCCTCCTCCTCCGCTCCCCCCCGCTCCCTCCTGTCTTCATGCTGTGCTGTAAAATGGTGATGTTTTTTCTTCACACTGGCTGAAGAAAAAAATAACTGAACAGACAGAAAGGTGAAAGCTGTGGTTTTACTGTACTCCTCAGGTGAAAATAATGGTGACCTTTGTGCTATTATTTTTTGTTTTACCAAATGCTCTCGCCTCTTCTCCACCATAGTAATGATTCTGAAGCGTCTGTGTTTTAAATTATTGGATGTTTCTGACCAGAAAGCTGTGAAAAAATGCATGCTTTTCACTCCTTATGATTAGTTTTATGATTTTTCTTTATTTCTGTCATGTGTGGGAATTTATTTCCTCTTCTTTTGGACGGTGTGAGATGATCAGCTTTGGAATCATTCGATTGTTAAACTCCCACATGGCCTGGAATAATGGCTTTTCAACTGTGGGAGTTTGTTTTTTCTGGGTCTGATTTGGGACACATTTTGTGTCTTTCATTCTTTCTTTGTCCAGACCCTGATTCTCCTCTCTTTTCCTGGTGTTTTTAAATTATTATTTTTTTCTCTCTTTTGTTCTGCCATGGTTATTTCTCACAATTTGTGTTAAGTGCATTTCCTTTCCTGGCTTTCTTTGCCCAGGATGTCTTTGTTCTCCTTTGTTTGGTCTTGCAGAAAGAATGTTTGTTCTTCATTTATTTCTCTCTGTTGTCTGGTTTGACTTGAATCGGTTTCTTTTCTTTCAAGAAAACAATATTTTTATTCAAACAGTTATTGAATAAAATATTGTCTGTGATCCCCCCTTCCCCTTCCTACCCGATCCTCTGTTTCTTTTCTTGCTCACTCCTTCTCTGATGGATCCACACAGTCTCATACATCAAGGGCAAGTATACTCCATATCGGTCCACATTCCCTACCTTTACTTCCTAATCCCTACCGCTTCCTCCTCCTTACCTCACCCCTTGTCCTAAACCTCCCTCTCCTCCCTCCTCTCACCTGTCCCAGCCTGCTTGCCTTTGTCCCCGCCAACCATGCCTTCAGCCCTTCCAGCCTTTCTCTCTTCCTTTTCCCCTCCTCTCTTCCTTCGTTAATCCCTTCTCCTCTTGACCCTCTTGCTGCAGCTCAGATCCCACAATGACTCCTCCTGTCCTCAGCCTCACTCTCTTACATATCTGCTGCTCCAGGAACCTTATATATATTTATATATGTATATATAGATATATATATTGGGGGGAAAAGCAAAGCAACAGCACCCACGGATGATAGACGTTTATGTTTTCGGTTTAAATTTGTCTTCTGTCCCCGCTCCCACATCAATCCCTTTTTCTTTTGTAGACAGTTTCAGAGAAGCTGTTCCTTCTCTGCCTCTGTTTCTTTCACCTCACCATAATCTCTCTATTTTCCCCTCTAATTAACTTCAGTCTCTCTCTTTTCATCTTCTTTCTACAGTGTAACTAGTTCATTTTACACTAGCGTTCAGGTATTAGATTTAAATATAATATATTTTTTTAAGTGCCAAATCTGCACAATCACACATTTATTTACTGCTTTGCAAAAATTATGCATACTTCTTGAACTTTTCCACATTTTGTCACATTATAGCTAAAATGTAATGAGTTAGAGCAACATAAAGTGATGCATGTGTGAGTCTTTTAACCTGGAAGGTAAACAGACAAAATTGTAAAACATTGTCATATTTTTCTAAGACAAGAAACTTCAAATTATAAAGTCGTAAAGTTTTATTAGCTGCGCTTCCATTACAAATGTGCACAAATCTTTGTTTTTATTCAGCTAGAGTCGAAACAACATAATTTCTTTAATTCAGTGTTTTTGCTAGATAAGAAATTAAATTAAAACCACACAAGAATTCAGGCAATTACCATTAAAAATTATAGCAGCAACAGATTTTAACAGCTACATCAGACTATATCCGTAATTTAGTCATGGCGCTAACGATCAGAGGAGACGTCGATGTTTTGTTTAGGCGTTGGAGCTACTTATGTGGTGTTTTGGGGAAATTGTTGTCTGTGATTTTACAGAAGAGTTATGGATTCAACATGTTAAAATGACACGTTTTATGAACGGCGCAATGCTGTTTGTCCGAAAAAGACAAACCATCGTCCTTCTACTGCTTCCTGTCGTCTTCCTCTTAGTTTTCACCAGTAGTAACGTCTGGCCGTTGATAACGTAACTCGTATGATGCAAAAAAAGAGTCTTTCTATTGCGGTTTTATGAAGTACTGTTTTACAAAAACTGTGAGTTTTGTGAGTTTTTTAAAACTGGTACGTTTTCATTTAGCAAATTTCTCTTCATAATTTCGATGTGCACAGTTTTATTGTTAATGGAAACGCAGCTATTGACACCGTGGTACAGACGTACTTTTGACCAAATTTGATAGACTTGTAACAGCTTGGCTGCCGTAGTTTGTCTGCCTTTAGCTGGAAACAGTGCAGTGTGCAGACTAACGCCACAGGGCTGAGCTCCATCCTGGCCTCTCAGGTCTCCCCATGCTGTCGGGTTTCTCACCTGACTCCTAAATGTTGTCCCTCTGTACTCCTCGTCTCCATCGGCTTGTTCCCCCTCCCTCCTCACCCCTCAGACCGCCAGGGGCACGGCCCACTGCTTCCTCTGTAAACCTGACCCCGGATGTGCATGGCATTGTGGGCGGAAAACTACCTGGGCACTCCATTTCCTCTAAGCACGCGTTAAATTTCTCTTCTGGTTCTGAGTCGATTAGGAAATACGGGACTCTTCTGAGGGTTCAGTGGCATTTCTTTTTGCTGTTCTGTTCCAGATGGATCAACCCAAGTTGCCCCACATCATGCCTTTCACAATGTGATGCATTTCCCCCGATTAAGTGTCTCTCTGAGTCCTCTCCCCCCGTCGGTCTGAGGGGTGACCACTTCCATTAGGACCTTCACCCACCTCCTCCCCCCCTGCAAATAGTTGGCCATGTTGATGCCTGCCTGATCTAAAAGCACTCATTATGCACAATCTGTCTGAGAACTCGCTTCTTGACACATCACGCCTGATAAAGTCAGTTCTCAGATGTCCGAAAAAAATAAAATAAAATAAATCAGACTGAAATCAAACCTAATCAGAAAGAAAAAAAGGGTCTTTGTTGGCAAAGCAACAAGTCAAACAGAATATGTGAGTGCTTGTGGAAGTGAAAAGTGGTGATGCATCGAGTCAGGTTGTGTTTTAGGCACCATATTGGCTAACGCTGGTGTTCCCATGATACCTCACTGTTGCTATGGTAAAGTCCCTTCTGCGTCCCTGCACCTCTGAAGACAGCTGCTGTTTACCCAGTTTACTCCCCGCTGCTCTGCCCACTGCTCTTCCTGGATAATCTCCCCTTTCTGTTGCAGATTTTGAATCTCTGCTGCCAAACAGTTTTGAGTCTGAAGGACATGTATTCATTGCTCCCAGGTAGCCCTTTGTATGAATGTTTGCTGTCGTTGATGGTCATCAGTTTTTCACCGTGTTTCTGTCACTTTGTGTAGTTTTTATATTTGTTAGTTTGTCTTATTGTTATGTATGTAGTGGAGCCTATAACTTTTGAATTGGATCATAAATTACTGTCACAGCTGTTGTTCCATACTTTTGAAAAATTAACAACGAAAACGTGTTGGATGTTTGCATGGTGCTGTTGTGTGATCCTGCATGTTTGCGTTGCAAAACCACAATCTGAAGCCATTGGGTTGTGATTCTGTTCAGGAAAGTCTATTTTTATGAAGCAAATATCTTTGCTTTTTTCAAAAAGGGGAAAAATGCATGTGTTCTTCTCTGTTTGAAAAAAATCCTTGTACATTTTTTTTGATGAGTTTGGAGTTTTTGGAGTGGGGTCTTTTGGAGAGTTTATGAATCTGGCATATCTGGCCAGAATGATGATGTAAAATAATCTGGTATAAAAATAATTGAAACAGCTTTGAGCAGAGTAGATACGTTGGTTTTAAATGTTTGAATCACTAAAATCCAATCTGTTTAAAGGTAAAATTAAAGTTAAGGAAGTTTGAAATTTCTCTGAGGTTCTTCTTCTACTGTTATTACTGATGTGACCCGGAGAAAACAGCAGTGACCCCTACTGTCGAGAAAGAGAAGTAAAACAACTAGCAACTACATATGTTTTCTGATCTCTTTAATCCAGTGTAGTTTGCCTCACACTGATTGTGTGGATAATCTACTATAATTGAAGAAACATTTAAATTTATATGTGCTGGCCACTGGAAGTAATCCAGCATTATTTCTTATATATTTCTTTACTTTCTGTTTGGTAGACTGAAGCCACAATTAATACATTTTGTTCATCCTTTAGTGCCCAATAGAAACCATTTTTGTCTAACTATATCTTAAATTTCTTTTTAATTATTGAAAAAATAGAGTTAGCTATTTAGCCTAAATTCATGAAAGAAAGAACAAGACATCAGTTACCATGTAGACTTTAAATATTTCACTCTCGCTCCACGTTTCATTCAATGGAGGACAGATCAGTAATTATTTCTGTTCAGTTCAATACAGTAAGTGTCTTATTTCATGTCAATGTTCAATCAACATATATTGATTTAGATTGAATTGTGGTTAAGAGAAGAAACAAATTCATGCTTGCTGTTCATGTACGTGTCATTAACGCTCTTTATCATTTGTTCAAAGAGACTCTTTTATTTTACAGTTTATTTTTTAATAACGTTAATGAAGTTAGATTGTTTACTAGGTAAATTAGCTTCTAATTTATAAGAAAACTAGTCGTTTAAACTGTTTTAAAGCTTTTAGCTGGCCTTTCATCCCGACTGAACCTCTTCCTGTTTCTCCAACCTGAGAAAATAAAACACAAACTTCTTATAACCTCTCCTCCAAAACCCACATTTAAAAAAGGTCCAAACTAAGTTTAGTTATTCTCATGCTTTGCCTCGCTGTCCCGTCCTTTGTGGAAGTATTTTTGTGAACCTGAGCATGCCACTCACTTTAGCAACACTCAACATGAGTGTGGACTCATGCTTCCCCCTCCCTGTTTTGTGTGTCTTTCAATGAGAAACATCTAAGAGAGTCAGTGTTGGTGGCAATCACAACATTGTTGCTTTTTTTGTTGCTTTTTTTTACTTTACCACGTTTGAGCCCTTTGCCTTTTTCTCAGGGAGTACTGCAATGATCTCGAACTTTCCAACAACAACACCGAGTTCCTGCTCAACTTCATTGCCCTGATGGAGAAGGTAACGCCAGACTCCAAGCAATGTAAGTTTTATTTTATATTTATGCAAGTCTGGACTCCACAGTTCAAGCAATTTGGTTGCACAAGCAAATAGGAATAGCAATACATATAACGGCCCAGCTGTAGCTAATGCTAAATTAGTTTCTGTTTTGCTGGGTATTGTCATCATAATGCTTTGGTTTGTCTGTCCAGTGAAGCAGCTGCAGCATAGTCACCATGTTTGTGCTCCAGATTACTACCAAAACAATAACACATTTTATTGCCTGAGGCAGTCAGGTGGCCTTATTTTATAAAAAGGAACATCTCAGAAGTTGAGCTGAGAAACAATCAGTGTCAAGTGTCCAAAATAAGCTCTAAAGATGTCAAAAAATATAACTTGAAAGGGTTTAAATGCTGGGCAATCTGTGATTTGTGTTTGTGACTGCGATCCACTCCTCATATACAGCTCTGTAAAAAACTAAGAGCCCACTGCACTGAACCGCACTGAAAACCTCCTGGTTATTCCTCCAAATATTGATTTCTGAACTCTTCCTGTTAAAACATTAATATTGTTGTTTCTAAATGAATATGAACTTGTTTTTCTTGCATTATTTGAAGTCTGACAGCTCTGCATCTTTTTCATTATTTTGACCATTTCTCATTTTCTGCAAATAAATAGAAAATTTTTGTTTGTAATTTCAGAGACATGTTGTCAGTAGTTCATAGATTGTTCATTTTACTCAAACATATGTCTATAAAAAAGTCTGAGGAACTGAAGTAGTCTTTTAAGTTTTTCCAGAGCTGTATGTTTCATCGAGTAAATTAATTTTACAGATTCAGTTGTTGGACTCTTTGTAATTTTTCCCAGCAGTAAAATGGACACAGTAAACACTTGTAAAGGAGTCGCTTCACACTGATTTTACCTCCACCGTCTTAAATAATAGCGCATTCAGACTGAATACTCTGAAGATACACACATTTAGAAGATCATTTTTCTGACTTCATATTTTTTCTAAATGCAACATAAGCTCTAATTCTTTAGACAAACTTTTTTCAGACATAAACAAGATATAATCAGATGCAGACAGAACATTCTGTTGTGGAGAAGCAGAAACAAAAAATATGTTATTACTACGACTACTACTAATCTGTGTAGCCTGCAATAGTACTTTTCTGTCTAAATGCACATGAAATAACAAAAATATTATGTATTTCTGTTAGGTGTACCAGAACAACCAGTGCAAAAACTGGAGCCTTGCGTAGTGAAGGAAAAAATCTCTAAATTAATCTGATTAAGAAAATAAATGAAGCCCAGATAATCTAAGTGCAACATTCTGCAGCAGTTCCTGTCTGCTCCTTATTTTACACTGATAAAGTATCCTTTCCTTGTGTTTTTTTCCCCTTTTTGAAGAGTTTATTTTGAGTAAATCCCACATCCACTATCCTGCTGCCAGAAATGCTGCAGCGCTTTAAATGTTTTAATCTACAGCTGAAAATAGTCTCTAACAAATGCATTACAGATTCATGTTTGAGTAATGGTTGTGAAATTGTTCAGCGTTGCGCATTTTACAATCAAACCCCGAATGCAGCTCTATTTCTGAAGGCTGTAGTTAACAAATGCTTTGCTGGACTTTTTATTTTTGTTGCACACAAAGTGAAAGTAACTTTATTCTTTTTAAAATACACAGAAATGCATGTAGCTAATGTTGCTTTGACTACAAAAGCAAGACAAGGTAGTAATAAAATTTGTTTCAGTCTCAGTACTACTCCACCATCCTCTGTGTTTTGTTTTTTTTTAAATTTTCATCCAGGTGACAGTTTGCTCCTTCATAATCTGATTCTGGACACCGGCATCATCCGGCAGCTGGTCGATAAAGTGTGGAAGAATAAAGACTTAAACACGTGAGTAGCACCAAGCTGCTTTGAGAAAAGTTTATTCTCAAACATCTCCAGTGGGGAAGTCGTAGATCTGAGTCCTGCCTGTTTGTTTCTCCTCAACCCTGACATTTAGATACGGCTTCCTGGCTGTGTTTGCTGCAACAGATGGAGGCATAACAAGAGTCTTTCCAAACAAGTAAGAGCAGATTTCATCACTGCTGTGTGTCTTGACTGCAGCTGTTTCTTTAGATCTTACATTTCTCACTCGGTTCTATTTTTGGATGATAAGTTAGGATGTTACATAAGGTTGAGGAGGGAGCATGAACAGCAGATATTTGCTACTTTTAAATCTTAGAGCTGCAGAAACCTGGGAGGAAGACCCAGAGCCGTTTAATGCCAGCTATTACCGCCGTAGCCTTGACAACAAGGGTTACATCTTCACAGCACCGTATCGATCAGGTGAATGATCCTCTTTGGTTGGGTAAATAAACCACAGCTTGAATTGCCAACCCCCTTCATGTGTCTTGTTTTTGTGTGTGTGTGTGTGTGTGTGTGTGTGTCTCATGCAGCTGGGGCCGATCTGTTGAACCCAGAAAACGACACAGTGGGAATTTTGGTCAGCATGGCTCTGGATATCACAATAGGAGGGAAGACGGTCAAACCTGCAGGTGAGCAAACAGGAAAACCTCATTACAGATGGTAATGGTTCAGATCAAGATAAAGGCGAAGTATGCAACTTCTCTTCTGTTATTTTATGCATTAAAGATAATTTTTAATGCTTTGATTACTCCATTTTTCTCAGTTCTTGGAGTAAAGTTAGACCTGGAAGCATGGACCGATAAATTCAAGATTCTTGCCAGCAACCATACAGACAGCCGTCAAGGCTCAAATACGGTATCAATTATTATGTTTTAAATGTTAATTTAATAGAAAAATAATTATTTTGATGACTTTCAATTCTTGCACCAAATTGTGTTTTCCTCCATGACAGTGTGGGCCAAACAGAGGTTGTGAGATGGACTGTGAAGCTAACAGTGATGTGAGTTTTTATGCTATCTGTACAAATTTAAATGATGCATTTTAATACTAAATAATCTTCAAACTCCTGTTGCCATGTGTCTTTGTGCAGGATCTCCTGTGCTATTTAATTGATGACGGCGGTTTCCTAATCATGTCAAATCAGAAGGATGACTGGAGCGAGGTTTAATTAAAAATAAGATTTAATTTTCCAACATCGCAGATTTACTCTAATCATCACCAAGTGCTGAGCAGAGCTTTGTATCCTTGCAGGTGGGCAAGTTTCTTGGTGTCGTTGACCCAAACTTGATGTACGCTCTGTACAACAACTCCTTCTACAAGCGCAAGCAGTCGTTTGATTATCAGTCTGTGTGTGAACGAGTACAACACAGTGAAGCCGGAGCAGCGAGGCGAGGAGTGTTTGTGGTAAGGACACGACTCCAAACATACTAGGTACTTTTACAAAATCCAAGTTTGTTTAAGATTCCAGCAAAGTTTAGCAACACTGATAGTTTTGGGGGTTTTTTGCAACATCCCACAAAAAAAAAAAGTAAAAGCCTTCAAGGTTCATTGGAATATTTTCTTACTTTTCCAAAGGTTTAGTAGGATCCAGAGTTATTTTTCTAAGATTACGCAAAGGATTTTTCAAAATGCTGGAGAGCTTTTCAAGAGACGTTCATTTTACTAAAGCTTTGAAAGTTTTTGAGTTATTTTTATGTCATCCAGCAAAAGTATTCAAGATCCTGAGTACATTTTCCAATATCCCAACAAAATTATGAAATTACTTAACAACTCTCCCTCGAAACATTTTTTCTTCTGGCAGTTAACTATTTTTCTGTCTTCATTTTCCTTTGTTAATTCACAGAAAAGTAATTGAGTAGTCTAAAATGGTCAAATTTTTCCTTCATTTTAATTAATGCTACTTTATGTCAAAAAGAAAAATATAAGTAGTAATTTTAGAAAGGTAAACATGTAAGAGGCAGCTGCAAATAAATTATACTGACCCGTTTAGCAGGAAGAAATAGAAATAAGTAAATGTTCTTTGTGTCTGCAGCCTACGATTGCAGACTTTGTTAACCTGGCATGGTGGACGTCAGCTGCTGCGTGGTAAGATCTGAAGCACCTCGCTCCTTGAAGTTTGCACTCTGGGTCAATAAACTGCACAAAATAATGTGCATATTTTTCTATTAGCTCCATCTGGATTCAAAGTTGTTGGTGCTTTCAGAGATTCATTGCATTTTTTTTTACTGCAGTTATTTCTTTGGTCAAATAAATTGTCAAGAGAGGACAAAGGAAATATTTTTAATATGTTTTTTCTACATTGGATATATTTTTGAACATTGAAATACAATATTTAAGAAATGTAGACATAAAAAGCAATACTTAAATGTAATAGCAAGTTCTCACAGGCTTCACTTTAGTGTCCAGAACAGAACCAGCTTTCTTCATCAAATAATAAATGATTATGGAGGCAGAGAAAGCTCTTAAAGGTTGGTAAATGGTTGGGGAAACTTCCTGGTTTAGATGTAAGACCTTTGGCAGCAGCACTTTGGTAATATGGGTGAAAAGAGAAAAAACCTTTTTGCTCACTATAGCCTTCACACTGAAATTAGATTTCCATATTTAAAGGGGTCATAGATCAAGTTTAAGTCATGTTCTTCTGATCCTTCTTGTTTAATGACATCGTGATAAAATCAATTACTTCAACTATTATGGACGATAGTGTCTATTATCAGTAGTTAATATTGGTGTTGTTAACAGAGGTGAGCAGAAAACCCAAAGATTTTACCCAAGTAAGAGTAGAACTACTTCGACATATTTTTACTCAAGTAAAAGTGAAAATATTTACTAAAAAGACAACTCAAGAACTGAGTAACTAATTATAACATTAGTCATTTAATATTTAAAAATTACATCATCAGATTAATCAAAATATAAACTTATGTGGAAATGTTGGTATTTTAAAGATAAAGATTAAAATAATTTATATAAATAACTATAATTACAAATGACAAAGTCATGCAGATTTCTGAATCATTTTCTTTCAGTATAAAACTTATAAAACTTTAACAAAAACTGCATATGGGTGTCTGAGTCAGGTGAATGTTTGGTTAAAACAAACTTGTTCTTAATTCAGTGAAGTTACTGAAAAACCAGAAATTTTACTCAACTAAGAGTAAAAAGTGCAATGTAGTAGAAATACTCTGAAAAGTACATTTTTTACAAAAAGTAAATGTAATAGAGTAAATGTAACTTGTTACTACCCAATTCTGGTTCTTATTAACCGCATTGATTATAGTTTAGTTTAATAACAGTATCTTTTTGGGAGATAAGGAAATCAAAAGTGTCGCTTTTTGCTAACTAAAAACTATTTTAATGAACTGCATGAAAAATGTTTCAGAATATCTTCTTTTCCCTCCAGCTCTACTTGAATTAATGTCTGCCTACAGCTCTCTAAACTGTATTTTATGGGTTTGTTTGACAAAATGGCAAAAACCCTAACTCCGTATATTTTTCCTCTAACCTGTTTCTGGTTTTCCATGTTCTTAATTGCATCTCCTGTCACAACAGGTCTTTGTTCCAACAGCTTTTATACGGTTTGGCTTACCACAGCTGGTTTGTCACAGGTGAGTGTGAGCAAAGTTTTAAATTCGCCATCATTGGACATGTGCAGAACCTCAGGTGACCAACGTGTCTCTGTCCGTTCTGGTGATGTTGCAGATGAGGTGGAAGCAGAAGTAATAGAGTCAAAAGAAAAGAGCTGCGTGATGATCCAAACCCAGTACTACTTCAGTAACCTCAGCAACTCCTACAACATCCTCCAAGACTGCGGAAACTGTTCCAGGTCATGCATGTGTCCTTTCACGCAAATCATGTGAAAAGACAGAGGCACGAGTAGCAAGCGGCCTGAAAAGCGCCGCAGACTGTAAACTTGCGTCGCTTTTAAACGAAATGGTCACATTATTGTCTAAATGAGCCTTGTAAGGCTGTCTCATAAATCTTGCTGATCCATTAGCAAATGAGTGCGAGATGCAAGCAAGCAGAGGGAGGTTGTTGACAAAGCTGTCTTTTCCACTGCAGGCTGATTCATGCCAAAAGGATAAACAACACCAACTTGCTGTTTGTGGTAGCAGAAAAGCTGCCATGCAGCTCCTGCGAGATTGAAGATCTTTCCCAGGACAAGGAGGAGTGTATCCTTTCCGCTTTTACACATCTGCTACAGACACAGTAACAAACCTGCCTCTCCTTCATCGCTGTTGGGTTTTTAATTCATAGAATATTGTAAATGTTCCTTAGTGGAGTAATAAATCAGTCAAGGAGGAAAATCCGTGCGAAGAACTGACGACTGCTCGGTATCGAAAAGGACCTTCCACCTGCTTCGACAGCAACGCAGCTGTAAGAGTTTTAGATGTTATTTATTTCCGCAGCTATTGAGTTGTATTCAGTCAGCTTGTTTTACCGCACCTGTTCAGGGACAACCAAACAAAAACACATTTGGAAATCATAGAAAACTCAATTATTTTCAAGATTGTCACTTTCATAAGATAATGGCACAAGTCATTTTTGCCAAAAGTGATTTTGTCAAAAAAAATAACAATAATAATAATTACCACCAATCTTTATTTCTTTTTTGGCAAAAACCTATTTTAGAAAGGTAATGATATACAGCTTTATATTATTACTTTGTAATAAAAACATACTGATGTAATAATTTGTCAACACACTAGCATAAATTGGCTCAAGACAGCACACAGTCTCCTGCTGTGGAAACGTTTTTATTATCCCAAATGTGTATTAATCCACACCTGAAAATAGTTCCCTAAAATGTGTCATAATGCAAGCGCAAATTCCAGAATATGAGCAATCATTAAAGTAACAACCTTATTTATCATCAGAACCTGTTTTTACAAGTTTCAGACAACCATAAAATCCTGTTATTATAGGCTCAGTTGACAACCTAAATGTAAAAAAATATGTAAGATTAAGTTTTACATAACATGTAATTGAGTATATTTTATTTTATGTTCTGCTGTGTGAATAAAGACCTCCTACTTTTCTGGTTTAATAAGTCAGAGAATGTATAAATACCTTAATATATCTTAATAACCATTAATACACACAGAGAAAAAGCATTGCAGCTAAATATTTCAGCTATACAAGCTGCATTTTTCCTCATATTTAGGATGCGCTCTGGAGAGAAATCTGTGAATATGAGGAATCCACTATATGTGTTAGCAGGGAATAAAAGATCAACATTAAAGATAATAAATAATCCCAATAAATTCAACAAAATGATTCCAAAGCATCTTTTCATTGATTGATCAGTGAAAATATGATACAATCCATATTTCTATTTCTCTCTTTAAAACTGGAAAGATAAAAAAACCTAAATGAGGAAGTTTATAGCATCTCGACGTCCTCTGATAAACAAGACGAGGACGGTAAGAGAAGCAAAAATGAATTTCCACGTCTCATTAAGAGAATTACAGCGAAGAATTTGATCTTGGAGTCGTCAATGTTTATTTGAAGTTTTAGATCTTCACCAATTCTGGTTTTTAGTAACCACATTGATTATAGTTTTGTTTAATATTTGTCAGTCTTTGTGGGGAGATAAGGAAATCAACAATGGCTTGTTTTGCTAACTAAAAGATGCTCACAGGTCACACTCACCACCTGTGAGTCTGACTTTGCAAATGTTGATGTAGATGTAAAATTAGCTGCAACTTTTCTCTGAAGGTTTTGGTGCTCACTCAGCATTTCAGGTATTTATTATTAAAAACCTGACTTAGTTGTTTCTCTGCTTCCCCCTGAATACTTTCCAAAAATGTCAGCTTGAAAGTAATTAACAGAAATGTTGATTAAATAGATTCAGATATAAATCTCAAACCTGCGAGGTTGGAGGTTTGTATCTGAAGGTGATTTCTGCTACAATCAGGAACTATTTTACATTTGCAGTCAGTATTTTGGATTAAAAAGAGATGTGTAAGTCCGATATCTTTTCTGTGGTTTTGCAGGAGAACACGTCAGACTGTGGAAGAGGTCACTCCTTCCGTCCGCCTTTCTACACCCTCCTGCTCATTCAGCTGCTGCTGCTTTATCCGGCTCTCAGCCCCCATCATCACTCTCTGTTACATTAACTTCATTCTCCTCATCCTCGCTCCCTTCCCTCAAAAAAACCCTCCATCCCTCCCGACTCTTCGCCTCCATACCTGCGCCCTGACGTTGTTTTAGTCATAGTTAATTGCGGGACTTCCCGTCGCGGTCAGCTGGAAGCCCCGAGTGCGGCGCCCTCCAGCTCGGACGCTGGACGTTTGTGTCCTCAGCCTGACCGGCCGACACCTCCAAGCCAAGCTGTCGGTGCAGGACCGTCAAAGCACCCCAGAAAAGAGAAAACAACCCCCTTGTTCTCCAAATACCACCTTCATCTAGATAAGAGAGAGATCCTGATACAGACAGGAGACTTGAGGCTGACTGTCCGCCCTCCTCCTCCGACGGCCGGACTTCTTCTTCTCCTTCATCTCAGAGTCTCACCATCTGCCTCTCGTAAGGCTGCGGACCCTCCAGCCAGCTATTCCACCATAGACGATAATAAGAAAAAAGAAGAAAAAAACAAGTATTCAAAATGTCAAGTATTACCTGCTGAAGTGATGAGTATTCCAAACATGCCGTATGCTTAGGATTTAATTTGAAGAGAAAGTTAAGTGTTAACCTAAAATGCGCTATATCTACTTGCCAAAATGAGATATACTTTCACGTGGTCTTATTTTTGTAGCCAATAACACAAAGAGGAAACCAGATTTAGATTTGCAGCAGCTGAATCCTGACTCATTTTGTGCAGCTCTAATTAGGAGATCATTGTTTTTCTTTTATAATAAAAAAAAAAAAAAAGAAACAAAAGAGGTCCACTGGGGAGCATTGTTGTAATTACACGACAGAATACCACGCTTTTCTTGAAGTGTTTATTATAGTTTATCAGTGCTAGTGCTTTCTGGCTTGCAGGCCCCCAGGCTGTAAAAACTGAATCAGCATTCGGTTGCTGCTGGAACATTGTTGATGTCGTGTGGTATTACTCTCTTTTACGATCAATCGAACCATTCTGACCTCGGGAAAAAAAAAAAAAAGAAGAAGAAAAAAAACTCACCTCTTAAAGAAAAAGTACTTCACCAACGCTCCGAATCACAGTTGTCGTGTGTATGTGGTTTACTCGTGTCAAAATCAAAGCCTTTCTTTGGGACGGGCCAATCATGTCTAATTTTACCTTTGACTGACACTGTTTAATCTTTAAAACCATCCGCTGCTGGGGTATAGGGGCTTATTTTTATTTTCCATCTATAGCGCAGGAGGGGCCACTAAATATGGTGATCACATACAGTAATAGTCACAGTTTGTCCTTTAGCCATTGCAATGTATGGATTTTCTTTATAACAATTATTTCTTTTCTTTCAGACTCCCGCGTTTAGGAGCTGTTTCATAGTGCCTTTACGCACTTTGTTTTGGCTGTATAAGAGTGAAGCTACTGTATAGTACCTTTATAAAGCGGCCATGTTTGAGGCTTGGGACGCTGCAGGAGACTGAATCTGTCGGCTGACGCTGTAGAACTAGCTTTACGCTGAGCCGCCGCGCTGACCGGCTCCGCTTAACAGTCCTTCCCCCCCTCCAGAGCCTCCGGTCTGCCATCTCACGGGGATTACTATACAGTTCCTTTACAAAACCATGTATAGAGCTATGATACACTATTGATATACAGCGAGTTAACTGGCCATAGTGTGTTCTTAGGGCCACCTGACTGCTATCGTTCTGCCTGGTTTGTGTGTGTTTGTGGACGTGTGCGTATGTGCGTTTGTTTTAAAAGCCCTCGAAAGGATTTGCGGTTCGGTGAGCGAGAGGCGGAGGGTAATATTTGAGCTAGAACAGCTGTTTCTTACAGTTTCTGTGTGGCAGCAGACAAAATCTAGTGTTGTGGTGGAGAAATAAACTAAAAGATCCACCTACGACTCCGGTCCTGAGTTTACATGAAGTCACAGAGCCTCGTCTGCATTTGGCATCGATGAATTTGAGTCATTCTTATAGGGCTGGACAATAAATCAATGTCAGTATAAGTCGTAATAAACACGTGATCAGTGTCAATAGATAATGCATCTGATGGAATTTCACCAAACTCTGATCCAGAACCGCACAGCATTCTGGGAATTTAAGCAGAGGATCATTTTTAGCTCCTCAACCTCTCGAGGAAAGCTAAGAAAGATTTGTGGCATTTAGTAACTCAGTCACTCTTTGGTTACCTAGCAACAACTTGAGAACTTCTGGTTACCTAGCAACAACCTGTTGAGTAACTTGCACAGCAGCAGTTTAAGGTTTTGCCTCATAAATGCTCAGAACAGGAACCATCACCAGTTTGGTTGTATTTCAGATATTTAAAACAAAAAATCTAATCAAACGTAATTGATATCAATCGATATGAAACTCTTATATCATGATGTGTTTTTTAGCCATATCATTCAGCCCTACATTCTTAGAATAATTACATATCACCTCTGTGATTTTGGATAACAATAATTAAATTTTTTACAAATACACAATCTCAAATGTATTATTTGGCTAAATTTAATAGTTGGATAAACACGTTCTGCACATTTAACAACACAGAAATTGACTTTTCTTCATGCCATTGTTGGTAGGATTCAATCAAGCTGGTTGATTTTCTGATACAAAGTTGGCTTTTAAACATAGTCCGCGGGAACCCCATTCAGAAAGTTTAACTCCAAAACAACTCCAGGTCCAAGTTTTAACTTTCTCACTAGATCTGGATAATATATTAAATCTCATTGAACTATCAACATGGACAAAGATTTTAACAGCAAAAGATGGACTTGCATGTCTATAAGATTTTGGATGCCATGCATTCAATCTCTTCTTCTCAGGAACAAAAGTACCTGTTTGGGTGAACCTTCATTGTCCTTTGTGCTCACTATTGATCTAGATCTTAGTTGCCAAGATGTTAAAGCCCATAAAGCAGATGAAGGACAATTCCTTGTTCTTTCAAGGACGACCCACTAAAGCTTAAGCCTAAGATAAACTTGAAGATGCTACACCAATGTAGCTGCATAGGTCAGCAAGAATCCCTAGCTCCAAAACTGAAACCTTCAATCTTAAAACAACTAGATGTGTTCAGGAATATAGTTTGTGTGGTCAGAGAAGATGAAGACTGAGCAATTTGGCTTCAGTGACAGGAAGTGAAGTAAAGCTATTAAGGAGTCTTGCTGAGGGGTTCAATTGCTGCTAATGGTATTAGTATATTGCAAAAACATCAACTCCTATCAAGTATCTTTGCTCTGGTTTCTAGTCCAAATATCTTGCTGGAAAATCACTTATAAGCTAGTTTTGTCTTCAAGAGTTCTGAGGCATTTGCACTTGAACCAAGTCACAAATACTCTGTAGGATTTGGTGTGTGTATGAAGAGGGACTATCTCACAATTGCTCGACTTCAGTAGAAATCAGCAACCAAGTGTCTGAGAAATTTGAAATAGATGGAAGTTCCAACAAGTTAAAAATCCTAATCAGAACCAAATTTTCAATGGATAAAGCTGGCAAATAATAAGTTTCTGAAATGGCATTGACATCAAAATGTGTGACTCATGCTTAAAACATGGGTCTGTGCCAGGAAACCAACAGTTTATAATGAGGTCTACCAATCCTGCCAAGAGGAAAGGTCAAATATCAGACCAGGAAGGGAAGGAGCCAGAACTAGAAAATATCCAATGTAAACTAAAATGTTTTAAAAAAAAAAAGAAAAATATTTATTAAATTAACAGGATATACACAGATTGTGTGCATGTAAACTTCTGACCAGAAGTGATAGGTGCTGCTCTATTTAAATGTTGATGTCGAGGAGGTGAAGAATGTGTAGTTCTAGTGTTTTCTGTCCGAATGCAAAAGAGTTATCAAAGCCGTTTTAAATGCCTTAGTGTTACTCAGTGAGGAGCTTTGATTCCCCACTTTAACCCCATTTCTCATGGATATCCTAACCGATCCTAAAATACTCCCCCCACAGACTTTTCTTAGTGTTATGCATTAAGGTGCACTGAGCTCTGATTTTTTATTTTTACTTATTTTTCTCTCCTAATGAATTGTTGATCGATGCATGTTTGCATTAAAAATGCTTGAGCGCGGGTGAGAGATTTCCCGTTTTAAAAGCCTCTGACCTTGGATGTTCACACCCACTCAGATCTCACTGTGCAGCTCAGGTGAGAATGAGTCATGCAACAGTTTGAACCGTCACCACACACTCTGTACAGTCGTCGGTACTATTTGATGTGACAAATCATGCTGGCACAGTAACTGCAGCTCAGCTCCTAGTAAACCCGAGACAAAAAAAGAGAGAAAGAGACTGTTAAAGGAGCTAAATTTAAAGCTAAAGAGTATTATCAATTGGACTCTTTTGATGCCTGATGCAGTTTTACTGTCCTGGCATTTGTTTGTCTCTGTCCTGTGCCATTAATTCTGTCTGTAATTCCTTATTTCCACTGTCTGTAAATGAACGCTAAACACGTGCCTGTGGAAATGTACCCCCTGCTACTTCCCCTCTTTTCCAGGATCCGTACACTAAATATGAAAACCTACACTTTGTGCACCTGCACTGAGATGTTGTGCACACACACCTGTAAGCAGACGTGGTAATGACACTTATTTGTGCCCAGTTGGGAGACGCTGAACCGGTGGGCGGACGGAAGACAGGGACGTCAGTCCATAGGTGTTTTTTGCAGGGTTCCTACCGATCTCAAAACTTTTATACTTTTCCTGTTTGTAGTTTTTGCCACATTAAAGAACAAAACCTTTACCTCAAATTACCCCCATCATCATCTGAATTTGGATTCATTGCTACAGTAAAAGGCATTTAAATATTTGTTGGGGAATATGGACTGAGATTATCAGTCTGATGAAATCTATTTAAATTAAGAGTTGTTAGATCAGGTCTAGATCATCCTGTACTAAGTCCAGAGTCTTTAAAGCCGATTCTGATCTATAACGTCTTGATTTATCACAGATGAGTTTCATGACGTCTACAAACCTTTTATCTATGACTAACTGTGCCTTTATATGTAACTCAAAATTAAAAATCATGAGTCAAAGTTAACGAATACGGTAACACTTTATTTAAAGAGGTGTGCATAATACTGTCATAAACATGACATAACATCTGTTATGAACATGAAGGAGTCTTCATGAATGGTTATGACTGTTGTCATGAAGTGTCATTCAGTAAGTAATAAGACTTTAAATGCAGAGTTGGACTTTCAATCCAACTTTTAGTCCAACTTTGCATTAAAAGTGACATTATTTACCAAATGACGCTTAATGACAACAGTAATAACCATTAATAAAGACTCCTTCATGTTCATAACAGATGTTATGTCATGTTTATGACAGGTCAGTCTTATGCACACCCCTATTTATTTGCAGGGAATAACATCTTATTCCCTTCAAATAAAATGTTACCAGAAATACTCATGCTGAGATGTGGCAAAAAAAAAAAGATTTAAGATTTTTTTTTAAAAAGCACTAAATGCATTTTTCTCAGTAAATATGTAATTTTACTGGAACTAGTGATGTTAATTTCTCACCAGATGACAACATGAACCCAAGTGACCCACACATACAAAATGAAATAGCACAGGGAACAAGATTAAAACATGCCTGCTAAAATGTGTTAAAGGGAATTTCATCCCCTCCACCATTTTATCTTTAGATAGACTTTTTTTCCATTCCTCGAGTCAAAGTTTTTCTCAACCCCTCACTATGACGTTACTTCCTCAAAACTTCACTGTTGGTCCAGTGATTTTCCCAGAATTTGATAAACTTTTCCAAAAGCTACGCAGCATAGTTAAGATGCATAGTTTTTCTTTAGCAGTGGAGTCTTGTGCAATGAGTGTAATAGAGACGATAGCTGTCTTTTGCACTCATACCACTCCACCTATTCATTCCAGGTATTTTGGAATTAATAGGTGAATCATCCTTATGTCCTCCTGATTATTATTTTATCTCTCTGCGATAATGATGTGGATTAAGGTGAAATTATTTTCTTTCTACTTTTTGATCGTGGATCCAGCGGTGCACTGGAACATTTAAAGATTTAGAGATGCACATCAGATGTTTCTAGTGCAATAATGGTAATGAAAAGACCTTTTGATGGACCATGAATTAGGCTTAAACCAGAGGATATTCATTGGCACAATCAGAGGGCAGGATTGTTTTCTGAACAGTCATCAACACTTGTTTTCTCTGTCTTTACACATTTTTCACATAATTTCTAAATTAATTTGTGTTTGTTTCTTTGTATGTGTGGATTATTTGGATTCTTACTGACATGTGGTGCAAACTTTATGTCAATAGCAGCTTCAGAAATACAGCTCTGAAAAAATTCACTGAACCCATTAGAAACCTCCTGGTGTTGATTTCTGAACTCTTCCTGAGTTAAAACATTATTATTGTTGTTTCCAAATGAACATGAACTTGTTTTCTTTGCATTAGTTGAAGTCTGAAAGCTCTGCATCTTTTTCCTTATTTTGACCATTTCTCATTTTCTAAAAATAAACATTAAATATTGCAATATCAGACACATGTTAGTTCATAGAATAAAAGAACAATGTTCATTTTATTCAAACATATATATATATAAAGTAAAATCAGAGAAAAACTGATCATTTTCAGTGATCTCTTAATTTTTTTCCACAGCTTTATATTCACTTAGAAACTAGTTGAGATGTTTAGTAGCTTCACAGGAATCCAGAACTTTAAATTATGGAATAATTACTTCAATTCCTTATCATAGATTGGGGAAATTCTCAAATCAAGTTACAATATTTTTTTTATAATGTCTTTTTTTTTTTTTCAAGATTGCGTAGGAGTCCTGTTTCTGTGTGTGGGTGTGACATCAGGAGTGAGCTCAGGGAGTGGGTCTCCACAGAGCAGCACGGGCCTGTCAAACTGAGAGTCACGAACGAATCCTGCAGCTTCATCTGTGCGTGAATCCCGACTGGAAACACGCAACTGAGTTCTCTGGTTTGACAGATTTCCTTTTGCCAAAAACAGAAAAATAACACAAAAAAAAACAACAACAAAAAAGCAAAGAAAAAATATATCAAATTGGACCAGCTTGGGGATGAGAGGGAGGGATCAGCTTTAAGACATCAAGCAATGTTTTCATAAAGAGCGTTCCCCCCCGCGACCCTTGCTGCCTCTGTGTTGGTGCGTCTCTGTGGGAAAGACGTGCGTATGTGATTCTGTAGTCTGTAGTCTGGTGCTATGTGACCATGTTTGACAAAGAGTGTGAAAAAACAGCAACATTTAGAGAAAAAAAAAAGAATTAAAGCAGTCAAAGTTAAAGTAACGTTTAAACAATTCTATATAGGAAAACAGCACTGTTGATAAGTTTGAGATCTGACGTCGAAATGGTTTTCTTCTCTTTTTTTTTGGTTCTGTTTTTGTTTTACTTATTGTACGTGTGTGTGAGCGTGAATGTTGTTGCGTGTGGAAGATTTAGCTCCTTCTCTTTTGGGCACTGGTCCATGTCGCTCCATTCTTTTGTACAGATGAAGCTTAAAAGAAAAAAAAAAACAATAAAACAAAAAGAAGAAGAGGGCAAAATTTGTAAAATATTGTGTCTGTGACTCCTTGTAAAATATTTTCAAATTGTTTATTACAGAGAATCAGTTATTAAATAATGTTCATATTTTTCACTTCATCTAACTGTGTGGTGTGTTTATTTGTCTGCAGGCAAAAAATTCGGGACAAAAATATTCAGTACCTGTAAATAGCTTTATGGACACAGATGCATCAGACAATTAGAGAGAGCGTTGTTGATGACCTAATCATTTTATCCAGGTGATTTCAAGAAACTTTTAAATTACATGTTTGCTGTCAAATCAACTACAGCGATAACATGGCCATTAAGTATTAAGTATTGGTACTTTTGGCAATGTGGGCAGGCGTCAAATCCTGCAGGAAATTAAAATCAGCATGAATGTTGTGCTCTGAAATGTCCAGGTATTTTCCTTACAGTGGACCAAAACCAGCAGAGGGCTTCCTAAATTATCACAGAGGATCTCCAGAAACTTGGATTATGTGCCTCTTTCGGCACAAACTCTGGGACTTCAGTTTCCAAATTAAATACAAAATGTACTTAAATCTAAAAATACGAGTTTGGGTCATAAAGCACCAGTCCTTTGTCTCCATATATCTGGTAAGATATTCTTTACATTGCCTTGGTTTCAGGTGTGATGCAAAGTGTAATAGCAAGAGCCCATATAAGTAAATAAAACGTAATTTGAGGATGGAAACAAACTGGGGTCAAATTTAGTTACAAACTGGTTCAGGTGTTCAAGCTTTCCTACAGTTACTGATACAGTCCACAAGAGGGCAGTAATGGTCGACAACATTATGGGAAAAAAAGCTAAAGCAGTTCATACAAGTAATTAATGGGCACTGATTTGGTCAGACTATTAACAGCAAAAGTAGAGATATCACACTTCTGACATTTTTCTTGGTGGTCACAGAAGCCGCTGACTTTCTAAATATATTCAACATCAAAACCTTCCAGTGATTTGATTTGCAATCGTAGTCTTGTAGTGCATGAGGAATGTCTTGTGAGCGATTTGTTTGTTTGGCTCCTTTGAGTCCTTTGTGTGTTAGTTGGGAATTTCTTTGCTTGAAATTGAGCGAAGAGCCTCACAGAGTCTCCAGGAAGTTGGTAAGCGCTTTGTGCCAGGTCTCTGGGTCGTCAAGGTAACACGGGTGTCCCGCTCCCTTCATTACCACCACCCTGTGATTCGTCAGATTGCTCAGGTTGCGGAGCGACGCCTCTCCAAGCTGAGTGTCCTGGTCGCCGTAAACGATCAGCGTCGGGACCTAAACACAAACACAGTTAATTTTTTAGATTTGAAAAATCCATATTTTCTGCACATTCTCACAGAAATACCTTGACGCTCCGGTACTGTTCTGCTGTGAATCTTTCAGTGCAGATTGGCGCTATGGGAACATAGCCTCGTATTAGAGGCTGATGCTCCAGGAGGAAAGGGAGGGAGTACATCCCACTGAGTGACGGGCTAATCACTACGACAGGGCTCAAACTCAGCTGTTGACACACTTCCTTCAGGAACGCTGCGGGGGCCGGTTCTCCCACCAACGCCGGCGCTTTGGCCGATTTGGACCGACCAAGTTCTGAGGACAGGAAAGTGGACAGTAGACTTAGAAATGAGTCATAAAAGAGATCGGAAATAGTTTTCTAGCCCAACAAAATAGAAAACATTCAACCAGAAAAGCAAGCAAAATGCAAACCTTTTTTTTTTTTTTTTTTTGCAAAGGCAAATATCTGAGACCCTTATTTGGACTGACAATAATCTGGTCTTTTCTACTTTGTTTCATGTTAAATTTATTGCTGCACAGATAAAATTATTTTTGTTTTAAATTAGAAAAAAGCTGAGGTGCCACTGAGGTGCCAGTGTCGTCCCAGTGCAAAACGTTTGTACACCACTGGTGTAAACGGGTTGATAGCCCTTTACTTTTCTGAGTTTTGTTGTTTCTAATTCTAAATAAAGATATATGTTAAGTGAAATCAACTTTTTTGAGCTTTTCATCATGTTATGTTATTCCCTCATCAAAAACATGCCTGGATTGTTGCTTTGATTCTTTCATGAATGTTAGAGGAATCCTTTAATCTCCATTCAGATCTGCAAAACGCCTGGGTGGGCGTAGCCCCGCCTCCGAGATGCAGCTCCTCCTCAGAGCTGTAGTTTCCAAACTTCTGCCTCAAAGAGCAACCCACCCGTGTAACTCCCCCACTCAGCTCCTTCAGACTAGCCAGCACCAATTAGCAAACACTTGGTGGAGCTGCACGTTAACTGAGCTCATTATATGCGCTGTTTCTCAGTGCAATGTTGATAAAAATGTTGCTAAAGGCTTAATAGTGGAGCAGTGTTGTGTTGACTTCCTGAATGTGGCATTTCAAAGACAGCTTTTAAAGCGACAGAGGTCCAATTTCAAGACGTTAAATTACAAACCGAAATTGATTTTAAGTCACATTTGTTATATATGGCATTTTTATAAAATCCGAAGATAACAACTATTTGATTATGTGATAAAATGGCACTAAGTAGCAAGAAAATACATAATGCTGCCCCTTTAACTTTTATTGTCTTATATTCGGTGTTGTATTTGTATATGTCCGCATGACAATAGTTTTAGCATTTACTTTTGTGAAGCACTTTCAATGGCCATGACCGAAGTTCTTCGACTGACTGATCTGAAGTTTGTTCACACTGGACGCACCTGGCAGGTCGAGGGCGACCGCTCGGCAGCCAGCTTCGGCCAGCGTCTCCAGAGTGCCGATGTTGAGCCAGTTCTCCGATGAGAAACGAATACCATGAAGGAGAAGAACCAACATCTTTGCTTCTCCGGCGGCCGGTTCGCATTGTCTGTAGAAAAGTGGAGCTTTGCAGCTCTCCACCTCCACACTGCCCTCGCTCGTCTTTACCTCCGACATCCTGGAGAGAAACAAACAAATCAAACCGAATTAAACATGAAACCCCAGGACTTTGAGTTGCACAGTCTGAACACTGAAACCTCTGAAAGAGAGGAGTGTTTCTGCTGGAACATGCCTGAATGAATGGTTGAAATATCAGCTCATCATGTCCTGCAACAACCAGAACTAATTTAAATCTATGGGGAAACTTTCCAACATGCAGAACTGGAAGCCTAGAGGACAGCTTCAATATAAAAACCCTTATCTGTCCCCAGAAGGACTTATTTCTGGTATTGCTAGTTTCTAAAACAAAACTCAATAGATAAACACAATTAAAAAAAAAACATCTTAAAACTGACAAAAAACTATCCAAACCTGCATCGCCTTAAAAATGTAATTGCAGCATCAACCTTTTATTCTAGTTTATAATTTTTACACTTGCATACATTTACTTTTATTTAACATCGCTGTGGAGGAATTTTGTCTCACTCGTCTCTGCAGAATGGTTTTATTTCAGCCATGTTGAAGGGATTTTGATAATTCATGGTTTGATTAGTAATCTGTGCTTCATTTTAGTAAAGGCTTAGATTAGACCAGCATGCAATTTTAATCTTTTTCTGTTCGTTTGTTTGCTTTGCATAAGTCAGAGGTGGACTTTGAGGTGGTATGGATCATTGTTGCAGAACTGCCTGCCTTTGGAGTAATTTTGTTAAGTTCTCACTGGGATTTTCCAGCCTCAAAGCCAAAAAAAGTGCTTTGTAATCCATTACAGGCTGTAAAACACTAAGGTAGGAAATACTTTTAAGCAGCAGTAAAGATCAGACACAGAGGAGGTAAAATTTCACAAATCTATACAAAAGTAGGGTAAAAATGAAAAAAATATTTAGTGGATAATGTGGAGCATGGGTCAACACGTTTGTATTTTTTCCAGCACAGAAATACACCAGACTCAGTGGAGCCAAAGCAGAAATGACAAAAAGCTCTGATAAGTGTTGGAAAACCTGTTGAGATTGTCAAAAACTAAAGCACAATAGGTTGAAGTGACTTCCCGCTGATTTATAAGGGATTGGCAATAAAATCACAGCTTGCAGATTACCTGCAGCGCAACATTAGACCGTTCACACAAGAAAGCAACATCTCTCTGCTTTATGTTTCCATTTATTGTTCATCCACATGTTTGTCTTTCTGCTGTCTGCAGCTGATGTGTGATCATTGCGCAGTGAAAAAGTTTGCAGCTTCCCAGAGTTTCGGAGTTTGATCAAAGTCCACCTTAACTCATTTTCCATTTAGTTCACTGTTTGCACCTTCATGACAACCACGGTGGGAATCTGAGCATGTTCTTACCCGAACGGCGATGATTAATCTGTAGAAAATAAACCAGGAAGCAGCTGCAGTTTCACTTTAACTCCCCGGGAAATGCGAAGAAAGAAGAAAAACACAGCTAAATATGACCCTTTGCCCCCTAGCGGCTTTCTGGAAAACTACAGACCACCAGGCAATATGTCACTGCTTATTAATGATTAATAAGCTTATTGATTAGCTGTTTAGGGGACTAAGGCTACTGTTTGGTTAGCAGCTTAGTGCTCTGCTGTGGGTTGTTGAGGTTCTCTCTGGATTTCTGCTTTCTGACTTTCTGTGAGGATTTTTGACAGTTTAATGAACATTTCAGTGTTTTTTATTGTTTTTAAAATTATTTGATGTGGGCTTGTAGTCAGAAGTGCAAAATTCAGACTCATTGTAATTAAATCAGAGTTGATAATAGTGTCATTACAAAAGAGTGTTATCTTCCTCAGAAGCAAACAATGAAGCTGTTTCTGCTCTGTATTCTCCTGACTATTGGATTGAGTTCTGGTAAGACCCTGACTTTCCCAAATTTAAACTTGGTTGAGACTTTTAAATGTTTGGTTTACTTTTAGAGACACTTTACCAGATTAACAATGAAATGAAGTTGTATCACAGAGAGAAAATATGATTTAGGAAATTGAAATCAGAAAAAGTAATTGATAATTTCCTGTAAACAGTTAGAAGATTGATTTGTTTTGGATATATGATGAAAAATGACTAAAGTATAAGGTGTGTTTTAGCAGCTAAGTGTAAACATGCAGCTATCTGAAGCTCACAATGCACAAAACAGCAGCAGGAGAGTCTTGGTCCAAAGGTCATGTCCAAATGTTCCTGATGGTGCCACTGATCTGCTGCTGATCGTTTCTATCAGCATCAACACATTCACATCTGCATTATGTCTGGGGTTCTGCTGTGCATGAACAGCGGCCCGCAGCTCTCTCAACGACTACCAGCGCTCCGAGGGCAGGGAGCTTGTTCCGACCGCCTGGAACGCGGCTCGGATGCAGATGTTGCCGGGTTTGAACTTGGAGGAGTGCGCAAGCCGCTGCTCACAGTCTCAGGACTGCAGGTAAAAACCGCACCGTCTGCAGACAAGAATCACTTAGTATTTCTCTGAATACACACCATCCCTTGTCTTCGGTGTGGTGGTGGCTGCATCATGCTGTGGGAATTGTTTCTTTTGGGAATATTATCCTGGGCTTGATTTAGTTTATATTTGTTTACTTGTTGTTGTTTTTTTTTAGCTAAATATAAAACCAGAATTACAAAGGAGTATTTGAATGGCCCAGTCAAAGTCTAAACATAAAACCAATTAACAATACTTTACAAAAAAGTAAACATTATGTTCACAGACTCTCTTCTTTCAATTTATCTACACTTGTGCTGTTTTGACAAGACAAATGGGCATAAAATTCAGTTTGGTAGATATAGCATTTCTTTTTTGGTATATTTCAGTTATAGCATGAAAAAAAAAAAATAAAATAAACAGTACTTTCTGATAGTTAGTGGTTGTTGTTACCAAATATAAAACAAGTTAATGTGGTTGAAAACCTTTGCAAGGGTCAATATATTCAGTAGTATTTATATTAAAACCAAATGTTTTGCTTTCAGATATCATAGAAGTCAGCAGAGATATAAAGCACTTTACTGCCCAACTAAACCTTTACAAAGCTCATAAATTAGATTAATTTGTGTGGCCGTATCCCTGTTTATTAGTTACATTCAAATTTTTCAGAACAAAATCACACTAATTTGAACCTCTAAGTAAAATTTCTCCAATGTCTTTTTATGCTAACTTTAAACAGAAATAATCTGGATTTCTGCAACATTTTCTAGTTGGATTTTCTAAAAGTGAGCAAAAAGCAAACGCCAACATAGCCTGCATGTACAGAAAGTGTCTTGCCATCAGCCTACACTAAACGCTGTCCTCTTCCAGGCTAATTTTATCTCCTGCTGTCACTTTAAACATCTTAATTGCTGCCCAAAGAGAGGAGAAACTCTCTCCACACACACTTTTCCCCCCCATGTTACATCGTGATGAATCATGATGCAAATTCAGCAATAGACCCCTCATCCATATCTGTCAGAATTGGAAGTTTGAGCAGTTGCTGAAGCTCCTAAGTATGGAAATAGTCTGTGAGATATACTTTTGTCCTCAAAGTTACTGTTTTTATAGCTTTGTTTGTGACAAAAAGTGTTTTATTTGCACACATTTCCTCCCTGATCTGCAGCAGCTAGACACTGAATCTCCCACATCCGATAACATTGGTCACAGTTTCCCTCTACAAACATCCATAACTTGTAATTTATCTGGTTGTAAAACAAAACATTGAAAAACATTTCTCATCTCCAGAGCTTTCAACTACGAGATTCGTCCGATTGGCACCTGTAAACATCTGCCCTGGGTTGCCGACGGAAGCAACGCAGAAGTAAAGAGAAACGTCAACTGTGATCTTTACGAGAAGAAAGGTGAAGAGATGACTGGTGAAAATCAGCTTTGCAGTAATTTGTTTTTTTAAAACAACTGTTTTGGTTTGTTTTTGCAGTTTATGTAAGGAAGTGCATTGTGGGTAAAGGGGAAGACTACCGGGGGAAAGTTTTCATCACAAAAAGTGGACTCACCTGCCAGCAGTGGTGGTCAAAGTTTCCTCATGATCACAGGTGATTTGTTTCTTATGTACAAGTCAATAATTATCATAAACATGACTAAAATAATATTACAAGAGAAATTAACCTTTCAAAATATGAAGGGGTTTTTAAAAACATTTATTATATACATTAAGAGTTTATCTCTAATATTTCTATCTGTCAATTTGATTTTTACAAATGGTTTATTTAAAAATACAAGTATTTTTTTTTGCCAAAACTGAAATTAAAAATTCTGAAACTGAAACTAAAAATGAAAAGAAAAGGAAAATCACCTTTTTATTCCCAAAAGATGATTTAGATGATTAAAAAAAAACTTTTGGCAAAAAATTAGATGATATGATTCAGGATATCTGTTTTCAGTCATTTTTAAACTTGCCAAACATAATTATTAATTATTTTTATTATTATTAAAATTAGAGGTATTACTATTATTTTTAATTATTACTATTAATTATGATTGAGGTTCCTTTTGGGATTAATAAATTGTTTTGAATTGAATTAAATTTGAAAATACCTTTAAACTCCAACGTGACAAACAATTTAAAAAATGACGAATTGTCATATAATCAGCTCTTTATTGAGAAATGTCAAGTTGTGTTCGTTATATATCCCTATCTTGCACATAAATGACAAAAAATAACATTGTTTCAAACATTAAAAATATGGAAACAGAGACGTGTAACCTAGTTGAAGAAGAAGTGAGGATACTCTACCTTCTGGTTATTTTTGGAAGATCTGGTTTTTGCTTTGAATGCATAAAACTAAATACACTAATGAACGAAATACAAAAATACTTCGAGTATCTAATTCCTATTTCTGTTTGTAATATTTGTTAAGAAATAAGTGTACTTAAATCAGTTTTTTTGACAGCAAAATATCACAACTTGACAGTTAATCTGAATGATTTCCCTAATATGCACTTTATGCAAAAACTAAATATGAGAAGCAACTAAAATCGAAATAAAGTGAATGGCATTTCAACTTAAAATATTTACTTAATTTTTTACATGTAATCAAATAAAATTTGTCTTTCAAACTTAATTTATTTCCATGTTTAACATGACAACTTAAACTTAATATGTTTACTTGGGTAAACTTAATTTAATTACTTGTAACTAATTAACTAAATTTTTTAAGTCGGATTATTTCTTTTTTGTCTTCGGTTTCCAGTCTAACCAATGTTAATGTTAAAAAGATGAGGGTAAGTAGTTCAGAAGCAATCTGGTCCCGGTTTTGTTCATAAACTTGTAAAGGACACATCAAAATAATATAAAAAGAAACAAATATCACAAGTAAAGATGGTCTGATTGCTCTGGTTAAACATTTTAATAGTTGTTTTCGCCATACTGTGTGCCAGCCTCATGGGAAACCCAAATTGTGCAACTCCAGATGAAACGTCCAGATCTCTGTGGATTTTAGTAAAACAAACAACGCAGTGACTCATCAGAGCGCTGTGGGTTTTCTCTTTCAGTCCAAGTCCTGTGCTTCAGTTTATCCAGCCGCAGTGAGCGTGTAAACCGAATGTCACCACCCACACATTATGTGGGTCAATCTGTCACTCAGTTAAAACCACCCCGTTTGTCCCAGATGGACTCCTTCGCCGACCAACGGTCTGGAGCTGAACTACTGCAGGAACCCGGATGGGGATCGAATCGGGCCGTGGTGCTACACCACCGACCCTGAGCGACGCTACGAAAGCTGCAACATCCCACAGTGCAAAGACGGTATGAAAAACTGAAGAACACGCAGCTGAAATGTTATGCAGAAAACACACAGGTGCAGCTTTGAGTGCAAGTTTTAACATGTTTGTAAAGACATTGTCCTTAAAAAAAGATCCTTGGTACAAAAATTAAACAATTCGGGTTCTTTTTTACTTTGTTTTATAAAAAGATTAAATTCACAGAAAAAAAACCCCCAACCTATTCCTCTGCTAGCAACAAATGATGTACTGATTTACTTATTGGCTTCTGGTTTGTTGAAATACTATACAGAAGATATAGCTGCAGTTTAGTGGTTGAGTGCAAGTTTTAGCAGCTCTGTAAAGATATTTGCCTGAAAAAAAACCAAGTCATTGACAGAAAAATTCAGGTTCTCACTAATTTTCACAAGACAATTTTTGTGAAAATCATCCTTTTGCAAAAAAGATTGTTATATGTACGACTTAAATGGAAAGAAACAAAAAACGCTGTTTAGAGCATTTGATTTGTTGAAACATCATAAGCACATAAAACATGGCTGCAGTTTTGTGGCTGAGTCCAAGTTTCAGCATCTTTGTAAAAATATTTCCCTAAAAATCCAGATCCTTGACAGAAAAATCTAACAATTCCTGTTCTTCTTACTTTGTTTCACAAATAGATTATTATATTAACAGGACTTAAAGAAGTGTAACTCTATTTGCAACAAATGATGCACTGGTTTGCTTATTTCTGAGGTGTTTTTCTCATTGCTTGCATTAAAATGTCTGACTTTGTGCCTGTGTCTGCAGAGGTGTGTATCACCTGCAACGGAGAAGACTATCGAGGCCAAGTGGATCACACTGAGAGCGGCAAAGAGTGTCAGAGATGGGATCAGCAATTCCCTCATCAACACATCTACCAGCCTGAAAAGTACATGTTCATGCGTAGCTGCACTGCTTTTAGTGAGCTCACCAAATTGATTGGCTTCTTTGCTGCAATGCATTGCTATTCTCTAGATGTTGCTGGTCACTTATAGAGAAATATAGTTGTGGTTTTAAAATCTTGTGAAAAACAAGGCTGACCACAGACCCAAGTGTAGATAAGATAAGAAGATAAAATATGTCTTTACAGGAGGTGCAAATAATTGTGGTGGCAGTTTCATCAACATTGTTTAATATTTGGTTGTAATCTTTTGTTTTGTCACTGTTTTAATGCGATGTCTATCTATTTCAGGTACCCTGACAAGAGCTTAGATGATAATTACTGCCGTAACCCGGATGCCTCTCCGGTGCCGTGGTGCTACACCACCGACCCCGAAACGGAGAGAGAGAGCTGCGACATCAGCAAATGCAGTAAGAAAATATTAATTTTTCTGCACAAAAGTCCTAAACATTTAAAGCTGGACAGCCAGATTTATGTCACTGAATGCAAAATTTAAACATTGTGGATACATTTTTTGCTTCTAGTAACTAAACTATGGATTAGTTGCAGTGGTTTCTGACTTATAAAGTTTAGTTTATTATTTTCCGTTATTTATTTGTTTTAGTGTGGAAAGAAAAAAAAGCTGATTCCTGAAAAACACAATGGGACTAGGTTATGTTATTAATTCGAAGTAATTAAATCACCTGGTTATTGTTTGGCACATTAGCTTCTTAAATATGACAGGTTTCAGGGTTGGTACCGGTGTGTCGGGTTCAGGGCTGATTGCAGCAGAACCAAGCAGATGTTTGTCCAAGATTTTAAGTTTGACTATTCTCAGACGTTTTTCGGTTCAGTGAGGGTTAATTGAAGCAAACTCCCCAGCTATTTTATTGTTTTTTGCAACTTGCTAAGGATTAAATTAGTTTTTATTTGTTTGGTTTCTTATTTGTTCTTTTTCTCCTAATTTGTTTTGACTGATCAATGAAAAACTAATAGAATTTAATAGGATTATTATTATTTAATTGTTTCTTAAAGCAGCAATTCAATGTTTTCCCCAACATTCAGCATGAGTTGTGTAATGTGTCAAGAACAACACGAACTGTTCTGGTGATAAAGCAGATCAATGCCGCAACAAAAGTTTGAAAAGAGCGCCATCTTGTGGTGAGATAATTGATGAAAACACTACACCACTCTCTATTACTCTACATTATTTAATTGCATTGAATATTTTAGATTTTCTTGATTTCCTTTTATTGAATTTTTTTTTACCTTTTAAATCCATTTAAATAATAATAAAAAACTTTTAAAAGAAAGTGCCTTTTAGAAAAGTAACTGCTTTCATAGCAACATAGTGAGAATGAAGACATGTGAGAATTAAAATGTTTTATTTCTGTTCATCTGGATTAATATCAGATGAACAGATATTATGTTAGCTTGACCAACATAATTGCATCTTTAAAACAGAAATATTACATCATAAGCTATCCAATCATAAGGGAGACTGCTGTCTTCCTAAATCACTGAATAATCACTGAAAAAGTAGGCTTTGTAGAGCAAATAACAGAAAGCTGAGAAGATGGAAAAATGTGGCAAAGGACATTCAGAAAACATTGGGATAAATGTGGACTTGAGAGTGTTGCAAAGGAAAGGACGTTCAAGAGCCTCAGTTGAGATGAACCACAAGAACCGCAACAGAAATATTCAGAAAAACATGGGCCACACTAGCAGTGTTTCTTTCATTGAGTCTCTTTGAACCAGAAGTTGTGACAGAAATGTTTAATGTCAGTGAAGGACAAACAGTCATCCAAAATCTTATTTTTTCTTTAAAAACATGTAGAATTTAATTTGGGAATCCAGTTTTCAGAGCCCGGAGGCAGAGAGGAGAGGCTCAGAAGTGGCTTGGGGATCCGTGTAAAGTTTCCATGGTTTGGATTAATTTGAGGAGCCATGTAACCATCTGGCGTTAACTCATTGTGTTTCACCAAGTCCAAAGGCTGAATTATGCAGTGATATATCTCAAATATTACTGAGTTACATGTAAAATCAACTTTATGTCATGTTTTAATGCTCAATTCTCTCATGCATGTTTGAGAAATCCTTTAATCTCCATGGCAACCATTCAGCTGTACAAAACGCTTCGATGGATATAGATCCACCTTCAACGTACATCCTCAGAGCTGCAGTTTCTGAGTTGCTGAACAGAGCAGCTCTCCCCCACTGAGCTCCTTTAGACTAGCCAGCAGCAATCAGCAAACGCCTGGTGGAACTGAGCATCAGCTGAGCTCATTATGGGAGCTACTTCTCAGTGAATCGCTGATAAAAACTTTTGTTAATGTGTTAACAGAGAAGTCATGTTGTGATTACGTGCAGAAGGCAAAGTTTCAAAACGAGCAGGAATTTCTTAAAGAGATGGATAGCATCTCTCCTTCTTATCTGTGCAAGTGAAAGCTATGTTTTTCTTATAAACATTTCTCCCTGACTTTAGCTGAAGTCCTTGTGGAGAAGAGGCAGCGCTCCAGCTTCACCACCAACTGCTTCAGAGGCCGAGGCGAAGACTATCGTGGCAAAGTCAACGAGACGGCGTCTGGCATCCCCTGTCAGCGATGGGATGTCCAGGTTCCTCATCGGCATCCTTTCATCCCAAACATCTATGAGTGCAAGTAAGCACTGCGTTGATTTTAATGGAGGGTGTGGACAGGTTGCATAAGTATATTAGGATAACAAACAGGCAGATTTAGAGAAAATGAATGACAAAACAAAGAAATGGCTGAAATGGACTGAAAAAATCTTAAACCAAAATGGACATAAATACCAACATTCAAGAGAAAGAACAGAAGAATAAAAGGATATTTAAGATGTGAGAACACTTATTGCCAGGCTCTGTGCAAATTCAGTGGGCTGTCTATTTCTCTAAATTAGGAGGATTATTGGTGTGCTAAACTGATTCCTGGTTACGTCTCATCCAGGGGTCTAGAGGAAAACTACTGCCGTAACCCAGACGGTTCTGAGGCTCCCTGGTGTTTCACGTCAGTGCCAGAGATGAGGACTGTTCTCTGCCTGCAGATCAAACGCTGCGCTGATGACATAGAGGCCGAGGGTACGACGCCTTGATTCAGAAATGATCTAATAATAAAACCAGTGAAGGTCTTAATGCACTCCTCCACTTCAATGACAATTTTATTTCACTTATAACCAGGGCTAAACAATAAATCAATAACAATATTCTGCAATAAACACACGATCAATATCAATAGATAACACATCCGATACAGGTTCATGAAAGTCTTTAACTCCTCCATCTCTCACAGCTAGCCAAGCTAGGTTGATGGAATCAACTAAATCACGTGCTATTTGGTTGCCTAGCAACTCTCTCGTTCTTTGGCTACCTAGCAACAGTCTGTTGAATAACTTTTGTAGCAGCTTAAGGTTTAACTCATAACTGCTTAAAAATAATAAACAATTGCATGGAGTGAAAGTTATAAATAAAACTTGAAAGGTCATGGCATCAGTTTCGCAGTATTTCAGATATTTAAAACAAAAGAATTAATCAATAACGATCAATATCGACTAATATGAGATGCCTATATCGTGATATGTTTCCCAGCCATATCGTCCGGCTCTACTAATGATGATTGTCGTTTTACCTTCCCAGACTGCTACCAGGAAAATGGGAAAAACTACAGAGGTGTCGTCCGCAAAACTCGCAAAGGCATCACCTGTCAGAAATGGAACGTGAACACACCTCATCAGACCAGGTGTGGTGATACTTTGGGGCTTTTATACAAACAACCCACAGTAAAAGCCAACCTCCTTCTACAAAGCAAAGCTCTGATCTCATATGACTAATATATTTCCATTTGTGTGACTTTTATTTTTTTAGAATAAATCCACGAACGCACCCGGACGCCAACCTGACGGAGAACTATTGTCGTAACCCGGACGGGGACCAACACGGGCCCTGGTGCTACACCACTGACCCCAAAACTGAGTTTGACTACTGCGCCATTAAACAGTGTGGTACTTACCTCTGCTTTTTGTGTGTTAAGTTTAAAATAGTTCAAGAAAACTGTTTATCCAATCCTCTTTTTATTACTTTAATGTTTTTTGGGTGTTTTTTTGTTGCTTTCAAACAGCCGGAGAAAAAGTGCCACTGACAGAAACTGTAGGTCAGTTTGCAAATTAATATGGACAAAAAGCTGCTCAGAAGACGCCACGTTTTTCTTGTGCGGTCATATTGTTGTCTTTTTATGAACACAGAGACAGTGGAGTTCAGCGAGTGCGGGAAGAGAGACGACCGTCCCCAGCCGACCAGGTTGCGTATCGTGAATGGAATCCCTGGGAACTCGCCGTGGACTGTGAGCCTCAGAGACAGGTCAGGCTGACAGCTGACGGCGTTTGGTGATGAACTATCAAAACAGTCTCTGTTGCGCTCTGAATAACCTCTGACCTCTTTGTGTGCAGGAAAGGAAACCACTTCTGTGGAGGATCTCTGGTGAATCCCAGATGGGTGATCAGCACAAAGCAGTGCTTCTCCTCCTGGTAGTTCATTTAGGAAGGCTCTGAGATTTTACACGTCAAACGTGGAGCTGGGATAGCAAACTATTTTTTTAAATATATTTAATAGAAAATATAATGTCAGTGAACATAGGCCAATGTAAAATGGTTAATTTATTAGTTTACATGTAAATAAATATCATTATTTACATGTAAATAAAAATCCTATTTTAGTCAGTGAGTGTGGTACGTCAACCTTTACTTTTGGTTTATAAATTGTAATAGTTTCAAACTACAACAGTTTTTTTGTTGTTGTTTTTTTAAGTACTTGTCAGATTATTAACTTTGAAAATACAGAAAAGGAAAAAACATCGAACATTTCACATGAATTTGGTTTAAAAATGGTGTCGCTTTCTTGATGCATTCATCAGCTGGACCTTGTATCCTAAGATAACTCAAAACTAGATTGGTATTTGCAAAACATTAAATAAAATAATGTTTTATTGGAGTAGTGTATTGTAGCACAGGAATTTGTTTTCAGAAAAATATAACCATTTATTTGTTACATTTATGCACAAGCACCGGCCTGTATGAGATTTATCATAATCTTGGGTAAAATTACGACACTTTTGGTATTTACAGAAAAGATTTAAAACAAAAATGCATGGCATAATCTTATTGTTTTATTTTAAACAAATAAGCAGCAGCCTTTTGTGATGTTTGTCTCCTTGTTCGTTTTTTTAACAGCTATGTGGACCTTCCTGGATACTCCGCCATGATGGGAACTCTTTTCCGTGACCCGCAGGAAGGAGAGCCTGGCGTGCAAACCATTCCTCTCACCAAGATTGTGTGTGGACCCTCTGAGTCTCAGCTGGTCATGCTGCAGCTGGAATAGTGTGTATAATCGTGCACCAGGACACACCCTCACACACAACCACTTACACATAATAACTACCACAGTTTCTCCTTTGACTGCGCGTTCTGTCTGTCTCAAGTCCGGCCCAGTTCAACGAGCGTGTCTCTCAGATTTGCCTCCCTCCTGAGCGCTACATAGTGCCCGAGCGCACAAAGTGTGAAATAGCTGGATGGGGTGAGACGAGAGGTAAGAGAGACTCTAGAGTCAGAAGGCTGCGGATGCACTTTCTGCAAAAGATTAAACCTTGAGGTTAAAGTAACGTTGCATGCAAATGAGAGAGAGGGAAATTTCTACATCTTTTCTGAGCATACTGCTTGCTGTAGTTTTCTTGTCGCTGTTTCTTCAGGGACGGGAGATGAGACTGTCCTCAATGTTGCACACGTGCCGGTTATCAGCAACACTGAATGCAACAGATACTTCAGAGGTCGAGTTCGAGAAAATGAGATGTGCACAAACTCTTTTCAGGCTGGAGTTGGTGCCTGTGAGGTAGGTGTCTGCATGTTAATGGCTGCCTTTTTCTTAGTTCATGCAGGTTTCTATACTTATACAGAAATAATGAACTTTATAAATACAATACATACTCTTTTGACTATCATGCAAGCATTTAGCTGACCCCTTGTGGTAGCTTAGAGGTGTGCAGTGTCTTGCAAAAGTATTCTCAATTTATCTCCTCAAACTTCGAAGCACTTTGTTATGAGTTATTGTGATAAATCAGCAGAGTGGCTAATTGAAAAGAAAATACAACAAAAGTTTCAACTTTAACCACAAATAAAAATTATAAAAAGCATTTCATGCATTTGTAATCCAACCCCCTTGCACTCTGATGCCCCTAAATGAAATCCAGTGCCACCAACTGACTTCAGAAGTTGTCTACTTAGTAAGCAGATGAAGAATTCACAACTTTGTTAGACATCAACATCATGGAGATCATGAGTTTGATTTTCTCGATGTTACCAAGTTTATTTTGTGGCTCAATTAAATAACCATTCCTTTTCTAACATTTCTTGCACCGTTATTATCAAACTGTTGTGGAAATTCTGTGCAAAAATTACAATTAAAATACACTTGCGTTTTAAATTACTTTCTCTATTCAGAAGCAGTGTTGAAAGCGTTTTTGTTTTTTCTTTTTTTTTTTGGTGGGTTAGGAGTCACTGTGAAGGGCCCAAGGAGCCAAATACTTGAACTCTGTTTTAGGTCAAGTAATAATATGTTCCCAGAGCTGTTTGGTTGGCAGATGGAGGAAATAAACCTTACATTTACTACACATCAGTATATATAACACAGAACATTGGACTTTGCCCACCACCAAGCTCTCAAAACAACCTCATTTCTTAGCATCTTATTTTATTCTTACTAAAGTCTCCAATAGCCCTAAACAATAATACAACAGAAAAGTATCACTAATAGAAGTGTCACTCCAGAAAATAATTAATAATGCTTTACAAATCTTTCATAAAAAGTGACTAAATGTGTTTCCCCAAATATGAAACTGTTCCTTTGACAAGAAGCAAAGCATGTGAACTGCTGTAGATTAAATCCCCTCATACAGAAAAAGAAAATCCCTCCTCTGTTGATTTATCCTGCTTTGAGGAGAGAACATACAGCTATTTATAAGTTCCTATAAATCAAACACATCCACCATATGGCTAATGTAAGTGAACTGACTGCAAGATGTTTCCCACCTCGGCAGTGACACTCAGTCATAACAGAGACAAATAATGACTCCAGAGTGTTGTTGCTGTGTGTCTGCAGAAAGACTATGGCGGGCCTCTGGCGTGTCAGAACGCCGACTGCTGGGTGCTGGAGGGCGTGATCATCCCCATGAGGCGCTGCGGACACCCGGGACAGCCCAACATTTTCATTCGCGTGTCTGTGTACGTAGACTGGATCAAGAAGGTCATGGAGATGGCTTAGCTGTCTAGGAACTGAGCAAATGCTTCAACATTCGCAAGAGATGCACATTTTTATTCTGTTAGAGGCTAAAACTTGTGCTAATCAAACTGTACAATTGGGATTTATGTGCAGGTTGATGTAGCTATGATGCCACAGTTTTACCAGAAAGGGCTCTTACTGTAAACATTAAGACAGTGTAATTTGTTGTTTTGTATCTGCTCTAAGTTCTTTTATTGCACTTAAACTTGGAGATAATTCATTCTGACAATGTTGGTGTTTGCTAACATTTTTTGCTATGCTTTACATTATGGACTCCTTACATTTTAAAGGGCCAGTATTTTCAAGACATATAGTGGCATGTGATAGCACAATAAAGTAACTATGTTACTTTCAGTTGTTATAAAAAATACTGCATATATCAAACTCAACTTAAAAGAAATTTTGCTTTCTAATTTAAGGCCTTGAAATTGGGCCTCTGTCTCTTTAAGAAGCTCTTGCTTTTTCTGAAACTCTGCCTTCAGGAGGTCATCACAACAACGTTCATCCACTAACTTTTTAACAACGTTTTTACCAGTGTTTCACTCAGAAGTTGCTCCTATAATGAACTGAGCAGATGCATGTCCACTTGGTGTTTGCTAATTGCTTCTGACTAGTCTGAAGGAGCTGAGTGCTGCATCTTGAAACAAGGAGAAGCTGCAAGTAGTGACATATTGATCGGTTTCAATGCATTCAAGCCTTCTAGCAACATGTTTACTAACAAAAGTTGCTATGTATGTTTTGGAGTAATTTTATGACAAAGGGTCAGACAAAAGTGTAAGAGGTGAAATATTCAATTTCTAACCACATTTTAGAGGAGCAGATGAGGCATTTCTGACTTTCCAAGTTCTGACTTTCCTCTGGCATTTTTCAAACCTTCAGAGTTGAATTTGTATACAAATGTATAATGTGCTAATACATACATCTCCATGATTAATTTAAGTTCATCTACATTCTGACTACTGCTCTAATAAATGTTCTTCCTGATGATAACTATTGTTTTTAAAGTTGTATAATGTAGCCTCATGCCAAATGTGAAAAGATAATTAACAAAAAAAGGTTTTGAAACAAGAACAGCACATTGAACATGGTCTTGTCTTTTATTGGGATTTTGTTTGATAGATCAACACAAAGCTTCACATTTGGTTTGTACAATATTTTTGCAAACTAAAATCTAAAATACTTGTCCTCATGTTTCTTTGCAAAATGGTTGAAGCTCCATCAGATTAAAAGAGAACAAGTTTGTGAGTTTTAGGTTTTGAGTATTGCCACATATTTTCAATTAGATCTCAGCCAGTTTTACACATTATGTTTGTAGCTAAACCATTTAATTATTGCTTTAGCCTGGCGGTAGGTTTAAGATTAAGATTGTTGTCTTGCTGGAAGGTGAAGCTCTGCCACGGTCTATTTTAGCAGGATTTTCTTGTGTTTATTTCCATCCATCCCCAAAGAAAAATATCCCCCAGCATCATGCTGCCTCCACCATATTTTACTGGAGGGAGGGGATATCAGTCGTCTTCCCGCCCCTTGCAAGAACAAGCTGGTATAGATGATGGATGAATACATATCCACACCAAAAATTGAAAGCATGCATCATTTTCTTTAGACTTTCTAACTACCCATCACAAAATCCCAATAAATTATGTAAAAAAAAAAAATTAAAGAGGTGTGAATACTTTTGCAAAGAACTGTATCAAATGATTTGTTTCCTGTCTGAGTGAGACAAGAAAAGAGTTTGGTTTACAGCAGAGTTTTAAAGATCCGAACATTCACCCCCCTATAAGTACTACATTACTACAAAACTGTACGCCTCCCCCTGTCTCGCCTTGGCATTGAGTGGAAGCTCCAAAATACATTCTTTGCCCCCAGCCTCTAAAAAGAAATCCCTCCTCTGCCTGTCTTTTGATGCCTGCCCCACCTCCAAAGACATGCCTTTGTGCCTTATGCAGAACTGTATGCGCTGCACATTCTTTCTAGTTCTATAGGAGGATTTTTGTAACCCGGTCCTGATGAGCCCACGGAATTCAGCTTAAATAAACCTCAAGATCAGAGTCCGACCAAATCTCCGACTGCAGAGGGCCACTGAACTCTCACATGTGGACACGCTACAAAAAAAAAAAAAAAAAACTCCCTGCAGTGTCTTCCTCTTGTTGGTTTTGGCACCAACGTTTTACCTGTGCATGCAACATCTTCGTCTTGTTTTTTTTTTGTTTTTTTGCACAAGCAGAAACTAATAGAGACTGATTGTGGACGTTGATGGATGATTTCTCTTCACTTTCACTTAGTAATATGTAAAGATGATGACAGGTCCAGTTCATAAATGAGTACAAGTTCTCAGCAGAACTTGCAGAAGCTTCTGGTAAGCCTGACTAAAATGCTGAGAAAAACTGCCACAAAAATATGCAAATGTTTTTCTTGTTACTCTGCTTTCTGCTATAATAACTTGAGAAATCCCGTGTATTATTAGTGAATTAAACGCTTTACCGTATTGGTTTCTGACTGAATGTATTGTTGTGTAATATTGTGGTTTTACTGGATATTCATTCTGGGTATTTCTGAATTACATCATGAGCCTGTCACTGCCGTGGTTCCAACTCAGCGGTGGGCTCCATCTTTTGTAACGTACAGTTTTATATCCTGGGCTCTTGCCAGCAGACTCACCTGACATGACTCCACTAGAGGTCCAGCATTAGCCGCTGCTGGAATGTGTGCTGCAAACTCTTTTCATCTGAATTCATCACTTTGTATAAACTTCTGCATAAAGCTGAAAGAAAAAGAGTGAGTTTTACTGTTTGGTTTAAGATAACAAGCATTAGCTCCAAAATAGATAAAAATCAAATGTTTCAATATGTTTTAAAACACTGTTAAGTGCTGTAGAAATCATGATTTTATTGAATATTGAATAATCTCCCAGATTTATTATAGTGCCTATCACAATATTGTTATTGATTTATTGTCCAGCTCCATATAAACGTAGCCTGAGAGAGGAGACTGTTCACTAAAATATAAGAAAATAAATACAGCATTATACATCTGCAAAACATGGCTGCCCACCTAAACTGACAGACCAGGTGGGGAAATAATTAATCAGAGAAGCAGCCAAGATGCTAACTTTGCAGAAGATGTAGAGATGCACAACTCGGATAACTATTTATTTTGAACTCCATAAATCTAAAAATGTATGGATAAGTTGCAATAAAACAGAGGAAAACATGTGGAAGACGTTCCTCTGGCAGCTGCAGCTGAAGGTGATTCTCCAGAGTACTCACTCAGAGGTGTTGAATACATTTTTACACGCCACACTTTTCAGGGCTTTTTTTTTTTTAATAAGGAAACTGGAAACCATGTGTCATTTTTCTTCCACTTCACAATTATGTGCTACTTCCATACAGATATCACTCTAAACACACTAAATACAATGTTCTGTCATTGCAACATGACAGAATGTGGAAATGTTCAAGACGTCTGCAACACATGTTTGCAGAACAACTTATTAAATAAAACACGCATTCTGTATTTCCCCCCTCTAAACAATAGCACAACAGTTTACAGCCCAGCAGATTAGGTTCCCATGAAGGCCTTTGATACAACGGCCCTTTATGACTTACAAGGTTAGTGATACTGTGTATCTCTGGCCATGTAGGTGGGGAGATAACAGCAGGGAAAGTGAGTGAAACTCTCTGCTTGAAACTGTGCAGACTGTCTGCTCTCACTATGAAGCAAACTGAACCTTTTCCCTCCCTTCTTCTTCTTCTTTTTTTTTTTTTTTTTTTTTTTTGGTGGGGGGTAGCGGGAGGTGGGGAGGTGGGGGGGGGACTTCCCAGCCTCCCCCACTTCTTCTTTTTCTGTTTTTTCCTTGTGAACCCCGGAACCAGACCCTCTAGTCTGGTAATACCCCTGTCTTCTTTCCCCCTCTCAAGTGGGTGGTCCGGTGGAGCAGCCCTTGGGGCGGGGTCCTCTGTTTTCAACCCTCCTACCCCCGTTCTTTCTTGAAACATGCTTTAATAGAGAAAGTATGCAATGCATACTGCTCTGGTGCAACCCCCCACTATACTGCATCTGGGGTATTCGTGACTGGACGTCTGGGGGATCACACACATTTCCGATTAGGAAGGAGAGAGAGAGAGAGGGAGGGAGTGAGGGAGAGAGAAACAGAAAGAGAGAGAGAGAGAGAGAGTGATTACCATTTCAACCAGCCAATGAGACAGGCGATACACTAAGATTTTCATAGTTGTGCAGGAGCACAAAGTGAGCGGAGTGTGTGTGAACTTCCAGGTAAAGCTGCAAACCGACTTAAGGTAAGGATCAACTTCCTCTGCTCCCCCCTCTGTCTGCCTCAGTGTGTGTGGCTGCATGACTCCTCAGCCTGAACATGGAGCCTATATATCTGCATACATGCACGCTCTGAAAAGAGAGATTTTGCACCTGTGTTTCTTTGCCTTTTGCCTATGTAAAGTTGTTCTTTTTTCGTCTCTCTTCAGCGCGACATTTCCCCAATTTTCTCCCCCCATGTAGACCTGCTGTGTTATCGCTCCTAAAAAACAAACACACTTTAGAGCGAGAGAGAGGGAGAGAGAGGGAGATGGGTTGCGCAAGTGATGGAAGCAGGGGGATGTTGTCGACTTTCTGCCTTTTAAAATAAATGTAAAAAAATTAAAAGAAGAAAGGAGACGTAAAAGCCGATGGCTTCAACTTGTTATTTTGGCGTCAACCTGCGCCAGCTACTCAACCGGGGATTCGTCTTGTTTCCGACTGTCGAGTTCGGCTTTTAGTGTGTATTTCTGCTCACTATGGTTCTGCCGCCCATATGCAGAAAGTACATTCAGTCCCGTACTGGAGAGCCAAACACCGAGCGGTCTGAGTGGCCGCCGCGCCGCCGATCACATCACATCAGATCGGCGCGTACTGTTGTTGTTGTTGTTGTTCCGAGAAGTGAGTTTTGCGAACGACGAGGCGACGTCGTGCGTCTCGTTTGGCTTTAAATCCGTCCAGCGAGGACGCATTTCTCGAATTACTCCGACTTCCTTCTTCGGTGCGGCCGTTTTGATAGGCTGCGATGGCAATTAGCGTTTGGCACATTCCTCACAGAGCCAGGCTCCGAGTGAATGACCACCTTGGGACACCTAGTTTCTGCGAGATATATGGTTCCCATTCGGTTTTTCCTGTTACCGAAAACTTCATAAATCCCTGCAAATAAAATTGTTATAGGTTACATAACACAAGGACGCATTGTTCACCATATCACTGCATGCTGGAGAGAATTAATAATAGTAATAAAAAAAAGCTCTAGACTGAGCTATTTTGAAATGTTTTGATAATTAAGTTATCCAACAGTTTCTAAAAGGAAACGGGTGACTTAAAGCAAACAAAACATTGTGATATTTATTTTGAATATTGAAATCACGATGTTGGTGCAATAAACCCTAACCATTACTCCAAAGTGCAAAATATTTTTTCAGGAAATATGGATTCAAACCAGGAACTAATGAGCTGTAACTAGTTGCACGAATTGTTTATTAACAAATGTTTTCATGTCAGTTTTCCTTTCTTCATAGGAAACTCCTTATAAATAAAAGCAGCACATGAATATTTGGTTATCCTGAAAGATGTTTATTCATTTATTTAGCTTATTTAATTAATTCACATGTCATCTCACTGTACTTTACCTGACAAACATGTCTGAATTATTTAATCAAAATCAATCCAATCAGATTCAAATTCAGCTACATACAATTTGGTTGAGCTCATAAGAAATTTCAGCAGCAGCTTTGGGGTTTTTTTGTGCCAGTCCAAGATTGTTAGTTTTGAAAGAAAAACTTCCTGGGTGTTCCCCGCTCTACTTCCTTTTTCATCATCTCAACATTCCCATAATTCCCTGCAAGCTTAAGCATCTGTGTCACTAGAACTTCCTTCAGGTGTATACACCAAGGGAGGAATAAATCTGTCCAGCTCACCAAATATAAGTTTGGCACTTCAAATGTTATAATCACCCAAATATTAGTTGCAAGCAATTGTTTGCAATTGCATTTCTGCAGACTTTGTTATGATTATGTCTTTATAAAGGATCATATTCAGTTGCTGAAGTTTGAAGGAAGTATATGGCCACCGTTTTCTTTTACCAAGTAGTTAAAAATCCCTGTAACAGGCTTGTAATGACTCATTACAAGCCTGTTGTTAATATTGTTTACCATATTAATCAAGATGGTGGAAATGCATAACAATACGCTAGTATTGACTCATAATATATTCATTAGTTGTTTGTTAGTTATGCTTTAATTCAACCACTCATTTTAAAGCTTTCTGCATGCACCCCTTCTCCTTGTTTTCTTGAGCACATCATGTTAATTTCAGTTTTATCAATATGATAAATGCTTCAGCTATAAAAGACTGTGTGGATGCAATATTTCGAATATTTATAGGACCATTCATTTAAACTTTACTTTGCAATAAAATATTTGGTTATTTGGGTTAACATTTACTGTCCATCATGCCAACACCTGCTGACTCTGTATTTGCTGATGCTGCTAGATTTCAATGACCAGGACTGAAAGTGGAGACACATTGTGATAGTGGAAAAGAAGGAAAAGAGAGAGGAAAACGTGGGCTAATCTTAATCAGCATCATCATCGCAATTTTTCCATCACTCTTTCTGATCTTCAGCAGCTTGGTTACTAAAATCCACTTGAGGTGAGGGCAACAAGAGACATAGTTGTCCAGCTACTTGATCAAATATACTATTTTCATGGCATTTGAAATGTAATAATGTGCCACATATCTTACCCCAGCATTTCTTTAGACTGGCAGTATAAGAAACATTGACATTGCCTTGATGATTACAATTCAGTGCTTCACATAAATCAATTCAATGCTTCACATAAATCCACTGACAGAAACTAAAACAAAATAATCACTACAGTTGTCCATATAATACCAAAACAGATCAGTGACAGCAGTCCCAAACATGTTTTTGTCTGATTGTTCTTCAGTTTTGTGTATTTACCAATAGGTTTGTTTTCTTCCTTCTGTCTGCGTGTTTGTGTGTGACTGCCACAGCTGTAAGTAAACCTGCAGCAACTTTCTCTTCTTTCGCATTGAGAATCAGCTGACAGAGGGAGGCTGGAAAGGCAGACATCAGTGCAATAGATGCAGATCTTGAATGGCAGATTGAGTTGTGAATATCTGTGCTACTTTTAGTCTCTGCACACCATTCTCATGTTTCTCAACATTTGCCAGAGTCTATGTTCCGATGGTCCCAGTGCCAAGGCTTGAGCATGAGTGGTTCCCACAGTTGCTCTTGGAAAAATTTCCTGCATGGTTCTCAATTATACTCGTTATTATACGATCAACTCTTATTTAAACACCTTTGTCTGAAACCTCTCAAAAAGTAGACGATTGAAAGTACTAATACTTTATTAAGCAATTTGTTGCATCACTTCATTGAAAGGTATTCATATTGTTATTTCTGCTATTAAAAGTCACTTCTTTCCCCTGTTAAAGCCCCAGAGGCCTCTGCTCCAGGCTTTGATGCCAACACCCTCTAAAGCAGGTGGACAGACGCAGGAATGAGCGACAGTGGGACCAAAGAGCCATCTCCTCAGTCGAGCACAGCCCAGTCGCCTGAGGAGCCCCAGCGCAGGGGTCGGGGCCGACCTCGGAAACAGCAGCAGGTAAAACCTCAGAGCCTGCACTCACCTAAAAAACCAGTAATATTTAGTTTTAAGTTATAGCTGAATTGTCTTTTTTGTAGAGAGTAGGTAGAAAATGCATTTTTGATTGGTTAGCTGTGACTCCAGCTCTCTCTCTCCAAAGGAGCCCGTTGGACCACCGACCCCAAAGAGGCCGAGAGGACGACCAAAAGGCAGCAAGAGCAAAGGCCCCAGAACTGCACTGAAGGTTACAACTCACCACAACACTTTCATATTTATACACAACTGCATCCCCGTGAAAGTATTAATCTGTAAACTCAGACCTTTGTAAATAGTTCAGAAATTGATGGTGAAATCATACATGTAATGACATTCACTGTAATTTGGAACCTGGAATACAAATACTTGCATTTTGTTGCATAACACATAGGGATTGGGTGATTTTTCTCATTTTCTGTTTTCAATGCAGCTTGCTTAGTTACAAAGCTACAATAAACATTTCACCTCACAAAAATCTAAAAAACAAACTCACACAGAATCAGTTATCCATGGGTGTCTGGTCTGCATTTTCAGCCCCTTGCTGATGCACTCTGCAGGATGAAATGATTGGAAGTCTTAGTCATCATTTTCTTGTGAGTTGTTTCAGCTTGTGACCTTTGTCAGGATTGTTTGAAGGCCAGAAGCGATTGGTCTACAAATAAAAATGTTTCTTACCACTTCGCGTGTTGCTGGGATCTTCACCTTAGCAGATCTTAGACCTTCTCCACACATCTTGGGAGTCAGTGAAGGTGTGACAGAAACTTTCCCCAATCTTATCCAAACCAGCTGAATCAGTAAAATGTCATAAGTTAAATTATTGCAAAAAGTATAGAATTAAACATATATATATATATATATATATATATATATATATAATTGGATCATTTTGTCAATAAAATGCCAGAAAATATTTAAAGTCTGATTCATTTAGCACACCATCAAAGTTTACAGCATACTATGTAAACTCCCTGTCATAATAATAATGAGAAAAATATTAAATATTAAAATAATGAGAAAAAACTGTATACTAAGTGTACAGGAACAGTGCTTTCTTATAGCTTTAGAGAGGAAAAAAAGGATAAATAAAAACAAAAACTCTCAAACTTAAACTGAGATAACCATAAACAGATGTGCTAATTTATATGTCAAAGAAATAATAATGAAAAAATTAAATCCCACAGCATAAAATAACTTAATTAAAGCAAATGCAAAAAAAACCCCAAACAAAAACAATAAAAAGCCAGTTTTAACAGTATTTAAAAACATAGCAGCTCTTAAAGTCTCTGAGACGGTTCTGCAGAGCTTTGAGCTGTTATAATTGAAAGCAGCATTTTCCCTCTTCACTCAAGTCGTATGATTTCCAGATTATCAGTGGCCGTCCTTAATAATCTGGACAGAGCATCCCTGCTGATCAATTTAATGAGACACAGGAGCCAACGTCCTGGAGACATTGGACAAGAAATAAAATCATTTAAGATTCAGATTCATGTACACTATACATGCAAAGAGAGATGACATGATTGCATAAAATACTTTTCACAATAATTATTACAAAAACATGCTCTGAAACTTTCACATGTGACAACATGGTATCAGTCTCAAAAGTGTTTAAGGTTTCAGAACTCTTTGTTTTTAATACAGAAACGCCATAAACATCATTGTAAGTGTCTTTTGCATCTATTAATAAAGTTAATGAGAAAAGATTAAAAATGCTTATTTTATCAATGCAACTAACCAAAGACTAAAGTTATCCAAAAAACATCCGCAGATAGAGACAAATATAATTGTGTATCATCTCTTCACTTTTCTTTAAAGCTTCTGCGTAAGGGAACATATTGATTAAAAGGACAGAGCCCAGTATTGAACCTTGGGGGACTCCATAGATAAATGAGAAATGTTTTAAGAAATTTGGCCAAAGCGCAACAAAATGCTACCATTCAGTTAACAGTAAGATAAAAATATATATATTATTGCTGTGTCAGGACAGTGTTACCTGTTCAATGTGATCCCACTGTTGCCTTAAAGAAGAACTCTGCTGAAATCCTGATATCAATAACCCAATTAACAAAGCAATTATTTTCTGAAAAACAAGTCTCACACCTGATTATTAACTTGCAATTAATTGCATTGCTGATAAATGCTAATAAATCAAATTATAGTTTACTTTGAACACTCGTAGAAGCTGTCATATGAAAAGATGCAAATGCTGAGCTTCTCTTTGCAACCTTCCTGTCACATCTCTCTGTTTGAACCGTGTTAAAAGGTAGAACTGTAGCTTAAAACAAGTTGTTGTTTTTTCTTCTGTTTTATGGATGAGTTTTGCTGAGTTGCATTTATTAAACCTCCAGTGAATAAACTAGTTTGTTGTGCATCAGCAGCTCTGGGGCAGCAATTATTGTCAGTCAATCTAGTTTCTAAAACTTGTTAAAACACAGCAGATTGAGGTATTCAGTGGATGCAATTAGACATGCCAATCACACAAATCCATCTTTCTGTGGAAAGTTCAGTTAGAAAAAACATTAACATGAGTTCACGAAGGTTTTACTGTTTGATTAGATGCAATCTTTTTATCTGGGGAGTTGTTTAGATAAAGGTAAGTGCATCTTTAGTCCATGAAATATGTGCAGGTACGCTAGATGTCGACATACTGAGGAGGGATTTGACAAATTATTTTTCCTCAGCATCAATGCAGCTCTTTACATTCAGGAAGCAGAAGGACATTGCATATTCCAAAAGTTAGCTCGGCATAAAACCTCTTGAGAGGAATGTGAATATAGTAGCATGTAATCTAAACTTTTTCCACTGCTGATTTGGTTTCTCCTCAGAAAGTAGAGCCTGTTGGGCAGAGGCGACCACGAGGGCGACCGAGAAAATGGGTATGGAGTTCTCACTGGCCCGTATGGATGGACTGAAAATGTGCAGGTTTTTGCAAAAGTACTCAGACCCTTTGAACTTTTTCACACTTTTAAACATCCTTTTAAAGATCCAAGCACACACTTTTAGCACTACTGGCCTTTATTGAACTGTAAACTGGCAGAAAACAGGGTGGAGAGAGAGAGGGAAGACATGCAGTAAATGTCCCGGATCATGAATCGAAAGCAGGACGACCGCATCACGGACGGTGGCCTCTACATATGGTGCACAATCTCTGCCAACTGGACCGCCCAGTGCCCCCACTGTTTCAGTATTTTACTGGGATTTTATGCAATGGACCAACACAAAGTGATTTGGAATTGTGAAATGGAAAGAAATGATACATGGTCTTCTAAATCTTTTAATAATAAATATCTAAAAAGTGTGGAATCCATTTGTTTTCATCCTCTGAGTCAATACTTTGTCGAGCCACCTTCTGCTGCAGCTCCCGCTGTAAGAGGTTAAAGAAAATGTCTTTAGCAGCTTTTCACATCTAAACAATTAACATTCATCCTTACAGCTCAGTGTGGTTAAAGAGAATCTGTCTGTTTAATTGGACATTTGATTGGGATATTTTAACCCTTGAATATGTATTGATCTAGTTGTCCTGATATATGGGGACTCATAGATCCAACAGATTATATTTTAGGATAGACCTATATTTGGCCCAAACCAACTTTTCTCTGTCCTTGTTAATGAGAATTATCCAGACATCACAATTCTGTCACTACCATATTTTGCCATGGGGGTGAACTTTGCTAGCTTTATGCGACACAGTGTTTTCTACAGTGACTTTTTTCTTGCCGCTCTTCCATAAAAGCTAGATTTGTGTTGATTTCCCAAATGAATAGTGGCTCTTTGTAGTATTCCCTCCTTTTTTCTTAATAACTGTGTGACTTTTAAATACCTCTTGTTGCATTGGATTGTGTCTAGATGTATCACAGTAAACATGAATGTTCACTGAACTACTTCAAAAAAATCTTCAGATAAAATAATATTAAAATCAAAGTTTGTGTTTGAAAGTCCAAGGGGTATGAATGCTTTTGCAATGCATTTTGTGTCTAAAACGTGTGTGTGCTTGTGTGTGTGTGTGTGTATGTGTGTGCTGGAGCTGTTCAGTATGAAACTCTCGTTTTCCATCAGTCTTTAATGGCTTCTACTGTCTTGTGTTTTATGTTTTGTTTTACAGCCCCGGAAAGTTGTTCCAGAAGTGACTGAAGAGCAGCAGGTGAGGAAAATGAAAAGATGTAGCAGGGTGGTCTAGTTTTGTTTTAATGCAGCTCTTGAAGGCATTGAAGCCTAGTTGTTTGGCAAAAATAATAAAATAATAACCTCTCTCCCCCACTAACATATAAAATTTTTAATATCTTTGCTGCTCTTGCTCTTAATTACTTAGGCCTCTTCCCATATATATGCTTTAGTAAACTTGTCTTTGACTGCAGCTGCACCAAGTTGCATTTCAGCATTTATTTTTTTTTTTGCCACTCTTTTATAGTCTCACTTGCATCTACAATCAGATCAAACTATAGGCGGAGAGAGTTATTGAGAGTGCCGCCTCAGTTAAACAGAAATTTCATTCTGTGTCACACGTTTGCCTTTTGACTGGTGCCAGTTTGCAAATCTTCTTGTGTCAAGCTTTGATCACATTTAAACCTACATTCAGCTGCAGAGTTACTATGTTCTGCGAATCCACAGCAGTGCTCTGTAAAGGTACAATTTGATCTACAAGCTGTTACAGTAAATACATGTCGGAGGTAGTTAGTGATCAAACTACTCCTTAGATGTTTAGTGTAACTGCAGCATCTCTGGAGGAAAAACACTCAGTTGGAAACAGATATTTACATGTGCAGCTTATAAAGACACAACTTTTTTTTCTTACTGTTTGACATTAAATCAGTCAAAACGTTTTTCCTGTTTATGCCAGGATTTGCAAAATTATTTCTGTTCCCTAAATGGCAGAAAATTGATAGACATTTCTAAAGAGAATTTTACATTTGTTTCGTTTGTGGTTGTTACAATCGGCTTTTCCTTCCTTGTGTAATTTGGGCCCATTCCACCTGACAGACATGATGGGACTGGGTCAGATTTGTTCACTCATAAACACATTTTGTGATGGCTGCAAAAAAGGCTTTGTATAAACAGTTTATGCAAATATCTGGCTATGATTATTTATTTTTAACATTAAAAAAAACATAAAAATACTTAAAAAGTATTGCATATAGAAGTATTTTTAATAAATGCATCTTATGCATAATAGATCAAGTGCATAAGACGCACGGTCGAGATAGAGAATGATAAGTTATGAAAGTAGGGTGTCGTTTGGTCCACCTGATTCATATCATTTCACTTTAAACATAATACTAATACAGAAACATGAATAGTCATGATATGATTGCTGAGACTAGAACAAAAACCTGTCTTCACAATCTGAATATTAGCTTTCCTTTTTTTTAAATGTGATACTTTGAGTCATTTAATTGCTCATTGATTTAATCATTTAAGAATTTTAGAGGTTTTAAAAAAAATCACCTTTTGGGGGAAATCTCATGCTGACATTTTTGGAAATCGCCAGTCTGATCTGTGTTAAGACATTATTACTGCAATTATGAGCTTTTTATTTTTATTTGATTTTGACAAAAAAACAAAAATGTTGCATGTTGTGTTTTTTAAGTGCTTATTCTGCAGATTTTGTATTTGCCGCTCTGCTTTATAAGCTGCGATTAGCTGGTTAATCAGTCAGTCTGTCTGCTCTCAGAGAGCCTCGGCCAACTATAGTTTTAAAACAGCTTTACCTTCATAAGTGTGGTGGGTGCTTTTAGTTTCCACACTATGTTTTATGGCTGTATTTGTTTTTCCTTTGAGCGAGAAAAAAGTGTAGTCGCAAGCAACAGGTGGGAGAGGGGCAATACTTTGTAACTCTGTGCTCTATGCAGTTAAAGAAAACTTTGTTCACTTTTACATTTTGCGTTTTATGTAATGAAAAGGAGATAAAACAGTATCTCCTGTTTTGAAATAGCAACACAGGAGATACTGTTTAGTAGTATCTGTTTAGATGCTAGTTTAGATATTAAACAGAGATACTAGTAGTTTTGAAACAGCAGCTTGCTCTGCCTCAATAAAGGTAACTGGTTCTTGACTGGCACAAGTGCAGCAAAATAAGAGCTTGGTTAAATATCAGTGGTTAAGCTGAGGTTTAGGTCTAATGTCTACCACTAATTTAAAATCCTTTTTAAAAAATGCTGTAATCATCCCTCAATATTCAGGTGTTCAGTTGAAGAACATTAACAAGTAAATCTTTGTAAAATTACTGGAAACGTCGTGCCGATCCAGAAACATCTCCCTTAAATCCTGATAATGAAAGACATGAAAAATGCGCCTGGGCTTTTTATCCATTAAGCCACCAGGAGCCTCAGGTTGTTGCATTACAGTGATTAAAGCGTCAAAAAGTCACCTGTTAACCAGACTCACATGTTAGTTAACAGTTTACTTGTTAATAGTTAATAGTCTGGGTTCATCTCACTTCCCTCTGAAACTGCTTCTAAGCAGAGGTGGATGAAGAGGCAGATCATCTCTCCTGTGGGATTTTTGTTAATCTCCTGCCATCTGCCTCAGGGTATCACCCTGTAATACATCCTCACTCATGTTTTATGCTGTGTGTTTGGTTTATTTTATAATAAAGATAAGGGTGTGTATAAATGTCACAATATTTCATTGAGTTTCTGGTTTTACTGATCATTTTGGCCAGGGATACAAGAACGTTTTCCAAAGGTGACCAGATAAGTCTAATAATCTTTTTGTGACACTTCCCACTGAAAGCCAGAATAAAGCGGTTCATGAATATAAATGACTAAAATATAAAAGAATGTTGACATTTATTGAGACATTCTCTCGTCTATCTTAGATTTTACTATAAATACAGCTCTAAAAGAAATGCACTGAACCCCATTGAAAACCTCCTGGTTTTTCTACCAAATGTTGATTTCTGAACTCTTCCTGAGTTAAAACATTAGTTTTGTTGTTTCTAAATAAATATGAACTTGTTTTCTTTGTATTATTTGCGGTATTAAAGCACTGCAGATTTTTTCTTGTTTTGACCATTTTTCATTTTCTGCAAAGAAAACTTAATTTTTGCTTGGAGTTTCAGAGACATGTTGTCAGTAGTTCATAGAATAAAAGAACAATCTTCATTTTACTTAAACATATGTCTAAAAAGAGTAAAATCAGAGAAACTGGTCATTCTAAGAGGTTTTTCCAGAGCTTATGTCTATGTTAGTGTCATGCTGTATGGACTGTGGTCAATCAGCACTAGTAAAACCAAACATAACCTTATTTTAGCAATGCAAGTTTTGAAAGTTGCTTGCTAATTAATTGTGACCTGTGACAGTTTCAAAAGGTAAAATTAATCACCCCTAATATTAAAAATGCAGAAAGTGTTGTCTGTTTTTTGTACACAAGCACAACTTCCAGTAAGTTGTCTCTGCACAAGCTTCATTGTTTTTTTGCTTTTTTTTTTTTTTCTGAACTGACTTCATGTTGATGTGGCGAATTCTTGGAAATTCACAGACTCTGGTGCCGAATTCCCCACATGGCATAAAGATCCTTTGGTCTCATCCACCTTTGGAGCGTTTCTCAGAAACCTCAGGCTGTTTTAGCCATCTTGTCGAGAGTGTTGCACAACAGCGTTTACCAAGACGATGCCCCTCGCCTTATCGCATCCTCTGCGCTGAGCAGTTTGTCAAAGAGGTTAGGGCGCCTAAAAGAACTGAAACCATTGAGACAGACTCCTTTCTCAGAGGCACGCACACCAAGGGGAAGAATGAGTCAGTGTTGCGAGGGGAAACCTGATCTAACTGCTCTCTTCCCCTGTCTTCTTGGTTTCCTGATGTAACCGTCGTCTTCCTCACATTTCTAGGTCTGACGGCTGGAGCCTCGCTCTCTCGCACGCAATTGCCCCGTGAAGTTTTTGCCACTCATTCTTGTACTCTCGTGCTTTTTCTACTGTTGATTCAGTACCTTTTGAGCTGCGTGAGTCACCACTCAGATAATAACTGATCTTTCTCCCTTTCTTTTGCTCCTCGGATGTTCCAGGGCCCTTCGGAGGAGGCCGAGGAGGGCCCCTCGTCATCTCAGGTGCCTGCTCAGGAGGAATCGGAGTAGACGTGATCCCTCTCTACCTACCTCGGTGTTTGGCCTCAAGCAAACAGGGGTACAATCTGACTCCCTATCTGTGATGGGAAATCAGGAACACACACACTTACACACACTCACACCCAAAAAAGAAAATACTCGCAGACAGCAGTTTCCTCTCCTGATCTAAACAGCACCATGGATTTGTTGTTGCTTTGAGCATCTGATCGTTTGAGCCTTCGTAAAGGCATGGTTCCAGCTTTTGGGAAAAGTATTTGCAGAGTTGCTGAATATTAAGAAAATTTGTATTATATATATAGACAGGAGGCCAAAAATAAAATAAAAACACATGCTTCCTGTCTTGTGACAGCATGAATGTGCCTTTTAAAATACAGCAGAGTGATATAGCACAGGTTCTCCAACATACAGCACCCTCCATAGTTATTAGTAAAAGAAATTCAACAGAAAACATTAAAGTAAAAAAAACAACAACCCTTTCAACCCTCCTCACTGTGTGGTGACAAGATACACTTGGCTTAGCGTCTAGCTTTATTTGTCACAACTCCAGTGCTTTAAAACATTAAAAATGTAATTTGGGAACTAAGAATTTCAGCTATTTTCTTGATTTTTACGTGTTTCTTCTTCTACGTGCATTTACAATTATCAACATACCTTAATTGATTGACATGTTCTCTTGTTTTTCTGTTTTGAATTGGTGGCTAAAAGAAATGGGCCTCTTTAATGAAATACTAATTAAAATTAGTAATTAGCATTCAGCTTAAAAAGTAAATCATTCAATAAAATTCTACTTCATATTTAGGACTTCCTGTTCCTTGTTTTGTTAAAAACAATTATTTTCTACCATAAAATGTATTTTTTCCCAGACTAAATAAATATAGTCAAATTAAAAGTTGTATTTTTCTAAATTGTTTGAGATTATGAGATTATGCTTCTGCAATAAAAGATAGAGATTAATTATTTATAAACATGGAGGGCAGTGTGTATATAACTAGAGATGCAGTGATTAATCAATCAGAGATCCGAATCAGCCAATTTTCCTTTAATCGGCTCTGATCAGATCAGAAGGCCTCATGAGATTTATTTTATTTGCTATTCAGTCCTTTAGGATTGAATAGCACTAAGCATGATGCTTAATGCTTTAATGTATGATTCCCTCATTCTTTGTTGGATTCAAAGCTGCAGCCTGTTTAAAAAAAACTGCTACACATTTCTGTTTCTTTTATTTCTTATGTTCTTTAGTAAAAAAGAAAAAGAAAAAAGAAAGAAATCCATCAAAAATCAAGGAAAACCAAACTAATCGGTATCAGGAAAAGCCAGACGTGTGGATCTCTGAATATGAGTTCTATGTAAAATTTCTAATAAGTGTTTAAGTTGTGCCTGTGCCTTCTAGCTCTATATCAAGCCATCAGCTCAAAGGTTTGGAGTAATTAGTGGGTTAATTCCCCACTAACTAAATGCACCCAATTTAACCTTTATGCCTTATATGTAAAAGAGAATTTAAAAATATAATCCTCTGGATTGCAAATTTTTAAACCCATCTAATGTAATCTTTTCTCTTGCATTTTTGAAGACCTGAAAGAATGCTTCTCCCTTAAAGTGGAACTATTCCTTTATTTTGCCAGCTGTCCTGAGCCTCTCAGTGAGATTTTTTGCATGTGTGAGAACACATGTCTGTATGTTTTGTGCTTGTATGGAGAGAGAGACGCAGAGAAAGACAAAAAGAAAGAGGCAGAATTTAAAAAAAAAAAAAAAAAAGGACAAAAGGAACCAAACTGAACCGGGTTTCAGCACATTTCCTGTCAGCTGTTTTAAACTTGATATTTTTAAACCAATGTGACAACATAATCATGGCAAGCTGAATTCATTTTTGTGAAAACTGGTGTGATTTCAAATTGAAATATCCATTTTCAGAGATTATTTTTTAACCTCAGCTAAGTAAATCCTTCCAAGCAGAAAGTGACTGATTTAAATCCAAAGGTTGAAATGGATATTTCATTTTGGAACAAAAAAAGAAATAACTAAAACAAAACCTTCATAAATACTTGAGTCAACCGCAGTGTTGAGGTGTCATTTTTACCACTCTCAGGATTTCACTTTTTTAACAGTGCTCTTACGTCATTTATGAAAACCTCAGGTACATATCTATTCAGGAACATAATATCTACTCAGTAATAATTGTGGTGCTGTGTTTGTTGTGCGATTCTGATCTGTATTTGACATTACCAGTATGCCTTGACTCAAAGACCTCATGTAAAAACCTGAGTCAGCCTCAGCTTCTTGATCTCTCATTCTACCTCAGCGACACAAAAACACAGAAGATCCTCCTGCAAAGTTATCCTTCACTCCCTCAGAAGTGATACTGTATACGCAAACACACACACGCGCACACACACGCAACCACACGCATGTGTACCAATGCAAATCAACAAGTTTCAGGGCTAAATGCCAACAAACCAACAAATACACACAAGTAACAAGAGGATGTTACACTCCAGCGGAGGTGTACAGATAAAGTATCAATATCATTTCATAAAAATAACTGTATCTGATAAAAATAAAAATAAAAAAATAAAAAACTGAAACGAGACTTTGATCTCCTGGGAATTAAAGTGCAGCCAATAGTTTACAACAACTTGATGAAATACTTGCCTTTTAGAGTGTAGTACCTTATGAAAATCTGTATTTTTTTATTTTTTTTATTTTTTTTGTGGGATGAGGAGGGGATTGTTATTCTTTTTCTTATTTTTACTACATCATGTATTTTTTTCTCTGATTCTTACACTGTAAAATTTATGTGTGACACTTAATTCTTGGCAGCAAAATAGCCGCAACGTGCTGAAATACATTAGATGAACCTCAATGTTAGCATATACTTGACCCAATTGTGCTACAATAACACGACACGATTGTATTGAACTGATAGTGTGTTTTATTGCTTATGAGTTCATTTCTTTTTACTACTTCAAGGTGAAAAATGTTGGGTCTTATAGAGTTTTTTGCTTTGAAGGATCATATTTGCTTCTGAACATACAGTGCCTTGCAAAACTATTCATAACCTTTTCAACTTATTCATACTTTGTCAAGTTTCAGAGTGTTTTATTTGGACTTTATGTTTTTGACCAACACAGTGAAGAGATTAGAAGATGAAGAATCACTTTTTACTGCAATTACTGCTGCAGGCTTTTAAAGTATGTTTTTGGCAGCTTTGCACATTTTCTTTACCATTTAGTTCAAGAGAAAACTTCTCAAGGGAGAGCTTCTCTCAACTTCGGTTTTGTACTTTTGCCACATCTCTCTCTGGATCTCTGCAGCTCCTGCTTTCCTCGCCCGGCATGGCAGTCTAGGCCATGTTTTGGTAGATTTGAAGTTGTGCCATATTACAGATTATGAACTGAACTGATCTTTGTGAAAAGTTTAAAGTTGTTTAAAGGTGTTGTTTTATAACTGTACAGCTTTACACTTCTCCACAACTTTATTCCTGCAGTATTCCTTGGTTTAATCCATTGGTTCTCAAGGCAGTTGGTTACATCAGATTATTAGGGTTTAAATACAGATTTGTATTTTAAATATGTTTTAAAACATGCATCCGTCCAATTTATACGTGTGCATCGCCTTCTGTTGGTCTGCTGCATAAAAAGCCCAGTAAAATTCATTACCGTTTCTGGTTGTAATACAAAATGTCTTAAAAGTTTAATAAGTTTGAATATTTTTGCAAGCCACTGTGTTTAAGCTTCAGTTAAGCAGAGAGGATTTTATTAGTTGGGCATAAAACACTCATTAGTTTTCACTGAAATGATTCAATGAAACCTTTTAACTAAGAGGTTTGCTGCTTTTTCCGGGTAAGATGTTTTGTTTCTGTTTACTTTCATGTTCACAATAAATAAAATACAACTTTTTTAACGGTGTGTTCAGTGCTGGTAGAAATCCCAAGACATGAACTTTAAACCTGCATGTTTTCTGCAGGTGCGTTGATCCTTTTTAGATCTTATATTGGTGAAGTTAGAAGAAACAAGAATAAAAAAATATATGGCTATAAAATTAGGCTGATAATTACAGAAAACACCCCTGTAGTCAAAAAAAAAAAAAAAAAAAGGTTGCTTCTTCATTAATAAGTCAACTTAAGAGCAAAACTCTGAGTTATAAATGCATGTTTGTTCCCTGGTCAAAGCTGAAAATATTACATTTTTGGTTATTATAGGGCAACAAAATCATTGATAATGTCACTTTATTTAAGTATTCGATCTGGTTTTTATAATAAATCAGCAAGGTATATAATTACAGAGTTTTCTTGTTGTTCATAGTGCCAGTTTCATTACCAACCTCGTCTGGTTTAAGGTTACATGTTGATCAGCTCTAAGTGTGAGCAGAAACACTCACAACATGTTGATCTGGTCGTTAAGTCTCTTTGTTGCCCTCCATGGCAGACTAAATGCTCCTTCAGCTATGTGTGCCTCCAAATACCAGGGGGTCACTATAGATGCACGTTACTACCACTGTTTATGATCATCAGGTCAGCCTAAACATACTGTAAGGAGAAGGTTCTCATATTTTAAAGGGGATTCTGTTTGGGATTTATTATCAGTCAGTCGTACCTGTTGCAGACTGTCTGAACTACTTGAGTTTGTAAAAGAAGAAATTGGAGAGTAGAGCTAAGAACTTGTGAATTTAGTTATTTGCCTGTTTTTTCTGTGAATGTGTTAAAATAGGTCAGAAAATCAGAGTCAATACCCAAAACAAAATGTGTGAGAAAATGTAACCAGTCCTCCAGAGCTGCTGGTTTTCTACCTCCTTGAGATGTCTTCCTGGTTGAACACACTTGATTTAAATGAATGGGTCATGCTTTTATTTTGAAGGGTTTGATGACAGACTGAGGAAATAATGAACTGTCATCAGGTGGGTTGGAGCAGGAACCCATTTACAAAATGTAGCCCTTTTGCTAATTTAGTTATAATAAAAGCATAATTTGAACCAAATAATTTCCAACTATTACTGATTAAATTAACACTATTTGAAACGTTATCTTTAAGAAACTCTGAGCTGCTAGTCTTTGCAACCTCACATCTGCTTAAAACTGTTTGAGTTTTTTGTCTGACATCTGAAATCTTCAGACAGCTCTCTTCTAAAGATAAAATACTGATTTCTGATAAGTAATCCACAGAACCCTACCTTAGAATTGTGTCAGGAGTGGTTAACAAACCTCCAAAAAGTAGTTAATCTAAAAGTAATTAATCTAAAAGTAGTTAATCTAAAATATGTGGACACCTTTTCTTGCTGGGATTGCTGTTCTTACGCTGACATATTGAAGTATTCCTCATTAAATGAAAGTTTTTATTGATTATTTTTTATGAAAGCTCTAAAAAAATGCATCAAACATGTCACACTTGCATTGCTTATTACTTGAAAATCATCCATTTACTTTATATTCAAACACTTTTTTTTCTGTTTTTACTGATACATCATTTATTTTATGTATTTCAGCACTGTTGCCTAAGCTGCTGCCACATTACCGATTTATTCAATGTTGCATTGACTTTACTTATTTAGCCCTCCTGGACTACCTCTGAAGAGAATCAAGCCTGGGCCATTTTTAGGGACACTTGTGGCCTTTTAAGGCCAGAAGTTTCCATCAGACCTGCAGGCAGAGTGGATCATAAAATCTTGAAATAACTTTTGAATAGTACTGCAGTAGTCCACACACACACATCTCATCTCACTATATTGATATGACCAGAAGTGAATGAGAGTCAGCCTGAAAGGTGCCTCTTAATTTAACTCCGGCTAAGTCAGTCTGTTATTTTTACACGAGCTGTGTTTGGATATTTACTCTTTCTGTAAGGGGAAAATGTTGTTTTGTGATCTTACTGCTAGTGATATAGTTACATACAGTACTTGATCTAGTTTCAACTATTGAAAAGTTGAACTGTAACTTGAGAAATCATCTTCAATGCCTTACCTTTAACACAATGTAATAGTTATGTTATTGATATGTCCTCATCCACTTCTTTAATACAACTCACAAACCTGTGATATATATTTTGTTATGATTCTTTACGTTGTGATTTGTGTTACCTTGCTTCTATATCGCTTATCAATAAAAATATCACACTCTTCATTTGTTGCCATGGATTTGTGCTGTCTTTTTTCCTCTGGATTTTTTAAAATATATTTTTAATGTGTACAGATGGAAATTATATTAATCCACAGTCTGTAAAGAAGACAAATAGGGAGGAAAACAGATTGAGGATGGCGGCACATCCAGCAGACGAGGTGTAAGACCACAAAATCACTATAACAGATTCACAATTTCCTCATATGAAACAGAAACATAGATGCAGAAACTGACGAGCTATTAAATATTTTAACAATGACAGAGCATAGTTTAAAAAAAAACAAAACAAGGGTGCCACACTTAATTGGTGCCCCAGTGAATAATAATAATAATAATAATAGTGCAAGATCATTACTGACCCTTTGCATTGTTCTCACTGAGTTTTTTTCTTTGATACAACCACTTGACACGTTGTGAAGACAACATTTATCAGACCTGCAGTTTAAGCCTAAAACAGTCTAACTTCCCTTTGTTTTTCCCTCGTTAGTGACAGTCTGTGTCTGGGTATGTGGTCTGCAGCTCTCCTGCAGGTTGGGGTTGACCAGGCAGGGCAGAGGGGCTATTAAGCATTGAGGGCTTTGGCAACATCTGTGAAGACCAGACGACTGGGTCGCTGCGTTGTCCCCTGGGAGGTTGTGAGCGTCTGCAGAGGAGAAAGCGGAGGAAGTTTATAATGAGTCCACTGCAACTCCTGCTGTGTTGTTTAGAAATGGTGTTGATACGGACAAAAGTGTAGGTTTTTATATGCACTGTAAAACATTTAGTTGTGTCTACTATCTTCTACTCTTGAAGCTAAATAGATTTAGTGAGCTTTATTTTAGAACCTGAATGTGTTTGTGAAATACAAACCTACAACAATAAGTTGTGTTAACCTTTTATTAATTTTGTCAAACCTCCAAAAGTAGAATAAACTAGGGTTTTTAGGTTTAGCAATTAAAAATCTGAAGACAGGAGTAGGAACTATTTCCCAGAATGCTTAGCGGCTTGTTTTTGCATCCTGAGATGGAAGTGAATCACATTGATCTGACTCCTGTTATTAAGGCAAATGTTTATTTTAAAGCTTGAGGATGGTGTACTGTTTAAACAATGCATTTTCATTGTCAGTCAATAAAATTCATTATCAGATCAGAAATTTTGTTCATGCAATTTGAAACTTGAATTTAAGTTACTCTAAATTAAAATAAATAGTTATTTTAACTTGATATTGTGAGAGAAAATAATAGAGAAATGTGGCTCTTTCACTCGGAGAAAGCAGTTTTTTCTTGCATATTGTGAAATAATTATTTGATTTAAATTTCAGTTTTAAGTTAAAACTCACAATTAAAGATTAATGAAATTAAAAACATTTTTTAGTTAAACCACCTCCAAAGGTTTTACAGTGTAACAATTATACGTATAAAAATGACTTTTTACATGTTAAATGGTAATTAAAGCTCTTGCATTAATCCTAACATTCAGATTTTGATCAGTTGTACAATTAACACCAGATGCCACAAACATAAATGTAGATAAATTTATTGTTACCCCAATAAAGACGAGTAAAACTCCCAAAAACTACACAACTTTTGTTACAGCAACAAAATCTTAATCTGAAAAGCTTGGAAAATACAACCTTTACTTTAATAACATTTATTTACTAATCTCTGGTAAATCAAATACTAATTCATATTAAGGCTCATATTTACCAGGGGTATAAATACATTTCTCCAGTAGTAATTAAACATATGAATGAATTGAGGGCAGTTGCAGTGCTTAGATAATTTTTAAATTTACGAGCAGCGACTCTATTTCCCTCCTGTACTGCCAGATCTTTAGCCTTCGACTTAAAAGTTGCATCATATGATTTTGAAGAAATTTCTACGACATGCCTACTGCTAGCTTGTGCTTGTTCTAAATCAGGGGTGTCAAACTCAATTTCACCAAGGGCCACTTCAGCATATTGGCCACCCTCAACGGGCCTCGTTGATGGTATAAATCAGGAGTGCCCAAGTGCAGTGCTCCAGACTGCAACTTTAGATGCATCCCTGCTAAAACACATCCCAGACTAAAGGTTGACTTCCCTCATTAGCAGCAACTCAGTTCTGAAGAGGCCTAGTGATGAGTCAATGATCCAGGAACGCATCTAAAGTTGCAGAGTGGTGGGTCTGGAAAACTAGACTTGGGCACCCCTAGCATAAATGTATGAAAATACAATGTTAAAAATAAATTAAACAACACCTCATATTGTCAAATAACTCATTTTATGTATTCAAGTTTTAAATATTACAGTTACTGCTCAGTTTAAAAATTACAATACTTAAATCAGTGTTTAAAGGTAAGCAAGCAAATAATAAAAACAAGTTTTGATATTAACTCTCAACTTCATTAACAAAACTTTTTTGTTATTACACAACCAACATGTATTTTCACATAAGAACAAAACAATTAGGTGATGTTGCCTGTCCTTGAAGGCAAAACTGATCCCTCTTCACCCTGACACCAACTCACACACATCCTCATTCATCGGTCCTGTTCTGTAAATAAACACAAAACAAAACACAAGCAAAATGAATAAACTACATGCATATTCTAGTATACTTAGTCTTGGTTTTACATTCTATTTTAATTCAGTTAGTTCGTGCTTACCGATGTTTTATGGCCGGGTGTCTGGCACCGTTTTCCCTTGGTCAGTTCGTCCATGTCTGGTTTTAGTTCTTGTGCTGTGGCAATCCGCAAAACGGCGTGCAGGTTTTCGTCAGTAATGCGCGATCTGTGTTTGGTCTTGTTTAAATTTATTATTGAAAACATCTATTCGCACAGATAGGTGCTTCCAAACATGGACAAAACACGAGCTGCATGGAGTCGAAGCTGTGGCATCAAAACAGGGGGGCAGTAGACGGTAAAAGTCCTCGATTGAAACATCACGGAACTTCGCTCTCAGGCCGCTGTGGCTTTGAAGCTCAATAGCTCCACCTGAAGGCGGTGGGGCGCACTGCAGACATAGGCGGTGAAAGGATTGGTAAAGGTGTCAAAATCAGAGTGCTGCGATTTAAAGTCAGAAAAGCGCCGATCAAACTCGTTTATTAACAGTTAGTTTGGTAGTTAACCGAGCACATAAAAAAGCACCGGGAGGCCGAGACGATCTGACAAGCAGGAAAGTGAACGAGGTTGTTTTGTACCACCTGGCGCTTCCATAGGTCGAGTTTGCGCTGGAAATCTGTGATCATGTCGGACATCAGGGTGATGATTTGTTTACGTCCTTGTAGTTTCTGATTTAGCTGGGCAAGATGCTCGGTGACGTCACATAACATTGCAAAGTCACACAGTCATTTCGGATCGGACAGTTCAGACAAGGGTTTTTCTTTGTTCTTCTTGAAGGCTAAATTTGGCGAACTTAGCTCCGTGTTTGGTTCCAAAATGCCGAAGTATATTGTATTCTTTCACGACGGACACGGTCCCAGAACACAAAAGACATACTGGTTTTTCACCTTGAAGTACAAACGGGTATCCGTTTTCCCATCGTTCATAAAACAGTCTTCCTTGTAAATCGATTTTTCTTTTCTTAGACATTTTGATGTTAGCTTGTCGACGTCTCAGTTTTATTCGCTGGGAAAATTAATGAGCTTGAGGTGACTCTGCTGCACTCTAGTGGAGAGAAGCCGTAATGTTGGCTGGTAACAATCGGAATGCATTATGGGAGATGTAGTTTGTAGTCAATTCGTGCTCAAAACCTATTTTAAGTCAATCATGGGCCTATAAAACGGTGGCGGTAGGGGGGGAGGGCCACATAAAATGACGTGGCGGGCCACATGTGGCCCGCGGGCCTTGAGTTTGACACATGTGTTCTAAATGAACAGCAGCACTTTCTTCTTTGATTTTCAATTTTGACTTCCAATGATTCACTTCCTGCTAAAGAACCCCCTGGTGGTTGAAGAAAAATCCACTGAAAAGCCGCACCGGGCTACAAGCCGCATGATTCAAAGCGTGGAAAAAAGTGGCGGCTTATAGTCCGAAAAATACGGTAGATTTTTTTTTGTCTAAAACAAAAACTTAAACTGTGTGATTTTACTTGTACTGCATGGTTTATGTTAGTTTTCTTGTTGGTCCCACATTTTGTATCACATGGTGCCATTTTAAAGGTTTTTGCTCAGTTTTGTGTGGCCTTCAGTAGCTACATCTATGAATTCATGGATGAAGGATAAATAATGAAAGCAAGTGATAGATTATAAGGGTGAAGGTTCACAGAAAGAGACTTTAAGCAAAACTGTTTCTTTTATGTCATTTAATTTTCTTTAGATTAAAAAAAATGTTTCTTGTAGTTACTATGGATACTGAAACAGGGACAGCATGAGTGTAGGGAAGAACAGTGAGGTTAAAGGAAGAGGTTCAAAGGTCACACGAGTGATACTTTACCATGTTTGCCCTTTTGTCAAAACTTTAAACAGAAATAAAAAAAGAGGCAAAAATTAACACAAAGACAAAATAAATCATAATAACCTCATAATAACCAAGTTTTATACACAAGTATCATTAACAATTAAAAAAGAAAACTTTGACCAAAAGATCACCAGGTTTGGTCATAATTAGATGACTAAACCTCATCTAACAGGTGCTGATGTTTTCTCGGCGCCGTCTGGCCTACCTTGGCGTTTGGACCTGCGAGGCTGCCGTCCCGTCCGTGATCCAGTAGTTCCTGTTCCAGCAGGTCGTCCTGTTCTTCAGCCGGGTCAAAGTTGTACATGGGCATGAGCTGATGTCTCAGCTTCTCTAACCTGAAACACAAACAGAGCCTGGTTCTGCTGGAGGTTTCTTCCTGTGAGAAATTAGTTGTCCCTTCCCACTATCCCCTCGTGTTTTCCACAGGATAGCGAATGCGTTCAATAGGACGATTGATTTCATAAATAATTCTTGTTTCACAAACTGCTCTTGTTCTATTTGAAATGTTTTTAGTTGGACTGAGTTGGAGTATTGATGAAAAGATGTGAACATGTCAGCATTTTTCATATTGCAATGTTGTGGGGGGGGGGAAATAAGAAGACCCGTTTTGAGTTGTTTCTAAAGGAATGTTCACACATCGACATTTTTTAAATTTGTCTATGAAAAAGAAAAGGATTTAATTATAGGAAAACATTACAGAAATTAAGCTTTTTTTGCTCAGTGGTCAAAAAATACAATTTGGTTTACGCTAAAACTCCACCAATCTGGTGTCAAAATAATTCAATTATAGGCTTAAATATGTGCAAAGAACACTGTTAACATCCTGATATTTGTCTATATTTTCTCAGACAAACTTCTCTCTGGCCTTCATGCATTTCATAGAAAGCAGAAGTTTCTTCCTTTCAGATCTCCAGTCATAGGCAAACTTTTTTTTAGTCTTTTTTCACATATAATAAAAGGGCTTTTTATATATAAATATACATAAATATATATTTTTCAGACTCAAAAGTTGCAAGTCTTTCAACTGAAGGCTTTGGGCTTTCTGAGGATCTCACTATGGTGTTCTGTCTTTCTTCAACAGTCAGCAGCACATCAAATTAAATGTTTAGTAGAGCGAACCTCCCTCAAAATGCCTCATAACGATGCACTGATGATGATGCAAATTGCTAAGCTGATTTGCAGGCAAAAACCCCCCACATTTGTCCATCTTAAGTTACATCTTTAGATACAAATTATGCAACAAACTTAAAAAAAATAAAACTTTCTCTAGCCTCTTATAGAGATAGTTCAGCAAAATGTAAACACTCACCTCTTCCGTTTCCGAATGTACAGCATCTATAATAAAAATGACATAAAAATATCTATTACCTAGATCATTAAAAGGAATTAAGAGCAATGTAGGAGAATCTTGAATCAGTTCCTTACTATTGCCACCGCTAAGCCAATGAGGGTGATGATGCCGAAGGGCACCAACAGCATTCCAACACTCGAGCCCTCAATCACCACGTCTGAAGCCACGGTGGCGTTAAAGCTGGTCTCGTTTGTTGTTGCTGCTGTCGTTGTTAGGGTAACAGTCATAAATGTTCTTGAGGTGATGTTTTCTCTGGGTCCGAGGCTCGTTGAGAGCAACGGGTCCGTGGCTGCTGTTGCAGTTGTCGAGAGAAAACTTGACATTGCCTTGGCAGTATTCACAGCCATGGTTGGGTGTAGGTTTCTCAAGCAAATTTTCTCAAACTTTTTCCCTTTATTTTGGTGTGGATGTTGATGTGTTGCTTAGTTTCTAACGTGTCTCATGGTCAATGCAGCCGTCCTGCCGTTGGGTTTATGGTCTGCTGAGGCATTGATGGTTCTTCCTCCATATGAGCTGCAAAAGGAGACACAAGTGAAAATGCTTTACATCTGTCTGTTGATGATATGCTTAAATCATTTTTTAGAAATCCAGAGTTTTATTTAGCCCCTGGCTGTTAGTCCCAGCAAGGTTGTGGCGGGGTGTGTCTTTTTTTTCTTCTTTTTTTGGCAGGATGTGGGTAACAAACGTACAGGAGGAATCTGGTGTACATACTTCATAAAGTCAGAGGAATACTAACCACTCTAACTGTAACGTTCACCTCTAGGAAATGTGCTGGCAGCACTTTCAGACATCAAACTCAACTTACACCCACACACACACACACACACACGCACACACAGTGGTTCCATAAATATCCACTGCATGGCTTGAGCCCATGTTCCTCCCACCTACTTGCGTACTACACACGTCCCATGAGAGCGAATAGCACTTTTTCCCCAAGATTTACACGTATGAAGAGGTTCCTTTTTTAAAAGAGCATGCTTTCTATGGTGACACAGGAAGGCACAGACATATGATCCATTCCTCCCTCCTCATCCTGTCTGCTTTTGCTCTTAATAAGGAACATGTGCAACTGAAGCCAACCAATGAAAAACAAAGGCTGGTTTTAGTCGGCTGATGTAGTTCAGTCTGCGTTGCCCTGCTTTGCACAAAAACAAACGCTCGCAGCTCTTTGCATGGGATCATGTCATGCTCCTCTTGATGTTATTTTTAGTTAAAGATGTGCTGCATCTCAGCTGCTAATCCTGCCAACATGAGCAGGTCTCACCCTCAGATTAGATATGCATACGTACCTCAACATACAACATGTATGTTAAGAGGTGAGCAACAGCAGGTCTGGGGCTACCTAACAGCAGGAAACATTCATAGGAAGAGGTAACATTTGCTCCAGTGTCTGTGCCGCCTCCTCCTCTTCTCCTTCCCCCTTCAGCAATGCAGGTACTGCACAGGCTGTTTACACTGACACAACAGCCATTTGCTCTAAGGATGAACTCCACAAATCAAAAGTAACCCTATCCTGGCTGCCACCCCCCAAGAGATTCCACCCTTCCAGTTCTTCGAGTTGCTTCCTTGGATTCACTCCCGCTGTCTTGCCCTTTTTCTTGTATTTCACACAACAGAGGCTGCTCTTGGGATGCTGCAAACAGAAGATCAGTGCTGTGAGCTCCCTCCCCCTTCACCCTGCAATTGGTCTGATGGCTTCAAGATCATGAATGTGGTTGGCTGTATCTGCTGCCCGTTTGGCTTTACAGGGATGAGAATGGGATTTAATGGCTGTGACCACCAGATGCTGTCAGAGCCATGTGAATGACTGCATCCGGGTGGTAGGTCTGAGGAAATTAACCCTGTGATGGCTAACCCTCAATCCAATGACTTTACTCACACAAGTAGGAAATAAAATACTGCTTAGGTTTTCTTTCTTTTTTTTTTAATAGTCATAACTTTTATTCAAAGTCATTTCTAGGCCAAATATTGCTTTTATCAACAAAAGGAGAGTGTCAACAAAATCAAGTTTTCAGATTACGTGTAATTTGGCAGCAATCACTAACACAAATATGTAAATTTAAGTAAAACGTTTTTTAATAAAAAGACACTAAAAAGTGTGTTTTAATATTTCTATTTTCTTGTTTCTAGTTACAAAATGTCTACTTGAAGTTTGTAAATCTTAACACGTTTAACCACTGACAACAAAAACACGGTTTGGAAAAAATGGGTTTTTTGTGTATGTTCATCTCCATCCATCCATCCATCCATCCATCTTCTTCCGCTTATCCGGGGTCAAGTCGCAGGGGTAGCAGCTTAAGAAGGGAGGCCCAGACCTCCCTCTCCCCGGCCACTTCTTCCAGCTCCTCCGGGGGAATCCCAAGGCGTTCCCAGGCCAGCCGAGAGACATAGTCCCTCCAGCGTGTCCTGGGTCTTCCCCGGGGCCTCCTCCCGGTGGGACATGCCCGAAACACCTCACCAGGGAGGTGTCCAGAAGGCATCCTGACCAGATGTCCGAGCCACCTCAACTGGCTCCTCTCGATGTGGAGGAGCAGCGGCTCTACTCTGAGTCCCTCCCGGATGACCAAGCTTCTCACCCTATCTCTAAGGGAGAGCCCAGCCACCCTACGGAGGAAACCCATTTCGGCCGCCTATATCCGAGACCTTGTTCTTTCGGTCATGACCCAAAGCTCATGACCATAGATGAGGGTAGGAACATAGATCGACCGGTAAATCGAGAGCTTCGCTGCTTGGCTCAGCTCCCTCTTCACCACGATGGACTGGTACAGCGCCCGCTTCACGGCAGACGCTGCGCCAATTCGCCTGTCGATCTCCCGCTCCCTTCTTCCCTCATTCGTGAACAAGATCCCGAGATACTTGAACTCATCCACTTGAGGCAGGACCCCATCCCCGACCCGGAGAAGGCACTCTACCCTTTTCCGGCTCAAGACCATGGCCTCGGACTTGGAGGCACTGATCCTCATCCCGGCCGCTTCACACTCTGCTGCGAACCGCTCCAGCGAGAGCTGCAGATCACGTCCCGATGAAGCCAACAGGACCACATCATCTGCAAAAAGCAGAGATGCAATCCTAAGGCCACCAAAACGGATCCCCTCAACACCTTGGCTGTGCCTAGAAATTCTGTCCATAAAAGTAATGAACAGAATCTGTGACAAAGGGCAGCCCTGGCGGAGTCCAGCTCTCACCGGGAACGAGCCCGACTTACTGCCGGCATTGCGGACCAGACTCCGACACCGGTCATACAGGGACCAACAGCCCGTATCAAAGGGCCCGGTACCCCTTACTCCCAGAGAACCCCCCACAGGGATCCCCGAGGGACACGGTCAAACGCCTTCTCCAAGTCCACAAAACACATGTAGACTGATTGGGCGAACTCCCATGCATCCTCCAGGACCCTGCTGAGGGTGTAGAGCTGGTCCAGTGTTCCACGACCAGGACGAAAACCACACTGCTCTTCCAAAATCCGAGGTTCGACTATCCGACGAACCGTCCTCTCCAGGACCCCCGAATAGACCTTGCCAGGGAGGCTTAAGAGTGTGAACCCTCTATAATTGGAGCATACCCTCCGGGTAAATGTTCATCTCTATCTCAAAAAATTGAGCTACAGATCATATAAACTTTAATCTAACAAGATAGATTAGGATGTTTAATAGAAGCTATTTTTCTTAATTATATGGACCCTGTGTGGAAAGTCCTTTTAGCCAAGAAAAGCATGAGGAAAATTAAAGGGAGAACAATTGTTTTTATGTCTAAACATAAAAATGTTTTCATGATAAATATGAATGTAGGTGTATGAGCTCAATTTCCAAAATAAATCCTCTTTCTTGGTATGGTTTGAGTTCATTAAATATAAAATAATTTAAATTCAATTAGACACTAATTAGTATGACATTTAACTTGTGGCCTATTTGCTCAAAGACTTCCTTTAATAAAGAGATTAAAATAATATATTTAATAAACAAGAATAGAAAAAAAATAAGTAAACTTTTAAATCTGTATATGTACAATACATAATTCTTTTTTCCCCATCAGGTAGCAGTGATAAAGAAAATGGCACACCAACGAAAATTGGTTTCAAATAGCTTATAGTACGTTAAATAGAAATATAAGTTTTTTTATTATGTTGTTTTGATTAAATGAGAAATGGAAAAGCTGGATCGTTTTCTGTTTATTTTACTACCCTATTACCATGTGATAATCACTTCCCATTGTACATTTTTAAGATCCACAAACCAATTTTCTTTTTTTTCCCTTTTTGCTGGCAATTTTATTTGAAGTATTTTTAACAGGAAAATACACAACAATCAAACAAATGCACTTTTTCTCCTCCAATGTTGGCCTCAAAAGTGCAAAGGCTGCATTGCAGTTTAATACGCTGTTTTTAAATACAAAATTAAAATCTGTTGTTTGTCAAAAGTGATTTCTGATGAGAAAGTTCCAATTGCCAAATTATGCTTGGAATGTATTCCAAATAAAAATGCATCTGATATATCCTTAATTCTGACACAACCCCAGAGAGTTAACTCAGAGTTAAATAATCCCAGCCCTGAAATTTTTTTTAAAAACACTGAAAATGTGTGTTTTTAGCAGTGTTTTAAATTTAACTTTGAAAAGCAAAGAAGAAAAAGAAGATAATAAAACACTCAAGGAATCTTGAGTTGTAGTTAGTTGTAGTTAGTTGGTTAGTTATTTACATATAAATCCTCATTTGGATAAAATGTAATTTCAAGGTTGTCCAAAATGGCAACAAATGTTACAATTAAACGACTTGTGCACACAGAAAAATTGATTTGCGCCCTTATCAAAATAAGTCAGGAAAGGATCTACAGACATTTTGTTCATGCCATTTAAAATGCTGAGATGTTATTTAAAAAGGTCAAAAAGGCCCTATACCAATTTTCCGATCATTCTGCACCAATTTATTGAAAGCAAAATGTTTAAAATTCTTGAAAAACATTGTAAAAATTATTCAGGAACATTCAATTGAAAAACTGTCTTTGTATTTTAGAAATGCAGAGCTACAGCATATTAAGAGCTTCTGATTTTTCTGAATGATGATGAATCTAGTGAAAGTTCATCAGATTTACACCAAACATAAAGAAGTGTAATGTCTACCCGTTTTTGTTGCGGGGGTTCAACAAATCTGGAACAAATTTAGGGGGTTCATTGTTTGCATAATATTACAATATATTTAGGAATCCATCTAATTTTCTGTTGGCAATGCCAGCAACATGCAGAGAACTGAAAATGGCTGAGAATCACGGGCCACGCTGCACAGCATGAAGAATACACTACCGTACAATGCATAGGTTATGGCCATACATCACAGGTTCAGTAGGACGTCCCACAATCGTTGACAGTAAAAGGAGTTTATTGTTGCGTTCATATGGCACAATTAAACCTCTATAAATGTAAAAGAAACATATATAAAAGAGATCCAGGACAACTGACAGCTTCTGTGGGTCACAACGCTTTTAGCATGAACAGAGGTTAAATGAAGCGTCCTGTGGTGTGACAAATTAGATTTTAAATTTCTGATGGATATGAAGGGCAAAGCACCCTCAGAACAGAAGAAGAGTGAGATCATCTGGTTTATGATCTGTGCAGGTTAGAAGCAGCTAGAGTCTCTGATGTGAATGGATTAGCGCAGTAATAATGAAAAACAACCTTGCAGATCTGCTTCATGTATGCTATCCCGTATTGATGTTAAGAATTTTAATACTGGATGGTTCTGTAGTGAAGGGGATTTGCGATAACCTGCCTGCATTTTGTCCCATGAAGAAGAATTAGCAATCAAAATTAGGCAGTACAGTGGTCGTGCCTTATCCTCCCAGCATGATGGCCTTTAGTTCGAACCATAGCTGAACCTTTAACCAATAATCCCTGAAGGTCTCCTAGAGTGGAGTTATTCATATTCTCACAATGCCTGCATTGGTCTTCACAGCCCTTGAACTTTGTTCTGTCATATTAGATTCACAAACTTAAATTATTATTATTATTATTATTATTATTATTGACCTTAATAGAACAACACAAGGTTGTGCATAATTTTTGTGTGGAAGCAGAGATGTTTGTTTTTGTTTTGTTTTTTTGTACAAATAGAAAAAGAGTGGTTTCCATATTTATTATTGCATGTCTCTTGCAGCTTTGTGCATAGAGGCTGAAATTTCTCCACATTCTTCTCAGTAAAATGGATCAAGCTCAGTCAGATTTAATAGGTAGTATTCATAAAAATACATTTACGAAGTCATGCCACACATTATCATTTTGATTTCGGTTAATCTTTAACTGGACTATTATTTAATCTGATTATGATTTGAATAACACCATTCCTCTGTGCTTCAGGCTCATGGTCCGGCTGGAAGAAAAATATTTGCCCCTGGTGAATATTGTTTTACAAAATGGTCTTTTATTTTGCTCCCTCGACCATAGAGACATGCCCATAAACTCTATGGTCTTCCCTCTTCCTGCTGAAGTAAAGACTCCCTACATCTTGCTTCCACTAACACCATGTTTCACAGTGCAGGTGATATTTTAAGAGTAAAATGCAGTTTTTATTTTCTGCCATTGATAGGATTTTTCTAAAGGGAAATAAGATTCATTTTGATATCATCCAATCATAGCGCTCTCCCCTAGATGGCTTGAAAACAAACTGCAAATCTTATAATTTCATTTCAGCAATGCCTTTTACTTCTTGCCACTCTTTCATAAAGTCCAGATTTTCTGGAGCTAATAACTTATAGTTGACCTGTTGACATATTACTTGAGCTGTGGATCTCTGCAGCTCCTCCAAAGAAATAATCAACCTGTGTTTTAGAACAGCCAGTCACATGCTGGTTGTTCAAGGATCATGAATACTTTGGTCTTACACTGAACAAAGCCTTTCTTCCAGCATTTAAATCAATGCATGTTAGGTTAATTCAATCAATTAAGTTTATTTGTTTTGCACATTTCAGCAACAAAGCAGTTCGTATCATAAAAACTGCATTTCTAAATAGATACAAAGCTGAGCATACATAGTTTTTTTTTCTTTCTTTCTGTGGATGCAGCCTGCTGCAGTCCATCAGTATGAACAGGATTAGGTGAGTTTAGTATTAAGTCAGATTTTTAAGGATGACTCACAAGTACTTTACAAAACTTTCCAGTTCTCTTCTAGATTTCTATAGCTGCAGTCTTTCTAAAAGTAAAGGGGATTATACATGTTACCCCTCTTAAAAAACACATCCATTCATTCAATTAACCCTGCATATTTTTCAGGTTACGCCATGCTGCTTGCATGCACGTTTTTGCACAGCATCACAAGGTTTGTGAAACTGTGAACTGTAGCTCGCTCAATAAAAGGGACGTGCTTTTCAAATATTTACAGAGCGTCTCAGACACTGTCTCAAATTGCAGTATCTCATATTACACCAGTTCTTTCTTCTTCTCTGCTCACAGAGAAAAAGGAGGCACAAGACGAGCAGGAAAGCAAAAGGGGAAATAGGAAACAGGAAAGGAAATGGTATTGATATCCTCCAGCACTACAGATGAAATAACAAAAATACAGCTTAATTGTGCAAAGGGAATGTCCATAAAGACTTTCACCAGCTTGCTGAACTAAAAGTTTATATCACAGGCTGAAAGAAATTAGCATTTTAGGCTGTAATTAAAAATGAGATAATGTTCCTATGTACAAAACTTACACTTAAAATTAGACTTTATTGAATTATGAATTATCAGAGAAATGAAACAAAAAATACTAAAGTAGTAATTGCTTTAATCTGACTTCAGAATGTAGCAATTAGCCAGGAATATTTAAAAACAAAATCAATCTGCAATATTACATAAATATTTTTAATTGTATTGTTATTTATTTACAGCATTTTAACAAAGACTTTTACATTGTGATGAACTCCAGAATGTGTTTTTCTACAGTACTTAAATCTACTCTTATAATATTCTTGGATTGATTGCTGTGTACTCGTGATCAGAACTTTTTTTTTCTTTTATTCAGCCTTATGGTTTGACTGTTACGAACCACTGCCACCTAGCGATGAAGTGGCATCACTGCAGCGGTACTGCAGTATTAGATAACATCTTGTGTTTTTAAAATACAAAGCTTTTGTCTCACATACGCGACGTACTTCTTTGATTTAGAAAGCAGAAAAAAAGATTATAGGAGAACTCTTAATTATTTAGAATTATATGAATGATATGCAATGTTACTAACATTTGTCTCCAATTGTTCAGAGTAACAAATACATTTTGCCAGCAGAGAATTGCAGCGTTTTGATAATTGATTCGAAAAAATACACACCTCCAGATGCAGCTCACATTGTAAACAAAATTAGCTCCCAATTTAACATAGACTTACAGCATCATAACATGGTGTTAGAATAGTTTATGGAAACTGAACCTATCAGTCTAATACATATGCAAATTATTTGCTAATTGTTTGGTAAAATAACTGGCAACAATAATTTTACGGAATTTTAAATTTTACTGCATTTATATTAATGCAGACAGCGTTAATATAAATATAAAAATTCCAGAGTTTTAATATAAAACTCTGGAAACCACAACTGCCGGTATTTTACCATAAATTAGGGACTTTTTCTTATGTAGAGATTTCAACAAAACATTTCAGATCACCAAACTAATGTTAATATCAAACAAAGCTATCTGGAGTAAAAAGCTAACATTTTCAGAGAGACTTCATTTGTTAAGGAAATGGACTGGAGTGATTTTCTAAGCAAACTGACCACTAAAAGCGCTGAATGAGTGAATGACTCACTCATTTACACACCAACATGCAAGTTGGGGGTCAATGCTTCACCCATCGACACATCAACATGTGGTATAAGGAAGGCGCTCTGCCCCCTGAGTCTAATCTAAACAAATGCAGGTTTAGTTTAAGTCAAGACTTTGACTAGGCCACTCGAATATCTCCAGGTTGTTTTTTTGGCTAACCAGGCATCACTAAAGCTTGTGTGTTTTATATTGTTATCTTGAGATTAAGATCACACACTGATGCATCCATTCTCCTTCAGGATTTTCTGTCAAAAAACAGAATTAATGATTTCACCAGTAATGTCCAGTCATCCTGCAGAAAACAAGCCTCAGACCATCAGACTACCAGCACTGTGTCTGACTGCTATGTTACAGTTTTCCTCAAATACTGTGTTAGTTTCATCCCACATATAATGCAATGCATGCTTTTGTCTCACCAGGTCACAGAATATTTTTTCAGAATGTGAGATGGATCTTTGTTTTTGTTTATTTGTTTTGTAAGTATGTTTTTATTTTAATACTTTATTCTACATCTGTTCTCGAATTCACTTGGATCAGGGTACAAAGTGATGCTTTTTGAGCGCTTTTAGCCCACTTCATGTAATCCAACAGGTTCGGCTGGATCTGAGAAACTTGTGTGACAAATAAGGGAAAAGAAACCAAAAACATGAAACCTGCATTTTATTTTACCAACAAAATGTTGTGTACTTTAGTTGGTTAAAGTACGCCATCAAACTCAAAGCTATTTTGATTTTTTATGTGTCCAGTGCATATGACAGGTTTAAGTTTTCTTTGACATTAATATCTTTAAATTAGCTCATTTAAATGTTGTAAAGCAATTTTACATAAATATTATTGGATGCCTTCATGACAAAGATAATCCTAATCATTTAACTGATTGTGAGAGATGTAATGGATGTCACAGAGTTTTATGTTTTCATTGGTTATTTATGCTGATTTGGACCATGTAAGGTTTTTAGACTTGAGCCTCCTTTTAGGCATAACTTTGTATTAAACTATTGAGGACAAACATTGATGGACCGTGCGGTAGCCATTAAATCGAGGATGTGGGTTAGCAGCGTATGTTGGTTGAGCCAGTGTGGTGGAAATTAATGTGCAATTAGTGGGGCTATCTCAGGCATTATGTCATCTGAACCCACTTTGAGCCCTCGATATCTGGAGGACAGAGAGAAGGAAGAGGTTTTAATGAAGGAGGATGAGTGAAAAAGATGCATGGGATAAAATGTTGAATGGGTGAGGCGAAGGGTGGGAGAGTGAGACTGAGAGAAACAAAAGAATAATGATCAGCTAAATATATATTGAACTGGATACACTCAACACTTTCCTGTATTCAGCAGAATACAGGAAAGGTATTTCCTTTCCTGTATTCCTGTTTGTGTTCGTTTTAACCAGGTTTCGTTTTAAATTTATTCTAAGTGCCTTTGTATTTTTCTGAGTTATTTTTTTATTGCAGCTGACTGCATTGTTCGAAAAGAGAAATGGTTGTTAAGTCAGAAAATTCTACATAGTTACATTTTTTTTGTTGTTTTGTTTACTTCACAGACCAGAACTAATTAATTTTGTGAGATAGGAGGCATTTCTCTAATGATCGAAAATGAAAGCTGATTTAATAATGTAATCATAAAACATTTGACTTCAACTGAAGACACAGAAAAATCCATCCATCCATTTTCTGTTCAGCCTTGTCCCTACTGGGGTCGGAAGTTGCTGGTGCCTATCTCCAGCTGCTTTCCGGGCGAGAGGCAGGGTACACCCTGGACAGGTCACCAGTCTGTCGCAGGGCAACACAGAAACAGACAGGACAAACAACCATGCATACTCACACTCACACCTATGGAGAATTTGGAAAGACCAATTAACCTAGCAGTCGTGTTTTTGGACTGTGGGAGGAAGCCAGAGAGAACCCATGCATGCACAGGGAGAACATGCAAACTCCATGCAGAAAGACCCCGGGCCGGGAATCGAACGCAGGGCCTTCTTGCTGCAAGGCAACAGTGCTACCAACTGCGTAGCCCACACAGAAAAATATTAGCAGAAATTTATTTTATAGATTGTGTGAAATCAAACAAATTTTTGTTTAGTTCCAGTCATAAGGTGGAGGCTGCTTTTCTTTTAGAACCTACAGCAACTCCTGTTGCAATGAAAGACCAAATGATCATTAGATTATTTGAACGAAATGGAAAAAAGTATTACAATAAGTGTAAAAGTACAAGTCAGCACATGGATTGAAATAACTTTTTCTGGGTACAGCATATTAGTTCAATGTTGAGATTCCTCAGTAGCACTACATGAAGCAGAAGGTTATTTTCAAAACCACAAACACAGAGTTGGAGGTGGAAGACATCATGTTAACAGTTTCCCTGTTGAAGACCAAAACAACAAAATGAGAATAAAAGACAGATCAAGCTGAGCAGTTTAGAAACAAATGTAAGAGACAGGATTGAGATAGCAGAGGTATGGCAGGTATATAGGAAAAGCCTGTTAGATAGAAGAGAGGAAATGAGAAGCTTAATTGATGTGAGGCAGACTATGGAGAGAGTTGGTGTGAGAGAGGAAGATGACAGGGATTGGGTGAGAAGGAAGCAGATGCCCCTCTGTAAAATGGCAGGGGCAGAGCAAAATGAAGAAGTCCCAGTCTACTTTTTTACAACCACTTCTGGAAAAAGAAAATGCTGCACATCTCCCAGCAACCAGAACAACAGTGGTGCAGTTATCTGATTTTTAAAAACATCCAGATGACGTAGGAATAAATATTTCAATACCTAGCCACACTGCTTAGCCTGGAAATTCAACTTTAAATGTCTTGTTTTATTTGTTTTACAAGCAGAAATTAAATCTAAATATGCCCACAAAATGTATTTGTCACAATACTTGCTCAATGGCAACTATTTGATTTGTATAAGAAATTAGAGCCCAGTCTTGTAATAATGTCACATCCAACTTAAGAGCATTATTTTAAGCCAAGAAAATCAGGGTAATTTTCTGATGTATTCTCTTCATTTCATTGTCTGACCTCTATAGAACACAGACCAGCAGAAACGATAATAAACATTTACCTCTGCAACTTTCTCAACATGTTTTTTTTTTTTGTACAGTGACAATGTTAAAACTAAACTCTGGTGTGTTTGGTAGCCTCCAACTTATCTGGTAAGAATTTGGTAGATCTTAAAATTGAAATTTTATTGTCTATATGTAGCTTAATTTAACAACAATAGTACTCTACCCTCCTCTAAGACACACACAGAAATATAGTTATGTCTGAAGTCATGCAGTTTAAAAGGCAAGTTATCCCAGATACTGCTGAAATGTCTAAAAACTTTTTAATTTGAGGAAAGCTACAAAAGAAATTTAAAAATATATATATTGTCACCAAGTTTTTTGGCACTTATCATATAGACATAGTTTTGGTAATTCTAACTAATCTAAATCAATAAATGTATGGTTTGATTTAACATTAAACGGTGAGAAAAAAATGTTTGCATCTTTATATTCATTATGGAAATATTAGGTTCCAACTCTATATACCTTACTGTAAATATTAGTTTGATGTTTTATAGTTAAAAGTGTACAGTTTCACTTGGCTTAATTTATTTTGTAATCAGGTTATTTACTTGTGCTTATTTTTTTCATTCTAGTCTTTAAACTACAAATATATCCACATAACTACGTTTTGTCTGTCTGATATAATTTGAAATACATCAAACAAACATTATATGTTTTATACTGAAAAAGTGATGTGTTCAGTTGTTATGGCTTCATTTGTTATTTCGTAAACCATTCATCAATCCATCCATTTTCTGCACACCCTTGTCCCGAGTGGGGTCTGGAAGGGTGCTGGTGCCTAATCATGTTATTTATTTGTTTCCATTTTTTCAGTTTATCTTTAAACTACAAGTATTTCCACATAACTTGTCTATATATATATATATATATAGATGCTTAGAGAATATGATGTTTATTTTGAGCTCCGTCCCCTCGCAAGCCAGCCAGAATAAAACGGTCAAACTTGTAAAGTAGGAAGCAGAGGTTGGCTGAGTATCCAAACAATGTACTTAGTACAGTAGCACTACTTCAATAATATGTTTACTAAAGTAAAAGTGAAAAGTAGCCGTCTCTTAAATGACCAAAGTGAGAGTAAAAAGGCTACACAGTAAAGAAACTGATTGTAACATGAGATGTTACAATCAGTTTCTTTACTGTGTAGCCTTTTTATTCTGCTGCATATTCTTTAAGCATCTAAGTGAAATACACATGTTGCAAATGAGATGTGTGAAAGACGGCTGATAAGAAACAATTAAGAGTTGCGTCTTCAGTAAAAACACTCCAATCGAATCGAAGCTGCTCTTTCTATCTCTGCTGCAACGTGGGGTTTCCCAGCGCCGACTGCAGGGTTACCGCGCCCATCTCATCGGTCGATGGCTGCTTGAGAGTCATACTACGGACAGGGCAGGTGTTGGGTTTTGCAAAGGTGAGAGTCTAGGCTCCCTTGTTGGTGAGGAATAGTGACTTTTAAAATTAGCTGGGTTGACTGAGTGCACTGTCATCCACACAAGGCTTGTGGGTGTGATTTCCCCCACCCCCTCCCCGCTCCGCCTGGTTGTCAAGCTCCCCAGCCGTAGCCTGCGTTCGGGAAGGGCTGCTCCTCAGAAATCTACGCTAGCTGGCTTAGCTAGTTAGAAAGCTAGCACTGTGCTGTTCGTTGATGCGTGGATCGGAGGAATACGCCGTCTTGGTTTCCAGTCAATGCCAAAACGCAAAAACAGGCGCAGATTGAATCAGGTAAGGCAAAATCCAACTATTATATTGCGTTATCGCAATTTAGCAGTTAAATGTTAATCCCATTAGCTGGTGAATTGTGGTATAATCGAACTGCCCGGGGGTGGGGTAGCAGCAGCTAGCCTCTTAGCCATCAGTTAGCATCGGTTTGCTAACGATAAGCTTATTTTATAATGAGCGTTTGCATGAGTGTTTCCCGTAAGGGTGGGGGTTAATCTCGGAACTTTGTGTCAGGAGCGGGTGGGTAGATGGTGGCAACCATTTGTGTGTATTACATCCAGGCAATTACGAAACATTAACTACTCTTAATGTCGCCGAAAGGTTCTGGGATTCGTTAAAGCAGCGTTCTTGTTAGCCTTTCAAAACTGCTGTCAGTGAAGGCAATAATGGCCCAGTCAGGGGAGGTGCTTCTTGGCCTAAAATACGAGTCTCAAAGCTACAAAGTCGCCTGAAAATTTTAAAAAAAGATTTTAAAAATAACACTAAGAAACATCGCACGTTGTATATGTTGCATGCAAAGTGTAATAATGTTGTAATCTTAAATGTAAAGATGTTGCTGTGGATTCAGGCTGACACATAGGGTTGGGCTGAATCAAACGTCCTGTAAACAAATTTGCTATCAGATGTTTGAAAATGACAATAATAACTAATCTACTAACATGGCTTAATTCTGTACCTTAGCAGCATTTGCTTTCTTTAATTATGCTTATAAAAAGTCAACAGTTTAGGATAGAAGGAACATTAATGTGGGCGCGTTAACACCCTGTTTTTGGAAGCCAATACGTTAGCTTACTTCGGCCCCAGAGGTGCACCGCCTTTCCTTGGAAACCATGTAAATTTCTACAACATATAATGGCAAATTTTATTTACTTTTTTTTTGGGGAAAAAAAATAAAACACCCCGAGTGTGTTAATTACATTTATCTCACTGTGGCGATACAGGCCACCGCCGCCCGACCTTGCTGGGTTTTTTTTTTTTTTCGTTTTTTTTTTAACCTACACTCTTGGGTTCTACTACAAGATTAAACAACCCCGTAAATATTCGGATACGGTGCAATTAAATTAGCCGGGGCCTGTAGCGTTTAAAGAGATTGGTGGTGTCCGAGTAAGTGGATTTCTCTGGGACGGTAAACAAGACACTTTCTGGGTTTATCCGGTGTTGGCTTAAAAGCTAACTACATAGCACTCCGTGTAATTGCGGAAGATCAGCGGAGTCCTCCCTGAAAGCGGCTGTGGTTTCGTTATTTTGCATTAGACGATGTAGCCGTTCGGTTTCAGTGGCGTAAATTTAATAGAAACTTGAGGTTAGACTACATTTCCGGTAAGTCGTTGTTGACGCTTAAGTGAAATATAGGAATCTGAGCGTTTATGTGAGTTTTTTTCCGAATATGAGCGTTGCCCTGCCTGTAGGCCTACACCGACAATTTGTTAGCAAAGCTAACTAGCAGACAGTAGTCTGCAAGATGGCGTTTAGCTGCATCTTCTTACATTTTCATTAGTGCATAGTATATTATCAACACAAAGTGTGTTGTTAACTAAATGCATATATTTGATTGGACTTTGACACCAGCAATCTGATTCGTAACCTCTTGACGCAATACTATGCGGAATTACTGGAATGTTCTCACCTTACAAACAACACGAACACCAAACTAACTGAACAGCTTTCAGAGAGGTATTCAAATACAATGCAAAGTATTTGATTTGTTTGTAACTGTGTTGAAGGCAAATCACAGTGCTTACACAGAACTTCTTCCTTAGCTGTTTGCACACTGAATACAGTGTTGGCTCAACATGCACACTGCAAACACTAAGAGATTTCCTGTCAGGTTTGTTAATGCAGTTTATTTTACAGCTGTCTGTTAAATATTGCATAATTTCTGTCAACCTTTAATGTCCAAACTCATTGTTTAATTTTTTTGTATTAAGTTCATGTATATATTCTTTAATAATGCACATTTCCCCCTTTCTTTGTACAAGAACTAAAAGAGAATTCCTGTTTCAGGACAGTGACTTTAATGGCAGCCATTAATCTAGGCACTTTTTCAAACAGAGTGCCTGGATTTTTTTTTTTTTTATGTGTTTATGAAAGAATTAAGATTAAACTCATCCTTTTATTAAGCTGAAAACATATTTCTAATGCCTGGACTGGCTTTGCTACTATTTCTGTTAGACATGGATTGGATTAGGGACTCATTGACTGAGGATTTCAGCTTTTAGGATTATGGAGTTGCTCAGTGATATTGCTGGTTATGGCCTTTTCTATGATCCAGCTTTAGATCTGTAAAACATTGCATTATCAGAATTCGGCTGTCTTTAGTAAAGAGATGTGCCCCCTTTCCTCTAAGTTGGTTAAAATCGCAGCTTCACTTTCAGCAATCGCAAACAAACACATCTCTTTAAGCCTTGCAGGACTTGGAAACAGCTAGTGAGCTGCCACTCCAGGCTGTTTGCTACTGCTCATTGTTTATCAGGCAGTCAGCTGACCCTGATCAGGCGCTTGGAAAGGAGAAGTGATGAGAGAGAGGAACTCCGTAACTGTAGGCATCCACAGATCTTAATGGGAAATGTGCAGCTATTTCTGTTCTTAATGTGGGATATGTAAAATTTGGTTACGGCACAAAGGTGTTACACATCAAAGTTCAAGTTGTGAATGCAAATTACATCTAAGTTAGAAAGAAATCTAAATAATTAAATGAAATTTGTAGGGAAAAAAAGGGCTGTAACACTTTAACGGGTACTGAAAGTGATTCAGACTGCTGCAGAAATAGTTAGTATCACATCTGAGACCAAAGTAATGTGGTTCTGAAAACCAAATTAAACAATATTCTCCAGCTGCTTTCAGGCGCCTCAGATAAAACTGGAAATAGAAGGGTTTTGTTGTTGTTTCTATAGGCAATGTTCAATAATAAAAATATTCTATATTAGATTTAAAACCACAAAAAACTAATCAAAGATATATTAAAGCAAATTAATTAAAAAATATGAATTACTGTCAAAGTAGACATAAATAATTCACAAAAGATTAGGGCTACATAATTTTTATGTATAAAATATGGAACTGTTAATAATAATGTTGAGCATATATAACTGTGATTATAGATTTGTACATAGCAAGCTTAACGATGTTATAGTTACACTAGTGGCAATATTACAAATTAGACTTCAATAAACAGAATTATCTGAAAATTGATCAAATCGATTGAAAAAGTGCAAAGCGATTAAATCTGAGTTTAGATATTAACTTTAAATTCTATCGTGATGAAGATTGCATTCTCCTGTCTCTGGATGTAACTAAATAATAACTATATTCCATGACACGTTTTATTACAAGATTAATGGGCGTAAGAGGATCATCTTTGTTAGAAAGGTCAACCAATCAGCAAATTTGAAAGATGATGTAGACGGGTAGAGAAGATTGTCAAACAAGTCCTGCAACCGCCAGTGACATTAGTGTACTGACTGAAAGACGCCAGGTAAGGGAACTGAGAAGCAAACTCCTAGCTATTTACTGCTTATCTCACGCTGTTGTTATTTATAGTTTGTCTTGGGTGTGGTCATTAGTGAAGCTTTAATTGTTTAAGATATGGCTACTGGATAGAATTTAATTTATACTTAAAGCTCATGTCAGGAGTATCTTTTTAAAGGTTTTTTAATGTCTATAGAAATCTAGCTTGCAGAAGAGATTAAAAAAAAAAAAGTAAATGTATTCCCTTTCACCCATAGATTTTAATGTTTTCCACTGTCAGAAAATCCATCAACTCTGGCAGAGGGCCACGAATGATAGTTTTAAATATTAATAATCACAAACAATGGAGTATAATTATGTGTTCCCAGTTGTAGTTGGATTAATACAAAGCTGTATTAAATTATAATTCCAATCTTTAAGTAATTTGCGACTACCTACTAATAAGAAATACTGTTAGGGATTTGCTATTTTTAAAGTTTTTGTCATACAGTTTAATGAGCTGTTGCATAAGAATCGTCTTAAACTAAATACTTTTGTTTTGTAAGCCAATTAATCTAATTGCGTTCTAAACTTCTGATAAACAAGACATTAGATGGTTTTGTATGAGTATAAAAACTACTTCTATGGCTTGAATTGCATATATTTATTTTATTAGATGGACATTTAGACGTCCTCTTGGTGCTGTATTAATATAAGTGGCTTATTGATCACTTGGCAAAAATTCTGACTATCCCAGGGATTGAGGTCAACAGGATAATGACTGCTTTTCGGATCACAGGAAAGTCATGCCTTAACAGGATTTGTCTGCTGATCTGAATTGTGTGTCAGGACACATCGACATTGCAGCAGAATTATAAGGTTGAACAGGGAGCTGTATGTTGCTCATTTTATTCTATCTGTTGGTTAAAATTTTGGGCCATTACCATTTTGAATTTTAGATTTCTAAACTAACTTTAAATCTAATGTTGCTGTTGCTCTTAAAAATAAAAGATTGACCGTGTATGTTTACCTTTTCTCTCCCCTTTTCTTTTTTGTCCGTTTTAAGAAAAACAAGTGCCCCGGTAGTTGGTGTAAGGTAATTAAAAAAGCAGGATAAGATGAGTGAACTGGACCAGTTACGCCAAGAGGCAGAGCAGCTCAAAAATCAGATAAGAGTAAGTAACAAAATTCAATTGTCCATATAGAAGTTGGCGCATGTGACGTGTACAAATGTAAATGTGCTAAAGAGCTAAATTCTCTTTTTTCCAGGATGCTAGAAAAGCATGTGCAGATGCCACACTATCACAGGTAATGTCTGACGGAGTGCTTTTCTCAGAAAGATTCACTGTGAATACAGTAGGATTCTGAGCCTACCAAAAGTCTGTAATGTTTTGCAGATTACAGCTAATGTCGAAGCCGTTGGCCGAATCCAGATGCGTACAAGAAGAACGCTGCGGGGTCATTTGGCCAAAATCTATGCCATGCACTGGGGGACAGACTCCAGGTACGTCGATGTTATTTTCTAAACACAGATTTTTAGCTGAAATAATTTTCCAGCTGCCTAATGTTGTTCTTGCTCCTCTTTCTAGGCTTTTGGTCAGCGCCTCTCAAGATGGAAAACTCATTATTTGGGATAGCTATACCACAAACAAGGTGAGTTTTATTTAAGGAAACAGTAAAAATTTAATGTGTAGCACTATGGATGGACAAATCAGTTATTTCTCTTTTTGCACAATTGATTTTTTTATTCCATAAATAAATATGTTCCTCTTTCAGAAGAAAAAAATTAGTTTATTGGTGGTTCTTTGAAATGATCCAAGCAAAAACAGAATTATACCGCAACACCCATTTTTTATGTGCTGAAGCCGATACTTTAGTTCTTAAAACAGAACTGATGAGTTGGGTTTTAATTTCTGTTCTTTTTAGTACATTAAAATGCTTTATGTAAACTTACAGCAAATGTTTTTTTTTTATGTATAATAAAATATTAGTTCTTCTGGTGTACGGATACACCAGTCTTCTCTAATCTGTACACTTTAGGCACAAAAAAGTGAGTTATTTATTAAAGGTGCAACAAGCAGTTTTGTTGCTGATGCCAAGTTTTGATCTGCTACTTTAAATTTATGTCTATGCCAGGTTTTTAAAGAACTGTATTACAAGAACATGTTAGCACAGCATTCAGAGTATATTTCCTAGCCTTCCTGCTGATAGAATTAATTATTCATAATAGGCAGAAAAACAATGACTGAGATAGCAGTTGCTGTAAAAAAGAAAGAAAAAAAAATGGTCATTTTAAAACAAAAGGCAGCAGGCTTGACAGCTTTAGTGTTTGCGTTAATGATTAGTATGGCCGTCATTATTAAAACTCCAGTAACTGTGGATTTTCTGAAGACGATGCATCCTTACCAAAGCTCTTTTCAAAAGATTTCCCAAAAAGCTGCAAATATTTCCAAATTCAAACAGATTGAAAGCTTAAATTCTTAACCATAGAATGACTTTCTGGCACTTTATTCAACCTTCCTGTTATCTGCTTTAAATTTTGGCCTCTCAGCCTGATTTAACCACAGACATATCACCTACAAGTCTTTGCTTTCGAGCATCACTTAGTCGGAGGCTTTGAATTTAAGTAACAGCCTCCAAATGGAAGGCTGTTATCTGAGTCACCTGATAGTTTAGAGATGATTTTAAGTCTCTGACTGGTCAGTACCAATCAAGGTCAAATCTCTGCCCAATACCCTTTTAAGTTTTTTCTGGCACTAGTGACTTTTATTTGCGGCAGATTAGACAGGAAATGGGTAGACATGCAGCAAAGCATGTCAACCCTACCCATATACAAGATGGGAAAGATGGGTTTCTTTGGGATGGGAAAGAAACCCATCTTTCCCATTTTGTATACCTTAATATTGTCAGAGGTTATAAAATCTCATGTCAAGTTTTTTGTTTCTTTTTTAGAGTTGGTTTTCAGTAATTGCTGCATTATAAAAGTGAAGTCACATTTTGTTGGAAAACCTTTAGCAGTACTGAGATTTGTTCAGTTCTGCATATGTGTTTACCAGCATTCCTTTTGTTTAAAGTTAAACAAGCTTCTCATCTGTTTAAATTTCTGTCTTTTCCGCCATCAAAAACAGAAAATTCTTGCTTCAAACTAGCATTTTCTCTGAATTAACAGGTTTCTGTGTGTGTTGCTGTGTTCTGCAGGTTCATGCCATTCCACTTCGATCTTCCTGGGTCATGACTTGTGCATATGCACCTTCAGGAAACTATGTGGCCTGTGGTGGCTTAGACAACATTTGCTCCATTTACAACCTGAAGACACGTGAGGGGAATGTACGTGTGAGCCGTGAGCTCGCAGGACATACAGGTATAGGATACTTCACAAATACAGCGTATTTGTGTACAAGTATAAGTTTACATAAAACCGCATTGGATTTTAGAGTAATTTATCAAATTTATCTGCTGGTTATTTGACTGTTAGGATACCTGTCCTGCTGTCGCTTTCTTGACGACAACCAGATTGTTACAAGCTCTGGAGATACCACTTGGTAAGTTAAAAAAATAGACAAATTAAGAGTTTCTAGCTAAGTATTTTTCTATGAATGGAACAGTCTGACTGTCTTGTTATTTTTCACAGTGCACTTTGGGATATCGAGACAGGCCAGCAGACGACCACATTTGCTGGACACACAGGTGATGTCATGAGCCTGTCTCTTAGCCCCGACACTCGGTCATTCGTCTCTGGTGCTTGCGATGCCTCTGCTAAACTCTGGGATGTTCGAGAGGGGATGTGCAGGCAGACTTTCACTGGCCATGAGTCTGACATTAATGCTATCTGTGTAAGTTGTTTAAGCTCTGCTTCACTTTTTAAATGCACATTCCTAATGTGGCCAAGTTTTGTACCACTGTTGTGCTTTAATTGCATTTGTATTTTTCAGTTCTTCCCTAATGGCAATGCCTTTGCCACGGGCTCTGATGATGCCACCTGCAGGCTGTTTGATCTGCGAGCTGATCAAGAGCTGATGATCTACTCTCACGACAACATCATATGTGGCATTACCTCTGTTGCATTCTCCAAGAGCGGCCGCCTTCTTCTGGCAGGATATGATGACTTCAACTGTAATGTGTGGGACACACTAAAAGCTGACCGTGCTGGTAAGTGACTGGGCAATGTCTTAAACAGATTTGTCTCAAATACACTCTTTTATTACATTACATTTTGTACAAAAATGGTGTCAGATCACTTTTCTGTCGCTTATCAGTAACCCAGCAGTGGGTGAAGTTTTTACCTTGAAAGCTAAAGATGGATGGTGTATTTAAAATCGGATTAGTAGCAGGATCATGTGTGCAACAAAAATCCTCAGAGGGAATGTGCTGGTTAACAGCTGGATCATTTGGTTTGAAACCTAAACATTTGTAATGGTTAGAATTAATATTCTGCATTAATCAGCAGCCATCTTAATGGCAGTAAGATGCAGTTCTCCCTTTGTCAGCAGGCTGGCTAACAGTATGAACAGTGGTTCTCACGCTTCATTCAAAGGCTTGCACGACATTAGCAGATTCTTCAGATACCTGTTAATTACCTATTCATTAAGTTGTGGGAATGGCAGCTGGGAAATGGCTAAAACATGCAGAAGATACCAGGAATTACTGCTGTAAAACAATAGCTTCTTTAAAGCATCTTAACGTCACAGGACGTTTCTAGACAAGTTAATTTTTTACTATTCTCTTAAAGTCTCAAGCTGTAATTCAAACATATCTAAAACTTGATTTCAATTTTAAACTTTGAAAGGTCAAAAATACTTTCAGATTTAAAACACTAAGGTTTAGTTGTGTGTTAAAAGTTCTGCTCCTGAAGTAGACTTATTGTACTTTCTTTCCACTATCAGTAATTTAAATGTAGTTCTGCTGGAGTTGTATGACTGACAAGAAGTTTGTCTTAAAGAAATTCAGATATTTGCTGAAATTTTGAGCTGAGAATAAAGTCAAACTCCCAAAGTGATTAAATTTGACCTGTTAGTGTGGCACCACATTGTTTTGTCAGACCTGACAACTGATAGATCTCTCTTTTTTTTTTAAAGGTGTGTTGGCTGGACATGACAACCGCGTTAGCTGCCTGGGAGTTACTGATGATGGCATGGCAGTTGCAACAGGATCCTGGGACAGTTTTCTGAAGATCTGGAATTGAAGCCTGAAGGTTCTTTTTGTCGTATTTGCATTAAAGGTAGAGATGCACCGATCAGAATTTTGTAGCTAACTTTCTATTTCTGCTTTTTGTTAAGCTTTGACCTGCCGATACTAACTTCATCAGATTCTCGTATTACTTTAGGAACATTATTTTAACTACCTTCTGCCAGCCTTCCTTTATTGTGCGGACATTAGTTTTTTATGATGGCCGAAATGTCATGTTTGCTATTAACATGTTGCTAGCATCTCTATAAATACTTATGTGTAATCTGTATAGAATAGAACTCTGAAATTTCAAAAGGCTGTCAGCATTTCAAAGTTTTATGAAAGACAGAAGTAACGGCTCAGACTTTACTGTACTTTGTTCTATCTTCCTGTTCTCAGCTGGAGGTCTTGCTGTCTTTCTCTCAGCTTTTTGAACCACAAAGACATCTTATATGTCATAGAAAAGGTTCCTTGTATATAGCTTCTTGCATCAGTTTGCTCTGACTTTATTTAAATGCCTCAGACCACCATCTTTATTAAAAAGTGCAGTTTTTACACCCCTGTTGGCACGTAGGAACAGTTCATTCACTGTAAATGGATCAGTTGGATTTTTGAGTTTCTAACCAGCTGATCGCCGGTCAGGGCAGGAGAGAGGCACAGAATCGTCCGATTCCGATCACCAGCTGATTTCTCGGTGCATCTCTAATTGAAGACGATTAGTTTATCTCGACTTTGATAAATATTCTGAGAATTCATGGGCCTGCTCAGCATAAACATCTGTATGCTATTCTGCTTCCTTGTTCCTACATGACTCTCTCTTCTGTTGTTTCTCAAAATATCTTTCTTTGTTCCCCAGATGTTCTTTTAACTCCAAAGTTGACTGGAAGACCATTACAACTTGAGAATGTTCACAGCGTCATCTTCAACACTGTTTAAACTGACTTGGACACCACAAAAACGAAGGGAAACCAATGCCTTTCCTACACAAAGAAGAGCACAATTGTTTATCACCTAGTTAAGAAAGGATCTCCTGTGGTATCAAATCAGAAACTTGTGCATTCCTTCTTGGACCATTTTATGTTACCTTGAAAGAGAAAACAACACTATCATCCCATGCAAATGTGTGCGTCTTGAAAGCAAATGTTGGAGTGTAATTGTACAAATTATTTAACTTTTTTTTTTTTTTTTAAGATTTCTATTCTGATGGTTTATTATTCTTGATGGCTTTTCTCTTTGTCATATTTCTTTAGTGGTTTTAGATATGTTTGAATTACAGCTTGTCTTTGTAATCCAGGTAAATCATATGAGAAAAAAAAAACATGCAGAAGTAAAAGCTTGGATCATATTACACGAGCAGCTTTCGAAAATGTCCAGGATGTATTTATATTCTAGCTGTTTTTGTTCCATCACGGCTTTTTGCACATGAAGCTTCGCCTCTAAACTAATAACATTGTTAATTAACCAGGCACATGCTATAAGTTATGAATGCTCATTCCAGTACAAACGGAGTTATTATGAGGAAAACTATCCAGTTAAACCCCTCGATTCTCGTACATGCCTTTTTGGCTTTTGGTGGGGAAGGGCAGGGTAGTGATTTAGGTCCAGAGTTTAATAAGGCATGGCTTGAATTTACTATATAGAAGGGGTTTTGTGTTCTGTATCCACTTTGAGTGAAACACCTCACCTGACTTAAATACACACTTCCTTTGCTTGGGACTGCAGTGACAACTCTGTGAATGAAATGTACAAATCAATGTCTGAAAATAATGGTCTGATGTTTTAAGTTGAGACATAAAATTTGTCTGCCATGAGTTAATTTAGATGTGCATGCTGTAGACTTGCTTTCAATGGTGCAAAAAATCCTAGATTTTCTTTTGTTACCAAAACGGAGAGTTAACCTATTGATTGAACTTAATAGAGGCCATTTTTTTGGCTCAAACTCTGCATACATCATGTACTAATACTGGTAATGCTATGCACCAGAGTGGGCAAGAATGGTGAAAGGCTTGATATTAACTTCATACTTAGTGTAAATTATGCTTACCAGTTCTATTGATGCCATTTTTTAAAAAATTATAACAATCATTGTGAGAAATCTATCCTCTCCTTCCAATCTTCACTCTCAATGGAACAAAAATGTCCTCACATACTGTCCATACTAAAACTTTTGTACATTTTTATTTTTATTTTTTTGGTCTTAAACTGAAAATCGGAGCATCTGAATGCCATTTCACTGTATACAGAAGCACTTTTGTTAAGGTTGTGAGATACTTTCACTTTTCTTTTTTTTTTCTGCAATGATGTACAATAAATGTGACGTATTCGTGTGTGGCCACAAGTGAAAATGCGATTCAACTGAGATGGATTCTCCTTTTCTCTTTCCATTAATAATATAGAGCTCTGCACCCTTATGTACCTTTCCACTTTTTGTATTTCATTTCAGTCTGTTGGTGTTCCACGGTGAGCTGGATGCAAGATAGATACTGTACTAAATTGTACTGTTATTGATTGAAAAATGTAATAAAAAGCTGTTTGAGATCTCTTTTGGTGCATTAAAAATCTTTAATCGACTTTTACTTGTTTTTGCGTTAACATTCATCAAGCTGTAACTAGTTATTTTTAACCACTAAGCTTTGTTTTTTATAGTTTTAAACAACTCCCTCTGTAAGGGTAATAGTAACAATGCACAAGTTAAACTTTCATAATAGTTTTAGTTAAATGGTGAAAGGGGAAAATATTTTAAGGTAGCTTTGTTCAAATTGTCTTTAATTTTTTGTTGAGCCTTAGGATTTTTAGGTTTGAGAGTTGCATAATCTGGATTTAAAATGGCATCAATTTAGTATAAGTAATCAAGAAATGTACTACAAAATATAATATACAGATAATCACAGCTCCTTTTTGAGTTGGAGGTTTTTCTTTGTGCTTATTGAGCAAAATGGTATCCATTTACACTTTTATAGCTTGATAAAAGTATAAAAATGTTATTAATCTGTTCAGGTAGCCAGTCTGATTAAAATGCATGTATTACTTAAGTCACCTTCAGGCTGAAAAGAATGGCGCTTTATTAGGACTATGGTTTTTCCTCACTGGAAATATTTCCAAATAGTATTCTTCTTTTGAGGGAGGAAACATTTTAGTGGCTTTGTCTCTGAAGCAACAGGTGATGGAGAGGTAGTGCTGCATTAATCAGCAGTTTGAGAAAGCCCACACTGGAATTTTTCAAATGTCCAGTTCAAAGGACTTTAAACCACATGGGTGGATAATTTTAGCAGTTTTAAAACAGCTTTTTAAAAATACTGTTGATCTTGATACTGAAAACTGGCCCATGCACATATCTGTCACTGATTCCTATTTTAAGATCAATTTAGGTGTTTTGAATTATGGAGAAAAGTAACATTTGCTACCTGAATTTATGCCATTGTGTAATAGTCAAGACTAAAAACATTTCCAGAATATCTTACATTATTTGAAAGAGAAGTCTGAGGTGTATGAATCTTAATCTTATGCACTCTGTTTGGTAGATACATTTATTTTACAGTATAGATTTAATTTGCATCAATAAATCAAAAGAATACAATTGTATAAACAGTAATGGTCATAGAGTCTAACAGCTGCTGGGAGGAAGGAACTACTATAAGGCACTTTTGTGCACCTAAGATTCAGTAGTCTCACATAAAGATCTTTCCAGTTCAGTAACAGCTTCATGCAATTGGCATCTTCTGATAGACTGTTAAGAAAACAACACATTTTATACACTTTGTATGCCTAGTAATATCTGGATGTTTCTTAAGGCCTATAGAAACAGGTTATTTTTCAAAATCACTGATTCCCATTTTAGTTGAATCCAAACAATGAGAAACAACAAAAACAAATAATTCAACTTCATTATTCTTACAACTATGATGGTTATAAAATGAGTTTCTTTTCACTTTACATTATGCATGTGAATATATATTTAGAAAATTATTTTAGAAATAGTGTAAATGGGACCTATTTAAAACTATTAACGATAAAATGTAAAAATTAACCTTAATATTTTTTGTAGTATGTAGACATAAAGCTTTGTCCTCATACTTTTTTCTTCTTTAAAACAATAATATATGTTTTTATTGTTTATGAGTTTATTTAATATAAACTCATAAACTATTTTTCCTTTAGTCTGGTAAAAAGTATTTAAGACAACTATGCCAAAATGAGTTGTTCCAAAAGAAGCAGATCAAGTATAAATGTTACGGTCTTTACTAGGTTGTGCGGACAACCGCCATCTTCCCTTTCCAGACAAACCAACTGACGGAAGTTGTCTTTGTCGATGAAAAAACTCTGCCTGAACGATTCATGTCGAGGGGAAAAACAACAAATCAAACTGATTATATGCAGTGTAGTTCATCTCAGCCATGAACATGCTGTTACAGATTAGCATTTTTACAATATCTAATGGTCGATTTGTTCGTTAGGTAACGACAGATATTTTGATTTGTCGTTTTAGCGACACAGAGTTCAGAAAAGTATCCCTTCCAAAAATGATTCCGCCCACCCAAGTGACGTAGTTCCTGCTTCGCTTAGCCCATGCCATTTTGGAAGGCCTTACGTAGTGTCGTCTGTTTTCGCCTCGTGGAAAAACATTCACCTTTGCCGAGTGTCTTGCTTTATTTGTGAGTCGAGACGAGTCATTTGCTAAATCTCTGAAACGTTTCCAGTTTTCGAACATTAGTTGGCAGGGGAAATAGTTTTGTCAAGTTTGTTCCCGCCGGCGGAGAAGCACATTGGAACTGTTGTCATCGGTGTAGACGACACATATCACTGTCCAGTCTTGCGCCGAACAAAGGAAGAACAAAGCTGATGTTCGTCCTGTAGCACAATATACGGGAATTATTGAAGAAAGTTGGTATTAAACATATCGTGGCGTGGTTGTGGGAAGACGCGTTAAGTTGAGAAGTTTTTCTCCGTCAGACAGATCCAACAGATTGGGCTGACTGATATTCAGCTCTGTTAGCATCAGCTAAGGTTAGCCGGACAAACAGGGGGGCTAACCGCTTTTCTGTTTTCATCAGAAAGCAAGTTTTTTCTTAAATACGAGAATGGCGGAGGGGTACATTCGGGTGGCGGAAGAGGAAAACGAGGAGCCCATGGAGATCCCGGCCGAGGACGACGGTACTGTTCTGCTGTCAACAGTAGCGGCTCAGTTTCCAGGGGCCTGCGGCCTGCGGTTCAGGAGCCCCGTGTCCCAGTGCATGCGTGGAGTGCGTCTCGTGGAGGGGGTCCTGCACGCGCCTGAAAACGGATGGGGGAACGTTGTATACGTAGTGAACTACCCAAAAGGTAAACACGGAAACCTTCTAAATACATATTTGCTCTGCGTGACGGAGTGACGTTTATTTATTTTGATTCGTGGTGCTGCTTTCCCCGCAGTCGGAGTGAAGAAAAAGTTAACTTATTTTTGCCCACGCCCTCCAAGTTGGAGCAGAGCAGCTGAAAATGGAGACAGTTTTCTGAAACATCCAGTGAAATTTGAAAGTTTCAAAAATGTTACCTCTTGAAAAGTCACAGTGTGTTACATATGCTTTATCAGAGTTGAACAATTTTGAAACTCTGGATAGGTATGAAAACTGTTTTGTCTTCTGAACTACATCCACCATAGCAATACATAACATAACATTTAAAATCAGAATTTTTGAATGCTAAGTGGTATTTTAGCTTGATTTTTCATTCATTTGTTTACATCTAAAATCTCTCAGGCCAGTGTTTTATGGTAATGAAGCTTATTTTTAAATTATTATAAACAACATAAATGTTTCACTGACTAACGACTGTGCTTTCAAGATTACAAGGATTATTATTATTTGGATTGTTTTGAATTACTAAGCATAACTCAGTCCAGATTTAATAAGGGTAAGAGATGCTGAAAACAAAACAGGGAAGTCAAATTCTGCATGTTGTTTCATGGTTTGTGACTCTTCTGTTACTGAATGTTTTGTCAAATAAATGATCAGCTAAGTAAAATGTATATAGCTGCAAAAGTGATTGAATTTTACAATGTGGTGCACGTTTAAATATAACTGTCAAAAAATGTATCATGAAGCGGAAAAAACAGAACCAGTTAAAACATGAAATTCAGTGTGATTTATCATAGCTACCGATTTTGTTTGCCTGAATTAAAGGACTACAATAATTCCTTTTATGGGTTTTGGAACAAAAACACAATCTTTTATTGGGGAACACATGGGTACAACAGAGCCAATAAAGCCCTTGAATTATAAATGGTAAGACGGATAGATTGCATAAAACAAGCAGATAATTGCTAAATCCAGCTTTTGTTCATATAAACATTGGATAAAAAATATCTATTTGATTGTAAGCTCACATAAAAAAGTGTCAGATATCGTGGTCAGAGTTCTGAATCAGAAGAGAAAAGGTTTTGATGTCTGTTCAAGGTTAATTTATGTATTTAATTTTAGATAACAAAAGGAAAATGGATGAAATTGATGCCTCTTCGGCTGTGAAGATGAAGAGGGGAGACATGAAGACCTCTGACCTGATTGTTCTGGGTCTGCCCTGGAAAACAACTGAACAGGACCTGAAAGACTACTTTAGCACATTTGGAGAAGTCATAATGGTCCAGGTGCGTCTCATAATGGTTTTGTTTGATAAACTGCATTTTTTAAATTGCTTTTTATGTGGATATGTGTTTATTATTGATTATTGTTCTCTCAGGTTAAACGAGATGCTAAGACTGGTAACTCCAAAGGATTTGGTTTTGTGAGATTCACAGAGTACGAAGCTCAGGAAAAAGTGATTTCCCAACGCCACATGATTGATGGGAGATGGTGTGACTGCAAGCTTCCTAACTCGAAGGTGAATATGGTAATGTCCATCCACATAGCTGCATATATTGGGCAGAAAGAATCTGCTTTTAACACTCTGTAACAATTACGTTTCCCCTCTGCTGTTTATTTACAGCAAGGTCCCGATGAGCCACTGAGGAGCCGGAAAGTGTTTGTCGGACGCTGCACAGAGGACATGACCACAGACGACCTTCGCCAGTTTTTCATGCAGTATGGAGAAGTCACAGACGTCTTCATCCCCAAACCATTCCGGGCTTTTGCCTTTGTGACATTTGCAGATGATCAGGTACTGTGTTAAATGCAAAAGGAATATGCCATTATTTTTGTTTTGCTAATCTGTCACACTTAAATGTTTCAGCTAATTAAACTGGTTTTAATGTCAGATAACAATAACCAGAGAAGAAAAGTAGTTTAAATTAGTTTTGCTCCTAATAAAATAAAACTTATTTTTATGTTAATTGTGATTAACTCAATTTTTTTTGCAAAACAGAGATCATTTTCACAAGCCGTGGTAAAGCTTGATTACTGACGAACCTCCACAACTAACACATTTATATAAAACCTGACTCCATCTAAAGAAATTCAAGAGTAAGAAACAAAATTACTATTATGTATCAATCCTGTAAGAATTACAAAAACACTGGACAAAAAAAAAACAAAAACTAATTCTATCTTATATTAGTTAAAAAAATTATCTTTCTGTCCCCGAAATTATTGCAATTGTTTAGAGATCACTTTCAAATAGTATAATGGTAACGTAAGAACAAATCCTCAAAGTTCAATAAACTTTAGATTCTAATGAACATTTAACACTGGAAGTGGAAGACATTTTAAATATCCAAAATAAATAAACAATAATTAATAATTAAGTCTCTATAAACAAAGTTGTCTTTCACAGAAAGACCTACTTGAGACCAAAGCACCAGATTGAAGACTTGTATCCAGTTTTTGATAGATAGAAATGATAAATCATGCAAATGGAAATTATTGAGCTCATTTTAATTTATTATGCGATTAATTGATTTTTGCTTATTCTAACAGACCTACTGCTAACTATTAAACTAACAGGGAGCGATGACGTATTATTTGGATTGTTTTTTTCATTAATAAATGAAATTGTTATTTTACATTTACTTGCGTTATCTTTCCCTATTAAAATTAGTTTGAGCTGAAACATTTAAAGTGACGTAAAAGCAGAAACAGATGATGCGTGTAAGGGGTTAAGAGCTGTTTTTTGTTGTTTTGACCCAACAGGTCGCCCAGTCTCTCTGTGGAGAGGACCTTATCATCAAAGGAGTCAGTGTTCACATCTCAAACGCTGAGCCCAAACACGGCAATAGGCAGTTTGACCGTACGGCCCGGTTTGGAAATGGTTTTGGGGCCCAGGCATTCGGTAGCAACCGTAGTGGGTTGGGGAGCAGCGCTAACAGTAGTTTGGCTAACTTCGGGTCGTTTAGCCTGAACCCCGCCATGATGGCCGCTGCTCAGGCTGCTCTGCAAAGTAGTTGGGGCATGATGGGTATGCTGGCGAGCCAGCAACAGACGTCCACCTCAGGCAGCAGCTCTAGTGGGACCAGTTCGAGCAGGGACCAGGGTCAGTCTTTCAGCACAGGCAACAGCAACTACGGCACCAGCTCGGCCAGTCTGGGCTGGGGCTCAGGGTCAAACTCTACGACCAGTGGCAGCGGGTTTAGCTCAGGGTTTGGGTCCAGCATGGAGTCAAAGTCCTCTGGGTGGGGTATGTAAGTTAAGTGTTTCTTTGGTAAGTATTGTGAGAGAGATGAGTCTTTTCAAAAGTTTATTTCTGGTGTTGATGCGTATCTGAAAACTAAACACTTTGGTGAAAGACATTTTGTACATTTGGAGAAAAAAAATGCTAAAGATTTAATTTAGGAACTGTTGAAGTGAATTGTTTACCAGGATTTCTGACTAAAGTGCTATTTTTGCTGTCTTGTTTGTTTGTATCCATTTCAACTGGATTCTCTAATGCATGTATTGTGAAATGTGATGCCCATTTAGAAAATGCATGAATGTCTGCGGTTCACCATTATCCGGCTTTTGTCACCATCGGCTTGAGAGGCAATCTTGCATTGGAAAGAATCTGGTTGAAACTTAAATGTCTTTTTTTTAAGTGCAGCTTTATTTGCAGTCAAGTTCTGTGGAAAAGCCTTCACTGAAATCTCTTCTGCAGTTCACCTCTCTTCCATTTCCCCGCGACGAAGCTCCTCTTTGGCAGCATTCTTGGGGTGATACCCGTATCATTCTCCCTCTTCCCACCTGTAAATGCTATGCCATCAAAGAACGGCCTCACTCCGCATGTTCTAAGAGACGGTGGGTGTTTTCACTTTTATCCACTTTTTTTAAGAGAGCAAAAAAAAAAAAAAGGAGAGAACTGCGCAACTGACATTTTAAGAACTGATGAGTGCGATTGAGGATGGCTTGTGGCGAGGAGTGAAGCTATGAGTGAGCGAACGGAGAGAGACGCGTGGAAAGGACTGGTTGTGCGGTGGTAGAGCCCAATTTGACTGCTTTTCTGAGTGTGTGAGTGGAAGCTGCGGATGCGACGAGCGCCTCCCCCTAACATGGACATTCTTTAATTAGTACTTCAAGATTTGTCCCCTTTTCTTTTTTTTTTCTTTGCAAGTTTTTTTCTTTCCTTCCAAGTATGTCTAAGTGCAGAAATATAAAAACCTGTAGTGGAATGTTGTGATGAATATTTGTATTGCTTATATTATCTGATTTGAATGCTGTATGGTGTGTGCTTTCATGTTAATTGAACTGATCTGTAAGTGTGTTCTTGATGTGGATGACACCTGCTGAAGACTCTGGGGGGCCGCGAGTGAGGATGTGAGAACGTGGAGACGTGTGTGTCCAATGGTGCCCGGTAGCTCTTTGTTGTTTGTGAGGTGTTTTTAAAAAGAAAAAACATGTCAAATGAAGGGAGTTCTCTAATAAAGTTCATTTGAATAGTTACTTAGCTGATACTGCTTGAGTCGGTTTGTGGAATCCAAAGCATCTAATTCGATTCACATATCTAGGGACCTTGGGCTCTGCTGGTCGAGGTCTCCGTTTGAACCCTGACCTGAAGGAAGAAGATGGAAGTTCCAACACTTTCAGTGTGTGGCCTTCTCAGACATGACATGGGGTAGTACCTGTCCTTTTGCTGCTTCTGTTGGCTTTTTAGAGCACATTCCCAATTATAACCATCAACATTGAAGGTTTGTGGTAAGTTATTTTTAACAAACATGCACCAAGTTGTCTGGCTTTTATTGGTTTTCTCCTACAATGATTTACAGGAAATATAAATATTGCATTTGGACAATTTCTTTGTTTGTAGAGATGCAGCTGCTGAATTTCGATAATTTTTTTTTAAAGCTCTGACCTACTGATACTAATATAGATTTTTCAGAATCAGATTTTTCTTTTAAATTTAAGAATGACAAATTAGTCTTTAAGTTTCTGAATGTAAAGAAAATTCAACTGTTTGTCCTAAGATATTTTGTTACCACCAAAAAAGAAACAGCCTAAATAAATGTCATACATTTTGCTGGATGATAAATGTCGTTAGTAGTTATTGCAATAAATGTTCATGTTTATTGTTCTAAAAAATACAATATTGATTTTCAAAGAACACTTGATACTAGAACTGGAAAACATTTTAAATATCCAAACTAACAACAAAAATGATAAATGAAACAGAAATTTAAAAAACCATAAATGGATCAAAAATTTCTCTAAACAAAATTGGCATTCTGCAAATATTACATTATCGAGCTCATTTTTAAGCCCAAATTTAGTAAGTTCTATTACTTAAAGATTGTTGGACTCAAAATCCAAATTTAAAAAAATAACTCATTCCTCATTTGCTTCCTTAGAAGACTTTCTAAATGTGAATGTAATTATATATTGTTTTTGGCAAGATCCATTCCAGTCAAATTTCCAGCCTAATTAGATTGTTTATGTTTAAGTCAGAGCTCGGTCTTCGTGGCTCTGGCGTCCTGCAGCTTTTAGACATTCCCTCTAACATCTGATCCAAGTGGCTGAATTGCTTTCAGCATTCATTCAACTTTGTTATCCTGCTAACGACCTAAATCTTTAACTTGGGAATGCATCTAAAAGTTGTGTGACACTGGCCCTCGTGGACTGGTGCTTGAAGTTACTGGACTAAGTCGTTCATTGGCTTGCTGTATTGTCTGACGTTTCACTCCCTCCATCATGTCTGTAGAAAGTTTTCCCCTTCTATAAGGATGGTAAAGCTTCGTTCTGAATTTAAAAAAAATAAAATTATCCCGACATTGAGAATAGCCAACAGTGTTTTAGTGACAGCTTCCTCACAGAGGGAAGATTTTTTTCTGCATGACCTGTTGGAGCTTTTACTAATCAGAAGATCAGATGTTGGTTTCAGATCATCATGAAATAAGATTAGTTAGCCAGTTTCTCAGTGCATCCCTACTGTATTGCTTTATAAATATTGAGCGCTATGCATGGATTAAATTAAAAATTGTAAGGCAGATTGTTTAATTGCGGGTACTTTCCTTTTCACCTCCTTGCCAGTTCTTCTGCAGTTTTGATTGCTTTTAAACCTTCAAATGTACAGAAAGTAGTAACCATGCATCAGTTCCTACTCTTCTTAGGGAAACTTCATACCTGCTTAACATTTTTTTTTTCTTTTGAGGAAATGTTATTTCCTATAAATACTTACCTGCATAGTGTTTTGATTATGGATCAAAATTGTATATTGGGGAGAAAAATTCAGCCCCAAACCCAGATTTTTTATATAAAAATTACAGAAAATATGAAGGTAAATGATAAACATGATGTGTATTTGGGGTTGTATTGTTAAAAAGCTTAACCACCATTTAATAGGCTTTTGGGTGTCAGGACAAAATGGTGAAGGGGCAAACTGCCTTGAAGCTTTAGTCGGTACGTCAAACAGTATTTTAGGGGATTTAATGGTATGTTTAACAACCCAAACCAGGTAGACGAATATAGGATTTATTGGATGCAGTAAATGCTACATGAACAGTTCTTTTAAGATTTTGTTGCTAATCATTAGTCACTTCATGCTAAATCAACACCTCCTGAGACGAGTTTAGCTTTATGTCAGTCTTGTGCTGTAAAGTTCATTAAAGCAGTTTGTTCTGGTCGAGCTCGTTATTTTTCTATGCATGTTGAGCACAAAATCAAAGACACTGCAGGCTTCCTGTGTCATGTCCTCATTCTCTGCTCTCCTCCTCGGTCTCTCTGCTCTTCCTCTTCACTGTACTCTTCTTTCTGGAATCTCTCTGCTCCTGGGCCAATTCTTCACTTTTATTTTGTATGTGGTTGGACTAAATAAAGGCAAATGAAACAATAAAAATGTGCATTCTTGTGTAGAATATGAATATATATATGAATACGACATGTACAACTAGTAAACTTGGTTATTTTTCTCAAACCTACCAGAGCACTACTGCGGCGGGCGAGAAGTTTTACATCTTCTGCAGACACTGTGCTTCTTTTGGCATGTCTAAAGACAAAACAAAATAGAGCAGTCATAATTTTCTTTCTATTTTTACTAGAGGAATAAAACCCTGAATAATTAAAATGGTTGAGCTTCGGAAAGCCTTACCTGGCAAAAGCTTCCAGATCTTTGGCAAAGATGTCTGAACAGAGGGAAAACCATTATATTATGTTTTCTGTCAACATATAATTGTATTTATTAAACTCAAGAGTATTTACATCACAACTGTGACAGGAGTTTTAAAATGTAAAGAAAAAAAATCTGGAGATTAAAATTCAACATTATGAGCCTAATTTTGCACAGTTTCGCATTGGAAGAAGGTAGAAGATCATTAATGTTGGATTCACACCGGATTTTATGTGATGTTTGTATTAATTGCAATACATTTTTAAACATTACATTTGAAGTAGATTTTACATGTAAAAACCTTGCTTTCATTAGACAGTAATAAGGATACCATTGTGACATTTTAAATTTGTCAGTCCCTCATTTCTTGCTTTATTTTATCTCAGTAGTGAAAATTGAAACATTTTCATTAATGGAAGATACCAAACAAACCTAATGTAATTGACAAATTATTGGTCTATTACAATCAATAAAATACCATACATTATGGTTGCAATGTGAAGCATCTTTTTCTTTTAAAAAAAACACAATGTTAAAATAATAAAATGTTTAGGAGTGTTGACACTATTGGCTGCTAGGGCTGAGAAAACTCAAGCACCACAAATGTTTTTTTTTTTTTTTTTAAATCAAAGTGTTAAAAAATGTATTTGTGAAGACATTTGTTTTATCACTTACTAAATGAACAATATTTTTTATTATGAGTAATGTCAATTTTAATAATTTAGTGAATTATCGATAGAAATGTAAACAGGGTCAGTTTTAAATGACATGTAAATATCCTTCAACCTTTCTTGGACTCATTATTCTCATTTTTTAAATTTTTGCAGAAGGCAAACCAAATTGGGCAGTGCTTGCTGTTTAGGGCAATTAATGAAAAGAGAAACATCGTAAATAAAGGAAAACACTTGTCTTTAATCTGAAAACATGTTTAAGAAGATTTTGGCTGTAAAAATCGTTCTCTTTGCTTGTGGGGCAAGGGCCGCAAATGGCCCTCGGGCCACACGTTGGACATCCCTAGTTTAGATGTTGTGTTTGGCAGGTTGGGCGCCATAAAAGTGAAACATTGAATGACTTATTCCTTCACTATGTAAGGCGGCGGTGTTGAGTGAAAATCGGAGTGTATGATGCAGAAACTCACCGCACTCTCTGAACGTCGTTTCGGCTATGGCTGCTATGGTCTGCCGGCTGAACTCCATCCGGTGTTCCTCTCCGATCTTGTGACACAAACGACCCACCGTGTAATGAACCGCTGCCTTCAACCTCTACATACAAAAACAAGTCATGACAACCTTTGACAGGGGTAGCTAATGTAACCTTAGCTACCCCTGGCTAAGTGGACACGATAGTAATGGTCGCTAAATGTCGCTTACCTGACGAGTTTCCTCTCTGTCTACTGACATTTTTGAGCGGCTGCGAGATAAAGTTTACAAATAACCAAAATGTCGAACAAGTCAGACTTATGACGGGCTGAAGCGTGCCGTTAGCTCATGGTTTGATCTGGTTGTTAACTGATTCAACTTTCTAGTGGCTGACAAAACAAAACAAAAACTCGCGGCACAAACCAACGGCTCTAAAATCTGAGTAGAGAAATTCCACAGCGCCTCCACGTGGCCCTAATGGTGAACTACAAGGTACGTCACATTCAACTCGAGTGTTGCTGCCTGCATGGTAAGAGGTTTACATTTATTCATGGGGAGCCGGATGTAATCCAAATTTAGAAAGGTTTTGATTGTTCATTAAATGTTACAGTAGCTTGATAATGTGCTAAAAACACACGGCATCTTTGAATGTATAGTTAAAACATTTGAATACTATAAACTGTCAGTGAATCTACTCAATATGAACTGCAGTCTCTGTATGTTCTATTATACATGTTAACAGTATCTTTTGTTGCATTTGAAAGGTCATATCTGCCCTTATGCAAAACGAGTATCTGCCCATAATTCAAATTCAAAGATACTTTGATCCCAAAGGGATGTTAAACAATGAATTAAAAAAAATAAAAAAATAAAAAAATAAAGCCAACTCATGTGGGTTTGAAAGGTCCATAACATAATTTTCTGTAACTGGGTCTCAAATATTTTTAAAAGTGATTTCACTTTACAAAGTTTTGTAGGCGTTATGCTGAACAAAAAAAAAAAAAAAAAAAAAAAAAATTTACTTCAGACCTTAAAGTAAGGCCCATTACTTGGGACTTTTGAAGTTTGTTTTTAAATTAAAAACTAAATATTTGCAGTGGTTTGGTGAATAACCAATTTTCAGGGAAGAAATTTGTTAAAATTTAATGACTGCTTTGCATAAGAGCAAGCAAAAGGAAAGTGAAATTAGCATATTTCACACCATTTGGTAGTTTTGTGTACTTGCAGTACTTTTAAAGTTATGTAATATCTGCCATTATTGTCCTAATCAGTAACAATTTCTCTGCTTGCCATAGTGTTGTAGATTCATTACTGTACAGTCTCTTCACTGCGACTTGCACTAGTATAACACATTGGGAAAAAGACTTGTGTTGTGCAGGCAGTGACCGTTTGGTTTAAAGGGTACATCTCCTCCCACCCAACTCACTTTCAGATCTTCAAGGGAAAAAAAACTCCTCATTTGCTGCTCAAAATCACTTCCAGTCAAGTCAAAAATAATTCTGTTGTACCAAGGGTATATTTCCTTTACCTTCTGATAATGGGATTTTAAAAGAGAAAGAACAGAATGCAGAAACTTGCATTTAGTGTTGAAATGAATCAATCACTGGTCTGCTTTTTTATTTTGCATGCGTCTCATCTTATGATGAAAACATGTATGCGGTATGCCATTATCTTTAAAGTCAGGGTCTCATCCTTTTAAAGACTTGATTGCACACTTGATCTTCACAGGTCAACTCCTGAAAAGAGAAAAATGAAGGTTTTACCAAGTTTGCAGTACGTTTTTATACATAATGAAACCATATTCCAGTAGAGCAAAGAGGTTAATTCTAAATATGGCATAAAGGACTAGGTGTCTTTTCTAACTGGATATAAAAGGTGAGCCAGCATACCAGATGAAGCTTGTCTCCCTCAATCCATTGAGTCCAACCTCTGCCTTTCTTCTCTCCTTTCTGAACACACACCAGCTTATCATTGTCCCAGTTAACCACAGACTGGTAGAGGTGTAAAAGAAAACACCATTAATTCTCTGTACGTTTTAATTTTATGCCGATTTGAAAGCTTCAAACGTCATTTGCTCAGTTACCCAACACTTGCGGTTGTCCATGCCCTTCGTCACCTCTTCAAACTCCTCTCCAATTTTGAAGGAGGACTCGTACTTTAACACGGAGGAGATGGTTTGGAAGGTGAAAGAATCTCCATCTTGTTTGATGACCTTCTGAGGCTTCATCATAGAGACGATTTTGCGTGTTGCAAAGTTAATGTCTGCATGACATAAACCAGTTTAATTTAGAAAAATCATCCATAACAAGCTTATTTTTTTTAACACTTATTTTGACAAAAAATTAAGACATCCACACAGCTAATGCATCAAGTTAGTAATTAAAGGAAGAAAATCTTACCAAGTGCAACCATGTAACCATCGAAATTGACATTGCTGACCATAACCCATGTTCCATTGTAGTCTGCAGGCATTTTGGAGGTTTGGCTCTCTTGAAAAGTTGGCAGTGTGAGTTCCTGGATGTTTTATAGCATCAGCATGAGGCAGGGTGTTGCAACGCTCACCTCTCTTATTGAAGACACACAGGAAGAGAAATAGCTTTTGCATAATATGAGGAAACTTCTTGCCTGAAAGAACACAACAGTGCCACGCATTTAAATTCTGCAGCCTGTTGATTAAACATTGATTCGAAGCAGGTGTGTTGAAGTGGATTTGGCTCGGCCAAAGTTCAGGCCTGAGAAATGTTCAAATTCCAGACTAAAATAGAAAATTACAAGGCTGGTCTTTTAACTAAAGTAAAAGGAATTCGACTTAATTCAAAAGAATTGTTGGGTTTTGTTCCACTTTCAAGCAACTTTTAACAAACTGGTTCTCAGCCTTGAGGACGGCAAAGACTCTGGTTTCCCAAAACAAATCTGTTTTTGACTGGAACACCAGACCTGTTCAGGGACACGAGGTGAAGCTGCTTTTCCTCTGTCTGCCCTATCTGTGTTTAGACTATGCTTTGAACTCTACTTTTAAAATACAACTTGGTACACTTCTCTTTTTGGCTTAGGATGCCAGGATAGTGTGATCCGTTCATACTTTGTTTGTCCCTGTTTATTCATAGTGTTACTGGAAGGCAAACCAGGTACCTATCTCCAGATCATTGGGAACCATAATAAAAGTAAGATGAGCTGCTCTTCCTCAAAATTCCTCCTGTGTTGATGAAATAAAACAAATCTGCAAAGAGGGCCAACTTACTGCATTGTGAAAAGAAAAACCCATCAGCAGTCATTGTTGATCACACATGATTGGAACAAACAATTATAAGGTTTACTGTTTCATAAAGGTCCAAGTTGGATTTACATAGGTTTTGTGAAAATGTTACTCAAGTTATGTTTGATATCAACATTTGATTCATAACCCATCTTTTTTTTTTTTATCCAAAGATTATGCACACATAAATATGGCAATATAAGATAAATTGTGACATCTGATGTGAATTGTATTGTGTTAGTGGCCCTGATGATAATAGTGAATGAAACCCAATCTTTCCTTGGAGCACATTTAGCCAGCAGTGCAGTGTTTCGACACGCCCTCGTCTGAATTCACAGTATCGATGTTTCTCTACATGCTGGTCTTCATGGCCTACCACAGCAGCAGATGGATACCACTGAACCAGAGGTTAAAATTGTAAGTACTCTTACAGAGAGAGCGTTATTATTTGCGTTCATGCATGACAGCTGATGTGTAATTTTCATTAACAGCCAAATAGTGAATGCAGTGTTCATAGTGGTGGTGCTGGCCCCCCAGCTCTACGTCATGGGGAGGTAACTGGGATGTAGACATCACATAAAGTCACACACAGGTCATGGGTTTACATGTAAAAATGTTTTTGTTTTTTTGTTTTTTGTTGCCATAAAAGGTCAAAATCCTCAAGATACTGCAGGCAACCTCTTCTGAACAACCTGTCGGCCTCAGTTGCCCTGTCCATCATTGCTTCAGGTGAGTCCAATCACATGTAGTTTAAAAAAAACCCTAAAAATAATTTTAACTTTTGCTCTCCTCTCAGGTCTTTCAGTGGTATTCACGCTGCTAGATCCGGTTCCTCAGGGCCTGTGGGCTGCCTGTCATGTGTTTGGGCTTCTGTCATGCGGCCATGGACTGTGCACCGCCATCCTGACTCTCACAGCAGCCGCTTGTGTAAGGGAAGAAAAGCAGCAATAGTGAGAAAACGCAAAATCACTGCATCAAAATGAGTTGTGTCTTCACCCACAGGCCAAAACTACCACAGAGCTGTACTACCTGTCCGTCGCTCTGTCGGTCGCCTCTGCGTTCAGCGCAGGTGAGACGTTTCTGACGGCTTTAAATCTGCGTCTCCGCAGATCTGACACCTGTTTCTGTCCGTTCAGGCTTTTTCATGGTGAGAGCAGGACTGTGGTTAACCAACAGGCAGGCGACAAGCAGGAACAACGTGTGATAAAACAGACCCAGCTGTCCCCGCACCATCGACATTTGATACAGTTCACTTTAAAGAATTCATGAGGGATCTGATCCGGCAGCAGGCGGAAACTTAAAACCGTCAACCGAGGGACAAAAGTGCAGGCGAGTTAATCAAGCTCCGGGTTTAATGCTGGCTGCAGAAAAACAGATGTGATGATTGTTTGAAATGTATGCAACATGCTGTCAAATAAACTAAGATGTGTAATTTACGCTGTAATGTAAACTGTAGCTATATATACATGTTGTAAAGCCAAACTGATTAAAAACAGATGTGACATTTGCATCATGATTTCATAAATAAAAGGCAATATCTACATTTTAGACTGAAAATCAAACTGAAGCATTAATTTCCATTCTTCCCCATCACCTTATTGTTTTAAAATTTATCACGTTTGTAAATAAGGCACAAAAGCTCAAGATGTCAATTCTTCATCCTTGTCACGTACAGTAAGATCTACTGGTTTAAAAAGGCAAATTGATGGCTTATTCGTCATATTTTGGAGAGGAAAATGAATTTTCTTTCAACAAATAACCCCAGTTTTAGTTTAATTAAAAATATCAGCAAATAGACTCCTGGAAGACTAAAACTAGTTTGAAAACTACAGACAATGCACAGGCAGACTGAAAACAAGTTATCTCCAATGAAACAACAGAAAACTTTTAATTAAAACATTAAATCATAGTTATTTATTATTAGTGGAAAGCTTTTATGTTTCTAAACTTTTATAAGAACTCTATTCAAAAGGTAAAGATTTTCAAGAATTTCCAGCACTAACCTTGAGGAGTTGGAGTTTAGATTAGATGTTAGATATTGATATTGATATTGATTGGAAAACTATTGATGTAATTTGCATCCTTAATTAGATTACATGTTGCTATATGTCCAATGGAAAACAGAGAGCTGATCATATTGAGTTTTGTTGTTTCGATCATAAATGTAAAGAAATCCGGATGTTTGTCTGGGTTGTTCACAGGAAAATATGAAAATATGTAAAAACATTTTTTTAAAAAGTAGCACCACTATTTTCAAAATCCCTGAAACATTTCGAACTTTGAGAGTAATGCCTTCTTAATTAAATATAAAATCCATTATGCCTTACTGTTATGGCTTAAAGCAGTGGTCCCCAACCCCAGGGCCGCGGCCCGGTACCGGTCCGTGGACCAATTGGTACTGGGCTCAATCTCTTCACCAGCACTTTGTAATAATGGCCAACATTTGTGTTTTTAATGTTTAAGGTTGCAACAAACCAACATATCTTTACTGGCGCTGTTAAGAAATTGTAATAAAACTCAAATTGTTTCTCTCTCTGAACAAGCAGACCTAAAATATTAGAAATATTCCCTTTTTAGGAAATGACACTAATAATAATGTTTCAGTCTCTAGTAGGTGCAACAGCCTGACATTAGATAAAATTCATTCATTTTCACGAATCAAATAAAGGACAATATGAGCAGGAATGTAATAAATCAGATTTTTATTGAAAGAAAACTCTCAAGGCAAACTTCATAAACAAATACAATCAATTCTGTCTGTAATTAATATGTTTAAAAAAAAATTCACCTGCAGATTGTACAGAAATAACCTGAAAGGAATGTTTATTTAGGGGTTACTGACACGCTGCCTACAAATCTCTGCAGCATAAATAACCGTCATCACTCTAGAGAACCTCGATCTTAAAGACTTTTCTAAATTGTATTGTAATCCTGCCACCAAGTATCTGCAGAAACACCTGAGATTTGATATGACTTGCACAAACAAACACACTGATTCTGTCTAAAATAAATCCCTCTTGTGTTTGTTTGGCTCTAAGCACCAGATTTCACAGCATCACATGATTCAAACTTCCTGCTCTGAGCTAGAGACTTGGATTCCTGTGTTCTGTCTACATCTCCACTCAGATCACAGTTTTTCATAAACGCTATGAAACAAAATCTTCAGCTGCATTCACTCACACAAATTTCACATAAAATTTCACCTTTTGATAGGAAAGAACCACAAGTTTTTTGCCGTTTACTATAAACTGCAAATACTGAACACTCCGTTGTGCTTTAAAGGTTAACTTTATCACCACACTTTATTTATAACTCATAACTAATTGCCTAAAGGGCTTCTTAAAGTGAAATGTACTGATCCAAATCCTATTAGATTTGGGTCAGTACAAATCTACTACTGATCTAATAAACGTGTTTGACTTACAGTGCAGATCAGAAGTTTACATACATTCACATGAAGATAAATGTCACTAATTTGGGGCTTTTAATGGTTTATTTGAAAGGTACCTTTTCCATCGTGGTGTTTTATTATAGTCCATGCATTGTCAGCAGGACTGAATGAAAGACATTAAATCTGTCATGCCTAAAGTTACTCTCCTTTAGCCAAACCAAAACTGCTCTTTTTTCATCTAACTGGGATAATTTTTCCTGCTGGAACATCCAGTTTTGTCCATGTTTCAACCCTCCCACCCAGGAGGCTGGTCATTCAAGCTTGGCTAACAGTGCTCCAGAACAGAGCCATGTTTTTAAATGTTAACATAATGAAAAAAAGCCAAAACAAAACAAACCAAAAATGCCGTTCTAGCATTATTTCCAGCTATTTTATGCAACATTTGTATAAAATGTCCATCACAGAATGGTGCTAGTGATACTAAAAATTATTTGATTTTTGTTAGGCTGCAAACTACGTTGTTCCTTTATTTTTTATAAATATAAAACATTTCTTCTAAAAAATATCTTCATAATGCTATAAAAAAAATTATTCTCTTAGAAGTAGAATTGTGATTCTTTAACGTAATACAATTATATATTTTTCTTATATTGTAAGAGTTGTTGGTTTTGCAGCTCTAGAAAGTTTGTTTTTGGTAGGAACAGGAGAAAATTGGCTTTTTGGATTTTAAAGTTTGCCAACCCAACATGTCGCCCTCAGAGGAAAGAAAATTAGTTTGAAAATTCAGGAACAATCAAGGCTCAAGTCTATAATAATCTGTGACACCATTTAGTATCAATGCAGACTCTAAAAGTTAATCCAGCAGGGATGAGTGCAATTTTCAACTCGTGAAGAAGTCCGACCAGAAAACTTCTGGAGTATATGGCCATAAAACAAGAAGAATGGAGAACACAGTACTGACTGTGAAGCATGGTGGTGACAGCATCATACTGAGGGTTTGTTTCAATTATAGCTGCACTTGAGCACGGCTCAAAGTAGAAGCAGGACAACCTCCAGATTGGATGCAAAAAGACCATAAAAGACATTAAATCTGATTCTGAAATAGATAATGAAACCAACAATAAGCTGCTCGAATGCCTCTAAGCCTGAATGAACAATTAATTCATTGTTCATTCAGTTTTTTATGAGTAATCAAAGGCAACAGAAGCCTACGCTAACAGGCCAGCGTTTCAAACCTCGAAAAAGAGATGTGTCAATACATCAATTGATTTAAATGTGTTCTAGTGTCAAATATAAGATTGATCATCCAACCCAGTTCATGGCTCCAGGATGTGGTTTCTCTGTAACTTTCAAAGAGGCATCACTTCAAATAATAGTCGTGGTATATGTATATATCTGAGCTGGTATGTACAATTTGGCAAATCTTTAGAAAAATATCAACATTTGTAGAAATCAACCAAAAAATGGTTAAAATAAAAGATGTTGCATAAACTTGTTACTGGACCTGTGTTGTCCTGAGCTCAAACAAGGAAATGTTTAGTAAATGTGATTTATAGTTATAGCAAAAACCTGAAGTTCCTGGTCATCTCGGTGCTGGTGTTGCTTCCTAAGCACCACTTCCATTAAAGCAGCTGCATTCTCTGATTGAAAATAAGAAAAACACATTTCAAAAACAGAAAATCTCACCAAGTATTTTTGATCTGGTTTCTAATACTGATATCTTAGCACACTTGAGATAACCCAAGACTAACTTACAAGTAACTTTTCAGGACAATATAGGATAGAGGTGCATCCCAGTTTTAAGATCGGTTTTACATGTGAGTATTTTAAGTCTGTATTTCCTTTTATTTTGTTGAAAAAGGGCCATTTATAACTGGGATATGACATTTTAACTTATAATATGGGGAAAAACGTCTTATTCCACTGGCAGAACCTTTTCATCAATATTAATTTCTTTTTCATCAAGAGGAATTATTTACTTAAAACAACCTATTATTTATGGCTGAAAAGTTAATTTCATCTTATTTCTGGTGTACAAAGATATTTTGCATTAGAAAACAGTTTGAAAATACTTGGTGTTTGTGTTTTTACAGTATATAATCGCCTATCCTAAAAGTGCATCATAATCTAGGTACCAAACTAGCCTTCCATTATCTGGCTTCACCCAGGTGACAGGATATTTCTCCAGGTTGTCCTTAACTCGGCTCAGCTGGGTGACCAGCTCATGTTTGCCTTTGCCCATCACTAGCAGAGCGACGGTGCGAGCTCGGTTGATGGCGCTAAAGGTGAGGCTCATTCTCTGATGGGGCTTGATGGGGCTCTCTGTGAGAGCCACCAGACTTCCTCCGGTCTCGTTCAGTTTCCCGCCGGGGAACAGAGAAGCGGTGTGGCCGTCGTATCCGACGCCCAGGAGCACAAAGTGAAAGCTGGAAACGTTGACGAGTTTGTTGATCTCCTTCTCGTACAGCTGGGCTCCTCCGTCCTCCTCCACGCAGAGCCGCTGGTTGAGCTGCACCGGCATGGGGTGGATGTTGTAGTACGGTATCCTCACGTGTTGCAGCAGGTGTTCATGCATGCTGTGGAAGTTGGACTCTGCCTCAGTCAGCGGGACGCAGCGCTCATCCACCATCCAGACGTGTGTGTCTCTCCAGGGGAAGGAGAAGTGGTGCTGGACCAGCCTGTGGAACAGAGCGAGCGGAGTGGACCCCCCAGAGAGCGCGAGGTGGAAGACCCTGTCCTCCCGCACGGCTGCCTCGGCTGCTTCCTGCATATCCGCGGCCAGTCGCTCCACCAGCTCCTCCGACCAGGCGGACACCATCTCAGCACTGCGAAACTTCCCTTGCATCACCTGGAAGCTGCTGGCCGACGCCCCTCTCACCTGATCCGGGCTGATGAACACAGCCTCGCTGTTGAAGTGGATTTCCTTCCCCCTCAGATGGACGTCCAGCATGTCTCCGTTGTTGGCACCGCCGGGGTAGATCCGGGGGAAGGAACCCTGCAGGGCGCTGAGGAGCGGAGTCCAGACTTCCCAGGAGGCCAGCAGGTTTTCAGTGCTGACAAAATTATTCTTCTGCCCAGCAAAAATGTGATAGATGAGTTCTGCATACGCTTCCCTTTCTGTTGTCGGAGTTTGCACAAAGTAATCGGAAATGTGCAAACCCAAAACGTCGACGTCTTTGTGCTCTGTCACTTCCTTCCACTCGCCGCCTTTTAGAGCTGGTTTGAATAAGTTCTTGCTGACCAGAACCGCTGGATATTTGAGACTGCCGTGGCCAAAGTAGAAAACTATCTGTTTAGGTTTGCAGTGGACATTGTTCTGGCTTTGAAGGCAGAAGACGTCGTTCTTGAAAAGGACGCGTGCGTACCCCACGCGTTCGTCTAACATCTTCCCAGAGATCAGAAGAACAGGAACGTCTTCATACTGTGCATCCTCGATATGGGCCAGAACGGCTGCAACACAAGCAGAATTTATATTTACACAGTAAAGAAAATATGAAGGATGCGACTAATGACTATTTGAGTAATTGATTATTTTTGTTCATTATTCTAAAGATTATTCATACAAATATGCACAATCTGCAGAGTTTTTATTAAACCACTTAAGCCTTTTGTACAATATTACAAACACATTAAAAGATGCAAGTAAAAAAAAAATTATTCAATTACTTTTAAAATAGGAAAATAAACATTTTATCGCCTAACACGGCATTCATTTACACGGTATTATGCTGTGGAAATGTCTTCCTTTAGCATGAACAGGAAAGATGGATGAAGCTAAATAAAGAGCAGATCATGTCAGAGGCTCTACAAAAAACCCAATGGAATAGTTTAGAACAAAGCATTTGCATGAGTTCAGAGTGGCCTAGTCCAAGCCCAGACTTTAAATCTGAGAATCTGGGGTGTGACTTGAAGTCTGACCTTCACAGATGCTTCCATCCGAATTCAATTTGAGCCATTTTGTTAAGAAGATCGGTCCAAAATCTCTCAACCCTCTTGAAATTACAAATGGATTGATTATTTTCCTTCTTTTACATTTTTGTGAACCATTTTATAACTCACAAAATACCAGCAAATTACACTAACATTTGTGAGAGTAACATGTCCAAATGAGAAGTTCATGCAGTATGATAACTATAAAGCAAAGACAAGAAATATTGTGAAAGAAAGTTGTGTGTTCACCTGCAAATGTTGATGTCGGACTGACGTGCTCTTTGGTTTTATTCAGTTCCTGTTGGACCTCAGTTTTGTAGTTTTGGTACTGTCCGACGACCGCCTGATTCTTTCCTAACGGCAGCATGGAGCTGAGGACCTCCAGCTTGTTTCGAAGAACTTCTCCACTGTTGCTCACATTAGCAGGAAGCTTCATGGTCAGCAGGGTCATGACCTCGGTCAGGTGGTTCTGCAGGACATCTCGGATCACTCCGTACTCGTCGTAGAAGGAAATCCGACCTGAAGCGTCAAAACAAGAGGCAGCATGGAGACACATTTTGAAAAATGAAGTCAGTTATTGGGTTATATTGAAAAACATAAAATACAAAATATCTATCAAGTGAAATATCTTATTTGATAAATGAAATTAAAATTAAATACATCGTTACCTCCACCCACCCACTCTGATAAGCTTGAAAAAAAAAAAAAAAAAAATTACAAATATTTTTAAACAATATCTAAATAAGTTATATGGCAATATAAGCATTTTAAATAAAATAGATGCACAAGTTTGAAATAACTCTTCAACGTTTTCTTAAACATTAATTCAATAATTTTGATTTTAAAATATTTAAGTTTTGAATTATTGGACTCTGGTCCCTTCAAAAATTGTAGGGTTGGTCAGAGGTGTTATTCATGAAATTTAACGAATTTATCAAACTATAATTTTACAATAATTTGTACAAAAATTATTATATATATGATATTCTGTATGATTATACAATAGATACAAATTGTAATTAATTATTTTCAAATATAGCTATCTAACAGAATAGACATTTTAAAATATATATTCCATGAATATCTATTTAGTAACTTGTTGATGTGTTGGATTGAGACAGTTTTGGCCAAAGTAGGGCTGAAGTGCCTTAATTTCAACAATCTGCAGAGATGAAAAGGTTCATTTTACATTATGGTATGTGTCAATTTTTTATAGCAAGATTGAAACTATCACAATGACCACTGTAACTTCATTCACAATCAAACAGTCACATTTTGTATTTCTAAGCCAGAGAATAAAGTACTAACTGACCCTTTATTAAGGATATGAACTCTGATCTGAACTTTGACCTCCCTTTCTGAAGTTTCTCTGGACTGGGTATTGTTGAAAGAACAACAGATGACATGATGGCCCTGTTTATTGTCTTACATAGCCTTTTATGGAGCAATTAGCGTGGGGTGACTGACCAACCTTTAAAGAGTAAAGGTGCACAACCTCCAGAGTTAGTTAACGATTAGTACTTTTCTAAAAGCAGCAAACACTTTTACACTTAATGATATTAATTTCAGGATAAGAGCTGATGAAAGAACTAAATAAGTTCCTTAAAGATGTCTATGCCATTTAGAGACCATTTGTTGCAATATTCTCCCACTAAAAACTGTAGAAAAAAATCCACATGAAGAGAAAAAATGACATTAAGAGAGAATTGCTTTTACAAAATAGCTTGATTTTCCAGAATCCTTTGTTCTCTTCTATTCTCTGTACGTTTTCTGGATAGTTTAAGTTTTGAGACCAAAATGAACCATTTTTGTGTTACTTTGGTCTTATATTTTGGATTATTATTATATATAAAGACTAAATGAGGAGATATTTTTGTTTTCTTTATAGAGACGATCAGCATTTATTGGAAATGTTCTGTTATTTTAAAGATTTCACGATGAAAGGAAAAGAATATGTCATGGATTCTTGATTAAAGTTTCTACACGCTAATCAACTTAAAAATAAAGTGTAGATTAAAATAGTTATATTGTATACATTGTAAAGGTTAATACAATCCTTACAAATAAATATTTTATTAGAAAATATTTCTAAACATGGATTTATTCTCCCCTGATTCGGTTAACTCAGTTTATCCAACTGTTTCAGTTGGATACATTCCAACTGAAACATTATGAATTTCCAAACATTATGAATTTATTTGGCTAGCAGTGAGTGAAGATGTGTAAAAACAAGATGGAGGAAACCTTTAATCACCTTTAACATCCAGAGTTTCCTTTAAAACAATCTCTATCCTCTCAATGTGATGCCTGTTCCAGATGGGATCCAAAAACTTTCTGTTCTCTAGCCTGAATGGAAGTATCTTTGACACCACCTTTTTTCATAAAAAGAAGAATAAAAGTTTTTTAATTAAACACATAAATTGCCAGGTGGGACAGTAACAAGGTGTGATGGATCTTTTCTTACTTGCTTCCCTAAATAGTGGTCGATTCTGTACATCTCTTCATCCTTCAATGCACCCAGAAGCTCGGTAGCTAACGCCTGAGCACTGCGGTAGTCGTGTCCGAACGGTTTCTCAAGGACAACCCTCAGCCAGGTCCCGCCGGCCGGCCTGCAGCTGCTATTGATCTTCTCTGCAACACCTGCATAAGCGAAAGCCGGGACTGAGAGGTAAAAGAAGCGTCCGGCCTCTGTCATTCCCTCCTGCTGGAGCTGCTGCTCGATGTGCCGGGCCAGTTCCTGGTAGTCCTCCAGAGTCTTTAGCTGCCGATACTGCGAGAGCCGCAGGAATTGATCCTTCAGGATGGCGCAGCGGTCCTGAGAAACGTCCTTGGAGCAGGTGACCGCCTTCAGGATCTCAAAGAGGACCGGTGTGGCCTGTTCAGACGGGGACAAACCTCCCCCGTAGAAAGAAAAGGTGTTTCCACCACTGACCTGGCTCACATACAGCTGAAAGAATCCCTGCCACAAATATTTCCTCGCCAGATCTCCAGTTCCTCCGACTACAACCACAGAAACATGGCCAGCTTTCTGGGACGGCTTTCCCTCCTCACCGTGTCCTCCACCAGCACACAGAGCGACGAGGAGCAGTGAGACAGCTAAAGACATTTTCTAGTCTCAACTGTCCAAAAATCCTGTATGGACACAGAAGAACAAAATTATCAATGTTTTAATCAATTAATGGGCAACTCAAATATTTAGGAATAGGGTGAAATTACAAGGTTCAACTGCATTTATAAAATTACAAATGTACACATTGTTATTGCAACAAATCTCATTTCTCAAGCAAAATTTAAACAGATACAAAAAAACAAAAAAAAAATTTAAAAACCATAAATGTTTCCATCTGCAATGACAGAAGAGATTAGTTACTTAAAGTCGCAGTTTCTTGTTCTTTTTTTGTGCCTCTAGACTCTAGAGGCATTGATCCAGACTGGTGTGCAGCAATGCAAGCCAGGGGTGTAGACTTTTGCTCTTTGCTCAGGGGCGTTGCGCTTCCAGTCTGACAGCTGGCCTGGTTGGGAATTCTGGGAAAATCCTGCCCACTAACTGATGATTGTGCAAGGGATAAAAGCCCTCTATTGAGAAAGTCAAAAAAACATAAACAAAATGGATCTTTTGATGAAAATGAGAAAAGATGGATGGTCGAGCGGCTCCAATTTGCGATATATTAAGTCATCCGATCCCACACTTTAAGAAATTATATGAAAAAAGTTATTGGTCAGTAGATTATTATTGATTTAGTTGAACCCAATGGATCAAAATGTTGAATGCTTCACCTGTTACACCAATAGTAGTCAAGTCTTCAATGTCTGAATTCATGTAACAGTTAACAGTTTTTAATTAACTGGAAATATAAGTAAATAAAAATCGGGTGCCTTACGTATTTTTTTTTAATGGATAACAGCTTCAATTCTTGATTTTAAGAAAGCAAAATACTCTCCATTTTGCTTCATTCATTTTTATTTTTTCTGACATTATGAAAAGAATAATCAGCTCATAATGTTGATTTGGCTGTTTATTTACTCCACGTCTCAGGCCCCATTTAAGTGTGTAAGTTTAAAGAGCAATCACTCCAAATAATTTTCTTACACTTTATATTGAGTCTAATATTTTTCTTATTAGAAATAATAAAAAGAAGGGTTAGAATTGTTGCATTGCTTAAATTAATTGGAATATAATACAAGCAGAAAGAGATAAAAAGCACAAATATTGAAAAAGCCATTTATATTTAAATCAAAATAAGATCATTGTAATCTAATAAAATGTTTGATTTTGATTTATATTTTTTTCACAGGGAGAACTAGATATGGGAAAAGGATTGTAAAATTTTGCAGCACTTAATGTCTCAACGTAATACTGTAGATTAAGTCAAGCTTACATAATGTGGCTAAATAAATGAAAACACCTGTTTTTATCATTTCAGAGTAAAAATGGTTTAATTTCCACTATTTAAAGGGAGACTGAAAATTACAAAGTGACTTTCTGAGCAACATCTGGAATCCCAGCTGCTGATTGTAATGTTTGCACTGCAGTAATGTAAACAGCAAAGGCCGAACTGCATGAGCAGCTACAAAATATCAGCTTTATAAATGCAAAAATACTAAATGTAGCCCTGACAACTAAACATGATCACAGTATTTTACCGCTTTCCACTGGAAAATATCTTAAACATATAATCTTCTGTTTTAGCCTATTACTTCTTCAGTCTCAAGCTGCAAGAAAAATAAAATAAAAAATAAACAAATAAAAAAAAGACATGTACAATATTTGGAGTACAGATCAATTCTTTTATGTTCATAACGTTGTTGGTGAACCAGAGAGCTCCTGCACCAACAACCTGCTGCATCCTGGGTGCACAAAGGAGAGTCATCACAGATCCTTCCTACCATCACTGCTTCCAGTAGTTTCAAACTCATTTAATGATTACATCCCAGATAGTATTTGCATAGTTTCTCCACAGTAGAACTATAAATGATATTTCTATTCCATCTAAAATTGCTGCAAAATAAAGTAAAATTATCAAAAAGGACACATTTTTATTCCGCTGCCGTTCCTACATTTAATATTTCCTCTTTCCCCATCATGGAGTACAGTCACAATATTCAATAAGTTAGAACACGCTATGCATTCAGATGTAGCTTCAGGATCTCTGTATTTTCTAATGATCTTTAACACAGTGCAGCTAACAATGAACCCGTCAGCAAAGTACATCCTGTTCATAAAGGTCCCATTGAATGGTTGAGTTTAATATTTACAGTGCAGTAATGTTTTATTACATCACAAATGTTGGTTTCTAAACATCTGTGTGTGTTCTAAACAGTAATTTACATTGCCAGGCTCCTGCACAGTATATGCAAGGCAAAGGCAATAAAAAGATATTAAGAACCAGAATTGCTTGTCATTTTATAGTCTTTTTCCATTCACACTCCCTAAACACAAATATTCTGGAAAAACAAACATCCTGAAGCAAACATAATTTAAGTTTGCATCATTTTCAGAAGTCCTTAAAAAACATATACACAGCATTACTATTCAATGTCTTTTCTTCCTCACTATTGACAACACAGCTGGAGTTTATTGTTGAAATTAAATTTTTCCTTTGGAAAAATTTTGTCAGTCTGTTGATTAAAATTTCCCATTTCTTGTATTTTCCAAATCATATAAAACTGATTTTATATGTGAAACAGGATAATTAGCCCTCATAAAATCCATTTTAATAAAAAAAAGTTGAATATTTAATAGTCTAATTTCAGAATATTTAATTTAGAAAGAGGATGAAACTAGCTTTTATCTCAAAGCAGAATATTTCCCATTCCTGTTGTAATGATGAATAAATCAGATTATGCAGAACCAAGACCTTTGGGTAAAATAAAAGGACTTTTACAAGTATACAAGTGTAGGAATATTCTAACTACTAATAACTTTTGAAAGATGTATTATAAGGATTTGGGAGAATATTGGTTCAGAAATGTTAATATTAATTTGGAGAGATCTGTACTGCACTAATTTTAAATCACATCTGGTCTTGGAATTTAAAATATATATCTTAATGCTATTTCCCCATTAAATAGTTTGTTTTCACACATGCCCCTATAGAACATAAACATGCAAGCTTTTTAAAATATATTTAAATAAATAAATACATGATAAATATTTGTTTAATAGGTTACTCTTAACTACTCAGTGGTCCTAAACAATGACAAAGTGTTGGGAGTTTGTCCCCCACATTAACGCACACACCGTGTGTCCTTTGGTTGCCATGTCCCTTATCGCACACGTTGTGTCAAATTTGGTGCCCCAGTTACCTGTGCTCTTCTCCTGCTTACCCGACAACCTCATTCAGCTCCGGCTAAACACCGTTAAACTTCTGGAGACTGCTTCTCAGTAAATCCCGTGTAGTTTATTTATTTTTATTTATTTTTGCAGAGGCTATATTTGTAATGAATAAATGTCACCAAACTGCTACGAGTAACGCGACATAAACGTGAACAGCTGCTGCTTCAAAGTACTTAAACGTTAACGAAGGTAGCAACAAATAGGACTTACAACGCTTACGGAAACAAGTGGCCAAGGTTTAAACTCGCTCATCGATACTGATTCCTCAAAGATGTTTGTTAATGTGTCAAAAGACAAACATTTGCTGCTGGAAAACACGTTGGTCGCTCGATTCCACCTGCTAGCTGTCAACCTCCACTTCCGCTGCTAACGCCCAACACAACGCCGTTGCTCCTTGTGTAAAAATCATGCAAAAATCCACAGAAAGTGATAATAACTCCTCGCCGTCAATAAATGTGTGTAAACGGGACATACAAGCTACAATAAAGTGAAACAACGAACCTGCACTGAGCTGCCTACGACTCCATCAAAGGACGCTTCCGGTCCCAGTCACGTGATCTGCGCTGGCTCTGGTTCCACGCTGACGGTGTTTTGTTTTCCTGACGCTCCTCTCGGTTTTTCTACCCAGTTTTAATACCTACACTCATGAAAAACAGATTATAGATAAAAACTATTTGTACACAGCTTTTTAATTCTCTTTGGAATCAGTAAAGTATTTTGAATTTGAATTTATCTTGCAGCAGGAAAGTCCAATCCAAGCTGACTGTCAGGTTATTTTGTGTCAAACTCATTTTCATGTTGAGACACATCGACATGATGCCTTTGAAAGGCAGATTGTCATAGAATATGTCCTTTCTACAACTAGTTTGTTCAAATAGTTAGTTAATGTTTTAACAAACTGTTCAAATATTAATAGTTCTATTATTATTTGATTTGAACGTTTTGAAGTTACATAATTGAGCAGAAATGAAGCTTTATTTGAAAACTAATTTCAAATAAATGTGTGGAAGAGGATTAGGGCCATTGAAAAAAAAATTCTGACTTTAATTTCATATATATATATATATATATATATATATATATATATATATATATATATATATATATAATTATATATATATTATTTTAATTCATATATTTTTATTCTATATATATTTTTTATTTATATATATTTTTTCCAATATATATATATATATATATAAATATATATTTATATATATTTTATATATATTATATATATATATTATATTTTATATATTATATATATATATATATTTTTTTTTTCAGAAATTACACTTCTGTGTAAATTAAGTTTTTTTTTAATCTATTCGAAAAAATCTTCTGATAAATTATTTTTCCCACAGTCAAGATGCAATGGTCTGCATGGAGTGACTCCTGGACCTTAGGATTTGGTCTATGCCATGAGATATATGGTGTGGTCTAACTGTTCGGTAATATGGGAAACATCTTGACCATTCAGAGCCCTGAAAGTCATAATTAGATTTTTTTAAATGTATTCTAAAATGAATTGGTCGTGATTCAATTAAATAATAAAAAATTCAGGGGTCATAATTGCTTTTATCAGCTGTTTACAATGTGATTGTGCTTCCACTTGCTGTGTTGTTAAACCAACAGCGCCCTCTGTTGGCCATTGAGTGGCACTGCTGTTTTTCACAGCTCTCTTGTTGCATCTAAAACCATTGATCTTATTACCTCAACATACTAAATATAACAACTCTCTTACATAACGAACAACTTTACTTAAAGAAATGAAAATAAAACGAAAACTGATGAGGAGCAGCTAACTTTTGATGGATAAATATCAGCTTCTATTCGACCTGCATTGTTCAGCTGTCTCCTAGCATCCCTCAAAGAAAACATGTGTCCCCTTTGGCTCAGTAATGATCTTATTGTTGTGGACCACACTGCAGGTTGTTGTCTCTGGTCCTGCTCTTTTATTCCTCTGAACAGATGTGGCCGTCAGAGCACCCTTGACCCAGCTGTTCAATGTTTCATAGCTACTTAGCGTCTCACTTTCTGAAAACTAGACTTAAAATGCTATTTTTATACCCCTATTTCCTTGGAGAATTTGTTTGTTTATATTCAGGATAACTTGAAACATTTCAGATAAAAGGTTTGAGAAGTATTCAAGAGGTGTGAATACTCTTGAATACGATAAGAGAAGTGGTCAGAAAAACAAACTGCTGCCTCTCAGACAGCTGTAATGCCTGTGATCAAGCCCTCCCAAGTTGGCCAGCCTCTGTGAAATGTAAACAGTAAACAGGATGGAGCATCCTGTGTTTGTGTGTGTGTCGCGCAGTCTGGCTGTTATTGTGGAGGTGATGGTTGGAGTCTGCCGAAGAGAGAATGAGCCCCAGCAGAGCCAGCTGTCTCTGCCATAACCTCAGACACGGAGAAACTTCAGGACGTCTCCCCCCCCGTCCCCAATCATCCTCCACAGCTCACATCCCCCCCCGGCTTCCTTCCTCCCCTTTGTTAAGCCTGCGGGGCAGACTTCGTCAAGCTGAGCACACAAATGAATGCATATGAATGTGTGCTGTCATCTTTATTAGGCTGCTTTGCCAACACTCATTAGAATTAACACAGCTCTTTACTAAAGGCAGTTTCACTCTCAGTCCTCACCCCCACTCCTCATTTGCCAGACGAGGAGGATTATAGCAACTGCAGTTTGGGATAAATTTGAATACACAACCTGTTGCATGCTAATAAGTGAACATAATACACAGGAATGATTGACAGACCCACTTTTAAATGGCTCACAGAGCTTTGCAGTAATTTTAAGCTCTAGTTATTCGATATACACAATGCACTTTGAGAGTATTTAAACCCCTCGATCTTTATAGTTTATAGTTTGTGAGAACTACGAACTTCACTGTATCGCCTTGCATTCTGAGTGATAGATCAACACAAATCAGTGCCTGATTGTGTCTTGGAAAGAAAACAAAATGTTTTACTTCTTTTCTTTTCTTTTTTTTTCACAAAAAAGTTCTTCTACTCTCATTTGATTTTTTCTGATATGCCTGAATAAAACCCAGTGTAGCTACTGGTTTTTACAAACCACCTGTTAAAACAGATTTCTGGTGTCATTTAATCTTAGTATAATTCCAGTTTTTTTTAGAGCATTGGTAAACAAACTAAATCATAAAGACACAACAGATTCAATTTCAATTTAATTTGATTTAGTTTATATATTTAGCACGTCATCTCAAGGCACTATGCAAAAAAAAGTAATTTCAATCAATATATTCCAAGCATCAAGCAGCGCATTAAGTTCAGTTCATTATTCAAATTAGGTTTAAAAGTTTTCCATCCAATTTGAATCCAGTCATGGACTTCACACGCATTGTGTTGCTAACATTACGACCATCCCTTATATTGAGCATGTATGTAGCGACAGTGGAGAGGAAAAACTCACCTTTACCAGGAAGAAACCAGCAACAGAACCAGATTCAGTATGAGCGGCTATCTGCCACGACTGAGGGTTGAGAAGACAGCAAATACACTAAGAAGAAACAGAAGCACTGATGTAGGAGAACTTTCTGATAATGAAAAGTAAAACATTAACAGCAGCAGAGGGAGAATGTTTAGTTGCTGGCAGCTTAATCTCAGCTGATGAACTTCTCCAGGAAGGCAACACAGCCAATCAGAAAATGTAAGAAAAAACTAAACGGAGAGAAAACATAGAGTTAGCAGATGAAATAAGAATAAATAATGCAGATTGGAGAGTTGTATACAGTTCTGTAGTGGAAAAGTCTAAATCCGACTTTGGTTTTAAAACCATAAACCAAAGCTTTGTATGTCTCACAGGAAATGATTAAATATCCCATCCAAAAATAGAAAGATTATAGCACCATTGCAAACCTACAAAGGTATGACTCGCCATCTACTGTAAGCAACTACAACATCCATCAGAGAAGCAGCCACTGATTTAGTTTATGAATCAACGAACGGCTTACCACCAAAATACATTAAAGACCTGCTGTTGTACCAACCTTTCAGACCTTTCGGGTCTCACGCTTCTGGTTCTGGTTCTGGTGTGCTCTACGTCCGCAGAATCAAACATGGAGAAGCAGCATTTAGCTTCTATGCACCACAAATCTGGAACAAATGTCTGGAAAATTGTAAAACAGCCGAAACACAGAGTTCCTTTAAATCTAGACTAAAAACCCAGATGTTTAGAGTTGAAACAGTACAACTGAAATATTAATCAACATTTTGATGTGTGATAATGGCACTTGACAATTGCTGACTGTTGTATAACTTTGTGTTTTGTGTGTGTCTGTGTGTTTATGATGTAAAACACTCTCAACTGGCTTGTTGCTGAAATGTGCTATACAAATAAACTTGATTGCTTGATTGATTGAGCAGGATACAATTAGTCACTCTAGAAATCTGTTCTTTATGAAATCATGGCAATAAGAAAAAGCTGACTTTTGAAAGTTAGCTTTTAAGAAGGAATGTTTACAGTTTCTTACATGTGAAACACGGCAATTATGTGAGAGAATGTTTTGGCCAACATGCAAGTACATAAAGCATGGTGATGGCAGCATCATTCTGTGGGGATGGTATTCTTCCTCAAGGAAAGGGAAGCTAGTTGACAGGATGATGGCCGCATTAAAACAAAGATTGAGACAGAGGTTTAATTTTCAGCAGCAAAACAACCCTAAATGTAGAATTACATCAAAGCAATTCACATCAAAATCCTAAATGTAACTGAAATTGAGAAACAAGACTTGAAAATCGGCTTCCACAGAAAGTCTCCATTGAAATCTGACTAAGATTCAGCTATTTTGCCAACTGGAATGATTAGAGATTCCCATGTGTGCATGTGCAAACGTGGTAGAGACATAACGCAAAATGAGCTGCAGCTGTTGTCGAAGAAAAAGGAGGTTTTATAAAGTATTGACTCAGAGTGTTAAAAACAAATACTCTTCATACTTGTCACTTTTTGATGTGAAAAGAAAAAAATCTGAAAAAAACATCACATAAAAGTCCAGCAATGCAGGTGGAGGTTTGCAGTTGTAACAAAATGTGAAAAATTCACATTTAATTTAAAAATGACTTTATGTCTAAAGTGTAAGGTAAGTCTAGATGGTCTTATATTTCAAAGTATCTTAGTTTGCTGTCATGCTAAAAGACCTTTTGTGTTTTTCTGCTGCTGCTTGTTGCTTTAGGTCAGTGTAATTGCAGGCAGCGATGACTAGTCGAGACCAGATCAATGTTCCCTATGAGTAACTTCCTGGATTTCTAACCACATTCTCACAGTTCTTCTGTTCATGATACAAAACTTGTCAGAACGTGCTGTTTCCTTTGTTTCCGAGTGCTCTCCCGCACACGAGGGGAGCCTTTATAGACAAGAGACACCCGCCCCTAGTTCCAGCTGAAGGAGGCAGGGTCTTCAGCGGTGGCATGTGGACTTTTCAAAGGGAAATGACTCAAGACATGAAGGAGGAAAAATAAACACGAAGGCTTTTCTACAAAGAGTAGACAAGAGAGTAAAGGATAAAGAAGCGACTACAGGATCCATTCAATGTTTGCAGGGATGAAAGAATGTTGCTTTTGTTGTGTTGTCATTAGAGCAGAGGTTTTCTGCATACTTCTTTCATGTTGTTGAAATTTCTATCCAGTGTGATGCCCAGTCATGTCTAAAGCACCACGGGTGGTGAACAGAGGTATGTCATTGTAGTTACCCAGCAGGGATATCGCCTGGATTTGTCAGCACATAGTTTTGTTGTTGTTTTCTTTTCACAGATCATGCTTTGTGTGGTTTCTGTTATCAGATGTGGGATTGCACAATGTTCTGTGGTTTAAAAGCCTTTAACGTTTGTAGGATCATCAGATCTCCTTTAAAACTCATGAGGATTAACTCCAAAGCTTTAATGACTCCTTTAATGTGGGCAAAAACCTCAAAAATAGAACTTTTAACTGATTTAAAGGCAAATTATTGATCTGTTCCTTTAATTAGATATTATTTTGTAACAGATATGTTTAGTTTGTGTGTAAATTTGTAACACAATTAAAATGAAAAGTTTACATCCACTTGTTTTACAGGGTGAAAATTAACACACATGTTTTTAAAACATATTTTAGATGTGAAAATTTTAATTTACTGTAGATGTTTACTAATCCATGCAGCCAAAATTATGTAGACTTACGCTTTTGGGAGCGTTTGGACCTTGTCCACCAAAAATACACAGCTGTTTAGGGCAGTAAGGGCATTTAGAGACTTACGAAGGGCCAAATATAATACTGGCAAGCAGTGAATGGATACATGCCTCTTGAAATATAATATTACACTAAGGAAACTAATGAATTTGTGAGGTTGCAAATATCGTTGATGGCATTTTTAAATACAAAAAGCCTGTTTGCTTTTCTAGGGTGAAATCTTGCAATGATGTATTTCAAATACATCATTGTATAAATAAATAATGCATTTGCACACATTATTTATTGTGTGCAAATAAATAATGAGGATCCATCTCCACATGTGAATCCATCATCTCTTAACAAGGTTTTTTTTTTTTTTTTTTCCAGGTTTCTCACTGTGAGTTGTGGAAAGCAGCCAGTAGATCTCATGTTTGCAATGCACAGAAACTCCCTGGTGTTTTCTACAGCGTCCCATCTCTATCTTTGCTGATGCCACAGGAACAGTGAGGTTTAAGGGGACGGGTGTGGGGTGGGGAACCAGGTCTGAATGACCTGGCGTTGCTGCATTGGCCGTTGCTCGCTGACCCACAAAATGCGGGCCCAACCCCCCTGTGTGAAAAACTTTTGTGCTGTCATCACCCTCAGAAGCCCGGCAATGAGGGACGGACAGAGGGAGGGGGCGAGCGATCTGTGAGGCAGCAGTCCACACTCTGCAGCAGGACACATGCTATGTTAGGTAAATGAAAAGGAGCTTGTATTGTAATGAAAAGCATTTGCATACTTGTGCGTTAGAGAGGGTGTTAACCTTTGACACCCTCGAGGACAGGATGACAACGGGAAGCACTTCTCAGAGCGCGAGCACCAGCACTTGAAAGCAGCACCTAAACGCACGTAAATGTGTTTTCAAAAACTCGTGAAGAGTGAAGGAAAAGGGCAATGTGAGTGCTTGGGATGGACGTTTCCTTCAAGTGTTAGTTTGCACTCAAATGAATGTGGATTGTATAATTGATTGGTAAGAGATACGCAGGTGTTGAAAGAGTGCCGTTGCATTTTCTTTTCCTCCTTAAGGGAGTTTTATTACAAAAGTTTAGTCACTTAAGAGGTGCTTTGAGTATTTTGTTAAGTTTAAACCGGCAAATAGATTAAGAGAGCAGATTAAAAGACGAAACAACACTGAACTCGATTTAACTTTACCATAAATCAAATTATGTTCACAAAGCATATTTACATCTGATAGGACACAGAACAAAATGTACAGCTAACACGAGTTTTGACTTAAACTGCAATTAATTTTGAAAGTAGTTAAAGCGTCAGCTCGTTTTTCTTTCCCTACAAGGTCAGAAAGTCATAATTCAACCCACACTTACTTGTTAATCTGCTTCTTTTTACCAGCATCTTCCATTCTCTGTGTTGTATGATTAATGCCTGTGTTTAGTAACGTCGGACAAGACAATGTTCAACCCTTCAGCTGATTTTTTTGGGGGCCTCTTTGTCTGGATGGTCTCTGTCCCCCCACCTCTGTTTGTCCCACTCTTCATTTCTGCTGCTCTCAGCCTGAGGGGGCTCTTCCCTCCAAGTGCACGCCGCTCCACGGAGAAGACTTGACTCTGACATTCCTGCAGATAACAGTTGCTAGGTGATGCCATTGTTGGGTTTTTCTTTGTGGCCTCATATTCATACCCAAATCCTAAACTTCTTTTTGAGGAACGTCTCATTAGTAGTCATATATTCATACCAGACCACCCCCCCACTTGACCCCTCCTTTACCAGCCGTGGGAAAGACAAGACCTGGACAAGTTGTGGAGGATTTAGGCAATTACTTGAGAGGTGGTCAAATCATTGAAACGGCCTAAACACACTTTTAATGTCACAATATGCACCATTTGCACTGTAACGCAGTCATTTGGTTGTAACATTATACATAGAATAAACACCTAAGTTTGGTGGTTTTTAAGTAAATTAAGAAAACTCAAGTACCAAGAAAAACAAAATAGAATTAGATGTTTTTCATGCTTACAAGACAGACAATTTTGCTTGACTGGAAAAGCAAATATTCTTTTTAGAACTACAATTTAGCCGTACTGGTCTCAATTAAATAAATCTAGATAAGCCCATAATTATTTACATGCCTGATAAATTTAAGCGTAAAGTAATATTTTAACTTTATCAACATTTTACAACACGTTAACACCCAGATGACTGCTGACCTGAATCTGATGAGGAATACGTCAAGGGAGCTAAAGATTAGGGTGATGATAAGCCTTAACTACTTATCAGGAAAAATAGATCGATAAAATGTCAGTGGAAGCTTTAGTTAAAGGTGAAAAAACAATATGCCTTTCAAATTTGAGACGTTTGTATTATTCCCTTTCTAAAATACAATTACATGTATTTCTGCAACAACGCAGTTCAGTGCTTCACCTCATAAAAACGCAAAAATACGAAGTCATAAAATACACCATGCAGTGAACAATTGAGAAAACTAGCAAATATTACATATTGATCAGTGCAATGCTTGATTTATTATGGTTCAGAAGCAACTCTTAGCAGGTGTGTTTTTGGTTTTAATTTAAAAGAACTCAATGTTTCAGCAATTTTGTAGTTTTCTGGAGGTTTGTTCCAAAAATGTATATACAACTCTAAAAAAATAAATAAATAAATAAATAAATAAATAAATAAATAAATAAGAGAACATTTTAAATGATCAATTTCTCTGATTTTACTTTTTATAAATACATGTCTGAGTAAAATGAACATTGTTCTTTTATTCTATGAACTACTGAAAACATGTTTCCAAAATTCCAAACAAAAAACTTAGTATTTATTTGCAGAAAATCAGAAATGGTCAAAATAAGAAAAAAGATGCACTGCTTTCAGACCTCAAATAATGCAAAGAAAACAAATTCACATTCATTTAGAAACAACAATACTAATGTTTTAATTCAGAAATTAATAGTTGGTGGAATAACCAGGAGGTTTTCAATGGGGTTCAGTGCAGTGGGCTCTTAGTTTTTTCCAGAATTGCCTCAGTTTATAAAATGTATATGAATATAATAATATAGTTAAATAAATGACATCTATAGTTAATTTTTACATTGTGAGCCATCTGGTGTTCTCATCAGCTCTCATTTTATTGTCCTGAGGACATTTTTATTCCACGAATTAGTTTATGGCTGATACAATCCTGGAGCAATTAAAAAAGGATCAACTTCTCCTCAATGAAACAGCTGCTTGGCTCCGCCCTCCTGTTCCCATATTTGGAGCACTTCCACATTCCACGGGCCGGTGGGCGGAGCTATGACGCCACCTGTTTCTGAATGGGCCGTGAGGCTCCAGTTCAGTCAGCCGGTGCGGACAAAGTATTCAGGGACCGGAGACGGTGGGACTGGCGGAGAGCAGCGCACGAGTTCGGGGTACACGAGTTTTTAAAAGTTGTGTGGAAACATGGGGCTGCCTCGGGTCAACCTTTTCTTCTTTCTATTTATTATTCGAGTTTTAATCAGCCTTCAGTCGAAAGAGCGTAAGTACTTTTTTAAATCACGTTGTAAAGGAAAGTAGTTTAATAGCTTTTCACTGGACCGCACCTTATGAGTCAGGAGGCTGGAATTTAAAGTTTTGCTTCCGATTTTGCTATACTGTTTTCCAGCAGCAGCTTAAACTTTCTTGCTTTTGGATTCTTATTTTAACTTTTATTTATTTTCCTTGTTTGCTTTTACTTTATCCTTAGCCAAAAAAAAAAAATCAAGAGCAGCGTGTTTTGAGTTCTTCTGTTTATTTATTGAACTTGCAGTTGAAAATACTTTGATTATTACTTTTTCTTAATAAGTTCATCCGTCTTTTTTTTATTGTTTTTATTTTTTTATTGAATCTGCCTCTGGAGTTGCTGAAGGGGGGCACCTGTTTCCTGATTTAACATGTCACACTTTTTTTCTTTGTTTCAATCGGGTCACGCAGATTCATGTATTTTCTCGCTTCATGGTCGTTTAAAAGCCCACGCCTTTCTCAGACACTATTAAATCTTGCACCCTGAGCCCTGGAGGACACGGTCCCTGAAAATCTGAATAAGACCGACATGGCTGATTAAAACGTCAGAGCGTGGCATGTGCCCCCCCATAAAACCACTTCCCCACCCTCAGATCAAAGCTGAGAGTTTTATTTAACAGCTCAATAGTTTATATCTCAACCTTGCATTGGCCAAAGGGGATTTTTGTGCTTACTTATGTATGTATATCATACTGTAATACAATTTAGATATGGTGCATTGTTCAAATGGACCCAAGAAGAACTCAATTTGGAGTTTCCTTCCAGTTCAGAATCTGAAGTTTCTTTGCAGATTATTTTAAGCTAATGAAACCCCAAATCAGTTTCCAAGAAAACTTAAATAGAAGGAAATTTAAAGCAGACTTGTTAAATTATACATTATCTTTACCGCACACCTTAGTAGCAAGGTAAACCGTCACCGATACCCTCCACAAGGAAGCAAACCACAAAAGGCCATTGTTAAAGGAGCTGCTCTTACTCTATTCAAGCATGGCACTGGAAAGTTGAGTGGATGGAAAAAGTGTGGCTGTGGCATTCTGCTGAGAAAGTGAACATGTTTTTTTTTTCTCACACATGAAGCTAAATTAAGAATACAATTAAAAGTTTGTAAATGACCACTTTTCAGCTGAATTACGGAAATAACTATATTATTTCATAAAATTCTAATTTATTGAGATTTTATTTGTACAATTCCTTTGAGAGCTGTTTTCTCTTTTTGGTTGTCTGGGCTTTAAATTAGACCCAAGCACATTTAAAGCAAATTTGTACTTTAATTTATTCTGATGAACAAATTTAAAACTTCACTGCTTCACTAAAGAGTGTAATTGTTATTCTTAATCTCATGTGCTACTATTTTATTTTTTATTTAATCTGTACTTATTCGTTTGTCCGATAGTTGTCTGTCCTTTTTTAATTTTAGTCAATGTGCCTTTTGGGGATTCTCCCTCACAAAAAGAGATTTTCTCTCAAGGCACTTGCTGGTAAAATAATAGTTACATAAATTAAATAAAACAGGACAGTCGTGTCACAGTTTTATGTTGATGAGTCAGACGTTATCAGTTGAGCGTGAACTGGCTGTAATTAAGTCATATATTTCTGTTTGTCCCTGCAGATGTGTTGCTAGATATGAAAGCTTCTGGGTCAGAGTTGGGATGGTTGACGTCGCCGAATGAGAACGGGGTGAGTTTTTATTGCCTCAACAGGCACTTTTAGGATTCCAGATTCTCGACTTGAAACTTGATTTTTTCACAAGTTCGACTTCTGTGAAAGTTTGGTGTAAAACCTGCCTGGTGACAACGACAGAGGCCTTCCTGTTGCTCATTTAGCTCCACTAAAAAAGCTCTCTGGGTGCGATGGAATGAACGGCAGCTCAATGAGGTTTGGCAGAGCGCAGCTTCTCTTGTGTTAATGTTACCCTTTCATAAAGAGCTTATGGATGCCGTTAAAATGTCAGGGTTCAACCTACATTTAAATTTACTCTGCCGAAATGTGTTTTACAGGGCTACAGTGGATTACTCTATATGTTCAAACCGTAAAGCTAAATTTTCTCTCCTTCTATAAGCAGAGATAACACTCAGAAGAGATATAGAGAGACATTACAGAGAGAGAAAAAAATGTCTCATCCAGATGTACGGAGCCATCTTTCCCATCTCTATCTATAGTTCAGTGGCTTTCCATCCCAAATAAGAAACAGGATATGGCCATTTCCAGAGTGTGGTCTGTGTTTCTTGTTGCACTCAAAGATCTAAGAATTTACGGATTGGCGTTGTATTGAAAAGGATTTCCCTGTTTGTCCAATTTGAGCTTTGTTCTTGTGCAACTTTGTCTCCACTTGCAAGATTTATTTAGTTTTGCACGTAGGATCATTATTTTCTGGAGCTTTTCTTTGGCTGTACAATTTCTCAGTAGTTGCATAGTTAAAGGGGTTGCCATGTTCGAGGGCTTTAAGCAGTTAACACCCTATCTGGGAAGTAGTATAATTTTAAAATCTTTTGTAGTTCTCAATCAAAAACCAAAACAAGAATTTCCCATGGAGTGGAAATTAAGCTGGAATTTATCAAGAGTTCAGCGTCCAATATGGCTGCGCCGCCTTTAAAATGTATAAATGGAATAAATCGAGAAAACTTTTTTATTTTAAAATGGTTAAAATGTTATTGCGCTCCATGCGATTGGTCTTTTATGAACCTTTATAAACATTGTCACCAATTTGCGTTGAGCTATTGACCAAAGAGTCGGGTAAAATTGAGACAGGAAATGATGCGCCACAAGTGAACAGGGCATGCAAAGGCTCTCCAGTCAGAGTCCTATTCGAAATAAACGTAAAATGGCTTAAAAAATAGAAGTATTATAGTGCTTTAAGTTGCTACTGTTTTATTACAAAGACATACTTTTCTACTAATTAGTTTCTCTGAACAGGAACACGCTCTCTTCTGTGTCTGCGTTCAACTCATCTGCGGTTCACTGTCTTTTCCACATCAGTTGTAAAGTTTGAGGAGTCAAGCTTTCCCTAAAACCTTACCGAACTGCTAACATATGATGTGTTAAATTTTAATCAGGACTTAAGTCGTTTAATCTTTTTACATGTCAGTGCTTCCCTCTAATAAAAAAACCCTCTAATTGCTGGTGACTTTGCTGCCATGCCTCTCTCAGCGCTGTGCTTACAAAGCTTGTTTAAGGCCCATAAATGTTGGTTCTACAGTAGTAGTTGCTGGGTTGATTCCTTCCACGCATGCAGCCATGTGTGTTAATGGAAAACCACACACGTCGAGTGCACACAGCACATGCCAAGACGATGTTAATGCTTGGGAAAAAAGCTTCTGCAGACTTCTGAGCTTTAGGGGCGTTTAAGAAAGCTTGAGTAGGCTTGTTGTAATAAGCTATAAATCTAGTAATCGCATTATAAATTAGCTTCTATTTGCATGATTTATCATTTTTCTCTTTTTTTCTCTCTATCTACTAAAAATTAGACGACAAATGTCTTCAGTTGGCTGCATATCCCTTTTTTGAAGGACAATTTAGTTTACAGAGACTTCAAAAGAGAATGTAAAGTCAGTGAAAGTGGATGTTAGTGAATTTTCTGATAATTCGGTGATATTGATGCCATTTTTTTTTTTTTTATCTTCTTGCAGTGGGAGATTGTTCAGACGGTGGTGAACAGCTCACTTTTATACACCTACAGTGTTTGTAATATAGACTCTGCCGACCAGGACAACTGGGTACGGACAACTTTCATTCAGAGACGCCCGGAGAGCAGCCGCGTCTCTGTGGAGCTCCAGTTCATCGTCCGGGACTGCAACACCTTCGGCGGCGCTTCTGTCACCTGCAAAGAAACGTTCAACCTCTTCATCTCGGAGGCTGACGCCGATGTGGGAACCAACTTCCGCAAGGGGCAGTTCCGCAAGGTCGCCACCATCGCCCCCGATGAGGTCACAAGAGGCCGGGTGTCGAAGATCAACACCGAGACGAGGACAGTGGGGCCCCTGTCCAAAAAGGGCTTCTACCTGGCTTTCCAGGACATGGGCGCCTGCGTGGGCCTGCTGTCTGTCAGGGTTTACTACAAGACGTGTCCGTCCACCGTGGAGAGCCTGGCAGCCTTCCCGGAGACGGTTGCAGATGCCTTGAGGGAGGTGGAGGGAGTCTGCGTGAAGAATGCCGTCAGTCAGACCACCCCACGCATTTACTGCACAGCTGAGGGTAAATGGGTGGTTCCCGTGGTGCAGTGCCAGTGTATCCCAGGATACGAAGCCACGAAAAGCTCCTGCCAAGGTAAGCCTTGCCAGAAATCTGCCTTCAACTGTGTTTGTCTTACTTTGGGTGTTGTAACAAATTTGTCTCGGCGGTGGGGAGCAGGAATGCTAATTATATCAGGTTTGTTTGGAAATAAGTGCCAAGAGAAGGCAGCAAATAAAGGTTTCTTCATATTACACAGAAGAATCAATTTGTGAGTAAATTTCTACCGTTTCCCTCTGATGCCTCATCATATTTGTACCTGTTGCCCAACAGCTTTTTGTTTCCAGTCCCGGTCTCTCTGGTTTTAAGAATGAGGCATGGCTCAGACACGGTTTTACGACTTCCTGTGAAAATGCAACTTCATATGACCGTTGAAATTTTTGTCCTTTAATGTCATAAAAGTATTTAATGTGAACTTAAAGTCTTAGAATGAGACATTGGAAAATTGCTGTGCAGCTCAAGTTGCAAACGTAAATCCAAGAAGGTTTAAAATTGACATAAAATGTAAATTATTCTCTTCTTAGATATTCATACAAAGTCCAATGTTGAATGTTTAGAAACATGTTTTTACAGGTAGTTGAAATTACCCAATGAATTGTGTATTACTTTGTTTTTTAAAATTTCACAACAAAAATGAGCTTTTCCAGGCAACACAGTACTGATAAAAAGTTGGACTTTATAAATATAATGTATTATTCCAGTTAATTAAACATGACCCTTTTTGCTGCTTCTAAAGTTGGAATCCCAGTGTAAACATCAGACATTTCTCAACAATCTTAACCTCAAACTCCAGCATGTCTGCCTTGCAAATGACTCATTCTATATCTTGTGAAACCTTTGAGCTGGCTTTCCATTATAATTACCTCAAAGCTGCAGTTATCCCTGTTGTTTCTACACGTTTTGCTCACACACTTTTTCCTTCCACCCAACTTTCTAAACATATCCTTGCATACACAACTTACTGAACAGCCAGTCTCTTAGGAATGACAATTTTTGACTTATTTAATTTTTTTCAGCAATATAATTTCCAAACTGAAGCTCATATGTTACTTATCTACACACAGATCGATATAGGACGTGCTTAATATAGCTATTTAAGGGATTTACTTGAGTTAATCTTGGGGATTACATCTAATGAAAACACAGAACTGTTTATTGGAATAAAATATTACTACATACAAAGGCTGTTACTTTCCCTACTACTTGACAGTAGTAGGGAAGAAAAAAGTCTTATACACTTTTTTCTTCCACTCAACTTTCCAAAATTTTGAAAAAAGAAGAAAAATATATATGTATATATATAGATGCACTAAAACTTTGCTACATTCAAGAAAGAAATAAAATAAAATGGATGTCAAAATATAAATGTAAGTAGAAGTGACTTTGTTCAATAAGAAAAGGACAGAGCGCTGGCGTTCATGCTCTATGTGCTCTGTTTGCATGTATAGAAAAGTTGGTCTGTCCTTTGGTATTCTGGGGTGTGGTGTGTTGAACTATCTGGAGGAAACGTGGGAGGAGAAACGGTACCGAGTGAAGAGGAAGGAGGGAGGAAGGGCCGTCAGTGTGCTGCGGGGATTTCAGAGAGGAATTCTTTCTTCCTCACGTCACCGCAGTACCTTCAGCACTGATTGACTGGAGGAAGGGCTGTGTGAATGTGTCGCAGTGGCTACCTGAACACGGCGTGTGTCTTCTCCTTGCTGGAATTTGTTTTGGGCAGGTCGCTAGGGCAACCAGAACCACAGATTGCAGGGAAGAAGCTGACACACCTTTCAGGGGTTAGACTGAGTCAGGCTGCGGTTTTATGACTCCTCACAGTCCGAGCCACCTTGACTGGCAAAGACCTGTTCCTGTAAGACCATTCACGCAGAGTCAAGGGATCAGCTTTTATAGGTTCTAAACACAAGGGAAATATTCTTTTAAGTGGTTAATGGAGTGATTTTGAAGCTGTTTGACTCATTTTGACTCTTTTTTTTCACTCATACAACCGCCTCCATAATTTATGTAAAATATTGTGCTACCAAGTTTACAATAAAGTCTTGTAATAGATACTTTATTGCCGCTGGCTAAAAATGAGATTTGGAGAATGTGTTTAACGTCCTTTACCATCCTCATACTTTTCAGTGGCCACAAAAAAAATAAACTTATAAAATTCTTAACATTCTTAATCATTTTTTAAAATAGGCTTTTTATGAGTTTCTGTTTGTAGGTATATCAATATGGTCGTTGCTTCTCTTAGCAACTCTTAAAAAATGGAATAGACCAGAATACAGATGATTTAGTTAATTAATTTGATATTTTTTTCACAGATTAAAAAATTGGGGCATAAAAATATTCTATCAAAACATGATTAAAATGCAAATAAAAAACAAATTAATTAATGTAAGTGATAAAGAACCAAAATAAAATAACAATTCAAAGGATGTTAAGGAAAAGGACCTTTTAATACAAATTTTATCTGTTCCTTTATGTAAAATAGATGAGCTTGATCTTTATAGACAAGAAATGTACCAGAAAAAAGGCATGTTTCCTTATCTTCTACATTTTGAAGTTTCATATCATTTTTTGAACCAGAAATCATGAATTGAAAATAAACATTTCTTTTAAATAACTTTAAAAGTAGATTTTAAGTCAACAAATAGTCAATTTACATTTATTTTACAGAAATCATTAATTGTGATTGCAGTAATTTCATTCAAAAGGTTGGATTTGTCAAAATAATATTAAAATTTTACATTTATTTTAATCCTTTTTGCTGTTACTCACCAGGGAAGTTGCAGTTGCATATTTTGTGTTGCTTTTTATAGACTAAACAAACAATTGATTAGAAGGCCAATTAACTGATATTGAAAAGTTCAGCCTAACATACCAGGAGCTGATAAGCACTGCACTTCAAAGCACAAGTGTAGCAATCACAGTGTAATAAAAAAAAAAAAAAAAAAAAAAAGATGCAACAGAGGAATGTTTTAATCTTTAAGGTTTGTCATAATGGCCAAACTGGGAGATGGAAACGGAAGTTGGCACAACAAGCCAAATCAAAGCCAGGAAATTTGCTTTGAACAGGGAAATGTATGATTCCAAAGTTTAGATGATAAGCTGATTAATAAGACAGAGGAAACATCTGTTGTTACACGAGGAGGGGAAGAAAAAGGAAAGAAAAAACTGTGATCTTCTGTCAGCCAACGAGAGAAAGTGATATCCTAACAGGCTCATGTCCTGCGTGTGGATTCCACTGGCGAGCCCAACTGTTGTGGGAAAAGGAAGCAGGAGCGACATGAGGAGGAATGCTGACTGACACAAATAAGCAGATTGTTCTTTAGTGGACAGTTGGTGCATGAGGGGAGGTTAGATTTGAGGGCTGCTTAGTTAGGTGTGGGGTGTAATTTAGTCAAGAGGATTAGTAGAGCCACAGGACAGCTGTTAGCCAATGACATGCCCCACTCGGTCTCCTTTTACTCTTTCATCCGGTTGTTAACACACGCAACGAGCTCCCTAATCCACGCTCTCACTCATTATTACAATGGCCTGAGCCACAAAGAGCGAAAAAATTGTTTCGATTATTGGATGCAGCGGTGCGTAATTCATGTTCTTTTGAGAGTTTTAGAACAAGAGAGCGTGAGAGCATGAGAAGAATAAACGCAGAGATAATAATTTGGAAAACTTTCTGCCATCTCATGCAAATGCTTTATATTGGAATTTGCATCAGATATACAATGCAAACACATGGCTAGCATTTAGATAGGCGCTGCCTATTGCCAAAGTTTGCATTAACAATGTTTGGGGTTTTTATACACTGCACACATGCTGCCATTTATGAGCTTTATACGGAGCAATGTAACTTGTTTATGGCACCACTCTGTCCAATCTCACAGACAATGGATGAATGGGGCCGTAGTTCCTTTAGTACGTGACAGAGGTCCTGCTGTTCCAGCTCCAGATAAAATGGGCAGGCCCCCTTTTCTTATTCGAAATAACCTCGGCTACACCCCCCCTGTCGCCGAGTGACTCCCCAGAGAGCGCTTCTGTTGGTGCTCCAGACCTTAGCCCCCGCCGCCCCCCCTCTGTTCATCTTCATCCCACACTCAACCTGCTCCTTCTCCTCTTGTGCACCAGCACTACTTGGGGTGAAAGGTCCTTCTGCTTTGGTGGGGAAGCATCGCGCCCACGTCTTTAATCCAACGTTCGCCCGACCTCTTCTCTCGCTCACCAGAGCAGGAGCCAGACGAAAGGCAGGTCCTCAGGAAGCAAAGTAGACGAGATCTTTAAATATATATCCCCTGGTTAAGAGTTGATGCCTCTCTCACATTCACACGTTTAGAACAAGTTTTGTATTGGACAGAGAAAACAAAACTTAAAAGTTTTAGGCAAGCATTCGAAAGGACTGGACAATAAATCAATAACCAATATAAATAGATAATATGTTTGATAGAATATTCAATAATTTCACTATGATCCAGAACCGCACAGTGTTCTGGGGAGGTAGGGTGAAAAATTCTACCTCTTTCGTTACCTAGCAACAACCTGTTGCGTTACATGTAGTTACCTAGCAACAACCTGTTGAGTAACTGGTGCAGCAGCAGGTCATGATTTTGTCTCATAACTACTTAAAAATAGAAAAATAATGGTGTGAAGTGAAAACTCTGGATAGAAGAGGAAGTTTGTCAGTATTTCAAATATTTTAAACAAACAACAACAACAAAAAACAGCTAATCATTAATTATTGATATCAATCAATGTTAAATGTGATAAGTTCTCAGGCATGTCGTCCAGCCCTGGCATTCAGAAAGCTGGGTGTGGCAGAAAACTAACATCTCTATAATGAAACATAGTGGTGGCAGCATCATGCTGTAGAGACCATTTTCCTTGACAGCTGGTTAGATATTTATGGATGTAACTAAATACAGGGGAAACCTGGAAGAAAATCTGGGAAAGAGTTGAGCCTGGGGTGGAGGTCCAACATCCAGCGGCCGCTGAGGCCTTACCCCCGCCAGAAAATATGCGCATCTGCTTCCACAAAGGAAGGAAGAAAGGCCGGAAACAACAGCCTCTGACTGAATTGCGGCTCACTTTCTGATTTCTGTCCTGCATGGATGTTCATTAACCTCTCATGCCCTGGAAAGCTCTTTATATTTGCAATGAAAAGTCCATTTAAACCACTCCGGCAGTTTCCAAGCTGCCATTTCCTTTGGCAAAAACAAAAAATATTATCTACCAGAAATCTGAGCTGCATAGTTCACAGGGGAGAGGAGAGATCCGATCACCTGATGGATTTACTGCCCTGCTGCCATCCGGTAGGCTCCGGCACTGTGACCTGAGATCATGCCTTCAGGCTGAAAAAAAACAAAAAAGGACGAGTGCAGGCAGATCATCAGGGAAATCCCGTCTCATTCTTCCGGATACAAAGAGTATGTGATTATAGGTTAGTCACAACAAATGCTTCCTTTAGGTTGAAAAGGGGCCGGACTGACAGGGACAAGCTTATTGTTTGCTTTCTGATCACTCATTCCTTCCTCTGTTTGTCTCTTTCATTTGTCAAGTGAAATGAACACACCCTTTTTCTCTCACACAGAATGCAAACCAGGCTACTTCAAGTCGGCTGCCTCCAACGAGATTTGTCAAGTGTGTCCGGATAACACCAAGTCATCTTCAGCCGGTGCGACCGAGTGTGTCTGTGAAGACGGCTTCTTCAGATCCCCATCTGATCCTCTGACAGCAGCTTGCTCTGGTAGGAAATCCCACTCACTTTTAGCTCCATCTGGACTTACTGGGTCTGTTTCAGAGGACTTTTCTGACTGACTTACTTCCTGGTTCAGCTCCGCCCAGCGCCCCACGTGACCTCACTTCCACCACGCTGTCGGGAGATGGCCGGCTGCTGCTGTCCTGGAGCCCACCCCTGGAGACCGGAGGCCGCAGTGACCTGACCTACAGCGTGGCGTGTGAGATCTGTGACGAGTCCCAGTGTGTCGCCTGTGGCGAGAAGATCCGCTTTGAGACCGGTCCGACAGAACTTAAGGAGCCCGGAGTTGTTGTCAGTGACCTGGATTCTCATCACAACTACACATTCACTGTGGAGGCTCACAGCGGGGTGTCGCAGTACGGCACAGAGAGGGCCACTGCAAGCATCACCACTACTCTGGATTATACAAGTGAGATTTATGGGCCTCATTTTCTCTGAATATTCATTGATCATTAGAGTAAGCTTACATTGCCACAATGTCATTATTGTGATAAAAATGTATAAAAAGGCCTTCAAATTAATTGGAAAAAGATTCCCCGGCAGGAATGTCACAAAATAAAAAAAAAATAGAACCACAGAGACAATCAAACAACAGAAGCAAAACAGAGTTTGTGAAATATTATCATTAAAAATATCAACATAAAATAAATCGACTAAATGTCAGACATCACATAACGTCTAAAGTTTATCTGAATTATGCTGCATGAGTTCAATCTAAATTAAAAATAAAATGAATCTAAAGAAAAGAGAAACAATAAAACAAAGTAACTACTAGGTGTTAAAATTAGATCTAAATAAAAGCCTGTTTTTAAAGAGTAGCCCTTTGTATATGTAATATTTAAGGGATTAGTCCTGGATTACTTACAACAAATGAACTAAACTACAATTGAAATATGTCTGTTACATTTATGCAATAGGAATTGTCAATTGGGTCAATAATTGTGAACCACTAGTAGATTTTTCTTTATATATATTTTTTTTATTGTTATATATCATATAGACAAAAATCCATTTTTTCCTTACATATAGAAAAAATATATAATTTGCTATTTATTAATACAATTAATTTACTTAAAGAGTAAATGTAATCAAATTAAAGGATGATTTTTCCTCTGAATATGTCAGTGTGCTGCTGCATTAGAAGTTGAACGTCTTTTTAGCTTTTTTTACACATCCGTGTGATATAACTAAAGTCTTGAAGCATTCAGATAAGAGTCACTTATTGAGTAAACGTGAGCTAGGGTTCCAACCCGCTTAAGAGAGAAAAGAAATGTTTTTGTACAACGTTTCAATTAAAGGTTTCTACAAAAGATGGACTTACTACACAGGGAGGAATTTGGTCTGACCCACTGAATCCCAAAGGCTTTCATTTCCAAACACTATGATTAGTCACTAACCATTATTTTGCGCTCTGTCTCTCGCCGGCCGTTAGATCCCCCCAAGGTGACGTCGATCCATCTGGATGACCGTGGTCCCACCAGTCTGTCTCTGTCCTGGACTCTGTCTCGCAGACCTCCAGCCCACATCAGTCACCACTATGAGCTTATGTACCGCAAAAAAGTAAGACGGAGAGCTTTTCTTTTCCCATGTAAAATGTATAAAGCACTACTATAGCTGGCTTTTAATGTAGATTAGTATTAGAATAAATCTTTCTAACATAATTTTAAATTCCCCTTGCAGGATACTGAGGGAGAGAGCGATGTGACCACCTATACAGTCCTAATTCTGGACAAAAACTCTGTCCAGATTAATGACCTCACACCAGATACGACCTACTTGTTCAGAGTTTTGGTCAAACTGAGTCCTGAAGCGATGCCTGGCAGCTACAGCAAGGACCAAGCATTTCATACGTCAGCTTTAGGTACAAACATCCATAAAAGCTACCAAACCCAACGCATACCAGAAGAATATGTCCTGTAAATGCGTGTGTTTTTCAAAATGACAGTGATCTTGTGTGATTTGTGCAGCTGAATCTCAGACACAAAACAAGCCCACATTGGTGATGGGAGCTGTGGTCGGAGTGGCTGTCATCCTGCTTATAGTCGTGGCCGTCCTGCTGTTGCGAAGAAGGTACGTTTCAACATGCTCTAAATCCACAGTCGACATGCGTGTGTCATTGAGATAAATATTGTGTACCATTTACAAACCTGTCAGCTCTATTATTATCAGCCTCAAAACAAAGGAGGGGTTGTAGTAATAGTTAGGGCCGCTGTGGAATAAATCCTTTGTCTGATTCAGCCGAGGCTGACCTGCAATTATTAAAAGCTGGCATCTATTCTGCCTAGTCCCCCAGTGATTGGTCTCGTTTTTCCTCTCAGGAGACTGAGCTCCCGGGGCAGAGGTGGACCTGAAGATCCCTACTTCTCTACAGGTTAGCAAACCAGGAAAGCAATATTTTGTCGAAAGACAATGAAATGTTTGTTTTGAACTTATTTATGCTTATTTTGTTTTCTTCTTCAGATCAGCTTAAGCCTCTGAAGGCGTACGTCGACCCTCATACGTACGAGGACCCTAACATTGCCATCCAAAAATTTGTCAAAGAAATCGACCCAAATATTATCAGGAAGGAAAAAGTCATCGGTGTCGGTAAATATTCATTAGTTTAATTTGAGACGCAGAGATTGGAGATTTAGTGGCTGATCTTTGATCACCAAAATTTTATCGACTTCAGTCATTTAGAATTTCAAAACGCTTCATTTCTATTTCATTTTCATAGTAAAATCAAAGAGTTACAAAGTTGTCTCTTTGGGGTTGAAACACAGTTTCAACTCTTAAGTTCAACGACATTTCTTTGAACCATTTTGAAACGTTTCCTTTCATGTCTGTGCTCATCAGGCGAGTTTGGCGAAGTGTTTCGGGGCATGATGAAGGTTCCCAGGAAAGGAGAATTGGCTGTAGCCATCAAGACGCTGAAGCCCGGCTACTCAGAGAAACAGAGGCAGGACTTCCTTAGCGAGGCTAGCATCATGGGCCAGTTCTCGCACCCAAACATCATCCGGCTCGAAGGCGTCGTCACCAAATGTAAGTATGAAGCTTAAATCAGACCTTCTGTTTCACTGGATGGATATGTAAAGTTTAATTTGAATTATAATGATATATTTGACTTTCTTTTCAGTCAAGCATGCCATGATAGTAACAGAATACATGGAGAATGGAGCTCTTGATACATATCTGAAGGTAGGTGTCTAAATTTCCTTAAACTTTGTGAAATTTGAGAAAATTCATTTGTCAGTTCTGTAGCATTTTTAGAACACTAAATGCGTATGTAAAGAGCGTAAACAACAAATATGTTTTTTTTAAATTTCATTCAGGAACACGATACAGAGATTCCTCCATACCAGCTTTTGGGAATGCTGCGAGGAATAGCTGCTGGTATGAAATACCTTTCTGACATGAACTACGTCCACCGGGACTTGGCGGCGAGAAACGTCCTGGTCAACAGCAGCCTGGAGTGCAAAGTGTCTGACTTCGGTCTTTCTCGTGTCTTGGAGGACGATGCCGAGGGCACCTACACGACCAGAGTGAGTCCAGCTTTTTATTTCACCATCTGTAAAGCTGCAGCATGAAACATATAATAAATGGGTTTTTTTAGATAATCTGAAAAAATACACCAGAAATACACCACTAGTCCAGAAACAACCAATCAGAGTCAGGAGGAGTGTCTTAGTGCTGTCAATCACTCTTGTGCTCACTCCACCCTGCTTGCACTTGGCTGGTTCACCACAACTTAGCCATGAATGCTAATGCTAATGCTAGTTAACATGGCCACTGATGACGGCAGATAAATGGTTTTCCTGTAAAGTTGAGTTGTTCCTTTGCCATTAGCACATTTAGTATTACGTGATGCAAAACGTGTGAGCATAACTGACAGCGTTAAGACACTCCTCCTGGCTCTGATTGGTTGTTTTTGACTGGGGGCGTCATTAGTGGGGCTGGGAGAAAATAGAGAAGCCTGATTTTTTCACAGATTATCTGTCTCATGTCATACTGCCACAACGTGGTGACATTTTAACAAATATGGAAAAACACATTTTTGTAAAAGTTGCATACTGCAGCTTTAAAACAGAATTAGAAACTCCAACTCTTGCTGGGCTTAGTCTCTATCCACTGCACATTTGTTAATTGTGTTTCCACTCATAAGCGTTTAGTCCCTCACCGCCTCATATTTCCTCTCCTGTCACACGTTAAGCTTGGTTTGTTGATGTTTCTCTTGTGTCAGGGAGGTAAAATCCCAATCCGCTGGACCGCTCCAGAGGCCATTGAATACAGGAAGTTCACCTCGGCCAGCGACGTGTGGAGCTTCGGGATAGTCATGTGGGAAGTCATGGCATTTGGAGAACGGCCCTATTGGGACATGAGCAACCATGAGGTATGTTTCATCTGTCACGACCCTTATGGCTGCGATGACTGATTGGTTTGGCCTGTGTTTGGAATGTGGTGATTGAAAGCAACCTTACGGCCAAGCGTGTGGTTTCTCACCATTTTCATCAAATCTTAATGTCAGTGTAGGTGCGCAGCAGTTTGTTGGACTGCTGCCTGTTCAAACTGACTGTAGGTCATAAATCTACCTTAAATTCAAGAGCTGCCCTTAACTCGGCCCCCCTCTCCTCCTCAGGTCATGAAGGCTATCAATGAGGCTTTCAGGCTTCCTGCTCCGATGGACTGCCCGTCTGCCATCTACCAGCTCATGCTTCAGTGCTGGCAGCACGACCGCTCCAAGAGACCTCGCTTCTCAGACATCGTCAACATTTTGGACAAACTTCTGCAGAGTCCAGAATCTTTGAAAACCATTGCTGACTTTGACCCACGGTAAGGACAAAATGTTTGTTTTATTTATGAGAGAAAGACGCATGAGGTAACTGATATGTTGTTTATGATGTTGAGGACATGTGTTTATGCTAACATTTCATCTTTTTCATTTTGAAATTGTTTTTACTGCAAACATATATGGTGTTAACAGCTCCTGTATGACTAACTTTACCTAACTTTTATGTTCAAAATTGTGTTATATATGAAGACTGCAACTAATGATTATTTTAGGTAATTATTCTGACTATTTTTCCTGATAAAAAAAGAGCACTTTCTGCAGATATTCATTTTATGCTTTTTCATGCAATATTAGAAATACACTAAAAGGTGCAAATAAACAAGTAATTCATTTAATTTTTAAAATAACATACAATAATATAGGGTTCCCTTAGGGAATTTGAACTGGATGAAGTGAAAATTATGCTACTTGACGAGTTTTGGGTGAAATATATTTACAGACAAAGAAGTTTTTATCTGAAATTAAGTAAATATATTTACTTAACTGCATCCCAGTTGATGATTAGGATATATAGCCTATATAATTTTTTTTTAAACAACAATAGTTGTTATCATAAATAAATATTATTATAAAGTGTGTGAGAAGGCTTACAGAGAGAGAGATTAATAGATGATGGTTTATTTTCATCATTACTTGCACAAAAATGTGCACCATGTGCTTGTGAATACTGATTTCTTGTGGTTCCCTGCAGCGTGTCCATCCGCCTGCCCAGCACCAGCGGCTGTGACAACACCACGTTCAGATCGGTGCCCGAGTGGCTCGAGTCCATCAAGATGAGCCAGTACAATGAAAGCTTTGCTCGAGCAGGGATAACCACCATGGACCATGTGCTCGCCTTGAGGCCTGAGTAAGTTCTGTGCTGATTCATCTCTCAGCATGCTGCATTTATAATTCCTCAGCACCCTGAGGAATTATAAATACTTGATATGCTAATTTAATTTCCATCATAAACTGCCACAACTATGTGTGGACGGTTTAAACAATTCTTGCATGGCTTGAACTTTTAAAGTTAAATATTCAAGGAAACTTAGGCTGTTACACACCCTGCTTGTCTGTGCAAATTAAACTTTCTGGTGCTCTGAGCTGTAATTACTCCACAGGAGCACATTTAGCTATGGAATGTGACTTTTATATCTGCATACGTTACAGATTCCCGCTCGTGTTCAGCCTTTTGACAGCGGCGTGTTGATTTGCTTCTTTTCAGAGACATTAGGAACATTGGCGTTCGGTTGCCCGGCCACATGAAGAGGATAGCGTACAGCATCCTGGGCCTGAAAGACGAGACCAGCTCCCTCAGCGTGTTTGCAGTGTGATCTAAGCATTCCTTCAAATCAAAGTGCACTGACCGGCCATGCCATTTCACTCAGACCAGGAGGGGACTGAAGGAGGGGGAGTGAAACCGAACCACACTGCAAGGATTTTTTTTTTCGTCTTTATGTGGCCCAACATCGGATGATTAAAGAGGAGCCACCGAGCCACTCAGAAAGGACTGAGAACTGAGCACATTTGTATACAATAACATAACAGAGGAGAATAATTTATAGAAAAAATGTCTCATATGTTGAACATATACAATTTCTATGATGTAGATTACAAAAATGTATGAAAACATGGATAATGTGAGAGTGCTTCCACTTGTAGTACCTGACTGAAATATACCAAGCACTCACCTTTTTCTATTCTGGATCCATCAGCCTTTTTTTCTTTTACTTTCTATAATTTGTGACTTGTTTATAAATTTGTAAATCTCATTTCACTCAGGGCAAAAATCAGATTGTTATGGTTTGCAGTTCATGTCTTCATCGCATATTTTCATTTGTTTGTTTACATCATGTCTTAATACAACTGTTCACTTTTTATTTAATATTTATTGTATTTTATATTTATGTCATTTGTCATACAAAATAACAGCTCTGGTGCATGTGAGCCCAGCTGTTTTTTATGTGTTGGAATAAAATGTTTGTTGCCAGTACTGGCTGGATGCATTTTGTTTTTTTTCTTTTCATTGTGTGTCTGTGTGAATTAGCTCCCCTTTACCTTGACAACCCTAAATAAAATCCATTGGCTTCAGAAGTCAGACAATTAGCAAGCAGAGCTCACATGGGTAATTTAGTCTCTTCATAAACACAGCAGTTCTGTGAAAACTCAGATGGTCGAGAGGAGAAAAACGATTAATGTTTTGACTGTAAACAACCCCCAACTGTAGAACAGTGGTGGCAGCATCATGCTGCTCGGATGCATTGTTTTAGCAGGAAGAGGGAAGCTGGTCAGACTTGATGTGACAATAGGTGTATCTTCATACATCGTTAAACCTGAAAGGAAACCAGTTAAACAACTGAAGTAAATACTGATAAAATACACTTCAGCTGGAAAATAAAATGTAAAAAGGTTTAAGGGATAGGGTAAGTTCTTTAGCAGGCCACTGTGTATGCTTCATGCATGTCGTTTATGATATGTGTTACATATGAATAAAACATCTTCGGCAGCTGTGAATGAGACCTTTAAAGGTCAGCCCAGAGTTTGTTTTACTTTCTAATTAGCTGTTCTGCCTCACAGAGCTCGTCCTTTGCTGGCTGTCAGGAAGTTTGACTTTGCAAGGCGGAGCAGAATCTCACACCATTTGTGCTCCATTTCACATCTGTTGCTCAGTCAAGTTAAACTGGCCAGGCTCGACTTAATGCTCACTGGAGATGACGTTGCTGATGCACAGCTAACATGAGACACTCCTTCCCATGCATTCCTATGTGGATTTAATCTTAACTTTATGTCTGTTTTGACTTTTTTAAAAATATAATGTTTTGTAACAGTTTATAATTCTAGCAAAAAGTCGTTTACCGAAACATCTCCACACCTTTTTTCACATTCATACACAAAGAATGACATACTGCCAGGCTAGGGTGCGGCTGAAAATGCTAAACCCTCCAAACAGTAGTCCAACAACAGTTCTGACACATTAAATGTCCAATATCTGTGTCATATTCCACTGTGTCTCCATCAGCGGAGATCGAGCATCCACACCCATTCCACAGGCACCCACAGTCTATTATGGGAGCCTCATATGTGCTGACAACTGTAACAAAAGGGAGGTAAATTACAAGCCTGAAGACAGAAACAAATAGGCTTCTGAAGATTCATGACCTGTTTAAAAAAAAGTATTTTCCAAGTTCAAAGATTTTAATATGTCCACATCCTGCAGGAAATGTGGCTAATTAGCAACATTTTCCAGTTCGCCCTGTGATGTGTGTTAGTTTATCTTAGAGGATATAATTTCACACAGACAGCATTACAAAGTATTTCTTAAACCTTTGTTAATATAAGACTAATCTAAGAGATTAGTTGCTTATTGTTTTAAGACAAAAGACTTCTGCAAAATGATTTCAGTCAGCTTTCTGCTGAAGAAATAGTAACAGAACAACATCCTGCAGGTTTTGCCCTTTCCGCTTTTGAATGAAAAATGCTCTACATTTTCCACCTTCCAATTATTTTCCTGAAACAACAAGCCAAAACAGGTTTTCTTGCTGTTCTAGCGACAATTTTATCACTTATCCTGGCATTCAAGTTGTTTTGTTTGCTTAGAAAACAAGTAAATATTTGTCCTGAATTGTGAGAACTGAATTTGTATTCATTTAACAAACAAAATAAACACATTCATGACAAAATATTTTTCTGCGTGAGAGACAGGTGTAACAAAAACATCAAAGGATTCATCAAAGGATAATTATTGAGCTGCTCTGTAATATTTCTCCAGCACTAATATAAAAATGTCCAAACCTTTCAGGAAATGTTGTTTTCTAGCGACCCCAGGTGGTGAATCGTGAAATGTGTTTGTGTAACATTCAAAGGATAGCGAAAAATAGGAATCTTGCAATCCCAAAGTTCCCAGATTAGAAAATGTTATGGTCTTTTTTTAATATATGACATTCCGTTCCCTAATAGCAGTGGTTTAAAACTAACCAACCTAAATTCAACTCTTCTGTTAGTGCAGCAGCACATAAACTCTTTGAAACTGACGGAAATCCCTAATCTATAATCACATAACTTTTTGACGAAAAGAAAGAAATGTGATATGAGTTGAATTCATATTTATCATAATCTCTCATCAGATATATGTTTTCAACTATATGTTTCTTTCGAAATGATACTATTAAAAGTGGCATTATTTCGTCCGACAGACATCAAAGGCAACATTCAAAACGGAAGTGACATAAACGGTTGTCAAGGGACGGATTTTAGTTTACGGAACTGCTAGCATTTTTGCTAAAATATATATTTTTCCTTATTAACTTTCACTTTTATTGTACTTTTGGTTTTGGGGCATGTCTGTGTGAATAATCGTTATTTTAATGCTGGATTTTATCGACCAAGCAAAACTTGGTGTTTTGTGTTTGGAACGAAACTGAAGAGTTTCTGATGCTAGCTGCATAAGTTGCATATATGATGGCAAGAGTTCCTTCTGGGACATTTATTGTCCCTGACTGGCATCGATGTAAAGATAGCAAACAATACTTCAACAAAATCATACATAAGAAGAATCGGAAGAATTTTGGTAATTATTAACACATTAAGTTGAGGTTTAATTTAGTTATTAGTTATTCCCAGTATTAAGTCTTCTCGGTGCTAGAAGTCAACTAAAACATTTGTGTCCATTGATGGAAAAACTGCCTAATAAGCTAGTACAAATAACCTTCTCCTATCACACCTAGACTCAAAGGCATTTAAACTTTTTGAAACAAATAACAAATGTAAAGACAATTCTTCTTTTTGAGATCTTCTCAACTTCTTTTTAAAAACATCCAGCAAGGTAAACATATGTTTTCTCTTCTTAAACCAGGTCTGTTGGAGTCTCCTGTGATGCCCCCACATGCAGCCGTGGATACACTTGATTATAAGGTTTTCATCTCTGGCAAGAGTGGAGTTGGGAAAACAGCTCTCGCTGCACGCCTTGCTGGTCTAAATATTCCTAGTTTGCACCATGAAACTACAGGTAGGTCTGATCTTTATTTTATTAAATTTTTTACAACTCTCTAAGAACACGTAGAGAGTTTTCTTCTTTTAAACTTTCCTGTCATGTTTTTGACGGTGTTCAAGGGATTCAGACGACAGTGGTGTACTGGCCTGTGAAGCTGAGGGAAAATGGCAGAGTGCTTTTCTTCCGTCTGCAGTTGTGGGACTGTGGAGAGAATGCGTTACGCAGATTTGACCATTTGCTTCCAGTATGTATCAAATATGAAGCTGAACACAGTTGAGAAGAATTTACAGGCATAAACAGAAAGAACAAAAACACTTAATAGAGACTCTGAGACCTTTAACATCTGATTTTTTTCTCTTTTCTTTCCTCCAGTCCTGTAAGGAACAGGTGGACGCTGTCCTCTTCCTTTTCTCCTTCACCGACAGGACATCCTTCCAAGATTTGTCAAATCAAATTACTAAATGGGCAGAGTCAACTGACTATCTTGTCAAAGTGGTGGTTGGTACAAAGTATCCTTGTGAAGAAATACATTTTCACAGCAGTTTTTACTATGCATCTGTACATTTGTCTTTGCAAACAGTAGTGTACTAAGAAAAACCTGTGTGCCATAATTTAATCACTTTTAATACAGAAAAGCATCAGGTGTTCAAAATGTGATTACAATTATAAACCGTTGCATAATATTTGCTTATTCTGTTCACAATCTTTATGAATGCAGAATAAGCACAAAGCAAAATTAGCTATTTTTAAGTCCTTGTTTTGCAACACATTTTATAATTCTGCTTAGTACAGCGTGCACTGGGAATATGATGACCTGAGTTTAGTTTTGGTTGCAACTCATCTCAGAGTTGGCTTGCTAACTAAAAAGAAAAACATTGACAGATAGTGCTGGTGTAGTGTTTATTTTTGCACCAAGAAATATTACCAGTTATTTTTTCTTGTCAGCAAGAGGATCAAATATAGAAGGCATAAATCACGCAGCTGGCCAGAAGTGCACCGGAATTGGCAGCTTTTTTGGTAACTCAGTTGTTTTGATTTCAGCAATTTTATATGACGGTCTATGGCCACTGATCAACTTGACAATCAAAAAGACGCTCTACTAGCAGGTAGACACCAAAAGAGGCATGTTTTCCCTTAATGCTCGCTTCAGGTTTGACCTCTTCATGCACTGTGACGTAGCAGAGAGGGACGTCAGGAAGTTCCAGGAGACGTGGAGGTTACAGGTGCTCCACTCAGGTGGGGAGGTCAGCGATGGGCTGGGTGATGTAGCTCCCATACTCAACTGCCTCGCCGAGAACTTGTGGCATCAGGACTGTGTTAGAGCTGGAGCAGCTGGTCGGCAACAGCAGCACGAGACAGAGACTCTACCTTAAAGATCACTAATCAGTCATTTTTGTATAGGACAGTCTAAAGGGGGCGACCAGTATTTTCTAACATACACTGATGGCAATGGGAGCAGCAATCTAATGGATATTTTGTGGTTAAAAAAAAGCTACAATTTCAAGTCAAAACTCATTTTCATGCATTCATGAACAGGTTTTTTTTTTCTGCTTTAGAGTTAGCTTTCAAAATAATAAAAACTGCAGTTATATCTGCTGCCTGTGCAGCTTTTCTAACCTCTGAACGACTGAATACTTAGAACCAGCAGATCTCTTCCCAATTATTGTGGAGACTAAAGCAAAAATTCCACATTGCAAGTCTTGTCACGAAATGGCTTTAGCAAGTTATAATTTTAGATTAAACTCTACCTGTTATTAAGTGATGAAGTCAGGTTTTAAATTAACACACTGCTGTAAATGCTTCAGGAGTCACACACACCTAATTTCAATGTTTGAGTTTCTGTCTTGCAATTTCAATGACCCATCATGTCAAACTAAAAGGTGTTCAAGTAGAAAATAAATAGTACAGCAAAATATCTGATGTATGTTGACAATAGCATTTGACAAAATGCATCGTCTGTTGCTGGTTTTCATAACGCATCACACTATGTTAATGATTTCAAGACGTGAATCACTTTGAGCTGCCTTGTTGCTGATGCATGCAATGCAAATAAACTTGATCGAGGAGAGGCCGAGCTTCAGTCCTGCAACCTTTAGATGCCGTTCTGCTTCAGCAGATCTCTGTAGAGCTTGACTGCTTGCTGGTGAGGCAGTTTTGCCATTTAATTCATTGTGTAGGACACATCTAAAGTTACAGGACGTGGGCCCTCAAGGAATGCAGTTTGAAACCTCTGTGTTACAGCATCAGGAGAACCAGAACAGAAATGCTGGCTTGTGTGAATCAGCATTTCTGGTTCACACAAGCTAATATGATCAGTTTCTGTAAACTGACGTTCAGATGAACAGTTTGAGTCACATAAACCAGAAGTTCTTCAGATTTAAAACCTGTTTTATCACAAGATTTTACCAAGTTATTAACACATTCAGAATCACCCAGCTCATAAATTTTTTTATTTATAAAATACATTAAAGTTAAACCCCAATGAAAAGGTGACACCTTCATACTCCCAACATTATGTTGAACATTTCCAAGAGTGCCATGAGCCAATAATTAAAATGTGCACTGGTGTGAAAGAACCAAGTCCAGAGAATAAAAAAAAAAATTCAAAATAACCAACAAGATGCATCCCACCCCCCATTTAAAAAAAATGGTCCAAATCCAGCCATCACTTGTTAGACAGTGCTTTTATCCATACTTCTTTCTCAAAGCTGCAAGTAGAAAAAATAAAAAGTTTAATTCACCAGTTTCAACTTAAAAAAACAAAACAAAAAAAACTTTACCGAATTTTACCTTTTACTTGCAATCAATATAATGGTAGTCAGCGGTCCTGTCTGACTCTGAGACAGATTTAATAGGAAAGAATCCACAGGAAGTCCCAGAACTTTATTTGCCAACACAGTCACATGTTCAGGGAAGACGGCATAATCCAGCACAGCGAAGCGTTCATACCTGGAAGTGGGAGTACAAAGGATGGACTTTATCAGTTAAAGAACACTGCAGAATTCACTTACTGAACACTAACACCTCAGCCTTTTTTAAAAGAGTTCAGCGTCGTACTTTTTTGAGGAGATGATCAAGAGGTCATTGAAGAGGTGGAGGTAGATCCCGACTGTCGATAGTTTTGACCCATAGGTCACCACAGTGTCCAGGGGTCCGTGGAGGACCAGAAAGCGTGTGCTTTTCACCAGAGGAACCAACTGGCACGGATAGGGATTAATTCAGAAATTAGTGTCATTACAAATTCTGAAGCGAAATGATAAAACAAACACCTTAATGTCATCAAAGTCCATCAGCGTTTCCAGGCGGATCAGTTCCTCCAAGCGTTTCATCTTTTCCACCTTCTGGTCACACTCCAACACAATCTTTCTCAATGTAAGAAAGAACATGCAATATGTTAAAATTAGAGAATGGAAATATTTCTAAAGGCCATGTTTAACACTAAATCTTATTTCATTGAATCTAGGACGAAATCAAACAATGCCCCTGTATTGTTTTGTTACTATATTGTAACAAAACAATACAGACATAGTAACAATGCCCCTGTATTGTTACTATGTCTGTAAACATAGTAACTGCATAGTACATTGGCTGCAGCTTTTCCTAATGGCGCTTATGAACAAGCCAAAACGTATAATGATAAGTTTTGGCTTGTTCATAAGTGGCCATTAGAAAAAGCTGCAGCCAATGTACTATGCAGTTACTATGTTTACAGATAATTTAATTGTGGAATAAAATCTGAAAATTGCTTTATGTTAACTTTTGTATCAACTCTGGATTCAAAGGGGAAAAGTAATTTCTGCAACTTGGTGGAGTAAACAGCCGTACCTCATGGATGCGTTTTATGGCTTTTGAGAGATTTGAAGCTGCTTCGGAGTCTGGCTCGGTCAATTTTAAGATGCTCTGAAATCAAAATTGAAAATTAAAGCAGTGTGCAAAGTCAGGCATTCATAATCAACCCATGTTAAGTTTTACCTCCAGTAGTAGTTTCATACGCGTTATTCTCTGAAATGGGAGAATCAGGAATGATTTCAGTCCTTGTTTTTGACACACCTGGTCCCTTTCAAGCTTCTTCAGAGCATACACAAAGCTTTTGTTTTGCTGCCTAAACAAGGAAAGATTAGCTTAGTTATGTACTGTATTCATAGTACATAAAATCAGCCAATATTTTGTGACATTTCAATTTTAGGTAATAGATGTTTGGCATCAAATCACTGGAAAAGCTTTAAACATTCAACAGATTATCTTAAGAGACCCAGTTTAGGTGCATCGCAAATTAGAATCCACTGGTAACAAAACCCCAAAATTTAATTTGATAAAGTAAGTTTACAGTTTTGTTATGAGAATATTGGCTGAGTTGTCCAGCCACAAAATGTGATTGCTGAAGCTGCTGTAGCCACGTGTTATTGGAAAGGTCAAATAGGAAGACACACAAACCAATCTACTCAAGATTTAACAATGAATGGATTACAGCTTAAGATTCATCCAGGATATTGGTAAAAACTGTCCCACACCTTTTGTTAAGTCAGACCTCAACCAGAGCCATCCTACCTGGGGTAACAAGAAAAGACTAACCTGCCCCTCGGTGGTCCAAAATTTCTGTATTAAACATTTTTATTTGGCTCATGCAATATTGAACGTTAAATGAAAAATTATATTTTAAGGCTCCATTTGCCGTAAGCCATATTTCAACTTAATACTTGAGGTTTCAATGCATAATACAGCTATAAACTTGTTTTACTTTAATTTGAAATCTCCAGTGCAATATTCCAATCAAGATGCATCTAAAGATACACAGTTGCTTTTAATTGTAATTAGAAACTTGCAGTCTGACCCATTATCAATTTTCCCTATTCCCAGTAGACTATAAAGTACTGTCCATATCCAATTTAGGCCAGTATCATTAATATCACAATATGCTTACATCAGCTGGTTGACAAGTGACTCCTGGTACGTCATATTGGTCACATATGGGACATATTGTCGCTTAAAGTTTCCACAGTGTTGCAGTACAATGTCACCAACTTGAAATATTGTCAGGCCCTCTCCCAGTCGAGCTTCCAGATCCAGAAGGAATCTTTAAAAGACACCAGTTCAAAATGGAAACAGTCATTCATACTGAAATAAAAATAATAATAATTTAAAAAAAAAACCATCTTGTTGCATCAGAGGAACTCACTTTGTATTTGCTTCCATCACATGTCGGATGTTGCAAAACAAAGTACGATGCTCCATCGTGGACATCGTCTTCTTCAGCACCTTCGATGCGCAGAAGTGGTTGACAAGAACGCCGAGACTCTTCAAGTAAGACACTTCAGAGCCGATCAGCTCAAACATGGACTTATAAAGCAATGAAAAGCAGTCAAATATCAAATCTACTGAGATCATTTTGTTCAACATTTCAAGCCACGTACCTCCTGAAGGCCAATCTCTTTGGGTGTCAAGATGTTGGGCAGACCAGAAGCTTTCACCTCTTCCAAGTCCTGCCAGAGTGTGCAAGAAGTCAACCTAATACTGGGTGGTTGAGCTGGGGATGGATCCTCAAACTCCAAACGCTTTCCGATGCTTAAGGTAGAAGCTCGTCCTTTAGAACAAGACTCGGTTGAGATTGAATCAGCAGACTGATGAGGGGATACTACTCCGAAGTGGCTGTGGCGTCTCAAAGCAGCCCGCCGACCGTGAAAAAAAGTTGGAGAAGGTGAAGTCGAGTCAGGGGTCAGAAAAGGAGACTCTCCCTCTAAATGGTTGCTGGCCCTCAAATATGAAAACAGACCATAAACGGACTCAGATTTGCCCAGGTCTGTCAAAATCCCATCTTTGAGTTTCTGAATCCCGTCTCCGATAGCCTGAAGGGAGTAATCCTGATACAAGGGGACTGAAAAGAAAAAGAAAATCAAAAGGTGTTCAATCATTTTTAAAAAAACAAGAAATAAAGAATATTTTAACTCACAAATATTGATGTACTTTGACTGGAATGTCACATTCTGCAATTCCTCATCTGAACTTGCTTCCCTGGATTTATAAGAAGAGGTCACATTAGTTAAACTATAACCTTGTTAAAACAAAGTGCAGTTTTTACGCCTCAATCACCCTTCTTCCAGATTCTCCTCTTCAGGTAAAGATGAATCATCCTTTTGAGGTTCAGGGCAAGAGTGTGGGTCTAATAAAGGACTCAACAAATCCCACGCCTTCTCCTGTTTGGTGCGTTTCAGAGCTGAAGACAAATCTAGATGACTAAAAAGGAATACAAGTCGCAATCAAAACACCCCGTATTATTCGAGTCCACCTGTTTCACCTCACCTGTAATCCTCAGGAAGGTCTGTGCTGTCGCCACTTCCATTCAGGTTATTTTCCAGATTAGAAAACCCAATGTGACGTTCATTGCCTCGCTCCAAATCAGGCTCCAGATTGTCTGGACACATGCCGTCTGCTCGGACATCAAAAGAAGCCATAAAGAATGAATCCGGGCCGAAAACTTCCCATAAGTAGAAGATCGTATGAATAAGTTCCTACACTTTGCTTAGATCATAACTATGGACACAAACTGCAGGAACAGAACCAGTCAGACTAAATGGACGTTCACCCAGTCGGGTCCAGTGTGAGCAACAATCACAGGAGCAGAAACCGGTGTGACTTTTCCGTCTGCGCAATCTCAGACGCGCCCAGCTGGAACGCAGCGCTCCCTGACAGTCAGCGGGTGGATGAGCTGGCCGGAAAGGATGACGAGGAAGGGAAGGAGGAGTATTCAGTCTTTACGTGGTGCAAACTCTAAATATAGTCACGTACTCATCTTTATTCAAGTTCACACACAGCCCAAGTCAATAAATGTTACGTTTACTGCCTCTTTCTGAACACTTTGCACAAACAAATAAATACATAAAATGGTACTGCAAGTGCTTATTTGTTTTCAGACAAATAAAATGAAATAATGACAGAACGTCCATTAAATTGGAATCTTTGAAAAGTAAAATGTAAGGGTTATGAATAACTCATAGCTGAATTGTGGATAATATTCCACTTTCCTGGGAAACAAATGTTAGCAGTAAGATACGAAAGTTAAAAAAAAACTATATTTCACTACTTGTTTAGCATACGAATAATGAAAAATGACTTGAAGCAGACAAAGTGTACAAATACTAGTTTCATTTTATTTGCAATTTAAAATTTCTTACAAGATAAAAGTAAATAATGAAATCTGCCTGAATATTGTAGGTATGACTCAAATAAAGCCATGAAACTCCTTGATATATGATGTGCTGACAAGATGGCCAGACTCAAAATGAGGAAAAAAAAAAAAGATAATTTCAAGTATAAACACACTATGAGGATTTGACACCAAATAGAAAGTTTCAGAACAAGAGCTAAAAACAGGTTCTGTAATCTACATTGTTGGAAAACGTTCGGATTGCAGTCATACAAACAGTACAAGATACCTTCTGCAAGAGACATGCTGAACCAGAAATTCCATCCACTGTCGCATTTAAATACAATTAAATGCAGTACTTTAGTGATGTTTACTGTTGATTTAAAGATTTCCAATTATTTTTGACTTTGAATATGAGCTGCTTACGTTCTCAATATGCAGTTATGTCATCATTTGGGCTACAAAAAAGAAAATCTGCAAAGGAGCACAGTCTGTATTCATGATTAACAGTTAAGATTTTTCAGAAAGAGAAACTGAATATTTCAGGGTTTAAGAATTAATTATACTATTTGTATGCATTGAAAATGCTGGGAAACAAAACAAGGCAAAAGAAAATAAAAAATAAGAAATCAATGATACCAAATTGCTTAAAAAACCAATTTGATTGATGGGCTACCCAAAACATCTGCATGCAAACACTCCTCACATATCTGTAATAGCCAAAAACAAATGACCAGTTGTCTTGTTTCCTCTTAGATTTTCTTAATGAGAAACCAAGAGACAAGATTCACTGCAAAAACACAAACTCCTACCAAGTATTTTTGGTCTAGTTTCTTATTACTTTTGAAATAAGATAAAACTAACTTCTAAGCAACTTTTCAGCAAATGTAGGGAGCTTGTTTTCAGTAAATAATTCCTTAATATTGATGAAAAAGTACTGGTTTCAGTGGCAGATTGAATTATAACAAGATTTTTCATTTTATAAGTGGAACTAGGGCTTGAGGAATGATTCGCATGAAACAAGCTCCTACATCTAGTTAAAAAGTTACTCGTAAGCTAAATCTGTATTATTTCAAGCATATTTAAAGATATTTGTGTTGCAAAGTAGACTAAAAATACTAGATATGATTTTGTGTTCCCTGTGGCTTTTCCAAGTTCCCTTTCAAACAGGAGACTGAGACATTTGGATCTGCAACAAGTTATAAAGAAGACAGATGCTAAGTCGGGAGGCCCAGGACTCTCGTGTGATTGCTCATGAGTCTAGGTGGGCACAGTGATGCTGCGAGCCAGAAGAGCCAGCAGAGCGATCTCTACTATGCCGTGGGCTTGCTCGAGTGCCTCCACCGCCTCCCTGGCAGAAAAACCCGCTGCCTGGATCCTCTGGATGTGCTCGGCTGGGAACTGTTCCATAAAGGGACGTGGAGAGGGTGGGACGGGGGCAGAGGGCGACGAAGGTGGCGGGGCCTGAGTGAGAAGAGGAGCAGACGAGGACGAGGTGCTTGAAACTTCCTGTGGCGGGCTAACAGCCGCTGATGCAGGGCTGAGGAAAGCTCGCTCCGTCTGGAGGGAATCCGGGGTGTTGGCGGCTTGTCCGTCTGCGACTCCTCGTCCGTGCTGCCCCTCCGGTGGTTCCCTGAACTCGGGGACCACTGCAGAACCGGGGGAAACCTCCGGCTCAGGCTGAGAACTGTCGGTAACGCAAGTCTCCTCTCTATCCTCTGAGCTGTCGGGGCACCGTAGCGGTTCAAGCCCTTCCCCCCTTTCTGCTGCGTCTTCATGCAGATGCTCAGCCTGACCTTGGAAGTCAGGGACAGGACTCTCCGATGGTTCCTCGTCAGCAGCACAGTTAGCTTTGGCATCACTTGTTTCTGCAGCAGCTGCGTTGGCAGTAGAAGGAGCAGGTTGGGTGTTTTCTGGCGTTGGTGTGCTTGGCTCGGGGGAAGCTTTGTCAGAGTCCTGCCCATGCGGGTGGGACGGGGAGCATGACATGCTGCGGTTCTGCGATTGCACCAGCAGCTCGTGGAGCTCCTTCAGCGCCGCTGCCAGAGACGGGATGCTGTCGGAGCTGGAGCAGCGGTCTCCGTCAGGCTGCTCCCTCTCAGCGGAGTCCATGGGACACACCATTTCGACGGAGTCGGCCTCTGCGGTCTCCGCCGCTTCGCTTTCACTCACCCCCTGGTCCATGGGCTGTTCGGGCAAACACTCCTCACGCGAAGAGCTCTCTACCTGGTCAGATGCAACACCGTCAACTGGCGTCACCCCACTGGGGTCCTGGGACTCACTGGCGAATATATCTGAAGTTGGACTGGGAGTTGGTGACAGGTCGGATTCGCTTTGGAGAGGCAGAGGGTGGCAATGGTCGCTATGAGGTGGAGAAGCATTGTTTTCTGGGGTCAAAGGTTGAGGAAGCTGTGGGGCCTGTTGCATGGCGGCCGGCGCAGACTGGGAGCGATCCAAGGTCGGGTTCTGTGATTGACAACTAGAAGGGCTTTGAGAGGAAGAGGAGGGTATGGCCATTCGGTCTAAGGGTCTTGGTAATATAAATGGCGAGGGCTGCAGTGAGGTAGTTTGTCCATCTGCAGTGTCTAATATGGGAGAAAACAAAACTGGGAATCAGTCAGCTGGACGACGTTTCAACCACATTTATGAATGTTCAGCTCTCTCACACTAATAATTCATGAACAATGCCACTTTTGCTACTTTTAAATGTTGTAAACTCAGGTTTAATAGACCAATAAGTAAACATAAAAATGTATAACAACCACACAGCAGCAAAATAACAGCAAAATAAAAAACTAAATGATTCAACAGCAATGGACTTAGCTCTGGCAATGGTCTTGTGAGTTTGCAGTACCTGGTTGGTCGGGCCCTCTTCTGCTGTCTCCAAATGCATCAGTGCTCTCCTGCTCAGTGGTTAGGGGCACACACCACACACATCATGCAAAGGGACGGAGAAAGTTAGCAGTCACACACAGAGCATGCAACCAAACCAAACTGTCGGCCTTTTCACAAACGTCAGATGTGAAAAGTGTCATCTGAAAACAACCTGAGCCCAGGCCGGGTTCTTCATCGGGATGTTCACAAACCCATAGGTCAACCGCAGAAGCTCCTGAATGAAGTCGCTTCGGTTGAACGTTTAAAACCAATTATTAAAACTTTTAAGCTTATCACATCTTGTTTTACTCCGACTGAGAACAAGCTGAGCATAAATTACTGCAGTTACTTTAAAAATCTACTGCATTTATCAGATCATAAGAAATCATCGTGTTTGATCCAATATTTTCAACCGAGGGACTTCATTCATCTACAGTTGACCATTATTTTAATGTAGCAGCTGTGTAGCACTTCTTATAATTGCTAACAAATGTCTCCACTGCTGTTTTTGATCATTTATCTTTTAAAATGAACTCCATGTATCTGAGATTGGAAGGGCTCTTTGCATCACCCCAATCTTAAATTCTCTACACAAACTCAAGCTTGAATTGTTTTTTTCCCGACTCAGAAACATTAATATTAAATCGAGTCAGAAGGAGAATGCTTGTAAACCTAAAAGATTAGAGTTTAACTGTTTATTTTATCTAGTATTTATAATTTAGTCTCTGAATACAGAAAATTTACATCAAATTTAAATTAGTGCAGCCAGTTCTAGTTTCCGAAATTATCTCTTGAATAATCAGTCCACATGTTTTCAGTGCATGTTCAAAATCTCAAAATATTATAATACTCATAATTAATTTAAGTATATTTAAGTGTAACCACAATAATTTTTTCCATTTTTGTTAGATTCACTTTTATTTATTTTTATCTAAAGATTTATTTTAAAATAAAATGCTATTTTCCTTAATTTCTTTAGCATAAAAATAAACCAAACACTATTCAATGATCATGTGGTTTTAGGGTCACATGACCTGCTGCACGTCAGCGTCTTAATAGACAGCTGCTGCTGGCTGTGGGCTAAACCACACAGCGAATCAGGTGAAACATCACATCCTGTCTACTCCTTCCCCTCTGGTAGGAGACTTTCAAGCCAAACCTTCATCTTCACTCTGGACTGGACCGTACCGTACGGAGCCCTGAGAGGACATGGGAATTTTTTTTCTTTTGCGTTCCCTCGCAAAACTGTACTGATCAGTTATGCGGCATAATTGAACACTGCAAGCCTTTCTTACGGTGGCCGCCATACTTTCTGCTTAATAGAAGGTTATATGAGGTTTTTCCATGAATGTTAATACCTCTTTGTGAGATATCTATCCCGGGGTAATCAGTCATCTGTCAGTTTTGATTGTGTCTCTGCTGTGTTTATAGTCTGAATGGTTTAAAGGGCTGCTTTCATGTGAAGCTCCGTCTCAACATTAACAGACATAAACATACAGTAAATAAATCGATTTTCAATCAGTTTTTTTGCACCAAAGACTTAATAATAATGAACAGGTTTTATTATTATAAAACACAGCAAACTAACAGTGGTAGAGGGCCGCACTGATAACTCGGGGAATCTCATCTGTCCGTGTATCAATCAACTCCAAACCATTTCTTTGTTCTGTCACAATTATCGATTTATTGCATTTTGATTATCAGGCTCCAAACTTTGCAAGGACTGACCGCCGCGCTCACCGCTTCCCCACACACACCAAGCCAGCAGGATAGTGATCTTCCCATTCAGACAGTAACAGTTACGCCCACATCGACACACCCACCACCCAAGTGTCAAAGCCATGTGCTGCTGTCATATCAATAATTACTTATTTCATTCATATGGCTCTTACGTACGGAGCCTCAGTGAAAACGTGTTTATTAACTGTTTGGTGCAAAACAGTGATTGAAAATCGATGTATTTACTGCATGTTTAAGATGGAACGGCACTGAAAGCAGCCCTTTAAACTTTTTAGAATACGAACACAAACAGAGACACAATCAAAACTGACAGATGACTAATTATCCCACAATTAGCAGAAATAATCCAAATTAGGATGTATTTTTAATTATTTCCTACTTACGGAACGTTTCTGTTTATATCATAGGTTTTTAGTGCCTTTTTATCATAAAGAAAAAGATGTAAAACTTCAGATATTTCACAAAGAGGTATTAACATTCATGGAAAAACCTCATATAACCTTCTGTTAAGCAGAAAGTATGGCGGCCACCGTAAGAAAGGCTTACAGTATTCAATTATGCCGCATAACTGATCAGTACAGTTTTGCGAGGGGACGCAAAAGAAAAAAATTTTCCATGTCCCCTCGGGGGCTCCGTAGTACCGAACTGAATTGGATCTTTTTTTTTTTTTTTTCATAATTTTCTTCACCTCCATCAAGGAGCTGAACTGGTTAAATTCCTTGGATAAAGGGAAAAAAATTACTTGTCTGTATATACTGTAAATATCAATACATTTCACTAGTTTTGCACCATTTTGTTGGTGTGTTTTTACAAATTGCCACTCCCTCCAGCAGTCGAACCCAAAACTTTTTCTGATTTAATTTGATTACTCACTCAGTCATTATAAAATATGTTACATAAGGTTCACACCTGTGTTATTTAAGTGAACTGGGGAACACCTACTGGTGTTTATAACTCTCACATTCTATTCTGGAAGATAAGACGCTTTACTTATAAGATGATAGATATTATGTAATGTTTTGTAACATTTCTAACAATGCTGCATTCGTTTTGTCTCAGCTTCATGTCTGAAAACCTGCACTGTTTGACTTTTGCTGGATTGTTGTCGAACTAGTATTTACTGGTGTGCTGAAATCGACTTAATTTAATTCTGTGTATTTCTGACCTGCTGAATGACAGTAAAGTGAATATTAAACATATTTCTCTCCAGTTTTTGTTTGGTTTCACAACTTCTAAAGCATTTGCCCTCAAAAAAAGCTTAAGAATGATGTGCACCTCTAGTTTGGTGGTCAGAAGAGAAAATAAACTGGTTATTCATGAAGCTTTTATGTTTTATACGTGGAGAAGCCTTGTTGCTCACAGGTCTCCAATTTTCCGAGTTGGAATCCTACATCTGGGGAAGCACTGCTTGATTTCTTTTTGTTTATGAGCTTTGATATTCCCACTTCAGAGAGAACACAAAACGCAACACAAGTCACCAATTACCAGAGAGTTTCTGTTAATGGAAAATCGTCTCCAGTTTTCTGTTGCTTTTGTATTCCTGCCACCGGATGTTTATATTCGGTTAGCATTTTATTAGTCTGATTCAGAAAAAAATAACCTCCTACGCCTCGGCTTGAACTGTATGTTCTTTTCAGTTTCTGAGTGGGCAGCTCTGAGTGGTTCTGTCAAGCTCCTCAGACATCCATCTGAACCGCCATCCACAGCAGAAGCTCATACTAGACTTTCATATCTTTGCATGATAAAAAGGTACCGTAAGTTGGCACTAATGCATCATTGTGGAGGGGATTTCCTCCAGATTTTGACTCGATACAGAAAGGAAGACACCCACCATGAGCGGTACAGTTGACAGGTCCATTAAGCCAATGACAAGATGCAGAAGTTAAGGTTCACCTCATAAATATCACTTTCTCTGTAACCAGAAGCCTAGTTCTGATATTAAATCCTAATCTCATTTGACAGTGAGCTGATCTCATCTTTTTTTTTGAAACACATTCAAACTGTCGAAGTGATGACATGAAGTGACTGGAAATTCAGATGAGTGCGTAAATGAGGTTGAGAGTAAGAAGCTTTAAGTGGCACATGCAAATGTAAATCTAACAGAGCTGGGAAAAAAAAAATGAAACTAGGGCGCTGACACAGCTTCTTACCACTCTCTTGTATAGATCTCTGAAGCGCCTCTGCCAGTTCTCTGTCGGCAATCTCCTCTGGACGCCCGTCCTCACGTCCTTCTGGTCCGTACGCGAGCCGGGCGCACTCCGGCAGCTCCGCCTCAGACAGGAAGCGCGTTTCGGTGCCCGTGGTGCCGATAATGAGCAGGTTCTTCTTCAAGTCGATTGAACACTATAAGGAAAAACGGACAGAAAACATCTCTAAATTATCAAGAGAAAAAAAGATGCCTTTCTGCATGTGGACCTTGATAAATTACAATATCATCAATATAACTCATCTTAGTAAATTTTATTCTAGTGTAAAATCATTGTCATCTAAATATAGTTTTTGAATACAGCTAACCTGATGTCTCTTCAGCATGTCCAGGCCTAGCAGCATATCCATCGGCTGGTCCTCCAATATGGAGAAAGAACAAGGAAGGAAGTCTCCTTCTATTTGGACCTGAGCTAGAAGGAAGAAAAAGGAGAATAAAGACTTAAAGTTTGATCATGATTTTGTGTCACAGCAATTATAGCCCAACAAACACAAAAATCGACCTTGAAAAACAATCCAGTTTGCAATATGCTTATTTAGGACACCAGTCATGTAAAGATGTGTTATTTGTAGCATTAAACTGCACACAGTGACTCCATTTAATCATATTTTCAAATATATTGTTCTTTATTAATGCTTTCATTGAACAAACAGTGGAGAAAATAGTTGAAATAATCCAAACCATGTGGAGAATTTGAGGAGTTTTTAAACATCATGAATTGATATTTATTGTGACAACAATAAATAAAAACTCTTTATCACAATAAATTATAAACAATGTGATAAAACACAGTTTTCAGAATTTTTTTTTCCTGCTGCTCCACAACCAGATAATATCAGGACATTTAGTATCCAAATAGTTTCATTTAACCGAGCTCTGCTTATTTGGATTTTAAAATTTTGATTCTGCAAGCAGAAAAAAAAAGCCTCTTATCGCTTCATGCTTATTAAATCACAACCAAAGGACTGTAAAATGAAAGAGAATAATGCCTGAGTGAATATTTAACCATTCTAGTTGTATTTCAATATAGCACATTTTAACATGTTGAAGAGTTGCATTCATATGAAGCTACCTACCCAAATGAACTCTGCCGATGATCTTCTGAGTGCCCACTCCTTTGGCGATCCCCGCCCAGCGCCGGTCCACCAGTCGCATGATGTTGCAGCGCTCTGCACACGCCTGGCTCATGATGGTCATCTGCGCTCCTTAACATGACAAACAAAAAATGGATAAAAGGAGGACAAAAATTGACAAAACAGAACTTGAAAGGGGCAATTTCGGTATCAAACAAACTGTGTCGTTTTAATTCATGCTTGAGTCTGATACTGATGGCTGGTGAGTTAATGTTGCTTTGTACATGTATTAAAATGTGACAGAACGACAAACGGAAAGATAAATTCAAATATAAAACAAATCCCGATCAACAAAAAGTGACATTCCCACTAACTTTGAAGCCAAAATATTTTTGAACATGCTGAAACTAAACCACTGTTCAGCGCTTGCACGTTTTATTACCACTCCGTTTCTTCACCAACAAACTTGTAGAAACTTTATCAGGCATCAGGGTTTTATGTTCATTACCTGAGTCAACAAAAGCTTTCACAGGATGGCCATTGACTTTGCAGTTAATGTACAGCATAACCACCTGTCCAAAGCTTTCTGGGGCCTCCTCCATTGCAATTGTCATATTCTCCTCCACGTTGTGCTGCCTGGAAAAAGAAAGAAAGTTAAAACACGGTGGTCAAATACTGAATTTTAATGCATGGTTTAATTAGGTTAGAAATGACAAAAATCATGTTAAAATTTTGCATTTTCATCATCAGTGAAACCAGAGCTGTGCTGTATTTTGTATTGGATTGTAGTAAGTTGTAATAGTGATTTTTTTTAATGTTTTCCTACCTGATGTCCTCCTCAATCTTTGCCTGAGCTTCCAAATCAAAGGGATCAGCGGTCAGAAGTCTGATTCGCTCTTGTTCTCTTCTGGCTCGATCCTGTTGTTGCTCCAGCAGCACTTTGGTGAAACGCTCTGAGAAAAATAAACACAGGGATCAAATAACTGCTAGTTGGGAATCGATTGACACAACATATGTAAGTAGTTTACGCCACCAATTTGATCTTTATGTAAAACAGGCAAGAGGAAAGGCATTTTTGAAAGTAAAAAAACTATGAAAAATCTTGTTTGACAAAAATTGTGTATGGGAGATTGCAGACAGGCTTGACATGCTTGTAATTGCAGCAAATGGTTGTTCTAAAATGTGTTGACTTGAGGATACTAAAAACAAATAACACACTAAAAACTTTAATGTGTTCACCTAAATCCCCACTCAGCAGGGCCTCAGCAAGTGGAGGGTTTCTCTCCTTGAGCAGAGAAAGCTCATGAGGATTGGATAGTAGCATCTGCTGTAGTAAGGCGGGGTTGTCCATGCCCTGCGGCGAAGAGCCGCGAAAGGCCATTGGCGTAGAAGGCTGTGTGGGGCGCGGCTGCGGCGGCAATGGCTGCTGCGGAGCTTGTTGCAGCGGCTGCGGGGCAGAATGTTGATTGGGTGAAGATGAGGTGCCAGGGACTGTGATGGATCTGAAGTCGATACGGGGCAGGCCTGATGAGGAGGAGAAAGGGAGAGAAGTTAAGACTTTTCAACCATCCATCCATTGACTCCACCCAGTGGTGGTGGGGTGGAGGTGTCTAAAGACACCTGTTACACTGGCTGTAGAGGCTGTTACACCGGTCACTGAATGAAAGGGGCACCACAAAGACAACCATGCTCAGATACATTCACACCTAAAAGAAGTTAAGGGACACCAATAAAAGTAATTTTAGTTTAACTTGTTTTTGGGCTGTGGGAGGAGGCTTAAGAGCCAGAACCCACGCATGCACTGGAAAAACAGAAAGACTGGGACTTGAATGTGAGACCTTCTCACCACCATGTAACAGAGCTTATTATCCTTCCAGGCACAAACATGGACTGAGTTAACCGCCTTCAGGGAGCAACGATTGACAGTCGAAGGCAAAAGCTTTTTTGCCCAATTTCAAAGCAGGGAAGTCAAATGTCTTAAGTTTTGCTTGATATAGACAACATTTTTATAAGAACTGAAGGTAATATAGTTGCTTGACTGTGCTAAAAATGTCCCTGCATGCCTGGAAAATACATAATACTACCACTTTCAACTCTGTTTCACATTTCTAACCTGCATGTACACGCCTACAAGTTCGAAATTTCACTTGCACAAATATTGCCAGTCGCTTGGTTGAAGGAGGACAAGCGACTGTCATCGTATTGCGAGTTCCAAAGGAAATAAATGGAGAGGGAGTGACGTTTCCTCCTGTGTGTCAAGCCCTAAAAACTAATAAGTCAGACTGCTGGTCAAAGGAAATGTCAACAGACATGTTACCTGGAAAGGCTGGTTGAGTTTGTAGAGGCCTTCTGTCAGCTTGTCGAAGAACAACCACGTCTCCATCCTTGACACCGTAAGTCCCCAAGGCACGGGTGGGGTCTTTTAGGGGCTGCTCTACATACGTGATCTGTTCGGAAGAAAGGTTAAGATGATTTAATTGATGGAGATCCCATTGCAGTCCAATCATGCTGCACTCACCATGAGCTATTTCTTGCAAGTAACTTGTTCTAGTAAATTTAATTTAAAATTTTGTAAGAATTTTACAGGCTGCAACCTGACAACAAGAGATAACTTGAAACAGTAATTTGTCATTTTTAATAATGAGTAGTTTTATTTTTGTTGGAAAATAATAGAGGATTCTGTAATGTGGTAAAATATTATGACATAAAATTATAACATTTTTGCAAAACACTGCAAGATCTCAGATCTGATTAATCTTTATTTATTTTTTCACTTCTTTCCTCTCTATCATCATAATGATCACATCACCCGCATTGAACTTCAGCATCTTGGTCAAGGAGATCTGGAACAAACTCATTTCCTGACCAGCTAGATTACCGACAAATAAACTTTGAATGCATGGGAGAAATTTAAAATATTAGGTCCCATTAATCTTGCATCAAAGCAGATTTTGGAATACTAGGGTTGTTATATCAAACACAATGAACATACTTTAATTTTTTTTAAAAAGTGGTCTCCAGACCTTCAGAGAATCATTTTCAATAAAAGATTTGTGTGGATATAAGCACAGTTTTTTTTGTAAAGAAATGCCACATTGCAACACTTGATGTTAACTGTTATGAAGTAGCAGTATTAATTGTTGTTGTTTTTTTTATTTTAAATAAAGTGATAATGTGAAAGCTTGGTATTTTTAATCAAGGTTATTTTAGTCAGAGAATATACAGGTCTATGTCCATGTGCAACATGTTTAATGCAATAGTTTATCTTAATTTAACATTCTTGTTTTTGGTGTGTTTAGTAGAGATCTGTATGAATCTAAAATGAACAATAAACACAGTTAGAGACACTGTTATAGTTTCGAGCAGAGAACAGAGATTAGTATTATCAGATTCACTGCTGCCTGCTTTTGTTTCCTAACACACTGCATATTCTGTAACAAATATCCAAATAACCAGGACCTCTAGGTTTCTGACACAGTTCATGAATCTTCTGGAAAAGGGAGCCGACATCCCAAAATAAAAATGTCAGGAGATTTTGTTAGAAATCTGGCAAAGTCTTCCAGAAGACTGCTTTTCTGTCAAACTAAATCAGATAATTTCTGTACAGCTTTATATCAAAGAGTACACAATTATGTGTTAATGAAAAATATTTAGAGATCCACCAATCAGGCCTTTTGTGGTTCATACATATTCCAATGTTTTTTTTATTATTATTATTGCGGTAGTATTTTTAAATTTTAAACTGAAGCGATTATCAGAGTATCTCTTTTCACATCAAATAATAAAAAAAAAATCATTTTCTAGTGTGCTAAAGGAAACACATTTTGTTTTTTTGGCACACAAATGTGAGCACAATCTGTACTGTTAATTTTTCCTACTCAGTTGCACATTCCTTTGAATAAGAGTACGTTAGTTTTAATAACTACACAGTATTTTTATATGCTCTAAATGTGTATATATCTTTACTTTTCTGTAAAACTACATGCTTCGATTTTGGTGCTGGTACACCTGAAGCATGATTCAGTGTTATATTTATACCTAATAAATCGGATTTCTTTGATTTGACACTTTTCATAGTTATGAAAAAAAAACATGACTTCAGTATTTGACCCTTCAATCTCTGTTTAGACCTGATAAAGAGAATACTTGTCTACTTCCGATCTCTAGCCAGTCGATTGGTGCACATAAATAGTTGTTAGTTGAGATCAAGCAATGAAAGCACTGAACTTTCCAACTGGTTCCGAAAACAAAAATAACAACAGATTTATACAACTGTGTTTAGTGTTAAAGCTGTTAAAAATTCACTGGACCTTAAGCGATAAGCTTACAGTTTCTCTTTAGCTTGATAAGCCAACCAGAAACATTTAGCTGCAGACAACTACTTAATTTGTTCACTTACAATTAACTTTACATGTTTGACACTAAGCTTTATCTATAATGTTCTAATAAATGAGTGAAAATATGTCTAAAAGCATATTTGTTGTTATTAACTCATGTTTCGCAACAGCTCGTGCGTCAAATCATCAACAGTGCGATTCATGCTAGCTGCGTTAGCTGCTAGCTGAGTTAGCTCTGCGGCTACATTCAGTTCGGGTCTTGCCTGGATTTCCCCAGCTGGAATTCCTGACTCCAGTTCACAAAGTGCTACAAAGTCCCTCAGCTCCAGCTCCGGGGACACGTCGAGGGCAAACGTGGTTTCTGGGCGATCCCTCGGCGCGCAGAAAACGGTGACCAGCATCGTTTTGTGGAGCGGCGGTGGGGGGCAGAAACAGGATCACTGGACAAACCCTGTTCTTCTACAGCAGAATGCGGTTAGTGTAGTTCCTTATGTCACACAGGAAAACACGATCACTACGCGGATTTTCCGAAAAATTGAAACGTGTATGTCGGTACAAATGACATCAAAAATCGAAAGTACTGTAAAATCGAAAGTCAGGCACTGTTTGGACTCAGTTGGTGAACGCCTGATGAGACAGTTTCTCTTTTAAGAACAACAAAATATTAAGTATTGCTCAACAGTGCCACATGATTTACGGCATGTCGCACAACAGTACTTTCTTCATCTGTGGTTGTTGCAGGCATTTCATGGGAATGTGCACCGCCTACAGGAAGGAAAGGGTAATGTGCACAATAATTGTACTTAGCGCTTCAACTTATTTTTACTCAAGTAAAAGTAAAAAGAAAATTATATTTTCTCAACATAAAATTTATGAAACCAATACTGTACTTACAGTGGATAAAATATGTTAAAGCTGGATAAATTACTGCCACCAAATGATACAGCAGTTTCAGCAGATATGAAATAACATTAAAACAATTAAACTTTTGTAAAAATAAGAAGTCTTTTTAGCATAAAGTCTAAGTGTCTGGTGTATTATTGGTTAAAACAGCTTATCAAAACTGCCTGATTTTTCTGCAAGAGACAATCTTAGACATTCTGCATATAAACAGCCAAAGAACCAAGATCTCTAAATTACTGGTGCTGTGCAGGGATCATTCATTGAAGTTACTCCTGTGGTACAGTGGCCAGTAATTTTATTTAAATAAGACAAGTATTACCTTATTATTTAAAGTCAGGCAAGTTTATTTGTAGGTTATAGCTAATGTCATGTACAGGACAATTCAAAATGACTTGCATAATAAAAAAAAGTACATAATCTTAACAGAAATGCAACAGTAAATAATAAAAAAAAAGTATTCTTGACTTAACACAATTGAACATTTCAGCAGGTGTGATTCATTCATGGAGTTTGTGCCGCAGGTAAAGAATATAGAAGTTGAATCCTGTGTAATTGTGTTTGATTGTAGAAAGAGTAGCCATGACCCTCATGACCTTTTGGTTTTAGTTGGTTCATAATGCACCAGAGATCATAAATATTTGGACCATTCAGATATTTGGAAACCAGCAAGTGAATTTTAAAATCTATTCTGTGACAGACAGGAAGGCAGTGCAAAGATCTTAGAACAGGAGTTACATGGTCCACTCTCTTAGTCTTAGTGAGGACTCGGGCAGCAGCGTTCTGAACGAACTGCAGCTGTTTGATAAATATTTTACGGATATATGTGGAAGCAGCGTTGCGGTAGTCCAATCTACTAAAAAGCATGGAAAAACTTTTACTAATTCCACCTGAGGCATCAGTTCCTCCTCAATATGTTGGTTGAGTGATGGGCACAGCGAAGGGAGAGATCATAACCCCACCTGATCTGACTCTGGTTTTTGTGGTAAACTGTGTATCACTGAAACACAGGTGTTTAAATATGTTGTTAGTGACACGGACTGACAGAAATAGATTCTCAAAATTTTTAAGGCACACTGACAGGTGTGCAAAAAGTGCTCTGGTCTGGTTTAACTGCCTAATATGCCACCTTCTTTTATTTTTTTTTTCTGAGGCTACAAAAAAAATGAACTGCAGCTGAATTGAAGGAATTATTAACTTTATTGCTTAAAGCTCAGTGTTGACTTTTAAATGCTCTTCTTTGGCTCCAAACACCATAATTCGTCATAAAGACATGCAGAACCAAACACGGAGAAGCAGCACTCAGCTTCTATGTACTATAAATCTGAAGCAAACTTCCAGAAAACTGTGAAACAGCTGAAATACTGAATTATTTTAAATCAAAAAACCCACATGGTTATGTGTTAATGCTGACACTGTAATGTAATGTCTGTTACTGGTTTCACAATTGGTGACTGTGTGATGTGTTTATATTCATATTGATTAAATCATCAATTTAATCAATATGATGATTAAATTACATCATATTTTAATGATGTAAAGCACTTTGAACTATCTTATTGCTGAAATAAGTCATACAGATAAACTTTATTATTTCCAGAAAACTGGAAACTGGGCAAAGCCTGAATTTGTCAGGCTTTATCTTCATTTCAATGCAGAAAATTCTGGCACATCCACATCTTTATCTTATTTACCTATTTAACCAATGTTTTAATTGAACTACAGGCTCCTGGTGAGATGGCTATTTAGATATATGTTATTTGTGTAGTGCATTTTCTTATTTTTATTTATTTATTTATTTTTTATTTTTTTGGAATTTAAACAAATGGGACCAAATAGATGTTGAGCATCTGTATGGTCCCATTGAACCTTGAGGGACTCCACATGTTATTTTTTACTTGTTTTAATTTATAGTTGCATAAAGACTCAAATAATCTTAAAAAAGACTCCAAATAGGAAAGTGCTGTGCCTGAAAGTATCACCTAGTTCTTCTTCAACTGGTCTGTATTATGATCAACTGTGTGAAATGCAGCGCTGAGTGTGAGGAAGACCAAGATTGACATGGTGCTATTATTTGTATTGATGCCGACCTTTACCAACCCACCTACTGCCTCCACCAAAAACTATCTGGCAAGTATAAAAATCATATTGTTATTATTACTGCAAAATGCATTATCAGGCTTTAAGCACACATCAGTCGAAGAGGCTTGGTTATTTTTCAGTTATCTATTATTATTGCTATGGTTACATGTACTGTGTTTTAATAACAGGAAAATCATGCTAATTAGAATCTTACGCAAAAAAAAAACATTTTCCTTATCAGTGTTGCTTGTTAGTGTCTGATTCATATAAATATGTTTCTGCATTTGTAAAACTAGTTTGCTTAGTTTTTCCCAGCTTAAGATTTTCTGCTTTGTTCACAGATAAGATCAGAGTAACCACAGTCTTCCTTCTTTATTATTCCAGATACAGGTCGCTGATGCCGCTACCGGAAACATACATCAGAGCACATCCTGTGCATGGATGTATGATTGACTTCACATCATAAAAGTGTGTGAAAAATACAGAAAAAGGTTACAATTGAAAGACAGTTTAAAGAAATAGTTTTTATGTTATACATATGGAGTTTTTATTTATTTAAATGTCAATATCAAGAGATGCACTACAATAGTAATACATATATATATATATATATATATATATATATATATCATTGTGGTCCAATATTCTTAATTTTGTGTAAATAAACTCCATATATTGCAACTTAATTTTAGGTTCTTTTTTCTTAGGCAAAACTACAATAGATATATTTAAAATGTACATTATTATTACATATAAAACTTGCACAAGTTTGTATAACTCTGTCATGATGCAGTGTTGTGGAGGGGGTGAGGCAGAAGCTAGGAGACCCAGGTAAGATGAATGAAAACTGTTTAATGACAAAACAGTCCAGAAATATAACATCCAAAACCCCTGGCAACACGGCTGAGCGGAGACCAGCGCTCAACGCCGGTAGTGAACAGGGTAAACGAATGGAAACAACTGAGGAGGCAATATGGAGCAAAATGAGACGAGGACCCGACAAGGAACAAAGGACACAGGAGGGATTAAATACACAGAGGGTAATCACAGAGATGAGACACACCTGGGAGCAATCAAGGGGAAGACAGGACACAGAAAACTCAAATAAACACACGGAAAATCACGGAACATGACAAACTCATACTTACATTTAGCTCAATGCTAATTGTAGTAGTAAAAAAGTTTACTTTTTTGAGTTGTTTTCTAAACTAGTGTGGTACATTTCTTGCAAAGTAGGGGTGTTTTAATTTACAAATTTTACGTTGAATTTTATCTTCCCAGAAAATACAACATTAGACATTTTTGCTGTTTCTTCAAAACCAAAAGTGGTTTATGGGTTATTTTCCTTTCATGAGAATGCAAAAGTCTGCATTGATGAGACTGCATTTCTCAGAAGAATATGTGTTATAATGCACGTCAAATTTGTTTGGTGGTTTTGGGTGGAATAAAATCAAGACTGCACAGGGTTTGTTCAAGACAAAGGTGATCTACCGAAGGACGTTTTAATAGAGAAGTCTAGAATTACAGACTACTTCATTTATTTTCTGAGAAGTGAAACAAATCGTCAGAAAAATCTACTATAAAAAGAAAATAGTGTATAGTAATATTCACACAAATGAAATCATACACAGAAACCTGAAATTTGCATAAAGTGTCATTAAAATATCTGTAAATGTACTTGATCCAAAGAGAGAGGTTCTGGTTTCCTATCTTATGAGCAATAATGTTTAGTGAACTATTCCCCCAATTTAAATTAGTAGCTCTTAGTACTCTTCTCTTCATGTGAGATCAAATAGAAACAAATGCTCATGTTCTTTACTATTTAAGATGTATATCTCTTGATAATTTCAGGTTGTGAGTAAAAGATGAACTCATCTGTCACTCATTCTCAGAATGATTACAGTTTTCACAGTCATGTTAAACTGACTTTTGACAGTTTTTGAGCAGTATTACAGAAGTGCCTTTCATAAAAAAAATCAACCTGTATTTTCGCTCGTACTTATGAGTGAGTTCAAGCAAGAGTGGAGGTGTTTTTGACATCCGTTTACGAAGAAGCATGCTTGTGAGTGGTTGTATATCTTGCAGGTTAATCATCAGTGTGTGGTTATTTCCATGTGCACTCCATATGCAAACACACACTGTCATGTTCTTACCGAAAAGCTGCTGAGTTTCCGTTACCTTAACCTCAGTGTACTTTTTCCTTCAAAAAAAGAGGAAATGGTCCAGATAAAGGTTAGAAAAACATAACAAAATACTTCTAACATAGATTTGAATTACTGAAGATAATGTTTTGTTTCCTAACTATAACCTCTATTGTAATGGAGACTGGAAAACACAGATTTCAATCTTAATCTCCCTATAATAAACAGTACAAAGAAAAACATATTTTTAGTACTTAAATCACCTTATTATCTTACAGAGCATTGTCTGTTAAAGTAGTTGGTATAACAACAGTTTACTTGAAAAGTTCAAGAAGCAAGCGCTTGGAAACAGATTTATGCAGTTCACAATGCCTATATGAGCAAGTTTATGAGATTCTGAGCTAATTACTTCAGAAACAAATTCAAAACTTAGTGTGAGACTGAGGCAGTTTTTTTCAGTGTTTGGGAACTAATCTTCGCCTCTTATTCAAGAAAAACTGATTCAAGAAGTCCAAAAATAACTCAGGAGGCCCCAGAGGCAGCAAATTCTTCAAAATCAGGAATTAGAAGAAAAACAGGCAGCAGTTTTACTTCCAGATAGCAGTTCACTATATGGTGAGCTGAGACAAAGGTTAAAACTGTAGCCGTATTTGAGTTTATACTTACTAAACAAATTCAGAAACAAACAAATTAAAATTTCTTAATGGAAGATGAGAAGATGAGAATCTTCCATTAATTGTTTTCCACCTAATGTGAGATCTGGTTGCAGGGATACCACATCCAAAGGAAGCATTGCTGGAGAGAACCAACCCAGTTATACTCTTAATTCAAGAGTTTTCTAAGCTATCCCCCTCTCTCAAACTACGTCATTGCTATTATTTCTGTAAATGTTTTGCTATTGCTATGCTTCATATTCATATGTCTCACTGATGTTGTGGTGATTCCCTGCTTTAGCTATGTGCAGTGCTACAACATATGACGCTTCATTTACCTTGTCATTTATATTGCTAAAAGTATGAACTTTCTACAACAACAGCTAAAACAAAAATAAAACAAAAACTTGCGTTTGTGGCAGTGGAGCATATTTTAGATCCAGCCCATGAAAATCCCAATTTCATGGTCATTTAGTCCAATTTTTGTTGTCTATCTCCTTACTCACTATAACTTTGGGCAGTGAAAAGTTTTATTTCTGGCACTGGCGTGGGAAACTTGGCTGAAGTCCACAGTTATGTTTTCATTTCTTTTCACCTTCATGTCACGACCCCCACCAAAGAGCTGCGGCACGTCTCTCTCTTTGAAAAGCCCTGCTCCAACTCATTGTGACTGCATACAAAGGTGTTTCTACACCAACGGGATATTTAGTCTCTCTAATGACTTCTGGGTTTGCCTTTGGATCTCCTTCCAGTGGGATTTGACCTGGAAAACCTCAGAATGGAGTCATTTTGATCAGATGCTTGAACTCCTTTTATGGGCGTTTCCTTTTTATGCAGATCCAAAAATGTGATTCCAGAGAGCAGAGTGAACTGGTTTCCTAAGAAGGAAGACAATAAGGAAGGAACTATGCGTAATAAAGTACAGCTTTGACAAGATGAGGTCTGCGTACCACTTATGAGGTGGAGCTCCAGGTGAGCTCCTCCTGATCACACCTAATGAACATCAACTGTGGGAGTCACCTGCCAGTCACACTTTGCGTTGGGACAAGGTAGGAGCACACATACACACATACACCCCCACACCCCCACACACACACACACACGCACCCCAGACACACACTCCAACTACTGCACATCTCTGAGGATATGACACACAGTGTAAAAGTTAAATGATTTATTATAATTAAACAGTTTTGCTAATTTTATTGAATGCGTAGAAACACTAAGGGAACTTTGATTACGTGGCACGAGTAAGAAGGAGAATAAGAAAGTGATGTAACAAATACATGGAACAATTTTAAGACTAGGTAACAAAATAAAATTAAAAAATTAAAATAAAAAAATACACAGCCACATTCATTAAATTAGAATACCTTTGAAAAACGTATTTAGGAGTGAAACACATGCAGATTCATTAGGAACAGACTGATGTGGGCTTAATGAAAAGTATGTTTAACACTTGGTTAAAGTTATTTTCAAAAGATTATCAGTCATTTAATGAGTATGACTGTATAAGAAGAGAAATTTAAAGATGCAATAATGATTCTATGTAAATGCCTGATGGGTCTTTGACATCTTTTTTTTTTAATGAATTAACCAATGCATTTTTTTTGGCAACATCCTCCGTCACAACCTGCAACCACTGACCTCCTTTGTGGGGAATGGTGGTTAGAAAAGAAAGAGCTAGAGTCGATGAATTTACTAGTTCAAAGATCAGACAAACATGTTTCATAAAGGCGACTTAGAATCTCGCTGTCTGAACATTTTAAAACCTGACTAGATCATTTTTATGACTGATGGTTTCGGGAATGCTTTTTCCTGTCCAGTAAGCAATGTGTTAAATTGGCCAAAGTGTGGAGAAGCAAAAATATGAGCTGCTTCTTCAGCAGGTTTTGCTATACTAGCATTTCTTTATTAATGGAAAGAAGTCACATGTAGCATGTGAATCCAGAGTTGCACAAAAATGATGAATAAAACAGATTTATATTTACAAAGAGAAAATGTAAATGACAGTGGATCTAGTGTGGAACCTTGTTAAACACTTCTGGGAAGTCACTAACCTTCACGGAGAAATTGTAATCTAACACAGAAGGACAGTATTAAATAACTCGATCCCTACTTTGTTGGTTGTATTATTATCTTTTGTTATTATATTTTAAAGACACAGAACTTCATCCCTTCTAAGTTTATATGTCATAAGATTTTCTTTTATGGCAATTCTCTATCTTTTTAAAGTCAAAAAAGAAAGATTGTTTGAACTTATTAATGGGGAGAGTTATAAATAAGTTTTGAAGTTATGAGTGTGTATAAATAACATGCTTTTGAAATTAGTTTTAGCTTTAAAGCTGTAGATTTTCATTAATCCAACCCATAAGACTGAGATAGTGGGTTGGGCTTTTTTTTTTTCTTCTTTTTCTGTTTTTAGGGGAAAGGCGAAGCGATGCCGACTAAAAACCCACACAAGGATTCCTGTTTCACAATCGAGTACCTTGCGCACAAGCAACTTTGTGTCACGACTCACAGAGAACGACTTAATATGTTTCTGTTTAATCTGCTCATATTCATTTTGACTCTTAACGTGTCTATTGTTAATTCGGATGCTGCAAGATGTAAGGCAGGTAGGAAAAATAATCTTTTGGGTATTTTTGGGTGTTTCTGTGTTCTGTGTAACAATGTAGAATTTTTTTTGCTTGTGTCTTTTTTCTGATGTATTTAAACTTTTGTTTTTCTCCAACTTGTGAAATATGTAGGTGAGCGATTGAAGGAAACCTCTAGAGGCAAAATACTATGTGAGCCGTGTGGGGAAGGAACTTTTCGAGCAACACCAAAGGATTCTAAAAGTTGTGAAGTATGCACACTGTGTGATGAAGGTAATAGTAAAAATCTTGCCAACATGTACTGACTAAAAACTGTTCTATGAACAGCCACTCATAAAGTGTAAACATTGAATGAAGCCTTCTTTAGCTTCTTTTTACAAATTAAGTCAATGACTCTGTAGTTCAAATCCTAAAATGTATTATTTTTTGGGCTATACAGAAACAGGAAGCTTTACCAAAGAGAAGTGCACCACAGTGAAAAATACTGTATGTGGATGTCGCGATGGCTTTGTTCCATTTTCAAAGGATTCAGGTGTCTGTAAATGTGATACAGGCTCTGGACTGGAAAATGGAGGTAAGGTATAGACTCAAACTAATTTCTTAGGTTCTATAATTTGATTCAAAGGCTGAACCTTAATGAAAAAAAAAAAAAATTTCCCACTGACAGTTTGTTCAAAGTGCAAGGAAGGTTATTTCAGCAAAGAGATTGACACACCATGTCAAAAATGGAAAGAGTAAGTTTCAATAGTTGCACATCATTTGAAACCTCAAATACGCATGTAGCTAAAAGCTGTTGTTTTTGTCTTTGTTATGCTTTTGCAGCTGTAAGTCTGCAGGGATTAAACAGGCTGGAAACCCAACCTCTGATGTTGTGTGTAATGATATGATAAATAATAGTCAAACCACTGCAGCCCCCACAGTAATCACAAAGGTTTTCCCCTCACTTTCATCAACACGTCGTCCTCGTGTGGGGGCTCCAACACAGACACTGTCGAGTACCACCACAACTACTGTTCAGCTCCCCACTGTGAGAAGCACAATGCAGCCCACAAGCATTCACATAGGTAAGACTTGTTCTGCTTTCTATCGCGCTCAGATTGTAGGGTGATGTAAGCTGTAGCTAGACTGTCTCATTTTATTCCAGGTACGGCCATTCTCATTTTGGGAATTGTTGGACTGCTTGGGCTGACAGCAATGACCTGCAAGCTGCATATTACCCCCTTCTGGCAGTCAAAACCAGCAGTACAGAGTAAGTTAAAGGCAATCTGGACTCACAGGTCTTAATTTAGTGAAAAAATATACAACTCTGGAAAAAATTGAGACCACTGCACTGAAAACCTCCTCGTTATTCTGCCTAATATTGATTTCTGAACTCTTTCTGAGTTAAAACATTAGTATTGTTGTTTATAAATGAATATGAATTTGTTTTCTTTGCATTATTGGAGCTCTGGAAGCACTGCATCTTTTTGTTATTTTGACAATTTCTGATTTTCTGCAAATAAATTCAGAATTTATGCTTGGAGTTTCAAAGACATGATGTCAGTAGTTCACAGAATAAAAGAACAGTGTTCATTTTACTCAAACATTTACCTATAAGGAGAAAAATCAGAGAAACTGATCACTTTAAGTGATCTCTTAAGTCTTTCCAGAACTGTATATATTCATTTAAGTGCAAGAACATTGAAGACACCTATAGCAAAAAAGGTAATTCAGTTTTTATACTGGAATAAGATGCTGATGTGTTTCTCCTGCACAGGTGATTGTCCATTTTAACTTACCATAAAACAACACATTATTTAGTAAATAAAAACATTTGTATGCATTTTGTTGAATGTTTAAGTTACTTTTTGTGTTTTTTGATTTAATAATCAAGGATAGTTTGACATAGAATAATGGAAAATAGCAGCAAAATGTTTCCTAATTACTTTTTTCTTGATCATATGTACATTTTTGTTTGCAGCCAAGGACTCTTTGTGTCGGAGGCCAGTTGAGGAAAGCGGCGATGGCAGTGAGTCCTCTTTGAAACTTAATCCAGAGCCGTGAGATGAAGTTTTCCTTTGACAAAAATCCTCATCTGATAGACATCCCTGGAAAAGTTTAATTTACTGCAGACCCCTCAGATCCTCCTTGTATTGTTTGTTGGGTGTTACATAAAACACACAACATCTGCATTGTAACAGGTGTGTTTTTAATCTATACTGTGGTCAAAATTTGACTGTTTGTTCTGTTGTAATACAGTGTAGGATTATTAAATTATACCTCGCTTTTTAAAACTGTGAAACCAATCAAGATAGACATTCGTCCTCTTGATGTAAAACTTCTTAGGAGGAGTAATTATGGCTGACATGGTGAATATGTTTTCTATCTATACTTTTTCTCATAAGTATAGATTTGCCAATACTACCTGGTGAATTGTCTACTATATGCATTTATGTGCAGGTTTTATAGACCTTCTGCTGACATTATACATGCTCTAACAGGGCTGGGACAACTCTGAGAAATACGCACTTTGAACAATAATGTGGGTAGAAGATATAAAACGTACCCCATACAAATGTTAAAAAAAATTATAGAACAAAATTTCTCTTTTTCATTTACATTGTTTTTAAGTTTCTTTGTTGTGTTATTCAGTGTTTCCTTGGTCTGTTCCAACAGTCGCATGTCTCTTTTGCACAAGATAAAAAGAAACAAATCTGTTTTCAGAAATATGTGGGGTTAGGGGAAGTACCACATGGAGCAAAATGTGCTTCTTTTTCCCCCCACCAAGAGTTGCCTCCTCTGTTTTCTTGTTCTGGTGTTTGGAAAGACTGATATTGTAAATGTGAAAACTTTCATGTTGTTTGTGCCTTGCTGGAAATATTTTTCAGATTAGTGCAGTCAGAGGAGTATGAAAGTTTGCCCTAATTACCTTTCACCATTTACCACATGAGCACAAAGTAGCTTCATGCCTATTTGAGTCTCAGTGAGTTGTAAAATCGACTCGAAAGGAAACTGCAGATATGTTGATTCATTCTAAGAATTGAAGGCTCCTTTCAAGAAGGTGGTATTGGTTTAGATAGGAAAAACATTTAAAAATACCATGACTGGATTAATTTTGTATTTGTTTATTGTATTTTACATTAAAATGAGCATGTTACATATGCAGTGTAAAGTAAAGTGTCCTCTATTCACATTTTTCTGAAAATGTATTATTTATTGAAATAATATCACTGATACTGATGTAAAGTTATGAACATTTTACTTTTGCAGCTTTTGGAACTATGTATGAACAGTGGTGTTTTTTATACCGATGGCATCTCTCTTTCTCGACAAGGGGGCGACACCACAATGGAAAAAAACAAAACAAAAACTATTCTCTGTTGAATCCTAAATAGTTTTCTTGCTCACGTTCAAATTAGTTCTATAAGGGATGGGGCGCCCTCATGTGGTATGTAAAGTTTAGGCACTGTAAAAATACAAAACAAAAAGGAAACATCAGAGACTAGTTTTTTTTTTGTTTTTTTTTATAGAAGTCTGGGATGCTTTTTACTACCTCTAGTTTAAAATCTAGAGCTGGATAATAAAATGAAAAATCACCTTGTTTGTAAAATTATATAAAAGAGGAGAATTTAATGGTTTTCTGGAATGAAATCTTCCCAGATCAATATTTTAAGTATTCTGGAAAAGTTGTATTTTTTAAAATTTTATTATTTACCATTGTTGGATTGATTTGCACACGGTGTGACTTACCCAAGGTCCTATTTAGGCAAGAACCACCATGGCTTCTAAATGTGAAGGTCTGCTGCAGTCAGAACAACAGATGAAAGATTACCTCCCCAAAACTGCCTGCAAATGTCACTGGTCCAGGAAGTTGGTGTGCAGTTTCAGAGAAATTAAGCGTACCTTACACGGAACAGACCTGTTTGGGGTTTTTTGACTTGTAGCTTGACTTACTAGTGCCTGAAGATACATCTCATCAATTCATGTGTGTCTATGTATATTTCTGGGTTTTTTTGTGTGTTTTTCTTTTTACCCAGATCGTACGTTTTTTCTCAATGTGTGTGTACAACAAACTTGCATTTATATTCTGTATATTATTTGAGTAAAAATGTATTGATCTCTGAATAAGCCTTTGTGACTTTTTTTGTGTTATTTCTGTACATTTAAGACTGTTATTGGTGTGCTTTTTAAATTCACTAACCCTTATTTTAAGGAGTTGATTAACATTACAATATCCACTGTGCACATCACAGTATGGTGCTTTTCAAATATTCTTCTCTGTTACCTGTTGAACTTGACCTTATTATAATCACACTGATCATACATAACATTATGATTACTTAAAAAGTGAACATAAACAGGACCCTAGTTTTGGTTCCCTACTCACAAAAAAACCCCAAAAAACAATAAAAGGATAAAGTACACTTTTCAAGCTGTATCTGGTTAGAACTTATGGGCTAAGGTTCATTATTATCATTTTCTTGTTTTCAAATAGCTACATAATGGAAAATAATCTTATCTTTGCAAAAATTCCTTGCAAAGATAAGGAATTTATCCTTATCCTAACATGAACTAAACCATTTTATTTTAAAAGTTAACATTTTAAAGACATCAAATATTTGGATTTTATTTGAGGACTATACCTTGGTTGTTGTCCTTTTAATCTATTTCTAACAACTGGACCAGGATATATCAGGCAACAAACGAATATTTGATCATCAATGGTGTTGGACCTAAGTAATATGGGCAGATAGTTATCATTTCCAAAACTGCAGTTCTTGTGTCCATGTTTATTAAAAGTGATGCTTAGAGGAAGATTTGAACAGGCATCAACATGGTGGCTGACGAGGGTTACAAAAGTCAAAGTAATGTAGCTCAAACTGTTGAAGAGGTTTGTGACGGTTCTAATAAAACCGTCACAGCATGGATCACAGTTTGTTATTGCTACACAGGCATGCATCAATCAGTGGGTCCATGCCGATAAGATAAACTTTGGGTTTGTAAAGTGTGATTTTATGGTTGTGGATTCTCATGTCTTAGCTCCAATTGTGTTTTGAATTGTGGTCCCTGTTGGGTTGTGGTCGCTCGCTTCATTTCATGCATTTTGTTCCATTTACTTCCTTTATTCTTGTGAAGCCTGTCACTGCGATCCTTTGTCACCTTTGTTTCAGTATCTTTAGTTACACATCGAGGTGCAATACAAAGAAAGGTAATTAAAAGTTGTCAGTTAACTAAATATTCTTTTTTTCAACCTGACAAAAGAAATGCTAATCTGAAAAAAACCTTGCATCTTTGCAAACAGAAAACTTATGCAGTAGCTGCAAGGCAACATAAAACATATATGTTTTTTTTCTGATTAGTTATACAAATCTCCATTCTCTCACAAAGGAAAAATACCAGAAAAAGGTTGGGTAAATGACACTCTTCAATGGATTCAATGAAGTAAAATTTATGGTAGGCTTGAATGACATTTTTTGGTTTTCTTTAACTTTGACTCTCACACAACTTTTGAGCTCAAGAATATAATTTTCATTCATACAAAATGCCACTATCATCTCTTTCTTGTCTTACTTGATATTTCTGACACAGAAATATACAGAAATATTTATACAGGGGCATAAAATCTGCCTCTAAACTGTTGTTTCATACCTGTGTGCTTCAGTTTTGCACTTTCTAGTTGCATGTGAAGAGACATTTCATGGGCTCTGCCAGACACCGCCTACACTATGAGCTACAGAAGGGGGTGTCCATGTGTATGGAAGAAATTGCTTCCACAGTGTCATCACTGCCATTTGTGGTTTTACACCGACAGACTCCTCCGACTACTGTTTGAGCTACGTAAATGCTCATCATTGGCTACGTCACATCCTAAAAGAGGTGTTTCGTTGCAGCTGTCTGCATGTGAGGTTATATAAATTCTTTAAGAAACTGAAAAGAGAACGTTGTTATCTGTGGTGGCACAGCTACAGATCATGGCGTTTGAAACAAGAACAAACTCAGACTGAAGCAAAACAGGAACAGAGAATCAGATAAAATAATTACTCTAAGTGCATGGTAATGAGAAAAGAATGTATTCGGCCCAATGAAGCACTGAGGCATTGCCGTCTGTCAGCTTGATCCCCATCTGTGGGAATGGCTTCAGCATATAAGACACACTCAGAGTAGCAACCTGGAGAACAAACAGAGACTGTAACTCTGCCAACACAGACAGAAACATTAGAGAAACCAAGTATTACAATAAATTATTCAAGAAAGATAATGGAGGTTTCAGCTAATTAAATTTGATTGATAAACTCTGACTCTCCTCGTGTTCGGCCCGATGTATCTGTTTGAAAGTTAGCAAAGTGCATGTAAATGAGTCTCTCAAAATGCCTCCTGGTTCTAATACATTTAGAATTGAAACACTGAAAAAGCACATAAAAAAACTGTTCTGCCCAAGAGACCAATTTAAATAAGATACTTGTCAAATATTTGGGTGCATCAAACTTTTGTGCTGGTGCAACCAAAAAATAAGTGCAGTACACCAGAGAAACCAGTGGAGACAGTAAGACTAGAGCGCTGGGACTTACTAATTTCTTAGGCATCTACAAATTATTTTACTTGTAGGAAAAGGTTTTTCTCAATACCAGTGAGTAAACAAAACAGGCTCATTGTTAGTTCTAATGATATTTTTGACTCTAAATTTACTGCTATAGACTATTGCATAGATTTGACAATACACAAAGGAAATCCAGATGCCCCATGTGCTCACTCTTTCACAAACATGCATCACAATCTGGTTGGTTTTCAAAGCCAACTACATTGTGAGTATATATGCTTGAACAATGAAGCAGGTGGAGCAACCACTCCCCAGTGGATCACAAAAATATGTTGTTTTTCTTTGGTACAAATGCATGTAAACAAGCTTATTTGCAATACAGTGTCTGTATTGGATATTTTTTTATTTGCTTTAGTGCAGTTGTGTGGGTATGATGTGTTCTTTATTATATGTTTCAACACAACACAGATTTGGGCTGATTTTTTTATTTTTTATTTAGTTGGGTGGGTGCACTAAAAAGTGTAGCTTCTTATCCCTACACCTTGAAGTAATTGGGCAGGAAATCATGTGCAAGGAACATATTATTAAATATGAAAAACTCGCTCCCACAAATTTACAAATATATTTTACATTAATTTGTTTTGTTCAGGCCAACGGAGACAAGCTATCGGTTTTTCGTCCACTTTTCTCACCCATTTTCTTTTTTTATTATTGACCTTTTACTTGTTCTGGTCTGCAGTTACAGCTGAGTGGAGTACGCCTGTGACATTTGTTTAATTAGAGAAAGTCTGAGGAGGCAGTTTGATGTAATTATATCGTGAGCGAAAAACAAGAAGGCTGAATGTGTGGTTGTGCTGTTAACCACAGATGTGCTGCAGAAGACGTGACTGTCTTTTAAGTTGAATGTTGCTTTTGTTAGATTTAAAAAAATCAGAAGTCAGTCTGTATCTGTGTTTGTGTGGGCCTGTGTTAATGGTTGGCTATTAAGATTTTTGTTTGGACCAGGAAATAGTGACCAGAAATTAGGCTCTTTTCAGAAAGCCAGCTCTTGAGGTACAGGTCCCAAAAAAGAGAAGACTGTTTTGTCTCCCGACTCTCCCAAGCCAAGAGTCGGCTTGGGAGACAAAGCTGACTCTTACTAATTAGCAAATTAGTTACATTCTTTGACCTTCTTACTTTTGTGTAATGTTTTTGTCAAACTTTTAATTTTCATTTAACAAAAAAACAACAAATAAGCAAAACTCTGCTGAAACATCTTCTGAATAGAATGTACCTCATACATTCAGACAGTAACTAGACAATTTCAAAACCCTTATTTTGTTTGTTGGGTCATAGCAACAACATTATCAAGGCAGCCCACAAATGCTTGATGGTTTGTATATTGTCCTTTTCTGCCTTTTGTCATGGTTTGACATTAGTTCGTGACCAAGATGTTAAAGTAACTCACAAAACACATCAACAATATTCATTTAGAAAGCAAAATTGCTAAAAAAAAATTATTGTTCAGTTAACTTTGTTCTAGGGGAGGCTGCCGGGTACAGCAAGAATTTTGCAATGAATAATCCACATAAATAATTTGCGATGAGTCTTACTGGGTTAAAGGCTGATGAGCTCTCTGGGGAGAGCACTGGAGAGTCATGGATTGTGGTGAGTTTCATGCTTCATTGTCCTCATAAAATTTACTTGTATAGTTTATGGTTAACTGAAAGTATTTTTGAGTTGTCGAATTGCTCAGTGTAATTTTCTGCCATTTAACGGTGCAAACATTTGGATTGATTTCAGTGTGTCTAAAGGCTGAGTTTCATTTGCCAGGAAACCCCAAGCTAGAGAACACAGGTATGTCAGACCACAGTGATAGCAGTGATGATATGTAAAGCATCTTGCTAAAAGCAGGATGCTTTACATATCGCCACGTAGTTGTGGAGTTTGTACTTCTACATAGAGGGACTGCAGAATCATGTTGTTCCCCTCCTATGCTCTCTTCAAAACTGCAAACAATTTCACAAAACAGCAGCCTGCCTCACGTTTTTGCAAAAAGTTATATTTTTCTGTCTAAATCATCTTTTAAGGGCACTTTTTATACCAAAAATTATTTTTGACAAAAAATGACCATGATTTTAGGAAGGTGATAATATTTTATTATAGATAGTCAAAGAATCATAAGAAACAAATAAACACTTTAATTGATTAATTATTATTTCTCTTACTATAGATGAAATCCAGTGCACCAATAATAAAGCTATTTTATCCTTTTCTCTAGAGGGTTCTTCAAAGAAAACAAACTTTAAGTCAGATATTCAATAGTTTGAATGCTTAGTTGATGAACATCAGCTGCAAACACTTCAATGTAGATGAGGTGGGCAGAGCAGACAAAAATGTACTCAAGTAAGAGTAGCACTACTTCAACGTATCTTTACTCAAGTAAAAGCAAAAGATAGGCATCCAAGAAATTACTTAAATAAGAGAGAAAAATAGCAAGAGTATTTGGTAAAAAGTCCACTCAAGTTCTGAGTAACTGATCAAATTACATAATCAGATGAACCAAAGTATAAAGTTAAGTGAAAATTTGGGGATTTTAAGAACACATATAATAATTCACATAAGCAGCAAAAAAAATAACAAAATCAGGCAAAAGAAAAAGGTTTCCAAATCAGTTTCTTTCCATGAAAAATGAATGAAACATCAATAAAAACTGCAGGTGTGTGTCTGTGTTTGGTAATTTTTTGATTAGAACATGTTTTTTCTCATTCGGTGGCTAGAGAATTCAGAAATTTTACTCAAGACAAAGTAGCAATACTTAATAGTAAAATTACTCAAGTAAAAGTAAAAAGTATGGAGAAAATACTCCTAAAAGTATTTTTTTTTCAAAAAAGTTACTCAAGTAAATGTAATTGAGTAAAAGTAACTAGTTATACCCAACTCTTATGATCGCATACAAAACAATAATACTTTATTTTGAAATTCTGTCTGAAATTTATCTTGCCTGACAGTAAGTACATTCACAAGCTGCTGTAGCCTGGCACAAGGACTGTATCAAACAGAAGTAGACAAGACAAGACGTTGTATTTTAGAGAAATAATTTAATTAAAACCATAAAGTAACATGCATTATCAATTATCAGTGATGTTTGAATGCCTGTGTGAAAATGTATGCAGAATACCCCGAAACAAAACCAAGCCAAACATCAGGCCCCTGATTCAGAAGATGGGCTTAACAAATTCTTAAAAGAAGTCAGTTATTGTGAACAAACCTATCCAGCTCTGTGATACTCAAGATTTCATTTTACAGTACTTGAAAACCTTCACTGTCAATGAGGTGTGAAACAGGCTCTAGGTGTCCAAATCAATCATTATTTTTGTTTTTTGCAGACCAGATGTTCAAATCTTCTTTTGACATCTGTGAAACTGTAAAACTCAACATGCAGCAACTAACTTGAACATATAGTTCTGGGCACCGGAAACTGTTTTAACAAAGGTTAATAGAAAAGCAAGAAGAAAAAGTTAAAAAAAAGAAAAAAACACATTGAGCCGCCTTGCAGAGATTTTATCAGGCTTACAGTTTCAGAGAAACAAAACAATTTTTTTAAGCCTCAGAAGTCTATTAACCACAGTGAAGCATTTAGTATTTTTCTTTATAAAACTGGGGTTGGTGTGAACTTGATGTTCACAACAAAATTATGTTTTTGAGCTCTATAAATTTTCATGCTTTCCACTCATTGTGTGCCAAATAAAATGGTTGTTGGAATCGAACCTAATCATTCTTCAAAATAAATTGCATAAAATAAGCTTGTTTGTAAGCCATGTACAGTAATTGCGCTTCAGAAATTTTGTTTTTCATACTTCCATGTTGAAAACCATTGTAAAACAGTCACAAACAAAGAGGACATCAAATTAAGAAAAAGGTTGCAGGGAGGGACATTTACTTTTCTTAAAAAACTTGCAGGATAAAAATAAATTCTGAACAACCATGGCGGGATTTCAATAAAATGTAAAGTTTTAAACCATTCAATAAAACTTGTTTCCTCATAATAAACATCATCTAATATTATAGGAGGTACAAAAGGACAAAAGTAGTAAACAGCAGAGATCAATAAAAATAATTTAGGTTAAAGGTGACCTTTTATGCCTCCTTGAACAAGTTAGGATTTGTTTATGGGCTATTCAAAACATATTCATTACATTTTTTTGCACATAATCATTCTCAGATAATAAGATTTCACTTTGCTCAGTTCAGCCAGTTTGAGCTTTTAGAATGAGCTGTTAGTGCCTCTTATCTCTGTAAATAAAAATAAGTTGCTGCTTGTTTGATTGCTAATAGATGTGGAATTGTAAAGTGACCCTGAGTCAGAACAAAACACTTGTCTTTTTCAGCAGCCATTGTACAGCATAGCAGTGGTGAAACCAGCTGATAAACATGCCGGAGTTCCTGCTTGGTTTACTTGGTGAGGAGCAGGAGGCTCAGCTCGCGTTACTAGGTGACGTGCCTTGTGGTTGTGACTCAATAATGGGGAGGTTTTTGAAACAGTTAATTTTCCATACTACAAAAATACATTAACTTATTGCTAGAAAACAACTGAGAGGAGTTTTAAAGAACTTGGACTGTTTTTCGAAGGAGTAGAGACCAAAATGGAAACGTAAAAAATAATTTTTTAATAATAAGTCCAGTTTAAGGATAATTTGCTGACTTTAGTAAACACCGTTCTAATTAAGCCACTTTTGATAGATTGTGAAGAATTTTCATCCAGTTTGATAGACGGTTTACCTGAGGAATATACAATGAACTCAATGAAGATAAGACACAGAAAGCATTATTAGTAATAGTAGTATGAGTACAATAGCTATAAACAATGACACTCTTTCTGTCAACTATACCCTCCTTTGATTTCTCAAACTTATGTGGGTGATGGTTGCGAAATGTAGAAGTTAATTTGTTGTAAGGGTAAATTTTGCACAGATAAAAAAGTTAAACAAATGGAAAACTGGTTTTGTGTTTTGATTTTTCGACTTCACTCACTGGCCACTTACAGAAACTAGATTGAAAATATTTGAGCTTTGTTACATAGTGCATAATCCTGCTTGAAGTAGCCATCAAAATACTAATATAGCGTGATTTATTTATGAAGGGAAGGATTAAAAGCAGTACTCAAGTGGGTTGTGTCCTTTCCGTTGGTGCCAAGAGACCTAAACTGAGCAAAAAAATAAAACAAGATCCTCACACCCGTACACCAATGGCACATTCAACCATTGATACGAGGTCGAATGGGTCCATTTACTGCAAACTTTGATCCTACTGTCTAAATATTGCAGCTGAAAGCAAGACTCATTAACCAGGCAACATTTTTACAATCTTTTATCATCCACTTTTGATAATTGTAGTTCAAGTTAGATGTGTCTTTTGTCCAGAAATGCTGGATAAAGGACACTGAATTCAGCTAATTCTCCTCTTACATCTGACATCAACAGGTAATTTTTTTCACTCACTCTCTCTCAGATCCTTCTTTGATCTTCTTGTTAGCAGTTTCTGATTCTCACACCAGCCCTGTCATCCAAAGTCACTTCAATAGCCTTTCCAACACTCACCAGCAAGTTATCTTCACCACATCTACATGCCATAGAGCATCGAGTAGCTGGTGTTAATTGGCTGGCTGAAATGCTGAGATATTGAATTGTTGAAAGGTGTACCTAATAAAGTGACCAGTAAACATATGTGTGACATTACTTTAAAAGTTAGGATTCTTACAACAGATTTTAAATGATGTTTTAATACACAAACTCCACAACTAATGAGGACAGTTTAAGTTAAATTGAAGCACAAATATGTAGTGAATTTACAAAAAATTAAGTTGAACACATTTGCATTGAAAAATATTTGATTCATCCTGCACTGTTGAATGTTTTGCGTTTCAGTCTTTGCGTGCTGATGAATGGTCTTTCATTTCCTGTAGTCAACAGGAAGTGTGTGTGTGGTCTACAACCACCTCTAACTCAGAGACAGTGACATCACACAGAAAGCCAATATAAAATCCCACACACACAAACGCAGCTCTGACTAAAATGATTCATCTCAGCTTCTCCAGAGCACTTCTAACAGTGTTTTCACTGAGCTCGTGGACTACAGGACAGGAAACAAATTGTGGAAATGGTCACTATGGAAAACATGGACGTTGCTGCCAATTGTGTGAGCCTGGTAAGTGCTTAAATTTTTACATTTTAAAGCCATACATAATCCATGTAAAAGTAATGCAGAGTTTTGCGCAGGTGTTTTGTGTTATTAGATCTAATAACAACATTATTTGTAAAATATACTGAGTATTAAGTATGAATACTTTTGGAGTTGACACAAATGTGTTGTTTAATTGGAAGGAACTTATATGAAGGACTTTTGCTCTGAAACTCTGGAAACTGACTGCAGAGCCTGTCCAGAAGGGACTTATGCAGAACACATCAATGGCTTTAGAAGCTGTAAGGAATGCCCTTCCTGCCAGCAAGGTAACACTTTGCATGTACAATAGCAATTCACCTAACTTAGTGGCTCAAGGAAAATAAAATAAAATGGTTGGAATTCTTGTTTGTCTGCAGGGTTTGCCGAGAACTGTACCAAAACCACAAAGGGAAACTGTCAGTGCCGACCCGGCTTCCTGTGCTCTGACAACTTATGCTTACATTGTGAGGAAAACAAGTGCAAAGCAGGAGAGGAACCAAAAGGGACAGGTGAGAGTGGACATATTCAGACATATCAGAAATGAATTATTTGATGACACGGGATATTTGTGTGTCATTGACTAGGCTAGAGCTATTTACATATTGCCACCTTCTTAAAATAATGGTCTAAGTCATTTTTTTGCCAAAAGTGATTTTTCACTTTTTTTGCATGATGGGTAGTGGTGATTGTTTTGCCAAATTCACTTCTGGTGAAAAATGAAATGCCATTATTTTAGGAAGGTGAAAATATTACTCCTTATCCCTCACATGAGTGTGGGAGTTAGATGTTTGCCACATCTACGCAAAAGGAAATGATTAATCTGTCTGTCTGTCTATCTATCTATCTATCTATCTATCTATCTATCTATCTATCTATCTATCTATCTATCTATCTATCTATCTATCTATCTATCTATCTATCTATCTATCTATCTATCTATCTATCTATCTATCTATCTATCTATCTATCTATCTATCTATCTATCTATCTATCTATCTATCTATCTATCTATCTATCTATCTATCTATCTATCTATCTATCTATCTATCTATCTATCTATCTATCTATCTATCTATCTATCTATCTATCTATCTATCTATCTATAGATTTGGGGAATGGAAGCTATTCTTATAAATGTGAATTTAAATGCCCTGGAAATAATTTCTTCGACGCAAAAGAGGACACCTGCAAGCAATGGACACCGTAAGACAACTTTTTTTTTAGCATTTCTACCATTTCTGTAGCTTGCAATATATTTATAGAGTCACAGAAAAATAACCTATGTAAATTTGTAGGGAATTTACTACTGAAGCCGTAAATGTACATAGAAGCAAGTAACAGCAAGTATTTTAATCTCCTTTTTAAAAGAATACTTGCTTAAATTGGTGCAATTTTGAGCGAATTAAATGTTTTTTCTGAGCTCTAACGTTTACTAAAAATACAGAAAATGCACAAACTTTTCTTAGATCAAAAAGTCTGTGTCAAATGAAAGTAGAGTTTTCATGCCAAATGAAAGGAAAATTATACATAGTTTTCAATATTTCTTACAAATAAAAATATGTAACACCTTCTTGTGTTTATTATTCCCCTTTCTAATAGCCCTAAATAAAATCCAGTGGAACTGATTCCTTCTAGAGTTGACCAAAATTGTACAAAGTAATGATGGCACAAGTGTGTAATTTTTTCAGTATATATACAGCTACTCTGTCAAGGTCTAATAGGTTTGGTATGGTCTTAATGGTGAATCAAGACCATATGTTAATGAGTGGGAAAAATAAAATCTTATTTGTTTTTTGACTGTGTTATGATCTCCTACTGTGAGCAAAATTTCCCTGTTGGGACAATAAAGTAGCTATTCTATGGCATTCTAAAGTCAGCATTAAAAGAAAGCCACAAGAGACATCATCTGTGGTTTGTGACAAGCAATGTAGGGAAAAACCAAAGATGTTGAAGTATGTGGTGTGGTAAGATGAGAGAAAAAGTGAATAGCTGCAAAAAAATGCTATTGGTTTTGAAAACAACATATATATTCTTTTCTCAGTCGCTTTGGTACATTACTTGAACCATACGAAATATCACAACACCATAAAAAGTCTCTTGCTCAAAATCCTTAGTTTACTTCTAAAGGTAAACATCTGTATCAATAAACATGTTGGTGCTGTCATACACCAACAGGTTAGACAGTTAAATTGTTTAGTCATTGTTATAGTCACACCATGATGTGACTATAAGAGAGTACTCTGGAGGGATAGTTTGATGTAAACTTTTGCAATACTTTTGGTGACAATTATTGTAAAATGTAATTGTCTGAGATTAATAGTAAGATTCACATTTATGCTTAAAATTTGTACAATAGTTTGTTGACAGACCATGTCTTCGCTATACAGAAAAGGCAACATAGAGCTCAGAGCTGCAGAGCTCAAAGAAAAAAATCAAAAAACAAAAGTAGAAATGGGAATATAGGACAATATTTTAAAAGAAAACTATCCATGCATTGCTGTAGGAATTACAGTGCAGGATTCCTACACCTGATTTCAGAAAACTGGTTGATCATTTGTTGATCTAATGCTTTACCTTGGTTGGAGAAAGTAAGGATTCTCCTGGGAACAATGTACCAGTTTTGGACAGATTTAGATAAAAATGTATAGATGTAGGAGGCAGCATTGTTGCCTTGCAAGCAAGAAGGTTCAGGGTTCAAATCATGGCCCAGGGTCTTTCTGTGCATGCACAAGTTCTTTCTCTCACAGTACAAAACATTGAGACTTTGAGCTTGATTGATTTCTCTAAATTCCCTTGTGGGCACAAAGACTGGACAAGCAGCTTTGAGAATTCCAATTCGGACCTAAGAAATGTGCCAAAGTGACCGAGGAAAACTCTAACATTGCACACAACTCTGAACACTGGTTGCAGAATCATGCTGCTGGATTGCTTTCTTCAGCAGGGAGGCTGGTCAGAGTTGATGCAAAGATGGAGAAAAAAACATGCAGCCAAAGCAACAATGGAATGGTTTAGATCAAACATATGAATTTGCTATGTCAAAGCTAAAACTTCAATGCAATCCCAATTCAAATATATTTTCAAGGAACTGTACCTATTTCTTTCCATTCTTTTTCTTCTCGTGCATTTTATAGTGGCAACAATCAGTGTCACTCAACAAGCCACCAACAAATAATAATTGTATTTGAGGAAAACAAACAAACAAAAAAAAAAATGAGGAAAAACTATGTTGAGCAATAAAAAAGTTTAGACTATCAGTAACATATTGTATGATTTACAGATGCGGTGCAAAGGGACTTGTTGAAAAGATTCCAGGAAACAAAACTCACGACGCTGTTTGTATTGGTATGTTAACATGTGAATACTTCCATTACAATATTTTGGCTGTAATTTCTTCCATGTTTTTCCAATACAGTATGTTACAAAATTGGTAGGGTGAATGAGATTCCCCAAGAGTTCCTTAAGACTCTGGATGTTGTTGTGCTGTGTTCATTGACATGACTCTACCATATCGTGTGAATGTCGGGGGTAGTTCCCCTAGATCGGCAGACCAGGGTGGCGGTTCCCATATTTAAAAAGAAGGGTCACAGAGTGTTTTCCAACTACAGGATGATTATTCTCCTAAGCCTCCCTGATAAGATCTCTTCAGGGGTTCTGGAGAGGGTCATCTGGATTATTGAACCTCAGATTCAAAAGGAACAGTGTGATTTTTGTCCTGACTGTGGAACACTGAACCAGCTCTACACCGTCAGAAAGGTTCACAGGTCCTTTGATATAGGCTGCTAGGTCCCTGCATGACTGGTGCCACAGCTTGGCCTGCTTTGCTACCAGTAAGTCAGGCTCATTTTTGGTGAGAGTTGGACTCTGTCAAAGTTGTCCTGGACAACTTTCTTTTCTGGACAGGTTTTCTTTTCGCAGCCAAAGTGTTGAGGGGATATGTTTTGTTGGCCTCAGGATGGGGTCTCTGCTCTTTGCAGATGATGTTGTCCTGTTGGCTTCATCAAACCATCATCTCCAGTTTGTCTGGAGCAGTTTACAGCTCAGTGTGAAGCAGCCGGTGACGAGGATCAGTACCTCCAAATCTGAGAGCATGGTGAGAAATGGGTGGGAAATGGGTAGAATACCTTCTATGGGTGGGGGATGAGGTTGTGCCTCAAGTGGAGGAGTTCAAGTTTCTCAGGATTTTTTCTTCAAACAAGGAAGAAAGGGAGTGGGAAGTCAACAGGTGGATGTGTGCTATGTCTGCAATGATACAAGCGCTGTACTGGTCTGCTGTGGTGAAGAGAGAGGTGAGCTGAAAGGCACAGCTCTTGATTTACCCTCATCCATGATCACAAGTTTCAGGTAGTGATTGAAAGAATGAAATTTCATATACAAGCAGCTGAAATTAGTTTTCTCCACAGGGTTTCTGGGCTCTCCTTTATACATAGGATGAGAAGCTTGGTCATCCAGGAAGAGCACATGGAGAGGATCCAGTTGAGGTGGCTCAGGCATTTGGTTAGGGTGTCTCCCGAACATCTCCCTGCTGAGATGTTCCAGGAATATTCTAACAGGAGATGTGGGAGGGTGAAGGGGGTTGTTGAGGGAAGTCTGGGCCTCTCTACTTAAGCTGCTACTTCCATGTCCCAACATGACCAGATGACTCCCTGACTGACTGACTGACTGACTGACTGACTGACTGATGAGGATGGATGGATGAGTATATGATGAATTAACAGTTTTAGAAGCTAACTATTACCTGACTTTTTTCCAGATCCACAAAGATATGGCAGAGGCTATGCCAATGCTCACTGGATCATGAGCATTGGCTTTGTTTTTCTGTCCCTGACCGTCTTTCTTTTTATGCTTTTCGCCTGCTTGAAGAAGCTGAGGAGGAACCAGAGGAACAGCGTTGCAAGTAAACAAGTTTAAGATATCATTTTAACTCTGCAGGACAGATTTTCATCAAACATAGATTCGTTGTTTTTGTCTGCATACATGCAAGGGTAGAATAATGTATGATGACACTACAAAGCAGTAATTTATGAAATGACAATGTGACTGAAAAACGTATAAAGTCACAGGGTTGAGAAAGAAAAGGCTTTATCGTGTTGAAAAGCTGTCAGTATTTATGTAAGATAGCCCTAAAACACAAGTGGCTGTAGTAATTTTTTTCTATTGGGCTCAGAGTTAAAAATAAGTTGATAAGATCTCTTATTTGGATGCTTGGTAAGCTAAGGAGGCTCAAGCCTCTGATAAGGAGTGCCTTTCCAGGCATTTCTCAGACAAAAGAAACCCTTGAAGCAAAAACATGCTGGAGGGACTTTGACATGAAAAGAACTAATACAGCCCCTGGGAAAAGGGATGTCTGGGTATCTCTCCTGGACTTAAAGGATGGATGGATAAAATCCTGTAACTGAAACCTGAATGCAACTTTATGCATATTAAAATCATTTCAACTGTTGAATTTATGGCCTGCTGTGTGTAATATTTGAACTACAGTGTGTTTTAAATGTATTTATTTATGGGCATTTAGGGCAGTTCCCAAAGGTAGCATTAGAAAGGGGTGTGTAAAATATAACTAATGTGACAGGTGAAATTAACAAGTTTTTTTATTGAGTTTTTGGATATACTGCCAATAGAGAGTTAATGTTCCGAACTTGCTGCTGGGAATAGGGAGATTATTTTTCATGCGTAGAAGAACCAACATTGTCTGTAAATATTTTTCTAGTATTCTGTCACTAAATTTTGTCTCTGCCTCAGGTAAGATTTCAGTCCAGGCGGTCTCATCTAAAACCAGTGACTTCCACCTTTCAAAGGAGGAGAGCGGACTCAAGGTCATCATCCAGGATGAATTCAAGGACTGTTGCAGTGTGAGTCATTTGGACTTGACACTTTTTCATAAAGAGACAACTTGTTCGTTTTGATAAGACATGACTACCACTGGAACACGTATGTATTAGTGTACACACCATATTGATTTTTTTGCATTTGTTCTGGTTAATGCAGCCACTTTCTGTGTGCCAGATGAACTAGCACAGAATTTAGAGACAAACAAACTCTGAAATGTATGGATGTAATTAATATTTCATCCTCCTGATTGAATACTTTGTAAAACCACCTTTTTGCTGCAATTCCAGCCTCAATGCCTTTGGGGTCTGTCTCCACCAATTTCTCATATCCAGAGACTGTGAATATCAGTTTTTAAGTCTTGCCTTAGATTCGTATTCCAGACCTATTCTCAGTTGGTCAGTACTTTGACTACGCAATTGTGACACATAAATTTACTTTGATATAAAACTTTTACATTGTAACTCTGGCTGTATGTTTATGGTTGTTGCATAGGAAAGTGGAGCACTGCTCCAATCTCTAGGTTTTTGTCCTGTGTTTAATTTTGTAATTATTAGAAGTTATAGGTATTTAAAGGGAAAAGGCATGTTTTTTTCCAACATAAACATATGTGTAAAACGTAAATGAAATATTGCTGTTTAAATGTTTGTTTAAATGTCAACCACCAAGTGTTAAGTGTCATGTTGATTTCAAGTCTTTGATGTTTTGCTGAAGAAACAAAGGAGCTTAATTATTTATATTAAATTATTGTTTGTTTGTTAAAGCCTTTAAAAATGATATGAGCTTTTAGATATCTCGGGTGTAAAATGAACATAATCAGAACTGGTCCTACTAGTTCTTATGTTACAAGAAATTGCTTAAATTTGTGTTTTAATGATTTTTAAATCACATTTTTTCATATGATGTAATATTATATGATGACAAATGTGTTGGAAGACTTAAATGGGAACCACCATTATATGTGCAAGTTAATTCCAATTAGCAGGATCATCAGATCTGTAGTTATAAATGGTAAAAAATACAGTGAAATGTATGTATTAACTGTAATTTATTTATGTTTTGTCATATTTTCTTTGTGTTCATCAGCTGGATTAAGGAAAACTAGAATTTCAATGCTCATCTCACTTGAAATTATAGACTTCCCAATGTCTGTATTCTCTTTCAAAACAATTGAAATGGGACTGTTTTCTTTGTATATTTTTTTACAGTGCTGTGAAGTGTACTTTTTGTGTTTCTTCATTAAATATTGCATAAATCAGAGTATTTGTGACGAGTTAACTTCCTTTATTCTGAAAAATTCATAATTGGATGTTAGTATATGTTTCTAAACTTCACAGATATCCATGGATTTAAGAGTATTTATTTATGTATTTATTCATATATTTTTTAGTTCTCATCACTTCTGATCCTTCTCTCAAGAGGTCTTCTCTGAGCTGCTACTGCCATCTGAAGATATGCACCACTCCAGACCAAAAACAACACACCAGAGTCAGGAGGAGGGTCTTTACGCTGTCACCCAACCTCATGCATTGTTGATATAGCAACTGATACTGTTATCAGTTGCTATAATTAGTCTGAACATTCATGACTGGCTCTGCTGACTTAGAAAAGTTGTAGCAGTAGCAGAAAACAAAGGGAGTAGGAAGAAGAGGATGAGCAGCACCACAGAAGATTGTGAGTGACAGCACAAAGACCCACCTCCTGGTTCTGATTGGTTGTTTCTAAAAGTGGGAGCACTGGAAGAAGGCAGGGGAGCTCTATTTTTTCAGATTATTTGTCTCATACCATACAATCACGACATAGTTCAACAAATATGCAAAAGTTACATACTGCAACTTTAAGCACTTAAAATTACAGGATAACATTCATCATTGCAAACATATTTTTCATGGAATGCATATTACATAATCCAGTAATGAAACATCTAAAAGAGGCAGTGAAAAAAATCATAAATTAAACATACAGCTGAAAATCGTTTTGGAATGAATATACGCAAAATAAAAGATCAAGTCATGTGATTTTTGGAAAACACATGACTTGTGTTTTTCAAGTCATGTGTTTGATATATAAATATCCATTTTTCTTTTATAAAGAAGCCTTTTATGAAGCTTATTTATTCCCTCATTCTGGGAAAGCTGTTTAGTTTTTTTTTTTTAATTTTCTGTCCACACTCCAGTCCACTTGGTGGCGGTAATGCACCTATTTAGTTGGTCTTCCAACCGCCACAAAGAACCTTAAGGAGAAGAACAACAACAAGCAGACGAAGAAGAAGAAGATCAACAAGAAAGTAAATGCAATTCCTCTATCTACCAGTACTGGCGCTGTTGAACAGTGTTGACTGATCATATGACTGCTGCCTGTGTGTCCCAGTTCCCTTCCTTCCTCCTCTGTTGCTGCTGCTGCTGGAAAACGCCACATCTGACAGGGAGGGAGAGAAAGAAAAGCACCACAGGGGAGCGTGATCGGCGACATCAAGATGCTGGCGCTAATAAATCGGCTTTTGGACTGGTTCAGGTCCCTGTTTTGGAAGGAAGAGATGGAGCTGACACTGGTCGGCCTGCAGTACTCTGGAAAAACAACATTTGTAAACGTGATCGCTGTAAGTCCTCAGCGGCTACTACTACTAGCTGCTTTTGCTAGGTTAATGCTAACACCTTTAGGCTTTTTAATGGGATGTTAGTCACCCAGATTGGGCAGGGACTAACTGAAACTCGGTGTTTTTTGGCTTTACAGCTGTCACTCCGTTGCCTGTGCGAAATCAGTAAAAAAAAAAACAACAACACACACCTGCGGTAGCTACGCTGTTGGTGTTTTGTCAACACCTCTGCTAACTGGTTTGCAGCTTTTCGGCTCTTGTTAACTCTGTTATTACTGTACACGCTAACCTCTCTTCCCAGGCGTTTGTGGTTTTTGTCACATTCGAGCTGTGGGAAATTCACAGAGCTGTTAAGAAATTTTCGATCACTGGGAAGTTGACAAAAACATGTCGACTGTTGCAAGAATTGCACACAAACAGGATGGATCCCACAGTCATGTGAAGACTTCTAGAGTAAGTGTTACTGTTGTAACAAGTCAGCAAGAGCGACGTGTGGTTGCCATTCATACCATGAGACGGTGAATCAAATAAATGCCACAGATTCATGAGCCTCTTTTAATCGGATGACTTTTGTAAAAACAGCAAGATAACAGCTTGTCGTTTCTTTGTTATGCCTATATTGATTCAGTTTAACTTTCTATTTTGCACAGAAATCTTTAGTTGTTAACAGGACCAAAAGAAATGGAAATATGTTGATAAACTTCTGTTACAGTTTTCTTTTGCATGTTTGAGAAAGCCTCTCTTCTGCAACTTTTGCAGAGATTTTCCAAATACTGGTTGCAGCTTCTGTTGCAGCTAATGTTGTCTAATCTAGGGATGCTCTAACTTTTTATCACAATTGCCAAATCAGTGAAAAAGAAGGAACCCCACCTGAAACAGATTTTCTTTTATCTTCATACAGACCTATATTTTAAAACTAGTATAAGGGTCAGCACTCTTTCAGTTTGTTTTTGTATAACTTAGAAACCAAAGAAGCACAAACACATGGTTCTATGTATGGATTTGCATGTTTGTTTGAAACCTGGTATTGGATTTTATGCTGCGTTTCTGCTCAGATGTTTAAAAGAAAACTGCTTATTTGTGCCTATTAAGTTTCACTATTGTTTAGCGAATGGGTTTTTGCAGTGTTTCAAAGTTAATAAATGCAGATAAGTACAGTTTTACTGTCGGGAAGCACAAATGTGAAAGTTGTTATGTGAATTGTTGTTATGGCCAAAAACTGTTACTAACATCTCTGTTTTCCTACCTGGTCAATACAATGAAAAATAACTACAAAGCTAAATTTTATAACATTTGTTCTGTTTACTTATGAGACCAACACTGATATGTCAAAAAATGACTAAAATCATTTGTTGATACAAATATATCTTGCATCCCAAGCTATTACCTGATCACTGATCATATGAAAAGACAAATCCTGCTGGTTTTTGAAATTGGATTTGGTAAACGGATTGTTTGATTTCAATACTAGCAATTTGATTTCAGAGGACAACGAATCATTAGCATAATATCCAGTTGCACCTGTTCCTTGTCTGGATCGCATTAGTGTTGCATACTTCTCGGTGCTACCTTTTTAGATGTTTCTTGAGCAGATCATCAGTACCTCGTTGCTTTGCACTGTCGCCTTGTTGTAAAGGCCCTAAACTTTGCTTTAAGGTATTGGGTTGAAATCCCAGTTAGGGTACTTTTTCTTTACAGATCCCAGGTTCGCCAGATTCTCTCCATGTTATAAAAACATGCATGTTAGATAAATTGGCCACTGTTAATTGCATGCGCACATATATGTGGCTTTTTTTCCCTCAAAAGTTTCCTAATTTATTTCTCCATCAGTTCTGTCTGCGGAGCAATTGAACCTTATTTTACACAATGAAAAGGATTTTTATTTAGATGTCAAGTAGTTAACTGCATTATCTCAATATTCAATTAGTTTACCCCTTATCACATTAACGGTTTTATAATTGCTTCCCCTAGTAGAAAAAAGCAAAACAGGAAATTTCTAAACAGAATTAACTTGTTAGTGAAATTCAGCAAATAATAAAAAAAAAGTTTTGTTACATACAATTTAGATAAGGAAGCTAAAAGATGGCATAACGTGCTAGATATGATCAGAATCTTTCTGGTTTTGCTCATTGTCAGTAAGTGCTAAGCCTTCATAACCAACACACTAACCCCACACCTCCGTCTTGTCTTGTAGTTGTAACTTTTCGTCAGCACTGCTCATATAATTAGGAAATGAAATCACACTCAGTAAATCCACAGCATGACAACTCATTATACTAGCTAGCATGCTGTTAGCAAACATGAAATTGGCTTGCAAACTATTAGATTCGGCTTTATTGCCCAGAATTGTGTGCATAAACAAGAAATTTGACATTTGTTTTTTATACTCAGTGCACAGACATTAAGTATAAATATTAGAAGAAATAAAATGAGGGATAAAAGAAATGGTGTGTATGTTCAACCAGTTTTTCTGTGTGTAAAGAACAAGAATAAAAGGAAAGCAGGTAGTGGTGGGTCAAATATGCTTATTTTGTTCACAGCAGAGGACTAATCAAGCTCCGTGAGGCAGCCTGTATGGATGCCCAGAAGGGTCAACAAAGTGCAAAACTCACAATGTAACAATGAATGCCAAATCAGAAGATATGCTTAAAAGGAAATTATACCAACTTGGAGTGGCTTCTGTTGTGGGTTTTGTGTTGTGAAATTTGCATTTTGTTGGCCCTTCTGAGTCACCGTAGGCATAGGGGAAGAAGTTTTTTTCTGGTGTGGTTTTGGTATTTGCAAGTAGCACTGATGGAAAGATAAATGTCTAAACATTGCATCAACATAATATGTCATTTTAAGAGTGTAGATGTTTATTTTGACTGGTATCACTTAACTGTGTTATCTGCTGTTGGCTAGCATTCTTTTTGCAGCTTGTGAGGATCTACTTGTATGACAGCCAATGTAAGCATGATGAGCTTTAGAGTAAGAGTTTGTGGTCTGTAGCAACCTGCTAATATTAGCTAATGTTAGTGTTACCCAATTCAGGCATTTTTTTTCTGATTATATTTTGACAAACATTAGTTCTAGATTCCTTAAAGGCTGCAAAGCTGTTGCATTTTGGGCTCAGCTCTGCAATTAAAAAGTTGATTAGGTTCTTAGGGGTTTTTCTGACTAATGACTAATTCTTGTTTTCCTGTAAAAAATACCAAATAGTGGCCATTTAACCTTTTTTTTAATTTTTTTTTTATCTTTGTTCTGAAGTTTTAGAAAAAAATTAACATTTGAAAACAAACTTGAGGAACTGGTGCTCTAATGTATTCAGTCATTTTAGCCATTTGTTGGTCAGATTATTAACACTCAATTATTTGCAACTGAAAATAGGTTATTGTAGACCTCAGATACACAGAAAACTCTTCAAAATAAGGAACTAAGAATACTTGTTGCCTAAAGCTGCAATCATCACCACTATCTTTAGAAAGATGTGATCACCAAAGATTTGCAAATTGATTTTTTTTCTACCTATGCTTAAATAATTTTGCAGTTTGTATTGTACTCTACCGGTTGTTAGAAGGGAAATTTGTTTGGCGGTTAAGCATGACTCTGTTCCTTCTTTTATGTGTAAAGGCATTATAAAACCATCCCATGTAACCAGTGACGCATAGTTCTGATTTCATGAATGGCTGTGGTGGGGGTGGCTTCTCTTCCTCTCGGTCATAAGACTGCTGAACCACTTGGCTTGATCAGGTGACTCTGGGAAGTCATGTGCTGTGAACTCTGTGTGTCAAAGTTGTACATGCACTCTTACTTTACAAAGAAATCACAGTTCAAGGAGAATAAAAAAAAATTAACATAAAGTAGCTCACAGTCAGTTGTTTGCCCCTTCGGTTTACAAATACAGGAATTCAGGGGAACATTTTCTGTTCTCATGTCTTCATTTGTTTTTCAAGAGGAAATGTTGACACATGTTGCATTAGATTGCAAAAAGTTTCATCTTTCTACAACAGTTTATTAGATGTTCCTTCTCTGCAGGAAAAGTTATCTTCAGAAATTTATATTAGCTGATGTAATTTCAAAAACAAATTTTACTATCCCTTATCCAAATTATAGTTTGAGTTTATTTTAAGACAAGTCATATGTTATGTTACCCATATGACTTGTCATTTGTAAAGAGTCATTTCTTAGTTTCTAGAAGTTGCGTTTTCATATATTAGCACTTAACTCCTTTATTATTTTGTGGTAACTTTAACAGCATAAACTTACAAAAATTTACAGGTGAAATTGTTGCTACTGGTGCATCCCCATAAATTAGATTTTCTTCAAGTTTATTTGAGTTATTTAAGTTAACGAGTGAAATTCATACATATTTCTTTACACACTTAATGATGCATTTCAGTGGTTTACTTTTTGTACATTTGATACTTATGGTTTACAATTAATAAAACCAAAAATTCAGTTTCTCTGAAAATCACAATGTGGCACAAATTCATAAAAAATAATTTTTAATGTGGAAATGCTTTGACCTACATAATTATGAGAAAAACTACACTTTTCAGAAAGAGGGTAAGCCACAAAATGTCATTGCTACAGAAGCCCATGTTATATCCAGTTATAAAAAGAGAGTTGCAGGAAAAAGAAGGCTTGCGTAGAAATCCTTTATTTTTCTTTGGTTTGTAATATTAAGCATAAAAAATTAATTTCACCTTTGTGTTTTTCCAGTCTGGTCATTTCAGTGAAGACATGATCCCGACAGTCGGCTTCAACATGAGGAAAGTCACTAAAGGAAATGTCACCATCAAGGTTCAGCTTTATTTTATCTATTGTTAATTGTCACTTCACTTCAAAAAAATTTTGAAATATTTTGTGGAAAAACTACAGTTTTTTTTACTCAAATGAAGAAGTGACTATCTAGTGACTATGCTGTTCTTTCTGCAGATCTGGGACATAGGAGGGCAGCCCAGGTTCAGGAGCATGTGGGAGAGGTATTGTCGGGGAGTTAATGCTATTGTGTGAGTACCCAAACAGTTTCTATGGTTTTAGTTAAATTAGGGACAGCTTGACTGTCACAAATGTGTTACTTTCTTGCTAATGATGACTAAAGCAGTTTTTTTTTTTTTTCATACGTATGAAACTGAAGGTACATGGTTGACGCTGCAGATCGAGAAAAGGTGGAGGCCTCCAGGAATGAGCTTCATAACTTATTAGACAAACCTCAGTTGCAAGGAATTCCTGTAAGTGTCTCCCTGTAAGCAGTTCTGCAGATATGTGTAATTTCCATACCAGTTACGGAAAACTTTGTGGCTTTATTTAGATTAATCCCTGCAGTTTCACTCTGCAGTAATAATGTTTTTCTCCTTTCTCTGTTTAGGTTTTGGTTCTTGGCAACAAAAGGGATCTCCCCAACGCTTTAGATGAAAAGCAGCTCATTGAGAAAATGTGGGTATGAGTAATACAAAAAAACGTGCAAAAGTCTGAAATTGATTCAGCTGAAAACCTGCAGATTAGAGCGGTTTAACTGTTTCATACTTTGCCCAATTATGAATGGTTTTTTTTAAGTTCTGCAACATTTCAAACATGTTTGTCCTGCTGACAGGTCTTGCCTAAGTTCCTCGTCCACATTTCTTTTAAATTGCAGCTGTTATCCTTCGTGCATTATTGGCTCCATCTAGTGTCAAGTTCAAAATATACATGCATCTCCCAGACAACGAATAAACGGGGAGAGGATGTGTTGTCATATATGTTCACACCCTTGTTTCCATTTGCAGGAACCTTGCAGCTATTCAGGACAGAGAGATATGCTGCTACTCCATTTCCTGCAAAGAGAAAGACAACATTGGCAAGTTGCACTTAATTTCCGTAGTGTTGTTCTATTGAATGATGCAGCAGCTGAAAGTATAATTTTTATACATTTAGACAATTAGATTTTTTCTTGTCAAGCTTTAACTGTTCCACAGTATTGTGTGCTGAGGACACAGTCTAGACCAGAGGAGTTCAAATCCAGGCCTTGAAGCCTGGTGTCCTGCACCTTCTGGCCCAATCCACATGGACATGATTTTAGGTGGATCTGCAAAATGTTTCTGTTGTTTAGGCTGTACGTCAACACAGATTTGGCGTATTGGAAGGCCAGAAATGATCATTTTTGAAACCGGATTCCAGAGTGGGTAATTTTCAGAACGCTGGTTTCATGTGTTCTTCCGAGCCACTTCTTTTTCCTTTTATTTTTTTAAAATGATGATGCTGAAGCTCCATCTCTTTCGATCCCACATGTGATTCACTTTCACAAATATTTGTGTTTCTCTAGCAGTGGTAGAGTGCCACCAATTGGTCCAGAGTATCAACTACATCATTTTATTGGGTGCTACACATTTCAGTGTGGATGCACATTTTTCTTAATTGTTTGCAAAAACATACTGTGTTTGTCTCATGTTCATAGGGCCTTAGATGTGTCTTCAGCACACCTTAACCAAATAATGAGGTCATTAAAATGGTGCTGAAGAACTAGACTGCTTTCTGATGAGGTAATTCAGCCATTTGATTCAGGTGTCTTGGACTAGGAAGTTGCAGGACACTGGATTTGAAGACTCCTGGTCTAGACTCTTATACTTTAAAAGTCTGTCTGCAGTTAGTTTTTCAAGCAAGTAATTATTATCCTTAAAAAGTCACTTTAAGCTCATGTAATTATTGATATGCTATTATTCATTTAGCTCAAGCATTGTGGGAAAAAGAGTTGCTGCTGTAGCTAATTATCAGGGGTAAACATGAAGGGGGAATATTTGGAGAAAATGGTCATTGATTTAACTTGAAATAACAGACAGAAGTATTTTTATTGATAGAGGACACATAAAAAATTAACCCAGTAAAACCAACACACTTTTTGTGTTGGTTGAAAAACTGGATGCTTACAAAGAACGCTTGTAGTCTCCTTGATCGTCAGGCTGCTGACTCTGGTAGTGTGACCTGTCGTCACACTATTCGTCCCTCAACGTTTGGTTGTTCCTTCCCTTAAAAAAAACAAGATTCCAGTTGTTTCGTAATCCTGGTAAGGAAAGAAGAGATATTCTTCTTCATCTGTTCGCTTGCTTCCATGAACTGTATCGGTTTTTCCTGTGTACAGAGTGAATGCAGGAGCGCTCACTCCATCTGTTAATGCGTTCTCAGTAATGGGCACAAATCCAGTCAGCATATTAAATTAAAGAGGCATTTTGTCAGGAAATGAGCAGTTCTCAGTGAGATGCAGTGCTCTAAGGTTCCAAAGATTACCTTAACTCAAATGTGTTTCTGTTTTAGAGTTGTGGATCTAAGGCTCTTATTGCATCAGAATTTTTTTTAAAAAACAATTAAAATGCCAGTTGTGATTTATTTGTCTTCCATACTTTCCAGATATATAGGCTGTCTAGCTCTAAAATTGCATATTTGAACTATGTTTTTATATACATATACAGTAAAACACAAATTTTTGCTTCTAAAACTGAGCCTCTGTCTTTCTCTCAATTGCAGATATCACACTTCAATGGCTCATCCAGCACTCGAAGTCTCGCAGGAGCTGAATGCTGCATTAATTTTCTCTTCTGTATTTGCCATGCTGCTGTCATGTCACACTCTCACTACCGCGCAATGATGTACAGCCGCATTTTCACTTTATGTACTGCCCTGTTATGCTTGCTTCTTACCTTTTTTTCCCCTCAGTGATTCTTTCACAAACTCATAATGCACTACTTAAACTTCTGATTTGAGGTTTAAAGAAGGAAATTAACATAATGCGTCAGATGAAGCAGTCATTTACAGAGAAGAAGGAGACTGATTTTTCAGTTACCTTTTCTCTCGCAAGCATTATCCAGGGAATAGCTACCGATAGTGGGTATAATAATGCACACCCTTAAAGAAAGGTGTTTATTTTGTCCAACAGACCTCACACAATGGGAAATGTTCTTCATAGGCGGGTCTTATGCCAAGATGTGGCTGATTTGGACCTTATTTCTATCGTGCTCTGTTCCTGTGAATGTCCTCGATGACTGTCACTCTTCGCTTGGATCAGTGCACGTCTTTTTCTTTTAGAAAATTCTGCATTGTTTGCATTCAATTTGAGTAGATCTGTACAAATATCTTGCTAGTATGATTTTTACCAATGTGGGATGTGTGTGTATGAATATATGATTCTATTTAACGTCTGAATGTACCAAAAGTAAAGCTGTACAGGCTCATGTGGTTCATGTTGGCCTCGGTGTGTAGTCTGATGATGTCTTCTGTGCTGCTGAGAGAGTGGCAGAAATTAAAGTGCCTTGTGCAGCGTCTCTCTCTTCTCTGAACAAAGCGGCATGTAAGGTGGGCCTACCTTCGTAGCGCCACAAACGACTTCACCTCAATGTGTTAGAAAATAAAATGGCATGCTTTTTAATTTAAACCTGGTTGTGTTTATGTGCTTTGATTTGCTTTTACAGTATAGTTTTATTGTAATTTAACCTAAACACTTGGCTTTTTATATAATTTAGGCTGTTTATCTTTACAAGTGTTTTAAATACTATACTTGGAATATAATGCTCTGAAATAGTATTTGATTTTTACTTTCTTTTTTTGTCAAAACTGCATATTTCAGATGAATACACAAATGCTAATAGTTCATCAGAGACATCCAGTGGAAACACAAAAGCAGTTTTCAAACAATGATTTCATTCAAGATTCAAGAAAGCTATCCAAAACCAATTTGAATGAATCAAGTTGATTAAATGATCACTTCCCCTTGTTAAATCATAAAATGGGAGCAATCAAACCGAGTTATGCTTTTGTAAAGCACAATTCAGTTTCACAACCCTAAGGTGTTTAGGCTTGATTATTTCTGGACCTGTAGAATCAATAAATTGTCTTAAATGGAACCGGTCTGACAACATGAAGCATGCTGGCATGTCTCTAAAATCATCACATTGACAAGTCATCCACATGGTCATATAAAATCCAGAATCTCAATAGCTTTTTTTGCACATGGGGAAAAAATATTCTAATCAAAAGTGCTTGTGGGCCACCAGATATGAGTTTGTTTTATTTAAAAAAATAATGTTTTAACCTATGTAACAATAAAATACACATGCAGTATTTTAGTAAAACAAGATATGTAGTAATTTTGGAGGAAAGATATTTGTAAATCATTTCAGGCCATAAACAAAAAAGGGTTTTGTAAATTTGCCTTTTATACAAAAACCATACAGCTCTCCATGTTTTTTTTTTTGGTTCATTTGATTCCATGTTTTCTAGTCTCGGCAACAAATGGATTTGGATCTCACTTACTAGAGAAAAAGAATTTGCTTTAGTTATTCAAATTTAATAGATTAATCAAATGCAAGATTGGGGTGAACTCTTGGGTGCTTTTTAGAACAGTAATTTGTGGTCTTATTTAATATGAAATCAGAAGGAGAGCAGAAGGCATGATTATTAAAAGATTAATCATTTGTGTTATTTCAAAGATTTTCCTTTGTAAGTCTGCCAGCTTCAGCTTGAATGTGTAACATTCTTCAATTTCAGTCTAGGGGCTGTGTTTCAGACTTCTCTGACTAATATAAAGCATCACAGCCCTCTTGCATTAGTCAGGGTCAGTGTTTCTGATTCAATAATAAAAAAAAGACAGTAGGCAACAATTGCACTCCTGGTAGAGATTTAAGACACAAACCACCACTGGCATAAAGCACACAAAGGTCTCACATTTTGTTTTCATTTATACGTACTTATGGATATAAATGAAAATGAATATATATTGTATATTTATTGTGAATATAATGATTTACTCATTTATTGGGTGGCCCATATACACAGTTTGTTTTTGACCACGCTGATTGACATAACAGTGAAGCACCATTTACTTTGCAAAATTGTCTACCGTTCTGTCCTTTTACATTTAAATGTAAATAAATGTTTCGGCTTTTGACAGTTTCACTCTTGTGGCTCATTTTTATTGGTGCGTTACACCGAGTGCCACGAAACTCAACAGGAGGATTGACAGCTCGTCCTCAGCCAATCAGCAGTGGGCCCGCCTTTCAAAATGAATAATGACGAGAACAATTAGCCAATCGCATCACCGAATTTGGGACGAGCTGGTTTGTTGACAGGAAGTGTGTGAGGAGGAATCCCCACCGTACGAGCCTCCGTGCCTGTAGTTCAGACTGACAAACAGCGGTTTTCGTGTTCAGATATTTACCTCGGAGGTAATGAGGACTTGGATTATGTACTTTAAGACCGACCTGGGGCAAAGATGCAATGGAGGTCAATAGTAGTGGGTCTGGTGGTCCTGAGACTCTCTGTAAGCTGGGTTCTGTGGCTAGCTTTCGGGCTGGGACCTGAGATTAGCTCCGGGTTCAACTTCCACCTCGGTTTTAATTTGCACAAATTGGACTTGCTGTTCCGGGAGGAAAAGGAAGCCGACCCGGGCGCTGGGTCTTGGTCCCAAAGAGTCCAGGGTCACAGGTATGACGAGACGGCGACCACCTACGCACAGATCGGGGAGGATTCCACCAGCAGGTCCTACCTGAACCTCTTCGATGGCAACAAGGATGAGTACGTCCGGAGGTACAGATCCTTTCCTGACACGCTGAGGGTGAAAATGAAAGACATGGCCAAAGAGATGTTCTACTTTGGATACGAGAACTACATGAAATATGCCTTCCCAGAGGACGAGCTGAACCCCATTGATTGTGAGGGAAGAGGTCCAGACGTGATGAACCCGTGAGTCGCTCTCTGTTATTTTAAATAAGCTGAGATTTAAATGTGAGTCGCTCTCTGTTATTTTAAATAAGCTGAGATTTAAATGTGCAGTTTGTAAGCAAATCAGCTGGCCCAGACAACGAGAAGGTTATGGTTCACACACAACATTCATTGACCAATCCAGTGTTTCCCAACTCGGGCCCTTGAGTACACTGACCTGCATGTCTAAGGTGTTTCATACCTGACTCAAAGGCATGAATTACCTCAGCAGCTTGTGATCACATTATGTTGAGGTTTATACATTTAAGTCGGGTAGGTTAAGGCAGAGAAACCTGTTAGACATGTAGATCAGAGTGATGCAGGGATCAGTACTGGGCGACACTGAAAACACATGGCAGCTTTTAAATATACATTGTCTATATTCTATTTATACACACAGCTAAATATCTACATTTTATCCTATATTATCAGAATCCTAGCTACAGCAAGGTTCATTTTGCCCACTCAGAGCCCTCCATATGGCACCCTAGAAAAAGACTTTCAGATTAAACATTTTAAACTTCTTTTGTTAATTTTAACAGCCTAAGTAGACAATATGGTGGATCTGGTTGTCTAACAGTTTCCAACCAGATTTGCTCTACAAATGCAGACAAGCAGAATGGAACTTCTCTTGTTGAACAATTGAATATATTGAATTAAAAAGCAAAACAGAGAGTAAAACAGGCTGCCAGAGATTCATTCAGGCAATAAAGTGGACAGGCTGTAGTGATTCTGAAAGCAAAAAAAGACCATCACACATATCAAATATGAAATGAAGGAACATTTTTTATTCCTGAAACTGTTATTTGAGACAGACTGACAGGTAGGCGTTCCTAAAACAACAATATAATTCAGTTTCACAGATTTCTATTTTCAGACAAATTTAACTTTAAGCTCATAATTGGTTGTTCTTTGAACAGTGTTTTTGTTTAAAATGAAGCTCACATTAATTGTAGTTATTTTTAAATACTAGAAAATAAATTTCAAAATAAGTTATATTTGTTTCAGTTAAGAAATTATTCCTTTACTGTCATTTAACTTCTATGAAAAGTATGGACTGTGTAGTACAAAGTTAAAATAATCTACTAAATAAATCCATACATATATGTTTTTGATGAACAGTTTTACAAAAATTTCTCAATGTCGTTTCTAACCAAATGTAGGTCAGATTACATTAGAGAGTGACATTAGAATGAAAGCAATATCGCTAGAGACAAGTTGCAGCTGAAATGAAGATTAAAATACTAATCTGTTTTAATAGCAAGATCCTTTTCTTTCCAAATCATCTGCATGTTTTTCAAAATAAAGCCAACTATAACTTTGGAGGCCTGATAAGACCGATTAGATGTCTTCCACTAACATTAGATTACATTAAATTATGTGTTGCCATCGAAACTGCTCAGCAAAAAGTACTTTCTGTTCTGTGGTGTCATAAGAAAGCTTTCCCACTTTTACCTGTTTTTGTTCTAGGTCGAACATCAACATTAACGACGTTTTGGGAAACTATTCACTCACACTCATTGACACCTTAGACACCCTGCTGGTAAGTTGGCTTCCACTTGGTTTTTGTATTGTTTGTCGCAGAGAAAATCTCCTTGAGGAGATGGAGAGGTTTTGATCTTATGCAGCAGAAAAGAAAATATATGAAAATACAAAGCTAGGATGTAAATCAGAACTCTTTCTAGTCTTTTTGCATAGAAAATTACTTTTTACACACATTGCTAGTCACAAGTGGTTTGTTCTGCGCCATGATGGTTAACACTTTCTGAATAAGTTGTGGGTCGTCTACTGCTCTGAGGCAGTAGACGACTAAAACAAATTTACCAGTTTTTGAATTAGTTATGTGTTAGTATGTCAGCCTAGAGGTTGGCAATTGAGGGCTTTCCTTTCACCCAGCTGCAGCAGCATTCACAATCTTAAACAAACCAGAATGATAACACAGAATACGCTGTGGTTAAACTGGGTGTCTTGTTTCACCAGGTGCTCGGCAATGTGACAGAGTTCCAGAGAGCCGTCAGACTGGTTATAGATACCGTGTCTTTTGACAAGGACTCAACTGTGCAAGTCTTCGAGGCTAACATCAGGTAGAAATGTTACCTTAGATATGTCCCAAAACTTTCCAGCTTGTGATCAATTTTAAAGTTTTTCTCTTACTGCAGTTTAGAATCGCAAATATTAAGTTTTCTAGGCGCTTGCTAATGCATGTTATGGACCAGTTATCTCAAATTATCACACATTGCATCTTACGAGCTGATGGGGTCATTCTTTTCTATTCTGCTCAACATGTTTTGTCCAGTTTTCAGTTATAAAGCTTTGACTAATTTTACTCAGTTCCAATTTCTCTTCAAGAACTATGTTCTATCGTTATAAGGACAGTGTTAAATATTTTCTTTTGAGCTTGGTATGAGTAGTAGTTAATTATCTAATTAGAAGTAGAGTTGTAATGTCATAAATAAGGGTCCGAATAGTGGCCGTAAGCTGGGATTTTACTCTCATTTTCAAACAAAAACAAAAAATGACTGTAAAATTAACACATTATAGCAAAAACAGCAATACAATCACATTCATTCTGCAAATATTAATGACATTTATCTTTATGGGTATATACAGTAGATATATTAATACTGGTCAGGGCTGGTCAATCAGTATGATGCTGGTCAGCAGTCAATTTCCTCGTTCATCTCCAATGCTATAAAGCTGCACATTTACTCTTTGTAAGACTGATACAATTTTGCAGCTACGGTGTTAAAGGCGTCTCTTAGTTCTTTTTTAATCTTTGAAGGATCCTTGGAAGCCTTATCTCAGCACACATTCTCCTGACTGACTCCAAGCACCCATTCGGAGAGGTGGGCTTCAAAGAATACGATAATGAACTTCTGCATCTGGCTCATGACCTGGCTGTGCGCTTGCTGCCTGCTTTTGAGAACACCAGCACGGGCATTCCTTACCCCAGGGTGAGAGAGATCTCTCTTTGCTTACAAAGTAAGTCCTCCCTCTTCCGTGTGCGAGGTCAGGGCTGATTGTTTGTCTGTGTCCTGCATGCAGGTGAACCTGAAGACGGGAGTCCCTCAGGACAGCGTCAATGAGACGTGCACCGCAGGAGCCGGGTCCCTGCTGGTGGAGTTCGGCATTCTGAGTCGCCTGATTGGGGATTCAACATTTGAATGGGTGGCCAGGCGAGCCGTCAGAGCTCTGTGGAATCTGAGAAGCAACGAAACTGGTCTGTTGGGTAAGTTGGGGTGGAGGAGTTTTAATTTCACTTTTCCTACTGATTTTCTTTTCTTTTCAATACTTGGTTCTCGCCTGTAATTGCCAAAGGTGCAAACATCCCTCTTTGATTTATTTTTTTGCAGGAAATGTCATTAATATCCAAACAGGCCAGTGGGTTGGCAAGCAGAGTGGGCTTGGAGCTGGAATGGACTCTTTTTATGAGTATTTGCTTAAATCCTACATCCTATTTGGTGAGAAAGAGGATTACCGGATGTTTAAAGCTGCTTATGAGAGCATTCAGAACCACCTGAGAAGAGGGTGAGTTCCAAACAGAAAAAAATTTGAGAGATTGATTTTGTTCATTTTTCAATTTTCTGCATTGTTGAGAGTCTTGTTTGGTTGCAGCTGAAATGTGAAAATATCACAGCAACAGGATCTGTGTCTGTCTGGGATTGACCAAAAAAAGGAATTAAAACAGAGAAATGTTTACAGCGTAGTCATGTTTCATATGCATTACTGTGTTGAAGTATTCAAACTTTGTGAACATTTCTACATTGTGTCAAGTTGCAACTCTAAAGTTTCGAGTTTATTATTGGGTTAATAATTTTAACTGCATTTCTTTCAGTAGCTTCCCCATTGCTGCTGGAAGAAATGCATGCACAAAAACAGGTTAAAAAAATAAAACCATGAATAAATTTCCTTCCACTTTACAGTTATGCTTCTTGTCAGTCTTAATGTTGGTTTTAATGTGAGAAAATATTTTAAAAAAGTCATCATACTCTAGAAAGTCACTGTGTGTTTATGTTTTTTATTTTTAATGTGGAGAGGAATGTTGTATAACTGAATTATGTGAAACCTTTTCCCTTTGTTGTTCTCCTTCAGGCGCGAGTCTTGCAATGAAGGTGAGGGTGACCCACCTCTCTATGTTAATGTGAACATGTTTAGTGGTGAGATTATGAACACGTGGATCGACTCCCTTCAGGCCTTCTTTCCTGGGCTGCAGGTGTTTTTATTTTTTTTTTTATTTTCCTCTGACATAAATATAATCTATTTTTTGTTCCAATAAACTAAAATAAGGGTTTATGTAACTCATAGGTGCTGAACGGGGATATTGATGATGCCATTTGCCTGCATGCCTTCTACTATGCCATCTGGAAGCGCTACGGGGCGCTGCCAGAGAGATACAACTGGCAGCTCAAAGCTCCCGATGTGTTATTTTACCCTTTAAGACCAGAGCTGGTGGAGTCGACCTACCTGCTGTACCAGGTAATAACTCGGTGACGGCAGTGGTTGTTTGTGGGAGATTGCTTCTTATCAATCAAGAGTAATTTTTCTTACTTTCTTCTCACAGGCAACAAAAAATCCTTTCTATCTGCACGTTGGAATGGATATTCTCCAGAGCCTTGAGAAAAATGCCAAAGTCAGGTATGGATTTATGCTGTTGTCACTGATTTTGGACATGTATTTGCTTACTTTACACTTCACTGCTGTGTGTTACTGTCACTGCAGATGTGGATATGCCACACTCCACCACGTTGTGGATAAATCCAAAGAGGATCGCATGGAGAGCTTTTTTCTCAGTGAAACCTGCAAATACCTTTATCTTGTGAGTTTTCAATTTGAGGCATTACTCTCAGATATGCAGGAACAAACATTTATTTTAATTTACTTTGTTTCCTAAGGCATAAGTGCACTTTAAAGACAAAAGTGTAGGATTTGGTGACCTCTTGTGCTTAAATGGAAGACTTGCAACCTTTGAATCACATTTTGAAGTTTGATGAAAAGCAAACTTCATGTGTTAACACACATCAAGGTCTACATATCCTACTATATCAGGATGGCCTTATAACATCAGAGTTCTGATGTAGAGAACCAGTGTAAAAAATAAATTTTCTATGAATGTATATTTAAGAAATACTCTATATCTGATTACCTTCCACATGCTAAGAGGGTATTTTACTTTTACTATTGTGAATAGTGTATACCACTATTTTGAATATATGAATTGATTTGTTGGGGAATTTTATTGTCTTTTCCTCTGCATTTCAGCTATTTGACGAGGACAACCCACTGCACAAATCCGATAACAAATATATCTTCACTACAGAAGGTCATGTTGTGCCTATAGACAAGCGCTTCAGGGAGAAGCAGTGGAACGACTTGTCTCCATGCGAAGAGGGAGCGCTGGCAGAAACAGAAACAAGCAACCAGCCGCCTCCGAGCAACATCAGCAACGTAAGATCATCATCCTCAATTAATTTAATTGGGTCAATGAGTTTCACCAGAAAAACAATTAGCCTCAGACTTCATTCTCAGTCTGAAAAAACATAAAACTTGGCTGGAGTGTTTTCCAGGCATGGATCAAGAAAAAGAAAATTAAATATGTAGAATATTTGTATTTCCAGATGTTTGTTCTCATTTCTTTTCCTTCATCCATTCATCAGTCCATTCATCCATTCTCTATAAATTAAAGTGATGTTTTTTTAGCTATGAATTGTTGACATAAAACATTGTGAAGGAACTCTGTATTTATTCTCTTTCTTCCGTATCTCTGCAGTGTAACAGGATTCCAGAGGAGCGTCGATATGCTCTGCCATTAAAGAGTGTCTACATGAGGCAGATTGATCATATGGTGGGAGTGTTTTGAGAAAAAAAGGACATATGTGGGGACACTTTTTTGACATATATACATGTAAAACATGTATACATGGAGAGGAGGACTTCCTCAGTTCAGAGTCTTTGTACCATGTATTTCTCAGATCTAGATCTAGACAGGAAATGGACAGTAATGAATCATGAGAAGACAAGACTGTATTAAAGTAAAACGTTTTTTGGTTTTAGAGATAGAGAATGATGCCAACAAAGGTGACAAGTCGAAGGTCAGGGAAATTAGTTTTGATTGTTAGTTTTTGTCTGAATTGAGGTAAAGAGGGTTTTAGACAAACTGAGATATCTGGTCAAGTACCTGTGGGTAAACTTTGCACATGTGTGTTTTGATTGAAACTACAGCAGAGCTGAGAGTCTTGACAAAAAAGCATCTGATCATAAGATCAGTGCCATTAACCTCACATTAATTCAGTGCATAGCCTATAAACAAATGTTGACCTTTGAGCAAGGCAGTCTCTAAACCTGAGAATCAGTGCCTCTTTTTTAAGTTGATATACTTGGTTAGATCAGTGCTATTATGTAAGGGCTATAAAATACAATTATTAAAAGAGCTGCTTTTCACACCAGATATTTTTAATCAAATAGCATTACTGAAATACTCTGGTTTTGTTTATCACAAGTAAAAAAAATCCCAAAACTAGAGATGCACTAATTAGAGTCTCATGGCAGACTCGTATAGATTTTTAGCCAATTCTAATTTCTCTTTAAGATTTTAAAATATATAGGAACAATTTTCATTTTTCTAACTTTGTGCTATGTGAAATCAAAAATTATTTATTTTCAGAGCAAAGGCAATAAGACTGTGTTGTATGAAAGGGGAATCTCTGTGTTCCCGTAGAGACCATAGATTCTTATCTTAATTGTTATATTTCCAGAAAGGTTGCACACATTGCTAAATGTAGCTTGTTTCATTACACGTTTGAAAGCTAAAGGGGACAAATGGAGTAACTTTGGTGTACTCTGGTCAAGCTTCCTGCTCTCCCCCACAGCCTGAATGAACAGCAGTCATGTCTCAATAAGCCATGCAAAATGCTTTGATTTAAAATGGCTCTTTACTTCTTTTGTGCTTCCTCTGACTTCAATTTTGACCACCCACTGTTAATAGTTAAACTTCTTCAATCAGTAATTGCATGCACACTGGAAGAGCTCAGAAACAGATCTGGTTTTTGACTGGTCACCAGTGAGTTCTCTAAAATCTTCTTATTTTGCTTGCCAATCAAGTTTTTGGTCCATCTCTACTAAAATGCTAATGCATATCTGGGCAGAGACAGAAAGTCTGGGGAGTAAACTGCATGTTTGCCTTTGACTCATGTTTGACAATACTGAGAAAATAAAATATTTAGATAATCAAGTGTTTATCTTTCAAACTTTCAGTGACTCTATGTCTTAGAAAGGGCAAATAGAGGCTTTATGCTCCATGAGAATGAGATTCAGGGCTGACTCTAAGTGCCTTCTATTTGTCTTAGCATTTTTGGATGCTATGTGGTGTATATTAGACGTGAATATAACTTTTGAACATATTTTATTGCCACTTTTGATATTGCACAAATGTTTCATTCCATGTTCATTTGCGGTTCTTTTAACCATGACAAGCCATAAAATGTTTTTTAAGTGCTAAGTTTGTATTGGTGACAATTCTGCTGCATTGTTTATGATTTGTACTTGTTCAGAAGAGACTGAAGCTGTTTCTTTTAGTGCACTTCATATCTGTCATGTGGTTAAAAACTCAGGGTTTATTAGAAATGCAAAAATCAGTGAATGCTTTTGTAAGAAATAAAATTGTAATGTTGCCTACTATTTTCCATTTTATGATTGTTTCCAACATTAAACATTGTTCACAATACTGAGGTACATTTCTATGCAAAATTACTCAATATAATTTACAAAAGTATTAAATATAAGATGCATCAAAATCATCTTTCTGTTGCTGTGTAATTCTGTGCAGTCTTTCTTTAGGTCTGCTTTCCTTTGGTTTGGTCTTTTGTCTGCATTTGTGACAAGTACCCTGATCACGTCTCACATATTCAGCTGTGGCTGTGATTACACCTAACTCCACTTTTTCTCACAGATTAAAGTAGAAACTTTTCCATATATATCTGCGTTACTAACGCTTTCCTTCAGAATGTGATGCGATCACATATGTTCTCAGAAGTGGTCAAAGGTCATTCAGAACAAGGCAATAAAGGGCAACTTTGACGCATAGGAAAACAGATGCACCTCCCATTCTGGTGAATTTTGTGTAGGAGGCAAATGCAGATGCAGTGACTTGCAAAATTATACATACACCTGTTTCATTACATTTTATATCATAACCACAAGCTTTAATATATTTTAGAGGCCAACTCAAGGAAGCACACAATAAAATTTAAGGAACTGTTTTGTTTTTAAAATGTCTTTCAAATAGAAATCAAGAAAATTCTTGGATTTATAAAGTCAGTGCTTTAGCTACAGAAATGGGGTGATGTGCTCTATTTTCCTGGTTTTAGTAAGAACAAAAGCAGCAGCGTTCTGGATCAGCTGCAGCTGTCTCTGACTAAAAATAAATGCATAGCTACATGCTGAGACATTAGCCCTTTCATGCTGAAAATTTTCATTTTTTTCACATCTAGAGACTAAAATTTGTATTCGTGCTTTGCAAAAGAACAAAGAATGGAAAACATTAAATCGTGCCAATTTTAAATTCAATTTAAGACTGAAATTTGACTTGGCCACGTTTATACATAAATATGTACTGTTCTAAGCTATACCATTTTAGCACTTGCAGTTTTTCTCTCAGACATTTGGCAATCCAAGACAAAGAAGATTTAAAAAAAAAAGTGATAATAGCTTATATTTTTGCATCTAAATCAGTCAGAAAAGGGATTTCCAGGAACCTGAGGTGATTAAAATCAAGACATTTATTCAAGAAAAAATGACACACCACTGAGTTTTCTACAGAAGCTTTAATAAATTTAATCAAATGTGTACATTTTTATATTTCTCTGCATTTCAGTACAGATAAGTTGATTCAAAGGCTTTTTGACAGGAGATTCAAATTGGGGTTAAATTAATCTCTAGCTTAATAGTTTATAGATTAACAGTATTACAATACACCTTTAGAAATCTGATTAATTATGTACAATGGCCCTTTTTCAACTACTGCAATAAAACAAACAAACAAAAAAAATCTAATGCTTCTCTCAGAAGTTCAATTTATAATCTTCTGGTGTTACAAATTGTGCTGTTTTGTGTCATTAGAAAAGCCTTTTCTAATAACAATTCATCTTAAAGTCTAACTGATGCTGAAGTGCAGATGCAGGTGTTGAGGCCATCTTGTTAGCCCTTTAATTGTATGCTGTCTGATTACTTGAGCTTAGAGACACTGCATCTATTCATGAGTACATCTGAAAAGAAATCAGTTTATGCAGACAAAAGCTACAGATTGCATTTCTCTCCAAAGATGAGCTAATGAGAAAAGTTTGACGAAAAATTCAACTCATCTTAAAATCTGCACGGGATTATTTTCATGTCTCAGTGACAAGGAGTCTTTGGTCAAAGCTACAAGTTTAGTTTTTAACACAGCAAATTAAATGTTATTTTTGTTTTTGCATTCACTGGTTTGGGAATGGCTTTTTGATTGGACTGTCTCCATCTTCATTCCCCTGTTTGAACTGAGGAGGAATCTGAGGAATGTGACAGGGCTAAGACACTACCCTGTCAGATAACATAGAAACACATGTGTTAGATAGGAGAACAATTACTCCCGGTTATATTTGCATGATCTGTAACTTTGCTCACCTTCATTTAGTTTGCTCTTGGCTCTTAGAAGAGACCGCAGTCTTTCAGGTTTTCTTTGATGATGATGTCGGTTACAGCGTCAAACACAAACTTGACGTTTTCTGTGTCTGTGGCACAGGTCATGTGCGAGTAGATTTCTTTTACATCTCGGCGCAAGTTCAGGTCCAGGAACTGGACTTTGATGTAGTTGCCAGCATCCTCATAAGTATTGGGCCCTGGGCAGGACAACGGGGAGATATAAAAGATAAATGAATAGCTGAAAAACAACAGCAATGAAATGAGGAAGTGTTGTTTTTCCACTTTAAGATCTACAAACAAAGAGAAGAGCTAAACTTATTTGTAGCCAGTCTATTCTTCACATAGCTAGATTATGTTTTGCCAATGATACTGTCATTTATACATTGAAAAAAGAATCGAAGTAGCTTATGAAAATCTCACCATCGTACTCAGGGAAACACATGCTGAGATGAGCTTTCTTGATCTTCTCAAGGAACACATCCTTCTTGTTCAGGAAGAGTACAATGGAGGTGGTGGCGAAGTAGCGATGGTTGCAGATACTGTTGAACAAGTGCAGACTCTCGTGCATCCGGTTCTGAAAGTAAAAAACCTTTTAAGTGACCCAGATTTTTACTTCTTACCATAAATTATAAGACGGATTGGTCAACTCTGTCATACCACTTCATCATCCTCCACCAACACCATGTCATAGGCGCTCAGAGCAGCAATGAAGATGATACAGGTGACACCTTCGAAACAATGAATCCACTTCTTTCTCTCTGACCTCTGGCCTCCCACATCAAACATTCTGGATCAAAACAAAAGACGATTTGCTGTGTGATCACTCGATCAATCCTAATTTCTACTAATGAGCAATAATTCGTAGACTCACCTGAAGTTAAGATCTTTGAAGGAGAATTGAGTCTCAATGATACCAGTAGTTTTCACTCTTGATCGCAGCACATCCTGCTCAGTGGGCACATAGCCTGGTTGGATCAGCCGCTCCAGGTCATTGAGGTAGCTGTGTGAAAATCAAACTCTGTCAGTAGACTTATTTTTATGATTACATGAGTAGTGTTTAAATTTGTTGTTGCTTACTATCCAGCTGAGTCATTGAGTTGATACTCTGAAGCCCTGTCGAAGCAGGCCTGGATGCCAGAATCCTTCCACAGACGCAGAATGATGTCTGACAATTCTTTGGGCATAGTTCCTTCCTCAATGGTATCTGCAAGATGCATCAGTTTCCTGGCATCATCCTGCAGGAAGAATCCAGGTGGACAGTCACGTCAATAAATTTAACTTAGAACATTTGACCTAAGATTTACATAGACGTGTGTTGTCACCTGTTGATCGGGGTGGCCGTAGTTAATGTTGAGTGTGTTCATAGCCTTCACGATTGCCATGATGGACTGCAGGGTGTTGCTGTAAATGATGACGATGAACTCCAAGCATTCTTCAAGCGAATAACCATCTTTGTGGATAATTCTGTGGACAAAGTGTACCATTACTATTGAGTATAGCTTTGTATCTTTGCTGCTTAGATACAAAGTTCTTACTTCATCTGTTTGACGATGGTACTCTTGCCTGATTCTCCAGCCCCTATGAAAGAGAAGAAAGAAGAAATCATTTTAGAAGATCTCTTTGACTATTTTATCAGAATATCCCAACATTTTCTTTGATTTGAAGACAACTTACATGGAGATCCATTCCCAAAAACTGGACATTGATGAAGCTTTCAGCATGCTTATCAGAACTGGTGCTTTTATTTATGTTTGTAAGGTGTTGGAATAACATCTGTTTATCTCAGGTGAACTATATCCTCCAAAAGATGATCCCAACAAAGTGAGGCATAATGCTTCTTACTTCAGCCCTAATCTTTTTACTTGACCCTGACCTGTATCACCATAAGGAGAGGATGAAGCAGTGCATGAAATAATGTCTGAAACAGGTTTATTATGTGTATACTAAGTATTTTCAGATGGTGCAATCCTTAAACTGTCAACAAATATTACAACTCTAAATTATTTAATGCAGCACAACTACATTTGACTGTATGTAATTTCTGTATTTTATTAGCTTATAGAATAAACTCTAACTCAGACATCAACAGATGCTTCCTTTCTCTCATTTAGTTGAAATTCATAAGATGTAAAATGAAAGTGCTATAATTCTGTTTTGGTTTGTTGATTCAGGGTCAGTGTCCTTCAGTGTTAAGCCCTTTGTGTGGAAGAACCTGTTGTGTCAGGATTAACAGGGATTGCCTTGCATGATTATCTGAGTGTCTCAGCAATTCAGTGACACAGTTTATTAAGCTCTTACTTGATATGTTGCATCTTTTCATGCACATTTAGAGACTTTCAAAAGTAAAAAAAAAAATCAGTCCTAGAAATTAATTAGGTGTGTTATTTGCAACAATGCATAAACTGACATCATTTGCTTTTATGACAGTTAAACAGGAACTAAAATTGTTTGTGAAAGTCAAGGCAGCAATTGTTTTACCAAAACCTTTCCCTAAAAGGTTTTGGTTTTACAGCTCAACTGTAAAACTACAGCTGAGCTGTAATTTTACTGCTCAACTAAAACAGCACACTAAAACCATCTGAGGTGTGGGAAAGGCTCTGACCAGATCATGATGTATTGAAACCTTTGCTTCTAAATCACTCGTCCAACAGGTGTGTCTGTACCTAGCAGCAGCAGCTTGACGGTCCTTGCATCCCTGTCTGCATCCTCCTTCAGCCTCTTCTCCAGCTCCCTGGAGTGTTTGTCCTCGGCGCTAGCTCCGGCCCCCATCCTACTTTTCCCGGCTTGGGCCCCTCTGTTTCAAAAGCCAAGTGTCAGGAAAAATGGAAGCAGGTCCCGGTTTGCTGCTCGCCTCCTACTGTCTGACCGGTGCCTTCAAGCACGCAGCTGATGCGCCAACTGCCGGCAGCTGGGGATTGTTTGAGTATTTTTTCCCATCACAGGGAAGGATTTTGGGCTCCCTCAGCCCACCTGACCAGTGGTGGCCAATGGAGCACAAGGACAGGGCAGAGGTGTGCAGGGAAGCAGACATACATCACTGTAGGTGTGCTCTAACCTTTAGGGTACTTTGCTGCGCTCAGCGGAAGATGAACATCGGCTCAAGTGCTTATCTCATGCTCTTCTTAGGCTCCTTCAAAAGAGAAGCCTGTAAAACTAAAAGAGCTTATTTTATGTCTTGTTACCAAAACTAAGTTTAGTCTCTGATGTGACCAAAACAAAAATGGAATCTATTGGAAAACTCATTGCGGTTTTATTTCTGCAAGAGGGATGATAATGTGACAATATTGTTAAAACCAACACATAATCAGGAAATGCATGTCAAGACTATCAACTTGTAGTCCAAATACAGAGCCATAGGCACACACAAATGCAAAGATGGGTCCAAACATTCCTTATTGGATCCAACAGCCTGAAGGGTGAGTTCTGAAGTGCTTAAAGAGCTTTGCAGTTTCACCAGACAGATCTCATTGACCTAAATCTGAAGCTGGTTAAGGATCCTAATCTACTCACGCTTTCAGGTCTGTGTGCACGAAGATACAGTATGAGTGTACATTCGTGATCACTTGGTCATATTTAATTACACACTCAGGAGCTGAAAAGTAGTGTTATTATTTTGTTAACTCTAGCGCCTGAATCAGAAAGCATAGACAGGATCAAAACGTAGAACATCTGTAACTGTGTGTAAATGCAGTTTGATTCTAAATGTATATGCTTTTCTTTTGAGGCAATTTTCTACTTGTAACCCCACTCTGTTTGGATACAATCTTGTCCACTACAATTTTTAAATTCTGACAAGACAGAAAGTATCATCCTTGAGCCAGTATTTGAAAAAAACCCAACAAACTACTGAGTCAATGCCTTGATCCCTGATGGCATCAAATTGACTCCTGAAGTAAATAAGCTCTATTACTTTTAACCAAGGTATGTCATTTAAATCCCATATTAAAAATGTTTGAAGGACTCTTTTTTTCACTTCTATAATATTGCCAAAATTAGAAATATTCTGTCTAGGACTGACGCTGAAAAAGTAGTACTGCCCACCACGTAATCCATACGTTTGTTATTGGTCTAATGTAATTATTTGCAATCAGGAAGTCCACAAAATGCAGTTAAGTAATCATGATGAAATACATATAATTTGATTCATAATAAAGTTGTAATTAGTCTTAATTGATCCTAAATAAATCCTAATATTAAGAAATAAACAGATGTTTCCTGATTCTTTTTTAAATGTTCGATAAACATCATTCCATATAAACGTCATGAATTTATCCTTTAGATTGATGTTATAATTGATTTGAGTGGTTCATAACGTTAATATAATTGAAAGTATTTTAATTGCTATGCTCATGCAGAAAAAAGTTTACTATGAATAAATATTAAATGCTCTTAATCACCATGCAGACTAAACAAAGGAGAACACTTGTTATTATAAAATATAGAGCTTTAATTTATTAGTTAGCAACATTGATGAGGAAGAAAAGATAGTAGTTTTTACAAGTCATTACATTACCACAAAGTGTGCTTATTATACATGACCTCACAGACCAGCTTTTCAGAGAAAACAGATTCCCATAGTAGAAATATATGCAAACCTATTTTCTTCCTCTACATCTTATTTCTGACAAGCACTCAAAGATGAAATCAGCCTTTCTGATCTTTCAGCATTTCCAAAAACAAAAAGGATCTGAACTCCCACAACAATAAAAAGACATCCACATCAACATTTAGACAAAACACTACATACATACACTGTACATGCCATGCACATTTAAAATTCACTGTCTGAAGACTGTGGTATAATTTTTTCTTCAGGTTTGGCAAGTTATCATGATGTTTACTGTGTAACGGTGTTCATTTCATTAGTTAGTGTGAAGTCTGTGGCACCAGTAATAAAAGATGGCTCTGTACCAGGACAAATAAAGCGGCAGAAGAACATAAAAGTACAGCACCAGTCATCATAGCACTATAAATCTGCACACTTGTATAGACTGATTACATTAATTTCACCAATATTTACATAAAAATGGAAGGAATGAAAAAAGGAGAAACTATAGTGCTGTGAAAAAGTATTACATTTTCTGATCATTAAGCAATTTTGTTGAGGTTGATAGCACTGCTGCCTTGGAGCAAGAAGGCAAGCGGAGGTTCTCTCCAGGTACTCTTAAACTCCAAAAACACGACTCTTGGGTAAACGGGTTTCTCTAAATTGCTTTTAGGTATAAATGTGTGTTTGCATGGTTGTTAGTTCTGTGTGTTGCTCTGGAATGGCGTAATTGTAACCAGTCCATGGTGAACCTGGACTGATGGGGTTATTGCAACAGCAAGCGAGAATAAACAATGGATTTATGGATATTTAATTTGATAAAGAGAAAACAGTTATTCAAAACAAGCTGGCTCTGTGTGACAAGTTAATAACATTGCTCTAAACCCTTTAATAAAGTATAATTAACATATTTTGGAGCGGTGAGTTCAATATCCCTAGTCACACCCAAACTGTGATTAGTGAAAGTTATGCAGGAATAAAAAATGACAAAAGAACCTGTTTAAATGTTTTGAAGTAGGCCAGAACATTTAAAAAATCCTCATGCTCTGAGCTAAAGATATTCCAGGACAAACAGTTGTCAATAAATTTGTTTTCTATCAGTTTGGAAAGAGTTATAACGCCGTTCTGAAGTCTTTTGGACTCCAATGAACCAAAGTCAAAGCCACTATCCACACTTGGACAAAACATAGAAGAGTGGCTGACCTAATCAATCAGTCATCCAGGAGGTACCAAAACAACATCTAAATCACTACAAACTTCACTTCAGTGTTCAACATTCAATAAAAACAGACTGTGCCAACATTGCATCCATGGGAGAGTGCCAAGGAAAACACTACTGACCCTGCCAAATGTTCTGAAATCCTGTTGCATTTGGAATCAAATTGACTGTATTTCAGAAAAGCAACATCCTACAAACATCAAAACACATTGGTAGCAGTGTAAAGATCTGGGACATCTCAGAACATTTCTATAATGGATGGAATCAAAGGTTTTACTCTCAAGGAGAAAACCTTCAAAAAGTTAAGCTCAAGCACTCGAGTCATACAACTGAACAATGGTCCAATAGACACCAGCAAGTTCATCTCTGAAAGACTCAAAACTTAGGAAGTTTTTGGGAATATCCTTGTCAAATCTGGACTTAAATCTGACAGAGATGATGTGGTAATGTGGCTGAAATCAAACAAAGTGTGTCCGAATCTTCTCCACACAGATGTAAAAGACTGATTATATTCATCAAGGGCCAGGTGGGTTTAGATAGATTTTTCTTTAACTTTATCTAAAGTAATCCATAAATGAAGTAACCATTTGAAAAGTGCATGTTGTATTTATTCAGTAGACTTGTAACTGATATTAAAAATTGATTGATCAGAAATCTCTAAGTGACAAAATATCACAAAGTAAGCAAATACTTTTTCCACAGCATTGTAGTTTATAGGGCGTTTAATATATTTAGAAACAAACTTTTTCTAAGATTAAAAAAAAAAATCACCAATTTGGCAACAAAAGGTGCTTTCTCTAATGTATATATTTTTAATCACAGACTCACATTTAGCTGCCTGCTGGAATAACTCATCTCCACAGAGAGAGAAGAGAAGGCAATGTTCTGTTTTCCACTTTTGTTTCATTTAAAGAACCCTTCCTCCAAAGATAAACAGCTTATAACAAGATGCCGAGAACACAACACTGAGATGTGATGCTTGCATACAAATAAAACACTTGGCAGCAACTAATCATGGAAGAATATGAACGGTGCAGTTTGCAATTGTCACTTTAGGTCCGTCGACCTTCTGTGAAAGAGCTTAAAATTCACGTTCCTGGGAGTTTGTGATGTGCTGTTGCAGCTGCAGTTTGTCGGCATTCCTACCACCGTCAATGGAGTTTTCCCTGCTTTATTTACAGTACAATAGTGTCCACCTTTGCAATGACTGTCCGGGTGAGATTACCTAACAAATGCCAGGCTTTTCTGGTGTAATTCTGGATTTAGATACTGCCAGCAGTCAGTTGATCCGACATAATTGCAGAGAAATGGGAAGCTTATCCACTCCAGTCCTTGTCTGGACACCGTTAAAGTCCAGAGTAATAGTTGCTATTAAAACAAAACAAAACAAAACAAAACAAAAAAACACCAAACAAGGATATTCCCAACATAATAACACAATGTCATAAACAATAACACTAATAATTATAATAACAATAATAATATAACAATATTTGCACAGATCTATTCACAAAAACATGTTTTCTAGATAGGTATAAAGAATTACTTTGTACAACCTACAATAAATATTGTGTTTGTTCTTCCAACAGTTACATACAAATGATGCTTTCTGTTGCAGGGTCTGTTAAATGGAGTCATTTCCCTTAAATGGAGGTTTGTGAGGAGAAACTAGAAGGTAGACAAATGGTGCTGTTTGAATGCAACAGGCTGAAAACCCAAACTCTTCATGTCTCAGCTGGATTCGTCTGGTCATCATGATGCCGGCGGTTGCGAGGCTTCTTCTGCTCCTTCAGCTCCTTCAGGCTTTTAGCTTTGGCGTCCCCAAGGCCGTCGTCCCCGTGCTGCCAGTAGTCCTTACAGTACTGGTTGATCAGCCCCATCTCGGGCTGGCTGAGGATGGTCAGCAGGTCCTTGTATTGCCCAACGCTCGGGGTCCAGGCGCTAGACTGAATTTGGGGGAGGGTTGGGTTGCCCGTATCCACCAGGACGTTGTTGACTGTGCGGCTGGAGAGAACCACTAGCTGCAGCTTCACCAGGGTGTGCTTGAAGTTCTTCTCAGTGGATGTGCAGTGGTAGATGCCGCTGTCGGAGGACTGCAGCGAGCGAATTAGGAGGCCCTGATCAGTTTTCAGGATGCGACCCTCTGAGCGAATCTGGAGTGCACAAGGAGGGAAAGTTTTACAACTTAAGGAAAGACACGGACAAAGTGGGACGAAATATTTAATTATCAGTTTAAAAGGTAAATTAATACAATGCTTTCCAAAAGCATTCTTGATAACTAGAATATAAATGTATTTTATTGGGATTTTACACATCTTTGCACATCTACAAGATTTTTTACATTTTTGTCCATCTTTGGAAAATATCTCTAGCTCAGTCAGACTGGAAAAAGAACATATGTGAACATCAATTTACACCCAATTTTTTAAAAGGAATATGCTTTGGTCTTAAGTGTTTTATTGCAACTCTGACTGCATGTTTGGGTTTTTGTGACACATTGCCTCAGACCCCAAATTTTGTAGCCTTTAACAGGTTTTCTTCCAGGATCGTTTTTAGCTCCAGTCAACTCTGATCAGCTTGTCTGTTCCTGCTAAAGAAAAGCATCCCCACAGCCTGATGCTGCCACCACCATGTTTTTCATATGATATGCTTGTTTTCCATCTATTAGCATCTAAAATGTAAAAGATCCAGATGCTATTTTTATATGACATCAGTCAACATCTGTTGTGCAAGAAATAAAATGTGATATTTTCCTTTTGTTTACATTATTTGCAAAGAAATAATGTAATTTGGAAATTACATTATTTTCAAATTACATTTGGAAACAATGTTTCTTTGCAAGAAATTTGGTTTCTTTGCAAAGAAACCAAATTTGTAAAGAAATAGTACTTGAAAAAATATATTTAAAAATACAAAAATTCTACCTGAGCAAATGTAGGTGGGAAAATGAGCCAAATTCCTTTCTTATATAATCACCTCTTTTCTCCTGTCGCTGTTTTCCTTCTGCAGGTGCCACTTCAGAGAGACATGAGGAGAACGAGCCTGGCACTCCAAGAAGGTTGTGCTTCCCTCCACTCCGTACTGAACTGTCTCCAGTGTATTCTTATTTGCTGTGAAACATGTCAGACGTTTCTTAATGCGTTTGTACTGAAAACTGCATCCATCAAATCCATCTTGTACCACAGAGAAACTTACCATTGGAGTTGTAACCTCTGCACTGGCGGATCGGGTTTCCATACTTTACGTCCTGTCGACGGCTCCGTCTGGGAGATCGAATCAACAGCCGAAAATAAAGCTTAGCATCAGCATGGTTTTTAAATATCCTGTGCTACAATAATCCACAGAGATAATGTGAGCCTGTGGATGTAAACGTCCAGGGTGTCTTGGTCTCACCTTTTCTGTGAGGCAGAGTATCTGGAGCAGGACTTGCCGTCCCAGGCGCAGTACGGGTCCCGGGCCAGGCAGCAGTCAGCGCAGGCCTCGCCGTACACATCACAGCGGTGCAGAGCCAGGTGGGTCACACCCAGGACAGATCCCACATAGAGTTGTTGCTATTAAAACAAACACAAAATCAGAACTAGTGAGAAGTAGTAGTTTGAATTTAATTAATCAGTGGTTCCAAAACCTTTCAGCTTCCAATCCACAAAACATTAAAAGAGCTGAATGTATCAGCATAACCAATAATAATATACCAAAGGGTACAAGTACGACACAAACGTCATCAGCAGTCAATATTATTGAAACCTAATTAGGACAGCTGTTCTTTTTTTTTTTTTTTTTTTTTTTTTAAAAACCCAACAACACAAAAGTTAAGGCAACAATATATATTGTTTAAATACTTAAAACAATATATATGTGTGGGTCCCTAATTTATTTAACCAATAAATTTAACCGTTAAATTATTATCGAAAGTAAATTCTGCAATTTATGTATTGGAAAGTTATTAAAACATTTTAGAAACACATTTTATAGTAAAATGGTTGCAAATGTCCCAGCGAATGTCTTTTTCTGACATTTAAAATGTATTTTATAAGTCAGGTTTCTAAAGGTTTAGACAGAATCATTTTGGAAATTAAATAAATCTGATAGCTAGCTCCTACTAAGTTATTTGGATGAATAAAATACTTTGGCTCAGATTAAGCTGTCCCAGCAAAAGCAAAATCAATTAAACTAGTGGTAACTTACTCGTTTAGATGAAATCTTCATAGTGGTGATTGGGGTGGGAACCTGAGGTGGCAGATTAAATTTTTATATAAACACAAAGTAAGGAAAAAACAGAAAAAAAGTTGCCAAACATGTCAAAGCATATAATGGAAGAAATTTTCTAAAATAGTAGAAAATCTCTAGCCAAATTTTTCCAAACCTTGGTAAATTGTAAATAGAAAAGTAAGAAAAGAATACGAGATTATACAATAAAGAACAAATTTGCAAAAATAATAATATTGTAAGTTTTTTTTAAAAAGAGCACACTGTTAAAAAAAAATGAGCAACTGTATAACCCCTTTAAATAATCTGCAGCACTTTATTCTCTATTAAGGACTATTTAGTAGTCCTTTGAAAAAAAGACAATTGGTCAAAGTCTCAGATAGTCAGATGTCAAAGAAAACTAGAAATCAAAACCGATCAGAAAAAACCTGACCAATGCCTTTGTATAAAATCAGACAAATAAAAAAGGAGTTTTTGGATCAGTTTTTCAGACTGACCTTGAACACCTCCACCTCCTCCAGAACCAGCTCCTCTGTTTGTAAGTCGTCTCTTGGCAAGACGATGACTTTCTGCACCGTCCCGCGATCTGAAGAACCAAAAATATTAATTCATATTATAAAACCTTCCACTGAAAACAGCTTTATTGAAAATATTTATGATAAACACAAAACTCCATTCAACAATGTATCTTTACAGAAATTTCTAAATATTCTGGTCTCACAGCGCTGACCTGTTCCCAGGAAGAGCACCTCATAGCTCCCATCAGCCGCTCTCACTTGGTCGACAGCAATTGTGGTGAACTCGTAGTCCACGTTGGTTCTGACCACCAGGGGGCGCTTGTGCACCGGGTAAACGGCGTTGTACATGGTGGGGTGGTTTCTCATGAAGTTGATAACCTCATCTGGGTAATCCTTTGTGGATTTCATGTTGGGAGTGAAAGTACCTCCAGGACACTATTGACAGATGGAACATTTTAATGTCAAATCTGCTCCTCTGACATTTGCTTTATTTCCTCATGAGTGCGGTTTATATTATGGACATTGATTTTCTTTATTTTTGAACTCACAGTGCCAGGTCGAGGGTAGGGAATTTTCCCAGTGTATGCCACCCACTGGTAGTTGGGCCCTTCTTTGTGGGCAAACGGCCCATTGAAGACCATACGGATGTCGGCCATGGAGTAGACGCACACCGCCGAGCCTTTGAAAACAGATCTGCAGGAGATCAGATTAGCACAAGTTATTGCAAAGATATTAACCACATTAACTCACACCCCGAGGTAATTACTGCAAGGTATCTCTGTGGCTTCTCAGTCTGACTTCCTTCCACATATTCAGTCTGCCTCTGTTTGCAGGAACTTGCTGAAACATCATGATGCACAAACACTCACACTGACTCAGGCAGAGACAAGTTGTCTGACATACTGACATACAAACTCCCACGTATCCCAAAGAATCGTCAGAATAAAGGCTCTCACTGCTGCAGAGCAGTGTGGTATGTTTGTAGCTTGTGTCATGAGCCCCTATCATTAGCACCACATGTGCGTCTATCAGCTGGGCTTAAATGTTCTCAATGGCTATAATGGCGATTGCAACAATAACAGTATTTCTGTCTCCAACACATTAATCAAAATGCATTTATTATGACTTTGTGAACACCTTTCTTGACCTGTGCGCTGACAGAATCTCAGTTTACAGACCCTGAAGAGTTAGTGTGTATTTTTGGAAGTGAGGTAATGAATGAGTAGTCAGTATCTTACCTATGTTAGAAAAAACTACTGGAACAATTAAGAAACTTAGTTTTGATCCAACTATAACTAACTAATGACTAACCCCTGAAAGGTTTACATAGACATTACTAAGGTAATAAAAATTAAATCAGAGTTGTTCAAAGAGAATTAAAAGGAAACTGTAATTTTTAAAATGACAAAATGTTTGAATTCTTGAGACAACAAGAGAGTTATCGAGAGTAGGACTTTAAAAAGACAACAAGAAGCAATGGCGCTTAATTTTATCCTTTTGAGCTTTCAACCGTTGTTATCTAACATGCTGAATTAATTTGGAAATGTTCACAGCCTCTTGGAAATCTTATAGTTAATGTATGGGTCTATAATCTATAAAACCCAACAACATTGTCCACCTTCAGTGACTGACAACCTGCTACCAAACCTGACTATCTCTATGAAAGACTCAGAGGGCGGCGTCTCCCTCTGGGCTTAACATTCACTTTTCTGTCTCCTACTTGTAGGCGGATTCTTACCAACCAATACAGATTCATAACATTACAAAGACCAGACGTCTTGTGGCTGAGCAAAAATGAGCACGTACTCCTGACAGACATGAAAACACACCTAACATTCACACTGAAATTAGCGTTAAAAAAAGCCACTACTCACCCTGAAACTGAGAAGACTCCATAGATGACTGGGTTCCTCGTGTCTTGGGTTGGTTGGATATACACATCCCCTGTAGATAGTCACATGAATTATACATTAATTAGTCACATCCATAAATTATGAAAAGTTATTAATTCACAATAAGTATTCATAGTTCCATACATGATTTTGATCTGTATGCACAAATATAGGTCGCTTCCTGGGATTTGTGCCGCACTGAGTTTAACAGCTTTCAAATTCAAATTAAACAAGGTCAGACATTTCTTTCGCAGAAAGCATTTGAAAGGAAAATATTAGTGTCTCATATTAAATGATCCTGAGACTTTAAGATCACTTCCAACCCAAGAAATCCTAATTGTGACATATGGAGACATTTTGCTTCCTTTGAGGGGGGTTTGTTAAGAATGAGCTCCCCATGAATTGTGGTTTCCAAAGTCTCAGCAAGATCCTGAATCTAAACTCTTCCAAACCTGGAGCTACACTGCTCTGGTCTCAGTGGGGAATAGGAGTGAAACGGAGATGTCTGCTGAAACATGATTTTAATAGGAGCCATATGCAATACAGGGACTGTGGGGCCATGGCAACGGTGTGCAGTGTGTATCCTCTAATGTTTTCATGAGCGAAAAGAGCAAGAAATAACAAAGCAGAGAAAAAGTGACATTTAAAGTAGACAGACTATGCACACACCAGTTCATTTATTGTTTTGCTTTAGAGGGAAGAGTTCAGCTTAAAAAAAACCCACAACAATATTACCTGGTAGTTTTCAGTTAATAAAAAACGCCATTACATTGAAAACAAGGGAAACGTGAGTCTCTCGTTTATAAATGTTTTTTTTTTTCAGGAGATTGGAATGACTAAAGATTTGACATTTTTCCCCAAGCAGGAAAAAACAAACATATCTCAAATAACCCGAATGTATTTTATAACTGACTGAAACTTAATCCATATGCCTTTAATCAGCAAAGATTCAATAAACAAGGAGAATAAATTCAAATTGTTTGCATGAGAAAATATGTTGTGCACAGTTTTCAAGATAAACAACCCCTCCTTTGATCAAATGCTTGAAATCGTTTCTGAAACGAGAAACTATGCCAACATCCCAGGGTACGGAATGACAGGTAATGTCTGCTCACTAAAGCAAAAATTAACTTTTGGCAAGCGAAGCAAAGAGTCATAACCCATCTGACGCCAGTCTGACAGAGCCCCTGGCTATGGAAAGCGAGAAAAGAAATAAATCAGCAGAGATCTGGGAACAAGTTGCATCATTCTGACTTTTGTTTCTGATGTGTCAGAGGAGACAGAGACTCTGAGGCCCTCTGAGCAACATGCATGCTGGGAGACATCGCTAATTACTGGAAATGTACTATAACAAAGAGATGAACTGGAAGAGGTGTTACATGAGGACAAAAGAGAATAATTATCAGTTCAGAAAAAAATTACTTGTCATCCTTTAGAAAACGTAGCCTAATGTGTTAAAATATCCTGCTGAAATTAATTTATAAAGCAGCATGAGTATTAAGAAATGTTGGGCTCTGCACACAGCTCTTGACGTCCAAAACATGTGGAAATAAAGTTTCTGTTATTATTACGGTACAAAAAAGAGTGTAAAACTTAATGTCCCCTAAATCCATCCCTGTTTTTCTCCAGCAAACATTTTCATCTCCTTTGCATCTGCTTGCCTTTCTGTCCCTTAACAGTCGTCCTTTCCTCTGGCAAAACACTGAATCCCTTCTCATCTGGTAAACCTCGCTCCACTCTGTCCCCCCTGAGTCCTCATCTATGCACTCCGATGCCTCTCCTGGGCTCCAATTGGGACCAGCAGTACATTTCTCCCAGACCGACTGTGGTTTGTGGTAAAAATGGCCGTGGTGCTGTGGGCTGTTACGCTGCACCTCAGGACGCACATTAACCTCACCGCGAGTGCTGATCTGCTTGTAGGCTGCAACCGCCAAGCTGCACCACTAAAACTACAGTAACACTGACACCAGAGTGCTTTCTGTCACACAGAGTGCTCTTACTGCATAAAGAACATCTGCAGAACACCATTACAGCACGAGTACGAAATGCTACTAAATATTACATTCTCAGCTATTTAGAAACTGTTTCTGATTGTGCTTTGTTAGATCTGTCTGATGGTAACTTGTCAGTTTAAAAACAAAAGTTGTAATACTATTTAAACTTCTTCACATTACAACCACTGGGAATTATGTGCTAGACCGACATGAGCGGTCGGTCTAGCACATAGAAATGACCGCTCATTTCATGAAAGGAAGATGATATGAGTGAAAAGGTTTTTAAAATATTTGCTACATACAAATCTGTAAAATGAGGTTTGCATATTCACCATATTCACCCCCACTGAGTGGATACCTTGCAGATCCACCTTTCACCGTAGTTGCAGCTCTTCCTGTTTGTTGCTGTTTGCGGTGATGCACACAGCAATTTTACACTGCAATTTTCCACATAGAGCAGAAAGTTTAAGTTTGGTCTCATCTGATCAAAACATGTTTGTAGCCTGTAGGAATCTGAATATATATATATATATATATATATATATATATATATATTTTATATTTATATATTTTACTTCCTTTAAGAATTACTTTCTTCTTGCCACTCTTCCAGAAAGGGCAGATTTGTGGAAACACAACTAATCCTGCAGCTGTCTAGATGACAGATTCTCCCACCTGAATTGGGAATTTCTGCAGCTCCTCCACAGTCACCATGGACCTCCTGGGTCTTTATTATGCTGTTTTTTAAATTATCTTGTAGAATGGCTGTATTTGTACTGAGTTTAAGGTGGACTATTTTAACTAATTAGGTGAGTTCTGGCTGCACAGCAATTTATTGAAGGGTATCAGCATGAAGTAGCCTCAAGTTTTTCTTCCACTTTAAAATGATGCATTATTTTAGAATGATCTAAGATAATTAAATCCTAATTACTATTTATCTTATGTTGCATATTTGCCTTTACTGTCCAATTTCTTATTTTTTTCCGAATTACCCTTAACTTGTTGATGGAACGTCTGGATTTCCCCTATAGAGGGGACAATAAAAATAAAAGATATCATGTTTCTATTTCTGAATACAAGCACTCAGAGACTTCCTGGTCGAGACAAAGCAAAGCTAAACCAGAGACTGTAAGTGTATGTGAGTTCTGCAAACAGGACAGTTGAACCGTAAAGACTCCACCTATGTGTCAACCTAAAGTTTGAGTTTCAGTTAAACCTACATCACCTAGCTGTACAAAAGAGGTGAGCAGAATACTTTTTGCTTCTGAACAATATGGCGTTATCGTCAGCCCCAAACGAAAACATTGTGAAACAGGCTGAGGAACTGGGAATTAGCATCATTCTGGAACTATGCAGAGCAAATGTGAAGCAAACTGCAGAAATGATAAAGTTGTTGGTTCTGAATCTGTCCATCTGCAGAGCCTTATTTTGAAAGTTAAGGTTATAAATGGTCCCTTTCCATCTGCTAGTTCTCCTGTGAGGTCAGAGACATTCAATATGCGGTTCACTCTGGCTCCCTGCAGAGTCATTATAGGTCCCCTGAGCTGCAGAAATCAATCTGTAAGTGGCCAGAGCTGCAACTCGTCCTTTGTAAGGAAGATGAAGCGGGACTTTGCTCATAGGTTTGAAAAGTGCAAAGTTGGACATAATAGCCAACAGGTGCATTACACAACTGATGATGGACCTACGAGAGTCAGAGATGACAGAAAGCTTTAAAAGTGAATATGAATATGACTCACTGAGTTCATCAAAGTGCGTCTCAATGCCATCGGCTCCAGGCACAGAGCAGATGAGACGAGCCTTCAGAAAGGTGCTCCATTTGTTGACCAGACAGCAATGTCCACCGTCATCGTTCTGCAGGAATCATATCCAAACAAACATCCAAAGTCACTCGTCAGGTCGACTCCAACAATATGTGTCTAACAGGTGTCTGAAACAGCTGTTAACCAAAGTTAGCATGAATAATGGTCACCATCATCTGTCTGAACAAGGGGTCAGCCAGCTGCTGCTTGTGCTACTGAGGTGAAGCACAAAGTCCTGAGAAAAAGGAGTCGGGGAATAAATCTCAGCTCAGCTTGGATGATTTGTGAGGATTAAAACGACACATTGTTTCAACTTTTACTCTGAGATATGAAGACAAATTTTTTAAAAATCCTTTTTTCTAATGATTTAAAGATCACTGAGCAAATTACTCATTTCATCTTATTTGTGCGAATAATACAAAACATTCAAAACTGTCACCTCCCTGCAGGCAAGATAAATAACAATAGCAATATTTTAAAATCTGATAACAAACAGTTACCTAAGAAATGTAAACATATGGCACCTCTGTCAACAATTGGTACCCCTGGGCGAGAATTATAAAAAAGACCAAAATAATTTTATGTTTTATCAAAGTTCCATAAACTCTCAGTGTCTTTTTCCCCCCATTTTTTCTTTTTTTATCATCCACCTCACTGTTGTGGCTAGATCAAAATGAGTCTTTATTCATCCTTGTTAATCACAGTTTCATTTGTTTTAAGCTTTAGTTGTTGCCACATTTTCTTGGAGCTTTTTCCTGATTTATTAACGTCAAAACACCAACCTTATCAATCTCATTTGTAGCTCTAGAAACTAATTAAAATTTTGGAGATAATCTGATTATTTTCAATGAAAATGCAAAATTAGAATTGTTAGGGGAGCCACTAACTGTATTGTTTATTTGGCATATATATATATATATATATATATATATATATATATATATATATATATATATATATATATATATATATATATATATATAATATCAATCAATCAATCAAATTTTATTTGTATAGCACATTTCAGCAGCAAGACATTTCAAAGTGCTTTACATCATAACAAACATAAAAACACAAAGTCATGTAACATAGAATAAACAATCAAAACATTAATTTAGACGGCCGTCAAATTTATAACTTGTTATCCATTTATCTAAATGTTTTACTTGGTGCAGATCCTGATCTTTGACATACTTCCAGTCGTTTGATTTTAGACTGTCTATTGGCTAATTTTTACTTATCCCTTTCCCTGATTCATGTAATTTATTTGTTTTTTTCTATGAAGAGCATGTATTAAAAATTATTGCAGAACATACTGGATGGCTACCCTCAAAGGAGGACAAAATAAATGACAACAGGCCCAAGGGAATCACTCACCAAGCCCTTCCATTTATTTAAAGCTCACTGGTGATTATCAACTTGTGGTTTCGGACCTGTGTGATAACTCACCAAGCAGATCCGGCCTATCCTGGACTGTGTCATGGGACTCTGGCCCACCTCAGAGGCTTTCTCGCGGAAGAAGAAGTAGAGCTTATCGTCATTCTTTTCAGCGCTGTCTGGGATCAGGTGAGCATGGACAAAAGTCGGATCTGAAGGAAAAAAAGGAAAAAAGGATAATTGGCCCATTTGTAAATCCAGACCTTCCTATAGTGGGTTATTTTAACTAATTAACCCACTATAGGGGTTAATTAGTTAAAATATTAACTAATTTATATATATATATATATATATATATATATATATATATATATATATATATATAATATCTATATATATATATATTATATATATATATATACTATATATATATATATATAATATATATATATATATATATATATATATATATATATATATATATATATATCAATATTAATTAATATTATATTAATATATATTAATATATTAAAGTATATTAATATATGTTTAATATATTTAAACATATATTAAATATGTTTTTCAACAAAATTTAATATAGAGGTTGCTCTTATGTCTTATATTATACATATATATTTGATGACTTTGAAATCAACAACCAAATTAAACTGATTTTATGCTATAAGGATTGGACTTATGAACAGCAGAATATCTGTAAAATGAGTCAAACTAATATATTATTTTTTCTAAGAAAAATACAAATTCATCTCAATAAATTGGATCAGATCTGCAAGACAAACTGATGGAAAGTTGGGTGGAAGAAAAAAATTGCAAGCTAAAATGATCAAAATTAACAGAAAATGATCACACTGTTTTTTATGATTCCATAAGATCCTAATGAATTCAATCACTATAGTAAATTAACTTTTCAAAGACATTTTAATTCACGCAGTTGCACCTATTTGATAATTCTCAGAAATAAAAAAAAAAGAAGCAGCAGACCTTTGCCCTGCCCCTTAAGGCCAAACAGTCAAAAACCTAATTTTAGGGAACAGAAATCATTTATGATTCTGTTTGTTATTAATGTCTTTGCACTATGTGTGGGGTCATAGTGCACACCCAGTGGCAATGATTCTCTGGGTCACCACAGGTCTCACAACACACACAGCCCCTCCCCGCTGTGAAAGACCAGCATCCCAAACAGGGACAAACCAAAAAGCCAGAGAAAGGAGGGGAGCAACCAGTACCCCCATAATGTGGGGGAGGGTGTTACCCGAGATATTTCAAAACAGCTGATTAGCAGGACTCAGGTGTCCTGATTCGCTGGATTGCCAGCAGGGGACTGTTGTCAGGGCAACAGGGTCAGTGGAAAAACTGGGAGCCAACAACACAGACGGGGAGTCTGCTATTGATTTGGCAAAAATCAACCAAAAAAGCAGCAGACCAGCAATAATATCACTGTAACAGTTGTACTTCATTAGAGAGAAAACTCAGTCATTATTGACATTCCAGGACTCCCCAACAACTACAGCTGAGTCTGCAGGCATCCACAGGATCTGAGAGGATTTTATTAATGACTCTAACAATCACTGGGTCAGGTGGAGCAGGAGGAAGCGATCAGGAAGCTCAGATGACACGTGTATGTCAGCATTATGGAGGTTTGTAAAACGCTCAAACTGTGTTCCTAATTTCCTGATGAGTAAATTCAAAATGGTTTGTCGAGAGACAAGGAAGAGAAATAAAGGCAGATGCAGATCAAGCAGTGAGCTGAGACATTACCATTTAACCATCTGGAGTTGTACTGATCGGTCCTCATGGCTGTCTGCTTCCCCAGAGTACGGAAGATGGCGGAGTCTGTTCCCATGAAATCCACGTAGACTCCAGCATAGAGCTCTCCATCTGCCAGTCACAGCAAAGGGAAAAGAGAAGAAGAAAGAATTAGGATACCAGGAAATACTCACAGGTCAAAAGACACACATGTTCTGTACTAGTAATAGAAACTTGTTTTGCTAATTTTTACTAAATTCCCATTGATATCACTATTAAAAGGAAGGCAGATGCATGATAAAACTGTATTTTAATGTATGTGACATGTCAGTATTGAACATGTTGAATTCTTTTGTAACTACACTCATGCTACAGCTCTTCCAGGGCCAAATTTATATAATTGAAAACCATTTTCATCCAAAAGACGGATGATATTTTGCACAGTAGTGTTCATTTCCAATGAAATTAAAACTATGTCTTTTTGTGTGCACTGGGCTCCCACAGACATAATGGGACGAAACCTTATAATAACAGCACACACATCTGTGTGAAAAGATAAGTGATAACTTATAATCAACTGACAACTAACCAATTATTGTTACTTGACTCATTAAATTATTTTTAAGTTTCAACTCTTATTTCAAGAACACTGGTACATTTTCTTTGCAGTTCTTAATGAAATTGTTATTTAATCAACTTGTAAAATAAACATATTGCAAATGTTGCAAACAAAGAAATGAAATAATAATAAAAATATAAAAATAGAATGAATTGGAAAAAGTGGAAAAAATGATCTTGTATTGGATTTACATTGGTTAGGATCTAGGTTGGTAGTCAAGGATAACATTTTGTAATTACATCAGCAAACAAAGATTACACGGCCTCTTTTATTCTACATGTCTAGTTTCAAGTCATATATCAAATTATGGAGCAATGTATCTCCTACCAGTGGTTCGCTGATAACACACAATTGTATGTCTTTGTGTCACAATTACATTACATCATGTTTTTTAATGAGATGCCTTAATTGTCTTCTAAAGTTCCAAAGTGTTTGTTGTTGTTTTTTTATTGTTATTTTTGATACTTAAACCTTTAAAGCATTTTGAATTACCTTATGCATAAAGAAAAAGAATTAACTCACGGATCAGGGCGGAAACGCTGTTAAGTTTCGGGTCATAGGGACATTTCCCTTTTCCAGAGTCCACTTTGCCAGGTTCCAGACGGAAAATGTATTCCTGAAACACAGAGGAATATTTTCTTAACATTCTTTGGAAAAATAAAGTAAGATTTAGTAAAGGAAGCAAAGTGTGATCATTAAGGCACTGTGCAACCCTTAAAAAGCAAAACAAATCACTCTGCAAAGGGAGAAACAGGCACACACATCAAGGATATGAAGTGATGCAGGAAAATGCTGGGGACAATCCAAGACCCAGTGTTTGCTTTCCCTGACAAATTTCAATTATTCCTGTACGCAAGAGAAGTTTTTTCACATCTGTGTCAACACTCATGCTTTTATGTTGTCTAGCAGGTACAACAAATGTTCAGCAGAGCACAGGCAGGGGCAAAGTTGTATTTATAACCTGCAGTTGGATATTATCTTTTCAAAGAGTAACTCAAAGAAATATGTGCAAAAATGCTGGGAAAAGCATGAACATTTCCATAAACCAATAAAAATGTCAAGTGTACGGCTTTGTGGACATCATTTAAACCAAAAGTTCTCTTAATACATCGGACTTGCTGCAGACAAAAGTCTGAACAAAAATACTTTTAATTACAATTCTTCTATGACCTATGATGTACTAAAAAGTTTGAGTTTTTCCCCATTTTCTTTGTGTTTTTGAATGACATCACCATTAAAAAAATGAAAAAGAACCTCAGATTTTATAATTTTTTTTGTTGACTGATGTAACCAGGAATAAACCTGAAGCAATTTTAACCCCGATTCTTCACTAGGTGGATACCATTACTGGAATAAACCCCACCAGCCCACCTTATTGCTCAAAGGCTCAGATGTAGAGCTGTAGTCTGCTGCTCGACTCGTTCTCCCTCCTGACTGAAGTGCCTGTAGGTTGCTGAAACCCTAAAAAGCAGAAACAATTAGCCATCTTGTTAGCAACCTGTCACAGCCCAGACCAAGTCCAGATTCAGCTGATGACTACCATGATGGAGACTGAAGAAGAATGTACATGAAACAGGACTGGAGAAATCAACAACATGAAGAACTCTGAAAAATGAAAAGATAAATAGTGAAGAAGTAGACAGAATGAACAGCTAAAGAGAGACATGTTTGAATTAGATTCAGATACGTGCAAAAAAGAGTGAAGAGAAAACAAACCATGCAAAACTAAAAGAAGAAAACAGGAAATAAATGTATAAAGTAAAATGAAAAGCAGAGAAATGTAAATATGTTCAGTCAAAATATGAACCAAAAATGTAATAAAATGACATCTGACCACCTTTTTTTTTTCTGTGAAAATAAAATGAAATATGCTGTATAAAAGCCTACATGTGCAGTTTTTAGGCACATGTAGGATTATGAAAATCCACATATATTCAAACCGAAGCCCCCAGTTTTAGTTTTTAGATTTAAAGTTGTTGTATGAAAAGTTTAAATAAGATCCAAATCGATGGGACATTCATGAGTGGATGTAATCTAAACCAGCTCACAATGAACAAAAGTGCAACATATTCTACATGTCTAGTTATATATATATATATATATATATATATATATATATATATATATATATATATATATATAAAATATATATAAAAATAAAATAAAAATAATTTAAAGCCCACTGTGGGACACAAAGAAGGATGTGTTTATGTTTACATCTACTCCTGCAGAGGAAAATCCTTAATGTGTGAAGCAGAGCAATGTTCGGACCTCAGGGGGGAAGCAGAATGACAAGAGGCAGACTGACCTTTACATCGAAACCTGAAGCCTCCAAATGAATGGGGAGACTAAACAGCGGCGAATGAATGTAAGTGTGCCGATTATAACGTGGCCAGCAGCTGCTGTAGCTCTGCATGGCGAGCAGCGGAGGTGGGGGCAGGGCTGAGGGGGGGGGGGGGGGGGGGGGATCTACAAGCCTGATGATGGATGAGAAGCTCCATCAGTAATGATGGCTTTTCAGAGGCTCTCACCCAGACAGAAAGAAAGACAGGCCACAGGCAGTGCTGTGTGTAAACAGGTGAGACGGGGGGACATCGGACCCCCATTGAGGAGGGGGGGATTTTCTAGATAAAGTGACACCACAACATTCCCAGGGGAAAGAGGCTTCAAACGGTAGGAGTTGGAAATTGTACCGAGAACAATTTTGGAATTATAATGGGAATGTGGACAGGGCCAGCCAGGAGCCTGTGGAAGGGTGAAAATCAATGAAAGCTAAGAGGAGGAAAATAATGGAAGAGAAGCGGAACCCGAGAAACTGATGGGCAGAGGGGTTAAACGGGGATACTCTGACCTCAGACTGATCGACTGATAGGGCTCTTTTAAAAACGAGGGCGTAAAGGTCAAAACGTCTCTACGGTTGGATGCATCTTTTGGTCACCTGGGATCTACGTCCTCGATCCACGTATGTGCAGATGGGATTATATGCTCCTGTTCCACAAACATAAAGGTGGGTCCGGTTCCACGGCTCAATCAGACGGATGAAGTTCCCACACTCCCCCTGAGGAAGGGCAAAACAAAATCAACAAGATTAGGATTAGGTCTTAAAAAGCTAAAACATGAAATATAAAAAAAAAAAACAGTTGTCATATTTTATATTACATATATTTATTTTTCAGTTAATCTTTCTTCTCTATATCTAGGTCTCTTGGATTAGGCAAAAAGTTTGAACTCAAATAAATAAATAAGGTAATAAAAAAAATCTATAAATTTTTCATATCTTTGATCATTTTAGGAAAATTTACAAAACAGCAAATTTTTGTGGAAAATGTCTTAAAGAAAAGCATGAGATAAAAAAATATATATATATTTGCTGTTGGTAGTGAAACAACTATTTAGAACTCTTAAAAACGAACTGATTTTTATAAAAAAATATACATTTTTGTCTTTTTTTTTCCTTTTCCTTTTTCTTTATTTTCCAATCTTATTCCACAATGGGATGAAAAAATTATTAATTTGCTTTTTGTTGAGTTGGGGCATTATGGCATTATGGTGCTGCTTGCAGCTACTTAATATTGATTTTCTTCCAAATTACAGTATAAAAATTAACATAGTGCTTTTATACTCATATTGACCACTTGTAACACTTTAACCACATTCATCCAGTAACACACATTTCTACATCAATATGCAGATCGATAAGTGATTTGTCAAGGGACACACCAACATAAGGAAGCTGGAATTGAACCAACAACCTTATGACAATCTCTCTACCCACTGAGCCACAGTCGTCCCTGCTTATAAATTTTTTCCCCCACAAACTCCATTGTGCATCGAAATCATTTTTACGTCCACGTATTTTTTTCGAATTGGGAGTTTTTAAAGGTTTTGCGGTACAGGTGGTCTTTATGCAACGGACAAACAGGAAGAATAAAATGAGACGCAGCAAATGGTCCGGAGCCGGGAGTTGAACCACAGAAAACTGTGTTTAGGACTGGTGCCACTGCGTCATGTGGCACCACCCCACACACGTTGGGATTTTTTTTTTTTTTATACTGAAAACAAAGAGATGTCTTCTGAGAAATGTAGAAGACATGCAGAAATGGTCAGAATGAATGATCGTGAGAAGCTGAATCTACTTTTTCTGTTGGCTGGCTTCCATTTTGCTTCTCTGGCTCCTTCATATCAGACCACAATGCAAGAGTGAAAATGTTTCCAAACATTGTATAAGCATGCAGACTGGAAAATCAGTGCCCGTGGGATGTCAAGAGCATTTTCCTGAAATTACTGAGGTTAAGCACAATTCAAACTCGACAAATGAAAAACATTATGCTTCAACCACATAGAGAAAAATAGTGGCTTTACATATTAAATGTCTATGATGTTAGGGCATTTTTCTGAAATATTTTTATGTTTTTCTTTTTTTTTTTTTTTTTTAATGTTAGTGGTGAAAACAAAGAGCTGCTGCTGCTACTGTTGAGCACAGCTCTACTCTTTGAGGCTGACCAGCTGTCTACCTCCCTGGCTGCAGCCAACAACTCACAGCTCCCGTCACTGAAATTAAGAGATATATTCAGATTTGTCCATCGTGTTTTCCAGTGGTGACAGCTGGTGATGGAAAAAAAGGATGCACAAAGTAAACCAAAAAGAAATTGTACAATCGCTGAGCGGGATGAGCCATTTTTGGCAGATAGTCGTCAAACAACAGATGCACGAGTCTGACATTTCAAAGGCTGGGCTTCTGTGTGTTTCCACATGTTGGCCTGTGTGCAACAATATTCCCTGCTCGGTTGTGCTCTCCCCCACAGCGAGCGCAGCGGGACTTATTGCCTTTGACCTCGCGATGTCCTGCCCTGAATTGTTCTTGAATTGTCATCTGTCATCTGCTAAGGGCCTGCCATGGACAAAGATCTGCTTTTGTGCACAAATATGCACGTTAGCATATTTGTACACAAAATATGAATCAGCAAGCGACAAGAGAACAAAGCAATTGGGTGAAAAGCAGCTTAGTGCAAACCTCGTCGTACGTTGCTCTGTGCTTGTGCAAAACCCTTACACTAACCACTGATAAAACATGACTGTGTGTGCTTTGGGATGTGGGGTGGTGCAATGTGTGAACCAAATCAAAAGAGATGGATCTGGGATTTCTTTGTACGGATTTCCTCCGTCTCTTGTGGGGGCTGCGCAGGCGGTGGCTCTGTCTGAATGTCTGAGTCTTATTAACACTTCAGACGGGACTGTCGCCTCCATTGGCCGGTTCATTTTGTCTGCTCGTCTGGACAGCAAAGGATAAAATAATTACTGCGCAGTGAGAAAATTGAGAGAAAGATGACATTAAAACATCAATGAGAGATGTAGAAGACATGCAGAAATGGTCAGAATGAAGAAGGCAAAATGTTGCAGGTTTCGAGTCTCTGGAAGAGCTTAATTGGTGGCAGCTGTACGCAATCAGCAATCAGGGATGTAAAGACGGTAAATAAGAGCATAATAGTGAGGAGCACGCTGGGAAGAGCTTAAAAATGTCCCCTAATGACCCGAGTCGTGCTTTTAAAACGGCAGATGAGAATCAAAAAAAAAAATTAACGGAAAACCTTTTAAATCTTATCAGCTCCTATAAAGATGAATATTTTAAAGAAAGAAAAATAATAACACATTTCCGCTCTTTATTTCTGAGAGTAAGAGCCTTGTAAAAGCCTTCATATTAATTAAATTTTTTACACACTTTATGTTACAAATTATAAATGGTGATCAGAATTTGGACAATAAAGCCTGAACAGAGTGAAACATGGATTCATATTCAGGTTCTTCAAAGCCAAAACTTTTAAGGCCCTTTGACTTAATTTACAGGTGAGTCTCTTGAACTTCACCAGCGCTGCTCATGTAGCGACTGGAAAGTTTTGCCCATTTTACTTGGAGAATATTTCACATGCAGAATATATGTGAACATCTATTTTCAAGTATTGTGATCAACTGGATGCTGGTATTACTTTGACTGGGCCATTCTAAAAAATAAAGTAAGTGTTCGACCTGGTCGAAAAGTGAACTTCAATCCCAGTTTCAAGTCTTTTGCAGATTCAGTTTTCTTACAGGGTTGCCCTCTATTCAACTTACCATCACCTCTAACTCTGTGTTGAAGAAAAACATTCCCACAGTATGATACTGCCAGCACCACAGCTTGGCAACATCTCTAGGATGTTTAGGATGATATATTCTGGTAGTTTTACACCAAGGGTTTGCATGTAGGCTAAAAAGTTGCATTTCTTGTGATTCTTAAACAATAGTTTTCTTCTTGCCAGATTTGCCCTGTTGACAAATGAGACAGACTTTCTGCCAATCCCTGTAGCTCATCCAGAGTTTCTATGGATTAGCTGGTTGCTTCAACCAGTTCTGCAGTTGTGCCATACTAGAGGATGGAAGGAGCTTCAAAAGATGCTTAAAATTGAGAAAAGTGTCTTATATCCCAACCCTGTCCTAAACTTCTCTATGACTTTATCCCTGACCTATCTGCTGTGTTCTTTTTGTCTCCAGAAAAGGGCAAATTAACCCTTTTTGTTCAATTCTTAAAGGAATAAAACTAAAAAATGCATTCCTGTCCAAGTTGCAATATAATTTTAGAGTTAAGTGAGATCTAACTCAATTAAATTACTCACATTTGTATCTTTCCCCGACAAGATACACTCAGTCTTCCTCTGGGATGCAACCGGCCAGTGGATCTGACAGGGAAAGAAAAATCCAAGAGTAGTTAGGCTGCAGACACATACTGCTCGCTTCTACTTTATTTGTGTCTCAGGAACATTTCTTACAATGAGCGGCTCCTTGTTGATGTCGTGCAGATCCAGAGAAAGAATGTAATCTTTGCTTCCCACATACATGCGATCGTGGTCCTCGTCCATGCGCAGTATCCGATAGTCGGTTGAGTTGAGCAGGAAGGAGAAGTGATGAGCAGTACCAGTGGACTTCAACTCTGCAAAAACAGCAGACGATTTTGTTTAAGCCGTGCCTGTGATTAAAATAACAACAGTACACTAGGAATGTAAAAACCACAGAGTCCTGTGTGAGGGAAAGTTAATGGGATTTAAGTATGCTAATTATTCAGATGCTACCATCAGACACTCGTAAATGAATTTACAGGATCTGTTTGGTCTTCCCCTCCCCCAATCACATCCTGCTTTAATGCGGTTATGGATGGAATAAATCTAGTTATTGACAGGCTTGACAAAGAAAAGAAGACTAGTAATTAACTCTGCGGAGTCTGAAATGAATGACAACAGACAAGAGTTGGAGCAGTCAATGAGCTACGACAACTGCAAGAAGTCACATGGCACATCTTGAATTATAAAAGGTCAGATATTTAATAAAGTTCAAGGTCTGGACATCTGCGCTTTGACCTTTTATTTAGAGCTTCTGAGCTTTGTTTTTAATTGCTTGTTCTGACTCTTGAGTTATTGTGGTTATTACATTATCACAGCTGGTTCCTCAGGGAACGTGACTCAATCATGATAATGATTTGTGTTAGAAGAGATAAAAAAGAAACGGGTAAATAAAAAAAAAACAAAGCAGATTTTTTTAGCTTCTTCTCTTAAATAATTGTGTGGTGATAAAGCTGTGATGAGAATCCTAAGTTGCTATTGAGGGAAGAAGTGTGAGTATTTTAATATGTTTTAACATAAAGTCAGTGAAAACAAAAAAGCTGTAAGAAGCATTTTAAAAGGCAGCTGTATTTTCTCCGGAAATTTGACAGAGTCTAGTTTCTTCCTTAGAAAACTACAAACAAAACTAAGTGTGGCTTTTCTACCTGCTTTTGAAATGAAAGATAAGTTGAACAAGAAGGAAGAAAACTTAAAGAGCACATTCCAGTTCCCCTTGATTAGGTGCAGACACATGCCTCTGTGAATCAAGGTCTGACAGTCACTGATAATAAAAAAGGTTCACAAGAACAGCGAGTAGAAACCCTCCCTGACCAGAGGGAAGGTCACACACTGAGCAGAAGGAACACCTCAAGTTCTCCACTAGCAAGTGAAATGATGAAACACAGCCACATGAATCCTCCCAGGAAATAAAATAACAATAAAAATAAATAAATTTTAAAAAAGCACTCCCAGCTGCTGATGTGCTGAGCCCCATCAGACACCAACAGGCTGTTGTCAGTGCAGCTTTCTGACATGCAGGTAGTTGAAAAAGGAGAAGAAAAAAAAAGGCAACGGCTATGGCTGTCACCCTTAGGAGTTGTCACAAGCTGCTTCTAAAAACATGCTAATATATAGGTCTCCACTCCCACAAATGCACACTTGTAAACTTTCAGTGCAACAGCACACTGCGGGGATGTGGTGACATCAGGATTTAAAAATTCTGCTGCAAGAATAAGAAGATTACTTGCTGAAGTTGGGATTTTGAGAGTGTTTGCATGAGGGATTCCAGGAAATGTTGCCTAAAGTAATCCAGAATTGCTGTTTATAGTTTCATCTCTCATCTGGCCGTATTGCAGCTGTTTGCTTTCCTATTCCTGTTGCCTTACATTTAAAATAAAACGATAATGTGTCACAAATAACTCTGAATGTATCTGTTAAGCAATAGTATATGAGGGTAGTAAAGCAAGAGCTTCCGGGATTTATTTAGTAGCCATCTGAGGCTTATATATTTGAGCTCCCAAGTTTACTGCAAAGCACTAAAGAACCAGCAATGTGAACAGACTTTTACCATTGTGTTAAAACATATAGCTGCACAAGTTCACAACCTTCCATATTAAAAAATACAGGGTATGTCAAACTGTGGACTGCAGATTTACAAAACTAACATGTCTAGAAAGCTTCAAAAAAGTCTTGTTTCACAACATCATGCACATTTTAGTAGGGAAATGTAATCTGAATAAACACAAAATGCACTTTTGTAATAACTAAGATAAATGTTCTAATTGCTCTAACTGTGGCTTTAACACACAAAATCATTTTGAAACTGGCCACATGAATTTACCTAGGATATCTTTTTTCTGATATATAACTTTTGAGATGATCTAACCATTTATAGACGATATACAAAGAAGAGAAGAAATGTTTATGGTTTAAATACTTTTCTGAGTACTGTGTACATAAGCAGAGTAAACTTTTCCAGTGAAATAAAGTGATTATTAAATTTTCTTCAGATTTCTGGTGTTTTTTCTGATGGAAATCATTTTAAAAGCAATCTTACCAACAAGGGAAAAAAAATCACATGTAGTTTTAGCATTATGTCAAGTATTTAACAGAACTCAAAGATCTGTGCGTTTATCTTTCTAACCCTTTCTTTAGTACTCAATAGTCTCTGATTTTATCTTGTCTGAAATTTAATAACTTGGTTACAACATTGCTATTATTAAAATCCACCAAAGCCATAGGAAACTCCACCTTTAATTGACATGGATTTCATCCCTAATCTCTAGACTATAGTTCAAGCAATCTAATTATATCTTACATGAATCTTGTGAAATATATACTTATCTGAATATGATGTAAAACAAAAGAAAGAAAAAAAAAGAAAGAAACAATCCTAAAGGATAAGGAGAAATTATTTTTCCATAAACCTTTTGTCAGATTCTAAAAAAACACATTCTTCCCGAATTGTACTTGGGCTTTAAGGACCAAAGATGTCATCAAATGATGTTTTAGATTTATCACATGCGGACCTTTATTCCCACTAAAGGGTAAGAGAACAAAAATCAGCAGTATTGACTGTTACAAGTCGGGAGGACACTCGGGTCACTGCAAACAAAACCTGACAAGCAGACTGACAGGTAACTCCCTGACTTACAAGTAAACAATGGTCACAACTTATTAATCATTAAGGGGAACCAACTTTAAGGCATCCTTTCAGACAGAATTGAAGTCATTTTCTCATCCAGAAAATTAAGTTTCATCCTGACAAATAAATTGAAGCTTTGAAAATAATTATCACATTTCATATCAAAACATAACTAACTGCAAATAAGTTTTTTCTTTATTTAGCAGTCATCCTCCTAACACATTTCTTTATTTTTCTAATCCTACAGATGATAAAGATGATACCGTATAGCAAATGTTTTCTCTAAAAGCAAAATAAAACAGCATCTTTTCATGGCCGTCTGGGACATTTCTACTAACAAAATTAAAGGCAAATGCAGGCTAGCATCTGAAATGAACGCGTCTCCATCACCAGCACACGTTTTCATCATGCAGTCCTGTACTTCAGCTTTATTAAAAATTTAACTAATTGCAATGTTGTGGTTTGCAATGAGTGAAACAGAGTCCAAGCTGCAGCAGTATGATCCCTGAAAACAATAAACATCAATTAGTGGAAGAGTCATATAAATTTATACATGGAGCACATTTTGCATTTATAGAAACAAATTTGGAAAAAAAAAAATCCTTGAAATAAATGTATATTTTAATGCTGTACTACATTTTCCAACAGTAAAACCTTAGAAAATGTTAGCCTTCAATTTGGGTACCTTTGTTCAGTAGAGGGGGGAAAAAAAGACTAAAATTGATCCCTAGTTTTATGGATTCTCCACCATAGATAAAACTACGCATGAACTGATTTTGGACACATTTTTATTTTTTTCTAGACTTTCATGGACAGCTTGTTACAGAAAATCTCAATCTTAGTCTCTGCTAATCAGAGACTAAGTTTCAGTAGTAAACTCTACATACATTCAGATGATATGAAACAGGCTTTTACTTGGTTTGTCTCCCTATCAACCACTTGGAATGCAAAGAGTTTTACATCCCATGGTTTATAATTACACTGTTTCCAACATCAAGCATAAGCGATTTGTTTTTTTTTACCTTTTCTTGGCATCTTCTGCCTGTCAACCTATAGCGCTGCATCCAGCATTTTTCCTCTAATACTTGAAAGTTACTCTTTCAAGTATAAATTAGGATAGTTTGTAAAATTATTTTTTAATACTAGCCACTCCTGTCACTCTGATATTTTCATTGGTTTTTGTTAAAATGACAATTATTTACCCTGGATGAAGAATTTTTACAAAAAGTAACATGCTAAAACACATTTCCTTTGAACTCAAACAGCTCGGCCAGATAAGGAGTGCAGTATGATAGCAATCCGCCTCGAAGTGTGTACACACTTTACTGTCAACAAAAACTAATTGCTAAAAAAAGCATTCCTGCATGTTATGGGTCAGCAAAACAAGTCCTATCAGGACAAGAGAAATGCTTTGAAACAAACCTAAGCCTTGACATGACGTTAAGCGGCTGAATTTACAACCAGCTGGTAGGTTCAGCGATTGATGGGGGACAAATGTCAGGATCTGGTGTATATCATCCTGCTTTCTCACAAGGTCTTAGTAATGACTACCAGACACAGAGGGAGACATGGAAAAATGTTCTTCATGTCCTAAAATGTCCTTAGATTTTTGTTGTCAAAAAGGTCTGCTAACAAGCCGAACATCCATCTGCAGTATTTTCACATTGTTCCTCTAATTTTTGGAGTTAATGAATCCAAATGATTGACTACTCGTGTCAAACTTTGTGTAAAATAATAGACGCTTTCTTGGTAACCCTAGAAAGTGACCCTTTCTTTGCATCTGCAAGATCAAGGAGGATGCACCACCCAGAAACCTCCACCACCCCCTTTTTATGCCTCTGTAATCCAAATCCCTTTCTTAGCAGCAGTTTGTCTGTGGAGTAAAAGAAAAAGAGGAGTTTTTAGGGTGCACAGAGCAGAAAATCCCACATACCTGCCCAGGCATCCATGGACTGTTGTCTGAATTCCCTAAGCCTGTTCACGTTCACTTTTGCTTAAAATAGAGGTGTGGCCCCACCTTGCTGAAGCCTGTCTGCAGCCAAGCGTGCAAGGATGTGTCGCTATAAGTAATTAAATTCATTGAGACAGTCTGGAAAACCTTTGTGATGTTGTAATAGCAGAATATAATTTAAACTGAAATAGTCAAACTTGAGCTCCTTTGATCACGTAATCCGTGTCTTAGAAAGCTTACAGAGATGGTTAGGAATGCCAAAACGAGCTTTTGGAGTTGATGAATACTCAGGGTATTTGTGGGTGCAATCAAAATATTCGGCAACCATTTTAAAATTTACATTCACAACAATGATCAAAACGTTTCAGAACGTTTAGAGTTTACGACTTGTTAGAGACCACAACTTTTAATACGATTCGAAAATGTAGCAGGAATGACCTTACAGCAGCAGGCTGCAGCTCCAGTCCTCAAGAATCCTGCAACTTTTAGATGTGTCTCTGATCCAACAGACCTGAATCAAATGACTGAATTGCCTCCTCAATATCCAGTCAAGTTCTCCACAGTCCTGCTAGTGACCTGCTAATTTGACTCGGTGAAAACTTAGTTTGGAGAGATAAGTGAAACTTCTTTTGATGGGTAAGTGCAGTATGCTGTGGATTTGAAATTTCTCTGTTATTAGTGATAAACAGAATGATGAATTAATCCTCTAAGGCCAGCATATCTTTGTTTGAACACAGGAAGTAGAGGCCACTGCAGATATCAGAGGCTGAACAGCAGTGGGAAGCCTTATCAGCCTCAGCCTGTCACGGTGTTTGTCTTTTGTATTTGCCTCAGTTCAGCACCAAATAATCAGCCTCCCTGCACCAAATAGAGTCAGGACTATTGACTCAGAACACATGTCATTGGAGCTGATTACTGCTTACCTGCGCCTGTCAAGGAGAAATAATTGGCACCGGATAACGTCTTATCACCAAGCTTCTGGGGGCTGTCACTCAGAAGCTCTTCACACTTGTCTGCCACTGATACTGTGTGTTTATACGTGTCTGCGTGTGCTCGGTGGAATTAAACCAAAGCTTCCTGATCCTCATATCAAATCAGATGACACAGGTCCTCACTTTGCATGAATCAAAAGCATAGAGAGATTGATTTAAGTAGCACCTTCTCATCCTGGGTGGAAATGAGAGATTACAACAAATCTATTTCTGCTGTCTCACATGACGGAGGAGGTTAATTAAAGCACAAGGGGGAAGATCTCTGGTTCAAAGCTGACAGCAAAGGTCATACAGTTTCTCTACTCTGCCTCTGAACCAGCAATAACTTCATGTTTTAAAACATCTGCTTAAACTAAAATTACTAAAAAGAGAAACACCATATATTTAAACTTTTCATCGTTATCTACTCACTTGGATGTATCTTAACATGAAACAGAAATTGTTATGGATGAGACAGATTTTTCTCAATGAACAGCTGCCTTTAACAGCTTTTTGAGGCTGCAGGTGAAAGGTTAAAGGACATGAAGGGTCTGAAGTGAAAGCTCATCACGGCTTCTCTACTCTGAAGTGATCAGGGTGGGCCTCATGAGACTGGATTACTTGAGGAGAGTATGGCATTCAAAGTTAGCCACTTTTGCATCAGCAAGGTTTAAAAATATGAATTTTCTGTGTCCCTTTAATATATTAGTAAAACTCAATTATACAGTGACTGTCTCTACTCTTAATACAAGTTATTAGTTTCTCATGAAATGACAAACATAATCGTAGTTCCTAAAGAAAAATCCATCCATCCATCCATCCATCCATTTTCTTCCGCTTAATTGGGGTCAGGTCGCGGGGGTAGCAGCTGAAGAAGGGAGGCCCAGACTTCCCTTTCCCCAGCCACTTCTTCCAGCTCCACCGGGGGAATCCCAAGGCGTTCCCAGGCCAGCCAGGAGACATAGTCCCTCCAGCGTGTCCTGGGTCTTCCCCAGGTCCTCTTCCCAGTGGGACGTGCCCGGAACACCTCAGCAGGGAGGCGTCCAGGAGGCATCTGACCAGATGCCCGAGCCACCTCAACTGGCTCCTCTTGACGTGAAGGAGCAGCGGCTGTACTCTGAGTCCCTCCCGGATGTCTGAGCTTCTCACCCTATCTCTAAGGGAGAGCCCAGCAACCCTACGGAGGAAACCCATTTCAGGCCGCTTGTATCTGCGATCTCGTTCTTTCGGTCATGACCGAGCAGAACTTCAATTTTTTCCAAACCAAACAGACTCTAGAGCTATTTCAACCCTGATGCTACTTTAACACTACTAAAGTAGTTGACGTAAAGCTTTATTTAAAAGAACTCATGACCATAGATGAGGGTAGGAATGTAGATCGACCGGTAAATCGAGAGCTTCGCTTTTTGACTCAGCTCTCGCTTCACCGCGACGTACCGGTACAGCGCCCGCTTGGTCTCACGATAGTACACACTGGAAACAAAGTTTAATGTCTCGTTTACTTACAGAACTGTGAAATGAGATCTTCCAGGACAAATCTAATTCCTCTATAAAAAAAAAACAAAAAAACATCGGAATTTTTGTTTTTATTAAATTTTCCAGATTTTCTTTTCTTCTGCCAAGCTTTTTTTTTTAAAAGAACATGAAATTCGGGATTGTTTGTTTCCATGTTTTGGTTACAGCAATTTTCCCAGCAGCTCTCCTGGTCTGTGGCTGGCTGTTGCGTGCACAAATGTTTATACATGCAAGTAAAGGTGGGCCGTCAGTTGTGCTGATACTGCAAGTTGAGCTATAATGATGATGATGAAGACCTGTTTGTTTGTGTAGCTGAGCCGTCGCTTGCAGTGGGTCACTCGGGGCAGCGGCAGCGGTCAGTGGTGACAACACAGGTTAGAGGGATTATGGAAAGGGCTGAATAATTAGACGACGTGGCATGAATGAGTGAAAAATCCTCCTCTCCCCGGCTGACCTCTGACCTGGCACTTAGAGCAAATACTCTCTCTGTGTCAGCTGCGCCAACACAGAGCCAGATGTAGATTGTTTTCTCAAAAGAATCTCCTCATTCCTATTTATAGATCATGATTTGATCAGAAACAGTGAAATTGTTCCCTTCCTCTTGATTTGAGTCAAATCTGATCTGAACAAAAGCCCAGTTTTCAAAACATTTTTGCCTCCCCTTGACTCAAGGTCATAGCCAGAGTGCTGCTTGCTGGGGGCAATAAGCCAGGGTAATTAGTAGGTAAATTTAGAGAGACCATTAGCAGCAAGTGTTGATTCGGAGTCTGTTGGGGACAGCGGGCACCTCCACCCTCTCTGGGTGTTCCACTCTGCAGACCAACTTTGACAATCTACTCTATTCCCTGTGGTCATTTTTCACCCACAACAGCAAATGTTGTCGTAGAGAAGTGAGAACGGAGGAAGGAGTCCCGAGGGTAGAGGAGCCTGACAGCAAACCTAAGAACTTTCATTTATCAAATCAGGCAGCAGAGAGAGCCATGGAAACTCTGAGTCAAACTCTAAGAAAGCACCAATGTACAGCCAAGATGCAGAGAGAGAAGACTGAAATCCCCTTTTGCTGCTGCTGAGAGCAACACAGCTCACAAAGGCACACAGAGACTACCAAGTACTAATCATGACTCAGAATGAGGACACAAAGCAACCCTGATTGTCTGCCCAAATACGCATAAACCCTGATTAGGATCTCAGCTGCCAGCTTAAGTAATAAAATGAGAAATTATTGCAAAGAGTTGAGGTTAACCCTAAAAATTAAGGGAAACAATGTAATTGTCAAGCAAATGCATTGCCAAGTAGTTAGTAGAACAGATGCATATCACATGCATTTGTAAGGTGCTTTATTAAGTTTTCGAAGAAAAAAATAAAAATGACGAAACTGAAACCTGTGAACATGAGTTTGGATTCTCTGGGAAATATTTTCCCAGATGGGGAGAAGGCACACAGCTCTTAGCTTGGTGGGAGGGCGGACTGTCCTCTGAAGGAAAACAACAGCAGCAGTTGTTTCTGCTAATTCCCTCAAACGTTTCACGTCTTAGTGCCATAAACGTTGAGCAGCTTGCAGACTCACGTCCCTTAGGAGTAACAAAAAAGTGGTGTGACATTGTTCAAATGTCACACAGAGGAATGAGGTCAGGGTGGTCGGGAGGTCAGAAGAGGCCGATGTTCATTCCTACCGCTGTTTCTTACCACTGAAATGTTTTTGAGCATCCAAGATTTCATGGAAGTTGGAAGTTAAAAAATCTTAGCTTTTAAAATGTTCTGAGATATACACAAGTATATCTGTGTATCTCAATACTGCTGGTCTTTGTATAAAAGACCAAGCAAAGAAAGAATGGTAAAGGAGGCAAGAACGATAGAAAATAGGTAGAAATTATTTTTGCTAATAACTATCTGACAAATTAGGGAAACTCTAAGCACTGGAATTGAATTCTGACATGACTAATCCATTAGAAAGGATGTAAAACTTTCAAATTCCCCAGGTTGATCCTAAAAAAACATGTTAAAACCAAGAACACACAGTAGCTTAAAAATCACCATTAATTTATTTTAGAAATAAAAATTAGATTTCATAAACCACAGATTATGATTTGAAGAATCTTTAATTGGTGTAGAATAACCCAATCTGTCTGACTTTCATTACGATTATTTACCAAACTGTAAAGTGGATCTAATGCCAAAAATGCAGTTCAGACTTATTGAAAACTATTAAATAGCCTTAAATTTACCAGAGACTCCAAAGCAATGTTAGCAGTCAGCTGTTAGCTACAGTATCTTCCAAATCATTCCCAATAAATGAAGTTTAGAAAAAGACTCAGTAAAAGAGGAGTTATTGTCAATCTTTAGTTATACCTATTTTGAGCCCCCTGAAATTTGGTGGATGAATTTAACGTTTTCCCAACCAATATAGCAACATTTTTAAATTGTACAATTTTGAGATCATGTTGTAGGCCATATTGTTCTCTTTTATAGAGACAACAAATGTAATGAGACTTGGGGTTAATCAGATGAAGAAAAATCAGCAGCTTTTAGACAAACAAGATCCTGTAAGCATGACAGATTTAGATACATTTTGAAAAAGTAACTCATGTTATATTGATCCAAAGCCAGAACATTTTATTCCATTAAATCATTTCAATAAGATTCGTATGAGCTTTGGATATATAAAATAAATATATATAAAAAAAAAACAGTTCCTGTTCTATAAAACTGGATTATCTCCCAGTGAGGAGCGATGAGGAAACAAATCTGAGTTACGATCGCTCTTGTCTTGCAGTTTGAGGATTTCCAGCAGAAATAAACATCAAGTGGGAATTCCTTGAAGATGTTGTTAAGCAAATGAATTGCCAAGTAGTTAGTAGAACAGATGCATATCACATGCAACTTTAGATTCTGTAAAGCCTACCTAAATTTACAGAATCTACGTCAATCTTAATTCCAACTTTTCTAATTCTATTTCTGCTTATCTACACCGTTCCTCTGACACCTTCAGTTTGCTTTGACTTGTCTGGTCATGCCAGCATCCACCAGCCACTGTCTGCATACCAGTTCAGAGAGATAACAAACGCCCCATTTCTCGGTTGATTCCTTCTCTCTTTTCTTTGGCACCATGCATGCTACAGGTGGAAGTAGGGGAGATGGGGAGAACTCACTGCAACAGTTTTGCTCTGGCTACCAGACTAATACTTCACCCGCAGAGAGCATTTAACTCTTGCTTGAATTGAGTAAGGTTGACAAGCGTCACTTCTAAACAGGACATGATTTATGCAAATATTCTGACATTTGGGAGACATGTAAGAAAATATTCAAGAAAAGCAATAACTCATATTTTGACAAGTTACAGGCTTTCCATCTGCAGCCATTGTTCAACTCTGGTGTCCCACTGAGAGTGATATAAAAAAAAATGAATGCCAAAACTGTGAATGTCCTCATCCATGAATATTTCCGTTTTTTAAATTTATTGTTTGCATTACTTCAAGACAGAACTGTAGGGCCAATTTTTAACACAAGTTACATATAATTCACTTAAAATGAAAGAATACTGGCAATAAAGAATGTTGTCAAAATGACTGCAATGATGTATTTTACCATTACCATTAAAGAAACATGTAAAGTTTTGCTATATACAGGAGTTAATTTAAATGCATAAAGGTAATTTTAACATTAGGTGCATCTGTGAACTCTGGTAGCCACTGCACTGCATAGTCAGGCATAGGTTTTCACTCTGACTCTCAGCAGGAATACAGAGCAACTAGTTAAGCTCCAGAGTCATCAGCATGTGTGAGTTTATCGTCTGCAAAACCCAAATGAATGTGTATCAGAAACCCATCTGCCTCTTTTCGGCGGACATAATACTGCATGCCCTGCTGATGCATGCACCCACTTGACCTCATGTCAGTGCCACACAATGCTAGGGTCGCCCCCCCAACCAGGTACATGTCAGCACGAACCCCCAGCCGAACCTTGTGCACTAATGCCATATGACAGGCAGGGGACAGGCAGATAATACTGCACAATGGTGTGCCTCGTTGTTGCACAGTATGGTAAGATCCACGGCCGAGGCGTATATGTCAAGACCTAATGTGAAAACTCACTGAAAGGACGACTTCAATGTCTATTCAGGCATTGAAATCTTAATTCACAGTTCTAAAATCTTTTATGTTTAATATAATATATGCTCATAAATATTATAATCTCACACTTGGCAGCTTGTGTTCTGGTGTCAATCAGCTTGCAATACCTCTTTGGAAATGACTGTTTTGACCTTTAAAGCTGATAGAGGCTTGCTACTGGCTCCCAAGTAACAGGATCTTGTGACATGAATTTTGCTCTCCTGCATGAGCAGAATTATGTATTTTTTATGTTTTAAAACAGTTCCTTATCAAGATCCCATGAGACTTTCTGAGTTATTTTAATTCATCTCTCATGACTTGTAAATCAATCTGATATGACCTGAAAACAAGTGAAAGCCAGAGGGCAAGTCTTATCAAGAAAACATGTGAAACTAAGATGGTCATCATGCTTTACATCTAATGTAGCACACTTCAGCACATCTGTTGTCTTCTGCTGACAAATATTACAGAGATATTCAATAAAATATCAAGGTTTGCTCCAGAGGACATTGCTAATTGACACTTACCAGAAGGTCAAGATTTGTCTCTTGAGACATTCCTTGTCTGAAAACGAAATCAATCATAAAATTTCTCCAGGAATCCATTTCATCAGTGACCCAACAATGTAATGGACAACCAACAAATCAATACGGCTCTGACATCCCAGGAGAATCGGGTACGTTATTGCGCACAGAAAAGAAAAATGCTTCCAATTTTTTTAGTTTTGCAGCAACAAACTCAGCAAAGAAATAAGTTTCTCAAACAAAATCTAACAATGTTCCCAACAAGTTATTTCAGATAATACACAAACTATCTTTACTTGGAGGTATTCATCGAGACATAAAAGTTTAGGAAGCCTATGGTTTTAAGCCCCCTACACATTTCAATTTAAAGTCTTTTTAATTAGATATTACAATGAATCAGATATTTATATATGTTATATATTTTATGCATATATTGACACCATATAGTTGGTCTGTTTGACTCAGTTATCATAATGTGAGAATGTTTTAACGACCCATGCCTTACTGGAAGTATTCCAGGAAAAATGTTTCTTTTTGTGAAGACCTGGATAAAAGCCTCGCTTTGCAAATGTGTGATAGTGCTTCCTAGAGTTTCGTGTTTAGCCTATCCTGTATCACCAGAAACTTTCCCAGGAAGGGGGTCACATGAGGCGGTGTGTCCTTCAATCTGTTCTCAGTCCAGCTGTCTTCTCTGTAGATATCATTTGATCACAAAAATCTGTTTTATGGCCATCTGTGCAGTCTCACGAAGGAACAAATTTCATTCAGCTGATGACATCTGTTGACTGCAAGTTTAAGCTACTAGTGTTTGTTTTGTGTTTTTGGAGAATATGTAAGCATAAGAGGTATTTAATTCAGCCTCACATCCACGCAAACATTTACAAAAAGGATGATTTAATTTAAATATTTTGTGAAAACCTTTTGGAAACATGTCAGGAAAGTGGGAAAAATTAATCATTTGACTAACTTAAAGGGGCATAAGTGTGTTGCTTTATGCATCTGCTGTCTGCCTGTCTGTCTGCTTAGCATAAATAGGACATGAGGAATGATGACCCCAAGTCAAGCACATTTCTTTCTTTCCAAGAGCCTTTAGGATGGACACGGTCGTACTGGGAACAAGGGGGAGTTGGGGAAAGAGGAGAAGAAACAGAAGAGCCAGGAGGAGGAGATGAAATGCAGACATTTGGAAAGCAATTGAACATTGTTATGGAAACAGTTAGATGTGGGAACATCTGTAAACGTGCACAGTCATATTTTAGTGATCATAAAAAGTCAAACTGAGTTACATTTGAGGTCGGGCAGAATAATTAATCTGAAGGTTGAAAGAAGTCGCATATCAAACAGTGCATGTTGTTTGTTAAAGCTTAATCTCCTTTGTAATTAGGGGGAAAAAAAAAACATAAAATGTTTTCGATTTGAGTGTTCTTTAAGAAAGCTTTGCAAAAGAATAAAGCAAGAAGAAAATGGCCAATCCAGCAACTTGCAAAAAAGGATGAACCAAATTCTAAAAAAAGAAAAGTTGTTTTCTTGACAGAGAAGGTCATAACTAACTTTTCTTCAAGTCTTAGGTTAATCTTATGCTTTTAGCACGTGCTTTTGACCCTTAGCTTCCATATCACTATCTACCACCTGGCCCATTTGCCTAAAAAGTCTGGTTGTAACATTGAGTTTTTGGTCCCCAATTGAATTGAGTCTACATTACTTTCAGGTGTGAAAATGCCCTTTGTAAAAGTAAAGCATAAAGTCTTTCTTTTTGCAGCTCCAGTCTAACTTCCAGACTCTCCATCTCTGTTTCATGGAGAGTAATTACAAGCTGATGACAACCACTTGCATTCCTAAAAGTTAAATGTGTGCAGTGAAAAAAATATCAGTCAAGATAAAACCAGTTGGCAGCTGTTACTCTTCTAATGGATAATGTGAACTGTCTGCCAAAGGTGGGCCCTACTCACTCACCTATACCCCGCAATTAAACCGAAGCCACCCTAAAGGTCAGACTGAGTGACAGTCTGTACAAACCTTTAGATTACTGTCTGCATGTGTAATGTTTTATTAAAAACTTCATGCTGACTGATGCACTCTTCGTCCCTTCTAACCCGCCAGAGCCTGTTAATTTGGAGTCTTTTGTGCTTGACAGACAGCCGGGACGTCCTGCTCTCTGACCCCTGTGGCCTCTTTTTCACTTGGGACCATAAAGGTCAGCGTGCTGACGACGTCTATTAAGGAGAAGACATGAGTCGTTGTTTGGTTTTAGTCATATTTATATCCATGTGATTCTGACATTGACAGGGCGAATTTTCAGAGGAGATTCGGCAAAACTGTAATCCACGAGATGGACAAAAATCAAACAGGTAACTCAAACCACATCAAGGCCTGTGGTTCTCAGAAGCCCATCATGTTGATTATTGCACAGCAATTACTGCACACAGGAACGCCCCTCGTTGAGATAACTGATTTTATCCGCAGGGAAAACAAAGCCCTGCATGCAACGAGTCGGAGGGCGGCTTCAGTTTCTCTGGTTTATTTTTGTTGAAAGTTCTGCTCAAGCTTATCTAGAGATGAATTCACAGAAGAAAATTTGAACTGATTCTTTCAAAAGGCTTATGCGTAATATCTGACCACATCTGGAACTCAAACATTATATTTATAGCCGCTAACATTATTAGCTAAGAACAGACTACTGTGATTGTGGTCCAACAATAAGAAAAGTCAGAGTTTGGCCAGAGTCTTATCAGCCTGAATGAAGCAACATCCGTGACAGTCACCCTCCATCCGCTCTCACATGTGGTGCTAAAGGAGGCCAGTGATTTCACAGATCCACAGAGACTAAGAGCCCTCTTATCTTCAGCTGTCATACCTTGTTATAAATCAGCGCTTAGCTATCCGGCCTGCACAGATAAGGAGCTCAAATGCAGATTGCTCCACACCACAAATGGAAAGAAGCTTTTTCTCCATGAGTGTCTTCTCTCACCCCGTACTCTCACATTCCCTTTTTTATTTTTTTATTTTTTTATCTGTTTTCATTCATCTGAAATACAGGCAGGTTTTTTTTTCTCTCTCTTTGAGTTCATGCACAGTCTCCCATGCTTATTTTCTGTTGCTTTTCCAGCAATCTGGTTATGATCATGTAACGTACGTTTGAGTCATTTCCAGCACTGTCAACATAGAGATAAAAGTGCAAAGAAAAATCTGATTCCAGTGTCTTTGCATGGCAAATAATTGTTGCAAATCTAACAGACACACATGCACGTAAATATAAGAGTGAAAATATTGAATGATTCATGACACCAACAAGACTTATACAAGGGTAAAAAGTTCTTGACGTCTACTTTATTCTTCCGCTGCCTGATGATTTTTACACACTGTAAAACTTTTTGTCCAAACTTCTTCCTAAAAGAATGAACAGCTACAGAATAAAGAAAAGTAAAGTTACATCTTAGACAATTTTCAGGTGTTGGAATGCGTTCTATAAAAAGCGTGCAGAACCAGCACAAAGAAAACTTTCCTTTTAAGGACATATTTCTGTACCACAAAGAGAGAAGTATTAGTGCAAACAAAAAGTAGGTGGCATATTTCTCCGCAGGCTGTGAGCATAGGTGTGGAAGTGTGAGTGTTTAAAGCCTGGTTCACACTGTGCAAAGCCAAACAATGTTGGAGAAGTGTTTTCTTCTTAAATAATTTTAAGGGGTCTTTGGTTGTCCAGAGTGACGGCCTCAGACAGCAAGTTTAACACTTTCACTAGCAAAATAAAAAATAATAAAAAACAATGACAAAATGCCATGCATTGTCAAAAACATTGCCACCTTTTCCTCTCCCTTGTTTCAGAGTTTTACTCTAAGTAAAATAAAATAGTTAACACTTGCAACACTTTAGACTCGGGTATGATTGTGTGCATGCATGGTTGTTTGTTCTGTGTCCTGTAGTAATGGACTGGCGAAGTGTCCATGGATTGCCGTGCCTCTTGCCAAATGACTGCTTGAGGGAGGCACCGGAGTTTATTCAGTGTTGAATGCAGATGTTGAAAACACAATTGATAGAGTATGTAAAATCATTTTTCAAAATTTGGCTAAGTTTTCTAATATTAAAACTTAATGAAATCATTACATGCACACACATTTTGTTGATGGATTTTTGCAACTTTGACCATCAGACATCACCCAACCCTTCACCTAAACATTTAATCAAATTGTGCAGGGGCTGAGATAAATGAAGGTTCTCTCAGTTTTTTTTCTGTGGTGTGAATGGCTGTAATGATTTGTAACTAATTAATCTTTCACAGATGGTTTCATAGAACAGCACAATCAAGCCACAGCAGAGAAAAGGTAAATTTCACACTGTGCACAGATCCTGTTTGTTAATGACACAGGCTATAGACTAATGAATAGCAATCATCCGATTCTCTCTAAATGCGTTTACGTTTGAACAAAGCCTGTGTATGTGTTGGAGATCCTTCAGTGCCAGAAAGCATGCAACATTTCCTCTCAGCTGAGTCGACCGCATTAAAACTAGATTTGTCAGACGTGGAATAAAAAAAGTTTGTCTGTGCGTATCTGTGCCAGGAAGTGCTACTCGGTGAAAGGCTGGCTGTGGTCGTCCATCAATGTAGTGTGGTAAAGCACAACATCCAGAAGAGCACTGCTTCAGCCAAAGTGATGACTAACAGAAGGTGAAAGCACAAGATCATGGCCAGAGCAATGACTATTTTAACATTTATGTCAAGGGAAGAAAAAGAAAGAGACCCAAACGATAAGGGATAGATAGAGAGTGAGCAGAGAGAGGAAAAGGAAAGACCGAGGTGCCCAGAGCATTTATGCTGTGCCAGAATTGTACGCCACTCCCCCTCCGCTTCCCTGGGGACACGAATGAAGTAAATGAATGATGGACTTGACTCACACAAACGCCTCCTTGCCTATTGAGTCCATGCAGTCCATTCACAGGGATGAGTGAGGCGTAGACATCAACAACAACAATAACAACAGCAACATAGGAGGCCCGTACTCCCATTTCTCATTTATAAATGCAGGAACACAGACACAAACATATGGCACAAACACCATGGACAGCACTGCCAACATACCATGTGGGACACCTAGCGAAGGTTCCTGAGAACATAGCTGTGAAACAATGCTTTGAGGCAGAGGGGCGTGACCGGGGCAGGCATGGAGAAAATCTTGGCATAGCGTCAATGCAGCCGCAACAAAGATTGGGAATGAGAGGCCGTCCCGTCCCAAGAATCTTTCAGTGTGCTAACCCTCAAACGAGGTTTGGAAACTACATTTTCACCACATGCTGCCCTTCCTCTTGGATTAAATTTTTCTGTGTTGTCCTTCCAAGACAAGATGAGTTCAGGAGGTTCTCTGCTACAAAGGCTCCATCTCACTCTGAGTTCTGACCTTAAAAGTCTGCTTTTATTACCTCCAGCCACGGCGGTTAGCTGAACTGAGGGAACGTAGTTCTTCAAGAGTCAAGTTATTACAAGAAATGCACAGATCATATATCTCCTGGACGATGCAGCGTTGTGCATTTCTTTGTGTTGTGTTTCTGATTTTGACCAATCCCATTCCAGGAAAATAACCAGAGGAAAGCAGTATTTCATTTCCATCTCTTTTTCACACTGTATCTTTTGCTCAAAACAAGAGCTAGACAAGAGATCAACAACCCTAGCTCTCAAGTGAAACTGCCCTGCAACTTTTGAATGCATCCCAACTCCAACACACCTGAATAAAGAGGATAAATTACCTCCTTGGTAACGTCAGCAAGGTTTTTTTTCCAAACGTCTGATCATAAACCCTTTATTTGGTGGAGCAGTGTGCAGGAGAACAGTCACATCCAAAAGTTGCAGGACAGTGACACTAGAGGACTTCACTGTATGTGAAGGGTGTGATTTCTGGCTAATTGATTGTTGCATCTCATCTCTTCACAGTTACCATTTAAATTTCAAACTTTGATGTATGTGAGTAATGTGGTAAGCATTTGAGAAGGGCTCAGTTTTTATCAGTTAAGCATCATACAGTAAACCGCAAAGGGAGTGAAGAGTATCAAAAATTATTAACTGCGTCTCTGGAGGGAGGAATGAAGAGAAGGAGGAGTTCTTTGGCATTTTGAATCCAAAGTCTCCACTGCAAACTCCCACAAGTTCAAGGTCAGGATCAGCTATAGGTTTCATTTTATCCAGGGGTTTTCTTGGACTTCACCCAAAGAAAATTCACATATTCACACACTTACTATACTGTATCTACAACACCTGAAAATCTCATGAGACTGCAAAGCTTTCGTCCCAAAAACAGCTCTGACGCAACTTTGAGGAAATAATAAATGTTGCTGAAAGCATTTTAAATAATTTTGCTCTGCTGACGAGAACATGTATTGTTCTAAGCACACATTTCAGCTTTTAGGTCAAAATACCTTTCAATGACAAATTACAACAATCCTTCCAAAGCAATCAAGGTGACGATGAGCACGTGTGAATCAGGTTGGCAGTTTCACTGACTCCAACAACAAACTTTGCACCATAAGGTTACAGTCAGGGCCTCGTCACAGAGCTGACCTGTGGAGGCTGTCTGAGCAGTCAGCATCTGAAGTAAACCATCTCGTCCAATACTCACACAAAGCTAATGGGAAGCAGACACACAATTTGTCCAGAGTGTGCCTTTGTGCACCCACGCTGCTCTCTTGCTCTTCATTCTCAAATCCTTCCATTTATCCACACTCTGGCTGAGATAGCAAACCTGACACTGATGCCCTGCAGTCCATTAGCGCTCTCAGAGCACTGTCTGATTCTGCTCCGCTGCTCCCCTCACACTTTCCTCCTCTCAGCTCATCTTCCCGACAGTTCTTATTACTTTCCCAGCCGCTGGCTGACTCGTTTTTCTGCATGTTTCACTCCTACATGCTGTACATCCACTCTCCGAAACATCTAGGATGCAACGAGACAAGTTCAAATGACATTCTGAAAAAAGACCATTTTATATAAGTATGCATTTACTTTGTTGCTTGATCTGTAATTTACAGCAGAGTAAGGCTGCAAATTAAAATGATTTAAATACCACAACAAAAACTGCTTTACTGTTGGAGCTTTTTAGAAGTATGTCAAAAATAATTCTCCAGAATTAGAAGCAAATTAAGTTTTTTTTAATTCATCCACGAGGGACTGACTCGCTGAACGCTGGTCCAAGTATTTGATTCAACAGTGCAGTTTATTTTAACCCTCTCTGGCTCCTGCAGCAGGAAGAGGAGGAGTTTCAGGGGGGAAACTCTGTGAGGCTATAGGGACCATTAAAACCCATGATTAGGACAAAGACATTCTCTTTCTGGGTAACTGCTATATTAAAGTTACTGTTGACGAGCAGACACTGGCTGTTAGCCCCACGATGGAGAAGAGAAAGCAGTTTATTCAGCCACGCTCCAGAGCTGAGAAGCATATCACTGCCAGCCATATGCCACTCATGTAGTGCAACCCAGAGCTGAGAGGCCACCCTGCACCGAAACGTTAACCTGCAGGGGCCACTAGCCAAAGACGCCACACTCCAAGCCTGCTTACCACACACAGGCTACAATATGTTAGCCGAGCAACTAACTGCCCATGATTACAGACTCAGAAGTAGCTAGCCAAACAACTTAGCTCCCCTCTTCCATTGGGACTCTAGTTACAGTGCATTGTGTTTTGAGCAGAGAAATGATTCCTTAGGATGATCAGTGTTTTTAATGTGTTTTTGGAGTTAATGAATTTGTGGTGTTTAAACTGTTCCAAACAAAGCAGGCCTATGCATGCTGCTGCAAAATTGGCCTATGGTTTGAACAGTTCATCCAAATGAGTGTTTTTCTTTAAAAATAATCTAAAAGAGCAGTGGTTCCCAAAGTGTGGGGTGCGCCCCCTATAGGGGACACAGTGCCATTGCAGGGGGTGTGACGAATGAAAAAAAAAAAAAAAACCTCTCAGGGAGCTGTTTATGTTTTAACCCAATTTTGCACAAACGCTTTTTTTAAAATGTATTGATGATAACACAGTTAAATATTGTTACAAAAAAAAAAAAAAAAAGAAATATGTTTGAAATAACACTGACAGCAAAGAATAATCTTCTGCAGTATAAAACTAAACCAAAAAAAAGTGTTTCACTGTAAAGGTGGTTTGTAGTGTGTTTTGTCGCAACCTGAAGTGTGAAATAAACTTCAGCGGAGTTTGAAAACAAAATATGTGTGCAGGTTTATGTCTGGTTGAACGATGTGTGTGCCCAGTTGATTTTTCTTTTCTTTTTTGGAGGGGATTTTATTGTAATCCATAGGGGGGCCCAGAATTCACTTAGAGCAATCTAAGTGAATGTTTTAATCAGTAATAGCCCTGTAAGGTGAGCTTGAGTCTTTAATAGGCATTTTTCTTTCCCTTTCTTGTCTTAAAATTGTATAAACCAGCCCTAGAAAAGTATTACTAAAAAACTCGACACTACAACCCCACCTTTTAACATTTTGCATCTGAATATAATTTTACCAGTGTTGAAATGTCTCAAGCTTTTATGGCTTTCATGAAAGAATGACTGCATGAATGCATTCAGTGCATTTGAGAAATGTTAAAACTGGCCATCATGACAGTCAGGTCAAGAATATGATCCAAACACTAACAGACAAATGAAAATGAATGATAGCTGTCAAAAGCCAACAGGGGAGAAGTGTCCTTGACCTGAGGTCTATTTAATTTCAGGATCGACTGCAAGCAGCCTCCCTTTTACCCCCTTAGGACTTAAACATTTCAGCCACATGTGGAGAGAATGTTCATGTAGTCTGGACCTTGACAAAGAAATCATTCTTTACATGTCAGTTTTACTTCACTCCGAGAATCAAACCACAGCCTGAAACTCAATTGTTTCAGTAAATTTATTTCCACAATTGTCTTGACTAAGCCAAGTATTGGGTGCCGTGCTACAGGATTTCCTGCAACAGACTTAGACAGCCGACATCTGGGGAAATAAGCGCAAGGCAGTGATTGCATCCCACATCCTCTCTGCGGCGGGGATCATCTGAACCTGATTCAGTTTGTGAGGAGTGACAGGTAGAGGCTGCTATGGAAACCAAACCGAAGCAGTGTCACAGATAGCAGGGTTTTTTTGTTTTTAAGAAGCTCTGCAAGCATGCGACGCACAGGGATCAACAAACAACTCAGACATAGCCACGTGGACCTGAAATGAATATTAAAACATTCCTTTCTGTCACTTTAAATCTGTACCAAACCACCTCTGTGTAAAAGCCATTATAATCCTGAAACCTGTTTTCTCCCGCATCCTCCTTCACCCGAGGTTTATGACAAGTCTGTATAAAAATTGTACTTCTTAATGAACAAAACCACATCTCTACAATCACTGCTTCTGAAAGAAAATTCAAGGGTGCAGAAGAAAACAATCATAAACATCAGAAAGCTTCTTCCTAAAAATGAGAGAATGAGAAGACAAGTCTGATGTGCCAGGGTGACTCGCATCTATTTATATCCCGTCTGCCACATTTCCATCTAAAAAAGTGGCAACAGCAGAGACCAGGAGACACAAACATACCAGCAGGCACATACAAACAGTCACCAACACACTCACAAATCATGATGTGTTTCAGCTGAGGGTTGTCCCTCATAATGCAGCAGACAGAACCTGAGACTGAGGATTTTATTTATTGAATATGCTGCAGCAGTGGAAACCAGCAAGGGCCTTACAAAGTGTTTCAGTGCTGAAATTTAAATAGGACTGCATGTAAACAAACATTAACTGAAGTAATTAGACATAGCCTGTATATCTAACTAATTATATATTAGATATAAGATTCAGGTTTTTAGAATAGGTATGCACTATGGGTCAATGGAGAATTGTTCTTTTCTGCTTCGTGCTGCAAAATACAGCTCTGGAAAAAAATTAAGAGACTACTTTAAATTATCAGTTTTTCTGACTTTTTATAAGTACATTTTTGAGTAAAATGAATATTGTTCTTTTATTCTATGAACTACTGACAACATGTCCCCAAAATCCCAGGCAAAATTTAGCATTTATTTGCAGAAAATGAGAAATGGTCAAAATAAGGTAAAAAGATGCAGTGCTTCCGGACCTCAAATAATGCAAAGAAAACAAGTTCATATTCATTTAGAAACATCAATACTAATGTTTTAAGGAAGAGGTCAGAAATCAACATTTGGTGGAATAACCAGGAGGTTTTCAGTGGGCTCTTCATTTTTTCCATATCGTTTCAGCATGGACAACACCTGAATACTATAGCATTGCATTTTTTTTACAGCTTTAAGAGGTCTAAATGCACTGAAAAGCCTATTTGCATGTCAATTGATTTATTAATTCATTAATATCCAATGTGATATTTTAAATGACTATACTCAAATTGAAATGAGTGAGAAATATTGTGGCAATTATAAACCTTTTCAATATTTGTCTTCACACTTGTCACACTGAAAAACAACGAACAAGAAAGTAAAACTCTCATCACACTAATCAATGTACCTTATATCTTGTTTAATTTAGTTATAAACAATTAGTCTGCTAAAGTAAGCTATTTGTTAACTTGTTTTTTTACAGCACTATTTGAGTTTTAAGGGGTTCTGACTTTCTGAAGTTGCAGATTTTTTCTAAAAAAGATAGAGGTGAATTTTAAAATTGTTTTTATCACATTTTTTGTAGTAAATACAACATTGCTTACAGCTTGTGCTAACGTTAGCTTGCATATAAACAGGAACAACAAGTGGAGATTCAGTTGCGTTATTTTTATCTGATTTACTGAACTTGCCAAAGCAGAAAAATCCCAGTAGAAAACCAGAAAAAGAACAGCCTCCTTCTGTGATCTTGCTCTTTCCACAATGAGGTTGTTGAATACCAAGAGGAAATTTCTAACATCGCCTTCAAAAGATCAGGAGACTAGAAAAGGTCAGGAGAGATCAGAGTGCTGTGTTTTCTTTGTTTTGTTTTATGACTGCGGTTTAACTTTTATTTGCTGATTGATTTAAGCAGAAGAAGAGTAGATTTATGGGTGAGATTTACACACATTTTAATCATGCAAAATTGCTGATTTATTCTGAGACATAAAACATAACCTTTACAAGGTACACAGTGATGCAAGGAAAGAACACAATGAAGAAACCTTATGTCTATCAAGGTATAGTTAAAAGGAAAACATTTGAGGGCAAAGTGAAGCGTAAAAAAAAAAAAAAAAAAAAGAAAATACTCCAAACCAGATGTCTCTCCTGTTAGGGAGCTGTAAAAGTTAAAGAGCAAACGGAGAAGGTACATAAAAAGATATAAATGAAAACAAAGATATTCATTGGAGAGAAAATGTCAAGGGGAGTAAAAAACTGGAAAAATGTAAATATTGTTTTATCACAACTAAACTCAGGTTTGCTACAGCAATCAAGTAACTATTACCAACCATATACAACCTAATGTAGCCTGAGACACCATCTCTGCTTATTCTGCATGAGTTAATCAAATTAAACATGCTCCTGCCCTCAGATTGGTAGCCCAGTGTGAGCTTCCTCCTTCAACTGTGGCCACTTAAAAATCCATGCTCCCTCGCATTTATTTGTGCATGTGGTAAAACAGTGTCCCTGCTGTGGGCGGCACACTGGGTGCTCTCCTCCTTAAGCTCACACTGCCAGCTTCTCATCAAGAGGCAGGAAGAGAGGGTAAGCATGGCGTAAAAGCAGAGGAGGATGACGAGGCAGAAGAGGGAAGGGAAGGGAGGCAAAAAAAAAAAAAAAAAAAAGAGAAGACAGGAGGGCCACTATATTTAGCAGTGGAGCTGTCACCTTCTGTTTGGCTCTCCTGAATAATCAGAGTTTGACACAACGCATCCTGTGGAGCAGAGGTTGCTGGGATACACCAACCTTTCTCCACCAGCGTCGCCTCTGAGGAAGAAAATAATTAAGTATTGTAATAATTGCTGGGGGCTTGCGTGCTACAGCTACCAAACGTTATTTTGTAGACGCTTTCCTCATGGCAATGCCATTTTATTTTTTTTAGATCAAGTAAGGATAGATGTTCTTTTAGTGAGTATAATTCTGCACCTGATGCATAACAGGTGAATGCATCAAGGCAAAGAGAAATACATGAATCATTGTGAACACAGAATTTTGACAAAAGCCTTTCAAATATGCAATATACAAATTTATGCAGATTAATGACAGTGAGAGGCTCTGAAAAATCTACTATCTATTTTATGGCTGGTTTTGATCATTTTGAATTTCAAGTTTCCTGGTCACATAGTTGTTAAACAGAAGGACCTGACAGATGATGAATGTTAACTAGACAAACTTCGTTCCATGGAAAACAAGAAAGTTTGTATTTTTATAAACATTTTTTTGCTTTGAGTCATTTCTTTCCAAAAGTTCTAAATATTTACAGTCAGTTTCTGTCTTAGCATTAATACATGCATGTAGAAATTGAAACAAAATAACTCTAAACCTTCCCTGACGATACATATTACCCAGAGTCAATCATGGGATCTGATGAATAAATAATCTTGTCTGCAACTGGTTGGTGACGTTGGACTGATATTTATAGCCGTTGGATCACGTTGAATCATCATTATATGATTAAAACAATGATAACAGAGAGGTCAGAAAAACCTCTAAAACATCCCTGCAACAATAAATTCAACAAACTATCTGCAACAATTAATTAAAAGATATTAGCTGTGATAGATGCACCGAAAAATCATCTGGGGAATCAGACGACTTTCACCTCGACTGGCATGGTATTTTGCTGATCAGTCGATCAAAAACTCAAAACTATGATTCTTTTCTGATGAGTGAACCCACCATATACTTAGATGCTACCAGTGCATAACAATCCTCAATGTGGAAATGGTCACTGAAGGAAAATTACTCAAATATAGCTATTTTCACGATCACTTCTGTGTTAAATTAAAGTCAGAGGCACCTTTGTATTTTTGAATTTATGGTTGTTTTATACTTCATCTCTTCTGATACATTTTTATATGTTAGGCTCTGTTTATATCAGCTGGACAAATATTTAGGAGAATTTAGATTAACTTACCCAGAGGAGAGAAAACATGAAGGTTAAATGTATTAAACTGCTTTTTTCCTCCTTTTGAGCTTTAAGCTTCAGTCTATCATGGAACAGGTTGGATGCTGAAATATTGGAAGACTTTTGAAAATCTCTGTTGAGGTAAAGATTTACTTAAAAGATTATTTTGAATGCTAAAGAGAATTCAGAATAAGCTAAAAGGACAACCGGCAAAGATGAAGATTGGATCTCTAGTCTTGACATCGGTAATGTCTAAGCTGAATCTAAGTAGACAAAGGTGCATGCTTTCATACCCCTTTAACTATTTGGGGATACAGCTCAGGCATGACAGGCATGATTAATGTTTTCCCTTTGCCAGAGGAGCCCAATAAATGACAACAGAACAGGGCCACCTACGTTGAGGAATGTCACGCTGACTTAACATGTGGAAACTAAAAGTCTCTCACAAATCTGCCAGTGGGATATAATCTGCAGAGGCACCCGATTGTTGGAAAGTTAAAAACAGCAAGTTCAAACTCAGTGGCAGCAGCTTATTATTCAGAGAATGAGAAGATGAAGGACATGTCAACATTTCTGATCCTCGCCCTGAGAACTGTCAGGAAAGATGAGCACTATAGTGAAGTCTTTGTTCGGGCATGACAACCATCAACTCATTACGTGTCAGGGAAAGACTGTCCAAAGGAGAGGGGCACTACAAAGAATGAACTAACCTAAAGACCATCCGTGAAAATTAGTTCTATTACAGGACTGCCTGGGTTTATCTTCCTTCTGCAGGCTTTCTTCCCACAGCTAACCTTGTGCCCAGGTGTTCTGCTGCGGACTACAAAGAGGCCAAAGAAAAACAGAGTTAAACACTTTCAAATGTGCCTGAGGATTGCCCTAACAAGCTATTACAGGTTAATATAGTGCTATTCTCCCACAGTTTGAGAGTAGTTAACCTCAGGAGTGACTGGCTTCTGTTTGAAGGGTCAAAACCTTGCTGAGCCCTGTGCACTAAAATAGCAGGTGATTATAGTCCTTGTTTAAAAGTAACTATAGGAGTTCCCAGCAGATGACACAAGCCAGTCTAGTTCAGCCTTTATGAGACAGAAGAGCGACATACTTGCACAGAATTTTGCCTTTTTGTCCTGTTTTTCCAATAAAATCTTGTGCTAAATCCTCAGTTACTCCTTTCAATTACATCTAACAAAGATGATGCAAAACTTGAAAGGTGTGCTGCCTGGATTTAGTTTCTCAGCTCTGTTTATATGGAATCATACATGATGATTTGCGTCAAATGGACATTCTTTTCATCTTATATTATGTAGTTTCACAAAGTTCTTAATGCAAACAGTATCATAGTAACATACTTCAATCTACTCATTTTCATTCAGAAATTGTACGTCAACATGTGAAATGTTCATTTTAAGCTGTAAATGATTGAAATAAACAAATAAATAAATAAACTTGCCTGACACTAAATTTTAGTGCTTCTAGAAATTATATTATATATTTTTGTAACAGTATTGAGAGAATCTCTCTTCACAGCAGCTGTAAGCTTCATTACATTTTGTAATACTTATCAGAGATGGACCTATTCTAGATAGTGCACATCTGTTAAGTTGGTTGGAAAAGTATGCCTACTTTTCAAAATTTTAACAAAAAAGTACATGATGGCATGTATATGCTTTCAAGTCAATACTTTCCTGAATCACTTGGTTTTCAATATAACACTGCTGCAAATCCTTTGGGATATTTCTCTACAGGGTTTATACAGCTTATTCTGTGGAAAATATCTCAGATTCAATCAAATTCAAATTGGATTAGAAGTATTTAACCATTTGGATTTAGGTTTTTACTTTGACTAAGCCATTTGAACATTCTAATAAGCTATGAATTAAACAACTGGATTTTTTGTTTTGGATTATTTTGTGTTACCATTCTTGATTTCTTTGTGACATTTAACCGGTTTTCTTCCTAGATTGTTTTGTATTTAGATCCGAAAACTTTCCCATCAATTCTGAGGTGTCACCTGTTCATACTGAAGAAAAGCTTGATAAACTGTAAAGAGATTTTAGTGCACTGACTCAATTATTCAGTCTAAACTCAGTCTGCAATGCACACTGTTATTAGGGAAAATACTGTCAGCTTTCCAGAGTGATTTGTGTGTCTGCAACCATAATCAGATTTATGCCCCATAACAGAAAGAGTAAAGGAAAAAGTCGAGTTCTTCACTACACACATTCGAATCAGCTGCAAGGAAAATAGTTCAAAAGACAGAATATATAAAGCAGCTTTGGTTCTGTAGAGATAATTCCCCTAATTTAATCAAAGAAATCATGTTTTTCTTTCAAAATGAGGAGCTAATTTCTTTCATTTCAATGATAGAGATGTTGGATTTATAAACCATAGCCTATCAGCATCAAAGGAAAAAAGCCAACATCAACTCTCGCAAACATGGTGCAAAAGTGCTGTTATATCACAGTGATGCTTTTATATAATTTGTCAGTTGTTTTTTTTTTTTCATGCATATTAATGCACATCTCAGATGCATCCTAATGTGAGTGTGAAATAAAGAGTGGGTTTTTAAGCATTGTCCTTACACAAAAATGCTCTACTTGTGTCTTTTTTTTCCTCTTAAAAGCCATGTTTAGCTCCATCTATGGTTCATTGTGAGTGGCTCTGACAGAGAGCAAATATCAGAAAGGCAAATACAAACTGTGGAAGCAGAATAAGAAAAAAAAAAAAACTTGAATGGGAGCCAAATGTAGCAAAATCCTCCCCACCAGTTTCCTAAAATGTAAATAATCAGAGGAAAAGAGACCTTTGTGGATAAAGATGTGAGGCTGGGTCATGTGCAGAAAATTCAGCAACCCTAATGCCTTCACCCTCTGCATTTCCTTACTCTGACATTGGATAGAAATTCAAATGCTTACTGGAAATTTCATTGTTTACATTTATTATGAGGCACTTATCACAAGAGATAACTGCAGTACATTGGCATTATGAAGCCTAAAGCCAAGTGCTTTGTTAAGTACACCAGCACATAAAAAATTAATAAAGCATTCCTCATGGAGCAGTGCAAAAATCCATACAATTAGCGGATCACATAGATTAGATGCATTATTAGTCTCAAGCCACTTGAAGTTGCTCCGTCATGCATAAACTAACCTCCAAAACTAATTAAAAACAAGCAAACAAATTTAAGATAGTAGAAAATAAATACATTTTCCAGCAAAGTAAATGTGAGGCTATTAACAAGTGAAACACCCGCTGAGAGAAAAAGATTGGATTCAAAAGGTTAAAGCAAAAGGGGGAATTGAAGGGCATTAACAGAGTACAGGCCTCCATCAAACCCAATGCCCTATGTTGTAATTTTGAGAGAATCTGTAACAAAAGTTAATGGGTTTTCCCTTTGGCCATGCTCCACCTCTCGACCTACTTCTATGGACTTAAGTGCTGCCCTTGTTTGATATCATGTATACAGACAAACGAGCGTTATGAATCAATAATTCTGTATTAACCAACGTAAATAATATAAACTATGTGAGACATAGTTCACATAGTTAGGTTTTTACTTTGACTAGGATTTTTATTGTTCATATGAGCATAAAACTATGTTCATCTGGAATGAGGTTTGGTTTTCAAGGCTTCAAAGCTGCAGTTCATTCAGTGTTCCTCAATTGTCTCACATGAAAGCTGTCTGGCTAACAGTACTCAAGAGTGGTGATCTCATAAAAGGAGACAGATCCGAACTCAGCAATATTAAAGTTGTCAGCAGAGACAGGTACAATAAAACCTCGAGGACACTCTTGGACACCACTTTGACAACGCAGCAGAAACAGCTCTGCTGGGACCTACTTTAGCCGGACAATTCAACACACAGGCTCTCACGCTGGCACTGACTGACATTCATAACATGCTGGATCTGCACTCGGAGTAAGTGCACAGCCAAGTGTTAAATTTGACTTGATTTCAGAAAGCAGCCGAGGTCACACAAAGGCTTGTTTGGGGGGCACTAATAACAGCCGTGCAATTTGATAAAGACAAATTCTGTGGCCCTGAATAGTTCGGACAATCAGCGGCACATCTCATTATTGTCACTCGCTTCTCTCACACAATCAAACCCCAGTTAAGCTCTGGCTGAACAAGAGCCAGGGTTACAAACCCTGAATCTTGTGGCTGCCAGCAGTTAACCCATTCCAGACCAAAATGGAGAGAAGGTGTTGCACCAGGTCTGCAGATTAAACACAAAAAGAAAGGTCACAGTGTTTTCAAGTGCCTTACCTTTAAAGGACAGGAAGATTCTGGGAGCAGACAGAGGATCATTGGAAGGTGGCAGCCCACCTGCTGACACGGCCAGGAGGGCCAGCAGCCAGGACAGTTTGTCCCACAACATTGTCCCTCTATTTGTTAACAGAGGATAAGTCCTGTAGCTGTGAGACAGACAACACCAAGCGTCAAAAATTCACACAAATTCAAAAAGCAATATATAAAATAAATGAATAAAAATCCCCGTCTGTACTTGTCAGGCGAATTGCCATGAATAAAAGAAAAATAATCTGTCAGTTGCGCACCTGAACAAGAGTCCTGTTGCTTATTTGAATCCCCAATCTGAGAGCTGTGCATTTTGTACACTGTAAAAATAATTAGCAGTGCACAGCAGGTGGCAGATGACACAGAAGTCAGTTTCAGATGTGAAACTTATGGGTTATTTCTGATTATTTTCAATATCCATATTTATATGTAAGTTCTTACACTTAGTTGGGGAAGTGGCTCCTGTTCCGTTATATATGTGCTGGCAGTAGAAGGAGTTTGCTCAGTGCTTTATATATCCCTGCCTTTGATCAGTATGAACTTTTTTGTGTTGAAGTGAAGGAAATAAGGCCTCAGGGTTTCATCTGAGTGCTGATCTAATGAGGAACTCATCATGCATGATTGACTGACTTTTTGTATCACCAAGCCATACAACTTAAATCATGGTTTGTGAATCTTTTGTGCAAAGAAAATCTACACTTTTGGGTTTTTTAATCACAAGCTTCTCCTTTCTGTCAAATTTTCTATAGCTGCTTTTATGATTAGGCCAGCTGGTGTTTGACTCTGCACTTATTAAAATCGGCAAGCTTGAACTTTTTGACTAAAGCTATCATAATGTGTTTGTTACAAATGCATAGCAACGAATTTGAGGAGACATTGCAACGTTTCCCCGATAGCAGGGCTGAAAAGAGTTGCTGCCCCTTAAGCCTGGCGCGCACTGGCTGCGCTCACAGATTAAATCACAAAGCGCATCAGCATGCTGTCATCCGCCACAAAGAGAGCTGGAGATAATATCCTCGTAAATGGGTTCTGAGGACTATCCAAGAAATTAGAGTGTGGACGGATTTGCAAAAAAAAAAAAAAAAAAAAAAAAGGGAGAGAAAGAAACAAAGAAAAACGTGCATAAAAATGCATGATGGTCTCGGTCTGGAAACAAAACAGTGATAGCAAGGAGATGGAGGGGGGATTCGATGTAATCATCCATGTATGCCACTGATCTCCTTGTAAACGTGGATCAGAGTTTGAGGTCAGATTGTCAGTCAGGGTTTAAGATCAAGTTCCACACTGAGCCACAGAAGGCAGAGCTCCAAAGAAGAGCCGCTAACCAAAATAAAGCCTGACTGCATGGGCTCCGAGTTAGGAGGACATGATCCACATGCCTTTTAGAAGCAAAATATGGCATTTACATGAAATTCTAATTATTGTCTGGAGACAATGTGTGCTTAGTTTGAAATCTCAGAATGCACATGCAGCAGAAACTTTAAATGCCCACCAAAACGCACAGAGACACGGACAATGACGCGCGGCTTTTTGCGCCTTGCGTGATTTTCAATAGTGTTTCATTAAAAAAAAAAAAAAAAAAAAAAAGCGACCTCCCACGCGTTTAGGGAGGCGCACCAAAAATATAAATCTTAAGTATTTAAAAAAATGACCAAATAATCTCGCAAATATCCATTTTCACTCAGAAAGCAACTATTTTCCCCACCTCATTCTTCAAGCGCATATGTCACAAGTGAACTCATAGTTTTAGGTTATCATTTCTCATAAAACCACTTCCTTAATAATCACCTACCTTCTAGATGCTCCTAGATTTTGCACTACGGCTGGTCACCATTTACAACCATCCACTCAGGTTGCTCCGTCCGCAGGCGTATCAATCGCAGATCCTGCACGATTATCCCAGAGCCAAACAAAGCTTGGATTTAAATTACCTTCAGGGAGCCCCTTAAACTTGAAGTGAGCACTTTATTGCAACAGAAGACTCCGTGGGGTTTTCACTTCTACCCATGAAGAGTTGAACAAAAAAAAAAGAGAGAAGAGTTTCGCTTGGACACAATCGTCGGAGCGGAGATTCAACCCGTGCGCAGCGGCGCTCAAGTCTGGAGTGGAAGGAAGCGGATTTCTGCAGGTGGATAGGCTGAGGGCTCCGCGGTTGTGGACACACCCAAGAGGGAGGGAACCTACCTTAGCAGCCCTCCCTAAAATCTCACAAAATTATGCATCTTTATCCGACACCACCCTTCAACTTTTCAGGTTTATTGTCTCGTTTCAGAACGTTAACTTTATGTTTTTATTCGTTTAATTGGAACATTTTATGAAATGATTTGCAAGACAGTACAGCTTATTCTGCAGGACCCCGTCGAGTCCTTCCGGGTGTATTTATCGTTCCCACGAAGGATCAAACCACATTTTCCACATATTCAAACTGCATTTTAATATAATAAAGAGGGGGAACACTGCTGCAGTTCGTCTTGAGCCAAAAGTCAGTTAGCTTGTTTCAAAATGAAAAATCAAGTCTAAAATGTTGAAAGTAGATACTGAAATCAGAGAGGAAGCTTCAATTTATGTTCATTACCATGGACATTTATCTTTTCGATCACAGATATTCTGTGCCTCACAAAAATATAAATTTTCCTTTCCATTGCTTTTTCATCTTGTCAACAAGAAATGTGTGGGATTTCTGTGATTAGACTACACACATATTTATAGAAGGAATACAATACATGGTTTTCAAAAACGGTTTACAAATAAAATCTAAAAAGCCCAGCAGAAATTTATATTCAGGTCCATTAATTTAAACACCACATTTTGCTGCAGTTTCAACTGCAAGTCTGTTGGGTGACTTTCTACCAGCTGTCTCTACCAGAGACTGAACTTATGTGGATTTTCCTTTCCAAAGTAGCTTAAATTCAGTCCAATTGAGTGGTGAAAAATAGTCAACATTTTTGAGAGATTCTCCATACATTTAGCTCCAGGCTTTAACTGGGCCATTTTCATGAAAGGATAGACTTTGATCTAAAGCCTTCATTTCTTGATCTGGCTGTATGTTTTGGCTCATTGTCCTTCTGGAAGGTGGACCTTCACCTCAGTTTGAGATTTTTTGCAGCTTCCAAACAGTTTTCTTCCAATATTAAGCTGCACTGAATTATGACGAGCAGCAGCTCCTTTGTTCCTGCTGATAAAAAAACAATGCAGTCAACCGTGTTTCTTCACATCGCTGTGTGTTCACAGTGATGTTTACTCTCTTGTTATTGCTCTGGTGCACACAGCATTTTGCAAGTAGACAAAAAGTTTAATTTTGGTCATTCATATAATCAGGGTTTATTATTACCTTCTGGTCACAGTTTTTATTCTTGCAGATTGCGTACATCTCTACATGTCTTCCAGATTTTCTTTGTGTATTTTGGCTGCTTCAAAGCATTTCTCTGCTCTGTCAGTTTCACTACATGAAAGATTGAACTATACCTTTAGATATTGTTTTTTTCTTTAAGCTTCTCCACAACTTTATTACTGTGGATCCCTGGAAGAGTAGCCTCTGTTACGGCAATGGCTAATGGGAATCTAAATAAACAAACAAACAAACTTTATTACTGATGTTTCTGGATTTTCAATTCGTCATCATGAATGAAAAAACCACGTGCATCGATGCTCAAGTCTGAAGCAGCAACGCTGTTAATCTGGACTAATTTGCTTGTAAGATTTATCGAGGGAGATGAAAGTGAAAGGGACTGGATACTAATACAGGCCACACTTTTCAGATTGTTTTACTGTACATATTTTGAATCCTATTTGTGTTGTTTTATCACACACATTTCCACATACATTTCCAATAAAACACATGAAAGTGAAGGGTTGTAATGTGGCAGAATTTGTAACAAAGTAGAAAAAAATGATAATGAATAGTGGATGATTGTAACACTTTTTGCCTCCACTTATCTAACTCCTACTTTGAAAAGATGGTGATTAACACACATTTGAATAAAACAATCTGAGTATAGTTCTCTAATTTCAGTAGCTCTCATCCACACATCCCAAAATGATTAACAGCAGAATGAGGAGAACTTAAAGACAGACTTGTGTGTGTTGTGTCTGAACTCCGAGGCATGAACTCTCCAGATATGCGACTGATGACTTTTAGAGAAACCACAGGAGGCTTGTCTTACACGACCACCGGAGAATCACAATCAGACCCAGGTCATTTCACAGCTTTAATTAACCACTGATTGCCAGCTGCTGATTTATATTTAGCACAGCCAAGCAGCACCAGGTTGCATGTCAAATCAAAGCAGAACAATAGTTCATTTCTGCTTGTTTTTGGCGATATCTTGATTCTGAAAGTCCTTTGATGTGTGACTAATGGATGACTCATTCACTATATTTTGACTCTGGCAAGGAGAAAGAGAAACAAAGGGCTGAATATTCACAAAAGAGCTGGTCGGGGAAAAAATGGCCAGATGCAGATAAGGCAGATTTCCACCAACACCTCAGTGACCTAACAGAGGATCGCCAGCTCCCGCCTCAGATAGACATCAAATATTCATGGGCAAATGGAGCCTTAAATCTTTTAATCTCACTTGATCTACCCAGCCGATCACACAGGCTTATTTCGCTTCTTATCCGGACAACGTACAATGCAGCTGACACCCGACATGCATACTTATTGTTCTATAAAGCATAGATACAGTAGCTTAGGTTGCATGTACTGTTAAAGACATTAGAGTTACCTTACAGTCGTGTGAGCTCAAACAGGAATTTCCAAGATGAAGAGAAAGGACAATTATATAAAAATATATTTTGATTCTTTGCACACCTTTTATTATCTCAGGGGATAATGGCTATTTCATTGGAATGAGAAACACAGATGTCTGTTTTTGTAACAGTTCATTACAAAAAGCCCTCTTGGGAGTCTTTATGTATAGACTACATCTTTTGTAGGATGTTTTAGTTTTCCATATTTTGAGAAAATTCTTGAAAATATTATATTAGCATGTGTAAAAGATGCTGTACAGGTTGGATCCTTGTGACATCTGGAGAACTGAATTTTACTGAGTTCGAGAAACAACTAACATACCTTCACATACAACACAGATGTTTGTGATGTCTGAGTTTCTTTGAACTTAAAAGACAAGTGTCTGAGTCCAAGTGAAACAAAGCAAAAAAACAAAAAACAAATCTAGAGTCATACATAAAGGTGTGCAATCCTTGAAAGGGGTTGGTGCTGATAAATATGTCTCATGAATAACTCACCTTCCAGAAATCCTTCACACTTCAGCAGCTGAAATGACCTGGAATTAAAATATGGGTGGGCCAGAGGAGTTTTATTGTCACTGCTAACCGGCTCTTTCTCTTCTTTTTTGTCCCATTCCTCGTCTCTCTTTTTGTCATGCAGCCAACAGCTGCATGTTGTTTCCTATATTTCTTTTTAATCAACAATATTATTCTCATCTTCAGCCCTCTGGTGGCCTCGCCATCTGTCACTTGCGTGAGACAAGAGGAAAGCAATTATTGAATCCTGGCTTTGAGGAGTGCCTGCTTTCACAAAAGTCCCTCCGTGCTTTCCAGATTTTCCTCTGGCTCTCTGCAGCAACTATCTGAGCGGTGAAAAGTGAAAAATGACGACGAAACCAAAGATTACAGCTGGCTACCAGAAAACTCAGGCCCTGGGACTCTGTAAAAACAGTGATTGAGGCCTTCTGTTTTCCAAAAGAAGAACTGGTGTTATACTTAAAAATTATTCTTAGATGATGTCTGCAATATTTCCCAGACATCATTGAAAATAAAAAGATTCTCCCCTGAGTAAAATTGTGTCACGATAAAGTGTAAAAACTACAAACTCTAATGTGTTTCATATTTGAGAATAATTCAGAAGAGGGGGGGAAAAAAATAAAAAGGGTTTCAATTCATGAAATGTTTAATTAAAGCTAACTGCTTTCATCATTGAGATAACTTGTAGACAAAGCAGTGTGTAACTTAACATTAGACAAAAATAATAATATAATACTAAATAACAAAGAGACAAGTCAGAGATAAACGTGAAGAAATTTGAAGCAGGGTTAGAATATCAACCAGCATCCTAAACTTTTGACAATTCACTGAGCACGATCACTGAAAAGAAAATCGACAATTCACATCGACAAACCTGCCAAGGTCATCATCATCATCATCTGACAGAACAAGCAAGGAAAACATTCATCAGAGTAACTCAGGAGCAAAAGCTCAGGTGAGGCAATGAACTATTAGAAGAGTTTCAAGGAAAAGGTTATTGTTAAACAAAACATCTCAGTTGCAGTTCGCAACTATCATGTAGGAAACACAGCAAACATGTGGAAGAAGTTCCTCTGGTCAGGTGAAACTAAAGTTGAATCGTTTGGACTACCAGTACTAGACGAATATTTAGCATCTCCAAGAAAAAAAGGAAAAAAAAAATTTTTTTCTTCTACTTCGCAATTAATCATTACTTTATCTTTGTCTGTTGAATAAAATCCATGAACAATAGATTGAAGTTTGCGGTTGTGAGTTACAATCCAGAAAGGTTTTGTTGGTTTGGACATGTTTTCAAGGTACTGCATGAGATTGACTCTCAACTGAACATGTTTATTTAAGAATGTAATTTTCTTTTCTAGAGACTTGTAATAACACTGCATAAATAATTAAAATCCCACCAATAGTTGTCTGTCAGTATTGCAAGGCATCATCAACATAAAAACAAGGAAAAGAAAATCATTTACAGAATTGGGAAATATACAGGAACAACAAATTGAAGCTGCATGAGCAGAGGTCATTATATAATAGGATTGTCAACACATTTAATACCGTTTAACCTCCAACCTTTTACCACCAATGGCTTAATCACTCACATGAAGTAATTATTAACATGCTGTGACGAGCTCAATCTCCGTCTCCTGGCTTGCCCCTCATGTTCGGGAGGCTATTAACAGCTGTTCATTACCAATGAGGTGAGGAATCAAGTGCAATCCGCTGTGCACATCTGGAAGTCTGCACCCACCTAAACGAAACGGGCAGATGTGAGTGTGCATGCATTCTTACACACAAATTGACCACAGACACACAGACGAGGAAGCTGCGACACGGTGGCACACTTGGAGGGACACATCACTTGTGTTGAATTTAATGAGGGAACATGTACTCATTCCTCTAACCTCACCAGGAGAGCTGTTACCTTTTGGTGCGATAAGATATTAAAAATTCACACTGTTTCTGCTGTGCTTTGACTGGCATTGCAGCACGCTCATTAGCATTTAAATGGGAAAAAGATAACTCTGCACTTCGTAGACTCGTATCTCCATCACAAAGCTGCCAGACAGAGAAAAAAAATGAATTAGTGGATTTTGTTGCTGATTTTGTTTTGCTGTGCCATTCATGAAATTGGCATGGAAGTAGGTTATCTGATAATGAGGTGATTTGTTGGAGAAAAAAACTCAATTTGTGTTTAAAATGTACAAATGTAAAAGTAATCAGGGATGAGTCAGTTATAAATGATTAAAAGTTAAAGTTGTAAAACCGTTCAGTTGTTATGTTCTCATGTTTCGAAGCCCCTTCACACTGTTGTTTCAATGATGTCACAAAATGTACCCATGATCCATCTTTGAAGAAAGAAAAAAGTGTAAAACACTTGAGAAAGGAAGAATTGAAGTAGTTACTGAGAGGAAAGTTCATAAAGAAAAATATCCACAGACTAGACCATTCAGGATGTCCAGGAAAAACGATCATCCAAACTATGAGAACTCATGGATGCCAAAGCACAAAAGAATCATATTACATCAATGTTCTGTTTGAAATTAAGTTCATGACTAGTTTGAATCCAGTCAGGTAAGAAGAAAGGCAACAGCTGACTCAAAGGAAAATATGACTACTATAAACAGCAAGATAAGAAATATTGGTTCTCTTGTTAGCTGCTTTGAAGAGCTACTACTACACAACTTTTTGTCCAGTTTGGAAATGTACAACTGTCCATAAGCCTCAATTCAAATCGCACCGAAACTACTTAAAACAAAAACTTTAATAATCTTTGCTTTGCAAGAAAATCTGCGTGAGGAATGTGTGTGATTGTCCAGCGTGACAAATGCATTGACATCTGATTTGACTTTCTTACCATCAAAGACAATTATCAAATAGTGTCAAATGTTTCACATTTTACAACATGTTTATTTATATTATGTGAATGGGATTTTATGGCACAAAGGTCAAAAAGCCATTATTAAAACAATAACTTTAACAAAAAGGATAACAAAAAAGATTAGAGAGGTATAAAACTACACAATGGTTCTCCATATTTGATACTTGTTCAGAATAGCAAAACTAAAAGGAGTAAAGATATTTCAAGAAACATCTTACTGTACAACCAAAAAGGATATCCTAACTTATTTACCTTCTAATGTCTAGTTGTTACACTTCCACAGTTACTCCATAAAAAACAGAAAACAAAAATATATAGGTTTCAACCACAATTAAAATTGGTTCCTAATTTAACAAGTGTCTATTGTATATTTCTACCATGAGTTATAAAAATCTAAATAATGAATAATAATGTATTATATCAGAACTACAGAACTCAGCATTATGAATGATTGTTTCATCTCGGTATTGTTTTCTCTCTTACTGTGTATGTTGTTGACTTGACTCTTGTAATGAAGCACTTTGTGACATCTATCTGTAAAAACGTTCTCTTTACTTATTATATGAAAATGTGTAGAAAGTAGAATTTCTGGTTATTTGATTAGTGGGGAAAGAAATGTTAGAAAACATAAGAAACAAAAACCTTGCTTGCAAACCTTAAGTGAGGTTTTCTTAGAAGTTGTTGGTATTTCTTATTAATATTACACATTTTGTGTTTGCTGTACAAATAGATAAATATTTGTCTGTTATTCCATTAAGTGCATTCATGTCCTCAGGAGAGAGATTCATCCTGTGGTTTTAGATTCCCATTTAAAACCACAGTTTGTGAATAAAGCAATAAAAACAACTTGGACATTTGCTATTTTTGTTGGCCGGCCCAGACATTGACCGTGTTGACTTTAACACACTGTACTGTTGAAACAGTCTCACAAAAGGATCTAGATGCTTACACAATGTTGTAAATTTCATTCTTGCTTTACTTTTCTCTCTTTTTCTTTAGTTATGCTCACATGACAAGACCTTTCAGCTGTTCATAATAAAACAAAAATCAAACCCCGCTCTACATTCTCCAGATCTCAGCGTCTTTAGCTGATTGTCATTTTTCTGCCTGTATTTGTTCCTCCTTCTTTTGTCACAAAGGCTGACTATGACTCAGCTGGGGCTTTATGGAGCTAAAAATGGTGCAGCTGCATTTTTGTAAATAATAAAAGTTTGTCTCATTGTATCTGGCGCACATGAATTCTGCCTGGGAACAAGAGGAGGAGGGCAGCTGTGGTGGGATGATTTGGTATGAATTAAAGCTGTTTCCTAACAGGCTCCGAGGGGTCTGATCCCGTCCACTGCTCTCCCACTGGATTATCTCCACAACTGGAGTAAAGAGTGCATTATGTTATTTTAGCTCTTATTCTATCCTGTGTTTTCTACCTCATGCATAAAATGTAGGGTATTGTATTTAGCAACCATACCAACCATAAATGGGCTGAGGGGTTGCGTAACAGTTTTCCCATCTCGTGTTGGTTCTGTGAATCTTGTCTCAGTGTCTTTCTTTATGGGGCTCCAGCCACAGGCCGCCGACCTGAGGGCAATACTGTAGACAGGAGAGGAAATGAGCCGGCTGTCTTCTCCAAGCCAAAAAAGTGAGGATTAGTAGTTGTGCTTAGACTACTGTACTTTGTGGTCTGACATGGAAATGCCTTGAATTTTCAGGTTTTACCAGAACTGAAGAAAATAAAACCTTTGTGTGCATTGTTTTTGTTTGAGTCACGTGATTCTTAATTTTTTTTAGTCAATGAGAGTCAAAAACATATAAGTTACAAAGGTTACAAGACTGTTTAATGTGTCTGTCCTATTGTTTGTGTTGAACATTTAATAATATCAGGTGTTTACAATGTGAAAGAGATCATTCAGTAAGAACCTCTTATAAGAGAAACACTGCTTCTGAAAACATCTGTGCAGATGCTTGACACCCATAAAGTTACGATGCTAAGCTCCGGTCATTTATTCATAAAAGCTAAACTGAACTTTATGATCAGAATCTTGAACTCCTTCAAAAACAAAAGAAAATGTTGTGCAGAAAGTAATACCTGGAGAATGCTGGTGCATTAATCATGCACCCGCAAGTCTGAATTTAAGAGTTACAAGTTAAAACCAATCTCCATCAGTAATTACATTTTCAGTTTCAAAAGTTGCTCACCAAAAAAATCTACTTGGCTACCAGGCACACAAAACTATTAATTACTGTTTTACATTTCTATCTGTTTACATAAAACATGATTCAGTCACAAATGTAATACTGTAGAAAATCTGATAAACCTTATCTAGTGTTTAAATGCAAAAGATAAATGCAAAAGATACATAAATGTTTATAGATAGCTGGGTTATTCAATCGCTCAGCATGCATATTCCAGCAGAAATAATTAGGCTGCAGATAGTTTAATTGGAATCAGAAAGATCGACTTTACGATTGACAATAGAAATCTAAAGGTGTGTTTGAAATGTTCACTACTTAGACAGCTGTCTAAGTAATAAATATGCCTGGGCATTTTTAAATCTGATACGATTTTTCTAATCTGATTATAACATTAGTTGCAAACAGAATTAGTATGTAATGTTAGCATATTTTTTAAGCCTCTAGGATTTTTGGGGTGTAACCTAATTTTTTCAAGGCTTGATAGTTGAAAAACCCTGAATGAAATGAAAAAGTTAAATCTGTACTGTGTGACTGATTTTTGCCAGACAGACAATTTTTCCTTAAAAAAACAATTAAGACTGCTTCTCAGGTTTGCGGACAGATACTAATCACAGCTGGACTGAATTATTCTACTACAAATTATTAAAAAAGTTTGTGTTTTATGAAATATTTAATGAACAAATATTTTCAGTTAATTTCTTACCGTTAACATCTCATCTTCTAAACCCAGTCTCAGAGGTGTGACTGTGTGCAAAACTATGATTTATTTAGGACACTTGTGTTGATGTACTTTCTTGCTTAAACTTTGGACAGCATTTACCTTACTGCATATGTGAGATGGATATTAGTGCTTCCATTACTCCATAACCAGAATGATCTGAAATTAAAGATGACAGATAAGCCATCCTCTGCAGTAAATGTTTTGACAGGTTTGAGAGCATCCAAGTGAAAATGAATGTTGCTAGATTTATAACTGCGTCGTTGTTCTCAAAACCCAGAATGTCACTTGAAAGTCAGAGCAAGACTTGTTGTTGAAGGCCACCTAAAAAATATTGCATTTTTTTTCACAGATGTTTTCATTGGTTCTCTTTTAGATGGACACAGTGCCTTGTCCTTTGAACTTTCTCCCCCTCCACTTGACTTCCCTTCTCATCCTCCTGTCATCACTCGCTCTGATGAGTCTGTGAAACAGGTGGCTCAAGAATCCAAAATTACACAGAAGAAACATTAGACACAGAAACAAAGAAGAATTTCACAAGTGTATATATCCAAAATGCACAAAAGAGGAAAGCATGAGGCAATATTTACTACTAATATATGGAGTTGGTTATTTCAGATTGTTTCCCATGGCTGGACTGTGACTTTGGCCCAGTCATGCAAGACAAAAGGTTTCACAACTTTGACTTTGTGTTGCTAATTGGAATCAGATAAAGGGTTTTCCAACTGCAAGAGGGTATTTTTCTGTTTAACATAAATAATTTGTTTGTGGACATCCACAATAGATTAAGGTTTTCTCAGTTCTACAGAAAGACAGCAAATACTCACTGACATCTGTTCCCAGAATTTCCTGCACCAGTCTGGCTGCATAAGACCCGGCAGTACGTTGTCTGGAGACGCCATAGGAGATCAAGAGCCTCCTCTAAACTATTTCTTTCTCTGTGGATTAGTTCGCAATTTAATTAGCTGTGGAAATGTTGTTTGAGGGATGTCACAACTGTCAGTGGCTCTCCAGTCAATCCCAGAGGAGAGACACTCAGTCTTATCACCGTCTGCTTTCCTGTCAGTGTTCTCTTCTTCCAAAAAAACTAAAGTTACTCATCTGTTACTTTGCGTTTTATGTTTAATTTGTTATGTTTGGTTGGTCTAATGATAGTTAAATTAATTTCAATGTTTGATGTTGAGATTTATGTTGAAAAATTTGAAAAGCAGAATAAAATAGCTGAGTACTTAGCAGAAACAAAACACGGAGAACTCAATTTTCCACAATGGAAGAAAGTAGTGATGACGAACTCTAACTCAGATGATGGAGACTTGAAGTCGGGACAAATATGTCAGTAAGTAGAAATGCAGAATATCAGGGAAATATTCAACATGCAATGATGCAGGTGAAAATGCAAATATCAATATAACTTGCAATAAATAAACAAGTAATTAAAAATGTCTTTCTGTTAGAGTTCATTGCAAACATGAACCACAGAAAATGAGTTGTCTATCCAGCTGTAGAAGACAGTTTTTAATTTTTTTTTTCATCTCAAAAACAGGTTTTTACTGAAAAAGTGAAAGCATGGTACTTAAATGTTGAGCAAACTTATTGCAGTCCCAGCAGTTTTTTGCGATATGTATATTTCATAGACTGATATTGCAATGTTGATGAATTTGCAATATATTGTGCAGCCCTAACAATGAGGTTATAACATGGACATAACCTTTCAGTCTGAGCCCGACCAATGAAAAGGCTCAGCTCTGGCAGGAAGGGTTAAAGCTATGAATGAAGCTAGAGGAGGTAATAGACTAAGCTGGATAATAAATATTGACTGATATTATCTGTGTTTTTGTCACTTTAAATGATTGTTTTGCATGACCATGATGTGTACAATCACAATAAAAAGAGAGCATTCATAATAATCCTTATCTCAAGATAAGGAAAGACAACATTTGACAGAACAATATACATGCATATTGTAGACAACATCTACATTATCATTTCTATTACATACAAGTGTTATTAGAAAGGGAAAGCTTTAAATAGCTCATCTCAACATTTGTCCCTGTTAGAATTATGAGGAATAAAAACAAAACTAATTTTCTGACTGTGTCTCTAACATGAATAATAAAAATAGAGTTGTTGTAACAAAACCTATTTTCATCTGTCACTGTTTTCTTTTGCACAGATGTTCACACATGCTCCTTCTTGGCTGCCCCACAGAGTGAGACAGACACAGGCGCAGTACAGTAGCTGTTAATCCAACATCTACTTATTGTACACAAAGATTCCTTCTGCAGCTGAAACCACTATTGCATGACCTACATGTACAAGTCCAACTGCATTATACATGCAGTTATAATCCACATCCATAGTGTTGTGAGTTTTACCTACATGCTATGCTGTTAAAAGCTTCTTTACATTTTTAAACACTATAGAGTCTACAAATTGCTTGTAACAAAATTTCCTCAAATCTGGGACATACAGGACATACATCAAAACATTTTTGCTTGGAACAGCAATCACAGCTTTTTTCACTTGCATATAAATGACAGTAAACGGCCCAATGTATGCTTCCTCATCAGCATGCTCATCTGATTTGCTTGTTGATCTCTTATGACTTCTACCTTGGCTAATGAACATTTGAATGTGCTCCATTAGTCAGCCTTATGTTGCTCTTTTTCTAGAGGCCAAGTATCTGAAAACAATATGCAGATATACCAGGAAAGAGAAGGAGGAGCCCACTCTTTTTAATTTGATGGCCTTTGCCCTCATTTCATTCTATGATTGAGGTCTGGTGGTAAAATATGGATGCTCACCTCATTCTTATCAAAGTAGCAGCAAAACACCAGATGACATATTATTATATAAGCTTATCAGTTCCTGTGTTTTAAAGCCGTGTGGCAACAAAGGCATTTTTCCTGTCAAAAAGCACTTAAAATTACATGCTTTAAAAAGCAATCAAAAGGCATTTTATTATTCATGATTCATAGTAGCCATATAACTTATTTTAAGTTTTATTTAAAGTGAGTCTTTTGATCAATAAAACTATCCCAAAATCTATTCATTTGCTGTACCAACACTATAAATGGGCATGCAAGCATGTTGCCTATGTTATTACCAGTGTCATGGGACAGTGTCCAGCCTCCAACAGCTGTCAGCATTGGGCACATCTGGCAGCTAAATTCTACCCCCCAAAAAACCGAGGCCCCCAGTTGAACCAGTCGTTCCAGCATTTGCAAGCCAAAGTAAGCCAACATAATTATCTTCTCTGTGTGAAGATGTCAACCGGATAATTTGTCTCTTGGATTTGCTGCTTATGTCCTCTGCAACACAAGAGCTCAAGACTTTGTGTGTTTGTCTTTTGCTCGAATCTGTCATTAGTTGACTGAAAAGTTTCTTCCCTTTGTTGCCGATAACTCACACAGCGCAGACACGTTTATTTCATTATTTCAGACCACATGGTTCGCAGCTTTTGCGCTCTGCAATGGTTACTTCAAAGATTGAGCAATGCTGGACAAGCCAAGAGTGCAGACCCCATGTGTTTCTCCTCTTCTGAAGATTTGTTCTGTTTTATTGTTACTTTCTCTGTCAAGCTAAAGCAGAGGGTTTGACTCTCCCAACATGTGTTTTACAACCTCCCTGCTTGATGGGTTTCTAATCCAAATTAAATTACCACAGAAAAGTTTCTTCTCTTAGTTATTGCATGTGTTTTGTTTTTTTTTTCCTCAGAATTTTACACAGCATAAAATTCAGTATCTTTTTTTTATTCTGTGAAGATCACAACAGGATGTTTTCCAAATCAAAGGAGGAGTTTTAAAAACAAACACATCCAAGAGTTGTTCATAGCCTCAAAACGATTCCTCTTTCCAAGATCCTTCAATAGAGACATGTATATTGTGCATGAAGCAACAACACATAGGCAGCAACCTGTGATTGAAACAGAGAAGGCGATCAGTCAGACGGCCCAGGGAGAGGTGGCGCCTGTCATGTGGAATGGATCTCATTAAAAGTATGCCCCAGGTCACACTTTGATGGACGCGGGAGATGTCAGTCATCTGCCAACTAGATTAGCCGAGACTCAAACCCCGTCCTTCCTCTCTGCCCCCTGAGAGCCAAATGCATAACAAGTGGGCCAAAGCAGCCTCTCAGGTGAGCCCCCAGCCTTCGTTGAACCTCTATCCACTGGCTTGCCAATCACAAGAACAACCAAGTGCACCCGTCTCAAGTAAAAAAAAAAAAAAAACTTTTCTTTTTCTTTTTTTTATTATTATTATTTTTTTTACATTTTTCAAATGTTTTAGACTGTTTTGCTGCATAAAAGCCAACATGCCCTTTCCTGAACTTGTAAAGAAAACCTTTGCACGCAGCTAAACATTTGTCTGAGCTACTATAAAATGCAAAGAAGTGATTTAGGATTTAGAAAAACAGTTTCTAAATCAGAGTTGAGGCAGATTGACGAGCAGATACTGCAAGTTACCCAGAACACACCATCATAATTGTGAAATATGGTTTTGGCAGCATCATACTGTGGAGATGCTTGAACAGGGCAAGAAACATTTACCAGAGTTAATAGGAAGACCTGGAGTTAGATGTGGGGCAATGCTGGCAGAAAATCTTTTATAGGCCATGAGACTTGAAACTGAAGTGGAGGTTCACCAGCAGGTTTATGACCAATAACATATACCCAGAGTCACAGCTTATTGGATTGGCCTTAAATATTAATATGAAAAGGTGGGGATAACATCCAAACTCTACGCAGAAAAACCACAGGCTGGATTTCAAACCAAGGATCTTCTACATGCAGCCAAGGCTACATGCTGTATCTGAATAATTTTTGGCCTTAAACAAGAGAAAAAGGAAAGTTGCTCAACAAAATAAATGTAATAAGTTATAGTTTAATTATTTGGTCTTACAGCAGACCAAAGATTAAGAATCTGAAATCAGATTTTCTAATTTTTTTGTATTCCTCCCGGTCTTTAGACCAATACGGAGATATATTCTCTGCTGTTAGATACTTTGTGCAGATCTTGTGAGTGTCTGAGTTGAAAATAACAGCACACAGCTTTAGAGCAGAAACTTTCAGTATCACACATTGTGATTGCAACAGAGGAAAAAAAAACACGAGACTTGTGGCCAACAAATATAAAGCTTTCTAAAACAACAAACCATTTTAACAATTTAATTTCTGCACTAAATAGACTAAGGTATAATGTTTCATTTACCATCAGCAAGCTAGACTAATTCTTAATCTCTTTTATCAACATAACGACTACTGATACTGCCTGTAGATTCCCATTTAGCTGACCAAGCAGACCTGATATTTACACTCTGATTTTGCTGTTGTTGTGTTACATAAAAATGAACATGCGATCTAATCACACAGTGGGCTACTGTTCATCCTAACATTCCCAAGAGTTCATGTGTCCAGCAATAGACCTGTGGCACGATGCCCAGGACACGGGCCATGGATGGCTTTCTCTGGCAGGCATGCCCAGTCAAGGCTTTGCTAGCATCCCTCAAAGCGGACACGAGAATTCCCAACTATCTCCGACACGCTACTTGACGTAATCCGTAACCCATCTGAATTATGTCTAAATGTGAAGCTGATAAAATAGAGAAAGAGTTTTGGCAAAAGATTAAAATAATTTTCTCTATTTACAGGACTGAGCATCTGTGCAAGTGAATGTGTTAGCTCTTAATATTCCACATTGGCATTTTCATTTGTGACAGCCCTGTAGATATATGAAGTATATCATATTTAATCCATCCTGGGATCAAACCAGCGTGCAGTGCGTCATGCTACATGCATCCTGAATGGTAAAGTCTCACAGTGCGACGTCATGATGTGAAAAGCGTAATGTCTAGAAGTGATCAACATTTTCATTGCCCAAAAACAAAGCAAAGAACAACAACAACAACAAATAAAAGATCCTAAAATTGGTTCTAAAATAAATTAAGAGCCAGAAGCTAAAACAGTCACTTGGTCATTTTTCAGTATGCTTGTCAGTATTCTGGTCCAGTTACAGAGGGGCAAGCAAAGATCAGCAAATAGTAAAAGGTAGTGTATTTATTCCAATAGGCAAGTCTTGATAAAATTAATGCTTGAATCAATCTTTCAAAGTCCAGGAATGAGAGAAAGGAGGCCACTTTAGCATAAGAAGTTAATTGGAAAACTTGTGTTTAATTGCCACATTGCCAAAGATTGCATTCAAGTTCACTGTAATTGTTTTTCAGAACCCAAAGGCCCTGTGTGAGAGCTTTGAGAGATGTGAAAGTTTGGTAGTCCAATAAGTATAATCTCTGCTTTTTGTCCTGATTTAGTGTCATAATGCTTTAGTGCTATTTGTTATTGAACCTCATCCAGGCTTTTAAATAATTTCCTGGCACTGAGGTGGAGAATTTATTGGAATTATAACTGTTCAATTTTAGCTGAAGGTTACCAGGAAAATATTGACTGAATATGTTTTGCAAACTATTCCTTTCAAGGTCACCAAGAAAATATTGACCTTTAAGTTTTCATTATGTCGACGTTTAGGTCAGCGGGGTTCAGCAGTTAATGTGATATTGGTCGTCTCTTCCTGAGGGATTGTGACTTTTAGACATCATTGCAACATGAGCCACTCCACAGCATCACGCTGAGACTTCTCCCCTGGACCTGGGTCACCGTCGGCGCTGACATGGCCCCTGACCTTTGGGTACTTACTTACCGAATCAGCGTAATGTAAAGTAATATGTATGGGAAATGTTAAGTGGCATGCTTGCTTTGTTGTTCTCCTTTGAAATGTCTCCGGATCTGAGTGAAACATGTTCATTTGAGTGAAACAAGACATGGTAATTAACTGACTCCAGTAGTGGAGCACAGACTCTGGTAAGCTATCATGTCTCAGGAAACGTGTCTACATCCATCCGAACAAAAAAATAAATAAAAAAGATACCACAAAACATTCACAGATCTCTTTCCTTAAAACAACTGTGGAAAACCATTTATTCTGCTCCCCCTGAAACACAAAATACACACAGCAGGCCATCATTTATGGTGTCCTCCAGAGTGATATGCCATCAGTTAGGAAGCAAATTTGGTGAAAGCCCTTTATTATCCAAACAATAATGATTAGGTATTTAAATGTCAGGAAATGGTAATTTGAATGAGCGAGGGAGAACAGTGGGATACTTTTCTTAAAATGACAAATTAGCTTGGCTGCATTTGAAACCAAACTAGAAATATGGTTTCCTGTTTTTTGAGTGCAGCTCTGTCTGTTGAAGACAACTGAGGGTAAATATTTAAAAGGTCATATTGAGTCACAAAACCTGAAGACTCTGGAGGTATAAAACATAAATAAATCACAACGCAGCTTTCCGGTTGGTTTTTCAAAAACATTTAACCAATTTAAAAACATTGTTTTTGATACAGAAGGTAAGAGAATGGATATATGTATCATTTTTCTCTCATGAGAAGATAGTGTTGAGTATTTTGACCACCCCAACTGGCTGTACGACATAATGTCATTGGGACTTAAAGAGTGTTAGCGAAAGACCTCTACCTTACTGAGTGTTGTTGAAACCTCTTGAGTGAACAGACCAACTTAATATAGTATTTTTCCGCTGAAACATTTACACTACAGACACATTCACCCAATCCTATTTACAAACCCATACACATTCATACATCGATAAACAAGAAGCTGTAATGAGACCATTTTTTTCAGACTGTAAGAATAGTACTGAGTTACAATCACCACAAGTAAAACACAGACTGATTATATGTAGAAAACTCAGACTTACACATTCAGCTCATGGCTTGCTAATGTAAAATATTCTGGTGTTGACACAGCTATTAGAGAAATGGAAGAGTTGACTCTTATGGATCAGAGCAACAACACTGGCAGGAACCAGAGCTTTGCTAATCTGAGTCTGAAATTTCACTGTTTTAAACTCCAGTTTGCCTACATATAATCTTCCCAACCTGTGTGAACTACAGGCAGAGTAGGCAAATGATGGAGTACTCACATAGGCCCCTATATGGTGCCTGTCTGGTAGATCTCCAAACTTCCACAATCAAACAATATCTACCCTGACTTCTTACTCCAAACTGGATGAACCGCCATATAATTCTTTTACCTCATGAAACCAAATTCAAGCTCAAGACTTTGTTGTCACTATATTGTGTTTGGTAGCCATTGTGTTATGCCTGAGTTGAAATATAAAACATATCATCACTCTTTTCACAAACTTTCCCTTGTGCTTTAATATTTTGTCTGTCACTCTTTTCATGCATATTTCTCTGTTTAAGTACATGGACATGAAGGTGCCTGTCATGATCTGCAAGTCTGGGCATAGTTCAAAAAGATGAGTTGTGCCCTTTAAGAAAATAGAGGAAACTCTACCTACAGCAATGAAATGTTGTGGTGCCCTGAAAAAATAAGTTAATGCTGACTTAAATGTTGGTGGAGCCAAGTGATATTATTTGACCTTGGCATTTTGGTACAATACAGATAGAAACGCTTAATGTCAACTGCGAAAGGCTACAAGTCTATAAATGGCACAGATGCATAATTTTTCAGGACTGTGGAGTGTTTTTGCTTTTACTGCATTGGCACATCCTACGTGCAACATTACAATAAACAGCATGTTGGCACCAAATCCTTCAACATGCACACATTTATTTTCCTAGCACTAATAGATACTCAGCTGGACTATCTACATCTACATCTTTTTCTCATTAAATATTGCTGGGGAGTCGGCATGAACTCAGCAGCAACAAAAGAGGGAGCGCTGAAGTAATCAAGCTCCTGGTTCTCAGAGTTGTTGCCTTAGTTATGTTTCCCCTCATTTGACTGTCACTCAGCGAGATACCACTTTCTGCCTACCCCTTGAATCATCCGTCATCCCTGCTAATGCAGAGCGACTCCTGGGGTCGTGCTGGAAATCAGCCACATCTTTAGTGTCACTTCTCATTAGCATAACGCGTCAGGTTAGAGTAGGCTGCTTGTCTACTGTACATCCACAGGGACTAGGCTAATGCAGAGTATTTCTCATTTCACAGAATGTGTTTACTGTAGCATTAAATTGATCTGAGCACTGAAATGATGTCCTACATTTTATAGTTGGTGTCTTTTTGTTTTATTCATTCTCCCTACACAAGGAATTGTTCCCACACCTTATACCTTTTTTGCAGATCTCTCTTTTCATTCACACAGCTGGAGGAATCCTCCAGCTAGCCCACAATGAGCTCTCCAGCTCAGCTGAGCTTGATTCCTGTTGGAGGGTTTGATTTTTAATATTAATAAAGCTTAAGGCTGCCACTCACCTGCAGGGCAAGCTACAATCAGCAGGAATGATGGGAAGGAAAGGACTTTGAGTGTACGACAGCCCACTGTGGTGACAGAGCTGCTGACACACACGAGTTTAACACACTCTCTCTCTCTTCCTCCCCAACCTGTTCATCAGCTGACAGCTGTATGCGTGCAAGTGCTTCAGCACCCTGCAGGTTAATGAGGGCTCACCCGTAGAAAACATCTGAATATACTGCATAGGCTTGATTATTTCCTAACGGATCTGAACTGATCCATTACTGTGTTGATATAAAACCCTACAGGTCTCTGAGAGTCTTCTCATGCAACAAGTAAAAGGAAAGCAGAATTCCAGAGATAGAGGGAAAGTTAGAGATGCATGATTAGTAATTGTTCCCATCATGCTTCAGAAAGGTAAACATACATCTATCTGTCACAAATTAAATTTTATGCCTGGAATCAAACACAAGCTTGAGACTGACCCCTAGGATTTTATGATAATGGGATGCAGAAACAAACTGAGACATGGTTTTCAGATTTTGGTATTTATTGGTTTACTCATATTCTGTTAAGATACAAAAGTGTTTTCGGTCACTTTTGACTGTCCTTAATAAAATAACATTACATCCAGCCTTAAGCCATGGATATTAGTTGATGTAAAACATAAATATAGTCTTGACTTTGCATGAAGACAAGACTTGCTGCATGCATTATGCAAGATGAGTCAGACTAAAACTGAAAAATCAACAAACTCCCTTCCAAATTAAACTGAGTACCACTGTTTGTAGTTTTTACAATTGTTGTTTGTAAAAACAACAATTGTTTTCAGAAAGGTTAATTTGTATTCTGTAAGTTTTCTGAATAATTTGGCCAAAAGAAAATTCATAGAAATACACAAACCAACAGATTTGTGTATTTCCAGGACATAATTCAACATTAATGTCCCATTATTTATTCTTGTCTCAGTTTTACATCACAGAACTTTTACCACTGATTTGTGAGAGCCACAGTTTAACGTTGACCTGTTTAGGACATTTGTTCTGAATTAAACGAATAAAAAAACTGAATCAGTCAACTGCACAAAAGAAAACATGACAACAGTATTCTTCTCACAATCATTTCCCATAAAACCACCTGGATAAATGACCATTTATGTCAGTGTTTCTATTGTTTGATGCTTGTGTGAATATTGCACAGGTTTCAATTCAAAATTGTGAAAGACTGACCAACCTACAGCATTTCTCCGTGGCTCGGAGGCAGCTGACATATCCTGTCAGTGTGACCTGGCACCATCCTGTCTTTCCAGACACAGTTAAGCCTGAATGCACTCACTGCAAGAGTCCAGAGCTTCACTGCCAACACAGGAAACACAGCAAACCATGTGCACGGCAACACACACACACACACAGTCGTTCCATCATACACATGCAGGATGGTAGCTTGTCAGTTCCTCAAACCTTTCCCCGTCGGAATATAGTTACCTGTTTGGCGTTTCCATAGAGACAAAGCCCACTAATGAGATAGGGTGTGGGTTTCTCTGTGTGTATATTTCTGTTTGTGTTTCCAAACAAGGGCAAGTATCATTAGGAGCAGGTAATGGGGAGCAGCTTTGTTGGGGTTTTTTGGGTGTATGTATGTGGCTTGACAGACACACTGCGAGAGCAAAGATCAGACTCTAAACTGCAACTTTCTCTGAAAATAAACACACCAAAATTTATATTTAGATTGCAGCTGGCTTGCTGAAAGGTATGTTTTTAAGATGTAGTTTTTTTTGTTTTTTTTACCATTTTAAACAGAGAAAATTAAAAATACTCTGGGCTCTCACTTGTCATGTAAGGTCTTATAAATTATAAAACCATATGTCCACAGAGAAGTAAAAAAAAAAAATGTGCAAATGTTGAACCTGCAGCCAATTAGCAGTGGAGATGAGGCAGATGGCTGGTTTGGCTGCTAAAATAGGATTTTTACTGGATCTGTAACTGTAAGAGCATGCTTCACTGTCAAAAATCCATTCCTTTAAGCCTATTACCAGTCACAGTGACAGTAACATCGAAAATGCTTTGCAAAAGTAATTACAAAACCTGAACTTTTCACATTTTCCACATAAATACCACAACCGTTAGCGTTAATAATTGTATTTTATTGCAATTTTATTTGAGAGACAAGCATGAACCAGGGCGTGAAAGTAAAAAAGGATGTGCGGTTTTCTTTTTTTTTTCTGTATTTGGTTTTCCAGCATGCATAATTTTTGGATTTAAACTAAGAGGTTTGCTCTCGATTGATGTTTTTGTGTCCTGTACCTGACTTACAATATACTTATTTTTGCCCCTCATCCAGAAAAGCTAGATTTGTGGAGTTAATTAGATTTCAGAGCTTCTAAAATTTAATGAACATAATCTCCCTGGTTCTTCTGATGTTTGTTTACTGATGTTCTCCAACAATCCTCTGAGGCCTTTCCAGATGAGCTACATTAAACGCAAATTAAATTTAACATCGGTGGGCTATATTTACTACTTATGTGACTTGCAGTTGATTAAATTTGACTTTATTTTAATGAGTCAGCGATAAAGGGGTTCAATACAATAGAAGTCAGCTTTATTAGCTATTTTTCTTTTGAATAAGAAAGGAATTTAACATCCACTTTGCTTTACACATATTAAATGTTAAATGTAAATATGAGACAGCCTGGGAAATTAAATTGTCTTTGTGGAGGCTCAATTTTGCAAATAATGCTCTGTAGCACTGATCTAAAACAGTTTATGTCCAGGATGTGTGGGGTTGGCACACATGCAGGTCAACCTTGATTATCTACTCCACAGTCTGGCTTTACAAATGAACTTTCCACAATTCTGGATATTAGTAGTAAAAACTATCAATCCAATCTTTCTTTTTCACAACCATCTCACAAATTTGTGTTGGTCTACGTAATTTTTTTTTTTTAATGTGAATATGTTTTTAAGGAGACGTGTAATTAAAACTTCTAAATTGTCTATAATAACGTTAAAAATTCAAACTGTTAAAATTATCCAATAAAATATTAAGTATGGGAGCAGATACTGAGCGTGGATCAATGGAATCAAATAACACATTAATATAATTGCTCCCACAGAGTATTGGCCGAACAATGACTGTGATGAAATGTTATTCACACAGTTTAAGCATTACCTTTCATGGTCCACACAACTAATACCACAAAAAGAAACATGCTCCAGGAAATGTCACGCTACTGCTGACACAGAAATTCTTCACTCTATGAAGCTATAAAAGAGTTCTTATTTAAACAAATCTGTGGGTAAAATAGCCATTGCACGGTAAATTGTGCTTTTTATTTGTATGACCATGATTTTTAATTAAGTTCTAGATATAAAGTGGGATTACAGCTGGGTATTGATAGAGAAAGTGTTTTACACATTCCACACCTTTTTTGGAGCCCTGAAACCAGGTCATGTAATCAAAAACTGGAGGCAGAAACCCTTCACTCACATCAGCTCTGCCATCTGTGAAACACAGGCCCTCTTCCAGACCACAACGACAGACCCCAGGTGCAGCGGGCGCACGACTAAAAACCGTATCTCCACTGTTTAGGGGAAAAAAAGCCATGTACTTTTGGTTTAATGCTTTGAGCGTGTGCATGCATGTGACTGCAGAATGAACTTCCCCCTTTGCAGTCAGGCAGATACCCAGAGGATTTTTAGCTCAATAAACTCTCTGCCCTTTGCACCTTAAAGGAAGTCCATCTGCTCAGCGGAGTGTTAAGCAGCCTCTGGGTCGCTTGAGAGATGAGTTTCACCACTGATGACCATGCTGAGACGTTCTCTTCCTTCATAGCACATTGTTTCTCAACAGATCCAGTGATTCTATGTTTGAAATTAACTATAATTAATACCACAGAGGTTACAGCAACAACAAAAACATTGCATAAAGATGGGAGACCCTGAGAAAATCAAGCAAAAATCTTTAAATTCAACATCTGATTGATCACTTTAGGTTTTATGTTTGTTTAAAACCTAATATGAACATTTTTATGTGCTGTTTTCTTTTATACTGTGTGACTTTTTGAATGAGAACATGTTTGTTGGTTTGTGTGCACCGGCAAGAACAAGTGTGTGCAATAACTGTTTCGCAAGTGATATTTTCTGCAGATGTAGGCAGCTCAATGTGTCTGTCAACATGTGGGCATATTATTTGGTGTGCTAAGGGCTTCATAATCCCTCTGGATCTTTTGACACAGACTGGTGGGAAAGTAGAGAAGCACAGTTGGTAGACTGCTGCAAGGGAATATTATTTTTCCTACGTCATTACTGTCACTTGGCAAAATAACAAAAACAAAAAAAATTGTCCATTGTGTGAAATGGCCTCTCTCTTTGGATATTGTTTATTGTTTTATTGGATTACCCCATAATTGTTGAACGGATATGTAGTACCCACTTCTATTTTCCATTGCAAAATTTGCTGAAGAGCTCTAATCAATTACAGAAGCTTATCTAATCCCTCCCTCTTATTAAAATTAGTGAGAAAAGTTTGGTAACCACTTGAGTGATCATTTACACAGTATTGACCTGTTTGCAAAGTTTCACTCAGGTTTCAAAGCTCAGAATAGCACCAAAACATCTGTGGTGAAAGTAACTGACGATGGCTCTGCATTTGCTAGCATGGTAAAATCCAGGCCCTTATAAGCTTTGCTTCAAACAGAAGGTCTGGACTCTCAGCTACTCAGAAACGTTTACTTGTTGGAGGTATGAACTCTGTTGAAGTTTGAAACTATTGCATCTGATTTTTACCTAGTCTCTAATGTTTGGCCATGGCATCTTACGAAGGAAGCTATGCTATCAAGGTTACCAGAAATTGCCTGCGCTGTAAAGTCCATCACCCAACGTGCAGAGAGACGTCCTGTTAATGTTAATGCGAAGTGAGTGGTGTCATTCACTTTCACAGCTGTCATTGCCAAACCACAAACATGGCAAACTATAATTCTTTATGTCTTCGTTCGAGAATCCAGCTGAACTGCATTGGAAGGAAACGGCAAGGCTAGCTGTAATTAATTTGTCAGATGATGTTACCTCAGCGCTTCATTTCATACACCTGATCTTTGTCTTCTCTTACTGAAGCTTTATCATGCTGTAGGGATAATTATAAGCTGGCTTAGGTCATATTTGTCACACAGATTTGAGTTTATTCATATGAATGATAAATATTTCTTGCACACCAGAGTTAGCTATGGAGTCCCACAGAGATTAATACTCGGCCCACCTCTCTTTGCTACACTGTATACACTTCCACTTTGCAAAATTGTTACACATCATAGGATACGTTACTTTGGTTTGCTTGAAAAAGCTCATGGACTTTTAAGGCAATCTAAAATACTGGATGCATTTTTTTTTTTTTTTAATTTCTATAAATATTTCAAAATAAATTTTTATATTTTGTCTAATTTTAATATCCCTTCATTGACTTTATGTAGAATTGAAAATAAAATGTTCTTCTTACATGTAAAGCCCTGAATAGTCAGCATACTATCATATTAGAAATCAGATTTCTTGGTTTCCAGAGTTTCTCAATGTAGAAAGGGAAACAGATCTTTTTAGTTATCAGGCTCTCCAGTGGAATTTGCTCCACTGGCGACCTATCTACTTTTAGGACTAAGCATAACAGTCTATTTTATGATAAAGCTTCATCTTAGAGTGTCTTAGGTTTCTCTGAACTATCTCTATGCTGCAATAGGTTCTGTTGGAGCTCTTCTCCTGTTAAAAGTGAATAGTTTCTCTCCATTGCCTGCACATGTTTGCTCTGGAGATTAGATTGCTGCAGAGTCAATGCCTTGATTAAATCATCTAATATTCCATAGATAACATTTATCAATTGGCTTTGTAATCTAAAATTTGACTGCTGTACAATGTAACCAGGGACAAATTGTAATATTGTCACCGAGTTTCAATTTGGATGTATGATTGGGTTGATTTTTTTTTTATTATATACCTATATATACACACATGCACAGGTATATAATATTTGATATCTATTTGTTTCTGAGATGACTTCACTGGGAATAAATAAATGAGCACCTGATAAATTCTTGTCAGTATTTAGCAACATCACCCATCAGACTTCTGCACTACTCGCTCTCTCGAGTCTGGATATCACTGAACACAGGATTAATGGGATTACCTGATTTAAAACTCAGCCTTCGAGAGCCAAAATAGCCTCTGTGCACCAAATCCACCTGGAGTTCTGACTCGCATAATCAGCTTGCAGAGGGCCAGCAAAATCTCTGCTGTTTCCTGCCGTGCAGAGTTACTGACTATTGCTTATTGCAATGTATGATGTTTAAAATGGAAGGAATTTATTATCATAATATTTTAGAGAAACATGCCCCCCTACCTTTCTTTGTTACATTTCAAGTCTGGAAAGTTCTATATGTGTCCTATCCCCCCCAACTCTGAAGCCCAAAACTTTTGTTTACAACATTTCTTAGAAACTTTCCATGACAGTCATAGAATCTTGTTGTTTTTTGTTTGTTTTTTTTGCTGAAAACTGAGAAGCTCCAGAATGGATACACAGTCTTAATATTTAGGAAATGTATGTAAAAAAAAAAAAACTCCCTTCCCACTCTTATTATTCTGGCAATCAGCACATATAAATTATTTTGAGCACTGTCTGACCTAAAACAATAATTAGCCTGACTGGTGGTCAGACAATAAGAAACAAAGGCATATGCATACTCTATTTATACATGAATATACTCTCTGTACTACATGAGGTTTTATTTACTCTTTCTCTGCTGTATTTTGTCTTGTTTTTGTGATTGCAGCATAAAACAATTAACTGTATTTCAAAGAAATTTTTCTTCTACTGAGATAATTGAAGAACCACTTTCATGGATGTGTACAAGAGAAATAATTAAAAAAAAACATTTGAGAGAAATCTAAACCGTTTAAACTTTGTTCTGTACCTGTTTTTTGTCCAACTCAAGGGCTCCCGTTCTAAATAAACTTCAAATTACTGTGCTGCATGAATCATAAGATGCCTGGTTTTAGTTTAGCCAGTAATTATTCTGCATCCTGACATGTCCACTGTATTCACATTGGCTGGTTTATTCCCAACCTGACATAGTAGGAGAGACAAAGCTGCTCCACAACAGTGATCAACCTAAAAGGATACTTACACAGGGGAAAGGTGACCAGTTTAAGCGCTCTCCAATCTGCTGCACATGTGTGGTGAAATATATCACCACTGTAGTAGAACTGACAGCCTACGTCAGAATTAATCAACCTTTCATGACACAGACCCAGGAAGCTTCGGACATAAATCTGCACCTACATGAAATTCAAACAAACGTCATTTTACTCACTGATGGCGCTCGTTGTAGATGGGACCGGCTTTTCTCTCCGGGGATAAAATTTTAACAAACTAGAATGACACTCAAATACAGTTTGTGTGCATTTATGTTAAAGTATCTGAGAAAGAATCAGCCATCTTTATTTTATTTGCATGAGCCTAAAGAGAGGGATATTCTTTGGAAGTGTTTACAGCTCTGCTGACTTCACCCTGTTATGCGCTGAGGATCTCTAATTACAGAGTCCTTCACATACTGTCCATGCTCACCCCTCACACTTCAAACACACTGCTCCATTCACACAGTCTGCAAGCTGATAGAATAGCAGCCACAGCTGTTGCAGTGTCATCACGAACTCATCCAGCAGCAGGAGGTCAGAGGTTGAGGACAGCTGGGTTCATGTTTACCTGGAAATACCAGATACTTTTTCTCTGTCGTCAAAATAAAACGAGAATTGTTTCTGTGTTGCGACTTTAGTTTTAAAACACAACAGAAAATGGTTGTGGTTATGATTCATACTACTTCAAAAAGTAGCCCTGACCTCAACCCCATTGGACAACATTATGGATGATTGAACATCTGTGCATGATGACATTTATAATAATGTTAACTGTAAAGTTTTGAAAATGTAATATGAAAAACTCTTATCCCTACATGTTTTTTTCAGTGTAAGAAAAATATTTATTCCATCACACATGGTGGGTTGTATTTGTGATGGTTAGCTGATCAGGTTCTGCTGCTGCAAAGAATCCCCAAACTTTACACTTTGAACTTCATGCTTCACAATTGGTATGAGGTTCTTTCTCTGCCCTGATGGATTAGGTTCATGTCAAAGTGCCTGCTTTCTGTTTCTCAGGTAATTAAATTTTAAACTCATCTATTCAAAGAAAACTATTCCAAATGACCAGGTCTTTGCTTTTGTTTTTACTAGGGAGCATCTCTCCCAAGAAACATGAACTTAGGCAGACACTTTTTGACTGCACAGGCATGCACTTTTACATCAACAGCAACATGAGCCTGCTGTAGCTGCAAAAGAATACAATTCAAAATTGAAACCACTGAGGAGTCTTTGAGGTGGTCATGCTCTATTTCCCATTCTTCTTTTATGCTCTACTAATCTCTCAAAAAGAATTACACTTTTCCAATTAAAAATGAACTCATTGTCATACTGACCGATTAAGCCCTTTTTGAAGTTTGATTTACCAATCCATTTCTCACTGACAGACCCACTATTGGGGAAATTAATCAAAAATAATGAGCAAATTAACTCAAACTGTAAAATTTTAACTTTTTTTTTTTCTTTTTACATATACCTGAAGTCTTAGCAAACAAACAAAAAAAAAGTATATTTCAAAAATCTACAGCAACAGCTTTGATTCTGAATAAGACATCTAATGGAAATCAATCTGCAGATTATGTTACAACCTGGGCTACAAACTGACATGCCTTTGTTGGGACACAGGAACATATTTCCCATTTTTAAAATAAAATTAAAATAATTAAGTTGGAGCAATAAAGCCAGTGGTTACTGTGGTTCAGGCATTTAACTATTAAATTATGTTGGCTTAAGAGGACCTTGGATTCAACTCTGACTTTGTGTCTATCCTTCTTAAATGTCAGCTCTATGGAAAAAGCTGCATTGATACTATTAAATCATTTCAAATTTCTCTAACATGTTTCAACAGAGGTTTGGTCTGGGTTCAGCTGCTCCCATTAAATAAGAATCATAGCACTCGTTATTTGTAAAAGACAAGACAACATGACAAATAAAATTACAGTTTAATTTATGCGAAATATGTTTTTACAGACATACAACAGTTTAAAGTGACAACATAAATTCCACATCATGCACCGTTAAGCACTATCTCAAAATATTGGTGATAAATTGATTCAAGATACAAGATTTGTTAGTTTAGATTCGACGTCAGAAATAAGCTTTTCAAAATGTTCTGATCACTACAGGTTCTAAAATCCAGAGTGGTATGCTGAATTTGTCCAACAGTGTTTTTATTGTTTGACATTTTGTATAATTTTTAGAACTGTATTTACTTTAAGCTTGGAAATGGGGCCAGCTCCCCACTGAGCTAGCGTGCTTCTTCACCTAACAAAGCTGCCATGAAACAAACATACATGACACAGTGAGTAATGAGGCATTTGTTTATGGAGATATTCAGCAGCAAAGTCCTTTTTGTTTGGACTGTACAGCTGGTCTAAGCTAATCACCAAAACAGAGAGCTGGATTAAATTTCACCCTGAGATATTGACTCACCAAGGTAATGTTGCAGCGGGTGACAGTGTGAACCAACCATATAGGCATTTGATTTTTTGTACAAATTCCTGAGAAGCTTGAGCCACATAGTATGCAGAATAGAAGTGAGTAAAAATCACAATTTCTTGCTTGCTCAATGCTAGCTGCTCTGTAAATTTTGCAGCTGGTTAACCAGTTCCATTCAGGAGTCTGAAGGATTTACTAATTATTTAAGAGTTAAAAATGACATATTGGGCCAACAGCAACATGATTGCTTAGAAATTAATCATAGTAATCATCATATGCAACAAATACAATAAACTCACAATGAAAGAAGATCTAATACAGCTACAGCTTCCTCTAGCAGTTCCAGGTTTGGTAGGAAAGATGTCCAGTGGATTATTTATTCACTTTTTATTTATTTGGACTAGTAGCTCAGATATTCTAAATAGAAGTGGCTGAGAATGAATGATGTTGTTGCTGTGAGGTTCCTTCAGTTATTGCCTCATTAGGGTCAGTGTACATGGATATTTGAAGGTATATGCAAAGTATTGTTAACAAACAAGTGTGTAAAATTAATTTCTGACTCACCTACTAACTGCTAATTTGCTAAAGATGTCAATGAATTGAGAGAGGAAGGGGACTTTCTCTGGAATGTGGGATGATCAATAGAAAATTATTCAAACGCAATGAGTGAAACAGAAACAAAGAACAGCTTTGCTGTTTGCAATGTTTATTATTTTAACACTGTTTAATTAAATATGTATCTGTTTCAAAGAAAAATTAATTGTAGCACACCTGCAGGACTAACAAAAGCAATGACTTTTGTTAGATTTACAGCTACATCACATGGCAAAGTCACCAAAAATAGACAGCCTTATTGGAAGTAAAACTGTGCTTTACCTGTTCAACAGAACAATTGTTAACCTTTAGGAAGACACAAAGTTTTGCTGTGTTGCTGTAGAATGTTCTAGTCATTTGGAAAAAACCCCCCATATTTATCCTTTGTACACACCACTCATTGCTACAATGCATTGATGGGACCCTTGTGAGGCAATCAAACTTGGCTTGGCTTCCTAGAAGAAGAAAAGGTCATAGTAAGTTTTCCATATGTGAACCTGCAGAAGGGAAAACTCTTCCCTGTCCTACTGCTCACTGCTAGCTCTTCTGTTAGCCCTGAGACAGCCTGACAGTTTCAGGCTGTCATCTCTCGTTCATGCTGGGGGTCTGATGATCTTTCCTGTTCAAACGAGTGAGCTCTGCTGCGTAGTCGTTTGTCTGCACCCCCTCTGACCTTATCACCAGGGTTATTCAATGGCTGAAAACCTAGACACCTAGTGGGCCATACTGTCACACTGCCTGGGTATCCCTTAGTCTAATCACTGGCTGGCAGAGTTGCAATCTAAGGTAAACCTTGTTACTGCAGAAAAGCCCAGCTACCTGCCAACACATCTAATTGTCTCCTTCAAAACCTTTTATCCAAAGGAGCACTATCCATGTGCCCTGGCCTTAAACCATAGCACAGCTTACCATATGGATGCACTTGGAGATTGGGTCAGAAAATACTTGGAACAATGACAAGATTACGGTGTGCAGTGTACTGTAGCAACAGTATAGTCTGGGAACTGCCTGACCCCCCTAGTCTTTGGCAGCTTTCTGTTCACTAGTGGAAACTGAATATACAGTCCCTTGCAAAAATCTTCATATCATTGAAATGCTTTTATGTTATGACAAATTGAAACTGTAAACTAATTTCCTTCCTTGCAACATCCAGTGTCACAAGAAGATCTTTGGACCTTCCACAATGGCTATTAATAACTTTGGCTGACAATGATAAATAAGCAATATGTTCATCTCGATTTAAGATTTCTTAAAATCTAATCCCTAGACTTGTGTTTATTTTTTTTAGTACATGATTTCTGAATGACTGCTGGAGATAGGCAGCGACCCTGCAAGGATAAGCATGTTAGATAATGGATGGCTGTATGGATTTCTGAATTGAGAGATAAAGATGGCTGTTGTCAGCTGTGCTTCAACACCTTGTCATCAGGTATTAGAGAGCTTTCACAGAACACCAGTTCTCCGCAGCTCCCCTGCAGGGTTGCAGCATCCCCAGGAGAGCCTTCAGCCCATGTATATACTAATTGCCGATTGATACGTATTACGATTATCTCTACTTACAAGGTAATTACGTAGTGTCAGAGTCACTAAATCAGGTTTGGAATGGTGCTATCAGTGTTGGCTCTCTGGGGATTGGGGGGTGCATGTCTGGGCTTCTTTGTTATCTCTGTTCCTCTTCTGTCCTTATCTTCAGAGCATGAGGCCGCAGGGAAGCAACAGCCAGGGCAGACAGACAGTTGGAGTGCCAAGCATGCAGAGACACAGTGAGAGTTTTGTCCAGATAACACGTGTAGAGACAAACATATCCATGATTTATTTGGTTTTTGTTTTTGTTTTTTGAGCGCCACAGTCTTTTAACACCTTTCATCTTTCTCTGACAAATGAAACATCTTTCACTGAAGGATGAAACTTCCCAGTGAGCAGGGGGGAAAAAACCTGTGAATTGAACTCCAATCTCCTGTCAGTCTCAGTTTTTGTTTCAGTGTTTCACCATAGTTTTAACTGGAGCCCAGAATTAACACATCCAACAAGTTTTGTCTAAACTGGTGGTCTACCATTTTATGGCTGGGTGTTTTGACATAACATGTGGTAATGTAGAGCATTTGCTTCACTTCAAATCTCAGCCAAGATTGATTCATCGCCACAGCTGTTTTAACCTCCGTTTCTTAAACTGAAAGAAAGTCTATGGTCCAAATCAACATCAACACAGTGAATGAAGGAACATTCTGCTTAACTAAATGTTACATTGGAGCTTTTAGCATCTAAACTTTCAAATGGACTCTTAGAAAATGACTCGTACACATAAAATGACCTAAGATTTACACAGAAACTGGCTTTATATCTCAACCACAACTCTGAACTTTATTTGAAAAATCCCCATGTTTCCTTGCGTCTGTGTGCTTTGGCTTGGACATCTCACTGTCTGAGGGGTGCCTGTCAATCACTGCTGCACCAAAAGAGATGAGGTTTCCACTTACGACATATATATAATCATTATTTAGAGACAAATGGTCTGTCTGAAACTTAATATCATAAGCTGTGACTGTAGATAATGCTCATAAAGATCAAGACTGTAGCTTGGTTTTGAGAACATTTTATGAAGTTCCAGAATACTCTGTTTTTACAGGTCAGACCTGAAATAAATAAAAAAAATTAGTATCAGCCAGAAAAGGTTTGAGTGGTGCATTTTTGTTAAATAATTTGAAGTTTATTTTTAAAAAATACCCAAAAACAAATGAACAAAAAAAGAAGATCAAACTGATTTAGTTTTGTTGCTACACAAAATAATTGACTACAGGGTAAAACAGCATATGTGCTGTAACAACTGTAAAAACTATTAAAAAAAAAACAAAGTTATTAACTAAGCCTATATCCAGTTTCTGAATCAATTAAATGATGTTTTAAGCAACAATAACAAAATATGGCAAAGGAAGCATGTCTAATGTATTTATGAGCAGATTGTTTTCATGGTATATGTTACAGTCAGGCATAAGGGTGTCCATATGGATGGATGGATGGATGGATGGATGGGGTGGATGTTACAATCAAGATGTAACTAGTGTTATGACTATTTTTCTACATTTTTGGGAGACACTGTGCTTGCACATGGCAACAATCGTCTATGATTTTAACTGCATGTGAAAGCTCGCTTTAAAAGTTAGCATTAGAGCAGCCAGTTTATTCAGTATCACAACAACTGTGAGAGAAAGAGTGGAATTAAAAGTTACTTTTCAGAAATGGGCTTACTTTATTAGACTTGTCACTTTTCTGTTCTGTGAACTCTGCCTTGCCATATGTATATTGTTTCTTCTCAAAAGAGGTATTATATCCCCAGTGCATAAAAGAAATACTTATTTCATTGGCAAGGAATGGTAGTGTTGTCATTACAGAGTCGTGCTTTATAGACATTGCACCAAGAAAAATGGGTAACAAAGGCATTGTGTGACAGCGTAAAATAAATAGCTGTAAGAAAGAGCACATAAGCCAAAAAAGGAGTGAGAGCTGTGCACTCCTGCCAAAATAAAAAAAAAATGTATTCCATATGTTAAAAGAAGTGACTCCATGCCTTTTTATTTTTCAAATAAAGTCAGAATCTCTGCAATCAAGATGGGGAAGCTTTCATGGAATGATAAAGTTTTAGAAGTTACTTACATATATTTAGATATAGATACACATAAACCGACCCTAAAAGCTTCTGCCTTTTTGTCTGCTTAGTGTCACAGCATCTGATGATGGGTTTATAGTTTTGAAATATCCTCTCATTACTGACAGATAGTTCCCACGACCCTGCATCCATTCGTCAAATGATGACTTACTCTGCTCTCAGAGGTCTTCCTGTCATTTGAAGGCGACTTTTTATCTTGACATTGAGATCAGCCCTGTCTCTGGCAGCTATTGCTCAGCTTTGATGTAAATCTCTTGTGAACTGGATAACATCATTGAAGCCAGTGCTAGCAGTACATCCACTCTGAAAAAAGCATTCCTTGTAAAAAGTTATTTACATAGATCAAAGCTTCAAAGACTTTGCATTTGTTGTTTAAAGGTGCTAAAAACTGGTTCACATGTTGCATTTTGGAACAAAATGGACCATGTTTGTGGAAGACAATTTATTCTTTGCATCTACAGGCTATGCAAAAGACAAAAAAAAAAAAAAGTTAAAAATGATTCATTAAGTTTGCATTGTATGACTGAACAGAAGCAATATTTCTCAAGTGTTTTGAATAACTTCTGAAGTTTTATTCTAGCAAAGTTTTTTTTTACTAATTTCCAAAGTTTCTCTGGAGTTCTTCTATGATTCTTCTGGCATTTGTTTGATCCTTGGTGGAAAATGTTATTTTTCCTATGCCAAATAACAGGTTGTACCATTTCCAGTGCAAAAACTGCCATCAAGCAGTGGTAATAAACGGTAATGAGATTTTTTACATCACTATGGAAAAACTTCACTGTTCTTTTCAGAATTCACCCTCATTATGGGGTTTTTAAGGATTAACAGTGTGTATAAGGTGCCACCAAAGCATCCCAGCCAAGAAGGTGTGCACCTATTCTTATTTCAAGATACATGTGTCCTCCTAGTAATCTGCAGTTAATTTGATGAACCTTATGTTCCCTTATATTCTTGCGCCTTGGTCTCTCATTTTTAGAATTTGGAACAAAACAAATGAATGCAATATTTACTTTCTGAGAATGTTAGTAGAGTATTAGAAATAGAACTGAAATCGTCCTAGCTCTATATTTCCTTTGTCCCTGAATGACATTAACAGAAACTACATACCAAATGTCAGCAATGTGAGTATGAAGGAAACCCGTACAAAATGTTAGGAGGTCTCTACTTAGATGATTGGCAATGATCTGAAAGCAATCCTGGTACCAAGGATGGTTAGGGACATGCTTCAAAGCAACAAAGGTTTGGGTTGAGGTCTCACGGTATTTAGATTATGGTGCGTTGAACAACTGATTGCAGCCAGCATGTACCATGACAACCATGTCCTTGGTGTTTTGCCTTTCGCTTTGCACGCTATTTACCTCATAGATGTCATTGGGCTCTCAACGTTTTCTCTTTCCTATCTCCCACTTCAAACAAAAGTCAGTCTCAAACCCTAAAAAAACATCTAACAGCTGCTGAAGATGCCCCTGCTGTTTGTAACTCACTTAGGCTTTCCCCCTCCCTTTCACTGTCAGTGCACAGAATACAGATTATCAGCCGGGCGTCCCTTTGTTACTGCACGAAGGGGATGGGGGTATTTGAGTTAGATCTCCTGGATAACATTCGAAGCACCCAGATATGCTTTCACGCATGCCTCTTTCATGCTGACAGAGTTGATCCAATTGGGATGTTCGTGCTGCCTTTATATTTGTTTGGGGGAAGTTACAGAATATGTCAAGATCACCAACTTTTCAGAAAGTTGCATGTAAAAATAAATTAATGTTTTAGTTTTTCAGTGCTTATGTTCTCATGCTCTTATGGTGACTGTGTCCTACTGCGTTTACTCAAACTTAATTCTCTAAGAAGTAGGAAAGCTGTAAAAAGTCTCCCAAAAAGATAGACAGCTCACAGATGTTTTTGCCTTTCAAGGTATGCATGATGGACCGGTCTTATCTGTCGTCCTTCTGGTAAAGCTGACAGACTAAAGGGAGAGATTTGATCTGCTCATGTTTTGATTTCCTCAAATCTCTTATCTCTGTAGTACTTGGGTGGGATCCAGATGCAGACGTAGTGTCCACAGGAGAACATGACACGCAATGTTGTTACGCATGACCCACCTTGGCACTGGTTCATGCATTTGTTCCCATGGTTACTTCAATAAACTGTTTCAGTATTTACAAATTCTGTTTATGTTCCATCTCTCTTGATGTAAGACTTCAGTTGTTTTAAAAATATTTTATTTTCTGCAGCAAATGAAAACATGATATTTAAGATTTGAATAAAATGTCAGATCAATTGAAAAAAATAATACCTTAATGTTGACGTAATGAAAACTTTATTTGATACTTGCGAAAGGGTTAATTTCACCAAACCACATTTTTTAAGTTGTTGAATATGAACGTAGTGTATATAAATATGTTGTAATTATTTTGTAATTCACTGCAGTATGCATTCTTTACATTAGGGTAATGTCTTTTGATATTGACATCTTCTCCGGGTTATGAAATATTCACCTTTTTGTGATCAAATACAGGTGCTGGTCAAAAAATTAGAATATCATGAAAAACTTTATTTAAATCAGTCATTCCATTCAAAAAGTGAAACTTATATCACAGACTGATATATTTCAAGTATTTTTTTTCTTTTAATGTTGGTGATTATTACTAACAACTAATGAAAACTCCAAATTCAGTATCTCAGAAAATTAGAATATTGTTGGCCAACTGAACATGAAAAGTATGAGCATGTACAGCACTCAGTACTTAGGACTCCTTTTGCCTGGATTACTGCAGCAATAAGGTAACAGATAAGGTTAGGTTGAAATTGAAGCTCATTCAAAATGCTGCAGTAAAAAAGGCTTTATAATAGTCTTTTTTATCCTGTTTTCTGTTTATGATATAAAAGAATTTTGCTTGTTGTATACGAGGCAAAACTTTAGACCTATAAGTAATGCTGTATGTTGTACCATTAAAGATATAAATCAGTTTTTTATGAGGAAAAGACAGATTAGAAGTGCAAAGAAAGACAGATATTAGAAGTCTGGTGAAGTCTGGTAAAAAGGAAGGCTGTCCTAGAGAGCGGAGGTAAAGATAACTCCAATGTTAAATTAGCATTTTAGCCTTTTTTTATATGAAGGCCAAACCCTAGCATATTGAAAGGATTAAGCTGCAATACTATTGAAAGTAAGTTCTGCATACTGACAGAACTTTTATTTCATGAGGCTATTTTTTTATTTTATTTTATTTTTACCTAAAAGTTAAATGTAGTGGATTAATGTTAGCCAACATGACAATTATCTGTTTAGGTAACAATGCCATTTTAGCTTCCAGCTATAGCTTATTGGATTAATCCATTTACTTTCTTAAGTATTGTTGTTACTGTCGTGATGCCAGATAACAAGTAGAGACTCTGGGAATGTAAGCTTTAAGGCTCTATTGTCTTTAGACAGAATTAAGCTAAAAGTGTCTCTATTTCAAGCTAATATAATCAAATTGGTTTCTTCGGATAGGTATGCATTATGTAATCACAGAGTAGAATTTGTTCTCAGTGAAACTGTCCCAGGGATACCCACTATCACTAATCCCTTGTGTTCATTGACTGAATTTCAATATGTGCGGATTTGAGAAAAAGGGTTTTATCTTTGCTTGTGTAGATGTGGTTCTCTGGGCATTTTCACACCATGATCTTTCACATGCACAGCAGTGGTTTGGAGCCATGTGTGCAACACCTGGACCCTTTCCAAATACTGGAACTCAATCGACATATTTTACATCTGTTCAAGGTTGAATAGTAATAGTAAAAAAAATGTCACCTTTGTGCAAACAACTTTAATTGTTAGACTTTTCTTTTTGACTATTTAATTCCTCAACAGTCATGAGGAAACACCTGCCCTCTTGATGCCTAGACTATCATGTAAATGTTGTGTGGGTGACAGTTAAGGGGTTTTTAATCACATTTTTATATGAAACATTTCCTCTTTCACATCAATTTATTGCACATTTGCTTTCTGGAACAAAAGCCAGTTTCTCAAAGTCATAAACTTTTCTCAGCTAGAAACGAGTGGGCAACTTTCCCCAGGTTGGGACTCAAAAGGAGTTCAACAGATGGATTTGGGCCTCATCCACATTAATGCAAAAGCTGCTCTGGTCTGTCATGGTAAAGAAACAGTTGAGTTATTTTTTGGGAGGGTTGTATTGCCATCAAATGGGTGCCTCAGTGGCCACTACTAAATATAAATCTTTCTGGAGATGGCCCTTGCTTTAGACACACAAAGCAAGGGCTTTGTCTGAAGAAACAGGAAATAGAGTAGATCCAATTTAAAAAACTGGAGATGAACAATGGACCATTAAAAAAAAGCTAAATGAAAAGAAGATGATCCTGCTCAAAGATAATTGTCCAAAACAGACTTCAAAATCTACAATAGACTGATGGCCCAGGGTAGTTGGTTTGTTTAGTCTGTGGATAATGCTCAAGAGTGGAGAGAATCCATACAAACCTTCAGAAATTAGAAATTAGAATTGAACTTTGTAGACTATAAACATCTTCAAATCTATTCATGTGGACGGAGAATGCGGCTTTTATTGTCTTGATTCCTGCAGTATGAAAATAGATGTTACTGAAGATTGATCAATGATTAGGTAAATCACAGGCAACTTCTTCAGTATTCCTGCATTTTTCTGAACTCAATTAGTCACTTAGTCACTTGTGTGTTGGAGTTTAATTTAAGCCAGATGGGCACAGTGTATTCACAAAAAGAAGGCTGCAGAGGAAAGTAGGGACAAATATTTTAGAAGGATAATGTATCACCTCACCACAACGTTCCAGTGTGCACATTAATAATCTCGCATTGAGTAAACCCATAACTCACACCTCCATGTGTAAACCTTTTTAATGAAGTATTTACAATAGCTCCACCACCACATTTCCTGTCTGAGATGCTGCCAAACATGAAAGGTTGCTTAAGAAGATATTGGATCTCTGGATGGATTTGGTAAACTATTTACGTTTTTTAAGCAAAGATTTTTCTTTACCTGATAAAATGTGAACAAAAATAGGAAACAATCATTTAACAAAAGTAAAACTAATTCATTGATTCTAAACATTTTTTGCACAGAGACTTTCTCTTGGAAGGAGAGGTTATTTTTTTTCTGTGAGAAGAAGAATTATTCCCATATGAGAAAAAAAAGAGAGAAAGAAATCAAGCTCATCCATCTCCCACATCTGGGACATGCTTCACAGAGGACCAATAGCGTAACTGTTCAGAGCTTTCCAGGATAAACTCATTTCCAGGGAGGAATCATGAAACTTTTATTTCACTCTACAATAAAACCAGATTCATGGTGTGTGAATCAAGTGTCCAGATTGAATTTTTTTTGTCTCGGCTCAGTAAAGGCCTTTATGAACTCTTCACGATCGCCCCGCCACACCCATAAAAACAGGCTTTTATTCCCATTAGGATAATTTCCAGAAATAACTTTAGAAACCGTAAATCATTCTTTCATTATCTTCCAGACAATTGTACTCTGAGCAATCTCTCTGCTCCATCATGCTTTTATCTCATTGTTTCAAAACCACTGTAATCGTAGCTTGTGCTTCTGTTTGTTTCTACCAAGTTGCCTATGGAGACAAGTGTCCGTAAATCACCTCTTGTGCTACTCGGTCTTGTCTCTTTCTAAATGCAGGTTCATGAGTTACTGTAAAAAAAAAAAAAAAAAGTATTTCAGAAAACAAATTTAGATGTTTTACCATCAGTAAACCAAAACAGCTGATGCAGATCATTTTGAAATATTTAATTTATTTATTCATTCATTCATTTACTGAGATATACCATCACACAGTGATGCATAATTATGAAGTGGAAAGAAATTTCCATTTGCAAATACAAATCTAAAAAGTGTGGCTGAATCTGCATTTAGTTTTTTTTTTTCTTATTCGCTGAGACCAATAAATAAAATCCCCTGAAACTATTTTCTTCAAAAATCTCCTATTTAGTCAGCAGAGCACACCAGTGTGTAATTTAATCTCAGCATGAACAAAGGTTTCCAGTGAATCTTAAGGAGATTTGGGTGGTCAAACATTAGAATGGCCCAGTCATAGTCTATTTTTGAATCTAGTCAAAATTTGTGGCAAAATTTTTTTCTGTTTATAGATTGTCTTCATCCAATTTCACCAAGCTTCTGTTATTTTACAAGACAAAATTTTGCTAAGATCAAAAAGACTTTCTGTTATTATTCAGTAGCATTGACAGCCAAGTATCGTTTCCTTCTGCTCCACAATTATGTCCTACCATTTATCATGATATTACAATAAAATATATTTTGTTTTATGTTGGAATTTGGAAAAAAAAAGTTACATAAGTACTTCTGCAAGGCACTTGCAAGGGAGTCAGACTGGTTGAGGAAGGAAGCACAAGTTTAGCTAATGTGAAGGGAGTTCCTAATGTGTGCTGAACTCATGGGGAGGCATTGTGTTACATGCAGAGATGAGCAGAGTATCAGAAGTGGCGCTGTCCTCCTCTTAAAAGTGGCAATGTCCCTTTCTTCCTGCAAGGCATTCCACACACATCATGTCCAGGGAGCGGCCAGTGTCAGATGATCGCCTCGCCGCTTCACACACCGCCGACAGAGCTGTCGTCGGGGAGCTTTACCCGCGGTGCCTGTGAAACCTGAGAGTTGTTGGACAGACTTCACACTGCAGGGGCAAGAGGTGAGGGAGAGATGGTTCGCCACTGTTAAGGGGGTAATGCACACCCAAAGTAGTGGGAAAACCGTGTCTTGGTGGCTGCCCACCGGCCTGCCTGAGTGTGAGGGAAGCCAACCAGCCGCCTCTAAGAGGGATCAAATTTCCTCACAACTTGTTGTCTGATGCTATATAAACTCTGGCATGCGGTGATGACACCTGATACGGACTAAAAGGGCCGCTGGAGAGGATCTCTGCACCCACTGTGTTCCCTGCTCTTTCAAGTCCACTACTGTCTTCTGTTGCCCATTGGGTTCACCCTCCATGAGGCCTTCACTGCGTCTCCATCAGACAGCTCTTAGTCAGGTTCAGTCATCACTGCACTGTTAATGAGGGACCCCCAGGGGAAAGTCTACCACAGATAAAGGGAAATGATGTAGAGCCCGGGAGCTCCCGTTTGTGGCAAGGGAGGATCATTCTCTGAGCTTATTGTGTCACAGACAGATGTATATCTGCATTCCACAGCAATCTGTAGTTGACAACAGACATTATGCACTGCATAAAGAGACACGGATCCTGTTTTTCCACATTATCTGGCACTAATGATTTCCTGTTTTTCAGTTTGGATTGCAAAGATTATTTTTGCAATAATACTTATGTGACATGGCCTTTCATCACTTTATTTACTTTGTCATTTTTTCCATTACTTTCTTCAAATTCTTATTTGCATCCACTTAGATTATTATGCCGTTACTATAATTGAAAAAAAAGAAAAAAATCAGCAAGCCCAGGTCATCATCAACACGTGTATCACAACATTTCAATCATTATTTTTAGGGAATATATCAAGCACACTGTTTCCTTGGATGATATGATTGGAAAATAAAAAGAAATTAGATATCTTGAAGGTCGTAACAACAGGCAGGAACAAAATATTATAGAATAAAAATTTTGAACATATTTTTTTTAGACGCTTGAGGGTCTGTGCGTACTATCATCATTTATGTCCAGGGCTATTTGATGAGTTTTTTTTTTTATTGATTCTGTTGAACCACAATTGAAAAGCAGTGTGTAATTTTAATTGGTTAAGTTTCAATCAATTTGACCATTGTGTACTTTTTGGTCATTTACAAAGGCATACCAACAATTTGGTCAATAACAAAGTTATTTTTGATTTCGGGGATATATGTTTCAGATTAAAACACATTTATTTGTAGTTGTAAGTGTGGATATGAATCTTGATAGCTTCACTTGGAAAGAAAGGTGTTTTTTGCTACATTAAATCAGGAGAGATATTCTAGTCAGCTATGATTAGGAGTTTCACTTTGAAGCAACTTGTAATTCTCAAAAAGTCTTTCATAATGTTACATTGTAGCTAGATTTAAGGCTCTAACAAAGATGTTGCTTTTACAATGTCTAATTTTCTGTTAAAAGACAGGTTTACAAAATGTTACGTAGTCATCAGCTGCATAATCTCACACTGTCAAAGTTAGGAACCCAACTTTTATATGGAATTTAAATGTTAAAAGTTACTCGGTAGATATGTATAATTTTTGCTGACTACAAAATTACTGTCCCCATAGATATGAAAATATATACCTGAAGCATTTTTTTCATGGACATCTTACATTTTTAAAATGACAAGGAAATCCTTTGAATAGTGACTAAAGTTATGAAGAAACTACTATTGCTACAAATAAGCAGATGATTTAACAAAAACCATAAAAAGCTGCCAGTAACCAAGTCAAGGTTGATAGGCGAGGCCTGAATGAAGTAATGAGTGCTTCTAGCATCAATTATTCATCATTATTGAGGAGGGTATGAGTTTTCTACCACTCCAACAACAGAAACCTGATGACTTGGCAGCTTCTACAGCCTGCCATAAATTCATCACATAGCACAGGGATTCAGCGATCAATATCACATTCCTCTGTGAGGATCAGGGTAATGCATGTGGCTGGCAGGGCGATGTTGGTTGGAAGAGACGGGCCAACGAGGCTAGATCAAATAGATACAGAACAAGCAGCAACTTCATCCTGGATTGAATACAGATGTGAAACAAATTGGCATGTTAGTTTAATACAAGGAAGTCCTGAAATAAATGTTCTTGATGATAAGTGCTGTGTACTTTCTACTATTCAAAAGTCTGTACTTTTGAAAAGGGTAGCATGTTTAATACATGTTTTAGAAAATTACAGTGTGCTGCACAATTATTCAGACCGTATGTGCTATGTTTTGGGGTGAGACTTGATTAAAACTTTTAATCAAGTTAATTGAAGAGTCTGGAATTACTTAATTGCAATTACTCACATTTTAATCAAAAACCATGTCGCCACAAAATAAGCAATATTTTCAATTCAAAAAATCTTTTTGTTACCAAATTATTGAATAAACAGCCATCGACATGAGCTCAACAACAAAGATATTTATTCTGGACCAACATAAGTGGTTCTGTCGGCCACTGCTGTTGTGCATCATATTTATGGAAAAACCAGAACACAATACAAAGGTTCCAGATTATAAATTTGTGTAGAAAAACAAAATGCAATTAAATATTCTGAAATGCTTAATACGTTAAAATCCCTGTAATCATTATTTGAAAAGAACTCATAATTCTGTCCCCAGCTAAATTTTATTTAATCACATTACACCTACCAATCACTATATTTTGGAAGGATTTTATGCTTGTGATCAACACAAAATAGAGCATCATTCTAAAAATTTATTTGGGACACATATTATATTTGACAAGAAATATATTTCAAAGAAATGCTTTGCAAAAACATTTTGCCCCCTTTTGCTCTAAAGCCCCAAAGCACTGTTAGAAAATAATAGTGAACAGGCAGCATCATGAAAATCAAAAAACATGACAGATCAGGTATTAGGCTGTGGGATATATCAAAGCAGAATAATGCTAATGAACAATATCTCAAGTTTTGAACAACACGTGGCACTATTTAAAGCCTTCATCAAAATATTACAATATAATGGCAAACATACCATTTGTGAAACTCTGGAGGAGGTGCAGAGATTCACAGCTTAAGTGGTGGAGTCTACAGTTATCACTCAGAAACTACAGAAATGGCATGAAAAAAAAAAAGACAATGTTTAAAGAAACCCCTAGAAGTTCTGCTAGCAATTTGCCATAAGCCTTGAAGAGGACACCACACATGTGGAAGAATGTGCTCTTGATATATGACACCAAAACTGAATTTGGAAATTGGTAACGGAAAACTAACACCGCACATAATCTTAAATGCACGTTCCCCCTGAGAAACATTGTGCTAATATCATGCTATTGAGATACTTTTCTTCTGCAAGGACAGTGAAGCTTGTTTGAGCTAATAGGAAGATGAATAAAGTTAAAAAAAAAAAAAAAGTCACACCTGCGAAAAAATATTTAAGGTTGTGGAAATGACTTGAGATTGAGGTTGAGGTTAATCTTGAATCAGAAAAACAGTCAGAAGGACACTGCTATGGTTTAGGTCAAAGTTAGAGCAATGACCATTCTATCATATTCCTGTGACAGACTAAAGGAAAAGTCCAGACCTCACTATAATATAGAATTAATACCAGGTCCTGAAAATTGATTTTTTGCTATTGTTTTGCAAAAACAAAAGAGCAAAATCTTTCAGATGTGCAAAATGGGTTGAGACCTAAAACTAAAATTAAAACTTTTTATCTGTACAAGTAAGGAGATTCTTCAAGTTGAAGATGAAGATTAATACACATGTAAACATCACTTGAATTAATACATTAATTTGTTGTTTGTTATTATGCACATGTACAATGACATTAAAACCAATTCCACTTTGGCCTCACAGCCTGTGGAGTTTGTTTTTATTTATGCAATGCTTTTTGATGCCACAATTTTTACACTTAAACATTATGCAGTGGTTTCGTGGGTCTTTCACATAAAATACTAATAAAACATATTAAGGTCCATGACTGTAAAGTTACATTAAAAAAAATAAGTATGAATATCTGAACATTCATGCAAAGATGTCTCTGTTATAGCATTTTAAACTATCCTCAAACTGTATAAATCACATTACAATTGTTTGTGTGGCTTCCTGGGTCTTTTCAGGGTCAGTTTGCAGCACAATTCTTTTGCCCTAAGCTCTTTGGAAAGTCACTTTAGATGAAGATTAGGACTTGAGGAATTCAGCAACAGGTGACAGGACTTTTTGTTTCGCCATGCAGGGAAATGGAAAATGACCACATATGTTTGAAGGCTGCAAAGCAGTAGAGAATGAGGAGAAAAAAAGCAGGATTAAAACAGGAGCCAGGCCCCTCCTCACTCTCTGCCTCTCTCTCGTCTTTCAGGATGTTGTTTATGCTGTTGACAGGCCTTTTAACCTCCCTGAGCTCATTCTCTGTGAGGTCTCTTTGGGACCTCACTTTGGGCTTACAGCCTGTGGAGTCTCCATTCAAACAGTTGCATTATTTATGAGTACCGAGGTTGTTGTTCTGATTTACATATAGAAGTTCTTGAAACTTTAACAAAAATAATGAAGGTACAACAGATTTAGGAATTGTCAACAGTCACTTGAGCGAGTGCTGTCTTGGTCATGACATCAGTGATTGGTTTTCCTGTTGGACAGGGCCAATGGATTGGCCCCAAGGCCCATTTCACACTGGATTAGATTCCATTTCAACCCCAATCTTCTATATCAGAGGCCAGGACAAAGGTTAAACCCTTTGAAAGTCTTTTAATCTTTTCATTTTTCATGGTTTTAAAAGCATTGTGATGTTTTTTGAGGGATAAACTACAACAGGTTATATCAAAGACAGATCCTAATCTAATTGTTTCATATAGAAGACTCGACACGTCAACAAAAGTGTTGTGATTGTTTGGCATACTGAGAGAACTGATTGGTTATGGGTCAATCCCACATCTCATCATTTAAGTCTAAACAATGTTGAAGTGGGTCAGAAATGTCTTGACTAAATTTTGTAAATTTTAATAAAAAGTGAATGATTTTTCAACATCTAAACTTGACTGTTTAGTTGTAACATAAACTGGACAGTTTACATTACAACTAATTTAATGTAAACTGTAAATGTGTGTAAATGTGTTTCTCCAGAGTATAAAATAAATAAAATTAAATAATCAATGATGAATCATCTGGTTTTCATTTCTTGATTAGTACTTTTACCAGATAAACAGAGAACGGTGTGCTCTAAATTGCACAAATAAGTAGAACATTCACTGTTTATTTCAAATGTTTTTATTGTTGTGATTGAATTAATGACTTTTTTTGCTATTAAAGCTTAAAATATGTTTTTCATACTCCCCTGAGATATTCTGTGGGAAAAGATAGAAGGGAAAACATATAGCAAATAGACCGAGCCCAGGAATCAAACTACCTTGCTGTTGGTAACACTGCACACTGATATGTCTTGATGACATGAGTATGAAATGGTTTGTTACAAATAGGAAAAGAATGAAATTGCAATACATAGGTACGAAATGGTGAAAGAGGGAATTGATCCAGAACCGTATATTTTAATAGCTATTATGACAATACCGTAGCTAAGATAATAGTAAAAAGGTGAATGGTATAATTTAATTTAATTGCATAAAATTATGATACTGTTATTATATGTTTGAGTGAGTCACTTGATTTATGGAAAAAGACAGATCATGACCCCCTGAACACACCAAAAACATTCTGCTGGTAGTTTTAATTCATTGTCTCAATTATATTCTCTTCTTTATTTTTAATTCCCAACAGTAGAAAATTCCAAAAATGTCAAACAAATGTGCAGACGTATGAATTGTTGTAGGAACAAAATCACCTACACCAAGAACTGCAACAGAAGACAATCTTCTTAGTGTAAAGTAATAGCAGCACCTGCAGACTACTTGAAGAATCAACATTTATTCCAGACATTTATTCTAACCGTTACCACTCAAAATAGCTAGTTATTCTAACTATTACCAAACAAAATATGAGCATGCAAATTTATAGATTTAAGCTCAGGCTATTGTGAAGGCCCCAAAGAGACGACATTAATCAGCCTTTTGGGCTACACTGGGAGTGTTTTCCTGTGAGAGAGGTGTTTTATGCAGACAGCTGAATGTTGGCTCGATGAATTATACTTCCAGATGTGCACAGACATCAGTCGGCATTTAGAACAAAAAGTGTGTTGTATCTGGGGAAACCATAACAGGAAAAGGACCAACAGGGAATCCAAGCAGATGGAAAGCTCCAGCATATCAAAGCCTCAGGACAGACACCTCATCACAATCCACCCGCTGGTATTTTGCAAATGATGGAAAAGTGTTGATAACATTACAGTTATATTAAGGATATGTTTGTACTTATGCAAGAATCATGATAATCATAGAGTTAATACAAGTCATACGTCAACTTCAAACTTACTCATTCTGTGGACAATTAGCTCCTGAAGTTGCTGCTGAGTCAGTAATAAAGCCCGTCCTGTAGCACCTCATCATAATAAACCTCCAGTCGCACCACATTAGCTGGACCTTAGTGAGGCCAGTTTGGAAAGCAAAACCATTCTCTCCATGACCCTTGACTCTGGTTCATGCATCCTTCACATTCTGTTATTTTTTTGTAGTACATAAAAGCACACTAAGTGACACGAATGCCCTCACTTGAAGGCCAAAGACTGATGATAAATGGTTCTTGAATTCATTCAGATGATCAGGATAATTGAAATGACAACAAAATGATAAAAGTTTTTTAATTTCATTGCTTAAAAACAGTACTGCCTTTTGAAAATCTCCATTAAATGTCCAACAAGCTATGCAGACATTAATAAGTCACCTAAAAAACGGATAGAAGGAACATCAATATGATATTTTCTGTTTGTAAAAAAAGGATGACCCAATCAGATCTAAAGTGTATTTAAGTATTGTCCTACAGTATATAGCAAAAATGTAAAAGTGAAGAGAGGCTGAATTGGCTGATGTTGGGTTTTGCCGTGAGTCACTGATCTCATCAACTTGAGAAAACACACATCTTAAGAAACCCAAAGGTTTTCCCACCAAAATCCCATCTAGTACAAAAAATCTGCTGCTGTAAAAAAAATGAATACAGCAGCATCAGAAACGTCTTTGGTGAGACAAATTACCGTTGAAAGATCCATCCCTTGTCCCTATTGGGGTCAGGAGTTGCTGGTGCCGATCTCCAGCTGCGTTCCGGGCGAGAGGCAGGGTACACCCTGGACAGGTCGCCAGTCTGTTGCAGGGCAACACAGAAACAAACAGGACAAACAACCATGCACACACACACACACACACACACCCACCCACACACACCACACACACACACCCCTACACACACACACACACCTGGGAGAATTTGGAAAGACCAATTAACCTGACAGTCATGTTTTTGGACTGTGGGAGGAAGCTGGAGAGAACCCACACATGCACAGGGAGAACATGCAAACTCCGTGCAGAAAGATCCCGGGCCGGGAATCGAACCCAGGACCTTCTTGCTACAAGGCAACAGTGCTACCAACTGCACCACTGTGCAGCCCTGTCCGTTGAAAGATATATACATAATTTTAAAGTACATAGCACTAATTTTAAAGAACAATATGCAGGTGGTTAGAGATCCCTGACCTACACCAACGCAAATAATTTGAAACCTCCACACCTATGATTAATTAAAATGCAATATTTATTAAATTTAAGGTTGTAAAAAACAGAAACAAAATTGTCAATAATAATCAACTTTTCTTTTAAAACGTCTGAAAATAGTATTTTAACCTTTTTTGTTAATGTTTTGTTTTAATCTGTTGAAATTAAGATTCGTTCAGTCATTCATTCACTGATTTGAATTAAGCATTTGCATTGAATGTAATTTGTTTCTAAATTATTACATCACACAAAGCTAGAAGCATGCGAGTTCCTCAGATAAATGTTGTATAAAAGTGATCCAGTACAAGCTGTTTGTATTCACCTCTTCACTTTGTGGGAGTGGTAATTGAAGGAGACTTTTTGCTTTAACAATGATTTTCCCTGGGCCTGTTGACAGAGCTACCTGCTGAGATTGTGAACTTTCTCAGCTCCTGCAGAGTGGCACATTGCCAAAACAAAAGAGAGATACTAGAGGTCCTGCTGGCCAGACTGGCTTCATTAGCAGAGCTAACCTTTAAAACATTCTGCTGTGTCCTGATCTGCCCTGGGGTCTGTTATGACTGTGAGGAAGTGGGTGCAAGATTTGTGTCAATTATACTGTCAATGCGTTAACCAGGAACACATTGAAAAGAGCCGAGTGACAGGCTAGAGTCCCGCCGGGAGGAGAATACTTTGTTAAATTTTACAGGAAGCTCTGGGTTTGTTTTGAAAAAAAAAAAAAAACAGAAAACTGCCTCCAGTCTGCATGAAGTGATGAAGAGATTTCCAGCTTCCAACTTTTCTTCAATAAAGTCTGAGATCTGGAACCGTACAGGAACATCACTTAGCAGTGGCAATAACACAGCCTAACTTTGTTACTCTGGAAACGTTTTGTTTATGAATCATTTCTATATATCTGTGTGTATGTTTTATGATGCAAAATATCATTTGAGCGCTGGCAGAAACAGAAAAAAATGCAACATAAAGGAGACAACAAATACACAGAAGTAAATTAAAGAAACTAATAACTGAAAACATTAAACCCCTGTTTGTAGAAATGCTCTCTGTTTGCTTTACAACAAAAAGCAAAGATAGTGATTGTGAATGTTGAAAAATATGTTTAAAAAGAGCTGCACTTCGGAACAACTCTTATAATTTAATATTTAGATTTGATTACTCATAAATAGTAATGGTGTAGCAAACAGCATTTCTGACTTTAATATAAACTGTCGTATGGACAATCTCAGTCTATAGCACTTTTTATGCAGCAGTTTCACATCCTAATCTCTGCTGGAGGAAGACCTGATGAAATCCAGATGAGGTAAATATTGACAAAAAGCTACATAAGATGCATGGACTCTTCTGGCTGCTCAATTAAACCGTCATGTTTGATTTTTCTAACGATACAAATTAAAGCTTGAGTGGAGCCCACTGCTTATCTCTAAGTAGTTTACAGTGTGTTTTTTGCATTTATTTTATGTCTGTGTTAAGAAAAATACTGCCAATGATAATGTTGTGGTGAGAATATGTTTAAAAGCCAGATACTGCACGTTTCAAGCTTGTTGCAACAGTTTAGAAAGAAACATGTAGGATGTTTCAGTTTTTCAATACTTTCCTAATACAAACATCAAATGTGAGGCATTAAGTTTCTCTTAACTATTTTTCTTCATAAATTCAGTTCAATTCAAAAGAACACCTTTATAATATTAAAAATATATTAAAAAACTTTGTTCGAGGTCAGAACATTAAATTATTAATTTATTATTCTTTGTGTGTCTGACAATCAAAATTTTAAGCAGCAAAGTAAAAAAAATTCTGTGATAAAATTGTTTATCTTAAAAAATCTGATTAAAGATATTGGTTCCATGGCAAAAAATATATATATATTTTTTACATGATTGAGCAGATCCAATTCTTCCTAAAGTGGTATTCTAATCCAACTATAATTAGTGTAATTCTCATAGGCTTCATGTCAAAATAGTGGAACAGATTGTGAAAACATTGCATTGTGTTAGCAAAACCTTGGCAACCGGGCCAATCAAATTATAGAAAAATAAAATTATATGCTGTCCCATGGGTGATGAAAACTTTGCTTTATAAACACGTATTTTAATTATATCTCACCATGTTGGGGGAATTGCTTCCCAACAAAACATTGTGGAGGTAAGTGCAATTTCTTCCGTGGCTCTAAATGCACCGCAAAATTGCACTACTTCCCCAAACAAAAGCCTTACTCAGCATGAACCACAGACCACACTGCAAAGTTTTTATTGGAGCAGCACCCTGTCAAAAAAAAAGTCCCTGTGAAATCTGTTCACTGAGAATTGTTCAGTGCATTCTTTTTTTTTTAATTTAGCCATGCAAAAGTCAGACAGTTCTCATACACATTTAGTGTTGGTTAACATTAATTTCAGTGGGAATTTTTCACATATAGAACATATTATCTTAGATTATTAGCATGTATTTGCATGCATGCATTCACAAATGAAGTTAATTTACTCTGGAAACTTTTCAATGTGTCCTGTGATTATCAGGACATTAAATTGTATTAAAACTTTGACTAATGCTATCTGGAGATTTGGGAGACATGATAATTGTCTTATAGTATTTATTATTTCTTGTACTCAAGACTTGGATGGAGATACGCCGAGGAGATCACAAATGATGGACAAACTACAAAAAATCTCAGGAAAAAAAGCTGCAATAAACCCTTCCTTTAGCATGCCTAAAGAGGAAGAGTTTATTAGAATTTGAATAAAATAAATTCACCCTTACATCTCGTGAAGATCGTCTGAATTAGACTAACTCTCTCAGAAGAAAATTATTAGACCATAAAATACAATATTTAACCAGTTAACTGTCCACAAATGACCAAAAATACCTGGAAAGGCATACTTAAATTAAATCAGTTGCTGTTCTTGAACCCTTTGAAGTTCATGCAAAACCTTGGTCTCTTTATGAATATGCCAAGCTAATTTTTTATATTTTTGCAATCAAACATGCTTTGACGCAAAAACATTTTTCTTTTTTTTTTTTTTTTTTTTTTTAACTCAGTTCACTTCAATTTGATTAAATCTGATTTAGTTCAGTTGTAGAGTTAATTTCAGTTAAATTAAGTTTAGTTTAGTTTAGTATAGTTTAATTCAGTTCAATTGAAAACAACTTATTTTTATTTGGTTCAATTTAATTTAAATTCAGCTTTATTTATTGCTAATCAGTTTGGTTCAAATCTGGCCAATCTATTTCGGATCAATTTCCTTATTCTCACTTTAATTCAGTTCAGCTTACCTCAGATTAGTCTAGTTCAGTTCAGTTTAAATAAATTTAAATCAGTTCAGCTTCATTACATTTGATTCCATTTAGATTAATTCAGTTTATCTGAATTAATATTCATCCAAATCAGTTCAGTCACTTAATTTAGTGTTTTTCAAGTTAATTTGGTCAATTAATTTAGCTATATTAAATTAAATTTAATACATTCTATTTTATCTCAGTTAATTTCATTTAAGTTTAGTTTAGACAGTTTAGTTCAATTCAGATGAAGTTTCTCTTGTTTTATGCTTCATTATGCAGTACACTGAAGGTCTAAATCAATGCCGTTTTCTGAGACCTCTGATCTGAAATAAAACTTATGAAAATATACATTTTGATCAAAATTAATATAACAGCAGCAGATGTAAAATAGACAAAATAGTTCAAACTAGAGGTCGAACAGTAAAGATAGAAGCTGAGCAGTATAAATAATTACAATGGAAAACCAATAATTAAGCCCATATAAAAATGGCAGTGTAAGTTGATTGTGTAGGGTTTTTATGTGCATCTCAGGCTATGACTAAGACAATAGTCATATTCAGTCTCAACTTTGTAGGTTTTGTGAATTTATGATTCCTCCAACACCTGCAGTGTTCCTATGCATCAAAAGCATTTATTTTAAGAGCTTGAAAACTCTAAGTACAACTTGTTCATAAATGTTCTTTTGTTATGACATGGAAGCTAGCTGAAACTCAGTTTAGGAGGATAATTTATGGACCCAGCTGTACAATAGAGTACATTTATCACAGAACACTTTTCCCCTGGTGTGTTACACTCAGTTTTTTTTTGTTTTTTGTTTTTTTTTTGTTTTTTTTTTAGGATGACGTTTTGAAATCACATCCACATCCATTAAAGTATAATATTACTCACTTTTATCCAAACTGGCTCCAGAATCAAGGAGTGTATTGTGACCGAACACAGAGAGCATCCAGGTAGATTTCTAAAGCAGAGGAGTAAAGAGAAAGAGAGAGAAAATAAAGCTCTGATAATTATTGGCTGTCACAAGACACGGAGGGGATGCAGAACGATTACAGATGACACATAAATTGCCGTGTAATTTCAGACAGGCATTTTCGGCTGGAGCAGGTCTCCTCTTGTGCTGCCTGGCAAAAAATGTTCAAATGGAAGTCGAGGCTGGAGTGATAGCATGCCATTGTTGCACCATCTGATATGCCAAGGAGATATTAATGCTGCAGGCCACATGCAGAGCAGCAGATCAAACACCTTCTAAGGTTTCAGGAGAATTCGGTCCCTAAACAAGATCTTAAAAATGAGCCAAGGGTTGAAACTCATGTGGAGAAGTTAAAAGATGTTCTTTAAAAAAAAATTTAAAAAATCATGAATCCATTTCATTTATGTATTTTATAAATAAAATAAAAGCAATTATGTGTTTTCTTTCTGAAAACTACAGAAATCTATAATGCTGCCACTGATGCTCACTAATAGGTCAAATGGAGTAAAAGAACTGAAATGTCTTTTGTTGTCACATAGTAGGAAAATGTCAGGTGTCATTTTCAACATGTCAAAGGTTAGTCTGCACAAAATTTTAATATCCCGTACACTTGTCCACATTGAGTCTTCGTCAGAAATGATTTACTCAAGAACAGCTGCAGAAGTTGCATAAAGGACCAGCAACACTAACGATGGATCTCCTTCGTCCTTCACTGCAGACACAACGTCATGATCTTTGCGAATGGACACCGCTTGTCAGGGAGAAGAGTAATACTCAGAGAGGGACAATAAACTGTGGGCTGTCGGAGGTAATCCAGACATTTTGGTAGCAGCTGATAGACTGAGTTCATAGGTCAGAGGTATGATGAAGTAATAGCACAACATGACTGTGGCAGGTTTTAAATTAATGGTCTGAGAATCCTGCAGACACAGAATGTCTTTTACATCAACAGAAAAGTGAACAGAGTACTTCTGATTCTGAATATGTTATTATAATATATAATATTAGTTATTTACTAATACAGTTAAAGCTGTCAGTGAGTTTGCTACTTTCAAGAAGATCATTTCTTTTAAAACCCCACGTTCACTGTTATTGGCTTATAACGTAGCTAAGAGAAGAGAACATTTGTCTTGCATCATCCCCCTCTTCACCTTTGAGTTTATATCTGAGATAAATTAGAGTCATATTTTTCTTGTTTTGTCTCAGTGCAGACGTTTTAGCCGTCTCAGTGATGTAGCAGTAAAGTATTCATTTGATTATAATATTGTGTTCTTTCACTCCAGAATGCAAAAACAAAAGGAAAGAAATTCACAGTATCTTTACTTCCAAGTTAAACATTTTCTCACCTGAATAAGTGCAGATTTACTTGACAGAAAAAGAAAATGTGGTTTTATTCAGTAAAATTACTGGGTTATTTTACCAGCATATTAGGGCGTCTGCCCTATGCAGCACTTGACGTTTAACAGGCTTACATTAAGACACTGCATTCAGGGAGCGTTGGCCCCAAATGGCTCTGTTGTTGTTAAGTGCTGTCTCCTGGGAGGGTGGAGAGGTCCTTTCTTTTATTACTGGATATGTGAGGCATTACATGCATAATATTAGAACTACAGACAGCCTCATATTAAAAATAAAGCTGTTTTATTAAATTTATCTAATGGACTTTGGAGGCATTTTAAGAGAAGAATTCATGAGCAGACACTTCATATAAACACATATGAAGTTAAACAGACATGAAAAAAAGTCTGTGCAGTACGAGTTTGTCACAGAAATTGCCTCTCATTCAATTAACTTTCTAGTATAGTTCATTAATGTCAAAATAAATTTCCCTCTGGTTTCAAATGGAGCAGTAAACTGTGCCACTGACACAGACATGCTCTTGTTCTCAAACCATATTGCAAACAGCGCAAAGCCACAAATAGAAAGTAGAGGGAATGAGAATCCCTGAGCTCGGATTGTGGCATTGCATGATTCCCGTCTGTCCTATCCATTCTCATTTGTGTAAGAGCACATGCAACATTACAGATCGCCATAATCCCTCAAAGCTGACGTTTGTGATGTGGCTGTAAACGTTACCGATTTGGGCCTCCAGAACCAGGAATAATTTGTGAAGCAGGTTTTCCCCTAAGAAATTGCTACCAATGCAAGTGATTGAGCTCCAACAATGTTGATGTAGAAAAAAAAATGCACTGAACATTAAGAAAAGCATCCTAAAGCCACCTCTCCATAGATCAAGATGTAATGCTGGTTGAGTAACAGACACAAACAATGCTACGTCTACATCTGTTTTCTGGCTCAGTGCTGATAGGTTTATCCCTTGAAGAAAAATTCATAAAACCTAGTGTTGCTAAAGCTAAACGTGTGTCCCTGACCTCCGCCTACAGAGGGAGAACCAACAAGACCAAGGAGGGGTTTTGTTCCTGAGTAAAACTTTGGTGTTGCAAGCAGCTTTCAGCACCTTCTGATTCAGTGCACATTTAACCAAAAACACAGGTAAGAAGTCTGTAAGGAGGCCGAAAAACAGCCAGTTTTTGTCATCAGGGGATGGTAGCTGGGATAGGAGTTCCAGCTGTTCCGAAGCATTCTCGACATATAAAGCGTCTTGTGATACCCTGAGAAATAACGGTACAGCAGCAGCAGGAGATGATCATTTTCACTTATGAGTTTCTCTGAACTGGTTGGAGCAGTTTTACTTGGGAGTTTCAAAAAGAGGAGAAAGCAGGGGTACAGGAAAGTTCAATGGATGAGTTTATTTCAGACATTAATGTGCTGAATCTTTTCTGACATGTTGATCTTGCCAGAAGACGTGAAGGAGTCTGGGTCTAATTTCAGTTTTAAATTCAGAATGAAGCCCACTGAGCTTGAGTTAGGAGTTTTTTCCTTGTGTGAAAGAGAAGGTTTTGGGTCAAGTCTGGCAACTTTGACCCTACACTCACCTCAAAATCTAATATGCTTGATTTTTACTGATTACACAGACCCCATAATTGGGTCTGACTCTTAACTTGAACACAGGGAAATTGAGGTCCCTGTGTATAATAATAATAATAATGATAATGATAATAATAATAATAATAACAATAATAATAATAATAATAATAATAATAATTTAAAAAGTCACATCATATGAAATATATCGTTTCAAGTATTTAAATGAGGTCAATGTCGTTGAGAGTACAGCTTTCTATGAAAATAACTGTCTATCAGCCCTTTTTTGGTAATGTGAGGTCATTACCAGATATGACGTCCAAGTTCAGAGGTTTATGGAACCCAACAATAAGCTATTCCTCTGTCTTGATTCAGACAATTAGAATAAGAACTGGAATATGTAACTGAACTGTTGTAACAACACATATGCAACATTTTGTTTGTAAGTGGAAATATTGTATAAAAATCTATTAGCAATGGCAATGTTAGAAAAGACAGAAATAAAATTAATACGGAGGAAACCTAATCTTATCTTCTCGTTCCTGTTTAAATCACATTCTTGTTACTGCTGCACCACTTATTTCTACTGGAACTTGGACTAGCAGCAATTTAAAACTCAAATAACCAATTTCTGCAAAACAAAAAAAAAATTGCAGAGAATCTGATATTTTTCAGAAATGCCACTCTTAACTTGCCACTCTTAGATGTATTGAGTACTGACATTAGACTAAGCTAAAGTAAGACTTTATTTTTCAGATTGTGGTTCTGAAACCACAAAACAATTCAAGTAAGGATTACTTACTTATTGTGAAATGACTGAATCTTTAAGGTGGTTATCCAATGCTGGTGTTTGAGTGCGCAATGTTGAAATTACATTTAATCTGTGCACCAGACCTGTTATTAATGTATTAAGGAGCGTAAATTTATTGATTATGTAGTTATGCTTGAAAATAAAATAAGATCAAAAAGGCTGCAATGGCCATGTGTTTGAATAAATATGTTTATGACAGTGAAACATCCATCTGTCCCCTCTCTATACCTGCTTGTCCTTGCTTGGTCACTGGTCTCTATGTCCAGCGGTCGTTCAGCTGTTTCATTTGCTCTAAATTATCAGTAACATTCTTGTCAGGTATTTCCAACCCTGGATTTACATTTTCATGACTACGGACATTGTTTACTTCCCTGTGTCGGTGCCGACCTCACCCGTTTGCCCCGCCCCAAGTTTTTTATAATACATTAAAAATGTATTGAGTCATTAATTATACAGAACGGAAAATCTAATATATGTGTGCCTGAACCTGTTGGCCCATTATTAACCAGACAAATAGACAGAAAATACTCACCTTGAGGGCCATTTCACTCATCTTTGTGTGAACAGGGATGGTTCTGACAATATTTTCATTTTTCCTTCAGGCTTTGTTAGGACAAAAATCTAAATGAGATTGTGAATACATTCTGAACAAGCACACAAAATGTATTGTATTTTATTAAATCAAGATACTATTCAAAAGGAGGATGTGTTTGAAATTTCTTTCACTTTTCTGTTTGGATCTCTGCATCAACCTTTTTCACAGTATACAGAAAAGGGTCATCTGGGCATATTTTTTTTTTCTGACTAGAAATGTAAGAAACAATGTTTCTTACATGAAACATTGTTATGTGATTAACAGTGATTATCTGCACTTGTGCTAGTACCTGAGACAAAAGGAATCCCTGTTCATTCCAGCACTTAAATCTAATCTTGTGACTGAGACTTGAACATACAATTAGATTATTACTTATTATTTTATTGCTTTTGTTGAGGGGGGAATATTTTGTTGCCTTCAGGCAAAGTACCTTCCACCTAATTATGCATGTTGAGCTTTCATAAAAAAACAATCCTCCTGTTCCCCACCCATTACGCATGAAGGCAAAATACTTGCATGTCTTTGCGTATGTCTGATAGAGAGTTAGCAAGATGAAAAGTACAATTTGTGGCACAATAATCTAAAGTTTATTCTGTAGAAATGGTTAAGAAAGACAGATTTGTCTTTACCTCTGATATGTGCCAAACTTGTGAAATTATTCAACTATTTGCACTTACTAAATTGTAAGCCATCTTAGACAGCACCTGTTGTTCTCTACATAATAATATCAGCCATTTTTTAATGGCCACCACAAAACACTGGCTTCACTGCCCTTAAACAAAATTTGGTGACATGCTTTAGGCATTGTCCATATGTAAAGCCAAGCTTTAAGGGTGTATTTATTTCCATGTAATGTCCTTTTGTCATCTATTTTGTGAAGTCCTTCAGTTCTTCCTGCAGTAAAACATCTCACACATCATGATGCTGCCAGCCCTGAACTTCTTACTTTCAGTGAAACTGTTTCAATTTGGTCAATGAGAACTATTTAAGGCAATACGGGGTGTATTCACAAAAACTGAAATGCTGCAGAATAAAACAGACGGTCACACTAAAGGATGTGAATCACAATAGCTCAGACTTGCTTAAAAATCTGACTGTTCACAAAGAGTGTTGAAGCATAGACCAGGACAGCTCTGTCAGGAATATGACAAAGAGGTTTTGATCATTACACAGGATTGTAATGATCACAGGATCAGTCAAGTAGAGTATTTCTGGAAAATTGCATTTTGTTAAAACAAAAGAGAAATCTTCTAACCGAATGAACATTATATTGAATTGCTGTTGTTTCTGTGTCAAAGCTGAAATGCGACACAATGGAATGATTATTAAAGTCTTTGAAAGTTGTCTGTAGTGTTCTCACAGACAGGATTTGGCTGAAGTAATGCACCCAGTGCTATGATGTGTGTTCCAAATTGTTTTGAGTACATTTCAGAGATGATATTAAAGATTAGTAATCAATAACACACATTCACTTTGGGCTTACACTGGAAAGGAAAAAACCAGATGGTAAAAGTTGTTCAGACAAGCACGATTTTGCACAGATCATGTGATTGCAGAGTATCTTTGTTTGCTTTGGGTAACCACAAACACATGCGACTCCTTAAGGGAGTCACTTTATACCGGGATACGCTTTTGATGGTCGGTCATGTTGGACAAAGAAAAAAATTGAAGAAACCACACAAACATCCTCCATGTAGCCATATTTTAAAAGCTTTTGTTTATAGTGTGTGGATCTGAAGGGCCTTAAAAATGCATTCATTCCTCTTATTTTTTTTTCACATTTTATCTGGTTACAACCACAAATGTTACTAGTTTTGTGAAATAAAAGTAAATTATATTTCTAAAGTTTTACAATGGACATCTAAAGATTGCTGTTAATTTGTGTTCTGTTAGCTTTTCTCCTTTATATCCATTTCCAAAATCCAGGGCAATAAACTTGCTTCCTTGCCAGCTCCATGTAATTTAATCTAAGCATAAATCCAGCTGTTCTGTAAAGACCCCAGAGGTTTGTTGGGGAACATTAGTCAACAAAAAGCATCATAAAAATCAAGAGACACAGCAGATAGGTCAGGGATAAACCTGTGAAGATGTTTGAAGCACGGTTAGGACGTGAAACACAATCCTAAACTTTGAACATTGCACCGACCACTGTTTAATCTATCATTCTAAAATGGAAAGAGCAAGGAACATTTCACCAAAACTGACCGGGCAAGAACATTTTTATTCAGATAAGCACTTAGTAAGTCTGGAAGAGCAGCAGCAATCCTCAGCTTATGTGGGATAATCTGTTGATGCAACAATTGGTCACTTACTCTAAAATTTTGACCGTTATGAAAGAGTAGCAAGAAGGAAATTGTTGTGGAGAACCATATGTCATGAAGATTAGGGCACGGGAAAAATGTAACAGAAGATCCTGTGGTCAGATCAGACCAAGCTTGTCTGAAGATGAAGACAAAATGCTACGTACGACAAAACATTGACCAAAATGCAGATCTAAGTCAAATCATGAGTGTGTAACAAAATGAGATCATGGACATTATTACAGATGTTCCCAGTCTAAATTTACTTTGAATTCCTTTTCAAAGAAGAATTTTTAAACATTTATTCTACAGATGTGTGTAGGCCTTAAAATATGTGCAGCTACTGTTTCAGCAAAACGATGAGCCTATACCTTTTTGCTATAGTTTCATGTTAAACTACGCCTTCTTTTTCTTCAAGTTGTCAAATCGGAACTTTTTTGCGTTGTTCTACGTCCTAAAATCCACTAAAATGTGACAGATGTTCTTTTGAAAGGACCAGTAAATTCTTTAAGAGAAAAATTAAATGAAAATCCATTTTTTGTGGCAATAAATATGGAGATTTAAAAAATTCTGCTTATCTTTTTCAATTTGCAGAATTTTTTTTCTTTTCTCCTCTCACCCACAACACACATCTGAACTTCTAAAACACCTGCTGACTGTCTCTTCTTCTATTTTGCTGCCAGAGTCTCGCTCTGACTTCACCTGCCAGCTGCTAAAGGACGTCAAGCTGCGATAATTGGCCCCACTGTCCATTCGCAGAGCGATCCTGTCCTTTCCCTCATGCAGATGAGGGAACAGAAACATGAAAGTTTCTGCTTTTAGTTTGTCCTCTCATCTCCCCAGACTAATTGAACATCAGTTCTAATTCCATAAACCATTAGGATAGGATAATGACATCAGTCACCAGGAGTTTGGCATATTTTTTTTTCTTTCTTTCTTTCAGGTCGTTTGGCAGAGCCAAGCAAGGATAAATGGAAACCAGTCCACACACAAAAAATAAATTAATTGAAAATTGGAAGAACTCTTCTCTTGGAATATTCTTTTGATCAAACAGAGAAAAAGAAATGTTAGATAAATCCTCCCCAGTGATTTTATTTTATTATAAATCCCAGGTTCCTCCCAGTCTTTTTAATGCATCTCATATTTGGATGGCAAAATAGCCTCGGCACTGGGAAAGACTTTGGGATTATGTGCTGACAATTTTGTTTAAATTGCAGAACTCCATGCCCCACAACGTCCCGCATAGTGCCAGTCAAATACGTTCAACTACTGTCAACAGTCGTGCAAATCTTTCATATACAAGCAAATACTTGGGCACTGGATCAAAATCTGTTGTAGTACAAAACCTTTCATTTGATTAATGCCCTAGATTGCAGTCACATAGAGCAAAAAATAAAAGAACGTTGTGGTGATTTCGACCAATCAGTGGAAAATGGTCGAAATGTGGAAATGCTGCAAATGTGGAAGCAATTTTGAAACCTTTGGATGTGATCTATGTTTGATATCAACATAGACATCCAAGCAATCCTTCTTTCCAAGGACAAATGGACCAACAGTGACCACAAAAAAGCTATATACACGACAGCTTGCATGATTTCTCTTTGGAAAAAACTGCGCAGTTTTATGCTACAGTGTAAATAGACAGTTATATGCTTTTTTCATCTCTCAAAAAACAAAGAGGATAAAAAGTATACCTTTGCTCAAAAGCTCACCCGTTAATGAACTCTGGAGGTAAGACGGGGGGATTTTTCACAAGATCCGATCATGGCTCTTGTCTTGCATTCACTGATTAAGAAAATGTAACTTGGAACTTGTACATAAATATGCATACAGCTGGACTATGATGAGCTTAGCCTTTATAATGTGACACCAGCATATGATCTTTAACACATTGTGTATACTCTGCAAAACTATTGCAAAGTAATAGTTTGAGTAATAGAAGGTAAATATTTGAAGGAAACATTATCCTTCAAACATTTCAAATTTTGTAACAGTACCCAACAAACTACAGAATATTATATTACTCTTTTACTTCATAGATGTAAAGTCGTACAAGACTGAAGCATTTGTTTTCAATTTTTCTTTACAGTGCGCAGGGGGCATTATTGTCTATTTTCCAGGCACTTCGAGCCATTTTTATAGCACAATTCAGAAACTGTGTGACCTTTAGTTGCTATAAAAATACTTGATATATCAAAAATAACCTAAACAGTATTTACAATTTTATGCCTTAAAATTGGCCTTTGTCTCTTTAAGAAGCTCCTGCTCTTTTTTCAGCTTGTCATCACAACAAGGTCCTCCATTAGCCATTTACAACCATTCTGGACTGACAAATAGTTCATACAATCAGCCCAGCAGACAGAGAACCAGATGTTTGATAATTGCTGCTGCCGCTAGTCTGGAAGAGTTGAATGAGGAAGGCTCAGGGGAGTAGTGCTCTGTGAGGTGGAAGCTCAGCTGAAGACTGCAGCTCCAGGGAGATAGCTTTGGGTAACTTGGTGTTGCTGGCAGCATGGCACACAACAATGACAAATAGACAAGTTAAATACAAAAGTAAATAAAAAAAAAAAAAAAACTCATTAAGACAGTCTCTCGGGATATGCAAAAGGCTTCAACAATTAAATGTTTTGAGAAGATTCTTAAATTCAGGAAAAAGAAATTATTCCACAACTCTACAGCAAAATTCCAATCTGAAAGTTTTCACTTGCATTTGGATATTTGAAGTAAACAGAATGTAAAAATCAATAAAAAAGAAAAGTTGTGTCATTCATCCCAGTGCAGCAGATCCAGATAATTAAGTTTTGCAACTGTGCAAACTCTTATATTTTGGTTGAGCAGTTTTTGTGATACAAACGTATGTTTTTGACATCATTTCATAACTAAGCAGAACCACAAAGAAGTGAGTTAGTTTTCCAACAAATACAAAACTTTCCACATAAAATTACTGTAGGTTTTTGTAAACCCTGAAAATGCAGTTTTACTGTCTTATCTTCAGTAACAAGCTCCACATGTTGCAATTCACTGGAAAAGAAATACTACTTTAGTCATCTGAAATTTAATTTACATCTGGCACAAGCAAGAATATCAGCAAAACCCAACATCTATCTCTGCTGCTTGTCCTGAACTACAGCTGCAGTTTTGTGTCCATATTACGCTCAGATGAACTGCCAGCACTAAAATCAAACCCACAGACACCCACAGAACAAAAACTGTTCTTCTAAAGAATGTGGACTCAGTTTTTTTGAAATGTCACAAGGAAGGCCGATTGTTATAAAAACATTCACTGCTGAACAGTAAAACGTCACTGGTGGGATAGTTTATTTACCGAAAAAAATGTTCAGGAGACAAAATCCTGATTAAAACACATGGTTCAGAAGTATTTTTCTTCAAAAGAAAACATTTTTTGGGACAATCTGAACCACTGCATACCATGAATGATCAAAACAAAAAAGAATGATATTGTGCCACCTAGTGGTAAGCTAATAACTTTACAAACATACACCAAGAGACACTGATCTTTACAGTATACTTTACATGAGCACATATAGCAATTTTACCAAATAAAAAATAAATCAGCTTTAAAATAAATCTGTGGCTAGTGTTAAAGTATAAAAAAGCAGGCTTCTCAAATATACATGGCACAAAAATTAACATGTATTTTTCTGTACAAAATCCATTCCAGGGAAATTTCTTTTGATTATTTAGATCAGTTTTGCTGAATCTTTTGTTTATTTATCTCAGCGTTTCACATCATAAACTGAGAAATGATGTCCCATAGTAAACATATGCTCATAGAGTCTACGCAATTTCTCAAGCAGAGGTGGTCGTCATCAGCAGTTCACATTTTAAAATGAATGTTTATTCAGAAGAAATCACTCAAGTTCCTTAAACCGTGCAAACATGGCTTTGCGGACTGCCTGCTTGTAGGTGTTGTGGTCCCAGGATGGGGACTGGTTTTTTCTTTTCTGTTAGAAAAAAAAAAAATGCAATTTACCAGATGATTCCTACAAGATGTGTTAAACAAAAAAGAAGAAAAAACACTTACTTGGACAGGTTCAGCGCCTAAACCTGGCCTCTCACTAGCTTTGTTTGTGTCCCTGAAGATAAAAAAAATACAAGACAAAGTTAAAAATAATGAATTATCTAGTTTATTTCCCATATTTTTTATATTTTTTTTACACTCAGCAATTTCAACATCAGTCTACCTTGAGCTTCCAGCCCAGTTGCCATGTTGTTGCTGCTGTTGGTGATGCTGTTTCCGTCTTTTCTGTTCTGGCGATCTGGAAGGTTCTCTGGCGCTTAGCTGCGGAGAATAAACAGCACATTTAATAACATTCACTATCATTTAAAAAGTATGAACTAATTACATGACTGCTTCAGTCGCAAAAACCCCTTACTTGACAAATGTATACAGACCTGCTTCTCCTGGTTTTCCAAAGCTTCCAGCTCCTTTTTTGACCTCTTGATCTTGAGGTGAATCTCCATGTTTTGCTGTTTAGGGAACAGGCTGAGAGTTAGAAACTAAACAGGATCTGATTAGACGCCACAACTTTTTATATATAGAATATAAGTTAGTACTTTATGGAGGTCAGAGAGCTGCTGGTGGCGGATTAGAGCGTCTTTGTTGGGGAACTGTCTCCTGCACAGCAGACAAGCCATTTTTTTCCAGTCCGTAAGTCTGTCCTTCTCCTCCGGCTGGCTCTTCGGAGTGGTTTTAATTGCCTCTTCCTTGTCTTCTTCCACCTCTTCATCGCTTCCAGCTCCGTAGTCTGATGCCAGCAGACCCAACGAGCCCATGGGACGCTAAAGCCAAAACATAATTTAATAAGGAGCAATAGTTGCAAACCATATTACACTGTATATTAATTTCTCACAGAGGAATACACCTCTGTGGCTAGTGGTACACTTCTGTTTCTTGACTCTGAGTCATAGTTAACTGCTTGAAATATATAATGCTAATTATTCTGTATGAGTTTCAGTTTTGAAACTTAAGTAAATTTCAATTACTTAAATTGAAATTTAAGTAATTTTATGTAATTTATTAGGATGCAGATGTTTAGGAAAGGATGACTTACTTTAGATTTCTCATCTTTCTTGACAGGAGCAAGAGGCTTCTTAAAAAGATCATCAGCACCTGTGATCTACAGGAACAAAAGAATATTAACAAAAGTGGTAGCTACACCTGTAGAACGACAAAAAATACAAAAAGTTGAGGATCAGGTGCCAACCTTCCGCTCAAAAATAGCAAAAGCAGCATCCGCTGACTTCGACTGCCTCTTCTCGTCGTCCATTCCAGACTTCAGGACAGGAGATGGAGAACGCACCGTTTCTTTCTGACGATTCTGGATCTTAGCCCAGCGCTCCATATCTTTCATTATCTGCAAACAGCAACAACAGAAGAGTTATTCCTCACCTACCCATTACGCAAAATCCACCATGATGTGTGATTACATTACAGGGAACGCTACCTTAACAGCAGCGAGACTTCTCGGTTTCTCGTCTTTGCCATCCTTCTCTTTGTCTTTTTTCGGAGAGTCCTCATCTTCCTTTCTCTCGGGAACGACAGAGGGAGATTGGACGGATCCATCAGAGCCATCTGCAGAACCAGCAACAGGGGCAGAAGAAGCCTGAGGAGGTGCTGAAGGTTTCTTCATCTCTAATGGAGCATCTGCAGCCGGGTTGGAGAGAATGGCTCGATCTTCTGCAGTCATGGTGGGAACTGGGTGGGAACCCGCAGAACTCCCTCCTGGAACTGGGATGTAGGTTTTTGATGTTCCATCCCAGTACAGGTACTCCTGGGTTTGAGCATTGTAGAAATACTAAACAGAAAATATAGAAAATTAGGGATTTATTTTGCAAAATATCCCCCCAAAAAAGCAATACGTAAAAAGAAAGAGAATTTTTCTTTTCAAAATCTAACAAAACCTGTGAATTTGTGAAAGAAAGATCAGGTTTACATATTTATTTTTAATTACAACACATGCTGTGAAAGTATCCAAGGTAACTTATTAAAGAATACAAAAATGTGAAATTGATTTCTTGACCAGCATTGATGAACCAAAATGTTTTTTTGAGAACGTTTTGTAAAATAATGAAACCTTGAGTAATGCCCACAATGAACAAGATCTGGCTTTCTCTGTTTTCAGCTCTGGAGGACCAACTGCATCAAGAAAATATTATAGATGCCACTAAAGACAGACGACAACATTGCAAAACCTCACTGCAGAGTAAACAATGGGATGTTTTCAATTAGAAGCTTTGTCAGCGTTGCAGGAATTAGAAATGCATTAATCACACTGTTTATTTAACGTACTGCATATTCCTGGTAATGTAAACTGGTTTGGCTCTTGACCTCAGTGGCGCTAAAGACAGAACTGCACATTTATGTTCTGGATTCTCACCCTTGAGTTTGGATCGTAGTACAGTGTCGTCTCCGGATCGTAGTAGAAGCCTGATGTTGAATCATACAAGTAACTGGACGTGTCTGGAGTTTCAGAACCTGGAGAAAGTTTGAAATTTTACACGTCTTTAGAATTTAATAGCTGATTTACAATCTAAAGTGGGTTTTATATTTTTATGAATATTACCAACTTCCAATAGTTCTCTAAATCCATATTTTCTCACCATAAATGTAAGTCTGTGATCCTTCTGGTGGGGGCTGCATTTCAGCTGAATCTGTGGGAACATGAAGTCCACCAGTTTGGAGTGCTGGGGCTGCAATAGCAGTTTTATTATAGTCCATTCCCTGCATAAAAAAATATTCATTGTTCAAATTTCAGAAAACCAAGCACAGTCTCAAGTTAGATTATCATCAACAAGCTTTTTTACTTCAGTAGAATAATAAAAAGGTGAACCTTGAATACATTTCTGTTCATTTTGATGTGCATGGTGCACATGTAATGAAAACCCAAGATTCAGCTTCTTAAGACGATTTCAATTTTTACATAACATCAGAGAACCAAAGTGATACCATGGCCATCAGAGTCAGTTTTGGTGGAATTGGCAGTGGAGACACATGCAAAATCTTGCCAAAATATAAAATCCACTTGTTCATAAAGACTGGACTAGATAACAGACATTAAACGAAGACCAGTTGATAGCATGGCTTGCCAAATCATCAGTGACTATAGAAACTTCCCACTGGAAGCTCAATAACGGTGATTATCATCCATGGTTAGGGAGGCCGTGACATAACATGTCTGAATTAAAAGTCATTTTTAATTATGTTACATACAGAATTTGGGATATTTGAATTGGAGTACTGAAATAAAACTAAATGAAAATGATAATCACATTTACTATAATACATCTGTGAATAGTTTGACACCTACCAGACTAAGGCTGGGGTCTGACGAAGTAGCAGGATTCATGCCGATAGTCATTAAATCTCCTAGTGGTAAAAATAACATGGTTAGGAATTTCATTACAAAATCTCGTTCAAAAAAAAAAATAAATCAGAAGAACAGTTACCTTGCATTGCAACGTCTGTTGCAGGAACGCCAACCATAGGAACCAGTAGAGGATGCAAGTACTGTGGAGGTGGTGGGAACGGCTGCTGTAATAAAACACCAGTCTGCCAGATTTGGTGGTTAGTCAGTTTTTCCAACAAAATCCAAATATTACACACAAAGCTGAACCAGTCTGAACAAGTTTCAGTTGTCACTTACTATGGTAAAAATGAAAACAAGGTATTTAAAACTCTGAATGCAGCCCCTGCTAATGTGCTTATCTGCTCTTATTGTGCACTTTAATCAGTTCAGCCACTGTTTAAATGTTCTTATTTAACTTTATATAGCACTCACAAGTTATGCCTCAGTTGCTGTTTTATGTGATCTTGTCTCTACATAAAACTTACTCCTGTCATGGCGTCGTCAGATGGGTGTCCAGCCATTGAAAGGTTTGGTGCATCATAATCTCGTTTCAAACTAAAGCAGAAAGAAAATTCCAAGTCAATTCAATAAAAAAATTATTGATTAAATTCAATCAATCAAATTAAATTGAAAATTAATAAAAAGAACCAAGGGGAAAAAAATAGATTTTCAACAGAAGATGGATGAAAAGGGAAGACTTCACACATGGAAACTCACTTTTGGTTCTTGAGAGGTCTTGCGATTTCAGCATGGACTCTGACTCCATCGATACACAGCGGCCTGGGTTTGGTGATAAGCTCCACCAGGCGCCTCACTTGCTCGTGGGAGTCCATGTCGACAAAGCAGAAGCACTTTGTTCCAGGGGGCTTTCCCTTCACTAAACGAACGTTTCTCTCATCCAGATATGCAAATGGATCCAAAGCTTTTAGGATGGTCTCTACTGTGGTGGTGGGTTTCACGTTCTTGATTATCATTGCTATAAAAAGCAAACGAAATAAAAAAAACCTTGAGTTAATAGCCCTTAAAAAAACAGAAAGAGATACGGAACAAGTTTAGGTCAACATACTTTTGCTGTCTTTGAATACAGACTTGAGGTGGTCTGACATGTGAAGAGGGTTGCGGTTATGTGACGACTCTCCTGGAAGCTCAGTTTGTTCTTGTTGGTGCTGCTGGTCGACCTGCTGTTGCCACGCCTCTGGGGTCAGGTCAGTGTTACGCTGAAACTGACCGAGAGGTAGTTCCTCTACAGGACCTTTGGCGTTTAGGTTGGTCCTCAGATTGTCTAAAGGCTTGTCTGATGGGGGTAAATGTGAGTCCAGGATTGGAGGTCCTCTGTGATCTGGTTCCTGTTAGAAAAAATAGACAAAAAGGTAAAACTATATTAAAATATTTCTCAGTGGGGAAACAGCTAAGTACTGCCTTCTTACATAATGATGAAAATCAATAATTCTGTCATCATACTCACAAGAAGACCTCTTTCACACTCATTTGGCTGGACGTACTCCATAGCAGATGTTCTAGTGCCAACCTTTATGGATCCCTGGAAAACAAACAGGCAATGCAGTGAGAGGTCCACCACATCAGTGACCCAGCTATGATGACATCCAGCATGCACTGCACTATGGAAGGTTTTATCCGTCCCGTATAATGCAGAGTAAAACGGCTCAGCAGTTATTGGTGTGGAGCCCGAGTCCGTCGCCTTGCCGCACACTAGCCTTTTATCTTCCAGAGTAGGGTATCTTCAAAGAAGCTAGCATTTCGGACTCTGGCATTTGGTGATTTTATTCATCATTTTCGCGTCTCCTATTCTACCCATGGGTCAAACAGTTTTGCGATCCATACCATGTCTGACCACAATAATAGCTTCTCACCATTTTTAAAGTTGAAAGAAATATCCTTGGATAGGCCTCAAAAAACGTGCAGAACCTAACGCAGATGCAACTTTATTTGGACCATAAGTTAACAAGTTGAGATGCAATGATCTGGCTTTTTCAGGACAACATCAAAGATTCGACAAATTCCGACTTTTTTTTCCTATGGATGATGGTGTCAAAGAAGATGTGTTGTAAAGCCTTTTGGTAGAACTAACAGGTTAAACTCAACTGATAGTAGGAGAAATGCCTAATCTGTATTTGATTTGAAATAACATCATATTGGTTGAAATGTTTGTCAACAAGATCAAGTTCTTAGTTTTGGTCAGTTTCACAACCGCCTACAGAAAAGTATAAAAACACTTTTTGGTGTTTGACTTTCTTATCACTGATCAGGGCAGTTCAAGAGAAAATTGGCAAACTCTGTCCTCTGTTTGCTTGATCTAATAATAAGCTCTGAGTTTTACTGTTATAGTTCAAAGCCTGAAATTTATAACATAAGAAAACTATCAATCTTAATATAACTTTTCTTTAAATTGAGATTTCTTATTTATTTTGGGGGAAAAAAACGGTACATTAAGTTAGACTGCACCAGCTGATATTAACATTAACCATAACCAAAAGAAGATTCCAATTTTCTTTTAAGTTTATTATTTCTAATTGTTACTAGATATTCAGGAGCTTTAAAAACCCTTTGTAAAATAGTTTTTAACACCAAAAACTAAGTTTGCATCAAGATGGCACATGCAAACAACTTCACCCGAGAGTCACTCTCACAGCAGATTCTTCAAAAACGAAGAATCTCTTCAACAACATCTCCTTCCATCTGACCTTACTGCCTCAAAAATAAGTATGTAGCTTAAAAGTTTCCTCCAGAACTACCAAAAAAATTACAATTTACACTTAAAAATAGCTAACGGATGATAGTAAGGATGCTGCGTCTGTGGTGCCTCTTCTGTGGTGCCATAGTTCTGTGATAACCACGCAACCATAAACCCCTTTGTAAGAGTCCCATTTTGATTTACCCCATTCAAGCTGATTTGGGAAGAACAAAGAAAAACAATTTTCAGAGCAAGTAGATAGAGGTCACTGGAACCAAAGAGGGCAGAGCTCACCCAACAGCACCGACACGAGCACATGTATGAAATAAGTGATATACCAAATAACACCGAGCGAACACGGTCATAATCTTCATGCGTGCCGTCCAAATTCATTCAATGTCTTCCATTCTCAAGAAGCCTTCTGGAGCAGATTCTGCTGATGAATGCATTTTTTCAGATTAAACCAAGAGTCCTTAGGTTGTGTTGTTCCTCTTGCGATCGGAATTTGTTTGCTGTTGTCATATGAGAAATTGTAGCTCGATCGCATCCCATTATTGAACTTACAAATTTCTGATTACCTCCAGAGGCAGATAACACCAGTTGCTCAAGTTCAACCTTTAATTTTGTGTAGACATAAATAATCACAAGGTATGCAGAGCATGGTTAGGTCATGCATTGAAGATATGATCCAAGAACAGTTCAGTTCAAGCAATTAACGATCTACTCAATCCACGTGGAAAACCCGAAAATGGAAGCCAGCTGCAGCCATCAATACAAGTCAGTCCACCAAGTGGCTTTAATAATGCCAAGTAGAAGTTGAGTAGAAACAATGAAAAAAAAAAAAAATAGTCACAAGAATAATTAGCAATCAAAACTATTATCCATAAGAGGCACAAAATGCTTGAATCTTAAGACAGAAATTATGGCTCATCTGCTGAGCATCAAGATAAATTGGACAAAAACACAAAATTACAAAGTGCTGCAAGCAATCCAAACAAGGACAAAAACAGACTCGCTACGCTGAAAACCTTGAACTCAGTTTGAAACAATCCAAAAGCTCAGAAAAAATGGAAAGTCAGAACATCTGCGTTTCGAAGTGCGCACAACTGCACCGTACCCGTCAACCACACGAAAACCGCTGCAGAAAAAAAGTTATTTAAATTTATCCCAGTCAACTGAAAAGCAAACATAGCCATTTAAGAGTTCTCAAAGTGTTTGACAATCAGCAAAACTAAAATTACATACAAAACCGGGGGAAAACAAAAACCAAACTAAAGTTAAATATAACCTAGGACACATTGGACTTCTTGTCCAATGAATCTAAAAGATTTAAGACTTCAAATGCCACTTAAGAACTTTAAGCCTTAGCTTTCACAAACTCTTTGAAAGCTTGCTAACTAGCCAACTAAAGCAACAAAATATAGAGCAGCTAAAAACATGATAAATTGCTGATATTTACTTAAAAAAAAAGATTATACAGCAACTTTCTCTTAGTTGCTTTCCATTCAACCTTGTTTAAGAAAACAAAATATTCCCAGAATCTGCCTTAGCTCTTAGTTTAGATTATTCACCCAAAACAGAGAGCTCAGCTTCACATTAAAGTGCACTCGGACACATGAAACCAACATCGCAGAATCAGTACAATGACAACAGCATTCAAATAGTTCATTGCTTACAACCCAATCTCCCGCTTCAAACATCAATCTGTCAGATGAACATTTAGCATTACTTTCAACACTCGACAGAGCCAAAACCAAGTCACAAATTTACAAAAATAAGATAGATAAAAAAGAGGAACATGTCTGAAATGGGCTGTTGGTAGCCTGGCCATTGCCGTTTTACACGATTGTGCACAATTCTCATCTTCCTTCAGTGCTATTTCTGGTATTTCTCCCATCAAGCTTTATTTCTCTGGTTGAATTTCAAAGATTAAAAGCCGCCTCGTTTGGCTCGGCAATTCCCTCTGAACAGTATAGGATGGTTGCGTAAAGCACAGGCAATTTTTAGTAAGATTCATAGCGTTGAACTGGCACATTTTATACAACGCGGGCAAATCTTAGCGATTGTGTAAAATTTAAAACTTCAACAGTGTCCATGCCTCCAGGAAGAAATTGTTTCTCAATAGCCAAGGGTCTAAACCGTACGGAGCAAAGTGCAGAACAAGTAATGGTTTTTACCAGGCCACGTTGTTGCAGTCATGCTGATAACTTACATCATATGGCTAAACTGAGAAAAAAGAAAATGTTTAAAAATCCATTAAATCCTAAAATTAGAAAGGTTCACTCTATATTTGTCTATATTTGTCCAGCCAGCTTATTGAACAAGCTGGCTGGATTTTCCAACACTATCCCACAAATAAGGCATGCTGCAGCATTATAAGGACTGATGTTCAAAAGAAAAATGCTGCCTCTGAGCACTGCTTAAAACTTGTGACTGATGAGTTTGCTTCTCAAATACTTTACACAGCAAATCTCTCTTACTTTTGTTATTTAGCTTTTAAAAAATAGTGTTAAAATTGAGAAATTATTATTAAAAATTAATGTAAGTATTACTTCAATTACTAGATGAATGCTGAAGTCTCAGGTGCAATGAATGGGGACTATTTTCTGTTTCATGACGAAATGCTTGTTAGCTAGTGGGCAGCTAAAATATGAGAAGTTAGCTCTGTCAAGCCAGGTTTTTCCTGAAATTACTGAATAACAACTTCAGTAACATGATTTTGTGGATATATAATGATGACAGCAGGATATTTAGGATCAACATTTTGGATTAAAGCCCCTTCCCAACACCCCAGCTACTGAGTGCCCTCTCAACCCCTTGTAATCCAGATGGGAGAGACAGCCGTCTCAGAGTGACGAGGATGGGCCACCTTGTTGGACTCCATGAAGTGGACTGCATCCTCGAGGTTTAAAAACTCCACATAGGCCATATCGTAGCTGTAACCTGGGGACAGCATTTGAAATACAGATGGGTTTTTGTTAGTCAAGGTCAGAAATATAAAAATAAGCATTCGTGAAAACATCGAGATCATTGAGAGTGCATTTTCACAAATTAACCGAAACACATACCTTTTTGAGACAACTTTTGTTTGATTTATTTTTTCTGGTTACTAGGCCATTTACTACGGCTTAGATAACCAAGACAAGTCATCGGGTTCAAGATTCCCAAACAAATGGCTGTAAATGTTTGCATGGCGTGAACCAAAGATAGTTCAATGGCGTTTGGAAACATCAAGACGGAAATAGAAACTTAGGACATCTCCTTTAATAAAAGACTTGGTCTCATGTAGACATTTGTGGCGCAAATATAAATGAAGTTTTACTCTACAGCACTTTTTTTGTTTTACAAACTACAAACATGAACCGTGCGATACCGAGACAGTTTTCATTTTTCGTTCGGCAAGATTTGTTTTTCGATAATGGATGTTCCTTCTATCCCAGATCTTCTAAGACAACACTTAATATCACTCCAAAAGTTGCAAGTTAGGAAACCCTCTTCTAATCCCCAAATGAGTGATCCTCGGATAACAAAAGTTGGCAGGACAGAATTCCCCTGAAACGTATTTTCACTGAGCGAGTTCACAGACACCACCAACAACAAAAGCAACCAAGAACAAAAGAAAAAAAAAAAAGCCAAGTTTCACATTTTGTTTCAGCGAAATATCGAGGGACATATTAGCGATCGACTGCCCCAAACAAATTACAAGAAAAGAACCTTAAGTCTTACCTGGCACAACATTTTGTATTTTTATCCCCTGCATCGGTACACCATCACGGACCGCAAAGGCTCCAAGAATCTGAAAGGAGAGTCCTAGTTGATAATAGCACTCAGCCTTTGCAATTGCCCAAATTTATAATGTTAATTGAAAGTTGTACTTCTTTTAAAATTACCTGATCCACTGAGTCAGTCTTTGGAATACCACTTATGGATATAATATTCGAAACTTTGTCCTTCACTGATGCATTCCTGTAATCTCGATCCTTTCAGAGAAGGGTTATGGGACACAAACCAGAACATGAAAATTACAAAAATAATGTCTTCACAATAATTAGAGTCAGAAAAAAAACACATACCTGGGAACCAGAATCTGTGAATTTTGAAGGTGTTATTGGACTAGGGTCCTTTACAAATTTATCCGTGGGAGGAAGTTCTTCGTGTTTGTAATCAAACGCCCTTCTTGATGCTGTTCTGTAATCTATGTCCCTGTAGTCCTGATCTTTTGCTTGAATTGTGCTGTTGCTTTGGTAATCCTCTTCCTCCAATTTTTCCCTAAAAGGTATTTGTTCAGGTGGGACGTCTTTAATCTCTCTAAAAGGATCACTTGGCTCCTTAATCTCACGTGAAGGTTTATTTTGTTCTTCAAGGTATGGGACCCTTTCATCATGACTCATTTTGTTCTGGATATACTTCGGATCCCTTCCTCTGGGCCATTCTTTATTGTCTCTACTGCAATGACCTGTAAGAGGGTTTGTTTCTGGCATTAGATGAGCTTGTGGACCCTTCTTTCCAGGTATTGGTGGGTCAATTGGAGGAAAGTGGTCCCGCTTGTGAAACAGTGGTGGCTCCCTCACATTCACATTGCTGCCAAGACCAACAGGGAAACTAGTATCAGGTCCACTTTTCAAATCTTTTCCCAAAAAAGGATTCTTGTCCTTTTGACGGCTCTTCCATTCTTCGGCGAGAGTCATCTCCTCACCACTTCGATAATCCATTAGGGGGCTACTGCTTACATCGGGGTAATCTCTACATCCAACAGTGTCTCCTGGACCCTTAAACTCTGGCCTCCGACCAAGAACGTCTGGGGGCATGTCTAATCTTTCCCTTTCAGCTGGAGGGAACTCACCTGGACCAAATCTTAAAGGAGAACGGTCCCTATCTCTGAAGTCGACAGCTGGTCCAGGTCGATTCCTGAAGTCCATATCAGATTCAAATTTACCTCTTGGGTTGAATGGTGGACCTTCTCTTCTATCATTATCCATGAGTCTCCTTTCATGTGGAGGCAAGTCCATCTCATAGCGATCAGCATCACCACTATCCCCTGGGTGCCTGTCAGGCATGTCCCTAAATCCATCATCTCGTTCCATTCGATCCCTGGGAAAGCCTCTTCTTCCATCAATATCAGGCCTGTCAAAGTGGTTCATGTCATTATGGAACATTTCTCTGTCCCTCGTATTTGAAAATCTGTTGTGTGGTTCCCATGGAGGCATACCCCTCCCTCCTAAATCCCTGCCTGGTCCACGAAAACCAGGGTTATCAACAATTTGGTCTCTAATGGAAATTTCAACATGCCTCCTAGGATGGAAGTCTTGATCGTTCCTGGGCATGAAGAATTCTCTGTTTGGACCTCTTCCTCGCATATCACCTGGGGCCATATCATGACCTCTCATGGGAAAACCATCCATCCTTCGCTGGTCCATAGGTGGAAAATCAAACGGTCTCGGGCCCATATGGCCCATGTTCATGCCATCTCTATAATCAGGCATTGGACGATCTCGACCCCAAAACATCTGTCCACGGTGATCACCACTGAAAGGTAAATAAATCTATTAGCGTGCTGACTAATTCAAAACAGACAATGGCTTAGGGTCAACTTGATTTTTTGGTTTTGGCTTCTTTATTTGCTATCCAATTGTAAATATCATCATTGGCATTTTATCACTGTAAACAAACAGTGTTTTTACATATGCGGTTAATTCATTTCAGTTTATTTTTTGGTGAAGTTAAGGATTTTCATAAAATACGGTGTAGAATAAAAATACTTGTTTGATGAATATCTGAATATTTTCTTAAAAATCCCTGTTTCAGCAAGTTCATTCTTACACAATAAGATTGATCACAACCCTTGATTAGGGACACAATATATTGTGAATATATTCTGAGAAGAAATGTTTGGATGCATATTTGTTAGCCAATACATTCCAAGAGTCATGAATGCACATTGTGCATGGCAATAAGATGTTCAGCCTGTGCAGGGATGAAAATGCTGAAGTACACAGTGAGTGTGAAGGAAATAGAAGAAAACTTAACAACCTTTCAACAAACATTCAGAAACTTGTGGAACTAATTTAAGAAGAAAGTTTAGCTCCTTTTAAACAATCTATGTAGAAATCAGGGGTGGCTAAAGACCTTTGAAGCGTAATAGAAAACAAGCAAAAGCAGAAAAAAAATAAAGATTTCAGCTTAGTCTAAAACAAAAAAGTTAGTTAACCTAAGGACCTGTTCAGACCTTACATTCATCTATACCAATCGGACTAGAGCTGAATCAAGGAGAAAGTGGCTCAAATTTACCTCTTGAAATTTAAATGTAATTCTAATGTAGTTAAAACTACATTAGACTGATTCTAAGCAAATTATCTGGAGTGTTTTACGGTCTGAAAGCCAACTGCAAAGACACCATTAGGACAATTCGCTGACAAAAGCAGAGCAGCACAGTCATTCCTGCATGTGCCTCAGTTTAGAATAATGCACTTTAGAAACAACATGCTCAAAATCAAGAGCAGCTTCAGCAGCTGTTGGGTAATATAAAATAAAGATCTATCCACAGACGTATTCAGAAGAAAACAATTATGACAAACAAGTTGAGCAGCAATTTAGGTAAATGGGAAAGCCAACTGCACTGCTGCTGACACCAATTGCTCCATCATTGCAAGACAAAGCAAAGTGTTGAGTGTTAATGTTCATTCATTCAGGGATCAGGCAATGTGTAAAATAAAGTTGAATAGAAACAGGTGAAAGCAACTGGCAAGATGTTTTGGTTTTACAGGTGGGAGACTACAGCAAATTAAAAATGAATGCAGAGTGGACAGTAACTTAATTAATGAGATGCAGCTTGTCCACGCTTAGGGAACAATAAAAAAAAAAGATTAAATGCATTGATCACTTTAAACACAGGTGTCCAGGGTTGTGTCCTGCAACTTTCAGATGCGTCTGTGCTTCAAGACACCTGAATTAAATAATTAGGTCATAAACAGGACTCATCTGTATGTTGAGGAGCTAATGTACCCACTGGATTCTGGGTTGTTGCACCAATGACACATGTAAAAATGCTGGACAGCACACGCCCTCCAAAACCCTATTGACTGTTTGAAAGTAATACTGACGACTAGACCACAATACCTGTTTTGCCTTATATTAGCACTGACTGGTGAATGGCTGTTAAAATAAAACAATCTAAAATTGTGCTAATCAGTGAATGCACCACTTGCAACCTCTACCATTGATAACAACACTAAGCAACACTCTTTGTTTAAAGGGGAACAAGGCCATTGAAAAGGAAACAGTATTTTCCATGACATTTGTTCATGAAAAACGGAGTGAGAGTGATACTTTGAGAACATAAGAAGCAGGCTCAACTTACAACATCAATGTTAATATGCTTTTATCCTTTTGAGGTTTTAGTCTCCTTTATGGAACATCCTGGATTGGGAAATGTTGGCAGCCTTTTGGCCAACTAGATGTTTTGGAACAGATACACATTCTCCATGGAGAACACACCGGGAGCCTGCTGTTTTTACCCATGCTGGTTGCATTAGCCATGTTAATTACTGCTGTAGATTAAATTAAATTTCAAATCATTGTAGAATTGAAAAAAGTAATACCCTGTTTTACAGCGCTGCCTCTTCTGCTATGAACTAATGAGTGCTCACAGTTATAGTTCTTAAAAAAAAATTACAATAGACAAGTATCTGTTTCAGCCATACAGCATCATAAACTTGTGCATTATATCCAATTAAAACGTCAATTATCTTTTGGATTGTTACTCCAATCTGATATAAATAGTAGAGCCCAAGATGGTAAAATGATTACAGAGCAAGTTTGAATTATTATAATGACGGATGAGAACATTGAGAGGAAGGAAAAGTGGATTTATGGCAACCATTTTTTTGTCCTTGCAATATTCAATTAATATCAACATTTTGAAAATGTGTCCTAGTTTTGAACAGTCGTGCTAAGAAGTGCCAGCTATGTGTAAACAAACTGCAATGTCAGAATATAAACTTACAACTCACTGTTGTTTCTAAACACTACATTAAAACAGACATGCAGTACAAACCAAGTAAGTGCATATTTCTTACTAACAACATAAGATTGCATTAAGTACCAAAAACGTTTCCTTACCGGAAGGGTGGTCTTCCCCGAGGTCCCGGTCCATCCCACATGTTTACAATTATTCTATATTTAGAAAAAAATAAATATCAGGATCGTTCGAGCTCTACAGGAGGGTGCAGCACTTTGTCCAGTGAAATAGCAACCCCAATAAATAATCATAAACCCGGTTACTCTATAAACAACTGACTTTATAAGTGCAACTTATTTTATTTTAGCAGCATCGTTATTTAATGGCACGACGTAGATTCTTTGAAGATGGCTGCAACAACGTCAGCTACGTGACTGAAATGACTGGGGGAGTGACTGTTAATAATGGTGGCCGGCTAACTGTAGCTTCCACAACAAGGCCCTTTACATGTCCGCAAAAAACTCAAGCAGAAAAGAAATTACAGAACTGCATTAGGCTTCGGGGGAATTGCACTAATTAACACGGATGTGACTTAACACAAAAAAACTGATTTTTACGTGAACTCAAAGAAAGAAACAAGTCATCCGGTGACGCTTTTTAGCTATCACGACAAGCTAACGCTCAACAGAGTGTTCCTCTGCGATTAGTCTTACCTAAACAGTCCCTATCAAAGGGATTAGACTTAAACATTGTTAATAATATTTCATCTAGAAAACCCACCTTGACTGTTCTTAGGGCTTAGATTTTAATTAGAAATATTTTCAACGAGTTTCTCGTTGAAATAACTAAAACAAAAATGGAGACGATGATGCTTCTTCTACGTTGTGAATTAATGTTTGACAGTTAATCCTCTTAACAGCGTCACCTACTGGACCGGAGGGTGTAAGATAAAACAATGTGTTTTATTTTTGTTTTCCAACGACTTATTTATTCACTATTAACTATTTGGAAAATATTCAGATTTTATTCATCTCAATAAGTTCAAGTATCTGATTTTAGCTTTAGTGTAAATGCTCAGCTAAACTCAAGTATTGCAATTTCTTCACTACCTCTTCACTTTTTTTTCTCTCTGCTGTTGCAGTTCAAATCCCAGGTGCATAACAGATGTTGCATAAGTGCACAAAAGAGACAGATATAAGTAGTTTAAACAATAAAACTCTGTTTTATGCCAGTGCAAGTCTCATGCATTGGAAAATATCAATTAGTTTGTTCAAAAGTCCACATTTTTTATAAATGACTTTAATGATCAAATTTGACACTCAAAGTCATTATAAATATGACTGTTTTACTCAGATGATAGATCATGCCAAATTTCCAACAGAGGTGTCCCTTTTTTTTTACAACATTATTCAATACCTTAAACTCTACTGAACAGTTTAATTTGCACATCTGATAAATTCTGTATATTTTTTAAAACTTTCTAAGAGCAAACTCCTGACAAAATGCAGTTATTTAATGGATTACAGTTTTTAGACCTCTCTTCCAATCTTGTACACTCAAGTTTCCAGATCGGATGTTTGAAACCTCGCCGAAAAAGCTTTTGCAGTGGCGACTCTAACAGTAGCATGATTTGCCTCTACAAATTATACTCGTTCCACCAATAACTATGTTTCAATCTTGTTTAAAACAAACGCTTCATTTTTCATAAATATGTATGAAAAATATTTTTCTATTTCTTTGTCAGGTAGTAGGAACTGTTGGTTGGTATTACTGTCCTAATGTTAGTTGGCATAAACATATTCAGTGAAATGTAATAAACAAATAACATGCATACTCAACTATATATGGCATGTTGGCTTTACAATAAAATCTTTATTTAGTAATTACAGGTTACATCACAGCAACAGCGAAAACATCACAGTACACAGAACATTCTAAATATTTTTGTTTTGATTTTTGTTTGTGATAAATCAAGCAATGAAAGAGGACAAAATTCAAGGCCCAAAACAGGAGTCAATTAAACATTTTGAATATCTTAATTATTTAAAAAGCATTTTAAATCAAGTCTAGAAACATGACTGCAACAAATGATAAGGCACTTCAACTTAAAAATGTGCATTCTTGCTGCCTTAAAATTTTAAGTTATTTGATATACTGCACTAAATGTGTAGATATCTACTAGTTAAATTCACCTTTTCAGCTATATAGTCTCGTTCATTAAAAAAATACTTCTCATATTTATTATTATCTATATGTTACAGTTTTAGATGTTATTTTCTTATATCGACTTATCCTACAGTTTGGATAATGCACATTTAAGGATGGTCACCTTGTCTGGTTTGTTTTAGGAACAGATTTCACTCAAATATGCTCAAAAAGTACAGTGTTATTTGCTTACTTTGAAAACAATTGTAATCAAATTAATTGTGATCAAATGACCAAATATTTCAACTTATAATTTTAAGTCACAAGATATAAACTCAGGCTAGTAAGTTCTAAAGCTAAAAAGTAGCATTTTTTGAGACAAATACATGTATACGCAATGAGCCCGTGAAGTTCACTTAAATACACAATGAACAATGCATTACCTGAATCTATTATACAGTTCTCAAAGGAGGGGAAACAATAAAAGAGCTACTTTGCAACGATCATTTTAAGAGACCTACACACAAAATAACAAAAGGAAAAAGGAAGGTAGAGAACACTAATAATCAACCAGTACAAAAGGTAAAAGATGAAAAGTTTGCGAACTGTGATTGTCGGACAGCACAGACACATACTCATGATGCCAGATGTTTTAGTTTTACATGTGCTTGTAGGCCCATATCTCATCATGGATCCCCTGTATGTATCAATTGGCTTAGTCTCCTTTTCTCTGTGGCACCATTTGCGGAGCCTCACCGTTGCACCGTGACTGCTGCTCCTCCTGCTGCGCTCCAGGCTGCAAGGATTGTGCAGGGTTGGTTGCAGTCTGTGTGTCAGAGGCCTTTTCTTTAAGAGCAGCTTTAAGGGCGGTTGCCATGCTGAGGCCGCCACCAGCTGGAGGAGCAGGACCACCTCCGGGTGTGTTGGCGTCGGCTGCTGCCCCTCCTGCAGCTCCTGCAGCCCCCGAGTCACTCTGATCAGGCCCTCGAAGCCGTTTCATCAGGGTAGTTACCCTTACAGCTTTCTGCGAAACAAATATTTCACCATAAAATATGAAAAAAACGAATCCAAAACCATTCAAAATTTCATTCAAGTCTGCAGTGCATATGTGTTTTTCATGAAGTAACTCTCAAATATGACAATTGTGCAAATGCATATAGGAGGTGCAACATTAAATAACTCCAATATATAAAGCAAGGCTTACCTAAACACTGTGGGTGAGATATTAGACAATTGAAATGGCATATTCTCATATTTGTGTCAGAGACCTTGTTATAGTTAATTGCACCTTCTTGTTGTTGTTTGTAGTTTTTACTCTAAAACTCAAGAAGTTTTTCTTTTACACAAATGCTAGGTTTATGCTGCTGTGAAAAAGTTGAGTTATATTAATCAAACATTGTGTCAAAAACTGTTAAATAGTTTGTTGAGTTAGAGAAGAAACTAGAAAGAACCCAATCTTAAAGCACCATTTTAATTCAAAAGCTTTACAAGGATCATTCTAAACAACCAAGCTCAGAAGCTGCATTAACAAAAAATAGGATACTCCATTAAATCTGCAGTTCTTTATTAGGAAATATTCTCACATTGATGTCCTAAGTAAGTATCTGTCTCTATAAACAAATGTGCATGAACAAAAAAAGAACTGTTGTCTAATGTGAATATTTATTATGTATGTGAGTGATTCTACCTTCCACTTTGCTTTGGCAAAGTTCTTCTCAATTTGGGCACAAACTCCATCTTTAATGTTCTTGTCGGAGGCCGCATTTCCAGAAATCCTGAAAATAGTAAACAAAAGGACAACTATTTTCAGCACTAGCAATACTTAGAAAAGCTTCATAATTCAAATTGTTATAGCTGGGTCTTGCAGAAATTCACATACAGAAAAGTGATCAAAAACCTGGTAAGCATCTTCAAAACAGAATGATCTGCACTTTAAGAACAATATTTTCTATGTCAACAATTTTTATTTCCAAAGAGTTGCAACATTACAAAGCAGCACCACGGGGCATCGGTGAAAGAATCACATCTGGAGTTGATCAAAGGACACAGAGGACATCTTGTATAAACCAGCATGGATTCCATTGGGAAGGGAAATGCAATCCATTTCAATCAATCAAGACAGACCGTTTCAAGTGAGAATTGTTGTATTGTGCATCAGGCAGTTAAAAAGGGCCAAGGCATTTTTGTCTGCACCTCAACAGATGTATTAAATTTTCATGTGATGACATGAGATTTGACCACCACTTAGATCTCTTGGACCCCGATTTAGACCTTAAATCCTTTACATCTTTAACATGGGTACAAAGCTGAATATTTTTCTCTGAATGCTTCACATTGCTTTTTTTTTTTTTTTTTTTTTTTTTTTTTACTAAAGAAAGTGTATTTGACTTATTTCCTTTTTTACCATTCATGGGCTATAGCTTCCTGTGCAGTCAATCGCTGGTCTTGGTCGATATCCATCAAAGATGCTACCAAGGTTTTGGCTGTAAAACACAAAAAACACAAGAAAATAAGGTTTCTATTTGATTTTTATTACTAAAATTCAGTCATTTGATATGTTGTCTGTGATATGGTTAATGCAGAGATTGAAATAACTTAGAATATGACTATATATTACCAGAATCAGAAATGTCATCCCAGTAGGGAGAATCAAATTCATAGTCCCCAGACAAAATCTTTAGAAAGAGGTTCTTGTCACGGTTATCTGGGTCTTCTTCATCAGAATCGTCATAGAAAGGAGGGTTCCCTGATAAACTTTGAAGAAATGCACAGCATATTTTTTAGAAGGAAATCAGATAATGAATTTAATGCACTTAAAAGTACATAATTTAGCACTTACAGTATATACATGATGACGCCGATGGCCCAGCAGTCCACTGGTCGACCGTATCTCTGTCTTCCAACCACTTCGGGTGCTGCAGTTGGAGCAAAGGTAATGTCTCACATTTATCTTAAAAAAAATGTCATGATTTGTTTAATTTAAATTACTGCTATAAATTCAGATCAGATGACATGCCACTCACCAAGATATTCTGGAGTTCCGCACGGGTCTTTAATTAGTCCATTTTCCAGTTTTGCCAGCTGAAAGTCGCTGATAACAATTTTGGAGTGCTTCAAACGGTTGTAGTACACCAAATTCTCCAGCTGCATAAATAGAAGATAACCAAGCAACAAAGGATTCATTGTAGTTCATTGATCTGTGCTGGTTGTTATGACGTTCATCCTACTTAGAGAACTTTTCATCTGCTGGGAGATGAAATGCTGCTTTATTTTCACTAGGTGTCAGTAATAGACCTACCTTCAGGTTTCTGTGGACAATCTTCAGAGAGTGCAGGTAAGCGACTGCCTCCAGAACCTGCCTCATTACATTGCTAGTGTCCCTTTCTGAATAGTAGCCTTGATCCAAAATCCAATCAAAGACCTCCCTTCCTGTAGCACTGATGAGATTACAGGTCTGGGTTAAAAAGCATTGAATTGCATCGTGTTGTTTAATAATGAAAGGCCCACAGCACAGAAAGAACTCACAGCTCCAGAAAAATGAAGTACTCTTTCTTAGTTTCAAATGCATCAACCATCTGGAGGACGTTGTGATGTTTTACCCTTTAAATAAAAGAATAGCGTTAGGAGTAGACTTCACTGAGTGATGTAAGAAGACAACCACAATGCAAGCTGCAAGTTACTGTTAAGGTAGCTAGTTAAATACAAGGACTGCTGGAAATCAGAGAATCACCTGCTGTCATCTAGTACAGCTGTATTCATGTCATAACTGATTTCCAGATGGTAGATCTTAGTTAATGTTCTTTATTCTGCTTTAGTGATATATATATAAATCTATGTAACAGTTGACATTTAAAGTTTTGCAAGAAATTTAGGTCTGATTTATGAATACAGTAAAAAGGAAATATGTAAATTGACCAACAGAATAGAAAGTTAGATATTTGTCTATTGTCTGTCTTCTACAGCATATTTGTGATGGCATGTGTCTCAGTGCATATGCTTTAGATGAGGTTAGATTGAATAAGCTCTGTGTTAATGTGCACTTACATCTTCAAGATCATTATCTCATTCTTTGCAGCTTTCCTCACTTTCCTTCCATCCTTTTTGTTAAACTTTTTACATGTATACATTTTCAAGGTATTCCTGTCCTTTGCTCGGAATATCTCACAAAATTCCTCCCTGTAAAATAAAGACAACAGTGCAACCATTTGGCGAATTTTGAATTAAATCACCACAGGACAACAAATATGTGAGAATTTACAACCCAAAAAACTTGTACTCACGACTTAACAACTTGTCCGAGGTCATATTTGTCAGTCACCTCCGTGGGACTGTTATAATCCTTCTTCTCTCCGAGTGTGAGACAACCAAACGGCATGGCAGCTTGTGCCCTTCAGCCAACGAGAGTCCTGCCACAGCGCAACACCTCAAGATTACAGTGCAAAATAAAGTTTAATTTCAACAAACCTCTTCACAGAAAGGTCCGCAGTAATCTACTGTGGTAATGTGTTAATGGCGATAGGAAAACAAAGCAAGAAATGAATGCACAATGATGCACTTCAGACAAAAAAAAATCTCTATAAATTAATAGGCATATGGAGGAAATAGTTGTGGTTTTAATCGCTTTTCTTTTACAGTTTTGCATCTGAGAATACTGCAGGTGAGCATAATTGGGCATGCAAAGGCAATAATCCCACATTACAACTGGGGCTACAAAAATAACAATGACTTATTTCAATAATGTAGCTTTCTGCAGTGAGCTTCAGCTTGTTTCTCTCAGGTTCTGCGGTGAGTTGATGCCGTACTGCAGCAGGAGCTGCCTCAACATTCATTCATCTCCTTTATAACAAATGAACTAAAACTGAAATAAAAGTAAAGTACTGTTATACTTCCAGCCCTGGGGGAAGTGCAGTTTTGTAGCAAGGTGTTACAATAAAATATTTAATATCTGAGAAGTGTATAAAACTAATCTAAGCAAAAATGTTTCTTGTATTTATTCATATTAGGTATGATTCAAATTATTCATATCACTGGCAGTTTTGGATTTAAAATAATTTTCCTTCATCTAAAAGGTTTCTTTCTGATAGAGAATAAGAGAGGCATATCTCAAAACATAACACAATGTGAAAGGATATCAAGTTTGAAAAAGAAAAATGGTATTCAAAGAGTTATGGTTAATTGATAATCATTTCAAAAAGTTTTCTTAGAATTAAAGCAAAAACAATTTCTCATAGTATCTGATCTTTTTGTATGCTTTCACTTTGACAATGCACCTTTGAGGATAAGCCCTTAGTCTTTGACAGCAGAAGCTCTTCTTGCCATTACCTTAATTTTTAGCTCCCTGTATAGATTATCTATCTGTTTATGTCGGACCTCTGGGCCTCTCCAACATGTTTACAGTCAGAACAAACATACTGGTAAAATCAAAAGATAGCGTGACAGTGACACCACTAAAACTGGGCATTTGTCCAATATTGATAAAAAGACAGGGCAGTAATTGGTAAATAAAGAGCAGCACAGTGGCAACAGCAACACTGAAGTAGCTGCAGAAATAAATGTGAAGGCCTGTCTAAGTTCTACAGAGTGATATGATGCACATGAAATGCAGTAGGACTTTGTGTGCCATTTTATTGACTGATACCTTTGTGCAAAATTATGTATATCCGTTTGTACATTTTGGAAACAATACCTTTACCAAAAGGGAGTAAATGGACATCTATTTCAAATTGATTAAATTCACAATAATTGATGGTCAATAGGAACTCAAAAAGTGTGAAAACTGAAAATGTTTTCAAACAAACACACACTAATGAAACCAAGTATTTAGTTGTTAAGATTTTATCATCTCACTTTTATAGTTAAATCCAATTTAAAGTTAACTGAGCTTGCTATAGCTCAGTCACAGCAAGCTCAGTGACTGAGAGCTACCAAATAAACATTACTGCTCACATGGATGACTTGTATGGAAAAATGGCTTATTTCTTTTGGCAGGCCTTACAATAAAAGTGGAAGCTTGTGCAGAAGAGTGGGAGTACAAAGATTGTGACTGTCTGCAGCCTCAGTCAAGACAAGAGGCAAATATTTCTCATGGCTATTGTGTCCAGAAGCTTTAAACAAAGAAACTAGAACATGAATGTGACCTGAAAATACAAAACTGGAAGCACAACTTAAGAGAGCCTGTCCTTCCATTAATCTTTAAATAAATTTCACCTTAGGCCAAAGGGCAAAACTTTTCTTTAATTTAAAGAAAATTTTGTAGTTACTGTTTCCACATTCAATTTTTACTTTTCAACCAATGTCTAAGAAAGATCCAAAATGTCACTTGATCAATTACCAAAAAATCAACACGTCTTTATTCAACACGTCTGTATACTTCTACTATTTTAGCATGTGGTTATTACTTAAGATTTCAAAAATAAAAATAATTTAAACTTCTAGAAACTAAGCTTTAAAGTCTCATTGTGATAATGAACTTGTGGGCCTTTAATTTGATGAAGCAGACATTAGTTTTAGAATTAACAGTTCTTGGAGGCAAATTAAGACTGTTTTTGTTATTTCTCTTAACCCACAAAAGCTACATTAGCAAATGTCATGAAGTAATCAAACAAAGATGTCTTTAGAAAAAACATCTGGTTAGTATGATTATATCTGTACGGTGTTTTGTATAGTGAGTCATGCTTCAGCTTTTGAAAGGCAGTGAACTGAAGCATCCTTTAAGGGATTTATTGTAAGTTAAAAAATTTCACTTGAAGTTACGAATTTATCAAATTCTAGAATTATTCCATTGTCTATACAAATATACATAAATTATCACATCTTTTCATTTATTTATTGCTGACTTCATAACAGAGTATCATTGTCCCCTGTTGTGATATTTGTTTGTTCAATTCATATGACTTTGAAGGTCTCATAATTATTATGTAAATAATTTAAAAGTACCAAGCTTTGTTGCCATCCTTTTGTAGACAGTAAGCCTTTATAAGTGTTGTAAAAACAAAGTCTGGGTAATTATTTTTGGAAGATAAGCTGGCAACTGTGAAGATTAAATCAAACAGTTTATGTCTCCAGTGCAGCACTATGTTTACTATATGTAATAAGAAGTAAAAACACTTATTTAAATCATGTTTATGCACAGTTAGGGGTCTAGCTGGAGTAGCCCAAGGGATTTTGTCTCTTCTATTCCATTAGTTTTTCATTCTCAAATCCATCCCAGACAATAGTGTTTGCCCAAGGCTAGTTTTATTCCAGAAGTATGCACAAATAGCAGAGGACTGAGAAGTACTAATACAAAGAGGCCATGTCTCATTGCAGAGCTCTACCTCTAACATTTCTATTCTTCGATCTTCTCATTCAAAATGCAAGACACTTCAGTATGGCCCGTTTTGTCCTAGAGGAAGGAACTCTGAGTTCTGTATCAGACTGCAGCTGAAGCAGAGGTTTAAGAGATTTATGATAGATAGATCACATCTTTTTATCCACCAAATTTTAAGAAATATGATGTCTTGCTTTCAGAAATACTAACTACTTACTGAAGGAGAACCACATCTGAAACACAATATATGCAAAAATATAGACATTTTTTTTCTTGTACATAAAAAACACCTAAGAAACAGAACACAGTGCAACCACAGACTTAGAAAACAACTTTCATAACATGTCTAATGGGGCTTTTTGGAAAAATTGAACTGCCTCCGTCTTTTACCTTTCCACATCACCCAAAAACTGCCTCAGAGACAAACAATAGTCCAAACAGCAAGCAGAATTAAAGCCCAGAGCTGCTGTGAGACCATTTATTGCAATCATCAGACGCTCACTGAATCACAGCTCCTCACACCTTTTCCCAGAAGCTTGACTGAGTCAGTAGCACTGCACAGCAAACACCACACGGCACAGAAAAGTCAGGCAGGATTTTCTGAACATTTTGTCTTTTTTCTCATAAAAGCAATTTTGGAGATTAAAGGCTGTTCTACATGAAATGACACAAAGAAGCAGACTACTGCTGAATCAGAGTTATTTTATCTTTAGCTTTTCAGAGATCTGAGTGATAAAGTCTTCTTTAATGGGAGCATCAATGCTGCTTCAAATTAATACTACTCATCATTGAGATAGCTCAAATGTGAACACTAATTGGAGTTAATGAAAACAGTAGAGTTGCTCATTTAGATTTGTAGATTGTATTGTTTCACTTTTAAGTTTTAAGAATTAAGTAGGTAAAACAAAACATCCTTATTTTTTTTAAAGTTTCTCTTTAATGATGCAGCCAATGCAGTAGCCGCTGTGGATTACAGAATTTGAGGGAAAAAAAACAAACTATAATTGAAATTTGGATGAAAAAAATTCATCCTACAGTCTCACAATAGTATTAGGCCATGTATGTATTGTTTGGCCTCCATTTGGCAAATGGAATAAAGTAGGACATATTTTGTGCTACTGTACATAAAAAAAGTTTTCATTTGTATGTCTCTTAATTTTTGTTGTTTCTGCTTGTGTTAAGTGTGATAATCCTTAGAACATTGTTGTGTGATCAATACATAGTATTTCATTCTTTTTCTCTTTCTATGTTGCCACAAATAATGAAAAAGAATAAAAAAAATAAAGATGAAACTGAAAAGATCCAGAAGAAACTTCCTTTCTCATGGACAGACTGAAGTCCATCTGTAGCAGAGTGGAGACACAGCATTCTGTTCTTTAAACATCCCGCAGCTTTTCAAGCTACAAGAACAGCCTCCAAAAACCCAGTTCCAAGATAGATCATCAACATTTGCTTACATATCTGTGTGAAGACATATATAATCAAACTTGTTTAAAGGATGTGTTCTTTGTTTGTTATTAGTTCAGTCTGGTTTGTTGGTCAGCGGAGGGTTGTGAGTGGTTGGGTTAATGTTGTATGCTGAATGTTGTTTTTGTTGTTGTTAGTGTGCACTATAAATGATAAAAATCTATAAAATAAAACTTTAAAAAGCAAATAGCCTCAATGTCTGCTGACGAGATATTACCACAGTGATTTAGAGGGAGAAAAATATCAAGGCCATAATCCTTAAGCAATATCATCTTAAATATATGAAGATATGTCTGGACTTTACAATAAAGAGTTTATCATCTTTTTATTTTTTGAAACAAAATCAGACTGCATTCAGATTGTTTTAGACTTCTCTGAAACTACCAGCGAATTCCCAGCCCCCTTCTTTGTGCTGCATTTTTAGGTCAATGACTAAAACTATTTTTAATCTAATTGAATGCCTTGTTTCCCATCGGTCGCCTTGTTTTTATTATTCATCTTCTATTTTACTGTATTTTTTTCATTTTCATTAAATTTCTTGCATTTTTTAATTTGCAAGAAAATTAAGATTTTGCGTGGTCAATCTTAACTCTAAAAAAAATGTGAGTTCTCAATATTTCAAATATTAAGAGATTTGTGTCAGTTTGACAGCCACAAAGTTAAATTGGGCTGTTGGAAAATTTATAACTTAACTACATGGCTTATCACTTATCAAATGACTCTGGATATGTATTGGCTTACATTTAGAAACAATGATAATAGCATCACTTTTTTATATGTGGAGATCATTGGAGTGATTGTTCTTTAAACAGAGACAAGTAAGCATCTTTCAGAGAATTTGTTTATAAAAATAATTTCAGGTATATTCCATCCATCCATCCATCCATCCATCCATCCATCCATCCATCCATCCATCCATCCATCCATCCATCCATCCATATATTTTGTTGCTAGATTCATTTGTCTAAGCCAGCTTTGTATCCATTCAAGTTCCTACTCACAAGTGCAATAAAATTTATAGGAAAAAAAATCCATGCACACAGTGAGAAAGTAGACACTATAAACAGAGAAACAGACATTGAATTATATGTTTGGCCTACTTATGTGAGTCATATCAACATACTGAGATTAATGTGTAATAATGCATGCTAATTTTCCCAGTTCATATTGTGATTAGAGTTAATATGTTTGAATTGTTTTGTCCAAATTCAATGCTGTATTGCCTCATCTTCTCAATTTATTTAATGTATGAATTGTGTTCTTGGCAATTGTATTAGTTCACATTGCGACAGTGGAGGTGTATTCTCGCTGAAGGATAAACTAGGACCCCCACCTCCAATCAATGAATTTAGAATTTATTTTTAAATATATTTTCCATGCATATTTAAAAAAAAAAAGTTTGGAAAAATTAGGTATGGGGAATGTTTGACAAACAGTCTATTCTTTTATAATAGGAAAGAAAAATTTAGTTCTTGTCAGTTTAATGTCTTACTGCCAACTTTATTTAGAAACTGTCTATCTTTGTTTTTTATTAGAAAATGGCTGAGAAGTAAAAATTGTACTTCATGTAAGTTTAACTTCTAAAAATATGCTGTTTGGTTTTTTTTTGCTGCTATTTTGGGTTTGAATTGTTGGTCGAAGCGACACGAGACAGTGGCAGCAGGCCAGAGCTGCAGATTTTGGCATCAACTGAGGCTCTTCAAAGGAAACTGCGTGGTGACATGGGGGCAGATGGTGGTGATGATTTTTGAGCCAATTCTTATGGCCGCTAATGCTTTATTTAAATGCCTCATTAGTGATGCATGCCTGTATGCAAAACAGAAAGGTGCCTATCTGCACCTCTGATTTTACTTCGGATAATATTTTGATAACTTTAGCCCACTGTAAAAAGGTCAAGAGAAATGACGGTGCAAAGACCAACTAACCAAAGCTGTACATGTTTGGGACTTTAAGAACCCTGCAGGAGAAACTTGCAATCACCACATATGAAGACCTTCTTGCCAGAATGCGACAACTTCCTAGACCCAAGGAAAATTAACAAGGACAAATGAATAATGTTTGCTTTTTTTAAGTAAAAAAATCCAGATTTGTAGAGAAAATTTTGATCAGCATGAATCAGCCTCCCTTTGTGCCTGTTTTTGATTTGCTCTGCATTGACTCCACCATTCATCTCTTTCTCAAGCATCACTGGCTCATCTGATCAGTTTCTTCTGATGTTGTTTTGTTGCCATGGTTTCCAAGTGCTACAGTATGCACCAAGGTACTGTCTGTGCAGAACAGCTCTGTGTGTTCTCACTGCCGTCACTGGCCAACACTCCTGCCACTTTATGTGACTGGTACAGAGCTGGAATTCAGTCTAGAGTCTAAAAATTGACGGGATTTGAGCCAAGCTCATAATATTGCACATTATTACCACGTTAAACTGATAGGCAAAAATGTTTGCCTTTTCTTTAATTTGTCGCCCATAAGTAAAAAAAAAAAATCTGTAAAGTCCAACAAAACACAGGTTTCAGTTTAGTGCAAAGCAAATAACATACCAAAGGTCACACATGTGTTATAATCATGTCTATAATCTCTTTTCAATTATGAACCTTTCAGTTTCTCTTAATAAGCCATTGCCAGTTTAGAAGAGCAGAGTAAACATACTCCAATATGGAAATTTAGCCATGTGTGTGGCATTTGAAGGGCTAAATTAACCTAACATAAGGAGAGAAGCAAACAAAATATTGCTTGCTGTAAAACTGGGAAAGAGGTGGATGGAAATACTTTTGACATAGCAGGAACTAAATTTCCACACTTGTCATTTCTGTATACACGTGAGCTGGTTTTAGCACTGTAGCGCAACCAACTGCAGCAGAAAGTTAGAAAAGTATCTTTGGGGATGGCGGTGCCCAAAGAAATCTCTGCTACCCATATACAGAGACTTTAATCTGCTACCAGGCTGCCACAGGTTCAAGTCCCGGCCTGTTGACCTTTACCAAATGTATACCTCTTCTCTCACAACCCACTTTCCAGTCAAATAAAGGCCACTAAAATCAAAACAGTATCTGTTCAAAAATGTTATTAGTCATTTCTAAGTATGTAACAGTTAATGATATTAGTATTTTGCATGTAGCAACCATCTATTTTATGTTGAGTACTTCTAAATAGTTTTGTTAGTAATCTGATTTAACATTGCCTGTTAGTAGCCATCATGATAAAAGTTTCTACAGTAATAAGTGACATTGACGTCGTGAAAAAAAGTGTGTGTAAGAAAAAGCATAATCAGTTAACTTGAGTCAGTCTTAAGAGCAATATTCTACTCATATTCATCTTGGTCTTTCTCAACTCCTGATGAGGCATTTCTTTGGGTATTTAAAAATCAAAATACTTTAAATACCTCTAATTTGTTAAAGTTTTAAACACATGAATCACAACTAACTAGAGTCTGCAGAGGCATAAATGCATGAAGTCACTACTTCAATCCACCCCAAGACAGAAGAGGGCCAAGGAGCCCTTGAATTCTCAGACTGAATCTAAAAATGTCATGTCTTATTTACAACAGGAAAAGTAGTTGACTTCCAATTCCAGCTTCCTCCTGTCACATGATGATATGCCCCTGTGCAAGGCAATGAACCTCAAGTTGCCAACTAATGTGTGTATTGGTGTATGAAAGTTTGTTATGTGACCACGTGAATGAGGTGTTACTGTAACGTAACTAGTGTTTTTCTTGTCGCTATGGCTAGAAAAGCAGTACATATTTCAGACCATTTGAAAATTAACTTGCTCAAAAATATTACAAATGTGTTACATGTGTCCTTTGTGACCCCTTTTATTCAACACAGTCTGCTTACAAAGTGCCTCTTCAATGCACTTTAGTAATCAGAGATCTAATTCATATTCAAAAACACAAAATCCAATCAGTTCATTTATATACAGAGACTCAAATACAGATGCACACTTCCTAATTCTGATCTAATAATAATAATAATAATAATAATAATAAATACTGCCACATTCAGTTTATGGAACCAATTGGAAAAGCGTTAACTATCTAAGAAAACCCAGCTGACTGCATCGAATTATTAACTTAGCAGCAATTTTTTTCCTGCAGAGCAAATATGCGGCAACAGTGGAACGGAGCGACTCCCTTCGGATGTCAAGTACAACCAAGCTTAGTATGATGTACGTATTAAAATGCTTTAGCACTAAACACAAGTACTAGACAAAATGTATTCAAAGAAATAACCCCATAGACTCAATTTACTTACAGCTGTTGACATAATAGATGTTTCATATTGGTATTAGTGACGATGCAGACTGATAGGTGTTGATTTTAAGGATTCATTTTCTGAGGTTTTCCCTCTTCTTTGCAGTCCTGCTACTCAACACCACCAACTATCTTTTGGAATTTAATTAAAAATGCCTTATGGAGACATGGGTAATTTATTACACATGTGTAACTTATTAAGAAATATATTGACTTTGGTGTATTTAAATTGTATTTAGATTTTTAAACATTCTGTTACTAGTCTAGAAAATTCTATACTGTATAGTTGTCACAAAGAACAGACATATTATGCACATGAATGGTCAAACATTCTTGAAGTGAGCATTAAACTAATGTTAAAATGTCTAAATCAAGAAGAAACTGTTAGTGAAATTGTTGCTCCTTTTCACTAACAGTAATTAACAAGGATGCAACTTAAAAGATCACAACATTATTGTCCCATTAAAATTATCTTAAATGAAAAAATATGCACCTTTGTATTTGTATTGAACATCAGCTTCATTCCCAAACATAGCCTTAAAAATATGATGAGAGCTAAGAGTAGAGAAGAATAGGATTTGATTAAACTGGAATGGGCCTCAATTCAAACTCTTCTTTGGGCCCTAAACAACAGTGAGCTTTGTTAGTGACTGACTCTTGAATATCACTCAAAAGATTATCATTTACTTTATAGCTCAGCTTAGGACTGAAAATCAGTCATTAATGTAGCATCATATTGCATCATACTTCCACTTTTTTCTATTAAAGACACGTAGCAGGGCTCTAGGTGTACCTTCATTCCAGAAATAAAAAAAAACAACTTTGCATGTAAGTGAGTGGACTGTTCTGACATGCACCACCTCTTCAGGAGTGCACGAAGAGGTAGTTAAAGAGTCCTTTATTTCTTAATAAGTGGGAATAGCTGCTTCATTGTGAAATGATGACAAGTGATGACAAGAAGACAAGGACACTGCGTGACTGTGAGTGTGTTAAACTCATAAAGTGCTGCAAGTGTAAGAACTCTAACAACACTTTCATCAAGTCTGCAAGAACTGCTGGCATCAAGTTTGTAAATGGAGTTTCTTGAGTAAGCAAATAATAATATAATAATAATAATAATAATAATAATAATAATAATAATAATAATAAATATACTCTTTTTTTATCTGAAAAAGATGGATTCACATTACTTGCTGATGAAGTAGATTGGCACATAAAATATTCGCCTCGCCATATGTTTACCTGCTCAGACTGCCTGGTCCTAATCTTCTAAGAAACAACTAAAATTCATTCAGATATGTTATTGCCAAAGTTTTATAAACAAAACACGTACGCTACCCTGCTGAGATTAGATCAGAACCTGTTTCTGAATAAATTATTCCCAGATATTCAGCATTTATGCCTGAATCTGTCCAATGTAATCAGTTTTTTTTGTTTATTTGTTTGTTTGTTTTTTGTGATTAGATTACAAAATAAAAGATCTAATCTTTTCACTTACCTTCAATGACTGGTTCCAATCTGCGATTCCGCCCCTCGTCTGCTCAGATAATGCTTTTTTTCTTGTTGCGCTTTTACTTTACTTTGATCTTCGCTGACGTTACAGGCGGCGTGCAGTCGGACAAATGTTAAGATCCTCAAGCATTTCCAACAAGTCAGCTTAACCACGGGAGTATTACGTGAGTATGTGATGGTGAGAGCGGAGCTGAGATGATGCAGGGGGAGGAGGAGTTGTGTGTGCGACGCACGTTGCACCGCTTTAATGTTTGATTGCGCGGATACAGCACTGCATCAAATCTCCAACATCACATTTTCTTTGTGTGCGCGCGCGCGTGTGTGTGTGTGGACGTTAGGTGATGACCAAATAAAGATCTTTTACGCACAGTAACTCCTCTAACTTACACAAGACAACTTTGCTGTAAACTGTAAATATAAGCGTGTATGTGCTCAACTGATTTGATCCAAAAGCAGAACAAATCATGGATATATATAGAGAGCAAAATGAAGCAGCGATGTCAAAACCAATGTCTGCTTCTGTCATAGAGACTCTTATGGTGGTTTGGAGAAACAAGTAATCACGGTATTTACCAAATTTGTGTTTTGTCTCAGTAATAAAATCCCAAAAGTGAAACACAAAAAGGTTCATTACACTTGGATATTTTAAGATGTTATATCTGTAAACCTTATAAATATGAATAACTGCAAAAAAAAAAAAAAAAAAAAAAAAAACTACAAATTTGTTGTAAAAAATTTAGAATTAGGATGTAACAGAAAAGAAGATTTTAGACACAGAGAGGTTGGCCTTGCAGTGTCATGTTCCGTGTTTTTCTGTTGTGTTTGTTTGAGTTTTCCTGTGTCCTGAGTCTCCTTGTTGTCCTGTCTTCCTCTTGATTACTCCTAGGTGTGTCTCATTCCCCTGATTAGCCTCTGTGTATTTAGTCCCTCCTGTGTCCTTTGTTCCTCGTCGGGTCCTTGTCGTTTGCGATTGGCGTTTGTCGTCTCTGGTTATTGTCTCTGTTGCATCCCGCCTGTATGACCAGTGCTACCGGTGTGAGCCCTGGCTTCCGCTCAGCCGTGCTGCCTGGCCGCGGACTCTGTCTACTGTGTGTTTCTGGACTCATTTATCATTAAAAATCCACTAGTCATCGTACCTGGGTCTCAGCGTCTGCCTCACCGCCACCAACCTCAACACCCAATCCGTGACATGCAGTGTGTCAGGGAGGGAATCAGCCTGTGGCTCTGCTATGGAGTTTAAAAAGCCCAGGTTGTTTTATTATGAATCGTCATATGATTGCCATTGCTGTATTGGCTGAGCTTCAGCTAAAGCAGTTTGCAATGATTCTTCTTTGATTTTTAATCAAGTAATTTTGCTGGTTGTTCAAGCACAGCAGTGTTACACATATTAAAACTTATCAATTCTGCAGAGTGGGCTGATGCAAAGTCTTGAAATTAATATCTACTTAAAGTGTTTCAGTAGAGGAAAGTCCTCTAATATTTCCCATTGTAAAAGTGGAAACTTTACACTAGACCTGAGGCAAATTGGGTTTTGTGAATCTCCAGGCTCTTGGACTTTGGGAAAACAGAATGCAAAGTTAACTTTTCACCTCTGAGAAGTAGTCTAACAATCGTCCCTCTTTTCACTTGACCAAAGTCAGATGCTTTTAACATGTTTTCCTTGTTCATGAACGACTTAACAAAAAGTATGTCACTTATCCTGAAGTTAGAGATTTGCGATTCTGCATTCGCATTGCTCTGATACCAAGTACATACAGAGCCAGTATTGCCAATTATGATAGAATTGCTGGTACTATTTATACCACCAGTACTATTTATTACTTAAGTTTGAAATGTCGGTGTAGTTTTTGTGTTTTTTCCTTAGGATTTGAATGAAGTTTATAAATGTTTACAAAAATATTTTAAAATGGTAACAAGAACAGAAAGAAAAGAGCAATAAATTTACATTTTTACATTTTTCCCCTAAATAAACAAGTACAAACACACACACACACAAAAACAAAAACAAAAGTGGAGAGGAAAAAAAATTATAATGGAATCTGAAACTATCAATCTTACCACAATAGCGTCAATCCATTACTGGATACCAATTCTGACTTAGTATCAATATTATCAATACTTTGGATCGATCTATCCACCTCTACAGCGTGTCTCTTGACACACTCACTCTTGTCACAGCTCACGCCTTATGAATATCCCCCAAACACTTAGATGGGCTTTGCTTAACTATTCTCTCAAGCCTGTAGCAATCTGTGCTCCTTTACTTTTTTCTTCCACTAAACGTTATCTTATTAGGCTTGGATACAGCATCCTGAACACTTCCTGGATCACTCTGAAGTCACTAGTCTGCCACATGATTACATAATAATACATTTCTGTATTAGACATCCTTTCATCAAATTTTTGGAAGGTAGTTATATAATTTGCAAGAACCTAGATTAGTGGGTTTCATTAGATATAAGACATAATCAGTACTAACATAAAATAGATTACATTAAATATAAGGTAATTAGTCTTGTTTTTTTTCAAGGTCTTTTAAAATAAACCAGAACCTTTTTGAGCACTATATATATGACCAGGAAAGAAAATATTTGGATTATGTTACATGATAAGTGAGGACATTACGAGCCGTAAACATCAAACGCCCACAATCCCAGGGGCGACTGTCCAAGTCAAGGTGAAAATGCTCTTTTTTTTTGCCACCCTCACACTTAGTTTATTATTATATACAGTTCTGTGCAAAATTGGTTCTCACTAGGTTGTCTGTTGTGCTTAGTCACTACACTGTATCATTCCTTATGAGTCCATATTAATGCTTGCACGATTCAAAGGTCAGAGGTTTTCTTCATCTTGGTAGATTGGTAGTTGCCATACTCTTTAATTTTTATATGATGGCCTGAGCTGGGCTTGGCTGGTACAACAGTGACCATTGCCCCAGAGACTCCTGGTTTGAATCATGTTCCTTTCTGGAGACAATCAAGGTCAGGAAGGGCATTCTGTGTTAAAACCATCAGGTTCAAAAACATCTGCCAAGTCTGTGTCCACACAGCTGTGGGGTGATTGAGACCATGGTGATGTAGTAACTCAGTAGAGGGAGGTGTCAAAAAGGCAACAACATCAACACAATCAGCTGCCTTGATTTAAACATCTCAATAGTTGCATCCCTGACCAGTCTGGTGTGTTTCTTTGATTTCCTGATGCTGTTTGCTTACTAATGTTCTCTAACACAACTCTGAGACCTTCACAGAACAACTCACTTTACCTATACAGAGTTTAAATAATATTTTGGAAATTGGTTACACTGTATTTTATTTAGAGGTATTATCACAAATTATATACACTTTTCAGATTTTTTTTTTATCTATAAAAGATAAATGCCAGACTATGCAAGATTCACAGTCTGGCATAGTCTAGTATGCCAGACTATGAATCTTATTACTTTGACGTCACAAAGTGATCTGTCACATAAAATACAATGAAAAAACACTGAAGTTTAATGTGCCAATATGTGTAAAAGTGCAAGGGATAGGAATACTTAGGCACTTTATGCAAGAAGGAGCATAAATTTGGAAAATAAGTCTTTTATAATACCTGCATTTGAATTTTATGTAAAAAGATTATCTCACAAAATGCTGATCATTGTAACTTTGCAGAAATGCACAGGTAGGCAGGCTTCAGCTCTGCTTTATGTAACACACAAGAGTGTTTTCATTCCTAAAATGAGTAACACTGCTAAAAGGCCACTGGGATAGCTGAAAAAGAGAGTAGTGGAGGATCTTTAACCTGCTCCCCACCAACCCACAAATCCTCCCACTCTCTTCTTTCTGACTGTATAACATGGCAACAACACTGCCACATTCATATATAGTGTTATAAGATCATTGTCCACCCCTGTCAATCACTGCAGGTGAAAAACAATCGTTGTGGTTTAATTTGAGGTCCTATGTCTGAATTATAGACTGAACTGATTGAGTTTAAAGCTTTTAAAGCATTTTGAAAATGCAATAAAAAAAAACAAAAACAACTCCCACTAACACAGTAGCAGCCGCCGCAGACAAACATTTTTTTTCCCTTCAAACACAGACCAGGATCAGTCGAGTCTGTATCAGAATTAGGTCAGAGGTGCCTTTTCAATAAGAATAATATGATCATAATCCAGCTAGAGTTTGGCACAGACTGCAACAAGTAGGTCACCTCTGCATTTTGTCAAAGATGCCTTTACTCAGCACCTGAATGTTTGTGCTCAGGTAATTATATGCCCATGTGTTTTGCACGGCAGCCAAACTGACTCTGACATCTATGATGTTGGTGCGCTGTCGCCATAGTAACTGGCTCTTAAGGATGAAGATATTGCAGTGTTTGGTGCAATTTGAAGAGAAGAGCAGGCTTGAACTTGTCATTTTCCAATAAATCTTACAGGTATGTCCAAAGGAACATCGAGGGTTATTGTTACAAACTTTTTGCTTTGTTAAAATGCTATCACTTTTAAATTAAAGTATCATCAGTTTTGTAGACTGACTACAAAATATATTTTTTTCAAGCCCTTTTTCTGTGCTTCTGTTACTTTTAGAGTCATGCATTCATTTTAATTACTTTCAGTTTGCTTGCTTTAGAGCCTGGAGGTTTAAAACTGTTTGGAGGAATCTGATGAATGACTGACTTTAAAAGCCGGGCATAGTATAATTTTTAGGCATGCAAAATATGTAAGATCCCTTTGTGCAATAACTTCTTGCTGATGACACAATTTATTTTCCTATCAAAGGTAAATACAGTTAATCAGTACCTACTAATAAACAAAAAGCATTGCATTTCTCTTATGGGATCTTTATTAGTTTAAATTGCCCACAATGAGCTTGTTTATTTTGTCAAACAGCAGAGGAATACGCAAGAGTGGAATCTGCGTCATGAAGCTCGCAGACAGAGGCACTCTGTGCTCAGAAAATACTCAATGCTCAGCTCATCTTCATGTTACCATGGCTGCACTGAGTTAATCCAACATTTGTAAGACTGTGAATGGACTCGAATGGCTCCCCTGCTTCAGAGTCTCAGCATTTTATTCTGTATCTCTGCATTTCTGACACTTTCTCTTATGTGCGATTTAAAACAGAGAATTCAAAGGTTTTTAAGTTGATTGGTGCATTGTCTTCATTTTGGGGAAGCTGTTTGTCTTTAAAGAACAAAAGGCGAGAAACAATTTAATTGTTCACAAAGCTGGCATTTTACTTTGTTTTCCGCCTTTCTTTCCCACAGGACAGAGCTGACTCTGAAATCCTTTCTGTCCAAATCGTTTATCTACACAATCATGTACTCACACCTGTAAAAGATGAGTCAACTTATATATCAACTGAGCTGCCATAGAAACCAAAACCAACAGTCGGGGGCTTAACAATGAAATTCTTTGAAGGGCTGAAGGCATGCTTCTCCAGCGTTAGAAGAGACCTTGGAAGCGATTACAGTGATCTCTAAGTCGTGCAAAAAGTTTCCAGTCAGAATTATTTCATTTGACATGAGTAAGATAGCAGCAAAAACAGTCCCAAAGTGTGCAACAATAAATACATTTAGTGTATTTCAAATTCCACAAAAATAAGAAATCATCCAGTTGTTGAAGGAAATAATCAATTATTTTACAGTAGGGGGGAATTGGCATACAGAACTATTGGGGATTTCCTTGGTGGGCCAATGGTTTAGCCCACGGAGAAGTTGTCTCCATGCAGTCATGCAGCACTCAGCACTGCAGCCGCCACCATACCTCAAACCAGGCCATATCAAATGTGTTCTCCGGCTGCTCCTCCTCTGCAGTCAGGAATGTCAGCTAACAAGGTCACAAAGCTTATAAAAATTTTAATTACACCTCTGAACAACTCAATCCATGACACTACAAAATTAACTGTAAAGGTGGATCAGCAAACGCAAACTACAAAATATAAAGGTAGTGCTGAAAAGTTGAGAAAATGTATATCATTAATATCAAGCAATTTTTTTGACAATTTTTACCTTTAATCAATATATTGTCACATCTGTACTGGATAATCATCATGTTTACACAACATATTACCATGTTTGCACAATGTATTTATCATGTTAAAACGTGATATGCCTCAAAAAATTATTTTCTCCCTTGACACCAATGCAAAATCCACAGGGCTGGTATTTTTCAATCAATATATGAATGTTTCCACTTCACAACTATAGATTTTAAAAGGCAGTGGGATGATTCATCGTTTGGCTGATTCACTCAGTGGCAGAAATATTTGATTGATGTAAAAAAAAATCCACTGTTTGGTAGCTGAGCCCACATTAGTCTTTAAATAGACAACAACAAAGAGATTGTGTGAAAGTTAGTTGTAGTTTTGAATTATTTATTTATAGTAATAAACAGAAACAAAGACAGTGATACATAAGGGTGAAACAGTGATGAAAACAAGCATGGGGTGTTTCGGTTTGGTTGACTTTCTTTCTCTATTTATGGTTTAAAATGACTAAATTGATCTTTGTGAGTAACTCAGGTACTCCAAGTATTGGACATGTCAATTCATCTTAACTTTTTGACTATAATTTTTCAATTCAGGGTCATGGAGGAACAGAGGGGCTAGAGCAAATGGGGTTTCTAGTTAATCACAGAGCTGTCAATACATTCTCTCACTCACTATATAAAGTCACTTTAGAATCTACAACTAACTTAACAGATATCTTGTTCTGTGAAAGAAAATCTGGGACAACCCATAGAAAACATGCAGTTACAAAATGCTAAACAGAATGGTATGGCATCACTTCATCTGCTGATTGGAAACTTTGGATACTGTGAAGTAACAACATGGACATGGTTGACAGAGTTACATTTTGTAGATTGATGATTTAAAAATAGTTTCAATTATCAAAATCACAGAAAATCCACAAACATCTTCGAAAAATGTACACTACATTTGCTGAAAATAAACAGAATGCTTGCTTGTGTTTGTTGTTGTTGCAGTTTGGCCAAATCAACAATTTAGGACAAAATTATGCAGACAGATGGGGAATTTGTTGCATTTCTAGAGGAAGGGAGGCGTGGTGTCACAGATGATACCCTCACACTAGAAGCAGAACATTTGGTGCTCTCTGAGGTTACCATAGCTACCACAACACAGTGCGACCGGATGTCCAAAATGTCGCCTTGCTTGGATCTTGGGGTGCGTTGATGATTTCTGTGTCATAGAAAAACTCCGCAGCAATCTGCTGCATTGACCTTGCTGCAGAGGAATGAGCGAAGTGGTAAATTATCATGTTGTAACCTATAAACTAAGATTAAGAACAGTAATGAGAGAAAAGCTTGATGGTAACAAACTTAAGCCTGGTGCAATTCATTATTAAGACCTGCATTAGGGACAAAGTAACAGCAATAAATGCATAAACTCATGAGAAAGGTTTCATACCCTTGTAATTAAAGAAGTCTCTCTGCTCATGTGGAACGGCAATTTATCTCTGTTCCCTTGTGCTAATTTACAGTTTATGAGGGCTGCCTTTGGGTCTGCACCAGCTCCAAACCACTTTCATAAACAGTAGGACACTTCCTCCTAATTGCTGCAGGCCATGCTGGCTGCAGATATATTACACTTCACACAGTTTGTTGCATGAGGCTGAACAGATTAAATCCAAGAAAAGAAAGATGAACTATCTTTTTCAAAACGCCATAGCTTATGGTTTAAATAAAGATGACTTTTGTGGTGGTTGTGCACAGGAGGAAGAGCCAATCAATGACTGCCACTGTATTTTCTTATTTTTAAGCAGCCAGGTTACAGGCACTGTTCAAAACAAGCATTTATGGCTCTTATTTGTGTTTATGGTAGGTAAACTTAAATGACAGGTGTTAATGGTAGGTCTTCTGTTGTATCTGCAGCCTGTAGTAAAGTCTTTTTTTTTTCACATTGAGTGGATGCTGCTCATAATGAAGTGCAGCATCTGCTCAGTATGAAATAACAGTTTAAAGCAACTCACATTAGCATTACTATACAGCCTAATTTTGAAATTTGCAATACGTATATTTTTTTTATTTCATCCTGGACATTTGAGTGATGTATGAATAGTCATTGCTTAGATCTGTGAAAAATAATGAGGCTCCTTCTCATGTCTTCTCTGTTCTCACAATTTCTGAGCCAAAGTTTAATTAAAACTACACACCCAAGAAATCCCCTAGCAGTTTATTCCCCTAGGTAATTTCTTAAACTGAAAAGTAGATTTTGAACATATTTTATTAGGTCAGTTTCACATAAAAAAGTAAAAAAAAAAAACATACTGGTGGAGATTAAACATTTGTCAAGTTATTCATATTTTTACTCTCTAAAGAGCTGTGTTAAATGTAACTCAATTATTGTTATGTTGTTAATAAAGACTTAGGTGAAATATGGACCAACCAACCCTGGTTTGATTTAACACAATTAAAAAATATTAAGTTGGCTCAGCCTTCTGGATTAGACTGAATCATATTTTTAATTTCATCCTGCATTAAAAATTGTTGGCTTAAACAGTATTGCAGCATAATTTCCTATTTATTCTGTGAAAAACGTATAGCACAAATCATCAACAAACAGGATAATCAAAAATGATGGGGTTTCTTTTAACTTTAACCAAAAGTGTTAATTTTTGGTCCACTGTTATAACTAAAACACTTTTAAATAAACCACCTAGCTGATTTCTTAGTTGTATAAAATTGCACATGAATTAAGGAAGTATGGACCATCATTACATCACATCCATTATCTGTTCACCCTTGTCCCTGATGGACACACACTCACACCTAGGGAGAATTTGGAAAGACCAGTCAACCTGACTGGTTGAGAGAAAAGCTTGATGGTAACAAACTTAAGCCTGGTGCAATTCATTATTAGGATCTGCATTAGGGACAAAGTAACAGTCATGTTTTTGGACCTGGAGAGAACCCACCATGCGCAGGGAGAACATGCAAACTCCGTGCAGAAAGACCCTGGGCCAGGAATCAAACCCAGGACCTTCTTACTGCAAGGCAACAGTGCTACCAACTGCACCACTGTGCAACCCTCATTACCTCACAGTGACATTAAAAAGTAATTGAGATGTTTTGCAACCACATGATGGCAATAACTGCTAAGATTGGCACAGCCAGTTACATTAGGAGCCTATTGATTTTGGCTATCATGGGTTCTTTGAATTTATACATAACATCATAACTAAACAGCAGTTTCATCTGAGTAAACCTGACAAAAAAGCAAAAACAGATAAATCTGCAATGTGTCAAAATATTATTTATTCAGTCTCAAGACTAATAATAATTTGTAGTGCAAAACGTATATCTTAAATAAAGCCTTCACAGACTGTGAAGGCGTTTTGTGCTAATTTTCTTCATCTTTTCTTCATCTTCTGCTTTAAACACTGGAAACAGATTTTACACACAAATGTAAGAAAGACTTACATCATTTTTGAGTCAGCTGCCTCATCTTTAGTAGTCTGTGTGAGGCCAAGCAACAAACAAAGAGAACAAACTCAAACTGTATCACTGCATTGAAGAAACTGCCATTCTTTTGTTGAATCTTTAGAGATTGTTGGCTGGCATATTTTCCTGCACTATTTTTTTTGCACTATTTTAGAATTGTAGTCTTCTTTTAGTTTAGCAATGAGATTGGAGAAAGTGACCTCAGCCATTCAGTCCATGTTGATCATGCTTTCAAATACTGAATTGACATTAACAGCGGCCTCGTTCAGCTAATTCTCTCTTCACATTTCTGATAAGCTTCATAGTGTTGAACTGTTGCGCTACATACGTCACAGACAAATGTTAGCGATTTGGTAAACTGTAAAACTTCAGCAGATATCATGTTTCCATCAAGCAATCGTTTCCCAGTAGCCGATGGTCCAAACCCTTTGTATGAAGCAAAGCATAGAACACGGGACTGGTTTTCATATGGGCAGTAAATATATGGGCATCCAAAATATTCCCATTAACAGTGACATTCACTGTAAAAGCACATGTACTGTGACGATCTTTTCATTAACTACAGCTCTCACCCATTAAACTCAAATCTGATTATTTCTTTATTCCATACTAATATTTCATCATCACTCTGACACTACATGCATTAAAGTTATGAATAACTGACAAAACATGCATAAAACAGTTTGCTAATTTTCCACCTCTTTCTTTCTCCCTTCCTACACACAATTGGTATCTGATGGTGGTTGTCATGGCAACAGGCTCACAAGCCACAACAGGGCTTTTGGAAGACAAACACATATCACCATAACAGAAAATATCTCTTAGCCACATTCTCTGTCTGCAGACCTGCTTTGACTCTGCCCATGAGAGCTAATGTGGCTAATTTCTGCTTCAGGTGTGCCCCACCATAATAAAAGCAACAACTTATTTTGGAAACTTTTTTTTTCAGATAAGTCTAATAAATCAAGCTGTATTAACTGGACTAAAGGATTAACATAATCTTGTTAACCCAAGCCAGGAAACACAAGTTCATATGCAAGATTTTAAAAAGAAACACTAAACATTCATTACACTAAACATTGACCCCAAAAAACACTTTGATCCTGCAGGGACTCAGACTTAAGGAAAGCAATTTTAAAAGTAAGCTAGAGGTGAGTAAAACAGTCTCAAACCAAGAGTTTTGTTATTTCTGCTCTTAAAACTGCAGTATGTAACTTTTACAAAAAATATGTTTATATATTTGTGTCACCATGTCATCACAGCATAATATGGGACAGACAATCTGTGAAAACATTGAGTTGCTCCACCTTCTTGCAGTTCTGTTGCAGTCTGAAGAAATGCACAGCTCCTTGTCAAAAACAACCCATTAGAGTCAGGAGGAAGGTCTTTGATCTGTCAATCAACCTCACGTACGTGATGCTAAATGTAATAACAGAGAAACAACTTATTTTTCCAAGAAAACTGTTTATTACGTACCAATGAATACCTCACTGACCCCCCGCAGTATGTGAGGACACAGGGCTGTGACTCTGACAGGCTGGTCTGCAGTACAAAGTCCGAGCAGAGAACTGCGCTGGCACTGTTCCTGTTCAACCTGTGCACTGCAGACTTCTTCATCAAGATTCCAGGCTGACACTGTCAAAAGTTTCTCTGGTGAGTCTGCCATATTTACAGCAGGTGGAAACCCACCACACTGACACAGGTGAACATACATGAAACTGAAATTCAGACTGTGGACTCTTTTGAGCACCCAAATACTCATCTGAACAATGAACTAGACTGTACTCACAAGTCAAAACACTACTGTTCTCTATAAAAGAAGGGTCAGAGCAGACTCTACCTGCTGAAGAAGTCTTTTTAAATGCATGCAGTGCTTCTGAAATCCTTTTTTGACTCTGTGGTTGCATTGACCATCCACTATGCCAGGGCCTTCAAATTCAGGCCTCAAGGACAGGTGTTCTGGAACCATTAGATGTTTTTCTGGTCTCACTTGAATCACATGGCTGAATTACCTCCTCAAAATCCTGTCAAGTTCTCCAGCATCCTGCTCATTACCTCTGTCTTTGACTCATTTATGAGTCAGTTTCAGTCCTCAATAAAATAAAGGCATAAACAAATGTTACAAACAAATAGTAGAAATTAGTCAATTAAGATCATTGATTACCTGTAAAACAGTAAACAGAACAAGACTGAACACAAGAGCAACCAAAAGATAAAAACAACATAGAGTCCACAAAATAGAAATATACATCAACCATCATACCTTTATGATGGTTGATGTTTAATAGCGCTACATAAATAATTTCTTTCTGGTTGACATTACAAATGATTAGTCAATTTATCAATCGATCAGTCAACTTTATTCATACCATTAGGTCAAATTGGTTTACTCCATGTTAATCATATTTGAGGGCAAATGTCATCCTTCTCTCTTCCAACAAACTTATTCCCAGTTTTCCTGGTTAATTGGGATTTCCATCAACACAGGCAACACTTCATCATTTGATGTTGACATTTTTTGCTGGTGTTCTTATCACCAAGATAACTTGAGCACATATAAACCCTAATCACCCTGCTAAACAATGAGTAAGCTGGACACATATCCTGCTAAGCTGCTCCCAGCTAGGACTTGGTGTGAAAGTAACAGATACATTGTCGGCAAATGTTCAGTGTGACTTTAATAGACTGAAGGAGGAAAAAAAAATCTTTGTCAGTGCAAATGTTACTGGAGAAGACATTTCTTCATGTGGTAGTAGCCTGTTACATTTGACCGTGTTGAAAAAGTTCACCTGAATGAGTGCCAGATCATCTTTATGCCATACCAACATGCAGGCACCAAATCCCTGCTTGTCTGGAACCTCCCTCAAGTCTCCAGCCTGCCAAGAGTGACTCGACCAGGAGTTAGCTACAGATGGTAGCTCTCTTTGGATCAGTGCTTTAAGTGGAAAAACAAGTGCTGGTACTTCCCTTAATGTCATACAAATACGGAACAGAAATATGAGTAATATTTTTATATAGATCTGTCTGTAAAGAAAAAACAAAGCCAGTCCCTAATCAGATCTTTTATTCTTTGCTGTTCAGCACATAGTTCTCTTTTTCTCATGCCTTGATTCACACTTTCTTTTCCAGAAATTCCCTTTTTCTGTTCCTGAGGTTTGTCCCACTGTGTGTGAGAAGAGCACACTTGTCATGAGCTGAGAGCTTTTCTTTTACGTGTGATTTTGATGGAGAAACATATGCAGATGAAGCACCTATTACAACATCGGAAAAAGTCCAGGTACAACTAACCCATCCTGCATCCCGTCTTGAAACCTGCAGACTCTTCTCTGACAACACATGTGAAATGTGGCAAAAAAAAAAAAAAAGACCACATGATTGAATCTGCAACAGACACCTGGTAAAAGACTTCTGACGTAGATGTATTTTCCCCATTTACCATGACTGGACTCCTTGCAAAAGCCTTAATAGATGTGATTAGACAACTGAGGGAATAGTAAGTATATGTTTAAGTATGTACTTGATTACAGTAGAGAAAGAGTTTTATGTATGTATATATATATATATATATATATATATATATATATATATATATATATATATATATATATATATATATATATATATATATTTAAATGAGTTTCATCATTAAGAGAGAGGTACTCAATACCTTTTTTCTCTTTTACTGAAAACATATGTAAAGGTCAAACTCAGTACATAGAGATGTTTGCAGTATCCGGATAACCTCATAAATTGAGTTTGTGGTATCACTTATGCTACATATTTTCATTTTATAAGCCAAAAAAATATAACTGAGCTCAGAAGATAGATGATGGAGAAACTCCAAAGAGCCAAAGAAATAAGAAGGCGCAGTCAGTCATGTGGCTGACCTTGTGTTTCTAAAGCGCTTTTATTGCTGTGCAAATTTGTGCTTGCCTTTCAATATATTTTCATCTGCAGAGACATTCACTCGCAGAGCAGAGACAGGAACAAACATAACACTTCTCTCCATCTGTGACCTCCCAAGTTTGCATCCTCTTTCAGAATGCAATGCGACAATGGAGAAGAGCAAGAGAGAGGGAGGAAGACTGCTTCCCTATTCAGGCAGCTACCGATGGTACAAAAGCTCAAGGATAGCAGTTTCAGCTTGCAGAAAAGAAAAGTCAGGCTACGAATCCACTAGATATTTTTTAACAGAAAAATCACTTATGAAAATATAGGAAGTAAATAATCCCACAGTAGCCTACATAGCATATCTTGTGTATTTGTTGCTAAAATTTTAAACAACAATCAACACAGCAAAGTAGACTCCCAATCACTACGTGAGTTTGTCTGTGACCAATGGAACACACTCAGAAAATTGTCATGTTTTTTTTTTTTTTTTTTCCCATCATCTTGTTCTGCTAATTCAATCTGACTGAGGCATTTAAAATGGAGAGACCTTGACTACTGATGAAAAGTTTCAGATAACTCATCAGCAACTGCAATTTAAACAGCAAGGACTGGGTCAAGAGCAATGAATTGAGTTCATATTTTTCTGCACTCCTGCCGGCAATTTCACATTTACTGCTGCAACGTGAATCATCTGATGCAATGTTTACTTAATCAATGGTATTGTTTTATTTATAAGAATTATAGCCGGTTTGGTAATAAAACCGCAGCACCGCATAACTGTTCACATGGCACATTTGTTGTGTTCTCTGTTTCAGTCTTAGAAGGACAAATCTGCATAAGTCCTGATGGGAAATAGCTACAGTTACTTTGGCTCATCCATGGATCACACAACAGCTGCTGCATGATATTTCACAGATTACAGCCCAACTCTACACCAAAACCAGGACAGTGTGAAAAAAGGTGCAAAATACTTATGAAATATATATATATATATATATGATTGTTGCAGGTCTGGTTTAGCAACAAATTAATAAATGCTGAAGGCAATTATTAATAAAATGTTTAAGTTAGATCCAAATCACCAAGCTGGAGCATCCCCTGATCATCAGAAAAATATTAGCCAAATAGTTTCAGTCTCAATTACTGCTTAAACATATTTGCCTTTTAAGACTTATTCATTAAATTAACAATAGATGAATGAAGAAACCCAACACTGGCATTTTCAAACAGCCAGGAACTACACATACATGGAATAAGCACAAATAAATTCTCTCCAATTAATAAAAACAATTCAACTGTCCAATTAAAAGACTTTATTCAACAAACTCTCTTAGCTAGTTAGACTCAACTAAAACAGAAAATAGAATAGAATAAAATAGAACATTTATTTCCTGTCCCACAACAAGAATATTTTTGTGCAACAGCAGTGACAGGCAATCAAAGTAAATGGACTCATGATGGTGAGTTTTATCCTCCTTACATTTTGGATGTCCAGAGGCATAAGATATCAATATAATGCTAACTGGAATTAATTACGGTAGGAAAAGCATTTAATGTTCTTGGATCAAATGATTCCTTAAAGTTGATACATGAAATTAATGGCAGCATTGAAGCATAGATACTTCCTGATAATCTATTAATCCATTATAAATGAAGAAATAAAGCCATGATGGGGGGTTTCTGTTAGAGTGTTATTGTTTTTTTAGGAGATAAACTAACTTCTACAACCTGGAAAACCTACTTGAGTACAACCAGGCTGTTTTTATTACTGCAGCTTGTTCCAAAACTAAAAGCTAGTCATTGAAATGTTTTCCATAAAATATTCAGAGAAAATGTTAAAAGCTGGATACAGAGATCAGTTGCAGACAGGTACTTTTTGCTCTGGTTGGTTTGACACACTTCAGACCTCTGACAGTGTGTGTGTGTGTGTTTTTCTCTCATCTCCCTGGCAGAGAATAAAAGATTTTTCTGCATCAGGTTTATGCCTTTGCAGTCAGGATTATTTTCACTTATAGCTTTGATGAACCAGTTATACGTTTGCTTTTTCTGCAGTGATTTTCCAAAGCAAGAAGAGAGTTTGAAACAATTTCATTTCTGCAAATTATTAAGTTATATTACCATATTTAGTACTTTGAAGAGTCATCAAAAAAAAAATTGGCTGGCAAGTGTTTATTTAAAAAAAAAATCAGTGCAGTTTAGTAAAAATACAAAACGAAAAAGAAATAAAATTGTCCTGAATAAAAAAACAGTCACATCACAAGATTACAAATAAGCCACTGTTGCTTGTAGAAATCTTTTGTCATCTATTGTCTTGAGAAAACCATATTGTAAAGTTACTAAAAAATATACAATAATCAATTCCATTTATGTATACATCTTGTTTTGATTGTGTCCAATAATTTTTAGATTCACAAATCAAATAATTAACAATACTGTGTCGCATTACTTGCTTCAGGTTTCAGGTTGAGATAGACACAGTGCTGCTGTTTGAGCAACAATTATGATTGGAGGTGTTTTACCGCACTGCCAAAGCCTTGCTGCAGAACAGTTCTCTTTACAAGGAGGCCTTGGTTGCCCTCTAGTGAATAAATATGAGAATGAGATGAGATTCTGAAAAGCAAAGTAAGCTCTGCATGGTCCAGCAGGTTTATTTTAGTAGTTCTGTATATATGAATGAAATTTATGTTTTGAAGTCACAAAACATAGTTCATAATATATCCATGTATAATAAGAACAGTTGAAGTAAAAAAAAAACCCAATACTGTTGACCTATGGGTATTAATCAGAGGTTGCTGAAAAACATTTCTCTGAGGTTAAAATACTTACATTCATTTCGTCTCATTTGTACCAGCGCTGTTTTTTTTTTTCCCATTCTGCTACATAGAAATGATGAGAAACTGCCTGAATTACTATCAGATAACTTATCTCCAGGAAGAACTTATTATTTCAAATATCAGTAGTGATTGGGTTTAAAAATCAACAACTTAGTAAAATAACTCCTTTCCATATGAAGAAATCCTCACTGCAATCTGGAGTCTCTCTGGGGGATTTCAGGCAGTCTTTAATCGCTGCAACCTTAACTGGCTGAGTGGTCGTCTGAGTCCAAGTCCGAGGCTTCGGCCTCATCTGCAGAACCACTAAGAGGCGGATATCGCCTTGGCTGGTCCAAGTTGATGTAAGTAACCTTCAGGTTTATGTAGTGTTCTCCTTCCAGACTGGACAGGATCTCGTCCACTTCTGCAACCAAGCTGTGGAAGCTGGGTCTGCACTCGGGTTCTGGGTCCCAGCATGCCAACATGATGGAGTAACTGTGGATGATTTAAGAATTTAAGAAAATGACTTCAAGAGAAGTTAAATCTGGAAACAAGTTCAGAAACAAAGATTGTCAAATTCTGAATGATAGCATCCACCTCCTACAATTTGGAATTTTATGTGACATAAAAGCACACAGTAATAAATATTGGCAAAATCGTAAGGAAAAAAAAAAATTGGTCTTGTTTAGTATAGGGTTTCATTTCAATCAGAACTCCTGATTGAAATGAATCAGAATCAGCTGGTATGTTGTTACCAGCTTTGCACAAATAATGAACTTCAACTTTGTATTCTTCAAAATAAATAGCTCAGGTTCAGTCAGATTGGTTAAAGGTTGCCCTTGAACAATAATGCTACAGATTCTCAATTGGATTAGCCCATTTGTTCATTCTGAGAATAAATTACACATTGGTAATGAACATGAATGCAAAGGTAGCCAGTGGGAAGCTTACAGAGGATCTGGGCAATACTGTGGTTGTGGAAGTCTTCGTCCCTTCATCAAATAGTGTGTGATGTCATATGGGTCCACATCTGGATACGGGCTTGCTCCTCTGGTTATCAGCTCCCACATTAAGACGCCGTACGACCACTGGCAACACACGTGCACTTATTGAAGATGCAAATTCACCATTGACTATGTCAAACTTTCTGAATATGAGCCACACTCACCACATCTGACTTTGTTGTGAACTTCTGTGTCTGCAGGCTTTCGATTGCCATCCACTTCACTGGCAACTTTGCTCTTTTGTGATTCTGAATGCTGTAGTACTCCTTGTCGTACACATCCCTCGCCATGCCAAAGTCTGCAACTTTTACTGTGAAGGTTTCATCCAGCCTGGAAAAGAGGAATCAGTGAAACAATCACCTCCCTCATGCTGATATTTTTATAAGTTATAATAAGTTTTTTTTTAAACAAGTTTACATATCTCTCAATCAACAGTTTCAAATAAAAGCAAAGTATATCTTAACCCTATGATGCACAAGTGGGTCCTTTTTGACCTTGTGATGTCATCTTTGTAATGAAAAGTTATCACTTCATATTCCAGGCATAAAAATATGTTATATATTTTATATTACTACCCCTTTCTTCTGTGAGTGGGTCAAGAATGACCCGCATTCATTTCCTATGGAATTTAATGGGAATCTTTGTTTCTTACCAACTCTGACTCTCTGGAACACATTTTTTTGTGAACCATACACACTGAGTCCTAAGTGTCACCATTACACAGCAAGCACTCTTACGTATAAGTATTATCTTTATTTTTTACCTGACAAATGTGTGTGTGCATGTCAATCATGAGTACCTTGACAGAGGTATTGTCACGAATCGACATATTAGACTTCTTCAAAGTTAACAATACTGCCTATACTTGGGTGGGTGGCTGGATCGATTGATGGGTAAATGCACATACTCTCACATGCGTGACACACATAGCATAATAGAATACAGACAGTAATGCTAGCTAGCTAGTTTCAAGAAAAACATGCTCTTTCACATCCCCTCACACACACAAAATGGATGTTGACATTGTCCATTATTGACATTTCATCATTGTTGTTGTAAAATTGCTGTTGTTGTCATTTTGTTTTAAAAATGTTCCACAAATTGTCACAAAGGTTCTACAAATTGTTCTAAAAACATTTTAAAAAGTGAAAAATAAAAATATTTCAAACATGAAATAATTCTTGTGTGAAATAAAACACAGTAGAAAGTATTATACAAAACATTATTTTGAATCAAAATGACAATCATAGCATAAAAACACACTGATTGTAACCGGGGTCAAAAAAGACCCACTCGCGGAAAACTGTATAGTTTAACTGTATAGTCACTCACGCATCAGTGAGGGTTAAATACATCTGAACACTACACTTATCAGATTTTTTCTTTTAAAAACATGTATTTTCTTTTCACTTCACTTTACTGTATGTTGGTCAAAAACATTGAATTATGGTAAAATACATTAAAGTCTGCTGTAACTTGAGACTGATGTTTCACAGGCCTGCAATATGAACAGGGTTTGTTTCACACTCACATGCAATTCCTTGCCGCCAGGTCTCTGTGAACAAATTTTTTCTGTGATAAATACTCCATACCCATGGCAACCTGAAGCCCGAATCCAATCAGATCCTTCACTGTGGGGTTCTGTGAAAGAAAAATCATCTGTAATCAAAGATGGCAGTTTGGACAGCATACTTTTTAGTTTTTAGAACACAAATTGTTCTAAAAACATTTAGAACACATATGTTACCGATGTCATGCAATTCAAATTTTTAATTTGAATTGCATGACATCAAATTAAAAATTTGAATTGCATACATATCTATATATATGTTTCATAAAAACATTCACAATCAAGATCACTGCGTCATACAGTGTCGCACCCTTTGCTCAGATCGGATGAAGTGACGCAAATCTCCATGTTTCATGTATGGCAGAACAACCAGAGGAAGTCCTTCCTTGGGCAGCATAATGCCCAACAGAGACAGTATGTTGGGGTGGTGAAAGGCCTTCATGATGATGCCTTCTCTGAGGAACTGGTCCACTTCACCCAAATCTGCGATTCCTGTTATTATCAAATGCACTCTTATTAGCAAAGATCTATTTCGGCACAGACAAGTCCTTTTCACAAACACTGAAAATGTTCAGGAAAAAAGGGCAAAGTAATGTGTTCCACACTATGAAATCCAAGCAGACTTCATTATAAAAACACATGTACACTACCTATTTATCAGTCAGCCGATTTCCTTAATTTTGGGAAATTGGTGATCAATACTTTACATGTGAAGCTGATCTTATTTCCCAATTTTTCTATCTTTGCAAAGTTCTAAAAATTACTCACATTTCAGCGACATTAAAGACAACACAAATTGGCATCGGCCAAAAAAATCAGAATCGGCAGGTAAGGTTTTTTAAAGATTAGCCACAGAATTGCAATCAGTGCATCCTACTACATATTATCAGCATTTGTTGTTAATATCTAAAAAGTTCTACCAAGCATTTCATTTAGAGAGTGATGGTACAATAATAGTTTTGCACAACACCACAATATAATCTCCAGAACCTTTCAGAATGGTGCATAATGAAAACTCCAGTGATGTTAATTTCCTTTATAAACAAATGCACTTACTGTTTAATGACTTCACAGCGCAATGAATTTCTTGTTTATTGCCATCCAACAGGTATCCGTGATAAACAGTCCCAAAGTGACCTGTGTGAAAAGAAACAGTGGATGAAGGAAACGACAAAGTGAAATGAGTTAATGTTGTGCAAACAAGACAAGAGATTTACCTTTTCCAATAATTTTCCCCTCTTCGATTCTGAGCCTCTCAGTAGGAATCAGTACATCTTTAACTTCCTCAAGCAGCTCAGGATTTGAACTGACCACCGAGACATTGTCCCTGGACATTAAGGGGATGGCCAGATGATCATAGCTGGAGGCGTACATTAAACCCTGGAAGGCCATTGCTCCTGTGCCTGATGTCTGGCTCAACGGGTGACCTAATGCAAAAAGGTAAAAAAAAAAAAAAAAAAGGAAAAAACAAAGATTTAAATTAACATTTTAGTAGTTAGCATGTGCATTCTTTAAAGTGCTTAATAATTTATAGTGTAAATGGTGAAATATACAGGATTTGCAATTTTACTTTTAGAAGCATTACATTAGTAGAATTGCACCTATCAGGCAACCAAACATGTGGCACAACCAAACATGTATTATTAAACAAGTCAAGCATCAATCAGCAGATCAGTTTGCAAATTTATGATTATCTATTGATTGACTCTGATCAGATAATCGAAAGGCCAAATGCTGAAATTTACTCTTTCTTTTTAAGGAATGCATCATCATTTTGAATGTATAAATGCACCAACAACTGCCATGTCATTTAACAGACTTTCTTTGAGTCTAATAAAAAAGGAAGGAAAATGAGAGAGTGTACCACAGGCTAGACTCAAGTACTGGCCAATTTCAAACATCTTATTTATAACTACTTATAATAAAAAGTTTAGTCAAGTTCAAGTTTTTACACATGAATCTTGTGTTACTTTTGTAAAACTTGCTGTTGATATCAAGTAAAAGAAGCTCCCAAAAATGTTTGACCTATTATTAAAAAAATCAAAAGAATTAGCAAAATCATATTATTTGTATTTGTACTTCATAAAGCATGTCCAATGTGTATTATGTCTCACTATATCTGTAGTCAGATGTTGGAAACGGGTCAGTCTGGTTGTTCATCCGATTTCGGGGCACCATTGATAAACTGCGGTCTATCATGGCTGAAATAAAACATTTGAAACAACATAAGTGAAAAGTGAAATAAAAAAGAGAACTTGTTCAGACTATTAACACAGTGGGGGATCATAATCGTGTTTTGTTCCCACACAAGAAATTATGGCACTTTTTTAACAGCTTAGTCAATATTACTAGGATCACATTCAAATGTTTTCTGAAGATTTCCACTATGTTCTCTTATTGCATATTTTCAAACTGATTTTCTCCTTACCTCTCTCTTTCTTCCTCAGGTACCTCATCACAAACAATGCAAGGCCAGCACCTACAACGAGTGCTGTAATAATGCCCAGCACAATACCTGCAATCACACTGCTGTTGTTGGTTTTGTGATAGATAACTGTACCAACATAGAGGTCGTTCCCATTTACAGACACCTGCAGCGGCAAAGCAAAATGTTGTTTTGTTTTTACCTTTTACTTTGTGTTAAATTTGGTTTAAAGCAAAAGTTTAATTGGTTTTCTTACCTTAAGTGGTAATCCATCGCTGGGGAAAACCACGCCATTAGGAATCCTGCAGGTTAACTCATTTAGCAAAACTACATGTTTGCAGGGCTCATTGCCAATGCTCATTGTTATTTTCATGCATTTGTCCACTGATTGTAGTTTGTCGTGCTGTCAGGTATGTAAAAATTATCAAATATTAAACATTTGTATTATTTGAAGCATCATAGTTAAGCAAAAAAAAAGCAGAAATGTTTGTTTTTTCTGATAACATGTTTAAACCTTCATACATGCAGCGAAACTTCATTTCCTCCTGGTTTCAGAAAGAAAATGTTGTCCTCTTTCTCCAGCTGGATGACATGGGCATCTGCGTGGTAGGTGAACTTTGTCTTGTTGAAAATATTTTGTCCATCTATGACAATTGAAATGGTTCCAACATTAAATTCATCCTCTGCCGTCTGTGCTGAAAAGGCCGGGGTTTGGCACTCCAAGAATGTGGCATTACTTGAGCTGTTGCAGTCCTCGAGTAAAAACAAACAAACAAAAAAATAAATAAAACTTGTAAATGTTTAAAATCAAATCCACAAGTACTGGTTTATTTTTCACATTTCGGTTTGCTTAATTGATCAAAGAGTTGACTTACTTGCTGAAGAGAAAACTGAGAATTTTCATGTGTATACCGAACCACGACCTTGTGGCCTGAATCCAGATTCTGACCACTTATAACCAGCTTGGAGCCGCTGCGTGGCAGGATAGGCGTTATTAACACCATTAACATTGTGATAACTTCAAATAATAGAAACTACAATTTTTATGATAAAATTTGGGTTACATTTCATATTGATACAGCAGTGAATGTGCTAAGTGAGAACCCCACCTTCGAAAGCTGCAATGGGGATAGATAGAGGTGATGACAGGATTTTTCTTGTAGAAAAACTTTTTAGCCGTCGTCACTTCAAGGTTATCAATTATAACTTTCACCGGAACTTCCCCAATGCTTTCCCCCGGTGGCGTGTTACAGATTATTGAAGACAAATCCCCTGTTTCCTTCGGATCACTAAAAGAAGAAAAAAAAAAAATTGGTAAAACTGGAAATATGTGATGCAACAGTGTTCCAACAGTCAGCAAATTTCCTATAAGATTTAGAGACCTGTGTAGCTCACCTTGGAACCAATGTGCATTTTCTATCTGCAAATAGAACCTGTCTTTGGTTCCCAGAGTGAAGATGTTTGCCTAGCACAGTGACTGTTGTTCCTCCAAACATGGGACCATGGCTAGGCTTGATGTCAGTTATGCTTGGCTCCTGATAGAGGCAGATCATTTTCTTTTAATTTCTGTTATTTAGATAAATTATCTGGATATTATCTCTGTTCTTACCACAACAGAGAAGCCGGACATCTGGACTGTCCCTTCAATGGAGTAGTCGCCCTCCACCTCTTCCTCATGTATTTCCAGGGTGATATTCAGGTTTTGGTGTGGTATTTTTTTATTAATTTGGCACACTAGCCTGTGTAATAAGCGTGTAATCATTGTTTTAAAAGTAAAGTATTTCAATGAAGAAGAGATAGAAATATGCATCCAGTGTAATCTTAGGGTTTCTCACACACATTTTCTTATCTCGCAAGGTATGTTTCCATATATAAACATCAATATATAAACATCACACCTGTCATTCAATAACGAAAGGTGTGAAATGGGCTGTGTGCCACTGCTTTAGGACTGAGTAACATTGTTGTAAAGTGACCCTTTGATTTTTAGTACTTATAACTGCCTTTCCATTGTAAGATGATGCAGTCTCTATATGCAGTCAATGAATGCTTCAAGTTGTTAAATAATCATGAGCTGAATTAGAAAATGGATCACAATGTCCTGCTATGTAAGCCACTTTAAGCATTCTGCATGTTGAGCTGAGTAAGCCGTCATCTGTGCAGACAGTGTTTGTATCCAACATCATTATCCAGTTGCCGCTACAACACCTGAGTAGAACTCGCATACATTTAACCTGGTGGTGCATTTATATTATGATATTGTTAGTTTAAAAATAACTGAACAAGTTAGTACCACAATACATTAAAGATCTGCTGTTGCTGTATCAACCTTCCAGACCTCTCAGGCCTTCTGGTTCAGATCTGATCCCAAGAACCAACAAGGAGAAGAAACATTCAGCTCAATAAGGACAGTCAGATCTCCTACTTGTCACGTCATAGAAGACCCATCTAGTTTCATTATGTAGCTTTAACATAACATAATTTAAATAACCTGTTATTAGTTGGACTTTTAATTAAAGCTACACAAATTAACAAATGGCAATTGTCACAGAATACTAGTGTGAGCAACATTGACCTCAAAATCATTGTTGGAATGCAAAATTTGGTATGATATCATCTTCTAAGTGTCATGTATGAAAATTATGCATGCCACTAACATTTTGGAGTTGTTAGACTTTCACTGCCTTCAATACTCTCTACATATTTTGCAGGTGAAGTGATAGAGGGCAGAAAAACTGGTGGGGACAATGTGATGAAGAAAAAAATGAAGACTTTAGGAAAACTGTGGTTCATCACATTAATACAAAATACTGGTGTTCTCATCCCAATGTACAGCAGCAGTATCATGTTTTCCTGATGGTGTGCCACAATGTTTGGCCGATATTGACAAATGCTCTAGTTGAAGTAGACAAACTATGGTTACACACTTAAAGTGGAAATGCTGCCTGAAGTTATTACTTGAGTCAAAAAAAACATTTGAGCATTTTAAAATCAAGTGTTAAATAGAACAGAATTTTGTATCTCAAAAGAGAAAATTTCATTTGCAAATATTCTACCGAGTTCCTTACTTTCATGAGGGAAGTTTCAAAAACTCCCAATTTAAACCAATATCATTCACCATAAGCATTAGCTAGCAGTGGCAAACAGAAAGCAGGGGAAGCAAAACAAAAGCTGAAAAACGTAATCCTGCTGCCAGTGTTTTGTATCTGTGCTTCTCACATTGTAATGCTGCTTTTTTTGGGCAGGACAGCACACAAAGCTCCAGAGTCCACTCTAATGACATGCGTTTCCCCACTGATGATGGCTGGACGCTGAGACAGAAACTCTGAGCCACACAGTGTCACCTCCGACTCCCCACCAGCAGGTACCGTTTCAGGAAAAAACTACAAAATAAAAATAGATAATATCTGTGCAGTGGTGTAACTACAGCTGATACAGCAATTTTCTAAAGGATTTTGTTTGAAATTTGTACATCACATCAGTTAATTAGTTACAGTTTGCAGCCTATTACCTGAGTTAAAATAGGTGCACACGAGTCTTTGTTCCAGGTAGAGGTACACTCAGACTTCCTGGAGCACTTTCCAGAACACCAGCCGCAGTTCATGAAGCGTGGAGCCCTCAAACACACAGGGCATGTCAGAAAATGATCACACCCTGGTCCTGTAGTGGGCACCCTGAACATCTTTTTTAGGGAGAGGAGAAGATAAAAAAAAATTAAAATCGAGAAATCCCTTTGGGATAATGTGTGCATATAGTAAATGTACCTTATTTCCTACAGTAAAGATAAGTGATTCCTCTGAGTATACAGCTGCTGTCCTGGATATTGCTACCTCACCCAGAGAATAGTTGGCAAAAACTATTGGGTTTTGCAGAGTGAGAATCACCTACAACCATTAAAAAGTAAAGGGCAGCATTTTACATATTGTTTAATACACTGACACATATTAAACAGAATAAGTACAACAGCCTGTTACCTGTAGTATCCTGCCATCTGAGGTGCCAAAATGACCAATGGTATGACTTTCTATGATGCTGACCAGAACAGACGTGAACAGGACATCTCTCATCCTGCTGTTGAATATATCCAGTCTGTAGTGGGGCTTCGAGACCAGTGTGGCTTTATGTTTGCATGTGTGGTTTCCTTCAGACTTCTGCAGAAGCAAAAGACCCACAGTCGCTCAAATTAACAATTCAAATTAGCAATTAGCTCCTATACAGGTGCATGCCAGTAAATTAGAATGTGATTGACTTTTGAGGTGTGAAGAAATCCCAAATTATTTAAATAGCAGCATACAGCTCATCTGCATTGTTGAGGCTGGTGTCCCTCATATTCCTTTTAAAAAGACTTCATTAATTCTCTGAATTTAAGTAAGGTACGTTTTTCTGATAGTAATGCCGCAGTCAGAATTGTTACCTCTGGTGCCAAAAGACTTTGAACTTAATTACACTGGACCAAATCTAGTTTTAGACTCATTAAATCATCTGTGCATATACATTTATCTCTCAACTTCTAGCAAGTTGGATTCTGTGTCTCTCCTCTCTTCCCCCATACTCTGGGACCTTGATTTCCAAATGAAGTGCAAATTTTACTTTCAAAGGAAAACATGACTTTGGACCATAAAGCACAAGTTATTTCTTTTTCTCTTTGGCCCAGGTTTAAAAGTAGCTTAACAAGGAATGAGATTGTTTAATCCTATTTCCTGGGCATATCTTATCTGCTGCTCCGTGAAACACATCTGTAGCTTAGAAATCTCCTCCAAATTTCTGAATGGGATTTACCTCACGTTCTTCAATATGCCTTGAGCTCCTTAACTTTCTTAACTTACACACTTTTTTATTCCCCTAAGCTTTCCAAATATTTCTTGAATACAGCACTATTTTGTGAGCAGCCAGGTTCCACAAAAGCAAGAAGCTTTTGTGGCTTACCCTTCTTGCGAGAGTCAATGTCAGTGCAGAGCAACCTTTAAAATAGTCGTCTTCCAAGGAGTCAAAAAGTAACATTTCTATATTAGTCCCCTATTAGTCTCAATTCAAATGAATTTTTCCTCCAAATTCAAATGCATTGAGACTGATTCAATTTATTCATTAGTTTTCTGAGACTAATGGACAAAAAGTACTTTTTGAGGATGTTCTAATTCACTGACAACTACCTCTATCTCCCATACACCCCTTCTAAATAGAAGACTTGAAGAACAAAAGAAACAAATGTGATTCATTCATGAATTTAAAAAGTCTTCTGGCTTTGGAGTCAGCTAAAGGGAGGAGCCTCATAAAAGTTGTAAGAAATCATGTTCCCAGCTTTGTTGCCTCAGTGACTGTTTCTAAGTGTAATTTGTTAGGAAGTGAAACTACACTCTGTGCCTCCAAGGGTACTTAAATGAGTGCGTCACAGAAGTTTTAACAGGCTGCCAAAAAGTTAGGTCATGGTGGTCAAAACAAGTTCCTTGTTCAAAAAATGCAGGATCTGTTAAACTAATGGTAAGCGTTCCACTTCCAGGCAGCTAGCTGACCTGTCCCGTCATGCTGCTGCTTGCTTATTACACAGAGTAACTTGTTTGCGGTTTTTCAAACTGATGGTTGTTTGGCATTGCTTGTATTTTTTTCCTTTGTTGATCCTCCTCCAAGCACAGGATGGTGTTAATCTCACAGTTCAATATTTATTTGCCAAATTCAACATCTAATAGATACACTGATTGATTGGTATATCAAAAAAAAAAAAAAAAAAAAAACATTTGTATTTTATTCCTGCTTCACAGATGAGTTGTATGCGTTTTGAACTTGCTATTCTGAGAACAACTGTTTACTCTGATTACGTTTCTGTGAATTTGTGAGACTTACTGCTATAAAATCCTCCCATGCTCCAACATAAATCCCATTTCATATTACTCAACTGAGATGATAACTCTTGAAATTCCATCTTTTATCAGAAGAATTAATAACTTGCGTTTGTTGACATGACACCGATTCCTGTGGGTGTTCACACAGCTGAAAAAGCTCAAAGGGCACATATGGAGGTTCATAAAAAGGAGAAGCCACTCCTTCTTTTCACAACCTTACTGAAGCCTGTACCACACAGGGCTATGCTAAACTGACTGGAGGTGTTTGAATTTGGCAATTTCCTTTTTTCCCAAATGTGCTTGAAAATAAGAACAGAGAAGTTGGAAGAAGACAAGATGTAACACACTGGCTTGTATATCAATGTTGTTCTAAAATTGATTCTCATTAATGTAAAAAACTTAGCTCACCTCTGGTGTAATTTAAATTAGGATGTATTATTCCTTTCCAGAAATGACAAACAAATTGGAAATACTCAACTTTGTGTAAATGCTAACCATTTAATCTGATAAATTTTTTATGCTCTCGTCTGAGGCAGAGTCAAACTTGCATTAGAGTCATATCAGAGCAATGATGTGTCAATGTGCAGGTTAGGATACTGACTCAACTACCACTCCCTGTTCTCTCACTGGTGTCTGCTCTTCCTCGCTTTTTTCACATAAGCACACAGACAGATAAAACAGTGCCTTCCAAAAATGTTCCCACATACATTCTTTTCACATTTCGTCAATGGCACACATCATCCTAAAGACAGCCATACCCACAGAGACATATCATGCTGTGAGGATGTTTTTTTGTTTTTTTTTCCATTCATGACAAGGTAGCAGATGAATGAAACAAAATGCAGGACAACCTGGAAGAAAACCCATTAGATGTTACAAAAAAGTTGAGTCTGGAGCAGAATCTCAGCTTCCAGCAGGAAAACAGCCCTAAAAAATACAGTCAGAGCTACGCTGGAATCCGTATGCCAGAAGTTTGCAACCTGCAGTTTTATCGCCCCTGAGGGGCATTTATTATTTCTGATGTTCAGAGTTCCTTCATCAATTTCCTGTGGTGCAAAACTGGAAACCTCACTGCTGTCTTTGCAGATGGCATCTTTTGCATAATGTTTATCTGAACATATCACTTTCTGTCTACGCACAGAGCGACTTGTACATCACTTATTATCACTGAAACATAAAAAAGTTACTCACTTCATGCAGGCAGCTCTCACACAGCTGGAAGTGGCAGAGGCCTCTGGACAGTTGCTCCGGTCCTGAAGTACAACATGCTTCCACACCCATATCAATCGCATTGTTGATTTTTTTCAAAGGAAAGGCGCACAGGGCCGAGGTCGCCTGACGTTCCCCTTGCTCGTTGACTACTGTGAACACCCCGTACAAGATGTTATCCCTTTCAGTAACCCTCAGCTCTTCGGCCAAGACCTTCCCTGCAAGCCCAAAATGGGCGGCCTGCAGCCCGTTATACACAATGTCTCTGTAGCCACTTCTTTTCCTGCGCTTCGGTTCATACCGGCACTCCAGCACCACCTCTCTGTACATCCATACCTCTGGAGTTGAAATAGGCAATCTTCCCAAATGGGTCTGAAAGGCCGAGTTGTTCCTGGAGGGATCTTCCCTTTGCAGGGACAGAAAGTAGACAAACTCTTTGGTGGAAAAACTGTAAATATAATCAATCTTGTAAGAGTTAAGTAAACTGGGCAGCACTGTCAGCCCATCCATGATTTTAAGGAAGCCATCTTCAGTTGAAAGCGGCCTTAGCACTGAAATTGACCTCCGAGGATATTTCTCCACCACTTTGTCATTGACGGAAGCTGCTACAAATAATAAAGCAGTGTCTCTGGCCTCGACGAAGGTGATTTTAGTGCCAAGAGGACTGGCTATACAGTCAGGACAGTCCATAAGTGAGTTCTGCTCTTTTTTGTAAAAGCAGGTAGGTTTAAGTTTTGGTTGACGAAAATCAATGCGGTAACAGATACCATACTGCGTGCTTCCACAAATGTATAAGTATGAATACAAATCTGCAGCAGGATCCAAAACAAGAACCATGTTGTCTGTGTCCACTGGTTCCTCCAGATCAGTTTCTATGTCACACACTGGACAGGTTTCACAGTCAGAGCTGCCTATGGGTCCCGTCTTCAGCTCCCATTTTTTCCCCATGGATTCATTAACTGCAACTACAGCATTCTGACATCCAAGATACACTTCTGTTTCATCTGACTCCTTGTTTACCACAATGTTCTGTATGACAGTGTTTGTTTGGAAGTAGGGCAGAGAGTACTCTACACTGAAATTCACCACCCCACGGTGAAGAGAAGGACATTTTTGTTGTCCTGAAGCAATTTGTGCTTGTATCCAAATGCAGATTGCCAGCAAGGCAGTCACAGTGACCATCTCCACGTCACAGTCCACTTTAACTGAGCACTACCTGCAAGACACTTTCCAAAAAGAGAACATTCTGGAGAGACAGCAGAGGCCCTGTGGGAGAAAACACAGCAGGAATGTTGAGATTTAACAGACAAGCGTGCCATAACATTTTATTTCAACATTCAACAGTGATACACAAACTCAAACGGGGGTGGACTAAGTAAACCTTCGTCATTTCAACTGAAAGTGGGAGAATTGTCAGGCCAAATATAAGCAAATATTTAATTAGTAAGAGAGGCACTGAAACTAATAGTGCTACGAAGTGTGGGTTGAGACAGTGGCAAACAAAACAAACGGACTTGGGAAAAGATTAAATCAAAAGTGGAAGGGTACTTGTTGCAACATGTGGAGCAGCGATGGAAACTTTCAGGCCTGCTTAGTTATACAAAAAAAAAAAATACTGGCTAATAACAACTTGACATTACGTCCTCTACCGGCTGCGGTTTTTATTTTTCAACAGCTTTCTTTTTCTTTATATGTTAATCCTATTGAAATTAAATAGTCTATTGACATGACTTTGATCATAAGAAATTTTCAAATGTGAACTTTTGTTTTGATTATGATACATTAACAATCTCAACAAAAACACATAGGACTGATTTAACCAGTTTAGTTGAACACTTAACTTTCAGTTTATTCAAATCTCCTCCAGAAAAGTAAGAAAAGAATCTTACCTCAGTCGGAAAGTAAAGAAGCAGCGTTGAAACGTGTCCTACTGACTCTAAAATGTATTCCTGTCAGGTTGCGCTTTCATAAGAGAAAAATGTTTGATAAGATGGACGCTCAAATCTGGGACTCCATTCACCTGCCAGCCTCACGATATCACTTCCAGAGAATCCAGATCTTCTGGGAGCAAACTGCTTGTTGAAACTGAACAAGCAGCAGTTTGAGAACTGACACAGGATCTCAGCCTTCAAAATAAAAGCGCTCACATGCTCCCTTTTGACGACAAACTGTACTTGTGTTTAAGGCAATTTTTTTTTTTTTTTTTTTTTGTATGTACTATTTTATGTATTAAACCATACAAGCGCGCATACACGTTCCAAATTAATATTTAGAGATAGCATTGAGAACTGGGGTTTAGTGCAGGAGAGTCGTGGTTTATTTTGTTAGGATTGCAGACAGAAAACTCATTCTTTAGTCCTGCTGACTTGATTTTATAGTGCAAGTCTGGGTGCTGCCCTGTCAAGCCGCACCCGCAACAAGGAAGTATGAAACTCTTGCGAAATTTGCCCACCTTTAGAGGAAAAAATCCTTATGGTTTCCCTCATAAGATGACACCAAATTATCCTCAGCAACGTTTTGCCATACAGGCATGCAGGCGTGGGGGGAAAAGTTAGTTCCTGAGCAATAAAGGAGTTCTGCCAAAAATGGATTTCTTTCTCATGAGGGATGGGATTTTTACTCCCGCCAGGAAAATATGGGAGGAATGTTTACTTTCCCCAAGCAGACCCCTCTTTTTTAAAATATAGACTCAAAAAAAGGAAAAAAGAGGAGCTAAATGTCAGTGTTGGGTCAGCTGGAAAAGTGAACTTGTTTGTGTGAAGCAGGCATGAAATGAGCTTTACATTCATTGTTTTTTATTGTTAATAGTCTAAGTTTCTTTATGAGACGCCATTCATCATAAATGGCACCAATTACAAGTGCCATTGAAAACATCATGTCTAATTTGACATCTAAACGTTAATCATCAACCTCTGAATCCAAAGTTCAGTAAGCTGCATCCCCTCTAGGAAGATACACTCTGGTGTAATTTTTCAAACCACAACATTCCTGGGCCAATTCTAAAAGAGAAAACATTTGATAAATACCATGAGATTACTGCAACAAAAAGAGACATAACACCCAAAACTATGGTTCTATTCAAGGGCAAGCACCATGCAAGGCACAAATTGTAATGCAACAATCCCTTACATAAATATATCATGGACTGAATCAAGCAGAAATACGTACGAAATGTTGCACAATAGAACCTAAAACTGTACGCAATATTTTGCAGGAAGAAAAATTGTCTCCTGAGGGAGATTCACAAAGAAAACTATCCTGTCCCCAGCCTCCACTCCCACAGGAGTCTGTCTGGAAATGTAGTGGAGCTCTATCGGGGGTTAGGGAATATTTATGTTCAGTAACCGTCTTGGACAAACTTTTATTCTTCCCAATAAATTTATTGGACACAAATGTTCAACTAGGAACAAATTTCTATTTTGTGGGAAAGAGAAAGGAAATTAAAAAAAGAAACAAGTAGCACTATTAGAGTAATACTATAAGAATAAAACATTTAGCTATAAAAAAATATTGCTGAATAAATAGATGATGCAAACTCTTTAAAAGTGATGTAATATTGCCATAATAATAATAATACTAATCTTCATCTCAGATTGTACAAGACAGAGCCTTATGATGACTCACGGCAGCTTTTCTGCCATTGCTGAATGCAAAGTACTGATTGTGTTTGTTCCTCATTTCATCCCACATTAGGATTGTCAGTTTCCTTCCATCTGTCTCAGGATAACTTCATCAGCTGATACACTCAAATGTCAGCAAAATAAGGAAAAAACATTAAAAAAAACAGATGTGAAAGAGTTCTGCGGGAAGTTGGCAAGAATTCTGACAACTCATCATCACTTAAACATATGGTTTAATGTTTATTTTCTACAGAGATTCAGATCATCATTTAAAAAGGATTTTTTTGTCCTAGTAAAAAACAGAACATTCATTTATAAATATTTATCCAATTTCTATGCAAAAAAAAAAAAAAAAAAAAAAACGATTTTGAATTTTTTTAAGCACATTGTTAGTTTAATACCAATTTTGTTTCTACAATGATTCTCTCCTTCTCTTTCAGGTCACCTTGTTGCCATGTGTTGCTATGGAAGTGGTGCTGACAAGGAACAGGTATGTTCAATCAACCTCACTGGGAAAAAAAACATTGACAGGAGAGAGGGGGCTGGCTTGTGTAAATATGTAAATATTTGTTTTCTAGAGTTTTAATTTATCCAAGAGTGTGTGTGTGTGTGTGCAAGCGTGTGCTTGTGCGTGTGTAGGCGTGTGCGTGTGCACACAGAAAGTATGAATTTTGTCTCCACCACTTTTAATAAGCAGTAGGCTGTACTGTTTTAAAAACTGAGTGGTCTGAAACAGGGCGTTTGTCTTTTTTATTGGTGGTTGAGGAAGGTGGAACTCGCATCATTTGGCTGTCAAAATGAAAGAAAAATCTTTTTTTTTTTTAAATAAATACAAAAAGCTCAGAGCAGTGCAGCTTTGGCTCCTATCTGATTTGTATTTTTTGGGCGTGTGTTTTTATGCTGCCCTGGCCATTTTTAAGCATGAAAGGTTTTGACTTTGCCTTCCAACCTTAAATTTGCTAAGTCAAAAAACACAAAATGCAATTGCTTTGTTTCCATTAAATTAAATTAAAATTACAGGTGATTAAACATGTGATGAGATATTAAAATCATTACAGCAACTGATGTAAACTAATATTCTTTATCTATCAGTCAGGTACTGAGCTTATTTGGTTATTTGTTTGTTTCTACAGTGTATAAAAATATCTGACTTTGTTGGCTATGATTACATGAATTAATCTTAACACCATCATTCTCAGATATAAAAGGCTGACTCTCCCATGAACTCATGGAGGAGTCATGGTTGCTGTGGAGGGCCTCATTTGGGGGAACAACTTTACACATCATACAAACTACTTTTGAAATTTTACTATTTCTGTTTTAATCTTTTTACTGTATTTGTTTTGTTTGATTTATTTTACTGTTGTGCAACTTGTAAGTTTTAGATGTTTGTAAATAAAATAGCTTTGACATTGACCTCGGTTATCACTTCTGCAGTGTTCTAGACTGATCCACAAGCAAAAACGTGTTGGTAAAACAAAAACAACAACAAAAATCACAGGGTCATCTTGCTGACCATGTTGAAGAGTCTGAATATTTGAAGGGCATGAAACATTTTTAACACAGTGGAACTGGGAGAGCTGCTGGGGTGTGTAATGTATACAGCGGCGCTTATACATTTATGTTACAGACTGTCAGTGAATGCACCAGATAAAAGACTGAGATGCAAGTGTGCACGTGTATTGTAGAGAACAGATAACATCCAGAGACAGATTGTAACCATGTATTGCTGTATGAGAAGCATTTTGTATGACTTGACTAGTAAAGCGACTTCAACTCCAATTCAGCGTATTTCCTTATAAACGTGCAAATATCTCCGTGTGGTGCATACGCAGGACAGTAAAAAAAAAAAAAAAAATAAAAACACAGAGGGCTTGTCAGGAAGGCCAGTTCTTTCCTCTGGGCTCTGATGGGTGAAGGATGGTAGCTGGGTTCATGTCAATCAAAAACAACTTCTCGTACCTCCTGGGTGAAACTGGTGATACTTAGAGCAGATCCTCCTGTCACAGTCTCATTCACACATCCTGAGGGAAGCAGCACTGGCAGATATAATACATACAGGGAAGAGTCTTATTCTAAGACAATGACGTTCTGTAAAAACATGTCTTTGTTTTGTTGGTCTCATTTTCTCTCCTTCTAATTTTACAAATTTCCAGACATGTATCATGTTTTCTCATATTGCAACTCTTGTCGATTCATAGGGCAAGTTTTCTTTTGTACATTTGGTTCTGTCAGAGGGATCAAATTTGTAACCATTTAAGCAATAATGTTGTAATACTGCTATTTCCATCAAAGACATACTAAACATCCCCTCCAGATCTGCTTATTAAGAATTCTCTGTAGTTTTTTGCAGAGAAAAACTAGGCCCACATCATACTGGGAATAGCGAGGCACACTTTCTGATATTTTGATAAAACGGTTCAAATGAATGACCAGGGCTACTTTATGTGAGACTCTTTGGCCTTCCAAGGCCGATCTAATAAAGGCGATCTCCTTCTTGTGGATCTGAAGAGTGATCCATGTTCTTATATCTTCCCAGATGAATTATTGTTATCCACTTTATTATGAAATTGACCAAAAATTATTTCACCATCTGCAACTAATGGAGAATGCTGCTATCTGTCTTCTCTATGAAAATTGAAAGTGTGACTACACAGTGGCTTCACTACATTAGCCATCAGTGTGCTGCTGTGAGGTTGCTTTTAAAATCAGTCAGTCAGAATACTCCAATAAGGTAACCAGTTATTAATCAAACTCCCTAAAACTCGAGGTGACAGAGTCTTTTGTGGTGGCGGCTGCTCCTGGATTATGGAACAGCCCTGAATGTGTATTAGATCAGCCTCAAGTCTTTTTTTAAAGCCTTATTATTACTCCTTGGTTGTTGATATTGGCTCCCGCATCATGTTTTTATTTATGTACATTTTATCAATGTAGAGACTCTTTAATGTTTTTCTCTCTGTTTTTTAATAAATACACACAACAAATATTTTGTGTATTTATTAACCACTGTTGACTTGTTCCACATTTTGGTCAGCTTGGTCAGAGCTCTAGAAATAAACTTTGACTTGACTTTTGACTTTGTGTCACCATAAGCATAGCCTCAGTCACTTAGTAAGTGTGACTCGATATACATAAACAAGTTTAGAGATCAGAATCTTCTCCAACTTAAAGCACTGATCTCTCACTATCCACACCAAGATGCAACAAAACTTCCCCCCAAAAAATAATGTGACAGTCTACAGCTGCTCAAAGTCCCAACAATAACAGTTCAAGTTACATCAGCAATGTTACAGCTGAGATATTGTTGTCTTGTTTGTTGCTCAGGTGACAGCCATCTCTGCTCCTTTGATGCTTATGCTTGTCTTCCCTCTTTGCTCTCGATCAACGTTCTCTCTCTTTTTAGCTACCAACGTATGGCTGGGCAAATCCCTCTGTTTTAGGAAATAACTTAAAACCTGTGAGACAACTCTACTGACAGGCTATGTCAAAAATCTTTGTGTGTGCTGTGCTTCTTTTGGTCTAGAAAACTCAGATTTGAAGGCTGTTTGAATCACCCTTATTACATAGAGTTATTTTTACTTCATGAAAACAGGCAGCTTGGTTTCCCTGGAGTGCACAGCTGCTGTCGTGTGTCCGATGTGTCAAGGCCTGACTTTCTGCTGAAAGCCTGACAAGTTTTTTTTTTTGGAAAAAAACTTGTTAAGAATACATGAATGATGGTTGTATTGGGATCTACATAGAAAGGAAATTTTAGAATGCAAGTTTTAAGAAAAATAGTTAAGAACATACCAGGAATAAACTGATAAAGTAGGCTTTGAGGTTGAACACAGCGCTTTCTACACCAATAAGAGGATTTTAAAATCTATCCTCTTATAAACATGAAGGCAGCACAATAATATAAGGACTGGTATGCCATTTTCATGGCGTTGGTCAAGATTCTGACTCTCACTGATTTCCTTCCAGAGTCAGCTAAAGAGAATTTGGTCTAATTTTCCAAAAATAAAAGCATGCATTAGTTTCGCTGAGCTCAGATTGACAATCTTTTCAAGATAGTGGCATTTCGGTTTATTTATAGGTTTAATGTGTCTGAACAGTTTAAATCTGAGTCCATAACCTCTCTTTAATTTCCAGCATGGTTTGTGGTTTTTAAAGTTTCAAAGTTAGGCATTAAAATCTTTTTGGGACCAAACATTATGTCTCCTGTCTTTTCTGTATTAAAGAACCTGTCTCACATTTTTCTTTTCTAAGCAAAACATAAAAACTAACATTTCTTTCTTAGTTTTAACCATTTTACTAAATAAATTGTGAAACGTTTTTATAACTCTTACTCTCCTTTTCAAATTTAGCAACTTTTAAACATCTACTACTATTTATTCAATAAAACTCAGAAACTGCATAAATACATTTACTGTGAAGTAGAGAGGACATTTGGTGACGTCTTATCTGTAGTTGGACTTTGAACTGGAAACAGTACAGATTATTCTGATTTAAGTCAAGCACAGAGACAGATTCTTCTTCAGCCCTTAGGCTATGTTATTTCATTAGTAACAACAAAAAAGTCAGCATATCTTGATTTTTATTAGAAGTCCTGATCCGCCCCCTAGTGGCCAACAGACGGAGGCACACAAGGAAGGATTTGATATATGTTTTTTTGTGAAGTCACTGAGGAGAAAATCAACTGAAACGAAAGTGAAATACCGGTAGTTTTAAACTCCGTTCATTCGCTCCCAGGTCAGACCTGCAGTTTTTGTTCTGTTCCTGGTTTGGGTTACCTGCTCGCCTACGGAAGGGTTTAATCCAGCTTGTTTTCTTCCTCCCTGTAAAGTCACGTTGTTTTGTTTCAGTCGTGAAACTGTGTGATCAATATGGCAGGAGCCGGTGAAATCGATGAGGGATTCTACTCCCGGCAGCTGTAAGTAACATCACTTCTGTTTAGGGGGAGACTTTAAAAAAAGCACTCCGCTCATTGTTATTCTGGTTGGTTTCCGGCACAGGTATGTTCTGGGACATGAGGCGATGCGCCGGATGGGCACAGCTGAGGTCCTCATTGCAGGGATGAAGGGGCTGGGAGTGGAAATAGCCAAGAATGTGATCCTGTCTGGAGTGAAGTCTGTCACTGTTCAGGATGAGGGCCAGGCGGAGTGGTCTGACCTGTCCTCACAGGTACTATCTGCTGGCTGTTAGGATAAATACATTTAATAAAAATCTGGAATAGTTGAGAACTTCCTGCTTGGTATTGACTTGCCAGACCTGATCGCTCAGCATTTTTGAATACCTGTCAGTAGAGTATTTAATATTGTAGTGGATGAAATGGCAAATATATTTGAAAAAATATATTTTTCAAATTTCCTGTCCTTCCATAAAGGTTGATAATTTTAGTTTACCACATAAAAGAAGATACGTTTCAAGGAAAATGTCAATGACTGAATGCAACTTTTACTTTCATTTATGACAACATAGCAGACATGTGTTTCTCGGCATAACACCGGCCCATACAGTCAAAAAATAAATTAATTAATAAACATATCTGAAAGTTAATCTGAAGCAATTTCTTATTTTATTTGTATTAGAGCCAGCAAGAAAAATAAAAGGTGTTACCATATGTCATTTTACAAGAGAAACTGATCCAATTTATAGGTCATCAGATAAAACCAAATTAACGAATTAATATGATTTAGATGGGGTTATTAAAACGTGACTCAGTCAGATTATAGAGGTCCAGGTCAATCTAATGTGATCAAATTCAATTACAAGCAACGAGATTCAGATCCAGTGCCATACAACACGTTCCCATTCGATTACAGTAATCCCAGTTTCAAATCTAAGAACCTGAAGTCTGATTAAATTCTGTTAAATTCAATTAAATTCAGATCAAATCATCAAACACCCAACTACAAGACTAAAGTTGAATTGTTGCCAATTTAATCTAGTTATATAATAAATAGACTAGGTCAACATAGCTTTAATACATGGTGTTATTTTTCAATTAGGAACACCCCAGATTTAGTTGTAATGTAATCTGGCCTTACAAAATTCTAAGTCAGTCTCATGGAGAGGCAGGTGCTCTTGTATTTATTAATTTATTCACACCTCGATGCTGTTTTTAGTCATGTTTTATCACATTTTGTATCATATTGTGATGATGTCTTGATCGCTATCTGTTCACTATCATGTAGTAGTTATGTAGTCAAATTTACATCAAATTATATACATTTATTTTCAACCCAATCAGAATGGGTTGAAAGGATCCAATTAAATTCAGCCCACTTCATTCCTGTCGTAAATTCAGATTCATATGTAATATCTCAGCTACTATCCAGATTCACAATAATTTACATACAAACCAGTTCAGTTCATTTACAGTAAATGTCAGTGGGTTGGGAGATGAATGTTAAATCTGAAACACTGAAGCCATCTTTTTTTAATCTTTTTTGTTGTATATTCAGTTTTTTCTGCATGAATCTGATCTGGGTCAGAACCGAGCCACATCGTCCATCCCACAGCTGAATGCGTTGAATCCACACGTGCGTGTGTCAGCGCACACCGGACCACTAAATGAAGACCTTCTTCGAAAATATCAGGTGTTGTTTCATACATTCACTGGTGGTACATAAAGACTTCAACTTCCTCGCCTGTAACAATAATGAGCAGAGAAATTACTTTCATCTTTAAACAAATAAAAGTATCTCCATGTGTTTAACTTGCAGCTTAACACTTGTCATTCTTCCAGGTGGTCGTCCTCACTGACTCCTCGCTGGATGATCAGAAGCGTTTTGGCGAGTTCTGCCATGAACATGGAATTAAGTTAATAGTCGCAGACACAAAAGGGCTTTGTGGGTAAGCGGGTGCATGCATACAGTGTGTGGTAAATTTGATACAATGTCGATGAAGGATGTATGAATTTTGATATTTATTTGCAGCCAGTTGTTCTGTGATTTTGGAGAGCAGTTTGAGGTCTTGGATCGGGATGGAGAGATGCCTGCATCACTGATGATTGATCGAATCACTAAGGTAAAAATGGCCTTATATTTTTAGGAATCACAGTTGCTAATTGTGTAACACAACATCATGTTTAATGTACCATTTGACAAAATGTAAATATACTATATATACAGTAATTTTCAGAATATTTTTCTTAGATTTTTTGGAATTTATTTCAGGACAATCCTGGAGTTGTCATCTGTGCAGATGACCAGAAACATGGATTTTTTGACGGCACTAAGGTTAAGTTCTCTGAGGTTCAAGGCATGACAGAACTCAACAATATGGCCCCTGTGGAGATCAAAGTTTGCGGTTGGTGTTGCTTAACTAAAAACACTTTGACTTGCTTTTTATTTTCTCAGTTAAGAAAATAAAAAGTAGTATCATAAGTAGCCCCATGATACTACTGAGTCAAGTGACATTCTTCACATGCCTAACCCTTTGGAGAGGACCAAAGTAAAATGCTCTTCATGTTTCTGCCTGTGTTTTATTTGTCACCTCGATCACCAGGTCCATATTCCTTCAGCATCTGTGACACTTCCAGCTTTTCCAATTATGAACGAGGCGGAGTAGTGACTGAAGTTAAACAGCCTCTCATGCTGAATTTTGTAGGTGTTGCCTGTTTCAAGATTACCTTTTAAAAAGAAATGTTCCCCCCAGGAGGTAAAATATTAACAACATACGTTGCAGAAACCACTGAGTGAGGCTCTTAACGACCATCAACTACTCATTTTGAATGACTACGGAAAAATATCCAGACATAACACTTTGCACCTGGCCTTCCAAGCCCTCCACAGCTTTGTAAAGAAAGAGCAGCAGCTCCCTCTTCCTTGGTCACAGGTCGGTACAAATGCTGTGTGAATATATATTGACACATTGCTGTAAAAACTAACTATAGCTGTACTTTATATTAACTCAGATTATTTGCCTGATTTTAAAAGTAAGTCCTTAAACAAGTTTGACTAAACAACAATAATCAGAAGAAATCTGCAAGGAGTCAAATACTCTTACACATCCCTGTATAATGTAACTCACCTTGTTTTTTCTACTCACTCTTTATAAATGTTCATTAACTCATACAGACAGATGCAGATTTGCTGCTTACCATCGTGAAAGAGTTTAATTCAGTTGCAAAACTGGAAGAACTAGATGAAGATGCAGTGAGGATCTTCTCATACACCGCCCGGGGAGATTTGGCTCCCATGAACGCTTTCTTTGGAGGCCTGGCTGCTCAGGAAGTTATTAAGGTGAAGTCAAATATCATCTTCTTTTTACGTTGTTGTCCCGTATTGCAAAAGCTCTACATACTAAAACAACTCAGATCATACATTCTGAGTATGAAGGTATGATAAAGAGACACTAGTAAATTGTAAATTGTGGCTAGAGATGCACCAATCAGGCTCTTTACTGGCAGATACCAACTTCTGATTTTAATTGAGGTTTGACCAGTAGTGAAATCACACTCATTAATGTGTTTATGAACTAAAATTAGTTGCAGTTCTTAGTCTTTTTGCATGTAATAAAAAAGGTTAAAATCTCTGACAGATTGATAGATGCTTATCTGTTTGTGACTGATCCATGTACCTTTACGCGTTCTGATATACTTCCAATCTCAACTTTTTTGACTTCTTTAAATATTTCTGCAGGCATCCAGTGGGAAATTCACCCCTCTCCAACAGTGGCTTTATTTTGATGCCCTGGAATGTCTTCCTGAAGCTAAAAGTTGTCTGCAAGAGAGCTCATTTTCATCAGTATGTGAAATGATTGCTTTAATTTAAATCTGACCCACTAGCTTTGTCAATAAGTCAGTGTTTTGATTGATAATTACTTTGTGATTTAAGCTCTTCTTTTTATCTCTCTGATAGAAAGGCACAAGATACGACGCGCAGATCGTTGTCTTTGGATCAGAGTTTCAGCAGAAGCTTCTGAAACAAAAGTATTTCATGGTAAGAAAAGATTAAATGTATGTCCAGCAGAGGGCAGACATTTCTTGGGAAATGCCCAAAACCTATTTGTGCTATACTTTGATCTCCTGTGCTATACTTTGATGTATGTATCATCATTCACATACATTTCCTACATACATACATACAGGAAATGTATGTGAATGATGACACATACAGGAAATGGGATTCACTTCCTGGCAGGTAGAACCTTTTGCTATAGAGGTCACTTAAAAGGGCTCAGTCCTATCTCTGTTTCCTGTGAAAGCGTTACATTTCCCTCCTACTCCTGGGCTGCATGCTTGTTTTTATTTTTGAAGAGGACGTTGTGTGCTTTTTAGGGTTTTACCCACTGTAGGAGTTGACCCTGACATATCAGTAATAAATTAAATCAGGGCTGTAGAATATTAGGAACATAGTGCAGTTAAGTTGCAATCAAGCCATATTTTCCCCACTCTTCTCTTTCTGTAATATTTACACTTTTACTCATCAAATATATCTCTAGATATTTATAAGCAAATCCAAATGGTCAAGTTAATTATTGGCAGGCAAAGCTTGAAAGACTTGCTCTTGAGATACACTGTAGTAATGAAATACAACATTCTACAACATTCCATAATGTAACTCTGAATAAAATAATTTCCTGCAATGTCAGGAGCAGAAAAGATCACAATGAAAATGAGTTAATATGTTGATTAAGTTTAAAAGACATGGGGAATATTTTGTTTGTTTCTTAAGGTTGGAGCTGGTGCTATCGGCTGTGAACTGCTTAAAAACTTTGCTCTTATTGGGCTTGGAGCAGGAGAAGAAGGCCGCATCACTGTAACGGACATGGACTACATTGAAAGATCCAACCTGAATCGGCAGTTTTTGTTCAGATCTAAGGATATTGGGGTGAGAAGTAACATAAAATTCTTTTTTTTTTTAAGAACCGGACATGTACGGGGTTGTGTGATTGCTCTAGTTTAACCCATATTAAGTGGAAAAGTCACTAGTTTTCACTGTTAAAATTGTCTGATGGGCTTTCTTTCACATTATGTAACTCATATGTAAAAATACCCAAATTAAGTCTTCACTAAGTTCATCATTTCTCTTTTTATTGTCTGACAGACACCTAATTATCTGCTCTTGTCTCCACAAACAGAAACCCAAATCTGAGGTTGCAGCCAAAGCAGTGGCAGAGATGAACCCCCAGATTAAAATCACCGCTCACCAGAATCGACTGGACGCTGACAGCGAGGGAGTGTACGACTACAACTTCTTCATGGGCCTGGATGGAGTGGCTGCAGCCCTTGATAACGTGGAAGCTAGTAAAGGCTATCAGCATTATGAGATCGATCCCTCATTGCCACAATATGGTGAAAATACATTTTAAAATGGTCGATCTTTTCTTTGTGGGCTCCTAGGGGTTTATCTCGATAAGCGCTGCGTTCAGCACCAGAAGCCGATGCTGGAGGGGGGAACTTTAGGAAGCAAAGGTCATACTCTGGTGGTGGTGCCTCATCTGACTGAGTCTTACGGACCGGGCAAGTCGAGCTCCGGAAACGCCATCCCGCTGTGCACTCTGAAGAACTTCCCACATCGAATTGAGCACACACTGCAGGTGTGTGCTCAAACACACTGAGCTCCTTCACTTTGTGTTTGACTTTATTAAAGTGAAAAGTTATGTATCCAGATGAATAACAGTCAAACTATAACTGTGTCAACATGTTACTGTTTCAGTGGGCCAGAGACCAGTTTGAAGGACTGTTTAAACAAACACCTGAAAATGTGAATCTCTTCTTGAGGTGAGGCAAGACTTCACATTCTTTGGCTCTAATTTAAGTTCAAAACAAGCTTAATTCTTCAAACTGGGTTTAGTCAACTTCCTAATTCTTTTACAATAACATGGAAGTACATTTTTGCCAAACTCATTAAACCTACTGAAATGTGAGCTTTTCAACATTATCGCATTGCAACCACAAACTTTCGTTTCGTTTTATCGATCATCACAGAGTGGTGCACAATTGTGAATCGGAAGTAAAATTACATGGTTGTCTTAAAAGTGGGACTTTTACTCTGATGATGTCCCTAAATAAAATCTACTGTTACCATGTAAATCTTTTCTACTAATTAGAAAAAATCTAATTTGTAAATAAAGTTCAACTGTGTAGTACGAGTGTGACATAACAGCAAACATACCAAGAGACAGCCTCCTGAAAGATCAGAGATTCATAGCTTAGGTGACAGAATCTGTCAGCAGAATCACTATTGGCGATTCACTCAACAAATTTGTCATTTGTGAAAGTGTTGTGACATAAATAAATACCAATTATTGTGCACAGTTTGCATAAATTTGAGATACAGAAAACTATACTTTTTGACAGGCATGACAAATGTAATCGGTGAGGAAGAACTTACACTGCATTTGTGATGGAAAGATGGATGGAAAATAAATCTTGTTGATTTGAGATTAAAGATTTGAGATTTGAGATGAACATTTACCCTCAAGAAGGACAATGACCTTAATTATACAACCAGAGTAATAATGGAAAAGTCTAGATTAGAATGTATTATTGGGTTAACACAAACTCCAGGCCTAAATGCAGTTAAGAATTGATGAATATTCAAAAGACAGGATTTGAAAATTGAGAACTGAATGAATTTCACAACCACTCCCCACCCAATCTGACTGAGACTGAGCTATCTCTCGACCTGTACAGACATTTCCTCAAGGAACTGTATTTGCAGCAAATTGTAGTTCAAAACAATATTGACTCATCAAACTGTCATACAGACTGTGAAATAGTTTGTCTTGTTTACAGTTGTATTTCTTTCATAATTTATCAGTATTCTTTTAGCTTATTTTACAAATAACACCTAATGTACTGAGTTTATCACAAAGCAAAATGCCAGAACAAATAATCAGTGAGAGTACTGAGATTCAAGACCCAAACTGTGTTTGACCTCTGAGCCTTTCTAATCTAGACATGTTTGAAATGTCTTTCTGTTTGATTTGCTGAGATTTGATTTGATCCTTTGGGACTCCCAGGTGCTTACACGCTCACTCCAACAGAAACTGAAAGATACAGATTAGAAAACTCTGGTATTTTCCATTGTACAAATAAAACCTGTGGACTTTTTTTCCCCTGTGGACCACGTTTCATTGTCCAGTGAATTGTGACTCATCATATATGAGGTCATGGAGATGAACTCTTATGTTTTGTTCCATTGTTGTCCCTCCATTGGTGCTACATGCAGAAGTATGACTCTGAAAGTTCCTGTTCAGACACATTTATGTCTCAAAGGTGGAATATCCCCATCATCATGATGCATACAAGGCGGCAGGAGGAGTGTGAGCTGGAACATGTTAATAACTTAGAAATGAATTAGCCATGTATGAGATTTTAGAGAAGCACTGATCCGCATGGTACGAGTTAAGTAAACACTGACTTACGATGGATATGAGTCAGAATAAGAGAATGAAAAAAATGCCTTCTCTCTGGTGAGTGCTTGGAAATAACCTGAGAGGTTCAGTTTTCCCTTTATTTTTCCCACAAATTCAGGATTGTATTCTGGACTTTGACTGGTGCATTCTAATATGAACATGCTTTCATTTAAAACATTGTAGCTCTGGGAAACCCCTTTCAGAATGTGCCTGCATTTAGCTCCATCCATTTCCCCACACTGACCAGAACAGCTGTCTGGTTGCTATTCTTCTTTAATGGAAAGAAGTGTGAAATACCAAGCAATGGTCAATATGCAGACACTTGTACTTTTGTGAACTGTAAGTCTGTTATTAAAATCAAATCTGCTACTGGATCTTGTAGGGATCCAAATTTCATAGAGCGGACTCTGACTCATGGGGATGCTGAGGCCCTGGAGATCTTAGGAGGCGTATGCACCAGCCTTCAGGAGATGGAGGCTAGAGGCCACCGTCCAAAAAGCTGGGAGGACTGCGTGGCCTGGGCACGCTGCAAGTGGGAGACGCTGTACAACAACGATATCCGCCAGCTTCTGCACTGTTTCCCTCCAGGAGAGGTAAAATCCCACCTGGGCTGAAAACAGCTTACAGTCAGATGTCATAAACATGCAATTAATGTTGAAGGACACACAGGGGCGCTGTTGTTGTTTACACCAACTGTCTGTGTTAGTTATTTAAACACTAAAAACAACACAATTCTTATATGAGTAGACCAGTGAAAAACCAGCACTGATAAATACCTCAGAGATCTCAAAGGGATTCTGAGGGGTTGAAGCATGCAGACAGAGTGATGTCACACTGGTGTTAGGGGCGGGGTGACAGATTGGTATCAACGCAAATAAACCCTCACTAAACCCAGTTTCTGACCCCCAGTTCCTGTAATTGGCCATGTCGTGCTATCACAGTGTCCTGCACAGTTATGGAAATTCCTCTGACTGTTCTTTTTTTTTCTTTCCTAATACGTCGACTCAAATATTTATAAAACCGTGGAGACTTTCCAGAGCGTCTCTTTAGAAAAGCAGAACTTTTCTGGCTTCATATATTTATTGTTTTGCGTAACAATTACAAAACCTAATCCTGCTTTGGATAACCCGAAGTTATTGCTGCTTCGGGTATATTTGTTCTCTTTTTTTCACCTTTAAATTATGCAACAGTTTAGTTCCATTGTTCTTATGGAATGTCGCTCAATACCACAGACTTTCTGAGGAACTATGATAAGGTTACTGATGTCAGTTATCTGTCAACTTCCAACATGACATTTACTGGTCATAGATAAACATAGACAGGATGTAGCAGCTACTACTGGTCAGATGTCTTTACAGCTTGAAGGCCATTTGACAAAGTATCAAGCAAGATTTTAAAGCTCCAGTTTATGATTTTTACTATATGATTAGCAGTAGGCTACACTCCCTCTCATGTATTTTATGTTGAAAATATCTGTTGCAGAGGCCAAAAGCAGAAATATCATCTTTACATGTAGAAGCAACATTTAGGGTTTTCCTTCAATGAAATGTACACATCTTAAAAGACAAAGAAACAGAACAAGGGATGTGAATCAAAATGTTAACAGATATGTAGAATGTTTCAAAGACCAAACCAAAGGCTTCACTGATTTCATTTGGGTTTTGTTTTTCTTTAAATTACCAGATCCTGCTGTAAACAAAAAAGTACTTTCTTGTTGGAGCATCTTTATCCAGCAAAAAAGCTCCCACCTCAAATGTTGGCACCCCTATAAACTATACTTGTAATTAACAAATTTTATGTTTCAGTAGAATAATATCATTCTAAGAAATAAGTGATTTCTTTTATCACATCTCTTCTCTTCTCCCTCAACAGCAGCTTGGAAAGATAAACACATTTGTTTTAGTTGAATCCCATTTTGAAGAATAAGAAAGTATCAATCCTTTTGTATCTGGACATTACCATATAAACTTAATCTTTATAAAGAGAAGTTGTTCTTTTTAAAAGACCTTCTGCTTTTGATCCCTTTTGCTTTTGAGCCATCCTGCAGTGAAAACTAGAACAACCAGAAAGACACTCGCTATGTCTCCTCTTGTGGACCATTTGGCAACATCAAAGCTGCCAGACCTTTTGTTCTTTTATCAAACTGACAAACTGCATCCCAGTCAATACATACCTGATAATGATATAATTTGTAGCTTCGGGAACATACAAGGTTGGATGTAACATACGACAAGTATAGGGAATAACATGCTACATACCAAGACCATTATGTTTTTCCAAACTCTTCCAGAGGATATGAACATTTTATGAACATTTATCAGTTAGTTATTAATTAATTAATCTTTTAATCAGCTAATTATGATTTAACAATTTTTCCCAGGGGGTTTGGTTAGTATTTTTTTTTCTTAATGAACGAAATCGTAATTTGAAAACTGCTTTTTGTATTTACTCAAGTTATCTTTATCTTATGCTAAGATATGAGTAATGTTTCAGATTCTTGCGGCAAACTTTTGTCACACTCAAAAGTTTGTCTTTTGACTGTGATGAATGGCAAATTCGAGAAATGAGCAAACGCTTTCTGACAGAACTGGAATTGGTCAACATTTACATTTTTACATTAGAAAATCAGACAACTCTGGAAATTTGAACGTGGAAAGGTTCAACATTTTTTAAAAAATAACGTGGAAACCCTGGAAATGCCCCTGAATCCAGAAGATTTGGCAGCTTCCTGACCTCTTGGTATGGTTTGTGGTGCTTTGCACTGAAGTGAATGACCAATAACCTAAATCCACCATGATTTTACAGCCGTTCATCATTGTGATAAAGAGATTTTCTCCTGCTTCCTTTCCTTTTTAGTTGACCTCCAATGGTTTGCCCTTTTGGTCTGGATCCAAGAGATGCCCTCATCCACTGACATTTGACCCTAACAATGTGAGTAGAGTTTTATCCAATACAAGGCAGTCATCTACCTGATGAATGTAAAGGAAAAGCAGTTCACATTCCTTCTTTATCTTGTCTGATAGTGCCCTTAAAGTTATCATCTAGGCTACAGATGCCCAGTAAAAAATAACGATCTCCTGATCACTTACATCGATACCCTTGTTAACCAAGTTGCCTATTTGTCCCGCAATAAACCGGCAACAGTATTTGTGCTCAGTGGCAATAGTGGACTGCCAGCAACCAAAATACTAAAAATGTGAACAAATGTGTGATCAGTAGGTGCTGAAACAGCATTTTACTGCTGACAGCTGTTCTTATGACTCAACTGAAGTGAGTGTTGTACCTTTATGTGAAGGGACAGGATTCAGAAACACATTTACTGCAAAATGATGGGTGTTGCAAAGAAGACTTAAGTCTGGAGTTTGTGTAACAGCCACTTTCTGTTTTTTTATTGGACAACACATAGCCTTAAGGCTTTCCCTTAGTGCCACTCTTCTCCCTCTTCACCTTTTTGTTAATCCTACTTCAACAATATTACTCTCCAGGCAAATCTATTCAATTGTCTCAATTCTTGATTCATTTGACAGTAGTGATTATGACAGCACGCTGTGCATTTTATGCATTAAAACTTTAAAAAGGTTTAGGAGTTGACATGTGCTATGTTTTCTTTTCAAAAATAATTAATTATCTAAAATCCAAATTTTTTTCTCCCAGTGTCATAATGTAGTGTTGAATTTGAGAAATTTGAGGAAAGAAATTACCTTAAAACAGTTTGGAATAAAGTTGTTTGTTATGTTAGGGTGTAACATAACAAAATGTGGAAAAAGAGAAGTGCTGTTAATACTTTCCAATGGTGTTTGTGGACTCTTTTACCTCATGTTCCCTGTTGTAAAGAAACAATGGTTCACACAAGGTTTCAAAATTACAAAAACAAGTTTGAAGTGTTTATACTTGCTCCTCCAGATTCCTGAGACCTCAATCCATTTGAACATATGTGGGATGTGCTCAACAAATATTTTCAGTCCAAAACGGTATCACATCACATTGGTCTCAGTCTTTATGGCTATTTTGACAGCAAAAGCAGGAATAAGACACTACAAAGTAGATGGTCATATTGTTATTACTGTTTGATGTTTGCATTTGAATTGTGTGTTTCAGACAACCCACATGGAGTATGTGGTGGCAGCAGCCAACCTATATGGGCAGATTTATGGGATCAATGGGACAAGAGACTGTACTGCAATCAAAAATACATTAGAGAAAGTCTCAGTTCCACCATTTAGACCAAAGTCCTCCGTAAAAATTCACCTCACTGACAAGGAAATGGAGGAGGACAGAAAAAAGGAGGGTGATGACACTGGTAAGTTAGCTTCTGATTCTTTTAGCTTGTGTCTACCATCTAATGTAATCTTCTTGCGTCTTCAGCCTCTTTCTGTCTCCTCTGCAGACAAAGCCCAACTTGAGGAGCTGAAAGGAAAGTTGTCCTCATTGAAGAGCGCAGGTCAGATGTCCCCCATTGACTTTGAGAAGGTACGTTGGTGGGTACAATGATAGCTCTGCTGCACAGTTTAGAGAGGCTGCAGGTGGTGACAGCATGGCAACTGAGCCTTAGCAGGGAGCAACACTTAAATCTATAGGTGCTTTCATATCATGTCTTTTTCCAACGTCCTTTGAGCCTCAGAGAGCTGAATCTTAGCCAGTGCTTGACCATTCATTAAAACAGAGCTCAATTGTGTTGTGTCTTCACACAGAATATGTTGACTTGGAGCAGAGGCAGATGTTTTGGAAATGTCCTTCCTGTTTTCAGAAATGTGGAAAAAGGAAAAGTTGAGTCAGTCAGCTCATTAAAAGAAGTTGAGTGTTGAAATAGGTATTTCCTGAAGTTTGTCCGTGATGTTTAACTGCTTCACTTTGTATGAAATTCAACCGTATTTATTTTTGAGGTAGCTTCCAAAATGTTTGAAACTTAGACTATTATTGGCGGTACACTGGTAAACATTTTCCAATGTTTTCACCTAACCAGATGCTTCCTCAGACTAAGCAACAGTGTTTCTTAGTCTGAGGAAGTGAAATAGTTTATATCACCTTTATCTAAACTGGTAATGCAACTGAGATTAATGCAGCTAGTCCATTTGAAAAATGATTTTCAAATGGACTAGCTGGCCAAAATGTACAACATAATTACACCATTTTTATTTGTGTGATGATTTCTCTGGTAAGCCATGAGGATAGTAATAAATGGACTGTATTAGAGCCATGAATCAGCTTTCTAATCACACCGCTACATTCAGGCATTCTTGATTGTACGGATGCAGACACTCCTTAAGAATCCTGGGAAGTTCTTCAAATGTCTTCCCGAGCATTTTTTGTGTTTGAATTCATCCTCCTGAAAAGGAAGTGGTAGTTATTTCACAGTGACATAAAAGCTTTCTATAGTGTGATGTTTTAGCAGTCTTGTTTTGTGTAGTAGTAAGTGGAAGTTTTTTGTTTCTGTGTCCGATTGATCAGTTTCACTTTTAGATAGAGGCAACAATAAGTTCCTATAAAGTGCTGTTTGATCAACATTTCCTTTGTTTCTGTAGTGTAAGCTCTTAAAAGGGGACCTGAGAGGTCAAGGTACTTTCCTTGTATAGAAATGTCTAAAGAGGAGTGGCTCCTTGGGGCTTCTGTCCATCCTTTTCTATCATCTCATTAGTAAAAGGAATATGTGTTATAAGAAATAGTGCTTTTAGACCCCAGATATTCATCTTGAAAATTGTTCTTGGAACTTAGTGGGTTCCACGAATATGTCTTTATCAGTCTCTGATGCAAAAATTTTTTTTTTAAAACATCCTGTTGTTATTTGAAAAAAAAAAGAAGTAAAATAGATTTATACCATAGAACTAGCTGACCTGTGGTTTGTGAACTCAAAAATGTTCATTAACCCTAAATCTAAATGTAGATGTTATCTTCACTGTAAGTCATGTTACCATCAATAAAAAGAAAAAATATATATATTGCAGAATAAAACAAAATGTAAGCTACTTTTTAATAACTTCTTTTGCTATTTTTAAGATATGGTTTATTATTGTAGAGTTTTTCCTGAAAGAAAGACTCTACATGGGTCTTATGTGAAACATGGAATAAATGTGACAACACACCTTATTCTGAATACTAAGCATAGAAGAGGGACTGTGATGTTTTGAATTTGTCATTAACCTGATGAAATATCAAAAATCAGCCAGACCCCGCCCCCCCGAAAATGTATCATGACTCGATCATTCAGCAGAATCCTTGTACGAAACATCTAGGTGAATTAACACAGAAATAGTTCACCAGACGCAAAATATTTGTTTATGGAGAACTCGGGTTCCAAAGCAAAATGTGAAATCAGCAGTGAGCTGCAAAGCAGAGACCACTAGACAGATCTGGATGATCTACAGAGATTGAACTGAAAGATAAGGCTTTCTGTGTGCGCCAACAGTGTGAAATGTTACAGAAGACAAATTCCTGTCCTTTTGACAAAGAAGGCATTGTGCAAAATATTAACAGCATATTTTGCTGTTAATATGCAAAATTAACATTTATGGATACCAGTAAATGTCAAATTAAAGGTTAATCTTTTCTTTATTTTCAAAGTCAGACAATGCTGCTGCAATATTTTTATTTTAAGGCCATTTGCACATCCTTATAAGAGGTGCCAGCCAGTAAATGCAGAAGACACAATTTATCGGGCACCACCTTAAGAATGCTGTGCTGCAGAATTACTCATCTGATTAATAGAAGACCTGGCACAAGTTTAAAAGGATGCCTGAAAGAGCTCCTGGTAAAATATCATGTTAGTTCAGTAATAAAGGTGCATGAGGTAAGGCATGCGTATATTGAATGTCCTCTTCAATAAAAAACAAAACTCCCAGATTCCCCTCTCTCAGCTGCATCCCTCCATGCCCGGCTGATGTGGTGGATGGATGGAATGTGTGGAGGAGAGATCCAGAGGCATCAGGTTGCCAGCTAGCAGCTTCACCACAGACCTTGGAGCTTTCCCTGAGTGACAGTCAGCCTCCTAGCTTTTGTAGAGCTGCATGATCTCACTGCTCACATCAATCAGAGCAGTAGTCTTCTTTCCACTGAATTGTGTCATGGTGACCGACACAATTCTCGAAGCAGGCAGATCACAAAGCAGGAGAACTGCATCAGATCCTTGGACTGTCATAGCATGGGAATCAGGTTTATCTGATTCATTTGGAAATTGAGAAATTATTTATTTAGCATTGAGTTTTACAAAAAAAAATCCCTATGACTGACTGAAATATTATTAACATCCCAACTCTTACAGGATGATGACAGTAACTTCCACATGGACTACATCGTTGCTGCATCCAACCTGAGAGCGGAAAACTACGACATTCCGGCAGCTGATCGCCACCAGGTCTATATTTACATTGTGCACTTCATACAATTAAACCCATTTCTACTGGTCCCATAAAGTCACCTTGGCCAATGAGTTTATCGAGTTTCATAGTCTTTCTTTGGTCATTAGCTGCTTAAACACAGTTAGAAATCCTGAAAGAACTGTTGATGAAGAGAACTTTATAACATCATAAAATCATCAAACTGAGTTAAAGCAAAGGAAAACACGACCACTCAGGACTTCTGCCAGAGCATTATAAAGAAACAAAAGAGAAGAAAAAAACAGAGCGATAGACTTCATCTCCTCCCCTGTGGCCGTGTTTTTAGCTGTCGCTTCACACACCTGCCCTGAAGCTGCAGAAAAACGCCTCCCCACCTATTGTTCCTGGAATGGGACTAATCATGGCACTTTACCTGCTGCCTGGAAGGTGACACCTGAGCTGGGCCTTGTTCCAGCTGCTGCTGCAGACACTCACCGCCAAGACAGATGGAGGCTCAGAGAGGGGCCGGGAGCTGTTGAGTGAGGGGAGACAAAGGAGAGTCACCCAATGCCCCTCCCCTCCAGCCCTGTGTAATCACAGCCTTTACCACAGGCTGCATCTCGTTTCAAAATAACTTCAAACTTAGTCACCAGATCATATAATATATAGTATTAATTGTGCTGATTTTTATGATCTGAAGGCTATAAATTAGTGTCCATATATGACATAATTTACGAGTGTGTCGTTAACCTGCAAAATCTCAAATGAAACAGTCTTTATGTATCTTATAAGCTGAATGTAGCACTACATCAGAGAAGTTTTTAGTCAGGATATTAAAAGTTTTAAATAAAAAAATCTACATATATTTTAGGCATTTACAAGTTCAGTATATAATTTTTTCTGGACTTTAAGAATATTCTAAAAGCATGCATTTAGTAAAATGTACTTTGTCGAAAGTGACATACAGATACACAGACAGCAAGACGTACCATATTTTAAAGAAATCTGTTTGTGTGTATCCACTTATTCTGCATCATATTATGTGAAGTATCAAACTCTGCTTATCTGTCCAGGTCAAACACATGCTGTAGCTTATAGCTTTAATGATCGGACATCAGATTCGGATTCAGATTCAGATTTATTCATATCCCCCAGGGGAAATTGATGTTACAGCAAGTATAAAAGCTAAAAGACAGAACATCAACAATTTTTCTGATTGGTTATTCCTCTCTTCATGCATTTTGTAGTTAAAATCCATGTTATCATTTTCTGCAGAGGAAAATTTTTCACTCTGTCTATTTAGCTGTTGCTTCATGCTATCATGTGTTTAAATTGGATGAATATGTCAGAGTCCTGAAGCTTAATTTATGCTTTGTGAAATTATAACAGTCAGTTTTTAAATTCACTCACATTAACACCTTGAATATTTCTTCAACCTGTCTGCTTGGCCTGCGGCGAAGCTTGGGAGTGAACTTCTCGTTGTCTCCTTTCACAGAGCAAACGCATTGCTGGAAGGATTATTCCTGCCATTGCCACGACGACGGCAGCAGTGGCAGGCCTGATGTGCCTGGAGCTGTTTAAACTGATTCAGGGTCACAAGAAGATCGACTCCTACCGCACAGCTTACCTCAACCTGGCTGTACAGTACTTTGTCCTGTCCCAGCCGTGCCGCCCACAGAGCTTCACGGTGAGTAGCCACATGCAGCCACAGCCGGTCTCAGTTAAGAGTCTGTAAGGCTTTAGGGAAAACATCCATAAAAGCATCCAGTCACACAAATCCTGAGTTAAGCACTTTTTACAGTCAAACAGACCCTTACTTTATATACATTCATCATTTAAGTCAGTCTACTTCAGGAAAAATGTGTTTACTTCTGTTTGAAGTGATGTCCCTCCTCTTTGGGTGGAAAGTATTAAGTCATGAATGAAAGCTTTCAGAGTGAGCAGCCACTGCAAACTGTCTGTCTTTTACATGTAAGCCCAGTCTTTAAGCTGGCTCAGTATAATCCGTAAGATATTTAAGAAGCAGACCCAGGCTTGCCTCTCTGTTTGGACACATGAGGTGAATTCAAGCCAACTGTATGTTGATAAAGAAGACTCTTCTAGGGTCAGATACAAGCTAGTGACTGATGTTAAATGATGTTTGATGAATGTGTCTGTTGAGGATGCATTCAATATTTCAACTACTCATGCAACAATATTACCCATCACACTTCAAAGCTAGTAACTTTTGGGAATATATGCAAAATCATCGTCTGTCTGTAGCTCACCTCCAAGTGTAACCAAAAACCAGCAGAGAATGTCAGCTTTCCCTCAGCCAGAGGTCGGTGACTGCCACCAAATGGCTGGTAACTTTTCCTCTGTCTATCTTAAGGGTGCAAATAGGGGGCATGGAGACAGTATAGATCTGGTTTCAGCTTGGGTTACAGGGAAAAATTCAGAATCTGCAAAAAAAGGCCGCCTTGATGACAGAAGCAGCTGTGACTTACTGCTCTTTAAACAGGCGTTCTCTGTTTCTCACGTTCAAACACATGGTAGTTCTAACACTTTATTTCTGTAACGCTGTTATTTTTATCAAAGCGAATAAATCACACCACTTCATCTTGTCAGTCGTAGGTGTTAGAATTTCAAATCCTAAACCCTAAAAAGTCTTTTAAGATTGTTTTATTTATTGTGGTTTTATCCTTAAAGCAGAACTAAAACTCTTCCAGTTTGTGAGCCTTCTGTCGTGAGAGGTTTAACTTGCAAATATTAGATTTTTCATCAGTAAAGTTAATTTCTCTTATTCACTTAAAAGTAGATATAGCTACCATAACATAATTCAAGGAGTTTTTCAAAGGTGATTCATATTCAAGAGATATTTGTGCAATTTTCAGATTTTCCCCATCTGTCCTCTCTGAATTATTATTTTCTATTGCACATCAAAACTGTTTATGTAATATTTGCCACAAGAATCTAGTTGCAAACATATTTTTTTATTGTATTTCCACTCACTTTTTCTCACCTCAGTCAGCACAGGGACACTGATAACAGAGAAGAAAACCAAAGAAGTAATTTGAGGGCAATAAAACAATTATCTTTGTTTCTCAATCATTTGTTTGAACTGATGTTGAGTGAAATCTGTTAAATTACTTTTCTTGTTTCAATGACCAGTCCTCTGTAATGACTGTAGCCCAAAAGGCAACCAAAAGACACAGTTCACGCTCTCACTGAGTCCTAACCGCGGGAGGCCTTGGTCTAGCGGTGGGGATGTTGGAACCCCTGTCCTGCAGTGTGTAGAGGGTAGGACTCTAACCCCCAATTAGCCCAATATGCCTTTTGGTAAAAGTAAAAGTAAATAAAAGCACTAATTTGATTGCAATTATATTGTAAAGTCCTTGCATGAGTATGTGTGAGTACATAATTGATAAATGCATTGTATTTCTCAACAACTTATTTATTTAATCTAATAATACTTTATGTCTTTCTGAAAAGATTTAACATTGGAATTGCATCTTTTATTCAGCTGTCAGTTAAAGTCTAAGATTAGTAAATTCCTTGCTAATGTCTAAAATTGAAAATCTTTAGGTTTTTTTTTTTCCTCAGGACAAAACTTTCCTGATTCTGCTTTGTAGTCTAGGCACTACAAAGCAGTGCCTAGACTGAGGTTTTGAGGTGCCAAACCTCAAAACCTCAAATGTTTTGAGGTTTGCTCCCTCAAAACATTTTAACCCTATGGATTATAACCACTTTATGCTGAACTGAAATGTTCAAAGTGAGCATCTATATTGTTTCTTTACAAAAAATACATGAAAACCTTCAAAGGAAAAGCAAATAAAAGGTCTGAGTACTAATACTGTCTTATCTCTCTGGGTTTAGGCAGGTTTTTTCTGGCTGCTTTTGTTTCAACTTCAGACATGCAGCTGTTAAATATCACCGATCAGACATGTGGTATCAAGAGCTCAGATTACTTTTGCAATAACTTAGACCTCCCCCCTCATGAGCTCAGTCTCAGTTCATTAATATCAGGTAGCAACACTCACATCTCTCTAATTTGACTGCTGGCAAACTAAATGTTTGTACAAAGGTGCCAAATACTCACCAGTCACCCTGATGAGACTGGAATTGTTATGACTGCTGATACTGGAGGCTTTTTTAAGAAAAGTGTGTAACATGTAGCTCTGTGCTTTCCTATTTCAAGTCATTCATCCAGCAACCTAATCATTTTCCAGGGTTTCTTTGTTTTGTTTTAAAGCAGCTGTTTCCCAAAATAGGAAGTCTCTGTGTTTCCCTTTGCTCCTTCTCCTCTCTGTGGGTTTAAAATATGTAAACAACCAGGAGATTGTCCTTGTCTGCTCACTGTAACTTTGTCACACTGCTTTTTTTTTTTTTTTTTTTCTCTGTCTCTTTCACTTTGGGAACCAAGGCCAAGAAAGGAAAGGTATAGCTTACAGACAAAATTCCTGGTTGTCTTTGGAGGCTGTTGGAGAACAAACTAGTCCAAGATTAATTGAGTTTTGTGACCTAATACATTGGCCTACGAGGCATAGCCATCAGAAAGTGGGTATTTTACTGTCATGAAGGGATGGACATGGTCAGTAAATGCTCATCTAAATGATGCTCAGTATCCTACTAAGGGGCTAAATGTATGCCATGAAAATCTTGTGATTTTGAAACAGATTATTGTTTCTGATCAAACTGAGATGTCTGTTTAACAGGACTTAGTTGCTGTCACCATGTGGCTTGTCTTATGAAACAAGTTCAAGATGATGTTAAATTGATAGTTTACAGACTTCTTGTTTCAAATTTTTGGCACCCAGCACAAAGACAAACAACGGAGACAAGAACAAGATACAAACTATTTGTAAACAGTATAACAACTTGCTAACTCCTAGCAGCTGACATAATAAAACCTAATCCTATGTGTTCATCAAATGCATAGCTGACATGTTTGCTCTCTGCAGCTCTCTGAACAAACTGAGACACGTCTGCTGCCACAGACTTGTTCTAGTATGCTCAGAGCTTTAGAGAGCCTCAGGAGGATGCAAAGTGGTTGGTCTTATTGAAATAATTTGACATTTTGCTTTTTTGTACACTAAATTATGTGAAAAGAACACACATAACGGAACCTTACTCTAACACTGATGCAAAAACTGATCCTCTTCGTTTTTGTTTTCAAGGAGTTTTGATTTTTATGTATGAGAAAACCACATTTCTTTTGATATCTGTGTTATCTATGTTGCACTCTTTTTGGCCAGCGTCTGCAACCAAATATAAACAGTGACAAACATAGAAAAGGCTTCTTTTTGAATATGATGCACCAAAGTGTAAAAATATATTTTTAATTGCTATTTTAATCTCTTAATTTGCTGCTGTGACTGATGTGCAGCTTCAATAAAATCTAAAAACATTACTTTAGGCAAGACAAGGACATGTTTCAGCTATGTAGTACATGAGTTGATCCTCCGCCTCTGCAGCAGCTGCTCCAGCTCTCTGTACTGGTGTATGCTGCCCTTACTTGTCTGCCATGAAAAACTCCCTGAGCACTGACTTCGCAAAAGGATTCTAACTTTGTGTGCTTTCAAACTCCCCACCTGAACCCTGCATCATAGACCCTTAACTGGACAGGAGTTCAGAAGAAAGGAATCTTTAGGTCGACTCTTACACTTGCTTATTTTTATTCTCTCATATTTACTGCTATAGAGACATTGCATGCTATTGTTTACATCTGGACATGCGCACAGCACTGGAGGGGAAAAACATAATCTTTTTACTTGCCATTCATAGCCATGGACAATTCTAATTTAAACACCTGCTCTACTGACGATCTGTCAGAAACACACCAAATTTTGCAGCACATCTACATGTTAAGGTTTTCCCAAAAGTCAAAGTCAAGCTAGCTTAACTGACTTGCCTCTCTCTCTCTCATTGTCACCAAGCAGCATTTTATTACCCTGCAGCAGAGAAATGGGGGTGAGATCTTGCACATGTCTATATTCGCTCCAGAATTCGATGGAGATAAACTTATTACATTTGCTTTCACAGATTGTTTACAGTGTGCACCTTTGTGAAGCATGACAAAGATACTGTGATTTTACAGGAAGCTTGTGCTTTAAGATGTAAAAAAATAATTGCCACCCTACCAAGTGGCTTGTGATTTAAGTACCTCCATAATTGAAGGCCACACATCTGTGACACAAGCATCAGGGGATGGCGTAAGAGAGTCTAACAAAATAGAGGAAGGGGTGTGGAGGGGGCTTCACCTCACATGTGGTTAAGTCTGCGTTTGGCCACCTTGGTCTGTGCCAGTAAAGAAACCTGGGGCGAACATGATCCAAGACCCTCTGGATTCCCAAAGGAGAGCAGAGAGCATTGTGCAGTTTGTAACTCAAGACCCCTGACATGAATAGAGCTGGAGGGATAATGACTAATCTGTGATCATCACATTGGGCATGTTCCTTCTGTTGTTTTCCATGGTTTATTTGTTGGTTTTATTTGCCTGCCCTCATGTTGTTCCATGTCACATTGTTTTTATCTTCTGTTTTTTTTGTTCCTCATAAGGTGAACTTTCCGCTTTTTGTCACAACAGAATGGTCAGTTTGCTTATCCATGTGCATCAAGCAGGTTGTCGTGCACAAATGAAACAACATTTAAATTCAGATTATGGAGGACATAACCAACCTAAAAAAGGTTGATATAGAGAGTTTCTTTAATCAGAGTGTGTGGTACAGTTCATAAACTCAGCATACACGCTCTCCCTTTTGAAGTTTAAAATGCCTCAAGCATTTGGTCGAGTAGTCTCTATTTGAAATCATCTGATATTATCTTCTCATCTCATAAATATTTAATCCAGAGGCATCATATGCACAGGATATCATGACTTTTACCAAAACAGCTGCCCTTCAACAAACTGAAATATAGTCTAAATTTGGCTCAGTTTTCTGTGGGTTTGTCTGAAAACACTCCTCTGTATCGGCGATTGACCTCTGCACTGTCTGTTTTCTCATAAACCATTCGATTATGGAACATAATTCATAACACTCTTCTGCAGTGTTCTGCACACATTTCCTTCCCATCATAGATCAAATGAATGTGAAGTGAATATGTCAAACAAAGTCTAAGCCGTCTCCTTAAATTGTTGTAAAATCCACAAGAGAAATTTGTTTCTGCATTTTTCTTCCAATTAATTTGAATTTTTTACTTTTTTTTGTCTTGCTTGGTTTAGATTAAATGGAGTACTTTTTTCATTGCATCTAAATAGTGGGGTATTTGCAATTAAACAACATTGATCATTTTGCCATATTTGATCTGTTTGTTTTGGTTACAAGTAAGATTATTTTATGTGAAGTACTTTATGCTGACCACAACTTTATGAGATAAAGTTATAGCAGGTTTGGTTTGATTAGAGCTCAGACTGTATTTTATTTTATATTAATCAACTGAATCTGAACCACAAATAACAGTAAAAAGTTTAATATATATTTTTAGAAAATGGTACACAAGTAAATAGAATTAAATTAATTCTGAAATAGTTGAGCATATTTTATCTATCTCATTGATTTATCAAACTACTTAACAACCGAGAATTACCTGCATTGGTTGATTTTTTTTTTGGTATGAAATGGAGTACGATGTCTGCAGGGAGACATCTGGAACTAAATGATGCACTTTAGATCTTATCTGTAACTCTATTAATCAATTATGACCAAATGCTATTTTACAACCAATATGTGTAGTTTTAAAAGCTACTGATAATTTTAAAAAATCATCTTTAAGAATATGGTGGAACCTTATTTTTCAGATGTGTCAGGTGAATCTGAAAAAGAAAATTAAAGGTTCATTAATTTTCTTGTTGACGCTGCCAACAAGAATACAGCTATGCTTAGTTCTGAAACTGCACTGGAATTATGTTGTTGTTTTTTTTTTTTTCATTAATGTGGCATTATCATTATCTCTGGAAATTTGAATTATATGTTTTATAGTTCTGTCTTTCACCTGAAATAGCTTCATCTTAAGTTTTTAAAATAATCCTAATATCACTTAGAAAAGTTTTGGAGACATCATATAGGCTATTTCACAAACCTCAATAACATATAATAGGTAGACTTTAAGATGTTCCAGTATTAATGAGTAATTAGTTATAGATGGATGAATGGCCGGGTCAAACTGTCTCAGCTAAAACTGCAGTATCTCCAGCATTTAGTTCTTCTGCCGACTCCATTATGTCACTGGTCCATTTGTCAGAGTTTTATTGACTCAGTACTTCTGCCCCGGGGTCATTTTCAGTCAGGTGGAGTGTCGTTATCTTCTCATTTGAAAGACAATCACATTGAGATTCTATTTGTTGTTTTACACGTCAATGGAAGCCTTTCAAAAGCAACAGACTGCTTTTAGTGTGTCGGTCAAACTCTGCGCTGTGCTGAGAAGTGCCTGTTGTGCTGCTGTCAGCTGCACCTCCTCCATCCTGAGGCAGCACATCAAAGAACAGCTTATAAAATGAACTCTTTTATGTATCTTTATGTTTTTTACCCGGTTATTGCATTTTATATCTCACTCCGGTAGTTACTGTAAGGCTGAAATTATGCCCAATGTTTGGAGATTTAGTCATTATAGTGAGCGGAAATACCAGTTGGAGGTCCCGACCATCTGTCCTTTCACTCAATCCCAAAGACTATGGTGATCAACATTGATCAATTGGCAGACAAAAGGACAAAAATAGACAAAAGGTGCTTTTTACAGTGTACTTTCATCCTTGTGTTACAAGACAAAAAAGGCTAATCCAAAGCCATATAAACAGATGTGTTTTTTTAGAAGATGTCCTTTGACTTCTGTCTAGCCGATGAACATTTACCATGTTTGTATGTCTTACTTGTACAGTTACTAGTGGTTAAATCCCGATAATATAGCACAAATAATGTGCATTTTTCAAAACTGAAACTGATATTAAAATATGACACCAGACTGACCTTTTTCATTGTTTCTGTGCGGTAGATCTGCCGTCAGCATTAGCTGATTAAGACACAGCAAGAACCAAATCTTCACTTCTACCTTAAAAAATACAATATTTAATTGTTTGCTGTCCATTTTCACTGAGTGTTACTTTGTCAGAGGACATTCTGATTAAAGCTTGAAAATATCTTTATTTTTTCTTTGCAGTAAATCTTTAAGAGTGAATATGTGAAAAATATTATATTTTATACATGTGGACCAACATAATTTGTTTCTTTAGCCCCATGGACCTACAGTTTGTCTATTTAGTTTTTCAAACAGGGAGTATATATGGGAATAGTGGTAGATACAGATTTAAATTGTACATTTTGAATTGTTAACCATTCAATGATAGGAAAACATGCATGCATTAAGAAAAGAACTGACTTCTTAGTAGAAATAAACTATAGAGTAACTGATTAGCCTATTATTAGACTAGTACAACATGTATTTGAGTGACAACAGAAGCTCAAAGCACCCTGACTTTGAGGCTCAGATATGGTCAAAAGAACGACGCCGGGCTTTAAGTTGCCAGAATGTCTGCAGAAAGAGAAGCAAAGACTGGACAAGCTAAATGAGATGAAGATATGAATATGATGTGAGGAGGCCACACAGATTCACCATCTGACTTCCCTAAATCTCACTTGGAAGCCATTTAAAAAGAAAAAATGCTGCCTTTGAAGAAACAAGCCTGCAGCCACAGCGGGCTGTAAAAATGTTTCCAATGTTGGAATTCTGGGCCGATAATGAAGCAGAAAAAAAGCCTCTGCAGAGGTACAATATTACTTGAGGCACAATGTAAATGGGAGGGTTTATGTCTAACTCAGATTACTGGTTCTTTAAAATCTGTTTTAAAAGCAAGAATGAAGGAAGTGCCCTGTGATCAAAGGATTATGACTTACTACTTCATAAATTTTCCATATTGACTTCTTTTCAGACTGGAATGCTTATTGATTGTTTTTTTTTTATTATTTGGCCTCTTACTGTAATATTTCCAGGCTCCCATAGATATTTGTAATTTGTTTCCAGCATATAGATATGTGAAAAAGGATTGACAAGGCATCCTTTTTCATGCTGCATCAGTCATGATTTTAAATGTACTGGCAAGCTAAAGAACTATAAAGTGATACAAATGATCAATGCAGATTTATTATTAAAGTAGGTATGATGTGGCTTAGTTGTTAAACTGTATTAGTTATTTACGCAATAAAAGACAAAAGCATTTCAAATCTGTTATTTGCTTTTATATTAACAGAGGGTACATTAAGAATGATCGGTCGTTTTCATATTTGGGAAATTTTAACTGTAGGAATGAAAGATTATTGTGAAATGAGCAGAGGCCGGGTAGGGACATGTAGGTGAAAGGTCAAATTTTGGACCTTTAACAGAATATAATGAAGTTACCTTTGATCACTTTGACAAAATCATATGTTTTTGTGGTATTGGAAAGTAAGTTGTTTTTTGATATTAGCTTCATGTCTATTTAAGTGGGAGGAAACAAACCAACAAGGTGTGCATGTTTGTTGTTGAGTGTATATGGCTTATTTTAGAAGATTATAAACTACTGGCTGGCTTCAGATTTGTCAGGAAGAGATGGGGAGCTCTTCAGACTTCCTGTCAACAAGAGGAAGTTTGGCCAGATATGGGGAACTTCAGATCTCAAAATATCACTGACTGAAATTATAATAGGTGCTTCTTGTCACTGTTTGAAAAAAGGAAACATATTCTAATCATTTTTTTTTTAACTGAGAAGGATGTTTACTTTATGGCATCAGATGAGTGGAAGTAAATTCAACGGAGTGGCCTTTTGTGATCAGTGGCAAATTGCTACTTGTTTTCATGTCCAAACAAATGTCATTTGTGGTCCATTTGTATTTTAGTCTGAAAATCCAAATGTAATGTCCTTTTTATTATTTAGTAGCTTACTTCAATGCCTCCTTTAATTTTTCATTTCCAGTCAAATTAGATATCTATTTTTAATCTGGCTACTATAGACATGGAAAAATAAACTTTTCCTACCTTTTGCAAGTTGGACACTATAATAAACTTTAAGCAGTATTTAGGAGGGATGTGTTAGTTGTACTGTTTATGTAACATAAACAATAGACGCTAATATGAATAAGTTCTTCTGGCAGAAACCTTATGATGTCTGTTATCTATTATCCATCTTGTGTGCTGTTAGTTATTTGATAAAGGGTTGGCTAATATTGTTTCCTGCTGATAAATCATATTTCACTCTTTTGTACTGATTCGTTTTAGTTTGTTCTTAAAGGAGAACAACATTCTGGTTCACATTTCTTGTCTTTTCCCTAAAGGCAAATGTTCTGCTGGCACATTGCTGTTTTATTGTGGCAGCTCCATAAAAAAGTTGTGCGTGTGGGAGACCATTTGTAATTGTTTCCAGCAGCATGTTTGGTCCTAAGATCATTGCAGTTGTTTGGTTTGCTTTTTGCTTTGCCAGCTTAGATGCGTATCTGGACTAAAATATCATTTGGTTTACTTCAGGTTTTTGCCATAGTTGTATGACTGAGGCTAGAGGAAGAGAGGAGACAGTGTAAAAATAAGCTGCACGCCTGCTCTGTATTGTGTAGAAACAGCGTTTACACACAAAGGCACGGCTGAAAATAGCTGGCATGATACCACTTAAAGTTCATTTTGTTTTGTTTTACCACAATGTTGCTGCTTTAGCAAAGAGTCTTTTTTGCTTTCATTTTAAGTTGTTTTGCTCATGAATAGTTTCAGGGTTCTTATAAAATTCTGCAAAAACATTTAAAGTATGCTAACAAGCCAATGTTATGATGTGCATCCTGCAAATAAGCTGTGCTTTGTCTAAAAACTGGGACAAAGCACACTGACAGACATTTAAACTTTGGGAGATATGTGCTTCAAGTGCTTCTCCATAACCCCGGACTCCAGTAAGTGGTGGGAGTTGTGAGGGCTCGTCCACAAAGTTCCCCTTGGCTGCTGAAGCAGAGATAATTGGAGCCAGGTTCGGCCGAGGTTTTGGTATTCACAACCCGGGCCAAGTTTTGGTCTTCACAGCTTCTCTTGCCAGACAGCACTTGTGTGTGAGCAGAAGCGTCTGACCGGGCAACATATTTTGACTTACTTTCCGCATGTGAGGAATCCTGACCCACTTTAGTCTGATGATGTTTATTCTTTTGGTCTTCTATATGTGGATTATGGTGTTTAGGGTAAACCTTTGCTGTTTATGTTGCGGGAATTACATTAATCTGTCTGGGTTTGTGCTGTGCCGTGGTTTGGGGGTCTTCAGTTCATCCTGCAGGAATAGTGACCCTGGGCTCATCTGATGGGAATGGCCGAGTTTGATGGCAGGAGATTTTACTGACGATTAGAAAAGAAGCATTAACTACAACTGAAATCTAAGTTGTAGTTAGGGTTAGGGTTAGGTAGATTAGTGTGTGTTGGTTAAAACATCTGATAATCTGTTAAAACAACATTTTTAAAAAATGGATACAAACAATAATTGAGAGACCATGTAGATGCTAAAGAGAATTGTGCAGAATTGTTAGCCCAACTGCAGACTTGTCTGACTTGATCTCATAATTTAGGTCCAACTGGTTTTTATTCTTGAAAAGAAATATGTATAAAATACTATTTTCCATGTCCTTGTTTAATATCTTAACCACATGTAGCTGAAGGCTACATTTTATTGACTTGTTAATTTCTACAAGTCAAACCCTATTGAGAACATAAATTCTTATTTTCAAGAGAGATCTGTTCCAACATTATACGCTTCAAAACACTTGGTGTCAATATATATGCAATCAAGAGGTCTGGCAATGAAATGCCAGTTTTCTTATGCAAAACAATTTTTTCAAGACATCACATTGTGACCTCTAGAGTCATGTTGACTGGTCTGTGACTGTACAACTTCAAATGCAACAAACTGTGATTCTAAGACATTTCTGTCAGAATCAGGTTTGATGTCTTCAGCAATTTGAGCTGCAGTAGTGTGATGGACCATTCGGGCCATCCTTTGCTCCCCAATTGCATTGGAAATCTTGGCAGCCCATAAACCTGTTGCCAGTTTATTACTGATCTTTGCATTAGACCACTTTTGGTAGATATTAACCAATGTAAACTAGAAAACCCCCAGGAGAGCTGCAGGTTTTGACATATTCTGACCCGTTCGCTTAGACTGGGTCAGAACATTGACTAGCTCAAATCCCTACATTTCCTCAAAACGTGAGCTTTGATGAACTCTCATCTTTAGTACATCACCAAAGGTTATTTTTAGAAACTTCAATGTTATCAATGTTCTTTGATGTTGTCCTTTTTAAATTGCTCTATTTTATTATATTTTCCAAGCTCAGAAACATTTTTAGGCTGCTAAGATTTTATGTGTCTCACATTATTCTGAAACTTTGACAAAGATGGAACTTCAGAAAAGCAAAGTCCCACTACAGGATGCACCTTCTTGACCTTTTTGTGGGTTGTTGGGGCCCTGCTGACTGTTATCAGCTGGTATGCTCTGCACACCCGTCACACCAAGCCGTCCTTCGTCTGTCAACTTGTTCTGTGTTTATGTATAGCGGTGTAATGTGTAACTAAGTAATGTGTCTATTGACAGGTCGCAGGAAAGAAGTACACCCTGTGGGATGATTTCCTTGTTGAAGGAAGACGTGGCAATCAGCAGGAAATGACCTTGGCAGATCTCATCCAGCATGTGAAGGTACTGCAAGGAAACACACTTTTTTTTTTTTTACACCCGCTGCTTCAGAATGCACTTTTTATTTGTTTTCCTAAACTTGCTCTCCTTCCTGCAATGCACGCAATGTGACAATCACTATTGTTTGAGGCAATTGGCCTATTTAATTCTGTAAAACACATTTTACATTTTCTACATTGTAGCCTGTAAAAATTTAGGGAGGAGGCCTATTATGGGTGCTTTCTTTATTTTTCAACTTGAATAGATGCTATAGAATGGGCTGAGATGGGATATGGAGATGAATTGAACCAGTAGCAATGTACACAAAAATGCTGTCACTAACCACATTGTGTAGGTACCAGAAGGTACTTGATTGGACTAAACTTTGCCTTCAGAAATGCTTTAATTCTTTGTGGTCCAAATTCAGAGCTACGCTGAATTGTTTGATACTAGTTAATGCATCTCTCTCCTGATACCTCAGAATTACATCCCATTTCTTCTCATCTGTCTTCAGCACCTTCAGCATATTTGTCTGCAGGGATTCTACTAATGTGTTTATGTCCATTGTGCATATCATCCTGCCTAAAGGTATCTGTCCCCATACAGAAGTATAAATATTGTTTGCTTTATTTCATGCAGCAAACAAATGACTTGACCATCTGCAGCCTATTTTATGGAACGGCTATCCTATACAACGGACACGAAGACAGGCTGAAAATGAGGTAGGTCCAAAAAAATAATTCTGTAAAATGTCCCCTCAAGGCTGCACTCGCAGCAGTCCAGCGCTGAGACCACATCAGAAAAAGCAGCGCTCCTTTGTTTGTTTTGGGTCATAATGGAAGAAGGAGTTGTGTCCGCAGAGCCTGTGAGGATAGACCGTGTTGACACACTCTCACATGCATCGCTGCACACAGATGACGGAGACGTCTCCTCGGGTTTCTGTTTGTTGTGCAAAAGCGTTAAAGAGTTAAATTAGAGTGAACTTTTGCATCGTGGAAGCCACGTTGTTTGGGCCTGTTTAGTTCTGTTAGATACCCCTGGGGAGGTGAGTCAGTTGTCTAATGGTGTGAAACATTCTTAACCCTACACAGTTTGTTTTGATTATTTCAGGATAGGATAGATGAATAAACCACAGGCAAATTCACACGCAGAGTGTGCCTCTCTAATTTTTTGTAAAATTTGATGCTACTGATTGTTGGTATTAACTCACAAATGGTGACATTTGAGTCTCTGTGGAGTCGTTGTGGTGGCTAGATTAAGCTCCAGGAAGAGACGCAGAACGATGACCATGTGGACAGCAGGCTTTACTTGATAAATGTCCACAACAGCAGCCACTTCCTGTGCAGTCGCCCTGCCCTGAGCTTCCTGTGTCGAGTCACTGAAAGTAGAATGAAAAACAGAAAAACTGACAAAAGGTGACTAACAAAGTGCAAAATGGAAAGGAGGGCATTTCTTGTTATTTAGTAATTAATTGGTAGCACTTTTAATATAATTTATTATATTATGAGGATGCTATGCAAAAAAACAAGACACATATTTTTCCAACAAATTTAGAGGTGTTTTATAGGAGAGGTAGATGTTCACTGCAACAGTGTTTTTCTTTTTTTTTATGACTTAGCCAAAACTTAAAGAGGACAGGTTGCAAGTGGATCAGGCAGAGTGTTTTATGGACCTGGACTGCAAATGTTTTCACTAATTAGTTTGTATTGCCCCAAACTAATTTAGATAGAGGAGAACTGGAAAAATATCCAACATCTAGAGTCCCACTGCAATATTACTCAAATAAACTTGAAACCACAGACATAAACATATTTTGTGTTGGGACTTTATGTGATAGATAAAAGCAAAGTAGCACATAGTTTTAAAATGGAAGGAAAATGATCTATGTTTTCCAAATATGTTTACAAATGAAACATATTTGGAAAACAAATGTGCCATACGTTTGTCTGTGCAGGATTTAATATCATTAAAAATCCCGCTGTTTTGCGAAGGCTCCACAAATTTGTTAAAGAACATGTGTGAGCAAACAGTGAAGATCAATGAACATAGTAGACAGATCAGGGGGAAAGTGGTTGAGAAGTTCAAAATGGGGTTAGATTATAAAACATTGGCATATAAAACAAAATAGCAAATCTACCAAGACACAGTGGTCCACCTAAACTAGCAAGCTGTGCAAGGACACCAATGATCAGAATGCCCTTTCTGAAATAATGGCAAGAAGAAAACAGTTGTTTCACATGTTCATCTGTTAATAAAAGAAAGTCTAATCCTAAATTCATCTTTTCCATTTGGAAAAAGTTTATAATATGCGTTAATATATTTTGCAGTGTGTCTGATTTGGTGAAAATGGTGACAAAGAAAGAAGTCCCTCCTCATAAGAAGATGTTAGAGCTGATCCCTTCGTTTGATGAAGATGAGGACTGTGAGACGGTACCTACCATCAGGTACATGCTCCTGTGACGGGTTTCACAAAAAATAAGGTTTTCTGATTTCACGGTCCTGAGAAATTATTTCACTCAATAAAAAATAGCAATGATAAAAACTAATATAAAGCCATAAGATTGCTACGTGAACTTAAACAAAGTGTTTCCTTAAAATTATACCAAATATACAGATATTTCTGAACAACAATTTGCATCATTCCTCCGTTTTATTGTTTGATAAAAACCAACTTTTTCAATGTTGCTCTTGTCACTTGCTGTTTTTGTGTTGATTTTTAACAGAGTACCTTGTGTTAACTTGTGATTTTGGACATTTTAATCTGATTTTATTAATGATAGACCAATGCACTGTTCCTGCCTCCAACCCTCAAAAGAATAACGCAAGACCTAAACTACTTGTTAATTATACAAGCTTTATTACCAAGTCAGTTAAACAGAAGTCTTACATCAACACCAACTGCTACTGAAATATTGTTTTTATTCGTTTGTTTTAAGTAATACAGGACTTATAGCATAAGTTTTCTTTTACTTTTTTTAAATTTTAGTCTGATTTCTTTGTTGTCACAATCTCAGCTGGTGTACTTCATAAAAATGTGATTATTTTTAGGATGTTAGCTGGAGGTTGCAAATAGTTACTTTGTGTGTGCTCAGGGGTCATAATACTGGGAACAAGTCAGCTGCTTCAAATGGAGATTATAACCACAATCAGTGGAAATGTGGTGCATCATGAAATCTGGGTGCTAAGATATGTTTTTATTATTTATTTACAATTAGTAAGTAATGCGACATCTCTTTAGCGTTCTGAAAATCTGCCTTCACTGCCAAGCACAGCTGCACAGATATGAAAAACAGACATTCCTTTATATTTTCCCACTGAGCTGTTGGATTTTCTTCGTCCCCTTTAAAGTAGAGCTTTAGGTTCTTTGCTGTTATATTCAAATCTGGTGATTTCTGCATAGTGGCAGATGTTTTTTGGGTAGATGGAAACATCCGGATATATACTGGCAGAGGAGCAAGCTGACCCGCTGCTGAGGACACTCTCCCCTCCCAGCCTCTTCTACAAGGCCTTCATCTGTCCTCGTGTTTGTCCTGCCCTTAAGCTCAGCCTCACATTGTGTTTCACTCCACACTCTCAAATTAACATCTAGACAGTTTAAAAACATGCACTGCTTTCTGCGTGGTTACATTATTAAGTTGGAATGTGAATTATTGCTGTGGTAACTCAACCTACACACTGAACTATCTGCACTGTGTAACAAATCAGAAATGTGATTTGTCATTAAAAGATAATAAAGGTCTCCATGGGGAACACATTGCTTGAGGATTTTTACTTTTATTCTCCCATAAATATTGAGCACATTGTTCAATAAATATATAAAAAACTTTTATTTATGACATTTTACCAGAACAGTCTGATTTAAACGAGATTTGGACGAGACATGACATTCAAATATATCCAATGATGTCGTTGCATATGATGGGCTGCCGGCTGCCCGTCTTCATGAGTGCAGAGAACCTGTAGAAATCGGTGTCCAGCTGATGCAGGCCTGTGTGAGACTGATGGAAGAAAGGCTTGAGAGGCTCAAATCCCACAGGACAGGACATCCTCTGCGGAGCCTCCGCTGCTCTTCTCAACCGTGTGCAGTTTGCTGGTTTCGGCCGCAGCTCCACGCCTTTAGACATCCCTGCCAACTTCCGCCGCATGTTGCCAAAAATGTCTCTTGCAAGACGTCGCCCCGAGCAGGGCTTCATCTCAGCTGGTTCTGGTAGATCAGGTAGGTCCATCCAGTTCTTTATGAGGTCAGCAAAGCTGTTGTCTCCCAAAACCAGTGGTTGCCTGTTTCTGCTGCGGCTCAGCAGCAACGTGGTCCAGTCCTCCGTATCGCTCGCTTCAAAAGAAGTCCAGCGCTCCAAACAGACGTCAGACGTCGACTTTGGCCTGGCACGGCCGGAGGTTCCTCTGTTTGTTCGGACGCAGGCGGAGGAGGAGACTCGCACGTTTCTGGTCCTTCTCAGCACCACACCTTCATCCTGCCAGGAAGCCTCAGAGAAACCAGAGTCCAGATCCACGCTCTTCTCGCTGGCTGCGGAGCTCCGCGCCAGCCGATCGGGTTCCCGCTGCTCTTCCTCCTCCTCCAGCGGGTTGACCAGGCAGCAGGCGGAGTCGTAGGTGCTGGCCTCGCTGGCGTCAGACACGCGGAGGCGAGTGAGCCGCTCCTGCTGCGCTCTCTGTTTGCAGAGCCTTGTGACAGCGAAGGACTGATCACACGGCTCACTCAGCGGCCTCGGCCTGCTGATCTGCTTCAGGTCCTGCAAGGACCTCATCATAGACTGCATTTGGTCCCGGAGGCAGTCGGTGGAGTTTCCCAAACACAGCTGCACATGGAGAAACAGACAAATATGCAATTACTCATGCAAAACTTACAAGGCGAATTATAATCAGCTTTGCAACCGCAACAACAAAAGCATGATGACATGGAACTTTTTCCACATGTCATCATGCTACAACCTCATACTGTAAAAGATCTTATGAAGATTTAATGTGACAAATTAAATCACATTATAAACGCTCAAGTGTGCATCACTTAAGAGTTAAATAATGCATCACTTAACTCTTCGTAAAGATTAGTCAGATTGGATGTAAATTGTCTGTAATCATTTTTTTCTAGATTTTGACTGTTTCTTTTAGCTGTCAGGTTTTCTTCCACTGGTGCAGTACATTTAGCTCTATGCATCTTTCCTGTTCCATTAGCACCTCCACAGCATTATACTGCCACTACAATATTAACTGAACAGTGCTCGGTGGAGTTGTCAGAGCTGGAATATATTCTAGAATAAAGCACTACTTCAGCTCTATCCAGACATGTTTTCCTGTGTTCCTTGGTTTTTATGTTGCTCGCTTATTATCTCTTAACACACAGGTGACTTCTGGCATCGTTGATTTTACAGGATTATATTTATGGATATCACTTTAATGGGCTCCATTTACAAATGCGCAACACTTTGAAATAGTCTAATTCTTATAAAGAAAAAAAAAGACATCACTTTGTTTCTACTTCTCAGTTTTGTGTTTCTGTATGTTGATCTATCACATGAAAGCCCAAAGAAAGGATAAAGGTAAATGCAATGTAAATATCATATTGTGCTCCTGTAAATCTCTTTGAGATAAGGGCAAATCCTGATGTAATTTCCACAAAACCAGTAGGATTTTCATCAGCTGAGATCACTTGCCAACTTTCTGAACTCCACTACGTCCAGCACGAGCCAGAATTCACAGCACAGGATGCGCATTTTTAAAATGACATTTAAAAATATCTGCCTTCTAATCTTAAGAGGGGAAGTTTTGAATAAAGTGGAGCAGAATCAGGGCTGCGGCGTGCTGGCTCACATATCCTCCCTGGACTCCTTCGGCCCACAGGATGTGGAGTGCTGTGTTTAATACAGCAGGAAATGACAGCAACCCCGTGGAATTACACACAAATCTTGCAGGAAGAGTGGATAATCCCCTTCTGCAAGTTTCAGATCAATAACCTAATGCTTTACGATTCTTTTATTTAAAAAAAAACAAACAGATAAATTCTCAGCATTTGCAGCCCCCAAAAGTTGTTTTTCATTTTCCTCTTAAGCATTAAGTTCTGCCTCAGAGTATGGACACCACAATGCCACGATGTTATCACAGCTGTGGGTGCTGAACCATTTGGTCCTCAAGTACAACTTATCAGACATAAAAAGACACCCACAGGGAGACTTGTTAAAGTCCCCCTGTTCCTCTTGGCTGCTTTCACACAATGGGGAGAGATGATTCAGTTACACTATGCATTTGCCTGGAGCCCTTCAGTGTGAGTAAACTACAATTTGCGGAGAGAAGCATGCCAGTGTCTCACAAATCACTGAAGAAAAACTAAATAGGCGAAGTTTCTGGCTTTCACTTAGACCTAAATGCAAAAATGCTTTTTTGCCTAAAAAGAAAAGTGGAAAAAGCTCAGAGGAAAATAAACTTACCATTCCTTGCTAGAAGATTTGCTGAAGTCTCAATCCCAGCTTTGTTTTCTTTTTTCTGGAACAAAAAAAACAAAAGAAAATTTAGCCAAATAACAATAAGATTACCGTATTCACTTTCTAAACTTTAACTCAACCAGAACTTTAGGTCAATCTTACCTTTAAAGTTAACTTTAAGCGCAATAAACGGTCCAACACATCCAAGCTGATTCCAGGCGATGATGTGTCTCCTGGCATCAACTCGCTTCTTTAACACTCATGAAGCTCTGTCACATCACTTTGAGGGCTCCTAATGTTTCTACTGCACCCAATCAGCGCAGAGCACTGAACAAAGCCAGCCAATAGGATGCTGTCTGGAACAATACAGTCACGACAACAACTACGGCGTGTTACTGAGAGAAAATTTCACCGCGCTACTCTGTCTTCTGCCTGCACATCTGGATCTGCACAAAAAGGAATCCAGACTCATAGTACAATAGAAACATTTTATCATTCGGAATGATGTTATCACTGTTGACTGTAGTTTATGACACTTTTGCTTCTAATACTTAACTTTTATTGGAATATTTACAATATTGTTTTCTGCACAGTATTGAATTAATTGTAATTTAACATACAACACATTACCAGTATTCTAACAAAAAAAGTTTGCAGCACTTGAAGCTGTGATTTGTTAACAGAAATTACAACTCAGGTCACTAATTTCCACATCTAATAGCTTTATATGATGATTCTGCTTAAAAAGGGACATAAAATAGAGCTTATGAATAACTGTTTTTGTCCGATTTAATTCAGAAGCAATGTCATCCAAATATTGCTAAGTATCTTCTTCACTAAACTCCACAGCGCCACCTGCTGGATATTTCTTCTCTGTTCCTCAACTGTCATTTGAGTAAAAGCAAAGAATTTGTTGGAAATCCTTAATGCAAAACAATTGTTACAAATGTGAGAATTCAGTCAAATGAAGTGACGGGTAACATGGTTGTTTGCCGTCACCTCTGTGACCTACTATTCAAAAGTCCAAGATGTTGTGAAGCGTTTGTGAATTTTAGACCAAATTTTTGTTTGAAAAATGAATTCTTAGCAACTCATCACCAGTTGTGATAGATTAACCAAAAACTGATAAGTATGTGTGGTAGCAACAGATCCATCTCAGTAAATTTTAAGTTCTAGATATATAATATTAAATATAAACGTCTATTTTGAAAGCTCAAAAAGCAAAACTCATGTCGAAATCATTAGACACCTGGTGATATTTATCTCTGTTAATTTTAATGTTTAAGACTCACAGCTAATGAAAAGCCAAGATATACTTACCCAAAAAGATAAATATTTCTTTACAAATGACACCAAAACAGATTTTTTGAATGTTATGTTAATTATCTACACAGTTAAGGCTAAAGCTTTCTTGACAGTTGTCTTTGGTGCAGTCTAGTGGCCGCCAACTATAAAAAAATTATAATTGTGTCACCTTACTGATATACCTCAAGGACACATTCATCCATTATCTAACATACTTATTTCTTTAACCTTAAAAAGTACAGCATGTCTGTTTTTAAAAGCATTGTAGTTCATTTGTTAAAAACATTTATTTCTTTCATTTTTTTTTTTTTTCTCCCTGAAAAAATTTACTAAAATTAGGGGTCGGAGTGTGAGATTGTGTAAGGTTTTTACAGATTTTTTTTGCTTCTTCTTCTCAAATCAATGACCCAGATTCAAAGACGGAAGAAACAACTTTTACATTCTTTCTTAAAATATCACATTGAAGCTAAAAGTTAATGTGGTCAACCTTTATTTACATTTAACAAGAGAATCAGAATAATATTAATGAACAACGATCATCCATTTGTCTTTGTGTGGTGTTGCATCATAAATCTCAGATCCCGTGAACTTGGGTGGAATAAAAATAGCCCTAATTCACACAATGGAGATGGCATGTCTCTAAAGAACAAGTGTAAACAAATATCAAGGCACAAACATATGTTTAAAAAGACTTGGAATGAAAAGACCAACAGAACAATCCTTGTTGGGAACAGACATAACCATTTAAAAGTCTGACATATACCTTAAAAGTGACACATCAACCATTTCTGCTTTTTTTTTTTCTTTTTTTTTAAACATGATGCTATGGGGTTGTTAATCAGTTTATGGGGGGGAGATTACAGGCTAATAATCTATGGAGATTCATGCAGAATGATCCACTATACATGTGTGAATATTGACTCTGTGTAAACAGTGTACAAAAAGACATTTATCCTTCATTCAGTTTCTGTTTCCATGCTTAGTTTTCTTCTAAAAATAATCTCTGTGCAGTTATAAGGGTCTTAAAATGAATGTTAACAGAGGTTCATGTGCTTTTTTTAGATATATATAAAAACAGTTTTTGTTTTGTTTCCTTTTTGTCAGCCAATATCAAGACAAAATTAATGGAAAATGAAATGAAACCATAAGAGCATGTGGCATTAAAATGGTCAATTAATGATTAAACTCTAAAATCCACCATTGTGCTGTGATAACATGTCATGTTTTGCATTTTAAACAAAAGCTACAAAGATAATATGTTGTTACAGATCTTATTAAAGTGTCGCAGTTTAAAATTACGATATAAATTGTGTTTTAGGACCAAATATGTGTTTGTTTATTATGAATAAAAAAACTCCCTACAAAGAGAAATGTGGATGAAAGTGAATGTGGATCAGTGATTACAGAAGTTCTGACCGGTTCCTCTTTCAAAAACAAAAATGAACACATCATGGTTTTCATTATGAAAAGCAGGAATCGTCACATGGCTATTGTAGTCTCTCATGCAGTCTGTTTGTGATGGGTGCTGTCCTGCACAAAGAGAAAGTAGAGAAATGTATTCAGACATGTTTACATTAAGTACATGCTTCCACAGCAAATCAAACTAAAATTACAAATTTTAATTAACAGTGCAGACATTCAAATAAGCTGTCTTTAAGTCTGGGTTAGATCAAATTAGTGATGCATGTTTTGCAAATTATAATGTCTCTTCTTAAAAAAATTGTTACTGCAAAATTATTTCCCTCCTGCATTTTTAGAGCCTTTGTCTGCCTTCCTGTCTGTAAGTGAGCAACAAAGCATCACAAAAATTAAATAAAACACCAGATCAGGAATAAAAACTGTGTAGAATAGGCACGGTCAGGTGATAAAGCAACATCCTGAACTTTTAACATTTACTAACACAGTTTGATTCATTATCCAAAAATTTAACGAATATTGCACAACAGCAAACAAATTTCCCTTCCATGCAACAAAACTGCACTACTTTGCGTTGGTCTATCACAAAGTAGATAGACCAACACTAAACACATTTAGTTTGTTAATGAAACTTGACAAAAAAAAGTTAAATGGATATGAATACGTTTGTAAAGCGTACATATTTTTTCAGAAGGCAGAAACTTTTCTGCAACCCCTTTCATTCTCATGTCTTACCTTTAGAAAAGACCACAGTCTTTCAGGTTATTCTTAATAATAACATCAGTGACAGCATCGAAGACAAACTGAACGTTCTTGGTGTCAGTGGCACAAGTGAAGTGGGTGTAGATCTCCTTGGTGTCCTTTTTCTTGTTCAGGTCCTCAAACTTGGTCTGGATGTAACTGGCAGCTTCATCAAACTTGTTGGCTCCTGGTAAGCAACAGTTAGGAAAAACATGAATTATCAAAGTTATGGGGTTGATGTGCAGAAAGATGCTGCAAGTGTTATTGATGTGTACCTGTGTATTCGGGGAAGCAGATGGTGAGAGGACTGCGAGTGATCTTCTCTTCGAAGAGGTCCTTCTTGTTGAGGAAGAGGATGATGGAGGTTTCTGTGAACCACTTGTTGTTGCAGATGGAGTCAAAAAGCTTCATACTCTCATGCATTCGGTTCTAAACAAAAGAAAAGATGGTCATGGAAAACAGTTTCAACTAGATCCTAGTGCTACTAGTGGTGCTTGGGTAGCTTTTAGTAGTGCTAAAAGACATTTTGGGTTACGCATTCATATGGTATGTAAATACAAATTTAAGTGTGATGTAAAGCAATAAAAATAAAAAATAAATAAATAAGATTAGTTATTTAATCCAAAAGTGAATCTTGCTTCAAATGGAAACCTTTCAAAGGGGCAGTGTTATGTATTTTCCAGGCACATAGTGCCATTTTTAAGCACAATCAAGTAATAATCTTACCTTTAGTAGTTTTAAAACTGCTGTATATATCAAACATAACTCAAATAAAATTTGACTTTACAATTTAAAGCATTAAATTGACCTTTGTCTCTTTAAGAAGCTCCTGCTCTTTCTGACTCTCCGCCTTCAGTACATCATGGTAACAATGCCTCTCCATTATGCCTTTGACAGCCGTTCATATTGTGTTCTGAGAAGTAGTTTGCATGACGAGTTCAGAGGACCTGCAGTTTCACGAGGTGTCTGCTAATTCCTGCTGCTGCTAGTCTGGTGGAGCTCAGTTACCCCAGAATGGGTGCTGAGGATTTCTCAAACGTACATGAATACTCAAGGTATGTTTTTGATGAGGGAATAATAAGGACTCACTAACATTCAAACTGTAATTAACTCGTTCATTACTACACACCTTGTGCATCTTCTCCAAAGTCCTGAATAGGTATTGCTTCACAACACTATGAAGTCTACTATTATCCTTGCTGCACCTTCTTATACCCCATGTTTTCCTTCCACTTAACTATCCGTTGATATGCTGGATAGAGAACTTTATTAGCAACCAATTTCATTAGAAATGTCCTTTTCTAGCTTGCCTTGTGGAGGGTGCTGTCTTGTCCCTCAGGACATAATTTAACATTTTTTTGCATGAGAAATCCTTTTTTATTTTAACTTGTATAATATACTAATATAGTCAGACACTGAATTTGGGGTTTTCATAATGTGTAAACTGTAATCATCAACATTAACAGAAAAAAAAAATCTTGAAATATATTAACTGTGTGTAGTGAATCTTTAAAATATGTTAGTGTCCCTTGTTGAAGTGACTTCCTCCAACAAAAGTCCAATGATGTTCTAGCGTCTTGAAATGCACCTTTAGAACAGAACTACATGATTGCAGCAATGCTTCTGAGCTTCCACCAGGGGGCAAGGTTGTTTCATGCAATAATTTAAACGTGAGGAAAAACAGAGCAGAGATTTTGTTGACGTCTTTCCCCAAACCCTTCCAAGTCACTCAGAAAACAGCTATACATTTTTTTACTACATACTCACACTTCAGATTAAAGTTCAATGAGCTAATTTTACAACCTGGGATTGGATGTTCTCGGGTTACAATCCAGACTTCTGCTCATAATGCCTTGCAGTCCAGCAGAGCCTAAGATTGAGCTGACACCAGATAAAGAGCAGGTTTCTGAATCTAGGAGAGACCACAGGATTGGGGTTTTTCTTACCATCTCTTCATCCTCAGCCAGCACCAGGTCATATGCACTCAGTGCAACACAAAAGATAATGGCTGTTACTCCTTCAAAGCAGTGAATCCACTTCTTTCTCTCTGACCGCTGGCCTCCCACATCAAACATTCTGCAAGGGAAAATTTCAGAAAAAAGGATAACTTGTCTGCTTGTATAAGATGTGGTTAATACAGAAAAAGGGCACTGAAGAGAAGCTTAAGGGAAGAATATCTGTGGGGGGCTGACAGAATAAGTTAGTCTGATCATGCTTTCATGAGGTTGCTTTGAGAGGAAAAGTGGTAAGGAAGTGGAAATATGTCTATCAGATGTGTGGTAAAACAAAGGGGATGAAGAAATGCTATGAGAGACAGAAACTGCCTTATATTGAGAGTAAGATGTTAAATGGAAAAGCTGAGTGTAAAAGTTGATGGCAAAAACTCCTCTTTGTTTAGGACGTTGGTCTCATTATTCTGGTTGTTCTAAAGTGTAAACAAAGCTGATGAAATCTAATAAAACCATTTACACAAACCTGTGTAAACCAACTCCCTTTCCCAGTTTTTTCTGTCTATGGTAATTGACTCCGTGTATTATTCAGGGTGAGTACTAAGACTGAGACTATGGGTAAATGTCAGAGTTTATCAGGAGGCTGGTCACACCAGAGACCTTTAGCTGGTGCTGCCTTTTTTTATGAATTCACTTCAGTGGCAGAAAAGCATCTTAAATCAGGAAAATATGGTAGTAGGTGTAATGTCCTTCTATACCTTTCCCTCCATTCTCCAGTATTTAAACCACTTCCTGTCCTCTATAAGAGGCGTCCCTATACATCCATTACTAACCCACGCTTAAGTGCTTCACCTGGGTCAGAGCATATTTTATGTAAGACCAAAAGCAGTGCGTCATGTAGAACCTACTAAATGTTATCACTCAGTAGAGCTCTTGTTTTATTGAACAAGAGCGACGTGGGCAGAATCAGATTTATTTACTCTGCTCTGAGAGCGATAATGATGGTTAAGCTTTTAATTTCTGTCATAATTTGGCTTTTAAGTAGTGGAGTTGCCCATTTTATACCAGCATGGACTGCCACTTCTAATGCTATTAATAACAGGACCATTATATTTTCTGGCCAAATGTGTAAACAATGTGCACACTCTCAATCACATAAATACAGCAAAAGTATTCATACCCTACTGACAAACTACATTAGGGTTTGCAAATCTGAATTTTTAATTATTTCACTTAGACCCAAAGTAGCTTGCTTTATTGTAAATTTGTCAGAATACCTGAATAAAGTCCAGTGTAACAATTTTCATAACCCGACAGGTTATGGTTGACATATACAAAAATCAGCTAGGCGCTACACTATATGTAGGTTGTGTGAATCTAAAATGAAATATTTTGAAAACTGAGGAAGTATATAACACAATTCTACTCTGAGGTGGAGAAAAACATCTGAAGGTATCTTGTGTGTGTACATGCACTATGCATGAAGAAAAACAAATTCTCTACATCACCAAACCCATGATTAAACATGGGGGTGGTAACATTGTAATATGAGGGATGTTTTTCTGCAGTAGGGGCAGGAAAGCTGGTCGGAGCTGATAGGAAGATGCATGGTGCTAAATACAGGGCAATTGTTGAAGAGATCCTATTATAGGATGCAAACCACAAGAGAGTTGGTTGGCAGTTCCCTTTCAAGCAGAACAACAGTACTTAAAATAAAGCTAGAGTAAGTCAAGGCATTTTTTAATATATATTAGAATGTGCTGGTCAAAGTCAAAACCTAAAGCCAACTTAAAATATGTGGCAAAAATGATCAAATGTCTGTTTACAGAGACTTAAAGAACAGGCAAGCATTTCATTCTCCAAAGATATATCAAGAGACCTACTGGCTGTAACCAACACATGTGTGGAGAAGACAACTACAGTTCACAATATTCACATTTTTATTTCCCCTTTAAATAACTTTGAAAACTCTGTATGAGTTTCCTTTCACTTCACAAATTCGGACAACTTTGTGCTGGTATAGAATCCCAATAAAATCTATCAAAACTTGTGGTGGAAAAATGTTGAGAACAAATTCAAGGGGTATGATCACCTTTCCAGAACACTGGGAATAATATTGGATGATAGACTCAATGATGATGATGATGATGATGATAGAATCGGGTGCTTTTGATCAGCAGCGCTTGACTGCAACAAATCCTCTCAATTACAAAGTTTCCCTACATGTGTGAATCTGCTTTTACAATCTGAGAAGCACTGTGTTATTATTGATTTTATCTGTCTTTTTTTGCATCCACCAATCAGGTCACTGTGCTATGATCTTACTTGAAGTGCAATTCCTTGAAGGTGAAGTGAGTCTCAACGATGCCTGTTGTCTTAACCCGAGTGCGTAGCACATCCTGCTGGGTGGGGATGTAATCTGCTTTTGCTATCCTCTCCAGATCATTCAGGTAACTAAGAGACAAAAACAGCGATCAGGCGCGCAACGCAATTTCTAATACATGAGGCGGAGCAAAGCAACAATATATGCAGGCATATGTGGTGAACAACACACAGGGCAATAAGTTCATGAGGCTGCAACCCAAAGCACCCTGAAAGCTCTAACTTGTTAACAAGACTTGAGTGATTTTGTAGATGTGAATGTGCAGTTACAGTGTTGTAATAATTGAATAACATGTATTTCTTGTGTTAAGACTCCATTGCGCTGGTTCTTGCTAGTTTACTGCGGTGATGCTGCAATAGAAACAAAGAGAAGCGTCTTCCAGAAAGATTTTACTCCGTTCAGGTGAAATGCACCTGAACATGCAAAAAACATTGTCTTTATTACTTCACATGTGCTGCAAATCAACACAATTAGAGGACACAGTTAGTTAGTAGAACAATCCATGTCAGTTTTTCAAAACTTTTAAATCCATCCATCTTGGTGCAGTCTTTCAACACCAGTCTAGGCTTATGCATAAGTGTTTTGTTGTCTGAGTGCAGCAGTATGTGCAGAATTGATTGTGCAGCCTTCTCTCCAGCTGCTTGTTGCTGCTAATGGTTTTCATGCTCTAACGGGTCACTTTGTGAGTCTTGTGGAAGATGAGGCTCTGCACAAAAAATGCAGCTCTGACTCATTCACACACATTGCTAACATTTAGCTTACTAACCAACAACACACAAATAATACATATTGCAGCTGCCTCTCAAATCTAGACAAGATTTCTCAGGGGAAGAATTGTGGCCTTATGTGTACAAATGATGTATTTGATGTGCTGAAATGAAAAATCAGCTGTGAAGCAGAAATTTTAACACATACGATAACTACAGTTCACAGACTGAAGGTTTCATTAGTCAATTTTGAACAGTCCTCTCATTTTTAAATCTACATTTAAAAATGTGGATTGCATTTTGTGGCATTTTAGGAAGCTACAATTATTGTTGTGCTTGTGAAAAGATGGTCTACAACCATCATCATCTTGCATTATGAGGCAAGACAGACTGAAATGCAAAAATCAGAGATTTCTCATGGTGATAAAAAGATAATTTGTTATTTTTTTTGGTAAATTTTGTGAATGGCATGTTATGATGATCCATGTAAAAATCACCGTCATTTTATGATCCTCTCTTACTTGTCAGAAATAACATTATAAAAAAATAATAATAATCTATATATATAAGTGCAAAGTCAATCAATATCTTTTTATTGTATCCTCTGTATTATTGCAACCAGTTCTCCTCTATAATTCCTTGCATTTTCTCTAATTTCTGACAGATTGCTGGACACTAGGGGGGCGTAGAAGGATCTTTGCTACATGCCTCTCTGGCTGACCCACTTACACAAATTTTACATCATCTTCCAAAGACAGCGTGAAACTTTAGATGTCCAGCCACTCCACACTTTGTAAAAAGAAATGGATATTTCTCTCATTGATCTCTCTGTTCTTGCTTGTCACAGCCATACGGTTTAATATTTAATGAGGTGTCAAAACCTGAAAGGCATACCGGAGAGAATAAAACAAACAATTTGGTAAATATTCTCTCTGTTCATGATAACTACTCTCATACTATATTCCTCAGTAAGCTAAAATCTATAAATTAATTCCAAAAGGCAAAAAGAGCCACCTGTGAGTATTAATGTGAGAATCATCAGTCCTTAAGCAAACACTTAATGTCTTTCTTACCCATAAAAAAAAAAAAACTGTATATTTTTCTTCTTATCAGTTTTCAATATTAAAGATTAAGCCCACAGAGGAAGAAATTACGGCTAAATGGAATTTATTGGCCATTTTTTTCAGTCTCCATTATTCCCCCAGAGAACTACTGCAGGTTTTCACAACAGCTCATATCATCAGTGCTCCAAAGAGAATCCATCACAATGCCAATGAATCGCCTCCTCCAAGGCAGCAGGTTTAAACAGTCATTAATAAAGCAAAAATACAAAGTTGTCAATAAAACTATAAATCCAGTGCAGGTAGAATATTCCAGCTGCACTTTTTTTTTATCATTAAACGAGTACTTGAGTTCAAAGGCAATTATATAAGTGAGAATTTTCACTAAGCCTTTTCAGTCCTGTCTAACAGTTTCTGCACAGGCACAATGTTCAGAGTTTGATACTAAAAGTGGCAGATCAACACCCAGCTGAATTATTACATTTCCTTTGCAGAGATGACAGTGTGTAATTACCTGATGCATTACTTTTACATGAAACACAGATCCATACTTACTACGCTGCCGAGTCATTGAGCTGGTATTCTCGCGACCTCGTAAAGCAACTCTGTATGCCGCTGTCGGCCCACAACCGCCTGATCACGTTGGCCAAGTCTTCAGGAAGAATGCCTTGCTCTTCCGCAGCTGCAGCGAGAGCGAAAAGCTGCTGGGCATCGTCCTACAATAGAGGCAATGACAATTGTGAGTTTTCCTTGTGGAGAATTTTTAAGGTACTATGCAATAATTTAACCTGGTACATGAAAATATGCAAAAGTTTATGGTCTATAATTTATTTACAAAGGATCATTTGTTTAATAAGAAAAAGGCTGTACAAAAGCATCATCTTTGGGAGAAATCCCAGGCTTTATAATTATTATTATAATAATTTGTTAAGTGAAAACAAGCTCACTTGGGTCCAAATCACTGAAAAAAAAAGTCAAAATAAACATTTGGGAGTGGCCTAGTCAAACATTTGGACTCAGACAGGCAGATGGCAATAGATGGATGGGTGATGGGAATACAAATGTTTCCTGTACTGTTTCTCTTTTTACCATTCATATCCGGACCTTTGGACCAGTATGAAAAATATCATCCAATTGTAGCTACAAGTTTAAGCTACAGCCAGGGAAGCAATATGGATATTAGCAGCAGTTCTCCCATTTTACTTAATTCTTTTAACTACATTAATTACCTTCTAGATCATTTCTTATTCTATATTCAGCAGAAAATATATTGTTTATTGTAGTGGTATTTAGTCTAACAAAGGTACTCGATTTCAGCAGCTGTACTGTATGTACACAAGTCTATCACTTGTGATATATATACATATATAGCTATATATGTATTATATATTTGGCAGACCAAATGGACAAAATCCAAGTGGAAAATTGATTTCACGTACATGTTTGCACTTGTGTAAACTAGCACCGCACGATGTGAGCTTGCTTGCATGCATTCGGATCTCAACAGAGCTGATGTATCCAAGTGCAGGCAGGCTAACGCGCTAATTGCTGCGCGTAGGAGTGTGAGAGTGTTGTCACGTACACAGAGCCATTTAACAGAAAAGTTGGTGAGAAACAAAAGCTACACACACACAAACACACAACAGCAGTGTCCTCAACCCTTCTGATTACAGCTTCAGTTTCTGAGCGCATACGCTGACTTCACTGTATGGACACACAGTTCAGTCAGGGTTGACTGCAACTGTTCCTGGGTTGCAACAAATCTGATGCAGCGGACAGCATCTCTGCCTGGAGTTGTGAATTTTCAATTTAGCAAGCTTGAGTTGTGTATACTTATGTCTAAAAGTCGTAAAATAAAAAGGGTGAGCTTTGGTAAATGAATCATAATTAGGACTATACAATACAGTTTTACAACATTATCAGCATGAAAATGAAGGCAATTCCTCATTCGTTTGTATGCAAGTTTTGAAAAACATCATAGGTCAAAACAAGATGACAAAAAATGTGTAATTATCTGGGAGAACAAAATAAATGAAGGTATTATAGGAAAATGATTTTCTACCTCCGCTCCCGGAGTCAGCCGTGGCTGTAAGCTGTTTACTACTAGCTACAGGGAGAGTGGCTCCGCCTCACCCCGCAGTGATCGACTCCTTGCAGCTTCATATAATTCTTTATGTACAGAACAGAAACCACTAAGCTAAAAACAAATCACAAAGTGGATGCCAGGTTCCCAGAAAAGCCCGTTTTTAACATTTTTCTGACATTCTGTAAAATACGGTTTACTTATTTTAGCATAACTTTTAGTTGGCCTATTGGCATAATTTAAAAACTGGTATGTAGTTTATAATATGTACTTTAAGCACAAGTTGAAAGTGAGACTGAGGGAGGCGGAGTCTTGCTGGAACGTCACCACAAATCAGACATGTAAAAATGACACGTATACGCATCCATAGAAACTTATAGGGTTAATTGTTTATATTGTCATAATCTCCTTCCCCAGAGAAAACCATTCCCATGTCTGTCTCTCTTCCCTTCCCCTGAACAAGAACAATGCAAAAAGCACTTTGCAAAAAATGCAAAATAATAATAATAATAAATTAAATAAATAAAAATGGGTATTGGTATTTGGGACTCATCACAAACCGAAACTGTTTTGATGCAATTGACCATGAGATCGCCTTGACTAACTCCAGCACTCCCAGAAACTTTAAGTTTAAAGACTACTACTGAGTCTTTAAACTTTTTAAAAGGGGTTTTGAACTCTGTTTGAACTGTTTGAACTCTCTTTACTTTAGACACAATCAAAGTATTCAGGCATACAGTTAGTTATTATAATTTTTATGTTTGTAATCCTGTAAGAATAATAATTGTACTTATTGTTTCAGTAAAACATTTATATTAGTATGTGTTCATGTTTCCTGACTCCCCCTTAGTTTTTTTTTTTGTTTTTGTTTTTGTTTAAGCTATTTTGTTTTCCTAATTTTATTTATTTCTCTGTAAAGCACTTTGAAAAGACAACTGGTGAAAAGCTCAATAAAAATAAACATCGTCTTATTTGTACCCTTAGGTTTGGCTGCAAAATGGAGGAAGCAGAATAAAGTTAGACTTCTTTTTTATTGCGTCACCATGAATAACGAATTAATGAGTCCTCAGGCATGCATGGCAGGACAAACCTATCATTTTCAGCATGCAGGACTGTGAGTTATGGACCAGCCCCAGTGACATAAACACAGTCTTCAAGTTCTCCTTCAGTTTAGTCATTTACTCAAAACGTCAGGCTGTAAAATCACAAGGTGGTGAAACCTAAAGACTACTTTAAATCCTCAAACGAATGAATGACGTCAGAGTCATTAGTTACAACACGTGAGACACACACCAGTACTGACAGGGCCACAATGCCCAGGTAGACCCGACAATGACAGGAGGTCATGGATAGTCCTAAAATTATAATTCATCGCTCTAACAATGCAAAATTTAACAATGCGACCATGTTTGAACTCTTCCTGCTACAGCTGGGCAAATTAAGCAGGCTATCAAATTAATTCAGCTGCTGATGCTACGGACAGCATCCGTTAGCACTTTTGAACATACCCAATCCCCCCAGAAGTAACCATTTCTGCAGTAGCTTCACGTATTTATACGTTTCAGACTCCAACGTGACTATTACAGCTCTTAGGGAGAGCAGATCAAAGATGGAGGGGATGATGAATTCAGTAGGGCAGACACTGTTTCCCTGCAGGTTGCAGTGATACATCAGAGAAGGATCACACCATGATCCAGTTTCCACCACATCAATGTTTCTTCAGACAAAAAAGGCTGCTGTGAACAGGTGCGTGCTGGAAACCACACGATCCTACGTATGTTTTACTGGCACAGCTTCCCGGTGTTATTGACTGAGCAAGAATTGCCAGGAGGGTGTGAGAAACAGACCTGCTTTCCCAGAGGCGTCGTAGCCTTAAAATAATTTTTGTTCACCAAGTTGCACTGGGGTAGGTCTAAGTCAGGGAGTAAATGTTATTTTACCGTGAAAATAAGTGGAGCATGCAGCTAAGCTTGGAAAGGAGTGGGTTTTGAAGCAAAGCTACACACCAGTGTCAGGGAAACATATTGTGAGCTTTAAAGTCTGAATTAGACACAGAACTGCAAGATGGTGTGGATAAAATAGTGTTTGTTGAAGCCAAAGGGAGACCATGCTTAAGAACAATAGCTTCACGCAGGATTTACTAATTATAATCAACCTGGCTGATAACAATGGAGCGTTTGTTAAGAAATTAAGTAATGTGTAGATACATTTTAAATTTTGACAAATATTGGACTTTAATCAGTGCCTTGTGTTTGTGTGTCTTACCGTTCTGGCAGGGTCACTGTAGTCTATCTTGAGGCTAGCCATGGCTTTCACAATGGCCATAATCGACTGGATCGTATTACTGTAAACAACTGCTCTATACTGCTTGCACTCATCTTCTGAGTAGCCGTCTTCGTGGATGATCCTAAAATATCAGAAAAAACCATGAAGCATCTGTGGAAAATAACAGAGAAATTCAAAAGTCCACAAAGTAAAGCAACACTGCAGTTGCTTTTTTAAATCGAGGCCTCACACTGTCTTTGCTGCTCTGCAAAGACACTTAGAATTATGGAGTATCTCTGCAGAAATAGTCTTCTAACAGTGTTGGCACAAATACATCTGGTAGAAATAAGGATTCACACACATTTTCAAAATTAAATAATGTGGTCAGATTTTAAATATGCAGCTTGCAAGGAAGGGAGAACGAAAGGAAGAAAAGAATAAAATATGAAAAGATGGAAGGAAAGATAGGCAGATAAAAAATGTTTATCTTGTCAAACAATGTTTATCTTGCCTCCACACACAATGAGGATTAGGATAAACAAGATAGGAAATTCTCAATTTCTCACTTTTAGAGAGCTGCAGCAGAGAGTGGAGTCTTGGAGTCACAAAGTCTCCATAACAATCATCCATGTTATGGTTTTATCACACTTCTTTATCAGGGGCAGAGGGGGCAGAAATTGTAAAGGGTTCTGCTTTTAAAGCCAAAACGAATTTCACACAGAGCAAGTGTGGCTGTACTATGTATATCTAATTGAACATGATCTTAACAAACCTGTGGAACAAAATCTGAAATGTCTAGAAGAGTTCAAAGGCCATGGCTGGTCAAACAGCCAATGATTTAGTGCATCCACAATTTTAGTATTGATTCTAACAACCAGTACTCTGCTTGAGGGTCAATAAAGACTCAGCAACTGACCTCACAGGTGTATGATTACACTGTCAAGGAGAAAAAGAGCAAAACAGGTGCTGGAAGAATACGAGAGTACAGAGAGAGCTCTCACCACCTCAAGTTCAATTTCTGAGGTGACAAGCAAAATAAAGTATCTAAGGCAGATGCACAGTACAGCTATACAGTTATAGATTGAATACAATGACAGCACTAAAACTAACATGTTTTCAGCTTTGCAATCAAAAGGTATTCAGGTTAATTACGCTTCTGAAGTCAAATCAGTATGTTTCACAGTTTGTGTTCCGATTAGCATTTGGTTACAGAATAAATTAATGGAAGATATGTGTGGAGCAATCTGATTTAAAATGTAGAGACAGCAAATGCTGGGAGGGAGGGAGGATGGGAAGGAGGAATAGATAGTGAATGAATGGACAGACAGACGTGCTGGTGAATAAACAAACAGATGATGATGGGATGAGGAAGAAAGACAGAAATATTCTCCTTATTACTCAAGCAGACCAAGAAAAAACATTGAGATAAAATTGCAGAGAGTGTAGGAACCAAGTCTTAGGTTGGTGTACAAGAAGACATGCAGCAGTCTGGTAAACACATAGTTGAACTGCATCATCTCTGCAGCATTCAGCTGATGCAGTATGGAGGATCCATCCCTTGCTGCATTGTAATTGTAAGCAAAGAATAATGGAAGTGTTTGCCTTTCCGCACGTGCATAAATATTTCCCATCAGATACATCAGACTGCACAACAAAGTGCTGAGAAAGCAATCTCAGATAATATTCTCTTGATTTTAAAGTGAAGCTGCTTGATGGAATAAACTGAAGTGATTAATGATGACCAGAGGTAAGTTATGATGAGATCTCCTTTGTTTTAAGATGTCAGGATTGTGGTTTTTCTTGCTTCCTACAGGCTATTTCTGTGTGTAGCAGATGTATGTCATGTGTGTCTCACATGGTGATTTATCCATGTGTCTGAATGTATTAATTAAATTATTTAAAAAAACAATGGACTGTTTCCACTTGGCGCTCATAAGTGGAGTCAATGCCTGGTTAGCCCTGAGGAATGTGAATAATTTAGTTTCCTCAGCTGTGCGTGTGTGTGCCTGCATGCGTGCGCGTGTGTGTTTGTGGGTTTACTGAATCTTTCACAAAAATAAGTACCTCTATGATTACAGACTTATCTAACAAACATAAATTCTTAAAAAATAATTGCTTAGAATATTCCTGGGAATCATATTGGAGGAATCCAAATGTATCTTAACAATGACATGGAACTGTAAACTATTGCTGTTCTGGTTTAAAACATTTACAATCAGAGAAGTAACTGAAAAAATATAAATGGAGTAGTAAAATAGTTCAGTCATCATCAAAGTGGTTTCCGTTGCTGTACAGGATTCATGTCAGGTAAAAAAAGAGAGAAATGAGCAAAAACAAGAAATGAAATAAAAATAGTGTTCTTAACTTACTTCATCTGCTTTACAATGGTGCTCTTTCCAGACTCCCCAGCACCTGTTGAGACATTAAAATGTTAATAGTTACAAATAAATCTAAGGCTGGTGATGTGTTTGCAATATAATTAGAACAAATTTCAGATGCAGCAGTGACTGTTCTGCTCTGAAAACATGAGTGACCCAGTGATGACCTTTCTCTGGAATCAAGTTTTGTCCTCTGGGTTGTTTACGTTTATTTATGTTCCCATTTGTGCGAACGTGAGCCACAGATATAAATGATCTTCCCCCATTAATTCCAATGTTTGTGTTTTAAAAAAGAAGAGTGTAGTCAACAGATAAACCATTACACAAAGCCATCTTAAAAATAATTACAAAAACTTATCTTTTAAATTTTATCATATTTTTTCACTGGAAATCTATTCAGTAGCTTTGTAATTTATTTTTTTGTTTTCCTATTTTATTCCACACATTGACATGTTTTATCTCTGGGAGCTAAATCATGTTTAGTTTTAATAAGCTAAAAGCTGATAAAACCGTTTTTAGTGGAAAAATAAATATTTTTAAATTACGTTAACTATCATTGCCACGCATAATTAATAAATGGTCTTTAAATAGATTAAATCATTTGTTGCATCTTATGATTTTTTGATTCCTTTTCTGTCTGACCTTCAGATGTTGAGTATGACTTCAGTTAACATAAAATAGGCATTAATACGCCTATTTTATTAATACGCTTTAGGTTTTTGTTTCATTTATACATTAAAAATTCTTTATAAACAATCAAACATGTAATAAAATTATTCAGTAAATAAATGGCGTTATTTTATATTTCACAAGTAATGTATTAAAGCTAATACTTTAAACCTAGTAGAGTAACTCTAATGAATTATGAAGAGAAGGTTTTCTGAAATCAACCTGCTCTTCATAATTTAATAATTTAAACATCATGTCTCCAAAGTGTTTTTATTTATTTATTTATTTATTTTAAATTTCCAGTTTTGCCCAGCTCTCCACTTCTATAACAAACAATCAAAGACTGCCTTTGTTGAGATAAAGAAAAAGTTCTGTAGATGCACAATTTGTGCAAGTTTAAAAAACTGTCCTGTGTAAAGAGAAAGTGGAGTACTACTCCCACTGCAGAGACACACACACAGTGAAGGTCACCTTCCTGGCACAAAAATAAAATGCTTCCATTAATATTTGAAGCCTAGCAGGAGGTGAACGCTTGTAAAAAGGAAGAAAGAGATGAGGCTTCTAATCTTTCTCCCAGGGTGGTTTATGAGAATAAGACACTGTTCTACTGCTTCAGGGGGAAATCTTCTGAACCTCTACCAGATTTTACAGGTGAAAGTCAGCTTGTTGCAAATTGAAGGAATAAACAGAGCAGACTAAACATTATTGTTGCCATACATCTTTGGTCTGAAAGTCAATTATGAAACAATTCTGAAAATAAGTCAACATTATTTGGCTTTCTTAGTGTTCAAAAAAGAAAAGCATTTCAAGGTATTAATACTGTGTTTAAGATTTAAGATCAAGATTATAACTATTGTGAAAGGGAAGCTGCTGGTGTTCTTGTCATTGTGTGAAAGCCAGACAGACATATATAGAGTTCATCCAGATTAACCAAAGGTATCACAAAATGACAACTCTCTGCATTGTTTTTTTTTTTTTTTTTTTTTAATACACAGCAAGTCTAAGTGCTACACAAATACTGTGACAGAATAGAAACAATTTATGGAGCCGTTGACCTCACCCCAACCCAGCAGCCATCCATCAGCGGCTGCCTCCTGGTCCACAAATATCAGCGACTGACTACAGCTGCCTCTTTCAGAGTAAAAATGTCAGAGCTACAAGCAAAGCATCCTAAACAATCTAATATTGAAACATTGTAATTCTGACTTTTTTTGCAGCAATGACCTCATAGGAAAAATAAAATTTCAGCAGTGCTAAAAAAAAATGAATAGCAGAAAATATGATCAATTATTTAGATAAAGGAGAAGTGGAAGATCAGTTTTTACTAATAGCCATGAAAAATTAGATTTTTGGGAACCAGTCTCTTTGCTGATCATTTGGCCAGTTTAACTTTGAGTTACAAATGTGACCAACCAGGTCCATAGTCCTGTTGTTTGCTATTGTTACATATGGAATCATTGTAATTTCACATCAAGGATGCAGTGCAAAACACTATCTATGTACAAGATAGTGTTAAAACTGCAGCGCAGATAGCTGCTACTGGACGTTAAAACAGAAGTGGTTTAAATAAAACTGAGAAACATTGCATCTAAAAATGTATTTAGATCCTTTTGTTGTTTTATTACTATGCGGTAAACATTTAGGGAAACATTTGTCATGGACAGTGTGTTCTGTATGTCAGTATTCATGCCACTTATGCCACTTTATTGCTATTGGTTAACATCCACCATAAGAAAATGTTTGCCTGTGAAGAGTCACATTCTGCCAAGGTTTATAAGAGGTCAAGACTGTATAAAGCTAGATCAATGGATATTTGCTAAATAAAAGCTAAATGTGAAATTTAGCATTTATTATCTATAGTCAAAAACACCACTGCTGAATTTGTATCTGGCTCTCCAGAGAAAGGTTTATTTTCTGCATTTCCTTGTTCCTGTTCCGATTAGAACAGGAACAAGGAAAAAAAGACAAGTCTGCAAGTCTTTGGCCAAAAAAAGGATTGTTTTTTCAAATATCTTCTGTTGAACATGTAATATCAAATCCGAACAATAATTGGTCATCATTATTGACAATTATTCAACAATTGCCAACCATTGCAACTGAAGGTATTATGGGATCAACAGTAAAATCTGAGCTATTTGTATTCTTTTAAACATCTAACATATTACAAGCAGTCTTAAAGGTGATAATCTGTGTTAGCAGTTTAATGATTAAAATAAAAACAAACAATATAAACATTAATTGATCACAGTGGGACACAACACAACAACTCTCATCTTCATATGAGCTAGGGACACCAACAGTCAACAAAGCTTTATGAGGTGACATAAAATGTTGAAGTATATTCTAGCACTGAAGGATATAATTATGGTTTTATAAGACCATAAAATGATTGCTGATATAATTGATATTAAAATGTATTCACATAGAGCAAAATAAAATACACAAATATCTCCACAATTATCTGTTTTTCATAGAACATTAAATGAGTTTGATTAGAAATGCCACATAGAGTCTGGGATTTGGTGCACAGCAGGGGCAAGTCACTTACACAGACATCTATTTGCAGACTTTAAACTTTGACTTTTTATTGTTGGCACAGCAAACTCTGAATTGCTTTGTGATGAGGAGAAGACAACATCATTTCCATTTTCTGCTTCATTACCCACACCTGTTTGTAGTAGTACCCATGTTGTTTTCTAGTGAGTGTCAAAAAAGAGGATCAGTGATAAGAAAATCCAACTCACATTTCATTCTCTCACCAGCCATGATAGGTGCTTGGCAGCTCTCTCAGTTACGCACTTCTGATGACACAGAGTCTGTTCAGTAAACCGATGACATATTCTGATATTGAGCAAATAAATTTCCATCCATCCTTTCAGAGTACATACCAATGAGAACTAGCTCAACAAAAACGATGTTTGTCTTTTTGGTTGCCAAAACCTCTCTGGTTTTATATAATAATTATATGATTGTTAGACGCACGGACACAATTTTTTTTAAAAGGATGGTATGTATTTTCCTGGCACATAGTGCCATTTATAGCACAACCAAGTTACTATTTTACCTTCAGTTGTTATAAAAATGTTGCATTTATCAAACATTTGACACCTTCATAATGGGCTTCTGTCTCTTTCATAAGCTTCGACTCTTTCGGACATCCCTCGATGGCTGCCACAGAAGATTCAAGGATTTCTCAATCATGAATGAGAGAATCAAAGCAACACTCCAAGTATGATAACATAACATTACAACATAGTGTAAAGCTCAAAAAAGTCGATCTTACCTAATACCTCCCCGTTTAACAGTACAATACCCTCACAGCGGGGCCTACAATCAGTCAATGTCTGAGGAACATGGAGTCGTACTGCTCACTCACTGCATGCCCACAGGGAAGGGTTTATATTGGGCCGGATGTCTGCTTCTTCATGTTCAAATCGCAGTCTGTCGGGGGTGGATGTGGATCTGAACTGACATAGGTTGGCTGGTGAAACCTGGTATTCAAATCTAACAGTTTGAGTGTTATTAATTAGCACATAGCGGTGTGCAATGCACATCCTCCGTTTGGTCACTGTGACTAAGCAAAGGTGGGCAATAACACCACGAGAGAAATGTCACTGTCCTTTCATCATTGGCTAAAGCATCACATGCTGACTTTTCTTTTGACCCAGAGTTCAGTACTGGAGGTGTGAATGCAAAGTGAATCAGAGTAAGATGTAGACTCATGTTTCAGACATTACCCTGAGCCTGTAAGTTACAAATTACCACAGTGATGAAAAAAATTATGCACAATGGAAATCATATATTACATGTAAAAAAAAAAAAAAGTTTCTTTTCAGGAGTCATATCCAGGCATCTGGGGACTTTATACACATAAGGTCTCTAATAGTCTTAATGACAGAATCATGTCAGATTACAAGACGTGTGTGAACAAACTCTCTACAAGAAAGACAGATTTGGTTGTTTATAAATATTTCTGCCCATGAAAAGGTGAACAGTAATAGTGTGGAAACAAAAGGGAGCCCAATTCATCACTCTGCCAAGCTATGGGTATTGTGCTTGTTAATCAGCCAACTGGAGCAAATAGCACATGGCTAATTGAGCAGCTAATACCAACTAGTAACACTGCCAGTATTATTCAAAAAGGAGCAGAACTGCAAAAAAGGGTTTATTGTTAATGTAATTAGGCCCTAGAAACAACTCAGAATTTCAGTAAGACTGTATTCAATATTGTTACTGACCTAATAGTCAATGTATGATAATCAGAATAACCAATTCTCATTGGTGTTAGCTCTCTCTAAAATAGGAGGCACATGCACTTCTTGAAAATATTTCACCTCTCATCCAAAAAGGTTCTTCCATTTTGCAGCTGAGTTGTGAGTAGCAACAAATACTTTTATTCAAGAGCAGAACTGGAGAAATGCTTCGCATAAAAGGGTATAAGACAAATACATTACTATTTTAGCACCAGAAATAATAGAATATAATAATATAAATGATTCATTTTGCTATAGCATTCACACACACAAAAATAATAAATTGGTGATCAGGACCAGGATCTGTGGCAAACTTACAGCTTCCATAGACATCAAAACAAAAAGACTCATTAAGTAAAAGCAGTATTAAATTCAAGTGGCTGGGTCTAAGGCTGAGAAGGCTGGACAGAAAGAGATAATGCCATGCTTTTTCTAGCTTCTGCATGCTACTGATGCTCAAGGGAAGAAGCACCAGTTCTTTAGAAAGAAAGTGGAAAACCTCCTGGCAAAGTGTCTCTTTGGATAAAAGGAAGAAATTGCATGACTGAATGTCAATGAAGGATATCTAGGCCTACACGAAACCCAAAACGCCACCAGAGCAGGGGGTGGGGGAAATCCATTATGATCAGGTGACTTCCTGAGGTCTGTATTTGGTTCATGCGCTTTAATTACAAGTCTCAAGCAAGGACAGGCCACATTCTAAATTGGCTGAGAATAGCAGTGTGCAATTGGGAGAAGATGCAAATCATTTCGGTGTAGTTTGGAGGGCACAGATTCCCTTTGGAAAAGCTGAGCACTTCATATTAACTCTGTGTGGGGCGAACATGCAGACCAACTAGTATCCTGCAAAAAAAAAAACCCTAACTATAAATCCTATGCAGGAAAGACACTAAAAACTGTGTGAAGGAAATGCAAATTGTAATTTTGATTCCAGCTTCTTCCGGTCAGGTCGACGTACCATGAGCAAGGCACTTAACCCTAAATTGCCTTCTGGTGAGTGTATCAGTGTATTAAATATGTGCAGGTTGTGAGTCTAAATGGGTGAATGTGTCTGTAGTGTCAACTTGAGTTCAATTCAGTTCAACTCAGTTTATTTGTATAGCGTCAATTCACAATAAATGTCATTTCAAGACACTTTACAAAAATAGTCTTTGCAATTCAATCACACATTCATTCCAAATGACTAACAGGAAGAAACCACAAACAGAACCTGGCCCTAGTTTCAGCTAAATTAAGGCTATTTATCTTTTTTTTTCCTTGAAGCTATAAATTACAATTAATCATCTACTTAGGGGCACAGGCAACATCACATTCTAAACATAAGGGAGCGATTGCTATAAAATGTGATTTTAATACTGTAAGTAAAAATCCTGAAGTTCATCGGTCTCATATTTTTATTAGCAATTAGCATGATTTGTGAGGTGTTTGAACTCCAGATCATATTAAATCTGTGATTTCCAAAATGCTAAAGACATTTTGAAATTGACCATGTTCCACCGCAGAGATAGAATCTACCAAAGATAGGACAGCACAATATTGCAGCACACAACCTTCCTGTCATCTTATTATGTCTCCTCCTCTAGCACTTTATTGCAACCTAAATGAACTGCAGATATGACTTAAGGTGTAGTGGAAGACAATTTCCCTTTACAACCTGACTTTGCTTTAAAACATCTAATTAATATTGAAGATACTTAACTTTGAGAGGCTTCACTCGGTAACACCACGTACACAAACGTTCAGATATCTGAGGGCATTAAAATGGTTGTAAACTGCATTTCAGAAACTAATTAAAACACTTTTTCTTATCAAGTTGTGCATGTTTGTTAATTTCACATACTTCCAGCACAGGTTTACAATTTGTTTAGACATATGCATGCAACAGAGGGATATGATTCTTATGTTTGCATGCCTGCATTTCAGTAAATGTGTAGAAGACACAATGCACATGCTGTCTCACAGAGCAAGGAGACTTGCCACTGCAGAAGTGAAAGTGCAGCATCAGCAACAGTCTGAAGCCAGACTATGTTGTGTTTATGTTGGCAGTTTAAAAAGTCAGCAGTAAGGTTTTGGTCCATACATAACATCTGTTTTAGAGCAGTCATTATTGCTTTAAGTTGTGTTAGGTTAAAACTGTTTAGTTTATTGTTATTCTTACAGTGATCCACACATTACATAATTACAGACAGTTTTTGGAAATTAATTAAAAACAAAACAATTAAAAAAGACACAGAAGACAACATGACAGATTATGTAGCAGCTTTTGAGGCAAATAAGTTTGGTTTGGTAATAAGGTGGTGCAAGTAATTGCCTCGAAATGATTTCTTTGTAACTGTTTCAGTAGGGTTCACCAATGTGCAACAAAACTATGAAACATGAAGGTAATCTGCAGAGCAGCTTATTTTAATTACAGGTTCAGTGTGGTTTGAAAACTCCAACTAAAATAAAAAAAAGAGAACAAAAACTCATTAACAAATAAACTACTTTCCCGGTTGACCACAGTCCCTTTAGGAACAGTGTTTCATATGTCTGTGTCTCACACACACACATGCACACACACAACAGTTCTTCAGTGGCATAGCCTTTGCAGAAACATTTTGCTTTGAACAGCATGTAAGCCCGTTACCACATTTTGGCATATGTCAGCGTCATAGGCCACCTATTGTCTGAGCAAATGCCACAGAAAGATGACTCACTATCCTGACTGTGGCACGATTCCTCCTTCTCTAATCCCAGCTCACTGCCCGCAACTGTTGGTGTCACGACTGTTCACATTCACTTGACTATTTCAACTATTTACAGAACAGCCTCCTCAGGGCATTGATGACGCTGAATAGAAAACACTAAAAACACTTAAGCTCTTACTATTTCAGGCTTTATTGAAAAGCAACTGTCTTAAATCAGTCGTGCAGACCAGCCGTTGTGTTTTTTTTATAGCCAAGTGATCATGTGAAATACAGTCTGAGTGTTAGAAGTGGCAAACAGCACGCATGTGAGTGTACCTGTGAGTCCATATATGTTGCTCAAGGTTTCACGGGTTTAAAAATCTCCGGAATCTTCCTCTCACCTAGCAACCCCAGCTTAAACCGTTACCCAGCAACCCAAGCGGAGCTCCAGAAGGTTTGGTCAGCTCGTTTTACCACTACATGCGCTGTACGGTGGCTGGTGCTACCTTGAATATAGCACCAATATCCAGAGGAACATTTTCTTCCACAAGTTTTCTGGGCTCGAGTCAAAACTGTTTCAAGGTATCCCCTTACTATGACAAAAATGTATGCAAATTTATTATTTAAGTCATTATTTAAAATATAGAAATGCAACAATTGCCACTGTTAGAAAAACCTCACAATTTGATATTATATACTATGAAACACAAAAAAGGGGTTTTCAGTAGGTGACTTCATCAGGTAAAAGAAAACTTTCTAAACAATCTAGTATTTTCTGAAAGTATAACTACCTTTAATGCTAACTCATGGGTTGACTGACGTGTAATCATCCTTTGGGCCTGACCACTGCACTGCCAGATTCAGTTAATAGAACATGAAGTACGCTGAAATGTTTCAAAAAGCAACAGATCATCTCCTGATCTAAAAAAAGTCACTTGCATGCCAGACCATATGTCTAAGGCTTAAAGAATGCAACAAATCACAATAATAGTCCTTACAGTGGTGTAATTTTCATTAATGGTTGGCCAACCAAAATAACCCCAAGATAGCATTAGTTATTCATCCTTAATGACACAAAGAAATCTATAAAAAACATTTAAAGCACTGCAGACCTCACAAGAGAAAGGGAGAGAGGAACAGAGAGAGAGAGAGAGAAAGGTCAGAGTTCCTGATTAAACAATAAGAAAGAAATTGTGTTAGATCCAAATAGAAAACTGTTGAGGAGATCCATCTCACATGTGCAAAAAGTCCCATCTTAATGATACCCAAGACTTTTGGGAAAATATTAAACATTACGGAGGGCATGCATGTTGTTACATCTGGTGCAAAACTGTCATTGTGTGATTGTCTAGTCAAAAAACACCAGACTGAACTGAAATAACTATTTAGGTATAAAAGCATAAATACTTTCTTTAGTTACAGGAACAAATCCGAAACTGTGTTATTGTTGTTGTTTTTAATTAATTTAGGACAACTTCTTATAAATGGAGATGATTTTCTTCTGCTGACCATTCACTTGCCTCTGACTTACTCTCTGCCTGCAGTCATCCCTCCTTCATAGCAGGAAGGAGGGATGCTATGCTTAAGCCTTTCTCTCTGCTCCGCTTTATTCCCGTCCCCCCACCACCTCAGTTTCTGAAGAACAGAATCTAATTGCCTTAACGTATAACAGCAAGCTGAATGCAGTGGTGCCTGTTTACAGAACAAAAAATTGTGAGTCTTTCAGGCAGCCATGCAGCCACCTCCCACTCAGTAGTACCCAAAACCCTTTTCACATGCAGGATGGATAATAATGGAGGAATTTTACACTATACAGTATGCTACTGCCTAGAGTGGGAAAGTAGGTCATCAGCCTTGCAGGGAGCAGTGAAGCTTTGCTGCCTCTCTGCAAGGTTGGATGCCTGCTGAACTGATGGCAACCTAAACCAATCACAGTAAGGCAAATGAAAGAAGAAAACAATGTAGATTTAAAATGAGAAACAAGGAAACCATGTTCAGCTGTATTCTCATAAACAGAAATTAAAAACAGCACACTTTTACAGCAAGACATGCTTTATAAAAGGCAGAAGCTAAGACCTTGTATAACATTATTTAGAATGCAATTCATCATTGCTACCTGAAGCAGCAGTAAGTCCAGATGAGTTGCTTCATTATTGTCTCCTAATAACACAAGCAAGCACTTCTTTACATTTAATCCCTTTAGAAGTCAGCGCATCCTTCAGCACCATTGATCATCCAGTTTTAAATCAAAGCCACATGTCTGTGTTCCCAGAACGCCTCTTGACTGTTTTAATACCTTTTTCCACTACATCACGTCTTCCTCACCACTTACAACACATCCTCCTCTTTAGCAAACACGACACGCACTCTGCAAAAAGGTGCTGCTGCTCTTCTAATGTGCTCTCTACCTGTCTCTCCATTGGGGTGCAAAACACAAGCAAAATGCTTGATTTATTTTCTGAACTTGTGATGCCTGAATGTAACAATCACCAGATAATGCAACCAGCCTCAAGATTTAAGTAGGAAGACCTCATGGGACTGCATCAATATATATATATATATATATATATATATATTATATATATTTATATATAGTATATATATATATATAATAATATATATGATAATTATATATTATGTTATTTAGTGTGAAGAAAAAAAGAAAATCATGCATATTAGCTAATTTAAAAGTAATGGGCCCATTTGTTGGTATATTTTCTAAAGCAATCTATCTTTTGGGATGAGTCCAACACAATCGCTCAGACATACAGCAACATTTGCTTTCACATTTTTGTCATTAGACTACCAGAATAGAGCAATGCAGCACAGGTGACAAGGTGACATGGAGGACGTTAAAGTCTCCATCAGAAAACGAAGATAGAATAATATTGTACAACATTCATTTACAGTAAACCTTTGGGTCTAATGCATCAAAAAGAAAAAAAAGGTTTTAAAAATTTCCTAGATTTTACAGATGAGATCTTAGCAATTAATGCTTTGGAGGACAATGGTTCTTTGGAGCACAGAATAAATGAGATTACGTTAAAACAAGAAGCAAGCTGTAAAGCATAATTTGAAATAGAAAAAAGGCAGAAATCCTCCTGAATTGCTTTGAGACACTGATCTAAGAGTTTCCTAATCTTTCTCTCAAATTTACTGATACATTCCTGTGCTTATGTTACCTTTAGGAAATGTTGCAGCACAAAGTAAATCTCTAAAATGTGGGTCAAACTGGATCTGGATGATAAAGCTTCCTATAAAACTCCTAAATAAACAAGAGATTTAAAAAAAAAGACATTAAAATAAAAGGATTTAGTCTGTTGAACTGTTTTCCAATAAAGCCATGCATTATGAAAGGACTAACATAGTCTTGCAGATTAGATGGGTACAAAAATAGAAACAACTTTTTCTTTGATCTCTGTAATATCTCTGGTTGAATTCAAGTATTTCCTGTAGGGTAACTTTTGTGCAGTTTTTTTTTTTTTTTTTTTTTTTCTGGATTAGTAGGACACTCCCAGCAGAGCTGATTCCAGATCTTCTGGGAGACAAGCTATTAGAAGTGTCATGTACCATTCAGAAAACTAAGCAGATAAGTAATTCAGAAGGAAATCAATGTGTACTCAGCTTTCCCAAAGACCCCATTAATTACACTAATGAAGTGAAAACATATCGATTGCTGGTTACAGCACTCAACATGTGCAAGCTCTTTAAACAAATGGTCAAAATGATGTTATAATTAGCTTTTAGCAGATGATAAAAATCACTAAAGATTTCATTTGCCATGAGATTTCTGATAAATAGAAGCTTTTTGAAGCTGTTAAAGCGACAGCTATCGGTCACTTTAATGACTCTTCTTTCAGCAACACTTGGGTGTGACAAAACAATTTGAGATTTAACTTTGAGTGATTTATTAAGTGAGATCCATCATTAAAGTTCGTGTGGTGATAAAGTTTCTAACATAAGATATTCAGAGAGGATCAGGCCGGACTTTCCCTCCACCCCAGGTTTGTCAAAGGCTAGGGTCAGAAAAAGGGCAGCTAATGTCTCTGCAGACCCCACACATCCTGTAAAGAACCTGTTAAGACTTTTATTGTCAGGTTGGTGCAACAGAACACTATTTTCAACAAGCAGTCATCACAGAGACGGTTTCTTTCCCTAAGCCATCTAACTAATGAACACCTTTTCTGATATTGGAGTGTATAGACAGATAAGTAATAGCAGTGCTGCATGGGAGCAGCTAATATTTCTGAGTAATTGTGTTCATTTATTTACAGTAACAAGGATGGTTTGCATAAACTTGAGAAAAAAAATAACATTTTGATTTATTAGGATTAACCATTATTTCTAATTTGTAATTTCCTCAGAACGCAAAAACATTACCGCATATAAAAGCTTGCTACGTAATTTAGATAAACTAAGAAGTTTGTTTCTGATACCGAAAGCATGTCATTCTCAAATCAATAAATTAATGAGTCTTAATTATGGGGAAAACAGTTATCTGCTTATATTTGCATAACATTTTAAATATGTAATGGTAAAATGTATTTATACTTCTCGATTTGGAATGTCATCATTTCCTGCAGCAAAATCAATTAAATATTTTCTCTAAACTGCATAAATACAAATCTTTTCTTATCATATTTTTACACAAGAGATTATTAGGGTCTTACTTGTTTATTGTTTGTTTTTATTTTATTGAGCACTGTTTTGTTGTTCTTACCTATTTTACCTGTAAAGCACTGTGGTCCACTGCTGGTTCTGTTAAGGAGCTTAATAAATAGAAATGGATTGGAGTTAAAATTTCACTTATTCTGAAATTGTTCTCACATAATTGATGATGTGACAACTGAAGCGTCCCACATGTTGACTCACAGAAAAGTCATTCTTCATGCATCAAACCACCACAGCTGGTGTTTACCTTGCAGTAATTCTGCTTTCTCTCACACCTCTCTATGCTTCTGCCTATATTTTCTCCACACTTTCAAAATGATGAGGTGTCAGAAGTGCTGGGCACTGGCTGCAGTCTTTGAAGGACCATAAAACCATTCAGTATTTTATTATGTTGCTTCACAGTGGAGAGTAAATTTTTGAAAGTGCTGACTTATATAAGTCTACAAAATCTGCTACCGCAAAAGCAACATTGGGTGATTTAGTAGAGTGAATTCTAAAGACAGGTGCCAGATGATGGCAGAAACACTTTATAAGACTAATAATGTGGTTTAAAAAGAAAATGTCTGTCGTATATTAAACCTACCACTTTTCCCAGACATAATATATTCTATATTTCTGCTGAGTGGGAAAAGATGACTTCAGATCTAATCATTTCAATCTGGCACCATAATGCTTGTGTAACAGCAGCTGGTTCATTATAAATGCATTGACTGCTGATAATGGAGAGAAATAATCAACTACCTGAAAATGATGTCCATATGTTGACCTCTAAACACTAAACTTTTGTAAAAGCTCAAAGTGGCCACAAGGACAAGAAGCAAACCCTTTGAATTGACTCATGCAGATTTGTAAACAGAATGGGGCATCCTGTTAACTCCAGTATGCTTTTCTCTCATATTTTGGAGACTTAAATATGATTTTAATTATGATAAAAAATTAAAGACATTTAAATAAACCATAACAAAATGAAGATTTTCTTTTTTTAAAATTTTGGTAAACTGTAAAAAAGCCATTTTCTGAGGATAATTTCATACATTGTGACATTATTGCCCACTTAAACTGTCCAAAATGATTTTAGATGATTTGAACATGATGGGAATATCCTTAGAAGGTTTGCCCTGTTTAACGTCAGACTTTAACTTGGTGTGTTCCTGCCTGTTGGAGGGTGTTCTATTTTTTCTCTGCTAGAATATACATGTGTTTATATCTTGTTAAAGAGAAAGATAATTTAGCATTAAAACTAAATTATGTGTGCTTCATGGTGCTCACAAATAACCTTTGTGGAGATAATGTAGGAGTAAAGACGCTGCAGTAGCTTTCTTCGGATATCCGGTGTTTGTGTTCCCTAAGATTTTGCCTGAGCCCTTCCAATGATCTTCAGCATGAAGCACTAGAAAGCTGTGTGTGAGCAGCCGGGAGGATGGTCAGCTCCTCTAAGCTGAGGAGCTGAGGAGTTGGAGGCAGTATTGTTGACTTAAAAAGGGTGAAATGTTCCCTCTGGTTTGGATAATTTCCTGCATTTAGCTGAGGAGATTCTGCATTTCAGTGTCTTATTAACAAGTCATTGCACAACCAATGGAAGCAAGAAAATTAATAGGAAGATGAGGGCTTTAAATCAAATAGCGTGTTTAAGAGATAATATAAAGCTACAATTTACTGCTCCATGTACATTAAAAACTTAAAGAGATGAGATATAGATTATAGATTATTATCAAATTCAAGCACATGACTTTAGCTTTCTCTATTTAGTAGTTAAGATTTGACAGCATGGGGGACTCTGAGTAACCACTGATCCTTTCCATTAAAATAAATCAGCTGTCACTTATATATGTGACTTCTGGCCTGGAAATGGCTCATAAGCTTCCCAGAAAGAGTTAGAGAGATGGCAGTTTGGGGTTTCCCCTCTAGATCTTCCAATCAATTGTCCTAACAACAGATAAGGAAAAGAAAAATAATGACTAGTCCAATCACTTTTCTGTTAAGTATTGAAGTCCTGGTTTTCCAAGACATTAATCTGGTTTATATCCCAATTCATCATAAAACACATCTTCCTTTCTTCAAGTACCTTGCCACGCCTGTTTTTCAGTATTTCTCACAGTTCCTAGCTGATGGTTGTCCTTTGCAGGCTTCCACATTATTTATGTATGTTCTGCCAGATTTTGTAACCGTCTTTTCATTGTTACTGTGCTTAATATTTGTGTCCGTAGCTTTAAATTACACTGTCATTTCACCAAACTGTTGCTCCTTTTCTTACACTTACTACTTTCTTTAAAAAAAAACAACAAAAGACAAAACATACATCTGGCGTTGGCTTATCTTTCCATTTAATGTTGGAGCAACTACCTCAATGCATTGTTTTCTATTCCATCTGTTAATGTTTTTAAAGGAAAATTATTATTTCATTAGAACCGAGAAGGCTTTATGGCCTGCAGTGCAATAGTTTGTTGCCACTAGTTAGTGCTCTTATTATGAATGAGCACTAGAAGCTGATAGTCGTTTCCTGGAATGAGCTGCGAGTCAAATCAATGCCTGACCTTGAATATAGAGCCTGGAATTGATTGAGTCTGTAGCAGAGCCGCAGATCGTAAATGCGACTGAAAGCACTGAGTTCATACTGCTGCAAAGCAAACAGTTCCTCCACCGTAGGGGTGCTGCATCGGCATTCCTGATGCCAGATCTTTAAAACCTGTGGCACAGAAGAGGAACGGGTCAACTGCTCCCTCAAAGTTGTTAGCAGGATGTAAGAGGACCCCTGCATCTCTATTCTAGCTGTTCATGAGCCTAGACAGTGCAACAGAGCTTCCACATTAAAGTTCTGTAATTTGAAACTGCTCTTTGATACATAAATCCTTCCAGCTTTTCCCATCACAGTGAACTCAGGGTTTGGATTCCAGAACCAGAAACTTTAAACAGCATTAGACATTAGGTAAGCTGCTAAATCCAGAATTTCTTGTTGTTTCCTGGAATGTATTTTGGATAAAATGTTGCATAAAATACATCTTCCTTTCTTTAAGTTCTATCTTGCCACAGCTGTTTTTAAATATTCTCACCGTTTCTCAGCTGTTGGCTGAGAACAACAACTGAGAAACAGTGTATTTTGGATAAAATGTTGCAAAAATGAAAGTTGATGTTCTAGAAAGTGAGCATAAAATCATAAACATCTATTTACAATTTAAAATTTTGGTGAGAAGGTAATTTCAAGGCACATAAAGTCTGTTTAGTGCAAGAATAAGAGCTAGATCATGAGTACAAATATGGCATCAAGGTTTTAGCAAAAATGAAAATGTAAGTGGATGACATTGACTTTTACTCAAAAATACAAACAAATCTACACAAATTTGATTCTAATTTACATTTGGAAGAATAGCTTTTCTTTTAAAAATTTATTTTATTTCTTCTATTTAGTTCTAAAGTTTTGCAAAAAAAAAAAAAACTGATTAATGTGATTAATCTGTTAACAGATTTAACAGATAACCTGTTAAATCCTGCACTTTGACCTTTAACTGCTACTGTATTAAATAAGGTTAACTCTGTTTGGTCAGCATTAGATTCTTTTGAGAATCAACCCCTTCACAAATTATGCTTATCAAATGTTCTACCTGCTACTGGAAACAGTGAATCCAGTGGAAGATTCATAATGTAACCAACAGTCTATATAATAAAACAACACATTATTACAATCTACCACTTCTGGGAGGAAAAGGGATTTTTATGGTTCCACATTAACGATCTTGTCTAGAGCACGTAAGAGTGTGTGACTGATCAATGGATGTAATATCCTGAACCGGTAATGTTTCCCTCACCACCAACCTCTGAAGAACGATAATTAGGGAAACAGTGACAGTTTGCTTCCCTGCAGTTGCTCTCCTGCAGTTTGCTCTTCTGTGCATGAGATTCTCATTGTGCCAGTGAGCAAATTCAGGCAAATGCATCAAACAAAATGTGGATGAATACTTTTGGAGAGGCTGATAAATGAAAGGGAATGGGTAGATTTTATGTGGCCTGCTGGCTTTAAAGTGTTCTTACATCTTTACTACTAGCAGCAGGCTATTGATTTAGGGCTGTTGGAGGATTGAGCATAAAACAATCCCAAGAGGTAACACACTTTTGCAGTAGTAAAAGTTCTGTTAATATGCAGTCCAATAGAATTAAATGTTTAGTAGCAATTAAAAGTTTAGATTTTTATTTTTTTAATATTGGCCTGGATTTAAAAAAAAAAGATAGGAATATTAAAGAATTTAAAATTTATGAATAACACATAACTCCTACTAAACTTTATGGACAAATGATTACTTTAGGTAGAACTGGATCTTATGATCTACGGTTATCAACTGTATGCAATTTCGTGGTAAATTTTGCAAATTACATCCAATTTGAATTTTGTACAATACTGCTTTAGGATTTTATCATCGTTTCATTGCTTCTTCTTTTTCTCAAACACCGAACATTTTAGGGCCAACAGCAAAGTTAATTAGGACACTTTGCATTAAGGCAAGATTCCAAGATTTAATTTATAGTTTCAAGCTGGTCAATCAGTGTTTGCAGCTGCACTCCAGGGTTTTAAAATCATTCAGCAATGTAATAGGTTGAATATAATTTCTTGCCTTCACCATTGTCTGTACATTCTCAATTCAGCCACCAGAATTTATTAAAAAAGGAAGCAAAATATTCACAGCAAACTGGGATTCTGTTCTACTATGTCAATATACCATTACTTACTAGAGATATACCAGGGTTAGAAGAGACATTAGCATATAATTGTTTCAATGGCATTTAGAATAATAAAAACACAACAGAAAACTAAAGACACCAAATGCAGTCCATTGGAATACATATGTTGTTGACTGAACACCAATTTCTACCACATTTTTTTCTCCACATTAGAATCACTGTTATTATGTAAGAATACTCTAAGAACAGCCAGCGTCTTTAGGATTTAACGTTTGTTGCTTACATCCTAACAGAAGTTTTCTACTGAACAACTATCAAATCAGCAGTCTTCCCCATGATTGTGTGAGTTGGCCTTAACACATAATTTCTGTTTTACAAAATTCATCTACTTCTATTGAAGAAAATTTCAGAAAAAAACAATGTAGGAGTTTCAATGACTGTCACAGATAATCATTCAAAACAACGGAAACAAGCAATTGATCTACATCCTTGTGTGTAGTGAATCCATGTGTGAGCTTCACTTTTTCAACTTACTTAAAAATTAATTTAACTTTGACATTATTCTACATTATTCTATACTATTGTACCTCTGTTAAGACAATCAGATTTTTTTTTTTTTTTAGCAAAAAACATGTGAGTGGTTGCATGCATTTTAAAAACCAATTCTCTGCTGCTACCACTTGCTATCTCCACCACTGTTTCTCACCATCACTCCCTCTGATCCTTTATCAAACTGACAAGGTTTCTGAGTGTTCGTGCGGAACCAATTAGGAAGTGAAGGTCATGCCAACTTACAGAACATCCAGCACCTCCTCCATCAACAGGCTTTAGAGACTGATGATGTCCAGGTCATGTGATAGTGACTAACCATGCTATTCCTATTTTCTGACATTGGGTAAATTATGCCTTATGCTGCACTTTGTGTATTAGGGATCTGTGTAAGATAAAAACAAAATCGCTAAAATTATATCTGGAACTAGTAATAAGCGTGAATAAGAAATTCAACATGAATTAAAAAAAGCAAATTAAAATGGGGGAATCGTTTTCAACTGATAATAAAATGGACAACTGCTTTGAAAGTAACTTAATTACATTTTTCTCCCATGTAATTAATTTAATGTGACTTCAAAGACTACAGAAATAACTTTGAACAGCAGTTAGAAACCACAGCGGAAGCTGCATGGTATAGATTTTACGTAAATTACTCAGACATAGCTTAAACTTTAAGGAATGAACTCCCTTGAATAAGAGTCGCTGAGAAATATACCCACAAAGTGAGAAACCTTTATGAAGGATTTATTTTTAAATAAGCATCAATACACATCAGAATACAACACATACTGTTCTGATTTATTGCTTTTATTTGCAGTAGGCTTTCAATTTGACATCTGTGGGCTAACTCTAATGGGACTCTACTGTTAATGTGTGATGTGGTTATGTCTGCAGCACATTTCTCTGTTTTATCATGCTTGTCTGGTAGATTTCATCTTTTCGTGCTCTGACAAATCTAGGGTGGATGAGTATGAGATTCCCATAATGTGATAAAGTTGAGATTAAAATGGTATTTTCATAATATAAAATAAAAATAATATGAACAAAAGTTCATGATCTAAGAGATTTTATCTAAAACTGAAAAGGAGCAACTACAGAATCTCTGAGTAATAGAAATCAACATACTTAAAACCAACATTAGAATTATGTTACCTGTGGTTTTTATTTTATTTTGGCTATGATGCAAAGTACAAAGTTAAGCAAATGGCATTAATTGCAACTATCTTAAATGTTCCAATCACTCGCCTTGAGCTTTTGCGTCTTAGCCACTAAAATCATATCAAGCAGAGGCATTGAGTGCAATGTCTGTCCAACCAATTTAAAATATCATTGGCATAAAGAATTTGCATTCATATAACTTACAATATCCTACTAAATACTGCATTGAGAGAGTTTATTGTGATGGCCAAATTGCACACGTTGCTATTGCGATGTCGTTCAATATATTGCTGCAGCTCTTAGCTTAAACACTGTGCAAATACAAAACCTGACACTCTTCCAGGGTGTGATAAACCTCCATCCTGCCTCAGGAAATATCCGGAGATCACTTCCCACTTCATCAGGGTGAGCAGACACACGGCTGAGCCACCTCAGGCATGATCTCATTCACAGACAAAATAAGGCCCAACACATGCATAGAGCCTGAAACATGAATCTGTTACTGAGAACTCTCTCATTAGGGGGAAAAAAAGTGTTTCTGCAAACATTCTTCACAATTCAAAGTAAAACTTATTCCAAGGTCTGAAAGCCTTACCAGTTATTTCTTGCTAGAGCAGCATATGCACGCATTTCCTGATGACTTATTGGTATTCACCAGAGACGTGACTAATGGTCAACAAGTATATTCTTTCAATAAGTAGGTAATTGTGAAGCTGTCATCTCAAGATGGACAGTCTCATACTCTGAGCTCTCTTTTCTGTTGAGAGGTGAGTAATGTCTGTGAAGGACCATTATTATACATTTGCCTTGCTGAGGAGGGAATTAAGAAGTTAGATGCAGTAGATGGCGATTTAGGAGATTGTAAAGGGACGAAGAAGAGTGAAAATTCACAGAACTCTGCCAAATGTAAAACTATACAAGTTCTTTGTTTATGTCGTTTAGTTAGCAATAAAACAATGGATTCGACTTGGTTGTGATCTGTTATAATTATCTGAGGAGAGTTATGTCAGTCATAAAGTCTTTATTTCTTCTTGAAATAATAAATGATTAATAATTTGAAAATTATGTTATACTTGTGGTATATGCTTTGTAAATATAGTATTCTGTGCTCTTAACAGAGTGCCCAAGTCAAGTCCATGTATTCCTCTACAAGCCTGAATGAAATGGCTGATCAGTCATTCAGCTCCACAGAAGCCTGGCAGTTATCCATTCATTTCATACATGTATTTTTGGGAAAGAGATTAATCCAAAAAATAACTATTTTTCCATGTTAAATATTGATGTAAATCAAAGAATCAGTCAGTTCCTTCTGTCAACTTTTAATTGACCTCTCATTCAGTTTCTGTGTTGAAAATCAAAGATATGGACAGATGAAGATCTACAATATCAATTTGTATAAATATACATGGAAAATAAAAACTGATACATTACATCTATGCATACGCCAAAGATCAAGCCATTTTTTTATCTTCATAAGATTGTTATTTAATAATGTGGTTTCAGATGGGTTGAGCTTCTGTTTCCTGAAGTTTTAGCAATTTCCTAAAAAACAATAAAAAAATACAGTACCTTCAAAAAAACCCAGGACGGTAAAACTGTTGGTGTATTGTTAAAGGATATGAGGAGTCAATGGACCCTGCCAAAAAGCTGTCCTGCACATACCCATTAATATTGAGCAAAATGGGTTTGATATAATTCCTTTGGACACATAGTGAAATATTTATACAGTTAGCCAAAGCATCCGGCAGAGTATGCAGTCAGCTCTCTGTATGTTTGAGAGAAGCTTTTCATCCGTCTGCAAACCAACATTGTTTCATTTCTTCTTTGTTTGAGCAGGTTGTTATTCATTGAGGATATAGTTTTGTGCCAATTTGTCAGACAGCTTCTTACAGACTAAATGTTTCCAAAACTTTTTAGGGTTTCGTCAAAGCAGTGGTTACGGTATGTTAAAGCTGTCAAATCTGACACTGGAAAGCAAGTGAAACAGAACCAGGAAGAGATGGAGTTGCATGAAAACAACACTCATTAACACATTTACTAAATTAAATACTATACAACAAGATAAAGCATAGTCTAACAAAAGTTTCACAGATGTAGATCTCATGTACCAATATGGAGATTCTGTTACATACAGGTTCCAAGTTTTGAAGGCTCTCTAGCATCAAGGTTTGTTTTTGTTACATTGTACTGTTGGGTGAGAATAAAATATACTTAATTTAGTTTGTGTGTGTTGTTACTGCCCTTAAAATACCAAAAGTCAAAATCATCAAGTCAGAATTTTGAAATAAAATTGATATCAACCTATAAAAGCCTCATCAGTGTTTACTAATCCATTTTACACATAAATGTCCCAGTGTTACACTTTAACTTAGAGAAACACCAAGCAATATACCTCTAGTGTCAGTTTTCATACTTTCAAAATATGAAAACTGATGCTGTAAATGGGCCGTCACCTCTATTGTGACTGCTCACAGTTTACATCACTGAGGTGTCACCTTTTTACTTTACTGTCACCTTTTAACAACAGGATCCCTGATATCGCATACATACACATCTAAGGATACACTCCATTTTCAAGTGTGTGTGCCAAAAATGATAGCGTATGAAATCAGACAAGGTGACAGCAGGTGTACAGCAAAGAGAGAAAAGGGCACAATCAGCCATCAAGATGGAGCCATGTCTAGGCAGCAAGAGCTGTTTACTCCTGCTGGATATGGATAATAGAGGACACAAGATCAGCTAAAAGAAATATGATTTAACAGAGATGCATCAATCAATGAGGCTGAGATTAGAATGAGTTAATTCTAATGGGACTACTGATTTGGACTCCATTGTCTCTTGTTGCTGAAGTCTGAAAGTCATCTTTGGATTGAGTTTTAATCTTGAAGTATGAGCTACCAGTAAAAAATATATTTTTATATATATACAGCTCTAGAAAAAATGAACAGCCCACTGTTCTGAACCCTATTGAAAACCTCCTGGTTATTCCACCAAATATTGGTCTCTGAACTCTTCTTGAGTTAAAACATTGGTATTGTTGTTCCTATATGAATATGAATTTGTTTTCCTTCCATTATTGCATTATTGCTACTGAAGATCTCCACCAATAGAAAATCTGATGTGGCAGAGTAAGCGATGCGCTGCTAACCATCTTCTTCTGAGATATTTTCAGGGGGACAAAGAGAAGATATTTTATGTAATAAAAGTGCATTCAGAGCAGAAACAATAACCAAAGACAAATCACCAGAGCTCTGCAGAGGAACAACAAAGAGCACACGGCAAGCAGAAAATGGAAAATTTAAATGGAATACTGAACCATATTTGCTTTTTTACTATAACCTCTACTATGACACATGAAGACTTTTAAATCGAAATATTACAGAAGTATTATGTATTTTCCAGACAGATTGTGCTATGAAATAGAATCAACTATATTACATTCAGTTTTTTTATAAATATAAAAATGTTGCATAATCAAACACAACTTCATATTTTGAGGCCTTGAAATCAGGCCTCCGTTTCTTTAAGAAAGTCCTACTTTTTCCAACACATTGGCTTCAGCATGTTATCACAAGAATGCTCATCATTATGTCATTTACAACCAGTCTTAGTAGCGCTGGACTAAGAGGTCTGTATGATAAGTTCAGAAGAAACACAGTTCCACTTAGGTGTTTGCCAAGTGCTGCTGTCGCTAGTCTGAAGGAGCTGAGTGAGAAAGGTTTATGAGGAGAGATGCAGCAAAGTAAGAGGAGCTTTACTTTGTGTGGGCCTAGCAAATAGGCCCCCTGAATGTTGCCATCAAAAGCATCTCCAACTAACACACTTGTATCATTATTACTAATAACATTTGTTATTACAGAGGCAGCCATCTTTGATGCTTCTGGTTAATGAAACCATAACAACTGACCATATACCTAGATCAAGTCCCCTATAAAAATCTTGACACTTCAAATAAAAAAAACATTTTTTATCTCTCCTTTACAAATAATGAAGAAACAACCTAGAATAATTTATTTAAAAAAAAAAAAAAACATATCAGACTCTTATTGATGGGAAGAAAAGACAGCAGAGGAGGACAAGGGGGAACTGAGAATGTGGTGATGAGTGGGAGGATGTGTGTTGGCTGTTTGCCCGAGTGTGTTTGCATATACAGTATGAAAGGAAAAGGCCAAGGGAAGAATGAGGACTGTGCCGCTAAGCTGCAGGATACTTTTCATAAAAACAGACTGATTTTAGACAACACTTGGGACTGAATCTAGCCGTGTGTAAAAGTGACAGGTGTGTTTTTGTTATAGTGGAGTGGAGGGAGGCTCTATTAATGTTTAGTCCCGGTCCACAGGTTTCATTGGCTGTACTAAATTAGGCTTTCAAGGAAAAAAGCCAACTCAGAGCTCTGAGAAGCAAATCAGGACATCTTGTTGACATGATGATGTCTGCCTTTATCTCCAAGAATCAGGACATTTGTGTTGGCTAATTAATAACATCTTAAATACCGTCCAAGTGTGACTCTTGGGTGACTTCAATATTGCGTCTGCTAATATAAAGCGAAACCCAGAGAGAATTAACTCTGTTTCTGCTTTTATTTTAAATTAAAGTCTGACTTAACCTTTTGAGATTTGCTTTCCTTTGGGAATATACACCTCCTCCCATTAAATATTATAAACCCAGGAGCAATCTCCCGAGGTAACCTACCTAATAAAAGCAATTTCACCTCTCTTGCTGCTTTCTCTCCATCTTCTCGGAGGTTTTTGTCAATCATCTTTGACCTCTCCGCCGCAGCCTTATCCTCAGCACTCACAGTGCAACCCATGGATCCGGAGGTAGGGGCGCACCGACCACTTGCGCAAAAAAATATATAAAAAATGTATCTTTGCTGATTTCAGGGGAAATAGATGGAGCCGCTTGTAGGGAGAAAATACCCTACTCCTGATTATTGATATATGTATGAAATCAATGTCCCTGCTCTTTAGCTCTCAACTGGAAGCTATTTGGTCCATGCCGAGAAGCTCCGAAGCCCTCTCCCCTACATCCATACGTCCAAGCACGGGCTGGAGACGCCTGCGCCCGATCCCCTCGTTCGTCTCGTCAGCCTGGTTTGCTGCTGAACAGCGCGTCCCTGCGTGGTGCAGTCAATTAGTCTCGCGCGAAAATCTCAGATATCGTCGCGCGAAAAGTTGTCAACCGGTTGCGTTGACGTCAGTTGGGCAACTTGTCGCGATAGTCCAATTAAAAGCAGGTGAGCTCTCCACGGACTGGCCCGAGCGAAAACCAATTAAGAGGGAAATGAGCCGGCGCGGAGAGATGTCAGGAGGAATGCTGTGAGCGCTCTGCAGTGGGCGCTGTCCGGCTTCACTCCTCTGCACTTCTGCTAACCACAGGTCGACAAAAACACAGCAGCAACGATAGCTGCTGTCATACAGAAACCGCTCAGTCACTGTTAAAACGACAAAAGTGCCTGTGCGTCACATGTTTATGAAATGCCTTTGCACGTAATTAGGCCGCAGGAATAACTAGTGCACAGCGCCATCGCGTGGCATTATGCTGAACATAATCTCCGCCAAAGAGAATAACCAGTTACTAGCTTTCTTGCTGCCTGAAAGGGAAGCATAGAGAAAAAAAATTAAGTCAACATATGTATGTTTCCTTTATGTTTCCTTAAAAAAGTTATATATATATATATATATATATATACTGTGTGTGAGTGTGTAAAGTACATATGAGAGTGCAGATATAATAAACTGCAGAAATGATTAGTAGTAAGTAGTATTTATTGCTAAGGGTCTCCAGACTGTTTGTCAGCAGAGTGCAGGGTCATGATGACCCACAGAGCTTAAAATAAGTTTAGCCTTGACAAGAACTCTGATAAGGTACAAATAGCCTGTGTTGTGGGAAAATACTGTGTTGATGGTTGGAGATAAGAAAAAAAAATGCCTCCACTGGCTCAAAAGTGTAATATCGAACTTTGCACAATTAAATGTGCAAAGTTTGTGCAAAAATAAAACTGCCAGAATCATATGAAAGACAAATGAATACAACAAAGGCAAAATACAAACATGTACAATTATTTTATTTCCAAACTAAAACTGTTCCAACTATTTACACTTTACAATCTACTGTAAATAAGCATCACAAATATAAAATGTTTACATCTATGTACATTATTTATATAAAGTTCTGCTTTGTTGATTTAACATGCTGAAGCATAACAGCTCACACAAAATGGTTTCCATACAAAGGATTGTGACTACAATACTGACTCGAGCTGAAGCTGTGAAACTAATTTAAAGGCATTTCAATACAGTCGGTAGTCTGCTGTTATTGATGGCATCATCTTCACAGCGGACTAATAAAATGTTAAACAAAACAGGACAATGCTAAAGGGTAATGACATCATAACATCTACAGGAAAGGCAAAAAATAGATATCATGTTAAGAGAGGCACATAAGAAAAGCCGTGTCAATCAGTTTCAAAAGTCTGTGTAGAACATATAGTGTCGTATTTGTTTATCAAATTAAAAGTACCTTTTGAAAATAACAACCTTCAAGCATGCATTAAACATACCCCTTATTAAGCCCACATTCCTGTATTAAATTTTTTTATTGATCTTTTATAGGTAATATTTTAACCTTAAATTTCATATTCTTATTAGCCATCAGTGGAAACCATCATAACTAACGGAAATAAATATTTGTGAATAGTATTCTTCTGAATCTTATTTATTCAACTTTTATCGCAATAAAAAACTACTGAGTTAATAAGAGCCTCATCTGCTATATTTATCCAAAATAGATAATTTATACTACAAGATTCATGATACAACTCTGTTTAGATTTTAAAAAATGACATATAAAGGATTAAATACTCTTTGGAAACACATTATATTTTGACATACATGAACAATAAAACCTTGCCTCCTTAACACTGTAACACATTTTTGGTTTGTAATCCATTAGAAGCTTTTCTGTAAACCTGAATTATAGTATTTAGAATAGTTAGTCATACCATTGTGGGTTCAGAATTTCTCTGAAAACCATTTCGGGAGGTATTTGGTCAAACATGTAAATTTTGCAACATCATAACAATAGCAATTTTTCAGTCTTAATCATTCTACACCACAGACAATAAAAGTCACTAAATGTACATTCCTACATCATGCAAGGCAGTAAATTCAGATCCAAGCACTTTAAAAGCTCGTTAAACTTGTAGCATTAAAAACTCTCCAGCTGTGTCACAAAGGCACAACACTTTGTCAGTTTATCTGCTGCAGACCAGGCACTTTTACCTTGTAGTGTATAAACATGCAATAAGATTTGGTTAAATTACTTTAAGATATGTACAATGCTCTAAAGTATGAATTTAGATAGATAATACTGAAAGTTAGTGTATTTATTGGACCATTTGATCATTATTGGAAAAGGGACTTCTGTGAATTTGGATTATGCTAGCACCAGTAGTTTCTTGACTCTGTTGACTCCAGCCCTGATAAATATTTGCAAAAAGGATCAGAATTTTTTTTTTTTTTTTTTGTAGAACCGATAACAATCCATAAAAATAAACTAATTTGATCATGTTTATTAAATAAGGAGAAACTAGATTATGTAGTTATTTGGATTTTAAATCATTTACCACTTATCACCTCTCTAAAATTAATGTAAATCAAGCATGATTATTACTTTTAATCTGATCAGATTTTCAAGTAACACTTCATTTGTAATCAATTTCTTCCTGTTTCTGTGGGGTATGCATATGACACAGAGGCCCTGTTTGTACCAGTTACTCTTCAAAATGGAGAGAAAAAACAAACATATAAACCAAGTAAATCAGATTTGATAGAATTTTTAAAAATATTTTTTAAGATAGAAAATTATTTCAAGTCTGTTTACACCTCTTTACCAGGGATGCCTAGGAAATATTGCCAAATCATGCTATTTAACTAATAGGATCGGCGTAATCAACTGTAAGATTGAGACAGAAAATCGCAGTATGTTTGGGATAAAGATCTAATAAGAGGAAGTTTCAAATTTCTGAATTATTAATAAACATTGTCAGTTTTTGTCCCCAGAAAAGAAAAAAAAAAAAGTGTAAAGCATTGATTTTCTGGATATAATCAAACACAGCAGCTAAATATAGATCCGAAATCAGACAGGCACTAACTAAATAAATATACACTATTTATTTGTTTTTGTGCCATTGCAAATGATAAAAGGCACAGCAGTTTTAATTCATTTGGAAACCTTACTGAAAAATAAAAATATCATGCCACTTCAAAGACTTATTCTACATGATGATGATGATGAGCATTTCATACTGATTCTGGTTCCATGTGAGATTACCTGACTGCTTATTTTTGTGCATCTCATTTAGAACAATTTAAATAGTTTTTGTTTTATTTATCTACACAGAACCAGCTGCAGTTATTAGTGTAAAACTAAAGCCTTAAAAGCAGGAGACAAAAAATTTCATCATCCCGGGTTGATTTTGTGGTGTAGTTTTAATAAACTTCATTAGAAACTCTCTGAAATATAAAAAAATAAATTAGAAATCGCAGCAAATAGAAGATTTTTGTTCGGGTGTCTGGCTTCCACGTAACATTTATTATGGTGTGTATTTTGTATTGTGGCAGACCCAAACTCTGTGCTGGACAGCCGGTAACGTGTTCAACTGAGGTGAAAGCGCTCCCTTTCTAATGAACATACCGAACAACCCTTTTCCAAACACTAAACACGCATTGAAGCAGCTGTTAGTGACCTCCAGCAGCCCGGCTGGTCCCTGATGTCCAGTCCATGAAAATGAAGCTCAGACTCATCACCATGAAGGAGATTCCCAGAGCAGCAAAACAAATAGCCTTTAAAAAATATTTTAGAAAACACAGAGAAGCACTTAAGCCAAATGATCAACTTTTCAACATGATCTAAACTGTCAAATATTAAATTGGGAAATAGATCATGAAAGATATTTAATGAAAGACATTTATGCCTCACCAGTATTTTTGAAGCGGAGGTCATGGGTTCATCCTCTTTGGGAACGATGCGGATGTAGAAGACAGCGGGGAAAATGAAAATGAGGCAGGGAGCTGATGTGGCACCTGAATCACATAAAGACACATAAATTTGGTCTTTATATAAATTTATACTTTCCTCTTCGAAAGGCTTTATCTGACCTCCTTTCAGGACATTAACAAACTGTATCGGGTCAGGTTGTATGTCCTGCCACGATGCAGAAGAAATCACTTACAAAGTCACTTACAAAGATTTTCGTATTTGGTTATGAAGCTGTAGAATTATTTTAATATATTCAGAAACTAATTGCCCCATTCGGAAAATAGCTTAAATCGTGAACCAGCCACATTTCAATTTTTTTTCATGTGTATAGAATATGTTTTTTCTAATCAAACCAATTTATATAAATATTTAAAAATAAAACTTTTCCTGGTTTTTATGTTAATTTGTGCTCTGTGCCATATATACATTTTTAGAGCAGGAAGGGTCCTCAATGCCTTTGATGCATTAAACGTGACTTGCAGTCTGAGGACAAACCTCGACAACAATATTGATTCTAGTTGTCACTTTCTCCTAGAGTAAACATGTGTTAGTCACATGTCTTAGTTCTCACTTCCAAGCTGTGCGAACAAGAGCCAACAATGCATAAAATTACAGTTCAAAGTAATAACTTTTTGTTTTCTGATTATATATTGTAAAAGATGTCTATCTTGGTCAGAGGAGGCATTTCTTTTTTGTGAACCATGTTTAATCACCCATGATGGAATTAATAAACAAAAACAAGTGAAATATAATCTGGATCTACTTAAGTTTTCCATTAAAATAATACTGTAATGCACTAACCAATGATGCCAAAGATGCCCAGAATGTTGGGAGCAAATATCACCAGTATGTTGATGAAGGTGAGCAGAATGAAGGCGATGCTGATATGACGTAACCAGCTGAAAGACTTGCTGGGAAATAACATCTCCTGGATGGCTCTGCGCACCTGCACATTTTATCGAGCGATTAAAAACACATTAGTATATTGTGTCTGTTTGAAGAGTGGAAACAAACAAAGGGCCCAACTTACAGGGAACAACACAATTGGCACGGTCAGCGTTACAGCGGTGAGGACAGCCACTCGGACACACAGGATCAAAATGTCATAGGGATCGATGCGGTTGTACGTATGCAACAGCTCCGGCTCCACCTTACCTGCATGGACATTAAAATAAAACTAATTCATAAAAACATTTTAAAAGAAAAAATACTGGACAGCATTTTATTTCTACACGCCACCACTAGAGGGAGCCTGCAATCTGTGTAATAGAATGCTAATTTCTTAACCACAGAGATGCAGAGACAACGTCAATGTAAAGATAAAGGGTTCCACAGTTTTAAAGTCAGTTCTGTTGTCTCATTTTCTTGTTTGAGACAACAAACAAGAGAATGTTTGTTGTCTCAAACAAAACAACAAACACAAATCTGCTCTCACCATAAAAAGTCAGGTAGCCAAAGAGAGCAGCCAGAAAGTACATGGTGTACATGAGAAGGATGGAGATGTTGGAAACCTTTTGCATCTTTTTCTTTGATGGACTGAAATCAGAGATTGGAAAGTTATGCGAATGTCACATTCTGCACTGACTTCTTGTTAAATATCGCAGGGTTACGAGGGGAGACTCACTTGCGTAGCTCCGTGTAGATGGGCAGAACCTCAGGGTGGCAAACGAAGGCAAAAGCCAAGATTGGGATTGTGTACGCCGTCTGTGAAGAACAATCTGTTCAGCATCTCTATGTCCATGTTTCAAAAAATGATACAGGAATAAATAACCAAATATGTCTTTACTTCAGCTGCCCACCTGTGAGTTGATTGTGAACATGCGTGGGGTGCAATGCGAGTCCTTGTCTTCATCTGGAAAACCGTCGCTGTAGTCATGGACCAGGCTGGAGTCATTCAGGCCAAGGTGTGCAGCGGTGCTGTTGGTTGAGAATTCCTCAAATGGGCAAGGGATATGAAACTTCTTATAGGTAACCTACAACAAGACGGGGAGGAAAGCAGGGATGCTATCAGAAAAATATACCCAAGGATGCTGCTCTTATGTGAGAACTGGACTGACTTACAGCAGACAGAAAGAACACCATGCAGCTGAGAGAAAAGCCGCTTGCGTAACCAAGGTAACCTGGAAATGAAAAAAAGAAGTTAGCAAACACAGAATGAACTGAATTGCAGCCCTGATTCACAAGAAAAGAAACATTCAAGCTTATCCTATTATTATTAAAGCTGCTACAAAAAAAAGAAGAAAAAAAACTTGATCAGAACCACCTAATTATGGTGAGAGAGTGAAAACAACATGTTTTTGATATCTGTTAATCAACAGATTATGTTGGACATGAGGGTGTGATTATCTGAAGGTAATTGATGAGAACCTGCTGCTCTCACAGCTGGCAGCAGGACAAAAACACGCTAATTGCTTGATGTCAGCGTACCACCTCCATCTGAGTGTGAGCCGACTTAATGTTAAAAGACATTTCTAATTAATCACTTCTTAACATCGCAAATCGTGGCTGCAAAATAAACTTGAGTGAAAACCTAAAAATATCCATCAATTTTATTTTAAAGTATTTAGTCCGCTCAAGATATTCTGCGGGTCAGATTTGAGGTCCTTGAAAAAAATGTAATGCTTTACCAAACTATTTTTAAAGTTAAAATTATGAGACAAAAGAGCATGACATTATAACATTGATTTGAGAATTTAAATAACAAACCACAGCTTCTGCATTGGCTGAACTTAAACAACTAAAGAGTGTGTTTCCTGCATGACAGCTGATCTTATTTAAAGCACACACTGGTTTGTTGTGGGGAAATGTTTAAGAGGTGTCAGATAGAGAGTATGGTGAGAAGCAAACATGTCAATGAGCTAGTTAGCAATGTTATTACTGTCAGAGGAGAGTTTCTAAAGTCTGACTGAAAGTCTTTGAAGTCAATCAATACTATAAAGCAATCATCAATACATTTTGAGTTAAAAAAATACTGTAACAAAAGGACAAAACCCTTTTTCCTCACTCAGGTGAGTTAATATTACTAATTTGCTGCTTATTTTCTGAATGCCAGATTATCAGACGTTTTGTGTCACTTCCTTCAAAGTCAAAATTCTCCACAGATTAAGCTTTAAAACAATTTATTCAGATGATGATGTCAATCCTTTGTATGTTTCTGGTAGGTGAATCCCAAACATTTGAGCTAAATGGAATCAAAGCTGTAGATGTGTTTTTCAAACATGCTTCTCCTTTTATAATATCAGGGAAATACCGTTACAGTTTCGTGATCCCTTAGGCACCATGTTTATCTGTTCAAAGACTTATTCACAGCAATGAACAGGATGGAAATGTCAAATAGAAATATTTTTGATAATCCCAACTGACCTGAATGAGGAAATGTTTAGTCTGACATGTTTTTACAAGCAATCTACTTTAATCTACATATGCTTACAGTGAACTAGTATCATATTCTGCTTGATGCACAATTGTTAGAAATCCAAGTTGATGCATCAAAATTACTCACCGAGCTGTTTCATCAGAGCTAGGGGCAGGATGATACAGGAAGAGACCATGATGACCAGGTAGTTTCCATTCAAGTACCACAGACTGTTGGAGAGAACCCGAGTGTACTTTGGTGAGCTCAGTATTACAAACATTGCCACTGAGAGACAGACACACAAACACACACAAGGATGTGTGGGATTGTGAATAATTGCTCAAACAAATTGTTTATGAATAACTATGAAGCAGTATCTGTCACAAATTTAAGTGTCCAATGTAACCTGATGGAAACATTCTCAGGCCCAAGGCTGTGGAAAAAATGTGTGTGCTTCTGTTGCTATCATCAGAAGTACTGGAATAGAGTGTTACATAACCGAACCAACTAAAAATATTCAGTAAGTATGTTAGTACTGACACGTGTCTCACACCTTAATCATTCACACAAGGCAATAAAACAATGAGCATGAAAGAACTAATATGACCAAAAACTACTTGCACTACTTGCTCTTTTTAAAATCAATTCTCTCCATTAAAGAGATTAATCATTTATCAAAGGCATCTCATGTAAAGTGGGCTTCTCGCTTATACAAACACATGTGTGCTTGGAAATTTATTTCTGAACTAATGTTTTGTGTCGAACCAATACAGTGGCTTTGTTTACTACATAGACGGTAAAAAGTTAGCAAAAACTTTCCACCAGCATACGCATCACTGCATTTAGAATAGACTACAATAAAATAGAATAGATACAGATAAATTGTTAATTTGCACATACCTAATGCAGACTTTAAGCTTTTTGCAATCATTAATAATGTTTCTGGTATCATTCTGGCTAAATATTTAAGCCCTCTGCTTGACAGAGCAGGGTCAATTCTTTTAAAATGTTTGGTTTCCAGGTGAGACCCTGACTTTTAAGCTTGTCAGCCAATATTCAGTAGGGTTTAGTTTGGGGTTTATAAAAAATATAAGCATCCTGACTCAAAAGGTTACTGTCAGAGGACATAAACTTGGTTTGGATGGTTAAGCTCAACCCATGATAAACCCAGAATAAAGTCTGTTATGAAATCGATTCCAAATTGACACCTAAAATTTGAAGCTACCCACAATGATTGTCTTCTGGAGAATAGCTTAGACAAAGACAAATTGAGCTATTTGAGCAAAAATATGTTTGGAGGAGGTCATTTTTCAGTGGCAATAGATTTTAAACTATTGTCAGTGTAAAAAGTCATATCACAAGCAACAAGCAGCTTAAAAAAATGACTTGTCAATCCATTTAAGCGCTACTGTCGCCTAAATCTTGTGCACACAGAGGTCTTTGTATCCCAGAGCCCCCTCATATTTTTAAGCTGCTGAGCCTGTTATTCTTGACCCCGAATGAAACAGAATCGGGGGGGATAAACTTTCTGTTACAGGTCTCCAGGCTTGAGCATACAGCAATGTCTGACGTAAGTGGAGTGTGTGTGGGTCTGGAGGAGCTAAACCCACACACACTGAAAGCTCAGGAAGTCAGGAACAAACAGCAGGTCATGAGTCTTGTAGCCTTTTGGTCACTAGGTCATTTAAGCTGATCATTTTTCACACGTGAAAGTCACTGGTGACAAATGGGAGTCACATCCACCTTGGAGTTCAGCTTAAAGTCAAGTTCTTCAGAGTCGCTCCAAGCTGTAATTAAGTCTCTGTCGGAGTCTTTAGGGTTCCTGAATTTCAGCAAACAGTAATCAGTTCACAACAATTATTATCACATGCCTACAAGCAGGTTTAAGTGACTCAGAGATGCACAGTTTTGGGATAAACTCATTGTGCACTACATTTAACAGCATATATTTTTCATTAATGTCAATTTGTTGCAAATCCAGGTCTTGAGTAAATTCAAGAATAATCTTAACCACTTCCAAATATTCACTGCAAACCTCATGTTTCCCCTGATCACATAATCAATTCAACAGGATCGAGCCGTGCGATGACTTGAAAGAGTCCAACTGACTGCCACATGTCATTGCTGCCTACTTACAGAACTACTGGACACAAATAAAGCGCCTAGCCAACCACTCAGCCCACATTCCTTCTTGTTCCTTTGATGCCAGGAACCTGGAAAATGTTGGGAGCCTCAAGTGGAGTCGAGCAGTCAGAGCCAGTCCTGAGCTGTCCTGGCCTTATGCTTGGCTTTGGAATTTGGCAGCAGAGTTTCACACACCTGCTGCCGTCGCTTGAGTGAGTGCATGTGTACAAAACAGTCATAGCACTTCATGCATCGTTTTTAACTATAATCAGACCTCTGAGGTACCTAATGGCTGTGCTGATCTAAGAAGCTAAAGGAAATTGTGATTGTTGTGCAATATTAGGACCGGCTTGTTTGAGCTTTCGTGGAAGAGCTCGATTAGTTTAAGATTAGAAGAAGGCCACACCATCTGTTGTAAAGATCTCTCTTGTTGCTCAGGCCAGTTCTTAATCTGATTCCAAATTTGGGACTTGTCTGGTGCTTCCGTGAGATGGATGGTGTTCTAAATATATTTATTTGCCATGCAAAATGAATCAGCAGTACAGGATACCTCCCGATGTAACTGTGGAAAGCCAGAGCTGCAGTGAACTGCAAATGCATTGAGCCTTTACTATTCTTTTGATATTTTAAATGTGGATCACTATTTCTTCAGGCTTTCAATATATTTTCCAAAATTTGACTGTATTTTTTTATTTTATTTTCTGCCCACCCCTTGCACCTAATCATGACACTGCATTTTAGAGTGATTGTACCTGAAAAGCAAGAAAAGTGAACAAGTGGTGGTCAAAGGAAATGCTTTATGCCATAAAACCTTTCTACCACAGATAAACATTAATATCTTAATTTGATATGTTTTAGAATTGGGGAGAAATAGTGCAAGACTTTCCTGTAATTATTCAAATAAAGTCTAGCTGAATAAAATGTATTTATAATTTAAAGGATAAGTTAAAGATTCTGCACAGTAAGTGACAGTTTTAATATGACTTTCTGCCCAGGGCAGCACATCACAGGGAGATGCCAAAAGAAAAAGTAATTAATAAACATATCAGTTTTTAATATATTTATTTTCTACTACTTATCTGTGGCTCTAGTCAGTGGTAATGGGCACCTCTACCTAAGTTGTGAAAAGTAGAAGCAATTTAAAAGAAAAACCACAGTGGCTTACAATGGTTAAGCTGATATCTGATTCCTGGCTAATGAGATAATAATTTAAGAAGTAACATATTGATGGAGTGAGGAAGACAGTTGGTAATTTAAAGTACTTTTAACATCTGTAGAGTCAACAATATAAATATAAATTGATTTTGATAACTGTATTGCACTGATGGTATGCAGCATTAACTACTTGTATCTGCATCACCCACAAAAACATCTGTTTATTGCGCAATAGACTTACTATCAAGGCCTTCCTGGCCTTAGAATCGGTTCTAAGCATGCACTATTTTCACACCCCCACACTGACTGAACCAACAGCACATGGAAAGCAAAACATTTGCTCCACAAACAACTTGCTAGACCACAGGCAAAAACTATAGTCTGGGTCAACGACCTACGGGACCAATGTGCCTTTCGCTCGAATTGCAACAACGAATACTCACTCAGAGTTGGAGTCCACCTTCAGGAAAGTTTGGATGACCAGCGGCAGCTCTGATTTAACAATATACAGGTAGCTGGACATAGCTGTAAAGAGAAAAGAAGAATATGCAAACAAAATATTGTTTAAATATAACCTGAGAATGACTACTCAGGATTATCTCTAAATTCAGTGATTTAATTGAATCTCTTTGGATTAAAAAAGAGTTTTATATTAAAAAAAAAAAACAACTACGGTAATGTCAATCTAAACAGGGGCCAGTTTGTCTCTCAAATATTTCAGGTTGGGACTTCTACCGACACATACTATATGCTTCCTATGAGCAGCCATTCTAATTTACCCACCACAAATAAAATAGCTGTTTACCAGCAGGCTTCTTATTGTTTTCTCCTAATATTTCTCCATACCCCATACTTATCACAAAGAATAAAAACTAAAGTAATACCGGTGATGTCATTATCTGTTTGGGGTTTAAAGTCAAGCCAGTTTCATGGTCTATCATTCTTGCTTGTAGAGTTAAACTGTACACGATAAAACTCCCATTCTAAATTTAATGAAGGTGCTCACCTCCAATGTTCTGCAGGGTGATTGCGATACCAGCAGCCATTTTTCCAGGAGTACCAAAGGCCCTGTAGCCCAGCTGTTCATAAGAACGAATACCTAGAAGGAGATTGCAGACAATTACAGCCAGATAGATTTGTTGAGATCCACCTCAAAGCAATACAATAAAGCCACTTTTAAAAAAGCAATAAAACATAATCAAATTTATCAGGTAACTGGCTCAGTATTTGCCAGGACATTTTAAAATTAGCCTCATGTTACTTTTTTTTTTTTTTACATTATTAGATTCTTTCCATATGATCCATTGTAGCGTTCAAAAAAGTTGGCAGGAAACCTAATATGCTAAACGTAAAACCCTGTGGCATGTAAACAATCCAACAAAATGACAAAAGTTTCCACAACAGCTCTGTTTTATCCAAGGCCTTTATATGTTCAGAAATCAAACAAAAGTTTGTAGGATTTGATCAGAAAAATGTTGAAAAGTGACACAAAGCTCACCCACGATGCCAGAAGATTTGAGCAGCAGATGAATGGAGTAGGATGACAAGGTTGCAACTCCAGTTAGAAGAAACCTGTAACAAAGTTGGTTGTTAACCTATTAATATCAAGGTTAATCTGTGTTTTGTTTTTACGCTGTATTCTGCCTGTCTTCTTGAGTCTGTCTTTACCTATTTAAATATGAGAACCCGGACTCCTGTTCATGAGTAGATTGATTCCAAACAATATATATTACTTCAATATTAAGACCTTTAAATGAGACCATTATTGCATCCAGTTGGCTAAAAAAAATCTGTTGTGAATCCTGGAGGAGTACTGAAATTATATGGATCAATACTCATACACTTGCTGTTTTCTATAATCTCTTTGTCCCCAGAGTTTTCCGTTTCAGTGGCACAGAAACCCAAACGCATTTGGGCACAATTTTCTGGTTACATTCCTGATACGTCAGGGTGCGTTCACAACCTCAGCCTTTCTCAAGACCGTTCTAAAACCCATTACAAACACGCTGGGATCATTATGGCCACAGCTAATGTGAAAGTCATTAAAGCTGAGCCAGAAAGACTGATATCCTGCACCAAGAATTACATTTTAATTAGGTCATTGAGAGTTTGTGAATCATTTGGAAATGGCTGCCATTCAATGTAAACATTTTTGGTTCAAGAACCTATTGAACATGACAAACGTTTTACCATAAGTCATTACTTCTGGAAGATAATAGTTTCCAATGAAAAGGAATAATTTTCTGAAATATACAACCATATTTAGAGTGTATATTTATACAAAATATAATTTGGTGTCATTGTTATTTTGGTCATCAAATCTAAAAGGTTGATAAAAATACATCCAGATTTTTAAAACATTTTGAAAGGAATAATGAATGAATGAACTATGGATTGATATGGATAGGCATGTAAACAACAGTCAATGTTTTCTGTTCACTCTCCTGCAATCGACTGTTTGCGTTCTCTGTCGCTACACGAACACAGAATACATGACTGAGACGGTGAGAGTCATAGTAGGACAGCAACAGCCTGCACAGCTCAGGTGAAAGTAAATGACCTGTCCACATGTCTCACTGTGGTCTGGAGGTTTGGTTATTCTGAGCTGTGTCCTTTCTAGGACCTATCTGTGGTAGCTGGAGTCAGATGAGAGTCTGAGAAAAAGGCTTATGACTAGAAGTGGGCATATCAGTGTTCTGCATTAGCAAGATGTCCAGTGACACATTAAAAATGAACCCTTCACAAAACAGGTCATCAATACAGGCTGCTTATTTAGCTAGGAGTTTGCAGGTCATCACAACAATGACCAAAGATTATTAGATTATTCATTTTGGGCATTTTAGTTACAACTAAATACATCTCGTATTAACCAGTAATGTGTACCTTGCAGTGGAGTAGTTGTTATTGTCATTGTCATATTTGCATATGTTGTTTGGCACTATGGTTTTTGGTTCTCTTGTTTCCTTCTTTGTCATATCTTTCTGCAGGTGCAGAAGTAGACTTCTATTTGTTGTCTTGTGTCCTCTATCCATATATATGCTCAAAATATGTATCCTGAATTTAATAAACTGTAAGTAGAATTAGAAAATACATTAACTATTTTCAAAATGAGCAAAAGTGTATTGTATTCTGAAACCAATAATTTCTTCCAAAATGTCTATGTTCCTTGTTCAGAAAGCATAACATAAACTGCCAGAACACCATGATATGTAAACACTAACCATCTAGTACCTTTGGGGTGCTTTTAGAAAATGAACAAAGCAAATTCTACTTGATCCCAAAGCTCACACTGTACAACAGGAGTGCTTCAAAAGGGACAGACACACTTCAGAAACAAATCTTTTCCATCCACATCTACTTATGTATTAATGCTTAGACCCACATGACATACATTTCTCAATGTATGTCATTGGTAAAATGCAAAAGCAGCTTTAAAAACATAATAAAGGACACAACAGGGACGTCACTACAAAAATAACCTAAGTCACCCTGACAAAGTTATACACCATTGAAACCCAGGAATTTATGTCCATATTAGAATATGCAAAAAAAAAATTATTTTTGCCAAATCATGTCATTCAAAATCATCTTAAAGTTGAAATTTAAAATTATTTACTCACAAGAAGAGAAGTATGCCAGTGTTCGCCATGGCATAAGCCAATCCTAGGATGCCACTGCCCATAATCGCATTGCCAAGGTTGAAGACCGACATCCCAAAGGAGGTCTTTCCTTCAAACTGGGAATGAATTTAATAAAACAAAACAAGAGCAAGCCTTGAATGACCACAATGTCTGCAAATTTCAAACTACAACAGCACTGAGTGCTATAAAAATGTTCTTTACTGCTGCAGTTTTAGCTATTCATATCATTTTAGAAAGTAACTTCTTGTAGACAAAGTGTCATGTAATGTCCAAGAAGCTTGTATGAACACAGATTACGCCAAAAAACACAGAAGAGTCTGACAGCTCTGCAGTAGCAAGCACAACAAAGTGAGTTCAAACATTATTGTGTTTAGTATGGAGTAAAGCACTTTCATTCACTTTAATTAATTGTCAGTCCCTTTGCATACCCAAATATAGGTTCTCAAAGAAAAAAAAAAGTTTTAAATAAAATGTCCCAGCTGTGACAATAAAACATAAATTAAATTAAACAAAACATGGATTTACAGTGTGTTTAAATATACGTACATCTGTGAAACGTGTGGGTTTCTTTCCATGTGTATTGGGTAAGAACTCCTCACTCTCAAGTGCACCTTCAGGGTCATCGAACCTGGGGATCAAAAGTACAGCCATGAATTTGCAATTTATTGACCTCTGACGTGTGAAAACATCAGAAAATAAAACTTCAATACAATTCTTAACAAACATACCTGAGAGTTTCAGTGCCATTTCTGCACAAGGATCCGTCAGACGAAGTCAGCACAAAAACAAGGCAAACATGCATTTAAAGAAATGTAAATTTCTGGACAAATACGTCATACTTCGTGTTGCTAACCACATGAAGTTAGCTACTTATTAAACATAAATTAAGGAGCCTGATTTACAATAAATATTGGCTCAAATGGTTTATTGTGTAGTGCCAAGGATGTGGTTTTCACAAAAGTATAACCACAGAGAGACAAAAAGGAGCTAAGAAGAGTATAAGTGATTAATACATGCTGTGATAACAACAAGGCAACCATTCATCTGTGTGAGAAAAATGTAAGACAACTCACTGATCTTCTACTAACAAGGTCTTCATTGGCACACCCATGTCATCTCCAAGATCATGGGGTTTTCCATTGGATAATATGTTCATCTCTGACTCGGCAGGCTCCATCTTTAAAGAAATATCAGATTCTCTTTGACCTGCGTGTGTTCAGTGAAGGAGGGCTCCAGATCTTGAATTTCTAAAAACAAAAGAAGGTTATAAGAGCATTTCTCTCACAGGCCAACTTTCAGTAACAATACAAAGGTTTCTTTATACAGCTGTGAAAACAAAAAAAAAACAACAACTTAAGAACAAAATTGTACATGATGTGATTTATTTTATCTCAAACAGAAAAGCAACAATTATTCCTACTGCTGCCAAAACAATATATTACCATTGTTATGACATTACGTATGCTACTTTGTAACTGTCTTTTGGTAAAATTAAAATAAAGACAAAAATTGTTTTGTTGAATGTAACAACACTTTTATGGATTATTATTAAAATCACTATGAGTCATAGGAACAGTATGACAAATCATTTTAAAATTGTAACTTTGGACTTGCTTGTGACCTCCTGAGACACCTCACCTTTTTACTTATTTTCCTACAAAGACTAAAATAGGGTTGATCTTTAAATTCTAATGACAGCAACTCCATTTTTGACAGTTTTATAAACAAATTTTAATTCACTGCAAACTAAATTCACATTTAAATGAATCTGAAACCAGCAGACAGGAGGGGCATTCATAATATAAAATAAAGTGTTGGCCCTTGTTTCCACAAAGACATAGTAGAGAATGTTCCAGAAGTATCTCTATCGCACTTGGATTTGATTCAATTAGGGTTCACTGTGACACTTTAGCTGTTTTTTTATGTGAATTAGGACATCAGTGTCCAACAATGTCAATTCATCTGTTTGATCTCTGTGCTGTAGACAAACAACCCACACTTACTTTTGACATAGTGACCCAGGACTTCTATCCTAACTCACTGTTGGTACATATTGCAATATGTACACGTATGAATACGTCTGAGAGCTCAAGAGAGCTCACAAGCTGTGATGTCATCCCAGAAAAATTGTAGGAGTTTTGCGTTTCAGATAGGAGTAAAGCAAACAAGTCAAAGTAATCACCACGCAGTCAAAGGTCAAAGTCTGTTTGAGTTTTTAGAATTTTGCAGTTCCATGTAGTAAAAATCTACTAATTATCTGAACTACTTCTAAAACTACAAAAAGACGAGGTTGTGTAATGCTGTAAAAATACACCCTAAGATCACTCTGAGTGTTTTTCATACAATACAATCAAACCAGGTAGACACCATTCAGCTGCAGCTATAGTAGAAACCTGAGGTAGAAAGTAAATAATGTGACACTGCATGACATAGAGTAAAACATTTAAACAGTTGTAGCCACATGGAATATTTTCTATCCTCAATAAAAAAGTATTATTGGAAGATCCTAGCTTATCTCCTGGATGAGTCACTTGGTTTGCTCAGGTTATCCTTTCCCTTATCAAAGCTTCAAAACTAGCGTCACCGCATCCTGTTTCAGCTCTGTACACTGATACTGATTATTTACACAGAGGTATGGGGGAAAATGTTTCATTCAATTCAAATCTAGGTCACACTGAATTCTGTAGGATTCTAGTGCAGAGAGAACCCCCTCATGTAACTGAACAAATACATAAATTGGGGATGTTTTCACACCAGGACGGTCCAGGAAACTGGATTTGACAGAGCTTGATGGGCATCCCCAAGTTCAACATGCAATATGCTGCCTTCAATTTGTAATGTATTTAAACTTACTATTCATTAGCTCTGCTTTGTTTATATCTCAATGAACTAGAAACACCATTGCTCTGAACAGTATGTATTTGCGAACATGTTATTTATGTGTTTTAATGGATAGAATTGAGATAAACAACCTGTTATCACTTTGAATTGTTAATTGTAAAAACGATACCAATGAAGTGAAAATGAATTATTTATATTGGCCAACTGCAAACTATAGATACGCAACCATATGTTATTAAATTTAGGGTTACTTAAAATGTAACCCTAAATTTAATTTCACCACTCTGAATTCAGACTTCCCCTGTCAAATTTCTATTTTTGTTTTGTTTTTTTTCCAAATGATAACTCTGACTTCCACATAAAAACAGCGTGCACTCTGTGAACTGTATTGAAAGGTTTTGACAATTTTTAGATAATATATATCTGTAAATCATACATCACTTCCTCTCCTCGGTTTAGTTTACTTTAGATTGCTGGATATTCTGTTTGCTTTTTTACAGTAAGCAAACCGAATCAGGGCTAACTTTTTAGTAAACCAAAATTCACATTTTCAGAGATTAGATGAGCTTTCACACATGCAGCACTCCATGGTACAAACTCTGTTTGCAGTGGACCAAAGAGGGCCGGGGTGAAATTATAGAAATAACACAAACACAGTGTTGTCACACCTATCCATAGAGATCATAACCACTGTTTTCAGTTCATGAATACGGGATCAGTGAATTTACAGTAAATACAGGACTAGGTTCATCACTGATGATGTTTCCATCTCTAACATGCTGCATGTTTAATGCATGTCAGGAACTTGTTTTTGGTATAAATTATATTTTGATCTTTCAAAATAAATTAAATGCTAAGTTCTGGACTTTTTCATTGAAGTGAAATGATATGCGATAACACAAAAATGAAATGAAAATTCTTTTTTTTAGTTTATTTTCTTTTAACTTTTTACTTAAATGTTAGTAACTGTTTAAAGTAAATGTTTTCAAGAAAGTTTGATGGCTTTTTCTTACAATGCAGTTACTTATGAATAATATTTCTTATTAAAAGTTGATTACATAGAGACCTACACAGTTAGATCTGGTCTATTGTCTGCATTTAAATTATTTTGGGTTCATACCTTCATAAATAAGCCATTTCCACAAAGAATTGAATGTAAATTCCCACAAACTGTCTTGAATGTAGAGTGAAAATGGCACAATTCAAAACTGCTAAATCAATAAAAAAGTGAATCTGAGAATGCAATCAGTTAATGTTAAATTTACAAATAATTTCTTGACACAACTGAAATATGATTTTATAACTTAAAGGTATTAAGCATAAATTATGAGAACAAATACTGCTCCCTTAATTGAGAAAAGGACAATATGATATTTCCTTGACTGCCAGAAAGATGACCTGACATGTTCCTGGAGCTGGACTCAGTTCTGGTGAGCAACGAGTCATGACATGAAGGTTAGAGGTCACATTGAGAGTTACCATTCAAATGTCTGCATGACATTTGAATGGTTTGAACAAGAAGAAGGGTGAACAACAGTTAAAGTGTAGGTCCTTATTATTAAGTATCTCAGAGGAGCATTCCTATTAACTAGTCCCCACTTACTCTTGTGTCATTTTGAAAGCAGGCATCAATGAGTATGGCGGCAGTGTGTGGTACATCAGCACGTGGGCATGAGATAAACAAGGTTCAAGCAAGTCCACCTGGCAGCACTAGCTCATCCTAGAACACGTGCCTGACGCAAACAAACCAGCACATGCTCGTGTCCTGCATTATTAGCGGCGGCGGCATTTTTCATTAACCGGAACCATGGGAATACATGCAACTGTTTTTTTAAGGGTAAATACGGTGCATGCTTGAATCCAGACAGAAATAAATGATCAATGCATAACATCTATGCATGTTGATGAGAAGAATCTCCCATAAAAAATGCAAATTCATAATTTATATAAAACCATATAAAATAAACAACCTTGTAGCCCATTAATATCACATTTAAACTATCATAAAAGCAGATCATTTAAAGCTGACCTATTCTAAATTACTAAATGAAAAAAATATCTATGCATTTGTGCCATTTTTATCCTAAACCAAGAGTTGAATATACAACCTATTATTGAACACGACAGAAGTTTTTACTTTTTTTTATTTCTATGATATGCCATGACTGTTCAAATATTAAAGAGTTCACATACAATTAAGTCAAAAATTAATTTTATCCCTGGTATGTTTTTTGTTGTTGTTTTATAGTTCCTGTTTTTTTTTTTCATTCAATCAAGAGGATTGATTATAACTAGAAATGAAGAAGACATCTCTCAAAAGATAGCAAAGTAATTTAAAAGAGTCTCTAATTTGAAAAAAAAAATGGATCTATTTTATTCATAAAGAATGTTAAAAAAAATGTATTGGCACTGAAGAATAAAATACTCCTTCCAATTCCTGGCAATCTTTTTTGCATCTTTCCAGAGGTATTTTGATGGTTCAATTCTGGTGAAGAGCTTCAAATCTTTGGGTTAGAAAGCCCTTTTACTCTCCAGAGAGTCTCAATCATATTCATATTGGAACTCTGGCTGCACCAGAGTTAGGAGATTTTAAAGATTACTTTAACTTTAATTCTACGATAGTTAACTTTGGGCTCAATTAATACCCAACACAACTCGGAAAAATCACAACATAGGTTATAGTTACAACTGGATTTTAATGTATTATTTGGATTTTTGTTGTGGATGTGACTCTGGATTTTTGCTTCATGATCAATACTGTGAGCTGCACCCCTTTTCAAATGTGATATGAGCTAAAGATGTATGTACATCAGAAACAGTTGATGTCTGCTTTTATGACAATGGATCATTACATAGACTAACATGAAAATGACTCTTCTCTTTGAACAGCTCACCCCTTAAGAGTCAGTCAGACAATCAGACAAGCCTAATCAGCGAAAAGTTAAAATGATGTCATCCCGACTGAACTCCAGACAGGAAGCTAAACTGGTTCAATATGTTTCCCAAGCTTCCAATAATGTTCGTGTTGGCAAAGGATTTAGAAGTCTCAAACTTCAAGAACTTTAAATGTAACGCATATTGACTATAAATAGTGATTTATAAGGGTTGTACTTGTCCAAGTTATATAGCACTTTTTATACATAAACTATTCAAAGGAAGGCAGAATTGTTACACAGGATATATACAAGTAACGAGTGGTTTAAATGAAGACCAGATTTGACCTTCTACCTAAAAAACTGCTGTCTACCAAGTCCCTTCAGATTGCCTTTACAAAACATTTTTATCCCACAGGTGCCAACCTGGAATCAGCAAAATATAATTACTTTTATGACCTCAATTAGTGTCATATTTGCTCCAAAACTGCCCACATGATCACTTTTAATGTAAAAGCCATCTTTTCCAATGCTTATTCCATGAGTGGGAAGTGTGAGATGTATGTATTACATTTTCACGTACTCTTTATTATCATCAGAATAAATACTATATAATTTTAAGTCCAATCTCCAGAACAACACCACTGTGAATAAATATCAAAATTTCTTCAGAAATCTAGAAAAAAAATAGTATCAGTAATAACTTTAAATATGATTGAATTACATATGAACCTGTCATTTTATTAAATAGAATGTTTGAATCATTCAATATGAAAACAAATCAGTCACGAGATTTGTCATTTTACCCCTGGTGGAAGCTTGACGGCAGCTTCGGTCTGTATCCAGTCAAGAAAAGGTAGTTTTCAAAAAGTAACTTCATCTTTTTTACATAGCTGTGCAGCCTGATGCCCACAAGTTATCAGTGTTAATACTACATAACTCTTAAATCTTGAGAAATAAATATAAAAAATCTCTTCATTATTTTTTTTAACTTTACAACAGAACTCATGAAGTGGAGTGGTAAATAATTCATGCATCAGAAAGATTTTTGGTAACACTGACACTGATTTATTCATGCAAACAATGCTCGTTTTTTGTAACTGCGGTCTGGCCTCATACATGTCTACTAAAAATAAAACCCATGTATGTTACATAAAGGCTCAATTACCTCAAATTAACTGTGAATGTTGTTGAAATGTGGCAGAACATTTTTCTCCTGGAAAAAGCATAAAAGAACAGCAGGAGATACTCAGCAATTACTCTCCAGGGAGCTTAGATCACACAGTTTTGATGAGGGTCCGCTCTCAGAGTTGGCACCTATAGCTTAACTTTGATTTATAGTTAAATGCTCTATCACTACCCTTTGTTTGCGCTGATATTTCACAATATATAAATTCCAGGACAATAAATGGCTTTCAAAAAATGTAGCTTATTTAATGACCTATTCCACATTTATTGGCAGCTAGCACCTGCATAGTAGTACTCAAATGTTATCAGGCGAAACAAGAAATGTATTGATGGTGGCATCATATTGGCTTTAGGTTTAGAGAGAATTCACCACAGAGGCAGACTCTGTAACCAACAGAGAATAAAGTGAAAAATATCAATAAATAATCTGATTTTTCATTTGATTTAAGTTCTTAAGATGTTTTTGTAGCACTAACACATATTATATTGGATTTCACATTGGAAGGCTCCAATCTTGAAGACCTCCAAAAGAGATATGGTATATTAGCAGATATTGGTATATTTGTGTTCTAAAGATTATAATGGAAAAAAGGTCTGCTGTGTAAGGAGTAGAAAAAAATTAAATGAATCTAAATTATATAGACCTTTTACAGTCAAATTGACCACTAAATCCAGTTTACACTAGAACCATATTCACCTAATGGCACTTACAAATGAGAAACATTCATATATCCATATGCAGATCGGTAGGAAACCAGTGATTAAGTGTCCTAGGGGCAAATCAACATGTAACAAGAGGAAGCTGGAGGTAAAGCCACAACTTTCAGATTGCAAGTCAACTTTAAAACACATCTGTTTTTCACAATTCCTACAAAAATAAGAATTTAAAGCACTTACCAACAAGAAAAGAGTTTAGCTTGAAAGATGTTGAAATGGGCATTTCTTCATAAACGGCATACAAAGTGATACTGAAACAATAAAACCCATTTGAAACAACTTACCTTGTTCATTTAAATGTGTATCTATATCTAGATATATATATATGTGCATGTATATAAATATATAGCTATAAAGCACCAATGTAGCAAGGTTCAGGTGGCATAAAGAAGTATACTACTGTAAGTATTTTATTCCACATATGACCAGCTTATGAAACTTCTCTTTATGTCATAAAAGAAGCCTCTTGTTTGTGTTTGTTCTTCTCTCCATTCTCATAGCATTTATAAGGGTTGCACTGGTCCAAGTTATATAGCACTTTTTATACATAAACTATTCAAAGGAAATGCTCCCAGAAAAGGGCTGAATAAATACATCATTCTTTAAGAGCTGAGTGTGTCCATCTGCTACTCTTCTACCCTTTTCTCCAAAAAGTCAGGAAAACATAACTTGGAACAAACAACTTTAGAGTCGCAATTAAAAGTGGCCCAAATGCAGCTGCTGAAACCCTGAAATGGGTCAGCACATCACTGTCGTCACTCATGATCACATCTCTGTCAAACCGCAGCCAAATATTTAGTCCAAAATTTGAAACAGTCTGGCAACTGTTATCAGACACAATATTTCCAGTGAGACAGCTTGATGCTAGAATGTAGCCTTAATCGGTCTGATTCGCCGATCTGACATCTGATCCAATTTGTTTCCTGAGTCCTGAGGGAAATATTAATAAAGTCTACAGACAGTACAAACAAACATAAGAGCAGTTATGTGGTGGACAAACATGCCGACATGTTTTACTGAAAACATGCACAAGTTTGGCCTTTGGTAAATGTTTGTGATTCACATGTCATCACAGCATGAGTCTGTGACTCAAATACCTTTTGGAGCATGATTTGCAAGCTGTGGTCGTCATGTTTTAGTCAAATATTTGACCATTACTGCTGACGTACTTTACTCTGTGCTTTTTTAAATTAAAAATATGTACCTGCTACTAAATGTTGCTTTAAAAGAGACATAAAACAACAATGTTACAAGTCGGAAGAGGGTTTAACTTGTTTTGGAACATACTATATGGATAATAACATCTATTTCAGCACTGAAAGCTTCCAATTTCAGAAAGAATAAGCTCAAATCAATACTGTATAGAACAACCACTCTATGTACAATAAGTATTTACAAAATGACTTGCAAGGGCTCCAAAACAAATCTAAAACAGCAAATGATACAGTCGTGTTCAGCACTCACAGATTATGAGCCCCATGACAAAGATAATAATAAACCCTGGAGTGGCTGACACTTAACACTTTGGCTGACTCAGATACAGAAATCCACACATCTCCTCAATGGGACTGCAGAGCAGCTGGCTACATCCAGCCTAGATAAAACATTGACTTCCACACACTGTGCACCTGTCCACTTCCTGCCATTTTGACCGCTGCACGAGTCGAGGTCACTGCCAACACAAGGGACTTATCTGTTCTTTTCAAACTCTGGTCAACCCACCACTAAAAAACCATTAAGAGTTCAAACCTTCTTTCTTCATCCCCAATGAAATTGACGCACCTTTTGCAATGTGTTTGATGTTCCAATAAGGTTGTTTTATCCGCGTCAGTTTTACCGTGACGTCAAGTCATGGCCCACATTGGAGCAAGTGGGTGTTATGGATCTCATTTCCTGTCGTGTATGTTATTGCAACAGCTGGTCTCCGTTCCAAGGCTGTCAAACAACCAAACTAGAAGCAAAACTGAAACAAATTTTAAATATGAAACAAATCATCTTGTGGTAAAGGAAAGTACCCTGAAATGACACTCAATCGCCAAGAGTATAACAAATTTAAGCTAGAATATAATAAAATAAACAGTGACAATAAGATTCTCTGAGATTCATTATTATTTCCCTATCATTATTTTTTTTAAACTCAAAGTTGACAGCACATTAAATTTTATGAACAGTCTGAGCTCAGATCTATACCATGTTGATTATGTTGTGTATTTTTCATTCACACTGTTAATATTTCCCATTTAAAAGGCTTCAATTAATATGACAGCAGCACATCGACAAAAGGTTCAAAATGATAACAAGTGAAGGTCTAAAAATTGCATCCTACAACATGTAGAAAGAATTATTTAAGACGTTGATGATGGAAAGTGACTGCGATCAATATCTACAAAACAATGGCTCAGATCATATTTAGTTGCCAAAGGGATCATGTGATGTTATGGATCAATAGAGATTTTGTGAATAAGGTGCATCTGATGATTCATGCTTAAAAGAATATGTCTCAATTCCTTTTAATAAAGTTCAGTGAATAAGAAAAAAATTGTTTGTGTTTAACCCAGACAAAAATATGACTAAGCTTGAATTAGAAGGCAACCAGCTGAAGGTCCACTAAGGTCACAGATATTTTTCTATTCTCTTTAAGGCTATCAAGCCAGATAAACTCTTAAAAATGAGACTTTTTAACACCCTTACATCCTTTAACAATGCTTTCGGGCAAATCATGTTATTGATTAGAACATTTGATCAACTTGATAACCACAATTTAACCTGTTGACAGACCAACACAAGGTAGCACATAATTGTGAGGTGGAAGACAAATTAAATGTTATTTTAAAAGTGTTATACTTTTCAAAAACTGAAAAATGTGGTATGGATTTATATATATATATATATATTTTTTTTTTTTTTTTTTGCTCCAACTAACTGTGACTATTTAGTGGTGTACCTCTACCAGCTTTACACATTTAGAGACACGTGCTGTTGCTAAGAACCTGAAGTTCTGACTGGGAAATCTGAAGCACCACCAGGTTCCGTCACTGGTATGGCTGTGTGTGTCTAGTATGTAGTTGCTCGTATTAACTATCTAGTACTTCTGATAGTTTGCATGTCATTAAACCAGTGATGACCCAGCAGCAGCTGCTGGATTTTGTCTGACTGCAGCATCGATAAAAATGATGGTGGAGTCACAGTAAATAAAGGTGCAGCACCTTCACTTGTTTTCCTGAGACTTAACCGTACTCTACTGAGCGCTCGTATCTTACAGAATTGTCCTGATCATAATGTGAACGTGAAGAAATGTATCAAAGTTCAAGGGGGGCAAATACTTTTGAGGTGCAGCACATGTTATAGTTAATTTGTTCATATTTACAATGCCAATATTTGTGCCAAAATGTTGTTTCAGAACCATTACAGGAAACCTAAATCGCACGAACTGGACTTGCCCCACAGTTTGAGAAGCATGTCTGTAGAGTAAAAGCTTCTCATTTTCAATACTCCCAGGCACACAATAAAAACACATCAGAGAGGAATGAGTGAAAATGCGCACCATGTAGGCTACTTCCCACACAGGGCGCTCTTTCCCTTTCTCCCTCTTCCTCCACATGGCTATGTTTAGCCTACAATAACAAAGAAGAGGAGCTTTAAATGGCCTCTGCTGGTTGGTAATGGTGTTTGTTTTGCTCGTGTATGGAAAAAAAGGAGAACATCTCTCACCCATTAGCGGCAATATTGCCCATTATCTTCGATAGTAAGGAACCTAAGTGGTTAAGGAAAAGGTGCGGGGCTGGAAAATGTCACGTAGAAGTAAGGCAGTGACGTCACGACACTAAGTTTAAGAGCGCTGCAGAAATCTGGTCAGGCAAATCCCAAACTAGGATATTTAGATTCCCAGGCTGGAAATGCGGGTTTGTGTGTCACAGTAGGTCACTTTTGCAACTTAGATTAAACAGTTTGAAAGGGTGAATTAAACTCCACAAGGCCCAGGGAGAATAAAACGCTTCACGAACAAAAGATGGACACCACCAGTTTGTCACTTAAAGCGCCACATGGTCCTCCTGACATGTCTTGAGGTTGGCGCTCCCTAAAAAGAGGGAGCAATTTATGTTCTTTTTTTTATCACCTAAGACATTAAACTACAAGTTGGTACAGACACTTCGCCATCCAACAATAACACATTTGAGTTTTCACTTATTTTTCCATTTAGATTCCTCCTTCTCTTCCACTTATGACTGACAGATATGTTTTTTAAAAAAACACACATAACAATCCTTGAATATAAAATAAAACCAGTTCGTTATAATACCACAGAGTTTATAAGAAACTTAAAAAAATAAGATTTGTCGACTCTTACCAATCGCACTTGTCCTGAAGATTTCAGCCTAATTCCACTGATGTTCCAAGATATTACAATGGGCAGCGCTGCTTCCTTTCCTGGGAACTTCTCCTCTTTTTCTGTGTTTGATATCTGCCTGGTTACGTGAGATTTTTACTTGACTGATCGTGTCTCTGCTACGCTGCGGCGACAAAATGTGCTTGGGGAAATGGTCGGCATCGTAAAATCATCTTCAGCCAGAGCTGTGGGGGTCGCAATGTAGGTCCGCCTCCTGTGCGCGCACCCCTCAACCACCCCACCCCACCCCACCCCCGCCCTCTGTCCATCCCACCCACTGCGCCTGTGAGTGCGCTGGGAGGTAAGGTTTCAACACTTTTGGAAGGAAGGGAACCCAGCCAATAGTATTCTGCAGCATAAATGAACCAAGATAAAGTGGCTCTGCAGTGTGCATTGAGCAACTCACACTTTTGCACCTTTACTACCTGCCTGAAACAGAATCCATGTATGTTCGGGTGAAAGAGCGCATAAAGCGCATTAAGAGACAATGTGAAAAAGTTACAGCTCTGTGCTGCCAGTGAGTGATCTAGCAGCATTATTTTTGCAGTTTCCTCAATGTCGACTAAGTTATTGCTGAACAACTGATGGGTAATTATAACAGAGATTATAATTACCTCTGCCAAAGTATTTACTTATGCAGGAAAACATGACGGACGAGAAAATTAGGAGCAAATTTAATGTGTAGCAACTATGCAATAAAACAAAACATGTAATCTTTATTTATTTATTTATTTATTTTTTGCCTCCAGGAACCAAAACAAAAACACTGATAGTCTCAAAATAGATCCAAAGTCACCTGCCCCCCCAAAAAACAGTACTTTTAGCGGCCTCTAGAGGTCAGTTTGGTATGGAAGACCAAACGTAGAACAGTACAATAATTTAAGAGTGGTTAAATATTTATATATTTGACTATCAAAAAATATGTACTAATAAAGTAATTAAAAATGCATAGATGCAAGATATACAGAATAAATTCTGACACAATCTATTCCATAAGTGGGCATATTTATACAGGTTCCTTCACAAACTCAATTTACTGTGGGATTAAACTGAATTTCATAAAATAAAGAAAATCAGAAAACAACTCCCAAAAGTATCTCTGTGGGTGCCCCTTCCAAATGTTTCTTCATCTCATACTCACAAATGAAGCAACTAAATAATGAAAATATTTAATTTTAAATAAACACAAAAACTCATCAGTGTTATTTCCATGCTAAATGACTGGACTGGACTCTTGGTCCTGTGAAACAAAACAGTTTCTGTTGTCCTCCTTAAACAGGCTGAAATTTACAGATCACACATTCCTCACAAATGTTATCACCTCTGACTTCCAGTCACTCATCCTGCTTCATTTGCAGAGTAGAAAACACAGAACATGTCTCGACTTTTCCCTTTAATCCCCTTTCTTTTTGTATTTTCATTTTTAAAAAGGTCTTTCTTTGAAACATATATGTCAATCCGTGCTAAGCATAAAATTGTTGGACATACTGTAAAATGTGTGAACTGCTGAACCTATACTTGTTTCTCACATTCTTTAAGCTTGTTTGAGCTGATATGAACTGGATGAACAGACAGCAAAAGGAATCCTTGTTACTTAATTTGGCTCAGAGAAAGTATGTCCACAGGTTTTGCTTTTCCTCCTTCAGAGCACAGTATTTGGACAGACTTTACAAATAAGGGGAAAGGACAACACACTACCATTTATTGCAGTGCCTTTCTTTTTTACTTGTCAGATTATAATCTTAAACTTTATTTGGTATTTTATGTAATTTATAAATACAAAGCAGTGCATAAAAGTGTGACATGGAAGGAAAATGAAACCTGTTTTTTGAAAAGTGGCATTCAATTCCATTCAGTATCTTACTCTGAATTCCTAAAATAAAATCCCGTGTAACCAATTCCCTTCAGAGGACATCTAGTTAATGTATGGCAGTGTGTGATTTACTTTGAGAATCAGTTCAAATAATAACAAAAAAATAGTTTGTCTGGTGAGCTCAATTAAAAGAAATCTACTTAAGGATATTCCACATTATTAAGCAGGCCACAGGTATTAAGAAATATGGGAAAGAGAAAGCATCTCTGCTGACAAAAATCCTCAGATGGTGTAGTGCCATATGACAAGATATGAAAACATTAGATATTTAACAATAACTGAAGCGTTATTGTACTGTGAAGAGATTTGTAGCTGATACAGAACAAAGATGGGTTTGTACAGATAAAGGTATGAGGAGGAAGGTTTCTGTTAGACAAATTCATCGTAGTAAGAGAGCAGCTGTTAAAATGCCCTTACAAAGCAGCAAACAGTTATTTGAAGCCGCTGGTGCCTCTGGAACCTCAAGGTGGCCAGAGGCTTGCAGTGGGTGAACCTACTATTGGGCCACCCCTAACCAGAGCTCACAAGCAGAAACGGTCGCAGTGGGCCCCGCTGTACATGAAGATTAATTTTCAAAGACTTGTTCATTGATGACGGCTGTGCAACCCTGGATGGTCCAGATGGACGCAGTACTGGATTGGTGGTGGATGGCCACCACGTCCAACACAGCTGTGACATCAGCAAGGAGGTAGTGGAGTCATTTTTTGGGCCAAAATCATGGGGAGACAGCTGGTTGAGCAATAATCTACAGTATGAAAACAAGTCTTAAAATACCATCCATTCACTTTCTTACACCATTGTCCCTAGTGGGCCCCTACTGGTTCTTAAAATACCAGTAGTAATTCATCTTAACACGCATAATAGATTCACTGTTTGAATTGAATTACTGAAATTTAACTTTGCACCAACTTTCAGCTGACCCGTCATAACAAGATTCAGTCTTATGTAATGATCTCAACTTTAATCCCATCTTTTATTTTCTTTACATTTGACAAGATCTCGTATAAACTGTACAGTCATGCAAAGACAAATTTAAATCAAAAAAAAAAAAAAGAACAAAAAATCAGCAATATAAAACAACAAAGACGTCTCATTATGCATATGTACAATTTATAAATTAGATCCTTTACAACTTCAGGTAACTAACAAATCTCGTCTGGTGGTCCATTTTGTGACAGTACGTTTACCATTTTGTGTCATACAGAGAGTGGATTTATTCAACAGGAGTCCATTTTCTCCTCTGCGATAGTGTGGCTGATATTTGACAGATCACAGCAACACAATCAAGTTAGAAAACGACTCATTCCAATTCTGTGAAGCGAGCGAACATTGCTTTCCTGACTGCGTCTTTGTATGTATCTGAAGCAGACAGGGTGTAGTTGGTTCCCTTGGTGCCAAGTCCAGCTCCTTTAGTTCTTAACTGTGCCTGCAGAGGAAAAGGTCACGCATTAGCACGTGTTACAGTAATTAATACCACTCAGCTAGATGGAGCCTGTCATCTCCAGGTTTACGGTGTGTACCTCGATCGGAGCAGTGATGCCCTGTTGGTTGCGACCAAGACCTTTCCCCTCCTTCCAGCCCATGGCCTGCAGCATCTTGTTCCCAATATTATCACTGGTAAGGCCATCTTTAGTGGGCTGTTCATAGTTTCTGCACAGGTAAAAAAGAAATATTACTTTTTTTTTTTTTTTGTAAAACAGGAAAAAAAAAGTACAATTTGTGTCTTAAAATACACAATGCTCTTACACGACTGGTGCTGGCTGATTGAATTTCTTCTTTTTAGGCACTGGTGGTTCTGGGATGCCATATTTTTCTCTTCTCTCAGCTGCTCTGTCTCTGTATTTTTGCTGATGCCAAAAATATACACATTTCAAATTTTAAAAAAGCAAAGGTCAAAGTAAGATGAATATATGCAAGCATATGAGTGTATGCTCAAACCTCTGTTTCTTTCCTTTCCAACTCTTCCAGCTCTGCTTCACTCATTTTTGATCTGCGGAGAACTTCAAGGTTTTTCTAAAAGAAAACAGAACTTTCTTTTTTTAGTTGGACTGTTGAAATTTGAAACAAATCAGTCAGAACTCAGTAAGTTAGGGTGATACCTTGTGAAGGTCAGAGAGCTGCTGATGTCTCACTAAACCCTCTTTGTTGGGGAACTGTCTCCTACACAGCAGACAGGCCATCTTCTTCCAGTCTGTCAGTTTGTCCAGACTCAGGTCACCGCCATCGGATTCTCCTCCTCCGACTCCTTCCTCAGGGTCACTGTCTCCACTGTAGGCTGCCACCAGGCCACACTAACCCACAAACACAGAGGGGACATCTCATAAAAACCAGACATTTACTCGGAGGCCACACCTAAGGAAACTTCAGAAAGAGGAAATACCTTGGAAGAACTGGCAGAGTTTATAGGAAGTGCTTCCTCTTCAGCGCACCTCGCAACCTCTTGCATGAGTCTGTCTAGACCTACCTGCTGAAGAAGAAGAATCATTCAACATGTTTATCTAAATTTTTCAAATATTACCCGCTAGGACGTTTACTTGTTGAATCTTATGAAATACCTTCTTCTCAAACAATGTGTATCCAGCATCAGCAGCTGCTGCCTCCTTCCTCTCTTCTTGACTGATGGGCTGAAAGCTACTTTTGAAGTTTTCTTTCTGCTTATTGAGACTTTTAGCCCACCGTTCCATGTCTTTAGCAATCTGAAATATTTAAAAATTAAAGTAAAAGAAAAACAAAACAAAAAAACAGTAATAAAACAGACAGAGCTAAACAGAACAGATAAAGTGTCTTAAAGTGAGATTTACAAAAATACCTGCTGTGCAGTCTTGCTCTTTGGTTTCTCTTTCTTCTCTTTAGGCTCCTTGTTGCCTCCTGCTGAGCCATTTGCTGTTTTATCATTCTGCCCAGCATTTATGTTGCCAGAGGCCGGTACATATGTCTGTTTCTCACTATCCCAGTACAGGTACTGCTGAGTCTGGGTGTTGTAATAATACTGAAACATAAAGCAGTGATGTACAGAATCAAAACATTATGAAATCTCTCCAACCAAACTGGCTGATTTTAAGGACTTTGTGTTATTTACTTGTGAATTTGGGTCGTAGTAGAGGCCAGTCTGAGGGTCGTAATAATAGCCTGAGGATTCATCATATTGATAAGTAGATGTATCAGGAACAGAACCTGTTGATGATGGAAACATCAAGTTAATACTTGTTAACAGAATCCTGGTAAGCGCATTAAAAAGTTGTGATAGTACCGGTTTAGGATATTTAAATTATTACCACAATATAAGACACTAATAAAAAGTCCTAGAAATTTAAGAGTCATCAGAAAACCTTCAGTTTGATCTGCCCTAATTAAGTCCACTAATACTAGTGGATTTAGTTTAGCATCTTCAGTGTCGCTGAGGCAATAAGAAGTCAGAGAAGGTACTTATAGGAAGCTATGTTTTCTACAACACATCAAGACATTTTTGTTGTTAATTGGGGCTCAGACAGAGAAGACTGGGTCACTACCAGCACTAATTGATAAGATGCTAAAAATTTGTTTTGTGTTTCAAGATAGTAAAACCCTGTTTTCCATCAGCTGCTTTATCACACAGTGTGACATCATCTCGGTTGCTAATATTCAAAGCAGGAAGGCTATAAACAAGTATTATAAATAGATGACTGTGTCTTTTTTTATCAATACTGCAAAGAGTAAAGTCAGAAACAGCTTAAGTTTGCATTCAATTCTGGTCAGTGCCTCAATCTGCTAGAAAAAGTTAGATCAATTGAAACCTACCAAAACCTATTTAAAGGAGCTCAAATTTTCCTGAAATTGCAGTTCTAAAAAGTAAAACAACAAGTCAGATTGTATCCATTACAAAAAAAAAAAAAAAAAGGTCTATTAAAGCAACACATTTGTCCATACCACTGGTGGACTCCACTGCCGGTCCAGCAGCTGGTACTGCACTGGCTCCATTAACCTGGGCAGCAGCTACAGCCAATGCAGGCAGAGCTACAGATTCAACAGCTGCAAGTCCTGGCTGAGGTTTTGCATCCAGTTGCTGGGCAAGAGGTAACGCCTGGAATTAGAGTTTATGGGTTTTTTAGAGGTTGATATTGTTTTATCAACTTTATGCAATTGATTACAACAGATGATATTACCTGTACAGCAGGTGGCGCAATGATATGTGGTTGGTAGACTTGTGGACTCTGTGATATCACAACAGCAGCAGGAACCAGCTTTACACCTGGAGCAGCTAAAACCACAAACAAAATCCAATGATTGCAGCATTCTGAGTTGCTAAAGCTTCAAAGTGTAGTTGAGCGGGAGAGTATTGGTGTGGTATGTGTATAAAAGCTACAATTTTTAAATATGTTCCTGTTCCACCACAGCTGAAACAAATGTTTACTTCCACACCTCTGTAAAACTTCGTAACATGCTGAGGAGAACATTCATCCATTTGAATCAGCAGAATTAAAACACATTTAAAACATGCAGGGCAGCAGCTTTTGAAGAGTTTAGTTAAATAGTCCTGTTTTACATAAAGTAACAGATTCTGCCTAATTGAAAAAACGGAATATTACAATTAAGACAAAAGTTTAAACGTTACACATTTATATGATCTAATGTGAAGAAAGGCAATTTACCTCCTAGGATTCCATTTCCCTGACAAGTACTGGCTGCTGTTCCTTGATGATAATATGTCTGATAGTCCTGTAAAACATCCAAAGCAAATGTAAATGTATAATTTAAACATATGACCTTCCCATTAGTCTTAGATTCCTACAAATAAACTCTTCTCTACATATATAAGTGTAATTTACTCCTAACATTTGGCACTGAATGTACTTCGTTGAACTAACCTGTGACAGAGGAGCGTAACCTTCCTGCAGACAGGCATACTCTGACATCCCATCTGAGCTCTGCTGTGGCTGGACGGTGGAAAATAGATCATTAATGTATGATTGCAACAGCTGCAGGAAAACCCCCCCAAAAAAACAAGGCACTCTGAGAAAAATGTGCCAACCTGAGCTGATGACCACTGTGCTGCTGCAATGGCTGTGCTGGCCACAGAAAAAGCACTGACACGATTCCCATCAGGCAATAAGAGGTCCCTAGTTGAGACAAAAGGTTAAATTACTTTGTGTTCAACAAAAGTGGTAGTTTCATAAATACAACTAAATGCATTTTAATGCATTACAGAGATTACTCACTTTCTAGCACTCTTAGCATAATCCACCCCGATTGTTTTCCCATCCAGTTTTAGAGGAGGTTGCAAACCTTGTAAGATGGTTAGCAGCTGGGAAGCTTCCTGCAAAAAGTTGAGATATCAAATTTAAAATGGTACCTTTAGACCACTGGGTTGTGAATTTGTTTTGATAAATAATTCGATATGTATCCAAGGCTGTTTTACCAGAGGGGAGGACAGCTGAACAAAAGCAAAGCCTCTGTTCTGGCCCGTTTGCTTGTCCTTAATAAGGCGAATGTTATTGGCTGACAAATTGGCATATGGTGCCAGTGCTGTCAAAATGGCGTCCACTGTGGTCAGAGGAGCAATGTTTCTCAAGATGATTGCTGAAAAAATGGCAAGATTTCACTTTAAGAAAAGCCAATGTGGATAATCGTTTTAGCTTTCGGATCTGGAAGAATAAGAGCTCTTACTGTCTCCATAGAAATCACCAGTGGGCTGAAGTTCAGGGAGCCCAGCGGCATTGCCCGCTTCACCATCTGTTAGGAGAATCACAGAAATAAAAATGACATTAACATAACCTTTAATGATGATTTAAAATAACATTAAAAAAATTAAGTTCTAAAAAAAAAAAAAAAAAAAGAAAAATCAGGTTTTCAGCCTCGAAAAATATAAATTACACCATGAGCATCAGAAATTTAAGGGAGCTAATACTAATACTAATTACTTTGAAATATTGGACTTCCCCTTCTCGCTTATGATGGTTCCTTGTCTAAACCCAATTTAAAAGTGAAAATGCTTTTAATATTGTACAGTTACTGTAATACATGTTGTGCTAAACCTCAACACTTTCAGCCCAGGCTGTGCGGATGTCTGCAGTGGTTGGCCTCCTGCTGATTCAACTACTTACCAGCTTTAGCTGCTCCACACCTGAAGCACTTCAATCGCCTCCGGAAATTGTACAGGCCACACTGCAAGTAACCGTTCAAATCATTTTTATTAAAAACAGCTACTAAACCCCAGAACAGAGCTGCCGCAGACTAAAGGAGGTCTACTTTGATGCTAAACCAACCCAGAGACACAACTTAAGCTTTAACAATTGTACCAGAGCAGAAAAGATTGGATTGGACTGAACAATGGTAAAAATCGGGTGTTTACTTACAGTGTTGCAGAGCCAGTCTTCATACTTGTTCCTGGGGTGACTGTAGTGCATGTCCACAACTTTGCCTTGGATGACCAGAAGTTTCTGAAAGAGGAAACAAAAATCACTCAAGAGTTCATGGTGGACTAATATCTAATCAATTGGGGCAAGCAGTGTTGGAAGGGAGAGAATGGGGAGAGGGACCCCCAACAGACAGCCTTTGAGTTAAAGACAGGCACATGATGTATAAGTGAGCATGATGTAAAGAAGTTTCTTTAGGTGTTTGGGACCCGCGTGCCCAGACTAGGCTGGAGCAGAATGTATAATGTGATCCTAATAGACACAGCTGACAGCTTAAAAAAAAAAAATGACAGAAGAAAAAAAACATGAGCTTCTCCATTTAAAAAAATGAAAACATTTAAAATTCCCATCTACTGAGGACTAGGTCATAAAAAAAGATAACACTTAAGTCATCAAATGGACACCGAAATTTAAAGTAAAAAAAACAAACAAAAAGGTGTGCTCATAATCTTAAATACAGAGCTCACAAAATGTGTCTGCTGTTTAGTATCAATGCTAATAGTAAAACTAAACACTTTGTTAATGTAAGAAGGTTTCAGATCAAAAACAAATAGACATCTCTGGTTATATTTAAGTCAGACTGTTTTGATGTGTGGTATTCATTCTGTGAGTTATTTTCCTAAATTTCCACACTTCATATTCAACACATTCTGGTTGCCTTTAGAGTCAATTCTCCAGATCCCCAAGATTAAAACTAGACTTGGCGATTGTGAAGCAACCTGATTGGTCTCCATCCATCTGGTAGCATCTTGCAAGTGATAAAAGTCCACGAAGGCGAAACCACGGCTTATACCTAGAGACAGCATTCAAATATAGACGGGAGGTGTGTTAGTTAAGAGTCCATGGGCAAATTATTCAAAGTCTTCCACAAACTGCTTCACGACCCAGGCCAAGTTTGGTACACAAAAGGCCACTCCTTAGGAGTTTTACCATAGCAAGAAATCCTGCTGAAAACCACACTCTTAGAGTGGGTCAGTCAACTGACTTCAATAACTAGTAATGCCGTACTTACTTACCTTGAACAGATCCACAAAGTACTGAAACAGTAAGTCTTGCATTAAAGTTTTACATCTGTTTGTTTCACACAACTCTCTCCTATGTGCTATGGGAAAATGGGTCTGAATGGAAGCAGATTGGCCCTATGGTCAAAGCCTGGGGGTGGGGAGGTAGAGGTCCGGGGTTCCTCTGGTTCTCACCTGTTCTCTTTTTCATCAGTCTGACATCTATGGGCTGGGGTCCCTCCAGTTGGTCAATGGCAAAACGAATCTAAATTATACAAAAAAGTACAATTTACACTAGGATTCACCGTGTCTTAATAAAAATGTATTTACTCAAACTAAATATGCAAAACTGATATTCAAAATCACTTACATCCTCCTCAGTCGTGTGAGAAGACAACCCCCCAAGCATGATGGTCTTACTCTTCCTGTCATCCCCCGGTTCTCGTCTGTAATCTTGCTCTTGATAGTCACCGTCTGAGTGATAACCATCTTCTGATCTATCACTGTTCCGCCGTTTCCGCTCTCTCTGCTTAAAAACAAAGCCTTAAAAGTTTAATATCAGCAACCAAAATAAGAATACAAATGTGCAGATATTTGAGCTCATACCTCAGGGCTGTCTCGTGGTCCTCTACGGTCTCCATCATAACGATCACGCCTCTCTTCACTCCAGCGCCTGGAGTTGTGATCACGCTCTTGGTCTCTGTCCCGTCTGTCTCGCCAGTCGGGATCATCACGGGACTGCTCTGAACCGTATCTACCACTACGCTCAGTCCGACTGATCCTGTAAGACAGCAGAGAAAAACATAATTACAAACAATCTACTAGACCATTATAATAAATTAATATCCAAACAAAATGCTTTAATAAAACTACCGTTTTCCATCATTTAAACCAGGATTCGTGTGTCAACAGTCCCCAATAAGTTTAAGGAAACACAGGACACTGATAATCACACATCGCTAGATTAACACCATAGTTCTTTATATGAAAGTGGCCATTACTCAAGCAGTAATATAAAAAGGTGGTGGTAGAGCCCACCCCCGGACACAAAACCCTCTCTCTGACTTCAGAAAACCTGACCCGCCCCAGCTGCAGTTTACTGACAGGTCAGAGGAAGGAACTGCTTTTATCAGGAGCTTAAGGGGGAACAATCATTCAAAACAATGCGCCATAAGCACAGTCATGCACTGCTTAGAGCAAACTATTTCCCCCATAACCCAAAACAGTTCTTCAACAATCACATGCCAGCACTTTAGACTAAAAGATGTTTAACACACATTGTGTGTATAACTATATGTCGACCACACTCATTTCCACTTCTTTGTTATACTTGATTTTTGTGTGGATATTGTCAGCTTGACCTGTGATTTATCAAAGACCAGGAGCAGCAGGCTTGTCTTTGCAGGGTTATGCAACCACATTTAACCTTTTTATGTGCATAAAGACTCTTGCATTATCTGATTGGATGTAAATATTGAGATTACAACTAAAAAGTATCTCAACTTCTGCGTGTTCTATGGCATCTGGCACTTTTTACAATCAACTCGATTTTGGTGGTGACTGGTGATTGACAGAAAATAATGAATCCCTACAACATCAGTAACACATGTGGTTTAAGAATTATAATAGTGCACATATTTTAATTTCTGACCAGTATTTACATGCATTTCATTAAACATTTAACAATTATTTTCAAAGTAGGCCTCGACATTAAAGTGGTCATAGCTGAAAGAGATTTTTTTTAAATACATCTATTTCAGATAATGAGAGGAAATAAATCTTGGCTGACCTAGTATATCAAAAATAATTTCCTTAATAATGATAGCATTGACGGCCTTCGCTGCAAGAACAAGGGCATACCTTTTCCGCTTTACTACTGATGTAACTTCGGCACCATTTTACAATTGAGCTTATCGTGAACGGTCGTTCTCTCGAATACAAACACTGAATCCCATCTTATGTTTTAATACCACTGAACATAAGAAGCGGATTCTGTTGAGACTTACCTCTTGTCAGCACCCATTTTCTTAACGGACTCTTCACTCCTGCAAAATCTACAGGAAAGAAAGAATCTAAAGTTTACTCATTGTTCCCTTCCCACAACCTGTCTACGTATTTTATTTCATTTAAAACACATTCAGTCACAAACGCATTTGTTTCCAAGTTAAATGAACGCAGGGAAACCATGTTAAAACATAACATGGAGCCCGAATATTTGTTGGGAAAGGACAAAAAAACAACGACGTCACCCAGTATAAAAAACTGTTCTATTTTCGACCCAAGCAATAAAACAACTCACCGACGTATATTTCTTTACAACGACGCTGTTTTAATAATTACTTTATAGCAGAAACATTCAAAAAATTACAAGAAACAAAACTCATTTCACGTCGAAAGCCTGCTGACGACACAGACAACGATGGAACCTTCTTTATCCCAAGATGCACTGGGGCAGCATCTAGAGTGGAGGTTTTTTTTTATTCCTTGGTAAAGTCTCACAGGCAGTCATTATGATCAGAATATCAGTTTTAAAACTGCTATAGTTTTGTGACTTCCATTGAGTCGGGATTTAATTCGATACGCGATTTTAGAGAGCATTAAAAGCCGGACTTACCTGTTTCTTTCCGAGACAAGCGACTTTTATTAAATGGGTTGCGCTTTGGATTTTGCCTGCAAGTCAAAACTGCGGAAAAACTATATGGTAATACGGCGCCATTTTACGAGAGCCTATCTATTATGTAATATTCACAAAATAATGTTTGTGACCTTTTATAGCCACAGAATTTTACAATGTTCATGTGTACCTTTATTAAGAATGTTACTGCCGCGTCTGTATCATTTCGCATAAAGGGATTCAAGTTTCTCTAACTGGTTTATTCTTTCGTTCTGGGTTGTCATATATATATACATATATATATATATATATATATATATATATATAATATATATATATATATATATATATATATATATATATATATATATATATATATATATATATATATATATATATATATATATATATATATATATATATATATATATATATATATATATATATATATATATATATATATATATATATATATCCTCCTTCACTCCCATCAACTGAATGAAAGGCTTAAACAGTGCTTTATTTTCGTTAGTGAATAATTCTCTACTTTTACCTCTAGATGGTACTACTTTCAATGAAGACCCAACATATGGTAGTCCAGCACAAGAAGTGTTAAAATCAGACCTTTTTTTTAAGTTTTCACCAACAAAATAAAAGATTTCCTAAGCACAAGGTTATTGTATAGAATCTGCTGTTTGTGTAGAATAAATCCTTCTCCATTTCCTAAAATCCCAATTGCTGTAGATTAGCAATGTTCCGTACTGACCTGATATAAAGTGAAATTTTCAAGATAGTCAATGTACTGTAATACCAGATAAGAAAAGCATTTGATTAATTTGTTTTTCACAAATTGAATACAATGTAACAATACAAGTTTCTTAAAAAAAAAAAAATATATATATATATATATATATAGTTTTCAGACAGTGTTTTCTTAAATATTTGCAAAGTACAAAACAAAAAACCTTTCACCATTGCATGTACTTTAATTTTTCAAATTAGAGTGCATCAAAGATGGTCTACAGCTATTAGCTGTGTGCTAAACAGAAAACCAACTAATAAAGGTTAATTTCAGAATCAGCAACTGTCCTCTGAAGTTCAAGTTGAATGCATGCAATTATTAACTATGGATTTAAACTCTGTATGTGATAGCTATCTGTACTGTACTGTATCATTAGAGCACTAGTCATATAAATGGTGAATGTTGCAAATCATTTGTCAAATAACTGTATACTTTGTTCAATTGTGCATCTTTAAGAGTTGTAGATGAGACCCACTTCATACAGTTTTATTCATTTGAGTTCTCCAGAAGTTTTCTTGATGAATTTCACATATCTGTATTTAAGCTGTATATGGCTACACAGAGATGAAACATAACTGTTCATAATTTATTACCATCTTTAAAGTTTCATCAACACTAAACAGTTAATGTACAGGCAGGTTTTCAATTAAGGTTACTACACAATTACTTGGTCAACTTGGCACACAAGAATGTTCCCCTTTTATTCCCCATTCATTTCTGATTTGGTAATGACACTGTACACATAATGCTTACAGCGAAAAACATCACTAAGCCCCAAGATCTGTTGAAACCAATACTTAATTGAGCTTAATTTTTTAAATGAATGTTGGTGTCAAACAGACCCATGTATTGTATACAAATGTGTCATGAGATAAAAACAACACAAACTTTCAGCCATATAATATAAAAAATGGTCCACATGATCCCTCAATAAGGACGGTGGGGTCCAGCACATTTAGTCCAAAATGCTTCAGGGTGGAAGGTGGGGAAGTAGTTTGAAGATGTTAGGAATTCCCATGATGAGATCTAGGTCAGGGTCTCTCCTTTGGTCACCTGTATTAAGATACAGTTTAGTTTAATGGTTAGATCACTTGGAACCAGCCAAGCACAAAGTCCATCTGATTCCTATACTTACTCTGGCCTCTATGTATTCAATCCTTCTCTCCAAAGCTGTTAACTTTTCGTTGAGGGTGGCCAGACGAGACCGACAAGACATATCTGTAAGGGATTTAAGGAAATACGACGTTCTGAGTAAGATTCAGATATTTGTCTATCAATGTTAATTCTATCCCAATCCTGTTCATTTACAAAGCATAATCCCCAACAGCTGCTATCCCAAATGTTTTAGAGGTGTTCATGCTCCCAGAAAGATGAATTAATGGATGGATTATCAGAACTCCTCAGTTTGTCATCAAGTTTCATTACTATATGCAACTTTACATCACTAACCACAATGCAAAATGTAGGACAGGACCTCTACACTTAAGTTGTTGTACTTGTTTTGTTAATAGTAGCATAACATTTATCCTTGACGATGTATTTAACTGGACTAAGTTGAGCACGTTCCAGAATAATACGACCTGCTAATTTCCAGAATAATACGACCTGCTAATGAAATGTAGCAGGTTCATCAGCTGTTCGCTCAGTAAATACGGCCGACTAAACCTGTAGGAACTGTTTAGAAAACATTACGCTGTTACACTATCGTACTTGCGGAATTTTTAAATGAAATTTACTCTTAACCTTGTGTAGATAATATTTTATCTACTAAATTTGCTTTAAAATGTCCTAAGAAAACAGGAAGCTAACAGCTAGCTGGGAGTGGCCATTAACAACATCAACATCATTGCTAGCAGAAGCTACATAGCTAACTCAACTAGCCAACCTGATCTTTTCAGTCAAATTTTATACTGTAGGATGATCACATTCAAGACTTCGTTCGCTGAAATCTTACCAAACGAGTTGAGGAAGTCAGCAATTTTCTTAATGCTGCTCGTAATCACTTCTATGTACTCTCGATTTGCCCAATCTTGATGAATCTCTCTCTGTACGGGATCTTCCTGGCCAGCCATGTTAGATGATGAGAGGCAGCAGCTCCGCGTAGCCTTCAAGCAGGAAGCATCGATTAGACGGCTGTCCCTTACTACTAATGTCGGCACATAAGAGCGAGAAGAGTTTAAATCAGTGGGGGGGGGGTTTCACAGAACCCAAACAATTTGGACAGTTTATAGCCGACGCTGACCTTAATTCTTAATTTATGCTTTTCCATTTGAACAAAAATCTCAGAGGAAGGAGTTTCTAGTATGATTATAACCACATACATTCTGTTGTTGTTTATAACGTGCCAGCCACTTTCTTAGGTACATCCAGCAGGATCAAGTGTAAAACACAATCCAATCTACCATTACTCAAATTCAACATTCAGCAAGATATTGGGAACACTTCATACATTTTTGACCTTATTGAATATGCCAGAAATGGTCACGTTCAACAAACTAGTTTTGAGCCTTGTGACCTGGATTATCAGAACGGTCTCTGCATCTATTTAAAAAGCCATTTAAATAATTTTGTCAGTGTTCATTGCTGATTTAGCATGAAAATGCAGTAACTCTACATAGGAACTCCAGCCATTGCAATGTAACTATAGTCACTGACATCTATGTCTGACTACTCATTTTGATAGTAGATATGAAATTTTAGCCTATGCATTTGTGAGTAATGGATCTACTTGGGCCTTTGTAGTATGGTATAGCATTTGTGTATGAAGATAAAATTTATTCCTACATTTATTGGAACCTGAATTCATGAATTCTGCTTTTGTGAAACAGTCCTTTAATTTGTTTACCATTGTACAGAAAGCACCTAAATATAATTTAACTCATACGAAATTATATATTTTGTCCAGAACAATAAGTAATATAGAACTGACTAATTAGTACTAATTAGTACTAAAGTACTAATTATCAGTAGCCCTTGTGAAATTAGGACATACAGCCTCTCCCTAAATTCAATTACACAATTTGTACTCTGTGTAGAAGGCAGGTCAGAATTCAATGCAGGACCCTCTTGTGCTTTTTTTAAAAAAAATATTATTATTTTGGTGTATTTCAACTGCATTCATTGTAGCTTATCGCTTTTCGATTTATGCTTTCTTTTATGCTTTATTCTTATTTTACTATATAGTTTTTGCTTTGTTGATAAATGTTTGTTTGCTTCCAGTTGCTCTTCAGCCCTTTGCCCAACTTGTTTTCAATGTCAGAACTCAACTTACAGCACTCTTTAGGATGTAAATAATTTACACATCACTTCTTTGTGCTTATGAATCATCTACAGTTATATATGAAATGCATTCAGTCTTTTTGTATAAATTGTATTTTATTCAAATAAAAAAAAAGCTCACATAAAACAAGCAAATTTTCTTTTTTCCCCAAATATACATTGTAGTATAGACAGTGGTAAAGTCAGACATTTACATCTGCATCAGAAACTTCCTACACAAAATGGTTTCCAGGAGTCTCTTCATTAAGTAAATGGGTTCAAGAACCAAGAGTATACCACTGAAAATATCACAATTTTTGAAATATGTTAAGCTGGTTAAGCTGTTAGCTGGGAAAGCTAGATAAAATACCCCAAATAGGTGTGTCTGCTGATAAGACTTTCTAAGAGGGAGGGGTCACAGCTGATATTTTCAACAACCAGCCATTGAGTGTTGCAGCCCATTTTACTTAATCCTCTTCAGCAATTCTTTAATGTCTCCCTCAAGATCAATGGTGAGAAAATTTCTGCTGTAGCGCTTGTATGGCTCACCATCAGCACCAATCAGGAACTTCTCAAAATTCCAGGAGATGTCACTCCTGCACACAGGGCTCCAGATGATGAACTTCGGGTCATTCATGAGAGACAAAGCATTGTCGCTAGGGACTGGAAGTTTCTCCTTCAGATAGACAAACAGGGGGTGGGCGTCACTTCCATTCACGTCCACCTTTTCAAGGAGCTGAAAGTTTGGTTCAAAGCCATTCCCTGGACGGACGTACTTCAGGGATCTCAGGATTTCGTCGTTCCTTGCGTTCTCCTGTTATGCATAAACATAAACATAATTATAGATTCATTGAAATACAATAGAGAAAACTGAGTAGCGGTTCTGTGTGCATTAAAGACCTTCAGATAATACATAGAAATCAGAGGGTTTAATAATGGATGGATTCTTTTTTGCAATTGACTGCCTTCACATAACTACTTAAAAATAAAAAATAAAAACATTTTAATGCAGGGTTTTTAAATGAAGATTGAAATTAATTTACAAAAATGGAAACCTTACCTGATGTCCAAACTGATTGCAGGGCACACCCAGGATAACGAGTCCCTCCGCGGAGAAGCGAGAGTGAAGCTCGTTCATCTGCGTGTAGTCCCTGACTGTTGTTCCTCAGAGGGACGCCACATTCTCAATGAGAACAACTTTCCCCTTCAGTGTGGAGAAACTGAAGGATTCACCGGACAACAGCTTTGCTGTCAGGTCGTAGAACCTCTTAATATTCCCAGCCATTCCTGCGACATCCTAAAATAAGGATAGGGGTGAAGTGAACTTTCCTGTCTCCTGTCAACAAGTCATAGTCGACTCCACCCCACGCTTTAAGAGAGGCGGGGCTTCTATGTGAAAACATTTCTCCACAGGGGATCATGAATCAAATAGGCTATTAATCTCACCTGGAAGTTTGATTTCAGATCTGGAAATGCCAAACTAAATAGACTAAAGCTTTTTCAACAGCATGCCTAATTGAAAACGAATTAAAATGCGTTTTAAGAAATGTTAAGAACCACAAAGATAAATACCGTCAAAAAAACAAATGCAATATTTATTTTTTTCCTCAAAGTACCAGTACCATTTGCACTAACTTTCAAAGTATTGACATACACCACATTCCCAGAAGTCTGTTTGTGATATTCCAAAATTATATTCCACAGTCAACTGTTAGTGGTATTGCAATAAAGTGGAAGCAATAGACAGGATATCTCTCAAACTAGTTTGACTAGAGTCAAACCTCTAGGGAGTCAGGTCGTAGAACCTCTTAATAGAGTCAAACCTGATGTTCAGACTTGCATCAGGTTTAATTATTTTATCGATTTTCTCAGGGAACACTTTGGTGTAACCTGCTTGTGTGTTATATGAATAAAGGTGCCATATAGCTCTGGGCTGAAAATATATGACATATTGTGGATTGAGAATGGGATTTTACTCAAACTCATACAAGTGTGAAGATGCAACAGATCACAGCATTTCAAACCCAACATTTTCAGGTAAGAAACAACCAAAACATTTTTTTTTTAATGGACAAAGAGCAATTATATATGTATATTTATAAATGCATCGAGAAGAGAAGAATTCATCAACCGTGCAAATTTGAAGAAACTGTTCACAATCTGCCCAACAACACTACCCCACCCCCCAGCACGGACTGTTGTTTCCTGTTCAAGATTAGAAACTGTCACCTCCTTCACCCCGTTTTGTCGGCATTAATGGTACTTTCCAGGAAGTCCCGGGCAATGTGTAATCCAGCGTTTTCTCGGGTCTTTGTGAACAAATGTACGTTGTGTAAACGACGTATTTGTTTTCTGTAAAACAACCAAACACTTTGTGACACATGGCGGCTTCTTGAAAGAAATAACAAATAGTTTAGAGTTCGGCAGTAGCTGAATAGCAGAACCTGCTCTTCGGAGTTATCATGCCAGACTGCTTCTGTCTGTGTGCGGTCCTACTGGGTCTCCTCATTTTAACATTAGCAGGTTGTTTGTTTTATTCAGGACTCTTAGCGGATATCACTGTGAAAACTTGCTGCCCTGCCTTTAATAAGCTAACTTTCGCCTATAAATTCAAAGAAGGCGCATATGAAGACAGCGGGGAACTTTTAAAGGAGGCTCGATGTATTGGACTTGGACTCCCATGTCTTGGAGTGTTTTATGAAGACCCTACAAAGGTAAACATTATTTTTCCAAATTCTTTACAAAAAGATGCTGAATAAATGCACTATATATATATATATATATATATATATATATATATATATATATATGTGCAGTGAAGTCAACATAATTAGTTCACTACTTGGCCACTAGATGGCGATAATGCCATTCTTTACAAAAATAATCTCTCAACTTCTTTAATAATTTAAATATTGTGATATTTTGTAGTTTCTTTCTTATTTCTTGTCACATTTGATATATAAACCGACAAAAATATGTACAAAAAATATTTTTAAGACTCAATTAATTCATAATTTACTTGCCAAAACTTGATATAAAGTTGTGGATTTAATGTAGCAATTGATAATGTGAAAATATTTTATATTGGAAAATATTTGAAATGGTGTAATGGTTGAAGCTTATACTGCTGAGGTTTTAATCAATGGGGAATCTAATTGAGTAACTCATAGTTTATGGGTCATATGCACTTTTCTTAATTCATTTTGGATATCAATCTGAATGTCAAAGTTAAAGCTTTATTATTGTCTATGATTATCTATTCTTTTATGTTTTTATTTTGTTTGTAAAATTATATGAGTAGAAAAATAAAAATGGAACATGCTGTAAGGCTGAAATTGAGTTTTTCTGTTTTATCATCGTTGTACATATTGTTTGGCTGTTGTGTGCCTTATGTATTCAGCCGTCATAAAATTTTTCCTAAAATTTTATAATCAGAAATGTACTCTTAAATCACGCTGTATTTAATTTGAAGAAAAATTGCAGACTATTTTGCTGGATGATTCTTTCAGCAGTAACAGCATGGAGTGAGTCGGGCACAAACAAAAAATAAAAAGGCTGATGTGAGATGCACAGGTTACATCCAAGTTATGTGGCATATATGCTACCACTGTTATTTAATTTTACATGTATTTTTCAATGAGTAAAGCAACTTTTCAGGTTTGTTTTGCTGAAAATATATCCTAACAACAAGATGGCACACTAATCTTATTAACCCTGGGTGTTTGCAGTAACATTCTGACAGGTGGATATAGCATCATTATTTCTCTAAAGGAGCCGAACTAGAATCATGCTGCAGGAAGCTTGTGTCAAAAATGGGAGCTATTTCATAAAATTAACTAGCAGTTATCAAGCCAAAGAATATTCCTAAATATTTTAATTCCAAGAAGATTATATGTCAAACTTCGAATACTTTTAACTTTTGTAAAAGGTAAAAGAAGATGCCTATTTTATTTAATTTAATTTTTTCAATCCAAGTTAATTTTCTTAGATATTGCTAAGAAATTGAGTTCATAATGTTAAAATAATCCTATGAGATTTGACTTCTTGATGATCTTCTGATGACATGTTGCTTTTTATGTAAACTTATCTTTCACAAAGTTTGAGTTAGTAGGTTAGGAGAAAATAATTGAGTTTTTGTGCTTTATTAGTTCTTCAGAATACTGTGGTGCGCTTCTTATGTTTTAAAAGGAGTCCAAAATGCCTTTATTTTATCAGATTACCAAAGTAATAAAATATAGTATCTTAAAATAATTTGATCGAAATATTTTCAGATTAAAGCTTCTGTTATCACCTGAACTTATGTTGAATATGACATGCAAGTGATTGGCCTACTCATAGCTCTATGGTGATGATGGATCATTAGGAGACCTGAGAAAGAGCCTGAGGAGATTTTCACTACCACCAGGGAGAGAACTAAAAGGTGCAGGATCCCGGCCCTCGAGGACCGACTTTGAGCACCCCTACTTCAGATAGTCGATAGCCTCACGTTTGAAATGTAAAAAGTGCCTTCACTGACAAATAATGCTGTTTGTTCACTATTTTGAGGCATTAGTAATTAGTGCAATTAGAGGTGATCATTTACACAGCTGCTAATCATCCCTCCATATTGAGACTACAAGAATGCAAGCTGTGTGAACTGCCACTACAGATGCACTGTCTGTTAGAATCATAATGACACCTCTTAGAACAGTAAAATATTTATAAAGAAAGGTATTGGATGTCATTTCTGGACCATAGTTGTTATGAACAAAAATAGAAAAGGCTCAAACAATAAAGGAAGGCGATATACAAAACGGGGTTTCTAAATGGTGCACTGTACGTAACACCACGAAGTTTTATTTATTCACGGAGGAATTTGTGACATCAGTGAACATACTTAAAAAAAAAAGAAATCTTAACAATATCAGATGAAAGCAATGGCTAGATCATACTGGAATATTTGGTATTCCTTTTCAGTGCTTAACTTGAGCGTTTGTAGATTCTGGGAGATAGATTGAGTGAATAAGAAGAGATGACAAGTGGAAAAGCTGCAGATTGACAAATGTGGTTGCCCATCTTCAGGGACCAATGTTCATGTCACATCGTGATGAAAGCTGTGGGGATGGCAGCGAAACGAGGGGTTGCTCAGGAAATGCTTGTCTGTCTTTGGGTCGACTGATGAAATCTCTTCTATACTTGTTCTTCCAGGAAGTTATTTTAAAACATTTAAGACCTTAGCTCTAAAGAATCTGAGTGCATAAGAAACGCTTTGTATGCTCACAAAGACACTTTAAGCAGTTTTTTTTCTGTTTCATATTGCCTCAGCAATGGCTGTTCTGCTTCTACGCAACTGAGACCAAAGGCGACATGATTCCTGGGGTTACATTTTAACATTTTTCATCATACGAGCCATCAATGGCTCGCACAAAGAATGAGCCATTGAAGAAACCTCATAAGGCATTAAACTGGTGTCAAAAGACGAGCAGCTCGAGGAGCAAAACAAAGACTGAACTGCTGTGAGTGTCAGGTGTACAGAGATTGTTTACTGCACTTGCTACCATTAGCAGGTGTTCCTGTTAGTCAAAGTTATTTCTTAGATAGTTTGTTTGGGCTGGAAAATGTGTAATAGGACCAAGTTACATAATTCCACCACATTTATTAAATAACTTTCCAGTTTTGCTTCTTTTATTACAGTGGAGAAAAATCTTGCTGATCCCTGAAGTATTCATTTGGAGTGTTTTCCTTTTTCTTTTTTTATGCCTGCCACTCTCTTTTAAAGTAGGAATAGGAACAGGAACTGTTTTTCTGCCAATTTTCTCTTAGTGCTCAAATAAATAATACTTCTACAACTTAGAAGTGTGGATGGCAGCTAAATATCTTTAATATGTGTTGTCTAATTTGTCTCAAACTCTTGCTTTTCCTAAAATCTTTCTTTAACATTAAGCTTGTGCATTAAGTTTTTGTCTATAAAATCAGATTCTTTGGAGATTTTGTTTAATCTTATTGTTTCTATTGTATATCTGTTCAAATGATCAAGGATAGATTACAGTTGTGTTATTTTCCACCATTAGTCATGTCAGGTGTCACATTGGATCTTTACAGAAGTAGGTAGTAACTAGTATAAAACGTGAGGGTAAAAAACTAAGTATAGTTTATGATGTTTATGATTCTGATATGACATGTAAGTGACTGTACTACACATAGCTCTGTTGCCACCAGCTATATTGAAATGATATATGTAATTTTATGATAATAGGCTCAAATAATGGAGATTATATTATTACTGATACACTTTGAATGAAGCAATTAGAATTGCCTTTGAAAAATAGATTTGCGTAGCAATTAGGAAATCATTTAATTGCAGCTGATATCTTCTTACGGGTTTAAAAATGCAATAAAATTTCAACATTATGCATCTTTGCCAGTGTTTATCTTGGACAGTTTTATGCTGAAATACCAAACATTGAATTGAATCTTTTAATTCTCAGTTTCTAGTTTTATGTACATAATGTTGGATTTTAATTTGTAGATCTACCACTCTTAATAAATTAGAAGTTATGCAAATGGAGCATTACTTGACATATGTAAAAATAATTGCACTGTATGGAAAATAAAAAAAGAACATGCCAATGTTTTTCTCAGCAAATGTGTCTTATGGGGGTGAGCTAAAGCTTATGCCATCTTTAATAACCCAACTAATCCACAAAGAAATAGAATTTCACAAAAAAGTCCACAAATTAAGTATATGTGTAATAAAATGGAATGACAGAGAAACTCATTAATCCTCTGAAGACCAGAAACACACAAAGTGTATTTATTTGGATTTTTATGGCTGGAGAATTGTTTGAAAGTATTGTGCATGGAGTAACCTTTTGTGCGACACCTTGATAATGATAATAGGCCATTAATTGGGACTCTATTAGCAAACAAAACACACTGATATGGTGGATGACTTCAGGTACTTTCTGGGCTATTTGCTGCATTCATGTTTTGTTTTGCCTTTTTAAACTTTTTACCACTAGAAAAAAAACTGCAAAGTAGCTTAATACTGAATAGCTGACTGAAACTGAAAAGTTAAGTTGGCTGGGAAGGTAATGATGGGGAAATGCACAGACTTCTCAAGACCTCTTATAGTTTTCAAACATACAGATGTCATTGGCAGCACATTTATATCTAGGCCTCTTAATGTTAGTATGATTAATATAATATCACTCTATAATAAGAATAATATAATTGTTCATTATTATTTTAAGTATGGAATGGCTTGTATATTGTAGTAAAGTGTAAGTTATTTTATGAAAGCATTTCTATAATATATAATATTTTTGTATTATCTATAGTTCCGAGTCTAACACTGCAAAATGGTTCAGTACAATTAGTAGAATATCATGTGAAGTTATGAAAACCTTGCTACTCCATCCAACCCTAAAGGCTATAGAAGAGTGATGTACATGTAGTTTTGGATCATGGTGTTTTGTAAATATTGTAAACTTCTGAAACACCATAACTGATTGGGTTTCTGCCTCCATGGCCATTTGACCACCAAGCTAACACAAGAGTCAAATTTGTAAGTGGAAACATTATCACTGTTTCTGAATATAGTAAGGCACACTTCATATCATTGAAGGAAGGCTAAATGGATAATAATTTTATAGAAAAATTCTTGAAGAGATAAAACTGAAACAAAAATAGACTTTTGAGCAAGACAGTGACGCGATAGCCATGGAGACTCCTGTTTATTGCTTCCGAAAGACACTAAGAACTGCTAGAATGACTTGAATCCAATTGAAAATCATTGAAAATCATTGGCTATCAGAGAGCATAGAATAAGCCCTTAAGAAACCTACTTGAACCAAAGACAATTTCAGAGAAGGAATGACTCAAAATCGTACTTGAGTGATTTTCTGTGATTTGTTTCTCCGTGAATGAGACATTGACATCACTGAAATTGTTATTCCCACAAAAGGCTTTTTCTGCAAAGTATTTTAAAAATTTCAATAAATGTATTTAATACCTATTGCTTCTGTCATTGCACTTTACTACACATAATGTGTGGGCTAAATTGTTTAAATTTCCTCCTATGTTTAGATCACTTGGGTTATTACCAACATTGGAATGTGACTCATTCAGAAAGAACCTTTCAAATTAACATCATTCATGTTGTAATGGTCAGACAGAAACAATGCAACCCTGAAAATAATCAAGTTCACGGCTATTTATGGTTGAGGTTGACCTGTTCTGTTAAGAGTAGGGGGAATAAAAACATTTCACAGTGAAATAAAAAAAGTCAAGAGTCAACTAGAGTCTTGGCTATATTCACTCAGCAAATTGTTTGTCAAATATGTGAAAAACATTTTTTCATTGCTAACTGTGCAAAATTGATGACACTGCCAAAACTTTCCATAGCAACCTGATGGAATGTAACCAGAGTTTAGAGATGAGCTCTTCCCAGCTCTGCTTCAAAACGCCTTTGTTATGCTCTTCCTTTTTTTTTTTTTTTTTCCCTTTTCCCAAGCTTGCAATTAGAGCAGTGGGTCCTGTTTCCTCTGCACGGTCACAGCCAAGTCCTGATCTAAGTTGGAATAATTGTCATAATGATCTCGGCTCATTAGTGTCTGAGCCTTGGGATGCCATTCAGTGGCCGCACTGCCAGCCCTGGAGAGAGTGCCCTCACACAGGAGCACTGGTATTTGGTGCCTAAACAGGCAGATGCTGTTTGCTGATATTTGCTGCAGGAAGCTCTTGTAAAAAGTGTAGCTGAAAGAGGATACGTATATGTGTGCCCCTCATCCTTAGTTCTCTCACTTTTACCTTGTTTTATCACTTCCTTTGGAAAAACAAAATGCCTCGATGAGAACTTAATTTGGTTCTAAAATGGTTACCATGGATACAGGGCTTGAACAGCTCTGTTTTATTCCTTCAGCCACCCAGCTTCACATTTTGGCCTCCACTCACTAAAGCTTCTCCAATCAGCCTCTTCACAGCTTCAAAGCCAGATGGGGTTTCTGGGATCCAGTGTCTGTACTTCAACTCTTCCTTTAAGCCTCGAAGTTTGAATCCAGGTGTTGGAGGAAACAGTTTATCCAAGAGGACAACATGAAGCACAAATATTCTACACAATAAATGCTTTCTTTCACAATGTGTACATCAATGAAGAAATCTTGTATTGGATGATTTTATGAAAGATGGAAGCTCTAAAGTATTAATGTTAAAGTAACATATCCAGCGAAAGTATTCAAACTCCATAACTCCTGAGACATATGTAATTGGCCAGTTTGATGCTATGAAGCTTACTGCGCTGTAAATGTTTATCCCCTCTGCAAAGAGAGTAGTCCTAAGCATAACAAGATGGCTGTTAATATTAATTGAATATTTGGAAGTGTGGCCAACATAGACTGAATGACTTTGTTCACTTCCTTCTCTGCCATTTACAAACTACAGGCAGAAAGTTTATGTCATTGTTCTCAACACCTCCTGTATGCTCATTGGCACAGTTGAAATTCAACTGAACAATCAAATTCAATTGGAGAAATCCCAGACAGAACACTGATAAGAGATGAGAATCAAGTGAAATTTCATAGGCTGTCAATAGCCAGACAAGCATATTCTAAAAATGAAAGAAAAAAACCACATATTTTTTTGGTTTTCTTCTTATAAAAATCTTAAAGATCTATTGTGCACTTGTATTCAACACCTTTTACTCTCATACAGCTAAATAAAACCCACTGGACCCAATTCCTACAATTAATTTTTTCTTAATTAGTTTAAATCCTATACCTTTTTTCCATCTACATCACAGTTATGCTCTATTTGTGTTGATATCACACATTGAACATAAATTACGATGTGATAAATTGTAAAAAAAAAAAAAAAAGTGCATTTTAATGTTTAATGGTGGGCACATTGGTAAAAAAAAAATCATAATGAAAAAGTATACAATTTTTAGAGACTAGAGTTTTAACCACCTCCTTCTCTAATTTTCTGTAGCAACCAGCTATGCTGCATCAGAGGACTGTTAACTGCTCCTTTTCAATGGCGCCGAAAGTTGGTCTTTGAGGGCCAGCATTCTGCATATTTTAGTTCTCTCCCTGGTTTAACGCACCTGGATCCAATGATGGCTCATTAGAAGGCCAACAAAGGAACCTGAGGAGATTTTTACTACCACCAGGGAGAGAACTAAAATTGTAGGATCCGGGGCCTCGAGGACCGACTTTGAGCACCCCTGCTTTAGATAGTCGATAGCCTCACGTTTGAAATGTAAAAAGTGCCTTCATTGACAAATAATGCAGTTTGTTCACTATTTTGAGGCATTAGTAATTAGTGCAATTAGAGGTGATCATTTACACAGCTGCTAATCATCCCTCCATATTGAGACTACAAGAATGCAAGCTGTGTGAACTGCCACTACAGATGCACTGTCTGTTAGAATCATGATGACACCTCTTAGAACAGTAAAATATTTATAAAGAAAGGTATTGGATGTCATTTCTGGACCATAGTTGTTATGAACAAAAAAATAGAAAAGGCTCAAACAATAAAGGAAGGCGATATACAAAATGGGACGTAAAGTTTTATTATTCATGGAGGAATTTGTGACATCAGTGAACATACTTAAAAAAGGAAATCTGACAATACAAGATGAAAGCAATGGCTAGATCATACTGGAATATTTGGTATTCCTTTTTGGTGCTTAACTTGAGCGTTTGTAGATTCTGGGAGATAGATTGAGTGAATAAGAAGAGATGACAAGTGGAAAAGCTGCAGATTGTCAAATGTGGTTGCCCATCTTCAGGGACCAATGTTCATGTCACATCGTGATGAAAGCTGTGGGGATGGCAGCGAAACGAGGGGTTGCTCAGGAAATGCTTGTCTGTCTTTGGGTCGACTGATGAAATCTCTTCTATACTTGTTCTTCCAGGAAGTTATTTTAAAACATTTAAGACCTTAGCTCTAAAGAATCTGAGTGCATAAGAAACGCTTTGTATGCTCGCAAAGAGACTTTAAGCAGTTATTTTCTGTTTCCTATTGCCTATAAAATGTGAGGGTAAAAAACTAAGTACAGTTTATGATGAAACATCTTGTAGACTGATCTATTCCAGCAATGACATGAAGAAATTATTTTCCGTCATAGTGGTGAATGACCACTATGACGGAAAATAGTCATAGTGAACCTTTTTGAACCACTCCTTATTATATTGCATCAGTCGAGTGTGGGCTTTACAGGTATTTATTCCTGCAAAGCTTTATTAATGTCTTGCAGCAGAATTGAGTAGAAGTCTGGACTTTACATTTAACTCCTTTATTCTTTTCTTTTTCAGTTATAATGTTATTATTGCTTTTGATTTCAGTGTCTTTGTCCGATGGCATCCATATTTTTGGATATTTTTGATATAGTACTCCTCACCACACTCTTCTTTATGGCAAGACTTGGCTTATTTAGGTGTTCCTAATTGATGTTATTAACAATAGTAATATTATTTTCAATCTCTTTCTCCATAGATATCTGCTCCACTTTGCCGCTATGCGGTAGGCTGTATTCTGAGTGAGGGAGAAAACAAAGTTGATGAGGAACTTCTGAAACAATGCAAGTCATCAGGGTTTAGTGTCTTCTCCTTCCCCCAAGTCACCCACGTGATTTCTACCTCATTCCGTCACACAGCGCTTTTTTCTACGTACGTCAGAGTGAGAAGAGTCTACCCACAGCTTGAGCGCTACATCAAGGTATGCAGAGTTTTGATGTCTACAATAATTTTCATCATTTTATCAGGGTTTGTATGAAAAGTAATGTTGTTCAAATAAAAAAAAAATACATTTGTCTGTTTCATTTCCCCAGAACTAAGATGAATAGAATTATGAACCATTGTTTGAATTTACTGAAAATATATATTTAAACATAAATCAGTATTTCAGAGAATGCAATTTTTTTAATTTATTTATTTTTTGCTAACAACAAAAACAACAACTAGAGTATATTTCACAAGACAAGCGTTTTGTCTCATAAAGGTAAGTTGTCAGAACAAGTCCAGTGCAGTAACTCTTGAGTCTAGTAAAGGTAGGATGATATCAGAGGGACTGAAATATTGCACTGTAAGTTCATGGTTTTATAAAGAATGACATATATAGGAAAATTCTTCAGTGTTACATGAACATTGTTTGGTATTCCACCAGAACAATAATCTGAAGCATACAACTAAACTGGTTTTGAGTGGATATTGTAGGCTAATGCTATACTTCCAGCATGTATTTATCTGTTTATTGCTCTAAATAGTGAAATTACGAGAAATGTAATAAACTGGATATACATTTAGAAAATATGTTTTGATTAGAACTTGACACTTGCCTATTGTAAACAGACAAAAAATTAAATGTAACAAAACATGAAAAATTTGAGCCATTTGTAAAGTTAGTAAACAAAGAAGGAATTTGACTTCTGTTTCACTTTGTTCTCAATGAAGACATTTTAAGTAAATATAAATGCAACAAAAGGGAAAAGAAGATGATGTTTTTGTAAATATGTGCACATACACTGTTTTTCACATAATTGTAAACTTTAACAATTTAAAATGATTTTGCCTCATTCCGGCACACAGCACTTTTTTCTATGTACTTCAGAGAAAAAACAGTTTGTAAATTTGAACTGTACAAGACAGTACAAAAGAACAAGAAGAAGGAAGTAATCAAAGTGGCTTGATTTTGTTAAAAACAGCCAGTTTATAGAAGGTTTTAAAAAGTACATTTTTCCAAGTATTCTTTTCTTGTATCCGTCTTTACAAGATCAATTTTAAATGCCATAATAATTTCCTTTTGTGAATGTTAAAATAGAGAAACTGCATGTTCTGTCTTTGTGGTTATTTATAAAAGAAAAGGAACGATTTGCTGGAATGAATCACTGAAACCCTGAGCAATCCTTGCTTCTACCAATGCAAGCAAATAATCAATATTTAACCTCATACCCCCTCATGCATGAGTAAGTCTTTCAGAGTTTTTTTTTTTCTGTTGAGTTTTGGCACATGAAAATTACGCCTTCTTTTTTGCAACTTCCTGTGGAGGTTTTGAGGCTTGTGTTAGGAAGACATAGCAGATAAAGAGATGGCGTTGTTGTATGATCCTGAACAAATGAGGGAAAGGAGGAAAACAGTAGGTGTGTTTTATGAATGATGTGACCAAGTGCTGCCAAAGGGATGTTGAGAAAGTGTCACTGAGATGAGCAGAGGGCTCTGAATATGGTGAAACAGTGAAGTGTGCTATAACAGGTGGCATTGCCGTAGGCAGTCTCAGGCGCTGTATGGCTGCTGCAGGGAGGAAAATTATTGCGTGACCTGTTTGTGGCTGGTTCTGCCATCTGCTTGGAAGCTGTTTAAACCTGGCTTTTCTCCAGTGGCACTTAGCCTGTATGAAAGGTCAGTTTATAGCCAGCCCAATAAAATCTGAAGTTCTATTACATTTAACTTTTTTTCCCTTTAAGTATTTAAACACTCGCTTATGTCACTGTTTTTACTTTATTTAAAGTTTTCTACTTTTGTTAAGAGAGTAAAAAAATAGATTAAAATCAAAAGTAGGATCTGGTATGAAAAATTAAGCGATATTGTCCAGCTGTAATATACATATATATTAATGTACTTCGCAAGGCTGCTGAGGTCGTGACAATGTGTGTTGGATAGCCACCAAATGAACACAAACTTTCAAAATTGTTGTTCTAAAACATTTTGAATAGTTTTAAATTATTAAGAGATTATGCAGATGTTCATGCATGCTATAATTTTCTCACATATTTCCTGTTGCATAATAGTTTGGGCTCAAACATTGCTATCTACACATGAGATGTATTTAATCTCTGCATAATTCAGCTCTGAAAATCATGAATAAAAAGCCCATTTATTGAGATTTGTTTCATGTTGTCTGTACTGATAGTAATCATTCCATAGAATATAATCTATCCTTTTAAGGATTTTTAAATTTATTGGATTTGGAAGACATTGAAATTACATCAACCCTATGGGTTTGAAAAATCAACATTATATATTTTAGAAGTTTAAGGGATCACTTGTAAAAAAAAAAAAAAAATCAGCATATTAAAATTTTATCTGGGTAAAAGCCTTGAATAAATTTAAATGATAAATGCTTTATATTTACAAGATTTAGAGGAAGTATTAAAGCTATGGATTTCTAAAAGAAGCAGATTAATGAGAAAAGTTCTCTGTAGGTTTTTTCTTCTCCTTTTTTTTTCTTTTTTTTTTTTTTTTTTAAATGTGAATAAATATTCTGTTGATGGCTCAACATATCCCAAATGAGGAGACCTTTTCAATAAGCTCATTAGCATTTAGCATGTCTAGCTTGTCATGGCAAAATGATTTCTGTCTGTTACACTTTGAATGGCTGCCCCGTGGCCAGGCCTGATATTTGCCTTTTCAGACCATCGATTGGCCCCAATGTTTTTTCTTCTGTGCCTTGGCTCTTTAGTCTTGGGTGAGACCACAGAAGCTTTGGCATCTTGAGATTTTATTCTTTAGCATATTGGCCAGGCCTGCAGATGGAGATGGATAGCAAAGAGGGAGAATAATATTGCTGACATTCACAGAGATCTAAAGTTTGTGAAAGGCAGATGATGGAACATTTGTTTGCTTGGGGCCACTGAAGTTTCTGGCCAGCACAGAGGTCCTGTGCTGAATGTGAAGCAAGGCTTTCTTTGCTCAGTAGGATTGTTTTTAGAAACTGCCCCTGATTAAACTCTGCATGAAGTCTTCTGTTGCCTAAGAGAGGTATTCAAGGGTTCGTCTTTGGACTCGCTATGCTTGCTGTCAGATTTCGTTGTTTTGATATTTAAATGCGTGAGATGGATGCGAAGAAGAGCAGAGATGCAGGTCCACAGGGTTTGTTAAACATGCCGACTTTTAGCTAACTGTGACGTCCATTCGGAAAGGTCAGAAAAGGTTGTTGAGTTTACATACTTGAAAATGTCACGAAGGCAGCTTCCTGCTGGAAAATGTGGAAGGGTAGCAAAATTGTGTAGAACGGTTGCTTACTAGATGGGAAAGTTACACATTTACATGTTTGAGGTCTTAAGATTTTTAAAATCCCCTCTGTATTTAATATCATGAGTTTCACTCTGAACTCTCACACTGCCATCCCTGTCTTCCTAACAGAAAACTGCTGATATTCTTTCTATTTTCTTTTATTGTCCCATTTCTGCTGCATTGCAGTACTGAACTAACTAAAATGGAGACAAAGGTTCTGAAAGTTCATCCTGTATATCATAAAATGTGAAATGAATTTGACCAATAACTATCAGGTTGTTTGAGAACTTTTATAGAACAGTGAAAGTTTAATTCCCTGGCAGAGAATTGATACTTAAATAGACAATGATGTCTGCAAAAATAAAACTATCTTGACACAGTAGAGCGCTTTGATTTCCACACTCTTGATCTCAATATACATGCACTATTTTCATAGGTAAAGGACATAAAAGTTGAGGCACTTTAAAGAGTCAAACAGCTTGATAGTCTACAAAATCTTAATTTCTTGACATTTAGACATATGTAGTATGTATTATTTTTAAAACACTCATAAAGCTGTCAAAATGAAAAAGTCTTATAGTCTCTTACCTGTTTGCCCGTCTTTCTTGCTTTTAGCAGTTTGTTCAGCTCTTCTTTTTCTTTATCAGTGCCCCCAAACACACACGCCACATATTTTATTCTTACTGTCTATAAAAGCCCCAAACTAAAATCTTATTGAATACATTTGAAACACTATTTTTCTCAAAAAAGAAAAAAGAAAATTATTGTTTGATACACTACCATAAATTTGGGTGTTTTGGTGTTTTAACCATCTTTCTTTCTTCTTTCTCATTTGGTCTTTACATTTATCCGCCATCAATTTCTTCCTTGTTTCTTTCTCTTGTTCTCAGTCCTCCCTTTTTGCAGCACAGTGTCTTAGGTTATTTTAACTTGCTTGTTTTTGGATTGGCAGGAAATTGGAGTATTGGAAAACCTGTTCAAGCACAGGGACTACATTCATTCTGAAAACAGAAAAGCGCTGCTCAGAATTTGAACCAGACATTTTTCTTATGAAGCAACTGTACTGAAGAGGGCTTCACTGCAGATTGCTTCAGTAATAAAAATATATAGAATATTTTTTGCAGTTGTTTATTCTCATATTCAAGCTAAACTCAAAATAATTGCTTCAATGATGTTTGTAAAAATGTTTAACTGCCTCGTCAATTTCAGGTATATGACAATTAATTGCTGGTGTTGAAATGGGAATATGAACAGGAGAGAACTGCAAAACAGAGGCAGTACCATAAAGACAATAACAATTTGACACAATTTCTGTAAATCAGACTCGCTTCCTGTGTATGGATTTATTTTTAACCAATTATTCACATTAACTTCAATTCAATGGGCATCTTTTGATCAAGTGTGTTGCATCACGACCCTGCGAGCCAACTCTTCCCTCAGGAGCTTCTGCAGAGTTTGCCTGTTAAATGTTCAAACATGACTTTCATCCAACAGCAGCTGGGAATCTACTGTTGATGTTAAATGTCACATCTACATATGATTGATCTGATTTAAACTTTATTCACTGTTGCTCTGTCGCTATGAATTAAGATCAGGCAGCGGGGTGTGACTGCAGTTTTGGAAGGTTGGTTATTTTTAGATTTGTGACAAACAGTTTTGTGCCTGTGGCCGACCTATCAGTTTATTAGGGAGCGGCAAATGAAGCAATACTAAAAGGACATATGCTGTTGGGTTTTGATGCTATGAGACTGTAATTGCATGTTGTAAAAAGTTTGACCTGCTTGGAATGTGGATACTTGTATCCCAGCAAATGACTGAAGCCATTTGTCAATAAACAATATGATCAAGCTGGACTATCCTAATAGAAATGAGAAAAATTGAGCTTTTAGCACATATGTGGAGTCTTTGGAGCTTATGGCATTGGGAAGAGGATAATATCACAATCTGTTTGTTTTTTTAAAGTAGGGATGCTCAATTAGATAAAAAATTGCTGAAATAAGATGATTATAGCTCCATTAATATTTTACCGGCTATTGGCAGAAATATCACATAAATTCTGGGCATATAATGAAGTCTTTCTTATTTCCATTGGGAGCAGAGCTGATCAGCTCCCAGGAAAAGAAATGGCCTTCCTGAACTGGCTGCTATGCAAAGGCCAGCCACTATCCGTCTGTGAATACTGAACTTTGAATGGGATAGAGTGAACTTTACTTATGTTGATTTTAGAAGCAAGAATTTGTTGCACAAGTTTGAATTTATTGGGTTTCGTTCGCTTATTCATACATTGTCATAATGTCTTACATGTACCAATCTACTGGTAAATAGTAGCCCAGATTTAAGGAGGTTTGTTTTCATCACAGTAAAAACATCTTCCATTAGATTCAGTTTGGAGGAATTTCCAAAAGTAACTTTGATGTTGATTTATTACGCCCAATGAACAATGTTTGAGTTCAAAATATCTACCTGTTGATTGGAGGTGAAATAGAAGAACGGCAAGATTTTCCTCTTTCCTCATTATTTAATTAAAGTTGTCCACAAGCATCACTTTCAGCAACATTCAGCATTATTCTACCAGCACAGTGACTGACAGCTGGTACGGTTGTTTACAACAAGCCTTATCTCCTCTCCATCAAACATACATTGTGTTATTTCAGCCAAACAGTTCATTCTTTGTCTCTTCTGACCATAAAGCGTTCTCCAGTAGGCATTTGACTTTTAGTATCCTGCAAATTAAAGCTGAGATTGAAGGTGTCCCTTTAAGACCAGGAGTTTCTTTTTGACGGACACCCTCTTTTCACCTTTTCTGCCCTTCCTATTTCCCATCCATGTACTGTTCAATAAAGGCAACTAAAACCTAAAAAATGTTGGAAAAAAGCATAAAGTTGATGTGCACCTTGCTGAAGGCTGTTTACTGAAATTTTAGTTTCACTAAATGAGAAAATTCTCTATAAATGTAAATTGTGAAATAAACTCTCATTAAAGAAATCACTCCACTTTGGGTTATAAAAACTTTTCAAATCAGTCACCAAAAGTCTAACATTAATATAACACTCATGCTGAATGTGAATATTTGATATAACTTACTGTACTTGGCATTTAGAGCTGAAACGTCTGGTGTTTTTGGATGATTCACCAAACCAAAATCCAAACATCTTTCACAGATTGTAAAATTTAATGCTCTGTTGGGGCAACATTCTTTTTTTAAATGAAAATACTAAACACCATCTGTGATTACAGCTCTGCTGCAGAAGGAACAGACATAAAACACACACACACAAACACAGCGCTATTCTTTGTCGGTGTCTTTTATGTGGCTAGATATGCAAATGGAATAAATTTACTTAGTGTCCTCTTGAGGGATTTTCCGAAAAGTAATTCAAGAAGCAATTTTAAACCGTTCAAGTATGAGTCTGACAACAGGTTGAGGCCATCTAACCAAGGTGTGGGGTTTTATTAGTGAATGAAATAAAGAAAATGAAAAAGATAAAAAAGAAAAAAAGGGGGGCTTAAGACTTAACAGCTCTGTTCTGTTCAGTGATTTCAGACAGTCCTTGGTCATTTGTCAAGGTTGAATAAATTTTTGCAAAGACTGTCACTGCTTGACTGACACCTGGATTGTTCCTCCTGGCAGCAACTACAGCCTCTTATCCTGCTCCAGACTCTTTCAACCATTATTTTCCTTCACTGTTATGAAATGAAACGAAGACTGTAATTGGGTTGTAGAGATACCGTGTTCCATAATTCAGTTCTTTATGAGGAGCTATCAGCCTCTGAACAGGCTATTGTACTGTTGGAGAATCACTATTGTTATACCGCTGCTCTGACATTTAAAATGAGCACAGAACAAAGCAAAAATGATGAGCTAATGGCACTAATATCATGGATGTAGAGTGAAGACATAAAGTTGAAAAGTAAATAAAGACAAAGTGACAAAGTGAAAGGAAGCAGGGACATGTGCCTCTGATGGAGCAGTGTCTCGCTAAGCTAACAGTTCGCTCTTAATAAAACACAACTCTAATGAAACTGTCAAATGTCACTAATTACTCATTCTGTCTTACAGTTGAATGCATGCACTTTCATTGCAGTGCATCTTGTGCTGCACTTTAAGTATTTAAACTGAAAAAAAAATAAAGCAGTGTTGGAAGTTTTAGAGTTTTATTCACCTCAAAGTTAAAGGATTTTAGCAATTCAGCTCAGATAATGCTACATTGTTTACTGTGAATTAATCTCACACAGTGTTCAAGTGTTTATTTCTGTAATATTTGATTGCAGCTTAAGGCATTAGGATCGTTCAGGATTGTGGATTTAGCTCAGGTCAGAAAGAGTTGAGTTTTTAAATGATAGCGGCTTTATGAATAGTCTTTTGATAGACTAATAATATGTTGTACTAATTATTCTAGGTCTTGTTTTATAAAAAAATTATAAAGAAGAATAAATGTGTACAATTTTTGAAGCTGAAATGAAGGACTGAAAAAACCTACAATTTAGGAGTGATGAAAAAAAGCATTTTTCTAAACCAGATAATACAAATTTTTCATAAATAAAAAAAGTAATCCAGAAATGGGGCTTCTAGGACAACTGCTAAACAGTCCAGTCTTTTTTCTCACTAGCCCAGGTAAGACACTTCTGACATCTCTGGTCCAGGAATGTGACAGTTGCAGTTTCTATTAATATGTTTGGATGCAGCACCTTGTGAACAGCTCTGAAACAATGCCACTCTGTGGCTTACCCTTGTGGTGAAGGTTGGCAGTGACTGTCTGCTGGACAGTTGTCAAGTCAGCAGTCTTCGCATTGTGTAGGTCATGCTGACATTTATGTATTAAAAACCTTTTTTTTCTGTATTAGTTTTATGTAGGATGCAAAAATTTTGGTGCAGCTGCCTGATGTGTTTTTTTTTCATCATCTTTATTGTTTGGTATTCTACAATTGCTTTCTAGGATTCTAGGACTCATTTTTGTTATGCTTCTAGTTATTTAAAAGGTTATATAAGGTTAGCGGTTGTAAAGCATTATTTATTTTGTGTGTCAAATGTCTGCTGATTATGGGTTTTATACCATTTGTCTTTGATCAGTGCACACTAACACAATGGACTTCATGTCTAAGATTTACTACTGTGTGAAGGACCTCAGCCTCTGCCGTGGAGCAATTAAAAATGAATACTAGCATAAAGTCATGCAGAAAAACAGTGCTTTTTACACTAATTCATTATTGCAGATGTTGTATCAGCACAATGCGCTCACGCCGCTTGTTAAAATATGCCTGTTCAGAGTTGATATCAGCTCCTGATGCTGATTCTTTGAACAATGCCCTGGAAGGAAAGCTGTAATTTGCACAAGATGCATTCAATTCATTCTTTGTTTTCCTGTGAAGCATTTCCACACATTTTGATATCTTTGTCAATGTTCTTCTAACTTTTTTCCTCTTCCCATTTTGTTTTTGATTTATTACTGAATCTGAGTTTTTAGTAAAACATTACAGTTTTGCAAAATTCTAAAAAGATTTTATACATTATATATTAAAGAAAATTTGTGTAAGACCCCAAGCTTTTACAGAGACTCCATGTGATGAGTTGCTTGTGACATAACCTGGGGCAACATTGACAGTGTAAGGATTTAAAACTAAAATAATCATGGGATGTACAGTTACAGTGAGTTCTACAACTCATTAGTCATACTTTTTTGCGTTATCTGAACTTTTTGTTGTCGTTTTTGCTTCCCTGCATTAATTATAGGATTTAAGGACATCCTAACATTCTTAAACTACTATGAGCTGTAAAAAACTGCTCACTTTCCTGTAAAATCCAAAGACGACAGCTTAAGACACAAGTTTAAAAGTTTCAGACATTTTTGGTCTTCCTCCAGGAAATTTAATGCTAATCTGGCTGCTGTCATCCAAAAATGACTACAGCTTTAAACTGGAGCATGATTAAAGAAAACTGGAAAAAAGACATGGTTAGAGTCTTACTGTGCCAAATGAAATGTTTGTTGTTTAGCAAACAAGAAGATGTTGTAGGTTTGCCAGAATCAGCTCTGTATGCATGTCTGCCAGCTTTACAAAGACTGCAGAAGGGAAGGTGTTACTGTGGAGGAAATTGCAGAAGGGCTTCAGCTATTTCAGTGGTGAGGGAAACATCCAATGTGATGTTACACCAGTTATTTCAAAGTCATGCCACAAATTCAAGGTTTTGTCTAACATGCAACATAATGAACTGAGTACCTTAGTGTAGATTACCTCACAGAAAGTAATTTAAAATATTTTGGAGTTGCTTCTGCAGTTGAGTTTACAAAATCCACTGATGTCCACACTGGACAAAAAGTAAGCACAGTTAATCCTCTTTCCATAACTTTTTCTTGTTTTCTTAACTTTTTGTTATTGGGTGGTTTGCTAGAATAAGCTTAGACTTTGTAATCCTTCCCAGACAGATTTCAGTGTTCTCAACATTTCCTTGGATTGAATTATAATGTGGTACCTTTAAGATCTTTTAGCTTCATGTCATCAGACCAGTTTTATTAAGGGAATTTTGACAGCTCTGGCTCTAGTAAGACCTAATTTGGCTTGTGAAACTGAACTTAGTTTTCATCATTATGTGGTTAGTCCTAGTTACTTTGTAATTTAACAAGCTCCTTATTCAATTCCATCATTATCTGAAAGCAGCTCTTTCTATTCACTCACCTTAAACTGCAAGCCAGCTTTTAGTCTGCCTAACGCACTGTAGTCTTTACAATTTCTCAAAATAGGCAACAAAGCAAGATCAGTCACGCCAAATCCTTTTTCATCCCTCTGAGAGGGATGGATGCCTTACAGCTCTTGAACAGCAAGGGCTTTCAGGTGCAGTGGCTTTACAGAAGTCACTTTCCAGGGACAAGCCTATAATGATGTCTTTTTAACCTTCTACAGTAAAGTATTTTATAAAACCATAGAGCTGACCCTGTAGTTGTCCTTTTCATAACTTGATGTAAGTTCACAACCTACTACATGAGGTTGCACTTTGCACCGACTGATTGACAGTTTTCTGGCGAAGGAAGCTGGACTACTGAAACTTAATAAATATAGGACTTACTACGTTGTATAGAGTGCATGTAGAGTTAAAGACAAATGGTAATTTCACAAATCCAAATCCTACAATAGTCAAGATTTGAAATAGATTTGAAACAATTCGTATTGCATTTACCAGATCTTTGCCCCTTGGTCCTTTTCTCAGCTTGAGTCTTGCTGGACTCATAGCTACTCTAAATTTGTGACCAGTAAAGTCACTTGTCACAGTCCTCTCATATTATTATTTTTCATTTTAATCAAATAAAAGAACATACAAGGAAAACACCTGAAAAGAATTAATGAAAAAGGAGAACCGTGGAAATTTTAAATTAACCCCATATCTTATTGTCGAAATGCCTTTAAATACTTTTATTAAAACCGTCCCCCAGAATCTCTCAATAATCTGTTGGTGATATTGGATCCTGTTCTCTTGTGTCTGTGTAAACCGGTCAGTTTCATTTTCCAATTCCTCCTTTTCTTTGTTCAGAAAAATTGCAGTGTCTTTGTGTTTGGAGGAGCAGCCCATAGTTGTGTTATCTATAAAGACATTTTCAATTCCCTGCAGCAACTGAAGGTGGTTGGTAATATCATCCACAAAGCAATTTTTAATAGCATTGCCGGCCTTCTTAACTTTAAGCTTTAGAAGCAAGTTATTGCGTATTTGCTCAAGTAAAGTTGCTGCATTTCTGCCTATGCTGTAAGCCTTTCTTAAGATAAATCTGATGTATGTCTTCATCTTCACTGATCCATGTTACCAGTTATCTGAACTCAAAATATGCCTCTGGAGATATGACCAGAATGACCCCAAAATGACAGCTGCTCTCAAAATTGAGACAAATATATTCCCTTTATGGAATCACAGTACATGTCCTGCAAACTCAAGAAATATGAACACTGTTCATATTCTCTAATCCCCTTTGCCTCAAATAGGACACACACTCAGGGATATGAACAGTGAGCCTTTGAAACATTTCTCTTACCAGTAAGGGTTGCTGATATTTCTCCACAAAAACATAATGTCCTCCCATTTCAATATTGCATGTGAGTATGACTTTATTTTGGCTTAATTCAAGCTGCTGTTATTGGATTTTTGTGGCAGTCACAGAATGCCCATAACAAATACCAAGTTTGACCATATATCCATAACTGTACATAGTATCAGGCCACATTGGGCCAAATGTTGATGATCAATTTTGCCATAATATCATCTGCTCTAAAGTGTAATATTTCAGAAACTCAGGTAGAGTGAGGGACAGAGTTGTAAATCAATCATCTACTGGTGTTGTGTTGAATCCAGTGGCAGGAAAGGCTGGCAGATAAATCTAGAAAGCTCTAATGAATAGTGAGGGTAAACTGAGAAAGTCTGGTGAAAGACAACTTTTAAGAGATTTCCAATGTCAAATTTAGATAAAGGAGCTGTGGAGTGTTTTCCAGCTACTGGTATTGACGGATCCCATTACTTAACCTCTGTGGAAAAGTATACTCTTGGTTGCACAATAGGAAACTCTAACTGTCAAACCTGTGTACACTTACATTCAACCGTGACAGGAGGGGGAAAAAAGTTGAAAAAGATAAAAACACAGAAGAAATGGAATAATATGTTCAGAATTGTGTACAAAACATTCTTGGAAATAGGAGGAGAAAAGTCTCTTTTGTCCGTCTGATGGAAAAATAGACAGCATGTTTAGTCTTGCAAAGTCACTGAGGCAGTCGACATGTGCTTTCCTATACTGTAATCTTAAATCATTCTTTCTCCATTGAAAGACATTTTAATGTGTGTCTTCATGAACAGCTCTAATCTTTAATTAGGGCACTGTTGCCTGGAAACAAAGCTTGTCTGATTTTAAGTCTTATTCGCTGTTAGTTTTAGTTGTTTCTTTGTATTGTGGATTTTAAAGACTGATTTCTCATGGACTGGTTCTGCACATTAGTATTTGACTAGGGGGCCTATTGAAAGGACAACTGTGTTATTATTTTATGTTTTGTTGCTGCTCAAATAATTTTAGATGAATGACAATATGAAGGTCTTACTTTAAACTTCACTGTTACATTGCTAAACTAGAATCTTCAGCATGGGAATAATGGGAATGTTGGGTTATTTTGACAATGTGTTACTCCAGTGATCCAATCATAAGACAACAAGTTGTAAAATAGATGGATAATTTTTGAGAATCGTTTCGGTCCAAACAGTTATCTGTTTCGGTCCAACAGATAGCTTCAACTTTTATTGGAGTTCATACTGGTCAAACGTGCTGATAATACACATAAGTTACATTTGGGGTTACATGCTCTTTTAAAATTCTAGAAATTTTTTAGATTTTTTAATGGTAATTGTTAACTATACATTTTGACTTCAGCTTATTTATTCAACAATAAAATGATCAAGTATGGGATTCATGGTACTGTTGACGTGAGATTAGATTTAAATAATTTTAGAAGCTGTTGAAGACCAGATAATTAAGATTATAAGTTTGCTTCAGACTTCTCTTTTTGGATCTGCCTGTTGTCTTTTATTGTCAAAAGATAGAAATTGACTATCAGTTATCAGTTTATTTACCTCTTATACACTTGGCTCATAGTGACTAAAAACAGACATTTTTTTGTTTGGAATCTAAATAACATATTTTTCATTAAATGTACAGTAAAGCTTTACTTTAAAGATCTTGTACCATTCAATATGGCTAATATCAGTTTTTATCATTGCAGCATCTGATTAGCTCTGTGCACACATAGGTCACATATAATTTATTATACAACATTTATTTGGCTTAACATTTTATTCAAAAAAGTATTAAGACTAGGGAAGTTTAGAACAATCTTTTGTGTTCATTCCAGTTTGAATAACTTTTGGTTACATCACCTGCCTATTAATAATCATGCACTGTGGTCAGTCTGTGTGATTTATTTTTTAAATGGCTTGTCACACTTTCATAAGACTTCAAATTTAAAGAAATGTCATTTCCAGTGGCTGGACATGTAATGAGGCTAACTACAAGTCGGAGAAATTAAGCAGCTAATATTTTCTTTGTCCAAATAGTCATTCCTGTGCTGCCAGGGAACAAAAAAAAAAAAAAACACCTTTAATTGACCCTGCTGCCACAGACTGCCAGAAGCGCTCTCCTGAGCCCTGAGGTCATCGTACTGCTTTGAAGTTGCAGGAAAAATACCAAACAAAAAATACCATTCACAGTCCTTTACGCAATTATTTTTCTTCCATGCATCCTACTCATAGGACACAGAGAAGTTGACCCATTATTCTGTGGTTACAGCTATAATGGGTCTGTCTTTTGTTTTTCTCCCTGCCAGTGAAGGAAAAGCTCTGGGCTGCATGCATGGATGCACAACCTAAGCAAAAATGTTCTCAGCAAAAATGTTCTCAACAAAAACAATGCAAAGTTCGCTCCAAAGTCCACTGTACTTTTACATATGCCTAATTGTCGTCCTTTACACGTTGATAATTATGTTTATTTAATTTTGCAACAAGTAAATGTAGTAAGTGTAATTACAACACTTATGCAGTGCTGTAATGTATAACTATGCAAATGTAAACTTAGAAAACTTATGTTCTTTAGAATAAGTTCCATTTTCATGTCTGAAACCACTCATTTTAATTTCCTATTTTATTATAACAATGCATTTGAAAAAAAGAGGATAAAATAAGTGGAACTTTGCTTCTGTTTTGATCTGCCACAACACCATAATCATAAACGCCACCACAACATCTGGAGATTCTTAGATTAGAAATCCAGTTTACTATCATATCAAGTGAGGGAAAGCAATCAACCCTTGTCACACAAGATTACTTCAGGGTCTCAAGAGGCATTTTAGTTTAAAAGCACATCAAGGATGAATGTTTAAATAAATTATTTCTTTAGCCCTTTCAGTTTGACTCAAAAGCATTGTTCAGTCATAGCTTGTTTCACTTTACTCTCAGGTGCAATTTGAATATAAAATAAAACCTAAATTCAATCTTAAAACTTCCTTTTTTTGTTCTGAAATTTAGTACAAAACTAAAGCTCATTCATTTCAAATAGATCCATATATTTGAAGTTAATTTGGACAATTATTACTTGCCTTTGAAAGTTGACTACTCAGAAAAATTGGATATTAAATAAAAGTAATAAAACATTTCAATAGAAAAATGTTATGGCCCACATAATTATGAGAAAATTGTATTCAACTGACACCATATCTGAAGAAAATAAACTACCATAGTTTATAGCAGAATGTTTAAATATTAATGGGAAATTTAATAAAAGGAGAAAGCATGAATGAAAAAGGTACTCAATGAAATGTCACGAGATTCACAAGGTGTGGACTACAGTTGGAGTCAGTTGTATTTGAAATTTCTGGAATCCTCCTTTTTTTTAAATTTACTTCTGTACACGACAGGTTTTTTCTTGCAGTATTATTTATTTATTGTGTAACTTTTACGCTTCTCACCATATTATTCACATTGCTGTCTAGTAAAATGTTAATGTAATCAAGGAAATAGAACTATTAGATCCATATAAGTTGTTGAATGTCAAAAATAAAATATTACGTATTTGCCAACAGAGATTAGGCATCAGACTGAAACTACATTCAAAAGGTGGATATGTTTTGCTAAATAAGTCTATGCAGAATTGATTATCCTTCAGTTTCCTTTATTCACATGAAAATGTCAGAAGCATTAATTGACCTTCTTGCTTGCACAAAGCGTTTTTGTTTTGACAATAATGCAGCTTCTTGGTTTTTAAACAATTTGTAGTGTGACTGATTTCTAGAAAATCTTTGATTTGTCAGCAAAAATATTTGTAAATGTAAAAAAAATCTCTCTCTCGCTCTCTCTCTTTCTCACCATTATTGTTAGCTACATTTCCCTACAGAAAGCCATGTACTTTCTATTTTCTGCTAATTGCCATTTAATTTTCTGATCATTAATTGATTGTGTCAAATTTTGCACACATATCTGTATGCACTCAGGAACAGCTGCATATTTATACGTCTGGGTTTATTTATATGTCTGGGTTTTTGTCTCAGGCTGATGAAGGAAGTCAACATAAATATCCAAATGTTTCCGAGCGAAAAGGCTCTAATAATTCATGTTGTTGAAATTTCTGAAACTGACAACATTGTTCTTGCTGACAGCAGTGAGAGATTGCCTCTGCTGCCGTAATTGGGTTGAGACAGATGGTAAGAGAGTTGATTGGACAGAAGTTGTCGCTCTTCTCTCTAAAAGCTTGTCTTGCCTTGGTCTTTTGAATCTACAAGCCTGGTTCTCAGATGTCTGCTACCCTCCTCCATATTTAAGCATTGCTGGCTGTCATTTCTCTCACCTTTCTTGAATCTGGGACAGCAGCTGGAGGCACTGAGACTGTATTCGTAGGAACTGTCAGAAAGAGTTATCAAAATGCTCAACTTTGGGTGGTAAATGACAGGCTTTACAGTTTTCTAAAACAGTTCAAATACTAACAATTTAATTAAATAACCAGTCACACAGAGGTAATTTTTGGTAGCTACAATGTGTTATCTTTTTAGTGCATCAGCACATTAAGTCAGGAAAGTTGATAGTAACAGGCAATGGCTGTGCATACAAAAAATGACACTGAATAAAATGGTAACAATGCTAGAAAAATGAATGTGAGACTTCCATCATCTGGGGGAGGAGAGGTGAGGAGCATCAAAAAAAGATTGAAAATGTGGATTCATTACACACACAGAGTGATACATTTCAAATGTCTTTGTTTTGTATTGTTTTTTTATGATTATGACAGTCATTGAGCCCATTGCAAGGATGCAAACCACTAAACATTAAGATTAAAGAAGCTGGTTGATCACAGACTGCTGTATTGATGGAAGTTTAAATGAAAAGAAAAACTGTGGTAGAAAAAGCTTCACTATTTACTTTGATAACCACAGTCTTGAGAGGATTGTGAAGCAAAATGCATCCAAACAGACTGAGCTTCATGAGTGATCACATACCTGTATCCCAAACATGAGCTCCAGCAATCCCTTTCCTTGTGTTAAGAAACTCCTGAGTCGGAGACATCATTAAGCGTTTTATCTAAACTCAGGAGAAAATGAATAGGACGCAATCAGACTGAACAAAAGTTTGCTTTTGACTTAAAAAAAAAAAAAAAAAAAACAGATTCCCAGAGTCTTGATGAAGATTAAGGCCCTGAATCCACCTTTCTTCAGGTCCAATGTGAAGTTTCCACAGTCAGTGATGATTTGAGGATCATGTCACCTGCTGGTGTTGATTCATTGTGTTTTCTCAACTATAAAGTCTAAGCTGGCAACATGATTATATCTCTTCATGAGATGCTAATTCGGTTTTCCGGCAGGATTTTGTACTTCTCCACACTACCAAATGTACTAATACCATCTATAATGATCAGTAAGCTATGGCCAATAAACTATCTAGGTCGAATGACTCAGTGTCTCACAGTATTGACATGCCATTATTAGTTGTCTGATATGTCTCTATTTAATATCTCCTTCTCGTTGTATTTATGCAATATTCATATGTCTTGAGAAAATTATTTTATTTAAATTACCAGAAAAAATGTGTTAAAATAAAAAAGTCAGTGAATTATGAATCTATATGAATACAATTTTCACTCTTTCATTTGGTAAGATGCATCCACATCTCACTTAATTTGAGATTTGTTTAGCTACTTAAAAGTATACTTGTTTTCAGTGAAACAATACTGCAGGTCTGTTTCATGGCACACAGCCTCAGGCAGAACCCGAACTCTGGCTATGGAGCGCTGTGAACCTGGAAGGGAGGGACTTACTTACCTGTTAATGAGACCAAGGATGGTAGGTTTGCAGAAACATTTTCCCTTGGGGTGAATGAGGGTCACAGCAAGTTCCTTCAAAGTTGTGGAGTTGCAGGAAAAGAGCCCAGCAGATTGTCAGACCTCAGCATTAAGAGATGCGGTGTTTTGTTTGTTGTGGAACTCTGAACCAGCTTTTTATCTTTGTGAGGGTGTTGGAGGAGGCGACCTTGGCTAACACCTGTACTGTCTGGAGAAACAGATGGGACTGAATTGAGGGGATGTGTTATTATGTTGATGCAGTGTATCCTGATTAGGAGCCATACCCAATTTAATTGATTGTCATTGTGTCACATGTTAACATATATTAATCTTTATAAACCAGTCAGTCTCATTAATGTTCAAAAGTTGACCTAGAATGATGAATCCACAGCCTTTCTGTTGCCCCATTTCTGTTATGTACTAAATAAAGAATCAGAAGGTTTCTGTATGTTTCTCAGGTTTTGCAATGTATTTAGAATCAACAGGAAAAATGAACAATTAGGCTGAAAAATTCAATCGGAATCAAACATAGCTGCAATAGATGGAATCAAGAATCTAATTAATTAATGATCAACGAATTACTCACTAAAGATTAAGTAAAAGAAAAGATTAATAATCAGGAATTCACATCACTCTGAAAGTGAGGAGAATATGAAGAGGAACATAGCTTATCCGACAGCTATGAAGTGAGGCTAAGCACACATTCACATCTGCAGTCATCTCTCATCCAGGCCGACTTTGGGCTAAAAGTTCACTTATTTAATTGCACTTCTTCTTAAACAACACTGCTACATTCATAATTTTGTTTCTTTACAAATAGTTTGTCTGTAAATTCAACAACACTGAGAAGCGGGGAACTCTTTCTGTCTTGTCTTACATTTCAAACAGTGTCATCATGCTTCTTCAGATCACCTGGTAGACAATCTTCTGGAATTTTGCTTTTGGTCTGGTGAGGATGGCGTCAGTGATGAGTTCAGGAGCACTAAGGAAAATTTAGCTTCCAGTGGACTAGATGCAGACCAGGAATAGTTAATATGGAGATTGAGCCACAAGTAGTATCAGCATTGCCATTTTAGACTTTGCACATGGAAAAGGCACAATAAACAGAATATATTTGGTATATCGCAAGGACACAATGACAGAAACAGATGGAGCGGGGGCAACCCACCAGTTCAAGGACACAGTCTTACCCCCATCGCCTTGAACAGAATCTGTGCTTTTTGTATTTCTAAAAGTACAATAGTGAATTTTAGCAAACGTCATATCAGATATCTCCAGAAGAAGCAGAATGTTTTGATATATGAATTAGCACAATTAGTTGAAAGTAGTAGAAGTAGTTGAATGTAGTAAAACGTACGGAACATTATATAATAATAATAACAAAGAGAAACAGAAACACTATCAGTGATTCTCACTGATAATACCTAACACCTAAATTAAGAAATTGCCACCTGATTAAATGGACAAATTTGATTTGGGAAGATGGTCAAAATTAATTTATTTAATTTAAAAGATAGGTGTTAGCTACAATAAGGACGTATTTTATTGCATTTGCATAATCGTTTATGTGAATCCTATTCCACATTTAATTGGATCATAATTCAATTGATATTATTTCTGATTTTATTTTACATCTTGTGTGTGTTTGAGATTTCATCATTAAATGTGATTTTAGATTTATTTTTAAACATATTCATTTGCTAATTACCAAAGCAAGTTATTCTATTTTAGAATTATGTATTTGTAACTACCTCTGGTATTTCCTAATTGCACATGTGATTCAATTTCCTCAAGTCTCTTGAATGAAAATTTATTTGTAATTTTAAAATTGTTGTTCTCATGTATGATTGTTGATGGTACTTTGTACTGCATTTGAACAATAAACATGAAAAATGTTCATGAAGTCAGATGTCAAATAAATGGTGCGCCATTTATAATACATTTATATTTTTTAAGTTAATTTGGTCACCTACTTGAGGTGTTTCTTCGATATTAGTAGCCACATTTTGTGCTGTATTTCTCCTCCAGGAACGAAGGCTTTGCGCTCACCCTTTCCTCGAGCTCTACAGAGATGGTGAGATCCAGTTCATTGTCCCCCTGGCTCGGCAGGGGGATTTTTATGTGCCGGAGGTACGACAGGCAGAGAGGAGGCTGTCAGAACCAGAAGAATTTCTCAGTGATACCGACATCTCAGGTACACTATCCTTTTTATGTTGGAGTGCACTGCCACAAACAGATGTTTGCATTTTTGTTGAATTTCTTTATAAGTGTCAAAAATGTCACATGGCTTGAAATTTTTTACATAAGTGAAGATTTGGTATGGCAGGAGTAATTGCACATTTCACTTTATTTTGTCTAATTACAACCACAATATTTGTGTTTTTTAGTAGGATTTGTATAATAGGCTAACACAAAGTAGCTTATAATTGTGAAGGGAAAAAAATTCACATGGCTTAGATTTATTTTGCTCTTCTATTTGTTAAGCTGCTGTGATTCCCCTAAGAAATCTAGGGCAGCCAAATGCCTTCAAAAAAATCACCTAATTTGTGAAGAGTCATGTCTTTATTGAAAAGAGGCAGGAAGAAAGCTACTGTTAAAAGAAAGTCATAAGTAGTTCCATTTGCAGTTTGCCACAAATCAATTAGGGGGCAGAATAAAGTCCCCTTGTCAAATTAGACGAAAACTGAGCTTGTCTGTTGTGTAAATTTCTGTTATCAAAGAATGAGAGTCTGTTCCAATAACTGGAGAAAGATTAAACTAATCTCGTTCGAAGACCCATCTCACTGAACACAGTCCGTAGAAGAGCCCCGAACACCACAGATCACATGATTATATAGTCACAGCAAAAAAGAACACACCCCAAGTCTGAACTTATCTCCATTACCAGGTGTACAATGGTCCACATCTTTATCCACTGTCATGCAACTGCCCCTCACCTCATTGGAGGGAACGATTTTTAGTTAAGACTTTTCGTTGGAAACCCACACCCTACATGTATGGCAGGAATTGAGAGCTGACAAGGCTTCCAACAGAAACTTCTAGTTCTTCTGCATCATAGTTGCAGGCTTTCTCAGACTTACGCAGTGACACACATTAAAGAAAAACATTCATATACACAAAACACTATCAATCCTCATTTACATAAAATTAAACCTTGGAATCATGCACAATTTTGTGTTGGTGTATCATATGAAATGCCCATAAAAATGTTAGCTGGTTGCTGTAACATGACAAAATATGAAAAAGTCCACATTTCATAATTCAAAGTATAAATACTTCTACGAAGAATGAGTATTATGTCTCATCTTTTACTGACCATAAAGTTGTTATTCTCACATAATACATGAATAGGAAAGGAAAGTTACACATCAAATTTCACTGGTGTTTTTTTCCAAAACTATAATGATCCTTTTCTTCCATTGTTCAATTAAGAATTGCTTCGGTTCAGCAACTGACCACAACAACAGTATTTATGAGCACTGTGAGATAGAACCTGGTCTTTCTGAATCCTTATGCAGCACAGCATTGTGGCCACCTTAAGCCACAGCTGCTGTAGTCTTTTTATATATCTTCCTACTCAGGGAGGAAATATCTTGCTTTTAAGCATCTATATGCTTCGATATGTTTTCATGCTCAATAGGGAAAATTAAGCATAACAGACAATACTGTAAATGGAAATCAGTTTACCTTTAAAAGCTCCACAAAAATGAAGAGAAGAGATATTTTTTAAGAAAGCTATCTTGATCTGCCATCTGTCCAGTCAGGTTCCTTGATGTTTTGGCCTGAATTGGACCTTGTATCGAATGCTGTTTTGTTTATGGGCAGCTCTGTAGAAGTAAACTGTTACTGACACCTTCTTAGGTGTTAATGAAAAGCCCAAACACAACAGTCTTTGCTGGCGCTGTGCTGCCACTCACCAAGAGGGTGACTGCAGCTTTAAGGACACCACCTGGAAAACTTGCTTTCTTAGAGAATACAGAGCACTCAAATATAAATAATAGTAATGAGATACAAAAAGCCACCAGAGAGCAAAGTTAGATGTTAGGAAATTAAACTAGAAGTTTAAAATAATATGTTGGGTTTACATCAGGCTTAGGCCTCTAATAGAGGCAAGTAGTTGGACTTGCAAATGTCTACAAGGTTGGGCCGGTTTGGATTTTTTTTGACCAGATCCAAGCTCTGTTTTGTCACCACTAACACCTGACTGTGGGTTATTTATCAGCAAAGAACTTTCACAATTTGACTTTTTACACAGCAGGTATCCAGTCATGGTACAAAGCTGTGATGAACTGAGTTCCTCAGAAACTGTATATCTATTCCCTCCTTCAGTTTCTTTCTCTCTAAATTGGTAAAGAAAATTGTAAGCTTTATGCAGTAGCTGTTGCAATAAATGGGAAACCTTTGCCTTTATAAGTTGAAAGGATTTTAGACTTCAGAACATGGACACATTTTAAAACTTATTATTAGCTGCTAATCAAATTTTATCCTGAAGACAGCAGCTTGACAAAAAGCTCAAAATGTAACAAGTGATTCATATGAAGAAACATTTATTTCAAGGGCATGAATATAATTTTACAAAATTCTGAATGTATTTGATCAAGTTGGTTTTTTTTTTTCACTTTTTGCTGAATTGTCTCCAGTATTTTGCTCAGATTTGTCTGTTTTTAGCAGCCTAATAATAAGACCTTATTGAATATGTTGATGTTGAACTGTAACTCACTAAAAATGTAAGATTTTTTAATCATTTCCCACCCTTGTAACATCTTGGCTAAAGCCCACTTGTCAATAAGATATTCAAATTTAGTCTTTCATTCTGATGTCAATTCTATATTGAATCATTTTGGCACCTTTTTGCAATTTTATCTCATTCAATAAGATGCTTTTCTTTACTTGCATGATGACATCTCAATTTTGTTCAAACTTAAAAATAATACAAATCAAACAAATAAAATACTACTGAATTTTAAAACATACTTTGTAATATTTTCTTTCTTTTTCTAACTACCCAAACTAACATAAGTTTCCGTTTGAATTTCACTCAGTCTGAACAGAAAGCCAGACCCTAAAAGTTCCCCTGTGAATCTTCTCCATTTTTCGCCAAAGCAAACAAGAGCACTGCTGACAAATCCTGCTCCTCGTGTGTCATGGCCACAGTGCAGAGTGGAAGTGACATTCAGGTCCATGCTTCTGAATGATAATGTGACAGATAGTTGTGCCCCTGTCACACTGGGATCTTTTCAGCCAGAGTGAGCCAGCGGAGCATTCAGGCCACTGGAAGCTTCTTCGGCCTATTGACACCCCACTCCACACACACTTGCACTCGTCCACCCTCCACTGCCACAACCCCCCAAACACTCGATACCAATCCTGTCTCGGTGACCTTATCAACCCCCAGCCTCTGCACACATGGCTTCTCATACTGCCTGGTAGCATTCTAACAATTATCCTGTCAGTCCTCGGCATACTTCACTCAGCTGTAAAAGTGGTTTTGCATTTTGTGTAGTGGTAGTTCTTTGTAAACATGCTGCATTTGCTGCATTGGCTTGCTGTTTTAAGACTTTTGGGAACAGTTTCACGTCAAGCATCGGGTAATATTAAAGGAATAACTCACAGCTCAAGTCCAGCAGGATATGTATCTAATTTTTAGTAGAACTTGATTGTGTTTTCTTGTTTATGAACTTATTTTGTTTCAGCACATCTCAACTTCACTTCTTTCTAGCATCTTTAAAGCAATTACAAATTCCAAAGTGCATAGTAACTTAATAAAATTTATAGAAAAAAGCAGAAAACAAATATCAATAAAAGCAAAGAAGTAAATGTAATCAAGTGGGCATTCTCCAACAAATTTATTGCATACAGCTTTTTGCAATTTGGCTTTTGCCTTCACATCTGCTTTAATTTTGAATGCCATTCATTTTACAAAGTGTTGGGAAGAGCCCTCTGAGATAGCTCAATACCCAGATGATAACATCACCCAGATGCTGTAGATTCCTGCACATTCAATATTTAAAACTCTTGTTTCTCCAAATCCCAAATGATACCAGTCGGATCTGCTATACCCTTTTGCGATGTTTAAGAAACCCGGTTGAGACAATTTGAACTTTATGACATGGTGCAGGATCCTCCTAGGAAACTCTGCCAGAAGACAGGCACACTCTGATCATAAAGTGATGTATGCGGTTAGCATCAATGCACATGTATGCTGCAGTGCTTAAGCAATGCTCAAGCACTTGGCAAAGTATGCCAAAAAAACATCCTCCTCACCATTACATCACCAGCCTGAACTGCTGATGCAAGGCAGGATGGATCCATGCTTTCATGTTGTTTACCTCAAATTCTGACTTAAGCATCTGAATGCTGTTGCTAAGATCGAGACTCACCAAACCAGCCATCATTTTTCCAGCTTGTTATAGTTGAATTTTAGTGAGCCTGTCACTCCTGTAGCCTTAGTTTTCAGTTCTCCCTTGACATGAGTTGGACTGAGTGGAGTAATCTGCTGCCGTAGCAGATTACTACCCCTCCCTGCCATTCTGCCCATTTCTGCTCATTCTCCTCTGACCTCTTGACACAACTGGATTCACTGAATTTTATTTTGTTTTTCAGTTCATTCTCCCTAAACGCAGGAGAAGGCTGTGTGTTAAAATTCTTGGTAGGTCATAAAAATACACAAGTGTCAAACTGACTGGAGAATGTATAACTCTTACTATCAAATATTCATTTGTACAAAAAAGCTGTTCTGTCTCTAAGATACATTGGCATTTTGTGACGACCTTGCTCCTTTTGGTTCTCATACACAAAGTATTTCACAGCTTTGCACTGAACTATGGAGTATCAAATTATTTATCTTAGAAATTAGATAGTTTGATTCATTCTGGAAATAAATGTTCAGATAAATGAATTCCTACTCAGTCCTGAAAAGTCTGGAAATTGTTTTATTCATTTCCCAGGTCTAGATACGTATGTAAATATGAAAATGAATGGAAAATATATAGGTTTAAAGTCTTTAGTTAATTAAATGTGAAACATTTTAACTTGAATTTTTGTCTGACTTAAATATCAATGTTGTTTTATGGGATCCATCTAAATTCCATTAATATTGTTGGTACACTTTTTTTCTCCTAAATTGTTTATTCTTTCTGTTTCACTAAGTGATTTAAGAAGGAATCACATTTCTTTCAAAAAGTGAAAACTGAAAAATAATGAATTTGGGTAGGAAAAAAACAAATGGAAAAAACAATTGAATGAGTTATTGAATGAGATAACACACAAGATGCTCCATTAAAATGTTTAAATAGGACAATTTATCTCTTTACTGGCACCTTTATATTCTTAGATTTGTTTTGGGTTTGTCATGTGGTTTTAAAACCGGATCTGATTTAGGAGTTAAACTGAAATTAATATTTATTTTTACTTTTCAAATAAATGTATTGAAAATAAAGAAACTGTTCCCGAAATAATCTTTATTTATGGTTAGTTGATTTGATTTCAGTTTATCAAATTTATGTTCTTTACATCTTACAGTAGAGGTTATTTAACTTGCTCAAAAATAACTAATAATTATACTGCTGAATCAGAAGCCAGTCTCAGGATCACGTCGTTTTACACTTTATAGAGCATGCGTTATGATAAAACCCCACGGGTAAATTTTCTTTGTGCTTAGATGTTCTGAAAAATAACTAAAATTTCAATCTGGAAAAATATGGACATTTTTAATGGGAAACTATGGGAACCTCTTTTAGTCTCAAATTTAATCTAACTTTATGTTATTCCTTAGACTTCAACCTATTTCCAATGACTTTGGTTTTATTCCTGTTCACCCAGACAACTTGTGAAATATGATTTTGGATCTTGAATGGGTTTGAGGCACCTCTTGCTGTTAGATGATTAAATAGAGCTCAGATAACCAAATTTTCTTACAGTAGGGGATTATTAGGTTGTACAAAATTAAATGCAGAAGAAGTGAAATGATCAGAACCTCCTAGGTTCCTCACAAGTTTTGGATAGATAAATTGCCATAACTTTTAAAAACAACTACAGTCAGAGATTAACTTTTTTCAGCTTTGATGGGGCAATAAGATTATATTATGAAAATAGTATGAATAAGATATAAAACACACTCATGTTTGAATCTGATAATGCATTAGATTTTTAGATGACTATTCTTATATCTCCTCTTTCGCTCTCCACACAGCCTTTTCACTGACTTTTCTTCAGTGTCAGTGTAGAAATTTTCATTTTTTCTGACCTGACTGCCCTTCCCTGTTGCCAACTTAACAACTTCTGTGTTGTAGTTTTTCATAAGCATCTACCATCAAATCCTGGGGCTATATGAATAAACTTTGGATACTCTCGGCTAAAGAAACTTGATAGACCTGTCTCTCCTGCACAACATTTTACTTTTTTTTTTGACACTTCAGCTTCTCCACCTTCAGCTGACCAAAAAACTGCATATGTGAATCTCACTGATGCAACCATGTCCATACATCCAAAATCAAAGCAGAGTCATTGTTTATCATGCTCACTTTACTTTACAAGCTGCTTTGAAAGATTTGTGGCCATTGGTGCTCAGCTACTACATAACCTGTTTATTGTGTACATGCAGTTCTATTTAAGCTAAAGCAACATTGTAGAGAACTCAGTGATGTAAGAAATATATGCTAAAAGTTTCAGAGAAGGGTATTTAATAGATTCTGATGCTTTGCAAAATGTTCGTATTACTCAATAGTCTTGAATTTTACAGCTGCCAACTTCCATGTGACTGTTTAGGTTTTCTGTCAGACTGGACCATTGTAACACACAGATATCAATCTAAATTTAAAGCAGTCGAAACAATGACTTAGACTGGCTGAAAGTTTAGGGTTGGATACTGATGGAAGGTGAACTTCTGGCCCAATTTGTTTGCAGTTTCCAGCAAATTTTGCTTAAAGGTTTGCCCTGCACTTAGTGCCATCCGTTTTGTACCCAGTCTGATCAACTTCCCTGTTATGGCTTAACAATGCAATGCCCACAACACTATACAGCCACCATTGTGTTTTACTATAGGTGGCTCTACTTTTAGTCTTAGGATTCTCTCAGAAAGACTAAAATGATTTACAGAGAGAGCTTGGTCTGCATTAAGACTCTGTGTATTAAGCCTGACTCTCATGATTACCCAATAAAACACATTGTAGTTCTTATTTAAGTTATGAACCATCTGTCAATCAAATTTATCTAGAGACCAGTGCTTAAAGACACCACTAATCCTATAACCCACAAAATGCAAATTCCACCTCCAAATGAAAACATAATGCTTATTGTGTGTTTCCCACTTTTGATGGGATTTTTCTTTCTCCTCACTGACTAAGTTTTGTGACTTGCTTTGGGGGCTTCCAGCCAAACCAGTGCTCTTTTTGTTCCCATTGTGCTTTTTAAAAATTTATTTAATTTTCTCTTTTGTCTCATCAGCCCCATGCATGAGGTAGCTGTAAATTAATCTTACTGAGCTTCTGGCTAAATTTAATTTACTTTTCTTTGCCTTTTTGTGTGGATTTTTTTCCAATAAAAATTGTACTACACTCTTGTTCTTACTGTCATAAAATTTACAATTATTTTAGGAATGTAAACACAACACAGAATAAGTCTTTCTTTTAACATTTATTTTGGTGTTTTATTGAAGTCAGAAAACATCCAGAGTAAAAGTATTTGTGAACACTTCTGATCAAAACACACACTCAATATCTGCAAAAAATCTTCAGGTAATTTGACATATTTAATGATGGAATAAATGGGTTCACAAGTTTGTAAAAGATCCACTAATGCAAAAAAAAAAAAAAAAAAGGTTTAATTTTACGAGCTCATTTGAACCCGTCACTAGCACTGTTTAAAACCTGCAAAATATTTAGTTTCATTGTGTGTCGCTGCTTAGAACTGACTGAGTTTTTTGGAAAGATATATTGATCTGAAAAAAAAGAAAGAAACAGAGACGAAAGGTCAACAAACTGAATTGCTTAGACATGAAACTGGCCTTCTAAGCCTCCTATGAATTAATTGAAAAAACTCCCACTTCAGAGTAGTTGCTTATATGATCCCATCCAATTAAAACCTTAGGCTCGTTGAAGTTTCTAATTAGCGACACCTCACTGCCTATTTTTGGTTTACGGCTTCAACTAACAGCACAAGGTGTTGAAGCTGAGAGTTTGTTAACAAACAGAGAAATGTGAGAGGCAGATACGCTATAGCTGCCTTGTCATTATGAAGCATGCACCCAAGTGGGGGAGGAAAGGTGAGAGCATTCTTTTTTTATTATTAAGTTGAGAACCAGGCAATAGGCTAACAACAAAGGGAATCGCATATCACATGAATGATTGACCTGTTTTCTGGAAGATAAAGGCAAACTTGTAAGCAAGAGTCCTTCTGGACTCGAATCAAAGTGCAGCTCAAATGATTCCTGCAGTGTTTTTGCTTGAATCCCAGCGTGGAGATTTTGGGCAGTCTTTCATTCCTCGTGTGGTGTTTGTTTATGGATGTCCTCTCACCATCTGTCCTTCCCCTCCCTTTGTTGCATTGCTGCTTTAGGTGCAGACTCCAACAGCGAATGCAGTTCTGGGAGCGGCATTCTGCTGTCAGACAGCAGAGAGACGTCATCGGTGGCGTCCTCCGTCCGCTCTGTGCCCGTCCGAGATCAAGGGAGTGGAGACAACAAAGGGAGAAGCTCTGGGGGACCCCAGTTTAAAGAACCGAAGTGGGAGTGGAGTGGCGGAGTTCAGAAAGGGAGAGGACAACATGGAGAGCCCAAAGAGGAAAGCCTGGAGGTCTCCACGGAGAGGTTGTGGGGTGTCGTTGGAGAAGAAGAGTAAAGATTCAGTGAAACCTATAAGCCGAGGAAGAAAAGAAATGGCTGCTACGCTATATGTTGTTTTAAAATAACAGTTCTTATCAGAAACCAAAAACACCAACAGTGTTTAAAGAGTTTTAATGAAGAAGATTTATATTTACAAAAGTTTAAGCTTTCACTGGGCTTAATGCATTTTTATTACTGAAGAGTGTTTCAGTTGTGCCTCAGATTAAAAGACAACTGGTCCTAGACTCTGCAGATGCATTTGTAGGAAAGTACTGCACAAAGTTTCAACAAAGTAACAGGAATCCAAAGCTTTCGGGATTTTGTTTGTTTCCTTTCGTATCACTTTGAACAGGCTGTTCTTGTTTCAAAAGCATTGCTTTTGGTTGTGCTCATTTCATAGTCTTTGTTAAAAAGAAAATGTAAATATCTGAATATTTTTTCTCCTTTTTAATGTACAAAACTATTTGATGTGTTTTGACAGTAGAACAATTTTTACTTGAAAAAAGCAGATACCTAAGGTTTATGAAAGATTTTCACTCTCTAGAAAAATAAACATTTTACTTGAACATCCACATTAATGTTTTGTCTTGACCACATTTCCTCCTTTTAGAACGCTGTGATGGTTGTGAATCCTATGGAATCTGTACTTTGATTTAATTCGGATGGATTAACATGATGCCATTCTGCCATCTTGTGATCTCGCACATGAGGTAAAATGACAACATTTTACTTCTGATGTTGTCAATTAACCTTTTGGAATTTTACAAAGCCATAACAAAGGCTTTTTTTTTTTACTTTCCCTCAAACTATTTTGTCATCCACACATTTAAGGTTTGTTGAACAATGTTTACTTCAGATTGTGTGTGATTATTGTACCTGTTCAATCAATAAATCAAGTTCATTGTGCATCACATTTCAGCAACAAGGCGGTTCAAAGTGCTTTACATCATAAAATACAAAAAAGTCATAAAAACAACATGCAGTTGACAATTGAGAAACCAGAGACAAACATAACATTTTGATGAGTCCCATCATCAAAATCATCAATATATTGGTTAATGTTCCATTTAAACAGGTGGGTTTCTATTTGACATATAAAGGCACTCAGTGTTTCAGCTGTTTTGCAGGTTTCTGGAAGTTTGTTCCAGATTTGTAGTGCATAGAAGCTGAATGCTGCTTCTCCTTGTTTGGTTCTGATTCTGGGGATGCAGAGTAGACCAGAGCCAGAAGAACTGAGAGGTATGGAAGATTGATACAACAGCAGCAGATCTTTCATGTATTTGTGGTGCTAATACTGATTTATAAACTTAACATTATTTTAAAATCTATCCTCTGAGCTACAGGGAGTCAGTTTAAGGATTGTAGAATTGGACAATGTGCTCTTTCTTCCTGATGGTTGTTTGTTTTGACTTAGGTGACTAGTATTATGCCTGCAAACAACTACCCTTATTTATTAGTCCATCCAGAGAAGAATATGCTAATTTATTTAGCAGTCTTTTATGATGCATTTTAGCTTAATGGTTTATATAATTTTATAATTAATGCTTTTGCAACAGACTCAGAAAAGAAGTTCATTTTAAGCTGTCGTGAATTAACTATAATGATTGATCTTTTAAGCTGAATTACTTTTTGCTTATCTTCTGGGGTCACTGAATATTTGTACACATTTTTTTTCCAATGTCAATTTTCTTCTGCTCACTGTTGAAGATTTGTTTGTGTCACACCTGTTTCATTTTATCTGAATCAATATTCAGCAACATTCTTCCTGCAAAACCTCCTCCACCTGTGAAACTGAGAACGTGATCACAGTCGGTGTGCATCCGAGACAAGTGGGCGAATCATTAATATTCAAATCACTGTAAGTGGAAGCAAAGTTCTGAAGCAAATCCATGAAGTCACTTCAAATCAGACTGGTAGCAACTTTTTGTCAACCTGCAATATTTTATTTTTAATCCAATGAAGGCGTCATACTAGGATATAATATTTTTATTTTTTCCCCTCATTGTTACCAATCTCCAGCATGGATTCTATGTGTTAAACCAACAGAATGTTGCAAATAACAGTAACGAGGAAGCAAATTGACATTTAGTTTACAAATAGGCATCCAAAAAGCATGCTTTATTCTTATATCCCAAAATAAAATCCATTGTAATTAGTTTGACTTCATCTGTGTTAAATCTGATCTCAATATAAATCCAGTTGTTCTGTGAAGACCTCATAAGTATACATTGAGACTAGCTTCTTAAAATTGTAAGATCAAACACAATTCAAGACTATTCTTAAAAAGATTGATGACTTTCAATGTCATCAACGTGCGGTGGAGGTCAACCACTTTCTCTTGAGATGACTAAGGATTTTGTTTTTCGTCGGGTTTTACAATCAGAAACCCAAAACCTCTACAAGTTTGTTTAGCCTTTAAGGTAAAAGGCTTTGATTATTAATTACCAAAGTGATGAGCTTTTACCCATCACATAATCCACAAATAAGAAGATCTATAGGATGTGTTTACATTTTTAATCTAAATGGTGATTACTCCAAAGATGGAGTCACGATCCCACAGGAGAAACTTAAATGTGATAGATGAGTTTGGGAGTAACGCTGAGATGCTTTATCTGTGTAATTATAAAATCCTCTAAAACGTGAGTACACCTTACTGTTTGTCAAGTGCACTCCAGGTTCTAACCGTATATTTTGTGCACAAGATCTAGAAATTCTGTATTTGCAAAATTGCACATACTCTCTTTCAGTGTCAATGATAATTTGATGATTTGTGCCTCTTTTTTTGGCCTAATTTAGTTTGACACTTAATAATGGGCTAGAGAGAATGCTTTTGTGTAAAGTAACTCCTGACACCAAGGTAACAAGATGAGGGAAATAAGGTTACTATCCTGTGCTTAAACAGGAGAAGGAAGTCAGACATTCAAATTATGAACGGCAATTATCTGCAACCTGAGCAGATAAGATGTAGTGTTTTCTTCTAAATGAGACTGTCTTTGCAAATGTTGCTATAAGTTTAAGACAAAAAGCTATCAGTCATGCAGAAAACGTCTGGCTTTTGTTTTAAGTGTCAAATGGAACTCAAAGTCACTATGTTAATTGGTTCAATGCAACAAAAAACTGATAAAAACACAGCTCTATTCAAAATTTTAAATAATTCCTAATTTCTTTATTGAGTCCACATCACCATACTTATGTGTCTTTTGAGGCAATCTTGATCAGTTTTTCTTTAAGTTTTCTTTTGATGTTGGCAGCTTTTCTCAGAAAGAAATAACAAAAAAAACAACAACAAAGGTTTACAATCAAAGGCAGACGGTATAAACATCTCCTGACTTCATTATTCAATTGGTGGTTTGCCTTTTTTCCATTTTTCTTTTATCTAATAAGCTTTAGAATTTAACATTTAACTAATTTCCTGGGCACGTAAACAATTAAACACTGTCTGTGTCTTTTAGGCCATTTCTAATTAAAACAATATCTACTCTAGAATCAGTTGTCACACCAAAATTATCAGTTAAATAATAATAATAATAGCTTTTTATCAAAAACCTATTATTACCTATACCTCCTGAATAACACGGTTTTACATGTCAGTTAAAATGATGACATTGGTACATATTAGTCAACTTCATTAGGGTGCAAACAGTAAAAACATCTTGCCTTCCAGGTCTATACAGTTTCCATGACCAAATCGAGGTGGAGAGGGGGTTAATTGTAGATTGTGGCCTAATTGTTCAGTTGCTGTCAACGCAGAAAAAGCAGCAGGGACAGTGATGCGCGCTGACCGCTGACTTGAAGCGCCTTCCTCCTCTGCCCAGTAATTTTGCCTGACATTAATTGGCATGTTCCTATCTAAACTCTGCGTGCCACCCACATGCCCTCAACCATTGCAATGTAAACCACAATTCCTCCTTTTTTTTTTTTTTTTCTCCCCAGGAGAAAATTGGCCCTTTTGTGTTGGCTGGGGGAAATTATGCAACAAGCAGCAGCAGCAGCAGCAGCCGCTCGTCAGTTTTAATTGCCACTGTACTCAGGAAAAGGATTCTTCCTTTTTCCAGTGCAACACTAGGATGTGCTTTTTCAGTTTGTGTGGGGGGAGAAAAGGGATGCACGAAACTGCAATGACGCTAAAGTCACACAAAAATGAGTTTGTGTGACTTTAGAATGTTTCCAGCTTAAACCAAAGCCCAATAGATGATTACCATGGTAATTTAGACACAGAATGGTGAAACTACACTAATTATGCAGCAGGAACATAGTTGATGTAACATTGTTGTGGTTCGGGCAAAAATGTTTTGGCTCAGTCAGAACGGTGATTTAGGGGCACTTCCGGTTAAACCCGTCTCTCACCGCTGACGGCTGTTTCATGTCGATCGTCTCTGGCAGTTTGCGAAAAGCACAAGTTGTGAAACTGAGCGTGTTTTGCATTAGAACTTAAGAAAAAACAAACAAACAAACAAACAAACAACAAAAAAAAAACAAACAAACAAAAAAAAAACAACAACAAGTGGAATACAAAAGCTTTAAGAAAATTGTGGCAATAAGTGCAGATCTGTGTCTGGTTTTATCCTTGAATGAGAATAAGTGTGAATCTTAATTTCTTCATAATCTAAGATTTTCTTTTTTAAATACATTCAGTCGAAAATGTTAGCTTATTTCTTATTTTTTAATTTTATTACTCGCGACATATGTAATATTTTTATTTTAATCATTTATCAAGGTGATGCGTTTCAAAAATGTGCTCCTATTTTGTTGGCACTTTCCAAATAAATCTGTAGAAAGATGGTTGTCGACAATCAATTCTAAGGTGTTGCAATGCATTGCAGTGGCTTCAATCTAAACCAAATTTAAGTTTAAACATTTGGTAGCAATACTGTGGCAGTAAAAATTTCCCCACAGTAATTTAGAAAGAACCAATAAAATGAGCAGCTCTATAGCTCAGAGGTGATCGTGTAGAAAAGAGGCACTTTTGCAAGAGTACCTTGGAGCCGTTTGTTGTAAATCGGCGCTGTGTAAATGAACTGAATTAAAGTGAATTAAAAAGATAAAGCAGAACAAGGACAGCTGAGCATTTCGTCCCGGGTGCCACGGGGCATATTTTTCCCTCTTCTTTCCGTAGTGAAAAACAAACTGCGCACAGTGCCTCTCAAGTTTATGAAGTGCTTCGCCACTCACCTCAAGAGCGATTCAGTTTTAATGAGATGGAGGTGAATGAGGACCTGGCCAGCCTTCGCGGAGCAGTTGAGAAAAAAGGAAGGAAAGAAAAAACAGATTCCCTTTTCTAAAATTAGCTGAACCGAGGAAAGATCTCGTGTAATCTGTTTATGGGTGTCACCCCCCCTCCCCCACCCCACCTCCCCTTCCTCACGTTTTTCACATAACTTGACATATTTCGGTTGGAGAAAGGGATGGCTAAAGTACGTGAAAAGACGCATGAGAATATAGGAGCTTGATTTGAAGGTGTTTTTTTTAAAAAAAAAAATATATATATATATATTGTTCTTGTCTCCTCAGCGTTCCCCGCTGTAGAGCAGGCTCATTGTTCTCCAATCTGGAAACAATTGGGGTGGCCAGGAGAGATCGGCGCGTCATTATTTCTGTGGAGGCACAGAGAAAGGTTGCATCCAACTGATCTTCAGCAGCATCTCTCAGCAGCTCCTGAACTTCCCAAGTCAAAGCTCGTTGCTGTTTCATTTGGAGTCCCTCTGCGGTCGGACAGGTGGGATCCCTCTCTGGTTGTTTTGGACGCGTCGTGAGCGGTGCTCTTTTTTTTTTATACCCTTCTTCTTCTTTTTCTTCTTTTCTACTCTGAGTGAGGATCGATTGATCGGCCGGGGAGGCAGAAGTTCTTGGATCGTCAGGAGGAGTCCACCAGTGAGAACAGCACTTCAGCACCAAGGACAGATCCTTTGCAGCTGGCTGACAAACATGCTCAAAGTGAGCAACATCTGGACTCGGCTCTTTCTCACGAACCTCGACGCGCGCTTTGTGTAAGATCACCGATGCCCGGCTGGTGCAGAGGAGACATCCAGAGATATACTTCTTCAAAAAAGGTGAGAAACTATGAAATACTCTGGACTTACATAGTGGTTCGGCTTTTAGACAAGTTGTTTGTTGTTTTTATCTTCTTGTTACGGCGTTTTCAAGCCCACAATTACTTATTAGGTAGCCTATCAGAACTTTGCAAATATTTTACTTTATCCAAATATGTCACAGCAGATGCAGTAAAGCAACAGTTATAAACACCAGGTTGTAAAATATCACTCTGTTTGGCTGAGCGTGCAAATAAGAGAGGGGAAAAAAAACAGTTACACAATTGTGTCCTTAGCAGTGAATGCAATCTTTTCTCTCTATTATAATATCCTGTGCTCATTATTAAAGCATTTTAATAGAGTAGAAGACAAATTCAATAATTTTTTTTTTCAAATATCTGCGCAGTTAATATGTTCATAAAATAAGCCAACCTGTTGTCTCTCAGCATGTCTGTCTGTGTTAATCTAATTTTCCCCCATTAAACATCCAGGTGGGATTATTATGAAATGTGGTTTCTGGGAGTTAAACGGGCTGACAGCCCAGATTTTCCCCCAGTGCGGGTTTGGATCAAATTATGCATCTGATCCATGTTCAAATGCAATCATCTGGCTCCTGGTCAACCACAGTCGCATCCTAATTCCTGCAGCTGACAAGTCCAGGTGGAGGGATAAACTGAGTCCCTGCTGGAGATTATATAATGATGGAAATCGTGCAAATGGAGTGGTGAAAGATGCATTTTTTTTCATTACCCCCCACACCCTCCTTTTTATTGAGGGTTTGTTTTACTTGTACATAAGCAAGTATTGAATTTTAAGATATGTAAAAAGGATACGCTTTTATTTCCCCCCTCATCTATTTTAGTCTATTTGGTTTTTTTCTGTTATTATAGCTTCAACCATGAGTCTGAAGGATGCATGTGCAGTGAAGTAGGCTCTGAATTAAATGTCACGTCATTTACGCTGAAGCGTTAAATAAAAGTGGAAACCAACATGAAGCCCTCTCAGATAATTTGACATTTACAGCAGATCAATTAAGATAAGAGTATGATTTATTTGCGTTCTTTCAATTAAAGAGATACACTGACGAAAACAAATTGTGTTCTCACATTCATCGCCTGCTATCATCTACTTTTCCCAAACATTGCATTTCATGCTATTAATATGCTGCACATCCCAGTCACCTATCATCTCTGACTCCCTTCTCTGAGTCAAATCTTGCACATTAGCTGTTTCTGCTCAAAGAGAGAGGACAATGAAGAAACTCCTCTCTGTGCCAGGGCTGCAGCAGAGATGCATTAGCTGATGGTTCAAAGCTGAGAAAAAGCTTCGCTGCCTTTTTTCTATTTTTCTTTTTGAACCCTCCTTTCAGAGGGAATATTGAGCGCAGACAGCTGGAGAGCGCAGTGACTCCATTGGCTGCTGGGTGTGAGTGTGTGACAGCCGTTTCAAGATAGTTTTTAATGATGTTATCGAGACACTGCTCTGGTGTCGGCGGCAGAGATTTGGTTTATTGCTGGCGTAAGTGAGCTATTGACACGCCTCTCATTTAATCTGCTTTTCAAGTAATTAGAGACAATCATCTGTTTGATGGCAGTAAATAAAGTGCTCTAATATTTATTTGCAGTGTAAGAAGTTCTCCTGGATGTCCAACCTTGGCCTGGTTTGCATAGGTCAGGCTAATTGGCTGCTCCTTATTGGACCATTAATTCACACTGTGACCCAGTCTTTCCAGCCATCTGCTCCAGCAGAAAACATAGAGGAGCAATTAGACTTCTACTGTTCAACTGCTCAAGTTATTTTCTCACCTCGACTTCTAATAATAGGGCACGGAAATGCCATCCACCTGTTCTTGCTGTTCAGAGCACAAAGCAGCAGCAGATCCAAGAGTAGTTTGACATCACAAGCCTCGTACATTTTCTAGTGTAATCCTCTTTGAGTATCAGAGGAGTTGTGAAACCTACCAGAGCATCATAAGGTTTCCCACCCACAACCCTGATGTAATATTTATCTGGGAAGCGATTCCGGTTTTTATTACGCTTTCCCCCCTCTCCTTTTCCTCATTTCCTTTGTTGTTTGATAGTTGCACATCTTCTAAGCTGTCACAAGACATCGTTCAGAGTGTAAGCATTCTAATTTACTTATTAAACCTTATGGGCTTATCCGTGTGTAGCTGCAGAAACGGGTGTTTTTGTAGCCTGCCTCTGCATCTTACCTCCCACCAACTGTGATGGTTTTCTGCATCTGTGACCACAGGAAACAGGGCACATTCAGGTTAAATAAAGTCACAAGAACAGAGCTGATAATTTCAGCTACAGACTTAATAATCAGGAACCAGTAGCAAAATGTTTGCATTTATTATAAAGAGAGTGACAAAGCTTTGGATTGGATGCCCATCTTATTTTCTTTTTCTCCTCAAAGGGAGGGAATGGCATGATGACAAAATTCCTTTCTGTGCCAGAGCTGGACAGAAAGGAGTTCATTTTGAAAGCATTACAGCTGACATCTGCTTTGATCAATATGTTGACTCAAATACCTCAAAAATTTCAATTACAAATGCATGCATCAAATTGGTTGGCGTATTTGATCCTGCACTTCTCCCTGACCCAGACATCACATCTGCTCCTTTCTTCAGTCCAAAACTACAAGCCACACAAAATGATGGGGAGCTGGATTAGCATACATGTCTCACTGCCCACCTTTCCCCTGCAGTCCCACCCTTATTTTTTTACCCATCATGTTTCTATGGCAACCACAGCCGTTGAGGTGAACCGCCGTCTATGTTATCTCAGTTGTAAAGCTTGGAAAAATATACTCTGTAGTGCCTTAACTATATCTATAAATGTTTGATATGGTCACTCTAAGGGGATCTCATTTTTTCTCAGTGTGATAAAAAATAAACACCGGTTTCAGTTTCACTTTGCAAATTAAACTCAAAAGATTAAAAGGATTTCATTCTGTCAACAAAAACAACTTCTGGTCTTAGTCCCCTCATCAAATTTTGATCTCAACAAGCCAAATAAGGTACTATAGTTCAGACAGAAACTGATAAATTAGATAGCAACCACTAAAAGAGAAAGTTTACATATAAAGAGTTGGCCTGTAAGCTTTGGTTTGCCTCATTAAGGAGTGCTGTACCTGTGAACAAAAGTGTGGCTGAAATGCTGAACTAGGAGACCTGCAAAAATGATAAAGTGGTACACCAACATAGAGTAGTATATAATAGAAAGTAGGAGACAAAAAATATGAAAAATGTTGCATGGGGGTCAGTTTTTCCAACTAAAGTGTGGCATGTTCAGCACCAATCCATACTTTTTCAAATCACTTTTTGCTGCAATCACAGCTGAAAGTCTCTTGATATTTCAGCACCAGCTTTGCCCAACTAGAGACTTGAATGTATCTTCTTTTGAAAGGAGTTCAGTAAGATTGGATGGAGAGTGTCTGTGAAGAACAATTTTCAAGTCCTGCCACATATTGTATGAGCGTCATATTGTACGAACAATCTCCATCACTTTAACATTTACAGTGATATTCAATGAATTAGAATATGGGTCTGGACGAGGCTTGTTTACATAATGTTAATTTGTGAACTGAATTAGTAAAATAGATGAACTTTTCATAAATATTCTAATTTATTGAATGTAATGTTTGGACAGCCAGAATGATGCTGGTTATGTTTAGGTCTGTACTTTAGCCGTTTTGAGACATGAATTTGGTTATATCTAAACCATTCCAGATTTTCTCCTATAATTTTACTATTCAGAGTCCTGATAGATACTTCAAATATATATATTTAAAAAAGGAAGACGTTCCTAGGTGGCCTAATTTGCGTTGAGCATGTGTGAAGAAAATACTTAAAACATTCAGAACTACAAATAAACTTTATAAAATAATTTACATATAATAATGTAAAAACTTTATCTGAACCTACACTAAATAAATCATTTTTGCATAATATCATATTTAACCAAAATACAGTTATTAGAATTACATACAGCGTAGGAGATGAATCAGTGACTGAGGTTGTGTGAATCAAATGCAGGGATTTATTTTGGTGCGACAAACTATATTTCCAATACATTCAATGAAAGCTTTGCGCGTGCAGCGGGTCTCCTCTCTGTTCCACTGCAGGCCGCCTCACGAGGAGACTGACTGTATGCCAGTACTTCTGAGGTATTCATGGCAGTTGTCGGTGCTTTCCCCTTTTTGTCGACAAAGTCTACAATAAATTTGAGAAAGGTGCTAGATTTGTCGCTGGTCACTTTAAAAAACAACAAATTAGGGGTTTGGGAAATTGCTAAATGGTCCCCTTTCAAGCTGATGTCGCATTCTGCTTCGCTTTACGGCCGTCACTGCTGCAAAGTGTCGCGCATGTGTTGTTTTGAGACAGTCTGACTCTGTACCGCCACATAACGGTAGATCCTAACTGTCATTATTCCCATTTGTGTTTAGAATAAATATACATAAATATCCGATCATTGATCGGGATGTATCACCCGATTCCGATCGAGTCAGACATGATTTTCGATCACGTGATCGGATCGGGACATCCATATTTAGCGTCATATTGTATGAACAATCTCCATCACCTTAACATTTACAGTGATATTCAATGAATTAGATCATGGGTCTGGACGAGGCTCGTTTACATAATGTTAACTTGTGAACTGAATTAGTAAAATAGATGAACTTTTCATAAATATCCTAATTTATTGAACGTAATTTTTGGACAGCCAGAATGATGCTGGTTCAGAGGTAAGCTCTCGCTTTTAGCTACATATTTTATCGAGGCAGGGAAGAATAAATGACTCTGTGAAAACAAATAACATCTGAGAAGGTGTTTTCCACAGCTAGAGACAGTTTAAGTCTTGAAGGATTCTTCCTGAAAAGACAAACATACAAATTTGTCTGCACAAAAAACTGTTGATGTACAAACAGTAGGATTTCATGTTAAAATGCTCATTTGCCAGAGGGATTCTTATTTTTTAAGCCAACTTTAATTTTGGTTCAGTCAAATACACCATGGCACATTTTTAAGTGAACTAAAAAATGAATTAAGTTTATTTCCTAACTTATTGAGATTCGATAAGAGAACTGAAAAGGAATCAAATTGATTAGTCATATGGATAATGGACCGCTAAATCCTTATCAATTCCCAGAGTCTCTGCTGGGCCTTCTTGTGATCAGTGTTTATGTGTGAGGACCATCTCAGGTGCCGAGATGGAGCGGTTCTAAAGAATTGGCAGTGATCAACAGTGTTTATCACCTCCATAGTTTTAAGCAGACTGACCTCCAGTTGGTTCTCATGTACTATTAAATTATGTGCTTCAAAATGTCTTCATCAAGGTTTTTCTGTTCATATAAAAAGCTAACCTATTTATTTTTTGTGATTGCTTCTCTCTCATACTTTCAGAAAACACCAGAAATGCTGTGCTCAGGAGATTTAACAGTAGTCTGCCTTCAGTCCTCGTGAGCATTCACCAATCTCTTCTTCGACCAGCTCAACCCTGCAATCTGATCCTACCATGCTGCATGCAGTGCTCTGCACCAACTGGAAGGTTAGTTTTGCCCTTCATTGGCCCTTTCACATGTTCCTGCTGGAGATTCTGATACCCGGGGCCCTGCCAATCATCAGAGTACCGCTTTCAGCTAAACGTGAGATCCTCATACAAGGAGACTTAGTGATTGGGGGCTTGTTCCCCATTCACGAGAAAGGTGAAGGGACAGAGGACTGTGGGAAAATCAACGCGGAGCGGGGCATCCAGAGACTGGAAGCCATGCTTTTTGCCCTCGATGAGATTAACTCCAACAATCGCATCCTTCCCGGGCTCCGGCTGGGGACCCACATCCTGGACACCTGCTCCAAAGACACCTACGGTCTGGAGCAAGCCTTGGATTTTGTCAGGTCATCCCTTGATGAGGTGGATGATCATGGCTTCATCTGCCCTGATGGCTCCAGACCCATCGAAAATAACGTTCCACTGGCTATTTCTGGAGTTATCGGAGGATCCTACAGTGACGTTTCAATTCAAGTAGGTGGAGAAATTGATTTACTTCACATTTGCAAGTAAATGTAAAGAAAAAGAAAGAAAACTGTAGCAGGTATCACAGACCAGCAGTTAAATTATAAGAAAACCCCAAAAGGCTTTTGAATGTTTGTTGAAATGCAAACATAGCATTTTATTATTTCTAACCTTAAGGTGCTTTAGATGCTGACCTAAACTATATGTGAACAGTCTCATGTAAAATCGTTTTAATATTATTTTTATTTAAAACAAGAAAAATTGCCAGAAAATATCAATTGAAGCTAAATTTATCTTTCTTGAACAATATATGTATCCAGTTACAAAACCCACCAGCTGGGCGTGCTGTGGCGGCATAGGGGGTTAGCCCAACCCACGTATGGATGGCCTTAGTCCTCGACGCGACCGTCCCAGGTTCGACCCCTGGCCCCGGTGACATTTACCCTCTCTCCGTTCCCTCTTTCCTGTCAGCCTACTTTCAAAACACGATACAGGCCACTGGAGCCAACAAAAAATCCTTGGAGAAAAAAAACAAAAAACAAAAAAAAAAAAAAAAAAAAAAACCCAGCAACTGTTCATTGGCCATTTAGACTTTTCAGTAAATTATTTAGCCTGATAGTCAGTTTTCAGGTCAATCATATAACTTGTATATGAGCTTCATAAGGTGATCCTTTGATTTAATTTTTGGATATTTACATGCAATCTGTTAAGAGGTATTTGGAAATACAGCTTATGAAAAAAAGAACAAGATAAAAAAAACACACTTTTTATAAAGACACTAGATCATTGAAACAGTTTGGAGAAAAATGTGCTGATGAGCATTGCATCAAGAATGCTTTTAAACAAAACTAAAAGCTAAACTAGATATGAAACTTCAGTAAATGTTTTCAAAATTAAAGTTAAATATTTAACATTGCTTGAGTGAATAACATGCTTTCATTCTAATCTTTATTCTTCCCATAGCCAGACCTAAAAAATAATAACTGAATATACCAGTAGAGAAAGTCTGTCAAATACAAACAAAGAAAAAATGATTGTTGATTAGTACCCCTGCTCCCAGACAGTTAGTCATTGATTACAAAATATTCTCAGCAGTACAACTAAAATACTCCTTTATTTGTTGTCTATTTTAATTGGTCAAGTTAGATTTGAGCCCTTTTGGGTAAGAGCTGAATTTTCTCAACACTTTCGCTAATTTGCATGTGAATACCTTCAATATAATGATGTGATACATTCTGCTCTAATTATTCTCAGTGCAAATCATGTCCCGGTAAACAGATACTTAAAGTTGTTACACTGTTGTTTTTAATTAAATGTCATTCAATTAAATTTAATTAAATTCAGGCTGCACAGTGGTGCAGTTGGTAACACTGTTGCCTTGCAGCAAGAAGGTCCTGGGTTTGATTCCCGGCCCGGGGTCTTTCTGCACGGAGTTTGCATGTTCTCCCTGTGCACGTGTGGGTTCTCTCCGGGTACTCCGGCTTCCTCCCGCAGTCCAAAAACATGACACACCTTAATTCACCCAGGGTGTGTGTGTGTGTGTATGGTTGTTTGTCCTGTTTGTGTTGCCCTGTGACAGACTGGCGACTCACATCTTCACAGTCCCTCAAATTTAGATCCTTACATTTTTTTTTTTTTTTTACTAACTTTTCTCTGAGTCTAAAGAGTTTCAGTAAATTTATTCTTTTTGTGTCAATCTGCCCCAATGCTTGAAGCATCAACATTCACAAAATTACTGTGGCAGTGATTTCATTTCTGAATTGCATCCTGACCTTTCCCACACACATATATTAAAAGTAGCCAGAGGCTAAGTGTCTGAACATAATTAATATTTTTTTCACTTCCCTCGGGTACAATAGCTACTACAGTGCACACGGTGTTAGTTATAGTGAATAGGAATGATATGGTTACACTTTCTTTTAACTCCAGATCACAGCATTTCTTTATCATACAAAGGCAGTTGGGTTGCACAGGCTAGCCTCACAGTGGTTAGTGTTATTTTCTTATAGCTGAAAGGTTTCTGTTGGCTGTTTCTAGATAAATGAAAAGAGTTGAGGCTTCCGGTTTCTATGTGTCAGATTAACTGATGATTTTAAGGCCTGTAGGTTGTAAGCGGTGTAAATGGTTAGCTATCTCAACACAGAAATTTCAAATATACCCAATGTTGACTCCCTCAGCTTATTTTTTTATTAAACATCTCATTGTAGTTGTTTTCAAATCAAGTTTCTGCATTGCTAAATTAGTTTTTTATTCTTTAGATTTAGAAGCTTATTTATAAACTAACTTTTAGGGCCTGTGGTTAAACAGTGATGAATATATGATATCTGATTTTTTTTTTTGTCTGTTAAATGCATATCAAGGAAAGCGCAAATTTAATAATTACACAAAATTACAGATATGAGCTCAGATAAGTGACCATTAAATGATTCTTGTGAAAATAACACAAAGACATCAAACAGTCCTCAGAATATTGGGTAAAACACCCATCTCTTGCTCACAGACTACACTCACAGCAGTGCATGGCTCGGCTAGTACGCACTGCCAGCAGCATCCCTGCTGGTTTCTACAGAGCTAATGAAGCAAATCTTCTATAGCTCTGTGACTATCATATAATCCTCATCTCATGCTTGTGTTTGTGTGTGTGTGTCTACACAGGGAGCTGCTGCACTCCAGTTAACTTTAAAAATATGTTCCTGGTCTCCATACCAGCACATCTATTATTAATCTAATAAGAGAGGCCATGAGTATTCAGCTGTTTATGGTTGATACGGTGGGTTACTTTAATGCTTGAAACAGGCTGAGGCTGTTGATTATTAAGTCTGTTACACAACACTACGTAAAGACAGTTGGCTGCTATCCTCTCTGTTTTATTGTTTGTTGGAAAGCCGCAGCTCATTGGGAGTAGTTGTCTTGCAATCAGAAAGTTGTCTTTCAGTGCCAGCTTCCTCACCTGCTGCATGTCAATGTGGATTCGGCAAAGCTACTTAACCATACATTGCCTGCTGATCTGCTTATCGGTGTATGAATATGTTTATGTTTGGCCTTTCTCTCACACACCATCCTGTTGCATCAAACTACTTCAGACCAGTTCCTACTTGACCCAACTGGGAGTTGAGAGCAAAATTTAACAACAACAACAACAACAAAAAAATATATATATCTATATATTGGAGTATAATGTGTTACCAGATTATTTTAGTACATGCATTTTTTTTTATGTTTTTGTGTCAATAGGGTGGTATAGTGGTGTTTTTGTGTAAAGTTACCATACTGTGAGAATCTCATTCTGTCCCATGGCTAATTGGCATCCAGAAAGGAAAGAGGAAGATGCTGCTTCCTGTCTGGGTTGTTTGCTGCAGCCACAGTGTGATTCATTGTTGGTTAAATTCTTGTAAGAGTCTGCGTATTTAAAAGCCTGATCTCAGCAGGTTAAAGTTGAATTGAGACTCTGACAGGCTGAATAGAGGATACCCACCAGCATATTAGGCTCATTTAAAGCCTCCATTATTACAAACAGGACTTCCTCTCGCACCTCTATGGATCTCTCACGACTGTCATGTTTTTAAGCGATGTTTTAGTAAAAGACCAGCATGTTTTTTTTATTTCTTTTTTGCATATCTCTGTGTGAATGGCTTTTCAACAAGCAGAGACTCCAAAGGAAACTCTCAGCTTTTGTGAGTTTTCCCTTTTTCTCTTGTATTTGAATACATACCTCTTCTGCCTCTATTTGGAGAGACTTTTTGTTTGGCTTTCCCTTCCTGGCATTAAAATGGACGGAGCTGTGAGAGAACGGCTTGAAGCCCATAGTTGTTGTTTTTTTCTTTAGAGGTCACTGCTTTACACAGTCGCTGTTTGTCCCAGTGAAGCACTTTGTGAAGATGAAGGGCATTATAAAAGTGAGGAGGACGAGTGCCAGGGGCCATCCTGGGGAACTTTGAGAAGAGCAGCTTTTCCCATCTGTGGGGTTGCTCCTCTGTTGGCTAGCAGGGATGTGTCCACCTGCCTGTGACAGGGCCAAAGATGAGCCACGGCAGCAATGGTGGGAGACAAGCTTCTCATTATCCACAAAGGGATCAACTTTAATTAGCCCAGCATTTTTTTTTTAAACTTTCATAGCCCTCTTACTCATCCTAATGCATTTTGCCATCCTTGTTATTTCTTTTCTGTGTTCAAGTTCTTCGAAGTAGTTTTAATTGCCGTCAGGGATGTACGCTATATAAACCAACCGAGCGTGATGACTCAGACTCTTTAGCTGCCCACACACTTTTACAGCTGTGAATTTAAACCAGAAAAATAATGTGAGGAAGAACAATGAAATAATTTTCAGCTACATTCTAACATGCTTTCGGGACTGATAAAAATGAATATGAGAGACGAGCCTTGAAATCCACATTTCATCCACAGTTTCTTCGCCTCAGAAACTACACAACAATCAGAGCAAAATGACTCAGAGTCATAGGTCAGTTTTTCCTGGACATAAACTCACTTTACTCACAATGAACTCACAATGAAAAATAACCCTTGAAAAACAATAAATCTTTCTAATTGCATGCAGTGTTTTGCAGTTATACACCTCTTGAACTTTATATGCACCAACCTTAAATGTCTTTTACTCAGATTTTATGGAATAGACTAACACAAAGTTGGGAATATTTCTAAAACAAACATTTTTTATTTTACAAATACAGATGGGTAAAGTGTTACATCTTTATTCAACCCCCTTTACTGTGATGCTACTAAATAAAAAGAAAATACTCAATGGAACCATACATTTAATTAAATCTCTGTGAAGGTTCAGAGGTCAGGAATCCACAGGTTAAAGTAGGATATATTATAAAAATAATATCAAACAGTCTCACAAAGCTCTATTCAATCTATCATTAAAAAATTAATGCGCTATGACATAACTGCAAACCTACCAAGATGTGACTGTCTACTGAAACTAACAGCCCAGGAAAAGAGAGCATTTAATCAAAAAACAGACAAGAATGGCAAGAAGCTGCAGAGATCCGCAGATATTTTTCCGTAATGAAAAATGTGAAAACCACATTTTGTTTTACTCCTACTAATGCACCACTTTGCGTTGCTCTTTCATATAAAATCCTGATAAAATACATACAGAGTGTGCTTGTAATGTGTAGACATTCCAAGGCATACGAAAACCTTCACCAGGCATGGTAGTTAAAGTTAGTCTGTGTGAATCATAGTCTGTATAATCCTCAGTGGAAAGAGCAAAAACACTGGAAAAATCCTGCAAGAAAATTAGACAAACCCTGTCATACCTCTGTTAAGCCTGCTGGGAAACTTCTCAATAATTTGAGGTTATAACATCTGTCCTGCCGTGTATTTGAAGTTTAATATTTTTGGTTTTCCTGTGCTTTATTAGCTCCTCTGGAGTGTGATGCGGCTGGGGAAGGAGACGGTCTGTATTTATTGAGTTTCTGCCTCCTCACAATTTTACAGATGGAAGAAAAATCTTGCTTTGGTGTTGATTTCAAAAAGCTCTTGTTTGCCATGTGATGCTCTCCTTGAAACTGTTATGTAGCCGCATTCGGAGAGCACATCACCGCTCTCTAATTATCGCATCCGAATGTCACTCAGCATCAGGGAAAGTTCTGTAATGACTGCAAGGTTGTTTGGAGTCACACAATTATTATCATATTATACTCCAAGCTTATCTGTGTCGGGATGCACTTCAGTTAATTTTATCTGTCTTAGAGCTGTTGTTCTCAATATCACAGGTCAGTCTACATTCATAGCCTGCAGCTGTTATTTAGAATGCACTACATATGTGGAAAGAGTTCTATATTTTATTGCTGGAGTAATATTTAATTTCTTTGAACAACACTATGGGCAAAAAGTAGCATGTTAAAGCTTTAAGCTGACAACACTAAACTGTATCCATATAGTCTTGAGAACTACTTGGAAGGTTGCTGTAGTTATGAGTTTTGTTTTGCTGGTGGGAGGAAATAATAGACGTAGGTTTATTGTGAAGAATTTCTTGTTCCTGAAATAGTCTCTGCAAGCCAGTTGGCATCGGTTCCTTTCTCCCAGTGCATTGCCAGTAACACAGACACTAATATCAGGCTCTCATCAGACAGCTGTGACCCACAGACATGAACGCACCAAGTATATGGCCAAAGCTGAACAGCCCATATTCTAAACTCTTCTAGTAAAGTTACCCATGTTAGAAACATTTTCAAGATTGCATGTTTTTTTTTTGCTGCTTTGTTATTAACATTAAGCGAGGTATCTTTGAATGATATTATTTTTTGATTGTTCAAAATATTTCTTAAAAATGATGTGCAGTAGCAATTAAAATACATATTTAATGCATGACTCACTGTGTAAAATATATTTTATGTCTTATTCAAGCTGATTATACACCTTCATACCTCAATTTAACAGCTTACTTCACCTTATGATTGCATTCAACTGGTTTTTCTATTTTTAATGTAACCTCTGACAAGAGTTACATTTTTCTTAACAAGAAAACCTTGTTAAGTCTTTGTCTTGTTTAAGAAAAACAAGACAAAGGCAACAACATTGTCTTTGTCTCTTTATACAAAAAGGGACTGTCAAGAATCTGGCAATTAATGACCAGCTAGATAAAACTACTCTGGACTTTTGCAACTTGGTGCAATAATATGTAAAATCTGGAGCATTTCAGGGTAATAATGACAGCAAAGAATGGTGTTAAGATGACACCGTCATGTGAGGTGGATAATAAAAAGATTGTTACCAAGGAAACCACTCCGGCAGCCAAGTGTCAGCTATTAGACGATTGGCAGTTTTCAAAGCACATCTTTAAAATCACTCCCAAGCAGTGGAAGTCAAAGAACAGCACCAAATATTTACATACATTGTGTAGAAAAAACATTGCTGATTCTTCTATGTTATGTCAGATAGGATTAACAAAATAATTTCTAATTGCTCTTGACCACTTGGAAGATAAATTTGCTCCCCATTGATATTTCAAGATCAATTGGGAAACCTTTTTTAAAAGGTTTAGAAAATACAGTCTTCTTTGCTAAATGAAAACACTCTCTGCAAAGCCTATAATCATCTATGTTGGTACATCTTCATTATCATCAATCCCAGAGTATTTTTTTAAGAAACGATGTAGTGCAATCAGGTTCTCCTGAGCAAGTATTGTGGCTGCTGCTTTGCAACTGAGAATAGGGGGGAAATAAAGAAGAACAAAATGTTTATCCTTTTCGTGAGCCACACCAGTCCCTCCTGAAACTAAATATTCTAAAATATATAAATAAATGTATGTTGTTTAGCTTACTGTTTTCATAGAACTTTCATTCCTGATGTGGCCAGTTTTAATGATCAGGGGTATTCAATATACATTTTTAATATTAGCAGTGTTAGAAAATGTTTATTTTTTGTGGCAATAGTGGCGTTTATATTAGACAGGAATGTGGAGAGAGCAACAGGGGGAAGACATGCAGCAAAGGTCCAGAAATTGAACCTCAGATGGATATGTGGATCTAACAGCTCTACCTCTATACCACGTGCCTCCATGTTGAAATATGTTGCTTTCTTCTTAATATTTACATCGTTTATTAAGATTTTCCCTTTGTATGCAGGAGTCAAAACTATGCACTTGATATGTTTTTTATGTTTCATACATATTTCTGGGTCTCTGGTGAGCCTCACATGCACACCCTACTGCAGTTACAATAGAAGTCCTCTATTGTTGCTACAGCAGAGCTCAAACTGACAGGGACCCCAGGGGCATACGCTGGACTCTCCACGTTAAATGAAAAATGAAGACACATGACATATGAGTAAGAGACTTCCAGAAGTTGCATATGTGTCTCAGTTTTCCATAGTGCTTCTGCAGAAATACTAACCTGGGATCCCATTTCACTGATCTTCACATTAAGTTACCCAAACATGTTTTTTGGCCTAAAGCAAAGTGCAGTGGCTCATTTGTTCCTGCTATAGATGGACTATCAGTAACCTTTGCAGTTCCGCTATGAGGACTCATTTTTAACTGTAGCATAGGTCTGATGAAGGCTCGTTGGTGCTGAATGTGGGGAAAAACAAACTCTTGGTAAGGTATGTATTTTATTTTACATACCTTACAAAAGAAAACCACATTTCTATTGTTTTAGCTAATTTTGTACTCAAAGATGCTTGTTAGAGTCACTTTTTGAAAATTTAACAGACAGTAAAAAATATGATATGTCATTAATTATAAATTACAGAATAAATACTGAATATTGATTTTGTGTGCACTTTGTTGAATATCTGACTGTGGCAGATTGTTAAAATAACCTCTGAGAGTCATTCCTGGGTGATCAAAATCAAAGAGAAAGGACTTTGTACAGGCTTTCATCTTGACTTATTGCTTCAGTAATCATACTCTCTGTATTTAATATTGGTCTCCATATTTTAGCGGCTTCTCCCTGCATATAAAAGCAGGGACTCTGATATTGCTGAGAGACTCTGGCTGGACAAAGGGAACACTGCGGAGCGAGAGTCATACAGCTTCACTAATGAACCTTCTGAATAATGGAACCAAAACAAAACATCAACCTTATAGACTGTGGCCATAATTACAATAATATAACATTCTGTTTTAATAAGGTCATTATTATTATTATTTTTAAAAGGTTTCCAAATGCAGTCTTTTTTGCTAAATGGAAACACTCTCTGCAAAGCATACAATTATCTACGTTCGTACATCTTCATTATCATTAATCCCAGAGTATTTTTTTAAGAAACCATGTAGTGCAATCAGGTTCTCCTGTGCAAGTATTGTGGCTGCTGCTTTGCGACTGAGAATAGGGGGGAAATACTGAATGAGGGCGAACAGACGGCTGCTGTCACACACTTCAGTGCCATCCTGAAAGGTGTGCTGTCAGGTTTCTCCAGGAATATACTGAGGGAGACCTTCCAGAAAAACCCAGCAAGAGAAAACTACCTTATGATGCAAATATTACTGCCTGACTGACAAAGAACTGCTCATAGTTTAACTTTCAATATATAGATAAATAAATAGATAGGAGTATTAAATTAATTAATCTTAGTGAAAATCTAAGTTTTAAAAATAGATTTAATTTCTGGTTGTGATTTGATGCAGGTTCCTACACAGTAATTACAACAACATTTATAATAATAACATATTACCTTCAAAAGTATCAACAGTGTAAGAAGATTAAAAGCAAGTAAAAAGTATTTTTATTTAATAATACATACATGTAATGAAATAAAATATGAAAAAAAAATCAACATAAATATATAAAGCACAGATATAACTCAATTTAGAAGCATGGAACAGCCTGCTCATAAAAAATGTCTTTAAAGAGGCGTTAGAAGAATGAAATTGCATCTGTCAATATGATCCCTGAGGGGAGATTATTCTGGAGAGCTAGTGGGAAAAACAGATTCATAGCTGCAATTTACATACCTAAATACATCATATTTCTTCCATTTTCCCCCTTCAGGAGCAGGGAGCAGATCTGCATTACTTGCAGTTTATTATTTCAGTCACGTTTGGGGTCTGCAAACTTAGGCACTCATAAGGTTAATGTTGGTATTTTTAGACAAAATAATTCAGTTTTTGTTTAATTTAGAGATTTGTTTTGTTTGTTTTAATTCTGGAGTAATGAAGCACAAAAGTATGGCTTTATGTCTGAAAGCTGGTCACATTAACCATGAAGCTTAAGAGAATAATTTCATACTTATTTCACATTGACAGAACACCTTACTCAGGGCTCCATTGTCACAGGTACAGAAATTGACAGAAATATTAAATACAAACAATTTTCTGTCACATTGGTGAAGATGCTTAAAACTTGCTAATATAAAAACACATTCGTTTGTACCAAGATAATCTTACATTACTTGTTTTAGAAAAATCAAACCTATAACTTCAGTACATGTATTTAGTTTTAAATATTAAAACTATTAAAAAAAAAAAAGATTTATTTTTTAAAATAGTTTTAAAACTATTTAAAAAAATTGTTTTTAAATAGCTTAAAAACTCATTTTAAGATATTTTTTTAACAAGATCACAGGTTACAAAATTCATTTTAAAGCTTTGTGGCACTTATTTTTGCAAGTAGGACAGCACTTAGTCTTCTCCCGTTACATGTCACAAGTTTGGCGCATAGAGAGCCAGGTATCTTTGACCATTCCTCTTTGCACAATCTTCCTAGATTAACGAGAGTCCTGGCTTTTCTTTTTCGCTCTCTTCTCTTCTGCTCACGGCACATTTTTTTAAAATAGGATTTTTAAAAAATCTGTAATCTGAGATGGCCATGGAAAACTGTTGAGTTTGTATCTCTTGAACCATTTCTACGTTAATTTGATCATGTGTCTTAAGTTGACCATGTGTTGTGGAGTGTTATCTAACTAAAAGACTCCATTTACAGTTTTCTGATGTAGTGAAGTTGGTATTTAGTTTACATCTGATGGATTTCATGATAAGTTCATGATTATTTAGAGTCTAGCAAAGTTCTCAGGGTTTTTTTGAAGAGAAGTACGCCCTCCATCATACTAAACAGCCAGCATAAGGCTGTTTAGTAAATAAATTTGCCATGAACAAATTTATCCTTTGTTCATGGCATGTAGAAAGTGTTTAATTGCTATGGATACCATTTGACCCCCAATATTCTACTCGTTGCTTTCCCAACACTGAGCTGTAGAGATGTTTTGTTTTCTACCATCGCCATGAGGCGCATGTTCCTCCGTGCGCCTCATGGCAAGATAAAAATGGAGCTGAGTAAAGGTTGGTAACCACAGAAACAGGTTGTATTGCTTGGAGTTCCTAAAAACTGTGAATTATTTTCCCACAAATGTAAAAATGTGTCAGTTAAATGATCTCTAAACGGTTTATTGTACCAATAATTATTTGTTCTCCAATTAAGTAAAGGTATAGTTTAAATGCTGTGATAAGAAAAAGATCTAGTTAAAGGTTTTTCCAAGTCTTTATCATCGGTACCCACAAATCTTTCAGTTGTGCTGCAGGTGAACAGATTAAAAGAGCATGAAAAGGACCAGGTATCCACTGTGAGAAGATGAAGGAAAGTCTAACAAAATAGGATGCATTTTTAAATAAGATAGAAACAAGAAAAAAAAACCATTAAAACATTGGACTGAATAGTAGTGATAAGTGTAGTTCTACCAGGTTTTTGCTAATTGCTCCTGCTGCTAGTTTAAAGGAGCTGAGTGGGTGAGGGACTCGGCTAGAGACTGCAGCTCCAGGGTGGAGCTTTGGGTACACAGTGTACGTGTTTGATGAGGAAATGACATTGTAACATGACATGTAGCTCAAAAAGTTGATTTTGCATAATTTAATACTGCAATCAGATTAAAAAAATGGAAATAATAACATGTGACTGAGTCTCTCCAGAGACAAAAAATGGCACATCCTTCTCATATTCGTCTGACTCAATATAGTTGCTAAAGTTCACTTAATAAGCTGATGACATTTAAGGAGAGTTCCTTGGCAAATATATGAGATCGCTGTTAATTTAAAATTAGTGGTCTAACTGATTGACATTCCAGAATAGGTTGTTAAATAACAAGCGAAGGGAATTAATCATACACAAAAAAAAGTGATTCTGCTGTAAATAGACTATAATGTGATGGCAGAATGAGTGAGCTGAATGGCTCCCAGTGTGAGTGTAGACGCTTCCAATTAGATCCGTGGGGAAACCTTGTTTGGAAAACCTCCAGGCATACAATGATGCTTGAGGGAGGGAGCAGCCATATTGAAGCCCATGGGTTCTCACTAATCACTACTGTGTCTCCTGAGGTATGCTGCAGAATGACAAGTTTTTACTGACTCTCTGTCATGCCTCTACAATGCTCTGTGAGAAAATAATTGCAGAGATTTTCTGTTTCAACCATGCATGACAATTATTTCAGCAGGTTTGTGTTTAACATGGATTGCACACTGAGGTTTCAGAAAAGGATTTGTTATTCACCCTGGTGGCCACAGCACCAACAAACTCACAAGAAAATCAATATATTAGTCTGGGCAGAGGGAAGTGAAGGAATTTCAAGATAACACTACTTGATTTGAAAAGACAAAAGCTGTATAGGAAAATGTGCTCTCACAAAATCCTTATGTGTGAACAGTTGCTTATAATAAGACCTAATGAAGGCATTTTGTGATTCTGCAGCTTCGATCGAAACTGACATCTATTTCCTGACATAGAAAAAAGTTGAGATAAAAAAAAAACACTGCTGAATTTTAAAAGTTAAATTAACACTTCAGTTAAACTGTAGAATTGAGTCTTCCTGACTGAACACTTACTACCAGTTGTAATGAATCCATCTGAAATAATAAAAAAAACAGACACGATCTCATTTGCATCGTCTAGCTAAAGCCGTAGTTTCTACAGAGCTTATGAAGGATTAAATGATTGCCATAGCACAGAGTGATCAGTGAGGAAAAGGCTACAAAGAAATCTCAACAGCATTTTTTCATATGTTGGCATAAAAAAGACAGATGATTGGACAACATATGGCACAAATGTGACATGACATAAATTGTGTGTTTCTACAAATGTGATGAAAAGTTAAGGAGGCTGCAGAGATGGCAACAGCAACACTCAATGAGCTGCAGGGCTTTTCAAAAAGTACTTATCTTGTTCTAAATTTGATAATAAAAGAAACAATAATACGAGTAGTAGAGAGTGCTACATGCATGCAATGTTAGCAGACACTGCAATTTGTTGTACTGAATAAGAAAACCTATTTAAAATGATTGAGTTATAAAAGTGTATTTTTTACATTGTCTAGCAACTATATGTCTGCTAAGCTTAGTACATAAAGGTTTAAGAAATGATACATAAATTCATATAACATAGAAGTGCTCTTTTATTTCCAATTTACTAACTTATTGCCACTAGAAATATCAAGTGAAATGTTTGAGGCCAAGCATTAGTCAACCTTCTTACTTTATTTTTACCCACATCAAAACCTTGTTGTAGGTACTGCTTAATGTATTTGCCAGGTAAAAACTAGGCCTACTAGAAAAAGGATTCCTAAGATACAGTTACTTGACAAAGTATTTATATGGCCTGAAATTTTTGGTCACATTTCAATCACAAATGTTGATGTATTTTATTTGACTTCTATGTAATGACATAAAACAATCATTTTGGTCCACTGTCAAAATGGGATGTACTTTGACAGTAAAAAACCCCCAAAAAACAGGACAGGACAGGGAACCAGATTTTTCAAGGCAATGTATGTCAATACACACATGTTCAGCAGTTTGTACTATTGTTTTTATGTTTTTGTGATGTATGTAACAAGTCTCTCTTGTAAATCACACAGAGTCTCAAGAGACTTTTCCTCCATAAAAGATTATATAATAAATGTCTTAAAAGTTGTAAAGAAAGCCATAAAAAATTATGTTCCACTTTTTCAGGTGGCCAACCTCCTACGCCTGTTCCAAATTCCTCAGATCAGCTACGCCTCCACCAGTGCAAAGCTCAGTGACAAGTCTCGCTATGACTACTTTGCACGCACTGTGCCCCCAGACTTCTACCAGGCCAAGGCCATGGCTGATATCCTGCAGCATTTCAACTGGACCTACGTGTCGACAGTAGCATCAGAGGGTGACTATGGTGAGACTGGCATCGATGCCTTCCAACTGGAGGCCCGTGAGCACCAAATCTGCATCGCCACTTCAGCCAAAGTGAGCCGCTCCATGAACCGGCAGGGCTATGAGAACGTGATCCGCTCTCTGAAGCAGAAGTCGAATGCTAAGGTGGTGATCCTGTTCACCCGCAGCGAGGACGCCCGCGAACTCCTGTCAGCTGCTGCTCGAATGAACACCTCATTTATCTGGGTGGCCAGTGATGGATGGGGAGCACAAGAGAGTGTCGTGAGGGGCAGCGAGACTGCAGCAAATGGGGCTTTCACCATTGAACTGGCCTCCTACGCAATCAGAGAGTTTCAAGACTATTTCACAAAGCTAAACCCATACACCAACACAAGGAACCCATGGTTTAAGGAGTTCTGGGAGCACCACTTCGCCTGCAGCCTTCAGGAGCCACGCTGCAGTGAACGCAGCTTACGAGACGGAACCTTTGAGCAGGAGTCCAAAATCATGTTTGTGGTGAACGCTGTGTATGCCATGGCCTATGCTCTGCATAACATGAGGCAAGCAGTATGCTCCGACACATCTACGGTCTGTGAGGCCATGAAACCAGGTAATGGAAAAAGGCTCTACAAAGAGTTCATCCTGAAGACCAAGTTTGAAGGTGAGCAAACTACCGACAGAAAACACAGGTACAAAATATTTTAGTCTAACGTGGTAACATGCAAGGGTTGAACTGTAAGTAGTAAAATATTATTTAGGTGAAAAGTATACCATCACTTATTATGCGCATGAATATGGCTTTTCATATATTTTTAAAAGTTTAATTCAGAAAATAAAATCTTTTGTGTTATTGCATGCTTAAAAGTTGGCTCAGTGCCGGGACAGCAACCAGCAAATGGGTTCTGTCAGTTCTGATAATAGAATTATGGCAGAAGCTTGCCGATTGTCACAAAAAGTTTTGGTTCTCCGCGACTGTCAAAATGACTTTTATGCAATTATTTATGTAAGTTAGGATTGTGAATCACTGTTTTGTAGTCTGTCCAATTCATTTTAGATAGACAAAGCAATCTGCATGATATGAGTCAGTTCATCTGCCTGAATTTAAGGCCCAAAGTTTGATCTTTTCACACCTGCTCCATCAATCCACTAGCTTCTTGTATGTGTGCATCTGCATATTTAAGTTAATCTTAGCATCCCTGGTGGATGTATATGTTATATTAAAGACTGTAAACAGAACTTTGTCTCATTTTAAACAAGAAGAAAATTCAAACAGAAAACATGCAATATTATCCAGTTTTCTGCAAATCATTGCAGTTTTTCCAATACAGTCATTCCAGTCTGCAGAAAACTCAAATGTCTCTTTAAATTAATCTTTTATACATTCTTATGATGAGTGCATGTAAAGTTCAATCATTTTTAAAGCACATGTAATTAAATAAAAATGTAATAAATGTTATCTGATTCCAGCACTGTTGCCCTGCTGCAAGAAGGTCCTGGGTTGGATTCCCAGCCCGGGTTCTTGCATGTTCTCCCTGTGCATGCGTGGGTTCTCTCCGGGCACTCAGGCTTCTTCCCACAGTCCAAAAGCATGACTGTCAGGTTAATTGGTCTCTCTAAATTCTCCTTAGGTGTGAGTGTGTGTGTGCATGGTCGTTTGTCTTGTCTGTCTCTGTGTTGCCCTGCGACAGACTGGCGACCTGTCCAGGGTGCACACCGCATCCCGCCCGAAAAGTTTGCCGCAGATAGGCACCAGCACCCCTGCTGACCACATTAGGGACAAGGTGTAAAGAAAATGGATGGATGTATGGTTAATTGATTCCCTACACAGGACATAATATCAACATAATAAAATTAACAAGATGAAAATAAATAAAATGCAGAAACTCAAAGAATCATTCTTTCAATGAACATTTATCACACCACAAAATAATATAAAAAACGAAACAAATTACTTCAGTATTATTGTATGCAGCACAGAAAACTTTACCAGAAGTCACAAGAGACACACAGAATCTCACATAAAAAAAATAAAAATAAAAATAAAGATAGGGCTACAAAGAGGCCACACAAGTATTGGAGATACCTGAGTTCATACAGTCGGAAAGGTTTGAGTCGGGTTATGAATACAGATAGATTTTTATTGACATCAGTTCTGTGGGCAGCCTGCACCAGATCACCTGAAATATCCTTTTCCTCTACCATTAAAAGATTCAAAACTTTGAGGAGAGCACAAGTCAGGATTGTTCTATACTTAAAAAGGATATTTTGAAAATGATTTCTTACAACGCCAATATCCCTTGTTCCACTGGGGGACTTTAACATGTGGGCAATGACAGGGGTGTGGTTGGATCAGGAACAAACCCCCTGATCTGAACTCGAGTGGTGTTCTGTTGTTGGACTCCTGTGCTCATCATAGATTGTCTATAACAAAAACCATGTTCAGGCATAAGAGCATTCATAGCTCTACACCCTCAGCAGGGTCTTGGAGGGTGAGTGGGAGTTCAGCCAACCAGTCTACATGTATTTTGTGGACTTGGAGAATCTGTACGACTGTGTCCCTGAGGGAGCCCTGTGAGTGATTCTCTGGGAGTATAGGTTTCCAGGCTGTTCGGTCCCTGTATGACTAGTGTCAGAGTCTGGTCCGCAATGCCAGCAGTAAGTCGGGCTTGTTTCCAGTGAGAGTTAAACCCAGCTAAGGCAGTCCTTTGTCACCAATTCTGTTCATTACCACATCATCTACAAAAAGCAGCCTGTTGGCTTCATCAGGTCGTGATCTACAAATTTCATTGGAGTGGTTCGCAGCCAAGTGTGAAACAGCCGGGATGAGAATCAGTGCTTCCACATCCGAGGCCATGGTCTTGTGCTGGAAAAGAATAGAGTTCCTTCTCTGGGTCGGGGAGGATGTCCTGCCCCAAGTGGAAGAGTTTATCTCGGGATCTTGTTCACGAATAAGGAAAAAATGGAGCCGGAGATCAACAGGTGGATTGATGCAGCGTCGGCAGTGAAGCGGGCACTCTACTAGTCTATTGTGGTGAAGAGAGAGCTGAATCAAAAAGCGAAGCTCTCGATTTACTGGTTAATCCACATTCCTACCCTCATATATGGTCATGACCGAAAGAATGAGGTCACAGATACTAGCGGCCAAAATTAGTTTTCTTTGTAGAAAGAAACTCCCTTAGAGATAGGGTGAGAAACTCGGTCATCCGAGAAGAACTTGGAGTAGAGCCACTCTTCCTTCACATCGAGAAGAGCAAGTTGAGGTGGCTCGGGCATCTGGTCATAATGCCTCCTGGACCCCTCAATGGTGAGGTTTTTTGGTCACGTCCCTTAGGGAGGAGGCCCTGGGGAAGACCCAGGACATGCTGGATGGACTACGTTTCTCGGTTGGCCTGGAAACACCCTGGGACTCCCCCTGAGGAGCTAGCCCAAGTTGTTGGAGAGAGGAAAGTTTGGATGTCCCTACTTAGACTCCTACCCCCACAAACCGACTCCTGATAAGCAGTAGAATATGGATGGATGAATGCCTGCTTGGAAGTCTTCAAGAAAATTCTGAAATTCAAAGCAAAATACAATTGAGGAATATGGTGGATTAGTTATATCTGCCGAGTATGACGAAACTCTTAATGCTGAAGCCTCATGAGAAAGCTTTGTTTTTGTGTTTTCTGTAGTGGCAAAAGCAATAAGACATGCAGTCTCTGCTGGATTACTTTGTTTTTACAAATCAGCATTCCCAGTGAGTGTGACATTCTATGTGACCAGAGTTTAAAAGTAAAAAGGCTTTAAAGAAAGAAGAAAGAGGAGGTGTCAGGAGTGGAGTCATAACCAATGGTCAAATCATAGTCAGAGGGAAGAAAATGATCTAGACCAGATCTGCATTAATGATTGTGATCATTTGAACAGATTAATTTCCCAAAACAGCTGTAGTATTAAAAAAAAGAATATCTTGTTGCAATATCAGCTGTACACATAAATTCTATATTTAGCATTTCTGTAAATAACGTTATGCATTGTTGTCTTTCTGCTTTCCACCAGCTCCTTTCAGACCCGCGGACACAGACAGCATTGTGCGCTTTGATTCTGTAGGCGACAGCATCAGTCGCTACAACATCTTTCACTACCACAAAGAAAAGGGCAAGTTTCTATATAAGAAAGTTGGCTACTGGGACCATATATTGATCCTGAACACCAGCGCAGTACCTTGGTTTGGTGTGGCTCCTCCCACTTCCCAGTGCAGTGACCCATGCAAAAGGAATGAGGTGAAGAGCATGCAGCCTGGAGACATGTGCTGCTGGATATGTATTCCATGCCAGTCCTACCAGTACCTGCGGGATGAGTTCACCTGTGCTGACTGCGGCTTTGGTCAGTGGCCATTGGCTAATTTGACCGGGTGTTATTATCTGCCTGAAGAGTACATCCACTGGGGAGATGCTTGGGCTATCGGGCCTGTTACAATCTCCTTTCTTGGCATACTATGTACTCTGGCAGTTGTGGGCATTTTTGTTAAGAACAATGAAACCCCTGTAGTCAAAGCAAGTGGACGTGAGCTGTCCTACATCCTCTTGATGGGAGTTCTCATGTGCTACAGTATGACGTTCATCTATATTGCAAAACCTTCCACTGCTGTCTGCACGATGCGAAGACTTACCTTGGGGACCTCATTTGCTGTATGCTACTCTGCCTTGCTAACAAAGACCAACCGCATTGCTAGGATCTTCAGCAATGTCAGAGATGGAGCCCAGCGGCTGCGCTTCATCAGCCCGGCTTCCCAAGTGGCGATATGCTGTGCTCTCATCTCCTGCCAGCTGATGGTGGCCCTTGTCTGGCTCTTGGTTGAATATCCCGGAATCCGGAAGGAAATTAGCGAAGACAGAAGAGATGTGGTCACCCTCAAGTGTAACAGCAAGGATAGCAGCATGCTCGTGTCACTCTCTTACAACTGCATCCTCATCATCCTCTGCACCGTCTACGCCTTCAAGACAAGGAAGTGTCCAGAAAACTTCAACGAGGCCAAGTTCATCGGGTTTACAATGTACACCACCTGCATCATCTGGCTGGCTTTCCAACCCATATTCTTTGTCACTGCCAGTGACTACAGGGTAATTATGCCTGCAATTATTTTTTTATATGTGTGAATAAAGTATTTAAAATCTCTGCTTCACTGCAGCAAGCTGCGGTGAAAGGATTCCAAAAAGAATTAGTGCCTGGTCTTTATGGGTTAATCTTTGAATCAGTAGAAGAAGATTCATGTCATTGCATTTGATCTACAGCACACAGACTCCTGAGAGGTTTTCTTTTCATGTCGACTTAATGATCCTTCAAGAGAAGAACAAAGAGTTTGTAGACAGATGTGCCATAAATATATCAGTAAGTCAATAAAACAATGATTTCTAACCTGGTTAATTTAACTCCAGCATTCTTTAATTGTAAGCATATAACTGTTAGTTTAGAATAGTTGCTGAAAAGATGACATAAAAGGCTCTGTACATTTATTGACAATGGTATAGAAAAGAAACTTTTGATGTTCATTTTGGGTTTTATTTTGGTCATCCCTGCTTATTATATTCATCCTTTCATTGTTGCAAGGAGCTGGTGTCTGTCTCCATTGGTCACTTTAGGGTTCTGGCTATGAGTGTGGAAAGACGACTAAGTGATCAAAAGTTTAGTATTAATTGTTCAATGTTTTAAATATTTAAATATGTGTAGGATGTACAAGATGATCGTTATTATAAGAATTAATTGGTTTGTGATTGTTTCTTACATTATCATAAATATTGCAGTTATTTAATGTACCATGACAATGCTCCAAATCCAGTGATGGGTTAACTTTTGACTACATCATGCAAAACATAAATACCCAAATTATGTCAATATTCATTCTGAATCTACATGATATTTTGCAGCTGCACACAAACTGGGCAGCTTAAAGTAAGTCATAATAATAACAGCGTACATTAGGGTGTAAAAATGACAGCGTATATGAGCAGAGTGCTGAAGCCTTATTGACCCACGGCTGCTGTGGCAGTGTTTCGGTCAAGGTGTATATCCAGGCCTTTGTTGTGCAAACATGATGGGAGGGAACGTTGGGGGTGGCTTTGAGATCACACAAGCTGTCTGTTGTTATGGAGAGCCTCACCCTTTTCATGTCAGTCATAATAAAATCATCAACCAACATGAAAACCAATAGGCACCTGTGCTGATGCTGTCTGAACATTTTCCAAGATACTGCTTCAGCAAAATATTAATGAACTAAACTAAATGGAGACGTATGAAACTGCAGCAAAGAACTTAAGACTCTTTTCTAACAACAACAATGGTCCTAATTAATGAGCCTCAGTTTGGAGTTAGGTAGCTTGGAAATGTTTAGGCCTTGTTGCTCCCTGAATAACAATGAACTTAAATTTACTAGACAAGATTCACATCTTCTTATGAAAGCAACCTGGAGGTGTGAATTATTCAAATCTATTTTTTTTTCCTGTGCTTTTTTTTTTAATGATTAGCATTGATCACTGCAGATATAATATGCTCCTGGGGTGTGTAAAACAAGTAATTAAATATTCACATATTTTTTGTTAAATTGTCTCAGGGATTAATTTTGCAAACTTGGTTTTTATAGTTTCTTACAAATATAGGTTCTCAAGTATGCATTATAACTTTTATACCACCAAATAAATTCTACAGCTGCCTATTGCATTCAGAATGAACCTGATTACTAACTTGAGTCCTACCTGTGTAATTTGACCTCTGCATCAATTTGGCTATTCTGTAAAGGACTTGAAGATTTGCTAGCGAACATTAGTGAATAAACAGAATAATGAAGACCAGCAGACAAGCCAGGGATAAAGTTGTGAAGAGGTCAAATGGAGGAGTGGTGCACAGATTGCCAATGTTAAAGAAATCCATCATAAATCTATTGAAATGGGAATTACCAGGCAGGTTTCACACATTCAGCCATCAAAATATGAGTTAACTTTTAAAAAGAAAACTTTCACAACACAAAGAGATTAGGAGCAGCAGACAAAGTGGTTTGTTTGACTGACCAGCCCAATGGCACTCCTGCTAATTGACTTTGGAAGTAAAAATCTGTGACGTTTTTCCAAACTTCAGCAGTGCCTTTGTTGTGTCTGTGTGTTTGGGGAGGATTTTCACTTCACGCTGTGGTTCTGCAAATAGAAGTTCCTGGACTGCAGGGGTAACCAGTGGGATGGGAAGAGATGGAGCTCAGGAAGATGACCCCAGCAGTCAGCTCACATTAGCAGCTGAAATATGACTAACAAAGCAACAGACTGTCTGGGAAAGCCAGCTGCGCTTATCTCATATTCTTCTTCTTGCCCTCATATTCATACAAATCCATGATTAGAATTACTAACATGCATAGCTGAAGACCTCATACTCATTCAGAATTGGAAATGGAAATGTAATGCATAATTGTGGAACATTAATAAGTTGACATATAGGCATGGTAGATTTTCATTTGACTAGTAAAATAAGTCACATTTTAGGAGAAGTATTTGCGTTTTAACTGAAAACCAGAAGTTGTTTTCTAAACAATCATCCCAAATGGTTGTTGCAGAGGCATCTTCTGCAACATATTATCCATATGTTCTCAATGAATATCCTTTCGACACTCAGGTCATGTTTGGTTTTACAAATGATTCTTGGAAGTGAACAGATTGCTTGAATTCCTCAGGGGAAGGTATCAAAGGGGTGAAAAGCAGATCTAGGGATTGGATTAAAAGTTTTTGAGCAACCAGAGCAGGAAATAAAAGTTACAAGTGAACAGATTTGATCAAAGACCTGTGTGCTGGGTGTGTGTGGGTGTATGTGTGTGTGTGTGTGTGTGTGTGTGAGGAGCGCTGCCTTTGAACAAACTTTACCAGCGCCTTTGAAGACAGATTGCAGGTTGATGTTTCTCACACAGTCTCCCCTTTTTGTGTAGGTCCAGACCACCACTATGTGCATCTCTGTCAGCCTGAGCGGCTCAGTGGTTCTTGGCTGCCTGTTTTTCCCTAAAGTCCACATCATCCTGTTCCATCCCCAGAAAAACGTGGCCAGACTCCCGGGCCAACGCCGCAGTACCTGCGTATCTTCGGCCATCTCCCACTTCCCAAGAGGTACAAACAGAAAGCACACCGAATAAGATGAAAACTGTCGAAAACAGAACCAATTCAAATAAACATAGATAAAGGTGTCAGCAATTCAATTCAGCTTTTTCACAATCCTGCTCAATTGAGCACAAATGAATTTCAGTTCAATGGCAAAGTAACTTCTTTACTTTGCCATTGAAGTATGGCAAAGTAATGCCATACTTCATGATGATTTGTACAATAAAACAAACATAACAGCATGAGGAGTCTTTTTGAAGAATGCATTCAAATTCTGAATTTAGAGGATCCAGATGTATTCATTGTTAATTGCTTGGACATTTTAATTTGGAACATGCATACAATAGAAAAAGTATGATATCTAATATCTGAAAGGAAGTCGCATCCAGTGAAAGAAAAGCTTATCTCAGCACAATAAAAACATTCAGAGTGGAAAAACTTCACCAAAATCAGCATTTAAAACTCATTATGTGGCACCTCATTTGTGAAATGTGTGGACAAACAATAATGGCTTCCCGGTGAACAAGTAAAGATTAAAATAAAAAAAGAAAAAAGGCAGCGATCCCAGCCAGTCAGCGAGCCGAGAAATTACCCAGCAGATTACAAAAGAGAGATATAGTGTTTTAATTAGTCAGCTTTACGGGTTCCTGGATGGCATGTGTGCTCTGCTCATCCAGCTCAGGGCAGCTGTGTGTGTTTATGGTCTGTAACTTTAAAAGCAACTTTATGGTCATTAAAGTTAGTTTTACAACTAGAATAATCAGAATAACTGATAGATTATGGTTCAGGACAATACAAGTTATTTGAGGTGGTAAAAAACAAACAAACATGTGATTGTAATTCAAGAAAATAAAATTTCTTACTATAAGTTTGTACTGGCAGTGCTGTTTAGGTTTGGAAGGAAACATAATAAATATTTACCAAAGGCTGAGCAGCACTGCATAGCAAACCCTTTGATTTTTTCACATTTTGCCGTGTTGTAACAACAAGTTTGTACCTAACCTTTGGTAAGATCTTAAAAACGTACCCCAAAAGATGTGTAACACAGTGTCGACTCAGGGTGCCTGAATAAAAATGCATATAACATTTTGAATGTTTTCATTTAAGAAAACTTTGAAAATTGTGTATCATTTTCTTCCAAATTCAAAAATATGCATTCTATGTTGGTAGGTTATGTAAAATCCCAGTAAAATACATTGTAGTTTGAAAATTTTAACATGACAAAATGTGAAATGGTTTAAGAGAAATGAGGGCTTTCTAATGAGTCTCTACTTTTAGTCATCTTTTTTCCTCCGATTTAAGTGAGACTATCAGAACTAAAAATATTGATATGTCTTTAGTAAAATAGCTTTGCTTTCATGTATGCCAAACCTTATCAAATCCAAGGGGTCACATTAGAAAGTATTTGTTAACAGAGAAGCTTTGCTTTTCATTTTCACATGGATCTATTGTTTTACAGGTTTACCTGGCCAACTTGGATTTTAGCTACATTATATGAAGGTGGATATATGAACCAGTTATCAGTACTTTATAATTTATACTTTGGCCATAACATTCTCTATATAAAGAAAAATCATTCTAAAACCTGACAGCTTTCGAATAATACCTCATGCCCATTTCCATCCTGTTACTCACATCTTTTTTCTCTGGTTCAAAGTCTCGCTTCTCATCAGTAAAATAGAGAGGAAAACCAAACATGCAGCCTGGAACGTAACATCACTACTTCTATTCTCTCAGAATCGACTTCCAACTACGTGCCAGCAGTCTGTAACGGCCGCGAGGTGGTGGACTCTACAACGTCCTCTTTGTGAAAAAATTCCTCTGAAAGCACAAGAAACCATCCCCGGCATCAGCCATACTTCCATCAAACATGGCCCCAAATATGACGGGAGCCCTCTCCCTTCCCTTGACATCTCACATGTTGCAGAGAGATAAAGGTCAGGGTAGAACGACTGGCAGCAACGAGAGCAACTCTAACTGTGAAAGCTAAGTTCGAGTTTCTGAGCCGTATATAACAACTGTAAAGCCTTTTTTTGTATAGATTTTAAACGCTGTGATCTCCTTTGGTTTACAGATAGATGTGATGACCTGCGCTGTGCCTTGTCTTTAAAGAGTCTTATTGTGAAATGGGTGGTTGTGAAGCAATAGTGTAATACAAAATGCTGTTCTTATCTAGTCCTAACAGTGTTGTGAATATATCCAAATGTTTTAGACATTGTCAAAAAAAAAAAAAGATGCTTTGAAGTAAATTTAGCCCTTCTGTTTAAAAAAATGTGTAACTAACCATAGTGAATGATGAAAAATAGACACTATAAAGGACATGTGCTACTGTAGACTAGATTAAAAGTGTGTGTTTTCTTGTAATTAATGTAAATAAGATGTTTTTTAAATTAAAAACTCAATTTTACTCGAAGCCGGCTTTCATACGTATTTTTTTTCTCATTTTGGAACGTTTTTCTTACCTTTTTTCACAAGAACAAACAAATGGGTGTAATAAATGCTACAATATTATTGATAAAAAGTTGGATTTTTGTGTATTTAGCTAAAACTTTAACATATAACTACATTTAATAGTGCTTCAAACTAGTTGTAACAATTTATATGCAATAGGCAGTAGAAGCACAGCAACAATATCCTAAGTAAATTTAAATTTTACTGCTTATTCATGGGTTGTAATGTGTTTCCAGCTCAATTAATAACTGACTTATTAACAGATTTTCAGACACATCTGCAGTGTTTATGCAAGCCACATTGAGTTAAATTTAATGACTCTTGGATAGTTAGAATTTAAATTAAGACAAACATAAATTACAGGAGGGTATATTTACTCAATGATTTTATTTATTTGAGCTAAATGTAGCTTCACATACATGTGATTTTTATCTCTTGCACACAAGGTAGCCTACGTACTAACTTATATTGCATAGTACAAAGCCTTATTGTATTTACTGATGCCAGTTTTCAACAACTTTAGAAATTTCAGTATTTAGACCTATATACTCATCTCCAACAGCTAGTGGTAGGTGAAGTAAAAATTAAATCTTTACTATTAAATTAAATTTCAATTAGTCATTTTCGCCAGTCTTTTACAAGGTCACACACAGGAGTGAATGTATGATATTTTGCTGCCCTGCATTAGGCCTTACGGTTACTGCTGTTCAAAAATAATTACAGGAAAGCTAGAAAGTTTCATAAAAGCTTTTATTTCAATGGACACAAATGCATTGGGATATTTTTATACTATGTTCCAAATGAAAACATAAACCAAATGTGTTACCACTCAGAAAGAGGTACAAAAATATAAGACTAAAATATCAGGTTCTGGATTTTTCCTCATCCTCAAAATGTTACTGTATAAACAAAGGCTTGAGGATATAGTTTCTGTGAATTTGTAAATTAATAGCTGTCAAATCACTTCTTTTTTTAACTTCTCTGCATGTTTTCACAGAATTAACATGTTTCTGGCACATAAAGACATATTCCAATCCATGTGTCCTCTGCATTGCTTTGTCTCAAAAATTACTTGGCTGAAGGCCTGATGACTAGGCTGGCCACTCCATAAGGTTAAACTTGGTGTGTTTTGGGATTACTGCCTTGTTTCAATGCCACTTTTTTTCAGCATGGAGCAACATTTCTTCGTTTGTGAGTGCCTTCAAACTGGTTCTTCATTCCTGGTATAAAATCAAGTAATATGAGAAACACTCCCATTCCATAATGCCCAAGCCACCATGCTTCACAGTGGTGGATGTATTCTGATTCAAAAGAATCTCATCTTTATTTACTCTCAATATCTTGAATGTTTTTCCGTTAGCAATTTCTAACCTCGTGTTTTTCCTAACACTATGACTTTGTGGGCACTCTTGGCTAATATTTTGGTTTCAGATAAGCATCTTCCCATTGTTGCATTACCCAAAGGCTTTGTGTAGCGTAACCTACGTCCTACAGTTACTTTTGGGCCACATGTAACTGTAGATTTTCTTAGATGACTTTGGAGCTAACCACTGACGGCATCCGACATTTTGGATATTCTTTGAGCTTTTTAAAATGGTTTTCTTCCAGGTTCTCATAGTTATGACATCTCACAAATTACTTACCAATTTGAAGCATTTGAGATGAACTTCTGCACTTTAATCAGAAGTTTGATGAGAAATTCATTAATAACTTGCATGTAAAACCAGCTGACTTCCTCCTTCAGTTAAAATCAATGATCAATCAAGTCAGCGATGCTTTGCTAATATTTTGAACACACCCAGTAGTTTAGCTAATTAAAGACTTTTTGAAACCATTAAGTACCTTTAAATGTATTTGTCTGACTTCCTGCTTGGTTCATCACCACGGCTTTGAGGTACCTTATTGTCATTCAGTGGAGAAATTCAGGAATTTTTAAATACAAGAATCAAAGGGCAGCTCATCTTTGTCATGTCTAAGAACAGAAACGCCTCTGCACAATGGAGATTGATATTTACATCAACACCACCTAAAAGGCCAGCTCCAAGACTTCAGTGAATACTGGCCAGGTAACAAATCTGCAAGAGCCTGAAAACAATTTTACTAAATACAAATTAAGGAATTTGTGTTTTACACAAATGTTTACATCAAGTGACATTTATGTCAGTTAAACATCTGACAGAAGTTAAACATATCAGATGTTTAACTTCTTTGTTCATCAGTGTGAAGTTGATAGAATTGCAACAAGAACTTAAAATGCTCCCTATCAACAAAGAATCTGGGGAGTTGAGATCATGGTAATGTTCAGGTCTCTGAATAAGCTGTAGAGGCAGCTACCATGGATGAAAACGCAAAGACTCCTGCAACGCAGCCTCTTCACACCCATCATCCGTCCTGTCGCAGTCGAACTCACCCACAAGGCTGTGATTCTTTCACAGAACATGAAGCTGCACTTCCATACAAACAGCTACTGAAAAACTTAGTGGCTAGATAAATACCCTTCAGGTTTTTCAAACTGCTTAAAAGAAAAGAAAAAGGAATTCACTGTAGGTTTTAAACATTTAATTTACAAAAAAAAGGGTCTTTATTCTGTCTGTTTTGCTTCTTCTGGATTTGATGGTTTTCTTTTTAGAGGAATGACATAAATCCCATTTTTGGCTTCTTTCAATCTCCACCATCGTCCCAATCTGTACACAGAACAAAAGCCCACATACAAGTTACAAGATATTATTTTTCACAAAAACCATTGAAGACATTCAGAGTGTTTCAGAGTCAAACAAATCAAGTTTAAAATGTTTCTCCTCTTATTTTTTACGATAAAAATCTGTTTTTGTTGTTTAAATAAGTTTGGTGCATTTCTGTTACAAGAGTGGTCCAACACTGCCATCTAGAGAATGTGCACAGACTAAGTATGCCTCTGAGTTGCAGTCGTAGATTCTTCCAGGGCAACATAAACATTAGTTTGGTACCTGTGTTCCTGTCCGACTCCGGCCACCAAGAACTGCCCAGCGCTCGAAAACTTCAGACTGTTGATGAAACCAGACTAAAACATGGAAAAAAGGACAGAAAACACATTCAGCAAGACTAATTGAACCCAAAGGTGAGTTATAATTCATATTAAAAATATTTTATTGATCCCAGAGGAAATTGAAACATATGTTAGTTTCAATCTGTACATGTACTCATGGAAAAGATAATATAAGCATTTGTGTTTATACGACTGCAAAAGTTCATACAGTATGCTGGACTGTTTATGTATGTGGATGTGCAGCGGTCAACTGTTCAGTCAAAGCAAAGAGTAAAAAATTCTGAAGAGTGTGGGGGTGGAAGTTGGTGATTCACAGTTGTAGCTGAGCTTAGCATACCATGTTTACATTTATGATAAAACTATTTTAAAAATAATAACTTCAAAACAGGAGCAAGTTAGCCGATCTTACCACTGGCACGCTAAAGAGAAGCTTTAGGCCACGGTAGTTCTGGCCACATTTCCACACATTCACCTGGGAGTTGTGAGAACCTGCAGAGAAAACAATGATTAGCATATATAAAGCACACACACCCAGTTTTAAACTAGGAAATAAACACTTTACTTAAATCCATATAAAATTTGAACACCCTAATATAACCAGTTCCTTAAGAAATTGTCACATATGGATATCTATGTCTTATTTATCCAGGTAGAAGAAAGAGATTTAACTTCAGGTAAATACAAAAAAATCTCTGGGTTCTCTCTGGCAAACTTGAATTGGCTTTTCATGTTTTTCTCCGAGGGCAAATGTTTTCTCGTCGCACGCCTCCCATTGAAGTTAAACATGTCGTTGTACAGACATGCCCTTCCATGTTAACAGCAGTGAGAAGCTGCCTTAAGTATTTGATGTAATGTTGGGTTTTTGAAGACTTCTAACATTTTGTAGTGTGCTATTGGGGTGAATTTGCTCCAACTGGGCATGTTGACAGTTTTTTGAATGTCTTTCATTAGCAGACAGCTTTCTGTACAACTCAAGACTTCTTTAAAAGTCTTACCACTCTGAAGCAGCTGCAACCTTCTTTGTGAAAGACTCAAGATGTTTTAGTTTGGTCTCACCCTCATTTCAACACTGTGAAGCACAGACGTTAAATGTTTGAGGTGCAGATGGGTAAATCTTCTTAATGACGCTTACTAATGATGCTCTTCTTGTGTGCAAAACTGTTTAATCACCTACATTTGGGGTATTAATAAAATGAATATGTGGTCTAATGCCTGGCGGACAGCATTTTTTTCAGTTATTAAAAAGCTCGTGAAGAGGACTCTCACAGCCAGAGGCACCTGAGGCTACAGTGTCCGAATTGTGAAGCGCTGCCACTGAGGACACCCAATGAGGCTGCTCCAGCCCCGGATCGCCATGGCAGCCGTGAGCCTGCTTCACCGTGCCGAGAGGCTTCTTCTTGTTGACACTCCAAAGAGACACTGAGCTGAGGTTGTTAAGAAAATTAAAAGAGGGCATAAAAGAGAAATAAATGATCCTGGTAAATTACTAACAAAATGGGTGGGTGGACAAATGAGTGACTGTGAATGTGAAAATAAAATCTCTTACCCGTCATCTGCTCCTGTTATCATGTGCTCCTCATTTATGAGCTGGACACAATCAATCGAACCTCTAAAGGACAAACAGAGGAAGACAGTAACATAATTACAGTGTGTCCCTTTATAGATACAAACAAATAAATACAGTAAAATTATCAACCTGTATTTACATGTGTATAAAAAGCTATTTTTTGTATTGTTGTATTGCATTATTCAGTAAAAGTGTCACACCTTAGTGAAAACCTGTTACCCAACAGAATGTAAATGTCATCTACGTATTTTATGTTTCAATCTATTTTAAATTGTTTCGTCAGCATCCTTTTATTTGACCTAACTTTGCTTAAAGCAACAGATACATTTTGTTTCTGCTGTGTTGGCAGCTCCTTCTTCCAGGCCGTAGTTTAAGTGATGTGAGCACATTTCTAAATTGCTGATGATGTGTGTTCTGGTACAACAGTAATGAAATGTTTATTGCTTGTTTCATAATTGATGACTGTATGACGTTTTTATGGTATAAAGCACTTTGATGGTATAAAGCATGTTGCTGAAATGTGGTATACAAATAAACTTGTCAAACAGAAGGTACAAGCTTATTTAAAATATATATATGTATATTAATAAATAAAATAATATACATATTAAAGTGCCTTTTCCGTCTGCTTTTTATTGTCACAAATGTTGAAACAAATTTTTGTGAAAGAAGAGATTTTCTAAAATGCTTTCCAAAATTATATTTACCTCAGTTTATGATAAAATATGAACCCCAAACAAGTGGGTTTATCAAATCTTATCATATTACACATGTTACTTCCCAGCATGTCGTAAATACATATTTAAGATATGAGTCAGGTAATTTTAACTCTGGAACGGTTTTTCCAGTTGCAGCTGTTTCAACAGTATCTAAATGTTACTGTTTCAAACTGAAAAACATTTCACTTTCTCATTCTGTTGCGGGCAATTTCTGCTATCAGGCTGAGAACAGGATGTCACACTCTGCTGAGTTTTTGCACAATAAATTCACAAAGATTGTTTTTCTGTCTCACTTTTTCTATCACAACTCTACTAGCCAGACACATCTATATGCAGTAGCACAGGAAAGCTAAAAAGAGGGAAGCCTTTTAGCCTTTTGCGGTTTCAACCTGTTATTGAACATGCTGGATTTTAAAACTCAGGAGCTATTTCAAGTCTAAGACTGAAGGTAAAGCTCTACGTGCTCCTGTCCCAGCAGTCAAACCTAACTTACATAAGATGTTTAAATGTAGCCCATTAAATGTGAACTCCAGAATTATGTTAAATTTGTTTGCTCTCATAGATGCGTCATCATGTCGCATAAGCTCCTAACTTTATTAAATATTTTAAAAATATATTATTTAATATTGGTCTTAGATCCTATAGGGCAAATTCAATCATCTTAAAAAACATTTATAATAACATCGGCTACACACTTCTGTTCAGTGTGTCTCTTAATTGTTACGTTTGGTGTGATTGCCACCTACTGGTTCACAATAGTTATTTCAATGCTTGATGGGATTTTTTCATGTTTCTCTAGGTGGAGAATTCAAGAGGAAGCCAATATGTAAAGCAGTGCAGCCAAGGCCACAGTCTGTACTTCTCTTGCTTTACGAATAAAAACGAGTTTGTCAAAAGATTTCTGCTGTGATTTACAGCAGTGTTAGTTTTACTCCTCTGTGCTTCACTGGACTACGCTTTATTTGAAGTGTAGGAGAGATGAGAGAGGAAATGTTCCCTATTATTTGCACTGTATAAAAAAAAAAGATAGTTTTAAGCTCATGCAATATATGTGAAACTTACACTGCACTAGAGTAAGCAATGAATTTCAACCAGTTAAGTGATTTACAGATAGACAAAAAACAAGTTTAGGTCAGCGATCTACAGAAACCCACTCATGTCCGTGGAACACCAGCTGCGACTCCTCTGCTATCTTCCACACTCTGACGGTGCCGTCTCGCCCACCTGCAGTGACGCAGCGCTCACGGCTCAGACTGTCCAGTCCGGTGATCACATCCTGATGGCCGAACCTGCAAACGCAACTCTATTAGACTAAAACATAAGAGACAAAAAAAAGTGCTACAAAGGATTACTTTTCTGCTGAGCGACTTACAAAGTTTCCACGTATGCGTTCTCATCTACATTCCACACCTTGACTGAGCGGTCGTGAGAGGCGCTGTATAGATCATGAGTTCCCTTCCTGAATGAAAGACCCTGAGAACCAAACAGAAAGATATTAATCTCTGCAACGACAAATTAAACTTGTGAAACATTTTATAAGGGAGAAGCTCTATAAAGCTTGAGGTAAAAAGAAGGAGAACGTACCGACACCGGGCCTTTGTGTCCCGTAAATTTATACAGATGTTTACACGTTTCTCCCTCCCAAATCATTATCAGATTGTTCATGTCTCCTGTGGCCTGAAGAGGTTTGAAGATGTCACCGTTACATTTAATGTGGCAATTTTACAACAGAGGTGTGATATAGACGGTTCCATAACAAAATTAGGAATCAACAGAAAACAAAGGACTCACCAGATATTTTCCATCTGATGATATGGCCATACACAGGATGTGAGTTGTGTGTCCAACATGGCGGTCTTCTGTACCTTTTCTTCCACCGTGTATTGTATGGAGCTTCTTCCCAGTTTCAACATCCCCTGAAAATGTCATTTAGCAAAGTTTATTAACAGATTTACAGCCCAGTTTTCATTAGTGTGGTTAAAATACGTAGCCAAATACTAACATTTAATTATGGAGCAGTCTTTGGCAGCTGAGAAGATACATCTGTCATCAGGAGTTATAACTAGACACGTAATCGGTAGTTTGTGACCTCTTAGCACTCTGATCTCTGAAGCATCTGGTGGCATCAACTAAACATAAAGAAAAAAAAAAGAAAATTAAATATATTATTTAAGGACCTTAGATAAGTGGAGGTATGGAATGGAAAAACACTTCCACACTTACGTCTTTGGCTATAAGACGCTGGAGCTTCCCTTTCTGTTCAAGCTGAAATAAAATGAGAAACGGTAAGAGGAACAGAGAGGAGCTCAGCAAGAAAATATCTACTACTCAACTGTTATGAGACTTTACTGTTTTTACATGTTTTCATGTCAAAAGTCCATATTTTTGGCCTATACAACTACTCTACTAAACAGGGTTAAATATACTTGCTAAAATAGTGCAAAGTACTTCTAGTGACTGTATGTTCACCTGACCTCCAAATGGCAAACAGTCTCAACAGATAAGAAATAAAACATTAGAACAATAAAGCTGGTGTACAAACTAAAGTCTCATCAGACAAGATGTGTATTTTTGGTTCAAATGTGTTTGTTCATCTTTCTGTGGGTCTTCAGAAATTCCTAATATGCACAACCAGAAGACACGTCTTACCACTTCTTCTTGAAGCCGTCCAGCTATCAGATCTGCCTCAAATGACTCATCCTCAGCTTTCTTTTCCTCTATGAAGAACAATTAATCTGTTAAAATCTTATGTTAAACATAGCAAAGCTGCAGTTTACTAATATACAATAATGTGCACAAGCCTACCTTCTTCTTTTAGTTGTTCAAGATAAAGTTTGGCTAATCTGAGCTTCTTCTCCTGTGGAGTTTCCTCAAACTCAATCTCCTCTTTGGCCTGCCTTTTCTTAGACTCGATAGGACTACAGAGAAAAAACAAGATAAACACACATCCTGAATCACAGTGACTCACTTGTTCTTAGGCATTTATTTTCCCTTATTTGAAGATCAGAATTTGATTATGTGTATCTTGCATTTTTTCATATTGCAACCACAAAAATCAGTGTAGTTTTAGAAATGTTGTGTTTTAGATCGATACAAATTACAGCACAATTGTGAAGTGGAAAGAGAAACTTTCACTGTAATTTCAGTCTTTGGTGGAATATTTTTGAGTTTTTCACATCTGCAGACAAACATTGTTCCCATTCCTCTTCCTGTTGATTAGATGGAGATTTTCATGCCACTGACTCATTTAGGTCTGGACTTCGACTAGGGGATTCTAACACTTGAATGTTGTGGTGGTTTATGCCGTGTCACTGTAGCTCTGGCTATGTTTTTCAAATGATTGTACTGCTGGAAGGTGAACCTTTGCTCCAGACTGCAGTTTTTTACAGGTCCTAATATATATATTTTTTCCAGACTTGTCCTGTATTCAGCTCCATCCATTCTCTCCTTCAACTCAGATAGGCTCACCTGTTGCTGCTGAAGAAAAACATATTGCCACCTTTGCGTTTCGATTGATTTACGGTGTTATTTTCCCACAAACAATGTTTTGCACTTGAGCCAAGAAGTAAATTTTTTTTTTGGAATCAGCAACTTCATCTGTGTTCCTCACAGGATTCTCGTGGCTTTCCTTTCATGACTCTTTTCAAAAAGACCATATGTATAGAGTACATAAATAGTGGTTTTCATGTGAACAGTTTCTGCCACCTCGACTGTGAATCTCTGCAATTGTGAATTAAGTCTGAAAAACATAGCGCAAATTTATTCTAATCATAATTGCTGTATGAAAGTCCTGTTTGGACTACAATAAAGCATAATCACCTTAGAGATTCAAATTTCAAATATCTATCTTCATTTTTACTGTACACGCATAATTTTTGTATTTAATTATTTTGTCATAACATACAACTCTTTTGAAAACGTTGTTAAGGCACTATTTGTTTCTGTTAAAATCTATTTCAAACAAAAAGCAACAGCTGCAATTTCTAAAAGAGGGTTTGCTTTCCTTCAATTCTACAAAAGGAAATGTCTTTAAAAAGCCCAACCTGAATTCCAAACAAATACGAATTTAGGATTTAAAGAAATGCCATAATTTTTGTTTAATTAATAAGGCTCAGATTAATTTCATCAACAGAATCAACTTCAAAAGTAACATGGTCTCTCTTACCTCTCCACCTCTGAGTCACTGGAAATTTCTTCATTGTATTTGCTGCTGGATTTCTTTGCTCGTATTTTGCTCTGTCCTCCTGAATCTCCATCAGCCTGTGGCAAAACATAAAATCAACATATTTATTGAGCGCATAAACACGCAAAATTGCTAACATGACTTAGCTCGATTGCTAACAGTTCTCTCAACTTACCTTCCGCTTTACCGCTGCTGTTTCTTTGCCTTTTTTGGTCGTTTTAGGATTCCCTTTTGTCTTAATGAAAAATGACGACATTGTGAAATGTGACAAAAGACGTGCTAGAATAAACTTTAGCTCTACCGCTGCTCAAGTTTCTCTTAGCAGGAACATTGAAGCCACATGTGTAGATCGCAACCAGTGTGGTAGTCCATGCCCGGTTAGGAGAACAAATCCTGATTGGCTCGGAACCTTGTCAGTTTTAAAACGCCCCGCCTTTTGTCGGAAGCGTGAGTTTTCATTGGTCGAATCCTTGAAAGAGGGTGGAACCGGAAGTTGTACAGATTAAAAATGCTTCCCTCGGGAACCACCTCTCCTCAGCAATGTTCCACAGGTATTTGTAAAAAAATACGGATTTTAAAACATATCGGTTCAAAGCACATAATTTCCAGGTAGTTTTAAATATAAACATGCACTTAATATTTCACGCATATACGAGTGAAAATATTTTACGCGAGTGTTAAAAAAAATTAAGCAACTACATCAGGACCTTTATACTGTAATACTGGAGTAGTACTACTACTTCCTCTACTACGCAGTATTTCCATGTATTCCGCTGCCTTTGTCTTCAGTGACTGTGTTTTTTAGGCTCTCTCCCTGAAGGCGATCTAATCGGTCAGGTGAGACTCTTATGCACTAACATTAAAGCTTGGTTTAACAACAGCTGATGGATAGTTTGTCTTCCTCTGTGCGTCCAGCTGCTTTAGTGGGAGGGGCTGAGAAGGAGGCAAGGGGCAGTGGGAGCGATCCAAACAAAAAAACCCTCTCCATCTTAGCTGGCATTAAATAATTTAATATGAAAACAAAGAATGATCGCTGAATGAATGTGAAAAGTTTGTCCGACCCCCTTTGTGTGGAGAAAATCAAAACTTGGAATGTGTTTCCATATGTCCAGATTTACTTCTTCTTCTCAATGCCTCCAAAGAGAAGCTCTGGATCAAGTCCAGGACAGCCGCAAGTGAAGATGATAAAGATCGGCAGCCCTTTAGACGTCCAGGAGTTCAGTGCTGGGTCCGTGGAGGACAGATACAGGATGGCAGAAGAGTCCAGCCACTCCCCTCTTCCCACCAACGAAGTGATCACAGTGAACTCAGTTTAACTTTTCCATTCACCGAAAAGCAACAGTTGCTATTTTAAGATAATGTTGTGTCAAAGACATTGTTTCGATCTGAAGCGCGACTAAAATCTTGACCGGGTGGCTATCGTTTTATTAGCTTGAAGTTTTAAAGAAGTCTGGTTGAAAACGGATTTGCCGCAGAACATTTCGTATCTCTTTGGAAATCAATGAATTAAAGTAATTTTTCATAAACTACTCATAATCTATTGTAAGAAAATGTGATTATGTGACACCAGGGAATAATATTCGACCACATTAGTTTTTAGGTTTCGTTTGGGATCATCATAATAATAATCAAAGTAGTAAAAAATGATATGCGATACTAAATGAGATGAGAGAAATGGAAGGAGTAATTTGGGTGCCAGGTCAGGATTGGAATCAATAAAATATCGCTTTAATCCCAAACCACATGTCACTAGTGGCTTGACAACTGTAGTTTCCAAACAGAATTATTTCAATGAGAGTGATGGATGACATTCCTTTCATTGTCTTGCCAAGACGTTGCTTTTCAGAGCTGGAAATATTCTCAAACAGCCACATTTTCATTTCTCAGAAACCAGCCCGTGCTTACTCTGAAGTAGGGCTTTTTTTGCACGTTCTTTGGAAACTATTTACTGTCTCTTTTCTTCTTTTTTTGGCAGCATGAAACTTTTGACTTTGATGAAGAACACTTTGCAAGCCAAGGCATCAGGACGGACACCATCAGCCTCCTCATGAAAATAGAGCAGCTGCAGGCGCAGCTCAAATACGAGCGCAGATGCCGGGTCTTGGCTGAGAGAGAGCTGAGGGAACTCAAAGGTTGGTGGAAAGATACACCAAGTAATCAATCATTAATCTCGTAGCACTTCCTGTCATGAGCACATTATGGTTTGATGTGACGTCAAGCAGATGTGTGGTTATTGTTGATATCAAGTCCATGTCATATTTTTGAAGATTTGGAAAAATATTTTCCATCTGTGACTAAAAATAAATCAATTTTAAATCTGACAGATAAAACAATATCAGGAAATAATACTCAAAATGTTTTTCAAAAAATTAAATGGCAGAGTAAATGTAAATACATTTTTATGTCTTTAATTACGTAACGTTCTGGTTCCCACACTGTTCAGATTTTAATGGATTAAAGAAGCTGATATAGTCTTATTCTAGATTGAACGGTGGGTTATTACCAGTTATGAAGAAAACTAGAGGTAATGCATAATGTTAGTTTAATTATATTTCATTTTGTAATGCAACTCACTTTATGATCATTTCATATTTTATATATCAACAAAGGCATCATGGTTTTTCCTAGAAGCTTTCTTACATGTTGACTTCATGAAGACTTCATTGATTGTAAAGAAACTGGTTTGATGATATAGACATACCTTTAAAGACTAATTATGTTCATCAAAGCAAAAACATATTCTAAATATTTAGGGTGTTATTTCACCTCCTGTTTGGGTCTCCTGCAAAGATCAAATAAACACATCTATGAAAGTAAATATGTTTTGAGAAATTGTTTCAATAAATTGATAAAAATACTCTATACTTGATAAAACTCATAATCCTTAGAAATACTAGTATGCAATTGACCTTTTATGGTTTTCCACCTTTTTGTGTAAAGTTGTTCTGTGGTGAGATTAAAAAGATTTTTAATATAAGGGCCTTGCACACAACTCACGTAAACACATTACTGCAACTATGAAAGAAAGAGCTGCTTTGCTTCCTCAGGGCAGGAACACCACTGCATCATCTAGTTCTGTGTGAGAATGTCAGGACGACTCCAGTTGATTTGCGAAACTTGCCTTGCAGCTGTATATTTTTTGTGTACAGCGAATACTTATCTTACATTGGGTTTAGCTTTTCAACGACTACTCTGTGGCAAACTTATCAAGTTATATAAAATGTGTTTCACAAGTGTATTTGTGTTGATTTAACATTATTTGCAGAGATGAACACGCTCATGATCCAGATGAGGCACACAGCAAATGAACTTCGAGTAACTCTGGATCACGTTCTTCATGGAAGTGAGGCCGGGGTTGAACCACAAAACACAGATGAAGGCGTGACCTTCCTGAGCGATTCTGGAGTTCATGTTGGAGGAGTTCATAATATCCCAGAGGTCAGTGCCAGAATGATCTGAAAGTCTTTTGCCAATACAACAGTTTTTGTTTTGAAATCAACCTGGACAAACCTGATTGTCCAGGTATTAGAATATTTATATCTTTCACCATTCTAATGAAGACTGTGATTTTTATGTGATCATTTTTTTTGTTTGTTTTCAGGATGACCTTAACTTTGTGTATCTTGCTGAGAATATACGAGTGCCAAAAGATCTGTATGAGCGTGTTGCAGACATTTCTGACTTTAAGAAGTATGTCGGCGCTCTGCTGATGATAATTTTCGACCGAGACACTTTGGCCACTCACTGTCTGCAGGGCCGGAAGAACAACTTCACAGGAGAAGATAGCCACAAGCCTCCTCTCCCACCTGAGATCTTAAAAAGCTTAATGGGTGAGATAAAGAACACCAGCCAAAACTCAAATATCACTCTTTGTACCATAACAGTATCTACTTTAATATCGTTAATATTTTGTAATGTGTTCTTTTTTTCCTCTTCAGATCATGTTGCAGAAAAGTTTGGCGTCGACACTACCCAGATTAAATATGCCATCCGCACAAAGCTGAACAACGAGGACAAGCTGCTGAAGAAGAGGTTGGGGTTGGTTAAAACTGAAAACAGAGCATCTGTTGATCAAACTTTCTGCCAAGATGCTTCGATTCTGTCTAGAAATGATGCAATGGCAAATGACTCTGTGTTCTAGATGTGCTGATCTGCCACTGTTTTACCGTCTAATCTCATTGTTGCCTTTTCTTTAACCAAGTTAAGTTTTCTCCCATATTAAGCTGCTTATTTTTTAAAAACTTTATAGGACACTTTTTAGTTTGACAACTCTTAGTTGATTATTAAGTGTCTGAAAAGCTGGTAACACTATGAAATGTCACATATATACCCAGGTTCCTGAACACAAGTGTGTCTGTTGCGGTGATTGTTTTTGTAAGTGGTGGTAGCGTAGAAACAGAATAACATTTAACCTCTCAAGCAAGTGTACGTTGTATGTGTACACAAGGTACATTTCAAACTGTTGCTATTTGTGATGATCTGTGCAAAAACTTTGTGTTGAAGGAGATGTTGTGTTTTTGAGTTTTGTGTTCACAGTTTCAGATGATAATTTAAGTGAAAGTCTTTTTATAATTATATCAGTAGAATAAAATCCAGTATATGCTCTGTTGTTTATTTTATTTTCTGTATGTCAACTGATGTCAGTAGTGAGTCTTGTTTGACCACAGTGTTTAAGGTCACATGACCGTTTGTGTCTCACTGTCTGATATTAAATAAACTTTTTCTGCTTTAGATTAGTTGGGGTTCTTAAATTATACATATTTGCTACATGTAAGTTGCACCAGTCTCTTGTGTTTTTGTGCAGCAAAATACGTACAAAACAAAACAACCTCTGCCAGTTTAATTGGTATTCCCAAACTTGGAAGCTTCAACTTTAATTCAAATGTAGCACCGGTTGTTATGGCCAAAGATTTCCTCTTTAGTTTCAGACCATAGTACATGTCACCAGAAATTAAGATTTTTGTCCTTGAGTTCACTTTCAAACTAACCTCCTTTTTTATTGCCACTTTGGGAATAATAACTTTTCCCCAACTGAGTGGCCTTTTAGCTCATGCTGATGCTTGGCTTGTTCTACTGGACAATGACACTCACTTATTAACTTTTTCACAAGTTATTTATTTTTATTTTTTTGCTTTTGCTCCAGAGTATGACACACATTTCACACTAAAATGCATTCACCTCGGTGACATAGAAACAATCCCCAACTTGAAAGATGAACATGCTGTTTATACTTGGATATGATGGTAAATGTGGCACATTCAGGTGTTTGGATTTCACTCCGAAGGATTAAAAAGACCTGTGCAGATTCATAATTATCTTTCTGACAACTTGACTGAGTTCTTCAACTTTTTCCATTATATTACCCCAAAAAACATTACGTTTGAGGTGTGCCTTTAAATACGCCCACAGGTGTGTCTCTGGCTAATTGAAATGTTGAGAATGAACCTTTCAGAATCTGGTGGTAATGCTGAGAAGCTTACCAATCCTCCAGTGCCCTCACTCACTCTGGAGCTATGGAGAGAATAAAGATTATGTGTAACCGTGATCCCAGTATACAGTGTGTAACAGTCGCCGCCACATGCAGATGGATGAAAGAGTGAGTGTCACTGGATAGAGGAGGTTTGATGTGCTCATCTCCTCTTGAAAGAAGGGATTTGAGGTGATCACCAGCTGATGGCTCCTCCCTCGTCCGTCCCTGCAGCTGTCTGAGTCTCCTGAGTCAGTTCTCAGTTCATTTCCTCTCACACTGGTGGCATCAGTGCTCCCTCAGGTCACATGTGTGTTCCTTTTTTAAGGAATCTTTTTTTGTCAAAGATTTTAACACCTCTGAAGACTTTTGGGCAGCAGAAGGACACATGGAAGGGCTCAGCTATACAAGAACTTCTCACAGGACCAAGGCTCTGTTATAAAATGTAAGATTTGTAACTTTTTTGTGCAGCCATTTTTTTTTTAATGAACATTGGAATTAATGAGCTTTTTAGAGAAAATCTGGACTCTAAAAATTGTAACTTTTCACTTTTACAAACTGAAAACTGTTTTCAGTTTGCATATACTTGCTTTGTGTTGATGTTAACATGATCAAGACACCTTAAAACTCATTAACTAATGGTTGTACCAAAGGGAGACAATAAAATTTGATCAATAAATGCATTTAGCAATGATTCATATAATCCCCCCTAAAATATTTAAATTTGAAACTAAATATTTCACATACAATTTCACCATGTGCTTGTGAAAGACTTTGTAGGAAAAGTGATGAGGATCTGGACTATCATTTTAAAATTTATGTGTCCAAAAGTATATATTCTAAAACTAGAAAATTAATAAATACCTAAATAAAATTGCATTATGCATTTAAATTATGTTTATATCTTTTTTTATAATTTACATCTGGGATTAAGCTTTTGAATCTATTGTGTATAGTGTGATGATGTGTTCTTTTTAATACCCTTTTTATTTTATTTACCCAAATACCGAAATTATTTTATTTCAGTATTATCCTGTTGCTGCTTTTAATATTAATTTAAACTTAAATAAGAAAACAGTTTCCATTTATCTCTGAAGACTTCTATGATCTATTTCCTACCTATTTAATTTACTTGTGTTTTTTTTTTCTTCACTAAAACATTTATCAATCAGTTAAATTTACACATAGAAAAGAGTACTTTTTTCCCCCCTTATTTCAATAAAATCTGTGTGCATTCTCAGTTTTCAATTAATACCAAAGAAACAATGTCTTTATAATCCTAGACACATTCAACCTAAACTGTTGATTTTGGGCATAATTGAAGCATCTTGGAGAGCATTAAGTCCAATCAGATCTTGCCTGGATTTAAAGAATTGCATAATTCTTTGAAGCCAGTAAAAATGTGTGAATTTTATTTCTATAAAATAATTTCTGCCCATAAAATAAATAAATAAATAAATAAATGAAATAGACTTGACTCCTTCAGTGTATGTTGGTCTGCAATGAGAACATGTCTGTTATGAGAACAACCTTACATAATATGGGGATGTGCATTTTTAAGTCCCCATGCTGGGGGATAAACCTCTGCAGAACTGGCATGCCACTCACTGTCCACCAGAGAAGATTACAGCAACAGAGAACATCAGCCCTTGCATTTAGGACACTCTGTTTCAAACATGAAACCCAAATATGATTTTCGAAAGCAAGATGCATGCAAATGCTGAGATCCACATGAAGAGGATCCTGAAGCATACAATGTGCATGTTAAACTGTTAACATTACATTTACCTTCTGCTTGATGACTAGTCCCAGCTTACAGTGTTTTCTATGTTGTTTTGTGACTGTTGTGACGAGAGGATCCTCTTTGATGTTATGATGAAGGGTCACACACTAATCACTGTACTGCTCGCTGTGCAGCTGGACTGAAACAAGAACACTCATTATCTCTCATTTCTGAAGAATGGGGATAGATGGAGGAGAGTCACAGCGTCCCCCATGAATTATTCCTATTGATCATGTTTTGTCCTCCTTAAAGAAAGTCAGGGTGTCCCTTACTTAATCTTCCTAAAGCTAATGTTGACAGTTTCTTCCTTCTCTTTCTTTCTTTCTTTCTTTCTTTCTTTCTTTTCTTTTTTTTTGCATATTCAGAACTTAATAATCTGCTAGGGGGATTAATCCATAATTTCACAGCAATTTTTTCTCAGATTAAATACAGAAAGTTTGTTTCTCATAAAATCCCGAAGCATGTAAATTCTTCCTAGACATCAACATTTTTTGAAATTTACAGCATATTATTCACAGTATTCACAACAAACATTTCAAATATATCCAATGCCTTTCCTATTCATCTAGATTTGGTTTTCATTTCTACGTAACAAGAAGTAGTTATTATCCATCTTGAAGCAAAGATTTCTGAAAACAGACTTCTTAACAGTAAAACAATAGATTTTAGATATCTACGATTTCATTGTTGTTACTGATTAACCAAAGCTAATTTTAAACATATAATTATATATAATTGTAGTTTATCTCAGTTTTCCAAAACAATGAACAAAAGAGGAAAAACATCATTGGCATTTTCCACTATTCATATTATGACTTCTTCAAAAGAATTTAGTAATTACAGATTATAACTGAAGTTATGTGAGTCCAGCAGTGTCCTGGATTGCCCTTTGGACTCCATTAGGGAAGTGGGTGAAAGGAGGATGTTAGCCAAGTTGTTTTCATTTACAGAAAATTTCTCTCAGCTCCTGCATCACACTTTGGAGGGTAAGCAGCTTCTCTAGCAACAGACTATTGCCCACACAGCAACACCCTAACTGTTCATTGTTATTGGTTTAAATATTTCTACATCAGAAGTATAACATACATATTCACTAAGTAGTGAATACAGGGGAAATCAAAATACATGGAAACCAAATGTTTTATCTTAGCAAGTTGATGAGAGGAAGTTTTAATATTGAATGGGAAACAACTCCATCATATGTTTTTAAAATCTAAGTTTCTTCAAGTAAGAATTATATTTCACATATCAACAAAGTTTTTTGTCATAAAAATATGCAGTGCTATTTAAACCAAGAAACACGTGAATGTCAAAACAATAAAATTTGTTGTCATATAAAAACATACATTCAAGATATCTGAAATGCTAGGTGTGAAAAATAGATGTATTTCGTTTTTTAACATCACGCTTTTGTTTTAGATAATCCAATTACTTTAAGTTGAAAGGGAATCAACCTGAGTCAATTCAAAAGTGTTTTTCAATAATTATGCAAATTTACTTGTAAATTCACCTTCTAATTACTAGTAACCACATTGTTTACTTCAGTCTTCAGTTTGACTTGCAGAATTGAGAAATTGCTCAAATAGATTGTAGCTGACAACATAAAGTAGGCAGAAAAGTTTAATAAAGGAACATGTCATGTCTGAAGGAATTTAAGGACCAATGAGAAGCAAATTCATCGGCATCTACTAGTCTGAAAAGGATTAAAATTTAATTTTTATGACTTTTGGACTCCAGTGAATAACAGTGAGAGCCATCTGTGCACAAATGGAGACAACATAGATCAGTGATGACCTTTTCACAAGAGTGGCTGGCCGAAGAACATCACTCAGTGTGACAATATCACAATCATTGCAGGCCTCACTTGTTAAGGTCAGTGTTCTTGATTCAACAGTAAAAGAAAAAAGATTGGGAAAAAATGGCATTCATGTCATACAGAGCTTGGAGGTGAAAATAACCTAAAAGACCTAAAAGAACACAAAGGCCTTCTCACCTAAAACATCTCAGTGATCCCTCTAGGAGGAAAAATATTGTGGAATTCATTGAAAATGTGCCTAAAGGACCTTTTTTTATTCTTCCTTTCAGGAGTGAAGAGATTTTCATTTCTACGACATCCTTGGAGCTGATGACAGAGTAATGGGGAAAACAGGTGTACAGACATCTTCTTTGAAACTTTTAATATGAATGATGGAGGAGTCAAGCACTGCTTTCACCTCCAAATATAATGAGAGCACCTCAGCATGGGCTCCCATTCCCTCTGCTCTCAGCAGGCAGCTGGGCACACTTCCCAACCCCCAGACTCGATTCAAAGACCTGACAGGACTGCTTTTCATGGTGACCCTGAACGTTCTCGCACTTTTGGCCAACACTGCAGTGATGGTAGTCGTTATCAAAGCCCCTCATCTCAGAAAATTTGCCTTCGTGTGCCACCTCTGTGCAGTGGACCTGTTGTGCGCCATCTTGCTCATGCCTCTTGGCATCGTGTCCAGCTCACCGTACTTTGCTGAGGTTGTGTTTACTATGCTGGAGTGCCAGATCTATGTCTTCCTCAATGTAATCCTCATAGCTGCCTCTATCTTCACCATCACAGCCATCAGTGTGGAAAGGTACTACTATATTGTCCACCCCATGCGCTATGAGGTCAAAATGACCCTGAAGCTGACTTTGGCTGTTGTGGCAATAGTGTGGGTGGCTTCGGCCATTTTGGGCTTTTCCACCGTTTTCGGATGGCCGTCTTATGGCCAGAAGTCAATCAGTGCTGCACACTGCTCACTTCACTGGAGCCACAAGGACCACAGGCGTATTTTCTCTGCTCTCTTCAGTGTCACCTGTTTCTGTCTGCCAGCTGTGGTGATCTTTGCTGTCTACTGTAATGTGTACAAGGTGGCCAGAGTGGCAGCGCAGCAGCATGGGCCTCTGCCCTCATGGACGAACACTCAGGTCAAGCATCGCTCAGACTCCATAAACAGTCAGACGACCATCATCACAACTCACCAAGCCCCTCGCAGGATAACAAGAGATCGGCCTTTTATTGGCAGTAAAGCCGCTGTAACCCTCATGATTATTGTTGGTCAGTTTCTAATCTGCTGGCTGCCTTACTTTGCCTTCCACCTCCATCTGATACTGAACTCAAAACCTCACACCCCTAATGACTTGGAGGTAGTGGTGACCTGGTTGGCATATTCTTCCTTTGCTATGAATCCTTTCTTCTATGGACTTCTAAACAGACAGATCCGCGAGGAGCTGTGTAAGTTGAAGCGCTGCTATTCAGCATACCCAACAGACCTGGCCTTTTCCAGCCACGAGGGCTCAGGCCATGAAAACTTCCTGCAGTTCCTCCATAGGACCAGTTGCACAATAGAGACATGTGCAAGCTTTGCAATGCCCAGTCCCAGAACCACTCTGGATCAAACTGGCCAGACTGGTTTCCGGATACCAGGTCAGATTCCAGAAGAGTTGAACTAGATGTAACTCACAGCTTTGACATGATGTAATAACCTGCTGGATTATAGAAGTCATATAGGACAGCATAATTTAATTACTACCAGCAAAGCTTCACGCAAAAACATGAAAAACAAAATGTATTATGTCTTTTAAAACTTGATACTGTATTCTTTGATCTGTAAAAGCTCTGAAATGATCGTAAAGTCATTTATGCTTTTCCAAATGAACTTTACTTTTATAAACTTGTATAAGCTACAATTTAGTAGTTCTAGTTTCAGAAAGAGGGGGACTGTGTTTATAATATTATTAGTTAAGAAGTCTGTATCAGTCAACAGGTTTACATACAAATCATAGATCTTGTAGATTCAGGATCTACTTATTAAAAGTGGATGACTCTTCCTTTTGTAAAAAATATTTTTACAGCCTAAAGTGAACATATTATTTTATAGTTTCATTTAAATACAAGCAATGTTCTGCAAGTCATTTCTTGATCATTTGTATTTGTTTCAAACTATGAAAAAAAAGTATGTTTAAGCATTTTTCTTTTCCTATGAATTTAATGATTATAGTAAAGCTTTGATCTTTTACATAATCATATGAATCTGTTTTTGTTTAGACGGTTTTTCTAAAAACAGTTTATCATTCACCTTAGTACATTTCTCTTTAGCTTATACAGTCAGAATTTAGACAGTTTTAATTTTTAAAACTGAATATATATTTTTTACATTGCAGCATAAACAGTCCTATATAATCTCTTTTAGTGAACATGGTGGTATAGTGCACAACAGTAAAAATTGAATTTGGATGATAACGTATTCATTTGTAAGAATGAATATGACCAAATTTCAATTGAGGACATATGGCAAAAGTTAAAAATTGCTGCATTCAGGCACTGACATCTAATTTTATTGAGATTGAGTTATTTTGAAGAGAACAGGCTTAAGATGTGTAAACCTGGTAAAAAAATACCCAGACAGTGTTGTAGCTGTAATTTCAGTAATTTCAGATTTTTATTTGTGAGAGATTCTTATGCCATGTTATCTTTTCCATCTGCTTTACAGTTATGTGCTAATTCATGTTGGTCTATCCTGTAAAAACACAATAAAAATGATCATTTTCCAGAACTCTTTATGTGTTTTGATGTCCTTTCTATACTTTCATGTGATTGTAACTTTAGTTAAAAACATGGCTTCATGACAAGCTTTGTAGCTTGAAATATATACAACTTATGAACAACAACACAAATACAAGAGCTTTGTGTTCATTTATTGTCTTCAGTAACTGTAAGAATATTTTTGGATTTCATGGTGAGTATTATAATAGTATTGACAAAATATAAACACAGCAGCGCTGACTAATTGCTGTGAAATATTTCATCTTTGTAATGAAAAGCTCAGTGGCCTGTAACCTGAATTTCATGTGTTTACTTGTAAAAGGTCTGTGATCAAAACTGAGCCTAGTTAACACATGGTTATGTAAGCAGAAAATGCCATTTCGTAACAGATGATGTGAGTGTTTTTGTTGCCCATTTGTGTGGCGCGACATAAGCACATCTTAGTTCCTTTTTTATAGTTGCATCATATTGCTAAGTTTTTTTTATTGCAATATTATTGGATTCAGCACTGTATTAGTCAAGTTTTCTCATAAAAACAGATTGCTATCATAGCTGCTGATGCCTGTGCAGTGAAGTCTGCCTCTGTACCACACAGATTAGGTTTAAGGGATAACATCAGCCAGATACACTAGTCTAGACTGACAAATAGAATGAGCATGCTCAGCTAAATTTGTGCAAATCCTGCAACTTCCCAGGGATGTTGTTAAAAAACGGTTCAGAAATAGCTTGATTACATATTGCGTTATGTAAAATTTTGTTTTGCTTTTATGGGATATAAAACAGAAATAGTTGTACGTGTCAAGGATGAACCAGATCTTCCGACAGGCCTTAAAAAGAAAAAAAAAAAGAAAAACATGCACAAACACACTTGTACAAACAGTAACTAAGATGCCTTTTTATTGACTTCTGGATGTGTTCAACACAAGATAACACTGTGCCATTTTATGGTGTCTAGCTGCAAACAAATCCATGTAAGTGCTGAAGAGAGCTACCAGAACAGGTCTGTTGATGACAGCGCAGCAGAGTGCTGTTATCAAAGGCAGTACAATAAAATGAACACTACAAATATGATATGATTTTCCAACGGAGGTTTGCTTTAGCAACACTTACAATTCTAGAAGCATCACATCCTGATGTCAGACGTTCACATGCCCTCATTATGCTGAAGAAATTCATTATCATTTTGACCTTTAATGATGCATTTGAACCATTCATTGAAAACAAAAAAATTAAACACAATTTTGAACTTGCCAGGAGCTTAAACATGCAGAATGATTTAATAGTGAAAAACAAACAAACAAACAAACAAAAAAAAACAGAAAATATAAAATGGACAGAAAAAGACAGAGCAATAGACTAATGAACACAAATTATTCCAAGGGATCTGAGTTAAAACACAAAATGATCTAAAACAAAATAAACATAGAAAAGAACACAAGAAAAGTATTTGAGAACATCGAGATTCTGGAGAACACAATTGTGTCCAAAATATTCACCATCTGGCCGTTGTGTTGAGTTACAGAAGGTGAATGTGGATGTAGTCCTCCTTTATATTATCCCATCCACTTCTTCACCAATCATCAGTTTTTCTGGCAACAAAACAGTCCCACAGCATGATGCTGCCTCCACTATTCTGGACAGTTCTCACCAAACTTTAACTCCCTTGAAGGTGTTGATATTGTAGCGTTGTCAGTGCAGCATTGGCCACCATTGTCTCATTCCATATAAATGGGAAACTTAATAATAACCAGTAATTTCTTGTTCCTCACAGGTTTGATGCTAAGCAGTTCTTCTGTCTGACCTTAATTACAGGAAAATTACTAAAAGACAGGTTAATGTGAGAAAACCAACAAATCTCTTACTTCCAAATGTGACTGGTTTGGTGCGTCTGTAATTTACTACTAGCTAATTAAATCGAAAAACCTCCCTCTTCAGTGGTAGCTCTCATTAAATCAGGACAATTACAAATGTTCTTTCTCTCCTGCAAATCTTATTCAGAGTACATCAAACATAAACCCCATCCTTCAGAGAGCAAGACTTTATGTTTTGAGCCTGATTGACTGTGGCTGTACTTTACGCTAAATCTAAGGAAGAGGTCTAATCTTTCTTGTGATGCCTGTTTAATTTAAACTTGATGAGCTGTTCTATTGCACATAACAATGAATAATGCACAGTAGAGGTGATGAGACAGTCACTCTTGAGGATTCAAAGGGAAAGAAGGTGATTGATGTTGCTGTCTGAAGGAGTGAATAACATTATTTTGTCAGACCCTCAAATGGACTGAGCAAATATAAAACATGACAGTCTATAAAGTATCTTAGCTCAGGTTTGTAATCTCTGTCGTGAGATTACCTTGGTATGCAAGGGTGAACTTGTTTAGCAAGTTTTGCATTTTAGAAAATAATTTTAGAAGATTTTTGGCTAATAATTTGAGAACTCCCATCAATGATTTTCAGGTTTTAGGTGTAAACATGGATTCTGACTGCTGTAAGCATTTCACTAAATAACTTGATTTCAAAGAATAGAAAAGGAGTCATGTTGTCTACGAAGTTTTAGATGATCTTGTTTTATGCATTGGGCATTTGGAAACCCCAAATTGTAAAAATGATTAACAATTGACAAAGGCAAGATATTATACAACTCATATAATACATGTTAAACTGCAAAACTACAAAACAACTGATAAAGATCAGTTTGTCACATGTAACTTATTAGTTGAATCTAATAAGCATTCTGTAAAGCTTACCTATTTTGGACTCAGTTTTTTCTATGGCAGTTCTTAGAGACATAAATTCATCCTCCTAAATTTATGCAACAATGTGGAACTGCACTGGAAGTTTTTTTGATCAGGATGAACACTGTTAAGTGGATGTGACAGTCTGTCTGACCTATTGTTCTGCAAACAGCTGGAGTGACAGGTGCTGAGCAGGAACATGGTGGCACATCCAACATGCCCCACATAAGCTGCTGATGTTGGCAGCAGACGGAATCAGCTTTAATTAGTGTTGAACTATTGCTCTTGTTGCAACAAACTAATATTTCCTCCACTCTGTGGCATTAATTTGATTAAAATCAAATCACTGTGATTTAGCTTGGTTTGTAAATGACCATGGGCAACTCAGAAAGTGGCTTGTCTTTGTGGGTTTATCATGGATTAACAAGCACATTAAAAAATGTGCTTGAGTGATGTTATAAAAGAATCATCACCACAACATTTGAGTTGCACTTTTGTAGATTTCAGATAGTATGTCTACAGAAGCTGCTTCCTGTCTTGCATTGTATTCCGGCATAATAAAATTGTGTGTTGTGTCACTGACACAGTGTCAGAACACAAAACACAATTACTTCTTAATTGCAAGTCTGGAGAGTGACAATGACATGAGTGCTACCAGAGGTTGTATTGACATTGTGGGAGGACACAGGCATTATGTTGGGGCAATGGGCCTGGTGAAATTTTCTTAAGGACATAGACACTTGTTGATCAACTCCCTGGAGTCAATTAAAACAATATTTATTCTAATACTCCCATCTCATCATCATGCCACACAGATCCACAGAAAATAAATTCATGTTTAAAAATTTCACTATATTTAATAAAGGGTCACTTTGATTTTTTTGTTCTTGTTTAGGTTAGCTTCATTAGCTATTTATTAACTAATGAAGCTACTAAAAACATAGTTATTAATGGCACCTTCTCATAATCCCCAGAAATAAGACAATATCCAATTAAGTTACAGAAGAAACATGAGGAGATGTGATTATGTCACTGAGCACCAACAAGGAAGAATCTAAATAATTCACTTTGCTTTCACAAATCACAATGTGATTAAAAAAAACAAAGAACTGAATTTCAGGAAGTAAAATATGTGGACTGAAAGGCAAGAATAGAGACTACAATGTGTGACATTTAATCTAGTACAAAGAATTATGAATCTAAGCTATTATAGATTCATAATAGCTTAGATTCAAAAGCTTGGATGGTTAATGTTAGTTGAACAGGTAAGTAACGTGTGTATTCTTGATCTGAAACACAGTCAATGTGTACAAGCTGGGAGGTTGCAGAATAGTCACCTAATTTCAGATGACAATTATGTCATCTGAAATAAGAAAGTTAACATTATGCAGCTGTATTAGTTGGTGTTATTATCATCTAATATCATGTATGTAAGTTAGTAAAAAAAAAGGTTTGTATTGTTGTAGATGTTTAGCATGGAAATAGTTTATTTTCTAGAGAAATAAGCATGTCACAGCTTATACCAGAGCTGTGACATGAGTCATCATTTTCTCAGGGTTTATTCCATTTTGTTTCAGACAGACACATACACCCACACACGCCCGCACACCCCCGCACGCACGCATGCACGCACACACGTACACACACACTTTGCCGACCTCACCTGTGCAGCCGGAAACAAACAAGCTCCATCTGGTTATACGTGTGCAGTCCATTAGCATGCCTTCGTCTCCTGCACCGAGGCAGGAAATTCCCTGCCATCAATATCCCGTGTCCTCTTTCTGTCTCCATCCAGCGATCTGACTTTATTTTTACCATGGAAACACTCCAGTGGTCAATGCAAACAAAACAATGACTTAATGTACAGCTCGTGTTGTACTTACAGTGATGTATTGTGTACTACTATTTTGCATTTTTTCCAAATGGAAATATCTTGCTTCTATTTCCTCTTATCAATTTGAGGATGCAGTAAAATAAACAGCACTCAAAGTGTAGCCTATATGTTTTCTTATGTGGCAACATTGTTTTCAAGTCAATCTGAAGCATAATACCTCACAATATTTTGCATGAGCAATCTACTGAATTAGTTCATTTTTGTGAGGCTGAAAGGATAAAAGGCTGCAGAATAACCTAAATTTAAGTGGGTTGTTGTGTTCTAATAACGAGCTGTGAATGGGTCCAAAAGTTGAAGGAAGAGGGAAGGTCTTTTTAAATGTATGACATTAGGTTACCTATACAGTAGTAAATGGAGAACATTCAGACAAAAAAAAAAAAAAAAAAAAAAACTGTGGAACTCAAGATTTTTCCAATGACAGCCTGATGTGATTTTCCAGTGATGCCACAGTAGGGAGCTGGTGGTGACACCGATCTTCCCTGTGAATTTGTTGGGTCCCTGCTTGAGTATTTTTTATGCATAGATTTTTCAAGAGGACAGAAAATATGCTGATAAGTTGCAATATTTATTTACTTATTTATTATGATGTTCTGTTCTAGACATGCACACAGTACATCCTGGACAGGTAGCCAGTCTGTGCATTTCCATTTTCACAGATGAAGTTTTAGATTCCCTCCACAAGGGGGCAGTATTGTCTCATACTTCAAGTGCCTGTCCTGTCTACTTGAACAAATAAATAAAACAGGAGTCTGTGAAATGGATGAAATCCCATAATCTGCAAGACTTTGATCAACTACTTTATTACTGCCTCCGTATTTGTGTTCATGTGCATTGTTTTCGTTTCCATGACTCCATTTAAACTACAGTGTTTCAGTGCTAACAGAGCCATAATCATGTTTAAAGTATTTATATCCTCCTCAACCCCTTCTTTCCTCCACACTGCACATGAAAATGATCTTCACTTGAAATACCAGCTGTAAATACCACCCAGACCACTGTAACGTTCCCAATATAGCCTCAGTGCTCAGCCAGCTGGAAGGGTCTGGTCAGTGGCCTTCTGCTGCTGGGATAGTGACAGGCAACCGTCTCTGCTCCCTTTTTTTTTTTGTATTTATCAGGCATTTAAATGGATACCCTGAAGAAAGACAAAGATTCTGAGGAAGTGGAAATTGATCTGGGGGATTCCAGTGACCCTGAAGAGTCTGAAGACGGGGAGGAACTGCAGACGTTATGGAGAGCCCAACCCTCTCTGGATGAGGAGGAAAATGTTCATACATCCACCCTGGTGGAAATCAGTGATACAAAACCACTGATTACTTCAAGGGATGCTCGAGGTATCAATGACTGCCTCAAGGTAAAACAATCTTGCAGTAGTAAAAATTGCCTATGTTGATGATTTTTGCATTCGAATTTAGCTAAATAATTTGATTAGAAAATGCCATAAACAGTGAAGTTTCCCTAGCTTATAAAGCGCTTCATCAGTTTTAATTGTACATGATGACTGAAGTATTCCTTTTGACTCAAAGGTAGGGTTTGAGGATGTGATAGCTGAGCCGCCATCAGTGCGTAGCGGAGACAGAGTTTGGATCTGGAGCAATGCTCTCTATGAAGTGTCCAGGGTCTGGATTTACAGGATAGTCACCACTCTTCTGGCCCTTCCCATCTCAGCTATCTCTGGTCTTTTGTTTGGCCTCCTCAGCTGCTTCCACATTTGGTAGGTTTATTTTTTCTGCTTCATTTAAGATTTTTTTTTTAAAGGTGTAACTTTTCAAAATAAAACAAATCAAAAATACAGTGTTGTGAAAAAGTATTGGCCCCTTGTTCCTTTTTTGCACTAATGCTCAAAATTATTAAAAATAATAAAAATATCAGACAAACAGTGTTTGGATAATGGTTTTTTATTTATTTATCAATAGATCCAATTATCATTTGAAAACTACTAATTCAGGTTATTTTGGTTTTTAATTTCTGGAAAACATTTAAATGTGATCAAAAAATAAAAATTTAAAAAATAATCTGCTTGGAGGCAAATACTTTTACATAGCACTGTAAAGGGGGAGGTTTAATTTGAGATTTCTAGGGTTTATTTTTCAACATTAACTATATTTGGATGTTTTCAACTGAACTATGTAATGTTTGTGTTTTCCTTTTCTGCGACAGGATGATTCGTCCCTGTATTCATTGTGTCCTCATCGGTAACCGCTGGATACAGAGCTTCTGGGGCATCATGCTGCAAGTTGTTGTGGTCCCATTCCTAACAAGTACAGGAAAATGTTGTGGAGGTTTAGGTATACACCTGGCCAAAGAATGACCCGAGAGACAGACTGCTCATGTTGATGATGTGGACAAAGTTCTGTTTATGTGGACTGAAACATAAGCAGTACCAACTTTTGACTGTTTAATAAAAGTAGTATATATTGTGTCTAGAAAAAATATTCATACCCCTTGAACGTTTTCTTACTTTGTCTTTTCACAACAACACACTTCAGTGAATTTAATCATAATTTTGTGCTGTAGAGCAAGTTTTTTGTAATGCATATCTGAAAAGTGTGGTGTGTGTATTTAGACCTATGAGTCAATAGTTTGTACAATCACCTCCAGCTAAAATCCTAGGTGGCAAGTCTAGGTTGATACATTCTTATTTCCCATTCACTCTGACCAGCTTCCCTGTCCCTACTTAAGCAGAGCATCCCTAAAACATGGTGCTGCCACCACTTTGGTGATGGCATGCTTTGGGAGAGGTACAGTTTTAGTTTTCTCTCATATTGTGGAAAGCTAGACCATTAAGTTCCTGAGGATGTTTGTTCACTAATTTAAAGAACCATTTGAGGCCTTTCTAGATTATCAGCATTGAGAGTGAGATTATATCACCCCCCCCCCACACACACACAGGTGGAGTATTTAGATTAGACTTCTGAAGAAGTTAGTTGCACATGATTTTATTTAGAAGCGTCAGAGAAAGAGGGTTGTGTAAAGATCTACTCAGCACTTTTTCAGATTTTATTTGTTAAAACAAAGCTTTGAACCTTACTTACATTTTGAATTTTACTTACATTTTAAACTATGTTAAGCATAAATTACATAAAATCTCAATAAGACTAATTTAGTGGAGTTCATGTGACAAAATATAAAAAAGTTCAAAGGATAATAGTTTGGCAAGGCATTACACGTTTTTCAGTGAAATACCTGAGAATGTGAAAAATGCTAATCTCTTTAGACCTTCGTGTAGTTTATGCACTGATGTAATCCCTAAAAATCATGCTCACAGTCTCAAATCATTTTGATGACTCTTTTTTATGAGACAGGCTGTATTTTTTCCCATCCGACATTAAAGTAGAGGTTCCAGTTATCACATTGTCTATTTTAAGCATTTAAACAATGTTTTTATTTAACTTTGATTACATGATTGCGTGAGTTACCTCCACCTAATCTGATATGCATAATTATGCACTCACGTGACAGAACATTGATGAGAACTAAACAGGAATTGGTTTCTTCGTTTTGAAAATGGTTTCTGTAACAACCTAGATATATAAATGACATCCAGGATCCTAGAGGAAGCCTCAATAAATAAGTTAAAGATGATTATTCTATTTAGAGCTAGTCTGTAAATTATCAGCATTAATATCTTTCTGAGCACTTTCAAGGGAGCTTACACAATAAATCTTGGAATATAATGCCATTTAATTAGTATTTTTTCATTGTCCAAAAGAAAAAAATGACATTTTTTATGCATCATGGATTATCTTGCAGTACAGTCCCTCTTCAATTTCAGTCTCCTGATGCAAAAGTGTGAGAACATTCTGCAGATTTCCAAGTTGAAAACACACAAGCACCATAATTATAAAGATAATAGAGATAAAAAAAACTGCTTCAACTGCTCTTCATTGTCTCTCTTCTACATCCACTGGCTTGTATTAACTGATTCTGATTGTTTAAATACCTTCTGCAGTACAGACAACATAAAAATAAAGAAAAGTCACAGAACAAGGAGGTGTGCTCAAATATTTGACAGGTACTGTATCCAGTTTCTCATTTTATATGAGTTTGTCAGTAAGGCCTTGACCTGAGATTAAACTTTTGCTTTCAGCTCTTGTTTTTGTTCAGACTGGTATTTCCTATGGAAGCTTGTTATTGTTGATACACAGGATTTCCCACATTCTGCAGCTGATAGAATACTACAGGGATCAACATTTAAACCAGGGTGCCTGATTCTATCATGATAGAAGTAATCTTTACATAAATGTGTGTATGTCACAGAAACTTATGATTTATTAGCTCCTTTCTTATCCATCTGTCATTTTGTGTTTTAATTGCAGAGATAGACAAAGTCCTCCAATGAAACCTTTAACCAATCTATTGAATAGAGTAACTCCATGTTTGAACATTTGAAAGTGAAAACAGTTCCAGCCTGGAGATGGTCATATTTACAGGAATAGATAGTTAACATTCTCCAGACATCCTTCTCTCTAGTCTGGAGAATGTGGTCAAGGAAAACTACAGAATACATTTTTGTAATACATTCTGTCTGAAGTGACTCAACTTCTGTTTTATTACAAGTTTCCTTATGACGCATTTATCAGCATCCTCTGATCACTCATTTCCTGAAAGCTGCTGACTTCAGAGACTAAGGCTACGGTCACAATGCAGCCCAAATCAGTGGCCCAAATCCAATTTTTTTCATTATGTGACCTGTATCAAGATAAAAAACCAAAACAAAACCAAAAATAAAAACTGATTTCACAAAAAGTTGGAAATGAGCATTAATGTCTGAGGTGTGAACATAACCTAAATTAAGAGAAACAGAACTAAAGAATTTGCAGTAAATTTTTCTGACCAAGTTATTGAAACGGTTTATAAACTTAGGATTTGGTTGGATATTTTTTTTTCTTGGATTTTATTATGTTGAGAGATCAAGATCAAATCCAATGTTAAATATCTTTCAGTTGTGATATCATGAAATTGTTTTTGTTCTTTTGCATCTTCACTGAAACCAACCAGACACAATATTGTGCATTTAATGTACAAAGAATCATGTTTACTAGGTGTGTTGGAGGTTTCTTAAAAGATGCAAGCAGAGTGAATAAAAAAGAAAAGGAAAGGAAAAAAAAACTGAATCAGACAACACATAGATAAACAAATCCACAGTATATTCTTTTGCTCTTATAAGCTACAAATCAAAATCTAAAGTAGGCAAAGTGTGCACCTTTTTAAAAGTTGACACAATTTTCTTGTGGAAATATTTAATAAGAATCAACAAATCCTGTTCTGCAACTTTTATCTGCAATCCTGCCCCAATACACCTGAATCCAACGATCAAACTTTTGTACAACTTGCGGACATGCCAAAGAGGTAATTCAGCCTTTTTATTCAGGTGTGTTAGAGCAGAGATGCATCCAAAAGTTACAGGATAGTGGCACTCAAGGACTGGAGTTTCTGACCCCTGATTTAATGTATGTGACTGGTGTTGATCAAAATAACACATAAGTGGAGAAACAGACTTCGTAATTGCTTTTAGGGGCTGGATTGAGCCACTCTGCGTCTCTCTTCCAATGTTGTCCGTAATTTGGGATAATTCCTTCAGCACTGAGCTACAATCCAAGTACACTTTTGTCACAAATTATAGTCAGAACCATTTCACGGCAGTAATTCTGGCTCGAAACAGGAGTGAAAGCTCAGTTATTTTAACAGGGTCTGGACATATGGGCCTGTCTCACTATTTTAAGTAAAATTTGGTCACTGACATACAGCTCATAACCACTAAAGCAAGCAAGTTTTGTATGAGAGGGACCACAGAGAACCTATAGTAAACAAATATTTTTCTGTAGTTTCAACACTAGCAGCCCTGGTTTTCTTCAGTAATGGTTTCATTTGTTGATCAAACTACTGCTGCTAAGATTATTTTAAATGCGTCCTTGTATATTGTTTTAAAACATTTTGATGGATCCCTCTTTCATTTCTGCCAGCAGTATGAATAACTATGGATATGGCAATTTATATCCAGTCACATAAAGTCTAAATTTGTGACATTAGGCTTTGAAAATCATGAAGGACGCCAATTAGATGTTTGCTTCTATGTTTTGAGCTTTCGATTTCTGTCATAAGATGAGGCCATTTATCACTACAAACCAGTTTTCTGTATAAAAGATAAGCAGAGGGAAACAGTTCTAATCATTTCTGAGGTATAGCAATGCTCTGACTTGAAGTCGAGTCTGGATAAACGGAGGATGGTTAGACAAAATTCCTGAGTTTAGCCTTTGATGTGTCTAATCCCATTTAACCCGAATCATTAACTGGATAATTTATTTTCATACACAGGCACCCAAACAAATTGGCAGGATGGTTTCCTACAGAGCTTTGCGATGGCACTGACTGCAGATACCCATGCATAGACATTACATGTTTTTATTGTTATGTTTATTTATTGGACATCAGGCAAACCTCAGGAGAGCATATTCCTATTACACATTTTTGGAGTTGCTTTGGCATATTTCACACCTCATTCTGAAGATTTGTAAAACAGTGATTATCTCAGAACATTTAGAGAAAACAGCACAAATGAAGAACTTGTTCAGATCCTTGGTCTGTATCTGAAAAATAAATATTTATAAGTCAACAGATCTGTGAAAACCAATGCCATGTATCAAGGCTACAGGACATGATACTGGAAAAGTTTTATCTGTATAAGAGTTTCAGATTTAAAGTTGTAAAACCATCAAAGTGACTTATGCATTTATACATTAATTAACATACACAGTAACAGAAAAGAAAACAACCCTTTTTTTGTATGATCTTAAATATTTTCTGTTTTAGGATAGATGGGAATTTACAAACCATAATCATTAATGTATTATCCATTATTTCTATTACTAAAATAAAGACTAAGGAAATAGATTTTTTTTTTTTACGTTCTTTAAATTCAGACATTTATATTAGTTTACCTTTAAACAATTTACATAAGTCCTGATGACTAATTAACCTATCAGGAGTTTCACAAAACAATAAAAGAATCTGGAGACACACCTGTGGATGTGTTTTGAGGTGATGATTCAAACACACCACTTTCTTGTGTGAAAGTGAAATTAAAAAGAAATGCAAAATATCAGGATGAAAACTGTGGCTCTCTGGAAGTATGGTTCAGTTCTGGGTGCCTTACGGTGCCAACAGCACACAAGTAAAAACAGCTTGGGATTGTCCAGCTGGTGTTGTTCTGTGCCCGAGAGACAACATCTGTTTTGTTGCAAGATGTGTTTAACAATCTCTGAACAAAAGAAAATGACAATGTGAAGATGTAGGCCAAATCTGGTGAGAGGGGGTCATTATGGACAGCAAAACAAGTCCAGTGCTGACATGAGCTAAAAGGCGCCTCTATCAGAAAGAAGCCATTACTACAAAGGCAACATAAAAATTATTTTTTGAAGCCATGTCTTGTTGCCTGGGGAAACTGAAACTAAATAGTTGGGTCATAATTTCCATTGTCAAATCTGCAAGAAAAAAGGATCAATCTTGCAACCCTAAGAACATCATCCAAACTGTGAAGTACAGGAATGACAGAGTTGTGTTGTTGGGGTCTTGCTGCAGGAAGTAAACATCTGAAAACAGATTGCCTCAGGAGGAAGGAACATTCTGTGAAAATAATGAAGCAACATCTCCAGACAACAGGTGTGAAATTAAGGCCTGGGTCGATGACCCTAAGCATACCACCACATTAGTTAGAGAGCTTTTCAGACAACAAAAGCAGGAAAGGTCATCACAAAGCTCTGATTTCACTCCCTCAGAAAATTTGTGGACAGGGCTGAAAGTGTGTGTGAGAGCAAAGAAACCTCCATATCTGACTCAGTTAGGAATGGGACAAAATTTCAACTGCTGCAATAAGCAACAGGTGATAGGAAATCCCCCACCCAGAAAAGAAAGAAACTAGACAAAAACCAAAAAGGTTTGTGCATGAACAACTGCACACTAGAATTTCATGAAATGATCATCTCTTTTCAAAACTATCAGCAAGTAGAAATAATTTTACTCTAATCTGAAATCTGAAAAGTTTAGTCTGATTTAATGTCGGTCAGTGAGAAAAAAGTGAAAGTGCATGCAACAAATCTTTATGAAACAGTTTGTGATTGGTTGAGTGAGTTAATGTTGTTCTGTTAGCAAGAATATACATGAGCCAGTCCCACACATTCCCCTAGTCAAGTTTAACCTGAGAGTAATTCAAAGGGGTAGAAACTCTATATATTCTGAACACAATCATAGACAGAATTTCAGAAAAAAATGTTAGAAATATGCTTCATGGTTTTTTGTAAGTATTTCAATACCCTTAAATGCAAGATGAAATGACAAGCTGGCCTGAAGAGAAATACATTTGATCATCATTAAACGAGCAAATGTATGTAACAACCATCTATTGCACATAAGAAACTACATGAGATTATAAAAGTATATGCAGAACAACAAATCAAAGAAGAAATAGCAGAAATAGTTCGCAACTGGACTTTGGAAATTAAACAGGTAGTTTGATCAGTTTCAATTGTTTTAAGAGAAATGTACAAAAGCAACTGAGAAAAGCTGTATAAAAATATATTAACAATGTGGATCAGCATCTATGGTAAACTTTCTTAAGTTGTATACACACCAGGATAGTCTTTTGTTTGCGTGTTTGGTCGCGACCAACAACGGACTTAATATATTCTTTTTCCTTCAATTTGCTTTCTCATTATCCTGTATTTGCAAGTGGACTATTCTTTATATATAACTTGGGTGACAACCCCACTGGCCAGAAATGAAAGGGTTTTGAACAGAGGACAGACACAAAAAAAATGAAAAAAACTCTGGAAGTCCTGCTTGCTGCATTTCTCTTGTGCACCTTTGTGCTGTTATTAGAACTGCAATAACATTTTAAACGTAAGGAGCACTTCAGACAATGAAGGATTTACATTCTGATATTCCAAATTTTGGAACTGTGTCCACAAGTGTGTGCTGCAAGCTGAATTAGATGCTCTCTGTGCCCTGGCCCACAACATGCTGGCAGCAGCAAATGGGTGATCTGGCATGATTTCAGTACATGTAGTAGTAGCAACACCGAATGGTCATTTTTACCATAATTCCCAGCAATGGTGGCTCATGAAGTCCAAAACGTCGTGTGTGTCCTGTTATTGGTTCATATTGAGGCCAGTCTGTGTTCACACTTGAAGGGAAATGCACCAGAGTTTGTTTTGAGACCACCTCAAAAAGTGGGTCTAGGTCCACTTGTTTAGTCCGCACCAGAGTTCGCTTGAGTGCATTCACACCTGAACAAAAGGTTCAGACCAACGGGGGAAACATATTCTGGTCCGTTTAAAGTGGCCCAAATGTGTCAGGTGTGAACACACCCATAAACTATAAAACTGAAGCTCAAAAACACTGTTAACAAATATAAAGAATGTTTACAGTTGTTTAACCTTAGATAGTAGACAAGTGTTGTTAACTAAACATCCAGTATGTATTATTTTGTCCTATTTTGTCATCTCAGATATATATGTTTGAACATGCCACAGTAAACAACAATATACATTAATTCTTTCCTCCTACTCATTCTTTCCTCCTACTCTATCTTTGGTCATGTGACCAAAGATAGAAATGAAAGCCACCAAGTCAGTCTGTTCAAAGCCACAACAGGAAAAGATTTTTTGGCATCTTCGATTAAAGTCTGGTCCATCCGGTCTGGTCCTGTCAGAGCTGACTGCAGCTGTGAGCGAACATTTGAACACATCCTGCTAAATTTAAATGTGCTCTGGTTAGAACTTCACTTTGCAGCTCATTTAGTTCACATTTTGGACACAATGGCATTTTGTTCTACTTTCTGTTATCACAGGGTGCAGGGCTGTTTCCGGACAGGAGGTTTATGTTCTCTGTTTGGCTTAATTTAATATAGCTGACAACAAGCATTGTGCCATGGCGAGCTCAGCTCTGCTGTAGATGATTAAATGTCTCAACTAAGGCCTTGCATGATTGCTGGATCAAGTCAACCACGGGAAGCTTAAGATGGCTCCCTGCCGGCTCAATGCGAGGGTCCCCCTGTGCTGGAAGTGTGAGTCAAACTCCTCATACTGCTGCCGTTCTTGATGACGAAAGTGGAGGAGCCACTTTTGTGCCTGCACTGCTGATCGCAGCGGCAGGAAGAGTCCGCCAGATAGTGTCTGCAGCAGCAGAAGAAGCTCCGCATCAGGTCATGAAACAGGTGACCAGCAAAGAGTATGTAGATCCAAGGATTACAGCAGCTGTTGAGGCTAGCAAGCAACATGGAGATGATGAAGGCCATGTCTACAGGTAAAGGAAAACGACAGTCAGTCAAAAGGAAAGCATTTAAAACAACAAACCACAACATTTTACTAAACAAAAATAGAAAAAAACCTGCCTATATTTCGATAACGGCAATATATAATATGGTTTGGAAATTACTGGGTAGTTACGGGGTTTTAACGCAGAACTTATGGACATCTGTGGGCTACTTAAAAAGTATGGGCAAATGCATGCAGCTTGACAAGATGAAAATTTAGGACACCTTATTAATTTAACAGTTCATTTTAATAAACAGTCAAACTGATTTCTGATTCAACTCATTTATAAACTGCGAAAAAGAAATTAAGTTTCAATTTAAGAGTACTTCATAATAGAATAGAATACTACAAACTATTTACTCTATTATCTATATATCTAAATATAGCTATTTTGTAGAATATAATAGGATATTCTATCTACAACAAATATTCTATGTAGATATACAAATACTTTTTATATATATAAAAATATAGGCAATATGTACATATTTTTATAGAAAAACCTCTCTACAAAAATAGAATATCTACAAATATTCTCCTATTTTGTAAAATATAATATTTAATATTTAAAATAGATATATTTTATATTCCAACATATATTCTATTACAAAATAGATTCTATTCTATTCTAGCTAAAATTTATGTTTATGTTATCTAACTATCATAGAAAAATATTCAGGTTTTGCTAAAATGTCTTATTTTTTTCCCATGCCAGTGTAGATAATCTTTGCTTTAGCTGAAAAAAAAAAAAGAACATTACATCTGATCAACGGTCTCTGAATGTATGTTTTCTTCTTTACTCGGCACGCTCCACAAAGCACTGGCAGATGCTCACTCTATTGTTCAGATCTGCTGAATCAGCTTCACATATTCACAAGCAGTGAAAAATTTCACCAGGCTAACTAATGTACTGAAACTAATGGTTTTTAGAAAAGACTGTAAAGGTCCTTTTCATCATTTTTAACTATTTTTGCTGTATTGCTTCTTGTTAAAACTACCACAAAGTATACATATGCCTAATTATGTTTAATTATGTAAGAAAAAAACCCCACTGCCTTTCATCCTGGCATACGATTTTTAAAAATTTTTTTTTTACAGGAATAGAAGTTCCTGCAGAAAATGTGCACTGGACTATCACCTCCTTCTATGCACCACCTTGCCAGCATAGGTAGGAGTGTGACTGACGCCGAATGAGAGCAACAAATACTGCCCCAGAGTTACAACTCTGTTCTACATAACAGTTTGCAGATTTTTGATACATTCCAATTTTAAATTCAATAAAATGTTATCTTGAAAATATAGAAACTGAATTACAGCTTTATGAATAATAATAATAAAAGTTATTTGGAAGGGACAGCAAAGTATGATTAACTTCAACTTTGACCTTTTTATAATTTGTCAAATAGTGAGCAGAGGAATTTGCCCGTCAGAGGGGTAAGACTTGTGTGACCAATGGAGCCACAGTGCATGATCAACCCACTCCAGACCTGTATATCCTAATAAATAAGATCTCAGTAAAATACCTTAACCCTAACCAGACAAACGGTTCAGTATGTCTGCAGCACAATGTCCAACAAATTAGTGTTTCTCTGAATGATTATTTTTGTTTTTACTGTAGACATTTAGTTGTGATAAACTTTATGGAAATCAACATGGCTTAGCTTGTTTTAAATGTATTCAATATTTAAAGATTTCACATGTACATGTGTGCAGGGCGGTGGCTTACAATAAACTAGGTAGTTTTTATCTCCCCATTTGATATATCGCCCTTCTTGTTGGGACTGAAATCACTTTTCATTTAGAAATATACGAACCCTCACATTAGACACCCTCCAAAGCATTCAGGATTAATAAAAACACGAAAGGTTAATAGATGCCGAATTGAGGATCGTCAAGCTGACACTAAGATGACAAATGGGTTTTTAAAAGAGGCCGCCCTGTAGGGAAAAAAAACACACCTTATTTTCCCATCCACTCAGCCAGTTACATATAAAGCTGCAGAGCACATTGAGGAAGAAGTGGAAAATGGATGACTTCCAAATATATTTTTTCTTCTTCTCTGAATTGTTAATGGGCTGTGGGAGATTTAGTACTTATTGTCTTTTTCACCCCTCTGGTGCTGAGCTGCTCTTTTCCTGCCTGACTCTGACTCCCTGCAGGACTGGGCTTTCTGCTCAGAGCTCTGCTCTATGCTGTGTTTAAAAAATGACCTGAAAGTATGAGAGGCGTTTGTTTAAGACATAAGTCAAACAGCCTGTCCAGAGCTGAAAGACTATTTGGTGCAGGATGTCATGGAAATATGGAACACAGTTCTTTAAAGTGTGAAGTTTTTTTTTTCTTCACCCGAGCTTCTGCGATTTTATTAACAAAACATCAACATTATGGTACGCAGTTTTTTTAAATTATTTATCTATGACTTTTAACAACTTAATGAAGGAGAAAGAAAAATATGTTTGTTAAAAGAAGCACTAAAACGATCATTTGCAAGTTAATAAAAATATTTTTCCTCTCTACAAATTCGGTTCCACAACCTTAAAATTTTAATCCAGGCCATATAATTAAGAGCTACATTTTTTTATAATTTGATCAAAAACATTTGCTAAACTTGCCCCATCTCAACAAAGAGTGAAAAAACGTCAAAGAATCTGCAGTAAATTTGAAAGCGCAGGCTCAGTTATCCACACTTCTGCACCAAGATTTAGAATGAGACCTACTTTTGAAATGTCATGAGGGAAGACCTCATAAACTTAAATTGATCCATTGTCCATGTCCAGCTGGAAACCTAGCTAGCAGTCATGTTCTTATTCTATGGAAGGAAGCTGGAGTACCCAGAGAGAACCCAAACATGCACAGAAAGAACAAGAAAGACCCCAGGCTGGGATCTACCAACACTACTTTCTTTGTTTTCCTAAAGTAAATGTTATTTACTGTTGCAGGATAACGCAGAATAAAATATACTGCTTGTATTTAAGCTTAAGATGGGTGGACGTTTTACAACCATCAAGTTTATATTCATGCTTAAATTTTATGACTTTATTAGTATGATAATAAAGTTCTTCTATTAAACTGTTGTTTAATAGAACAACAGTCACAAAAATGTATTTATACTAAATAATTTGTAAGGACGGATTAATTTGATAATGCATGTAGTTACTGTTTTTGTAATCCACAAAATAATAATGCAGCAGTCCAAGTAATACACTTGCACTCTATATTCAGAGAGCTCTTTCTTCACAGCCACAGACCAGAATGATGAAAGCAACGAGGTATTTAATGTCCTGCCAGAGGACATTTTGAAGTGTGGAGAGTCTCAGTAACTAATCTATTTTCTACTAAGTCTTCCACATGTAATTATAGACAAAAAGGACAAATTCCCAACACAGATATATCTCAAGATCCCCATTGAATTGGAGTTTTAATGAGTTTATTAAAAGAAGAAAGCACATTTTGATTTGCATTCCAGATGTCTCATGATTTAAGAAAAAAACTAAAGGTGATGAGGGTTTTTCAGTAGCTGCCCAAAGTCTGTTTAATGGTTTGTATCAAAATATGCGATGCAGAGACTGTAGAGACTTTTAATCTCTTTTTAGTCATTTTTTGGGGCTTTGACTTCAAGTTGAGTGTCAGACCTCAAGAAAGTTTATGCAACATATAGTACTTTTATTCAGTTGTTCCTTTTTATTACGTATGTACGTTTAATTATGTTTTAGAATATTTCCAATGCATGCCGTATCTTGTCTCATTTGGCTGTGAAGTGCTCTATTAAACATTTGTTGTTTTAAAATGTACTACATAAACAACATTGACATTAACCTGAAGTGCAAAATGAATTATTTTGGTGTGCTGTATGATAAACTTGCAACCTGTTCAGAAAGTAGCCAATCTTTGGCACATTAGAAACAGACATAAAGGACGGAGATAACAATAAACAGGCAAAGGAGGCCGTGAGAAATTGGTACAAGTAGTTGGATTAAAAAAATTACCAATCGTGATCGACGAACAAACTCATGGCAGAAACTAAATGGAAATTGTTCACATAAAGCCATCTGCAGGGGTAGCTACAGCCACTATCTTATTCTGCAAAGTAGGGTTCTTGTGGTGAGACATTATGACATCAGATCTTTCATTAGTAAAACATTACATTGTTTCCCATAAAAGTCACATTCAAAGTGCAATCCAGTTAGTCAGTATGTGATTTTGTCTTGTGAAGTACAGTTAAGCCTATAATTATTCATACCTCTGGCAAATTTAAATGTAAAATAATTTAAATTCAACCCACCAGTTAATATCTGGTTGAAAATAAAACAAATGTAGTAAAAGAAGTATTACTTTATAGAATAAGTTTTTATTAATATTTTGTCATCAAAGCTTATTCATAGCCTTGTCAACAATCATTGCAAAAATATTTACTGGCATCACAGGAATCAAGCTGTTCTTATCATCACTGTCCATCTTTTTGCTTGTTTCCATTGTTTAATTATTGATTACGAGTCTTTGAAGTTTAAAAGGCCTCCCTGTCATCACCCTAATCTTTAGCTCTCTCCACACACTCTCTATCAGATTCATGTCGGGACTCTGACTCGGTCTCTCCAAAATGTTCATGTTTATTCCAGTTAGAAAAAAGGATTTCTTGAAACCTAAATGTTCCAGAGGTTTGATGAATTTTAACTGGAGTACAGTTTCGTATCAATAAACTGATAACTAAATAAATATTGGCCAATTATTATTTCAGTAGATCATTATGCAAGCAGACATGTGATAGACAAACAAAGCCCTCTAATTTGTTTTGTTAGACAATAAACAACTTCAAAAGTAAATTGTCTCCAGTTACATTAACAACATCAAATAAGAAAAGTAATGGAGCCTCTTGTTCTCAATTAAGCTGCCTAATATCATCAGTGTTTCAATAACTGTGTTTTCTAGTTTTTTTCTTGAAGATGGAGTAAGATTGTGGCATGTTCAGTTTTTCATCAGACAGCTGTGTCACATTTTCCTACCAGTACTGAACTAAATTGTCTTGTGAGTTCATGCAAACTGAACTGCAGTTTGCTTGCATTCATCATCGTTCATCGTTGCTCGTTATTCACAATCCAAAATACCAACCTGACATAATTCAACAATAAACAGAAGTTAATTAAAAAAAAAAAAAAAAAACACATTCTAATATTTATGAAGCTTTTATTCTACTTGTACAAACTGAGAAAGTGGGCATTTTGATTCTTTATCTATGACTTTATCTATGAAAGAATTAGACAAATGGATACCAGAAATCTGGACTGGACTATTCAAATCTGATAGTCCTTAAAGTATTTGTAAAATATAAATTAAAAAAATTGAATACTCAAAAGAGACAATTCTTAATTTTCTCAAAAATATGATCAGATTCTCATATTGTTCTTGGGAAACCATAAAATGTGACATCAGGTATCATCACATCTTATGAGTTTAATTTATCTTTATTCTCCTCCTGCAGACCTGAATATATTGTAACATTCACAAAAAGGCAAAAGAGGAAAGACTGTCTGTACGTCTTTCATAAACTACAGACTTTACTTGAAAATATTGTGTACATAGAGGAAACTAAGATACTCTTGTTTTAGGATGATGCCATCATAAGTCTACTTTAGAATGAACTCTGTTTGAAAACTAGATTTTATATTTAGTTTCATAAGGGGGCAAAAAAAAACATCATTGTCTGTTTGCTGGAGTTACTGTTTAAAATAAAAAGATGAACTGGTTTAACCTGACAAGAAGTCATTCATTTTACTGTGCATGTTTTAAAATAATAATTTAAAAACAACAAGAGCAACTCGAACTTTGTTGAGCACCTAAAGGCAACAAAACACAGTTGTAAAGAGCATATACACATCATTTTGGAAATGTTTAGTACAACCAAATATGAAACAATGATTGTTGTTTCCAGTTTTATTGTACATCTTGTGTTTTTATATATTATCTTCATTACAACAATATTTCTTTGTAGATTTTGTCTATTTTCATGGCTTTTTTTGAGTCTGCAGAAAGAAAAAAAAAAAAAAGCTTTTGGCACTAATTTGAACAAGCAGGACAAACAACATTAGAAAATAGGATAGTTTTTTTTAATCCAAGACAAACTATTAATCTGGAACATTATTCTTTTAATACTGCATTTTGAAAGCAAAAGCAGTTTTTAGAAAACTGGCAACAAGAGTAATAAAAGCAGATTTTTTTTAAACGATAAACGCTTCAACTAAGTCAACAAATCATGCCTCATATTAGGATACACAAATCATTTTGTGCAGCTCTTCAGATATTTATAACAGAATAATCTTGAAACTGTTTAATATAAAAATAGTTTCAAGATTAAAGAAACAAGAACTTGTGCAACTTTCCAAAGTGGTTCAATGTAAAGGTTGTGGAGCACATCTGCTTTGCTGCTCATGTCTTCTTTTAAAGCAAAAGGAGAAGAAAGTATGAAAAAAAGTTTAAATGGACATTATATAAGCTACTACTTGAAACAGAACCTTTTGATGCACTGGTTCCCAGTGGTTTTAAAGACTGATAAGGGATGTAAGTGACATTCTAATTCAGCTGGTTTCACTCCTGGGAAGTCTGGATTTAATCATCTTTGTGGAGTTCTCAAAGAAACAGGGGAATGTTCATGCATTCCAAGAGATATTTCTGACAATGACCTTTGCATGCCAAAAGCATTTAGTGTTGAAATATTATCTGCCAAGGGTTTATGGACAACACATTTTCTGTGCCATGAATCAAAAATGAATACAGCATTCTGCTCCTTGTGCCACAAAACACTTCCTCACACGGTAGCAGGGAAATAAAGCTGTCAGCCAGTATATTTAGTCATTAATATATCTGCAAAATAATGTATTTATCTTCTATCTCTTGTACCATTTTGGAAAACAGACGAATGACATTTTACCTTCTCTTGGTGCAGCAGGATCCCATGCAGACCACATCTGGACAAAGAAAAAAGGAGTCCAGCACACAATATATGCAATGACCACCACAAATGTCATTTTCACGGTGCGGATCTTGGCTTTAGAGATGAGTCTGACGCTGCTCACGCGTGACAGTGGATGTGCGCCCTTGGATGGCCTCGGCGTGAGAGCCAAAAAGTGCTCCCTCCTGGTTTTCATGTTGATATTCTGCCATATTTTAAAGCATATCAGACCGTAGCAGATGCTTAATATTGCTACTGGAAGAATGTAAATGCTCAGACTCATCCATGTGATGTAGGCTTTGGCACCCCAGGGTTGCACGAAGTCCCCCCAGCAGTCGTAAACGCCATCCCCGACTTCCCGGAGAGAAAAGATGTAGGCTTGTGGGGTACTGAAAATCAGACTGAGGATCCAAGATGCGATCACACAGAAGCGATCTTTCCCCTTGTGCACCGAGCGAAGCGGCTGGCAGATTGCTAAGCATCTATCGATGGACATCAGGACCAGCATGTAGGTGGACGCAAACATGCCAACAACCTGGAGGTATTTGACCAGCCTGCAAAGGAAATCAGGTCCGTAAAAGCGAAAGGTTATGTCCCAGATGAGCTGCGGCAGGACCTGGAACACCGCCACAACAAGATCTGCGATGCTCAGGTGCTTCATGAAGTAATACATCCGAGAATGGCTGTGCTTGGTGGTATGGATAGCCCACAAGACGCACAGGTTGCCGGTCAGAGCGAGCAGCAACACCAGAACCAGGACAGTAACTTCCACTTTGGCTACTTCTTCATTTCGCTTTAAGGGGTTTACCGTGTTGTTCCCTAAATTGGTGCTGTTTATGTAACTGGAATTGTACCAGGAAACGTTCTGAGCCCAAGCATCCTGTGTGCGTAAAAGTTCCTCCATCGTGCGCACGAGCGTCAGATTTTGTGCAGTCAGCGGTCACATCACACACGCGGAGTTAGGGCTGCAGTCAGTCGATGTAGATTTTAGATGTCATCCATTAAACGTTACTTTGTTCTCTCTTGGTTTAATGGCTAAATCTCCCCAAAGTTGGGCTGTCGTCTGAAGGAGAAACAACCAGATTAAAAACTTTCATTGCTTCAGACTCTCCAAAACCAAATAAAGAAATTTATATAGATAAATAAAATGACGAATTTGTGGTAAAAATAAACTCACCCGGGGGATAATCTGCTGCGATTCTTTCTTGTGATCTGCGGTCTGCCTCTCTCTCTGCGTCCAGCTGGATCTGTTCTGGTCTGTGCATCCCACCACTGTCTGTGCAGATCCCCTTCCCTCTTTTTTTTTCACCGGAAGGAAACTGCCTTGGTTGTGTACAGTCTTCACATTACTTCACGTTGTATTATTTCAAATCTACTGACCCTGTTTATGTTCCCATTTCCCAAAATTTATGCGACATTACCTGTCTACTGTTATCTCTACCATTATGGGCTTAGCAGCAGCATCCAATTATTAACTGGTGACAAGTAAAGCAAAAAAGATCTCTGAGATTTTGATGTTACTCAATTTTAATGTGCATCATGTGACAAATGAGTACATAGGAGGTAGTTGTCTAAATGTGCCATTTAGTATTTATTTCATAACATTTTGCTCTGTGACCCTAATGAGAATTGCTAAACCTCAAGCGTAGAGAGTTAGATTTACAGTTAAAACTCTAACATTACAGACCTGTGACTATAATCTCTACAAAATAGAAAAGATACAGGCCATACATAAATTTAATTCAATCTTCACAGTTGTTACTATTGTCATGCAACATAATTGTGAGGCCACTGACAGTTGGTTTTCACCATTTTTAATTTTGTTTTCATGAGTTGTATAATCTGAAATAAATAAGTAGATAAATAAATGTATTTTCATGCTTAGATTTATCTGTGTGTATTTCTGAATCTGAATCTGAATCCAGTTACAGATAATCATGTGTCTTCAATTATGTTAATGTTGTATAAAACAGATCCTGTTGTCAAAGGTGACCTTAATTGTGACCTAGGATGAACCACAGGCATGGGGACCGACCTCCACTTCCCTTCGATGCTATTATTTTTCTATATTCTCATTTATCTGAGACCACTTTAAGCATATTGCTACAAATCATTAAATTACTTTCTCAGTGTGTCTTTATAATGTTAACAAACCACAACTGGGTCTGTTTACTGTTACCCTTCCTACATGTCGAATGGCATTCAAATTAAAATGAAAGAGATTCAATTTAAGAAATATAAACAGGAAATCCATATTTGATTCATGGCTAATATGCTCGGTATTTTTGGTGTCAAAATGTTCAGTTTTGGGAATGTGTACATTGAATGTTCTCCACTTCTAGACTCTTTTCCACAGAGTGACATGGCTGATTTTAAATTGTTTTGAGACTTCTTGAAGTCCCCCATCAACCTCAAAAGCTGCAGCAATCTTCTTTCTAAAGGCCACAGACAGCCCTTTCAATCTCACCATGGTATTCACTCTCACAAGTGTCAGTAGTTAACAAATCTGAATATCTGAGGTCTAAATGGCAAACCTCCTTCAAAATGCTGAGAAACAAACTTCTTATCATGTGTTCCTTTGTGATGCAGCTTCGTGAGAATTAATGTGCAGGTGTCCTAATTTATATTTCTCCTGAAATGTAATTTTCATTACATTTTACAGAAAGTATGAACGTGTCTTTTCTTTGGGTTTTATTGTCTGTTTTCTGTTAATTTTGCAGTGTTAAAAGCGATGTTATATTTCCACATGCCCAAATATGTCAGAAAAACAGAGGCTGTGGTAGTGTGTCATGTTTTTTCACATAAAGGTTAGTCATCTTCAGCTGAAAAATATGAACATGTGAACATCACGCCTCGTCCACAGACACTGAGCGTATGTTTTCTCCAATTTATTTGACCTACTCAGCCGAACATTTGCAGGTGCTGCGTTGTGCTGAATCTTCCTCGAATGTTTAGGAATCATGCTGAGAATAATTAGCCACACTTACTGCTTGGTAAACGATTTCTTTTTGATTTTATTCTTGAACACTGGAAAGCTAAAAATTCTGCGTAAAATCACACAAAATCAGATTTTTGAAAAGAAACAATGTGCATACAGATGCTGTGTTAGATTTGTAATGTAGTTAGAGTTTTGTTTTGTTTAATTATAAATAAAGAAATGCTTCTCAAGCTATTGTGCTTGGAAGTCTTTAAAACAGGTCATTTGAATATTTGCTTTATGTTTTATATTGTATGACTCAGTGTATGTTTATTCTGTTAATCCCTTAATCGCTAAACAACTTGCCTTATTGTACTTCAAACTGTAGCTTTTAGGAATAAACTAATAAACATTATTTGATGTTATTTCAGGCTTCTTGTGTTTGTATATAAATAGCTGTCTAATTAACAACAACATAACTAATTATTTTAAAAATTATACATTGGAAAACACAAAACTACATCTCCATAAGTTTGAGTAGGCATTCTCATTTGACAGATTATCAAAGTACTTTTTGTAAGCCATTACCTCTAACATACTTTTCATTAACCCTATCTGATGTAATATTATACACTTCATAGAAATTGCCATTTTTGTATTACCTCAAAGCAGAAAATAATCATGATTTACTTAAATAGAAGCTCTCAAACATTATAATGTAACTTGTTTCACCTAAACACTTAAACAGTTGCAGTAAACAGATAAATTAGGTTCTAACTACTCAGTTTTACGTTGAGTTAAACTTAAGACATGACAGACATTATTTCTCACATTTAATGTTTCACAGTTAGGGGACATCAACTTTAACATACATATAAACCTTAAATACTCAGAGGTATCAGTACTGATGACAGATTTATACTGATCTCCATCTCCTGTCATCGGTTCAGAAGAAGAAGTTTCATGAATGTGAGAATCACCTTCATCAGAACAAACATTTTTGCCTAGTTTTTCTTCACAGAAGAATTATGACTAACACTCACCTTCACTCCGAGGTCAACAAATTCATACTTTATATTGAAAAGGAACAAAAGCAGAAATCCAGGGTATTGATAACCCACATAAAGCTGGATACAAAGTTCAGTTTATGCTCCAAACAAGAATGATCTCAATCCCATACTTGTGAGCTAATCAATTAATTAATATTTAACCCATATAAGAGTTTTCTGTTCTTTGCACACCACAACAAGAACCTGACTGAGCCAACAATTTCAGGTTAACCACAATCAAAAATGCATTTTAAACCAATATTAAGCATCATATCTTCTAACTAGATGATTTGATAGCTGAATATTTTTCAATATGTGAAAATGCTGGTTGTAAATGGGCTCATTAAGGTGTTATATCATTTGTATTTGTTGCATTTTCTCTGTAGTCCACAGAACCCTACCTGGGAATTAAAGACACAGTGTGTGAGCACAGTAATAAAAGTGTCAGACCCAGTAAGAAGTCATTAGATGGGTGGTTATATTAAACCATAATGACTTCATGGCCCCGAGCAAGTCACTTAGTTTGTTTACGCTGCAGGCTGGGCCCGAGTGTATTGACCAAAAGGCCGTTTTTATTATTCATCCAAAAACATCTAAGGGCATCATTGCAGCTAAGTGCTTAATACATAATGCAGTGGTAGGTGTCTGCCTTGTCTGAGGCATTTTCATTGATCCATATAGTTCTGCGCACCACCCCAGGCACTGTTGCATTCAACACCTCCAATGGCACCATGAGGTCCATTGTGTGCTTTTATTGATTTTTCCTAAGACGTGTTAGGAAAAAATTAATAAGGTTAAACATTTTCTTTAACTCAAAAATGTTTGCAACAATAGAAAGTAATTAAAAGAAGGATATATAAGGAGTTTATTTGTAAAACCCCTCAAAGACTAATAATACCTCCAGCAATATAAGAGGATAAACTGAAAGTAAAACAAAAAATGCCTGGAAGATATTTCAACTATATCTGTTATGTTCTGGTGATTTATCATGAGATTATATTTTATTAGATGCACTTGTGGTTTAAAACAGTTTGTGTTCAGAAGACTATATTAAAATCTTACAATTAAAGGTGAATGTGATTGATAAACAAAACCCTTATTTCATGGAAAATATTCTGTATAACTTTTGAAATTATTGCATGTGTAATTCAGCAGATTCATTCTGAACAGACTAGAAAGAGACAACTGCTTGAGATTATCTTAGAATCACAAAGTCCAATGAACAACAAAAGAAGATTTTTATTATTCACATTTTTTAAATCATCATTATATAACTACTGAAAAGAATTTTTGAAATACATTTATCACAGTAGATCAAGTGATTACATTTAAATGCGATGAAGTACATTTTAAAATTACATTGACAAATATAAACCATTTTTTAAAGCACTTGCTCTGCAACACATGCATGCAGATGGAAAACATACAAACTCTATACAAAGACCTTTTTGCTGAAAGGCAATTTCTCCAACACCATATACCATTTGGGCATGCTGCATTGAAATCACAGATTTAAACCATCAGCACATCTCAGGTATTGGTCTGGCTGGATATTTGCTTAGTCGTTTCATCAGAATTAGTAGTTTTCTTTTTAAATTGGCATATACTCAGCTTTTTAGCCCTTCTTGCACAGTAGAAAGTGGAGCCATTGCAGAATCGTGGCTTATTTATTCTAAAAGCAGTTTTCATGTGTCTCTGGGATCCTTGTTCTGTTGGAAAACTCCATTGTGTTCAAGTTTAAACCACTGATTTGAGCTGAGGTTGAACAATTTAGAGATTATCCTTCTTTTTCATTATTCACTCCAATTTTGTATTGCACCATACATCTGTGAGTGATTCACAGTATGATGCTACCACAATAGTTCAGGTTTGAAAGAGCTATTCTGACTCCCAATCAAAAGCTCCTTCACCATATGTCATTTCATAGTCTGTGTGGTAACTATGATTTAAAGCAGGAACTTCATTCTTAATGGGTGCTCTCTATGTTTTTTCTGATGTCAAACTCATTTCACTGCAAACCCAGTGGTATGTCTGCATATTATTGTTTATGATAAGCTCAAATCTTGGTGGTTACTGGGGTCCTTTTACATGCTCATACCAATTATTTTTCATGTCAGTTTGGGTCAGATTGTCATGAATTTAGGGCAATGCCGTGTTTGTGTGGTGCTGTCTGTTGATTCAATCTAGGAGGACATGGATGAGCAGGCAGCAGCTGGCTCACAAATGTTTAAACACATCATTAAGCTGACAGACTGACTCTTTGCCTAAATGTCGACACAGTAGCTGCACCAAGTCGATTTCTAACAGATTGTCTTTCCATGGTTCCTGGTCCTTACATCAAGTTATTCTCAGTGTTTATAGTCAGCTTTAGAAAAGGAAATTGTCCACGCCAAACCAACAACACCCAACATTACTAGAGATGGACCTTTTCAACAACCTGCATGCCCAACTTCCAACAACCTTCTCGGGAACACCGTGATTTTTTTTTCTTCATATCTTTCAAAGATAATCATCCTCAAGACTCAGGGTTTTCCTGGATTTTTCATTACTTTTTGAGGATCCCACTTCAACCTCTGCACCAGTAAGAACAAATCTAATTCTTATTCACCACAAATACTTATCTCGGTCCCATAGACCTCATCCACTGTTTTCTGCTCAGAAGTCCTCCTGAAAGAAAAAAAACAAAACAACAACATTCATTTGTATTTTCAAATAAATTTTTTAAACCTTTTTCAGCATTTCCTTGGGGAACCTGGACTTGTTGGTCAAAAGAATTGCCTCAGTGATGACACAGATGACTAGAACAATGGGATGATCCTAAAAATACATCAAAACTGGGTTTTGGAATGATTTAAATAGATGAACATTAATTTATGGAATGTCCATATCCACTGAGATGTTAAATGTTTTGTTCAAAAGTCAAGCCAACTAAGTTAAGCAACATTTAAATCTTTTTTTATGCATATATTAGAGTGAGGAAAAGAAGTCCATGTTTATGCAAATTACGGCTGCAACAAAAAGCTTTCATTTCTGAAAGATCCCAGCTGCTTGCCACTCCTGCAGTTAGAGTGAAATATTTAATGCCTTTAATGTCTTGGGGATAACTGCGACTCAGGAGAAGAGGGAAAACCTTCAGCAATGTTTCCTAAGTAAGTCACAGAAGGTGTAATTTAAAATTACGTCTTTCTGACATTGTTTCAAATCCTCCATGCAATCGCTCTCTCATGGGATCAAAATGGCTTTTTTTTAAACTTTCAGAATACAACGTTTTGAAGCATTGTATTAGAAACCAAAGGAGAATGGACATTTCTCAAAATAATAAATATTACCTTTGCTTATTTCAGTTCTTAGATCCTCTAGATTTAGGGTCTGTTTTATATAATTTATTTAATGAGAACAGCATGCAATGACAGGCACATAAATTAAATTATGACAAAAGGTACGCATAAAATTCGGAAAAATTCTTTCCAATGTGATCGATGATTACAAAGATTCAAGCATTTTTAACATCTGGTATTTTTTGAACGATCAGGTTAAGAACAATGTTGAATCATGTAGAAGTCACTTACAGTCTGCAGCTGAGATTTTAAAACACCTGCAGCACTTTCTGATTTAGTAATGACAACCCAACTGTGATTTCTCTGATATAGTGAGGTGTCATTCTTCCACAGCGCTTCTGTTCCTTATCAATTACCATTTAAATGTCATTTTCTGGGAACTAAATTTTTCTTTTTCTCCACCATTTCTGAGTCTTGTGTGTTTGTGACAGAGGGCTATAATTAGATTGTGCCATGAGAACAGCTGCAATCTGATGCAAAAGAGTGCAAACTGCTCACACCTGCTTATCTTGAAGGCCTTGTTTTCCTCTGTTCCTTTATTAGTGCTGTTTGTTTGTGTCTTTTTCTCCTCATAATTAGTCCATAATGCAGCACTTTTAAGCCAGATGGGTGCTGTGAAGATAGCTCTAACTCGGGATTAAAGGTGAGAGTGGATAAAAAAGATCAGAAGTTGAACTAAATATTTTTGTGTTCAAGAGTTAAAAAGAAAAATTTAAAAGGATATATTTGTGGCACTGGTGGAAAAAAAGAGCTTGAAGGAATACATCAGAAACAATTCAGTGGAGCAAAGAGAAGGACCACTGATGTATCACTGAATGTAAGTTTAAAGAATAAAGGGTTTTAAATAAGAAAAAGAAGACATACTATACCTTGCAGTGTTCATGCCTCTTGAACCTGTTTACAGTTTTTCATGTAAGCTGGACAAGCTGGATAGGAAGATAGTTGCTGGAAGAAAACCTTTTAGAGACTAAAAAGATCTTAAACAGCACAGAGATTCTTTTCCAGCAGGATAGCAACCAGAACTTTCTTTGCTAGTTATATGAATCATTTTTATTTCACTTTAGAAAAAACAAAAATATTGTAACTCCCAATAGGGCTGCAGAAACTGAATTTAAAAACAGCAACTTTTATGTCGCTGGACTTTGGAGTCACAATTCTCAAAAAGCAAAATAAATAAATCAAATCATGTAAAACATGATAAACCTCATCACAGCTGCCTTACTTTACTTTAATTTAGTTGGAAATAATGTGACTAAATCAGTCTGTCATGCAAATTCATATCCTTCACCTTGAAAAAATGTCTTAGCTCACCTTATCATGAAATCTTGTTCTTATAGATAATTAAAAAAAAATCTTGAGCTAAGAAATTAGCTCCTCATTCATCCTAACATTTTGGTAAACTGAAGAATCATCAATAAGTAACAACCTTCCCACAAATCTTATCTGACAGATGGGTTGGGAGGATCTGGCTGCTCAGCGAAACAATTTTTTATCATATGCACAAATGTATTCATTTATTTATTTATTTTCTTACTTATTTATTTAAAATTTTTACCCAATGGCTGTTTTACTTAAGCTGCTTTTGTTTTTCTCATGCTCTCTCTTTTTTAAACTCATTACGTTTATCCCTTCCTAACAAGTCTGCTTGAATAGCGTCACTCAGCTCCTAATCAGTCCCCTTGAAACAGGGAGACAATTAGTCTTCAGGACTATAAGCTTTGAAAACTCTGGGGGGAAACGTCTAAAATGCTGGTACTTTTTTCTCATGTTTCCTAGAAAAAGAAAAAAAAAACAAACTTGACACTTGCCAGTAATGATGCATTGTTGTTCACAATTCAGCTTTAAAGGGGCAGTATCATGTTTTCCAGTCACTTAATGCCATTTTAAAGCACAATCAAAGTTGTTTTAAAAATACCGTATATATCAAATATGACCAAATAAATTTGACTTCGTAATTTAACAACTTGAAACTGGGTTTCTGTCTCTTTAGGAAACTCTTGTTCTTTCTAAAACGTGACCTTCAGGAAGTCAACACAATGCTGCTCCTCTATTAACCCTTTAACAATGTTTTACCTGTGTTTCACTGTGAAGTAGATCACATAATGAGCTCAGCAGATGCAAAGTTACATTTTCTAATTGCTGCTGGCTAGTCTGAAGGAGCTGAGTGGGGGAGTTGCAGGGGTGGGGTGCTGTGTGATGCAGAAGCTTGTAAGCTTGGAAATTGCATCTCCAAGAAGGAGCTGAATCTTGAAGTTGGTGCCCAGTCCCACGAGGCGTTTTGCACCTCGTGCAAAGCTGATTGGTTACCATGAGAGATTAAAACATCTCTAAACATGCATTAAAAAATCGAGGCAACACTCAAGGTAAATTTTTGATGAGGAAATAACATCATGGCATGATGTAAAGCTCAAAAGAGTTGACTTTACATAATACTGCTTTAAATTTAACACAAAATGTATTACTTTGGGTCTGTTGATGTATGAAAAGTGATTGCACACTGAGTCCTCATCAGCATGAGCACTACCATGCACATAGAAAGAGATTAAATGTGTGCCAGGGACTCACAGCATACCAAACCAGTATCTTGGCACAGCTGTCTTGTGGGTTCTGTGCACTGATGCAGGTCTAAACCAGCAGTCAGTCTTTGTTTCTAACCTGAAGCACGTATGTGCTGCTAGAAAGTGTTCAGAATCCAAATGCAGAACTAAATCGTGTAAGCATGACTAACACGAGCTTGATGCGAATGCATCTAACTAAAACAAATGCTTTCTCAGAAGATAAGCTTCTTTCATTGCAACATATGGCTCCTGAGTTTATTACTTATTTAGGGATCAAAATTGGACACACTAACCTTTTCTACTTGGTGCATATTTTTCATGTATGCAGCAACATAAATATAATTACACCTTGGAACACTTCAAACCCTTTCTGAGAGTTTAGTGTGAAAACATTTATCTTTAACTAAAACAAGATGCTTTTGGGGAGAATTTCAAAAACTTGTGCTTTGGAAATGGCTGTACATAATGCTCCTGCCTACATATAATACAGCTTACAGTTATTAGTTATATTACAAAGAGAGGTAAGGTTATAGATCACCTCTCAAACGGGACACATTAAAGCTCTAGTATGTAACTTTTTTTTACATTAAAACTCTCACTCTGTTCCAACTGTGTAACATGGGAAGATAATCCATGAAAAAAATGAAGCTCCTCTGCATCTTCCCTGTGGTTCTACTGCTATCTGCAGAGAAATGCATCACTCCTCATTAGAAACAATCAGAGCAAGGAGGATCACATACACAAGTCCTGCTGTTTTTTGACATTGTAAGCATATGACTGTATAAGACCAAATGACCATATAATCTAAAAGAAAAGAGCAGTAAGATGCGCATCAAAATGTTTTCTATTACAAGGTCAGAAATGGGTTAAGAGGTTAATATCTTGTGCTGTTTTAACTTTCCCAGACTTATAAATAAATCAGATATTAATATGCAGAGAAAAGTATCTTTTCTCACTCCAGTAATGAATAAAATAACCAAAAGAAAGAAAAAAAAAACACTGCTGTCATACAAAATTTTCCCTTGATTGTATTTTGAAGGTTTCGACTAATCAAATTAACTTTCTTGGACACAATTAGAGTTTTTAGCTTTCTACAAAACAGTGTAGTAATTTTTATTTTGTCATGAACATGAAGAGACAAATATGATTCTAAACAGGGGTGCCTTCCAATTAAAAATCTTAGATAACAGCACAAATGAATGTCATTGCATTTCATCTAATACTTTACTTCAAAATGTTTGTGACATCAACACAACTGGCAGTCGTAGAGCTCATGTTATGGAGGTAAGAATGAACTGTTTGTAGTTTTCAATTCTTTTTTCTTTCATTTCAGTTTTTGGGTGTTATCTCAGGGCAAAAACACTGTGGATTTGTTTTTTCTCTGCGACTGAACATGACTTATTGTACTTTGTTTTTGGCAGAGATGAACTAAAACAGGAACATTTCACAAAGCTTGTAGGACTTTTGTTTACTGAAATACATGCCAGCATTGTTTACATCTGTTGTCAGATTCTGAAAACCTTGACACGATTGAATTTCAACTTTCAATATTGTCGTCTTGTAAAAGTTCTCCAAAAGTCTTCTACTTTTCTGTAAGTTTAGTGCAACAAAGGTCACAAATTTTCCATTGAATAAATCTTGACTTCATTTTTTATTTCACAAAACACAATTCTGAGTTTGTACTTTTGAAAACTGCTTCAGCATGTAGAGGTAATTTAATGCAATGTGAAAATAGAGCCAGGTTCTTAGAAAATCTATACAATAGCAGTATATTGTCTATTCAGTTGCCTTAAGCTCCATTATTAGAGGATAATAATGGACCTAGCAATTCTGCTGCGTTATATATTTCAAGGAAACTAGTGCATTGAAAGAGAGGTTTACATTCAAAAATTAAACTTTTTAGTATGTATTTTATAAAATAATCTTACCTATGAATTTTGCATAAGTAGGGAAACAAATCAAGTGACTGTGGTTAAAATGATTTTGTAATTCCTTTAACCTGATAGAAAAATGAAGACATTAAATAACATACCTATATAAAATGATTGCATCAACAGAAAAAGAACAGGAATTGCAACCATCAAAATTGTTAAAGTGGGCAAATAATTTTACTTGAATCTATAAATTAGGCAACTCAAAAATAGATCTTGTTCATGCTGGTAAAGTTATTACAGGTGGGGCAGCACATTGTGAAGGCCAGGATGAAGCTTTTTTAGATTCCCGCTGTGAAATGTTCTAACATTATTTCTCATGTTACATTTCTAGGCTGCTCACTTTGCTTCTAAACAATCATTTTCTTCATGTTTTATTTTTGTGGTTTTGTTTTTTGTTTTTGCAATTAGTATCAGAGTTGTTGTTTTTATTTATCATAATAAAACAAACACCCTTTCTTATTAAAAACATCCAGAAATTTTCTGTCTTAAGTAAAAAAGCGTCACCAGTGAAGCTTCATCCCCTGAGTTGTGCCATTAGAAGGATTAACATGTTATTTTGGAAAATGCACTTAAACAAGCCTTGAAAAATCACATTACCCTCAATTAAATGTTGGAGGGCAGCTTTGAGTTGATTTTTATAGATTTCTGTTCTCTCTCTTTTTATTGAGCTTGGCTGAGAACTGAAGTTAAATTTGTCTAATCAAACAAGAACATTCTGTTTACAAAGCACCTCAATAGTTTATGCTGCACAAAAATATATTGCATTTATCAAAACTGAAATAAAGACAATCATAGATGACCCTTTAAGTACCTATCGATCTATTATAAACTAGATGAGTTGAGGACAACTACTGTTTCCCGGAATAACAACATCCAAGCAGCAAATAAAATCATTTTGATCCAGTTCAGTTGTTTGATTGGGTCACTGTTACACAACTCTTGATTTGACAATAGAGCATGATTGTTGCCCAACAATAAACCCAGAAAGCAGAGGAGACATCCAAACGTTTCTGATTTAGGGGATTTTGAAGCATTTCATTGTGCCCTTTATAAAGAGCACTAGGGTCCCTGAGAGATGGGCGTTCTCATGACAGGATCAAGAAAATGGAGCTGTGTGCGTGTGTGTGTGTGTGTGTAGTGGAGGGGGGTAGGCAGAAGAGGGACCATAAAAAATAAACAGGGAATAACACAAGAGACAAACAAAATCTAGAGCCTCCTCAATGACACTCAGCAGAAACGTTTAATTCAATAAACAACACCAAACGTTCCAAAACAAAGCGAAAATAATAAACTTGTTTTGTGTTTTAATCATTTTTCCACATTAAATCCTGTAAATCTTGAAATCAAATGATTAAATAACTTCATTCATTGCCAATCTAGTTTGTCTAAAACCCAATTTGCACGAGATTAGTTTTATGTCATGATTTGAGTTTTTCTGTGTGTTTATTTTGGGTTTCTGTGTCTTTTGAGTCTCCGTGTTGTCCTGTCTACCCCTTGATTGTTCCCAGGTATGTCTCGTTCTGTGATTACCCTCTGTGTACTTAATGTCTCCGGGGTTTCTGTGTCTTTGTTGGGTCCTTGTCTATGAGTCATACCAGTCTGCCATCAGTTGTCCATTTATTTACAAGCCGCTACCAGCCTTAGCTTTCTGCTCAGCTGTGCTGGATTTTGGATTGTTGTTTAAATCTTCATTAAATCATCATTTTGTTCCACATACCTGGATCCACGGTGTTTTCCTCACCTACTGCATATCGTGACATTTTACCCAGAGACCACATGCTATTTGTAATAATGAAGGAGATTGTCTGTGTTGTTAATCTCATTTGATGTCACTAATTTGTAAAGTAAAAATTCTCCTGCATATTACCTACTGCATTTATTAATCCAATTTGGATTGAATTAGCAGGATTGGGTCTATGTCCATGTTGCATTTATGTAATCTAAGGGAGGGCAGTTGTAAAATAATATTTTAGTGATTGAGTACTCTATTGATTATTTTTACGAGTAATCAGAAACTCTCTCTTTCCTCTCTCTTTTTTTGATGCCATACGTTGTGGATCAATATGGTTTTGCTGGCCCAGGCCAAGAAAGGTTTTCAATGTACTCCAAGGCAGTCTTCATTTTCAGCCAAAAACAAATAAAAATGTGCCCAGGGGCGTGCTGTGGTGGCGCAGGGGGTTAGCACGCCCCACGCCTGGAGGCCCCAGTCCTCGACGCGGACGTTGCGGGCTTGACCCCCAGTCCCGGCGACCCCGCCGCATTCCCTCCCCCCCCTCCTTCCTGTCTGCCTACTGTTAAAAATATGAGCCACTAGCACCGCAAAAACTCTTCGGAGAAAAAAATGAAAAAAAGTAAATAAAAAATAAGATGTGCCCAGGAAAATAAAAACTACAAATTTCTGTCCAAATCACAGAGCTGCATATTTACATTGGGTTTGTATAACTGCAAGACTTTGGAGTTAAGCAAAATGTAGAAGGTAATTTTCAGGAAAATATTTACTTTACAAATTTGCATGAAACTAACAACACCGACGATCTCCGCAATTGTTATAAATAGCATGTGGACCCTACTTAAACCTAATCCAGTGCAAATAGTGTTTGAGTGTTTAACTATTTTGATGACATGAACCTTTGGACGACTTGCATTGAATCTGCATCCAATGCTGTGCAGAAGAATTCACAATATTTTTTACGTTTTGTTACTTTGTGGCCATGAACTTACTTTGAAAAATCTGGCAAAATCCACTTGACCCAGTTACCTTCAGTGCTCAAATCATCAAATTGCCTGATGACAAGAAAAGGATACATGGCAGACATTAAATTTCCTTGTGTGTCTTTTGTCCTGGCTAAGGCTTGATTGTTTGCCATGATAGAGGAAGATTTCTGTGCAGATCTGTAGACCTTCGTTTTCCCCTGAAAATAATAAAATAAGAAAGACATGAATGTGTTATTATTTAATTAGGTTTATTAAAATCGCAAAGCCTGAAGCAGTCTGCCAAGGAACAGTTTACAACTCGCAAAGGAGGCGGAACATTTCTATCAAATTTGCAAAGAATCATATCTTTTCATAGGGCTAAAAAAGGAGAAAGAGAGAACCCATTTGTGTTGTGCTAAAAGAATTTGTTTGTATTTGTAGAGTAAATTATCTTTAAAAAAATATATAAGGACAAACTGTGACTCCAAGTATTGCAAAAGAATGACCTTTGGTTTACATTTCAAATTTTCCTCGCCTGTCATTGTAAACATGAAGTCATTTGGAAGCTTGTTTGCAGTTGTTTTTCTTCCTGCTTGAATTTTATGAGATGTTGTAACAGGACTCAGACTTGATCCAAAGAAATGTGTGTGTAAGGAGGATCAGGCTTGCAGTATAAAAACATACCAGATGAAATCTGGCATCTATGAAATCTGGCATCTATGACATAATGTGATGACAGAATATACAGCCTTATGAGAGAAGTGTTGCTTATCACAATACATGCTTGTTTAAACTTCTGAACCCCAATTTGTCCCTTAAAACTTCCCAAATGAAAAATGAGGTAGTACTTGTGATGTCAGATGTTAGCTCAAATTCTCTCCAAAAAACATCCACTTTGAGAATCAAACTAACTAAGGTTCTGGTGGCCAATGTGTAAACGTATCTGAAACAGCCTTGTCTTGCAGATTAAATAGTTAATCATAAGGCCCATCAAAAGTCTGACTCACAGACACTGCAGACAGTAATGGAGTCAGTTTGATTTAACACCTGCTCATTATTGATTGCCTATTTCTTCTCAGAAAATGAGATAAAAATAAACCTACTCTGATGTGTGACATCCTCTTTAACATTTTGAGCATATTAAATTAAAATGGTAAAATCTGATTTACACATATTGTTTTGGAATGGAATGTTTATCTTCAATGTAATGTCAAAGTTTACATGTAGAACATTTTTTTACACTGTAACTTGTCCAAAAGAAAATAGCTTTGTTTGAATAGCTTATTGTCTGTCTTATTTTGCTTTTTAATTGCCGATGCAGTCCACTTTTAAAGACATCATATGATGTTGAAATTATTGTCATAGACTGAGGAAAACGGATGCTGCACAATGCTCTGTATTGGAGAGTAGAATACAATGCAATCCAGTTTATCCCAGATGAACTTGTTTTCACATTATTGCCTGCCAACTTTTAATATGAAACCTTGTTATTTCTCCTCTGTTCTGCACAGAAGCCATCAGGATTTCATTTAAATTCCTGTTTTAATTTTCCACCTGTAACCCATCAAAACCTTACATGAAAACCCAAAGCCTCCAGAGTTAGTCTGAGGATGTGTCTGGGAATAAAAAAACAGTATGCACACTATATCCTGCTTGCATAATAAGAATAACAATTTTTGTTTACTCATGTGCCGTCAAGCTCCTCTTTTGTTAGTTGATATAAACATCCTTGCTTCATCTTTTAATTTTAATAATTTAAGTAATTGTGAATGTCTCCTTTATTTAACTTAACAAAATATAGAGACTATGTCACTGCAACTTTTAAAAGCAAAAATTGTCTAAAAATATTTTGGCTTTGAGCTGCAGGCACAGTTCTGTTTCTTTTAGGTTCAGTTGATCATGAAGCAAAAACATAAATACAGCCGCTACCAAGTCTCGCCTTCTGTCACGTCAACATGAATGCTTGGAGAAACAACGAAGCCATTTTATCAGCTTTGTTTTGTTGAAAACTGCTACATGATTATTATAAATTTTGATTTTTTTTCCCCCTCCACAAAAGTATGTGTTTTCCTTAGATTTCATGCAGCAGATTATTCAGGTCAGGAGTAGACATTCCCACCAAAGGGCCTTCAGGCACAAGTTCAAAAAGGGTTTGCAAAAGTGGAAACAAAAAACTTGTACAAACTGGAAAAGTCCGCCAAAACAGTTTCTCATGCTTGTTGCACCACAAACAATAATGTTGTTCCAGCAGCCCATCTCAAGAGAGATGTTGAATAAAATCTGCTGGGTGCAGGAAGGCCTTATTCAACTCTTTGTAATGGAGACTCAGTGACCCTCAAGATGACAGTTTTGTAATAGTGAGTGTTGGAAGTAACTACCTCCCGAGCATCTTCGCTATACATAGTGCCGAAACATCCAGTCAGTGGCCCAAAATATGGGAATCTGTCAACAGTATATTTGTAGGCCAGAAAAACAGGACGTCATAGATGAAAGAGGTGCCGATTTTTGTTTCTGCTGGTGGGTGCTCACCATTGATAGGTCTATTCCTGGATTGGGCGTCTCATGACTTATTGTGTGTCAAATGTGTGTCAAACTGCTTCGATTTCAGTCAGGATTACCGGTGGTCTGGAAAATAATATTCACGCAAAGAATGTGAAGAAGGGACACAACGTTTCAGTTTTAAGAGTCAAGGGGATCTCATTTCGCAGTTCAGTAAAAAGCGCCAGTTGCCATGGCAATGTTTGTGTGCGTTGAATAAAGCTGACGGTGCGAGAGAAGAGAATACGAGTGCTATTGAGTTGTACTTCACATGTTTTTCTGTGTTTAATTATGCAAATATTTAACTGTATTCCAAATTGCCTTATTAGATTTCCATTTTCTATGGCACTGATTGCAAATTATGTCACATTTTCTCATTAGTATTCACAGGATGTTTGTGTTAACAGAGGGAAACTTAGATTTGCAACTGGATGCACCTATCCAAGTTTCTGCTTGGGAATTAAACTAGGAATAAAGAGAAATAAATAAGAGACAAGAAATAAAGGTGATTAGTAAAACTAAGCTGGAATGAACTGAAGTAAAATGGAAACAAAGTTGATTTAATCAAAGAAAGACACTAAGGAACACAAAATAATCAAAGCTTAAAAACAAATCTAAACAACACAGAACATAACAGGAAGACATAGATTGTATTTTATGTCTACCTGTCTTCATACCTAAATGTGTTTTGTATCTGTGCACCAGAATCACTGTCTACAATAAAAAAGACAGCATACATGTGACTTACAAGTCACATGTATGCTGACAAGACTTACAAGTATTTGTACCCTTAGACTTTTTCCATGTTTTGCCAAATTACAATCCCAAATGTAAATGATCTTTTTCTGAAATTTATGCAAGAGACCAAAGAAATGTTCCACGTCATTATGTGTTTGTATGTATTGTTATCTTACCTCTTCTAAATTACTTTCAAGGATTGGTTGTTTATTGAATTTGTCAGTGTAAAATTATATGTGCAATATTAGCTGAACTTATGATAAGGGTAAAATAAATGTCAATAAGTGTGGGAGGGTTTTGTTTTCAGCAGATGGATAATTTATCCAATTATTTAACAGGCAAATTTAAACTTCATTTATGGTTAAAAAAATCTATAATTGCATATAATTGCAGCTACACTGGATAAAAAGTATATAAAAATATTGCAGAACATGTAGAATTTGCAGGGCCTGTATTGTGTAAGAATAAAACACATACAAAGAAAAAGGTCCCCATTCTTTTGTAAAATAAATAAACTTCCATTAAAAAGAAGGAAGAAGTGAATGTCAAATGGTTTTAATTATTTGAATTCTTAACAATTGTGTTATGTCTAACCAAACAAGACTATTTCCTCCTGTAGCCAGACTTCCGATTTTGCACAAAGGATCCAGAGACAGTTCCTGCACAATAACATATAAATAACATAGCAAATGACATGCCAGTTCTCCTGCACAGAACTGGATAATTTTTTTCGTTAGAAATCGTAAAAAGAACTCCTTTAATTTACAACTTGGTTGGGATCCAGCATGGTTGCTGCAGACAAAATCAGTACAAAGACGGTAGCATGATGATTTGTTGCTGCTCGAGTCCAGGCAAAGAGAAATGAAATTGAAATAACCCACCATGAATGCCAATGAATTTATCAAAACAGTGACTGATAACTTTAAATCTGAAGAAGCCAAACAAACTGGAGTACAGAAGCACGATAACAAGAACAAATCCCTTTACCAAAATCAATCAAGTTTTTTCTAAAGGAGATAAAACCTTACCTCAAACAAAAATGTTGTTTGAGGTAAATCCAACAGGATCTCATAGGGTTATTTTTACAAGAAAAGTGGAGCAGAGCTTCTCTGGAAGAAGCACAAAAAATATGCTGAGGAAGGGGAAAAAAAAATCTCTCTGGAAATTTATGCACCACATATTTCCTCCAAGCTGATAAGGACTGAGTGTTTCGTCAAAAACATGAAGGTCTTGAATCTCTAGTTATTCCTTTTCATTTTCTTACCAGACCTGTATAAAAAAGGCACCTTGGAAGGTGAGCCATATTGTCCTTATAAAAAACCTCCACCACTGCCTGCACTTTTAAAAAAAGGTCTGACTAAATTCTTAGTTTTTAAATTAAATGTTTTAGGCTACAATATGTAGATTTTAGTTTTGTTAGTGATGTTACCATGACTATGCACCAACTAAGGTTATGTTCTCTGTCTGGATCCCTTATGCAGTAACAGATTATATTTCTAGAAGATTTACTGAAAAAAAAAAAAACTTGCTGTTTTAAAATAATCATTTGTCAAACTTATTTTAAAAGCTATTAACCAAATAAAGTTTTGTTAATGTTTTCCATGAACAAACTTTTTTTGAAGCCTTGCCCTGCCTGCACTAAAATTGTTAATCAGATCAAAGGAAAAGCCCACTTTGATTTATGCAATCTCCTCCAATTAGCATGCAATCCTTCAACGTTAAACAGATTCACAAGATATTTTTAGTTTCTGGTGTGCTGCCTTTTGCTGAGTCTTCCACCCACACATCGGGGGGTCATTTTAAAACTAAACACATGTAATCACTTTTTCCAGTTATGCCCTATAGACCTGCACAAACAAATCTGGACACTGAACAGCACCCCAAAGTCTCTCAGCTAATCAGAACCATGCTACCATGGAAGAGCTTGTTTCTCCCTAGAGGATTTGCTATCGTCATAGTTAAAATGCATAACTAAAGTTTAAATCTGGGGATTAAAGATTTGATTATTTAACATGTAAACAAACTGCCATCCCCTCTTTGGGGCTCTATAGCATAAAGGGGTGAAATTAACATGGAAAAATGTACTGACAAATGCTGGTTTATTTTCCATTCCGCCATGACTCCCCTAATCCCTAAATTGAAGCCACTGTACCACAGAAGCTTGCAAGGGTATTCATATAACTTTATTTTTTCACATAACAACATCAAGCGTTTATATATTTTCCAGCAAATGGAAGGAAAGGGGGAAATGGTTTTAGAAATAAAAATCTAAAAATTGAGGCGCTACATTACCCAAACCATTATGAAAACCTAAATATCATTCAGTCCAGTCAGCTGACTGGACTGAATGATATTGATATTTACTGATGAGTCACCTAATCAGTAAATATAGATCACCTGTATACAATTAAATGTCAGTACAAATACAGGTGAAGCCCCTTGTTACAAACTATGCACTTAAGGCCCTTTAATATTTACAAAATATTTACGACATTGTTTTGGTGTAAAAAAAAAAAGAAAAAAAAAGGGATAAGTGAGAAACGTGTATTATTGTTTTTGTACATTTTTAATCCAAGTGATTATATACATAAGGTTACTGTTGTGAGTAACGTGAGAAATAATGGAAAAAGCAGAAAGCCAAAGCTTCTTTGGAGGTGACTTGTGTGTGTTCTTGTTTGATCAATTATCTCATTAGTTTAAAGACTTTAATGAATTTCTATCTATGAAAGTAGTTAGGTTAATGAGAGACAAGTGAACTCAGAAAAAAAAAAAAGAAAAACGGGACAATGGGATGATGGGAGGAAGAAGGTAGAAGAACGTGGGAGAGAAGACGAGGAGGACGCTAATGGAGACCGCTGTTAATGTTTGCAGAGGTTGAAGTGAGAGAAGGAACTGGATTTTTCAGGCGTGTTCTGCAAAAGTAAACCTGCACATGTGATGTAGGATACCTGCACAAATGTTTTGTAGTGAAAAGCTTGGAGGAAAACTGCGGCTGATCCAAGGTGGCCAGAGGAACATGACCTTGCTCTATATTTAAGTTTTTGATTATTTTGGGGTATTGTGGAGTTAAAGTTTTATTTCTCCAAGTTGTTATTAAAAAAACTATTCAGTGAGCTGGTTGTCTGGAGTTATTTATGTTACATCAAAGGACTGTAAGGTACTTGGATGAGGAAGGACTTATTCAATATAGGTAAACCTGTGTGGTCTCTACCAGAACTTAACGAATCCAAATTGTCACCCCACCAGCGAGTTTAAGTTCTTGTCCCAGTTTCTAGCGGGCAAAGCACTGGGGTGCGACACAGATGTTTGGTTAAGGCCTCAGATTGGCCTAATTTTTGTTAGTTTAGTGAATCAACATCACAAAATTCAAGGAACACAGCAGAAAGGTCAGGGATAAAGATGCAGAGAAGCTTAAATCAAAGTCAGATGATGCAACAGCATCCCAAGCTTCAATTATATCACAGAGCAGCATTCAGTTTATCATCCCAAAATAGAAAGAGTGTGGTACAACCTCAACTGTAGCAAAACATGACTGTCCACCTAACTAATAGTGAACATGTATTGAACAGAGAAAAAGGCCATGGCAGCTCTGGAGGAACTGCAGAGAGCCACTGCTCAGGTGGGAAAATATGTTTAATGGAAAAAGTATTAAGTTGTCCACTCCACAAATCTGGCCTTTATATAAAAATGAATAGAATAGTTGAAAGCTTTGAGAAATAAAGTTTAATGTTTGCTCCAAGGCATTTTCCTTCCATATGAAAATCACATAAAATTCCAGTGAACACATCAAAGTTTGTGGCTATGTGACCAAATCTGGAAAAGTTCTGAGGTTATTACTTTTGCCATTTGCATGATTTTCCAGAAGGCCTAGTTCCGATTACTTAGATGACTCTGATTAAGTCAGACATGATCAGAGGATAGCACCTGCAGTCATCTCATTGAAAGCTGTACTGCAACGAGTGCTTGTGTGCGTTGTTTAACTTGAGGAATGTTTACTCGATGACTGGATGTGTTTGACGGTTCAGAGGAGGAACAAAGAAAAAAGCTACAAAGTTTCTGCCTCCAGATCCTGGTCCCAGATTGTAAATATTTACACAGGGGTTGGTCATGTTTGCAAGGATTCCCTCTGTGTGCTTATTTAGCTTTGATGCATTTGGTTTTTATTATTTTCGATTTTCTGTAGACTGGATCAAAACTTTGCATTACGTTTTCTTGTTGACCTGTTAGGAGCCTGACATGATCTGAATTTCCTGCCATGAAGACCAAAGCTGGAAAATAACTTAGTGTATGTTATTATAGCAGATGCATGAAAATATTTGGATGTGCCCTTTATTTTTTTCTTTGAACCTTAATGTAAGAAGGACAATGAATTCTTTTAATCTCCAGGGAAATATAAAGAAAAAAAAATCCTTAGATATTGTGGTTGCACATTTAATGTAAAAAGGTACATTAAGGTTCAGAGGCTAAAATAATTAACTCCAGCTTTAATTCACATGTCATCAGATTTTCCATAGTGGTGTGTTTGCTAACACGACAGAAGTTTTACAAAAAAAACAATAAAATATTGGTGGTAAATAAGTGTATTTACCTGCTGGGTGTGTTAAGTTAATCTAACAACTGATTCAAGAGGAGAACATCCATACTTCCCCAAAAAATGTGTTGTACTTTAAGAAAGATGTATTTTTTGACACCATAACAGACAAATTACCATTAAAAACATTTCATGTGCAGAAGAACTCCTATCAAGGCAACAAATTATATATATATTGGAAGGTTTTCTGTAGGACTATCATGTTTGCAAATAAAAACATAACTCTCAGACTGAGAGATAGAAGAAATAGAAAACAGTATTAAAACACAAGATTTTGTGAACAATTAGAAAGCATCACTATTAAATAACTTATAGCTCTTTGTCTGATGCATTTGATTAAAACAAGTCTGTTACTCACAGTGGGTAGAGTATACTCAAATGTTACTGAAATAAGAGTAGCAACATTTATCAGTAAGTGTGCGTAAACTACAAAGCAATTTTTGTCCTAAAAGTTACTAAAGTAAATGTAACTTGCAATTACACTGCCCTTATGTTATGGCTAACATTGAGATTTAAAAAAAGTAACTTGTATGATAAGCTCAGTACACTTGCATTTCCACCAGGTGTTTGCTAATTGCTGCTGCTAGTCTGGGGGAGCAGAGTGGTGATGCTTTGTGAGGAGACAAGAAGGAGCTTGGGTAAATAGGTGGCGATGGTAGAATCAAGGCAACACTCAATATATGTTTTTGATGAGAGAAAACCATTATAACATTATATAAAGTTTTGAAAATGTTTTATTTAGTTAAAGGTTAGTGGCTTTTGAGCCACCTTTTATAAATGCTAAGCTATTGAAAACGGGCACTATGTAATAATATTTGTCCACGTGGGAGCCTCTTAGATTTTCATACTATATAATTTTAACTTCAGACACTGATTGTTCATCTGCTTTGCCACGTTTTCCAGATCCATCATTTGCCTGGATCTGGAACACCTGTCACCTGTCAATGTTTTATCTGATTATTTTTATTGCTTTTTCATTTGAAGATTCAGGACCCTAAGCAGTTAATTCACACTGATGTTTTCACAGTTTAACTTTTAATAAGGTCAGGAATGCAGAATCTCCTGATCTCTAAACAAGTCCAATCCGTCCATCCTTGGCTTCTCTCACCCATGAGACTGTAGCATCCTGATGGCACCGTCCTCTGTGACTGCCTACCACTGTTCCACAGGAAGAGCAGAGGCTAAGCAAACAAATAATCCCAGATTCACTGTTTCATATGTGACGCACTGCATCTCAAATGTGGGAAAGCCACGCAACATCTGTATCTCAATCGCACACAGAAAGTTGATATCCATGAAATTGATACAAGAGAAGCTCTCAGCAGTTTAATTTAGCAAAGACTCAAATGACTCAGGGTTTATGAAACTCTATCCATGTCAAATCACAATCTTTGACCATAAATTAATTTGTGAGCTACGTGCTAGAAGAACAAAAACTCATTTTAATAAATAGGAGATATTATAGAGGGAACAGGCTAATGATAATGATAAATACCTGATAAATGTAGTTCCAACTAGGATACACGGTGGTCTCCCGTGTCTTTTACATCTTCCTGCCTTCTATTTCTGTGTTCTTCTGTTGTGTTGTGAAATGAAAGCAAACATATTAATGAAAGCATTATTAAGGTATTCAGATCGGTTTTTCTTCCAAACATCAATCAATAAATCCAGCTTTATTGGTACAGCACTTTCATACAAGCGAGAGAAATAAAAAAGCATTTTTCAGAGGTTAAAAACAGACAAAATTCATAAAAGCACACTCCAATTGATGGCACTGTGTAGATATTACAAAATATCAAACATATAAGGTGAAAACAATTAAAGATGAAACATGTTTTATCTTTTATATCCTCAGTCAACAAACAAATGAACAAACAAATACCAGAAGGCAGACTAAAAATTTGTGGAATAATAACTTTAAAAATAGGTATACCATGTCAATTATAGACAGGACCTTTATTAAGTCACAGATACTGGAGAAATGGCTGGTGTTGAGCATTATAACACTGCTTATTTCAGCTGTTCCTGCCTTATCTGTCAGGAAGTTGCTTTTCATTTTGCTTTAGTTGGTGGCATCATGATATGGAGTTATACATAAAGAAAAAAATACATTTGCAACTACTCTTGTCAAAATTAATTGTGTAGCTCAAGCACAGCTGCAGTCTGGATCAAGTTCTGTTGCAGTTTATGGAAATATCATGCTCAGCCTTTTGGGTGCTAATGGTAATGATGCCATAACTACACCTTCAGAGAAACATTGAATTGTCCTTCTGACCTGTTTTTTTTTTTTTAATACTTCAAATGCAAGATATTTCTTTAAAAGCTGTAGTAAATGTTCCTTTCTGTTCACCACAAGTGGCTTACTTCATATTGGTTTGCTGCCTTTCATCAGGCCAGGTGGCATGTAGTGATTTCATCTGAGTTTTGTTTATGGAAAACAGCTGTATGTTGAAGGTTGTCAGGAGAGTGGAAAGTGAACTGGACGAGAGAAAGAATTTGAAAAAAAAACCAAAAAAAAAAAACCAATAATAATAACTTACTAATCTAAAGCTGAGCAGTTTTCTGGTGCACTCCTCAGTCCAATATCAAATCTTGGCCAAAATTTCTCGCCATGCCCATAACTTTTCAAAGTCTTCAGACAAGAAACAGCTTGAAAATAAAGTTTTGGGTTAAGAGCTTGCAGGAAGGTTTCTTTCTTTGAATCCAAATATATCCCTGGTTCTGCTGGAGAGAAATGGCCTGCATTTTTTCTTAAGCACATTTGTTCCACTGCTGATGTGTCCTGAGACTGGAGTCTCACTGAATGAGAAACTAATCACCTTGACACGCAAAGGTTACTTTGGCACGTTGATCAGCGCCTCCAGTCATCATGTACCTGAAAATGTAAACCTAGTCATAATATTGGAGAGATGCCATATTTATTTAACAGAACAACTTACCATGTTTGTCAGGTACCTCAGCACCTCCAGGTTGTAGCAGATAAAATCAAGCAAAAACCTGAACGAAGGAAAGCAGGAATTACCCTGCCATGGTCTGCTGATTGGAAACAGACACTTCTCCCACTGCAGGGGTAAGAAAAGCCAGAGGCAAGACTGATTCTCGCAGTTTCAATTTATGCTGTTTTGCTGACTCTTTTTGTTTTAGTATCTTTAGCTAGTTTTAGCAGCAGATTATCTCAAAATATGCTGTATTTGGCTCCCCACTTAACTTTGTGAAACTATATGAACTGTGCAAATAAAGATGGCAATTTTGATTTAGAGTCAAATATTTTACTTTTAATCCCACCACTTCTTTCTCTTTTGATGTGTGGTGTTTTTAGTACATTGTGTCTCTTGTAATTTGCCTGGGTTCCGTCTAGCAAAATGTTAAAGTTAAAGTTCACTTGTAATATTTTCACCTGATTTCACATTTTATAAAAACATCGACTTTGTGGCTCTCAACATCAAAGCAGCATGGGCATTGAGAATCATGAAGGTATTTTAACTCTTACCAGCATAGACTGCTGTAATAACTTCAGATGAAAACCAGCATTTTATCCAGCAGTGTGCTATACCTCTATGCTCCCTCGTGAGTTAAAGACATGAGAGATATGTATGGAGCAAATATACGCAGTACTTGTTCCCCTAGTTTCTTCTGTAAGAGTTAGCTTCAAATTTCCAAAAGTGTTAAAATTCTTGCTTAAATATCACACATTGTACTGTGCCTCGATGGACGGACATTTATATTGCTTATCTCAAACAGGTTTGGGTCTAATTTGAATTCTGTATTTGAACTTCAACAAGAATACTAATACTTGTTCTTAAATTTAACAACAAGCTCTTAAATTTAATTGCAATGGATAATAATCCCTCTTTATTTAAACATTCTTTTGGATTTTTAAAAAAATCATATTGCAGCATTATCTTTCTCAGTTCTCTATGGGATCGTGGTTTCATTATGATTTATTCCTCCTCGTTAATTCCTACACTGACTCGACAGTGAAAACCACTTCAGTGATCTGAACAGAGTCAGATAAAGCCGACTGAGCTGACCCATTACTTGAGATTGGGTTTTTCAGCTGGGAACAGTCCGCATAGTTTCTCAGTTTAAAAGAGAAGAACAAAGTGGTGACTCGATGGTATCGGAAACTAGAACAAAGCGAAAGAGACAGCCTGTTGGGATTGGTGAGGGCCAAGTGAGGCTAGGTTTGGAAATTAGTTGTTAGGGCCGAGGGAAGTCGTCTGTCACAATGCCTGAAACAATTTGACATCTACAAAAATAAAGCTGCGTGAGAACAACAAGCTCTTTGGCTACAATTTTACTTTGCAAATGACTAAGTGCAAAATGTGTTGTACCTATTTGGATATTTTAAAAAGTGTTCCATTATCACTGACATTTTTTATTTGTGACAATGTGCCATATTAACCTTTTGCTAAATTAGAGTATGACAGAAAAGTGCATTTATTTCATTACATCAGTTAAATAAGTGAAGTACATTAAATATTTTAATCACACACAGACTGATGTTTTCTTTAATTTTGTTAAATAATATGATGATTTTCCATTTCTAGCTAATGAAAACACATTTTGGATTAGAATATTACATCAGACCAATATAGAAATATGAGTATTAATATATTTCAATTCAGTTAAAAAATATATAAAAATGTGGACCTAAAAACATAACTGTTTATAAACACATAGGAGTGATTGTATTTCTTTCTGCAAAATATAGAGAAACGAACAGTTAAAGTAAGAAGCATAACATATTAAATTTTACATTTATTTGCATACCTCACCACAATAAAAATGGGATAAATCATGAATGGTCAATGCAAGGCTTTGAAGAGGTACTGTGGGGGCCGTAAAGAAGACAGTGCGCTCCCCATTATGCAAAATGTCATTTCAAGAATGCACAAACCATTAGTGATGAGATTATGGTGATTGATAACTTTGACGGCAGCGCTTATGGATCCTGGATGCCGTGTGAAGAAATGTGGTAGCAGCAGTACAGTCTTAATGAGGTGACGCCACCAAGTGGGGCCTTAGTCATGCATTCTGATAGAATTTGGAGAGGATGTGTTTTTTGTTTGCTCCTGGTTGCTCTAAATTGTAGATTTATGTATAATGTTGTATAAGAGTGTCTAATAAAACAATGATAACATTGAGGTAGAGGAGGAAAAGGGTATGAGGCTGAAACTAAAAGGTGCAGCAATCTCTGCTTTAGGAGGGATTCTACTGATTATTAAAAGTACTAAGAGAGCAGTCAGGTTATGCTTGCTGTCATACTGCAATGAGGTTTTCCAGAGAGGCTTGAATCCAGCAAGGACCAATTTTGGAAAGGGCAGGACCTTACTAATCCAACCTAATACTGGATTTATTCAAATGTTGTGACACTTTTAACAGCTTAAAAGAAAATATTTTCAATTAATTATTTTTTCCATTTATTGTTTGCACTGTACCAAGCTTCAAGAATTGCTGGAAAAAAAAGAAGAAATTCAGCTCAAAGAGAAAATGATTTGGCTTAAATTAAGTAATATGCGGATATGCAGTTTATAAAGGAGGTTAATTCTAATACAGTTACAGTTTCATCCTACCTTATAAGCAAGATCTTAAGAAGATGAATTAATAAGAATTTGGTGTAAAATATCTTCATTAGACGTTTTAGCAGTTTGTCACTCTTGTGCTGTTAGACCCTTACATTTTCAAGGAAACCAGAGAAAATGCTAAATATAATAAACTATTTTCAACCTGCTTTCAAATATATTAATGTCAGGCTCTGTATCTAAGACCAAGCTATGTCAGTGCATGTTACAGTTCAACATCTTATACCTGCAAGCAAAGTTCTGATAAGGATCTTGCCAGTTAATTGCATAAAAAGATTGCCAGAAAAAGCCATATTGAAAGGTAAATTGATACTTTTAATGGACCCCAATCAATCAAGTGAGCAGCAAGAAAATGTGCAAATTACATGCATCAGCAACAAACGAATGTTTCCTCAGAGCTAATCTACCACAAACAGAGAGATTCAGTTTATAATGGGAGCTATTAGTCTGCAAGCAACCTTGACAAATTATTTGTGTAAACAATTTGTGTTCTTTTTTTTATTCTATCTTGTGCAAGGAGATCATTAATCTCAATTGTGACCCGAAACCTGCTTTCAGTGAGTATTGGAGCTGAGTTGTTTGAGGATACACAACAAAATAAAGTAACACTTCTAGTTATTGTTTTAAAAATATATATACATTGACATTAAGGTCATAAAGCTGACAGCCAGATCTTCCCCCCTTTCTCCATTATCTTGTACTGTGGAAAATTTGTGGACACAAGTTGTCTCCAAATATTTATCTCCTCTTCATTACATAAACACCAGTATATCTTTGTCAGTAATATTTGATTTGTAAATAAGTTTGAGTCAATTTATCCCTTATTAAGACTTGTGGTTTTAAAAATGTACCAGTATGATACAGCATTCAAACTGTGTCAGTGGGAACCTAAACAATGTAAGTAAGTAAAATTATTAATGCATTGTTTCCATATCCCTCTCTACTGTGTTTCATGTCTCCTCGAACAACTTTTCATTCACAGGCTGGTATTTATGTACAAACTGTGGTTAACAGATGGAGACATTTGCCATGAAAGCTAGTGTATTCCCATATGGACACATGAGAACGCTCAAAAACATGAAGCATACAATTACACATCTCTCAGCCAATGTCGCTGACAATGTGTACTTTATATAAAGTTGTCACAATGCAACCAGACAGGTTTTTGGTGTGGCAACAGTAGATATTTATAACTCCTCACAGGCAGATGTTTATGAATATAATTTTTAAAAACTACTTTGTGTATTCTGTCACAAATATATTTTAGAAAAGCTTATTTTGTTTGTGGTTTTAACATGATGTATGAATATTTATGCAAAGTAAACATATAAGCTACGTGTATATTTAACATGAGATGTAAAATATACATAGTATAATATGCTCCCAGAAAACCTGATCAAATACATGAGGCTGAAATGTATAAAACTTACATGTTTATCTTCATAACTGTGATATTGATCGATGGTTGTCACCTTATATCTGCTTCAAACCTGCTGCCCTTACTAATTATATCACAGCACTAATGAAAAAAAAACCTTTTGAACAAAGAGGCTGTAGGCAGACAGCCGGCTGCTAATGTACAAGTAGCCTGTTCCCTCTTCCCTGAGCCATTCAGGCCTGGTTCCAAGTGCTAATCTAGTTACATTCTCACTTAAATCCCAATAAACAAACCTAACTGAATTAAAGGTGATCCTGGGGGCCGGTCATGAAAAAAAAACAAAAAAAAGTGAAACAAACAAAAGGCCTTTTAAACTACTGCTGATAAGGTTATGAAAAGTGAAACACCTGCCAGTTTTAGTTTTGAAGAGGAAATCAAACATAAAGCATTCATTGTAATGTGTTTGCATAGCCACACTGCCTCACAGCAGAGGTTGATTCGCTGCTGAAAGGTGTGCAACATTACATTTCCAAAACAGTGACCAGTAAGAGCATCGAAACACACTGGCAATAACTGAAGCAATAAATTGTAAAACCTAATCAATCATTTATCTTCAGTTCTTTTCTTTTTAACTTAATTTTTGTTCAGATAAGCCTGAAACTTTCCCATTCATATGAAGATTTTGCATATCTGCTGCAAGAAATAAGTCCTGCATCATGTTTAAAAAAAAACTGGAAATGAACTGCGCTTGTCCTCCACTGGGGAGAAAACCAATGTGAAGTAAAACAGCTGACATAACTTTGTTTTTGTCTTATTTTCAGTTTTTTTAAATTAATCTTGTGATCCTCTGGGGGTTTACTGGCCTATTTTAAAGAAGAAAAAAATCAAGCTAGCAGGTGCATGTGTCTTCATAATGCATACTCATAGCTTCATTTATACGTTTTGGTTTAATCACACCAGGCGTCTGGCAAGCAAATGCAAATACATAAGCATCAGGGGTCTTCAGATAGACTGTTTTAGCACAATTACACTATTTAGTGGGCATCTGGATCAGCTTACTACAACTTTAAGTTAAAACTTGTACTTCCTGTATTTGCCAAATGATTGCAGTGTCAAATACCAAATGCAGATTTATAAACTTTTATATATTTACTTTGTTTGGGGGAAAAACATGCAGTTTTAATGCTCACCGCTTTATAACCAAACCTGGTGACTAAATTTTAGGTTCTAAAGCTGTGGCATGGGCATTTTGATTTTTAAGTGCTGCCATTTTTAAAGGACCAAAATACCAATGGGTAAAATGTTAAAATTAAATTCACTGCATTAAACAAACATTGCAGTATGTTTAAAATATATTTTTTTTTCTTTAGAAGATCAATCATGAGGAAATACTGCATTTTCCCCTTTTCATACATTTTCAGACCTTCGCAGCGATAAAAAGAAAATTTCAAACTTTAGCCGAGTTTTGAAGACTGTGTAAGAAGCCTGGAAAACACACTACATATAATTAGGAACTTTAAGATTCTTCAATGCTTGATCAAAACAACTTCATTTTGTTACAAGTTTTACTTTGACAATGCCTCTCTATGCAGCAGCCATGTGAAATAAGCTGTACAACAACAAATCTTAAATAATTATAAATTTATATTTATTTTGAACACAAAACCTACAAATTGCAGAAAATGCATGCAAGTTCAGTTTTGATTTTGGTCGGCAGGTGGCAATAAAATGTCCTTTTAATTTAAAGCATTAAAGCATTGTATTTTCAGGGAATCATAAATGCATCTTTCAAATCAATAACACACAGAGAAGCTTAACATGATGTTAAGAACACCAAGACAGACAGGAGCCTTGCTCAATTTTTGAGACGTTTTCAGTTTATTGTTCAGGTAATATCTGTGCAAGGATAAGAATTACAAAATCTACACATTACACATAGTACATATATACTGTATATATCCTGTTCCTATGATACAATGTTATATTTACAAGCAATATTTAGCAGTAGGTGTTGTCCCATCGTAAGTACCTTTCACACTTTAAAGAGATGTTGATCAACCCTCTGGAGGAGGGAGTAACACATATCAAGAGAAAGCAACAGTAACAGCCTCCAAAGACCCAATACAACCTGGACAAGCTTGTTTCTAATGCAGCTTCAGGGTGGAGACACAGAACCTACAAACAGCTCAGCTCCATGTAGTTTATTAGAGCTTCAGTCAACTGAATTGTGCAAGTCTCTTACTTGTTTCAGAGGTAACACAACTAATAATGTGGTAAAAAGAGATGAGGATATTGTTTATTGGATCAAAGTAAACTTTACTTCATCCTTTTTGTTACAGAATGATAATGGAAGCTAGAATGTAAACGGTTCTGGTCTTGTGCGCCATTGTAACTTGATCTATACTGCCACCCTCTGGACAGTTCTGAAATTGACAGATGAAGAATGAAATAAAACAGTAAAAATTAGATGATAAATTTTGTCTTCTTAAAAAAAAAAGAAGACACATACAAAACACACTATAATGTCCACTACAAAAGCTATTTTAACCCCCAGAACTTTTTTTTTTGCCACATTGCAACCACAAATTTGTCTAATTAGTTGGAATATGATATAAATAACCAACACGGAAAAGTGTGTACTTTTCTATTCTGTTCCTTTTACTGATATCCCAAAATAATATCCAGTATAACAAACGACTTTCAGTATCATCAATTTAGAAAATAGTCCATCTTTGTGTCATTTAAACTGAGCACAAACTAAATTTTTCTATTAAAATATAATGGACAAGCAGCATCAAAAAGACCGAGGAACACAGCAGATTACAAAAATGATTAGGTCAAGGCTATAAAAACAAATCCCAAGCTTTGAACTGCCTTGCTGGAAACCAAGCAAGTGGAGCATTAAACCCAGAGGTCCATGGTAACTCTGGACTAGCAACAAAGATCCAATAGGTTAACATGACAACTTGTTAGGCTTGCACTTAACAAATCTGGTCTCAAAGGGGTAAAAGAGGAAATCCATTGCTGGAAAGAAGCTAAAAGAAGCAGAAGCCATCTAGGAAACATGTGAAAGTATGTCCTGTGGTTACATTAGAGCAAAACTGAAATATTCAACCCTCATGAAAAAGGTATGAATGCAGTAAAATTATCACCACACACCGCAATGAGCAGTTCATCCATACTGTAGCATGGTTTCTTCAGTTGGGGCATCAAAGCCAGTCTGAACTGTTAGGAAATTGGATGGAGCAAAATTCAAAGCAATCAAGGAAAAAAAAGTCTTCAAGCAGTGGTTCTCAGTCCTGGTTGTTAGGTTACTATCTGCATGTCTCAGATATTGGTCAACAATCCTCTGCAGGACATGACAAAATGCTGAGATGGTAATCTAATCAGTTTTAATCAGGGGGGCTGAAGCAGAGACACATCATACATTAAGTTCAGTAGGGCCTGAAGTCCACGATTCTGAAAACGACTGTCTTCAAGGACCTTAGCCTGGTACAGATGTTCATGTCAGAGCAACACAATAACCCTAAGCATACAGGGAGACCCACTTTGCAATTGTTTATACCCAATCTATCTTCATGTGACAGAATGCTCCATTCAAAGTCTTGCTATAAATCCAATTTAGAATCAGCTCAAAAACTTGAACTTTACCACTCATATATCCTCAGATGAAGCGATTTAATTGGGTGTTTTCCAAAGAAGAATGTTCAAAGAAAGCACAGACTTATAGCAATTACTTGAAGCTAAAGTCAGATTTATGTAACACTTTTCATTTGTTCTTATTTGGATACAATAAGAGCTGCATCACTTTTCCTTCCACTTTATAACAAAGCATAACTTTGTGTTGGTTTATTCAAAAACACAAAAATAAAAAAAAATCTCCCCAATAAGTACACAAAGTTGTGGTATGCGGTTGTAACATGAAGATGTTAAAAAGTACGAGGGATTTGAAAACTTTTGCAAAATACTGCATTTATCAAATATCAGGATATTTTTAAAAAATGGCACAATGAGGTGGATGAATGTTACTGATGCTGCTGATTCTCATACTGTAAACTAAAGCACCATTTGGGATCACAACAGTGCGTGGAGCCATTTTGTTACATTTGTGCTTTAGCTGGCTGTGAGTGCCAGCCATGTCCTTGTGCTGCCATGAGTTTCACCAGGATCTGCAGCATTTCCCAGATTTTTGAAAATTGTAACAAATATATCTGAATGTGTATAATTTCCAAATGCTATATGCTTTGAAGGTGTTGTCAAGGCAAATACGACAGGTTTAATTCACACAGAACCAACATTCTGTGTTCATCAGAAGAACTGCAGCTTGAGGCAGCGGATATCGTCCTTCAGTCATGTTGTCTTCCAATATTGTTCCAAAGTGGGACAGTTTTCTCAACATTAACCTCTCTCCATCAACATAAGTGGTTCTGAAGGAACTATTCACACACAAGACCCCCAGCACAGTCTGGATGTCTATTCCCGTAAATGTTTCACGGTAATGGATCAGGAAACCAGACACAAAGCACAAGCTCACAGCATCTTTGTAATCTAATATTGTTTCAGCGAGACGTTTCATATCTCAGTAAACAGAAATATTCTCCAGTGCATCTCTTTATTCCAGCTTTGTATGAGTCTATTAAGTAAATTTTATAGTTTTAATTTCTATTTCTGTGTAATATAATCACTGTTAACAGTACAGTCACTTGCTTCCAGGCGGTGTAAGCAGAAACCAGAAGCAGCAATCGTACCTCGTACAAGATTAATGGGGAAATATTTGGACAAATTGGGTGTTGTCGTTTGTTATTGATGTAAAGACGACCTGTAGTGCCGTGCTGATATCATTCATTATCCACATTGTTCTTGACAGCTGGTAGATTGGAGCTACATGTTACCCTGTTTGTCGGAGGATGAAGAGGATGTGGACGGCGATGGGGAGGGTGCTTTAGGAAATGCCCTTTCAGTGGGGGTGATGCCTGGACTACCCAGACCAGAAGAGCTGGAGCTGCTGGAGCGGTGCGGTCCCTGGCCAGGTCCGATCACTGGAGCTGGTCGCACAGGCCTGACCGGCGGGGGCCTTAGAGGAGCACTCGGTCTGCGTGACGACAGAGCTGGTTTGAAAGTGGTCATGGTCTCGGAGGAGGAGCTACTGCTGCTACGTCGCTGGGCTGCATCTGGGTCCCTGATCACCATGGTGTGCAGGGGGCTGGCCGACATTTCCTGGGCAGCACCAGGGTGCTTGAGGGGCTCCAGGGTGTCCAGGACAACATCGGGGGCATGTTTGGCTACATTCTGCCGCTCTAGCTCTCGCAATTCATGCAGAGCTGTATTCATGGTTTTCTCTATGTCCTAACAAAGAAAAGAAGAAAACTTTGTGATTTCTTACAACTTGCATTATCCAATTAAGCATTTCTCAGAAGCCTCTAAGGATTACATGTGCAATATACTTAACAACACAACAACAAAAAAAATGTGAGTTGACTCAACTGCACTTCGATAACTCGTTGCAGCCCTCACCTCCGCGAGCGCCTCGGCCTCCAGAGCTTTATGGTCCCCTAAACTGCCGTGCCGTGTCGTACTTGGTGATGATCGTTGAGAGTGACTCTCAACAAATGCTTTCCTGTCGGGGTGGTTGATGGAGCCTGAGCTGCCGAACGTGGTGAGGCGGCGCTTCTCCGGGCTGTCGGCATGGGCCCTGCTGACGGCCATCTTGTGCGGGCTGCAGGGGCGCGGCATTACCCTGGGCAGCTGGTCACCAGCCCTGGTGGGGCTGAGGCTGTCGGCACCATTGTTCCTGTGGCGGGGAACTGCGGCTCCGTCTGATCGCACTCTTACCCTGACACAACGGGATTACCAGGAGAGAAATTAACTTCTTTGCGTTACAAGGAATGTAATTTTTTTCATTTATCGTATTTTATTTGTTCATGGTATTTTACTAAGAGTTCCCATAAATCTTTCATATAAAAATCCCAGCCTGTCACAAAGATGCAGGTTTGCAGGACTATCAGGCCAATTTGTTCATTTTATTATATATTATACAGTAAAGCCCACTATAAAGTTGTGATACACACTTCTTAAGTGGGCTGGCTTTAAGTAACCTGAGGGGGAAAAAAAACAAAGAAGGAAGGATGGAAAGAATGAAGGAAATAGAAATAAGAGTGACACTACAATGAGATGTAGGAAAAGGATGAAAAGAAATAGGGTGCAATGACCAAAGAAGGAAGGAAAAGACACAAGAAAAAACAACATAAAAAAGACAGAAAGTATGACAGAAAAAAGAAATGACTGAAGGAATGTAACAACAATAAAACAACATAGATAAGTCTGGAACAACAAATATTTCCCACCTCTGATTTAGTTTTTTTTCAGATCTTGAAAATACTAAAATCAAATTTCATACTTTTCCAGAAAGTGGAGGTACCTCGTCTAATAAACCTCACCTTCCTAATGCAGGTCCAAAACGATTCTCAGCAGCCTGGTCACAGGGAGACTGGCGCTCATTTCTTGATGACGTCCTGTCATCATAGTGAGAGCCACTGCTAGTCTCACTTTCTGTCCTCTGAATGCTGTCTGAGAAAGCATCATCCCTGTGAAGTGAGTAATAAATCTTTATAATAAATCTTTATGATTATGTTCTGTTTTAGTGAGGTTTTCACATTGCTTATTAAATTTTAAAGGACTACTGGGTCTTGAAACACCTAGAGAACTCATAATAATCCAACATAAGCATTTAATCTTCAAAGTGAGTCTGTATTTCCACAATGCAAATGAACTGATCATGTACACAACCTAATTCAATTTGCACAATAATGTAGCTTTGATTAAGTTACATGTTAGGAGATAAAGCTTTAGTTTTCAAGGATAAATGGCTGGAGCTGGAAGTGAAAGAAACCCTATTTGAACACTGGCTTGTCAAATTATAAATTCTTCTTGCTGACTTTTTTGTAACTAAAATTGGAAAAGAAGTAAGAAACGCAGAGAGACAGAGATGCTTCTTATGCAAAACTTCTCTATCAAAGAAAAGTTTGCAAACATGAATCTCCAAAAATTAAAACTTCACAAATAAAACTGCTACAGATGTTGATCTGCACATGTTCATCTAAATACATTATTCCAATCCAAACCTTTTACTTGATACTTATCCACACTGCTAAACACGCTACAATACCTGCTTTTATGACCATGTTATCAATGGGCTTCACTGAATTAAACCTCTATAAGGTATTTTCAACAGCAACATAAGAGACACTAGAGCCAACAATGCATATGTGCGAAAGGCTGCTATTAAAACAACCAGGGTCATATTATTCTCCAGATGTCCAGAGTGGGCAACGTAGAACGCAATGTATTCAACAAATAAATAAATAAATAAAATAAATAAATATATTGAATAAAATTATTAATCTTATGCAATATTCTGTGGATTTTCTTTAGCTGAAGGCTACAAGAATCAAAATTTATATAAAAAACACTTGAATAATAACAGTTTCTTTTATTATAAAATGTGTTTTTACATGATAACCATTTATTTAGATGCATCCGAATGTTGTCATTTTTTTCAGCTCACCCTTTTACACCATAAAACCAATAAATCAAGCTTACATGTCTTGCACTACAATGTATTGATGCGGGATCAGCCCATCCACACCGTTGTGCCGGCCCTCCCACCAATCCTCAGACGCTCTCATGTACAGCAGCAGAGACGCTCCCTTCTTAAAAGACAGCTCCCTCGAACTTCGCCCCACGTAGTCAAACTTGGCAATGGCCTCAATTGGCTCAAACTCTGCAGGAGTCAACATATGAAAGAGTTCTATATATAAAACAATTATTTTCATTATTTTCACAGTAAGCTGGAAATGCCACAGCTGGGATCTTGACAGTGCATCGATTGCGCCTGTGTCTGACCTTCATCACTTGTGTTTGGCCCGGTCCCATTGTCGATCTCATCAAGAGCTCCTGGCTCACTGTGAGGGCTTTCACTACACAAACAAAAAGAAATGTAAAGAATCAAGAGAAAAAAAATAGAAAAAAAATCCCACACATGCAAAATATTCTAAGCTTTTAGGGCTTTAATAGTTAGATCTCAAACAGATATGTTCATTTATTATGAACTACAGTGAAATCTGATCTGCAGATTTAAGCTACATTTGCAGGTAAACTGAGATGTAAATTCAACAAATTTGTCTGACACATAACCAAATGTTAGTTTTTCTGTCTTTAAATTAAGATCAGATTTAAATTCACAACTTGTTTGTTTTGGACAACATGGTTTTGTTTATGTGTCTGCACTTTTCAAACAAAGAATTAGATCTGGTATGCTTGAGGATCTAATGTTAAACCTATCGCACATGTTTGAACTTTAAGCTGCTCAATTTCTGTGCACCTACCAGTACTCTTCACCTCCTGCCATGCATTTTTCATAGATCGGTCCTTCCAACTCCCGCTGGCTCGGAAAGATGGCCTCGTGGTGGATAATGATCGTCTTGATGACCTCATTAACGTGTGCCTGACAAGCCACGGGGTCCTGGTCGTCCGGTATGGGCATCAGCGTGGGGCCGAAGCAGATAGCCAGATTGTAGGGGTCCATCATGTTCTCGTCACTGTATTGGGAAAGACTTGGAAGATATGGCAGCATTTAGTAAAACAGTAACAATAATGCTTATTTTAGCTGTTCCAATGAAGGAACTTACTGATTGAGAAAAGCAAACAGGTATCTCATGACAATGATCACAGGCCGCTGTAGGGTCACAATTATCTGCTGGAGATGATGAGCTCTTTCACCACCAGAATCGAGTTCTGGGGAAAATAGATAAATAAACAGACCGCATATGAAACAATTTTAATGACCAACTGGATACTTCAGATTGTTTCTCCTGTGATGTGACTGACTGGTGGTGGAGATGAAGTCGAGGAAACGTTCTTTGGGGAAAAGCGGGTTTTCCAGCCCTCGGAAGTAGAGCTTGAGGACGCCTGCCACAGAGTTGATGTCATGATCCGACTGATCGTCCACTAGTGGATCTTCTCCTGCAGATAAACCAAACTCTAAATCCTCTAATTACCCATTCATTGGAGCCACTTTCATCTAATAGGGCTTAGATGCAATCTTATATGTACTTCAAATTAGAGCACCATAATGCAATTATTATCGCTCATTTATTATTATTTCAGGATGCTATGTTTTCTACATTAGGTGGTTTACATGTCCATTACAGTGCTACAAGCGACTTGCAGCCCTCTTAATTGCACTTTAGAGTCCTGTGAGAGTTACAGTGGCTTTTCAGGTGGGCAAAACGTAATTTAAAATCAATCAAGGGGAGATATGGAGGCAACATGGGGACTAACCTCTTTCAAATGCATTCTTAATGTCATTGACTTCGACCTGAGATCCTGGAACCCGAAATATGCCTTGTTGCTGAAGACCTGTGGATGGATAAAACCGTTAAGGTGAAAAGAGGGCGGTATGAATATCAATGCTACTTAAAAATAGCACAGGTATTGCTAAATTATAAACAAATGTGGACAAATATAACAATAATAAAATGTGCATAAGAAAATGATGTATTTTGAAAGAGACATGCAGAATTTTAGCTTGAACAGACTTGGTAAACAAAAAGCTTGCAAACAAGCAAGAGAACAACTTTGGTCAAAAAACAATCAATTTTCATTTTTCCCCCCTAAAATATTTTATGATGTTTTTATGATCACCTTTATGATAAATGAAAACATAACTCCTTGTATCCACCTCAGTCAAATGACCTACTCAGGTAAAGCTTAAACGCCTTTGTGCTCATAATATATTTGGGTGGAGGCGACATAGTGAACACACTTTAAGTGAATTCACATCTATTTCATAAAGCGCAAAAAAAGATGGAAAATTAAACTATAGAATTTGCAGAAACTGCACTTTAAGAGAACTTCAAACTTACCATACAGATTGATGTATCGGATGCAGCTCTCAACCACCACTGGTATAGGCTGCCCTGAATCCTACATGCAGAAATAAATCATAATGACTGTAGGTATGTAAACAACAGTAACAGGTGATAAATGAATATAGAGGAACTCTAAAAAATCTTAATTTATTATATTTGTAGGATATTATAATCATTAACAGCTAAATTAATTTAAATTAAATAACTTGTGGTAAGTGTATCAAATATACATGTCACAGAATATATCTGAACAAGAATATGTACCAACATGCAGCATTTTAAAATAAACGAGCATTTTTACAAGAATAGGAAAAAGAATGCAGAGAAATGTCAGCAAGCAAACAAAACCCACAGTGGCGACCCCACCCTGCTTAAAGACAAAGTACCTGACTCCTGGCACGGACATTTCTTCTTCCCCTGGGCAGAGAGCAATAAGGCACGGAGAGACAGAGCAGGAGAAGGAACAACAACCACAAAAGATTAGAAAGAGACAGAAAGACAGATTTTAACAGAGGCCTGGCCTGAGAGAGCAGCCAAAGCTTCAGCGCCTTGTGGGGTGAGAGACAGGAGGACGGGGCCTGAGGGAGGAGGGTGAGAAAGGGGAAGTTGCCGTCGCAGAGTATTGGCAGGGCTCCTACTAATTTTGTATCTCAAATTTGTACACTTATTGAGACTAATTTTCTAGAAATACATTTTGGCAGGTCATCTAACAGCAAAACACCAATAAATCCTGATTGGTTGGCTTTCCACCAACCAGGAAACACAGCAGTGAAACTGACAAAGAGCTATTGTGTTGCTTTTTGGACATCTGGACCAATTAGGGGCAGTAAAAATGCATTTTGAATGTAAAAATCTACACTACAATATCCTAAATCGAAACAAAGATAATCCTTAAATCGCAACTTGTGAAAAGTCATTTCACCACATAAAGAAACTTCAATGCTTTGTCAAGAATGGACGAGTTTATTTATTTTACTGTTTTTGTAATTAAAAACAGTGACATAGTCCATTTATTTATTTCTGAATGACTGAGTGTTTAGTAAGAAGTATGGCACAAACTCAACTTATATTGTGGCAAGTCAAATATAAAGGTCAACCAAATGTAAATACCCTTGTTTTCTTAAAATTCTGATTTGTATCTGGAATGTGTGGTTTTCTTTAAACCCAATTTTTACTTTCCATACTTGTCCAGATTTTCAAAATTATACCATAAGATTTCAGACCTTTCAAGAATAAGCAGAAACCTTGCTTTGGGTTTGGATACATGCCTGTTACAAAGAGATGTTGGTTCAAATTTTGTCTATTTAAGGACACAATCAGTTTTACTGTTACCCTTATAAAAGTGTTCAAGCAAACACTACAATTCTTTGTGAAAATATGTTATTGTTTGAATTTTGCATATTTACTTTATCTAAGAAAGAACCAGTTTATCTCTGGTTAAAATGTGTTTTTGATAAATTTAGTAGTTGATTAAGCAATGACTTCATATTGATGCTGTTGTTGTGGGACGCTGCTGCAGCCGCCAAGAAAATATGCCCATGTGTTTATTCGCATGGCCAACTGGCCCGCATAAAGCCAAATTAATTCAGTGTCTGCTAGCTGGAGGCTCACAAGACTAAGAATATAAAACAACTCGTCTCCACATCACATTTTTAATTGAAAGACAATGCATTGAGCAAGAGGAAAGCGCATGAGCGAAACAACATTTGAATAAGAGAGTGGTCATAAGCAAAAAGATCCCCTCCTCCCGACCACCACTACCACCAAAGGGCAGCCAGTGGGACAGCTGAGCTCATGGAGAAACAAAGGGCACAGATGGGCTGATACCTGAATGAAGGCCTCCATATTGCCGTTAAACAGCTTACGGTTAAAAATGGAACGAGGTCTACACTTCCGCATTCTCTGGGGTTTAGGGGGAAGAGTGGGGGGCCTGGGGAGATGGTAGGGATTATAGCATTGAATGATAATAATAAAAATACATCAGGCATGTAAAAGTACCAACGTATTTTCTAAAACATTTTTCATATCAGATGTTTAAATGCATCCAAAGGAGCTTAAGCAGAAATTTGATGATTAAAATGAATATAATTAATTATTATTTATAACTTTATTATAATGAAAATAAAATAACTGTTTACACTTCAAGCACTTGCACTAAACTGAAAAGTGTTGGAACTGGAGAGACTGTAATTCAGCAACTTTACAAATAATTGTGTGACAATGAAAAACTATGACAATACTGGCTTTTCAGTGATTGCTTTAATCTGTTATTCTGAGAATAGAAAGATCGCTCGTAATATTTCAATAAAAATGTTAAGGATGGAAGAGTAAAGATGCTCTCGACAACGTTATATTAGCTGTCAAGCATGGTGGTGGTATCATTGTGCTCCGAGTTGTTTTGCTGACGATGCAACAATGAATGATGTACAAATTTAATAAAATAATGGAGAATGTGGACTACTCCAAGATGGTCAGCATTTTCTTAAACCTTCGACTAAACAAGTTTGGACCTGAACATTTCTATGCATTTTAAGTGACAATGATGCATGGAAACTGCTTGTTGAGTCACCATGGTAACATTAAGCTACTTGAATAAGTGTAACTTGATCCACAAGATGTTTTTGCTGAGACACCTTGCAAATTCTAGGTTTTTAAAAGCTTTTTTTTTAAAACGCAAGTATGCTTCACTAACACACTTAAGATACATTTTGACATATTTTTCACATTTTGCCCTGCTGCTAAGAAAAAGAACAGTTGGGTTCTTTTTCCCCCAATTTATCAAAATCTGGCCAAGTGTATTCCGACGGTTTCACATTAAAGTTTGATTATGTGAATAACAGTAGAAAATACTAAAGAAATTTAGAAAATAAGCTATAATTATTTTAAAAAATGCGAGCTGTGATCAGTTTTTCTTCCTTTTGATGCAAATTTATAACATTATTTCTACTCATTGGCACTGTATAGTTATTTCTGATTAGTATCTTTTATCTATCTTTTACCTATTTGCTACTCTTTTTAGTTTTTCATTTAGTGTGAAGATCTATTCATACTTCAACAATTCCAGAGACAAAAACATTTCAAACTATGAGTTAATGTTGGCATTATTTTCATTGCAAGCTGTCATCTTTAGAAAAGTTATCTGCTGAAGGCTTCATGCCAAGAAACCAAACCAAAAGAATGCAACACATTGTGGTTTTACTAGCTGCTTGAGGGTTTCTGTCTTTTTGCTTCTGTTGCATGCACAGATACAGTAAACTAACAGGATGTTTAGTGTTGCCTAAACCTGCAGCACACGGTCTCACGACAGAGACATTAGTACTTTTCATTTAACATTTAATGTGAATCAACAAATCGACTGGGTTTTCTTTAATATAGACTATTTAGATGTTACGGTGGATTGATAGAGTGCTCATGTTACTAGAACCTGTTCACACCGTCACATTGCAGCAGCAGATGTCAACATAATTTTGGGGGGTTTATGTGACAGACCACAGCAATGCTGTGAAGTGGAAAATAAATGTGTCGTTTTCAATTGCATGTAAAGATAAAGATCTAAAAAGTGTGCCATGCATTTAACTTCCCCAATTACAGACTTCATATTGCAAGCTTTCACTGCCATTTAAATATGCAAGTTTTTTTATGTTTCTTTCTAGTAGTTTAAATGTCAAGACACTTGAAAATGTTACTTATTCTCTTCGTAAAGTAGTTTGAGCTCAGTCAGATTGCATGGAGAGTGTATGTGCAAATCAGTTTTCAACTCCTGACAAAAATCCTCAATTTAGTTAACATCTGAACTTTGACTGGGCCATTATCATATCAATTTGCTTTGATATAAACAATTTCATCATAGCTCTTCATTTGGTGACGAAAATGATTTTCACAGCATAATAAATTCACCTCCATATTTTAACTTAGGTTACAGACGATTTGTTTTCATTAAAATGTTTTGTTTTCATATGACAAAATATGTAAACTCAAAGGGTATGAATACTTATGCAAGACACTGAGGAATTATTTCATAAAGTAAATAAAATATTAAGTGGGTTTTATAAAATGTATCATAAATTAAAACTAAAACCACATTGCATTTCTAGTTTTGTACATTGTTCACTGGCATGCCTCTTGGTCAGATCTCCCTTGGAAAAGAGATTTTATTTCAACCAACTTCCTGATAAACTAATGGTTAAATAAGTAAAGATAATTATTTAGATCATTTTAAACTATTTTAATAGTTAATCATTTTTGTCTCATTAAACTTGCTCAGTCAAGTAGAAGGTGTTTTTTTTTTTTTTTTTTTACAAATATAACAACCAGGAGGATGTTTAACAAGACTTAAAAATCTTAAGAATCCCTTTATTCCCACACTTTGGTCTCATTTTAGCCAAAGCTAGAGACACACAGGAAGGATTTTACGCATCAGCTCCTACTTCATTCACCTTCTTGTCACAGAACATCTTACCTTGTTGTTCCATATTCAGCCCTCTCCCCTATAAGCAGAAGAAGCAGAGGAAAAGAGGCCAAATTAGAATCAGCTAGTTCACAGTCACAGCAGTTAGTGGTATGGTTGAGTTCAGGCTGATTATACAAGGCTGGCAGATGGAGACAGAAAGGGGGTGTTATAAAGAAAAAGGGGGCATCTATTCAGCCAAACTGAATGGGGTGAGCGCCATAGCTGCATTTGACTCGCTGCCAGACAGCGGTCATTCAGCGGTCGGCCCCAGAAGGGGATGGCCTGTCTACTCTCTGCATCCGCAAACTGGGAAATGTAACCAGGGGCAACTGGAGAGGCAGGCTGAGGGAGCTGATTTGCATAGTTGGATGATTTCATGAATCCGTAGCGCACTGACTTTAAGAACTTTGAGAAAACATACAAATTTATGAGAATGTAAAAAAGCTAGAAGATGATAACAATGAATGTCTCTCAAACACATTCGTGTTTTCTTTGATCTTCATACTCAGACCAAGACATGTTAACTGTTAGGATTTGGGAACAATGGATATACATCTAAGTTTCTTATGTATTATTTTGACATGTATTTGGCATCTTGAGCCAAAAAATTAATTTACAGTAAATCTTATTAAAATCTCTGTTTAAAAAAATGTAAACAGTATCTCACATCTATGACCTTCTTTTTACCGTTTTGTGTATGTTTGAACTAAGAATGAAACTTTGACACCAATTAAACAGTTGATGCATTGGTTTCGATAAGGACATGTATGTATGGGAAAAAACTTGCCTAATGTCACAGGAGTGGGGATATATAGCAGGAGCAATGCTCCCACCTGTAACATGGCAGCATTATGGCTTTCTGCTAAAAGGAAAGCAGCGAGGACAAATTCAGGCAGGATACTGTAAGGATTTTTCCAGCGACAGACCAGGAGCAATTAAGAGAATATTCATATTGTTGTCAGGATATATGAAGGGGAGCATCCAAGCCTGGACAAGCTAGGTTGATTGTGCAAGATGAGATGAGCCCTTTGTAGATGCTCAGTGAAGAAAAAATAACTTCCTCTGGTGGATCTATGTTTTTGGGACGTCATTATTGTTTTAATTAAGCATTTTAGGTTACATGTTAGTATAAACAAATAGTATTTGGTCTCCTGGAGTAGTGGTGGCATTTAAAGCATGCTACTGAATTTTGTCTTTTTTGACAAGAAGTCTAACAGGAATGGGCTAAGGATGATTATTGGCTTTGTCGGTTATCATAACAAATAGAAACGATTGTTTACGAATTTATTGGATGATGTAGATGTTAGTCAGTGCATTTTTGAACACACCACACCTTTTTCCATTAATATGTAGGTGGGTGAGTGTGATTCAGGAAATAATGGTGCAGATGTTTTCAATATTTAAAGAATCAGTCATAATCAGTCATCCACACCTATACCAATTATCACCCAATCCCAGAGGATAATAAGCACTCTGGGATGGCAGACTATCGCCATAGCCATTTGCCTGTCTCTGTATCACCATAGATCTTCTCTACAAAAGTCCAGCACAAAAAAAGGTTTTTATGTTCTCACCTTCTCCTAGTGTCTGCTTCAGAAGGTCGTGCTTAGCTTGCAGTTTAACAATGAGATTGCTGCCGTTCAAGTACTCTTTGTATTTCTGCAGTTCAAAGAAAAAAAAAAAAGTACCATTGATGTTGTCTGATACTTTTTAAACAACCTTTGGCCTGCATGCTTGTGTATTTTCTGCAGCCATCTGCTAACTTACTGTGAAGTAGAAGCCCTCGGTCTCTTGCTGATTGGCTCGCCTTTTGGTGATGTTTGCCTTGCTCATGTAGGAGTCAGAGGAAGCCGATTTGACAGACTCTGTGGATTGGCTGTGCTGGAAGGCCTCTGATACATCAAAGTCCTCCACAGTTAGCATGTCCTGGAGGGTCTGCATGGTGGCATCAAGAGTCTTCTTAACCTGATAAAAGACATCCAAGCACATCATAGTATCCAGTCCCTCTTTCATATGCATTTTATGTGGAAAAATCAAGTGATTGATGTAGATTGAATACTAAAATACTGTACCTAAATCTAGTACATTTCAAAATGCATATCCTAGAAATTAGATTTTGTTCTCATCAATGGCCTTCAACTGGCTGCTGTCGCTATATACTTTCTGAGAAGGAATGATTGATGCAAAATCAGTGACTCAGTTTAATCAGCTGGGTTTCCTTGGATGACAAAAAACCCTTCTACAAGTTTAATAATAAAATAAACATAACTGCCTTGTTTAATAAGGAGGATTGAATTGGAATGTATGTATCTGACTTTCAATATGTCTCGTGTATAAATTGGAAGCTTCTTTTTTTTGTCTGCTTTCTTTGAATTGGTACTAAACTAAACTGAAATAAATTGATTTATCTTTAGCAAACATAATAGCAAAACACTAAACTTAAAGCTACCAGGAGCTACTTAGCCTAGGTTTAGCTGTTTATCAGACTTACAACAGATCTTATGAGTATATTGTAATTTATAAGCACACATTTTAATGTTATTCTGTAGCAAAAACCATTAGGTTTATTTTCCCTTAGCTACTATTTTGTTCATGAAATTCAGGGAATGGCTACAAGAAAATATCTACTTGCCAAAACGTGCCCATACCTCCAGTCAGAGCAATAATTAAAAGGATTAGGAGGCTAGCAGAGGTAAAAGAAAATTATAATAATTGTATATAATTGTTTAAAGAAAAGCAGCAATTCTGAAGTAAGGAGGTTTTGGTGCTGCAGGAAAAGATGAATTTGTTTTAAGCTTTTTTGCCATCGTTAGCACAGGTGGCAACAAATATGAAAGGTGCTTTGCATAATAAAAAAAAAATTGCTTTTGACTATATCATTATCAACCAGTTAAATGGAGTGAAGTTTCATTTGTGCCAAGCATTTGCATTAAAAGAATATGATGAAGACCCTACAACGAACAGCTACTGCAAAATAGTAACATTAAATTAAAAAAATAAAATAGAGTTCATGAATTATTCTAAGTCACTAGCCTGTTCACTTTCAGTGAATCACAAGACAATCATCCAAAAGGGAGTGGTTTCTTTCAGCATTACAATGTACTAATCATTCATCAGGGGGAATCACTGAGGATTTGATGAATGCGTAAGTGTATGAGTCAAGTGCTATGGCTTTAAAAAAACGGTACTATATTATAGTACCGTTAATATAGTAACGGTACTATATTAAATGGTACCGTTTAATATAGAAGTACTTTTTGTAGTCTAGCAACATATGAAGGTATTTTTTTCCCTTTTATGGCACAACTTAAAGCATGAATTTGTATTGTCTGTGCAAGACTCAAATTTAGATTTCCATCCCTGTCCTCCAGATGTAATCTATGGTTAAGATTTGTGTGCACAGAAGCTCTCACCTCTTCATTTTCTATCTTCAGTGTGGCCAGGCGAGACTGCAGCTGGTGGTATCGCATCAAGAGCTCTGTCTGGACAGGCTGCTGTGCACTAACCTGACACACCTAGAAAAGAAAAAAAAGGGAACTTCTTATTGAACTTAGAAGAAGGGCTGAATAAAACCATGAACATTCATCTCTGACAGTTCAGCAGCTCCAGGCCTCTTCACCAAGTCTCACCCACTCATAAGCGTTTTGCTCTCCCCATATCCCTTTCATACCTATTTTGCACTTATGCCATGAAATCATTCAGTTGTGGCTCAGCTGTGGCTCACTATATATATATATATATGTATATTTTCTGGCAAATAATTTAATAAAATCTTTGTACGACATTACATTTTCTATCGTTTTGGTTCTGATTGAACTGCACCAAACAACTCTTATAAATATTAGATCCCAGCCCAAACCAAAGCAACCCCATGCAACTTTCTGCTTTTAACTATTATTGAATGGAGTCACATTTTCTTACAGTCTTCAAGGACTAAAAAAAAAAAAAAAAAAATTACTTTAAGTCATAAGTTCTCATAGCAGGAAGCAAAAGTTGGATGGATTTGAATGTGTGCATGGCTGCCACAAAAGGACCTGTGGTAGGCAGCAGACCAAAAAGTACAAAGTATCAAGGCGACGAAATGACCAGCACTAAACTCACCTCATCCCCCATATGTGGCTGGTAGTCAAAGCGTGCTGGAGGACAGAAGATCTGACTGTGTGTGTCCATAAACCTTAGCTTGTCCCCTCTAATGTCCATGGCATCTACGGCTCCTTCAAGTAGATCCAAACCTTCATGGCGAGAGGTTTCCAGACTGTATTCAGCGGACAGATAGGTCCTCATGGTGCGTGCCAAGCTTGCATGGTAGCCCAAGTCACAAGACTGACAACAAGGAAAACATGTGTCAAGTTTAAACAAATGAAAGGCCTGCACAGCATTGGATTTAACTGGTTTTCACTTACGTCTATCATGTCCGACACATCGTGTATGTAATATTTGGCCACCAGGGCGTTGGTAGCTGCCAGATTGAGAAGATAGTCATTCCGAGCCTTTGTGCACTTCAGCTTATTTTCAAAGTACTTGGCCTGTCTCTGGGGAGGGAAGAGGAAGGAAGAGTCCCATTAATGCAGGATGTTAAGTGTCATCCTAATGTGCTCAAAGAAAGCTTACCACATTACATTGATTTTATCTCAGTAATTTGTCAATGTACTGTATGTATTGAGTGTATGGCACAATGCAAAGACAAGAGTTTTCTGCCAGCTGTATATTACTTTTACAAATACATAATGATACAATGAAGCAATCTAATATAAAATGCATTCATGGTTTATGTTTGGATTATCTTTTCTGGCTCTGATATAAATCTTTATCATGTGTGTTGTTGCATCAAGAGAAACAAACCTTTTCCTTCATTTTTTCCATCTTCCGGACAGAACTTCTTCGTTGGGGACGCTCATCGTGACTGTGACGCAACAGACCACCACTGATGTCATTCACCTTGCCAATGTGCTTCTCTTCCTGTTTTTCTGCCTCCTTCAGCTTGCTCTCAGCACTCAGACTCTCACTGTGGTACATGTGGTATGTCTTCATCACCTAAAAAAAAAAAAAAAAAAAAAATCTCTTAATGGCTGCTGTTGTAGACCGCTAGTAGAAAAACTTAACACAAAATATAAATCTGTGTATTGTACAACACATAATCCTCTAATCTTCTAATATATCTTTCTTTCATATTACCACTCTGGGTTTATGATAACAAGGCCAGCTGCAATTGCTTGCTACATCTTGGAAATCTTGTTGTCGAAGCAGTCTGTCAACATAGCATGAAAGCTCTTAGAAGCCCCTTTCACAAAACACTTCAAGTCGGGATATTGTCTCTTTTTGGCCATCTGTGTGTTTTCTGAGAGTACCAGGCAGTATGACATAGCAAATCAACACATCGCAGCTTATGCCACCAAGTCACCCGTGAGCTTTTTTCTTCTAACCCATTTCCAAAAGGTCCAAAGTTGTCTAGGCTAAAATTGGTCTACATTTGGTTTAAAAGTGAAAGCTGCTCAAACATATTTTTAGACATTTATTAGAAGAAGACTAAATATAGACCAGAACAAGTTGGTCTTAAACTCCAGACCTACTGATTGCAAACACATTATTTTCACTACACGAGACATACATTTACATCTTTATTTGTAAAGCTGATTCTCATCCGCCTTTGAGACTCCCTAAAATAAAGACCCCCTCTTTTTTATTTATTTATTTTTTGTCAGCACTAGTGGCCTATATTTGATAGTATTTTAACAGGAACAAGGGCAGAGAGAGAAGGGGAGAACATACAGTAAATGGCACAGAGTCGGGAATTGAATCTGGGATAGTTGTGTTGAGGATTGTAGCCTTTGTTCATGGTGCCCTCCCCTCCACTGAGTCACTTAGTGCTGATTTTTGACAGACTAATCTTTAAGCTTATTTGAAGTTGGTTTAAAAAAATAACAGAAATACGTAACATAATGTAAGATATTTTGTGATATTATGAACCTTAAAATAATCTCCAATTATCTTATTCTATTTTAATGTGAATATTACACTGTTTTGGAGAAAAAGCTGCAAATTCCAAACTACGTGTTTATATTTCTTAATTGTAATTAAATAACCAGGTTATATGTAAATGACTAGTTTGTGTCCAGTTTGTGAGTTGACAGCTTCAGACTTGTTACTTGTCCTTCTCAAAAAAAAATAAATAAAAAAAATCACGTTGCCTAATCTTCAAATGAATGTTATATTTAAATGCATCACATCATTGTTCAAAAAAGACTCTGCACAGGTTACTCATGTTACAGACACATGATCATGACATGGTGGAGGACTGTGGAGTATTTCCAGTGGACTCAGATGAAACCATCGAGAATTGTATCAAATTCACTATCGTTATGAGTATTATTGATATTCTGGAGATGATTTGGGTGCATTTCTCCAAGATCTTGTCTTATATTTCAGTAAGACGCAAAATAAACTTTTCAGTGATTAAAAAAAAAAGAACTAGGTGTTATGAACAAGATTTTTACGACTGTCATCATATATACTGTTTAAATAGTAACGCCAGATATAACAGTTCAATTAGGCAACATCTGCATCTCCATCACTAGTTCTCAGGTTCTGGTTACCTAGCAACCCTGGCTGAAATGGATGACAAAAGAACACGAGATCGATCCGCAGGAGAAGAAGGAGGTAACAAAGTGACACAGAGCGAACGTCTGTGCTGCAAATGAAACGAGTAACAATCAGAGTGCTGCACAAAATATGTGGTGTATGATGGTTGCCTTAATCCATTAGCTTCTAAAAAGTCTTTTCAACACAAAAGATTAAATGGCTTACACATCCACGTCTAGCTCTGTTGCCGTTACTGCTGCAAAGTTGAAAAGACTTTGCTATCCAGTACGCTGTGTGTCTGAGTTGCAGACAGGCTTTTAATAATGCATGAATGTGAAAAGGGGAAAAGAGAAAAATCAATATTAGTATAGCAGCAATGTTAGTTGTGCTGTATGAAGTTGTATGCGAGAAGATTTTTTTATGCCGTTTCTATCACAGTGCTTTCTGATCTTTGAACCGTTGCTTCTCACACCGATGTATTTTTACACCTTTCACAATAAATATCGGCATGGCAACCACTGAAGTTTCTAATGCAGCTAGTATAAAATGTATACTTATTTTGCATTGAAGGAAATATATGCAAATAAATTCTTTCAAAAGTCAAACATTCAATGAGACATTTTCACATTTTTTCTCCCTTTTGGTCAAATCCAAATGATTAAATATGTTACTTGAGGTCATTAGCAATTTTATTGTTTCTTCAAAAATATTTTTATTATGTTCACTTGATAATAAATTAAGCTTAATAAATAATATCAAAGGCTCAGGACAATTTATTTTGTCAGTACAAAGTAGCCAAAGGACACAAATCCAAATTCTGTGTTGAACTGAAGACAATTGCCTCCATGAGAGCAACCGGGGCACGTCCAGTAGGAGACCCAGGACTCAGCAATGTGAAAAAGTGTTTATTTCTTTCACACCGCGCACCAATACTACACATAACTTGAACAAACCATCCATACTGTAAAAAATGTTGGTGACACCATCATGCTTTGCGGACTGTTTGAAGTTGATAAAATCTTGAAATTGGGGCAGCAGTCCTCCACATGCAGCCATCGTTGTAATGCAATGGTCCAGATAAAAGTATTGTAATTTTTCAGAATGGTCTAGTCAAAGTCTAGATCAAAACTCTGATTGTGTGGCAAGATATGAGAAATCAATCTCAGTCAAATATGACTGAACTTAAGGGGCAGCCCACAGTGTGGGTGTGTGACACGCTTCTTCAGACTCCATAACTGCTTCAAAACTGTTTGCCATGATCATTTCTGAAGCAAAGTGCAGTCTCTGATTAAAAACAGTTTAAGACAACAAAACATTTTCCTTGGAACAATGCAGCAATTGACAACAGAACAAAAATTGGCTTTTTCACAACCTCAGCAGAAGGAAAAACTGATACATATAAAGGCCTGCTCTGTTGATAAGGCCTTTCTCCAGGGTGCAGCGTCTGGACAGCTGCTGCACAGGTTACAAGCTCGGGTTGAAAAGAAGGCTATGGAACTGCAGCTGCAGGCTGCCAAGGCTGGGCACCGACACAGAAATGTTTGGCTGGCAGGAGGAGGGATGTTGTGCAACTTACTGTGTAGAGTTCATTGGTGACTTTCACTAACTCTTCATGCATCTGGACCCCGATGTCTTTACTCTGCAAAGAAAAGAAAACAGAAGAGGCAGCAGATTTAGTGGAGAAATAACATACAGTGTGCTTAAATATAAATACAAAAACTACTGTTGTAATTATGGCATGAAACCCTTGAAAGCTGTATGGCAGTTTTATTTCTATGCGAAGGCTGTCAGTAAGTGCTGACACGCTGTCATTACTCTGCAGTTGATCTAATACAATGCCCAAAGAAAAAAGCCAGACAAAAATAGAACAGTGCAGTCATTGCAGAACATTTCTCCTGACAGAGAGTCCCAGCTTCAGCTCAGTTACAAGGAATAGGAGCGTATGATGAATTGGACATTTTGCACAATAGGGCTTTTAGGCAAGAAGAGGGAGAGAATGATGCCAGTTCCAGTGGAGTGTGACTGTGGAAATCCTTTTGAGTGGATAAAGAACGCCGTTTTGGCCAATCTGTCCTGTTTTGTTGTCACCTCTAAGGCACAACTCTTCAAAACCACAAACTTGCATTTTCACATGCTTAGAGAGTAAGACTTCAGCACATTTGGTCCATTTAGAGTTTGTCTTATCAAGTGCCAGAGGTGAGTCATTCCTGTCACCGCATGTGTAATTCATTACCATCCACTCTGCACTGCAGCTGAACCAGGAAGCTCGAGCATAACAGGATTATTGTCTTAAAGGAGTCTTAGCAAATTTTCTGTGACAGATTTCCAGCAGGCGGTCATCAGTAATCTCCTTCAACCTGGCCCAAGCTAACCATCTTTACCCACCTTTGCATTAGTGCATCTTTTCACATTCAGTTTTAATTTATTAAAATTCCACATTTGCTACTGTTAAACAATATAAAGAGCCTTGTTGTGTAATGTTTACACCTTGCTTGTGCCTCATTATTAGACTCTCTTCATAAATGCCTTCTTGTTAATAGCAAAGATACACTTTTACCTTACTTCCAAGAAAGGCACATTTTTCTGTTAAGAAGCATTTCCAAAATATTTGGACAGTCACTAAATGACTACCACCCATGAAAAAGACTACATCAAGCTCATGCTCATTCACAATTTGTGTTAATACCTTTGTATTAATATCCAAATAGCAATAAATAAATACATATGATTATAAGTACAATAATCAAGGTTTTATAATATTTTACCAACACCAGGAATAATTATTGTCTTTCTACCATGTTGTACATTTTAATTTAAATGTCATGTGTTAAAAGTGTGGTATGTTTACTCAAGATTATTAGAAAATGAGAATGTCATACAAGCATAAAAGTGACATAAATAAACTTTATAACCGCTATGTGTGTGTATGTATACTGATCTCGCCACGACATGCTTTAGAAATGTAAGACGAGTTGTTCGTTTGCATGAATGTGCGTGTCTTGTATGGATCAGTTCCATTCTGACCTTTTTGAAGAGTCTGGTGACATCTTCGCCCACGTGTGCCAAGCGGACAATGACGTTGTTGTTGTAGATGTCGCTGAGTGTGGCGTGGTCTCGGCTCTCTCGCCGGGTCTGGTCCAAAACCAAATACCAGCAATTCACAGTGGAGATTAGATTTTGGTCTTTCCTGCGATGTTAAAGGGGGAAAAAAAAAACACCTTGTTGGTTCAAATGTGCATCTTCAAGGAGTACTTACAGCTGTGCCAAATGTTTCATGTTTTAACTCTGATCAAAGTGGTTGGATTCTGAAAAACTGGCAAATGTAACATCCTTGCACTTAAAACATGAGGTTTAATGAAGACTTTCCCCCTTGAACAAACCTGAAGTCCATCAATAGATACAAGCAGTTTCACCAATTACAGATGAAAATGCCAGAGGGCATGCAGAGAGGAAATCAGTACACACACAAATGTGAGGCATGCTGGTTGCCTGACTGCTCAAAGAAGCATGTGAGTTCAATTATCCTCACACCAAATAGTTCATCATCTTGTTGTTGATTTTTCTTCAGTGCATATATGTGTTAGTGTTTTTCAACCTTCCTATGATTGGGAAAAGGTTTAGACATCAGAATCATGTCACTATTTTTAATGTTTAATCACAAAAAAAAAGAAGAAAAAGGTGGTTAAAAAATCTTTTCCCCTGTAAATAGGATTCAAATTAAATTTAACTTGTTCTGTATGAATAAAAAAGGAGAAATCAAATTTTAGTAAATGTCTTTATCACTTTTATAGCTTTTACTAATAAGGAAGAATAATTTAAAGATAGATTTCAAGCCAAGTACAACATCTGTGTTAATCTATAAAAGCATTGATAAATTTCAAGCTTGACTAAGGAGTTCATGCTTTTGTTTTTAAATGAATACTGGCTGTACTTTGACTAACATGAAGCTGACTTTAATCTCTAATCCTCAGGTATATCCAATAACTGATCCCAGTTTTCTTCCTCATTATAGTTTCTGTTCTGTGACAAAGAAACCTAGAATCAACTTTATTGTGATTCACACAGAGCACCCACAATAAAGCCAGATAGTACCCTGAAACCACTGAAACTATTCAAATTTGCTTTGCTTCAGGAAACTGGAACGTTTCTTTGATATTACAAACAATTAACCACACACTGAGTCAGTGCATACTCTCAAGCATTCTCCAATACGTAATGCAAGTTTGGTTAAGGCTTGGCTTTATATTTGCTTACAGTTTCTGATGTTGCTCTTCTTTTGTACAAATGACGCAGGAAAAAAGTCCAAACTCCTAATTTCTTAATGCTCCGTTTTGTATTTTTTTCCCCCGTTAAATACCACTAAAAAGGGCTGTGCATCTCCATCGCTTTTTTACGTCAGATACTTGACATCTTCAGGGAGAAAAAAAAAAAAAAAAAGCATGAACAAGCTATTTCTATAGGCTCGCCTCTCAAACTGAGCTGGTGTTTGATCCTGGACATGCCTTCAAGATGACAAGATAAAAATGTCTGCCTGCCGGCTGCTCAAGAATAAGGATAAGTCTTTTCGTATTCAGAGCCCCGGCAGCACAATGTTGAACTGTTTAAGGAAAATGACAGAAAGAGGTTTTCCACTTGACAGCCCATAAAAAAAATCCAATACCTATTTTACAGCTCCGCCATTGCATCAGAAGAACACAAAACTTAACTCAAGAACCTTTTACAGACAAAACAGAACATAAACTGAATCTGTTACCTCATTCACTGAACATGATGGATATGCAGTGCCTTGCACAACAATTCATACCCTTTGTTTTCAAATTTCAATCATTTTATTGGGCTGACAGACCAGGAAGGGAGAGCATTAATGAAATAAGAAGACTAGAGGCCTATAACTCTGGGAGAGCTGCAGAGACCCACAGCTCAGGTAGGAAACAATAGTTAGTGGTGCATTTAGCAAATAATTATGGAAGGGTGTCATGATGAAAGTGATGAAACATATACATTTTGCATTATGTCATAAGGCATTTGACGCATGCAAAGAAGAACGTGCAAATATTAATTAATAATGAATATTAATATCTCTACACATTTGTATATCTCTATACAAATGTGTAGAGATAAGACCTCAAAATACTTGCACCCTTGCTGTGCTCACCTGCGTGTGAGTGAATACTCAGACTTGATTTTTTTTGTGAAAAAGCTTTAACAATTAAATGCCCTCATCTTTCCACTAGTCAGGTACATGTTACTTCACAAGTAATATTGTGAAGGTAGTGGCTGTTACCTAACAAAATGTAAAAAAGTTTGACAGATATGAGATATTTTGCAAGGCACTGTTCGTTATGAGTGATGCATGCGGACAGCCCCTTGTAAAATAAATCTGTACAGTTAATTTAGTAGATTTAGCAAATTTTTACTCCTTTATGAGTTTCTCCGGCATGGACGTTCACTTTCTACTGGATCTATGAACTAATCCAGTGCATTCAGTCATGCACAGTGATACAGAGAATAGAAATGTTATCATAAGTGGGGAAAACGCAATAAGAGGAAGTGAAACAACTGCAGGTTATTAATGACATTAAAGAGCCCCTCCAATCTCTTCTACAAGCTTAAAAGTAGCTTTTGATATTCAGTTATAATGATGACCATTTAATGTGACGGAGAAATCTGGGACAGTGAGAGGAGAAGTTTCTGCAGGAGTCTCCCTCTGAGGGAACGCTCCATTAATCAATGTCCTAGTGACGGGAGCTCTCAGCCATGATTGCGCTTTGGGTCCAGTTGGGTAAAGACAGACTTCATGATGGAGATGAAAAGAGTTTCCCTGCATAAATCTCTGTATGGCTGCAGCATAAATAGATGTACAACTACTTATGAATCAATTACTCCAACTGAACCATAGTGTTAAATGTAAACAATGGATTTCCTGTTTGATTATCTAAAACTCCATATAAAATGTGTCTGTATCAAGGTAGACAAATCTAAGCTGTAAGCTCGACGCCCTGTTGTTTAAGGCTTTTCTTTTAAATTAAATAAGATCTCCCACTTTGATCTTTTGATATTTACAAAATTTCTATTCCAATTACTGTACAGTTTCTTTACCTTTTAATCTTTCTCAGTATGACTACCATTATTATTGTTTTTGTTAATCTTGGCTTTTATATATTTAATGATGCCATTTCTCCTGAGTTTCCCCCTCTGTGGGGCAGTAAAGGTTGTCTCAAATTACTGATAGTGTTGGCAAATAGTCCTTGAGCAGATATCACTTGCTAATTAAAACACTGAAAAAAAATCACCACTTTTAATCCCTTTTGTCTGGCAGTAAAATTGCATGTGAGAAAAAATACAAGTATTGATCTAAGTATAGTGAGAATTACACAACTGGGTAACTGTTAGCTCCTAAAGTTAGCACCTGCTTCATCACTTCCAAACTGTGTGAAACTTAACGGCCCTTTAGTTGTAATAAGACTGGACAAAATAGGCTCATATGTAGTTCATGATCTAAAATATTTAAACCGATCGAATAGGAAATGGGTAATTGTATGTTTCTAAAAGCTCAAGTTCTGTAAAAATAGTTACATTTAGAATTACTAAGCTGCTGTCAATATGCAATCCTACCAAGCAAGGTAAGCTTAAGATATCGGTTTTGTGCTACAAGTTTGAAGACAAGTTTTTCAAAACTATTTTTATGTTTGAGCCTCATGTTTTGAAGTTAAATAATAATAATAATAATAATAAAAAAATAATAATTCTTCCCATTAAATCCTTTGTAGCTGCATATTTGGTAGAAGAAATGTGAAAATGTGACAGATAAAATATGAACAATTTGTAGGGTCTGTTATATGACCACTTTATAAAATAAACTGTGAAGTGAAACATTTTACAGTGAAATGTTTTTTTTTTTAAGTCATCTGAGATTCTAGTAGTATAATTTTTTAGAACTATACAAGCATACATACATTTTAAAAAAGCAAATGTACACCATTAATTCAGTAGATTTATAATATTGCTCCCTTATAAGCTTCTTAGGCATGGATATTCACTTTGTACTGGATCTATGAACTGGTGCATTCAATAATTTATCTTGGAGTCTTCATTGATCAATGTTCTAACCTCATTAGAAAATATTATGCTTCAAAGCATTATTAATGTCATTTTTGTATAGTTATCTTTATGCCAAGTGATTCTCATTAACAAAATCGAGTTGGGCAATTTCTGAACATGGACAGTCACAGAGTGCTGCAGGCTAGTCTAAGCATCATCTCCAGCATGCTGCAGGGCATTGCTGCTGCCCATGACAAATGATCACAACAGAGAAAGTTGAACTAGAGAAAATTCGTAATATATCACTTTCTTTCTGCTTCAGCAAATTCTAAATAAAGATATGTCCCAGTTTCTCAGTGTAATATAAATTTATGCTTATTTGGCTAGGATTTTATTGTGATGATTTTTGAAAATGTAAACGACATGATAGCCGGAGAATAAAAGGAGGGGGTGGAGGGATAGATAAAGAGTTTGACCTAGTTGGAAGGAACAGAGCAGCCTGGGGCCACAAGGCATCTTGGCCCTGGATTCATTTCAGGTCATTTCCTCTGCTTTTATCCCTTCTCCCTCTTTACTTTTCATCCCCCCTCTGTTTTGCTCTGTGTCTGCAGTAGCAGTGATCAGCATGGCACATGTGTGATTTTTGTTTATCAGGTGTTTTTCTCTGCTTAAAACACTCACTTGAAATGCTGGTGTTCTCTGGAGCTGCGGATCTTGGAGGAGTAGCGCTCAGCCAGCTTATCCAGCCCTCGGGAATACTCTAGCTGGAGTTCGGCCTTTCGGCGAAAGAACTCTTGCAGGTCCTGCAGCAGCTGCAACCGGGACTCGGACTGCTGCTCCAGACATCGGAACTGCTCCACCAGCTGGTTACGAATCTCTGCGTAACAAAACAAAAGACAATTAGCAAAATAAACAGAGCCTCTACACATGTCTGCCTGCTCCCCTCCCAATTAGGATCACCAGGGCATGTGAGGGCACACTTAACCCAAAAGTAATGCAACCAAACAGAACAAAGTCATCATAAGCAGAGAAAACCAAAATGTCAGGATTCATTTGTCTGCCAGCTTTACATGCAAGTGTTTGTGGGGGTAGAGGGAAGGAGAAAGAGAGCAGGAGTGTCTGCTTGCTAGGGTTGCACACGTGCATACAGTATGAGATGCATGTCTGATGATTGCAGCAGACAGCACGGAAAATTCAAAATAGGTCAGCTTCTCAAAATGCATTGTGCCGAGAGAGCCTTCAGAGGACATTGACTGAATTACACAAACTGCGAGCATTTGTCTCATTACATGATTACAATGGTGTCTCTGTGTTTGAGGTTTGGACACCAAATTGTGCTGTGTGAAAAGTGGGAAAAGTCTAGATTTAGGCAAACATTTTGAAGCACAATTAAGAGACATAAAACAAGAAAATGTAACGTCACCCTTTGTAAATAAATATATTCATTTTCTGTAAATTGGCTGTTATCCTGAGGCCATATGTTTTACTTATAAGGTCAGTTTTATCAATACAACAGCTAATAAAAACCTCCTGAGTCATTCCTGAATAGCATAGAATTTCAGTGAACCCATTTCCAGTCATCTTTCGCATTTCAATTAATAAAACCTCCAATAAAACAAAACACAACCAGCAATATTACCATGACTCTTAAAAGAAAATTTAAAAAGATAATAAATTCTATACCAACACATACCTGTAATATCTAAAGAAAGACAGCAATAAATACAGTGACTACATACCTGCTAAATATAAACCCTTTATTGCTATATGTTCTTTTACAACTTATGTCTAACTTACAGGTACACCTTGAATAAAATTACACAAAGAAATAGAAATATTGTTTCATAATGTCATAAAATCCTTCTAGATAAACATTTTTCACAATATTCCGCTTCCCCCTCACTAGGGAGGAGATCCCATCTGAACTATTAGACGGGCAACAGCAAACATAAATTTTCATAAGAAGAAATGCAAATAACAGTCTGTCTTACTGTGTGCGTTCAAGGTCACTGGGCAAACTTCAGCGGTCACTGGGCAAGAGACTGGGTGCAATCTGGTAGGACACCAGTCCATCACAGGGCAACATGCACTGTGCAAAGTTATTCGGTAAGTCAGTATTTTAAACATATCATTTAAAGGCATGTTTTCTAAATCATACCTGGATAAATTTTCTTCCTGGATTTGAAATCAAAGCAAGTTTATATAGGAAATTAGAAGAACATCAATTTAAAACTCCAGCTTTTACATTAATATTTATGACATTTATAAATCACTCATATGTCTATAATTTTGGCAGATACATATTTTCGTAAGTATGTTTAGTCAGTGTGTTCACCGCAACATGTTGAACATGTTCTTCTGTCATTGATGCCGAAAGAAGATATAGATTTAATGACTGAAATGCTAATACCCACAAATGAGAGAATGTCTTTTCTGTGGCATTACAGCCACAGAAAAGACTGGGAAGGGTAAGCAAAATGCAAATTGGAATCAACAGATCTTTACTGAGCAGCTGTAAAGAATATTAGTTCAGACAAAGACTAAATGACTCAAGGCAATGAAAATGCAACACTATATTTACATCCAAGTCTATTTGATGACATGAAATGCAGTTTAGTTGTCGTCAGCTTGACAGAGAAGTGAAGTGTAAGCTCTTTAATATGGGCACCAGAAATTACCTGGTGTGGTTATTCTCAACACCCTGAGCATACAAGTTTAAGTCTCTTGTTTTCATCTTGGATGTGTCAAAAACAAACTTGACAGAGTGACAGATTTCCGAGCCTCATGAGAATACGGGTGCAGGCAAACTGTTAGCTTCTAACAATATGTGCATCTAATTTGAAGGGTCCATTAATGTCCAATCTAAAATCACTTATGCTTGTTTTCACTCCTTTTATTTTGTCATTCAGACATTTTAGAGTTAGACAAAACTGATTCTACAGTCAATAGTAATTCTTTACAAACACATGTTGTGATTTATGAACATGATTAATAGTGAAAAATAAAAACAAGGTTCTTAGTTTTCCCCAGAATATTGTCAAAGCTTATTTTGTTATTGTAAATCTAACATCACAATTGTCTTCTAAACTTCTAAACAGTAGTTCCAGTTAAATCCATATTAATACTGAAAAAAACAAATATTTTTTTTATGCACCCACTGGTGACGCACAGCCACTTTGGTTACTTTAGCATTAATTATGCTAAACTATCTCTGAGCTCACATGGACAGATTACGCAGAGACATATCCAAGGCTTTTTGAACAAAGTTCTTTTTTGTAGAAAGTAACAAGACCACTTGACCAACACTGTTTCAAAAGATCCCACTATGACAGACTGTTACAAGCATGCATATCATTGCTGAATTGACAACAAATCTATGTAAATGCATGCATAGAAAAGAGAAGCCTTCTGTTAAGATTCTTCGTGTCATTTTTCTAAAAGCAGAGGGAAGGATGTCAAAAATTCCTCCCCCACTGTCTGTGAGGGAAATTGTGAATGAGTGAGCAAAGACTGAGACAAACAAAGTAAATATGTAATCCCCTGATATGCGGAAAGGAAGAGATGTACCTCTTTTGGTCCCCACAGTTGCCTAGTTGCCTGGTTACATGCCTCTGGAGGCATTTCAGCAAGAGCAGGCCAGTTCCCTGCTCCAACAGTCGCAGCAGTCAGTCTGTTTAGCATAATGGCCAAGGACAAGGGCACCGTTCTCTGCTTCAGAATAAGCAACAACCAGCTTCTAATGACGAATAAGGCAGCGATCAAGTCCAAAACTCCAAGGGCTGTGATGCACTCTTGAACTGAAATAGACCAATGAGCAACACAATTTGTTGGCCTTTATGGTTTAAGTGATTATTATCCCCACAGTGTCAGGAAGCAAACAACACAGAGAGCAAGATTTTATTTCATAGATTTAAAAAGAAAACCAGAAGCACTTATGATATTTGCTTGTCCCCTTCTGTGTGGCAGTTATTTTTAGTTATTTTTAGATCCTAAAGTGCAACATTCAATGAATGATTCAAGCCTTTGCAGGGTAATGCATAATTACACAGAAGCTTGCAAGGAATTCAAGAAATAGGACCCAAACAGTTTTTTTCCCCTCTCTCTTTAGTTGAGAGAAATAAAATGTCAAGCAGCATGTCATACCAGATTCTTTGCCTGGGAACATTGTGTATGCTCCACACCCAAAGGCTGGTGGAAATTAACAAACAGGGTTTTGGACCTTTGATGGCGTTTCTTACCCTATTCAGAGCGATCGAAATACATTAACACTTAATATTCAATGCCTCTCTTTAAGGATATGGAAATAGATTTTAATATTTAAGATTAATGGCTACATGAATTGAGCTTGTTCTAAGGTGGATAAAACATTAGGTAACAGTGACATCATTGATTGTGTGCAATGAGTGTTTCACTTTAATATGTCAGAATCAAGTGCCAACTTGATTCTCTGGAGGCATTTCAGCAAGAGCTGAAAATATGCAAAATGATGATATTTCTGGATGACATTTCTGAAAACTTATTGTCTCTAATAAGTTTTCAGTTTTAAAAATATGCTCTCAGACCACTTTACTAGGTAGACCTTTCTGATTCAGTACAACTTATTTATTTAATGCTAACTCACAACACGTGTCATCTCAAGGTACTTTGTAAAAAACAAGATTTCAAATCATACTATAAAAATACATATTATAAAAATTTATTATATTATATTTCTATAATATAATAAAAAGGAAAACAAGAATATTCTGTGAGCCACAGATCGATTGTTGATGTCAGTCAAATAGCCAGACTGGCTTTAAATGAAAGAAAAGCAATAGCTTAAGCGAGAAATGTTGCAGCCGAGGTTTGGAAGACACCTGACCTCCGATGGACAACAGCCACAGAAGACCACACCGGATGTCAGCTGAAAACAAGAATCCAAGTCTACAATTCACACAGGTTTGGCAAAAGAAGCAGAAACAGATTGGAAAGATATTGACTGGTCTTTAAAATATTGATTTTGATACAATAATAAGATGGTTGGTTGTCATAACATAATAGCAAAGATCCTAATGACTCAGGATGTAATCATGGAGGATAACTTCTTAACATAGTCAGTACCAAACGGATGACGTTTGAATGCCACACCTTACTAGAGTATTGCTGCTGTTGAATTCCAACAGCCTCCATAGTCACCAGGTCTCAATCCAAAGGTTTCCCAACCCTGGCCCTTCAGGAATGTTTTAGATGTTTCCCTGCTTTAACACACCTGATTCAGGTTTCTGCAGTTCAGCAAAAGTCTGTCAACCAGCCAGAAACCAGATACTGGAGCAGGGAAACATCTATAGCATGCTGGGGGTTTTGCCTTGAGGATTATTATTGGAAAAAAAAAAAAAAATGACTCATGTTCTGATGTGCAGCCAACAAATCTGCACCAACTATGAGGCACTATCATGTTAAATTAGACCCAGTACTGAGCGATATTTTTACCACCTTTTTGAATGTATGCCAAAAACAAAAAGGCAGTTCTGACTGCAAAATACCAGCCAGTATGAACCAGGAGTATATAATAAGCTGGTCAGTGCCTATTTAATATACAGCAAAGCCCCCAGTAATTTAATGTTAAATGTTGCTGGTAAATATTTTTCTCTCTTTAAATGGTAATGTGGCATACAGCATTCAATCTGACAGTGAGTAATTGTAAACCCACGTCAGTGTCAAACTAAAACATAATTTAGCTTGACATTACATCGTTTAATGTGGTGCTACATTAAATGGTGTAGCACCATCTACATCATTTAATCTGATATAATTACAGCTCAAAAAGGTTATTTGTTACAAATGTTTGCCCTTCCTGAAATGTTAGAAGGCCGTCACCTGCTATTTTTACTCTGCAGGGTCAAAAAAGACATGCTCACCCAACAAATGTAACAGCGGCAGTGCTTGGGGTGGTTATGCTCCAATCTCTGGCTGACAGTCAAATGAAATAAGGGAAAGCTTTGGTCACCGTTTCATCCCAGCTCTGCCAGCGAGGCGTGGGTTTTACAACAGAACAGAGCACCAAAACCAACGCAGAATAGAGTTGCCGTCACCACGGCTGCCAGTTCAAAGTAGCTGAGCACAGTTATTAGTAAACGTGGCCGGTAGTAGTGACTGAGACTGTTGTTAGCCATGCGTGGCTAATCACAAGGGACCTAACCCAGAATGACACATTGACATAATTTGGTGCATATCAAGGTTGTGATGGATGAGTGCTTGTTTTCTGAATGCAGTAATGACCATGGCATGCATTTGTATTTGGTTTGGTTGAGTTCACATTGCTTGCTCTCTCACTCCTGAAAAATGCTTTTAACAACTAACTGCGTCACTCTTGGTGTAATCACAAAGGAAAATCCTAAATTTACAGGCTCAGTTCCAAATGGCTTTCTCCTTGGATTTTATAATGCTCCGCTGTGAGCCTCGGTCTGTCACCGAAGCAACAAACAAGAATCTCAAACATTGGTGTTACCAAGACACAAACAACAAAGATATTTATGGCACTGTCAAAATTCAACCATAACACTTCAGGCCAGCATTTATCAAAGCATTTTTTTCCTTTGTGGTGGAATCTGACACTGCTTACTCTCCAAGGAATATGTATTTGTGAAGAAAATCGCATTAATTTCATGGCTATCAATAAGACTGACTGAAATAACAAGTCCTTAACAATGATAACGTTCCACTTTGGCTACACAAAGTCTTCAGCGTTTTTTTTTTATTATTTCTAAAACAACTCTAAATCATGGAAAAGATGCGGAAGGCTTAATATACAAAACTGAAATACCATGATGGATAATAGATGTCTCTGCATTTTAGCAAGAGATAAATTGGAATGATTTCTCACAAATAAAGTCACTACCTTGGCCAACAAGTTAGTGATTATTTTGTGATTTATTTTACAATTATTCACAAAATTATGACATAAATTAGTATTTTCTCTCAGCTTATTAAAAATGTTAGCTAAAACATGCCAGCATTCAAATGATAAAACTACCATTTGTTCAAACAGTGACAAAATGTCAGAGAAATAAACACTTGTAAAGTGCAGAAGATTTGGATCTGATTGATATGCTGTGCAGTCAGCAGCTGAGCTTTACTGGAGGCCAGAGTCAGTGCATGAATAAAACCCTACAGCACCAGACCAATCCAAGCCCCGTTAGCAAATGAGCTTAAGATGTCAGCTTAAAAGCCTTTCCTGAAACTGAGACGAGAGATTGAGCTGTGCTGGCTCTCTCAGAGACGCAGAGCCGAGTGGAGACTGATCTGTGTGTAAGTGTGAGTGTGAATACAGTGTGAGAGTGAAAGAGTGACAAAAAGAAATTTCACAACACCTCTCCTCTCACTATAAATGCTCATCATGTTCTTCATTCCCGACACGTGTTGACAATCCTTTGTCATTTCAGCTGTGCAGTGTTTAGCTCTCCCATCTAAGCCTGGCTTCACACCGGCTATACGTCCTGTGGTTTGAGCATGCAGTTGTGGCTTTCTGGCTCCAACGTAAACAAGCTGGAGCATGGACACATCTCAGGCATATGATATTGATCTCATATGCAAGCAGTCATCTATCACAGTCTCAGTGTATAAGCAAAAGTAGCATGCAGTTATTATCTATAATAATAACTGCACCGGACTGGTCTTCAGTCATAAGTGGGCATCTTTCATGTTGGTTCATTTCAATGATGACTTCAACAAAATTAACATACCTCCAACATACATGTGACGAAATCTTATGGCACAAGCGCTTGTGACATTAAAACGTGTCTCTTCAAAAGTGAAGTCTGTCTTTTGAGTCTATCTTCATTTAGAGGAGTAAGTTTGTGCAATTATTATTATGAATGTTGGATATGAAGGTAAATTCTGTAAGTCTGACACCATGCTGCATATTTGTAATTTATTTTTAGTCAATTTCCATTTCAGATCAAATATTACGAAATGAAAGAACAGATCACAAGACATAATTTCTTTATAAAATGAATCTGACTGTACTCAATGTGCATTTTGTAAAAAACTGAACTGTAATTGATGTTAGGTAACTAATTAAGTATTCTGTATTCAGGATCTTTGTGTCTGTAATGTATTTTAAGATCTTTGTCATAAAAGCTTTTAAGATGGTAAAGTGGTCAGTCATTAAGAAACTACAACTGCTTCAGGCAAAGACAACTTAAAAAAAAAATCTAAAGATTTAAAAAATAAAATGTTTTTTTCCCTCATAATTAGCTTACTAATTATGAGAAGTCTATTTTTCTTGTAAAACCAAAGGAGAAAGATGTCAACTGTGTTACTGATTTGTTGTCGTCATTGTAAAGAGACAACATCATGAGATCCATCATAATCATCCTTTACGACATGTTCATAATATCATACAGCTATAGTTTCAATCCAGCCATCAAATGTGTGTATTATCGTTGAGCAGCAGGAGGGCTGGTGCCAATCACTGGGCGAGAGAAAAAACTGATCACCACCCTATCACATAGCAACACAGTGACACTCAATGACAACCATCGAGAGTCCTAAAAGACAGTTTAGAGAGTCCATTTATCTATGGTGCATAATTTTGGTTAGAGTTGATTGAGAGAACCCACACATGAATTGAGAGAACATACAAAATCTATGAAGAGGGTCCAAACTTTCTACAGAAATAGAGCCAACAACTACCGCACCATGTAATATGATAAATACATATTATTTTATCTCAGAGCTTCAGGATATTTTGCCCTTTCAGCATTTCAAACCCTCATTTTGTACAGCTGTTTGTCTTCCTACCTTGATTTAATACATGTAAAGAATTTACTTTACACCCATCAAACCCAAATTGTTCTCCATTGCACGTAGGAATTGACATGATGTATATAGATATATATAAATATTTATTTCCACTTTAATTTTTTGTTTCTGATCCTTTTTTGTGGGATTCTCTAACTCTAATAAAATATGACAGTTATGGCCAAAATAAAAGAAACTCCCAGAAAGCTTCTGCTGGTAAATATTTACTATGGTCATGTAACCACATTTCTTCATAGTATACTTGGAGTAGAGTATTGAAATGTACTTTTGATGATTAGATTTCAAAGCAGGAACAAAATTGTATCTAAATACAGTTCGGAACATGATATTTTAAACTTGGATGATATATTCAAAATATTTTCTCTAAATAGGTTCAGATCACAGAAAAGAGTTCATTTTTATTCAAATGGTTCACCAATGTAAAAATAATCAAGAAAGGTTGTGATTAATAAGAACACTGTGTGTGTCTGGGGGTGTGTCTTTTACACAGACAAAAAAAAACAAAAAAAAAAACAAGACCAAAGTAAAAAACAAAACAAAAAAGAACGTTATTTTTAACAGAGCTTGCCACTCTAAATGTGGTCATGAAAGTCGAATAACAGAAAAAGTCTGAAGCTACAAGTTCAATATTGCAATTTTTTTGCAAATGGTCTTGATATAGATATGCCTGTTTTAACCACCTTTGATGTAAATGAGCAGGACTATGAAAAAAAGAAGAGTGGCTGAAATCCGTTTAGTGGTAATTTTTCTTTAGTGCATTTTTCCTGCAGAACCAGTTCACAGCAATACTCAAGTGGAATGTAGTCCATTCATGTGGCTCATACCTTTGCTCTTATTTGTTTCTCAGACCAAAATGTCTTAGCTAACACTTCTTTTAAACCCAATGGTTTGTTTGCTTTGTAAACAAAGTGATCAGTTAGCATGCAACTGAACAGGCTTCTGGGGTTCAGACAGACTGAAGTGGCACCTTACAGCAACAGGAAATGTAAGACTTACATTAAAACCACAACAATAAGAGGAGCAGCATGATGACAAGACAAGCCTGACTATTCACCTCCTGCAATATCTGATCTGTTCCTGACTTTCTTCTCACTCTCACTGGTTGGATCACCGAGTCACAGATTTAGTGTCAGACAGTGAAATCCTTTCATAGTTCATAATTCATACAGACAGCATACATAATTCATGGACTTTCTGAACTGTTGTGTGACCTTCTCAAGCATTCCCTCTTATTCTTTCTCATATCACACTGAGTCATGAAGTGACAGGAAAATACTACAAAAGGGATGATCTCCATCTCTCATATGTCTTAACTTTTTCACACCATAGAAGCTTCTGCAATGGGAAGGTGAGGACATTTTAAGAGTTGAATGTACTTAAAAATATAATTAATCTTGTTGAAGGATCATCAGGAATAACTGTCAGAGCTTGCATAGAGCAAAGAAATAGTAAAAGCCCATTGCTTACATGGTCACACAAAGCCAGGCATGTTTGAGAAACTGGAGCACTGAGTTCTCTGCAGTAGCTAGATGTTTGCTTTAATTTTCCCCCATATTTAATTTCAAGTGAAAAGAACTCCGTCTAAATAAAATAGAGTGAAACATGATGCCATGGACAATTTCTGGAAGGAAGGCAGGAAAATAAGTTATCTAAACCAGTGTAATCTGTCCCACCCCACAACACTACACACTAGAGCCACATAAAGATTGTAGTAAAGTTATGCAAGAGTGTCCTCCCACAAAAAAAAAAAAACAACAACAAAAAAAAAACAACAAGAACAGGCCCTGCACGTCACCCACCTTTCACTTGGGTCTCATATTCGGCAATAATCTCTTTGTCCTTCTTGACTTTGGCCTGAGATGACATTTTGCAGCGAGCGGCTTGTGCAGTCCTCGGGCAGGAATCGAGGGTGTCGGTTGCCACAATGCGGCGTTCAGCCCCTCCGCAGTCCTCTCCGGGCAGCTGAGCAGCAAATCAGACCCAAATCATATCCAGATCGACGCAACTTTCGGAGGCTAAACGCACTTCTGGTCCTCCTGGCTACGGTGCTGCTGTGCTGCGTTCAGGGCGACGTCTTTCTCAAAGTGCTTAATGATCTCCGATCCTGACCACTCCTCCTCCTCTTCACCAGCACTCCTCACTATATCATGAACCAGTTCACGTCTAATGTACATGCAAACTCAACTCAACCCTAGTGATAGGAGGTCCTTCAGAAAAGCATTCTTCAGTTGGCCTCTTTTTTTTTTTCTTCTTTTGTTGGCCTCTCCTTTTCTGTGCGAGTTAATGCTGCTGCAGATTTGGCTGAATGGATGTGAAAGTCAGTGGGAGACTCCTCCCCCAGCCCTCTCCCCACTCTCTCTTTTCTTTCATGGATGATTTAAGAGTCTTCTGTGTGAACGGCAATTAAAATCTGTCTCAATAACAGATTGCATGTTGTCTGCGGAGACACAGGCCATGACTTTGTGGGCATTCATGGGAATTAAATCTGCAGGCTTGCCAATGCCACAAATGTTGCAGTTTCACAAACACATGGGTTTTTAAGGGAGCATAGCATGTATGGTTTTAGCAAGAGAATAACACTGCATCCACATTGTTCAGTCAAGATGATATAATCATGACAAAGCTCTTGAGCTTTTAGTCTCCCATTATCTGCATCATTGGTTATCGAAGTAGGGGCCAAAACCCAACTGCAGGTGATGAGAAACCAAGTCTGAGTCTGAAGGATGTACAGGAAGCAAATTAAATAAAATATACAGGTAAATCTGAAAAGTTAGAATATTGTGAAAAAGTTTCCAAATTTTGTCACTTTTTAAAGAAAGTAAAGCTTGTACGTTAAATAGATTTATTACAGTGGAATATTTCAAGCCTTCATTTTTTATAATTCTCAGGATTCTGGCCCATGAATTACTAGATCAATGCATTGTGGGGGAAATCAGTCTGTGGTTCTGCTGAGGTGATCTGGAAGCCCGAGTTGCCTTCAGGTCATCTGTATTATTGGTTCTGGTGCCTCTCATCTTCCTCTTGGCAGTACCCCATAGATTCTCTCTGGGGTTCAAGGTCAGGCCCAATTGTTAAAAGAATCAAGCACAAGAACAGCTTTTGTCTGTGATGATGACCTCTGGAAAAATTTATAAATATTTAAAAAAATGACAGCGGCACAAATGAAAATTTTTGCATTACAAACCAGAACAAACACAGATGTCTGCCACCAATGTAATTTGATTTGATGAAGGTGGAACGGTAAAACTTCACTCAAGTAAAACAGATTATTGGGATGTTGACATTTCATTGTTGACTACATTGTGAGCTAATTGTAGTCGATGCACTTATGGAACCTTTTCTGAAGCCATTGTCTGAGCTAAATATAGCATCGAGCTTTTATGTGTAACTCAGTCTGACACAGTTTGCATGCAGGCTTTTTGACATGACTTCCTGTATCAGCTTAGTTACTATTTGCTATTTTTGATTTTTTTTTCTGTCTCCCAAAATATATTTTTTGTCTCACATGAGAGCAGCTGCTGCAGTGAGAAGATTTAATTGTAAAGAAATGCTCATCCACTTGACTTGTACCTCAGGAAATCTGTAGGTACAAGTCAGTCTTTGACAAACTGAAAAATCCCAGTAGGGAAGTGTAGAAAATCTCCCAAAGAATTACCATTCTAACACAAACGTTTGGGGGAAAACTAGGAAATAGACCTCAGCTTGAACTTTCCACAGGCTGTGTATTTTTGAAATAAAGTTAAAAAGTTGTGTCTACCCAGGCAACTGGGTATAAACTTAACCAAAAAAAGTACTCATAAGTAAAGCCTTCTTCTCGTTACATAACACAAATAAATAATAGAGGTGTACTGGTTATAGTATTGGACCATTGTATTGGGCAACATTGGATTGCCCAGGTCACAACTTTGAAGAGATAAAAATTGGTTATTTTCTGTGTTTATTGTTCATTTTAAAACAATCCAATTGTAACTGAACCTCTGAAATATTTTTAAGGAGCTATTTCATCAAAAGAAATAAAATTTCACCTCAGGTTTATGCACAGTAAGTCATTCAGGGCAAAAATAAGCAGCTTTTGTTTCAAATTTTGATTTCTATGCACACATTAAAATATAATTAGATTTCTGAGAGAACATCGTTAATCATAGAACAAATGCATTTAATTTTACATGTCCTTATATGGTCTATAATACTTAGTTGAACAGATGTTACTTGTTTACATTGAACCCATTTCAATACATGTGTTATCTAGTCCAGACGCAGGATCCCCCTCTGCAGAGGTGGTCAGTCCATCATAAGGCAACACAGGAATTTACAGCCATGCAAACATACTTTTAAATCCAAGCACAAACTGGAGTTACCAGTTTGATATAAAATTCAGGCTTTGTGCTTTGTATAAATACCAGAGGACATGTTGGCTTGAACCTTTGCATGCACAGGGAAACTATGCAATCTACAGAGAAACGCCTCAGGCACGATTTGAAACCACAGCCTTCTTGTTGTTAGGCAACAGTGCTAACCACCACATTTACAGGGTGGTCTATATTTACATTTGTATTAGTTTTTTAATTAAAAAAAAAACTAATCAAAATGTGTATAAAAAACATGTCATGCTACAGATATAGCAAATTTATTTGTTTAAAATTAAAACTGGAAAATGTTCTCAATGTTAGCTGTTTTGTAATACAGAAAATACATAAGCTCAAATAATTTTGCATTTCTCCAGACATTAATAAAATGTTGATCTTTAAAGCATTGTTGAGATTTTTCTGCTCATAATGTCTAAGTAGAGCTAAGATACTTCACCATCAGCAAAGATTATGCGATATAAGATTAACATTAAAGCAGAAGGACCTAATTGAATTGGCTGCCTAATTTTTAGGGTTATTGCCCATATGTTCATCAAAATAAAATCTAAAAACATCTGCACAAAGCTAATTCTGAGCTGCATGATTCACTTGCATTTGGCTAATTCAAAGATTGGAATGATAAAGGTTCATTGCAACTGCATCTCAAGGAGAATGTTTCTTATCTGTCATCAGTCATATTCATGCTAACGCTAAAACTGATGATGAAGCAACAGAAAAGCAATCCTCTGTTGTCAGGGAAGCAGTTTGCAGATGTGCCTTTCTAATTTTAATTTAGCAGTATACTGTTTTTAATAACAGAAAACTACAGCACAAAAGATAACAGCTTTACCTGATGTGGAGACTAGATTAGTAAAATGTAATCATTCCTATGAAGAAAAGTCAAAAATAACATCTCAGTAAATATTGTATATTGACTTTCATTTGGAAAATTAAGGTTCTAGTGTCTAAAGGAGGAATAAAGAACTGGATAACCTAACTTGCTGGAGATCCAGTTTGAAGTTACCACAATGAATGATAATTTGGGGAGCCAAGTCATTTTAAAGTGTTGATTCATGGCATTTTTTTCAAGTCAATAATCAGAACAGCCATCTACCAAATAGCTAGACCTCGAACTACCAATTCCTGCTTTAATGACCATGGTGTCACTGCTGTGCTTTACTGGCCAGTAAACACACCTGACCAAAGGACCATAAATAATCCGTGGCAAGGGTGCCCAACTCCAGTCTTCGAAAGCTGCCATCCATTCTCTCTAAAACACATAAATTAAACAATAACTAAATGACTGATGGTGAGGGAATTATTTGATTCAGGGAAGTTGGAGCAGGGACACATCTAAAAGTAGCACATAGTTAGGACTGGGCACTTCTGATTTGTGGGGTATTGTCACAACGAAGATGAAACACAGACTCAAGAGCAAGGTTAACATTTTCAAGCTGCATTAATTTTAATCAAATTATTTCCTTTTTCTTCAAAAAATTTTTCCACTCATGGCCTTTTCTCATTAAGAGGGTACTCAACTTTTTTGTCACTTTATTTTATGCTTTCTTTTATCTTATTTATTGATTACTGATGTTCAGCACTTTGTTTCAGCTGTGGCTGATATTAAAGCAATTTATAAATAAAACTGATGATGATCAGCTTTTTTCAGAAGAGTAATTTGCCAGAACTACCCCCACTTTTTCCTTCTGTTATAGCACTCGCATTTGTTGCGCGCTCTTTATTTAAATTTTATGACCTAAAGTTGTTGTTGCTACACGGATTCTTTTAAGGAGCACACATGCACATTTACAGGCTAAAAGTCTACCTGATGGTTTATTTATCTTGAAATATTTTTAAAGCTATATAATTTCTAGTTTATGTCAATTTGAAACTAATGCTCTGTAAAATGACAGAACATTATCATTATTTAATACTTTGTATGAAAACAAACTTCTACGCTATTAAAACTTAGACAGAGCGAAAAAATAATAACAATGTTTTCAAAATTTATTTAAAAAATAATAAATTCAAATTTAAAGCAAATTTTCCACCACCATCAACTTTGCTCTCTGACAAAGCTAATCCAGATACTTTACTGCCATCTGCTGGTGTACACCAAGAAAAACAACCGCCAATAGTATTCCAATACTCAACGCATCCTTAATTTATAAGATAAGAATATTTGTCATCAATTCATTATACACTAAGATCAGTCGTCATGGAGTCATAGTTTCATGACTTGATATGTCCTATTAGACATCATCTCTTTGGTATTTTTCTAGTGTGACAGGCTGGTTTCAGTGTGACAGACTGACTGTAAACTGTACTTTTTCCCGTCTGTCTTGTTGCTTGAGTCACCATGAATGCAAAAATAGATGTTTTGCAAAAGAAGAAGTTGGAGTGGTCATAAAGATTTCAGATTGCCAAATCGTGAGTTTTTATACCACTACTTATCTGTTGGTTTCTTCTTTTGCAAAACTACTGGTTAGAATTAGCGGTTATGTAAGCTATGTAAATTTGTGGTATGTGACTTTTCCTTCAACACCGTGAAGCAGAATTAAGTCTAGACTCTTTGAAGAGGTTCTCAAACCTGCTATTCTATGTTGTTTATAATTCTGTTATTTAGAGCAGCTTATTAAGGCCGGGTATGTTTTTTTTAGGTGTCAGACACTGTCTGCTGTAGATAGTTGTGTAAGACTTTGTGTTACCAGCCGCACCTTTCCACGCCCCTTCGACAAGTGGTGATTTACACCAAAGCCAGGCTCGGAGCTTTTAGCAGGTTGACAGTGGTTATGGGGTTAGACTCTACCGGGGAGCTCAAGTGTCAGGTCGTACCGAAAAATGTTGGGAACAGCCTTTTTACTTCTTAATGGACTGCTTATACTTCTACTGCTTTGCACCACTCGCAGAAGGTAAAACTTTTATTTGTTGACTTTTCTACCCTTTTTTTCCTTAAGGTTTACTTTTAATCTGAAGGCAAAATAGATTTTTTTTTTTTTTTCTGTAAGCTTTCATTGTTAGAGGTCACTGATGCTTTTTAAATCTAATATTGTTTTCTGTATTTATGAATATGTTAAAAAGCTGTAAAATAACAAAAACACGCAGCACACAGTTTTATTTGCAAACACAAAGTTAGACTGAAACTCAACACTTTTATTCATTTTTACCCAGATGCCAAAAATGTTTGTTTTTTTTTGTTTCTTTTTTTTTATCATTCATGAGCACTTCCTTTTCCAAGATTTTATGCAAACTTGAAACCTGTTCAGTGAGATTTATGACTTGCGAAATGTAGATATGCAAACTATCACAGTAAACTAATTTGAATTTCCTCGTACCTGACAGAAATAAAAATGAGCCTCCTCTTGATAAGGGCTTCATCCTGTGGCTCGGCCATGCTCTTGAGTTTCTAAAGGATGCTGGAAAATTTTTGGCACGCATGAAAGACAAACATGGAGACATCTTCACTGTAAGTTTCTACAATTACTGAAATACCACAACATTAATCATTAAAAAGCGGTTCATATGAAAAGAAGTCAAAACTTTAAACTTATGTGTGATCAAACTTATCCTTGTAGGTTCGTGTCGCTGGCACGTATGTGACAGTGCTGTTGGATCCAAACTCCTTTGATGGTGTCTTGAATGATGACACTAACAGCTTTGACTTCAGCAAACGCAGAGGCCAGCTCTTAAAAGAGATCTTCGGTCTGCAGCTCCCAGGCGATTATCCTGCTTCTGAAAGAAAATGGATGGAAGGGTAATGACTTGATGATTTAAGTTAATCAAAAATAACTAACACTCGAAAATGGTTTCAGAAAAGTCTAATTCTTGGATTGTTTTTTTCAGACATTTTCACGGCGTCAATCAGCAGAGGCTCAACATCTCCATGAATGCTTACCTTTCCAACGTGATGCTGAAAAGTTTTGAACCCCGCAGCCCATCAGAATGGAGAGAGGAAGGATTATTCGAGCTCTGTTACAGTCTTCTTTTCAGGTAACAGAATACATAAAAAGACATTCATGATGTAATTGTTTACACAGTAGCAGAATGACACATGGGAACTGTGTGTTTATACTTGACTGATTGCTGGCAGGGCTGGATATCTTACTTTGTTTGAGAGGAGGGATAATGCTGATGCCGTCTATGAGGAGTTCCGCAAGTTTGACAGTCTACTCACCAAACTGGCTCGAGGTTCACTGAAACGAGGTAAGCAGTTCCACTGAAAATAACAACACATTTCTGACATCCACCCTTTCTTCCTACCATCACTGTAATCAGAGTTTCGGTTTCTGGACTTGATTAAAACATCTGTTTACAGCCCTTTCCATGAGTAATTTTGTTACATTGGAACCCCAAACTTGAATGTATTTTGCTTGGACTCTGCTTTGGAGACAAAAAGGAACCGGTCTCCCAAGCAAATGTTAAATGACTCAAGGTTTTTAATTTTTTAACTGCAAGAGTGGCAGGTTTTTATGGCCCTTTTCATTCCATTGCAACCATTTAATAGAACAACAAATTGTCTTCAGAAAATTACAGGCTGTCTGCTAGTTGTGCACTCAATGAGCCATTACAGGATAGTAGCATGAAGAAAGTCAGTGTTGATAGAAACATTTACAAAGTCTCATTTGCATTTTGTGACAAGCCATGTATGATGGCACAGCAAACAGTGCTTTGATCAGATTAAAGTAAAATATATATTTTTGTCCTGCAAAACACCTAACACTGTACATCATCCTGAACACAATTATTGTTAAACCTACCTTGAACATGATGGTGGTAGTGTCATGCTATTAGGATAATTTGCTTGACAGGACAGGAAAGCTGTTGAAAAACTCCAACATTTGTTGGTGTGTTTTGAATAGTAATCTTGGTTAATTGAATGATTTGTCCACAGTTGTTTTGATGAGGACTTTAAAACATGCTGGTTTTATTTCATTATTCAATCCATATTATTTATATTTTTTATTCTTTGTTGTCTTTGCAAAAATTCTGATTGAATGCCGGAATATATTTATAGGTAACTGTGAGTAATTTAAAATCATTTTAGCCATCATTACAATTTAAAATGCATATCATAAGATTTGAAATCAGGTATGCTTGCTCTTACTCCTGATTCTTGGAACATGTTAGCCCAAAATAATATAGTTTCAAACAGTCTATTGTTATATTGCTGTTGCTTCATCTGGTGATGTATTCACAATATATTGTGTAACCCTACCATGAAGGATGTGTGGCTCCAGCTGCAGTAAAAAGTGGCTCTACCAATTATTGACTCAAGGGCGCTGAATCCATAAGTGCACTCCACAATTTGAAAAACATTGAAAACAATATAATATTCCCCTTCCACTTCTGCTGCATAAAATTCTAATAAAATACACTGAATAAAATACACTTGCCTTACAAGTGACAAATCTTGCAAGGCACCATTTCCTGCTCTTGAACAGCACTTTGTCAGTTGCACTTACCTGATGGCAAATTAACCTGTTTACCTACATATCCAACTATTCTCAATAACAGACGAAAAAAGGGTGGTTGCCACATCCCAGGACCGACTGTGGGACCTGCTGTCCCCAGGCCGTGTGAGCGGTTCCTGGCAACAGAGTTACATTCAGTTCCTGCAGGAAATGGGGGTAGATGCAGACATGCAGAAAAAAGCACAGCTGCTGCAGCTGTGGAACACCCAGGTGAGATTTATTTTCATTAAAAAAAATAAAAAAATAAAAAAAAGATAAACACACTGACTCACACACCCTTCCTAGGATGAACATTGCTATCCTGTGACTGAAACACATGGTTGCCCTCCTAACCGTGCAAATCTAAGAAGAGCCAGATTCCTTGTTGTCATATTACTCACACAAACCTGCCTTAACTTGTTACTTGAAGAGGACTGCTTTTGTTTTTCTTTTCAAGTTTTGAGCCTATGGATCAGCCTCCAAATCCTTTTATATGTCTTAAGGTTCAGTTTATTACTTGTGTAAACAGTAATTTATTTGAAGAATGTAGTCATAGCTGAAATGTTTCCTCGTTTGTGTACGTCACACAGTTTCTGGCTCTTACACTCTTAGTCATGACTTCTCTTCAGTGCCAGTATATCATAACTACATCGTTGTTTAATATTAACATTTTTATTTAAGATTAATATTAACTCTGACTCTGCCCATAAAGCGTTGTTGAAACAGTGTTTACATAGTAACCCATGAATATAGAGTGTGAGGTACTGATATAGGCTTGATCACTCAATAGTCGTTCATCAGCCTCGACGAGTTCATGGCCGCATGGTGTTATTCCCCAGAGCAGCCACGTAGGGGAGAAAGAGAGCCGTTCATAGCTTTTGCTGTTTATCGGTGCAACACTGTATCTGTAGTAATTTACCCCTTGGTGAACCTGCCGTTCTCTCTGAAACAGAGACTCAGCTTTTCTGGGTAAATTTTGACACTTCCACTCCATATACGTTCATGCCTTATTGTTTATAGTTGTGGTATAGGGGACACATTCTGCGTGCTACAATGAAACTGGAGCAACCCTGCGAGAACAGAGGGATCAGATTTTAGGATGGTCAGAGGTACCGCAGGGATTGGGGGGTTCGTTTGTTGTAATAGTAATACTTTTTTTTATGTCTTGAGAAAGTATAATGCTAACATTTAACTCTACCCACCTACATCCACTGTAGATTCGAATGATCTTCCCATCCCATTCTTCTGAAACCTGAAATACATGTAAAAGTGAATTTTATTGCGATTGTGATAAATCACATAGTTTGTGATCATATATTAATCAGATTCAAACACACTATTGGAGTCATATTCTTGCATATTGGCAAGAAATCAAGAACTGTAGCAGAGCTGTACAAAGGAAACTAATCAGCTGCTTTTTTTGGATCCCTTCAGCAAAAAGCTCCAAACATTATTTCACTTTTCATAGAGAAAACTAATGTTCAAAACTTCCGATTTGTATTTCTGCTTATGAGGAACAAGATGGACTTTTATTTTTGTCAAAAAAAAAAGAAGAAAGATTTGTTCATTTGGCATTTGAAATAATTTAAAGGTATAATCCCAACTTTAAGTGAGGTAATGTAAAGTTAATAGAGTAATAGTGCCCTTCACTGTTGTAGACAGTTGTCATTTGTGAGTTTAGAGAAAAGACAGTAAATTGCTAAAAAAGGGAGGGAAGGTAGCCAGGCAAATTTAATCACAATTTTAGCTTTTTATTTGGCTGTTTAAAATAATTCAGTCTGAAAATGTTCACATTCATGCCACACAATGCTGTATTAGTGCATATTAAAGGTGTAGATTTTCAGAGGAGATTGGGTTTAAGGTTGTTGAAATCTATTTTTCTTGCCAGCTACATCAGTCAGCACAATCAGTTGATTGGGAATCTGCAGGGAGTTTTCCAAATAGCCAAGAGGCCTGAAGAAGCACAGGAACGTGATGTTACACAAATCATGTCCTTCTGCCAAACCCACAGCTTAATTCCACTTACAGCAGACCGATGAGTCGCAGCTGGTCAGGTGGCTTGATACAGTCTGGGTCCTCAATAGCATCATTGCATGGAACTGGTTCAGCTAAGACAAACATGACAAACTTTTTATAATGTCTTATAAAAATTAAGACATTTAATATGTGCTAACAGATTACCTATTCTAAATATACATGTTTTTGTTTGAGCCGTTTTAAATGACTAAATTCATCTAAAACAGGGGACTGGTCTGATTAGCTGAAGACGTATTTATATTTTTAAAAACTCACAGCAACATGAAACTTATGCTTTGGGCCCTATAAAATCTTTGTATTGTGGCTTCTTGTAATAAGGTAAAAATAAATAAATAAATAAATTTTACCTTACATTTATGTTACCTGACATGTAGTCCTTAAAAAGACAATCTGATACTTTGTTAATACCCAGACTCCTCGGAGACTTTAAAAGCTTTTTTATTCAAAGACAATGAGAGGGCAAGAAAGACAATGTGTTGTAACTCTTGTCACTTATGGGGAAATTGCCCTGCTGTCAGTAGAGAGCTGACCTGAGATGTGCAGAGGTAAAAAGAACAGCTCCCTTAACCCTCAGCAATTACTGTCTGACAGGCTCAGGTGTCTGTCTCTGTGGATCTGACAGCAGTTTCCACAAAGTGTGGACTCATTTACTGGCTTCTTCTCACATCAGTCATATTCAGACAGCAACACTGCAGAAAACATTTAGGCCCTGTTATAGTTATATTTCACTAAACATTGAATTATATTTTAATTCCATCTCCTGCGCAGTTTTACGGACAAGATGTTGAAGTTAAAAATTGTTTGGTATTTTGTTTCCTTTTAGTGCAATGCTGGACCAACTGCCTTCTGGGTCCTCGGCTTCCTGCTCACTCACCCTGAGGCAATGGAGGCTGTTAAGTCAGAGATCAGAGACCTTCCTTCTCTCCAGGATATTTCCCTGCAGCGACGCCCCTTGAACCAGCTGGAAACACAGAGTACACCTGTGTTTGGTATGTAGCAGCTGCTTTGCTGCCTTTTATGCTATCTAATTGCGCTCTTCCACCCCTGGTTTTAATCACCTCATTGGGATGGACGCAGCAATTGTTGCACTTGTTTTGAAATAAGCATCTGAACTTTGAATCAGTTAAATCAGAATTGCCTTTTTCAAATAATATTATCATCACAAATTATTGTGCTTCTGTGGATACTGCCTGAAGGCTCTTACTGATTTAACCAGTCATGGCAGCTCTCTGACATCATCCACTTTACTGTCCTTTCCGCTCTGCAGATAGCGTTTTGAGTGAGACCTTACGGCTCACCGCCGCAGTAATGATCAATAGAGAAGTTGTTAAAGACAAGATTCTTCGGATGGCCAATGGGAAGGAGTACCACCTCAGACGTGGGGATAGAGTGTGTCTGTTTCCTTTAATCAGCCCTCAAATGGACCCAGAGATTCATGAAGAACCACAGGTACTTAACATACAGACGATATTGAGCTTCATTTGGGTATGCAACAGTTTACATTCTGCTTCGAAAATATGGATTGTTTGTTTTGATTTATCACATAAAATCGTAATGAACTACAAGATTGTGACTATATTATGACAAAAATTGAAAAGGTTATCAGTACTTTTACACAACACGGTGTGATATCAGGACATTAATACTAAGAAACTGACTTGTGAACTAATCAGTGAACTAAGATAATTCATCTTTGTTAATTCTGCTTGTCTTCTGTGGTTAACGATCATAACAAAAGTAAAATCTATTTTTGACAGAACGTATGGCGAAGGAAACAGATAACAGGGCTTTTTGCATCTCCTAATTTGTGTACATCTGTTCCATTCTCCTCTCCCTTGACAGATGTTCAAGTATGATCGATTCCTAAGTGAAGATAAAACAGTGAAGAAGGAATTCTACAAGAATGAGAAAAAGCTGAAGTACTTCACCATGCCTTGGGGCGGAGGGAAGAACATCTGCGTTGGAAAAGAATTTGCTGTTACAGCCATTAAACAGTGAGTGTGAATCCACGGCCTTTTAATGTAACCCCTTGTCATTTGAAGAATTATGTGTTTGTAAGCAAAGAATTTCATCCCAACCAACAAACCAGCAAAATCATATTTGAGTAATCTTTTACATTGTAGCTTCAGCCATGCTTTCATGTTAGTAATTGCTAATACTCAATAATGAGCTGGAATTAATGAGAGAGAGGGAGAGCAGACATCTGGAAGACAATTTTTATATCAGGCAGAGGTCAAAGATCACTTCATGTAATCAACAGCATCAACGAGTATTTGCTCTGCATTTTGTTGTCTACACAAGGTTTGTTATGCAGCTACATTCTCACACAATACTTGACTTTCTCCCTACAGATTTGTGTTCCTGTTTTTGACCCACTTTGATCTGGAGCTGTGCAGCCCCAACTCTAAACTTCCACCAGTTAATCCCAGTCGCTTTGGCTTCGGGATGCTCCAGCCAGATGGAGATCTGCGGGTGAGATTCAGACTCAAGACGATGCAGCATGAAATGTGAAGTGTTGGAAAGCTTCACAATATCTTGTTTGGTAGACTTTGTTTTGGTTGAATGTAGAATTGCACTATTTATTTAGCTTTTATACCTTGTCAGCTTGCCAGTAAATTGTATTTAAGTTGGTTGTGTGTTAAAAAATGTTGGGAATTAATGATAGACAGCCATGTCACCCACTGTTTTCCTTTTGCTAAGCAGCAGGTTATAACTAATCTGAAACAGAACATTTCAGAGTGTCAGATCTTCCATAATTGTTTTGTACCTTTTACTTGTAGGTAATACGATCCAGCAGTAATTCATATCACACAAGCGCATTTTGTCAAAACAGTGTAATTTATGTCTTAAAATATCCTATTTGTATATATATATATATATATGTGTGTGTGTGTGTGTGTGTGTTCTCAATGATTTCATTTCCAGTGAAGAATATTTTCTAGGGTTGATCTTATTTGCACTGTCTTACATTTTGAGATAAGCTTGCCTTTGTCTAATTAATAAATGGGTCATTGAAAAGTGGATTTAAAAAGGTATCTGAATGTGTTCTACTGTATTGATTCAATTCAGTTTGTTTGTTTGATTCTGGTTTGTTTATTATATCTCCACAGCACAAACACACACGCTCACACATGCATACACGCCTTTAAGAGGCAGTTACACACAATTACAGTCAATTTAGAAGACAAACAGATCCTATTCCATTCATTTCAGTCATGAAGACATACTCAATGCCAAATACATAAAAAACTTATTTTATCTACGTTCTAAAACAGGGCAATCATGTTCAATTTATTATAGTTTCATTGGTAGACAAAAAAAAGTGTTTTATCTAAGGAAACCCACTGAGTGACTGACAGCAGCAATCCCTCCTCCTTCTAAGGAAACATAGCAACAGTGGACAGATGACTCCATTGAGTTAACTTTGCAGTAATACATAAGGATGCATATATAAACAATGGAAAGTCAAAATACCCCTTACCAGGAAGAACACTGCAGTAATGCCTGAGGCCTTTTGCCAAAGCCTCTCAGTTACTTTTTAAGAAAAATGCAGAAACATTGTTCTAGCACTTTCTAAGTTAAAGACTTAATAGCATTAGTAGCTTTTATAGTGGCTTTATCTTGGTGATCAGATAAGCTCTGAGTTGTTAGTAAAATCAAGGGGATGAAAACTTGAGTGCATACAATTGGTTGCAACAATGGCTTCTTCAATTTGTGCTGAATTCATCTTGCACAATACTACACTCTTGGTGTATTTGCTTCAGAAGTCGGGTCTTGGAATGACCCAACTGGATATGTTTTATGCAAATCAGACAACCAGTGGATTTTGAAAATTGCCTTGGTTGTAGTGGTGCAATGTATTACTGTGCTGGCGGCCCTGTAGTTTTCTGACTGGGATCTCAAAAAATAGACTTCGATATGCAGACAAACTGCACCATTGCAATCAACCACATCCATTTATCCATTATTATATATTGTTTTGATTTAAATTCCAAGGTACGGTTGACTAATTTCCAAAGATCAGTGAGTGATCTTGAGATGGACAACTTTGCAGCACATCTCAAGTACCATAACATTCATGCACACTTACTCAGAACCCCATAAATGTAACAGAAAGTAAAGGCAGGAGATTAAAGCATAAAAGAAAATAATATAAAGGAGTATTTTTGTGAAATTATTACATGTGTTACATGGGAAGTGAGGAAACCAAAGTGAAACAGTTTGGAAGGTGTGCTTATTGTTACCTCAAACAGTACAACACAGTATTTCAGAAAAAAAGAACAAGTGTTTTTTTTTGTTTGTTTGTTTGTTTGTTTTTGCCTTTATTTAACAAGGTAAACCCCATTGAGATCTAGATCTCCTTTTCAAGAGGGACCTGTGCAGAAGTCTGCAATACACAGCAACCTGGATACAAAATAAAACTAATTGTGATGGGTGTGTGATTGTCTCTGAGTGAATTTCTGCTCCAAAAGACATTTGGAAACTGCTACTTGGATGATTGTACAGCTTAAATACCTCTGAATATCATATCATTGTCCTGAGTTCAGGACAATGATATGCAACACAGCAAATCCACCTCTGAATGATTAAAAAAAAAAAAAAAGGTTTTAGAGTTGGTTCCAAGTCCATTCATGCTTGGAAACTCTTCAGTGTGACTGAATTAAAACCTTTATGCAAAGAGGAGAACTTCTTCACGTTGAAGTAAAAGATCTTACCAGTAGCGAAATCTTGATGACATTTGTTGGTCCCCAAGAATGCCACAATGGTTTATTATCTATAGGAGGCAATTACTTAAAAAGAAAAATCAGGTTGGTTTGAAAATGTTTTTAAAATTTACTCTATTTATCTTTGTTTCATTTTAAATTTTGCGTGATGTTCTGGAACACTAAAACATAAATAAATAAATAAATAAATAAATAAAGCAGAAAAAAACAAAAAACTGGAAAATACTCATTAGTTTCACAGCCTTGAAGCCCACAGCAGTGTGTTTACAGTGATTGAGGACTCGGTGCAGGAAGAGTTAAACAGATGTGGAGGGGAGTTTGGAGCTGCCATGGATCCACCTTCACAGAGATGCGGCGCCTCCTCGCACAGCTGACTGGGAACACAGGTAGTTCGTCCGAAGGGGGCTGACTGTCGGCGTACTTGTTGATATCCGGGCGCAAACAGCGCGGTGAGACATGCGGAGCGGGAAGCCGGCGGGTTGGCGGTTCGGGTCGTGCTGAGGATCTGTCTTTGCCATGTCGGAGACAGAGGAGGGGGAGATGGGTTAAACCCCGGCAATTGTAAACCAATATCGACGCCTTCTCCTTTTTTTTTTCTTTCCTTTTTTTTAACGCCTCTGCTTCATCTTCGTTTATGGCTGCGGATTGATTGATCACAGAGCTGGTACGTGCTGGTTTGATTCAGTGCAGTATGACTACAACCCATCATGGTGTTTTTTTGAAGCTCGTACGCATCTCTGGACTTTGAAACCTGCATGCCAGCCGCGGCAACATGGAGCGTTCAGCTTCGGAAAAAAATATGAGAAAGACTTTGCACTTTGTTAAATGGTTCCAGTCCAGCTTATTTACATCCTCCGTAGCTACGCAGAACAGCAGCGTTTGCACAAGAGGGAGTGGTGTTTGTGTAATGTTTACCTGCTTTATTGAAGGCTGGATTCTGGTGGAACAGGAGGGCTAAAATAATTGTTTTTCTCATGTTTAGCGCAGCATCTTCCCAAGACGTCCAATATATTCAGCTTCTGTCTTAATTCCAATTTTGAATGTGGTTATATTTTTTGCTTTGAACTTGACACAATTGTCCCTCGTTGTCGGGTTTGCGATGAGCAAAATTAAACTTTGCATGACAATGATGAAAGATCAAATCTAAAGGCCTGGTCTGTTGCCGGGGCTCTCATAAACACTGTAAACAGTGGTGTGGAGTGGGCTTGCTGGTGCCACGTCTACAGTCACAAAAAAAAAAAAAAAAGAAAAACTATCAGGGCATGCTGGACTCAGAAAGAAGTGCTTCCTTTTGGGTCATCCCTCCTTCTCCCCCTGGGGAAGGTGGCCGCACGCTGGGAGAAAGCAGCGCTTCCCCGGTGTTTCAGCACCTCTGGGCTGGACAGCTCTCACTTTGCGCTGTAGCATCCCTGCGTCCCACCCACAGCACTGCATGGGCGTCATTGGAGCAGAGAGCAAAAACCTGCAACATGCAAACGAATAAATTAGACTAAGAAATCTCGAACCACAGTGCACGCACTGTATGTATGCAAAATGTTTTATTTTGGTTCTCAGTTACTTGTGTCTAATATTCAGGTCAAAACCAAATTACCTTTGGAAACTTGATGCAAATTAAGTTTAATTTCAACACATCTTTTAATATTATAAAACATGGGGGTATTTTTATTTATTTATTTATTTTTTATCCAAGTGCCAAAATTTCCTTTTTTAATCACCAAGCTAGACATTTGACTCTGCAGGCTGGTTTAAGGCATGAGTCATCTCTACAATCCCATGTGTTGACGTGTTTATTACTGCCTCAGAAAAAAAAAAAATAAAATAAAGTAAAATGCTAGATTTTATATAACATGATACCAGAAAACGTTTAAAGAAAAACATATTCCAAATTATTGTAATTTCTGTCTAGTCATTGTAACCTCGGAGTTTAGAGGCTGGGGATTTTTGTCAATATATATAATTCATCAGGTTTCTTTTTAATGGCTGGTTGAGATTTTGACAACACAAACTAAGCCAGGGCTCTGTTTCTTGCATTGCTAATATGGGTGAGTCATCTCAGTAATTCCCATCTGCTCAGAAAAGCCTTTCTAGTTTATTCATGATGGGCTGTTTTAAGTTGAGTCGAAGTACAGTCTGATCCTACAGAAGAAAACTTTAGTGAAGAAGCTTAACATATGAACAACATACTGTTTGTCATTTTCCTTCTCTTGAACTCTCTTCTACAGAGTTTTATGTTATAGTCTCCTTAAGGATACTATTAATTCTTCAGGTATATTTGCTTCGTTATTTCAATTTACAACATATTTTTACACTTTATATAGTAATTATTTAGGATTCTTAAGGGATTATTTAGCATTTACATAAGGGGTATTTAAAGATTTACTACAATGTTAGAGTTACAACCCTTATTTTAACCATGCAACTCCAAAGATTAAATCATTATGCAAAACTGAAATCGTAACCAAATCACTAAAAACTAATAAATAATTTTTGCTTCCGTGATTTGTTTTTAGAGACAACAATGAAAGAAAAGAATATCAACAGTAGTCCGTAGTCCTGGATGTTTGCATGCTTCCTCAACTCAAAGTCATCATGGAAAAATCCTTGGATCTAAACAAAGCTGGCTCTCGGTCGACATCATCCCTGCCACCTGAGCCAGTGGACATCATCCGCAGCAAGTCGTGTTACCGCCGAGTCCGGCTGAATGTGGGGGGTCTCCCACACGAGGTCCTGTGGCGAACTTTGGACCGGCTGCCTAGGACTCGTTTAGGGAAACTGAGAGACTGCAACTCCCATGATTCTCTGATGGAGGTGTGCGATGACTACAACCTGGAGGAGAACGAATACTTTTTTGACCGACACCCAGGGGCTTTCACGTCCATTCTGAACTTCTACCGCACGGGCAAGCTGCACATGATGGAGGAGATGTGTGCCCTGTCCTTCAGCCAAGAGCTCGATTACTGGGGCATTGATGAGATCTATCTGGAGTCCTGCTGCCAGGCGAGGTACCACCAGAAGAAGGAGCAGATGAATGAAGAGCTGAAGAGAGAGGCTGACAATTTAAAAGACAGAGAGGGAGAGGAATTTGACAACACCTGCTGTGCAGAAAAACGGAAGAAGCTGTGGGATCTGCTGGAAAAGCCGAGCTCATCCGTTGCAGCGAAGGTAATTTTGAATTGAATGTTGGGTGTGAGCTGAGCAAATGACCGATGTAAGCCTTTTGACACAATTCTAATACAAGCCAACAGACTGACAAATATGCACAAACAGAAACAAGAGAACAAAACATATTACTTTTTTGTAAGTTAGTGCAGTTTGGTCTTCTCAGTGAATTTGGATTCTGGGATTACTTTCGACATTTTTACTGGATCTAATGTTCCCCTTGAAAGTTTAGATTTGTATTACTCTAAGAACTAATGACAATTAGTTATAGTAGTTGTAAAGTAGTTTGCAGGTTGGAAGACAATGAAGTAAATAAGAAAACATTAGAAACTAGATGCTAAATAATAAAATTAAATTTAATGGGCAATTTGAACAAACAAATATTTGAGTGTGAATATACTTGTATATAATTATATATACATTATATAATTGTATAATTTATAATTGTATATAAATCACATGTTTCATTTCTGTTAGCTAATTCAAAAACTTAAACCCATATGAAGAGATTCAGGTGATCATTAATCAAGGGAATTTCGAAAAGCTGTTGAGTAGAATAAAACAGAGACAGAGGCAGATAATTAACTACAAATCAGGGGTGAAAGATGCTGATATAAGAGAAATTAATCAAAATGCACAAAGAGCAAAACACCAGAAATTAACTTAACTAAAAACTGAACACAAAGAATGAATATATATGTGGTAAAACCCTGAAAGCATTAATAAACAACTGAATGTGACAAGTCCATATAGTAAAATTAAATTGACTGAATTACTAAACTAAATTTATTTTTCACAAAATTCTAATTTGCTGAAATGCACCTGAATATATCAGAAAAAGGTCCACACAAGTAGCATAGCAGAACAGTAATAAAACCAATGTGTCTACTTTTCCACACTTACTTTCATTCACATTTAGTTTTTGGATGGGTGTCCTCATCCTACCACTGATCTCTGGATATTCATCAGCAGACTTGCTGCAACATTTTGGCATTGCCCTCAGACTCATTAGACAGTCTGCAAAGAGAGTCTCAGATTGCTTACTCAGGAACTGTTTGAAGACATGCAGCTTTTCTACACTTAGTGAGATACAATACTTCAGAACAGATGAAAAAAATCAGCTCTAGTACTTAATCATTTAACTTTTGAAGGATTATGCGTTTGATATTTGACTGTGTACATATTTATGTGCATGTAAAAAAAAAAAAGAGCCTGCAGCCATCCTGTGTTTTTAAAGTGTGGGGATGAAAGAATGTAATTTCCAGTTCAATCCTCCTGCGAAGAAGGTAAATCAAATGCAGCACCCGATATCACTGTATTAAATTCCCATGTTACAGTTTTTTGCATGTGATTTTTTTCCCCTACTTAATCGAACTAAGCTTTGCTGCTTTCAGAGACACATCCTCCCTGCCTTTAAAAACACACTCACCTGCCTTATATTTGATGTTGTGAGTTCTGTTGCGTGCTCTGAATTTATAATGCGCGTCTTGGAAATGTCTGACTTGAAATTGGATTGTAACACATCATAAACATGGTGCTACAAAGGCATCAGTGGCGTGGTCCACTCTTAAACTCGTTTAATGAAGCCAGGTATTAAAACACTAAAAAGAGTCATTCTATAAAATCCCTCCATTCCAAATTGTTATTATCTTTTATGTGGCTGTGCACTGCTAGGAGTTTAAAGTTACTCAAACAACGAGGTGACGATAGGAGGTTGCTGTTTTATGCTGAGCAAAAAAAAAAAAAAAAAGAGTTCTGTTTTTCTGAATGTGCTATGTTGCATGGATGGATGATTAGTATGGAAAACTATAATTTTTCTTTTAATTTTAAATGTTCTCTTTTTTTCTATACTTATCCAGATTTAGAAAACGCTTAAGTTAAATTCCTAACTTATGATTGGTGATTCTTTTCTGTCCTCATCTACAAAACATGTCATTTCCTTACAGTCAGGAGGTAGAAATGTTGCTGTCCAGAAGATAACTAACAACATTTTTTGTACAGCTACTCAATATGTACAGTTTCAAGAACTTTTTAATCAGCAGGTAATTAGCAGATATTAGGCATAAAAAATTAGATCAAGACAAATTATGCATGAAATTTTAAATGTGGCATATGTTGTACAGTTCAAATGCAGAAGAAGCAAAGTTGTTAAAGGAAAGAATGTAAAAATAAAAAGCTGCAACAGCCTTGTTGCATAAGTGTGCACAGCCTTTTTATTTTTTCAAGCACTCTCTGATTCGATTTCGGTCTTCTTGAAGTCACAACTGCAATCAATCACAGACAATTTCATGAACCAGGAGCGAATTTCAGCTGCCTGTTCTTGCTGACTAATCGGGAGAATGCAAAGGAGCTGGGGAAGAACTTGAGCGGGAAAAACTAAGGGAAGGAGCACTAAACAAGATGCAAGATAATAAAACTAAACTAGAAATTAAAGATTGAAATTAGACTCAAAAAGGAGCAAAACACAAGAAAGAACAAAGAAACACAACACAAAAATTGTGTAATAATCTGTACACAAAACCAAGAAAGAATAAAAATCAGACACTGACTATGACATAACATGAAGCAACTTTTTTTCAAAGGAAACATCCAGGCCTGACTAAAATCTCCCAAAGTTTTGTTGAAGAATGCTACCAAGCTTGAAATTTTAATCAAAAATCATCACACCCAAAGTGAATTTTAGTTATAATTTTTTTCATACTTTTACACCAATAAATTAGTTTGTTTTCAATTTAACTGACTGAATCGATGTCACATTAAAAGTAGAAAAAGACTTGAATTAACTTATTTTACATAACAAAACATTACATTTTAAAAGGAGTGCATAAACATTTTTATTCACTCCACATTCACTTGTAGTTCAATGTAACTAAAGGAAGGGAGGTAAAAACACATGACTTGCAGTTGGTTTGTTGTTCTGAATGACCTATTGTTAATGTTATCATTGTCTACAAGCATCTGTAAATGTTCTCTCGGTGTAAAAGGAATCCTGGATCATTTATAATGTATAACCAGAAATGCTCACTCTCTATTATCATTATTGAAGAACTTATCTCGACTGTGAGGATGTGCAGCTATTAGCCATCTTAATTACCATCTCATCAAAACATAACATGAAAATCATTATCTGCAACTCCAGTAATGGCTATATCAAATCTCCATCAGCCTGCTTTTATAAAATGAATCTCAATTTATCTCTTCCATACTGCAGAACTGCTATGTAAATTGAAACAGAGCTGAAAATGCACACATAAATAATTTTTTTAATGCAAATAATGTCAGTACTTGTGCAGAAATGTGATAATAACCAGAAATAGAATAAGGTGCTCACGTGACAAGCTTATTTTTATTTATGAAAGACAGTGTACTTAACATTTTCTAATGTACAGGAGAGGCAGGAAAGAAACAAAGGTTAGTTGGTAGTTTAGATCATGATTCATTCAGTTATTATGAGATAAGCAGTCAGATCATGTTGCTCAAGCACTTTCTAAGTGATAAATTTAAAACACTGAGCAGCTGCTTCAAGTTGAAGCACATGTGGTTGTGTTTTGATATGAAGCAGAGTTTGGTTGAATGAGTCTCAGTAGTTTTTTTTACAGTCATTGGTAAAATTACATCTGATTCCTCACATCAGTTGTGCTCAACCTTAGTCAAAAGAAGATTGGTTCTCCCCTCGGCTGGCCATTCAAGACAAGCCTGCAACTGTAACCTTTGTGTCATGAAAAAAACCTTTGATCATTTCTTCAAGGTCTGATATTTATGAGAAATCAAAGAGTGAATTGTTTCTAGCACCTTCTCCCCCCTCCAGGGTAAATGCTGTGCATCATTTTTGCTCTACAGCTTGTACTGTATGGGAAATGAAAATTAAACAATTTGCAAATTGTACTGACTAGTGTTCCACAGTAAGGATTCAGGAGGACTGCCTGCTCTTTGTTGCAAACAAACTCAGATAAGTGCGTGTCTGTGAGGGGAAGGTCTTCTTCAGAAGAATCAAAGAAATGCAAAATCAATGTTTATTGTGTTACACTGAAGGAAATGCTGTAGTCTAAAAAAAGGAAATTACCATCTCGAGTCCAACAATCATTGCCATCTTAGCTCTCATGTTCTCATATCTTGAGTTCAACAGAAATATTGGTGGAAAAGCACTTTGTAGTGCTGAAGTAAAATGAGCATGGATCTTCCATTTGCACAATAACACAAATTTCTTCTGTAGAGTGTTTTCTACAAATCCTAATCAAGTTTTCTGGACATTGATGAATATGGTCAGTCTCTGTTCATATTAGGCCACTAAGCCATATTGGTATTTACAACTGGGTCCCCATGTAAAAATCTGTGAAAACCCTTAAAATGCAGCTGAATAATCTTGCTAAATATTATACAAAAAATATTTTACTTGGGAACATTTATTTTGTACAGCAGAAGAAATCCAACTTTAAGAAATAATTGACTAAGGTAATCACAGAAAGCACACATATTGGTATTTGTCTCTTTAAAATTGTTGCAACTAAAAATATTTTATACTTATACTTTTCTAAGTTGATCAGATTTCTAAAAATTAACTAATTAGAAGGTTGTAATGGTGCATACTGAAAATATTCCGTGCAGCCTGTTGGTTTTGTATCCACAGGTGTACTAAACAAATACATACTCTTTTATACCTAAGCACATGGTATTTATATGCATAATGAAATATGCAATAAATACTTTACATACTTTTTTTTAAAGTATGTAGCTCAACTTTAAAAAAGTTACACCAAAACTAAACAGAGAAGACTCCCAGTTGTCACCACAACTAAAACTTTAGAGTCAGCAACAACGTAGCTATCTAAGCACTTAAATAAATTTTTAATTTGAAACAACATTAAGCTTAATCACTGGTACTGGACAAAAATAAGCTAACTTCCAAATGACCACCTGTAGCATCCAAACAATCCTGACTCCATACATTCTGTAAAATGTTGTATAAGTCTCTATATGAACATGTGCATATGTTCATATGCACATGAACATATGTGCATATGATATAATATGTGCATATTAGCTATAATTATATGAATTATAGCGAATTCATATAACTAATTTATACTCTAATAACAAATTCAACCACAGCTGTACTCAGTTCTATACTTCATGTTGTTTCTAAGTTTTAGAGTATAATGAAAAGTTTAAAGCAGTTGAGTTTATTTTTCTTGACTGAAGCGCAGTTCTGAAAACATACAGTCAGCACCTTTGAAACCCAGATATTACATCTCAAGTAATTAGAAATTAATTATTTTCCATTTTAAGATGTCACAAATTATAAAATGATACATAAGCTAATTTCTCTCTAAAGTGGGAAAGAGTAGAGAACATGTCAACTAAGGATGGTTTGTTGGTGAGGAAATGACAAGAAGCTAGATACTCATTGCTCTTACGGTCAAGAAAATAATGATAAAGCTCAGGGCAGCTGAAATTGTGACAGGAGTCGATGAGAACAAATATTTATCTGGCTTCCACTCACAATGAGCAGAATGATAATGGAAGTAATTCAAAACATTCAAAACTCATTGACAAATACCAAAACAGGTCTTTTAATAAATATTAAGTAAACATGTGGAGTTTGCTATTGGAAGATGAACTGAAACATGTGCTTTGGTTAGATGAGACTAACAGTGAGCTTTTTGGCTGCAAACAATGCACTTGGCTTGGTGAATAACAAAGGATGAAATTAAACACATCTCGGTTTAGTGCAGTGGAGAATCTATGATGCTGTGGGAGAGTTTCTCCTCAAAGGACTTCAGCAAGTTTGTACCACAGCGTTTCCCCTGAAAATCTGGGATATGTGAAAACTAGAAATGAGTCATCACTTTTTCTCTCAGCAAGATATTGATTCTCAAAGCTAAAGCAAAACAAAATCCTTCTATGGCCAACTCAGACCCCAGATGTAAATCCTGCAGAAAATCAGTGGGTTAAGGTAAAGAGGACACAAGAAAAGACAGAACCCACAAATCTGGAAGAGCTGGAGAGATTTTTGAAAGAGGAATGGACAAAGACACTTGCTTTAAGCTCCCAAGCTTGTTAAATATTTTAAGAGAAGAGTAAGTGCTATCCTAAGAACAAATTGTTGTTGTATAAAGTAACATCAGTAGTAACAATCATTGTAAAACAATTATTTCTTGACATGTAACGTTTTTTTCTGCTTTTAATTGGTGATGTTTTTCAGTTTAAGATGCCTCTGAAATAAAACAACAGTTTAGTTTTGCACATCTTTACCAGGGGTGCCAAGAATTGAGGCTAACAGTGTGATTCACATCCTGACTTGGCTTTGGGTTGAAGTGATGCGGCTCTACAGTTTAGGATTTCCTCCTGCATAAACAGAGCAACCTCCATTAAATAAGAAGCTGAGTTTTTCAGTTCCTAATTAGCTTAAAGGGGCAACATGAAACCACAGACCACGGTACTAAAAGCATTGATAGGGGTTGATGTATTGTCTTAGGAACTTTTAATAGGCAACTGTGGGCTTGTTGAGTGGTCCAGCTGCAACCACAGACTCAGTGTTAGCTCATCAATTATCCTGGTCCAAAGATGGGAACGCAGCAGCCCATAAACAGATGGTGGATAGAAGAGATGTGCTCAAACAAACGGTCACCAAGCAACAAAAGTAAAGTTTTATCATCACTGAAGTAGTGGCTGTTGAACTACTTATGTTTCCATCTCCCTCTGTCTCTTTTTGTGTAATTACACTCCTGCTGTGTTCCTGTACTTTAATGTCTAACAATAGGAAGGTGAGTAGAAGCTTTGATATTTGTCAAGATTTTTGGGGACAATACCAGCATTGCTGCCATTTTCGCCCGGCTCTGTGTTTCGCTTCCCTCGCTGGATCATGTCTTTCCTTCCCTTCCTCTTTCTCCAGGCTCCTCTGCCATACCTCTGACTAAATGTCAGGGAAATGTCACATTAATTATTCTCCAGGAGACTCTGGACCCAATTTGTAGTCCCCCCCACCCTATCTGTTTACATTCTTTGTAAGTTGCCTTGTCTCTCTCTGGTTCAAATCAGATTTGAGTCCCCATAAAATAAGATTGTCTCTGACCGCTGGCACAGCCCCGGCGAAGAGCCACCCTGCCACCGAGAGAGGTCCTTTCCACTAAAGCTTGTTTGTGTACAATGTCAGTTCAAGCATCATTGTTTACTTTTATTAATGACAAACAAAATGTAAACAAAACTTAATATGTTTTGTTACTGACCATACTCTATATAAATCTCTCTATATAAATTGTCAGAGCATTCTTTGTCAATTGCAGCTCTACTAGCTGTACAAATCTAGAGACTGAATCTGTTTCCTGTTCTTCTTTGTAATGTAACTCAATGTCAGACTAGATGCTGAGCAGCATTTTTGGATTCACAATTTGATTTAGATCTAGACTTTGACTAGAGCATATGAATGTTCTTTGATTTAAACCATCCCATTGTTGCTCTTTTTAAGATTGTTAGGGGGTAACATCAACTCAGATCATTGCAAACTCAAAACTTTTCTGACAGAATTGTCCTGTGTTAAGATCAGTTCATCTTCCCATCAACCCTGACCAGCATCCCTGTTCCTGTAACCAATAATTATGAATATCGACCAATACTAAAGTCTTATGTTGTGATACGTTTTTCAGCTATGTCCTCCAGTCCTATGGTTCTGTTTACTTGGGGCAATGTTTACTAATTAGGTTACTTCTGAGTGATTTTGATTATATTTTCTTTAGTTGTAACTGGAAATAAATTTAATATGCTTTATAAAACCATATATAATTTCCTTCCACTTTACTATTACATAATACTTTGTGTTAGTGTGTTATATGCAAAAAAAGCACACAATGTGAAATTAGTTTACCAACCAAAGCCAAACCTGAACATTGAATATTGCTGCCATGTTTGTCCTCACCACATCCAAAAAGAGTAAAACTCATTCCTTATTCTTTTCAGTGGCGAATGTGCCTCAGACGGAAGGCCACAAATTCCAATTATGCTCCTCTCATGTCACACTGAAGATGACACATAAATGTGGTTTGGCCATATTCATAAATCAGTCTGCGGTGTAATCCCTGACACAAGATGAGAATTTATCACTGTTTCTGACATCTGTGTAGTCACCTCAGGTCAGATGATGTATTATGGTAAGCCATAAAAAACAAGACAAGAATGCAAAGTTGGAATACTCCTTATTCCACATATGCTTTAAAAACTGATTGTTTTGCACAAGTCAAATCAAATACAACATACTTTATTGCAGTTATGTATATTCAGGCAGTTTTTTATTTTAATTTGAAACAAAAAATGGAACAAAAACAACAACAACAAAAAAACTGTCTGAATATACAAGGACCAGTTATATAACCACATACTGAAAAATGCATTTTACAAAATCACAAGCAGCTCTTGCGATTCTTCCCTCTAATGAGGGAAGAAGGGAGCGAGAGATCGACAGGCAGATTGGCGCAGCGTCTGCCGTGAAGCGGGCGCTGCACCGGTCCGTCGTGGTGAAGAGAGAGCTGAGCCAAACAGCGAAGCTCTCAATTTACCGGTCGATCTACGTTCCAAACCCTCATCTATGGTCATGAGCTTTGGGCCATGACCGAAAGAACAAGATCTCGGATACAAGCAGCCGAAATGGGTTTCCTCCGTAGGGTGGCTGGGCTCTCCCTTAGAGAAAGGGTGAGAAGCTCAGTCATCCGGGAGGGACTCAGAGTAGAGCCGCTGCTTCTTCACGTTGAGAGGAGCCAGTTGAGGTGGCTCGGGCATCTGGTCAGGATGCCTCCTGGATGCCTCCCTGCTGAGGTGTTCCGGGCACGTCCCACTGGGAGGAGGCCCCGGGGAAGACCCAGGAAATGCTGGAGGGACTATGTCTCCCGGCTGGCCTGGGAACGTCTTGGGATTCCCCCGGTGGAGCTGGAAGTCTGGGCCTCCTTTCTTAAGGTGCTACCCCCGCGACCTGACTCCGGATAAGCGGAAAACGATGGATGGATGGATGGATGGATGGATGGATGGATGGATGGATGGACAAGCAGCTCTTTCATTGGCACCCATAAAAATTCCTATAGACTCATTGTCAATTAAAAAAATAATTGGCAATGAGTAGTATGTACTTTTTTAAGCTTATCAGAATACTTCTAATTACAAAGCATAGCTTTAAGTTTCTTTTGTGTATAAGCATAATATGACACACAAGTCTGTTTTTTTTTAGCCGCTATTCAAAATTGGAAAGACAATAGAGCATTCAGGATAGTTACAAGGAAACACATACACACCTAAACTTGCCCATATCTACTTTAAAAACAATAATTATCTTTTTTGTCCATTCGTTCTTCCCTGCATGTCAGTATTGGGTCCCGGTTGAGGGAGAATCTTCAACATTTTGTGTTAGCCTCAGATGGGAAGAAATAAAATGGATATTTAACTGGCAATAAGTCTTCTACGTCACTGTGGAGAATGTTCTCCCACTTTTCTTTGAATAATTTTAGAAAACATAACTTAACAAACCACGACTGTCTGAAGTAAGTCAGGAGGCAAGATAACTCAAGAAAAGCCATTTAATGTTCAGTGACATCTACTGATCAGTACCATTCATAACTGAAAAACTGAAATAGCATGAAGCACATTCATATTATATAATTTCCTCAAAAAGCTTAGTGTTAAATATTTAGTGATTTGTCAAAATGGCTGCTCTCCAACTTGGAGGAAATGATGCCCAGGTATCTGCTTTGAAGTAGCTCCTGTTTGACTGTGAATACAACTGGTTAATTATCTATTGATGAAGCTGCAGCAGCAGGAAGTTCTTTTTGGTGGTATTTGTGCAAATTTGAAACTTTCAAAGACCCCAGAGAAGAAGAAAATTTTGGTCAGTATCAGATATTACACACAGCTTTCCTCCAGGAAGCTGTTCGGTGACCAGGCAATACACATTTCAAGTACTGAAGGGCTGAATGCCCCGTTGTTTGGGTTATTGTTGGTTGCGCTGTGCCTGTCACACCCTCCCCTTGTCAGCAACTTTGCCCTGAATAAAAGTCCAGAAGTCAAAATCCCAAGCAGAAGTAATAAAGCTCTACAGTGGCCTTTGAATGTGAAGGTTGAAATAGGCTGAAAAACACAATTTTGTTCAAGTTTGGGGTATAAAAATATTGCTCAATACAATAATCAGTAATTTATCAATGTGAAAAGGACAAGGGGATACTATTAACCTTAGAAGATTTCAACCATTTTTTCTTACCGGCTACAGATTTTAGCAAAAATGAAGAATTCAACTAGACATAGATTGTAGATGGTAGTTTTTAACAATTATTACAAACTCTTCAGTTCTTGATCATCATCTTTTGTTTGTCTTATTTAGAGCATTGTGCACAACACACACTTTTGACACAAGACCAAGAAATGAATGCTTTTAGTCAGGTGAAATGTGGAGATCACATCCATATCGGTATGGAAAGCTGAGCAAAACTAACATCCCAACACCCCACAAAGAAATAGTTTTTGGTTAGAAAACATTAAATAAAAAGCAATTTCCAATCAGATTTCTGAAATCCCCAGGATGATGTTGACAAATAGATAAAAATAAAAAAATAAAATACTTGTTTTTCTATGCTACAAACAACAGTAGAGTATAATTTTGTTTGCTCCACCTCTATCTCATTTTTTTGTGTTTATTTTCAACTTCAAGTATAATCTGAAAAAGTTGATGACAGAGAGGTAATCCTAAACCTAAGCTGAAATTGTTATGGGAGAATCCAATGCCATATCTATTTCACTTAAGTTAAAATTATAGAATCAGTTTGCATTTGGCACCCAGGCTCTAATCTCATCACACAACATCCAGGCTTTTCAACATGTCCTCCTCCTAAAGACTTTTTCCAGTATGTATGGAAATGAGGATGTGCTTTCTGACATCTGGGATGGTAGAGCAGATGAAAAGCAGCAAAAAACAGGTGGCAGCAGCGGAGAAGTATGGCATACAGATTGAGGTGAAACGTTTGCAGCTTTAATAGGTAGCCAACATTGGCGAGGTAGGTTTGAGTCACTGTATTGCCAAAAGTACTCAGTCACTTGCCTCTTAAACACCACAACAAAGGTGTTGTGGTGTTTACCCAACCTTTACAGCAACATCTTCAACTACAAAAATTAGAAGTGTGCTTGTTACATGCAGTGGTGGCTGCCTGTAGGATTTCCCTCCCATTTCACTAGCAGTTTTAAGCAGGCCCAGCTGGTTTCACTCTGTCACTTAATTGGCAGAGTATAAGGCTAGCTGGGAAACTGTTGTTCAGGGCCTCTTAGCCAATTGGGCAGCTTGTGTGCTGCAGCTTGGTGTGTTGTGGCAGAGGCTCTTTTGTCTGCTTGAAACCCTGGCTTTTTGGTTGTGAAGTCCCTGTTTCTTTTTTTTTAGGCTTTTTTCCTCCCCTTTAAGACTACTTTAGATTATTTTCTAAAGAATAAAATTTTGCTTTTACCTTCCTGGGTTTTGCCTCTTCATTTGACCCTGGCTTATTGTTACAACCCCCTTCCAAGAACCCCTGGACTGCCTTGGGGATGTAACAGTGCTGATAGGAGGTTCTGACTAGTATTCCAGGAGAATATTTTTGAGGTCAGACACTGACCGGAAAAATGCTAGAAAGCAAATAGCGCAAATAGCCCAAAAGATAAATTCAATAAATACTTTACAGACATTGATTCTGTAGAGAATAGCATTTTTTCTCAGTATGATTCTTGTCACATCATCTCTATTTAGTCTTTGTTGAATATGAAAATGTAGAGGTGAATCTTTAATTTACGTTTAAGTCTTATGCATTTTGTAGTAGATATGCAAAAGCTGCTAGTGTTCACCAGGGAAAAAAGAATGCTTGTAAAACAACCAAAGTACAATAAAATTTAAACCACCATTTTCTACAAAGAATAACAATAAATTGTCCTTTTCCACAGACAAATCAGGAGATTACTGACTTTATGCCGGAATGCATGTAATCTTTACATCTGCAAATAAATCCACATCACCTCTGATTATAGTATTTTGTCCATCTAGCTAGTGTCAGAACACCACAATCATTGAGGTAGCAAATCTCTATCATTTTTTTTACACTTAGCTCATTTTGAAATGCTTGAATTTATCATAGATGGGGCAAAAGGTTTATAGATGTTGTCCTAGAAATCATTTAACTGTGTAAAGTGTTTTAAAAGTACTTAAGTACAGTTGTAATAAGAGCTGTCTGAATTTGCTTAGTGGGAAGAGACTTTAATAATCATCTCAATCTGAAAGCCTGAATGTCTGATTACTTTGAAACAGAAGTCCTAACAGGAAAAGACAGAGCCTTGCAAAAGCATTCACATGCTTGAGATTTTTTATATTTTGCCTTTCTTCTTGCCACTTTTCAATAAAGACAAGACTTGTAAATAGTATTATTAGTATCTGTACAGCAAACAGATTATCTCATCATTATTCAATCCACTTTACAATTATGCTCCACTTCATGCTATCCCAATAAAATACTTTGGAGTTTCTGGTTGCAAGGTGAGAAAGTATGAAAAATATCAAAGTATATAAATACTATATTGCTTTCTAATTTTTATCACTATGAATTAATTATCAGCATTACAGTAAAAAAATACAATGTAATCTGCACAAGGCAAAGAATCTAAAGCACTATTTGTTTTGGTATTTTTTAACATATGTACCTTCAGTGACACCCACATTACAGCTTGTTGAAAACTGCTCAGTCTTTGTGGTTCTAGACCACTCTTCATTCTTCCTTCTGATGTAAAGATGAAGGAAGCAGGAGAGGAATCAAGCCAATGCATTGCATTAACTAAGCTTTAAATCTAGAGCCTTAATAGGGAAATGGATAAGTAAAAATTAGCCAATAGACAGTCTAAAATCAAACGACTGGAAGTATGTCAAAGATCAGGATCTGCACCAAGTAAAACATTTAGATAAATGGATAACAAGTTATAAATTTGACAGCCGTCTAAATTAATGTTTTGATTGTTTATTCTATGTTACATGACTTTGTGTTTTTATGTTATGATGTAAAGCACTTTGAAATGCCTTGCTGCTGAAATGTGCTATACAAATACAATTTGATTGATTGATTAAATATGTTTAAAGCCATTAGTTTAAACTAATTTATTAGATATTAATATAACTCAAATTTAAACACAGCAGTATAGTGTATCATGTCAAAGAGCAAAGTTTTGAGCCTGAAATGCTGTTCAAAGCTGTAAACTTGAACATTGAAACTGAAAGGTGTGTATTCTGACATTGTGACCTGTGGAGATTAATTGGCTTTGAAAACCAGCAAGGAGCTGCAGTTTCTGACACCTCTGCATTGGCTCTGGAGGTGGTCAAGAATCATGGGCTGTTGCTTCAAAGCTCGGTAAGCTCCTTTGTTCATTCAATTTGTAGTCGAGCTGTTATGTGAGCACCGAGTGAAAGACACAAAAGACGTCACTGTCTCCAGGAGGAGGTAGCCCTGGAGGGGTGTGGGGAGGACTGTGAAGATGGAAAAGATAAAAAAAAAACTGTGATCAGAAGATCTGGAGAGTTTGAGACGGTAAACATGAAAGACAAAAATACTGCATGCAAGATAAATTTAGACGTGAAGATTTCAGACTATGAGGAAAATAAAATCTAAGTAACCTCAATTAGATTAGTATGTATGCACCTTTTAGCCTGCAGGAAGAACGGGTAAACTTTAGGTACAGTTACTGTATGATATTGTTGTATTCTGTTGAATAATACTTCCTGGGTCTGCACATCAGTACTATGTCTGTAAAGCTTCAGATAAAACTAACCAGAGATAATTTTATATTAAATGACCAGAGATGCATTTCCTTCAACAAGCGATTATTCTGGAAAAACAAAAAAAACAAAACAAAAAAAATCAACTAAACAAAAAAACTACTGTTTTTGTGTAGTGAACATCTGGGTCACACTATGCAGGGAGTTATAAGATGAGAAAGTATAGGGTTAAAATAATTGTGACAAACAGGACAATTTGTTCTGATTTGTTGACTTTAGTAGTTTCACTTGATTGACTTCTGCACATGTTCACCTGTCCTAAATGTGTATTCTGCTGGTGTTGCCTCACGAGAGCGAATGACTTCATTTGTAGCTTGCTGAACTGGTTTGACTCGATCCAGCTTCAGTTCGTCTTCCTGTTACTGTTGGCAGTTGTGGGGGGTTGTGTGGTTGTTTAGCAGGTCCTAACAGGATATATAATGTTACTGAAAAGACAAAAAAAATAAAATAAAAAATAGATCCTGTCATCCCAGGCTGCCCTGGTTGACCTTTTCCATGTGTTTCTTATTGTATTTGTGAAATTACTTTTAGAATTATTAATCATTATCAACATAGTTGTATTTCTTCAGACTTTCAAACCAACATCAACTATGTTAACTATATTTCTTATTTTTTATTTTGCATGCTTTGTCATGTTTAAGTCATTAGTTTTTTTTCCTGTTATGTCAGATTATTTTTATTCCCTCCTTTTTTATATTTAGTTCATCACTTTGTGCTGTCCTTGTGCATAAAATGTGCTCCATAAATAAAGATTAATTACTGACATCATTCTAGTGTTTTATTTGCATTGAATTAATGCAGTGACTAAAAATAAAAGAAATAATAAAAATAAATGAGCGGCTCTGACGATGTTTATGTAGTTGGAGTCACATACAATGTATACACTGTAGGATAACATTTATTTCATGCTTTTCTCATCTTCTAACGACTGTGAAAAAGCTGAGTCCTCCACTATTTTGTGAGAAAAGCCTTTGATGTTAACTGTTGTTGGGTTCATAATTAGCTATCTGAGTTTTTGGTTGCCTTTAGACCAAATGAAATTGACTACACTCATATAAAAGACAATCATCCACAGCTCCTGTGGCAAAAAGAACAAAAAGCATCTGGTTTAAATTTTATTTCTCCCGTTAGAGTAGAAAACAATACAAACAATTTCATTTAGTTCTCAGCTCAGTGCGTCTCTTTAAACAAAAAAAAAAAAGCCATGCTGGGACACAGAAGCTCTGGAGGAAATGTGTGCATGGTGAAAATAAAATATTTAACACAGCTGGCTGGCAGAAAAAACTCCGATCAGCTTTCCTCTATTTTGATATGAAGACATATGTATTCCCAGGCTGAAAACAGAAGATTTCGGCAGCAAAGTGTACGAAATATTTTATTGACGAGATGGTGCTTTCAGCTTGACTGTAGAAGTGAAGTGGAGGTCGAGCTTGCTGGTAAAATGCTGTCTCACTTTACAATGTAAAAATATGCCCAAGAAGACTGTAAGTGAGTGAGTGAGTGGTTATTATTGCATCTCTGTGTAGGATTTCCAAATCAGAGCCAGCAGTAAATTGGAGAGCCCATTGGTGCCTGCCATTGCTGAATCATGCATGTCTGTGCAGCCAGGGTTAAAATAGGCAGGGGCTCTTCCAAAGTTCTCTGACAAAAGCTTTGTCATTGTGGTAGTAGGCTACATTTAACTTTCTTTCTTCAACATTATGTATATTTTATTAGGTTAGGCAGGCTTAAAATAATTCTGAACTGCACTTTTCTGATGCAAATAATACAACCTACTCAGAGTCTTCAAAGAGCTGACTTTATTTACTTCATCCTGGTGGTTGAGTTCTGTGTCTGTTCAATTAATCTATTCATTTGGCTACCAAATACCTTATGTCTAGCAATTCCGATACCGTTTTTCTTTTTCTTCTTTTTTTTTCTAACACAGTCTCTAAGTTGGCAATAGGAGGGTGACTATTGATGACTAGCCATGTGGTGATCTGGTGGGTCTGAACATATTTCTAGACAATAGCAGCATTTCCAACTCATAAGACTTACTCATGTTCATGACAGGTGTTATGTCATGTTTATGACAGTGTCATGACAGTCTTATTCACAACACGTTAAATAAAGTGTTACCAAAAGTTTTTTGATAAAGCTGAAAAACATGGTTAACTTGTTACAACTATTCAGCTAGAAAAGGAAAATTCACAAATACAATTTCAAAATTTTAATGTCCTAATTCTGAATCAACACGCAAAGGCAGATCTGCTCAAATAGCTTTAATGAGCAAATAGCAACACTCTCCACTTAGCATTTGAATTAAGTGTTTGCAATTAGAAGAAAGCCCATCCATATTTATATGAAATACAGCCAGACTACACAGCTTTGGACTAAACTGCAGGTAATTTGACTATATGAGTGGAAAAAAATGACAATCTTCTGAAATCTGGTAATTTTAGTGCAACATAAGTAAAAATGCCATCTACTTAAGTGCTGGCTTACAAAAGAGGTCATGAATCCCACAGAAGGTAGAATTGATCCTGTTTTCCAATAAAGACAGTGTAATGTTTTTGCAAATACTGTTCAGACCATTTGTCTAAAATGTGTTTAAAATCCTGTTGCTTTTCAAAATACAAAATCCAAACCTCATGATTGCTGGCTGTCCACTTGCCCACACAGTCATCACCTCGCAGCTCCCAGCAATGGCAACCAACAGTCCTCTTGCCACTTATTAAATCTTTTTTGGTTATGTGCTTCATGATTACAAGTTAGTATAGCATGGGCTTCATGTAGTTTACCCCATTGGAGATTTTAAGGATTTAAAAACATCATACTGATGTGACTCCTGATGTGATAAAGGAAACAATGGGAGTAAAATAGCTGCATTAAAATAGAAGAGATTGCAATGAGAATTTCCTACATAATTTTGGATGAGAACATAAAGAGTGTAGCTGATAATTTATTGCACACAGAAAAAGAATTAACATGTGGTCTTAGAAATCAGAGGTAGAGCAAATATTAGAGCAAAACCAGTTTTGATTCTTAAAGTACTGAGCCAGAGTTACTATTGTGAGCTGCACAACAAATATATTTTTCTGAATAATCACAGTCATACTTCTGTTATCCAATAAAAAGTGTATGTGAGAGACAAACTAACACATAGTTTACACTGCTTAAATCAAAATGTTCTGGAAAAACAGAACATTTTGTATGTTTGTTACTGGAAAAACATACCAGTAATAAATCCAAATTATTGTTCAAACAATGCTTGGTTAATATATACAAAACAAATCAAATGTCTGCCATAGGCTTTAATCATTAAATCATAATCAGAGAAAATTACAGGTATGAGCCAGTAAGGCTCATACCTGTAACTCCAGCCCTTGAGTGCCAATTGTACTGTACCTTTCAGACGCATTTCTGCTCCAACACACCTGATTCAAAAGGCTGAATTACCTCCTTGGCATTTCGGCAAGTTTTGCAAAGGCCTGATCATTAATCATTGATTTGATTCAGGTGTGTTGCAGCAGGGATGCATCCAAAAGTTGCAGAACAGCAATACTAGAGCAGGGACCTGCTGTAGAACATAACTTTCTTGGCATTTTAATGAAATGGAGATTAGGTTTGAAGTTAAATATGTGAAGCTGCCACACAAAAAAGATCTCTGTCATATTGAAACCAGTTCACTTTCAAAAAGATCACAAGTTCGTGTGATTATTTTTAGTAGTCCTTTAACTATATTTTTAGAGACTGAGAAGGTGGCAGAATAGCAAAAGTGTGCATGTTTATTTATTTATATATTTTATAACCTTTTGCTTTTTCTAGGTTAAATGTGTTAAAGTTTCTTCTAGCTGCCATTGTGACACTGACTGATTATTTCTTCTTTGAGGATTTACACCAACCTGAAAGCAATCTCTAGCAAGCTCCACTTTAATCAGTCCCCACTGTCTAAAAGGGTAATGATAAGCTTAGTAAGTAAACTCTTTTTGATTTATTTATTTCATGTGATTTTATAATATTTGCTTTACCATCTAAGCAGAGCTTGCCTAAGTGATGGTTGAAGAGAGTCAATAATAGACTATACTCCAGAGTTATTTAGATTCATCCTGCAGATGGAGACGGGTCGAGCAGCATCGGCACTGAGGGCTTGCATCAGTGGAATGGTGCTTGCTGCAGATGAGCAGTGCAGTTTCCATAGCTCTCTGAGAGAAGGTTCAGAAAGGATGCCTAGAAAACACCGTGAGGTGTTTGTCATTGACACAACTCAAGCTGATGAGTGTACAGCATTAAAAATAAATATTTTGGCTTGATACTGAGCTGGTTTTACTGTCACAGAGTATTACCTTCAAGCAAGAGTGTCTGTGAAATACTGTTCTGTAGGACAAATCTGGAACAAATGGTTTTGTTTCCTTGAACATATTCTGAGCTGAAAACCCAGCACTGCGGCCCTGAGGCATCAGCTTCTTGTTGCCTCGTAGGAAAGCTCATACACTTTCACACGTAACCCTAAAAACATGTAATCCTTGAGATTTCAATATTTCTGCAAACCAACAGTCAGGAAACACAGAAATCTGTGCCTTGGATTGCAACAACTGCAAGGTAGTTTTTTTTTTCACTTTGAAGGTTGTGGGTGACCTTGATGAAAGTGTGGAGGCTTTGGGCAAAGAGCAGATTCACCTAGTTGAAGGAGAAACAAACCCCCCACTGACTCTGAAAACAATTAAAGAGAGAGCCCCAAACTATCAGTGTGAGACAATCCTCACCCACCCAGTCCTTTAATTTTTCTACACATAAACTGCTGAAAAGCTGCATATATTTTTTCATTGAAGAACAAACATAATATCACATTAGGAGGTGAATTTCTCAAATGCTGTCATCTGGGAATAGAAATGCCTTTCCTGAATTAGCAATGACTAAGACCTTACCTCAAACAGACTCAATTCTGTCTTTGCAGCTTTGAGGAGGCAAAGAGGACTTGTCAAGATTTACCAACGTAGTGGATGTGTTCATGTTGGCTTGTCGTCCAGGTAGTCTTTGAATACCTTAGGTCTAAGAGCTTTTTTCATAATCAGCTATTATCAAAATTAAAAGCAAAGTGTCAAGAAAAGCCTGCAAGCCTAAACAAGAATGACCCAAATTTCTTTTCTACAAAACTGGGAGGTTTATTACTCTCCATGTCGTAGCGCAGGTAACATATTTTTAGTGCAGCAGAGGTGTTTTATGTTGACCCGGGAGTGAGTGTGCGGTGGTGTGCACAAACGTTTTGGGGGTGTAGGTGCTCAAGTGGAAAGGCAGGGCACCTTGGAACTGCCAGCTGAGTTGGTAGTGTGAGATTTATTGCAGATCCAGCCTGAACATTATGTATATATACCTATTTTATGTATATATACCTATTTCAAATCAATAAGTATATGCTGTCTGATGCAGATGTTTTAAAAAAAAGAACAACATTGGCAGAAAAAAATCAATTCAAAACAAAGATTCTTTTTAAGTGGATTTTACAAAAGGATTTATAAAACAAAAAAAATACATTATAGAGTCAAATTTGAAACTTTTATTAACCTTTTCTTTCATATCATTATATACTTTTATCACAAATCCTCTCCACCCTATAAACTTATATTTTAACATTGTAACAGAGCTAGCCACCCTGACAAATTGACTATGTAGGCAACATTAAACGAGTAAACCTGGGCAACCAGTGACCAATCTACAGCTTAAATAAACTATACCCAGAAAAAGTTACAAAATCTTTCTAGTACAATGCACTTGCTGAGTGTAACAAGAGTATATGTGCTCACCAAAATGAGCAAAAGATGCTTGAGAAACTTAGGCAACTAGATCTATTTCTCACAGGACTTTTTTCATCCAGAGGAAACAGGACAGGTTTTCTAGAGGTTTCCCGCAGGGGCCTCAGCAGTCACCAGATCTTGACTCAATAGAGTGGAAATCCCCAACTTTTGCTTGTCCAGATGCCTGGAAAGGCATTTGGACTTAACTTTCCAGATGTTTTTGCAGACCTTAGTGTATATTGTAACGGCAGAGACACATGGTTGCTCATCCATGCTGGCTCACTTGCTTGCCTTCATGCTCTCTTTCACTGCATATGTTCCTACTTGTCAAACTCACCAACAGATCCTTCCAACTTTTCAAAACAGGGCTGCTGTGTGTGAAGCCCAGTGGGCAGAGTGGTCATCATACAACTGGAAAGTTGTGGGTTTGATTCCAGTCATATTTCAATGTGTCCACTCAAGTCCAAGTTACCAACTTGCACACATTAATTGGAAAATTAAAATTAAATCTTTTGATTGTTTAAGGGAGAATATAACTTTAGTTTAAATTGCTCTGAATAGTCAGTATGAATAGAATAGTTGAACATAAATGCAGTCATTAATTTTTATTTGTACTGCTCATCAACAATACAGATATTACTGGATAAATTTATTGTTTAATTTTCTGCTATTAGGGACCCCTACAATAAAGCAGCTTTAGGAAACAGTAGCAGGAGAAATACAAATAGAATGTAAGCAGTTTGGAAGGCAAAATGGGATCTAATGATATGATATAATGGGGTCTGTATGTATGTATGTATGTATGTATGTATGTATGTATGTATGTATGTATGTATGTATGTATGTATGTATGTATGTATGTAGAATTTTGATGTTAGATGTTGTTAAAGTAGTCTGAAAATATCAAAAGTAACTTTCGATTCAGCAATAAAGGACATTTTCTGTTGTGGATGTGGTAACTGACAAAGTCAGAGTTTAGGTCTATAGAAATTAGGTTAATCTTCTGCTAAATTATCTTATCAGCTGATTAAAAATACATTAAAGCAAAGGCAGGAAATGTGGCCAAACAAGATGGAGGCTTTTCTCTGTGACTTTCAAGCATTTTTTTAATCCAAGTATAAGCTTTAAACAGTAACTAAGGGAGGGCAGAGCTTAACATTTGGTCATTTTCACGCAGATTAATTTACATTAACTGCTTCTCAAGCAGACTTGTTCCTATTTTAATTGAATAAGTCAGTGTACCTTTAAATTGCATCCACTTTGCTTCATGTTGTCCGTTCACCAAGGCTATAAGGATTTGCATGCTAATTTTTGTGTAAATTTCAAAGGGATTAACAACCCCGACATGAAACGGCCTCTAACCTGGGCTTCTACAAGATGTGAAGCAAAGCATGTTGCATTATTACTAGTTGTTGATGCGTTAAGAGGAATTTCTTTTTGCATGACGGCTGCTCTGTAAATAGAAATGTTCATATCTATCATTCGAGTTCACTTGACTCTTTGTCTTCGTTTCTCTGTTTTTGAAAATTTTCCACACACTCTCTCTCTCTCTCTCGCTCCTCAATTCTCCTTTTCTTTCAGAGTCAGTTCTGAAATGTTTAAAACTTCACTGTCACCATCACCATGGTAGCTGTCATCACTGTTAGACTTGCAGCTGCCTCCTATTCAGGCCTTGGTGCTGATTGACTGTATTTGCAGGGGAGTTTTGTGTCTTTCTGTCTGATCCTGTTTTTGGATTTCAAATCAGTGCTTTTTTTCTGTTTATCTTTTTTTTTTTTTTTTTTTGCCTTTGCGCTGATGTTTGCAGAGCATACCAGGATGTTCTCTGGTTTCTGTAATAAATAAATGATCATAAACTGTGAGGCTACGTGAACTGCTTCATACATTCATTAATGTAGAAGCAGAATCCCCATACAATATAAAAGTCTTGCCTCTGTAGTTTTTGGCAGCATGTTACTCTACGCCCAGAAAAAAACTATTTCAAATGCATTTAATAGATGACAGTGATAGGTCTTCTTTCACATTTGCTCTTGTATTACAAAAAATGTGTACATACTGATAGATCTTATTTAGTCTTCTTTTTGTAAGTACAGTTGCATTGTACCCAAAGTTAGAATCCCTCAAAAAATAGCCTCCTTTGGCATAGCAGCACAGCGCCTATACTGTTTCTAATTATATAACCACCAAGGACCAGTCGGAGTTTAAATATAGATGCTAAGTCTGGATTCTCTTCTTCATCTGAAATGCATGAATAATTGAAGAACAGAGGAGATGAGGTGGGATTCATTCAGAAGATGGATGATGCAAGCATGGATTTTGTACCTACATTTTTGATTTGGTAAGGGAGCGCTATAGTTCACTTTGGCCACACAAATTAGAGGGACGTTTGATAAATATTCCAAATATGGCTTGTTTCACCCTTTTTCAATGATCCCATGTACTCCTTATCAAGTGTTCCACATTGCAAAAGGCAGAAATTGAATCAGTTAATTACAGAGGCTTTCATGTGCTAATTATTAAAAGGAAATCTTGCTTACATTACATATTAATGAAAGAATGGTGAAAATGAACCTTGGAAGAGTTTCAGTGACACGGAGCATGGAGACAGTTCTGATTAGAAACAGAAACTGCTCATGAAAATGTAAATTTTATATTGCTATTTTGTGTTGGCTTTGAATTTACATAACTTTAACAAAGTAAAATTAAATTGGCAAATTGTTTATTCCTATTTAGCATTGATTGTTCACAGGGAGCGTTTTACATAACTGTGGAGAAATTTTAGCCCACGTTTTTTGCAGAACTGTTTTAATTTAACCACGCTGGAGAGCTGTCAAGCATGAACAGCTTGTTCAGAGCCATGCCACAGCATTTTAATCAAATTTAAGCCAGCAGTTTGACCAGGCTACAGACAAACTTTCATTGTGTTCATTTGTTTTAATTCATTTATAGATGATTTTGCTAATTCTAGCTTGAGTTCTTGTCCTTCTGGAAAACACAAAAGGGCTTGTCTTTTAAATCACGAATACACAAAGGTTCAGCATTTTCTCACGGAGAGGTGGAATTCCCATCCATCTAACTAACTAACTAACTAACTAACTAACTAACTAACTAACTAACTAACTAACTAACTAACTAACTAACTAACTAACTAACTAACTAACTGTTTCTCTCCTAATGTACACATATTCCAAAAATTACTCTTTTTACGTATTGACCCAGATAATATTTTTCCAAAAGTTTGGGGGTCGAGTTGTGTAATGGCAAAATGTAAAAAAGGTTTTTGTGTTCTCTTTTGTCAGGGGTGGTTTTGACCTCTGAACTTGCAAACAATGCAAATTTTGCACACTTTCTCTCATTTTGGTAACTTTTAACTGAACATGGCAGTGTTTTAAATTGTGTTCTGGGTTCTTTTTGTGACCTTCTGGGTGAATTGATGCACTTTAGGAGTCATTATGATAGAAATTTGTTTTGTTTTTTCCAGTTGTCTGCAGTTTGCTGCAGTTCTAAATCCAAAGGCCTTGTTTATGCAACAGCAGGAAACAGAATATTTACCTTTTGCTGCATTTTGACCTCTGATTTTGTCGGTAACAACATTTTAAATGGACAAAAACACAAAGGTTTGACAACAGGCTCTAGGCTGAAACCTTTTAGAAACTCAATGTGAATTATGTTCATGTTTATGTAAACGAAAAACCCTTGTGCACTCAGGTCTGTTTTTTACACACACACACACACCACACACCACACCCCCCCCCCACACACACACACACTTAGCACAACAAAACCAAAACAACATTCATTATTTACCAAAGTGAGAAGGACAAACTGAGGAAGGTTGGTTTTGTTAGTTATCTTTAAGAAGAGAAAGATTAATTTGAAAACAGCTTTTTGCATATACGCTGGTTTTCTTGTGCAATATTTTTAAATATCCATGCTGGATTTTATTGCATCAAGTAACAAAAATTTTGTGCAATAAAGTTACATGAAACATAATAGTCATCTTAAAACTAAAATGGTCTTAAACATGAGAATATCTATCGGTCCAGTTCCTGAGATCCATACAAGAAAACTAAAGAGCCTTTATTTAATGTCAAAGAGTCAAGGTCACGATATTATAGCTTTTGGCAGATTCCAGGAAGAATGGCAATATGCAAGTGATTTGCCTTGGCAAGATGTTAGGAGGTTAAGACAAACAGGGCTCTGCTGTTCAAAGTTAAGAGGTGATGCAGGGTGGGGAGCCTACAGCTGAGCCACTGCAAACGTGTCTGTGTATTTCAAGCCATCATGCTGGGGGAATTGTGGAAGACACAGTCTCCTCCCGTCTCTATGGAAACCCCGTCTCTTTTCACAGGCGGAGAGGCAAAGCCGTTCTACATTCGGAATCAGGGGTGTGAATTATTCCGCATTATTACTCGCATAGTATTGACCACTGGCAATAACATCTTGTATAAAATGAATATCAGTGGTGTAGTAATAATGATGCCTGTTAATCTCTTGAAAATATTAAAGATTAATCAGGTGGAGCAAACATCTGCAAATAAAAATGGTGCCTGGCAGACTTATTTAGGAGACCTTTTCATCCCCTTTCTATTAATAATACTCCTTTATTAAGAACTTGAACTGAATCTTGTGCTGTAATACAAAACGCACAAGCAGAAGAAATACAGAAAAAAGACTAAAGTAGTACAGATGATTCAAGGCTTAGTAAGCTTTCAGAAAGGTATAAACACTGGGACAGGAGGGAGGGAGAGACAAAGAAGGAGATTCTGTCAGACTTGCTTTTCACGAGCAGGTCCACGTCGCCACCTCCTGTCAAGCTTTGAGGGGGTTGTCATGGTGACAGTGGCGAGCGGTAAGGCTGGACAGAGTGTGTTGCATCTCATCCCTGTGGCCCACGATGTGGCTCCAAGGATGATGAGAAAGCAAGTCAGCTGTCGGGGGATCTTGGAGCTCAAGCAAGACCTGGATTCACTCAGGCGAAAACACCTCTTCAGCCCCAGCCTGTTTAAAGGCTTAGGTGGAAGTTAAAAAGTACTACCTGCCATCATTATGAAGGTTTAATGTGTTTCTACGGGTGAGCCCTGGCAGAGTGCCAACAATGACACTGTGGCTCAGAGGAACAGAAAGTTCTGCCACTAAAGCACTATGGTGGAGTGATGGTTAGTCCCAGTGCAGTGATGGTTAATCCCAGTGCAGGGGGGGCTAGTCCCAGTACAGTGGGGGTTAGTCCCAGTAGAACAATGCAATATTTTTCCCATAGAAAAAGGTGGAAAGATGCTAGAGCACTGAGAGGAGGAATTGGATCTCACCACAGATACTTTACTGGGAGAATTTAAGCTGAGCTACAAATAATGTAACAACACTGAAAAAAAATGTATCTCTGAACCAACTTAAAAAAAATACTTTAATTTGTCAAAGCTGGTTTTGTTAGTTTTGCTCAAGTTATATGTCATTTCATAATTACTTAAAAAATGACCAAAACTGATATAATTATCAGGTTTGATCACTGATAAATTAGAGTAATTTTTTAAAGTTGGTTCAACAAAATATTTCTTTGGATTTCAATCCAGGCTCTATATTTTTGTTATCAACTTCTTACACCGCATTTATACTCTTTCTAGCATCTTATAATGTACTGATCCTTACTCTTGAATTATAATTAGTAGAGGCTGATATTAGCACATCCATATGAGCATGTGCCAACTATTGACTAAATTTTACTTTTTCATGGATATTTCTTGCTGTTGCACCTCAGTGTTGCAATACTCTTCATGGTAATGGTGGCTGACATGCAAAAAGTATGTGAAGTCATATAGTCATGTATTTTATTTCAGTCTCTCAGTGCCCATAGTGAAACAAATTATATTGGTTAATTGGACACAGACTGATGTTTTCAAGTACATGCATAGTAAATAGTAAATGCACCAACACTTAGCATATCCTGTGAAATGTTTTTTTCTTACTTTACTTTATTAAAAATGCTTTAAAAATATTATCAGTTGGATTTACATCCTATACATAAGCGGGTAATCTTGTATTTTCTTCGTCTTCATTTATATTTATGAACTCATCCACTATCTAAACACTTGCAGCAGATAAGGCATCAATAATTGGAATTGGTTAAAATCAGAATCAGGTCAGACATTAAAGGAAAACTGTGTAGAACTGTAAACAGACGGATTGATGGAGAAAGCTATCAGTGGGTACTAAATGTTTGCAAACCTAACTGGAAATTTACATCTATTTCTGAAACTAGAAACTAGAAGGTAAATCTGCTTTCCTACTTGTTTCTCTGGGCACTGTCACAGTTTAAATTTAAATTTAAATTAGCTATTTTGCATCCATTTAAGTGAAGGCTCAACCATATTTATGTAAATCCCATCCAGGGAAAATAACTCATTTTCCTCAAAACCAAACTGTTTCTGTTGGACTGACAAAATGTAGTGGTAACTTTGCTGCAACAGAATAAAATCAGAAATGCCACAGCAAGTAACATCATAGCCCACTGCAATGGAAATCATAAATTCTTCTAAGTAAAAAATTATCTTAATTTTTACTTAGAGATATTTTTTAAAATCTTAAATGATTTAGTTGTTGTATTAGTAATATAAATGTTGTGTCTTACAATATGTAGGATCATTTGTAAATTTGAACCCACAATTGTGACTTTTGTTCCATGTTGTTCTTCCAGTTTTGATGAATACCTCATCAGGTCTTGGCCTGGAGTTTTGTTATTTTCTGTTGACATTATCATCACCCAAATATTTTGTATATAGCTGCTTTATGAATCCAGAGTCGAAATAAAGCAAATAGTGGGCTTGCAATGTTATAAATGATAAGTGATAAATGATAATATTGTTTTGTTTTAATGTTGTCAGTCCATCTTTAATGAAAAGTTCCAATCATCTCAATGTTATAGTTGAAATCAGGACTTATCAGTACAGGCGACACCTTTTCTTTCTGTTATTGTTCAGTTTTGTGAGTCTTTGTGAATTTTCATCCTCGGTTTCCTGTTCTTGTCTGACAGGTGTGATACCTGGCATTGTCTTCTGCTTCATCTGCTTCAAAGTTCGATGTGTTGCACATTCAGAGTTAGCATTCATTGCTCAAATAATGAATGATTATTTTAGCTTCTGTTGGGTTTTATTATCTGAAATCAGTCTAACAATTTCCTACAGACTTCTGAAACTTACAAGGTCTTTTCTTTGACACAATAGCAGCGCACTCAATATTTTCTCTTTTTCTTATCTTTCTGTGTAAAACAGAGATGTTTCTGCATGAAAACTCACAAATGAAAGTATTTATATTTCCAAACAGACAGAAGGGGTTTTTAAGTTGATTTCTTTCCAGGTGAGTGGTGAACAGACATATAAATAGCGAAATCCCTGACAAGAAGCAATATTACAAGGGAAGGAAAAAGTCACAGCTGCTGGGACATAGCCAGTCTAAAAGTAGGTCACTGCATGTTTTACAGAGTTGTCACTGAGGCACAGCAGATTGTCCAGAAATAACTGCATTAATATACAGTTGCCTAAGTTTTAAATGTATGTGTTTAAGGAATTTAGACTAGGCAATCATTGTAGTTTATGCAACCATTCCTTTGGTCTAATAAAATATGCATATTTGGTTTGGTCCAGCACCTGTTCTCTAACAGCCTAATGAGGTTCTGGTGTCACCTTGCCCCAAAGATGTGGGTACTCTCTGTGGAATACTGTGTCTGCTGAACCACTGTACCATATGCCAGGAGAGACACAAACCAGTGAGAACTGGCTTTGTTTAGCATCACAGGGGGATTTTCTGTCAGTGTGTCCCCTCTCTTTATCCATCTGTCATGCACAAGTTGTCTTCTGCTGTCCTTCAAATAAAAATACCTCCTAATTTTATATTTCTTTCCTTTAGTTGGCCACCAGGGTTCATGCAGTCATTTTTTTTCAAATTTACTTACAGAGGAGATAGTTAGCCGTGTCAGTCATTAGAGTCTGCTGTGAAAGGTTTCAAAACTGATGGATTGATTAATGTTTTATGTTCATTTTCCAATCTATCTTTCTTGTAAAGCTTTGAGCTTAATTGACTCCCATTTTAACTGATTACAATTTATTGCAGCCAGCATTCGGAGACGATGGCACACTGTGTGAGAGAGCAGGGACTATAAAACTAGTCCTTGTTTTATTATTAAAAAGTATTAAAAAATATACTTTTTTAATACATTAAAAAAGTATTATTTTACTTTAATAATGTAAAATTATTTAACATATGTCCTTTTAAACTTAGCAACTTATACTAGCAATTAACACAGTAAATGTGGTTACATTACATAAGCAGCAGTTTTTTTGTGTGTGTGTTTACAAGACAATGAACAATTCAGAATTGATTAACTAGTAGCAACTAGTGACACAAGTAACCTTTTGAAAAAATATACCTTATTAACACTGTACCTTTTACTTTTATTTGAGTGATATCTTTATGAAATATCACTACACTTTAGTCAAATTCAACATATTTTAAAAAATAGTTTTCTTTTCAATAGATTTTTAAATCTCTGTATGTCTTATATAATTTTTAAACAACTCACTGACAATGAAAACATTTTGCCAAGTGTTCTTCTCTTTATAACAACATCCACATTGAAGAGTGTTGGTGGTAACAGCTACCTGATACATTCACTGATCAGAAAATGACTTGATAGTTTCAGTTTCTAATTGGCTTGTCACCATTTAGTTCAACACACTGCTCATAAATAGCCTGTAATTGTATTGATGCCATTAATCCTTTCCTGAGTCCCATCCCATTCTTCTTTCTATTCTGTCTCTAGATGTGTGTTTGTTTGTGGTCTCATTTGTGTGCTTAAAGGTTTGTCTCAGCTGTGGAGTTCAGTGGATTTATGAAATTAGAGCCCTTTGACATTAAAACAACCCCGGGAAGACAAATGTAAAGATGTGTCGGGTGGATGAATGCTCAGAGAGGACAGAGGCCACGGCACCGCATCTGGGGGAAATGTGCAGGGTTTCTTGGTGGAACTTAACCTCATCACCAAAACATTACACAGCAGCATCAGTGCATCATCATTAGCAATCTTTTTATAGCCTCTCAATCCTATTACCTCTGCCCCCTTTTTGGTCTTGCCCTTCCTCAGCTGCTGTTTCTCCTGGCTCTAAGTTTGGAATCTATCAGCGGTGCCCCTCTGTGTCTCCCTTGAGACTTATTACAAGTCTGATGTGTTTCCTACTCAGACGATGACCTTTAATACCTAGTGTTTACAAAGGTACAGCAGATAACACAAGCAGCACATCCTGTTATTTGCTTTATGGGGAATAATTTTGTGTTAAACAACATCATTGTTTCCACTGTGGCCTCCCTACCTCCTTCCCTTCTATCCTGCCCCTGTCAGCTTCACCCTCACCTTTCAGTCCCAGACCCTCTTTGCTCTTCAAGTGTTTGATTCAAATAGATTTGCTCCTGGACAAAAGAAGGGGGTGGGGAGACACACAGAGAAGGAAGAAAATAAACAGATAGGGCTATTATTCATGCCTGCCGTGAAGCTATGGCAACAGGATCCTTCTCTTCTGATTGGTCATAGATAAGGATGCTTTTTTAGCCACTCTTACACTCTGGGGAATCTGAATACTAGATTAATTTTCCATTACATGTTAACTAGGGAGAGTGTTCCTTTATTTAGATAAACAGAATTTCTGATAAGTCTTAAGCAGATGGACTTGATTAATGTTTTAATAAAGTTTCCTAAAAAAAAAAAAAAAAGAAAGAAAGTAGCTGTATTCTGTGTATAGCAAATGAAACTGCAGTAAGATCGCAATGTTTAATCACTGTTTTGAATATCTCTCCACGCTACGCTGCCCTGCACACTGGTTTTCACTCTTACAGAAAACGTTTTAACAATCCTTTGATTTACATCATCATATAACATCCTAACCTTTAGCGTGTGGGCTACTGCCAAAACAGGCTCAATGTTCTAGCAACAACCTCCTACTCATCTCTCTAAGTTGTTCTGTTTGGAGATTTAGGGTTAATATATCCACTGCAGACAGCAGTTCATGAAGTAACGCTGTTCCTTGTCCTCTTTAAAGGCAAGGGATGCTCATCACCCTGCATTTTGTTATCTAAATGCTGCATTAAGAGTATGAAAACATTTATAAACAAACAAACATATTTCAATTGGAAAAGATAAAGCTAAAGAACTTTTGATAAGTGCCGTTCAGAAACAGGAGGACTATAATTCACTAAACTATTAAGGAACAATTTCTGTCAGAAGATTACATGTGCTTGTCACAGTCATGAATGCCATATTTATTTTGTTCTTTTAATGGTTTATTTGAACTGTTCTAATTTGAAGGTTGACATTATGATACATCTAACAACATTAATGATTTAAAAACTGCCATCTTTATTTTGCCCTTCATTCTTTCTTTAACAGAATAGATTAACTGCGTGCACACCTCACATGAAAGTTAACTTTCTACTACATGTCTATTGCAGTCAATGGGAGACAAGTGTGGTCAGTACAGGGACACACGGGAGAAACAACCAAGCATGCTGACACTTGTACCAAAGGACAATTTAGAAAGACCGATTTTCCTAATAGTCATGTTTTTGGACTGTTAGAGGAAGTAATTTACAAATGTGTCAGAAAAATCCAGAATGTCCTAACCTTTTCATTGGAATAAATATATTTCAGCATGTATATTTAATTTTAGCCATATCAGTTCCATAAACAATTCAAAATTGTGCCAATAATGCCTGTTTTTAAAATTGACTGAGGCTGCATGTTGTATAATTGTAGGATTTATAAAATAGAAACAATTAGGGGATTTGTATTATTCTGTGCCTGGGCAAAAAAAAAAAAAAAAAGGCAAATTACTAATCCTACAAAAATGTAAGAACTGAAAGAAGCACCTTCAACTAAAATTTTGGAAGACAATCCATCAACTGCATGATCTCCAGAGAGGTAGTAATACATGACGTATTCGCCAGGATTCTCTAACAAAATAGATGTTTAATCTCAATGGGATTTTTCTAGTGAAATAACTTTTACATTAGTTGGAACCTTTCACAAATTTATGCAAGTATGGAATATTTAACAAATTTGGAATCCCATTATTTTAGTTATATTTATTAAAGTGTTGGCTATTAAATATGTCACTTCGACCAGACATGCAGAAGCGGTGGTGATTTTATAGATTGCTAACCATTATTGTTCACTGCACACTTACTGATGTAAGTACACTTACTGATGTAAGTACACTGGATAAGTCGGTCATAAATAAATAAGTAATCCAACCGAGTTCAGTCCATTTGCTATCAGCCAGTCCCACACTCTGCTGGGTATTTACTGGAGATTTATTTACACTGTGATAATACCAGCATTCTCTTACATTTCTCACCACTTTCATACTGCCTTCCTGACCTTTAATAAATACATTGAAGGTGTGTTTAAGTCTGAGACTAAGTAAGGTAACTAATAGGTTTAAAAGTAGGTTCTATTTCAAAAGTTTCAAAATGTTATTATATCACATCAAAAATTTAAAAAAAAATACCCCATTACTTCTACTCTGTGTAATTGCACACGACTTTACAATGCATTTCTTATATTCTTAGCAATTACTGGCATTCTCATATAGAGTTTGCCAGTGTAAGTGTCTTCTCCTCTTTCATCTCAAGTCTTGTGCATTTTATCTAATTCCCTAATGGTGCAATCTTTTCTCATATTACTTCTCTTGTTCTGTCTTTCAGATCTTGGCCATCATCTCCATTCTCTTCATTGTGCTATCCACCATTGCTCTGTCTCTAAACACCCTTCCAGAGCTTCAGGGCACAGATGAGTTCGGCCAGTCCACAGACAACCCACAGCTAGCGCATGTGGAAGCTGTTTGTATTGCTTGGTTTACCATGGAATACCTACTTCGTTTTCTCTCTTCTCCCAATAAATGGAAGTTCTTCAAGGGTCCTCTCAATGTCATTGACCTGCTGGCAATTCTACCCTACTATGTCACCATCTTCCTGACAGAGTCCAACAAGAGTGTGCTGCAGTTTCAGAATGTCCGCCGTGTGGTTCAGATCTTCAGGATTATGCGTATCCTTCGTATCCTAAAGTTGGCTCGCCACTCTACAGGTCTTCAGTCTCTGGGCTTCACACTCAGGAGAAGCTACAATGAGCTGGGCCTGCTTATTCTTTTCCTCGCCATGGGTATCATGATCTTCTCTAGTCTTGTATTTTTTGCCGAGAAAGATGAAGAGGATACAAAGTTCAAAAGCATTCCGGCTTCTTTCTGGTGGGCCACCATCACTATGACCACAGTAGGGTATGGAGATATCTATCCCAAAACTCTATTGGGAAAGATTGTGGGGGGATTGTGCTGTATTGCTGGAGTGCTTGTAATTGCGCTACCTATTCCCATTATTGTGAATAACTTCTCAGAGTTCTATAAAGAGCAGAAAAGGCAAGAAAAAGCCCTTAAAAGAAGGGAGGCTCTTGAGAGGGCAAAACGAAATGGTAGCATTGTTTCTATGAACTTAAAGGAAGCTTTTGCTCGTAGTGCAGAGCTCATGGATGTAGTAGTAGAAAAGGGTGAGAGACCTCATGACAACCACCTGTCCCCAAGTCACTGGAAATGGGCGTCCAAAAGAGCTGCATCAGAGACAAGTTCAAACCGTTCCTTCAATGCCCAAGAAATAGGCTCTCCCTGCAAAGCTCGAGACACCAGTCCCCAAAGATTGAATGTCGAGAAATTAGAAGAGATGTACAGCCAGATGGCAAAGACACAATCACAACCTAACCTCAATGCAAAAGACAGAGGGTCCAGAGTTAGCAAACAGAGAGATGAGATAGAGCTTGGAGCCATTCATGACCACGGACCGTCAGTGCTAGGAGCCAAAGATGGAGTGGGGGACATGAAAAGCTTGTCTAGCATAGATAGCTACATCAGTTGTGCTACAGACTTCCAAGAGAATCCACGCTATCCCCACAGTCCAGCAGGAGACATTGGTCTTAAAGAAAGCAGCCGGTTTACTTTTGGTCCAGTTACATTTTGTCTCAGCACATTAGTAAAAAAATGGGTCATCAAATCATAGGGCAGCATGAGTCTGTGCTGAGTCCAGGATCCAAATCATCAGGCCCAGAGAATACAAGAAGATTCTTGTTTTCAGGAAACTCCTCAAAAAGCCTTAAAGGAGGCTGTCGTAGCGATGGGGATTCGGGGCCGTCCCCACTTTCAGACAGCTCAGTTGTCTCAGACCAGTCTCTTTTGAGTCCCGAAGCATCTGTGTACACCACTGCCAGCAGCAGGACCCCTCCAAAGTCACCAGATAGCACTGCCATGGCTCCTACAGTTTTCACTTTCCATGACTCCTCAATCAGCAAATACATCGATGCTGATACGGATGACGATGAGCACCTCCGGGACATTACTGAGGCCAGTCCCTCAGACCGTCTACTGGCTGGTGGCAGCCCAAAACGCAGTATTAACATAAATTACCAGAGGGGGACTAACCATTTAGAAGCAGCCCAAAAGATGTTGGGTCAGAACTGTTACTTTCCTCTTGAAGGTATTCGTGGGAAAGCTCATGAAAATCATATAGGACCTGACCCAGCACGTAGACCAAAGGCTGAGAGGGGACGACAAAATACTTTGGACAAAGGCCTTTGAAGTATAGGTTATCAGAGACACATGGAACGCAGGTGGACATACAGTTGCTGACAAAAACACCTGGCAAACAGAGCTGCTCAATAAGCCAGAGACAAAGAAAGGTATAGAGAAAAGGCTCTCATATTTCGCAAATAACCTGAGCATGCCGCTAGGGCAACAAGCTATGTCAATACATGTTGGGACTACTTTGGAAGAAAAATACCTTACGTTGGAGAATGTCACTGCCCTTCCTTTGAGTTCATTCCTGTGTGCTGTATTTCACATCGACAAAACTAAAAAACATCCCCAAATAACCAGTGGGTTTGTTTAAAAATGCAGAGTCAGCAGAGAGATTGAGCTACGGATATAACTGGAAGTAACACAACAAAATAATAATTTCAGCCAAAGGGTTTTTTCAGTTCCATAAAAAAACAAAGTCCACCTTCTTGTAGTGACTCCCAATTGTTATTATTATTTTTTTTATTATTATTGGAGACGTACCAGAGGACCTAGAAGCCTATAAGCAACATATTGTGCCCTCCATTCCCAAACCTGGCCTTAATCCTTTACATTTGCAAGTATGTGCATACGTGTGTGAGATAATTTGAATATGAATGAGTGAATTATGAGAAACTGATGTAAACAAAATCTTAAAACAATCTAACCTGATTTATTTTTTATAGATAAGACAAAGTCCCTTATACAGAAGTGATTTGGTTGTCTGCAATGTCAGATTTCTATGTAATACATACGATTTAATGTCTTTGCTTAAGGTCTGCAGTTATCACAGGATCCCACTCATTTTTCATTGCATGGGCCTCATGGCCTATTTTTAGCATCTGTACTGCTATCTCTTAGGTTTATGTGTTGTGTATAGAATGGATGAATACAGAACATCTGTCACTGGATGTTTTTATTTTTGCATTGTATGATGTTTTATGAGGGTAAAGATGGACCTTAGCTGAAATATTGGTTAAAGAAAAATGAGAAACATCTCAATTGCTGCATAAAGTGATAGCAGATGCACGCTCCTACAATATCAACATAAAAACATGAATTGGCAGTGAATACAGTTAAAGAAATGTTTAAAGTAGACTTATCTTGCAATGTTTTACAATGTACTCACATGAAGTTTACATTTGAGTGACAGATTCTCAGCGTGTGTAAGCTTTGATTTGACTGACATTAAGTTTTAAATAGTTGAATAGGACACAAGAACAAAAAAAGGCTTTCCTTCTTGTTTCTCAACATAATTAATTCCATGAGCACTGACTATGTTCAAGGATGATTTTATCACCATTTATATATAGTTACCAGATTTGATCCTCACTCACAAATGCACACACTCTCACACGCAAACCTGTTGAAGATAGCCACATGCTACATAGATACCGATATTTTCCATGGAGACGTGATTCAACCAACATTGCTTTCAAGAGGAAAGGAAAGGTTTGTTAATTAGTGTTGGAGGTCTGCATGTCACAGATGCTTGTAGGCATATATAAAAATCCTCACTGATTAAAGACATGTCCATAATGTGGCAGAAGTTTATGATAGTTGCATGCCAAATTCACTCCTCACTGTGTGTTTTTTATGAACAAAGTGTCATTGCAAATTTATGATGTAAGAATCTGTAAAGTTCAGCAAATGCTCCATATCCAACATTTTTGTATTTTTATGTTATACCTCAGAAAACTAAATTCACCGGCTTGTTTACACTGCCCTATACAGCGCTGTGAAAAGGTGACAGCCCCTCACACATTTCTTCAGGGGTTTCTGTTGCTTTTTTGACATGCTTAATCATTTCACGTCACCCAAAAAATGTTCACATCTAGTACAACTAACCAGTGGGAATACAAAAAGATGTTTTCAAGTCATGATTTTATTTGTCCGCCTATTATTATTATTATTTATTTACGTTTACATTAATTTTGTTCATCAAGGATGGCAATTTCATAAGCCACCCTTAGGGTTGATTACGGTCATATAAGAGGAATTTAAACAACATGAACCATAGTAAAAGATTTCAAACAATTTTTTTCTTTAAACAAGGCATAATAATCAAAAACCATCCAAAGTGTTTGAATTAAAACAATTCTGCAAGGAACGGTGGCCCAAAATTTCTCCTTAGGGAAATAAAAGTTTCTTTGTCAGTTTACTCAAACACCTGATAGCAGAGTTTGCTTCCAGCTATTAGGTTTATGTGGCGATTACTTTTATACATAGGGCCACATTGTTTTGGTTGGGTTTTTTTCCTCCCGTCTAATAAGGGAAAACATCATTTGAATAATACATTTTGTATTTCCTCCGGTTATTTTGTTAGATTGGAAAATCCTTTGGTGACATTTAAGTGAGAGAAGAAAAAACACACACATAAACAAACAAAATGTGCAAGGGACCAAATCCTTTTTACAGGGCAAAACAAGCACAAGTATGGCCATGAGGGTCTGCAGATGTACCATTCTTGCTCAGTCTATGCCACTCTGACACCACTAAGCTAGGTCTAAATTAAAGAGGAAGAGCAAGCATAATTTCCTTTTATTGACTTATGTGGGTTTTTTTAAAGATGGATAGAAGAATGTCTCCAAACTAGAAAAAACATCTAGCAAGGAGTTCAGAACTTGCTGATTATTATTGTTGAATAATAAAGCACAGTGACAGCCATAATTAATCTCTTTAACTAATTTACCAAAAGACAAAGCATCAAAAATTTAAATTTTGGTCTAATATCATCATGAGCATAATCCCTTGTTTAAAAAGATGCTCCAGACTTCATATCCACGATACACTGGTGGTTGCCACTCACTCCCATCCTGCAGTTAGCACCAGGTCAGTGCTCCCCTAACAAAGTGGACAACCTGTTTTATATCTTTTAAAATATTCTGTAATCATAATATTTACTGCTTTAACATTATTTATAGATTGCAGCTACTCCAGAAACACATCAGTGAAAGACAGGATGAAATACCTTATGTGGCATTGCTGCATTCTTTATCTGAATTCAGCAGAGCATCAAGCGAAACTACTTCTTTGTATCTTCTTCGGCAAAACAAATACCACCAGATTTTATGAGACATGCAAATTAATGCAGATTACATGGCGCAGATTGCTATGGTCTTTGAGAATCTGCTGTTTTTTACTGTCTAATCAACTTTTCCTCTACATGAGTACAAAAACCCTGAGATAATATGGCCGAGCTACTCAGCACTGTGTGACGTTATTTGCTTGGCACACCAGTTGGAATGGCAACATTTGATTTTGTCAGACTTTGTAAATTGTTTAGATGATAAAACTCTGGTTTTTATCAATTAGATTTGTTTGGTTTTGTTTTGATCACAGTCATTTAGTAAATCAGGCCCAGAGTCATGTTGAACAAATAGCTGCATCTCCTGCATAAATCATTTATTCATTCTAAAAAAAAAAACTATCTTTCAACACATAGTCATAGGACATAGTCATACTGCAAATCAAAAGTATGAACATTTGGCAGAAAGTACACCTATAGCTCATGAAATACGCACAAAAAATATCCCTAAAAGCAAAAGAAAGTTTGGTGGTGCACGATCAATAGATAAAGCTCAATTTCACAAAGTATAACAAAATCAAAATACTGTCTGACTTCAGTAACAGAAGTTAGATAAAAATCCCAAAATAAAAACATGTGAAACAAGATTTTTTTTTCATTTCCAGCAAAGAAAGAAATAATTCAACTAAGAAAAACAAAATAATAACAACCTGTGCTCCAGCCACTATCAGCATTGTGTTTCCCAGTTCCATCATTAAAACATATGTTGAGGAAACAGCAGAGTTTCAGGGACTTGTAGAGTCGATCCCTCCCTCCAACATTTCTGGGGTACATATGGTTAAACTCTGTCATTTTTATATGTCCTCTTTCATCACATCAAGGTTTATGGGAACAAACATGTTTGTAAAAAAGGATCTAAGTCATTTCCAGACCCAGACCAACTGGTGAAACGGTAAGTAAAAAAGCCATTGGACTAAAATGAATGTAGTTTTTAAAAGTAATAACAGATTCGGACTGATTTAGATGTTTTAGTCTTGTGGTGAAAAGTCCAATCACAAATCCAGATTCTGTTTTCAGTTTTAATCACAGAGTTGGACCATTTCATATTGCTCTCCCTTAGTGAGAGTAGCTGAGGTGTGAAAGGAATAGCAATGACTGTGAGGAGCAGAGGGGAGCCGAGCCTGTTTGTGTGTGCGCTACCACTGGGAAGCATTAAAGCAGCAAGGGCGCTGCTTAATGGAAAAGAACGAACTGTATTCGATAGGAATGTGTGTTTGTGTTGTTGGATTCCTGATTTTATTTTCTTCCCAAGTACATCTGCTATTTTGGCTGAAACAAAATACAGTTCTAAAATCCAAACTATAAAGAGAAAATAATAATATTTTTTCCCACGATATCACAAAAATACAATTTTATATTGAAAATGGCATGTATAACACTAGGGAAAATGCTACACAAGCCAACCTGCATGTCAGCATCTTATTTTTTTAGGAAGAAAAATTGATAAACTGTTATTTTAACAAGTGCTCCGTTATAGTACACATACTGCTATTATCTAATAAAACATTGCCATAGGTCTAACGCTTGAATACTGCTGCACAAGAACTGCTGGAAGACATTGCACATTTCCTCAGATGGACAATGAAAATGGGTTTGTTTACATTCATGGATACATGTTTTTTGTTCTTGGTAGTCATGTGTGCTTACATCTAATGTGATGATTTTAAATTGTTAATTTCTGCAAAAACAGCTGCTAATCATTCATAACCAGCAGTCAAATATGCGTCATCTTTCACTATATGGTGACCCCTAAAAAGAAATTATACACTGCTCAAAAAAATAAAGGGAACACTCAAATAACACATCCTAGATGGACAGTTTGATTTCACAGAAGTTTGATTTACTTAGAGTTATATTGTGTTGTTTAAGTGTTCCCTTTATTTTTTTGAGCAGTATATTATATTTCATTATATGACAGTCACAGATGTCCGTTAAAGTTAACAATGCATATATATATATAGATATATATATATATCTATATATCTATATATATATATATATATCTATATATATATATATATATATAGATATATAGATATATCTATATATCTATATATATATATATAGATATATAGATATATCTATATATATATATATATATATATAGATAGATATATATATATATCTATATATATATATATATGCATTGTTAACTTTAACGGACATCTGTGACTGTCATATAATGAAATATATCTATTGTATATGTACAATATAGATATATATATATATCTATATATTATATATATATCTATATAGAATATATCTATATATCTATATCTATATAGATATATATATATATCTATATATATATATAGATATATATAGATATATATATATCATATATATATATATATCTATATATATCTATATAGATATATATATATATATATATATAGTTCTGAGATACAAAAACTGCTCCTGAAGCATCATGTGATCCTTTTATTTGTTTTCTCTATACTACAGTATAGTCAGGGACCATTATTGCTGAAATATCTCTGAACAATGAAGACAATCAATATTTCATCAGAGGGCAGCAAGCTCTACTTCAGAGAACTGAGATTTATTGTGGAGATACAAATTGACAGCCATGCACAAACACTCTCTTGCTGAAATAAACACCAGAATCCCAACAAGTGTTGATACTTTTAATCTTTTTGACCAAGAAAACATTAGGCAAGAAGTTTAATTTGATACTTAGACTGTAATACTGTGACACAGAGCAAACATTTTATTACATAATGTATGTTCTTACAATTAATCTTCTTTTTATTTGCTAGCATAATTATTTGGGATTGTTAAAGTGGGGTTATGTGGAATAGTTGTAGCCAGTTAGTATCTTGTGTAAAAAAAAATAGTTTTCAAAATATCTGATTGGAGAAACAGATTATTTCTGGCATTGAAAATCAAGCTAATGATTGCTTCAGTTTCAAAATGTCTTTCTGTCATCTTAAAACTCCAATTTAATTATTTTATTGCTTTACCAATCTTCAGTCTTCAAACTATATCTACATAGTTTGAAGACTGAAGATTGAACAATTCAGTTCAGTTTCATTACAAAGAGCCAGTTAACAAAAATGATCATTTTCAAACATTTTTACAAGAAATAGAATATCCAGTTCAAATGTAGGTATATCAAAATCAATAATCAAATTAATCAGAATCATACTAATACAATATGATCTTATCCACAGTTTTGTATATTCAGTTACAAAAAGGACCAATTATTCATTATCATAATGTAATTTTTGAGGTTGGAGGTTTTTTAAGAGGGCAGAAATCCACTTTGTCTTCAAAAAAATTAATCTTGGAAGATACTGACCTCTACTCATTGTCCACAGAACCCTATTTAAAAAAAAAAAATCAAGTCATCTCTTTAAGGCATCCAATCAAAAATGGTGCTCCATTTTTAATGGAAGCCAATATGAAACAAACCATACGAAGCACCTTTTAATTTCCTAACCTCTAAGTAGAGATATTTACTCAAATTAAAAGACTAAATTATGATTGTTTTATTTTAGTTTAAAATAAAAACAACATTTCAAGAAGAGCACAGATTCTTTCATTATAACCATACTCTCAGTTGTCTTATAAGACTCCCAAGTGTACAGATAAATTCATTAAGTTAAAATATAAAGTGTAATTAGGTTGTTAGCTGATATATTTCAAAGTTTAAAATAAAGTCTTTTGCGTTTATTTGATAGAACCCCGCAGGTCCTTCAAAGAGCATGTGGTAGTTTTAAAACCCCAGAACGGATCTTTTTTATAAGCTGCACACACTGAATCTAACACTGTATTACATGGTTGGGGTTGATTCAAGATGCCTTGATGGAGTACACTCATCACATGTGATGCCACATAAATGAGTATTATTAGAGAGTGAAAGTACAATAAAACCAACAGGAGTACACAAAATGTCAGATATATTTTTTTAAGGTTTGCACTCCAAGTAGAATTGACCCCAACCTTGCCTAAGCCATTGATCTTTGTAAAGTACACACTGTTTCCAGGGAATTAAATAAAAAATAAAAATAATAATAAAAAAAAAAAAAACAAGATATTTGAACGACCTTAGCCAGCTCTTATATGATGTTGTTTGTAGGTCTCGAGGCTGTCTGTTTTGTAAAAGAAAAAAACCCCACAGAGAACATTTTTACCCATTGACTTTCTATGCTGTTGTTTCTGTATAAGTGTTCTACTGTTCAGTGCATGTTGTAACTTTGGCGTTGTGACTGGTTGTGATTCACACAGAGCCAGTACCTGTCATGTACAAAACAAATGTGTCTGAATGTCTTAAGATATTTCTATTTCTTATGAAAAAGCAACATTTCCCTTGAATGACTCAAAATGAAATAAATCAAATCACTTTACAGTTTGAACTTTGATTTCTTGACTTTCACTTTACAGTTGATTATATGGAAGACAGAGCATGTATAATACAAAAATGGAAAATGAGGTTAGATGAAGAGAAAGCTGAAGGATTTTGGGCAGAAACAAGCTTCCAGCCTTCCAAGATTTCACCACAGAGCCCTAAACCGAGGGTTCCCCCCAGCCTTCCACTGGAGAGATGGTCTTCTGCAGAACGGGGGGGGGGGAAGGGAGGAAAGAGTAACAAGAACGTTTTTTAAAAAATTATATGAGAAACAAGGTTGCCATCTAGTGGTGGTATGTTTTGCTCGATTCTATGCAACAAAGTAGGTTCAGATCAAATTTCTGGGAAAAGAAAAAGAGAGAAAAACTGGAACTGCGACCAAAGCCTTTCCAATACAACTGACCCACATATTTGTTCTCACCACTGGGCTTCTCAAAATACTAATGGAGGTAGTGTTGCACACACTAAGTCTGTTCTAGATCTTGCATGCTGTCTATAACAGGATGACGTGTCAAATAATAGCAGGAGGCAAAACGGCTATTATTTGATGTGCTTGTAAAAAGTATATGAATAATTCTTTCTATTAGTTAACAGCTAAAAGGCATCAGAGAGTTATAAACACTGAAAAACTCAAGACTAGAAAATACTTTTTATTTTTCAGTTAAATGGTTGTTATTAATATTGAACATTAGTAAGAAATTTAGTATAATGTATTTGTTTGTGTAATAGCGAATCAGAGTTTGAAATAAAATCAGGTTTCCTGGATGATACTCTACAGGGAATTAGCTAAACTTAGTCCAGGCTGCTTCTTATAAAACATAATTTTTTATACATAAAATATCCTCTTATGTTAAACATGTTTAACTAATAAATGCGTTACAGAATTAGTTATCGTCAGGGTCGATTCCATTCATACAACATTTAGAATATTTGTATCCCTAAATTAAAACATTGAGAATGTTTAGATTTATAATGTGACTAAATACTTTTCTTTGTAATAATGCTAAGTAGAGAATAGTTCTCCTGCTGTGAAATGTATGTAGTAACCCTCTGTGTCGCACATTTAGCTAATTCCATGAAAATGCATGGGACCTTCACCTGCATGAATTAGTATTCACAGTAAATTGAAGAAGTCTAACTAAAAAAACTCTAGAATTGCTTTCTGGAGAGACGTGGGGGAGCAACCCTTGTTCATAACTCAGGTTATGATTTATATTTATATAACAAAGGGAAAATAATAATTTAATAATGTGGTTTATTTCATACTGAAAACAAACTGGTTGCACTTTCTAAGTTTATGAATTCATTTTTCACCTTGTCATTCCAACATTCCCCTCAGACAACTGGGATACTACAGAACTAATTTAGAGCCACTTCTTGACACTGTGATTGGTGTAACGCAAGCAACACTGTTGCTGAATTATTTGTGTTATCTTGATCGAGCTCTATGGTTTGATGAAACTCCTTGCAGAGGTCACCAAGTGATTCCAGTGAAATTATAGAACATATGCCTTAAATTACTGTGCTGTTTCAACAGCTGACGACCCCAAGGACAAGCCTTCTGCTCAAGTGAGTAACCATGGCAACAAGGATCTAGTTAAGGCTTCTGTATTTGATTCATTATTGTAACAGTTGCTAACCAACAAAGAAGAACAAAGCATCTGTCTTTACAATGTTGCGATTTAATCTCTAGATTTATTGATATGTCTATGTAGCAAACATAAATACAGATTGATGATGTTTACTTTGTTGATATATCTTTTATTAAAGTGCCAACCTAGAAAATATGAGGAGAAAATTACATTTTATAGAATGCAATTAGCTAGTATTTGCGTGTCATTGTTAATGTGTGTGAAACAATGATTTGGGTTTTCTATTTAGTCATTTAAGAAGCAACGAGATGAACCAGTCGTCATTGAAAACACAATGACTGTGAAAGACATTACCACCTCAGATTTTCTTTAAATGTAAAATTTCACCTATCAAAACATTTAAGAACAAACAACATATTAACAACAAACCATCAGCAGTTTATGTGTATTTGGTTTTCTTGTGTGTCTATTTGTATGTTTCTATGGTTCAGTTAATTGGTCTCCCACTTCTTTGAGTCGTAACTGTCTTTTTTATAAAATGGATTTTTTAAAATTAGGCTGAGATCTTTAACTAGTGGTGATAATGTCTTGAATGGAGAGTTAAACTCATATTTTCGATGTCTGGAACTCTTCTTTCAGCTAATGCTAGCTTGGGGCTAACATTACCTGTTACCTGTTGTGTCTACAAAAAAATTATTTTTGTTTACAAAGTGTTTTTTAATTAATTCAGTTAAAAGAACTGTCCAAATGATGTATGTGATCTGATCGTATCTTAGAGAGCTGCCATAGTTACTAGTAGTAGTAAGAGCTGACGCAACAGAGGATGCAGGAATGAAAAGAATGACGTTCCTTGTAATGTCGAGTAGATTTACATTTGAAATGAGACGAAAATGTTTCACCAATCATATCGCAAAGAAAAAGATGAAAAAAGAATCAATGGCAAAAAGCAATCATCTCTGATCAATACTGAAATGTAAAAACATGAAACAGTGACATAAAAAAATGTGTCCCTTTATAGATGACTTCTCTTTTCTTTTTAAGTCACACTTAAAGGTTTCAGATGAAACATTTTTTTAATTTTAGTTTTTGTTCATTTGATTTTCTATTTTAATACATTTGCAAAAATCTCAAATATTTGTTCACATTGTCATAATTAAGTATTTGTGTGTAGAATTTTGAGAAGAGACCAATTTAATACAATTTTAATCTCTCATGACTTTTGAATTTGACTTTGCTGCGTGGCAGAATTGGTTATGGATTTTCAAACTGAGAGCCAGACTTCCTCTCTCACAACTTTCTTGTAAAGACTGTGCAGCACATAGGCTGCACAACAGTTCAAGACCATTACATTACTAACACCATATCTTACTTTTAGTATAATATGTAAGTTTTACACCAGATAGAATAAAATACAGTCCTTTGAAAAAAGAAAAAGCTATTTGCCTCACCTGTCCCCTGCATCTTTTCCCCAAATTTTTTGAGATAACTTGAAAACTGAATTGAGTAGACTCAGGTTATCTTTGTCTGATGTTAAAATCTACTTAATATTCTAACAAAAGAACAAGAGAAAAAAGGAATTTAAAAAATCTGTGAATTTGTGCATACAGCTAGCAACACATACTGAACTTGTGATTGTTTTTCTCACCCAGAATTACTGTTTTTAATTCTAACAAGACAAACAAAGTAATTTCTTTTTAGTTAGTTTTGTACCAATTGAGTGATCACCAGAGGCAGAAAGCAGGGTGGTGAGCTGGAAGTTATTCATCAGGTGTCATTGCATCTTTTAAAGGAACAGTGCACTGAAAAAAAATTTGGAACAGAAATAGCTGTTGGTAAAGTTAAACATAGGTTGGTTATCACATCATACAAATCAGTGTCACATTGTAGCAGTTTGAAATTAAAAAATAAGTCTTCTGGATTCTTCACTAAAACTCCACTTGTTAAAATCTGCCTTTGATTAATTAATGGAAAATCATAAAGTGTAGTCTGCTTATATATATATATATATATATATATATATATATATATATATATATATATATATATAAAGCCGTTTAACAGACAGCTTTGTTAGGCAAAGAAAGGGGCAAAATGATTCATGTTGCCCTTTGTCATTTTGCCCTTTTCTTTGCCCAACAATTAAAGCTGTCTAACAGATGGCTTTAACTGTTAGAAATATTCTTGATACATTTAGAAAAGTAGAAACATATTTATTATATGTAAAAAAAAACCACAAAAAAACTGTTTTTGTTTGCTTCACATTTCCTTTTCTTCAATTATCTGCCAACTAATGAAATCCACTGAGGACTGTGGAACACTCTAGCCAATGTTATTGTTTCAAAATAAATGTTTTATATTGTAATTAAATGGTCTTAAATTAATTTACTCTTGAAGCTTTATTGAGATGGGACATTTTTTTAAATCCCTGCCCAGCATGTAATTGTGAGTCTAAATAAAAAATGATGGTAGGAAAACTATGAAAAGAGCTTTAATTGCTCTTGCAAAGCATTTATAAATCCATAAGAACTAGGCCATTCATGTTCACCTAGAAAACACAACCAGGCTCACAGAAGCCTGCCTTTATTAAGTAGACAGCAAGTATGTGTGTATTGTGGTAACATCCTTACTTGTTTAATATGATTCTCACTGCTCAGTTGAGCAGCTGTTGAAGTGAAGCCAGATTAAATCTTTGAATTGTGTCCATTCATCCTGATGATTCAGTGATACTTCCAGATATGCTAACTACACAGCCAAGCTCATTTTTTTCTGGCTGAGCTAATACTGAAACAGGGTGAGGTTCATTATAATGCCTCTATGTTTCCCACCACATCCAATCAATGTTACAGCCAACCTTTCACTATTTATTTTGGTTACAAGCCATGTTCCCAGGAAATACAAAAATATAACGGTCTTAAGCTTTCTCATCATCCCTATCACTTGTGACTTTCACACTCCATCTTCCATCTGAGAGGTTATATCTCAGTAACCTCTCATTTTGGTGTGCTGAGAATCCATCTGTGTTTATAGCGCCTTGCAAAAGTATTTCTAATCAGTCCTAGGGATGTACTTTGCAAATTTGGCCTTTATGGAAAAGTGACCAGTTTTATTTGTTTTTATGGGCCATGATGGGGAAAATCAGCAAACATATGAAAATATGTGCTCTAATCAGATAAGAGAATGCTCTCCCCAGATTTTCCTCAACATGGACAGAGATGATGGCAAAACAAAAAATCTTTCAACTGTAATGCAGCTTTTCATAGTTTTCTCTTACCTCCTCTGAATGCATAATTTGTCTTCTGCTACACAATTATACACCCCATCCAATCAAATCCAAATAAAGTTTGGGATTTAAACATGTAACACAAACAAACAAAAAACATCACGAGCCAACATGTTTGGTTGTTTTTGATCCCATGGCAAGCTTTCAACTTTAAACTTTACCGTTCTTCATACAAGCATCAACAATGATCTCTGACATTATTTTGCTCAGCAACCATGATAACATTTTTACTCTGACAGCTTACAACAGAAGTGGTTTTATTAGCATCCAAGAGGAAGGAATTCAAATAAACTGGTGGAAGCAGGCCTGGCTGTCTGCACTTCTAGTTGGACTCTTCTTTAGTTGAAGTACTTCAGATGAAAAACATAACCAGGCCTTTTAATTAACACCATATGAAAAGGTCTGATCAACACACCCTTGTACCAGTGTGTGGATTTGGATATTTTATATCCATAAACCTGCTGATCCAGATTATTAATCACATTTAAACTTATCAGAATAAGTCACATCTTGTTTCCAAAAAGGGGAACTACATGGACTTAAAATTGTGTCTTTTAAAGTGCTTGCAAAGAAGCAAATAAGCTAAAAGATAGTTTATTTTTGGTGCAAGCTTGAGTCTTCTGTTTAGCTCATTAAATATGCATCAAACAATCCAGCAAATGTGACTTGCATGTACAAACTACTCATGCGTTTGGTAGAAAAACAATTTTAGCAAACAAAGAAACCTAACCTCAAACAAACTGTTGAATTCCACTAAGCATGTTATTGTATATGCTGTGTGATAAATGCACAATGTATTCATATACACATGTGAAATGCATTGCATCAGTAGCATTATATCTGGCTCACCCTGCAGTTTCTCTCAGTGATCCTCTGAGCAACAAAGAGCTGCTTAGGAAACAGTCTCCTTTGCAGTTTGAAATTATTTAAACATATTAGACTTATTCAAATCCAATGAGTACCCCTCGGTTTCATCAACAGCTGAACGACAATTTATGTCTGTATCTGCCTCAGACAGTGAAGGCTTTCCTGCCTCAAATGAAGGCCCAGAATCAAGGGCTGATGCCAGCATCCTCTGCCTCTTCAGCACAGCTTGAGTGGAGGTGAAGCATGGGGGGGGGGCAAAATACTGCAATTCTATTCCAAAGACAGAACAGAACTAAAAAACAATGTATATCAAGTACCTACATCTGATGACTGGCTGTTGCACATGGCAGGATGACTATAACAGTAAGTTTGCTGCTGTTGTGGGCTTTTCTTATGTTTCTATTCTGAGTTGCTGACTGACCAGGTTGAAGAGGTGAAGACCACTTTGTGTCCCTACATCGTGGACAAAGGGAAGAGAAATGAATCTCTTTGCTCGAGCATTTGGTGTTTTATCAGTGTTTAATGTATGATTGCACTTACCATTGTTTTATGTATCTCGACACTGACAAGCCATGAATCCCATCCTGACAGACCAACCATTAGTGTGAATCCACTGTCTCTCCTGCTTGCCTTTCCTGTCTAGAGCGTGAGCATCACATTAACTCAAATGACAAATGGCTTTCCTATTGATATTCTTTAGCTAAGCATCTAGTTTCAGTTTGTTGCTATGGAATTCCAACATCATTTCATAGGTTAAGACTGGTGGACATCCCCATTCACCAACAACAAGGAGCAAAGACAAAACAATGGAGAGTTAGGGTCTCACATTAAATTACATGTAGTAAAAAGGATAAATAGCTTGACAAAAGGTAAAGCTATTATTAATTCAGCAGAAGAATACAACTTATATGAGAGAAAAAAAAAACATTTGTTTCAGCTATTCTCTTAGAAACTGTAATATTAAAAAAAAGGGAAAGATGCAAAACTTTAAGGATTTGATATAATCCAACCCTAAATGTAAGGTGATTCGCTATATGGAGGAAAATGTGCAATATCCATGAGCTTTTAAAAAACGGAAAAATCCTCGCTTTGCTCTAATTACTGCACCAGGGAGTCACTGAGCTCCAACATTGGAGGAACAAGACTTGCCATTCTCAGAATACAGCAGTGTTGCAGTGAATCAAATTCAATGCCCAAATGTATTTTCATGGAATGGAGCAGGCGTGACTAATGAATTTCCTAAATCGTAGAGCTGCATAACAAATATCTCCAGTCATGTGTTGCAAAAAAATGTTTGTGCCCTAAATATTTTTGTTTTTCATTTTAACTTAAACATTTTCCAGTCCATAATATTACATTACAGCTCAAATTATCCAAATCTTTACAAATACAAAATCTACCATATTTTACTAATTAAAATTTGTAACTAATGGTTAAAAAGAACAAGAAGCTTTTTAACATTTTCCTTCTTTTTTTTTTACTTCTTTACAATTTTTCCCCACCATTGAGTTTTAGCATCTCAGCCATAAAAAAAAATAAAAAGGCTCGCATCAGGCTTGAGGCTCGCTGAAAATCTATCCTATCCATATCAGGCATCAGTAGATGGAAAAAAAAGGTGCAAGACAGTAGAAGTATTTGTTTTGTGCCTGTAGACACAGAAGTTTAATTACCATTATGGGTTATGGATAAAGGGGAGATGACATGAGGAAGGAAAAAGGGACATGGGGGACATCACTGCCACACACAGCAGCGACAATCACATTACATCACACGCTACATTTAGTAAATAATTTTTGGTTGTTTATAGAAAGCACTCTAGGAAAATCAAAAAAGGTTCGTCAGCTGCACCCTAGACAAAGAAGAGGCTCGAACTTAACATATTTTCTTTATCAACTAGCTTGGCGGGAATAAGACATAAAAACACGTAAAAATATAAGAAACAATTTCTATCCAAAACAAAACAATGTTCACAGTTCATCACTTAAGGGTTTTTTTAATCACATACACTCAAAAGTCATTGACTAGGATGCAGCTATTGTTTCTATATCGAAAAGAAAAATAAATAATGTGTACAATTAAACAACATCAAGGAGGAGAAGCTATTTTCCTATCAATCTTGTTTAACTGTGAACATTTTGTAACAGTAAGCTTAACACTTCAGGGCCCACAGTGGGTGTAGCTCTCTGTAGCAAGCCAAAACAAGACTAAGAACACAGTGTGGTGAGTTTTCTCTAGTGCTTTCACAGACAACCAAACCTGATCTAAGCCGTGCTATCCAGCGTCTGTGCCAATGTGCTTGAGTTAGCCTGTTTGAGGTGCAGGTCACCCTCCATTTCCTGCTTGCCACACCTGCAGCAAAGAGGACAGATTCAGTTTTGCTGGAAGGCTGATCAAATGGGGGGGGAAATGCAGAGTAAAATATTCTAAAAAAGGATTGTTTCCTCTTAAAAAAAAAGAGGCTGGAGATATATCAACATGAGAGCCTAAAGTTCAGCTTGAATTTCTTCAAATAAAGTTTTATTAGACATTACATCCAGCATACTTTAAATAAGTTTTTTTTTTTTTTTAATATAAAGTAATTCAATAAGCAACACCACAAATGCAAAACTAAAAAAAAAAAAAAAAATCTTTTCACCTCCAATAAAAATACTAAGTTTAATTATAAGAATGTTCATGATTTCATTGGGTAAATAAATGCTTAACTAAATGTGAACTAGGCATTTCTTCACGTCTTACCCTGAGGCTGGTCCATTCCCTGACCTTTCGTTTGGCTGCTGGTCTAACTCTGACAGCAACTTCAATATATTCAGAGCAGCCTGGAGAGATAAAGGAATAATATTTATTACACTGAAGCCCATTCCACTCAGCACCAGGTTTAACAATGCCTAACTCAGAGATGCAAACCATTCAAGAGTTTCAATACTCAGCAAAGTAAATGTTTGACCCACTACTGGACATTTGTCACATTCTTCTATTGCTGGGTATTCATCTGCAATTGTGTCATCTCAAAAAAAAAAGAAGCTGAAAAGATGGTGTGTGCATGAATCTGCAAAACTACATGCAAAATATTGGTATTTCATCACATTTTTTGATGTAACAACTACAAACCAAATTGTGTTTTATTAGTATTTAAAACAGGACATACTTGTGAAATAAGAAAAAAAAAAGCAGTGCATGGTTTTCAAAATGTTTTGCAAACAAAAAACTGCATTCCTCCAATGGCTTTAAACGTCTAAAGATATTTCAGTTCATTTTAGCTCCAGCCCCATCAGTTTGAAGGAAGAGCATTTCTCATTTAAAAAGATGGCATTTTTATCCAAACTTTTTCCTTAAACCATTTTAAATGCTTATTTGTTAATAATCTGTATCTTAATTTGTTTTGCCTTTTCAATCTTGTTTTAAGTTTTATGCATTCTTATTGTGAAAGACTAAGAATTTTATTAATAATGACAGTTGCCATACAAATAATACAACATATGTACACACTGCGAGTCTCCAGGGAACAATATTTTTTTTCATGTGTATAATTAGGGATAACTGAACACTTGTTGTCCTTCTATCCACCAGAAGTCATGTTTAATTTTGTTCTTGTTAACTATGATCCATGCTAAAGTAGTACTATAAAAAACAAAGCTTTGTTTTCTTGTGATTATTATTTTTTTGCATCGTATTTTAAAACAAACATTTTTAAATATAATAGACATCTTTCCAGCTAATTTGGGGTTTTTTAGTGGCTATGAATTGATTCTGGATATTTCTGACATCATAAATAGTTTTATAGTAATTATATTTAAGTTACTTACCATATCATGACAGGACTCTATGTCTTTTCCAATGCCATGACTGATGAGCGGGGGCTGGGAGGAGCAGTTAATCAGCGATACAAATTCATTCTTATTGTTTTTTGGGAAATCCTTGTATTCCACCTGCAAGCAAATCACATACTTACAGAAAGAAATACAGCAACTATAAAATCAATGCTTTAATGAAGGTGAAGTGCTGTTTACCTGCAGACCCTGTACAGACGCAAGATAAGCAAGCTGTTCCGAGGGTCTGGTGAGCGGTCCGTGGGGAACCTGGATCATGTTGTTTGTGTTCTTTAGGATCGTCACAGCGGTCAGGGACGTGCCGGCATACAGCAGCTCGTTAGCGATGGTGGCAGTGATGGTGGTCATGCCTGGGTTAGGGACAACTCGGCTGTAGTCCTTGACCTGGGATCCTTGGCAGACTCCGACTGCTTGCGCCACCTCAGGCACCATGGGCAGGATACCTGCAGGCAGCTGCTGGTGGCTGAGGTAAGGCAAGCGGAAGTCCTCCTCCTTGGAGCCTGACATGAACACCCATGTGAGAAGATGCTTGTGATAGTTTTTTTTTTTTTTTAACCCATTCAAGGTGACTCTAATGGAGACTTACCTGCAGACACCTCCTCTGCAGAACCTGGTTCAAAGAAGGTCACTTTGCGCCCATCACACGACTTTTTCACAGGCGTCTGAATGAAAAAATATCAAGTCACATAAATATGTTTTACTGAGATTTATAACATTAAATTGCAAATATTATTTTAGAGCCAGGACAGTTAAAAATGATAGTTTCACTGTTTTCCTGCCTGTAAACAACACGAGGGAGGTAAGCTATCGGAGCTAACGAAAAGGAGACGAATGTCCTGGGTATCAGCGGTGAGACGTCCTGATATTACGTTCTCCAACATCCCAAGTTATGTTGGGATATGGTGAGTGTCTAAATTCGCTTTGTTGGTGTTGTTTCACAAGTTTTGCTATGATTTTGTCCCTCTGTACTCATTTTTAGTTATGATGAGTTCATCTAAGTGGGTCGACCTTGTTTAGGATGGGCTTATATATTTTATGTAGCATAGTCCGAGTTTTGTCAGTGGACATCGAGGTTATTCCATTATTGTGAAGTAAACTATTTCACTAGTGTTATCAAATGTACAGTATTAATACTGATGTGTGTTCCGATATGTCCTCTTCAAGGCAAACCAATGTATGAAATGGAAAAAGCCCCCTCTTTTGGGTGGAAGAATAATAATAAAACAGTATGAAAACAATAGGTCTTCGCAGCACTTTGCTGCTCGGGCCTAAAAAAATAAAATTAATAAATCCACCTGGTTTCAAAGAACGTGGCTACTTTTACACTTTTCTAAAAAAAAACAAGAATGTATACTACGAGTATTTCAACCACCAAATGTGCAGCTTTAGCTTGAAGTGACTTTTCAGGGCAAAATGAAAAACCATTAAGAGAAAACCAGCTGTAGGCATATTTAAACAGTTCCGAGTGTCCAGATGACAGCCTAAGAATGTTTTGACAGCTGCATTAGGGCAATTTAGCTCGTGAGTAAAACTCAAAGTGGAGAAAAGTGAGACATTCTGCTCCTTCCATTTATTGCCAATATGTTTCATAATCACAGCAAAGCTCAGAGAAATCAGCGCTGAATCTTGTGTGCAACTCAAAAACAACCCTGGTTGTAATTAAAGTACAAATTACTCTCATCTTAATGTCAACAGAATTTTTTTTCTTTTTTTTTTGGATACATATTTTTTTGTTCACAGTGAGGATTGCCAGCTTGTTCCTTTTCTTCATCGAATAAAAAGGTGAGTTCCACACTTAAATTACATTAACATTTAGGCCTTTACCATCACTGTTTTTTGAGGAACAATGAACAAGCCTAGGTTTTTGTAGGTGATCTCATCACTTTGGCCAAGTTCTGAGCTGAATTGGCCTCGATTTTTCTCTGTTTCAAACATTTTCCATTTGGGACATTAATAAAACTAATTCAACAACTGAAAAGGAAATGTTGTAAAAGTTGTGCTGCATTTCCTTAAAATTTAATACATTCATGAAACATTTTTTGAAAACTGAGCAGTACCTTTTCATCAGATTTAAGTGCTGGTTTGGGAGGTTGAGGCTGAGGCACTTTATATCCCAACAGTTCCAGCATTTTCTCAGCTGCATTCCTCTTGGCCACCTTCTTACTCGGCCCCAGCCCCTCTGCAGTCTGGCCGCACACAGTCACCTGTAACAGAAGATGGAAATCACCAAAAATCCCACAAAGAATAAACAAGCAAAGAAGCGCAAACAGAAGCATGACTGCCAGCATGCCTCAAACTGCAGATGATTCACCTGCATGACGAACTCTCTGCGCCGCGGCAGACCTCTTTCTGTCACCATGCTGTACTCCGGTTCCTTCTCCTTCTTGGCCTGCTGGATCTGAGCCAAGCGGCTGATGGGATTCATCCCCTGGCCATACTCAGGGCTGGTCTGCAGCTGTTGACACGATGGATAAATCATTACCTTATGAAGAGCCTTTAGGCCTCTTCTGACTAATCCCAACCAGCGTTAAAAGTTGCATCACCTTGATTATAGATTTTGTTTTCTTTTTGATGCGTGGCAGCTTCTTCTCCACACTGGGTATGTGGGGGAGCCTCTTTAACTCCACCAGCGCTGCGGCAGCTGCCAGCTTCTTTGCAATCTTTTTGCTTTTGCCCTCACCCTCTCCCACGAACTCCCCGACTATAACACGCACTACAAAACTCTTCATGTGTGGAGGCCCTTCTTCCTTTAAAATCTGTGTGGGAAAAACAGTGATTTTCCATGCAACAATATATATTTGACATGCAATCCCTTGTTATTCCTATGTAGCTAGATCTTTGAAAACAGCAAATCCATTCAAACCTCAAAGTTGACGGGTAGGTTCCTTTTTAGAGCAATTTCAAATACTTGACTTATTTCTGATTTGTTCAAGTTCTCCTCCTCGGGCTCTCCGTTCATCTGTCAAAAACAGCATTAAAAATAGAAAAGTTGTGAGTCTCCATCTAGAACTGCATAAAAGCCTTTTCATGCTGAGCTGTTCTTCCTTCTCACCACTGGCAACTGCTGCAGCATTGGCTCCTTCTGCAGCACTTTCAAGGCTTTGGCAGCAGCGTCGTGTTTGGCCTGCTGCCGCGTCCGTCCCTTCCCAATGAACTGCTGGCTCCCGACGGAAAGCTCCATGTGGTAAATTATTGGTCCCACTGGAGGAAATGGATAGTAGTACCTGGACACAATGAGAGTGTTTACACCAACTGCAAATGGCAATTATGGAAACATTTTATTGACTTTTTTTTGCCCCTGTGATGTAAACTCACTGTTGCATAGAGCGCTGGTAAGGTCCTGGAGCACGGACACTGTAGTTGTAGCTTGGGGGTCGCATACCCGGGTATGGGTCGATGGGTTTAAAGTTAGGTTTTTTACCAAGCTTCAAACAAAGTGCATTCAACTCCATGGTGTGTGTGCTGCCATCTACTGTAAAGCAAAGAGCAGAAAACTCCTATAAGATAAAATTCTTGTGTTCATTTCCTCTATGAAAATGATTACTCAGATTGGGTCAGAGCAAGTTTGAGCGGCCCACCTGGGTTCCTGCCGGTGTTGCGGGGTGTCCTCACTGTGGGTTTGGGAAGCGTTGTCTCGGCAAGGGCAGATGCAGCAGCAGAATGCTGGGCCTTCTTGATACTGGTTCCTTCGGCCTCCCAGTACTGATCTCCCAGTGTGAGCCTCACCGAGAAAATCTGAAGGGAAAATCGCTTCATCTCAATAAAAGGCACAAAACAAGTCAGAGAACTGAATTCTGGTATGAGTTGTGTACCTTGGAGTGAGCTGGTCCTTGCTCAGAAAGAAGCTTGTACTCAGGTTGGATCTTGTTGAAACGGGCTAACTCATTCACCAAACACATGGGGGTCTTCTCTTTAGGGTTTGCCATGTTATAAACTATATAAAAATAAAAAAAAATACATCACTCAAAACCAACCACCTTACATGGCCCTAAAATCTTGGGTTCCTTTATTGAAATAATTCAATTCAGAAAATATGAGTACATAAAGAGTTATTTGATTCAAGAGTTTAATGTTAACTTTGATTATCATGGCTTAAAGCAAACAAAAATATTGAATATTGCATAATTTCCTTACGGAATTAATAAAGTTTAATCTAATCTAATCTAATCTAAGAGAAAAAAAAACAAACATTAAGTGCAGAAATGTTGAGACCAATGAGACTATGGACTAACTTGGGTTTTCTAATCCATAAAAAGCTGCAACATTAAAAGGAGCCCCAATCGAGAACTGAGTATTTACCATGGACTTTCTTTTTTCATAAGTCTTAAATTCATGTTATTGGCCTCATCTAATGTCCTAATTATCTGAGAAACTGAATTTTGCATTTTCATTCACAAAAAAAATTGTGAAATGTATCACCATGAACAAGATCAATAGAGGTTTCATTTTTTCAACTGAAATGATAAAACAATGCGTTTCGAGATGCATCAGTATCCTTCAGGAGACTAAAATATATTTTAAGGCAAACAAACCTGTGGTGGTGTTATAGGGAGTGGCGGAGCCCGCAGGCAGAGCAGAGCTTCTGATTGGCTGGCTGGCGCTCTCCGATGGAAGGGCGCCTGTTGCACATGGGATGCTGTAGCCAGGCTGCGGCTGCCCCAGCTGCAGCGGGGCAGAGGCAGCAGGAATGGCGCTAGGCTGACACTGAAACTGGAGCTGAGACATTCTTTTGCTCTGATGCTGAAGTCAAGATGAGAAATCTGCAGAGTGGGAAATATACAACATCTTCCAGAAAAAAGTAGCACTGATTCAGAGCACTTCAAATCATGCCAAAGGTGTTTCAACAGGCTGCAATAAGGACTTTTTACAGGCCAGTCAAGTTCATTTACAAACTCTTAAGATCCCAGAAACTCTGGTATCTTAGTTATTTCTATAAAAAAAAAAAAAAACTAAAACAAATAATCATCTGTCTATGAAGCATCATACTTTGCAAAATGCAGGATGAAGTAGTCTGTTCTCTTAGCAAGTCAGACAATAATTTGATTACCAGATAAGGAGACATGATCCTCTACAGACCAGTGGATGTGTGCATCCCTGCATCTGATGCTTTGCGCGATCAATCTACTTCTTGCATTTTTCTGAAATCAATAAGGTTGAGTTTTGACTGCGATTGGTTGATACACAACTTAAAAGAGAGAAAAAAGAAAGCAAATACACTCCTAGTAATCAGCTAATAGACATTAACCAAGCATATAATGAAATTATGATAAAAATATGCAAATTTTAAATTTATTGCCACACAGCATCAGCTCTATTTTACAGAAAACCTCTCTCCTGTATCAGTCTTTCCTGTTGAAGACACTCTTGGGCTCTTTCTACTGCTAACATTTTGTCACATTAATAGCTATGGTAAGGCCTAAAGTGTTTTGTGAATAACTCTTACTGAGGTAGAATTCTAAGAAACATCTCAAGATTCCAGAAACTCTTAAGTATTAGGAGCTACATTTAGTCCAATGACTCTTTGAGAATACAGGCCCAGGACTCATATGTGTCAAACTCCAGTCCGACCAAAGGGTCGGTGTCCTGCAACCTTTAGATGAGTTTCTCCTTCAACACGCCTGATTGAAATGATTAGATTCATTAGCAGGACTCTGGAGAAATTGACTGCATCTTGAGCAGGTAATTTTAGGCATTTGATTCAGATGTGTTCAACTAAGAACACATCTCAAAGTTACAGGGAACAGTTTGACATCCTCAGTCGGTGACTGATTCTATGCACCTGTGGCTACAATAGCGATTGAAACACCTGAATTCAGTTACCTGTAAAGCTGACCTAGTACTTCTGGATGCTATGTCAATGAGGAGGCTGATTGATTACAATCCTATCGTTTCTAAAATTGTTTAAATGCTGCATTAATCTAAATTACCCAATGAATAAATGCTACAGTAGATGACATGAACCTTTTGTAGCTCTCCTCCCGTCATAATGATGAAAAATCTGAGCAAAGAGACTTAGAGGCTTTTTACTGTTTTCATCCGTCTATCATCCTCCATACATTAATTTTCTTTTGTCACGAATCATGTGCGCTCTTGTGCTGTTGCAATCTAAATAGGTTGATTTGGGCGTTAAAACTCCGATTTCAGTCACATTTGATGCGTTAATTCACAAATCTCAGTCTGCCGACCCTTAACCGACTTGCAGATGAAATGTCACCTTAAATGTTTCTGCTCCTATGAGATTAACCTGTATGCTAGCCAGTTAGCTGACGCATACGAGCACGCAAAGCACTTGCAGAAACATAATAAAGGTCAACTACATTATTTGTGAGTGATTATGCAACCTGTCCTTAGAAAATACTAATGTCAGCTAAGAACATATTTAAGTTCCCAAAATAAATCAGGCCGCCGGTTTGCTACTAAAACAATGTTAGCAAAGCAGCTTTCTCGCTGCAAAGCCTCTAGTGGTTTAATTTTCGCAGAATCAAAAGCTATAGTTTTCAAAAATGGTGTAGATATGACGAAGAACCCATAATAGACGAGCACAGAAGCTTGACATTGCTCCACTAATCAAGTCTGATATTTAATTTACCGGCGACTCCTACAGCAGTGAATCAAAGCCGCTAGCTATCTGGCTAATGCCGACAATCCTGAGCAAAAAAAAAAAAAAAAAAAAATCAACCTCACCTAGTCGCTCCTTGTCTTCAGATTTTAAATCAATCCATACGAACTGACGGCTTGAAGTGGTTTGTTTTTCTTGGTTCCAGTTTCTAGCGTCGGTGTGTTAATTTATTGTCAAAATGCGGGCGGCTAAGAGGAGAACATTGGGAGGACAGGGCAAACACTAAAGAGAATGGCACAGACTTAATTCTCTCCAGGATATGACAACATCAGACAGGAAGTACTTCAAATAAATTCCAAAATAATTTAGAAACGCATTAAAAATCAACCTGCAGCAGGTAAAAGGAGATCATAATTTTATTTTGGTTGCACAAGTACATCAAAAAAGAAAAACTTAAAGTAAAATTACAGGCTTAGCGTCACTATTATTCCAAATAGTTTTTTTTAAAAAAACACACACTATGGAGTTTATTATTAAGCTGATAAATATAAAAGTGGTCATTACTCACTATAAAATATTGCTTCTGTGGTCTAGCAGTTTGAGAACATGAGGATAAAGAGTCATTACTGAGGTGAGTGGTTCTATGTGGGAGGTTACAGGTTGTACGCCTGACAGATATTCAGAGAATCTCTCAACATTAGGTCACGCAAACGCCACAATGCGTCCACCATGGTTGTGTGAGCTCCTTTGCTCTTCAGCCAGTGTGCTGGAAGCCGACTCTCCTGCTCTTTGGTCAGGTGGGCATCACGTCTTTGAGCTGTAAAAAAAAAAAAAAATTTACTGATTTAAACAATGCTTTGCAAATATATTCAAACTTGAACTTCTCCACATTTTGTGTTACCGCAACAGCCTTCAAATTGTTTCACTGAGATTTTATGTCGTATACCAACACAAAGAAGTATATATTCCAAGCTTTGAACATCTCATGGAGCACTGTACATGAATCATTTGTAAATACAAAGAGAATGGCGAAATCACAAATCTGTAGGAAAATGTGTTCTGGTCAGATGAGACTAAAACTTTGCTTTGGCTCACATGCAGATGCTACGTTTCGTGGAAAAACAACAACTTGAGTAAATCATTCCTAGGCTAAATGAGAGAATGGAATGTTGTTCATAGTTGACAGAAAATTGTATGCAGATCTGTACAAGGCATATCTAGAAGAAAACCTTTTTGAAGCCAGCAAATATTTGAGACTGTGGGAGAGATTCACATTCTAGTAGGACAATGACTTAACATGCAACTGTTTTATTCTCTATATGAGCAGGGCTTATAGACACAGAAGATTTGCAGCTGGTACTTGAGTTAAGTGGTTTCCACAATACTAACGTAGGGGGCCTGAATACAAATGTACACCTGTTTTCAGATTTTTATGAGGGAAAAAACTGAAAACCTTGTGTCTATTTCCTTTCATTTAAGGATTACACACAACTTTATTTTTAAATTTGTGATTGCAGCCCGATAAAAAGTGGAAAAATCAAGAGGTATGAAACTTCTGAAAACTAAGCAAGCAGAATCACATACACATGTTTTTTGAAGTGTGTAAAAACATGAAAATGACATATTGTAAGTTTTATTGTTCCAGAAAAAAATACTACAAATGTAGATCTTGAAACTTAATTCATAGAATTTACAAAAACAAACAGATACTAGAAAGTGTGCATTTCCCATGAAAAAGCAAGATTGAATGATCTATGCTCAATGCTTTTGGTGAAAATGGCAAAAGCGTTTGAAGCCAACTGCTGAAGACTTGCAGAAAGGTAAGAAATAGTCCATGTAGTGTGAAAAACCCACATGAAAGCCAAAATTAGCTAAAAGCTAAAACTAGCTAAAATATTAATGATAGCAAATAGGCTACCACTAGTATGCTGGGTTACTGTAATATATTCCATGAAATGTAAAAAAAAAAAAAAAAAAACACCTCATGTCAACCCTAAAATATGAAAAGGACAAAAACGTTCCTCATTCCTTCTGATAAAAACATGCCTACAGCATTCACACTAATAAGCCTGAAGGGAGCAGAAAGAAGCACCTTTCAGCATTTGGTCCCACTTGCTGACAGTGTTTGACTCAGAATTTAATCCTTCTATATACTTCAGGTAGGCCTCTGAGTGGAGCACCCTCTGTGTTTTTGGTGGTGGTGCCACAAACATCGGAGTAGTCGGCTGCAAGTGAGACGGCTGGCCCTGTCCTGGATATGGTGGAGGAGCATGCTGTCCCGGACTGAACATACCAGGCTTGAAAGAAATAGAAAATAAATCAAAGTTGAATGTTCATCACAACATATGATTATTAAAAAAAAAAAATCACTCACCTGTTGAATGAAATTGCTTTGCCCAGGACTTCCTGCCATGCCATTGATACCAGCTCCCATCATACCTAATTTAAGACATAACTTGCATTAGGTTTAAGAATGTCCATGAGTCGGTTTTTATTGCTGGATTTCCTTTACATTTGGACTTACAACTTCTAAAATTGTTAGTCTATCAATATCAGTTCAATGTTAGTTATCTGGTATCAGCTCTATCATGCAATATGTGTATGAATATGGATGTTGTACATTAGGTGCGTTAAGTGAGAGAATGTGTGAGAGCGGGGAGCTTTCTCAGCTCTGTGTGTAGCTCAGGCTTTGCAGCCTGTGGACCAGGTAAACCCCTCCAGCAGGAGAGACACCACCGCATGTGACTGAGCAGGTGTGGCTAGGACAGTCGGGCCCTTACCCTGATGTGGCATGCTCGGATACCCTGGCATGCCTTGGTGGAGATGGTGAGGAAGCAGGTTAGGACCCCCTGCAGGGTGAGGTGGCATTGGGGCCACACTCAGCAAACCCTCGTGGGGGCCCTGCATGGGCATGTAAGGTGGGCCGTAAGCTCCCATTATGCCTTTGGGAAGAAGGCGAGGAGAGCACAACACATTCATGCATAAGTTACATGCAGCTGACTCTAAAATAACATGCACTACTGCTACTACACACATTTGCCCTTTTCACACATGCACCTTCAGAACATATGTTCATATTTCAGTCCCTATTTAAGAATTACACTGAATGGAAGTGTGGCAGTTTATCCACACTGATCATTTCAAGTAGACTGGAAAATGATCCGTCTCTCATTGGGTCTACATCTTCAAAAAAACAACATGCATACACGCATGAGTGAGGAATAAGAAAAGCTTTGTGTGAACTACTAGAAAATAAAATTGCACCTAATTAGCAAAAACTGGTAATGCTGAAGATGCGCAGTGTGTGAAAGGGGCTGACGATGCACATGTTTGAAAATGAATAAATGTTAAAAAAAAAACTGTATATTAAATGGAAAACTTGATAACAAAACATTCCTGGTTAAAAAGTCAATCATGCAGTCACTGTCATGCAAAATCACACATGAAACTGGAGATTATGACAATATAACATATGTAATAGAAGCAAAAGAAGAAATGAAATGCTTCCAGAATGTAGTTTTATGTCAAAACAGGCCTAAAATGTTAAAGGAAGGTCAAGGTTTTCAAACAGTCCAGCCTCATTTTCCTGCTGCCTTGTTGTCAAACACTCGTGCTGTCTCTGAGAGGGGTTACCTGACACAGGTGTCATGGACTGGTTTATCATTCCCATAGTGCTAGGCGAAGGCACCACCCCCATCAGTGCCCCTACAGGGGTACCTGCTCTAGGGGAACTTTGCTTGAAGGGCCTGTCACGTTCTTGTTGCTCCACTATCCTGGCTGCACGCTCTGAAATATAAAAACAGTTTCTTGGTTGACATCTGCTAACACAGCGACCCTGATCCAGCTTGCAGGTCCTAACGATTCACCTTCATATTCAGCTTTCTTAGAAGCTTCAAGGTTTCTCCACTCCGTGCCGACAAGACGACTCAGCTCCCCGAAAGAATAATCAGGGTGTCGAGCTTTGATGATTGCTCGCACTTCACTGCTGAACAGGATGTAGCCACTCATGTTGATCTTTCTCTTGGCTCCTTCCTTCTTTGCCAACCCTTTTACCTTAGGAGTTGCCTTAATAATAAATATATTTTTTAAATTTGCCCATTGTAACATCAGCAGTAAGAAGTTGAAGCTTCTGATTGTAAAATAAAAAGGAGTTTTATTTTACAATTGTATGAATACCTGAGGTGTGTAGGACAAAATGTCCATGTCACTTGTAAGAGAGGATTGCATCTGAGGCATAGAGGGTGTCGTTGGAGCATCTTCATCTTCATCCATGTCCTCCATGTCGTCATCTCCATCCTCCATGTCAGCCAGCTTCACCTCAAGCTCATCTATTTTTTTGTCCAAGAAGGGTGAAGCTTCCTTTTGCGGCACTATCAGCTTCCTAAAAAAGATAGTTTGTTTTGAAACCAAAACAAACAAAAAAATAAAACAGATGGGAACAAATTGGCTCCATTAGGAAATCAAATAAAATAATTTAGTTCCCAAACCTGAAATAATAGACCTCATCCTCCACCACTTTGGAGGTGTACGAGAACCGTTTCAAACCCTTGAATTTTTTCATTGTCTTCTCTGTCTCAATGTAACGGCTCTCACATAGTAGGATATCTTCCTCTGCAAATTCAGTGGGTCTGTTGGACAGGTAGTCCTTAAAAGAGGACACCATGCATTTACCTGACAGGGAGAAAGAAATATTGTTACCGAAATATACTAACACTTAAATGTAAGCTTTATCCCCGCTATTTTGGGGATCACATACTTCACATACACTAAGATGTGAAAAAAATACGCAGGGGGATAGAAGGGGGCTGCCTTTTAGGTGCGTCATCAGTCAGTTGGCTTCTTAATCTAAGCAAGTGGCTGAGGAATCAGAAAACTAATGGTCTGAATGATTGTACATAAATGACTGAACAAAAGTTTCAGAAAGCGTTTTTCAAAAAAGTACCCAAGACACAAGACATGGGCAGGGTCTCCTCGCGGTGACTCAGGAACACTTCTCTCTTATAGAACATTTTTGTAGGCTCATGCTCCGTTTCCTCTGGATGAATAAAGATGGGTCCAAAGAGGAATGTAGTTCCATTCTGTACCCACAGCTTTTCTAACCTGCAGGGCAACCAGAGGAGTCATAAAATATAATCAATCAATAACTACATCATCTTTAAACAGGATCAACATTATTTTCTTATCAATTGCTTGAATGATGAACTTTCACCAACCTGGCAACCCGAGGTTTTGACAGACCATGTGATTGGATGTAAACAAAGTCTCCCACTTTAAACCACACGTTATTGAAGCGTAACTGCTCATAGTACTGGCAGCCTAGTTCGGTTGCACTCATCTCCATAGGGACATCTTCTCTCTCCTAAGTTAATTCATGAATGTACACAGAAGAGATGTTTATACTTTCATAATGTTTTGTACACAAATGACAAGTCCTTAGTCACTCTGTCCCATGTCAGGAAGTGGGTAGCCACCTTATGAGTTAATTAATCCTCAGTAGGACATGGAAAATAATAAATGTTTTTGCTGGGTAACAATACATGAGGGAAATCAATTTTCCTTTTTCTCAGGACGTCAACTACACGATTACACTTTAAAGTGAGATTCCCTGCAGAGCAAGTACTCCAGTTTCATAATTCTGAGGTACACTAAATAACTGTTGTTCTTTTAAGTTTACAAAAAAAAACTAATCTAATTTTGCTATTGTAAATAAATGTATATTAAATTTTAAATCTTACTGTCAAGTATTTAATTCAGGAAAACATGACATCATCTGACCTTTTCAATAAAATTGCCATGGCCAGTGTATGACATTGCCATTTTTTCCAGGTCGGGTTTGGCAAACATTGACGCTACACGCACAACAGGAAGAGGAACTTCTCGGGGTACGAGTTTCACAGAACTCTCCGGCATGGCCCAAACTTTGATCTTCTTGAAGGACTTGGTTCTGGCAGCATAACGTGATTCACACACATACACATCCTCTGGTTTAAAGCCCTCAGGCTGCATCTTGAAATAATCCTACACAAAGCAGAAGGTTGTTAATAAATACATTTGATAATTGAATAAAAAATCTGGTTTTCATTAATGTTTTCATTTTAGAGTGGTCTTACCTTCACAAAAATGACCATACATTTGTCAAGAACTTTACTAATGGAAACCCTGTTGTAGTAGTCACTCTTGAAGACCTCTTTTTCCAGAAACTTGCGCGTGGCCAAATGAAACGTTTCACTGGGTCTATAAAACCAGCAGCCATAGAGCCATTTCCCACCTTTCGACACAAAAGTAAAGAAAGATTAAAACAGAGTTTTTCAAAATCCTTGTTCAGTAGACTGAAACAAGGATATCAATGGTTTACTTCCCGAGAACAGATTAAGTGGTAAAAAGTAGAATTTTTACCCGTTTCATCTTCCCACAATCGTTCGATGCAGACAACATGAGGCTTCAGGTTTGGTTCTGATGGCTCCACATAAACAAACTCGCCCACATGGTATGTTCTGTTCTCAAAGGTACATTCCTCCCTGTAAACAATCTTTGATTCTGATTCAGACTGCCATGCCTCTTTCTGCAAGTCTTCTGCTTTCTTCGCCTCTGTAAATGAAAACCCAAAGAATAATTTAAATGGGCTGACAAAATGTTTAGTCTTATTCACATCATTGTGATTAAGCTATGCAGCAATCAACTGACAGGGATCAGAATTTGCCATTACGAAGTCAAATAACATTTTTTTTTCTTGCAGTCATTCTTTATATCAAGACAGGAACTGGTTACAACCAGGAAATTGAATATTGGTGCATCACCAACATACAGAGACAAACATTTACAAACCTTTGTTTTCCTCCTCTTCTTCTGTTTTTTGCTTATCTTCCTCAATCTCTTTTGGGATTTTCTCCCTCTTGTCCTGCTCCACGTCGTTGTGCAGGTGCTTTGACGTGTAATTGAGGGCAATAGAGAGTAAGATCTCTCCATTCTTGCATAGCTCATCCCTGATCTTTATAAAAAACTGATGAAGCTCAACAGCATCCTCAAACACCTCAGAGTCAGTCCTGTAAAATGAAAGAAAAAGCATCTTTAACCACAAGATACAGCTTCCAAAAATAAAGCATATGATCCAAGACAATGTGGCCATTTTAATGTAAACAAGAATCACTATTTTCAACTAAAAACTACTTAGAGTCAAGTAAGTAAAAACATTATAATGGATTAGTTAAAATTCATTCTGATATTTACAAAAGATCACCACAACTATAAACAAACATTTTATTTATCAACTAAAGTTGATCATTTCAGTGAGTGAATGTAAACTCTTGAAATTGTGGTGAAAGATAAACTGCCCAATTACAATCAACTCTGCAAAAAACATCTGTTTTACTTAAAACTCTGCTTTTAAGAATACAAGAGCTTGGGGTTACACAGTATAATAAATAGTTCATTTAAGTGTTATTGTAAAACTAGCATACAAAATATTTAAATAAATAAAAATCTGTCCTTAACCAAATAACTGGAAGATATAAATTTTACTATTAAGTTTTTTCAACATAACCTTGTTTTTTCTCAAACAAATGTTTTTTTTTACATACTGAAATTAAAGATATTTTCAGAGGGACCTACATTTTATGTTTTTTGTTATTTAAGTTTCCATACCTGTTCAGCTTTCTTGCCTTCTCTAGCACCTCAAACACATGCTCCTGGAAAACGTCCAGTCTCCGGTAAAGACCCCGCTCCACATTATTTCTGATGATGTCAAAGTTAAGCATCGGCCTCTCAGGGGCGCTTGGATCCACAGCGGGAATCTCAGCCAGAGAGTCACTGTAACATCGGCCCTCTTCATCCTGGTGGCCCATTACCGACACAAACAGATTCCTGATCAGCTCTCGCACCAGAGGTCCCACAGAAGGGGGGCCGGAGTCCTCCCCTCGCTCCTGCTGCTTTCGCGTCTCCAGTAGCACTCTGTGCAACACCAGAGCGTCCCTGTAGATCAATGACTCTGGCTCATTGTAGATGCAGGCATTGTTGAACATCAGAGCAAAATCCTCAAACAGAGCTTCAACATCCTGGTAGCGGCCTGTTAACATGTGGCTTCGGATGCGCTCCATATCGATGGGTCTTTTAATTGTGGCGTAGTAGTCAGGCAGTTCGGAGCGAGACGGCAGCCGGAGAAAGATTGTGCTTAAACGGCGACCTCGGCGGTCTGTGAAGTTTCGGACGGCGTCATAGAGCTCATTTAATTTCTGCTGGAGAGGGGTGAGGTACTTGGACTTCTTTGGAGAAACGGCACTTTTTCCTGGGGATAGAAAATGTAACTTTGTGTTAAAACTGCAAATGAGAGTTGTAAAACAAAGACAAGTTGGATAAAACGTTATGAAATCACAAAGCAGATCAAAAACTTCTATAAAATATGATGGCACGTCTTACAAAGACGTGCAAAAAGCCCAAAAATAACCTCTTTTGTTGAAAGAGTAATATCTCAACATGTTAAGATTAGATAGTACAGATTTGGTCACTATGTTGGTGTGGATTGTAAAAGACCCAAAGATGACCCACTTTAAATTACTGGTAAAAACTCTATATTGTTTTTCTATGTTCCACTACTTTAATGATATCATTAAGCAAAATGAGGCTTTTAGAAGAGAAACTGGCCCAAAGCATCGTAGTTGTTCCATCATACTTAACAATAGGAAGGTGTTATACCACATAATTATGTCTTCCTTCATACTTTACCTATCTGACTATTTTCTAGTAGAAAAGTTACATCTTAGTATACTTCTGACTAACAGTTTTACTTCAGGCGTCTTCCGAATTAGAATTACCTAGAAACTCTGATGCATACGAAAATGTAAACTATGAATTAAAAAACATGCTGCAGTTAAATTTAAAGGGACTTATAAGACACTCAATTGATTACCCAGTGAGTTAGTAACAAAGTTATTTCTGTGACATCATATTGTTTGACATCAAAGCAATTCTTCAACATTATAAGACCAAAGTAAAGGGATTTATTTTAAGACCTTTTACAGTTCCTTAATAAGGTTGCCAATAACACTTCTGTGCAAGAAGACAGGATTCGCTGATGATAATTTCGTCCCCAAACTGCAGACTAAGCATCAACTTTGAATAAAAGAATAGTCCAGGTTTTCTACCGCAGGAGTGTAAATGAGCTAAGCTAAAACAAAAACTGAAGAAAAACATATTTGCAATGAAAACAAAATTATAAATTTACAGCTAGCAAAATATATTAAAGGATATGTATGAATCGAGTATATTTGACTACAGCACATCCAGTCTGTCTCGTAGGTCAATTAAAACACAGCAAACACTAACAACACCTACGTAATTTCAATTTAGGTGATCCCACATCCTCCTCCTCTGGTGGTGGCCCCAACTCCTTCCGCTTATCTTTAAGTATCTTCTCCAAAACGTCTGCATCATTGTACACCTGCATAAACCCAAAAACTAGAGTCAAAAAAGTTTACTGCTTTTCAAAATGAGATTTTAAATGCAACTGCAACTCCCTTAACAAATGTTTAATATTTTATAATAGAAGTTTTGCTGCAGACCTGAGATCCCTCCTCGTTATAATGCCGAGCGTTACGAAACATAAGCTTCATGTCCTCTATGAGCTCCTCCTCGTTCCCGTAGCGTTCATTTTTAATCTTATGCTCGATGGTTTTCAGGTCCATCGGTTCAAGGATGACGTTATAGTAGTCAGGGTAGTCTTTCTTGGATGGTTTGACCATGAAAAGATCACACAGACGTCTGCTGGTAGCTGCCTCCCTGGCTTCACTCACAGCTGCGTACAACGTTTTCATTCGGTTCTTTTTGATATTTTTCTTATGGCTGGACACATAAAGAAAAACAACAAACTATAAGGATATAAACAACTTAAAATTATTAAAGAATGCTTAACAGTAAGATCCTATAACCTTTTCCTCTTGACGCTTCCTGCATCAGATGACAAAATGCTATCTCCATCTTCCTCGTCTTTCCTCAGAAGCTCCCTTTTCTTTGCCTAAACAGACAACAGAAAGAAACACATAACAATAAGTTATCTGTTCAATATTTTTTGTTGTTTTGGACTAGCATCACATTTAACAACAAATTATTACCTGCATAATCTGCTGCAGCCTGAAGGCTCGTTTGTATATGCTGGAGTTGGGCATGTTGTAGCGCTTTGCGTTCTCAAACATCAAATTGAGGTCGGCATCTATCTGTTCCACGCTGTCGTACTCGCCATTCTTCATCTTTGCCCTAAAAATGTAAATGTAACATCTTGTTTTTAAATCCTTTTGCCCATGCACACTTCCAGTGGAACAATCATTTGAAGTAAAGTAGATGAAGTCAATTGAAACATAATAAACCTTATTTGCTGCAGTGAGATGGGCTGTTTTATCTGCTGATAGTAATCAGGATACTCCCTGCGGGATGGCAGTTGCTGGAAAGGTTCGGAGAAGACCTGGCCCTGGCTGTTCCGGGCCCCCCGCACGGCTTCGTACAGCTGAAAGATTGGATTGCTCATCTCCATGCTTGAACTCTGGCTCTCTGCCTCTGACTCGCCCTCATCATAGCAGACAGAGCCTGTAAGCATTTAAAGTTTGAACAGTTATTTTTGAACGTAGCTATTATTTTTTTCCATATCCAAAATAATTGCAGAATTTTACCAGAAAGCACAGGGTCATCCTCACTCTCTGAACCATAATGAAGCGCAACGCTGACACCAGAAAAGCGATCCGCTTGTCCTGATTTGCGGTTTCTGCAGGAGAGCCATACATTTAAAAACATATTTGTCTGAATAATTCGGTGGTTTTAAGCAGTGCAACTATCTGAGTACCTGATACGAATGCTAGATTTAGTAGGTTCAGCATGTTCGAGTTCAGTCTTGCGTTGGATGAAGACTTTTTTTATGGTGTTTGCATCCTGTAAAATAGGAAAACGTGATTAGATTATTTTAGGAACAATAAAAATATCAAAACCAAAAAAGAGCAAAGATTTCACCTTGAAAACCTGAGATCCTGGTTCATTGTACGTTTTGGCATTTTTGGTCATCAAGTCAATGTCCTTGGCCATAGCATGAACACTTTTATAGTATCCAATCTGTTTGCATAAAGTAAAAAAGCCAAGTACCATTACGAAGATGTAAAATTTTTAAACAAGTTTGTTTGCAAAGCATAATAGAGAAGAAGTAAGTAGGTTACCTGTATTCTCTGAGCAATCGTTCTGAGATCGATTGGCTCTTTTATAATAGCATAGTAGTCTGGGTATTGCTATGGAGGACAGACAAGGTGTGAAATAAAACAATCAAACATATCAGTATTAAAATAAATAAATGAAGTAATAGTTTGGGGCTTTAATTTGGAGTCAAGTCTAGACAAAGAGATCAGAAAAATACAAAATGCTTAATGTGTCAATTCATGTTTATTGTGCTTCTATTACCCTGAAAGTAAGTATGATAAATTAACTGGTATTATTAAAAGTCTGAATACTAACCACTTTGGAAGGCAGTTTTTGGAATAGTTCACTGACGAGGTGGCCTGAGGGGTCGGTGTGTGACACTATGGCCTCCAAGAGCTGCTCCAGGACTTCTTTCAGACTGCTACCCGATGTCTAAAATATAAATAAGCAAGTTAGAGGTTCAACAATATAAATAATACTGTATGTCTATCAAAGTTATTGTAGTAGTCACTGTGTTACAATCAGATAAACATTAGTAATTCAGCAAATCTGAATACAAACACCTACCTCATATTCATTTGACATTCCTGGATTAGCCATCATGTCATCACCTTCTTCATCATCCTCATCTCCATCTCCAGGCTGCACAAATTCATTCCTTGTTTGCAAATACACTTCCCACAGCTTGCTCGCTGTTTGATACTCCTCACTGTCACTCTAATTAGACACAAGCATAAGGTGGGACATCAGATGTGCAGCCACACTAGTCACACTTAAAAATTAGAGAACAAAACTGTCAAAATTCTTTTGCACAGGCTGTGTTTACTGGCATTATCCCACACATGGTAATGTAGTGAGCGAGGCACAGTGGCTGTTCAGCTACTGACAGAAAGACATCGCAGAGAGCAAATAAAAATGCCCAGGACATCATCAACAGTCTGCTGCCATTCTTGGACTATGTTGCCACTTTCCTTAGCCTGGTAACAAAAATGTCCTCTGACCTCTTCCATCCTAGATGGTATCTGTTTAAACTCCCTCCCTTTAGAAGGCAGTGAATCTCTACTAAATGCATAACAAAATGGACTCAAAAACAGCGTCTTCTCCTGATGCTTTACCGTATTTCATGTTTTCCATTTACATGGACTATTAATTAGTTAAAATTACTATAAATGATCATCTATCTGCTGGTTTCTTTGTAAACAGCACTGTGTATTCTATTTTATTCTTTTCTGTGTCACACCAGATATTTAAATCATATTGACTATTTGGTACAGAGCAGAGAGTTAATTATAAATCTCCAATATCCCTGTATCTATCCCCACACAAAGCCTTGATTACATTAATACCCATAGTCAATTCCTTCCCCAAATGTCATTCTGTTTTAAAATGGCCTCTTTCGGATTAAGAATATATTGTAATCAAATTGGATGTTGCCAATCTCTGTTCCGATGTAACAGTATAGTTGGGTTTTTACCAAGACAAGAAGTTTATGGGCTACATTTTACTATTTTTAAAGGTTAAAAAAAATAAGGTAAAACTAAATTCATGCTCATACTAGCAGCAAATGCTGTTTACAGCCTATGTAGCAGCAAAGGTTAGTGGTTCAAATTTACTGCTGATGAGAATCACAAATTAAATATACCTTGTAGAAATTTCTAGCATTATTAAACATGAGCTGAAAATCCGCAGTAAGCTGCTCCACATCATTGTATTCTTCGGACTTCAGTTTGTACTGGATTTTCGTCATATCAATTGGCTGGGAGACAACTTCGTAGTAATCAGGCTGATTCCTGAAAAAGAAGAAAAAGAAAATGAAGTCTAATCATTTGTACATTACAGTGTGTATAATCCATTGTTTGTATATTAACCTTGCAATACTCACTCTATTACCATAACTGAGTGAATGGCATTTTAAAATGTTCCTTATAGTTTCTCATTCTGTGTCATCACATCTTTTGTCATAAGTATATTGGAAACACAATGTTAGATGATCTGTCTACTCATATTTCAAGCCTTTATTATAATAGGATAAAAGGACCTGAATCAATTTCAAATTGATGCAGTTTCAAAGTAAAATCAAAATTTGTTAAATAATTGGGAATCATAGTGTTTATTACACTATGATCAACATTTTATTAAATAAGGTTAAAAATATTGCCAATACTCAGGCTATTTCCATCTCGTTAATCATTTGTATTTTATTTATAATATTATTTTAAATTGTGCTATTAAGGGAGAAATTTCCAGAAATTCCAAAAAGACTGAAACACTTAGTTCCTTAAAGTCAAGGCTAAAAATCAATTTGTTTAGAGCTGCTTTTGATTAATAACCGAAACTTCATTAATCTCAGTCCATTTTCCAACATTCCTTTATTTAGCCATTGCAGTGTTTCATGGTTTTTTGTTGTTTTATGTTTTCATCAAGTAAAGCACTTTGAATCGCCTTACCTTAAAAATAATATTAACATACCTACTAATGTTTTATCTTTTATTTTGTGAAGTAAAACACAGATAAAGTGAAACGTTAGCTATATTTTACAGGCTACTACCTGTAAAATATGACATAAGTCACCAAGGCAAATTTTAATAAACTGCTCAGATTGAACCAATAAATTTAGAGTGTAAGTTTATAGTAGTAGGCGCTGGTCTTCTAAATATTACCTCCTCTTTGGTGCCCTAAGAAAAACTTCACAAAGTTGCCTCCCTTGATCATCCTTGTAGTCTTTAACAGCATTAAACAGCTCATGGCACACAGCGATCTGGAGAACAAAAGGGGCAAAAGGAAAACACACTCAGCCGTTGAGATCGGGATTTACGATAAACCATAAGTGTAGTCGTGCAATAAAAAGGCGCACTCACTGTGTCAACAGGGGGAACATTGGAGATCTTCCTTTTCTTCCTGCCGCTTCCAGCAGTCGAAGATGCATCCTCAGGATCTCCTCCTCCGCTGACACTGCTGCAGGGAGAGGTGGCTCTTCTCCTTTTAGAGTTCGCTGACATCGCCGACTGCTTTAACAACAGACTAGCCCGTTAGCTAAAAACAAGATCCAGAAAAACAAACAAATAAAATAATACGAATAAAAATCTGTTACCAGATTAACTCAAGAGACCATCAGTTGTTAACGCCCCCACCAAGAACAAAGTTAAAGCAGGAACTACCGCTCAACGGCTTGCTACGGCTAGAATGAAACAAAGCAAACCTACGAGCGGCTACTAGCATCCCATTCTAGTTATCTTGCTGCTTTTATGAAAAGGAACGTTAATTAAACAAAAGTTCCACAACAGATAAAGAAGTCCAAAATTAACAAAATATTACGTTTTTGATACATATCTTACCGATGTTCGGAAAATGTCACTTTAAGTCCCTGAGCAAAAAAGAAAAACAGTCAAAACTAGCTATGTTGCTAGCTAGCGTTCTTTGAAAACTCCTGTCCGGAAGTTGAAAATGTGTTGTGTTTGTTAGTGGGAGGTGCTGACCCCTTGAGTGCAGAGAGGGTACTGCATCTAAAAAAAATTTAAGCGCAAATACGGCAGACTGAATGTTTTACTGCAAAAAGAAAAGTATTTCTTTTACTCACTAACCAAATAACACCATTAAAATCTATAAGTAGATTTTCTTGGCGAGTATAATCTGTAAAGGATTTGAAGTTACTCTGTAAACACTGTGTACCGGGGTTTTAAATTGATCTGAAGCTGAAAATGAACAGATTTTTTTTCAGTCAGTGTGTTACACCCTGATCAGTAGAAACAGCAGCGTAAGGACATACTGGAGGATTTTGCACACTCTCACTCATACCTAGAGGCTCGAGCAATTAAGTGAGACCAAGACCAACCAACCAGCTGTCAAGAAAACTCCTCCATGTAGAAACACCAAGAGGCCTCAGCCAAAGACTCAAAGTCAGATCTCCTAAGGCAACAGTGCTCCCAAACGGCTAATGGTTCTTAGAAAAATATCCCCTCGCATTAACATCATGTTGCTGCAATAAGTGTTTTTAGACATCTTTACCACAGAAGCCATTAATTGCACTGGTATAAACTACTAAATATGTTTGTAATTGTTTGACAATATTTTGCCATTAACATTCCTGTGTTTGTTTGTTAGTCCAAGACATTTACATTCCAAAAGACCAAAAATAATGAAAAAATTAAAATTATTTTCGAGCAACATAACGATAAACTGTGCAGATATAGCAGAGGTTTGTCACTTATTGAAGTTTTTCTTATACGTTTTGTTTATTTCTGATTTATTAGTCCTTCACATATTCCAGTTAACCATGCTGTCAACCAACTTCTTTTTTAAACAATGATCTATCATTTTCTGACATCTTCTAACAGACGTTTTGCCTGTCCACACCCTTTATACAAAGTTATCCTTGACAGTGTGCCCAGGCTTTTCTAACTTAGAGAAACGAATGGGAATGTCTGAATCAGTTAAAAAGGAAAATAGGCGTTACCTTAAGGTTGGGGTTTACATTCTGTTTAATCAAGAGAAATACATTTATTCTGGAATATGTTCTTCTGATTTTCTCTGCTTAGGGGCTGCTGGTACTTTTGCTGCTGCTGTTTGATGCATTATTCACAGTGACACGCTGTGCCTGTTTTGAAATCCCCACTAAAACCTGTGCAGAACCTACACACTCTGCACAAGCAGATGTCTAAGAAAAAAAAAAAGAAAAGAAAAAAAGAAAGCACCTCCCATATTAAGAGAAGGTAGCTCGACGACCAGAAACTAAATTTTGCAGATCCGCGTTGTTTAGAGAACAGTTAGTGATTTTATGGTACACTACGTCCGTAGACGTCTGGATTTCTTGACGTCAAAAGAAGTCTGAGCGCATCCAGCGCTGCGCACGAGCTCAGCAACCACATCTCTCCCAGAGGAAAGCAGGACACCGCACAGCTACATATCGCCATTTAGGTACGTTCCTCTCCAGCTGCAGATTTATCCAAATGCACTATCCGGTTTTTAATGTACTTTCCTTTTTGCGTAAAACAAAGCGCATTTGGTGCGCTTCCATGTCCGCAGCCTCCTGATTTAACCTAAAGATGCTGCTTACATTTGACTGCCATACCCTTGAACGCTGCAGTATGCAGGCTGCACACCCACACCGCCTATTCTTTCTATTTAAAAGGGGCTTGTTTCATGATTACCATCCTAAAAAATGGATAGACTTGAGTATTGGTCATGGCACCTGCGAACGGTTTCATTGCATACAAACTCTCTCACTTACATGTCATTCACGCCCTGCAGGCTCAATGCAGAACAGGTTGGTAAATGTTACTCAGAGGAATTCAGTTTCCACTTGACAAGAGCTCCTAAAATGGATATCTTTGTATAATTTTTCCTCATATTTTGATTCTTTACCCCCCCCCCCCCCTTCAGGCAAGGGGAACTGTTTGAAGCTTTAGATGTTAAATATAGCACAGGTCCTCCAGCTTGTGTCCGCCTCTACTGACCATGCGTTTGTTTTTGCGACGGTATACGATCCCTTTCGTGCAGCCTGCTCCTCTATTGGCCATGCTTAAACGCTATTATTAGTTGCTATTTATTGATGAAAGCGGAATGTCAGCAGAAAGATCTGCAGTTGTGCCACTTTGAGGCGTTACTAATTGAGAATTGAGCGCTTTTTTTTTCTTTTTTACTGGCGAGTCGTCATTATCCCAAAATGTTAACCTATAGCTTTTCCCTCTAATTTAGGAAAATAATGAATACCCAACAATAAGCAAAGAAAGGATCACAGGCCTAATATGTAGCGTTTTATCCAAAATCCTGCAAAGAAAGCGTTTGATAATGATAATTCATACATCATTATCAAATACTAAGGATTCAGTTTGGCAAGTTTAAGATTCCTAAGAATATATATCATTTTAGGGATACATTTACTTAATTCTTTAAAAAAAAAAATTATTTGCAGTTGATATAAGGACACATATTCATATGTTTCTGTTTCATAAAATGTATTACAAAAAACTTTGAACGTCTTCCTAAAACCGAAATGACATTACAATATAAGTAGTGAAGATTTATCCTATGGAACAGCAGACAAACAGCTTTTTGCTGTAGTTGACAATAATATAGAAATCTGGTGTTTAAGTGAACCTGTAACCTGTCACATGGCTCACTACCTTGTGCACCATTCTGTCAAAAAGCAGCACAACATCTTTAAAAATGTATGTCATTTGTATCACGTTTTCTGTTGTTTACTTCTATGTCCTTTCATTAAAGAAATAATCTTCCTGTGTGGTGCACAGTGTAGGCAACATAAGAAAACATATCTGTATGATACTCCTGAAGAACTACACTAACAACACAAGTTGGGATCTGATTTGTAACTTCTATTCTTTTTTGTAAGAAAATTGGACTGCATTTGTTACTTGGAGTTCAAAATCAATACCATTGGTCAGACTCTAATTGTACTCTGACCAGAGTCTTTAGTATGCAGGTTGAGGTTTATTAAACTCTTGAAACATTTTGGGCATGGCGGGGGTGCAGGGGTAAAGCATATGACCCATCCATGTCCTCTAGGTGACCATCACAGGTTCAAGTCCTGGCCGTTTGACCTTTGCTGCATGTCTTCCCTCGCTCTCACAAACCACTTTCCTGTCCACTCTGTCAAATAAAGGCAGCTAGAGCCAAAAAAAAATAAATAAATTTTTAAACTCTTTGGACATTTTCACACTGGAATAGACCAGGGAACTCATTTCAACTAGTTGTCGTATACCAAAACATGTTACACCTTTATTTGGTTTGGTACAATTTCACACTGCACTTTTTAAAATCAGAAAAACCAACTGTACTACACCATGCTGTTACAGAGCTCTTCTTTGGGACACTAACATAAGAAGCGGCCCATTATGGGCAGAATAGGAAATCTCTTTCTCTTCTGTTTTTGGTTTGCTAGATAGTCTGTTTGCTGTCTCACTAAACCACACAATGATTCACTTTTTAGTGAACCACAGTTCACTTGTGTAATCTGCAGGAGATATTAGATTAGTTGTCTTAAATATCCAATTGAAAAATACTTAAGTAAAAAAAAAAAAAAGTGCTAGTGGCAATGCAATGCTTTTTTGCCATCAAGCCAAACTTATACTAAGATTAACATATTTTTGAATATAGGCTGTGCAAGGAGGGGCTCACCCTGGTAACATTCAAGCAGAAATCACAAGTAGTGAATATTGTGGATTTAAAAATATGAAGAGATCTATGTAGTAGATATAGATGTAGATATCAAACTTGAAACATAGACAAGTGTCAGGTCAGAGACTTGGAAGATTTGAAAGTTGCTTTGCTAAACAGGTAAATAGGTAATGTTCATATGGCTTCCCCCTTTTCCATTTTGTATTGTATCATATTTATAGTCTAACTGCTATGTAGTATCCAACTATTCTTGTTCGTCCATCAAATAGAAAGAGGTTAACCTACAAATCTTTGCTGCAGCCCTTCACTAATCGACAAAATAATCTCTTTAAGCTTAAAGTTCACAAAAGTTTTAACACCCCCAAATGCTGGCATTTGAAGGAGCCTGCGCACAACACTACCAATACTACATGAGAAAATTACAGTTATTAATTTTTAAGAAGACAAAAAACAAACACAACAAAATTTTTTGCATTTTGTTCTGTGTTTTACCTCACTGTCTAGCTCCTGCTTTGGTCACGACAGCCGCCTTGTTAGTCACCATGACGTCTTGAAGCTGCTGCCTCTCAAACAAAATCTGTCCTCATTTCTGCTCCACCGTCACTGGACAAAATACAGAATTAAGCATCTTTCTATGAGCTCACATTGAAATAGAATAGAATACATCTTGTCTTGGATGTTGGAGTTCAGATTAAAAAAATGATATCTCACTTGATTTGTGTGTGTTCTAGGAAAATTTGTGAGGTTTTTTACTTTTGAGGCGTAAAAAATACTTTCAATAAAGAAAGCCAAAAATGAAATGTTTCTGTCCATGTGATGCAAACAAGCTCCAGAGGAACATTTTCAAAAACAGAAGATGTGTGTGTCTCACTGTTAAGATTTTTACCTTTAATCATTTAAAACTGTTTGACTAATCCTATCCTCATTCAGTTCCTGTTGCTTTATTGGTTACATTTAGCATGTGCCTCTTACTGTAATCATGATCTGCTCCTATGTGTGGCTGCTTAAAACTTGACTGTACGCAATCTGTTCTTTCTGACCTTAAGCTTTAGTGTGGCGAATCCAACAGCGTTGTAGGATGCCTCTTGGAGAGGATGGAAACGGATGGAAGAAGAAGACATCAGACATCAAAGAACATTATGACTTCAAAGAAGTGTTGGGAACGTAAGTAATGTAGCAGTTAAATTCTGTTTTTTTTTTGTTTTTTTTAACACAACCTGCCAAATGAGCATCTTTTGATCTCAGTAGTTTAAAGGTGTAATAATATATATATAGAGAGAAAGCTGAGTGTACATGTATTTGTCCATCAGTTAAAACAGGTGGAAATTTACAGATGAACAGACTTTGGACCAGTGTATCTGCTGTCCAGAGAGAAAATAATGCTCTCAAAATATGACACAGTAATTATTTATCTCCAGTGCACTCTTTCTACAGAGGCCTCTGCAGAAGATTTGCTCAAAGCATTTCCAAAACTAATCCTAAACAATCTTCATAACTGGATACCAAAATAAGTGCATATTCAACACACACACAGGCTCGCAGATGAAGGAACAAAGATAATGTTTTCATCCCATCAATCCTTGCTGTTTGGGCTGTAGGAGTTGAGCCGGGACACTGGAGATTTTGGGTCAAACATCTCTTGTTCTTGGCCACGGCTTAAAGCCGACTTTGCTGTTTCCCATATAAACCCACACATCTCTCCTTCCACTCCCACCAACTATTTTCCTTCCCTGAAGTACAGTTAACTTTTATAGTTTGGTTAGTGTAAAAAAAAAAAGTGTCATAAGCTCAGACTGTTGTGCGGTAAAAGTTTTGGTTTTAGGCTTCATTGCAGCTGTGAATCGGCCAGAGTTTATGCTTTGGGAAATTTAGTCCTCAGGTTTACAGGCATTTAAAGCCACCTGACTTCAGTGAGTTGTTGCACATAAATCTCAAGTGAAGTGAAGGGGAAAGAACATTTGGTTCTCAAAGGGGAATTTTTTTTTAATTAATTTATTTTTTTACAAATAAGTCTGAAGAGTTTGGCAAGAATATTTTTTGCCACAATGTTCTTTTGTGTATATTTCTACTAATTTTGTCCATTTAGAAGCAGATTTCTTTTGGTCCATTTTTCTTTGCCAAATAGCTCGCATTCAGCCAATTTGGATGTAGAGTGTCAGTGAAAATCTATTTTCATATCTTGCCACAAATTTTAAGCTCCCAGGCTTTCCAGACTACCATGCTCTGATCAAAATCAGTTCATGTTGCTCTGGTTGTGTGTTTATGATTATTGCCCTGTTGGAAGGTACATTTCTGGTGTCTGCATTTTTTATTTTATTTTTTGCAGCTTTTGACATTCTTTCTTCCAGTGTTCTCCTGCATTTAGCTCCTTCAACTCTGATCTGCTTCCCTGTATCTGCTGAAGAAAAGCATTCCCACAGCATGATGTCGCCACTACATATGAGCGACTTTGTGTTCCTGTCAAGTCCAGAATGATGTGTAGGACTAGTTTTCTGCCACACATATATTAGTTTTTTTGTTCATATTTGATTTCATCTGATCCAAGCACCTTCTTCCACATTTTTGCTGGTTGTTGGTGTTCTAGCCATGCTGTTGCAAAAACAGCATTTACTTTTTTTTTAAACAGCTGTAAACCTTTCAGCTATGGAGTTAAAGAGTTGTACTTTACAACAGACATTTTGGGTTTCCTGGGAAAAGAAGTCAGGTTTTATTTTTATTACAGTCTGATTTGTGCCCCTGCGACAGGCTGGTGACCTGTCCAGGGTGAACCCCGCCTCTCGCCCAGAACGTAGTTGGAGATAGGCACCAGCACCTCCCGACCCCACTTAGGATAAGGGTGAACAGAAAATGGATGGATGGATGATTTGTGCCCATAGCTCAGGGAGACACTAAAGGAAATCACTATTTATGGTTAGAACTGGGTTTTGTTTTCAGTGACATATCAGTTTATGAAGTCTAAAACAATATATGCTTTAAATTTTACAACACACAGCAGAATGGAGTCTGTAAATCTGTTTAACGCCTTCTTTGTTTTTTTCAAGAGTCAGGGAGAATCAGATGCATCTGTGTTCCATCTTACTCTAAGAGCTGCCTGAATATGATGGATCGATGCAAAAACTCTTTAGGGTAATCAAGACCAATGGATGACATTAATGAAACTACTGCCATTAACCCTGACAAATATTTCAGATACATAATCTACTGTTGAACTTTACTTTCCACTGCTCTTACTCTTACCCTGGTTAGATTATTTTATTGCTACTGAGTTTGAATTTTGAAATTCTAATTATACCTTGATTTATTGTCTCATTTATTTTTTTCAAGAATTGCTATATTAATCACAAATCAGTGGCATAAAGTAAGTAAAGTTAAGAGCGGGGCTCTGATTTTCACTGTCCAAAAGGGACAGGACTGAGCCCAGATGGTCAGGGAACAACTCCCCACTCTCAGTCTGGATACAGGTGACCCCAGCGCATGCCCACCTGTCATGACATGATGCCGCCATATGTGGTGAGACCATTTTCTCTCATTTTGGAATCACACCTGCTTCCCCCGGAGAGGCTGGACAGCATTGGACATTAATTCCCACAAAACACTGGTTCAGTTCCAAGAAAGTGAAACAGCAGTGATTCAAATTAAACTGTTATTCCCAATGCTGAAAGAGCACAGCAGATAATAGTTAAGGCATCCACGTGTCAGATGTGGATATTCACATTTTAACTTTAACCTTCTGATTAGTAAGTGGGTCCTTTTTGACCTGTTGAGGTCATCTTTTTGCAATATCTTTGTAATGAAACATTTTCATCACTTCATATTCCAGGTATTCCTCAAAAAAATATGTTACTGATATCATGCAATTCAAACTTTTGGTTTACCTTTTATATATTTTAAGAAATAGCATGTTTTATTTTACTACCCCTTTCTTCCGTGAGTGGGTCAAAAATAACCCACATTCATTTCCTATGGAATTTAATGGGAATCTTTGTTTCTTACCAACTCTGACTCTCTGGAACACATTTTTTTGTGAACCATACACACTGAGTCCTAAGTGTCACCATTACACAGCAAGAACTCTTACATATAAGTAGTGTCACAAATCAACATATTAGCCTTCTTCAAAGTTAGCCAACACTAGTTATCTAACCAACTTGCTAACATTACTGCCTATACTTCATTGGGTGGGTGGATAGATGGATGGATGGATAAATACACATACAGTAATGTTGTGAATACATACAGTAATGTTAGCTAGCTTGATTAGCTAGCTAGTTTTAAGAAACATGCTCTTTCACATCCCCTCACACACACATAATGGATGTTGACTTTGTCCATTATTGACATTTCATCATTGTTGTTGTAAAATTGCTGTTGTTGTCATTTTGTTTTAAAACTGTTCCACAAATTGTCACAAAGGTTCTACAAATTGTTCTAAAAACATTTTAAAAAGAAAAAAATAAAAATATTTCAAACATGAAATAATTCTTGTTTGAAATAAAACACAGTAGAAAGTATTATACAAAACATTATTTTGAATCAAAATGACAAAAGTAGCATAAAAACTCATTGACTGTAAGCCGGGTCAAAAAAGACCCACTCGCGGAAAACAGTATAGTGAGTCACTCACGCATCAGAGGATTAACAAACTCTAAAATTGAGGATTTCTGTTGATTTCTTCAACAAATATTTGACAAAAACTCATTTAAATGTATAATTTAAATGAGGACCTAAAAAGTTACATAATAAGGTCTAATATGGGATTGGCTGGGATACATTGTTTCCTTATTTTAATAGGGGGAAAAAAAGAGGAAAAACAAGCTGCAGTAATATTTTTTCCTCCTGTCGCTGCACATGGACCTGACTGAGAGCAGAATTAAACACAGAGATGAAAAGCTCCTTATGTTCAGAGAAAAGATTACTGAAGAGCTTTATCCAGGAATTCAGTGTGTGAAGTTAATTGATTTATGTTGAAATATTATTTTCAGATCCGGCTAATCCCCACAGTTCTACCTCTGTTTGGAATCCACTTTAGGACAAACTGTCCTCATAGGAGGGTTTGCAGATGGGAGAAAAATTTCCTATTATCATCAGTTATGTTAGTCTCAGAGTAGAGACATTTGTTTTTTTCCAATTGTGTTTATTCTTCCAATGAACATTTTTTCTTTCAACATTAAAATGTATTCAAACTTAAATAAATAAATCCTCAATTCAATTAATCTAAATTTGAGGCAGAGATGCTCAGTCCTGCACAAATATTCACAAAGGATTTACTTATCCTTTGTAAAATGTTGCTGTTACAGAATATTTTTATTAAAAAACACCATGCATTCTACAAAAACACTAAAAACTACCCAAAAAATTCAAGGTATACTGCTAAACTTTACTTTTCACTGCTCTTACTCTGACCCTGGTTAAATTATTACACTTAAACCAGTATTAATTTTACTGAAGAATAGTCATACAGGTAGATGCGTAGATTAGAGCAACAAGGGGTGAAGATTATATTCCAACTTTTCCATTTAGGTGTAATTTCAGATGTTTATTGATGGATGAAAATATTTTGAGAGTTTTTATATGGTGTGAATGCAGGGATCATGTTTTCAAACAGGGTTTTGTTTCATAGTCTTTTTAAAAAATATATATACAGGGTTGTAAATTACTGGATGGGTCGGTTTTAAGAGCTACATGAACTCTTCTGTTCATAGAATAAAAGCTTAAACTATGTACCTATTTACCTCTTAACACTACTACAAATCACTCATGGTTGTCAGATTGTCTGTGGAGGTAAGAAGCTTCACAAACTCATGATTTAAGAGGAGCCAGAGGACAAGTTGCACAACTGTTGTATGACAAGGGAATTTGGGAAGACATCTTTTGTAAAAGTGGAGATATAAAAGTGGCACTTTGACGAACTGGCAACCTGTCCAGTTCAGACAATGGATGGATGATTTGGTAGGTGTCAGTATTGACTGGAAACTGTACGAGCGCAAGATCAATTATGCTCATCAGTTCCTAATTGTGCAACATGTTAGAGCCTTGCCAAGTTATGTATGCACTTTTTTAGACTATATTAGTTCAACTTATTTTTCAAATTTTATCTCCTGCCTTTGTTATTTTTCATCCATTAGTTTGACTCAAAAACGACAGCAGACACTCATCATCAGGCATAGATGACGGAGTTTATGTTTTACAGATGTTGATGTCAGTTAAAAGTTTTCTGCGTTTTTTATTTCTGCTTTTGTTTGTTTGTTTGTTTCTTTCTAGTAATGCTAGAAAGAAAGCACAACTTCTGTCAATTCCTGACTTTAATCTAGAAATGGGCTGGTCTCCAGCATGTTTTACAATTAATTCTAATCTCCATTTATCAAACAGCACAGAATGAAACATATCATTACTTATGGGGAAGTAAAATGGTGAAATGGAAAAGTAACTTTTTTATAGTTAATTTAAAAATTACAGCTACATCATAAACAAACAATATGTGTGACTTATAGAGACTAAATTACAGTTGAACCTCGATCCTTCGTAAAGCGGCCCAAACTAAACCTTTCCTGTTTTAGGATTAACAAAATAACATTTTATTGCTAAACAGGAGAATAATGAGGGAAATCATTTTACTACTTCCCTCTGAGTCAGAAATTTACAAGTATTCAATAGGTTAATTATTGGATTGAAAACAATGTTTGAGTTAGATGGAAGGAAACCTGCGGACACATTTCAAGGCATACAAATAAAGTACAGAAAAAAAATTGAGTGTCTTTACATGCACGGTGGCTTCGATGGTAGGAGTTCAGCAATCGGTGGGTTTCTGGTTAGATTCCTGCTCTGTCCATCTCTGTTGTGTCCTTGCCTTGCCTGCTAGTGCAGCTGTGGCTACTATCCACCAGTTTGCCACCACCAGTGTGTGAATGTGTGCAGGAATAACTGAATGGTTAGCGCTACACAAGTACAAATTTTTTAAAATGACTACACAAATTGAAATGTTGCTCTTTAGCACAATATTGCTACTGTTTCTACGTGGATTACATAACACAATAGAAATGTAGTGATGAACTCGATAAACCTTGAAAATATAATATACATTTAATAATATTTAGAGTACCTGTGCTTGTGCTGATAAATAAACCAAACTAGTTTTCCAGAGACCTGAAAGTGCCATATTTATCTTATCCAGCAGATATGCAAATATAACCAGCCTACAATGTCTTTCCATAACAATTCAGGAAGAAAACAGATTTTATATCCCTTTGAGGAACAATTTTGCACCAAACACAGAAAAAAAACAAAGGCCCTTGTGAATATGTTGGTGGAAGTTTTTAATATGCATGCTCCTAGCTGAATTTCACAAACCAAAAGGTGAAATTAGTGGTTGAGTTCATCTTTTACTCACTGTCAGTGCTTTTGATGATTTTGGAGTGATTTGGCTGCAATTTCCATTGTGCTATTGGATTGAAAACAAATAACTTTGTCCCTGTTGATCATTTTGATATCTTAAGAAGGGTGATAGAGCCAAAATTAAAAGCACAATAATTGATACAGTAAACAACATCGTTTGTGTTTGTGTTTATTTAATATAATTAAACCACCCCTTTGGGAAGTCTTGAAGACACAGCTCATACCTTGAACACTGAGACTCTCATAGCAATTTGAAAATGTGAGTCAATATTTGCCTATATAGGCAGCTGGGATTACAGCGTCTTTACCAACTTGTATGTGTGTGGCTGCGTGAGCGTGAGCTGAGCGTGTGTCAGAGAGGTGCTGTGCTACATGTGTTGATGATGTGCCGATGGCTGTGGGACTGGTGATATCTGTCTGTCTATCTACAATTACTTACATTTTATTATCTATCTGTAATTAGCTACATCTTATTGTCTATCTATAATTAGTTATATTAGTTATAGTTAGTTAATACAGTCAATATTGCCTGAGGACTTTCCACGAGATGCTTAAAAATTTACAAGAAAAAGGTTTCCAAAACTCAAAAATGTCATCACAGGACTTACAGTCGGTTGTTGTACAGGAATTAGTATTCCTGTACAATCAGAAAAGGACAGAAGAAATTGGGTGTGTGCACTTTATCTCACTGTAAACATGATAAGATGCAATTTTCTGAAGTTTGTTTCTTCTTTTCTTGTCAGGGTGTGAGTGTCCTAACTTTTTCCTCAGAACAATCACACTATTTTGTGAATCAATTTTTGATTATTTAGAAAAATTACTTTTTGGTATTTATTTGCATTTCAGAGAATGATACTGCAGATTATTGTGTTTAATTTAATTTCCAGATATATATATATATATATATAATAATTAATATATATATTGTGATATATATATATGTATATATATATATATATATATAAAATAATTTAATGTGACATTATTTTTATAAACTAAGCTGAGTATTTATTACTGTGTTATATTTTTTAAAATGACTACACAAACTAAAATGTTGCTCTTAGCACAAAATTCCTACTGTTTCCAGGTGGATTACATAATGTAGCACAAATGTGATCATAAACTAAATCAACCATGAATACATGATATAATATTTAGAGTAACTGTGTTTGTTCTTCTAAGTAAACCAAACTAGTTTTATTTGCAGTATCATTCTCTGAAATCCTTGTGAGAGTCAAAAAGCCTGACACTAAATCAAGAAGTATACACACATACACACCTATCTTCTGTTGCCATTAGACACTGTAATTAACCATACACTTGCTCGTTTCTCCTTGGAGACATAGTAGGTGTGGGCTCTCAGTGGATTTGTGAGAGAAATGCAAAGAAGGAGAGGAAGTTACTGTCGCTACTGCTCTCTACTAATGAGATTTTGTGAAGAGTTAATGTGCACTTTGTACAGTAACGCCTGAGAGTCATAAAAATAGATAAATGGGTGGTTTGTGCTACGTCAGGCTTTGTGGATTGAAATATTTAAATAATGCAGTTAAACCATGGTACAGCAAAAACTAATTTAATGCCAGTAACAAATTCTTGCCCTTACTTTAACTCCATGTTCAAAAAATGTATAAATAAAAGTTTTGCATGACTCACTGGTCTCAGAGACTCAGCTAATTCATCTGTCAGCTTGGCAGTTTCTGTGACCATAAATATAAATGTCATAGAACAGCTTTGACATGGCATTTTCCTCAGAAATCTACCCTTCATTAGATAGATAGGGGAGAAGAAACGGATGGTTGGACGGATGGACGGATGGGTGGATAGAACAACAAAAAGAAGCAAATGTAATCTATATTTGAAGTCAGTATTTGAATATAATAAGGTGCAATATGAATATACGTTACATGCATCAACTTCCTAAATTTTTATATTTTAAGATTGTAAAATATAAGATCCTAAAATAATTGGTACAATTGGTACTATTTCAAAGTTTCACCACAAACTAAGTTAAAGCTTTTTCGCCGATTAAGATTGTTTGGTCATGCATTAAACAAAACAAAAAATTTGTGATCAGAGCGAAAACGATTAATATAGCGAAGCAGCATACATACAACAGGTCTTTCTGGAGGTATGGGACAAAATTCCTGCAAATTATTTTGAGCGGAAGGCAAGTCAAAATGTTTAACCAAAAGCATACAGTTTAAAAGGCAATGTAAGAAAATGTGAATACATTTCTGTGAACCTCAGAATTTACAAAATGTGACTGAGAAATGTTCCCTCTCATTGTTGTGGCATTTAGCAACAGACACAATTTTGGTAACTCTAGCCGACCTGCAAAAGAAAAGTGTGATTTAAGATCAGACAGTAGGAAAAAAAGGTTATGCGTCTTTTCTTATAGTGAATAGAAATATCAAGTTTCAGCCTCTTCTATTTTTTTCTGTGGTTTCCAATTCAACTTCCTAAACAAAACTTTTAACTGGCAGATAATTGAGGTTTAGAGTTCTGGTCTCTCTGATGAATCCATGGCTAAAGATGCTGCAGACATAAACGCATTAAGACGCTTTTATGGGTCGATGAGAACAGGAGCCTTATGTGATTTTGTTGAGGGGATTATTTTAGGACGGTTTAAAAATGAAACTGGAGACGAGTGTGAAAAGTGGCCCCTCTCTTGACAGCTTTAGACTTTTCCCGTGCTGTTTTTATGATTGCAGGATGTAACGGAGCAAAGCGGGGATTCATTCTACAAGGCCAGATGGGAACAGAAATCCACATCAGAGAGAGATGCCTGGAATCAAACAAGAAGCTGAACATGAATATTGGAATTTATTGGTTTCTGACGTTGAGAAGGCTGCAGATTGATTTGACAAAATATATAAAAACAACATCTCTATTTAGATGCATCCCCTTAAAACCCCGGAGAACAGGTTTTTGAGTGGTGATCTATTATGATCGTCTCGTCAGCGCTTTTTCATACATGGATTGGATCCCCGTGGTTACTTCCAATGTTCAGGCATTTAGGACTCCTCCTTTGCCTCCACCCACGCTTCAGTTTGTAGATTGAGTAAATACATAGAATTCTCCCTCTCATCATTACCAGACCATAATCTATAATGCAGTCTGGTCTCCCTCACATGCAACTCCACTACATTTATGCTATCCATTATTGAATGGATTAAAAATAGTTTCATTTCTTAACAGCAGCTGCGTTTCTTTTCTTCCTACAAATATGCTTCAACTCTGGAGCCTTTGCTCCAGCCCCTTCCAAATCACTTAGTAGTGTCACCACTTTGAATTTTTCATCTGTACGCACACACTGGCGTGCACACAAACCAATGGTTACAAAAAGAATGGAAGATGTGAAATTGTTGGGAAAACCAGATTTTACAAGCAGAAAAAATGGGAAAAAATGATGATATGTTGCAGGGGGGCTTTCTCCGAGGTGGTTCTTGCAGAGGAGAAGAGAACTCAGAGGCTAGTGGCCATCAAGTGCATCCCTAAGAAAGCCCTGGAAGGAAAAGAGAACAACATTGAAAACGAGATCGCTGTTCTGCACAGGTGAGGTACCTGCCATGCATCGGCCGTGGGCTCAGGAATTAGTCAGTGCAGCGTCTCATACCACATGCACGTGTAGATCCAGCACAGGGGTCAACAGAAAAGATGACTGAATGTATAGTGTCAGTAGAAACAGTAGGATTGTGCACCGGAAATGTCAGGAGTAAAGAAGATAGGCCTATTTTTAGTGTCCCTGTTTCTAGGGCAACAGCACACAGAGGCGGAGATGGTGTGGAGTTCCCCGCAGCAGTGTACTGAAGAAAGAGAAAGAGACATGGAGAGGGTGGGAGTGTGGGGAGTGGTGAGGAGGTGTGTGCGGGAGGCTTTGATAGAAGAAGAAGAACTGATTGGGAGAGCAGGGAGTGTTGAATTTTGGAAATATTTAAAGCAATAAAGTAACAGGGAGTCCAGTGAAAGATGTGAAACAGTCTGATTTTTGTCATTTTTCAGTGAATGGGTTTATTTTGAACTTTTATGTATTTTCCGTGTAACGTAATTGCTTTTCCAGTTTTGCTTTCTATAAAAATGAGAGAGCAGATTTTCTTCATGTGATCTGTTCATCACAGATACATCTGCTGACCAACTTGTGATGAGATCTGGCTTGTTTCAGTAAGATTTCTGTCATCTATCTCCTCTAGAATCAAGCACCCAAACATTGTTTCATTGGAGGACATCTTTGAGAGTATGTCTCATCTATATCTTGTAATGCAACTGTGAGTAGCCCCTCCTTCTTTTCCTTCCATCCATGGTCTAAATCAACGATTATCCATCATTTCTCTGCAGATGACTGGATGACTATAGAAGCAATTGAAATAAGACTTTGTCCTACTACTTGATCGAGAAATACCTATAGAAAGAGATATATTTTTTTGTAGTTTTTCCCTTTTTTCCTTGTGAGAACTAGAATTATTTAAGAGGTTGTCTTTAAGCTAACTTGTCCTGCTTGGGAAACATACAGAGCACAATCCAGGCATTTAGCCATCATAGACACCCACACATGTGGAAAAATAGCAACAAAATGCAGCTAAAACAATAGAGATGCTCAGAAATGTACCAGTGCAAAAGTTTTTGGTAGGTGTAAAAAAATGTAGTCATATACTAAACTATTTTGGATTTACCAGCCTTTTCCTTTAAATAGGACCAGTTTTGTAGGTAAAGTTCAAGTTTTGGACAACCCAATTATACCAGATAATCATTGACAAGATTGTTATTAAGTGAAACTCAGACTGTGGCTAGCTAAAGAACAACAAAGCTCTTGCAAAAGATAGCATGTCCAGGGTTATACAATATACCAAGAGCTAGCAGTCCAAAAAAGAAAAGGTAACTATTTAAAATTTCAAAGCAGACAAGAGGTTACAAGATGTTTTTCTAAAAGGACCTTTAAAAAAGACCAAAGTTTGAGATTTAACCAGAAAAGTAATTACTTTCTCAGATCAGGGCTGTTCAGAAGCTTTTTTGATGAATAACATCCATGTTTGAGAAACATTTTTGATTTGACCCGATACCTGCATAATATAAAATTTTGCTCAAACAAAATTTGAGACAAAAAAAAAAAAAAAGCTAATTCAAAAGCAATCTATAAAAGGATAAATACTTTTTCAGAGTACTGAAGAAAGTATACATATGTCACTTCGCAAATTAATTATGTCGACTTATTTTCCAAAATCTGTCTGTGTCAGCTTTTCTACAACTACTCTGGTCTTTGCTATAACCTGTGTTCACAAATAATGCATTCAACCATGTTCCCAGTAAACTAGTTTGCAGTCATATATTTTCCACCTCTGTCGTCAGACTGTAAATAAAGTCTGGAATTCAAATTAAATAGAGCCTCATTAAGACCACATGTTAGCTAGCAGGGTCTCAAAGCCCTTCAAGCTGATTTAAAACCCCGATTTCATTTGGGCAAAACATCAGCTCAGTAATCCTCCACTTACATAATCTGAAGACATCTGCCCTGTTAATTTGGCTGTAGTCACTAGTATGATGGCCAGAGGAGAAAAATCACAGTATCAAAAAGCTCCTTTTTCCTCTCCGTAAACTAAGATCTGATTTATTTGTAAATGCTAAACAATCTGTGATGGCAAAACTCCACATACAATAAACTTTAATTTTTAATGGTTAATAGATGAAGCCTCTTCATTTTGTAAACTTTATATGATAGAAAAGGCATGGATTTGACCAGGGTCTCCATGAAGACAGGATTGTGTGCAGATTTCAACAAGATACAAACTATGAGCTATAAAAAAAAAAAAAAAGGATTTCACAAAACGTTTCAATAAGATCACTTTTTTATATATATATTTACAGCTGATGTTTCGAACTATGTTAAATTTAATGTACTTATGCCACTCATGAACCTTATGTAGTGCTCATGTAATTGATGTTGTGAAAAAATTAGGACACACCATTAATATTCAATTCATCAAGATATCTTCATATGCTGGTGTACAGTTCATTGCTTTGGACAGGCTGAGGGAGCATTTTCTCTAGAAACAAAATGAATGGATTTGCACTTAAATTTTAAAAATAACTTTCTTTTACTTCAGAAGAAGCAAAAAAATAAATAAAACAAACCAACATCATACATTTTCTCACTGAAGAAAAGTTTAAAAATTAATTTAGAAAACTAAGCTTTTTTTTTTTTTTTTTAACATATTTTTCTTTTTGACAGAGTTTCTGGTGGGGAACTTTTCGACCGGATTGTGGAGAAAGGGTTCTACACGGAGAGGGATGCCAGCCAACTCATCCACCAGATCTTGGATGCTGTAAAATATCTCCATGATATGGGAATCGTCCACAGAGATTTGAAGGTACCTTCTTTCATAAAAGACAGACGCAATACCTTCGCTTCTCGTTTTCAAACAACAACACTGGTCCTACGTTGTTTTGTTTGCAGCCAGAGAATTTACTGTATTACAGTATGGACGAGGACTCCAAGATCATGATCAGTGACTTTGGTCTGTCGAAGATCGAGGGAGCGGGCAGTGTCATGTCCACGGCGTGTGGTACTCCTGGTTATGTGGGTGAGGAGCTCTTTCTCTGGTCATTCAGATTCTCTTTACCTTATCCTCTCATTTCTATGAGAGCTGTTACAGCTGACATCTCCTCATTACTCAACTGACTGTAAGAGGCTCTTTATCCACTTCTGAGCCAGTTCTAAGTGCTTCAGAAGAGCTCTTAGAGTGACCTGTTAGATCATACAGTTTTGCTGAAAGGTCAAAATTACTGACATCTTGTGTATTTTTCTCTCTCTGTGTATTGTGTTTGCTTCACAGCCCCTGAAGTCCTCGCTCAGAAACCGTACAGTAAAGCTGTGGATTGTTGGTCCATAGGAGTTATTTCTTACATTTTGTGAGTTGATCTTTTGTGTTTACTTTTCAAATTAACCTTTTACCAGAAAATGATCAGGTTGTAACTTTGTTCCCCCAGACTCTGTGGATATCCTCCATTTTACGACGAAAACGATGCCAAGTTATTTGAGCAGATTCTGAAAGCAGAGTATGAATTCGACTCTCCATACTGGGATGACATCTCAGATTCAGGTACTTCCAGAATATTTACGGTGGACACAATAATTACAAGTGCTTTTTAATAACATGAACTTGAATTTTGTTGGCAGCCAAAGACTTCATCTGTCATATGATGGAAAAGGACCCCATGAAGAGGTATACTTGTGAGCAGGCTCTCCAACACCCTTGGTAGGAAACTCAAACAAGTTGTGGTATCTGTTATAAATAATGCTGCAACTTTTCTGTGCAAGAAGGCCAATGACATATGCTCTAAGTTATATTTTTAATTTCAGTATGAAATTTAAAGTTTTCTGTTTTGGGGGAAATCAGATTAAGAAAAAGAAAAAGGTTAAGACGAGCCTAGACCACAGTGTGGGATTTGTGGCCTTTTGAGGTCATTTCAGATTCAATTCAGGATCACTTCAATGACTAATTCTGAAAATTTAATCTGAACAAGTTTATACAAATATATTAGGGTTTTCTTTGAGAAATCTACTCTTACTATCCCAAAAACAGAACATTTTTTGATTGTGATACCAAAGGGTTACTCACTTTGGATATGAGTTGGTTTTGATACATTGATGTTGTAAAAGCTGCTGGTTTAATCTGTGTGCCACAGTCCAAATCCCCTTTGAATTAAGTGAGCCACAAAAACAAAAAGGATTCATTCCAGCAATAATGGAGATATTGCAAACGTCTGAGGTCATTCTCTGTCATCCAAACTCTACTCTTTATGGCAATTCGATTGAACTTGTTTTGACATGAACATTATTTAAGATTAAGGCATTTTAGTTAAGAAACATGACTAATATTAATTTTAACCCATCAACCTCTGATTGGAGCAAACTTTAGAATTAACAATCTCTGTTTTAGGTAGATATGGATTCATTCTGATGAGAAGCAACTCATCAAATTATGTTCAAAGACAGAAGGAGTAGGAGAAAAAAAAGAAGGCACTGTTCACAGACTACCAGGTTTTATTTATTTATTCTTTTCCTGGCATTCATTGGTTGAGAAAAAGTGATTTTATGCTCTTGAGCGCTAATCTGCAAACCTAATCTGTTAAAGGGCAGATTAAGTTTGTCGCATATGTTACTGTGGTGATAGAGCCAGGTGAGAAATGAACCCTCTCTGTGATGCTGGAAATCCTGAACTGATTTCAAAGTTGCTATTATAAAGCACTGAAAGATCCATGTTCAGTATGCAGATTACAAATCAACACTTACAAAGAGATCAATGGTGAGAGACAATAAAAAGTGAAACAATTAAATGATTATTAAAACAGATGTCAATAGTCTGTCGTGTTAAATTCACTTTTGATTAGCAAACTCCAAACGTCCATGTTGCAAAAGTCCCTTTCATGTGTCCTGCTTTATTTTTATTTTATTTTTTTCAGGATATGTGGTGACACAGCTCTGGACAAGAATATTCATGAATCTGTCAGTGCTCAAATCAAGAAGAACTTTGCCAAAAGTAAATGGAAGGTCAGTCAACAAACTGTGAAAGGAGCAGATTTAGGTCCAGCAGGAGTTAAATTACATGCTTTCTTCTTTGCCTGCTTGTCTCACTTAGACATATTTATTTTTAAAAACTGGCACTCAATGGCGTTATACATTTAGTGTTTTGAATTGAAGTAAAAAACTGCACACACTCCTTTGGGTCTATAGAAATTAGTCACCACCTGGCAAATTTTCACACCTTGACAGATCTAAAATCTCCCTTAAGCTCAGATTTTATTAGTGAAAACAGCCTCCCAGTGATAAAAAGTCTAAGAGATCCCAGCACAAACAAGCATGAGAAGCAGCAGCAATAACATATCTTTCTCTCTCTCCGTCTCTCTTTATCTAACTCTCTTTCTCTTGAACCCAGAGCAGGCATGCATAAAATCTACACCTCCCCTGGTGCAGTTAATGAAAACAATTAAACTCATGCAGACAATTGCTCTGGCACTGCCATGGTAGAGAAGGAACTTTGGGACCATTACAGAATAGTTGAGTTGAATTATTTTGGTTTCGGAATATCACTTCAACATAAAAGCAGACACTCACTGATGACAAATGTAAAGCAACCAAGTCTGGCTGCTTAATTTCTCTGCCAGTCAGTGCATTTTCTATAAACTTATGACTAAGTCTTGTCACTATAAACATTGTACATCTTTGAATCCTGAATTCCTACTATTTTTAGGTCAGCTGTATAGCCATCTTCTCCCCAGAAATATACAGTTTTTACTAAAGCCTCCTGGGGGAGATGTTGATGCCCTGGTTTATACGGTGTCTCTGCAGAGAAAGAAATTAAGAACTGAATAGAACAAGCTGGGAAAGAGCAGAGGTCCTAACGTTTCTTAAAAACAAACATGGCCATAATTCGCCTTCATCTGCTCATGAACTGACCCATAATGTTTCGCTTTCTGCTCTGTTTGGGCTCAGCCTCTGACTTACTTTATGTTTAGGCTCTTCAGTGATCTACAGATCACTTTTCTACCAAAATCAGAATATTTTGTTGGTTTTCTAAAATTGTTTTTGTGTTTATTTTAGTTGAGCAGCAAAAATAATGAGATTAATATTACAAAATAAAAATAATTTTTACGTTAATTTTTCTCCATGTGACAAAGGATTAAACATCCCAGCTATAACACACTCAGAAGTTTACTGACATGCCTCTTTTTTATCTTTTGTCGGGAGGCAACTTTCTGTTACACACCAGTATGACTGTGTAGGAGTTTATCATAAATAATTTAATGTAACCTCTAGTGGGCTACACCATCTGTGATTTTTGCAATTTTCACTTCACTGTTCAGTTTAAAGAATATTTTCATATTTATTGGTAAAGTTTTTATGTGCAAAATATTTTTTACATGAAAACATAATCCCTGGTAAAACAGGGCCACCATAAGAACAATGTTAATATAAGGATATTTAGTCATTTGAATTGATTTACAAAACATGCATGATAGCATCTGTCAAAAACAATTTTTCCAACTATGTGAATGTACTTTTGTGTACATTTATTATTCACTTATTTATGTAATTCTCCAAAGACACTTATTGCTAATTGGTTGTCTAACTTTATTTTAATAAGTTAAAAATTATTATTTTCTTACATTTTCCTTCCTAGTATATTTGGCATGATGTTTCAGTCAGCCTGTTAAAACAAAACATTTTAAATTAGAAATATTTCTACAAATCAGATTTCAAATCACTGTCAGAAAGAAGAAAACATACAAGGAAAAAAATAGAGGAATTTTTTGACATACAGGAAGCATATATATACATTTTGTGTATTGTATTTTTGGCTTCTGCAGCAAGCATTCAATGCCACGGCGGTGGTGCGACACATGCGGAGGCTGCAGCTGGGCACCAGTCTCGAGGGACCGAGTCAGATTACTCCCACCAGTCCCTGCCATGGACATCTGCTCCCAGAGGAGGAGGTGGAGGAAGAGGAGGATGAACTGGGGAATGAGGAGGAGGAGAGCTGTAAGTCAGCTCATAGTCAACGAGCAAATACAACTTCAAACCGGCCAGTGCTGTATGTGGTTAATAGATGACTCTTGCAGAATAGGTGCTTTGTGAAGGTTTTTGGTACCTCCAAAAACTTTTTCAGAGTATTTTTTAAGAGATGAAGTCTTTCATTTTGCTTTTGCACAGTGGAGTAATTAATTACTCAGTTAGAAATATTTTTTGACATTTCAGTTAAGTCTATGATAAATAATGTCCATATTTCCTTTTTACCACTTTTAAAGTTACATAAATTAACTAAAACAATGAATAAACATGTCAGGTGGGAAAGAGAAAAATAAACAACGAATGTGCCCTAAACTAATACTTTGCTGAAATATCTTTAGATTTAATTTTTATCACATTGATTTCTTGTAGTTGGAGTCTTTATGCATACCACATGCTGACTTAGAAATTTTACCCAAATTTATGTGTCAAAATAAAAACCACATCATTCCTTTAGAGCTCAAGAAGACTGAAATCAAAAGGTATTTCAACAAAGTTTTAGTTTAAGGATGTGCAATTAGGTTATTACAAACTTTTTATTCCTTACATTTTCCTCTGATCTGGTTTATTTACCTGCTGAATTGAGCAGGAAACATGATGACATTGAAAGTAAAAAAAAAAGACCGGAAGTTATTCATTGTGGTCAAAAAATCTGGAATTTTGACAGGTGTGTGTAGAAGTAGTGAGTCATTGTATGTTATTACAATTTAAAAATATTTAAGAGTACATAAAAAGATAGATACTGCATTAACTTTAGATAAATCTCAGGCTTATTTTACAAAGTTTTTTAACCAACTGTGTAGTTTACAGGACAGAATAATGATGAGCAATGTAAGATTTATTTTTTTCATTTACAAATCCTTTAGCTGCCAGGACGCCCCGTCTGCCATATTTCTGAGAGACGATCTGGTTGTGACTCAGCCCAGCCTGTTGACAAATGATGACAAAAAGCACCAAAAGCAGTTATATAAATTTTTTGTGCAGATGGGATTATGTGTTTTCTTTCACAACACTCAGTAATTCTTTAGAAGTAATGTATTTCTTTGGAGACTAGTATTTTGCTTTCATTATTCCTATTTGCAAAGTCTAAGTTTCCCTTAAACTATGTTGTGAATGAATGTATTCTATTATAAGAGAAGCTACTGTGTTACATATTCTAACCCTTGTCATTTGTTACTCCTAAAGTAATGATTTAGATCTCTGTAAGACTTGCAGTTGTAAAGCATCATGTGTGTCATGTGCAACATACACATGTAGAAATGGTTGCAGGTGGTAGTTTGTGTTAGTATTGTCATATTATAAGATTTTTGCTACAAATGGATGGGGAAACCTTAAATCTAAGCCTGCCATGAGCTCCTGACTACAACTTTCAAAATTTCTGATTGTGTATGATGTAAAGCAAAGCATTAAAATGTTAAAGGTAATGAGTGAGATGAAGGTCCTGCTGCTACAGAAAGAAAAAGGCTTGTTCCTTGTGTGCAGTTGTTAGACTTGAATTGGTATTGCATTAATTCTGCTCTATTGCATATATTATATCTTCCCTCCTACTCATAAGTCTTATTTATTAGTTGGATAGGTTTGCCAACGTATTAAATTATGCAGCACTGTCACAGTCAAACAGATAGCTCTCATGTTAAATATACTGAAAAAAATTATGTTAACTTTGATGTTATACTTGTAATGACTAACCCTTGGGTTTTTCTTAATTCCTCTGCTGCTCTGCTCTTCATCACCCAGTGTCGCACTACGAGGATGGTCGCCGTGGAAGTAACGAGGGCAGCACAGATCGGGACAGCCTGAGAAGCTGCACCTACTGCTGCAGGCCAACCAGTCGCATCTGAGAAAGGCCTCCTGGTGTCATGATGATTAAGTGTCTTTGGAGCACCCAGAACCCGCCCACCCAGTCTGGCCAGTAAGGCAGAGTAGATATTAGTCAATGTCCACCAGAGCACATACCCAGACAACAGTTCTCCTCCCCTTTCTTTGTTTTAAGAACCAAATATATGTTTTCTTTATTATTATTTTTAAATAAATCATTATTTCAGTTCGTTAAGAAAAGTGTTTGCCCAATTACAGATTGTTTTTTTTTTTTTGTCACACTTCAATATTTTGCTGCATCATTAAGCAAATGATGCTGTCAAAGATACAAGGGGAAATACAAGAAGCAGTTCATAAGTGATAATTTCAATTATTAAGGCAAACTAACCAAAGCAAGTTTAACTACAGGCAAAGGTTAATCACAGCTTTTGCCTCTAATTGACCCCATTGTTGTTAAATTTTACAGCCACATACAGGACCAGTTAAGATCAGGAAGGAACATGAAATAGGTTAAAAGATCTCAAAGGAATTAAACAACAGATGAGAAATAAAATGACTAAGTTTAAGTTTGTAAAGGGTCCAAAAGCTTTCATAAGCTTTAATGTAAGGGTCGTTGTCCTCAAATAGAAAAAAACAACCAACATTATCATCTAGAAAGTGTCTTCTGAAGTGTAGAGCAACTGGGCGCCTCACATGCCTGAGTAAAATTCAGAAGAAGACTGGACAAAAATGTCCTCCATAAGAGATCTAAAGTGAATATCACTGTGGATTAGACCTTCATCTGACAGAGATGCTGTGAAGCGACCGTGATCAGGCTGTTAAAATGTTCAAATGCTACAATGTCTCTGAATTAAAATCCTTCAAAGAAGAGCAAGATAACATTCCTCCACTGAGATATAAAAAGACTCATTGCAGGTTAACCCACGAGCTTGATGGCAGGATTGTTAAATTTAGTAACCAAATAATTTTTTCACAAAGGGATACATTGTTTGAATAGTTTTTACCTTCAATAAATAACATTACCATTTGGGAACTGCATTTTGCATCAACTCAGGTGATCTGAAACATTTAGTTGTGACAACAAACCGAAAACTGAAAAAAATCTGTTAAGGCTGCTTTGAGAATGCAGCCTTCTCAAGGCTGCTTTTTAAACTTTTAGTTTAAAAAGGTCTAACTCAGTAACCCAACTTTATAATGAAATTATCTTTTTTGTGCAGCCATAATAGAGCATGTTTTTTTTTTTTTACTAATGGTTCAGCATGTTTCCTTCACAGGGGTTTCAGTCAAAGAGGAGTTCTAAAAGCTGCGTCCTTTATTATAATTGTTATCTCATTATGTGAAACATCTACCTCTAATCATAATTTCCGTGTCTGCATCCATCTGGCCCACACAGTCTACAATACTGGCAGCTTTCCCTGAAAAATCTGGCCAGGCAGGTTACAAAGAAAATACCATTTAAAGGGAACCCGTACTTAAAGAGAGTCCTGCAGGTCTTTCTACTCTTTATTCGCTAATGAAATGCCAGCCACTATCCAAAAGGTGACTCTAGTCAAGTAGCTGAACATTGTTTCCCCCTCAAGTTATGTTTTAATGCCTAGTAAACAACTCAGTTAGTGTGGAACCTCTGCAAAACAAAAGTCCACTCCAGGAACATTTTAGATAAAATAAACCATTTCACTTAAATTGAATACGGTTCTGCTGTAATGTGATTTGATCCAATTGTTTTAACAAGTAGATACAGTAACCTGTAACCCAATTTACTCTTTTCAGTTTCCTATTCAGTTCCAGTTTATAAATCTGTCCAACCAAGTTTACTCATAATTGACTCTAGTTTTTTTCCACTTACATCTAGTTTTAGTCCAGTTGAATCAGATTTAGTCTCACTCTTACAAACTGAATACTTCAGTCTAATTTATTATTCTAAATAAATAAATTGCTTCCAGTTTCTTCCAACTAAATATGATACACTTCAGTTAAAAAGAGACAGATTAACTCCAGTTCATTCTAGCTCGGTTTAAGTAAATACTAAGTCTAATTTAGTTTTAGCTTTTTCACCCCCAAATATAATCCAATTCAGTCCACTATAACATAGTTCAAACTAAAAATAAAACTAAAACTAGTCTAGTTTATCCCAGTTATCATCCAACTGACTAAACTTTACTAAATAATTTTAACTGAATACAACATATTTAAGTCCCAATATAATCCACCAGATTCAAATTCTGTCACAGTTCAGCCCATTTTTTCATCTCATTTACTCAAACATTTTCTAACTGAATGAAATGCATTTCAGTGCAGTGAAGCGCAATTTAATCTAATTCTTTATTGGATAGAGGATTGGATTGCATCCATCAAGTATGTAGTGGGCATTAATGGCTGGATATTCTATTCATAAATACAGAATGCCAAGTGTAAAATGTCATTTTCCCCAACAAATGCTGTTTTCATGTGGATGAAAAGTAAAAAAAAAAGTTCAGATCAGGTGGATAATAACACAACATTTAACAGTAACTGTGTTTTGTGATCAATTGCCTATGTTAATGCTGACTGTTTATTACTTCTAAATTAAGTTTTTCTTATTTTGTTAACTATCTTTTTTTTTTTCTTTTTTCCCCTGACTAATTACCACTTTGTGTAAACAACCTGGAGATATCTGAAAGTAGCAATTAAAACATGGGGTTTTTGGACTCCATATCCTGGCTCAGACTGGGTTAGTAATGGGTGGTTTTGACCTGAAGTATCTGCATGCTTCCTGTCGGGGAAAACCATTGAAATGTATGAATATCCAAAAGGAGACATTTTTGTTTGTTTGTTTTATGGCTGTTTTGTTGTCAGAGGTTCAAACTGAGATCCCCACTATGTCTTTATATCCATGAGCTCTTATGCCATGAAGAAGACAGAAACACCATTTTGTTTTCAGCAAAAAAAAAAAAAAAAAAAAAAAAAAAAATATAATATATATATATATATATATATATAATAAAATCCACAGGCTGTCAGTCTCCTGTCCTGGCCCAGACCCGGCTCATGTTGAGTCGGGAGGATCTCAGTCTGGGCGCTCTGCCTGCTCTGTGCTGTGCACCTCTAGTGGAAGAAGTTTTGGTCTACTGTTTGCATGACCTGGTTTAATATGTTTACATGAATGATGATCAATTAGTATAAATACACAATTTAATATTACTATGTTGTATTGAAAACTGATGTAATTTTTGAGCTATATAATGTGAAGTGATTAACACCTGAAGTAATCTTGACAAAGTACAACACAGCACAGTGGACTTATCATTTGCATTGACTCGAACAGTCAAGTCTCTTTCTGAGTGATCTTTTTCCTGTACTATGTTTATTTATGGCTGTGTTTTCCTGCTTGTTTTTTCCCCCTCATCTTTGACCCTACTAAAGAAAAAAAACACATATCAGCTATTGTGCTAAGTTAGTATTTTTTAAAATCTATTTTCAGCAGGGTCTTAAAAACAAATGTACAAGTAGCAACAACTGGCTGCTGGAGTGCACTATTTACATTTGTCCTCTTAAGGAAAAGACACTGAAGCCATACATAGATTGTGATACATGATTTATTTTGTTTGTTTAGTTAATGTACAACTCTACAGCCACTCCAATTCCACAAGTGATTGAAAACACATAATATTATTACTTTAACTTTACCACTGAATTAAAAAGGCCTATAATCCTGATCTTCTTCACATCATTACCGGTATAAAAGAATGTATCCCAAGACATGTTGGATTCTGTTTTAAGAAAAAAAAAAAAAAGCTTTAGAAAATCAGTGAACCAGCCCATCAACTGATCCTCCTTCGTTAAAGAGTTTTGTTTTATATGTAGCTGTTAATGAAGGTCCATAGTACAAAAAAAACAAAAAAACAAACAAAAAACAAGGCAAATCACTCTGGATTTACATGACTGTAATTGTGGAATATATGCAAACTGTGTTTGAAGGGCTTCATGTTGAGTGTACTATAGCCAATGTTGATGACTTTGATAACCTGGCCATTATATGTTTGGTAAAGACTTTCTGTTGAGATTTATTTCGACCCGGCTGTGTTTTTTTTAATTAAAGCTTCTGTTACCCGTTACAAACACACTAAAATGCATAAAGAAACACATGTATATTATATATATATATAAAATATAAATATAAGTATATATTGTATATCCTTTTTTGTAAAAGCTGTTTTGAGCTACAAATGTATGGATGCAATGCATCATGGGTTATTGAAAAAGTTGTATGAAAATACGATTTGTACCCACAAAGAAATGACTGCAGGAAATGAAATAAAACTTCCTTGTCTATGCATTGTTTGTATTGTCATGAGGCAAGACAGTCTTTATAATGGAAAGTAAAATGAGAAAACAGATTCAGTCGTGAACAAATTCAGGTCACAGATAACTATTTACATTCTTTACAGTATGCTTTGGTTTAAAGTTATAGCTGTGCAGACATTTATTGGCCTTGCAGGTGAAGTTGACTTTGTATTTGATGAACCATTCTTTGTAATTCAGATAAATGTTTTGGATCTTAGTGCTGTGAAAATAGCAGAGAATTTGCTGATCAAGCCTATCAATTGTCCTTTTTATGGTTCCTAGTATTTCAAAGATCTTATGTACTTCAACAAAGTTCACAGTGCCTTTGGAAGAGAAACAAGTCCACAGCTTCACTGATCAGCTTTTCCAACTTTTCATCAGTACCATATCCAGTGTGGAACGATGTTTTTGCTGAAAACTTAAATGGTTCTATTTGACTCACACACACCACTCTGGTTGAAATAACTTTTAATTAAACTCAACATATCAGGACTGCCTCCCAACTAACTGGTTGTCATGTCGACACAATCCAACAGCTGTGATAGAGACTTAGATGCCTGCCGCATCTCTGAGAATCTTCCTATTTGTGTTGGCAAGACAGACATGAGCCCATACCCAGCCTGGTGGCCAGTGGATTTGAGAAATGTTATGTTTGGAAACAGAAAATCTTAGATTGCTGTATGTTTATAGAATGATAATGTTTACATTTTAAGAAGTATGCATTCAGAACGGCATGTATTTCAAAAGTGCTGATGGAGGGATCAATAATTATGCCAATGGAGGTTTAGTGGATTTAGTAAAAAAACAACTTTTTTAATTAGGGATTTTTTCAGCTCCAGACTAACTGTTCTCAAACAAAGATTTTTCTACTTTTTTCCCCATGAGATTCTATAATAATAATAATAATAATAATAATAATAATAATAATAATAATAATAATTGTAAGACTTTTGCACATCTCAATAAACAAATCTGTCTGCATTCCTATCTCACCTACTTGTTTGTTTTTTTTTTGTTTTTTTTTTTGCAGGTCAAAATGAAATGAAAATAAACAAAGGTATGGTATTATGTTACACAAAGAGCAAAATACACAAGACTATACCACTAACAGGGAACATTGCTGTCATACCAGACATTTAACTAGAAACATAAAAACACAAATGTTTCTTACACTGTATATATATTTTTTATTGTCTGACATTAAATTACATAAACATTTCCTATTTTCAGTTAAGAATGTGAGAAATGTGATTTTCTTCTCTTTGAATTCAGAGGTTTAAATACATTCTCTGTATGGGGTGGGGTTGCTTTTTAAACTGTATTACACTGATGAAATCTTTTGCGAATCTCTTTACAGGCTTCTCACAATGGACTGTTGTAATTTTGGCCCATTTCTCCTGGCAGGAAGAAATGGGCCGTCTATAAATGGAGTCAAGTTTATAGGCTGTCTCTCTCACAAACACCTTTTCTGTTCAGTCTACAGATTTTCTTTGTAATGGTCACTCCAACACATTGACCTTTCATCCTTAAGCAACTGTGTAACTAATTTGGTGGTATACAAAGGACACAAGAATATATTGTATATCACTGTGATTTATACTCACGACTGTGATGGCCCGCTCTGGCTACCTGAAGGAAATCATGTTGGTAAAGTTTTATTTACAAAGCATGACTTGGCCTCCTGCCAGCATATATTTGTATTGAGAAATGTGGACTGTTGTACTTTTCGCTCACACAATTTTCTGCTTCTTTCTGTCCCTTTTGCTCAGACTGAATTGGGAAAGAATGTTTTCGTTCACTGTGCTTCCTTTTCATGAAACTTGTAACAAGAAGCTTTTAGATGGACTAAACTCATCTTGCTTAGTGCTTTTAATGTAAACCGAAAGCTTTTGACGCTGATTCTAAAACCTATTTTCTGTAGCTTGACAATCTTTTAACTGTGTATTTTTCTGTAATACCTGTTTATTATTTAGCCAAACTCAATGATCCTGGGTTAATGAGCCAAGCGAGCAAAAATATTTAAAAGAAATAGACACGATGTCACCTATCTCAGGATTCAGAGCATTTTTTTTATTATTGAGAAAAGAGGTTCTAAACAACACTTTAATTTGTGTAGGCTTTTTCTTACATTTTTTGTATTTTTTTCAGTAGAAGCAAAACTTATGTAATTGCATGTAGATCTTGGGATCTTGAGATGAACTGAACACCCTTCAAAATGGGGGTTATCCATGAAACAAATAAATATATATATATAAATTTAAGTCTGCTTGATGAAAAACCAAAATTCATAAAAAATAAAGCAGGCAGTAAAATCATGTACAGTTATAGTACAGATATTTATTCATCACGCATCTCTGTTAATTTCCATGGAAACTGAAAGAAAGAAATCAGATATAGTATGTCATGCACGAATAAATTCAGTACATTGACAAAGACTTGGTTGGGCTGCCCTCCACTGGCTGAATACGGAACTGCAATGCATGCTGCACAATCAACGTATCAATTCATTTGTTTTCCAAACCCACTTGATATTTGCAGGATCTAAAATAGTGTAGATCCTGAATCCCAGGAAAGTCAGAGCTCTATTTAAACAACAATCAATCAGTACAACCTTTCATCGCAATTTCATTAGTCCCAATTTCTTAGGTGGGACTAAAGATAATTTCTTTAGTCCCACCTAAAGACAATTTTATTCATTGAACAAGCGAGAACCATACATACACACCACACCAACCTCCTCCTGCTGATGGTCATCTGCTTATCACACTGCTGTGGGACAGTGTCCAGTTCTTCTTCGTTCAACCCACGTATGCATTTTTCTTCCTTGTCATGGCACAATTTAGGAAAGATAAACATATTTTAATGGGTTTACTACCTGAAGCAGTGCAAAAACTAGAAAAATAAATAATTGTATGAATAATTTTGATGGATTTAAAGGATACATGGAGAAAAAAGGTCTCAAAAGGGTCATAAATGAGCATTACAAAGGTTTGTAGGTCTTAATCATCACAAATACACAATTAGCCCTTTAAATATAAGCACTGATTTCAAATAACAGAGATAAGTGGACATGCTTTCACAAATTTCGAATGTTGACCTCCATAAAAAGTCTTGGTTTTTTAATGCCATCTCTTCTTTTCCCACAGTCCTCCACAGAGGTATGACGACCTCTACTTTCCCTTCCCTCTCGTTCTCGCCTCTCCACAGCTTTCAAGTGTCCAGAGTGTCCTTCCTGGCTTATTCTCCTCTCTGAAAAGACAGCAAATTCCAGGATTTATACAAATAATAAAACTTGGCTGCGAGTATTTATGACTTTCAGTGTGTATCTGTCCAACCTCTTGTGGGTCATCCACGGTTATTGGTGGAGTGTCTGCAGGTTGTTAAATGACAGGGAGGTTTGTGGGGTCTGATAAGATCACTGCTTTCTACCCGACAGTGGAGCTGAGATAGAAGAGACAAAAACTCTTGGTATTCAGTCCCATGTTAACATAGGTGAATCTGCACCATAATGCAATATGTTCATTTTTATTGTTTTTTAATGTAATGAATATCATATTGGGCTGGTTGTTAAAACAGGTTTTTTTTACATACCTCTTGAAGCTGTTTTGAAGGGGAGAATAATTTTGAAAAGTAAAAAAATTAATAATTGAGTGGAGTTTCAGTGATGCTTTAAAGTTAACAGTTTATCCGTATGACAAATACAATACTTAAAATGTTTATTGACTTTATTAACACCCACTCTCACTGTACTTATTTCTTAAAATGCTAAAATGGAAATAAAGCTGGTTGACAGAGCTGGATTTAGTTTTGTGATGAAGCAGTGATGACATGTTTCTTATCTTGCTTCTTCAGATTCAATTTAAAAAAGCAAATGCAGAAGATGTCAAAAATGATGAGTTCACAGTTGTTTTGGGTTTCCTTATTTTTTGTCTTTGAAAATAGGCAGTTGTAAAATTCTGTGGGTGAGTTATCCTTCAGCGAATAAATGATCTTTTTGTAATGCCACAAACTCACACTGAAAGTTTTACAAAAACATTTAATTCAAGCAGATTTATTCAGTGTGGAGGGAAAAATAACATGTTGCAGTTGTTGTTACCTCTAAATGTTTATTTTTTTTAGGTAGATTAATGTCTAGACACACATATTTAGTAATCAATGACTTACTTTTTTATGTTGTAGCCTCTCTTTTCTGAAATAGCAGTTTAAACGTACTTATTTAATACAAAAAATAAATAAATTCCAAGCAAATTATAATATTTATATTTAGATATTAATACTTTAACTATAAAGAGGAACTGAAGTCAATGTTCTGTTTGGACAGACATGGCCAATAAAGCTGATTCTGGTTCTAATGTGACTCGGCACAGGGATTAATTTCGTTTAGCCGACCTTCAAAATGGGAGAGATGAAGGAATATGAAATTAAAGGCAGATAGGTCTGATAATTGTAAGTTTGGAAATAGCTCGGAGAATAACAAGACAACCATTATTCACAGTCAGTAACTATCTCCAACGATGACTCATTTAATAAAAAAGAAAAAGAAAATGGAAATGAAACCAACAAAACAGGATGAAGACCCTCGATTAACTTCACCTAATAAGCCAGACTGAAACAGATTTTTGGAAAATGTGAAAAATGTCTATCTGTGACCAGTTCTGTTTGTGGTGTTTATGGACAGGATCTGAAGGTATGATCAGATCCGGACAGGAGCGAGTCTGGCTTAGGAATCTCAGCATCCCTGCTTTGATTCCTAATGTGGTTCCGATGTGGTTCTGTTGGATTCTTCCAAACTTCCAGCTGACACCATGTCAAAACAGAAACATCCATTTTAGTATTTAAGTTATTCATGATTAACTCATTAAATGACTACAAATGTACAGTATATATATAAATAAAATAGCAGCATTAGTATTGATGCTAATGATAGCATTCATCATCAAATATTACATATGTTAGCGTTAATAAAAAAAACATATATTGAATTACTTAAAAATACAAACACATTAAATATCTTTCTTTTTTTCCACCTGAGTGCCTAATGCCTCAGGCACTCATATCTTTGGGTATTTCAAAATTGCAGTGTGCAAAAATGTTTTAAATAAACTAACCAATGAAACAAATAAATAATTTCACGCGACAGCAGCACACGTCGATGTTATAATGATGACATACAAATGAAGCCATTGGTGCTCTACATGTCCAGTGAAGCGAGCGCCCTCAAGGTGAACAGCTACCTCATTAATGAGGGAATCAAACAAGAACTAGTCTGATTCCTACTGAGATCCTCATTTGATAGAGTTTGAGCAGAATTAATTGACGAGAGAAGAATCACTCCCCCTGTGGGACTCAGACAGGACAGCTGAATAAACTGTTTCCTTCTGCCTTTGTTGTCTGATAATAAATTCATTGAATGTGCTGTAACAATGGAAAAGCAAGAGACAGGGCACTGTGGAAAATGTAACTGGAAAAGCCAGTTAATGATTTCTGAAAATGAAACATTTTGATTGTACTCATTTTAAATTTGACAGGGAAAAAAAAAATCTGTTTTAGGCTTAAAAAGTGGGATATTTTATGAATATTATTAAGTGAGAGAAGTAAGGTTTCAGCTACGAATTAAAGACTGTAAAAGGGACATTTTCAGACAATGTTCCTGAAAAAAATTGTAAAATATCTATCATTTAATTGTCTTAGCTTTATTCAGAGAATCAAGAGACTTGAAGAAACATGTTAATATATGCATCATTAGCTTTATAAATGTGAAGATCTTTTCTAGAACTCTTCCTGTTTCTTCGTCTTGAAGTTCACATCCAATAGCCTGCAGTCTGTACCTCTTCTGTGCTCAGGTTGAGGGGACACGGGCCCAAGAGATCTAATGGCCCCTCCACCACAGACACATTAACTTTTCACAATTTCTGATTCATTTCTCACCTTTCAGCACTTAGAGTTTCTGAAACTTCCTCTTCCAGTACTTCTCAATACTGCTGCCAGCTCAGATCGCTGCATCCATCACCATCGGCTTCATTTGAGGTTTCCCAGCGGCTGCGGTCAGCAGCTGGAAATCCCAGAGGACCTTAAGCCCGCTCATTCCTGACCAAATATTAAAGTCTTATGTCGTGGATATAAAAAGTGTCCACACTCCCTGATGAAATGCCACATTTTCAGTCGGATTTAATGAGATCATTACAAATGATATCCTTTTTTCAGCTTTGATCTGCTGTACGTGTATAACACACAGTTCAACTGAAAAACATGTAAATCGGTTCTGCGGAAAAGGTTTCTTGTCTTTTTCATTATGTTTTATTAATTTTCCTCTGGCTTTGTGTGAGGCACTTTGTGCTTTTTTTCTCTTAAAACTGTCTGATAAATATAATGTATGTGCTTCTACTAGCACGAGCTATAACCTTCAGTTGGCTGTCATCAGTCTTCAGATCGTGTTAAGCTCTCTTTCTATCAGTTTCATCTATTCACTTGGTGTATTTCAAGAAAACCAGTGCACTAACTGTTTAAGGAATCAAATCCTACATACATATGACAAGATCTGTGCTTCAAAGTGCCAAAGACTCTTTAAAAAACAACACAGCTTCTTAGAAAGGCGGTTTAGGTGTTACACAAACATGACTGCCGAACTAATTTGTGCACTGAAAACAAACAGAACAAACACAAAAGAAGGTTCTGAACTGCTGGGCAGCTGAGATCCATCATTAACTAATTAAAGGAAAACATTTAGTTTCAGAACTGCAAAAGTTTGTCTTCCCGACTTCCCAAATGGCTCCAAAGAACTATTAAAGAAAGGCATGATGAAACGCGGTTATAAACGCCTGTACATAAACAGCAACTTCCTTACAAAATGAGTTACATGGCGCAGAAAATAGTCCTCTTTCTCTATAATGTGCTGCCATCACAAACGCTCCGCAATGTCTACTTTACATCATTAGTTGGATTTCACGAGACAGCAGCAAATGATCTAAATAGAAAAAGAATCTATAAAAGCGCAGAAAGGTCTTTAATGGTAGCATCAGTGCCAGCAGCTGTTTGGTTGATGAAGGGGGAGTCCTGCTGTTTGGCCAGTCTCACACAGAGGATATTGTGCTGAGAGGAATTAATAGGACATGACAGCATAAACAGTCTCTGAGGCCCACTGTTCAGGGGGAAACTTTTCAGTTTGATAAAGACCTGTTTTTGGTCCGATTATTCACTTCCTTTGGGGAAATAAGTAGAAGTGAGACACAGAAAACAGAAAAATGTGAGTTAAACCTAAAGCGTTTGTTTTATAACTTTGAGAAAGATGTTTTGTCCCATAGGCTTGGTTATCCTAATGTTCCTGAAGAATGACTCACATGATGTGTTTCATGAGGAAGTCAAGAGAAAACTCACCTCACTATGGGTCATTGCCACAATCTCAGCATGAATCAGGAATTCAGTGACTGGTCAGAGACCTGCTGGGTCTCAGGGTGGAGAGAGTCCATCCAGCCATTCATCTTTGTCTGCTTATCTGAAGTCAGGTCACAGGAGCCACGGGTCCGGGTGGGGAAACCAAGACATTCCTCTCCACTGGGGAGGCCCTGCTGTTCCAGGGCCAAAAGGGAAAAATAATCCATCCAAAATGTTCTGGATCTGGCCCGGGATTTCCATCCTGCAGGATGTCCACAAATCCAGCAGAAGAAAAGAGCTGCCTAAAAAGTGTCTCTGCTCCAACCTTCTGAATGGATCAACTATTAGAAGGTAGCATTTTTCAACTGAGGGAGAAATGAAATAATTAAAAAAATATTTTATTCTGTTCTGAACTTTTTTCAGACACTTGTATCAGCAAGTGAGTTTCTACAATTTACTTGAGGCAATTCTTTCTTTGCTCCAGTTGCCAAGCAAAAGAGATAAATAGAAACTTTTTCAACAACTAATTATCCTCCCAGGAAAGCAGCACTCAAACAAACAGGTTACTTACAGGAGTATTGGATTATGTCAGAATCTGAATAAATTCAGAAGAAAATGGACTTTGATCTTTTGAATTTATAAAAGAGGCAAAGTTAGGCCATGCAATATCTTTCAGAGTTAGGTTTTGAAGATGTTTTGACATCTCATAAGCACAAAAACTGCATGCCATTGCTAAAACATCAAAACGGTCCTTCAAAAAGTCTCGCTGAGACCCCTAACCCAGTTACATAGTGTAAAAAATTCACTCAAAGATATTTGTCTTCAAAGAAATCCAAAAATGATCATCTAGATAAGTGTTCAAAGTCATGACGATTCAAAAAGATCAAAGTATGACTCAGAGACGATCCAAAAAACAGTTAGAGGAGAAAACACACAAGGCATCAAAAGACAGACAACGCCTTCCTACATGGACTTCATTTTGTTGACTGTAAACAAACCATTGCTCTTTATTCCCAAAGAGATCTATTTTTGCGGCATTTCAGAAAGACCGGCTCATTAAAACAAACATTAATTTCACATTTCTGGGCTGCTGTTACAGTAGGGGTGTCTCCTTTGGCTTTTGCTCATAAAACTTCTCCTGTTTTCCATTCCACACTGTACACAGCTCATTCATCATGAGCCTCAGACAGACAGCAGAGACAGCCTCAGGTCAGCCTGAAGCAGTTCGAAAGCCTTCTGAGATGATTCTTCACAATCTGCACTAAACACGAGTTTCATCTTTTCTGGATAATAATGCCAACGATTCCATAAGGGATTCAATGTCCCTTGCAGCCTTATATTTTCTCATCACTGTTGTGAAAGTGAAAACTATTTAAGATGACGTTTCAACATGTTAAACACTTGCCAATACTTGTCTTTGTGACACAAACATACATTAAATGCTTTCTATCTATGTAATTTTTAAACATTTGCCTTTTCAAAAGTCCCCACATTTCATTCATTTCTCACTTTTCTCTCATGATCCCAAAATGATTTAAGAAAAGCTAATTAAACAAAGTAATTTTTAGTTACATTTTAATAAAAACTGAAATTTCAAAAATGATTTCTGTCCTCAATCACTTGAAAGCAACTTTTATTGTTATTGGAGTAATCTTAACTTTGTGATGTCATATACTGAAGAGCAAGTCTGAGGTTGGAAGGACTTCCAGCCATCACCTTAATCTTTAGCCAAGATTCAAGCCAAGACTCTAATTTTTCCACTCAGAAACATTTATCATGTTTTCAGTCAGTAGGGAAATGTTTTAATAAGGTAATGCTGCTAAAAAAGCCAAATCAGCCAAAGGTATGAAACATTTTGGATTTAGCTGAATGTTACTAATAATATTTAATAGGAAAAAACTAAAATATTGCAAAAACATTGCTATCATACACATTTTCCCATTTTCTAGTATTATTGAATAAAGTGAAAGAGGTCTCAGTGTTAGCGTTTACAGAGTCTTTCTAGATGCTCCTTTCACCCCTCAAACTCAGTCCTCTAGGAGCTCTACTGCTTTACCTGCCCTCGGAATTTAACAAATGACCTCTGAGCACTAAATGACCCAAACCAGCAACCTATTGGTATGACTAGGAAACATATCCACAAGGCAATCACACTGAAACAACAGATTTTTTTTAATCCAACATGTTGCTTTATAATGTCCTTAAGTTTTGAGAGATGTCAAATCCTCAACTTTTTCATGAACTTCCTTTATCTCCCTCAGCAGCTGAGAATCACTATGTCTATTATTTCCTAATCCTTCATTCATGCCTTGAGAAAAATCTTTAGGGTACTAACTTTTTGCTCACTTGACCAAGCTCCTCTGTGCCACCTATAGGTTTTCTGCCTTACATAGTGGAAAAAATAGAAAATGAGAAAACTACACCAACTGCTTCATGCACAATTTAACTAATCTCAAAAATACAGCTTAATAACAAAAATATGTTTGCTTGGTTTTGTTTTTTGATGCAGGAATAGGTGCTGCTGTTCAAGTATTTCCAGGAACAGCACATTACCAGTACTGCTAAAACATAACCATTGACGCAGAATGTCCACTTCATTAGACAGGTAATTTATTCCAATCCTCCATGTATAAAATGAGAAGATAAAAATGTTGACAATTAATTCAGATTGTTATTTATTTTATTTTATTTATATTTATTTTTTTTGCCGGCAAGGATTTTGTACAACAGAGGGACAACCAAAACATTCACCAAGTGTCCAGCATTATTTTCCACCTGGTTTATGACTTTTTTAAAATAATGTTTATGCAGACTTAGAGAGGTTGGTCTAGGAAGTGACATGCTAGAGTTCAATAACACAAGTCGACTATTTCTGAATAGCTGCCCACTGCAGCGACCACTATGCAAAAAAGGGTAAGCATGCATTTAGAGTGTTTTGTTTAATTTTGCAGAATAAAATACTTTCCTTAGCTTCAAGTCTTTTGCAAGGAAATCTTCAAAGTCCATTTATGAAAACTTTTAGACACTTGTAGTTCTTGGGAAACAGCCGCCCACCTCCACCATCTCTGGCCATCCATCGAAAATGTTTGTTGTCTTAGAATTTTCAGCTCGCTAACAGAGGCAAGGAGAGAAAGACTCTTGTTTTATGTATTGTGCTTTGCTTTTTTGCATATTTTCAAAGTCTTTTCTGGCACAAATACAACAAATGAAGTGACACAGACAGAGTCCACTGACCTGCTCAAAGAAGCTTTTGATTTTTATCCCCGTTCTTCCAGCAAACACCCAGTTGTCCCTTTGCTTAACAGAGCCGATCAAAGTGCTTCCCATATCGACAAACATCTGCCTTATTTCATCTGTCATCCTGCAACAAATGAGCAGAAAAGGTCACTGTTCTATGACAATGGATAGTTTTTAAACGTTGGAAAGTTTTGATTGAGGTTTACTTTGTTGCTGCATCATCAAAGGAGGCCACCAGCACAATCATTCCTGGTTTTATCTCCTTCAGGTATGCCAAGATGTCTGCCGAGTCTGATATGGAATTAAAATTTGGAAAGAAAAGAAACTTTGGAGCTTCAATAAAGCTCAACATTTGAAATGTGTTATACAAATTGTCATTACTTACTTCCACTAATCATGTTAAGAAAGCCAAATTTTTCTACAACTCCATTCTCACCTATTTGTGATAGAAAAAAAAACCATATTACATAATAAATTATTTAGTATTTTATTTACAGTAGTGGGAAAAATAGTCTGAATACAACCATGAGATGCCGCATGATTAAACAGTTTGGCAGCTAAAGTAGCCATTTCCTGTTTGACTCTATTTTATAATTAAGTTGGAAAAAGACCATTCACATTGATTGCTTGACTATTATAGGAAAGGCCTTGAAGCAATATATAGTGTTTTAGAAAAGTATTCATACCCCTTTTCACCCCTTTTCACATTACAATCACAAACTACATTGTATATCGTTGGGATTTTTTTTGTGCTGGACTAAGACAAAGTGGCACATAATACTGAAGTGGAAGGAACAATGATTCATGATTTTAACTTTTTTCTCATAAAAAATTTAAATATTGTGGTGTGGATATTGATACTGCCCCCTAAACTTAAACTGCCCTGAGAATGAACTTATATAGCAAATAGAGGCCTCTTGTGTGCAATTTAATCTCAGCATAACTCCAGCTTTTCTGTGAAGGCCTCAAAGGTTTTGTAGATAATGTTAGTGATCAAACATCATCATGAAGATCAAAGAACACGTCAGACAGCTCAGGGATAAAGTTGTGGAGAAGTTTAAAGCAAAGTTAGATTAAAAAAATTACATGAAATTTCGAACATGGAGTTTTTTTTCTATTTCATCATACAAAAATGAAAAGAGAATAGCACAATTACCAACATACCAAGACATTACTTAATGGCGTCGAGCACAGGCGCAGCAGCTCATTTATGTTATATACTCGTCTGTGAGTCAGGGTACCAAAATCTTTCCTCTGTCCTGGTCTGTCATCAAAAGGTACAACATTTGCATTTCCTGAGATTGCTTAGAGGGAACAGCATCTACCAGAAGCTGTTGCTAACCTTCCACCGATCCTCCAAAGAGAGCATCATAACCCACTATACCTCAATGTGGTTTAGCTACTGAACTGAGGCAGATTAGAAGAGGCTCCAGAGAGTGACAAGAAGTATTAATGTCTTTCAAAGACATTAATACTTCTTGTTGCTTCAGGAGAGCGAAGCGCATCATCAAAGACAGCACTCATGCAGCCTACCACCTGTTTGACCTGCTGCCCTTCGCCAAGCATTAGAACCAGGACAAACAGACTCAGGGACAGTTTCTTCCCACAAGCCATTATCATCCTAACTGCACCAACCTCCATTTCCCTCTCACCACTATGACTTCCATAGGTCAACAGGTAATTTTACAACAATACAACCAAACATTTTACATGCAATAACCTTTCAAGTGCAACAAACTTTGTTGCAGTTTTGTATTAAGACTTTTTACTCGAAATCTGTTGACAAGAAAACTTAAATATCGCAGTCACAAAGTCATTGTTGAAAGAAAGTCTTCGTAAGACTGGTTTAAAGTTTATCCATCCATCCATTTTCTTTTCACCCTTATCCCTAATAGGGTCGGGAGTTGCTGGTGCCGATCTCCAGCTGCGGTCTGGGCGAGAGGCGGGGTTCACCCTGGACAGGACGCCAGTCTGTCGCAGGGCAACACAGAAACAAACAGGACAAACAACCATGCACACACACACCTAGGGAGAATTTGGAAAGACCAATTAACCTGACAGTTATGTTTTTGGACCGTGGGAGGAAGCTGGAGAGAACCCACACATGCACAGGGAGAACATGCAAACTCCATGCAGAAAGATCCAGGCCGGGAATCGAACCCAGGACCGTCTTGCTGCAAGGCAGCAGTGCTACAGTGTTTAAAGTTTACCACACAAAAAATTGTGGAGGTAGTCTGGTCAGATGAGACTGAAACTAAACCGCTTGACCTGCAAGCAAAAACTGATGTGTGGATAAAAACCAAAACCTAATTCAGCCCTGTTCGCTCCGCCATCTGGCATGTAAATTAATCTATCTCATCTAATTCATCTGTACCTATCCACAACAGTCTGACTATGTGGGCCAGCAGGGATCGTAATTACCTCAGTCAGACGGTGGCACCAAATCCACAGCGGATATAAAACATGAAAAGTCAGATCATAACCAGAAGAAAAACAACAACAATGATGTTTACTTTAAAAAAAAAATACAGTGAGGAGTGATCTGCTGTTGTGTGGACAAGGCATACAAAAGCCGGGTTAATATTCTCGTCACTTGATCCTTTCCTTTCTTCTCCTCCTCTGAGTAGAAAACACATATTAGCTAACATATTATTGCCCTCTCATAGGCTGGAGTGAAAACTATACATCTCTGAGTGGACGGCCGTTGTTCGAAGAAAAGTCTTCGTAAAAGCTAAAAATAGCATGATTAGGAGCTTGTCATTGAGCTCTCAAGCTCTCAACACACCCTGAACACAATCCCTTACCGTAAGGAATTGTATTATTCTGTGGAGATGAATTTTAACGGAGTTGATGAGATGCAAGACGGAGATAAATAGAGGGAAATTCTGAAGGAGAACCTATTAGACTTGAGTGCAATAATATTCATGGATTAGATTGTCCTAATCAAAGATCCTACCGAAATCTTATTACAAGAAAACTTGAAAATTCATGCTTACACACACCTTTCACTCAACCTTGGGTGTCTAGACCTGAAGCAAAATGTGATTCTATAAAACATTGACTACTTGTAAAAATATTTGGAATTTATTCACAACCACGAATTACACTGTTTTGATGTGTCAAGTAAAATCTTGTAGTTGTAACATGACAAATCAGTGGGTGTTAATACTTTTGCAAAGCACTGTATTTCTGCAAGAATAAACCTACAAGCCTGAAACCATTCAGGTTAATCCTTCTAAAAACAATCAACAATAAACATTTAGACATCATGACTGTACACAGACAGCTTATCGGTGTGCTGACTTCTATATTTATAATCAGTGTTTACCATTTACCACCACAATGTTTAGTCCTGGTCCCACATTGTTCATAATGTGACTCATAATGCTGTTGAGACACAGATGAAAATTGATTTTCACAGCAGGGTCGCAGCTTTTGCCGGTTCAGTGTGTGAATCTCCGATCACATTCATACATACTTTTTACCATCAAAGCAGATTTGTGGACCAACTACATTAGCAGCTCCACTCCAGATTTTAAAAGCAAAGTGGTCCGAGGGACAGACTGCAGAGAGGCTGCACTTTGGTATTACTTTAGCTGCACCTTAAAATGTAAATTAGACATAAAAAAAGAACTTGGTTACCACTTTAATACAAATTGAATATAAAACTGACTTGATTTAAAATCCAGCAGCAAAATGTGAATTTCTGACTTACCTGTCGTGAATTTTGTGTGAATTTTATTGAACCCTGAAATAGAATAAAATAAAAAAAAATTAGATTGTATGGCATTGACAAGAGATCACTACTGAGCTTTAAAGATTTAAGAATAGAAATAAATCATCTCACCAAGAACATTTTGTGCCTTCTCCTGTGCATCAAATGAAGTCAGGAAAAAGATTAGAAGGAGCACAACCACAGCAGTGAGAGTCAGGACCGCTGCCAAGAAAGAAGAAAGACAAGTGAAGATCACGAGTCTCAGAAGCAAACCTACCAGCTTTAAAATAAAGCCTTACTTCGATTTTTCATTTTAGCAAAAAACTAAAAGACTGATCTGTTAAAATGAATCCTTTCAGGTGTTCTTCATACGATCATTACGCAAATAAAACTGGTACAGTGCAGCGTTGGTGTCCCTGAAAAATTCCCAGCAGTCAACTCTCGCATTTGTGCAAACAAAAGGGAAAAGAAAGATGTGTCAAGGCTCTTAGTTACAGAAAGACCAGGACGTGGCACACAACACGTGTCACACCCAGTGTGAACTTAATGGTCAAGTTTCCCTTCTCAACCTAAAGAAGGTTTACTCAAGTATCAAACTACCCGGTACACTGTATCTATCATGCAAATAGGCACCTGACAGCTGAAGAAAGAAAAGGTAGAACAATAAAATGGAGGTGGAAAAAAGGGGCAAAAGCCTCATATTTCAAATTGCATGGGTGAATGAAAAAAAAGGGTTTAAAGAATCATTGTAGCAGTTGTCAGAGTTTTCTATTTGTATGTAAATTTTTGTAAAACCAATATCTGCATAAAACAGCTCACACACATCTAACTGCATAAAACCTCTGGAGACTACAGAAGGAAAAAAACAATCAAAGGATTAAAACCGAGGCGTAGAAAACACATTTCGTGATAAGAAACTAAACGCAACATGGAATCATATGTGAAATTAATTACAGCAAAACAATAAAACTGAAAACAGGAATGTGAGGTATATGCAGGCTGCTATGAAGGTGGAGTAAATATGACAATGTATTATGACATCATGTTAGTATTTAGGTTCATGGTTTTGATTAGAACCAACACAACTAATATTGAAATCCTTGTTGTAATAACATAATTCCTGCCAATAGCATAATTACTCTGGCCATTTTGAATGTAATAAAGCCAATAGTGTAATAAGATTTTTAAACCATTAATGAAATAACCTTTTGCCAGTAGTGTAATAAGTCATTATATTGTGAACATAAAAAAATCAAAAAACATTTGAAAATGTAGCAGCTGCAGTCAGTGAGCATCTTACATTAACAAGACAGAATTTCTTGGAAAGTTTTTTAAACTTCATATTCATTCGTCAAGGTTACATACTATTCAACCTTCAGTCTTTTTAATTAACAACTGTAATCACTGTTAGAGAATCTTGTGTTGTACAAATGGTTTGAAAGCTTTTTTGCTCATACATACACGTTTCTACATGTATAGAGGGAGATTTAATTAATGGATGTGAAGTTCATTTGGTACTTCACAAATCTCAGTGTAAAATGTGCTACAATGCAGGAAGAGATCATGTGACCTTCATTTTTAAATTATCTTTAGAATACTGGCCAAAAAATGTAATAACTTATCACATTACTGGGGAAATGTTATCACCCTGTTGGCCCTGATACCTTATTACAGGAGTGGCAGGTTATTACATTATTGATTGCTGCAGTTCCCTGGACGTGTGGACTTGAATCGTATGAGTTGGAATCAACTCAAACCTGAGTAACACATTTAATGACTCCATATTCGACTTGATGATATCCCTAAAGACTTGGAACATGATTCAGACTTTAACACCTGTGACTTCACTTCATGTTGAAAATGTTCACCAATATGCCTTAAACATCTTTTGAATCGACATTAAACTGAACAAACTGTTAACAAAAACTATCCAGAATCCCTCCGTCTGACACAACATGCAATGAAGTTGCAGAAGACAAGCATGATTAGACACTATATTTTGCTCTATGGCATTAGAGGAAAAAACATAAAAGGTCATTGCATTTGTTTACAGAAATTATGAGGTAGTTAGACAGAAACAAATGTGTAGATATACAGGCAACGATGTCCGACTTTCTTCAAAATTTGAATTTACACAATGAATGATTAACATAGTGATGGCTGTCTAGTCAACTTAAAAAAGAAGAAAGACATAAAATCCACTTGTCTTACTGGCTAATCAATGTCATTTTGATTGGTTGTTTAAAGCATGGAGGCTGGAAAGCAATTTGAGATACCAGAACATGTCGGGTGTTTCCTTCTCAATTCTTGGGAACAATAAAAACTCTTTAAAAAAAAGTAAACGGTGGAAACTTTGAAATAATTAAAAAGTAAATAAGCTCACCAAGATTTAAATAAAGTGAAAAGAAGCAGATATTTATATTTGTGAAGCTGTGATAATGACATGTTAAGTTACAGTGTAGAACCCAGATAATCAATGCAAAACAAAAACAAAGCATCCTTTGGAGAAAATAATTCATATTGAAGTTTTCATGCCTGCTTCTGTTGCTTACGAAAGCGTTACATATTGTCGAAACCATTGTTTTTATTTCTGCATTAACAATTTGTTCAATTTAGACAACACACAACTATTTACAGTGTCCCTTTAAAAACCACAGAAAAGGTACATTTTTGTAAGAGAGATTATTTTAACAGCAGTCATGCTGAGCCCGGTTCTGTTAGGTGTTTCTTCCTGTTCACAAGAAGAGCTTCCTCTCCACTGTCGCCGTGTGCTTGCTCAGTATGAGGAATTGCTGTAAAGTTCATGACTCAATGAAAGTGACTGGGCTTCCTTAGCTAGAAAACCTTTTTTCAACTGACACAAACTGAACTTGAATTTATTGTTTTATAACTAAGATTTAAGTGGGATATGGTAACTAAATTTGAATTTGTCTATTTGACTGGACTGATTTAGTTAAATTTTTGTACATACATTCTGTTTGTCTTGTAACTATACATGCATTGTAATATTTAAATAAAAATGACATACCATGACAGAAACACACAATTTGTTATATCGCTATGTGAAACGTGAGGATATTCTTAAGCTTCATAAATGCTTTCTGCCTGTTCAGTCAAATAAATTTGCATTTTGAATTTAATATTTTAGAGTTTTTACTATGATGAATTTATATTGCATTATTGATCAAATCAGTTGCTTAAAACTTAAAATTCAAAGCTAAGGACTTGGAACTGCCCTCAAGACTTTCTTGTGGCTTGCAAAGAAATGACTTTCCCCCAGAGTAGAGGGGCTGGACGTTTCCTATTCCTGTGCACCTAGTAATTGTATTTAGCATGAGCATTTAGTGACAATCTTCTAGATAAATAAAACTAGATGAAACACAAAAATGTGAGTTCGAAAAGCCGATGACAGAAAGACAATTTTAAACGTGAAAAGAGGCATACGAATGACAGCACACAATGTAAAATGGAAATCTGTAACTCCAGATGGCAGGGCAAAGAAAGTTATGTACAGATGGCAAAACACTGGAACAAAAACTAAACGCAGACAGCGAGAAAATGACAGTGTGTGCAGACGAGGAGTACAATGTTTTTACAGAAACAATTGACAGTCAACATCTTGTTGAAGAGTTGAAACACACTACCAAGAAATGCAAAGTGATAAGAACCCAGTTTCCAATCTGCTCATAATAAAACTTTGGTGAGACTTTCTTACTGTTCCTATTTTCTTTATTTGGAATTTACACAGTGACCAGATTAAGTGCAAAATGTTTACTTTTGGAGTTCTGATTTTTCAAACAGATTAATATACCATCAACTTGGATTTCATTCTCTGGGAGCAAAGCTGGTGGAGACACACACCGAATGCTTTGCATGTGTAACTGCAGTCTATTGCGAGTTATCAAACTCTGGGTGACTGAATGCTAATATATGGCACACTTTTCAGACAAGTTAGTGCAAAAACATTTTGCAATCTCTTCGTAAGACTTAATAGTTTAAAATACCCATTGAGTTGAAAGCATAAAATTTCAGTACAAGACACTGATATTTTTGAGAGTAACATAATAAATGTCGAGAAATTTAGAGTGGCATGAGTGCATTTGCAAAGCACAGTATTTTAAGTCCAGCTTTGCTTCTAACATTTCCTGATGTTTTAAACATTTAAAACATTGCTCTCTGCAAAAGTATGCTGCTATTTTCAACCCAATTTGCTCAACAAACACCTGCCTTATTTTAATCAGGTGCTGACTTGTCTTTCCCATTTTGAAGAGGGTCTCACAGAAATGTCTCTGTGTCGCACAATATTTATACTGCAAGGGAAAAGAAAGTCACAGATGGAAAAGTAAAGTACTGCTTCGATGAAGATTTGTTTTTTTAATCAGTAATAAGATGTCATGTATCAAAAAATATATATAAATCTTTCCATCAAAAACATGCGCTTATTTTATGCGTTGGGCTGTGCCGTTTGAAACTGTGGTATTGCTATAAATGTTGAATTTTTACACATCTTTACCAGTGGTGCCAATACAGCTGCTGCAAAAGATTGTAAAGCACCCTATTAAAAAACAGGAAAAGCATTGTGGACATGTTTAGATACTCTTTAAAGAGGCCAAATATGCCAAAAATATTTTCACACTTTTACAGAACACATAACCACATTTGGCACTTAGAAGCCGTGTTCATCTTTGATCTGAACAAAAATTAAGAGAATTTATTTTAATATCATACTGGAATACCAGACTTTGACATAACACTATTCCAGGAAATAAGTCCTTAAGATTGTGTAATTTTTTCTTTAAAACCATTTATATTTGCAAACGTATTAATCTGTGAAATTGCCTACTCTCTATCCATACAGATAAAAGCTGGTCTTATAGAGAGGCACTAAGGGTGCATCCTTTATTTAATTTATCTTTTAGATTGTGTGCGCCCTCATGTAATCAAGTTCCTTTCTGCAATGACTACATTTTAATTTAATATTTAGTTTTATATCATAAAATTAAAATGAGACAAAATTAAGGTGTAATACCAGAGAGAATCAGAAGGGGGCCCTTGTGTACTGCCAGACTGGTTTAGGGGAATTCAAAGAGTCAAAGACAAAACTGTGGAAAGAAATGTCAATTTCTAATTAAAATTTGAAGACAAAATAATAGCAACTGAAAAGTGAGACAAACAATTCATGATCATTAAAAAAAACATTTGGAATACTCTCTCATAAGGATATAATTAACAGAAAAACTAGAAGTGCAAGCCAAACTCTATTGAGCATAGTTAAAAAGATAAATATGTTTAATAAGCAATGCAATATGTCAAATAATTCACCAATGTATACACACTTAGTATTCACATTATTACAACAATTCACATCCACAGTTAAACAGAAAAACAACATGACAAACCCAATAAAGAAGAGACAGAAGACCTCAGTTTGGTTTTATTTTTTCATTTGATGATCACATGGACAATGAGCGAATACAGAGTGTGAAACAAAACACAGTGAAGCAATTTCTGATTAATTATTCATTACGAACTGCCACCGGCATCCTGTGACACTCACCACATCACATTGTTTGCTCCAAACTCCCCGACAGGTGCAATTTCTTTTCTTTCTCCCTTCTTCTCTGTTGGATAAGGTGTCAGAAAATGTTATGCAAAATCCCAACGTCCATTTAAAAGTCGTTGGGCTCACAGCTCTGCAGAAAATTTGCCTGTAGTGGGTTAATGAAAGAAGAATAGCTTCAAAGGGGAACTGGGCAGTTGGTGGGTGATCACCTCTTAATGCAGCTATTTCTATCATTCACCTTCTTTAAGTTAAAAAAAATAAATAAATAAAACAGAAAATTTAGATGTGATAGTTTGGGAGAGATTCTAATTTTATTTCTGCTACAATTTATACATTTGTTATCTGTAACATTGTTTGAATTTAAAATATTCAGTTTCAGCTTAGCTCATAAACACTTCCATGGAAATACTGCTGATTTATTCACAGGACACATTGTACTGTACTTAAGCATTGTTTTCAATTCTTTTCAATCAAAGCACTGAAGACAAAATTTTTTAACCGTAAATATATTTCTAACTGGGGGCTACTGACATTAAATTCACATCAAATATTGGAAATAACCCAAATAATTCCCAAAGATATCAAAGCTAATTACGTAATGTGTAATAAAGTGGAACGTGATCGAAAAATGATTGAACACATTAAGCAAAGGAAAAAGCAAAAAGCCACAGAGAGCCAAGAAAACAGCTGACAGTATTTATAAAGCAATCCTGCTCCACATCAGTTCAAAATAGTATCAGCTGGTTTAGTCTTAAGTGATGGTATGTAAACATGTTTCTAATTATTAAGGTATCACAAAAGCATCTTATCATGGGAAAGAGAAAAGAGAGCTCTCAAGATCGTTGCAGCAATTTTATTGCAAAACATACTGCCGGCTCTGCCTACAGACATATTTCTAATCTTCTGAATGTTTCAGTGGGCAGCACTGAGGCCATAATGCAGAAGTGGAGAGAACATAATTTGTCCACACCGAGGACCAGCGATTCTTCACAAGATTTGTGACAAAGGGGATAAAATGATAATCAGAACTCAAGATGTCTCAAGATTCAAAGACCACTTGCAGAGAGTTTCAGAAATACTTGGAACATATGGATTTTTTTTGCCATGAATGCAACATGCAATAAACAGAACAGCAATCACCTCTATGCAGTCACTAAACAAAACTCCACTGCTGAAGAAAAAGGATGTTAGCATTCACGTTTTGAAGGACAAGTGACAAAGACACCATATGAACAGAGGAGTGTGGGGCTGAGATCAACACACTGACAGACTTTAAAAAGTGCCATTTTAGAGATTCGCTGAGAAACACAATGATCCAGAACACACAGCCAAGGAAACTCTCAATTGATCTCAGAGAAAGAAAATAAAGTAGCTAAAAGGACTGAGTCAATCCAATTGTAAAAGGGTGGAAAGAACTTCAAAATCAGAGGTAAAAGATGAAAACTTAATCTTAAAGATTTGGAGAGTTTATGACTTAAAATCACATCTGTGGAATACAAGGCATTGGTTTCTCAACACTGAAGGCTCCTGGAGTTGCCATTACCAACCACTGCATTTCTAACAATTTATCACAATTCCATAAACTTGTCCAATAATTTCCCTTGAGTTCATGCATTTACCACACTTGGGTAATGAAGTAATTTGTTAAAAAATCTTGAACGTTGTGTTTCTGTGTGTGAAAATCAAATGATTGGTGTGAATTTCATGTAAAGACCCCAAAAAGAAAAACATTTATGAAGAAAAATGTCAACTTGTTCAGCATTTTTTTTCCCCATCATGTCATAAAACATCAAGGTTAAAATGTTCTTTTGATAAAAAACAATTGTTCCCTGATGTGCACATGGGGGGAGGAATGCCACTATAATTTACAGATCATTTGTGTTAAGAACAACTCAGATTTCCAACACAATGGCTTAGATCTGAAGATTGATTCTCTCTGTGTAAGATGCAACCCATGTGATCTGTGAGGTAAAATTATCACTCTTTCCAAAGGAGTCTGGTGGGTTTGAAGAGAGCAATATAACAGCCACCTTCCTGTGAAACTGTGAAAATAGTCTAAATGTTGCATACTCTTGAAACAGATTATAATGAGCCATTTTTAACCCATTATGTGATTTAGTTTAATTTCCTTGCTTCATTTGACAGTGAAATGTAAAAATGATGTTATTTTGCATGTTCAAGTTCGAAACACTTATGTGTAGTACACGGTTGTAGTGATTTAAATGAATAAAGCACGTTTTGGGTTTGACCCCAATTCACAGCAGAAAATTGCTTTGTGGCCATGCAGGTAATCCTGTCCGCTTTTCTTAGACTTGAGGTGTGCAAACGGCGGACTACTCTCAGAATTTATATAAGAGATAGACATACGGGAAGAGGCAACAACAGGGATTTAAAGTGTTAAACCACTGATGAAAGCTGCTTCTACAATATAACTGCCTCAGTGATATACTACTCAAGAAACGACAGCTTCTCTCTTTTAATTAACAAAACATTTTCTTCTAAATTTATTGAAGGCATGTTTAAGGGATGAGCATTTTAATAATATACACTGTTTGAACATTGCAGGAAAGTATACAGTTATTTATGAAAAACCCTTTACCTTAAGATGTACCAGTAGATAGAAAAGACCATTCAAACCATTATCTTAATTTCCCCCTATTTTTTAGAAATAGGTGGGGGCAGGGGGGCCTCATTAAAAAGTCCAATATAAAACATGTTTTAAGTTCATAATCCGAAACTATTCACTTTTGCATATTTTTGACATAAAACAGAACCTGTCATACATCTGGGAGGAAGACATTGTCTACCACAAATCCTGGTGCTGCGAACACTGATTTAACGTTGATTGCTGTTTACCAAAGCAATAAATCAATGAGGTTGAGAGGTCATGTGTCCTGAAAATCAAAACATAGCTCGTCTGTGGCCCCAGAGTCCATTTTGTAATCGTTTTTTAATGAAACTATGACGGCAGACAAGAATGGCAAAAAGGTACTCTGGCCTTGAAAAGTAGTTTCAAAACAACTTGGTGTATTAACAATTAATATATATTTTTAAAAATGCATTACTCATACCTAATATCCTTAGCTAATTTCACCAGTGTGCTAAGGCCATTTACTTTTCAATTTCCCAATTAAATTAATTTTAGAACTTGCGGTGTCTCTCTCTGTATGCTCTCAGTTTTAATATGACAATTTGCAAAGCAGGGATGTTGTCACAGTGGCTACATTCATCTTGAATAAACAGCTTCGGTGTGACAGTTCAGTAGGCAAGATGCTGAAGTCTAACCAAAGATAAATAACTTCAATAACACTAAAGATACATAAAAAATGAGTTCCCTGGTCAACAGACAAATGTTTTAATTTAAAAAAATAAAGAACCTGCACAGTGGAGTGTTACTTATCTCTTTTTCACAAAAGCAGAAAAAAACAGCGTTGTTGTAACTGGATGCCTACATCAAAAAATGTGCAAAAGTTAAATGAATTTGAGTTGATGAGCAGCAAAATATTAAAATATGTTTCTTCTAAATCAACTGCAGAAATAAACTCACTAAAAACACAGGCAGTCTGATATTTTGCCCATCTTCCCTGCCACCTCTGATAATAAATATTTGATTTATGTTCTATTGTTGCACATTTTAGAAGAATACTGACAATGAAAGACACAGATGGTACCTTTAGTTTCTTTAAGCCCTAGGTTATGCCTGCAGGAACAACCTTCACCTATCAGAAGGTCCTACAGTAGCCGGAGGTAAAAACAAGGTCAAGGATTAATGCTTATCGACAGCTCGGTGTCACTTCAAAGGCGTCAACTTGAGCTGTATCTGTTCTCTGATAGAAACTGACTAAACTCGTGGGAGTCTACGATGCAACTGGGGATCAATACCTCACATCAAACAAAAGATAAAAGTCTGGGTGGAATTTAAATAAATGATGCCTCCACAGGGCAGGTGAAACAAGTCTATTATCTGATCCTCTGTAGATCAATCAGAAGGTGTTGGTAAAAATTAACTGACCCAAGTTAAATCTCAAAGAAAGAAAAAAATACTAGATGGTTCCAGCTTCTCAAATAACATGTATTTGTAACATAGCCTTGTCTTGTTCTGTATTGAATCTCACATTTTAAGATGAACAGCAGGAAGTTAAAATGGTCGTCTGTAAATAATAGTCAGCTGCAGGCCTTTGTACCGCACAATCCGTCGATAATGAACTCCTTTCCAGTCAGTGCGGTTGCATCCCAGTTGGAGATTTATTCTAGTAGCTCCTGTCACAAGATAAAAAAAAGGGAAGTTGCATGAGATGAGGAAGGTTATGACTGTGTTGACTTGTGCTGGGGGACAGAGAAGAGTGAAAGCTACAGTCAGAGATGCCACGATGCACTGACCTCGTCTGACTCCTCTCCCACAGTGGAGGGCCCCCTGTTGCCATCTTCCTCTGTCACCGCCGACTCCTGATCCTCCATGCGCCTCAGCAAAGAGTATCTGTATGTCGCCTCACTGGAATGAAGTTACGTGACAGTACAGGCTGATGAGTTTCTCCTGCGTTAATGGTTTAAAATAATCACGCCACGGCTCATTAATCAAGCCTGCTTACTTGACTGGGAAGCAGTATTTTCGGATGATCAATACGGCAGCAGCGACTGCCGCCGCGCAGACCAGGATCACCGATGCAATAATGCCAGGGTGAAGCCTTAACCCGGCCTAAAAAGACAAATGAATCCAATAAGATGTAACAGTGGGGTAGTTAAAGAGCCCATAAACCTAACAGCTCGGTTCATGATGTGTAGCACAGATAAAAAGGAAATACACGCAGGAGATATGACAGCTGAACAGCCATGGGTTATAAATCATAGCGAAAGCTCCGCAGCAGGGTTGTGAATCTCTGAGTAAGCACAAAAAAAAGTGACACTTTCTTGGACCATCACTAATCATACAAATCATCTATTATTCCTTGGTGTGTTTAAAGCAGGGGCTGTGCATGGGATCGTTTTGTAATGTGGACTTGGTGAGTATTAGGGTTTGCAGCAATAATTAGAAAGCACAGCGAGCGTGACCGAAGCACAACAGACCCGGCAGGAACAATTTATCACGTGTGGTGCCGTCAGACACGAGAAACAGTGAAACAAAGATGAGACTGGATGGTAGTATGACACTTGTAACGCATCACTGAGCATTGTTTTTCCAATTGTTCTTGGAAAAATATTCACACCTGTAATGAAGAAGTCTTAATTAGTGGGACCAAATCCAGAGTGGTAACTTGTACAGATCTTTGAAAGAACCTTTGAACATTTTAACTAATACCTTGTTTAGCACTGCACTTAGTAATGGTTTTGCACACAATAACAATATGCACACTAGAAGTTGTAATCATTTATTGAATATTTATTGAGTATTTCAATAATTAGCATGTAGCCTTTTGTTCCAGGCTACATGCACAGCTGCTCCTCATTTGGAAGAACGGTTGTCTGTGAGGAGAAAAGAATTGTTACTTGCAGCAAATAAGGTCTAGTGTTTAGTAAAACCCAGACAAATGTTTGTGTAAAGTCTAAAGGTAAAAGGGGAAGTGCAAAGAAGTTGCTTAAAAATGCTAGGATGTGATTACTCACCTGTCTTTTCTGTTCCTCTCCAGGGTGTTAAGACAAATGTTTCCCCGGAGGTCTGGAAACCATTTAAAGGTTCTCAGAGGCAATGGAATAAGAAAGTGTGGGGAATTTTTCTACATGGGTTTTGTTGGCGTTTCCATAAGAATGATGAGATGCAAGAATAAAATATAAAATATTTTAAATAAGTAAGCAGTGGGATATTCATCAAAATGTATGCTATTCATATAAATGGCAAATGCAATTTGGTAAACTGAACCAAAGCATTTCCACGTAATAATGCTACCACTACCATGTGTCACTGTGGAAATGGTGTGTTCAAGGTGATACATAATAGTATTTTTCCACAAAAGCATTTTGAATGAAGGCAAATATCAGTTATGATCAACCCACAGTTAATTTCATTTTTTCTTTATTTTCCATCATCACGATATCCTCACCAATCTGTGAGTTGTGAAGAGTAGAACAACATTGCAGTTGCTTAGATAAATATATTATTGGAAAGCAGAGTTTTTATGAATAGATTTTGAAGTGGTACAGCCAATGTTGTAAGGTGGTAGTGTGATTTTTAACTAATTGATATTGTGCATATTGTCAAGTATAATTCAGTATATTGTGCAGATCTAATTTTCACCTGAGAAGAGAACCTCTTTCAATATGTCTGCTCTGTCAGATCTGACTTGTGACTAATAATTCGCTACAGTCAATAATGGCAAACTAATAGTTAACTAATACTAAATTAATATATTTATTACACTTCACTGCAATGATCCATTATATAAAATGTTAGTAAAACATACTGACATTTGTGGTTGAAAGGTAAAAAAAAATGTTATTTGTAAAGTACTTGTGTAAGATTAACTCTAGGGTACAATTTTAACTCTACGGATATTATGTTTTCATTCTGATAGAAAGTTGTAGGTACTTCAGAGATTATATTCTTGTCTAAACATATGTCCATAAAGCTTTACGATTTACCAATAATTCATCTGTATTTGCAGACAAATAATGGGGGACAGTAAACTGTGAGTATTTACCAGAAAACAAATTAGAAACAAATGAGGAACTTAGTGCTGGTTAAACATTACTTGATGTGTACCCCTTAATTCAATTGTGTTAATGATAGGCTAATGGTGAGCTAATTAAAAATGAAGAAGGACACAAATTAGGAATTAGGCTTGATAATTGCTTAAACCAAGGAGCTTGCATAATGCTTTCGAATGGATCTGGACAAACTAAGTACTATCTTCCTGCACTCTAAGTAATAATATATAACTCTGCGAAGTCCTGATGCATACTAAGCAGTTCTTCATTACATCACTGACAACTTGGTCTTTAAAGCAAAGTGCTGCGTTAGAATGAGAAGCTGCTGTACGTCGAACCTTACATCATCAGGACTGATCTACTTGTTAGACTGCAACTTGGATTTATAATTTATACTCAACAAGTAAAATATTCCAATGCATGATTTAGTTTTCCCTTTTAGGTCTTGCTAATTTTGTTGTCATAAAAGCGACTGATCAAATCATGATGAAACTAAGCTTAGTCAGCGACGCCGTGACAAGTCAAAACATGGATTATAGGAATTTTATGCATTTTTAGCTATAACAAAGCAGTTTTTTTTTTTTTTTTTGCTAAAACAAATAAGAGCATAAAGAAACATCCATGTTAAGCCACTTCGGTTGAAGGGGTCAAAAATAAGGATGAATATTCTCTGGAGTAATGAATTACTTGGTAACAGTATTATCAAGAGAAGGAGAAAACACTACTGATGTAAGGGTAATTATTAATGCGTATCATTAATACTTAAATGTTGTTCAACAGTAGAGTTAATGAGGAGGCTTACATAATGGAAGTTTCACATATTCAAGTAGTAATCATTACTTAATGATTGATTAATTCATTATCTTCTCATTAATTTCAAATTCACCTTTCACAGTAAAGCTTAACAGAGTATTTATCACGAATTCCTTAATTCGCATGAATTGTTGCTTAATTTAGCAACACATTTACCGAACATGCGAAGAATTAGAGCTTTAACAAGAGCAAACAAGCTGCTGCACTTCCTCATTCGAGGCTGTAACTTGTCATTCCTACATCCGAGTCAGCTAAAGTTGCTGAAAGGATCACAACACTTTCTGTTTCTGCGCCTGAAAATAAAAACACATTTAATAACAGCTCAGTCAATCAGACATTGAGGGGACAATGACTATTTGGCGCATGATCGAGAATATTCTGTGGAAAGCCTCTTTGCAGTCTATTTTCCCCTTCATAGACTGTGGCTTTCCTTTCTAACAAACGACCTATACAGAATTCAGTACCAAACACTCTACCTATGAATTTAACGACAAAATATGCCCGTCATTTGCTTTCAGGAGGTCAAGACTTTAAAAGATGTACCTGTTGCGCTGACATCCTGGAGGACTTCAAAGTTGGGCTTTAAAAGTTTGTCATCGCGATGTAGTCTAACTTTCTCAACAGAGAAAAAGAATGCCGTTCCAACAGCTTTTTTAAAAGTGTGAAACTAGCAGGTGAACATGTTTTCTTTTAAAGCCTGCACGTAACGTTTTCGAAGCCAGCCATCGTTGTTTACTTCCTGGTTTCTGGTTGCGGCTCTCACCTGGTGCCACGCCCCTTAATGACGCACCTTGGAAAAAAGTTTTCACGCGAGACAGACGTGCAGCTAAAAGTTTTACTGGAGTAAAAGTAGCTTTACTTCAATATAATTTTACTGAAGTAGAAGTAAAAACATGAGGGTCCAAAAACGTGACTTAAGTAATAATTAAAAAGTATTTGATAAAACAACAAGCACATGCTGCTAAATCACAACATATGATTTAATTTGATAAAAGAGGATTATAGACAAATTGGCTTCTATAAATAAGCTCAAATTCAGATATTTTATAGGATAAAAAAATAATGAGTAAAAATAAATAAAATCCAAACAAAAAACTTCAAAGAAACACTTTTCCAAATTTAATTTCGCTCACAATAAAAAGCCTTTTTAAACCAAAACGTAAGTAGTTCCTATTTAGAACAAAGTATATTTTTTAATAGATGTGTGTCAGTGTTTGATGGATATTTGGTTGAAACATTTTCAGTGAAGTACAAAATGTAGCTGGAAATCTAAGTTTCCTCCCATTCACAAGTTATACTCTATACTTACTTGCTCTCTAAATGCCACAGCAGAGTTGGATGACAGAAAATAACTTAAGATCCAGGAACATTTTGTCCATGCCAGGATTCTTACATCGCCATATGCTGTGTGGGTGTGTTTGTGCATTGTTGGTTAAAACATAATTGTTCACTATCCAGTTAAGTGACCAGAAGTTATTACAGTAGCCAAGAAATATTTTACAATAAGAGTTACTGCAATAATATTCAGGAAGTAGAAGTAAATAAGCACGGTGCAGTGAAACTACTCTGAGAAGTGCCCTTTGAAATAGAAGTAAAATATAACTGGGTGAATTCAAACTTTGGCACCACTTCAGTTGAGTTTTACAAGTATACCATCATCTATGTATTTTTTTAAACAACAGTACAAGGAGTACCAAATGCCAAATATCTAAAAAAAAAATTGTAAACCAAACACATGCAATACATTTTCTGAAATATAAACTCAAAACAGTTCAGTCCTTTAGAAATATTCAAATTCATTAAGCTACATGCACAATTATTACACAACAGAGACAAGTTTATTTTGCTAAATAGTAAAAGAGTTTATTATCACAGAAACCCAGAAGATCCCATCAAGTCGTGAATGAACAATCATGTGGTTGTCATCTGGAACAGAAAGAAACCGGCAGCAGAACCCAGTCATGTATGACCCATTCATCAGTCATACATGCTCACACAATTATGCAAGTGGTTTTACTTGTAGATGAAAATGTTATCAATTTTAACATTAGTCAAGTGTTTGGTCATTGGTGCATGGTAGTTCAATATTACATTTTTTATAATATATTTCCAAATAATATGTACCAGTACCTGTCTTTTTGTGAGTACCCCTATAGGCAGCCAAGTACCTCCAGTGGCAGCTGTGCCACAGCTTGAGAACTATGGAATATCATTCTCATGACCCCCAAACTTATGCTTGAAACTAAGGAGGCCAAACTCACAGGTAATCCCTAGACATATCCCACTCAGTCATGAATTATGATATAAAACATTGAGATCATGTTTAAAATGTATGACTTGTAGTTAATTTATGACAGCTCCCTATGAAGCATTCGATGTCTTTTTAACATCCATGCTGCAGCACAATTTCCACTACCTGTATTTTGTAAGTTATGAGACCATTAGAAATCAAAATTGCTGAACTCTGTTTCCAAGGTCTTGTTAGAGGTCAGGACTATTAACTTGAAACAATGAATTATTAAACTGAATATTGTAACCTGGATGTTGCGCTGAATATATTTCCAGTTGGAAGTTCACATGCAGTCATTATGGACATCAAAGTCATTAAATTGGATCTTTTAATAATGGATTTTACCAATAATATTACGGTGAAATTATTATACAACATCTACGATTTTTAAAAACAGGAATTAGTTTGAATTTATTGTGAGTTTTCATTAATCCACACAAGAGAAATAAAAACAAAAGAAAACAATGGCGGCTCAAATACATACATGATGCTGCACTAATATTTAGATAGATGTCCATCAGCAAGTTGAAGAGAAAACAAACTGCTTGTAATCATTAACAAGGTTTTGGAGAAGATGTTTGACTACACCTCTTATCAGAGATAGTGGATTTAATTTAAACGGTGTGGTTTCAAGGCCTGCTCCTGTTCTTTTTGAATATAACCTCTGCTTTTTCAATCAGGTTAAGGTTAGTGCTATTCACAGAGCACCTTAACCAGTTTTTTTTCTCTACAAAAATGTTTTATTTTACATGCTAAGGATTATTGAATTATTTGTACACCAAGTTGTCTCCCAGTTTTAACTCAGTTTCCCTCAGATACAAGCAAACTGTTCAAATTATTTAACAACAATTCAAGAAATGCCAAGTTCAAAGCCTACAATTAATTCCACAGCAAAATGATTTTAACATTAATACTTACTGATAGGGGGACCAATAGCAAAAGGCCTCCTCAAAAATTAAAGAGGAATTGAAAAATGCAGCTGCCCCTACTGACAAGTCAAATGCATTCTATAATCAGACCAAGACAAAAACTTGGCCCACTTGAACAAAATGACAGGAGACAAAGTAAGTTTTTCAAACCCAGAATGATGTTACAATACTAACTGTAATGCATGTGGTGCTTTTCACCAAGTGGATGGAATCCTAAAACAGAGAACTCAAATTTTCATCAAATTTTTCAATCTCACTTTAAATCAACAACTAAACAGGTTAAAACTGGAGAACAATAATGATCCAAAAACAAACAACAAAGCTGGTTTTAAGAAAAGTGGGTTAATGATTAAGATTGTGGAACTACACCCACCTCAACCCTATGTAAATTAATAAACTTAATAAAAATTCCTGGTCCGTGCCAGGAAACAGACAAATTAAATGAGTGCTTCCATTTCTGATTACAGGGTTTAGACTAGAATATTATTAAATTATGTAGCTAAAAATGCTGGAATAAACCTGAAGGACCTTACTCACATGTACAAGACGAGGCCAGCTGTAAAAGAAAATCAGATATTATAGCAACAGGATCACCCTCTCAATAATGACTTCCAGTTGCTTTCATTTGGATGCTGGTATCTTCTTCCTAGTTATAGAGCAAACAGATTAAAAACTAATTTGTTCTTAGAGTCACAAAGTTGCTTAGTGATCTTATACGACCCAGTAAGTTTTTATGTCTCATGAATGTATGGCGCTATGTTAGGCTGACTGTTTTTATTCCTGTTGTGCACTGATTGATGAGAAAAAAGGTCAAATATCCAGAAATAATCAACTGTCCTTGTTGACAGCTACAAAATGTGTTTGGATTTCTCAACCCTGCTAAAGTACATTTATATCAATATGTGGAATAAGTGTATATAAATATTTCAGCCAGTATGTATAATTGTAAACCTGTTTTAATTAGACAAAATCTCAACGAAATCACAACTTGTCATCATGCCGAGGATGACTGCATGTCAGCTTCTGATCTGAACTTTATATTAAAATAACAATTGTGCACATGATATCACTTTCTACTCAAGCTTATTGAATGAACTGCAGTGTAATTAGAACTGAACATAGTTGTTTTTGGGGTTTTTTTTTTTTTTCATTTTTTGATTCATTTTGTGCAGTAATTTTATCAGCCACAAAAATGATGAATCAATACCCCATGGCTTCAGGTGTGACAAGGGTTGTGGGGTGGAGGGAATTGGTGAGACCTGCCAGTCTAATCAGCAGCCCACCAGCTGCCTCTCCTAGTTACAGTTAAACACCATGAAAAGAGCCTGGAGTATCTTAAATCCAGTTGAATGTATTAAAATCAATCATCTTTCATTTCATTCTTGTATTCTTGGACAGCTCTGACTAATTAGAAAGAAAACAAACACAAGAGACTGGAACCACATTTTTCAAATCAAATTTATTTCAGAAACTATGAAAACATCAACGTATTTTAATGGATTTTTTTTTTCATACATTGAATTAAATAAAAAAAAAAAAAAACATGAATCTTTTCACTATTTAAATGTTAAGACACTGTAACGTTAGAAAGAAGTGCCGGCAAATTCTTTTAGAAGGTTTCCATATTAACTTCCAAGCCAAGACTTATGAAAAGCCTTTCTTTGTCATCAGAAGTGAATGAGCCCTCACTTGCAAAAGGCCATGTGTTTGATTTAGAGAGTTCCCCAATACCTTACAATCTAGCATGACTAACCACACATGGCAAAACAAAGCTGAAGTTAGTTTCCAGGAACAAAGGAGCAAACACAGGAAGGGGTTTTGGTGAAAAGGGAATTCACTTCCGATCAATAAAGCTCAGCTCAAAAAAAAAAAAAAGAAAAAAAAAGTAAAATCTCAAAGCAATTCATCTCCATCTAATGTGATTTATTCATTCTGAAGGTAATGGGCTTTGAGTTAAGCTAGTTCATAGTACTTTCCTGACTCAGGATCAAAATAGCAGTTGAGGCAAGGATCATAGAGGAGTTTCAAATATTCATCTCCATTCTCTTCTTCTTTCACCATGCTATCCCCTCCTGTATTAAAGCCAAGAAAATCACAGTGAAAACCTCATATTTAGAACATGCAAAATGAAACAAGAAAGCATTGATTCCAATCACGATTGCACAGATTTATTTAGTTTTTCTGTTTTTTTTTTTTTTTTTTGTATTTTCACTAGCACTGCAGTGCCAGATGTGAATAAAGGCCTACTCTGTCAACTTTTAATAGAATACAGCTTGTATGGTGACCTTCAGACCCAGGTGGATTTAAAAGTTTTCTGCCGCTGCCATTTTTTCCCTAATCAATCAAGCCCTAAGACACCCAGACGCAGAACCAAATTATGAAGCCGTAAAGAGATTCCCTGTAATCCCCCACTACCTTAAAGTGCAGAAACTGAGCTGTTAAACTGACAGGCAGTTAAATGCTAAAAAGGTTATGGAACGCATCGAGACGAGCATTTTATCTTATTCGAACGTGGGCAACAATAATGAAAACTAATTATGTGACACGTTGTGAGAGTTTTAAAAGTGATGTAGTAAACTGGAAAGGTTTCATCAGTTAACCTTGCGGATGTGTCTGGGGAGGTACAGGCCTGTAATGAGCCTGTCTCTTCTGACCTATGGTGTTATGTGAAGGACAGAGAGCTCCACTCATGACTTTTTTTTTTTTTTTTTTTTTTTTTCTTAGGCCTAATTAGATACACTTTCAGTTGCTGTCCCATCTTCCTGCTTGCATCCTTGGAGGAAATTTAACATCTCTGAAAGCTCTTTCAGCAGCGACTGTTTCCATTAGCTGAATGCTTTCGTGTAACCAGTCTTAAAGCAACAGACTGTTTGCCATCTTCCCTACTCCCAAGGACATAAAAGGCAGAACGGGGGTAAAAGGACTAAAATGAAGGTTACCATACCTCTGAGTAGACTTTCCCAATTGTTCTCTGTGTTGCCTGACCTTCTCTGCTGGCTGGGAGGCATAATAGGAGGGCTGAGCACGTCCATCCACTCTCTGGGGAAAAGACCATAAAGCCAGACAGTCATGACAACACATACCATTACACTCACCATCTTACCCTATGACATTTTAACAATGGAGTCCCATCATCATGCACTCTCAGAAGCCCATCTTAGATTCCATTGTCCTTGAGCCACTTCTCCCGCAGCCTTGCAGATTTACCTGAAGGATCACTTATTAAATTCTGACTCCAGCTGCGACTTCCAAGTATCATCACATTGTGACTACGAGTCAGGGTCCTAACCTCGCCTGTTTCTGTGGGAGCATGACTTCATTTCTCTCCAAATGAGTGCATCTCCCCATCTGTGATGTACGCAGGGTACAACTATAGATCTTTCACTTACCAGTAAATGAAAACACTGCTCCTTCAGCACGGCGTGAATGATTGCAGCCAGGGAGGAAATATCGCAAGATGAGTTGTTACTCGGAAGAGATGCAAGATTCATTTGTTAAACAGCATCCATAATCATTTTTGGGCTATACATCAGTTGTGCAATCAACCATTAACATCTTGCGCCTCTGGATAAGAGCAAACCAGAGCATATTTAATGTGGAATTACAGTACAATCTTCTGCACAATATTCGCCTGGCAGCAGGAGATTCAAGCGTTTGCCTCTGGTTGGTCTGCCTTCTCATCCAGAAGTGCAATGTTTGCTGCTGTCGCTCTTCCTGAAAACATTTCATCCACTTAGGAGGCAAATTTTTCATGGTTTGTTTACTGCTATATTTTACAGCACACTGCCAGCAACATGACATATTTAAGACTGTTGTCAATCTATATAAATAAAAAAACTATTTTGCATAAATCCAAAGCAGATTTTTAAAAAATCAACAAAAAATGAACAAAGCAGATTTATTATTACAGAATTTTGCCTGATTAATGGCACCATAATGACGCTAGTTTATTTGGTAATTACAAAAAACAACTAAAGCAAACATCCACCAATTTAGACTAACAGCTGCTAGAAGAATCAAATATCTCAGATTCAGTTGAATCATTTTACCAGTCTTTTATGAACATTAGCATTTTGTCCCTTCCTTTTTCTATTTTGTGCCTGGAAACAAACCATTTTGTATCTATGTAATTAAACTAAAGTTTAATTGTTTATTATTCATTGTTGTAAAGAATTTTCAGAAATAGTCATTGAAAAGTCTCACATGTAATTATATTCATTCTTTCACTCATGCCAAAGTACAGGTATTGCCCTGATCCTCCAAGCAAGACTTAAGACGGACGCCAGTATAACCATAATCAAGAAATAAAAAATAATTTAATTCAATTTATTGCTTGTAAATCTTGCATAAACACTCTATTCCTATTCTTTTTGGCTCTGATTCTCATTTGGGTCAGTCTTATAAGGCCTAATAAATTGTGACCTCAGATAAAGCCATAACACAAAGTGACTTCCTGTTGGTAGAAATCACTTATTGCTCACATAATGTAGATTTCCTGATAGAAGTGTATGACTGGATTCTAGAAGACAAAAGCAGGCACAAAACAAGCAAATATTTCATGCATGATTGGGGCAAAATGTCCTGTAGTGGAGGACATCATTCATATCCCCAGAAAGGTTTGATACAAAGTTGCAAAACTGCAAAGGAACAAAAAAAGTGAAGAGGCAACATCACCAACACCAAAGTAAATATTCTGTTGAATTTATATTGTTTTACACCTTTATAGATATGACCTCTCCTAACAGAAGCATTTACCTCTTTCTAAAACCCACTTTGACTGTTTGATGGGCAGGAGCATTGTATAAAAGTTAATGGAAGCAATTTTCAAGGACAAGGGCCCCTGCAACCGAAGTGTAAATTGGACCTCAAAATGTTAAGTGGGACTTGGCAAGAGTGATTAAATTCTTGGAATTTTAATTTATTACACTCCAAATACAGGCGTAGGATAAAGAGAATAATTCCTCTTCATTTAACGCATGCAGGTGCGCTGCCTCTGCAAAGTTATTCCATGTATTGAAAATATGCTTTCCAAATAGCTCCCAGAAAAAAAAAAAAAAGACTGTTTGCTTTACACCTTCGCAACTCCACTAAACGTTCAAACTTGTATTTGTTTAAATATCTTGCAATTCTAATTTACATTTAAGTCTTCCTCTAATATCCTTATTTGCATTTTCTCATTTGTGCACCTGCCAACATGAGAGACAATAACAAAACGCATGTCATCACAGTAGATTTTAAAATAAGCTGCCAAAGAATTAACATCACATGTTACAAAAAAAAAAAAAAAAAAAAAAAAAAGAAGCCATGGCAACATAAAGCTCAGAGACTGGAGCATATTTGTTGTCAAGGAAGCTGTAGCTCTTAGCAGAGAGAAAGAATTGCAAGGGTGCCAGGATGCTCTAAAAACATTATAATAGTATTCACTGTAAGGGGGTATGAGCATGCAAAGCCTTGAAGAAAACAAAGAAAACAAGCAGAAATCCTGCACAGCTGCTATTTAATATGTAAATCATGACTTGCCTCTAAGTCTAATTTCAGCATTGCAGCTGTAGATGCCATAGAGCTGCGTGTTTGAGCTCCCAGTCAATACTAATATCCATTTCAGTGGACTTTCAATCAAATAACATCCCTTCACTGAACAGTCATACAGTTTGCTGGTTAAATACAACAAAAAGGAAAACATCTATCTTGTTTGTTCCTGCAGCTAAGGAGATATTTTACATCTGTTCTTACAAATACCACAAAGACTATTTAAACACATGGGAGACAACATGCGTTCCCGCCAGGGTACCTTGCTTTTCATCAATAAATCAGAAGCGTTTGGGTGGGTGGTTGGAAGGAGTTGCATATTTTCAGTAGCGGATCTGTGATGCAACCCCTTTGTCTTCCTTTGTAACACATCACATGGTTGTGTACACCCATAAAGAGATGGACAAGCACAGAGACGCGGCTGTGCTTTAGCGAGTGCTGGCGCGATATAATGTCTGCAGAAGCCTCCCAGGACAACTGGATCCATTCATACACTGCCACAGCAGGGCGCTCAGATGGATAAATAGTACACAATACAGCCCAGATAAAGGCTGGGATTCAGTCTCACTGAGACTGAGCGTTATACTGTGACATGTTTGCAATGCTAGATTATTTATCATTCTTTGTTTTTATTGTTTTTTAATGAAAGCAACAGATGTATTAGAGGAGGTTTTGAACCTATTTTAAAATAACTCAATTCGCTAAGCTTGCTTCTCTCTCTGAGGACCAAAACAAATTTGACAGACAGTGAGCATAAAGAGATAGCACAGCCCTGTTAGAATGCTTATTTTCTGTGATGTAAAAGACCTGAAGCCAAGATAAATAACTTCTTAACTTTGCATGCCTTTATTGTGACTTAGAACCTATGCCACTCAACTTAACAAAAATAAATAAATATTTTTAGGAGAAAACAGAGAAAGTAAAATATTGTTTTTAGATACCTTATAGATGATGATGCATCTTTTCATTTTGTTATCGTCTTTTTGGATAGGGGCCCTGTCAGCATGGACCATCTTGACTTGGTATTATTTGCCCTCACCTCTAAAAATCAGATTCAAGTCTGGACTCTGGCTGGCTCATTCTAAGAATTTTCTTCTATTGAACCCACAAATTCTGTAGCTGATTTGGACGTCTAGTTTTGGAAATTATATTGCAGAAGGTTGAAAGCAACTATTTTTTTTTTCATCTTTAGTTTTCTAACAAAAGCTTGTTGGTTTTGCAGCAACACTGAGCTGTAATTGGAACTGCTTATAATCCCCTCCATCTTGATTTATAGTCCCAGTTTGAGCTGAAGAAAGAAAAAGCAGATGTTCTCCCCACTATGCTTCACTTTGAGAATTAGTTATTTTGCACCAAAAATGTGTCCTCCACAAATAATTATGCTGTGTCGCTTGTAGGGAACAACAATGTTGAAAGCAATTCTAAATAATTCTCATTGTTCCCAGTTTTTTAATCCACTCTGTATTAGGGTTATACAATCAAATTTTTCTCACCATTTTGTGAAAAATTACAAAATGGCACATATAAATGATAGGTTCAAACCATTTCAGACCATGTTTCCCACCAGTAAGAAGATTTTTGTTATGCAGCAGAATGTAGTTCAGCTTTAAACTTAAATGAAGACTGGAATTAAATTCCATCTCCTCTTGTAATAAGAGGTTACTACTAAAAGTTTTATTCTTTTTGAATTTCACTTTAAACTGCAGGCAAGTAGAACAATGTGGGTCATATCCAATTGTTGTTCTGCAGTAAAGACAACTGATTCTGAAACACAGAGAAAGGAAAATACTTGCTCTTTTAATTTTCAAAAGCCTCAAATTTCCCAACAAAATTAAACTTTTTATCAAATAGTGTCCAGCTATCAAGCCTGTCAAGCATAATAATCTGTAAAAGAAAAAAAAAAAAGAGAAAAAAAATGCCATTGTGAAAATGACAACAGCAGTTCTGGGAGAAGGAAAGCACAGTACCTGACATACTCCAAGTTTATTTGGAGTCTTCTGAGAGCAAGATAAGCCACAGCCTACACATCCATCTGACAGTTGACATTTCGAGTAAATATTGCAGTCACTGGTAACCATCTGATTATGATTTTCGAACTTTCTTTTTTTTTTAATGCCTAACTCTGGGCTCCAAGGCCGTTTGTTTCTAAGGCAATGCATGATGTACATCAGTGGTGCTTACAATTTTATAAACTATTGTCTTCTCTTCACCAAGACTATTAATAAACCAATAAGCGAAGAGGTTAGACAGCATGTCAGTTGTGTTTAATGGGAGCTAGTCTTTTCACAGTAAGACATTGGAGTGCAACACATTTGAGTGTGCAAAAACAAAAAATAAAAAATCTATGTCCTCATCTATCCCAAAAAGTTTGTAGTTTATATTGGAATTCTTTTAAAACAGATTTTCTTTGGCTCTAGTGGTCTTTACTTAATGGACAGGAAAGTGGGTAATGTGACAAGGGTCGCCAGGCCGGGAATCAAATCTGTGACAACTGCGTCGAGGACTAGGGCCGCCATATGTGGGTTGTGCTCAGTCCCTGCGCCATCACAGCACACCCCATTTATATTGTATTTTAAATAAAAATAAATAAATAAAAATACACATCTGTAGTGAGATGGATGCTTTTACCTTGGGTTTGATTGAAGCAAGGGGTTCATTTCCTTCTGATAATGATGTCCCTGATTCACTGCCTAGATGAAAAAAAAATGTCAGAAGCTGCTTTAAAATGTCACAGATGCTCAAGTTCAGCAAATTTCCAGAAATTCTTATGTGATTTAGAGCCAAAAAGAAAAATATCTGCATCATTTCTTTTTGTCCCGAAGGAGTAATGAAGGTCACTGTTTGTCAAAAATTGATGCTTCTAAACAGAAAGTGGCAGTTTTACACAGATAATTGTCGCACGGCATTTAGCCTCTCTCTGTACAGAGAGAATTTCACAAAATCAGATGTTAGTTGTATGTTGGAAAGGATTGAACTTAGAAATTGGGTAGGAAGTGGACATAGTATTCCAGTAAAATACTGAGGTGTGAAAGATTTTGCTGCTGTTTACAACTTTACTGCTGTTGTGTTATACTCATACTTTTCAGCTGATCTTCATCAGTGTGAATGAGATTCACTTTACAACACAATAACTTTGCTCCATTTTACTAAAATTATTGGATGCTGCTGTGAATGCTTTGGGTCACTGCCAATCTGTTCAATGAAACAATGTCATCCGATTTGCTGCATTTGGGTCTATCAGAGCAGAGAGTACATCTTCTTTTCCTACATAATACCTTTGAATGCTTTGGCCCATCACATCATCAGCAGACACCTGTGACCCGGTGACAACAGAAGCCATGTGTGTCCTTGCTGTCTTACTTTCTCCACATGTTTCGAAGATAATATATGTGGTTCAGATCATAACCCATTTTAAGATTTCCTTTTCCTATTTTGTATTCAGCGTACTGGTTAATGTCGATCTTTTGCCCTTTAAAGAATGTTATTCTTGAGAATGAATGATTTGCACCTCAGGGTAAACTCTCAATATTTGCACTAATGAAGTTTCATGACAGATGTGGATAACGATCCACCATTCTACTCTAGAGCATTCTTCTCTTATCTGCATTTTCTTAGGAGCTTTTTCTTTGATATTGAAAGCTTTGCCACCACAGTTGTCTCCTATGGACCTCTAGGTCCTTTAATGTTGTTAAACTCAAAGTGCACTTCTTTTTTTTTTTTTCTATCCCAGAATGTACCAGGTTCTACTGTTTTTGTTGTTGTTTTTTTTCCCTTTTTCATTCTCAGCGTTCCTGCTGTCTCTCTGATAGATTTTGATTTGTTTCTGCAACCTAAGGATGGCTAGTTAAACTCGCACTGAGAGCTTGTTTGACTACATATTGTGTGTCTGCAGCAACAGTTTCCAAATGCAAATGCATCAATTTCATAGCTGTTCTTCCCTAAGTGATGAACAAATAACAAACAAATGTTGTGTGTGATCCATAAAAACTATCACAGTTGAAGATAACTGTTTTTTTATGTAGTTCTTTTAAAACATGTTTTCTTTTTTCTAATGATACTGTGTTGTGTTTATAATGGTAACTGTTAAGAAAGAAAGCTATTAAAATGTTTCTTCTTGTAAATCATAAAAGTAAATAGGATATAAAGTTACAATTTTTTAAAACGCTTTTGTATTATATATGTTATATTAAACAGTTAATTAATCGGCCCTACCCCTGTTGAATAAAATAATAAATTAAATTTAAGTATATCAAGGATTCTTTATATTACAGAGCTATACTCACCAGCCATTTTATCAGGAACACCTTGCTACAACGAAGTTGGACCCCATTTTTCCCTTCAGAACTGTTTTAACACTCCTTTTCTTTACAGATTCAGCTAAGTGTTAGAAACATTCCTAAGAGATTTTGGCCCATATTAACATGACAGCATGAGCATCTCACCGTTGTTGCAGATTGGTCGGCTGCACATCCATGATGCAAATCTCTCACTCCACCAAATCCCTAAGGTTCTCTGTTAGATGAGATCAAGCAACTGTGGAGGCCACTGGAGTACAGTGAACGTATTGTCACAGTCAAGAAACCAGTTTGAGATTACTTGAGCTTTGTGACATTACCGTGCTGGAAAAAGCCATCAGAAGAAAGGTATACTCTGGTGAAAAAAGGATGGTCAACCAGCAGTACTCAACTAGCTGTGTGAGTTAAAGCCTCGGTTTTGTGTTCATAGCTGACACGAGTGGTACCTGTGTGGCCTTCTGCTGCTGTAGGAAATCTGCTTCAAGTTTTGATGCACCTACACTGCTGCTTTCTGGGTGTTTCCTCTTATTTGGACCATTTTCTGTCAATCCGAGAAAAGGTTGTGTGTTAAAATCCCAGTACATCAGCAGCATCGGCCATGCCGCCATTCAGCTTCACTTAAATTCCCTTTCCTTGCCATTCTGATGCTCGGGTTGAACTTCAGCGAGAAGTCTTTAGCACCTCTAGATATCTAACTGAATTGAGTTTCTGTCATTGGATTTGCATATACACTGTTTGTGTTAAGAAGCAATCGAGCATGTGTACCTAATAAAGTGGCCGGTGAGTGTATACTTCTCTACAACCTATTATAAAATTATTGTTTGAAATCACAGCTTTGAAATCAGGCAGCTTCCACATGTTTGGGTTAAAAAAAAAAAAGTAAAATGTGTCACAGTTAAAACATCTACAAACCCATTTCTAGAGTGTTCCCCTAAAACTATAGATTCCAGAAGGCAGTGCACACTTGCTTTAAAGTCATAAACCAGTCCATCTGGTCCCTGACCTTTCTGCATGACGAGCATGCACTCTGGAAATCGCATTTCTTCTGACAGGGCCCCACCCATGTTTTACATGGGGTCTTCAAAAAACTGCCTTGTGGCAGATGCACGTGCAGCCCTGCAGCGAGGGCAAACCAGAGGAAGACAGCTTTGAATTCATCTGCTGAGATGTACTTTGATTTATTCTCTGCTTTACAGCCTATCTTGCATCCTTGAGAAATGCATATAGAGCCATACGATCTGTATTTCATTTCGCATTTGTGGAGAGCCATGACCAATTCAATGCACTTTTGTCTGAGAATTAAACCATGCCAGCGTGACTCCTATTATCAATGGAGTAATTTCTGTATTTCTGGACCATGTCCCTCAGGTAGGCATTATATTCAACAAAGAAGTGTCTTGTGGAGACACGGTTCAGAATATCAACTCACGTCTCTAATACAAACTGTACCACTGGAACTACTCATCACAAAGGCACACAAGAAAATGGAGAAGACCTAGAGGGAATTCCTAGAGGAAAAGCCTATAGTTCTTTAGTCCTACATTTCTATGTAATTTATGTATGCATCATGCTGCCTGGTCAGATTGGGGCAAAAAATTATTTTTGTGTTGTACCAGTATATTTCATGGTTCTAAACAAAGATGCACTGCCAAAACACAAAATCTTATCAATTGTTATTGTCTTAGTTTTTAGGGCAAATATCTTAGTACACTTGAAGTAAGACTAAACTAATGTACAAGTAACTTTTCAATAAGACATCTGAGCTTATCTTCAGTCAATAAATCTTGAGTGTAGATAAAAACTATTAGATCCATCAGAAGATTTTTGTTTTCTCTTTTGAGAATAATGTCTTGTTTTTTGTTTTTAACTTTTTAAGGGCATTATTTGAAGTGTAACAGGCCAGCATGTCAAAAAAGCTGGGATTTTTATTGAAACCAAAGAAAAGAGAAGAAAAGCAGAAACACACAATAGATCTAAGAACCAGAATGAACAGGTGGGCTGTAAAAGGTCAACACAAGGAGATCAAGGCATCCATAAAACAAAAAGAAATAATAATTTGATGTATAATTCAAAACTAAAACAACTGTAAGAAAGGCAGAGACAAACAGACAGACAGATCTTGCTGAGGCTAAATACCATATTAAAGTCTCAGGAGTGTTTTTTAGTGTAAGGGCTATTTTATTAGAAGACTTTGATGAAGAAGCAGGCGCACTGGAACTTTAGTCTTTGCATTGCTTGATTTAATTTGGTCTATCTGAGATGCCCCACTGCCTTTCTTTATGTAATTTTGTAGTAGAAACTAAAATTGTACCCTGAGGAATTCCACAGGTAAAATGGACTGATGATGACATGTTACTTGGAGAGGACTAGGAAAGAAAATCATCCAGAAACTGAAGGTTAGGAACTATTTCAGTATTCCACTGTAACATAAAAAACAACCCCACATCTCGTCATGTAAACTTAGATAAGCTGGAATTTCAAACAAAGGACTTGCATTGAACAGTACACAAAAGTGCATCTGCTGTTCTCCGACGTACATCATTTATTTTGCACAAACACTATTTTCCATTTGCCTGACAGCAAAATGTGATTTGAAAGTTCAATCAGCAGCTGTAGCTGATGCACTGATGGCATGCCTGACACACAAGTTGCTGCTGAGTTTCTCCGAAAAAAAACCATACAAGACGACTGGCTTTTACAGCTGACATCTCAATTGCTTGCATTGTCTCACTGTGTTATCATCAGTGATCATGGAGCTGTAGTTTATTATCGCTCCACCTCACTCCACTTTTGTACATTAGGATCTTGCATGTGAGTAATGCGACCCTGAAAAACAGTGGAAACCTTTAGAGCTGTGTTTGTCTCTGGTAAAATTAGGACTTTTTGGAAGGACAAAAAAATAATTAAAACATTCAGGAAGAAGCTTTTAATAAAAGCATGCATTGCAACCCCAAAGGCAAACATGTTTAAACAAACCGCAGCAGAAAATTACTGTCTACCTCAAGAGCATTTCTTTTAATCAAGGCTGTTTTCAGGAGTTGAAAGGTGGTCCAACTTCTGTCTCCTGGCTGTTCTCTTTCATTTTCTATATATGCAGCTCCAAGTGTTTCCTTCCACTGCTTACTGCCCAAACAAATTTACAGGCGAGGCAGTAACAATGAATATTTGCTCCTAAGTGAAACAAATGCGTATTGTGTAGCTCTAATTGAAACCTTGCTCAGCCACGGCTTTCAAATGTAATTATATTACAAATTCAGTGTAAATAAAACTTTATTTGATGTAAAGGAAAATGTAATACAGATGCATTAATTAATATGGAAGGCTATTTTCTAACTCGCTTATCAGTTAACTATTTTTCATAAAACATCATTTGCCTCAGTGTACATCTAATTTTACTAAAGAAAGATACAGAAAAGTCAAACTGTAGGATTAGAAAAACCGTGTTAACACTACAAAGATAAAAGAAAAGCGGAAAGGAAAAACTGTTCCATATCATTTTCTATACTCAAAAGTTGACGTGGCAGCTGCTGATGTTGGAGGGTCAGAGAGGGAAGGAGGTTCTTAAAGAGACACAGGCAATTTCAAAGTGTCAGATACAACTATAATGTAATGTCAAATTTCTTTCAAATTGTTTTTGATATATGCAGTATTTTCATAACAAGTGAAGGGAGCATAGTTACTAGGTTATACTATTATAAGACACTATGTGCCTGGGAAATGTATGACCCCCTGCCCTTTACTTATAAAGTCTCAGTAATGTAGAAAAAGAAAGTTCTGAAAGGTTTTGCTGTTATAAATAACAACAAAACCAAAATCAGCTGGCAGCTGAAGAGAACTCAGAATCAGCTAGAAGCCATGTCAGCAGGTCAAGGCCTTAAAAAGATCGGTGGTCATTAATTGACAAAAACTCTGATAGGCCCTTGTGTGTGTTTTTTTTTCATTATTATTAAAAACAGTTTAAAGTTTGATTTTTTTTTTTTTTTTACATGTAGTTAATACATTCTCCCTTCAGGAGGACAAATGCAGATTGGATCTGACTGGTGTGTCTTTCTACCCGTGTGTGTGTGGGTTTTTCTCACTGGCCTGCAGCTACAGACAACACAAATCTAAAACCAAACATGTTAGGTTAATTATTGATTCTGAACTGGGTGTGCGAACAAGTGGGTGTCAGGTCACCATTTTGGCCCTGATACGGAGTACCAACCTGCCAAGGGTATACTCCACCTCCATCCCAAAGAAAGCTGGGAAAAGATCCAGCCTCTCTCTTACAAGATAAATCACATACCACTAATGGATGTATAGGTTTAATTTTTACATTAATATTTATATTAGAAATGTAAGTTTTCATAAACCTTTTACCCAACATGAAATATAAGTAATGAGACCATTGTGTTAACAATTTAGCAGTAAATTGGACTTTTTCAACACAAAGGTTACATTAGGGTGAGGCCACATAGTCTCTGTATTAAAGTGCTTTTATCCGCATAGTGTTGTATCTGAACACTGGAAACTCTTATCTATTCCTCCCAATGATGAGAAAATGTTTGTGGCGGCATGTGACCTCCTATAGGAAAAGTGCTGTGCCAAGCTGTTTCAGAGCTTCCTCTCCTTTTATTCTGTCAAGCTGATCCAAGTACTTTAGGTAAAAAAAAATAAAAAAATAAAAAAAACTGAACTTTTTTAAAAGACGCTGATGTCATCACTGTTGCTACGTCTCAGGCAGCTCGCCATAAACATAAAAAAGTCACCCTAGCAACTGCAAAATGGAGCCGAAGTAAGTCCGCCTTGAGGTGTTGTGGCAGGATCGGTCAGAAAGGCGTTTTCATAACAAACAAAGGAATGCCCCATTTGTTGGGGAAGATTGTCAGGGCACTCTGTGTTGTTCGTGATTGTTGAGCTTTTATCATCGTGCAAGTTGCAGGCTTGTCATGAGCTGTTTAGTCAACACTGACATGTAAGAAAGCTCTTTTGATGAGGCGACTGGATGAAGCTCTCTACAAACGCTTTTGTGGCATTTAAAATACCAGAGTCTAGTCGTGTGTCTTAACCATTTAAATTCTTCACAGCAACTGTCATAGTCAACTTGGCAGATGTTTTTGGTGCAAGGAGAGAAAAAAAAAAAAACATTAAAAAAAAAAAAAAAAAAATTCTTGATATTGTCATTTGTTATATGTTTTTGAACATTTTTGGGGTTCTGTTTGAATCAGACTTCTATCTGTGGTTATTATTGTCAAGATAAAAGCAAAAGTATAAAATATGTTTTAGCTGTTTCCAATATTTTCACTGAAATGTCATTTACCGTCTTTAAGTAAAGATAGAAGAATAGATGATTTTCATTTTTTATTAACATTAAGAGACGGGGATCAACATTAATTAAGAGATCTAGAAAATGTGACAAGACATAGGTATTCAGTCCCATTTAAACAGATACCCTAAAATAAATTTCAGTTTAAACAACTGCCTTCAGAAATGACATATTTAGTAAATAGTCCACCTGTGTGTAATTGCAGCTCAGTATAAATCCGGCTTTCTTGTGAAGGCCTTAGAGATAGGTTAGAGAACGTTACTAAAAGACAACATCATTAAAACCAATGAGCACAACAGACAATTTTCAGGGAGAAAATTGTAGAGAAGCTTAAAGCAGGGTTTGAAATAATCCAAGCATTGTCCATGTCACAGAGCACTATGTTGTCTATAATTTGGAAATTGGAAGGCTGTGGCAGAATCACAAAGTTATCCAGACATCCACCTAACCTTAACAGCCCTGAGAAGGAGATCATTAATCAGAGAAATCAGCAACCATGAGGCCCATAACTGTGGAGCAGCTGGAGAGATCTGCAACTCAAGTGGGAGAATCTGTCAACTGTTAGTTGTGGACACTAGAGTCTGGTCATTTTGGACCAGTGTAAAAAGGAGAATAGAAAGAAGCTCATAAGTAGTCCCATTTGCAATTTGCCACAAGCAATGTTTGGAAGGTAGAAAACATCTCACAAGAAGCATTTTTGGTCAGATGAGACAAAACTTAAATCGTATTGATATACATGAAAAATGCAATATGTGGCAGAAAATTAACATTGCACATCACCCTGAGCACAAGAGCCCCACACGACTGGGGCACTCTTGGATTATTTCTTTGGCAAGGAAAGGGAAAATTATTTAGAAATTATGGGAAGATGGATGGAGTTAAACATAGGGCAATCTTGGAAGAAAACAAGTTTCAAAAGACTTAAGACTGGGCTTTAGCTTTTCTTTCCAGCAGGACAACAACACTACACATGCAGGCATACTGAGACTAAAAGACAACGTCACTGTCTTTTAGTGTCAGTATGTCTGAAATTAAAAGATTTACTTTTAGTCTCATACTAAAAGTACAAAGATAGCAAAGACCTCAACACCTTGTAGATGTAGTTGTGGTAAAAGACGGTTTTGTAAAGTATTGAATCAGTGTGCACTGAATACGAATGCAAATAACATTTTATGTAACAGTTTCCTTCCATCTTACAATTGTGCACTACTACTTATGACTCAGCAAGATGCTGTAAATAAGTCCACTGAAGGTTATGTATGATCGTTTCTAACTTCAACTTCTTTTTAATTGAGGCAGCCTGGTGGTTTCAAAATATTGAATATGAGATCTTATTACACAACAGAGCTGACTTCTATTAGTCTGCTTCTGAGAAAATGAGAAAAATATACAAGAAACACAAAACTTTTGCAAGGCACTGTGAAAAAATGCCACAGAAAATTATGCATAATCATGTCTCACCTTATGTTCTTTAGTTCTCTGTTTAATTGAGACAACATGGGAGGTTCAAAATAATAAAAAATAAAGAGCTACTCTTTTTCTGAAAAATATGTTTTTTCACAGTCTAACTACAGAGCAGAGTCCTGATAAGATAGGAAAAATATTTAATACATTTGAAAGGCAATGTAAGACTTCATTTTACCAAAATAAAATCCTTTACCTATAAAGTCTGAGACCACATGTAAATGTGACACCTAATTTCACACAACTACTTAATCTACAAGTAGACTGCTAGTAATGCAAGCCTCGCACAGCATCGCCCGAGGGAGAACTTCTGTCTGGGCTCTTACAGTGGCTGCTGAAGCAGTGAAACTAGCAACAATGGCACGAATGACAGCGGTGGGAATCACTGAAATCACAGTATCCAGGGACAAGAAATGGCTTGTCATTTCCTGTGAGTGCCTGCCTTTTCTATTAAGGTTCCATTATTATCTTCTGATTCTAAATGCATCACTTCATTTTTGTTGGAGGTTTTATTCGTTACAGTGTCTCCAAATCTATATTTGCTCTCACAGTGTGTTGTGCTGTGTTTCCATCTTCTCTTTATTTAAAAGCATTTTCCCTATATACTGTTGGTGGTGCTGTTGTCATACTGTGCATATTAAGACTTTTAAACAATGCATCTGACTAGAGATCACTTCTGTAAATCTCTCTCAGTCCTTCAGTAAAAACTGAATCTATTAAGGCTTCAGGAACTTGTTAACATATATATATATATATATATATATATATATATATATATATATAATTGGTGACCATATCTGTGTGTCCTCAAACCAAACCAGAAGATGAAAATCCCTTTGGTACCACTTCTGTTTATGTGTAGCTAGAATCCCAGTACTTTAAAGAAAACCTGCATGTATAGAGTTGCTAACAGCCCCAGAACCTGAGCTTTTGTGATGATTTTTATTCACTGGGGATTCTACAGTGAAGCCAGCAGTGTTCTATCTTCATAAAAGAGTCGTGCATATGCTAATGGATCATAATATAATGACCTTCAGTAGCCAAGAGCAAACTGCACCATCTTTGAATTCTGTAAAGACTTCTGGGGATAATTTCAACTGACCTAAATAATTTTCAGTCACTGAGGGTGCTGTGGATATGATGCCAGTGTACTCTTAAAAGCAGGAAAAGCCCAATAAAAGTGCTATCTTCTCAATCCTTTGTAATGCAGAAAGCATTGTAGAGAAGAAGATGCATTAGCACTTCAGGGTGGCATATGTAGGGCTTGAAATGGAAATTAGCAAGAGTGAGGGTTAACCAGGGTCAAAGGAAATATTTCAGACAGAAGGACAACCTAGTAATGACTACATCACTTTGCTGAGCAGGGATTGTTAGGAAAGAGTTAACGAGGACTGATGGAAAGTATCAGAGAGTGATGGTGCATACTTGTGAGATGTGGGTCCAGGTTGAGGCATCGTCACTGCTCAGGCTGATGCTGACATCACACTGGTGGACTTGAGATGCACTGAGAACAGGAGCCCTACATTCATCTTCGTCCTGCTGTCTTTTCAGGCTTGCCAGCATTTGGAGTTCCTCATCATCGTCTTCACACATCCTTGTGCTGGCGTGCAGTTGTAAGACATAATTACGCGATTCAACAGTCCTCAGCATCTCATTTTCTTCTTCCTTTAAATTTATTATCCATAAAAGATAGAGATCACTTATTTGGAGGCTATCCATTTTCTTTTTTTTTTTTTTTTTGCAAACTACACACTAAATTCAAAGACTTGACTATCAGTCCCTGCTTATTACATGTCCCTTGAACTTTTCCACATGTTGTTACACTACAACAATAAAATTCAAAGTATAACTTACCAATAAAACCAAATAAAATTCACACTCATTTATACACCCACAACCTGGTTTTGATGTAGGATGTCTATGAAAAACCTCTCTGACCTTCTTGAAAAACAGAGCATGATGCAGCCGCTACCATGTCATACAGTGAGGATGGTGTTTTTAGTTTTTTTTTTTTTTCTGCCACTGCAATGTTGATGTAGAAAAAAAAAATCCATTTTAGCTGACCCAGGCACCTTGTTGGATGTTTGTGCCCCTTTCATAATCTTATATACTTAATTTACAACAACCTTACAATACCGTTGTTGCTTTTTTAAAAAAACAAATCCTTTATTTTTGGAGGACTCATAGATATCCTGTCTACAGATTCTCGCACCTCAGCTGTTCGTTGAGTAATGCTCTTTAACGAAACCCATGAGGCCAAAGCAGAGCTGTATTATGTTGGAATTACATGACACACAATTGCATTTCATTTACTAATTAGGTGACGTGAACTGCATTTATTTTAGGATTATAAGGGCAGAGACATTTTAGATTCCTGGCATTCATTTTCCTTCCACTTAACAATTATTGGCCACTCTGTGCTGTTCTATTATTATTATTATTATTATTACAATAAAACATTGACATTTATGATCATAATGTGGCAAATTGTAAAAAGGTTCAAGGTGTATGAATCTGTAAGTACTGTATTTTTTGCAATCAACGTAGGAGTGAAAAGTTTAACTGCAGCTGGGATGCCAGGCAGACATTAAGGTAGTGCTGGACTTGCTCTGTTGCTTTAACCCCCTTTCAACAGTGCATCTATTGATTTAGGAGAGTCCTATGGTAACTTGATTTGTCAGACAAAGTGTAAGGGGCTCTGGTGGCGAATCAATGGTAGTCAATACACTGGAGCTGCAGGAGAGGAAACACACCCCTTGTCATATTCTTCTGACAACATTTCACTCAAAGCCATCACTGTGTGCTGCCTGCTGGAGTTGCCACAAATCAGAGGTGAGCAGTTGCACTGATGAAGGATGCTGCGATATCACTCAGCAGAGAGTTGTGCGCATGCAAAAAGTAACAGCTTTGATTCAAAACTTGCTTCAGGCCTTGAGATCACTTCAGCTGACTCCTCTCAGATCCTTGATGTGTTCGATATAAGCAAGGGACTCCCTCAATTGTTGCTATAGTTTAATCCTGAAAAACATTTTTAGTAACCTCTTCAGTTGTCTGAACTAACAGTGATCATAGTGCTGAAGTAGAAACAGGTAGACAGCTTTACAGGAGTATATACACTTTATATTACCTTACAAGTAGGAACAAAAATGTGTTTTACTAGGATTCATGTGACAAATCTGCACAACACAATACATAACTGTAACTTGGTAAAAGCCTTTTGTTCTCTGCTTTGCTTCGTACAGAGGGTCTGAAACTTTGTCTACTTAGAAACGATTGCTTGCTGCAGACGTGGACTATGTTGAAATTTAAACAATTGGATCTGATTGTACCCAGTCACTAACATTTAGCTGTGACATTTGTAATGCGCCAGCTCAATTGTGAAGGAAGCTATGCTTTGACTTGTACGCACTGTAAACAACAGTACCCTATTGCAAAGAGAGAAGCTCCAAGTTTAATTGTTCAATATCTGAAAGCGTGGCCAACATGGACTGAATGGCTTTGTTTTCTTCCTCTGCTACTGTTGTCAAGCTCCAACCACAGGCAGACTACAATTCAAAAACAGCACAGAAAGTCATCGTCATTGCTCATAACTCCTCCTTCTGTTTGCTGATTGGTCAGGGTGAAATGCATTCTGAGAAATAGAGCTCAATGAGGCAAACACAGACAGAGAAATGAAGGGAGATGAGAATAGAGAGAAATTGCATAGCAAGGCATTGGCCAGGCCAGCGTAGTTATGAAGTGGAAGGAAAATTAACCATGTTAATCTTTTTTCACAGATAAAAGTCTGAAAAGTGCAGGACTCATTTATACTTAGCCCCATTAAGCTCACCACCATCTTATCTAATTGAGCTTGAGCTACTGTACAAAGGAGAATAATTTCAGTCTCTACAAGTGAAGAACTGGTGGAGACATACCCCAGAAGAATGCAACTGCACCTAAAGGTACTTTAAAAAAGTATTAAACTGGCAGGATACTAACTCGCCCTGTGACAGACTGGCATCCTGTCCAGGGCGAACCCCGCCTCTCGCCCAGAACGTTAGTTGGAGATAGGCACCAGCACCTCCCGACCCCACTAGGGATAAGGGTGTAAGAAGATGGATGGATGGATGGATGGATGGATGGATACTAACTCAGGTTAAATTTTTCATGTGTTTTTATATGTGAGAAATTTAAAAATTCCTCTCACCTCAAACTTCACTATTTTGACATAGGCCTACATACAATCCAAATGAAATACACAAAGGTTTGTGGATGTGACATGACCAAATATGGAAAAGATAAGGATGCCTAAAAACTTTTGTAAAGCACTGTAGTAAAAATATCACAAAATGATTTAATATGATGACTGTTTCTTATGAGGTTTCAAAACTCAGTTTTAGCAGCACAGCTAAGCATAAATAAGAAATTTACTGGAAGTTCTACAACACACAGTCAGCCCGCTTAAAGGCAATTATGTTTATTTTGGTTCATTAATCAACTTTTGTGGAAATTAAACAACAGCTGTCTGTCTTATCCCACTGTGACGTCCACAAAACTCCCCACAAGCATTTGGATGTTTGATTGAGCCAGCTCTGCATTCAGCTGTTCTTTTGTCACCTCTGTCTGATGTTTGATGCAGGACAAACAGTTTACAGTGGATTTTTTCAGAGGATCGGATGCCTGCAGGCTCTGCTGACAGTGGCTCAGAGTCAGGTTTTGTTTAATATATTTACAGAAAAATGTCCTCAAAGAAGGTTGTAACTTCTGCTTCTTCTATGCCCATCTGACTTGATTGCTTTCAGTTATTCTATAAAAATTTCAAGCTTGAACAGCTAAATAAAATTATAAAACAAGAAGAGCAGTGACAATACTGAACTTAAAAAGATTACCTTGTTTGGTTTTTAACTGAAAAACTACTACAGTCAAACCTGATTCAATAGTCATCTTACTGAGGATGCATGTCTTATGAATGCTGACAATCTTATCTGGAAAGCACTGTTTTTCAGCTATACACTGTAACATCAAAACTGGGAGCTCGCAATGGGGGTAACTAGGTGCAGAATCTCATCTACATCCATTCAGTGAATTATAACAAGGGAAAGAAAATATTATCCATTAGACCACCTTGAGAGATATAGTGTAAAGAGGATGATGGTCTTTGAGTCCTACCTTATGCTGTTTGGAGTCAATGAAGTGAACCTCTTGGAGAAGGCTCTTACAAAGTGAAACGCTGACATTTTCACCCAAAACCTGATCTGCTTTTGCAGACTTGTGCCTGCTTCTGCTGGGTGAGTGGCAACGTGCAGGGACCATCCCTGCCGGTTCAGCTCTCCCGCTGCATAGATACTGCATGCAGGTGTTAGTTAAATCTTGTCTTGGTGATACTGGGTTCATACGCGGAGATTCAGAAGCTAGAGGATTCTCTAGCTGCACATGCTGGCTTGTGTCAGCAGAGCTTAGTGTAGAAGGATAAGACACACTTTGATGGTGGAACTTGATGTAGCTCATGTCCTGAAAGAAAAAAAAAAAGCTTTGGTCAGGTAAATATTACATTTATGGCTGCGGTCAAAATTACGTTTTTTTTTTTTTTTTTTTATTCCCCAAATTGCAGTCAATTCTCAGGTCACTAATAATTACAATTAATTGAATTAATTATGAATTTAAAATCCTTATCTATAATATATAATGCATTTATAAAATTATGATATAATATTTACCCAGAAAAGGAATTCTAAATATTTGTATTCAGGGAAATATAACATAAATACCGTAGGATGATATCAGTTAATGCTATATATCTGAATTCATTAAACAGGAAGTGCTTTTATTTTTGAAGAACCAGAAATGTAAACCCTGAAATGAAACCCTGCATACCAAACATGTGCATCACTTCCTCATCACCTTTGTTCCTCCTCCTACAGGATAACTCCTACTCCATTTATCTTTCCTTCTACACCAGCATGCTAGAAAAAGTTTAATGGTTTTCATATAAATGTGTTGATTGTTCTGAGACTGGATCAGTCATCCACTAATTTGGATTCATACAACTGACACCAATAAGGTTTTGTACTCATGGTAACTGTTGTTGCGCAATAGCCAGCTCCGCCCTAAACCTCCCATGGTCTGACTACTGACCAGCTCTCCATCTAACGGGTCCGGAAAATGTCTAAACCCTCGAGTCTTACCCTTAGACAGGACTAAGAGAGATAATCTGTCTAAGCCGGTGTCGAGAGAGACTCATCTAGCTTTAACTACCTACAATCCAAAAGTTATGACCCTTTTCAGTTAAGAACCAATCAGTTGAGTAGCCCTCACAACTGCATAACTCCAATAACCACTGTTGTTAACGGTAGCTCTCTCACTATCAACAACAACAAGCACTTGTTACTGGCTAGATTATTTTTAGTGGCTCAACATAAGCCACCATATTTCTAGAATCATGTGCATGGGTTTTACACTAATTAGAGAACCCAAAATCAATAGATGACTCAATTAATTTCACTGTCCACAAAGCTCATTCGATGTTTCAAATTTTTCTATAATAAATTGCGTTCATTAATAGGAAAAAAAAATACAATTACAAACTCACTTCAAAAATTCTTTTAAGTTGATATCACATTTCAAAAGGCTTAAATGTGCTAATCTGCTAAACTATGAGATTTAGAGTTAGCTTTCAACACTCCAGCAATAGATCTGTGCAACTTGTGTAATATAGGACACTGGATGTTATAAAGGCAATGCATGGTTCTTTTCTGCAGTGAATAAAAACTCATAGAAACCACAATTTTGAATACCAAAAGTTATCCCAGCAAGCTTCAAAGATGGATGATGCTAAAAAGTTTGAGATTTGCTCCTTTACTGGGGGATGGCAGCTGAATTAAAAGCACAGAACTCAAAATGTGACCCACTTTCACAGCATAAGAATAGGATATTAAAAATCTGACATAAATTTCCTCAAAAAATTTTATCTACATCAGTTGACCACTGTACAACCGTACACTAAAGACAAACATGTATTGTTTGTTCACATATTAGCATAGTAGCAGGTTAGCAAAGCCAATACAAGATTTAACTCATTCCAGGCCCACAAATATTAAATACAGATGCTTTATTTGGACAAATCCTCAGTAATTATGCAAAAAGGGTTATGGAAAATTTCTCTCCCTTCTACTGACAGTTTTTTCTCAATGTACAACTGGGTCGCCACAAAAAAAATCTATTGCAAGGGTTGTGAGACAAAGCTGACAACAGCTTCTGTCGTTCTCGAAGGAGCAAGCTACACACATGAGGCACACTGTTCAAGCTTACACTGCATGAATGTTTCATATCGAAAGCATAGATTTTCTGTGGAGCATTAATTTAGTGTTATTCTGCACTATTGGTTACAAACTGACATTGATTTAATATCCTAACTTGATGAATAGATGCATCAAATTCTATTTATATTTTAATAAACCATGTTTTCAGGGATACTGAGAATTCCCAGCCTAAAACCAATGTTTCTGTAATTATGTGTCCTCTCATTTTTCTCTCAAGCCTCTGCAAGTTCTTCAGAAAACAGGGAGTCACAACTATTGCATGCATTTAGACTGATTGCTAGCATATGTACATTTATTACGCTCATCGAATAGGCATTATTTCTCTCAAATTAGTGTAACTTCAGCACTATATCGCTTCCTTCGATTGTCCTTCATCTCTTAGGATTGTTTAGGGTGAAATGTTATCATAAGCCCCTGGAGGTTTGACGCTCAGTGGTTCCATATATTATTTTCTCTACTCTCTTTTTTTGCTTTATCATTTTCATAAGTTCAGGTGAATAAACAATGGAATACATGTATTATTGAAAGGCCAGATATGGGCGTGTCTGCAAGCATGAATGAGCTTTACTGAGCTGCTCCGCTGTCCATTGTTTGAGGTATTTTTACATCAAAACAACTGCTTTCCGCTGAAATGATAACAAACTTTACCTTGGCCCATTGTTTCTGATATATTTCAAAGTGTTTCATATGCGGAAAGTTTGTTGCTTTGTTCTGCTTTTCATATTTCTCTCTGTTTAAAAACCAATGTCTGCTCAAGAGAGTTGCATGAACCTGATGCAACACTTTGAAAGATAATAATCCTCCAAGTTCAGAAAAAAGCAACCGACAAATGAATAAAAATCAAAATCAGGCTGACCTCTGTTGGATGGATAAACATACAGTTTAATAATGTTGACAGGGTAGCAACACAGTTGCTTGCAGTATTACAGGAAAGAATATTTGTCTCAGTTAATATTGTTGACAGTGTGTAGATTCCTATAAAAGCATACAGGTGTGGGTAAATCGTGTTAGAGTGGAGCGTAGGCTTTAGTTGGCTTTTTGAGAAATCAAGTTTAGTTAGAGAACAGTCTTTTTCATAAACTGTGTTTATTGAAAGATATAGTAAAGGGTGTCTTATTTTTCTATTTATGAAGTTGCAAGTACTCACCTCTTATTGGTTTTGAAATGTGAGCATTTATGATTGTGTCAAACCTTTATGCCTGTTCTTGTTATGAAACAGTCTTCCTTTTCAAAGACGATGTAAAAGGTGGATGACCAAAACCCAGGACTAACGAGCAGAGATCACTGCTGGAAGTCAAAATAAGCATTATCAGCTGCTTTATGTCTCCTCCAAACTAACAGGACCGAAGTACCAGGAATCTTAATGCATCTAACAACAGAAAGTTCAGGAACCCAGAAAGCAGGATAACAAGAGTAAATACATTTTATTAGAACTGCACCATAACACTGACTGATAGAGACAAAATGAAAAGTATACCAATGGAAGTTAAAGCAAACAAACAATAGGACTAGAAAAACTAAGGCATAGTAGAAAATGAAAGAAAAATAAAAAGGAAAAACAAACTTTAGAAAATAAAATATCTAAAAATGCCAATATACAAAACACTAGTCTAAAAATGTTTAACTCAAAAGATTATCAGATGCACATGGTGAAAACTGAAAAAAAATCAGAGTGAAATATTATGTCCTGTCAACATCTATACCCACATTACATTGAAATGTGTGAAGTACTAACTACAAATGTAAACCTTTGTTTTGTAAAAAGCTTTGACATCAATAAATTAGTAACTTTGAACATCGTTAGCCTGGAAATTTAAGATATTAGTCACTAAATGTAAAGCTATTGGTCAAAAACAACATAATGTTCATATTGTGTACAAGTTTGTGTATTATCACCTTTCTAAAATAACGGCCTATGTCATTTTTTGTCACAGGTATTTTAAGAGCACATCTATCTTGAATTACTTACATCGTATGTTATTACAAGTTTCACTAAATCATAATCACTATAAGCAAAAAATAGCCCCAAGTAGTTATCTAATTTCCATCTGTATAACTTTTTAATTTATGGTTTTACCAAAATTGAATTGTCGAAATACTTCAACGTTTTCTTTAACCAGCTCCACAGAATTGTCAGTGTTGTTCTTGTACTGGTCTTAACAAATCTCCTTTATGTGACTTTATCAAGATCCTCTTATGTCTCACTCACAGGTGCTTATGTAGCCATCAGTGAAGCTCAGGAAGGTTGCATGTGAATTACTCGATGAGTAGGACTGAAAGGTACTTAGACCAATATAGCAAGGTTTCTGAGTGCATGAGAGAAATGTTGGGTTTATACTTTGTTACATGAAAAGCAACACTGTTTCATTTACATGTCTGTAACGAAGCTAACAGACTAAGCAAACAAAAGCCCCTAAAACAGGCTATTAGTTATAATATGCCCAATCCAGAGAGGTTTCATTAGTTTTATTAAAAGTTGTGCAACGTTTTATATATTGCAGGCTATAAAAATGTTAAATTTGAAATTTAAACACACAGACTTGAAACAATGTCAAACACTTAGTTTGTCTAATTTTATTGGGGAATGTTAATTTTTTTTTTTATCGTGCTAATGATCATCACAGAGCACAAATGTGTTTAAATATTTTTGTGGAAAATGACGACACCTGACATAAAGTTTTACAATGATTGATGAAGTAGCAGTGACCTTCTAAATGGTTTAGGATTTTGAAAACATTGTCCATGTTTTTCTAGATGTTTATGGCATGTTTTCTGCAATAATAAATGCATTAATAATACAAAAACAGCAGCAGATAAAAACAATTACATACAAAACACGATACTGTATTTTGAAAACCTCAGGGCGTCCACTCATACAGCGGTGTTTGTTTCTTTTGAAGTGCTCTTTTTCTTTTGAAGTGTTCAGACAGATTCAACGAAGAGGCTACATGATCATTTGATTGCATAGAGAGAAAGATGCTTTCCTCTAACAACCAGTCTCCATGTGGGTGTGTAAGTGTGTTTGTGAGAGGGTGTGTGGGTGTGCAGAGTGAGTTTGCGCACGAGGATACCATGTGATTCTTCCCCGCATACAAAGAAAACACTCATACTGATCTCTTTCTTTGCATTTATATTTTTGGCTTGCTTTCCAAATATATATATATATATATAATATATACAAACCCCTACATGGGATGTACCACCGGCAAATAACTGAAGTGGCTGTTATCAGAAAGTCAGAAAATGGCTGGAAAAAGCTAGACTCAAGGACAGCACAGAGGCCCTCATCCTGGCCGCCCAGGAACAGGCCATAAACACCAGAGCAATAGAGGCCCAGATCTACCACACCAGACAAGACCCAAGGTGTAGGTTGTGCAAGGAGGCCCCTGAGTCAGTCCAGCACATAACAACAGGGTGCAAGATACTGGCAGGGAAAGAGTACATGGAACGACATAACCAAGTGGCAGGCATAGTGTACAGAAACATCTGTGCAGAATATGGACTGGAAGCCCCGAGATCAAAGTGGGGAACACCCCCAAAGGTGGTGGAGAATGGCCGAGCTAAGATCCTGTGGGACTTCCAGATCCAGACAGACAAAATGGTAAGGTCGAACCAACCGGACACTGTCGTAGTGGATAAACAACAGAGGAAAGCCGTTGTGGTGGATGTAGCAATACTGAGTGACTGCAACATCAGGAAAAAGGAGCACGAGAAACTGGAGAAATACCAGGGCCTCAGGGAGGAACTGGAGAGGGCCTGGAAGGTGAAGACCACAGTGGTGCCTGTGGTCATCGGGGCCCTCGGGGCAGTCACCCCCAAACTGGAGCAGTGGCTACAACAGATCCCAGGAACAACATCAGACATCTCAGTCCAGCAATGTGCAGTTCTAGGCACAGCAAAGATACTGTGCAGAACCCTCAAGCTCCCAGGCCTCTGGTAGAGGACCGAGCTCAGAGGATAAGAACCACCCGCGGTGGGTTTTATTTTATATATATATTTCGGAACTAATTAAAGGTAAGCTAAGGCACAATATTAGATTATTTGTAATAAATCACCAGAAAGTAGTGCTTCTCTTAACTCAAATACCCCTAAATGAAATCCAATCCCACTGTAGTAATTGCCTTCTGAAATCAACTAATTAGTTAGCAGAGTTCACCGGTGCATATTTTAATCTTAGTAACACCAGCTCACAAAACCACCATCTTAGATCAAATCATATGCACGTGTTAGAATGAACCCAGAAACTTCCAGTCCTAAATCAAATTTAGAGTCTGTGGCAAGACTTGCAACTGTATACTCTATTTATTCTGACTCAACTTGAGCTATTTTGCAAAGAGAAATAGAAAAAAAATAAGCAAGTTTGGAAAAGAAATATCTCAAAAGGCTTGCAGCTGCAATTACAGGAAAAGATCAATCCATAAATGATTTACTCAGGGGAGCTTAATGTAAACATTTCAAATGTGTATTTGTACATTTTAAGAACATGTATAGTTTTCTTCTTGTCTCAAAATTATACACTAATTTGTTTTGAACTATTATATAGAATCCCCATACAAGATGCTTAAACTTATGGTTGTAATGTGACAAACTGGAAAAAAAAATAAAAGGGAATAAATACTTTTGCAAGGCAGTGTAAAAACCTCAAATCTGACTAGAAAGGGAATTCTAAAAGTAAATGTCAATTCAGTAAAACATTTTATGGAAAAAAATGTTATACCTGCAGTTCACAAAGGTCAGTATAAAAGATTCAGTTATTTTGAAGTATTAAAATGTTCTACTAAAGGTTTAGCAAAGACTGTGAGTGCCTGATTTCTGGTGTATGCATGTGCTCTAGAGTCTTACTGTATGGTTAAACCGGCTCCTGTATTGTAATGACAAAGACCAGCTGCACAACATAAAGGTTCTTAACTGTGAATTATCAGACTTATTACCAAGTTTTAAATAAGTAAAAGCAATTAGCATTTCTTTGAAGATAGATCTTCATAATTTTATTTCTACAGTTTTAATTTCCCTGCTTAGCATAAAAAAATCCTGCTCTTTAATACAAATAGCAGAGTGATTAATATATGATGTGATGACGAACAACTTTGACTTTTGAACTGAAATGTGCACAGTAAACTCTTCACTTCAAATGATAAACGCACAATTAACTCTGATCCTTACAATTGATGATGTCAATGTCTTAAATTTAAACAAAGTAAACGTAATTGAACTTTAAACATATTGTAGGACTTAACGTGGGTCACTTGTGCAAGAAAAAATTCAACTATGTTGCATGGCAAAAAATGGCAAGGCCAGATTTTAAAATCTACTGCAACGCTGTTAAAAATAGTATTCTGTGTGACATAAAGCAGATGTTCTTCTGCTTGTAATTAGTTATCTGGTGTTATAGAAAGCACATTACACCTTTGTGATTCTGTGGCTCACAAGAAATGGACGTACCTCATCACTTTCACTGCCGATAAAGTCATCTTCAGGCTGCGCTTGCCGCCGCCCCCCACCAGTGCTCTGGACCTGACCATCTCCCAGATCCATCTTCTCCTGGTCACCCTGGCTTTGCCCTCGCTTGGGTGAGTGGGGCTGGGATGAGAAAGTGAACACCTCCTTCTGCAAAGTGAGCTGGGGCTCGGACCCCTCATTACTCTCCTGGCTGTTCCAGACCTCCAGGTCAAAAGACAAACCTGATCGAAGTTGAAACTCTGCTGGTGTGGGGGCGGCTTCCATACTTGCATTGGCAGGGCTGCAGCTCTGCTCATCTAGAATTATAAATACACACATTTATTCTGCGTTCAAGTGAATTTAGTTTTTGATGAGTAATTTCTCTATGAACAGAACATCCCCTTCAAAATGGTGCGATGCTATTCTTATTGATAATAGTCACTTAGCAATCTTTGATACTAGTATTCATAGTTGTAATTAATTTCTCTGCCTGGAAAGTCTACCTTCATTCCTGGCATTTGTGGCCATATGTTAAATTCCTTTCATGTATTTGTTATAGAAATCTTTGAATGAGGTAATCATGTAAATATAAATAAAACTACAGCTATGATGTGTGCTGAGTATGTATTAGGCCTCACTAATTCAATGCATTGCAGAAACATTTTTTTCATTTCAGCAACAGCTTTGCAAGTTTTTGCCTATGCTTCCAAAAAAGCTCCTGCTCAGTCAGATTGAATGTGGAACATATGTGAACATCAATTTTCAACTCTTGCCACAAATTCTCAATTGTATTTAAATATGGACTTTGACTGTGCCATTTTAACACATGAATATGCAATGTAAACCATTCCATTCTTGCTCTGGCTGTATGTTTAGGTTCTTACTGCTGACTCATGACCCTCCACCCCAGTCTCAAGTCCTTTGCAGCTTTCAATAGGCTTTCTTCCATTAGTTTTCCAATTTTCACATCTCATCTGATGAGTCCCTTTTCAGCAGGGACTGTTATGTCCCTGCTGAAAAAAGTCCCCTCACAGCATGATGCTGCCACCACTTTATGTAATGATGTACCTTGAACTGCACATGTTCAAGGTAATGTGCAGTTTTAAAATTGTGTGAAATAATTATTGTCCTGTTGATAGAGTCTTCCACCTGAGCTGTGGCTCTTCACAGTTGGTTGTCTTGAGTTTGACTTATGGGTATCAAAGTACAGAGGGCCAAATGCCTTCTGTAAATAGAAGTATTTAATTAGGATTTATAAAAAAGATACTACTCTGCATTTGCCTATCACATAAAATCATTAAAAATTACCCAAAAGCTTGTGGGTGTAGTGTCAACAAGATTAAGGTATATAAATACCTTTGCAAGGCACTATATGCACAATCAAGGTGAAAAAAACTTTTACAAGCTTAAATGAAAGTTTCTTCAATGTGTAAGTGCAAATAAGACACGGTGAATCTTTATTCTCCAAGATAAACCTCAGTTAAAAGACAGAGGCACCTAAATCTGAATGAGTGAGCACATTTGAACCTCTCGACAGTATAATCACTTCCTCTAATTGCCCACTGTGTGGCAAACCCTGGGCCCAGGAGATGTCCCTCTGACTTTTATTTAATGTGCCACATTACCATTAATGAACTAACTACTTTCCATCTGTGGGCAGGGCTGCACCAAAGGAGCTTACTGCTTGTGGAGAAACCTCCATAAATGAGCTCTCAGAACACATGCACTCGTTTTGCAAGGACAATGGGAGTGTGGGTGTGTGCGCATGAGGGTTACGTGGGGGGATGGCGGTGGGGAAGAGAGCACAGGTTGGAGAGAGGAGGGTCATGCAAGTGGCCCTGATGTGGGTTATGTAAAATTTAAAAGGGGGAACAAAAGCACATATGCAGCATAGAAGCATTAAAATTTATGCAATATTTTGAAGTGATCTAATTTATGAATTATCTAAAGAGTGGGACTGACTATTTTTCTCAAGTATAAAGTAGCTGTCTAGGAAAATCAGAACATGTAAAACCATCCAACCTGCATATCAATATTTTTTTTGTTCTATGTTCTCATCCCTCACTGTCTGTATTATGATACTGTGACTTTTGCTTTGTCTTAAAATTCACATCATTCTTATTTTACCTTACCCTTAACTACGTCGGGTGATTTTTGTTCTTGAGTTTGAAGCTGCTGGCTGTTCTCTGTCTGACTGGATGGAAAAGGGCTATTATCCCTACTTTTACCACCAAATTCAGAATCTGGGGATATAACCAAAAAGTTAATTCTTAACCAAATAAAAACACAATACAATAGGTTGATATGTGTACATAACGTACCTGATGATACCCTCTCTCTTCCAGCACTCAGGATCCGTAACTTCTTACATCCCTGCTTACCAAATACCCTTTGTTTGGGTGGGTGGGGTTGTAATTTGCAAGATTCTCCTACAAATAATAATTTGAACATCAGAAAATGGTTTATAACAATAGATTCAAACAACAATGTTATTAAAGCTTGCCAGAAGCATATCTGTGAACTGATTATGCACCGTGAAAATTCCTAATAATGAAGGCATTTCGGCAACTGAGCTTCTTACATTCATTCATTGCAAAAAGAATATATCCAGCTGCATTATGTTCGGCTGAATTAAGGAATTTTAATCAGCCAGATTTTGCATTCAGTGGTGCTGAAAGGATAGTGTATTACCAATCATAAAGGTTGTTATTGGATGCTCGAGAGACTTCGTAGTCTGCAGAAACAGGGCTTATTTTTTGTTGCCCTATAAGTAATACTTCTGAAAGGGCACAGAGCTTGGAAGAAGCTGAATCATTTTCTTAGAAAGATTCTCTGCCACAGAAGATGCCATGTAATGAGCCAAAGTTATCTAGATTTCTTGCAGTGGCAAAGTCAGTGACACTTTCTTTTAATATTTTTACATTCATCCTATTACTGTAGATATGTCAAGGGTGTACGTGCGCTCTCCAACAATGACAGGGAATGAGTTCATCCTCATATTTTCTTTTTCAAGGGCCAGTCCACAGCTTTACTATATATATTAATATGGACACACTTGTTGGTATCATTAGAGTTTATTGAAACTGTCATTGCCTTCCATGCAGCTTTTTTTTTTATCTTAAGCTTAGCAATTTTACTGTGCGTTTTTGTATTGAATTTAAATATTTCAAATAATGCTTAGAGAGAAAAATCAGGCATATAGATATTTAAAAATGGTAAAAAAAAATTACATTTCAAGTACGCTTGAAAGGTGATTAAGCTGTATGGAGAAATTTTTTAAATAAAGAGGTTGAATACAGTATGTTTCTATGGTATAAAAAATATGGTGGTTTGTGCACATGAAAGCGTGTTTTCATTGTCTAAAAATGTACTAAAGCAATTAGATTAACTTGGCTAGCCTTGCCTACCTGGACTTGAGGCCATTATATATACCTTTGGCAACTAGCGTAGCCTAGCCATTTTGTTTGTAAGACAAACTGCAGTTGTTTATGTTTAATACATGTCAAAAGTGATGCTGATAAGTTAGAAATGCATTATTATCCCAATGCAGTTTATGACTGGATATTTTTTTTTCATATATTAAAAAAACAAAATAAAATCCAACATCTGGAAATTTTTATCAATGTTTTCTCTTTTTGCGTTTCCCAGTGGGGGAAAATTTAAGATCAGTTGGTATAAAAAGAGAAATATGTGCAGTATTTTTGTAGTCCTTTAGTTTTCTTTTGTTTTTTTTTTACTTCTCATAGTGCGCTTCTAAAGAAAGCTGCCAAAAAAGTTAGGAACCATCAGTCTCAGTTGGCAGTAGTTTCTGGCTAGAGATGCATCAGCTCCCCAAAAGAAATGATGAATAATTGTATTACAGTCAGGTTTTAAACTAAGTATTTAACCTTGAGTACTATCACGTTTGCTATCAAGCATTTTATTAGCTATATAGTCATTTTAAAAGAAACAAATGTGCTGCTGGATATTTTGTGTTGTTTGCACTATCCTGGACATGAACCAGAGGGAGCTCAGAAGATCTATTAAGGGCTACAAAAAGATCTTAAACAGTAACAGTAACAGGATCATAAAACATGATCCTGTTACTAAAAACAAGACTAAATGTAATCTTGAGTCGATAGTCCAAATGGTAGAAAAGAGCCAAGCTAAACTGCAAAGTCAAGCTATGTCAAATCATCTCATGCGTTCTGATCCATAATGAGTAGCAATGAAGAAGATCTACAAAAGCTTTACCACATACAAGAACATCCAACAAAGACATCTTTATGCCATTTGCTATTATGCATGTTGAGAAGGCCCACAGTTTCTGGGGTATATATATCCTTTAAACTAAAATGACTGGAGCGCCAATAAAAACTGGAGCTCTTTGGCAAGTCAAATCAAGTCTTACGTTGTGAAGTACAGAGAACACTTACGACAGTAACTGCAGCAAAAGATGCTGCCACGAAATAATAAAGATGCTATATTTTACTACCTGTTTAAATATTTGAAAAAGTTAACTAAGCACCAAAGTTAACCTATAATCAAATACAAAGTCTTGCTTTTGTTAATCGGGGACTTATCAAATTTTAGCCAGTTTCACATTATCTCAGAGGAAGTTGTTTTGCTTTTGTTGTATTGTGGGGAAAGGTAAGAAGACATTAATTTGAGACTCTTTTTCTCAAATTAATGAGAAAAATGAATTTGAGAAATTGAAATAATATCCTTTATTACTAAGGATAAATAAAGTAAAGTATCAGCAAATCCAACATCATTATGGCTTACTGAAGATGTGGCAGCAGTGACATCAGTATTTCCTTTTCTCTTTGGGTATACATATTTTTCAAGGACCATGTGAAACCTTTCATGATTGTTTCTTATTTTTTTAATTTTACTGACAATCAACTGTATCCTGACAGATCTAGATTCTCTCCATTTTTGTGTTACAAACATTATTGTGTATTGACTGCTGTATCCTGAGTGGTTAGTTTGAGCAAGTACACAGCAATGCTCACAAAGGAAAAAAAAAAACAAAAATTTTGATAGATGAAATAGCAGAACAAGGGCATTTTCAAAATTGTTGAAAATGTTCACACAATAAAAAAAACAGTTTGATATATACTCAGATTTACCTTTTACTGTAGTAAGGGACTGTTGATCCTGGGAGAAATGCTCACCAAACATGGTAACGTGGTGGCTCTCAGTGGGATCCTTTTGATTCAGTCTACATGATGGAGATACCTATGGTACAATATCAAAAGGTACCTATGATAAAGGCTCAATAACACAATTTTCCTACATTTTTGTACTCTAATGACACAGATAATTCACAGAGATCTACATCAATTTGTGCAAAGCCTTATGCAAAAATGCAGGCGATTAACCATATTTACATGTTTAATGCCTTTTAATGCCTTCTGCCCAGAGAAGGTTATTCCCTTCTCAAGGGGTCAAGGTGGTTTGAGGCTCTGTGACATGTTTTAGAGTTCAGGTTTGTCTGAGTAGTTAGAATTACTAATCTACAAAGTGCTTTGAACACTACTTATAACTCTAACAGACATGGCCACACGGTCCATTTTTAAAAATGGAAGGACTTTCTGGTGGCAGCAAGTGATTCTTGAAATCCAGAATATTAGATAAAACAGAAAGGAGTCTTTGTGCATATTGAAGAACACGTTGTTTGGACTGAAACTTAAGTTTCTGCTACATTATTTCTTAATTTGCCACATATGGTGACATATCTAAAACATTTTTTACATGGGTTGGACAGTATTTTTTGCTCTCTATAAACAATCAATGTGTGCCCACAAGCGTTGAACACTTTTCAGATGAATTACCAAATAGACAGAGTCAAGTCTGCTGATATTAGCTACTCCAAGTATCCGACAGGCCAAACTGAGTTATTCTACATTCCTGGAAAGCTCCCTGGCATGCATGGCATACAATGAGATCTCATAACGTTTCAGCAGCACTTAAATGTTGTTGTAATGGCAAATATGGTTTTTGATATGTAAAATGCCTGAGGAGTTTTCTGCATGTTTAAAATATCCATGTTAGCTTGGATTAGATGCAGCTCACATTGAATATGCTGGGGTATCCAATATATTAACAGGCAACACAAGAGTGTTATTTTTTTTTAGGTTGTGTAACTTTATATGCATTAAAAAAATGCATGTAAAGATAATAGAACTATTAGAATTGCAAATATTATAGTTTAAAGATAAATAATTTTAACTGGAAATTGGCCCATATGGGCTTCTTTTGGTTTCCAAATTATTCAGACAAACAATGTCTGACTGAACTTTCACAAGCTGACCACAATGAATACTGTGTCTGTTAACTACCAGAATAACAACAGACATCTCTAAACCTGATCTTGAAGTAACATATGTTGAATGTGATCGATCTCCCTTAAAATCAGGGTGTACAAATAGTCAGCATACAACTGTGGGTTAGATTTAAACAGGGATACTATGTGTAAAGATGATTGAAAAATATGAATCTTATATTCTAAGTAATGTTCAGATAGAAAACATTGGTTGCAAGCAGACAAGTTGATGTTTGATATTACTGCTTGGCTTAACATTGTTCCAAACTGAAATAACACAACAACAATTTTCTCCACAGTGTTCTCTCTTTTATCTGAAAAATGTTTCCGAAATAGTTTGAACATTTTAAAGTATTCAACAATTCCACATTTTATTCCAACAGAGCTTTTTAAGGGGTGGGCTAAGTGGTGAAAAAGCAACACTAATCCAGCCCTCAGATTATACAGAACAGATTTTTAAGGAACTACATGATGGGTGTTTTTACAATTGAGCATCCTAAGAGGGTTTCTGAAGTACATGCCTCTAGGGCCACAGCTGTTTTGAGAGCACAAAGAGAACCTTAGCTATTTTAGCAAAGTCTTTTGAGTCCACTTTCCTCTGGCATAAGATAGATTACAGTAATGTAAATAAACCATACACTTCTCTCCATTCTGTCCAAGTTTGCAGTGCTTGTTCTTCCAGTATTTGGAGATGCTGAAGAAGCTCTGGAGCCCGCGGCTGTCTGTAAAACACCCTGGGGCTTGGTTCTCCGATAACTAGTTGATATGGCAGTGGAAGACTGATCAGGTACTGCAAAAAGAAAGAAATTTCCACATCTCATTGGTGCACCGAATGGTCTATTTAAGGTCAAAGAGAAGCAGAGTTTTGTCTGGTAACAAGGCCTATTAAAAGTTTATTTTTCACTGTAACTGAAGAAAAAAACTTTTAAAACAGACATGTTTAGCTTATACACAGGAGTATGTTTAGGATGCAAGATATTGGAAACTACCCAATAATAAACTTTAAGCATTTCATGATACAGATGATCCTGTCTTCATCAACTAATAGCTCTATTAAATAGCACTTATGCATAAAGATACATAAACACCTAATAACTGGATTTCAGTTAAACTGGAGTTTATCTAATAGAGTTGAAAGATGTGTTTCTGGCTATCAGTGCCATTTCATCATGTGAAAATAATGGGCTGAAGTGGGAGTTGTTCTGATATGGCATCAACCTGACCTTGCTGTATCTGTGCCAGGGCTAATCAGGACCACCTCTGCTGAAGCTAACAGCAAAACACACGTTCTATCTGATCCTCATCAAAGCGCAGAGCAAACACTTTCAGTCCACAAGACAAACATGATCGACAACATGATACCGACCGAGCTTAGCTGGACGATCTAAGAAGGAAAGAGGAAATCACACTCATCTGATACAGCAGATGGAACACACTGAGCTGTACCTGTTGTGTGAATAAATTTCAGTGTGCTTCAAATCTGCAAAAGCCCATAAAGAATGGGATAACAGAAAGGATTACAATGAGATATAGGTATGATAGCTGGCTCTGGAGAAGTAGTTTCAACAGTGATTTGGATCTGTGAAAATTCATTGACCTTCAGCGCAACAAAGAGTCTTTGGTGTAGGACTGAGATAAACAGGCATTGTTTGTTGTCGCATGACAAAAAAAAAACATAGCCTTCCTTCTCACAGTTTTTGACAGTTTGGTTTCTGAAGGAAATGCATTCAACAAACAACTCTGTCCTAGTTAAATTGGACACCTACTTTAATAGCAATCGTTTTAATTATCATTAGGTATGTTGTGTTAATAACGTAGACGCTAATTAAGAAAAGATTTTTCGCGTGTGTGGTTACCGCTCTCATGTAAGGGCAATGCTGCTTGATTCAACATGACTTGGACAGCTGTCAGAACAAATAAATATACGCTGATAAAAAAGGCCACGAAGGCAACAGAACTGGATTACTGGTGCATGTCTTTCGGTATGAGGAGATAATTGCAGCTTCTCGAGAGCAGGTAAGATCCAAATAAACACAAAAATGAGAAATAAAGGAATTTCACACAAGAAAAAGCAAAACGGTTATGATGAGTGTTATTATAAACATGAAATCCTGTAAATAAATGTATTAACTGACTATCAGCTTTACTCTAATGACATAAACTGACATCATTGGAATGTTTGTTTCAAAGCAACGTCTTTGCTATCTCCTGTAGATAAATGCCAGTCATGTGGTTCAGAAAATGTAAAGGTCCTAAAGTTTGACAACTTTATTTTATACTTGGACTGCTTCCTAAATTCCAATTAGAAACCTGAAACAAAAGAAAACTACATCTTCATAATAGAGTCTCTATTATTCAACATCTATATGTGAACCGCTGACTTACATATCTTTTAATTACTCTAATATTTTTTGTCACCAAATGAAAATGGTCTTTTACAGTCTCTAAGCATCACATCTTTAACTGGATGGGTCAGATTTTCTTCCAGGTTAAGACAAACAAGAAAAAAGTCATTGTTTTTTAATCAAAACACACAAGGGCAGAGATTACTATCATTAAACCAAAATTGTTTATACACCTATCTAATTCATTATCTATTTTCATTCAATCAATACATTCTTGGTCATAGGACAAATAAATCTCTACATAACAAAACAAAATAACATGGGACTAAATAAAAAAATAATTTTATCAGTTTTTATTTACATTGTCTTATAATATATCAAATGTAAAAAAAAACAACTCTTCATATCCTTCTCAAAAATCAATAAAAAAAAAAATTAATGGCACCACAGAAAACCGTTGTTAAAATCAGCAGGTTAGGTTTTGGCATATGTTTTAACATCCCAATGAAGTCAATTACTAAACCAGGCTATGGTTTTTAGATTTTTCCCTGACTCCCCACACCTGAATCAAATAATGGTTTTCTATTAGGCCATAGTCCTACATTTTTGGATTAATTTTGTAGGAGCAAAAACAAGTACAAAACACACCTTACAATCTGAGATGTGCAAAACTGTTGACAACTGTTTTGCACATGTAAAGGAGTCACAGCTTCCCCATTTATGTCTAAGATTATTATTTCCTTAATTCTCTTTTATCACCTGAACTATTAATATGTTTATATTGGCATAATGTGTCACATTTATTTCAAGTGATGTATTTATTTTTGCTATAATTCTTTTAATATATTTCTTACCTTATGTGATTTCTAGTGTTTATTTTCCTGTGAAGAACTGCACTATCTTGAATGTTGCTCTACAAATTAATTTGACACGCTTTGCTATGTCTTGTCTTATGAATTTGCAGTCATACCTTTTTATAAAGATATGACTGCACATACTGTCCTGGGTGTCTTCCTCTATGATTTACTGTTGACTTGTCCAATTTGTACTAACTCTCTACCAATAACCACAAAAGGCAGCACCCCCCACCTGCCCACATGGTGCTCCAAGGATTTTGGTTACATAAGATGGTTAGATGTATCATGGAAATACCTTCATCATATTAGTTATAGATGTTGAGCACGTCACTATTGCTATTTTTCTGAAATAACATCCCTTTTCCTTCAAAGAAATCTCTTCAGGCAGCAGGGATTTCTTTCACTAGAGCAGTGGATGTGGTCAGGTACTGATGCTCAAGATAAGGGCCAACCTCTCCATCCACCGCCAGTTCATAGCAAAACAAGGTTTAGGTTAAGATTTCAGGAAGAAAAATAAGCTCCACATAAAACTTACACCTGTTTGTGCATGGGGTAAAATCAAGCTGAAACAATAAAAGGGCCTTCTCAAACTGCAGCTGCAGAGCCAACTGCCTAATACCACTGACTGAGCAGGCAAAGTCCACCACAAAAGCATATAAAACTATGACGATGAGCATAATCTGTTCTATTGTGTTTTTTTGTCCTGTTAAATAACCTAATGTCATTTTTAATTGAAATGGATTGTTTTAGAGCTTTTGCTTTTGCACTGACTCATTTCAATTCTGGGGTTTTTGTCTTACTTACCAGAGGCTGAGCTAAGAGGATCAGACTTCACTTCGGTCTTCTGCAAATTCTCATAGTTCAGCACATGAGTAATTTGGTTCACATCTGAAGGGTACCAGAAACTGCTAGGGATCATCTCCATGAGACAAGCCCCATTAAGAAATGTGTCTGCAATAGAAAAAATATGCAATGTCGGAAAAAATCTAACAAAATGTGGGGATATTTTTGGCAAAACAGGCCAAAATATATCATTGTGACATATTATCATGTCACAAAAAACAAATTAGTGGCATGGTGTAAAAAAGTACTGGCCAGCCACATCTTTGCACCTGGTACTATTGTGCATTTTCACTAAATCTACCAATACGCTTTCAGCAAACCATCACAACAAAAACAGCAAACTCTTTCCAAATCTATTCTTATACTTCACCATAAATACACAAGATGTGCATGCATACACACACTCACTGAAAACCATGCTTCAAGCTGGGAATACTGGACTCCTTCAGTGAACAGCAGTTAGTCAAATAACCAGATATGCAGATGGCATTAGGTCTAGCTGATGAAGCGAGATAACTTGTAACCACTAACCAAATGCATCAGTATCACCTGACATGACTTTAGGGTCTGTTTTCAAAGTGAAGATCCTCCGAACTTTACAGGTAGCAAACAAAGTGATGCCATCCAGACTCGAAAATCCCTTGAAAAGTCCACTAGCAAAAGATTCAAGGTCGATGCATAAAGTAGACCACTGAGACAACAGATACAACATAATTTTAGGCTTTTAGTGATACAGTTCAGCTTACATTTAAACATGAAAAAAGATAAAAAGTACATAGCCAAAAGTGCTTTTAAAAATTCATAATGAATGCATAAAGCATGAATTACATACTCACAGTATTCCGCTTCAGCTCTGTGAAAGGTATCTTTGCATGTAAAAGTGTGGCAGACATCTCTTTATGCACTGTTGAAAAGCAAAGTCTTCTTTTAAGATGCTGTAAATCCGTTATCCTGTTTAAAGTAGATAACACAACAGCACATAAATTATCACCTGCTGCAACTGTGTCACTAGGAGATTCTGATTATACAAATCTTAAGCTTTATTGTTATTGATATGTGACTTCTTAAAGATGTCTTCACTTTTATAGAGCAGCTGTCTTGGTCCTTTCAGGGCTACAGGTACATCTCAGTCAATAGGAATTTAATTAAAAAGTTTATTTACTGTATTTATGTACTAACTACACATAGAGTGACCATTGTTTTGTTCGCTTTGATGGTAATGTCTTACAGTTAGACAAACCAAAATTTTGTTTTTCCAAAAATACCAAGCAATAATAATAAAAAATCAGAACTTAGAAATATTATGTAAGGACCATAATGTCCACAATCTTCCAGTCATCGGAAGATTGTGGACACATTGTCTCTGGTGGTCCAGCAGACAGCTGCTGACACATCAAATAAGAAAAGTAAGCCAAAAAGGTCATCACTATCAAGGCTTATGTGTGGAAGGAAACAGTTCATTAGAAAAGGGTGCACATAGAACAGGGATAACCAATATTTGAGATGATTGTGAAGCAACAATTTTTGTGGAAATTCACAAGGCATGGATTGTAGCCAGACTGAGCACTTTAACGTCACAACATACAGACAAATCCAGGACAAAGGCTACAACTCTTCTAGTCCTAGTTTCAAAGCCACTTCTAAACCATAGACATCAAAAAAAGTTTTGCCTCGACTAAGGAATGACTGCACTATTCCAGATTAATTTTTTGAAGTAGATTTTTTCATTTCATTTAAAAATTAAAGTCTAAGAGTCTGTAGGAGGTGTAGAGAGAACAGAATCCAAGTTTCATCAAATACAGTGGGGAGTTTCTACAGATATTGAATATTTGGGGAGCTATCTGATCTGCTGGTAATGGTCTACCGTGTTTTATCAGATCCAAAATCAGTCCCTGTCATGCCACACTGCAATGCAAGAAGAGCCTGAGTATTTTGTGCTTATAATGTCCAATACATGACTACACTTTTCAGACGACCAATATTTCTGCATTAAAAGTTTTTAATTGCATAAGATATTGTAATTTTCTAAGAAATAGAATTTTAGCTATCAACTATAATCATCAAAATTAGATGCTGTAGATGTAGCATGTAGATGCTTCAAAGGTATAATTCTGTATATAACAAAACTATAACGTGTGAACCCAACTGAAGAACTGAAATGAATTTTGATATTTTATTTTATTTAAATTAAGTTGTCCTTTTCCTGAAACATTCTGATGGTTGTATTATATACAAACATAATTTCAAACTCACATATACTTACACAAGCTCAGTAGAAAAGTCATGCCGCTCTGAAATATTTACTTGAATGATCAAAAATCGTTGAATAAGCCCAACTGCAACAAAGCAACAAAATTTTAATTACCATGTAAATTTTAAAATCAAGCAAAAGTAATGTTACAGATGGATGTATGAAAAGAATGATATTGACTTACGAGACATCTTAGCATTCTTCGGCATTTGCATTTTGACAGTGTGGCTGCTTCCCTCGAGACAGTAAACAAATCCTTTAACTTCTTTATTATACTCCTAAGAGAGAACATAATTCAGAAGAGGTCTTACTAAGTCTGAGGCCTTTCCTTGTATGACTGTATACCTGTTGTGTAAATGTCCCTAGGGGATAACAAATGGTTTTTATGGGAGCATATATAAGAGGCTTCAGCTATAAAGTCTATGTGTCAAGATCAATTCCAGCTGTAAAAAGTGTTTAGTTGGCAGTATTGCTTGGCGTCTATTGTAATGAAGGTAAGATTATTTGTCAGCTCTGTATGAAAAAAGCAACTGACCTCCACAAAAACTGTGTAGCAAACATCTGATTTGATTTATCAGGACGACACCATATGGCACTTATGCAGTGAACACTATGTTATTGAGCCGTTGTATAACATTTTTGTTTTTTTTTCTTAGCATAGTGCTCACTGATGTATTTTGTTCCACTATGCTACATTAGACTGTACCATATATTGCATGAATGGCTTCTGTAACCCTGTAGTGTGGATACGACAATAGCGTGACTTAGAGGACACATAGGCCTGTTAAAATTGATTGTGGTGTAAATAAAAAAGCAGAAATAGAAGCTTGCTTGTAAACCTCACTTTATGTATAGTCGAAGGTCCCCCACAAAGCTTCCATTTGGCTACGGGGTCCCTTCCTTGTCCACTGAAGAGATCAAACACAGCTCCTCCCTGCAACAAATAGAAGAAATTCATTATTTCCTCCTCCTTCTCCTTATATATATATATATATATATATATATATATATATATATATAATAAATAATAATAATAATAATAATAATAACCAAACTAACTGTGACCTATGTAAGCCTAACAAATACCTGGTAATTGTTCTTGAACATTTCAATGACACGTCACATCAGCCAAATGCACCCAAAGAATTTGCTCAAAATAAATTTTTCGTTTATGGTTCGTCTGTTTCTGAAGGTCGAATCGTATCAAGCAATATAAATAAGGTTACTTAAGTGTTTAATATCTCAAAATACGATAGCTGGCAAGTCAGAGCAAGTACACAGCAGACAAATAGCTGTTTAGCTAACTCGGGAAATGTCTCCATGGTTACCTGACTCCCAACCGTTATAGTCCAGCGCTCGCGAGATGTTACTCAACCACCTGCTTAGAAACAGTGACGTAGCCAGTACGTAAAATTGAAAGGTTACGAAAGCTACTGAAATGTATGTTTTCATAACCGTGTAGTCTAAGCCCTTCATAGGCTAGGAGTGTAGTAGATCCGAGTGGATCTTAATCTGTAGGTCTTCTGTTTTTTCCCTCAAGCGGTATTTGATGTGATTAGAAGACACTCAAATTCGAAATGTTATTTAAATAAATATATTTTTTAAAGAGCGATAATATATTTTTTATACGGCTTAAAGCGAATGCGAACACAAATGCATTTGTCTGAGAAAAAAAAAAAAAAAAAAAAATATAAATATAAATAATATATATATAAATAATATATATATATATATATATATATATATATATATATATATAGCCTATATATATATATATATATATATATATATATATATATATATATATATATATATATATATATATATTTATATATATATATATATATTTATATATATATATATATATATATATATAAAACAAAACGTCATGCCTTGCTGGCCAATAATCATGAAGAAAACTGGTGATCTAACAACTATCATTAGCATAAGGGTGGGATGGCAACATTTGAAATTTAAAAGTAGGGAAAATGTATTTGGTTTTTAAACATGTGAAGAACAGAATTAACTGTTGCAGCCTAAGAGGGATTGTGAAGGAAACCTCATTGAAAAATTATGCATTCTTTGTGTCACTTGGTTTAATGACTGACAATACTGTGCATGATCGGTCAGCAACATCATCTGATACAAACCCTATGTAAACTATGCAGAATTATGACAACGCAGAGGGGTTATTTAAGCAACCCAGGCTTTTTTAGATTCACAAGCTAATTTCCTTCACGCAACTCTTGCAATGTAGCTGCAGTAATCCTTGCAAAAAGGACCACAACCAGTGCATACATGCTGTAACAGGAATATGAACAAAATTTTTCATATTCTATCTTTATGACACAACACAGCAACAAATTAAGTCAAGCTCAAAATCATTATCCATTGAAGATTCATATTGAACCAACAAATTTGTTTTACACATGAAATACAATGCAAGTATTTATTGACTTTAGCATGTTAACAGATAAAGCAGATAAACACAAAGTCCATCTTTTTAAAATATTCCATTAGCCTTCAGAAATTCACATAAATTCAATTCTCTTTATATAGTACCAATTCATAGCAAATGTCTTCTCAAGGCGCTTAAGAAAAGATGTGGTTATAGTTTCAGCATCTGTTTTGTCAGCCTTCTCAAAATTTGTATTTATTTCTCATTGCCATTTCATTTTCTATTTTCTATTTCAGCTTACAAGGCCTCATCCTGTCAGTTGGGTCAAACTGAAGCTTTTTGTGGTGAAAAACAAAGAAGTACACTTATATAAAAGTGTTCTTATAAAGTGGCAGAATCTAAATGATTTTTTTTACTCTTACGGAGAGGCACTGAAATACATTTTTACACCTATTTTTCAAGACAAAAATGTTAAAAATAGACATGGATAAAAAGTTTCATCTGCTCTTGAAATGCTAAAATCCATTACTGTGTCATTGTCACTTGCTTTGTTTACCCAAGAAGCACTGCTATTACAAGATCAAAAAGATGTCTTTTAATTAGCTACTGAGGGAGAATAAATCCGGAAGTACGACTGTATGTCTTACTGCTTATTAACATTTCTGCACGTCTCACTTCAAAAGCATAGGTGGTCTCAGTTATTTACGGATTTAGAACAAAAGAGGCCACACAAAGAGAAATATTTTCAGTCACACCTACGACTACAGCAAGGTTTTATTGTTCCAGAACAAACGCTGCTACAGAGTTTGGTACTGTCACTGTTTCACTGTGAGTTGATTCAGTTTTCAGCTAAAAGACTTTAGATGTTTTAGCTGGGGTAAACAGTGATATACATGCTCAGAAAGGGTTTGAGAAACACATCTCAGATTCCTTATGACTCGTTTTGATCGTAAGTAAAATACGATTGGTATGAGGTCATGCACGATGGATCATAGGATCTTGTTTTAAAGTTTTGGTATGTTTTCCAGTTTAGAACTCATATCAGTACAAGTGGAGGACATAATGACCTGATTTTATGTAACTTCTCGTCTTAGCAAGTTATGCCTCCAGGGTCTATTATATTCTCAAGTTGGCATGCCTGTCATGTTCACATGTGGGATCACAACAATTATATTAAATCCTCCTGCTCTATGTAGGCCAGTAGTATTCAACTCAAATTAGTTGGCATGACAAAAAAACTCGGTCTTGAACTTGAAATTAATTGCTACAGATATTGGGCTCTTTGTTTCTACAACTTTCTTGGTTGACGTTTCTTTGCCATTTATTCTCTTTAAGTCGATACCTATCTGTGCTGAATTTTGACTGTTACTTTTCACTAGTGCAGCACTGGTGGATCCAGAAACTTGTGCCTGGATATGTCTGCATTTCCTTCTAAAAGTATCAATGCTCTGCTCTTTTTGACATTTTGCAATGTTATTGCTACAAGTCTTAATTATATAAATTACTGGGAATTTCTGTGATGTATCTGAGCATCATAATATTGTTTTCATGATCTTCTTTGTTCATTAATGTTTTCTCAGAAATCTCTGATGCCTTTGTAGAAAAGCTGGATTATTTCTGATATTATATTATTTATTAGTTAGATGACATTTAAAGGCATTTGCATTTAAAGGCATTTGCATCTGATTTTTGTTTTAGTTGAAAGAGTAAAAGGAGCTGAGTACATATGAAACTTTATATATATATTTTATATAAAAAATGAAAGTTATAGATATTTGTCTTTCCACTTCACATGTATGCATATTGTTTTGATCTAGTTTGGAAAATGTGATAAAGTCATGTATTTTTGCAAGACACTATATAGCAATAACCTGCATTGGGGTGGAGTTCTATCCAGGGTGTACCCCGCCTCTCAGTCATTGATTGCTTGAGACTGGCATCCACCACTTTGACCCCGCAAGGACAAGTGGCAGAATAGATGGTTGGTATGCTAATAATATGAAGCTGCAGCCATCTAAAGATGCATATCTTCTTCATTGAACTACAGAATAAGTATGGTACTAAAATTATTACCTACACATCTCCAACTGACTTGTAATCACTCTAAATTCCCTTCCTCTAAATACCTGCTGCATTAAGACACTAAAACGAGGCATTGTGTGTTAGATGAAAAAAAGCATCAGCAGAGCCTGGCACTTTGAAAGCTTCATAACTGACTTCTCTCTCGGCAATAAAAAAAAGCGGTTTGATGATGATTGGGACAGACAGCGTTATTAAAATAAAGCCTGGCATGCAGTGAACACTGACGAAGCCGGTATGGAGAAATCAGTTAATAAATCAGCTCTTGTTAGCATACTTGATTATAACTAATTATCTGCTCATTATTTTCAAAAGAATCTATTAATTTAGACCAATCAAAACACTTCAATTAGAGTTGGCAATGTTTGTTATGACATACTACGGAGGGACAGTCACATTAGGTGTTTTGCTTTACAGCTAAAATGGTCATATTTATGTCCTCCGAGCACTAATGGATGCATATAATTTTGCTTCACAGGTGAATCATTGTGACCAAGTGCTGTATTTACATAGCATTTGAATGCAGATGGCATTTGAATGCAGGCAGTGACCCTTACAGGCGGGTTGAGAAACTAATGCATCTCAGCGCATATACAGGAGCAGTCTTCTACCTTAAAGCCATTTGTATTGATCCAGTCTGGGTTTTTCTTCCAAACGCTCATCAACGCTGAAGCGTAAGCTTCTTACATCATAAAAAATGTAACCATTCACCACAAGACCCTGCAGAAAGTGTAATCCAGTAGGCCAATGAGCTAAAAAGCCACTCTTTGCCAAAGGTAAAATCACCTCCTTGTATGAGTGGATTACCGATTTCACCCAGTCTAAACTATTGTGGGAATTAATAAAGACTACCATTGAAAAGCATCCAATGTTAGCACATGCATTAGTAATATAACTTTTGTAACCTCCAACCAAAGAGCATACATTTTTCATAGAAAATATAAAAAATAGATTACCCAATCCTCTTGTGGCAACGTTCATAGTTTGCAAGAAGATTCATGTGTTTGTTGGTTTTTCTCATTACTTTTGTATTGATTTAAAGCTGGGAGAGAATGTGTTAAAGGCGTAAAAGTTTAAGTGACTAAATTTGCTTTGGTCTTTGTGTATTTACTTTGATGTGTTGGATTTTTTTGGCCTGTGTGGAATATTATATTTTATATATGTTGTTTTTTTAGTGTTTCATAGCCTCCTGACTACATTGCAAATTGACATAAGCCGAGATGGTACAATCTGGCACAGTCATGTAAACCTGAGAGCTCATGTTCAGCAGTGTGAATTGTTACTTATTAAATAAAATCTGATAAATCTCATCATAGTTTTTTTTTTTTATTATGATTATTTTACAACTTCTAAGATGGCCTTTATTGTTCTGTTTTCTTTCTTTTTCTTATTTCAATGAGATGTCTTTCTAAATTTCTTTGTTAAAAAAGAAGCACATCATTTGATAAAATACATACTTTCAAGACATTTTGGGAATGGCTGTAAATGACATTAGGATATAAGAAAAAACATGGAATCAATTTAAAATCATCTCTGTATGTGAAGCAGTAATTGTCTCCTTGATGAAGCCATTAAAAGGCTGCTGTTGTCATTTATTTCATATATAAAATTTCCTTTGTTTTTCTTTTCCTAGAAATTCCCCTAGGTTATGAATACATGTGTTTAGCTGTGTTGTTTTCCTTGATGGAGGATTGAACTTGCTAATGTGCCCATTTACTTAGTACTTTTTCTTAGTATTTCTTTCACATCGAGAAGTGCTATATATTTATTTATGCCTCTGTTTTTAAGTGTCACTGTCCTTGACTGAGTCATGACACGAAAGACCACATCTCACCATTATATATTTAATATAAATTAAATGTAGATTTAATTTATATTAAATCTATATAAATAGATTTATATACTGATTTTTTTTGTTTTCCCATAGAAAATGTCTTACTTCTTTAATACTGCCTCGTTCCTGGAAAGAGCCATTGACAGCATTAGTAATGCCATTAACTTTGTGTCCTTTCCCTTTACGCCACTGGTGAGTACTCCTGGATTAGTTCTTCTCTGCTTAGCTGTATCTTCTTCCTCGACTATGTCATTGACAGAGTTACTACTGCCATTAGTTGTGTAATTTATCATCTATTTCTTTTTCGTATATAAAGTACTCCTGGTTTAGGACTCCAATGTTAACAGATGTTATATAGTTTTTTTTTCTTTCCAGCAGAATGGACCTGAGTGTTTAGCTGTGTCTCCTTTCAAAAAGAAGCCATTTTATAAGCTATTGTGTCCAACTTCTTTATTATTAAAGAAGTTGCTTCTCTTTCTTATATTATGCTTCAGTCAATAGACAAGTCTCTCTCCTTGTTGAAGGAATTATCTGAGCTATTGCTTTTACTTTTATGTATAAACAAGGCTTCATTGTTTAGCTGTGTCTTTCCTAAAAGAAGCCAATATTGGAGATATTATGCCCACTACCTAGATATACTGTCTTTATTTCAAAGTACTGCCTGGGTCAGCACTTCAATGTTTAACCATTTAGTGTTCTTGGATAGAGATTCTGACTGAGACACTAGTGCCATTATGTTTGTTTAGTCTCTTTATTTATTTATATATTTTTTAAAGAGATTTACATTTGACTGAATGTTTTACTTTTTAGCTGTCTCTTTCTTGAAATTCATTTGAGCCTGTTTGTGTGTCAGTGTGATGAAAAAACATTTCTGTGACTTGTCTAAACTGAATTAAACTAAAATGCTCAGCTTTGAATGTTTAACAGCTGTCAAGAGAACATTAGTGAAAAATAGTCCATCCATCCACCCATAAATCCATACGTACATTCTCTTCCTACTACAACTCTTCAGGTCTGTCTGAGGTCTTCTGATGTCTTCTAACACCAGGAAATGTAGTCCCTCAGGGAATTGTGGTTCTGCTCCAAGGTCGTTTTCCTATGGACCATTTCTGAACCGCCAACAAAGCAAAGCACCAGGAGGTAACTGATCAGATATTAGACTCACCTCATCAGACTCCTTTCGATGTGTAAGAGCAGCGGCTCCACTCGACATTATCTCAAAGGCATAGAGCCCAGACATGCTACAGAAGAATACCTTTTCTGCTGCTTGTATCTGGCTCGTCACTCTGCAGAGATAACAATTCCTTACTTTGTTTTGATCCTGCTGAACAGAAATTATTTGAATGCTTCGTGACCTTTTATATTCCAAAAAAGTTATTATTCCTAAGTCCATAGATATGAAGAAATCACAGATATTCATAATTCTGTTTATTTATGTTATGAAAAAGTTTTTATTTTACATATTATTCCAAACGCAACACATCATAAGCCACAGTCTTTTTCTCAAACCACCAGCTTCTCCTAATCTCTTTCTCTGTAAATGTTTTTTTTTTTTCTTTCTTCCTTATTCCCCAGATTCAGTCAAACTTTGCTTACAAACAATGGCAGGTTTTACAGCGAGTCCTCCGCTGGCTCACTGGGAGCTTGAGCAAAGACTCGGCCTCTGGTCTAATAAACGCTATCACCTTGAAGGCCAACTCTTCTGTTATATCTGAAGACATATTTAGGTCACACTGTTCTTTGTTTTACTCTTTATGGGTATGTATTCAGCTACTATGCCAAGATTACCACTGGCTAAATGAACCCATAGCCATTTCAAAGCCCTGTTGTATGACTCCTGGAAATGTAACTTTTACTACCAATCTTTTTGAAACCTTTCATTCAACCATGATATATTGCAATAAAAGCTCTTTATTTAAAAAACTAAAATTGTCCTGTTATGTTATTATTAGTAATACCAGCAATTTTCTTGTCATGTCAACTTTAAAACATTTATTGGGAGAAAAGCCTAATGGTGGTCAATTGATAGAGTTGACAGGCGATAATTTAGTTTTGTCAGGAAAAATTTGTTTCAAAATGAGTTTTAGCGCCATTATGCCATTAAAGATTGAACTTATATGTTTTCTCACATGGACCAATGACTTTTTGATGAATCACGGACACTGCTGTGATGTCTTACGATGAAATTAGTGGATATAATTCAAGAAGGTAATTATCATGTCATAAATGTATTTTATCTTCTGCCATTTTTCTTAGCCATTCTTGATTATAACTTAGTGTGATCCAATCAAGTATGACCCCAGAGGAAAACGTACAAGAAAGTGAGCCGGAAACAGAAAATGGGAAGAGGACTGTCATTCAGTAAAATTAGCCCTAGGCGCATAAACCAAAGTCAGTGAAGTCATAAAAGGGGGGTTGATTAAGCTGTCATAGTATGCTGTTTCCAAATTGCATTTCAGCATTGCTCAGAAAACGTGGGTCCTTCTAATGACAGGTGATAATTCACACGCATGGTTGGAGACAGACATGCTGTTTCCTGTATTTAAGGTTTTGAGCCTCTGAATCTGGATAACAGTCACGTTCGTCATGAGCTGTGTAGCTCTGCTGGAAATGAGGCAGATAAAATGGCCGGAACACACGTCTGCGCCTCTGAAACAGTCGTTCTCTGTGTGTTTTTGTCTTCAACGTGACCCCGCCTCGAGACAATTTTTTGGAGCGGCAAAGAGTGATGAATGTGTCTGTTGAATGCAGACACGAGGCTGGTGGGCTTTGAATTGGCCGGGACCACAAAGACACATGATGAAAATGCATTACCTTTCTGATGTTTGTGAAAGTAACTGGAGAGCTCTGCAGGTTACAGTAGAAACGATCCTAAAAGGAAATGATGAAAAATGTACTATGCCATATGCTCAGCCCCCCTTCCAACCCCTTGGTCTAATGTTATTTTCCACCCAAGAAGATGAAAACATACAGCATAAATCATGCAGTTACCATGGATCCACAAGGCCTCCCCAATTCTGATTATGTTCTAGCCCTACAATCTTCTGCAAAGCACTCGTTTCAATCTTTAATATACACCCAAATAGTATCCTCTTTCCAAAAGCAAAACTCGTTATCACACATTGAGATGTAATAGAGTGACTCCTCTTGATGTTGACACTTGAAATGCTTTGAACACATTGACTTGTTAAAGAAAATGCTTCACTTGTGTTTGACACATGATGAATCACAGAGACTGCTGATGATAGTCGCAGCATTAAAACAACCTGTGATTTTACACGACACACTTCAAGTCTGAAGTTTATATACATTTATCATTAGCATGAATCTCATTCATTTTGTTCTCCTTGTCAGAAGTAGAAGAGCTCATTTGACTTAGTCAGTTTCTTGGCACAAACTCCACTTTTAAGTATATTCCATAAATTTTCAATGGGGTTGAGGTCAAAACCATTCCAGAATTATAATGTTAGTCCGCTCTACTCATTGTATTCGATTGTATTGGTAAAACAGTATATCCAAACACCAGCTCATAAAAGGTGATTTGAGGTGAAGGTGAAGAATTTCCAGGTATCCCTTCATTTTTATTGTTTTATTATCTTTGTTCAGTTCCACAACCCTATAGGTAGTGAAACTGAAACAAAGCATGATTCTGGTATCAGGCTTGGCAGCTATTACAATGATTTTGTGTTTTACTGCAACATCTTGACTCCTCCAAACATTTTCTTGTTATTGTGACTGGTCAGTTCAAACTTTGTCTTTGTCATAAATATCTTCTACAGAGAACTTTCCCGTTTGTCCATGAGGGAAGCTGCAGCTTCGAGTTGTGTTTGAAGGTGTCTGATTTGGAATTGCTTAACATATTCAAAATTTAACTTTTTTATTTAAAAATTACATGGTACTTTCTGTTGCTCGAGCACATAAAATCGCAATAAAAGCATTGAAGTTTGTAGTTGTATTTTATCATAAAGAATCAGAGAACCTTCATGTGGAATGAATACTTTTACAAGACATCCTAGTTTGGAAATGTATTGATGGCCGTTACGGTTTTCTATGACCTGCTAGTAAATGTTTAACTAAATATTAGAGTAAGTGTATCAGTGTAATATTTGAGCATATAATTCTGGCCCTTCAGAAATTAACTTTAATTCCACTTTTTAAAAAAAATAAAAGTTACATATTGTATGATCTTTACAACCAGAAAATGAATATGTGGCATTTGTTGCCAGGATATATGACTGAAATCATCTGTGCTTTGATGATGCATAGGGTGCACAGATCAACACCTCATATGGGAGCCTCCGTAAGAGGCAACTTAATCATTCCACATAACAGTAGTTTCACTAAAAGCCTAGAGTTAATATAACATTCACCACCATGATGAGTTTTTGTTCACCTCTGACCTAAACTGCTTATGATTAGATAAACCAAAACATAAAACATATTCATCAGGCAGTTCTGGTTGGTTATATTTTTGCTTTAAAGCAAGAAAGTTCATAAAATAGTTTACGCTTTCTAAATTTAAGTCGGATCAGTGGATATGTACAGTTAAATTAGAAGTTCTCGTACTACTTTTAAGCTATGTCTCAGAAAAAAAATCACACACAGAAAAAATAATAATTTGTTATTTTTGAATCAAATTGATTGATTTGGCCTCAAGCTGTTCATATTAGAAGACAAAAAAAGCTAACTCACCTGCAGATTTTAATTATATAAATAGGAACTGTAAAAGCAAAAACCCACACCCACTGACAACAGCTGACAGTACCAAGGCCTGTATGTTGGTAATATCTGTCAGCAGGTTATGTTAATGTTTTGGCAAGGCAGACAAGTGGCAAGTAAGAGAGAAAAAAAAAATAAAAGATTAGCAGACCTCATTTACTTCCATTCTAATTGCCATCTTTGAATATTTTCACCAGAGCTGCTGAATTTGATCATTTTGTTTTTTCTCTATGGAAATTAGATGTGTTAGTCACATGATCGTAGTTAAATAATGCTTGTTATTAGATTAATGTAGCCATTTGCAATAATTTCTCAGCATATTGCTGCTTGTGTTACTGTCAGGTTTGGATAATCTCATGATTAAATAAAAATGGGTCGAGTATACTTATGAGTTCCAGACAGATCTGTTGCAGTTATGTGTTGCAAATATCTGTGGAGACAATGTGTAACTGAAAGACTTGCACTTGGTTTAACAATCTCTTTAATATTGAAAACAGTTTGAGAGCTACTGGAATGTATTTTTAATGGCATAAATAGATGGAAATAATTATGCATGAGAATATGCAAAATTTTACTTCAAAGCTAACTGTAATTTTTTTATACCACATGCATACATTTTTTCATAGCGTATACAGTTGATTGAAGATAGTCTTTACCTTCTGTGTGTATAATTTTCTAGCACTTCAAATTCATTTTCAGCACTGTGCTTCAGTATCTACCTGCCAAACCCAAATACATATCAAGTTTGATTTCACATGACCAAGAGTTGATTGAAATTCATAAAAATGCTACAATGTGCTCCGCAGCGCTGTGGTCTAGAACCTGTTTAAAAAAAAAAAAAAAGAAAAAAAAGAAAATGAGAAATCGTTCATCCCACTGATGTTAAAGATAAATTTATTAATTGAAACAGCAGTCTATCAAACTGTAATTGTAAGGCCTCTTTGTGCTCATTTAATGAGAGGTAGGCCCGTCGCTGCAGAGCGAACACGACCAAGAAGCGGTAAAGGAAAGAGCAATTTTTCCAACTGGTTCAACTCCTTTTATGTTGTTGGACAGCTGTGAATAGATTAAGGACTGGTTCATCCAACCCCCCTACATTTTTTTTTTTTTTTTGCAAAAACGATGGATTTTTAGAGGCATGTGTGTGAGAACAGGAGACAAAGGGAGAATGACAGACATCCAGACAGTCTGACAGAGAGAGCTGGCTATTTCCCGTTGTAGTTGGCATAGCTGGGCCGAGAGCACAGCGGTGGTTTTGTTGAGTCCCGATATGGCTCAGCGGCGCCGACAGATGCACATTACCGGCTACCCAGCATACCTGCCAGTAAACAGTGCTTCACCATTTAGCAGTGATTACGGTGTTTCAAATGTCATATTTATTTCGACATGTCTCTCCGTGGAACTCATCTTGAGTTTGAGTGCTTGTGAGATGAGCTCGCTAGTGTGGTTGTTAGTTACTTCCTGCATGTTGAGAAAGCTCACATACACAGAAGGAAGAGAAAAATATATAGATCTGCATTGCAAGTAATTTAGCCAATGGGCTGCTTTGTTGTTGTGAAATAACCCCTGTTGTTTGTGACATGGTGCCACGTTTAAAAAAAAATACAGCCCTTCTGTAAAGCATCTCCTTCCAACAATGTGCACATGTAGCCTTGAGGGTCAGTAATGTAGAATCACTTACTGTGTGTGCACAGGGGGTGGGGGATATATGTGGTAGCTATTTTGCTGGACTCTGCCCCTAGAGCGGTGCAGCCCTTTGTGTGAAATGAAGCAGTAACACAAAACAACGCAGGCCCGGTAAGCTCTAGCTCTACATCCATTGAGCAACATCATAAAACACATTCACATAAGAGAGTATTTACTTTTGCTCTCCTTTAAATCTTAAAAAAAAAAAAATAAATTATTTGGCATTTTTGAATTAGTAGGGACAGATCACAATTTGTCCCTGATAGATAGATCGATAGATCGATAGACAGATAGATCGATCGATATTTGTTACAGTTCAATTATTGCTGTCTATGTTAGCAGACAGTATCTGATGAGGAGGTGAAACAAGATAGAATGGATTGGTGAAAGGCAAGTATGATAACAGTGAGGATCGATCATTATTATTATTTCACCATTTCTCCAGTGGATGGTGAGGGGAGTCCAGGTGAATCTGGATGTGGCACTGAAGAACAACATGATGAAGGTTTGTTTTTCTCCAAGTTTATCCAAACTTGGGTGTGTAAGAGTGCAGGAGGGTGTGAAGGCAGGTGATAGATAGGGAAGAGGGAGCTGCCAAGGATGATGATCAAACCAGGTGAGTATACACATAAGATTGCTAAAAGGAGGAAGTGACTTGAGCCATCCAATAGCCTCAGCTGCAGCTCAAAGAAAAAGTCTAACTTATTTACTTAGTCAATAATTTTCTGATTTCTAAGAGTGTAGCTAAAACTTTTGGCAATAAGAGCAAACAAATATTCATATAGACTTTGCATGGCACAACTCTATTGAATTTAAACTATTGCTGCACTATTAATGGTTTTTGTGAATGTATCATAAGTGAAAATAAACTATGAAATCAAAGGAAAAAAAGACCAAACGTTTAAAATATTTTGCTGCAACAGAATTTATGCTTTTTTCCCGCTCCCTTTAGTAACGACATTTATCTAGTGTTCCATAAAAAATGTGAAGGATCAGAATATTTCTTCTGCTGCTGCTCCAAATTTGCCAAGGACTTTGTGGATTTATTGTGTTGAAGAATTTGTTCTGCATCTGCTTGTCGACCAAGAAAATATGCAAAGTATGTGCTTGTGTGGAACAAGGTAGTGTGGCCTGCAACTACAGCACTGTAGCTTAGTCTTCATTAGATCGGAAATATACAAGCTCTCAGTCATGATTTATGGGTAGCAATTTTATTTCAGGGGGGAAAAAAAGTCATTCGACTGAAGTTCAATTAGAATTTTGTTTTTGTTGGTGTTGTTTTACTGAAGTATAGTAGCTAGGGGTTGATTTACATTTTATCACGCCCAACCTGTCAAGGAAAAGTGCATAAACTGTTACAGCCAATAAAAAATTTATGGACAACTAAATAATGACTAATAGCTCTTGGAAGGAGATCAGGAGTTGTGCACTTACAGTGTAATTTGAGGTAGTATTGGCTGCCAAATGGAGTGTGGTTGCTGCTTTCACTCACTTTCAACTAGAGTCTGCCAAACACCACGGCACACCTTTGTTTGAGCTTTTTCACCACACCATTAAATCCCCACAATCTCTATGTCACCTAATGCAAATGACAATTTAATCAAATCAAGACACATGTTTTATTCTCATTAGTGCCGAAAATGAATATTGTTTAACTTGGCTCAAGTCATTCTGTAATCCCTATCAGTCATTTTTAAGTTAATTTACTGCTGACTTTGAGGCTTTTGCTGAGGTAAGCAAAATGTTGAACACATGCCTGCACATAATAATTTCCTCTCCACTGGGTGAAATTATTCAGCTAATTTGCTTGCTTTGCCACAAACTACAGCTATTGAACGTAGTAACAGATTTCTACCTTACTGGTACAGAATTTTCCATGACGCATGAAATATGGACTCATTGCACCTTATTTTCTCTCTATGTTAGTTAACCTTATGAATGCTGAAAGTGTTAAACAGCTCACTTTCTAATTTATTAATAGAGATAAATAAGCAGCTAGAGGGAAGAAACAGTTGTAAGGAAACTATTTAAGAAAAGCTCCAACTTCATTTTTCGTGGACTTACTTTAAAGTTACTTTTGTCAACTGTTAATGCTTCTTATTGCCTACATAGACCATACTGATGTACTGTATGTGCACATCAGTATGTACACAAACAATATATACAATATTTACAAAAAGCAGTTTTCAAATTATTAACTTATTTTTGAAGAAAATAAAATATCAATAAAATATCTGGATTTCTGTGATTAAGCTCATTTCTTGAACTTGAGCTGAACTCAGTTTGGCATGCTACATGATTATTTACTGCCAGAAAACAAGAATGACAAAATCACCAGGTAAGCAGGACCAATCCAATAACACAAAGCAGGCAAACATACCTCAAAAAGCAACACACCTTGGTCCGATCCAATAATTTTTAAAACTGAAAATCATAATAATTGATATCTAGTAGCTTGATAAAAGTTTCAAAGTAATTTTTAGAACTAAAGAAAAGCACAGTAAGCACCATAATCCATAAATGGCAAAAACCTAGGGAAATGGTGAACCATCTCTTCTTCTACCGATATTGCTCCAAAAGTGCATCAACAACTCATTGAAGAGGTGGCATAAGACTCAGAAGGACATAAGAAGCACTCCAGGTGCATCTGTCAAATATAAGAAAAATGATTATACAAGAGCTGGGAGAATTATTAGCCCAGCTCTCGGTGATTCTAAAAACCTTTGGGAAAATATTGTGTGTAGTGATGAGACAAAAGTGGAAGCTTTGGGAACTTATCAGTCCTGTTAGATCTGGATAAAACTAACATAACATTCAGAAAAAGGACATTCTGAATGCTATGAATGCAACAGTCAAACATGGCAGTGCTGGTGTAATGGTTAGGGGCTACTTTGCTGTTTAAGAACCTGGAAGACTTCCCATAACTGACAGAACCATGAATTCTGGTCTATGCAAGAAAATAAAGATGAACGTCAGGACACAACCTAAAGCTAAAATGTGGCTGGGTTATGAAGCAGCACAGTGATACAAAGCACAAAAGACAGTCTGCAAATGACAAGTGAGTAAGAAAATAAAGCTGAACTCACGAAAAGTACCCTGAATTTTTCATTACTGAAATAATAAGCAAACAGAAGGAACAGAAAACAGAAAAATATAATTATGTCTGAAATACAGTCACTTTTATGCATTTAGAAGACCTACAGAGTTGCACCATATATGAAGACATATTTGCATAACATCTGTATCAGCTTCCTTTTTAGAGGAATAACTGTATAATTACAGAGGAACATGCTGCGTGTGGTCTGACATGCATCTTAACCTTTCCATCACATTCAATACCATCTAGATGAAATGTAAACAAGAAACGACAGCCAGACAAGAAATCATTCGTAAACGAAGGAGCAACAGTAAAACTTAAAATATAAAAAACAATTTATTATAGCAATCATATTCATGATTGTTTGTTTGTTTGTTATTATAGCAATCATATTCATGATTGTTATAATAACAATTCTAACAATATCCTTTTGGAATAAAACTATACTTGGTTACCAGCCTGATAAAAGTTTTATTTACTGTCCATTAAACATAACTTTTCTGAGGCTTCACCACAAACACAAGCAGAAGGCAGTGAAAGTGAAGCTGGAATATTTCAACTCCCACCAAGATGGAAAAGCAGCTGTATTTTGGACTTTATAATGGTGTAGGGAAAGCTATTTGAAGATGTTTGTGTCCTGCTACATGCAGAAAGAAACAACAGAAGTAGTCTTCCCCACTCAGCTCCCACTATAGCCGCTTTCCATACATTTTGCCTGCAGTTAACTTCAAGCCTGTTGTATGCGGTCTTCAGAATTGTCTGGTTTGTGATTTTTCTTTTTACATATTAGTGTTGTAGCCTGCTTGCATTGGGTAGTACTGCTAAAATATTTACATACGAATAGAGAGTGAAAAATTAGGGAGAAAGCAAAGAGCTAAAAACTGTAATTTAGTTTAACAGACAACGTTGACAAGTAAAGCTCCTTCAATAATACCTCATGCAAGGTTATTATTTAAACTTTCATAAATACAGCTGATTTCAGCCTGACACTTAACCTGCTCATTCATGTGTCTGTGTAGTGGCTGTATTGTTATGACCCATTTTGTGTAGGTAATAATTTTGTGTAATGACAATTTGCATTTTTGTCCAAAACACAATAAGTAGGAAAATAAGCACATTGCAGTATCTGCTGAGAATTAGAATGATGTGAACTTTAAAATTAGTCATCAAACATTTTCAGCAAAAAACAAAACAAAAAAAATGACAGTAGTCAAGGTTTTTAAAGAAGAGTTTTTCTTAAGGGGTTTAAATATTTATATAAATATGCTGTCGTGCTCATATCCATTCCCTGAAGGACATTTGATGGTAAATCCACAGTTACTAGCAAAAATATTTTTTATGTAAGATCTTGCTAACCAAAAGGTTGCAGACACAGCAAACAAAAAAGAAAATGGAGCTAGAATGTTAATTACTTAATCCTGCTCGTGCACAATTTACTAACAAACATGTTCTTATTTACCCATAAGGTAGTGTTAGAATTGCAGCACAGCTACAGTAGGAAGTTAGAAAGTAAGAAATCTGAAATGGCAGTTACTGTAGTAGAAGTTGAGGGACTGTTTATGAGCCGTTGATTTGTTTTTGTGAACAGAAATCATTTAAGCATATAATTATTGTAGTTCTCAATATTAGTTCTGCTGAGGACATTGCTTAAAAACAGGACATTTATTGCTAGTATGAAGGAAGTTCTATCTGCAATGACACATGCTGCAAAGCTCTGGAAATGAGAAGCACTACTATAGGCACTAGTATAGGACAAGTGCATTCAAAGTGTAAATATTTATTGTATGGTGAATCAGTTCTGAAAAGCTGTTGAAGAGTTGTCTTCCTACCTATCTATCCAGGTTTGCTCACAAGAAAAAAAATTGGAGAACTGAAGTATACTAGGTGGAGGACATTGACTATTGTTGGCTCTTAACTCAGCCCAACAATTGCTGTTTGGGCAAACATGGAGCAATAAAGAGTTTTTTTTGCCATCACTAAATTAACACAGGCTGCTCCCCGCCTGAAGCACACAGAATGAAATCCATTTTTTCTCCCCCCATTCACTGTGTAGTTGTATTGAGTTGCTTCTAACATTCAGCAGGTCTTAGTTCTTAGGTGTATTAATCCTCTGCAGTGCATAGCACAAAGAAAAGTTTTTGCTGAATTGAATCTTGGATTAAACATTTCAAGGTTGCGATAGTTTGTGTTATAATTTTCAAAAGTTCCAACACAGTTCTCTTCTATATTTACAGCTAGATACAGCGTTACCATGGCTCCTTTAAAATGTGTGGTATCTTGAGGTCAACTCATTTGTATTTCAATGTAGATTTCATCATGTTTGTGTTGGAGTCATGGCTTTGAGACAGTGGAAAAGGATTCTTCTCCTGACAATTGACATTGTTTTCAACTTACCTGGATCTATAATTAAAGCCAGCGTAGGGGCTTAGCTTTGAGCTTTAACTATGACAAAAAAAAAAAAACATAATTTTTTTGCAAAAGGATTTTAGAGACAGAAACTAATGCGTATTTTTATGTTAAACTATCCTGGCACACCAGTAGTTGGACTATAACTGCATGGACAAAGACAAAAAAGGCATATTAGGTTAACTCCCAAAAAAGGTAACTATATATGTTTGTTAAAAAAAATCTGATTTAGTGATCATGCACACAAATATCCAGCATGCTCTAAACAAAGACTGACAGTCAAATAATTATGGGAGGCACAATGAATGACCTACAGGTGGAATTATAATGAAAACAACAAGATGGATGAAATAGTTAAACAGAAAAACAGACTTCAAATGCAGAAGACAGCAGATTCCCTGTTAGCGCCGGCATTTTTTATCTTAGCTGTTTTCACACATAAACTCTGTATATTGACATCGGAGTCAGGTTGTTCAAACACACCGACAACATAAGATTGCTTGTGCAAGAGGCATTCAAACCTCTGCCGAGCACACACAGGAAGCACAGGAGGATGCTGTGCAAAACTGCTGGCTTGTTGGTAATGATGACTGTGTTGTTGAGTTTATTTCAGCATGGATGTATCCAAAATAGTAACAAAAATGATCTGCTCTCTGACTCCACGACGCACTGGCAATCCTTGAGAAAATAGGGATCTTGTATGGCAGAGAGTTCGCCGATGTGAGGGCGGCCGCCAGGGCAGGAGGAAAAATAGGAAAGGACAAGAGTCTTCGGTGGCATCCTAATGATGAAGTGTATCGGAAAAGAAGAGTGACAGATGGCAGTGGATGGAAGAGATTCCAAAATAATGGAGGAACAGAAAGGGTCTGTATGTATGAATTTACAGAAAAACTATAGTAAAAAGACAAAGAAGAATATATACAGCACCCTCCACATTCAGTTTAACCTTAAAACAAATTGTGTAAAAAAATTAACTAATTAATACTTTGTTGCAGCTGAAGATTCATGCTGAAAAACTCGCTGTGAGCTTGTTGTCTGATGGGACAAAACACTGCTTCCCTGCTGTCTGATCATGACATTTTCCAATTTTTGTAAACACAACAAGGTGAAATTAACAACTTTAAAGGAAAATAGATGTAGATAATCAAGTGAATGAACAAACTAAAGTAGAGGGTAAGTAAATAATTGGCTGGGACCAACATTTCAATCAAAAGGAAAATCAGGTGGCTCTGTACAGAAATCCCTGTGCATTCATTTGCTGCATATTTGTAAATACATTACTTGATGGTTTATTCTATTAGAGCCATATTGTACTATATGGACCCCTTTTGCCTTCAAAACTGCCTTAGTTACTCCTAACACAGGTTGAATAAGATGCCATAAATTTTTGTTCCACATTGATCAGACATCATCATGCCACTACTGCAGATTTGAAAGGTACATTTACATGGGCTGAAATCTGGTGGAGATAACTAGAGTATATTAAGCAATGAGTTCAGTCACACAATTGTTCAATGTAAAAAATAACTGTTTTCAATAATTTGATGTTTTGCACTGGTGCATTGACTCCTGGAAGCATCCGTCAGGAGTTTGGTACACAGGGGTGGGTTCCAACACTCAGGTAGACTGTGGTGTGTAAACAATGCTTAGTTAAACTAAGAAATTCAACGTGTACCAAGAGCACATGTCCCTAACTTCAGCTGAACTGCAGTTGAAAATGAAACTCATCAGGCAAGGCATTTTTTCCTAATATTATTTTAGCCTTTGTAAATCATTCACCTGTTCTGACCTGAAAGGACAGACAGCCCATGGTCATCTGCTGCTGTAGCCTATATGTGGCTTTGATTCAGAGAGTTTGTTTTCAACTGCAACAGGTTATTTTTGCCACATTCATAAATGTAAATGAACTGAATTGCTGCTTTGTGATTTGCATTAGTAAGCAATTGAGCATGTGTACTTAATAAATGTACATGGTTCAAGATGTATTTAGAAAGTGTTGCATTTTTTCATTTTGGGACACACAAACTACCAGCTAAGGTGAATGTAATAGTTTTCAAGCTGATTCAGAAAAAACTAATTCATGTAGGACAATGACAGAAAAGTTCTAGATTCTCAAAGGACAGGATAATGTGCTCAGACTGACTAAACACAAAGATTAAAGTCGTTCCACAGTTCATTATATGCATGAAAAAGCATTCAGCCTTTAAGTGACTGTAAAAGCAGAACTCTGTAACAAGCAGGACTGACATCTGATTCCTGGACAAAGGAAAGGAAGGGTCAAGGTGTGTTTTTATGGAAGAAAACATTACCTTGAATATCTCACAAAAAATAGGGAGATAATAAATTAGCAATTTATTACATCACAATTTGCATGCCAAGATATGCACATGTATTAACCTGAGCTTAAATGAAGTCTTTTTTATGCAAGAAGGAGTTTATGAAGACAAAATATTGCCAAACACTGATCTACATGAAAAAATCTGTCATTAGTAAAGCAAATATAAGATTATAAGACAGAGGAGATGTTGACACAAAACTAAATATGTACAGTTTTGTCTGTTTATTAACTGATGTTATGATTAAAGGGAACCTATTATGTTATCCTTCCTTTTAAACAAGACAAGATAAGTCTATGGTCTATACAAAACATTTTCAATTAGTTTTTTACTCAAAATCATTTGTTGATCATGAGATTTCCCTTTGTTCATTTCTGCCTATTTTGAGCTCCTTTCAGAATAAACTGTTTTCGGGCTCTGTCACTTTTATGTAAAAAAGCTGCTGCTGGCCGTGTCACCCAACACAACATTTACACACTTTATACACATGATAGTGGTTGCAAACAGATGCAAAATTGTGCAACGACACATCTCTGACCCTGATTCAGACCCAGAATCAGAACAAGAGTCTCCTGCATGAACAAAACACTTGTCTTTTTCAGCAGCCATTGTACACATTCAAATGTAACCAAACAAGGTCGTAAGCAGAACTCTGCTTGGTGAAAGTTTGGGGTTAGCTTGGTTTGCTAGCCAACCCCAAACCCATTTATAAACCTCCCATTTATAAATGGGAGGTTTTTGAACCAGTTTGGTTTTTTTGTTGTTGTTTTTTTTTTTTTTTTTTTTTTTTCATTTCTTTGGCACCATTGGCTTTTATTATACACTAAATTAGCAGGAAACAGGATGGAGAGAGAAGCAAGACATAAGGCAAATGGCCTGAGAACAGAAGTTGAACCCAGGACAACTGCGTAGAGCAGTGGTGCCCATAGTCAGTCCTTGAGTGATGGCATCCTGCATGTCATAGTTTTCTCCCTGGTTTAACGCACCTGGATCTAATGATGGCTCATCAGAAGGCCTAAGAAGAACATTGACAAGCTGAGAAGGGAGAGAACTAAAACATGCAGGATGCCGGCCCTCGAGGACCGACTTTGGGCACCTCTGGCCTCTACCAACTGAGCCACCCAGCACCCCAGCTAATTTTCTAAACAGCAAAAAACATTCATTTATTGTCAAAAAAACAACTAGATGTTTTATTAAATACTTGAATTGTTTCTAGAAACAGTAGAGACCCAAATAGAAGCACAAAAACATGCAAAAGGTTAATTGTGCATAATAGCTTCAGTGCTTTTGTTTAAGTCACTGAAAACAAAAGCATTTTTTTTAGCTTTGCTTTGGAGACAATCAATTGAAATCAGGGGCAAAATAGACAAAAAATGAAATCCGTGCTTGGTCAATTAATCCTGTTTTGTTACAATGTTTCCTTGCAATATATCTTATACCCTTGAAACACTCCTTATTTAACACTTGTGGGACCGTTTTAGCCAGAGTGACCAATACAACCTTGCTGACTTGCAACAAATTCTGGTTGAAAAAGGGAACGCTATACCAAAGCAGTGTTTGATTCAGCTAGTGACTGGCATGAGGAGGAGGTGCACAGTTCTTCCATGCACCACTGAGGTCCCTGTTTCTTAATACAATTTTAATTGGCAATACATCTTGCTTCTTTAGACCTCAATAATTGAATAAGCAACACCAAAAAAGAGTCAGCAATACCGTAAGCAATGTGGTATGCATAACTAGCTCTGCTGCTCAACTCAGAAATGCATTTTCCTTGTAAATAAGCGCATTCAAAGGAAAATAAATAACATAATACGACATATTGTCTAGAAGTATAGTTTCAGCTAAGAGGTAGTCGAACACAAATACTTTTTTGTGGTAAGTGTGTATTTATGTTGCATTAACAGACTGCAGTTAATTGTAGACGTATTTAGCGATTACTTTATATGGACTAAAAAAATGCTTAGACTGATTGCTGTTGATACCTAAGGTAAGATGGGCTGAGGATTTAGATGGGTGCTGGGATTAATTACTTGCTCCAAAACATTAGACTGGTTAACTGCATGGCCTCAAGTATTAGATAAAAGATCCAAAATATTAAAGGAGATAAGTGGTACGTCAGGAAATTACAAGGACAAATAAAATAATGATCAGAAATTTTCTAGCAGAAAAGAGCAACTGTGATTGTTACTCAAATTTAGAAGCTTTTAAAGCAATGCTTAATGCAACTTTGTTTTTCTTATTTGGACAGTTTGTTTCCACATTCATTTTGTCATCCAATGTTCCCTGTTTATTACTTGGAATAATAATAAAAAAAATCAGTCTACCAACCAAAAACTTCAACTATCAGTGCTAAGCCAACAGGATTCAACAATCTTTCCTAAAAGCAACATTTACCTGGTGCAACAGTTGGATGCAAGTTGCAAGCGCATACTGAGGTGGTCGTGGCTGAAGCAATATGGCACAAATGAGGTGAAATCAATCAAGTGCACATCCCCACTCTGACTTTTTCAAAAACTGATATAAAAAAATAAAACTTCCAACTCTGAATATTTCATTCCAAGTGATTTCCAGACATCCCTGCGTATGTGTTTAAAGTGAATCTCTCCTCCTCAATCTAAATTTACTTACCTGCAACCAAACACTCTTTGAAATTTGGCTCTGCCAACAGACAAGGAAAAAAATTGGACATCATCGACTTTCCTGCTCCCTGTTGAGAAAGAGCCCACAGTGAAGCTTTAAACAAGTGTTCATCTACTGTTGGCATAATGAAGACAATGAGGTGGTTTTAGCTGTTCTTTGTTTTGACCACATAAATTATTAATCCGAGCCTATTTTGTTTGTATGCTGTAAGTTCTTACTATACCTGCTGGCTTGTGGTTATATTTGCACTATTGAGGACATAACTGAATCAAGTGCTCTTCACATTACTGCTTGAGTAGTGTAGTTATGGCATTGTCTCTTCTGAAACAAAAAAATAAAAAATATTTTTTTTTTTATGTTTTATTAACATAGGGGGAATTTAAATAGGAGTTCAATCTCCTGCATTATATGCGACTGTTTTGCTCAAGCTATCACTTCTCTTTTTGCATAAGATTACACTTAATGTATGCAAATGCAAACATGTCAATATAGTCCAACAGTTTGAGGCAATTTTGCAAACACAAATACAGCATACAAAAATGTGCAAATTGTGAATTTTGCATAATACATCCCCTTTAATTATAACATCTGGCTGCATCATGAATTGGATTGGTGTTTTTTTAACCAATAAGGTGTTTTCTAGTACTTTTAAGAATCTTCTTTTGCCCTAAGTGGAACAGTTAAATTGGGAAGCGACGGAGCAGTTCACCTCATTATAGTAAAAATTGATTAAACATTAATCACACCTCAATTGTGGAGATTTTGTCTGCTGTGACAGTCCTGCTCTGTTTTTCTAAAGTCAGTGACACAGCAGCTTATTGCGTCAATTTTTACTCTCTTCCATTAAAAAAGTCACCAACTTTCAGCAAGTGGTATTTCTTTTTTTATTCTCAGACAGAAAAAGCTTTGATCTTTTAAAATCCAAAGAAAGTATAACTATCCCTGAAATGCATGTTTAATGCTTCAATTAAATGTATGGGAAGCTGTTCCATTGCACAAAGTTGCTATTTGCTCTTAATTTCTATGTTTGGGACAAATCTGCCATTGTGACGAGTTTGACATTTAGAAGCACGCACAAACTGTGGTCTGTGGCATATATTATCTGTCTACCAATTGTTCATCTGTGTTTATCAAATGTTATCTATTATTTATGTAAGTATACAAACAAGGCTTATCCTATTAATAGTATATATCATCTTAATATTTAATACTTTAAACTCAATCTGATTTACTGTAAATTTGCTGTGAGGGTTTTTCTTCTTGTCCCTTTTCAAATGTTATATCAAACAGAATTTCTCTTCCTCATAATGTAAATTGTTGAAATCTTTGCTGACATACACACGTTGCATGTAACACCTCACCTCACACAATATCAGAGTTCAAAAAAGTACTTTGTCTCATAAAGCAAAATGGTATGAGAAATAAAGAAATCTAATGCATCTAATTAACTAATCAGTGAAACATTTTCCCAAGTCATTTCAGTAAAATATTTAAGCATAATCCTCTGTAAGCCACTGTTGTAGTTTAGCCAGCAGACTGCAGCCCCTCTTTCATCATTAACCTTTACCTCTTTTTTAAATTACGGTATAATAGATTAAGGTAATCTTTTGCAGTGCTTAGAGGAGACCTTATGAACTGCATTTAGTTCATCACTTTTTACAGCCTACTGAAGATAAAAAAGTAATTTCTCGTACATACAAAGATAAGGCTAGAAAAAGCTTCCATTTTCTTCTCCTTTATGGCATTTGAACCTAAAACACAATCTTTTACACTTGTATGTGTAAGTCTTCCAACTTTGGAGACTTTTTATGCCCCACATATGTATTCATAATTGTTTCAGTGTTGTTGTCTTATTCGATTTGCAGATGAAGCATATCACTGCCATTACCATAAAATTTTACCTCAGCATCTTGGCAGGTGTTACAGACTGACTACAATAATTCAATAAACCATAAAGCATATCCTAAATAGTCATGAACTACCTTAAACATGATTTATTCACTGTGGCTTAATATTAGCGAGGAAGTGAGGGGGAGACATGTTCCTGTTGTGTTTCAGGTTTAAGACCGTGTGGTTGACAATTCTCCAGCCCCTGCAACCATAATGGCATTCTCAGATCTGCCTCAAAGTGACTCATCAGCCTGCAGGCCTTGTGACGCTTCTCTTCCCAAAACAAGCCTGCCTGCCTGCTCTGACGTCTCTTCTGGGGATGGAGATTTCTGCTGAGACCCAGAGCATCACAGTTGTTTTACTTCAAGAATGTTTTCTTCCAGGGAGGGGAAAATTGTTGCTTTGCTCACCGTCAACACACAAAATACCTTGTACTCGTGCACCATTTTAAGTGATCCCACGGGCAATTCTAGTGTTTTCACATTGCATAAAAACAACAAGCAGTCAGGTTTTGGCTCAAAGTCTGAAGCAGATTGCTGAATATCAGATACACTGCAGAATTTCACCAAATAGGAAGCACTCACTAAAGCTAGTGGGGGGTGTAACTTGTTCCTGAATTCATTTTGTTCTTTTACACTGACCACATTCACCTTTTCCATTGTTCAACTTCTCTTGAGGTGATTTAGCCTGGGTGCACCCAATAAAAAAAGTACCTGAAGAAATGAAATGTTCAACTTTATGCTCATATATCAAACCAAAGAGGTTAACTGCAAGGTTAAAGGGAGTGAATTGGTTGATCACCATCAAAGTAAAGGGTAAAAGGAGTTTAATCAATGACTTAGTACCTGCTTTTCCAGGGAGAGAATGCATTATCCAAGGTATCCTTTAGGTATGACAAAAATAATTCTCAGTAATTATTAGATTGTTTCAATTTAAATGCAACTTAGAAAATCTTCACTAGCTGCTTGAGATTTTTTTTTCTTCTTGTTTTGGGATGTACTTTTATTTTTAAGATTTAAAATAGCTGATAATCTGCAGTATTTTATACATTTTGACATCAAATACAACACAACTTTCAAATTATCTATATCTTAAAATATATTTAACATTTCTTTTAAAAACATCTACAAATTCCTTTCTTCCCAGAGTAAAATCTGACTCGATTGCTGTAGTTACATAGCTCAGTGTACATCTTGTCAATGTTTTTGTTGCATTGTTCTTGTGATGGCAGAACCAGGTGCCATTGTACAATTTCTACAAATTGGCAGCCTGGATGATCAGAGTTGGTACTAAATAGTAATATGTAATAATATGTTCTCTCAATACACTAGTTGGAGGAGAACTTAAAAACAAGCACCGTATGGGATTGTCTCCTGGTTACATAACATAATAGAAATTCAAGGGATTGATTTTAACGTCAACAAAAAAACTTGAAAAAACCTTGTGATAAAAATATTTTGCCAGACAAAAGCAGCATTTAATTGTGAAATGCCACTTTATTCTAGCAAATCTCCTCTACACTACCGCTCTCGTTCTCTGTGCAGTAAACAAGAAATAGTGAATGACTGAATGAATAAAAATTTGGAAGCACAGCTTTGGTTCAAACTGTTTTTTTTTTTTTTTTTTTTTTTTTTTTTTTTTGCTTCAGCTCTCTATTATACATCTATTATTTTACCATTTACTCCTACACATAAAATGTGTTATTTGCTGCTGTTTATGTAACATCCTGTACTAATATTCAGTCCACTGATGATATTGTGAATTGAGTTTTTGTATGGGTTTTCGAACCTCACACTCTGTTTATATGTGTAATAAATAAATGGTCACTTCTCAAAATGTGAACAAGTGAATGTTTGTGTTTGTTTGTTTGTTTATCCTTTTGGGGCTGTTGTAACACTGCCATTTTCCCTTTAAATAATAGGAGAACTTGCAAAAGAAGCGTTGCAGCAAGAAAGAAAGAGAAACCACGACCTGTACTAAATCCAAACTTATTGGGTCAGCTAGGCTAATTTTTTTCTGAAGCTATAAAGCACACCGCAAAAATAACCAAGAGATATTGGATATGTCAGAGAGAAAATTTGAGATTTGGGACCTCAGGGTTATTGGGCAAAACTTTTGAGTACTGTAGGATATCATCTGTGCAGCAGTGATATGAAGAGTCATGTGAAATAATGACTAGGCCTAAGGACTCGATGTATATTACAAAAGAGAAAAGGCTCCAAGCACCAAGCCTTAAGGCACAACAGTGCAAAGGTGACAGAATATGAATGTTCATTCTTTCTGTAAGAACTTGAATGAATGCCCACTGAGATTTGTTTCAAATAATCCTCCATGCCTGAAATGTACATTTTAGGCTAGACGGATAGTTAGATGGCATTATTTAAAATGTCCAAAGTACCAGTTAAGGTCAAATGATAAATGAAGACTGCATCAAAGCTCTAGTTGCCTTCAGGGCCTTGTACGAAGAACAGGGCTGTCTCAGTAGAGTTGACTCAAGACAAATGCTGTGCAATGTCACTTTTTTTATTCAGAGGAAAACACATTTTTGAATAATAGGGAAAATAAATACAAAACCAATTTTGCTTTTGTACCAAATTCCGCTAAAATGTGTTTTTCTAATAAAAGATAACAGAAAATATGCCAGACAAATGAAAACCTCCTCAGCTGAGGTCACACTAAAGTTTCCAGTCATTATTAAAGTCTCAAAGGTGTATCCATTATGACATAGTGGACGGCCAAGCAAATAAAAAAGGAAAACAAATTAAGACAAAATGAAAATCAATGATGTGCCAAGGTGAAATGTGCATTATAGACCTGGTCTGATGGTTCTTACTAATGAAAAATAACAGCTGATAACAGGGGAAAAAAACAAAAAAACTGGACGCTCTTCTCAACAGAATAATGCAGTGGGGCAGGAATGGACAAAGGTCTTTTAACAAGTACCTATCTGTCGCTATATTTCCGAAATTATTTTCTCCCATTTGAAGCTAAAAATTCACAGTGCATTTCACAGGCGCTGCTGGCAGTGATTCATCTGCCAGCCGTGTTTATGGGAAAGTGCATTTAATACAGATTCCCCTGGCTTGATTCTTTTTTTCCGCTGCTGATGCCATTTGTGTTAGGGTGGTAGATGAGATGTGTCTCAGCTGAAACCACTGAAGAGACTTTGATAGCACTCTCCATATGTTCAGCTACACGAGTACAAGCATTGTGCAGTCACTTGAGTGATGAAAGACCCCATCACTGGTGAATGTTGCCAAAGCCTCATTAAATGGAAAAAAATGGGTAGAGCTCTCACCATAGATGATCCTGTGATAGAGGTCGACGCATAATGTGAAAAAAGCTGCTATATGATATTTTATCCAAGTTCATCAACTAACATAACTGAGAAAATGTTCTCACATAAGTTAAAAATAAAAGCAAATCAGTCATTCTACATCTTTGGAAACTTCCAACAAAGATGCAAATATGTATGTTATGCAACTGTGCTGTTTACTAACTTAACAGAGTTCACTTTTGAACAATGTCATGTCAGACTGTTCTGTTTTTTCTTTTTTTTTGTCTTGATGCAACTTCTTAAACTGATTTCAGGGAAACTATAGAACCTGTAGGCTAAGAAAACTGTGCCAACGTCTGTTTGTTTGAATAATGAACATGACCTGATAGGGTTGAGAAATGTGCTTTTCGCACTTTAATTTATGAAGCTTCACCTGAGGGTAAGAGAAAACAATATTTCTCATATGAATGTAGTGAAAAACATTCTCATTATGCAACAACAATGAATAATTGTGACATGAATGTGTGCGCGCTTACTAAATAGATGAAACAACTGATTTCCATAAACTAGAGTTGTCTCTCAGTGCCTGGGTGGAGAGGAATGTAAACACTGTTTACTTTGCTGTTAACTTGCCAACCTAAAGCTGTGCATTATACTCATCTGAGTCACTAATCACTCTCCAGTCAATCGTGAAGCCTGAAACAACACCCTCCTGCCACATAACTCCAGCTAAGCAACATGCTGGGGACTCATTCAGCGAGCCTGCTCACTCTCTAATGTGCCATGAGCAGAAGGAAAAATCTGTCACCACAATGTGCCACACAACCAAAACATTCGTCTGAAAATCACTTTGTTGACTTTTGACCACTTTCATGGATCTGTTTTACTTTCTTCTTCAGCACCCTGAGGGGATTAAAAAAGTCAGAATATTATCTGCTGATGCTTCTGGTCAGCAGCCAATCCCTAACTTAGTCCTATGTTTGTTGTTATTGCAGTACTCTATAAATGGTTGTCGTGGCAAAGTTGTTCTCCAACAAGCACCATTTCTTTATGATTCTTCTGTTGTGAAGCCATATGCATTCATTTAGAAGAAGAGAAGGGCCTTTCCCAAACTACTCCCATAAAGATGGGGACATGCCCTAAATATGTATTTCCCCCATAATATAATCCCCTCTGCACCAAACTTTAACCTTTGCAATCAGGTAAGGGATAATCCAGAGCTTGGATCCAGCTACTCAATCATGAAAGCTCATTTCATAAAGAACTCCCCCAATGTTCTTTAGCAAATCTGAAGGCCACATAAAGTTTGAATGTCTGTGTCTATCAACTGAGGTCAGAGTTCATCCTTCAACAAAACAGGCCAGAGCTGCAATGGGATGATTTAGAATTTAGATCAAATCATACTCAGGAAGTACACTATCACCACAGTTTATATCTTATTTAGTCCAGCTCTAAACAAAATCGAGAATCTATGGCAATCATTAAGAACATAGATTTTTCATGCCCCATCCAATCTTCAAGTTGAGTTGTATTTGCAAAGAAGACATATCTAATTAAGACAATTTAAAGGCAAGACACTAGAGGACAGTGAATATCTGAACTAATTTATATAGACCTCATCTACGGTCTGAGCAATTTTATATTTCAGTGTGAAACAAACAAAAATGTTTTTCAATAGCAGCCTACATTTCTATAGCCTATATTTCTTTAATTGGCTTAAAAATAATCAAACCCGCTTTTCTGATGAAACTCCAAAACATGTATTATGTCCCAACCCCACATGCTCTTGTTCCCAGATCGGAGACGCAGTTCCCAGGGTTTCAAAGCGTACATGCTCCATGTCTCTTGGGAGAATTCCTCCTCATTGATGCTGCATTCACAGTTTGATTCTAAAGCCTAAAGTCATGTCCAAATTAAACTCATTGATATTCAAATCAAAATTAAGCAAAAATAGATCTTTCTATTTTAAGACCGCAGTGATGCAAGAGCTTGAAATACTCTGCAGATAATTAATTCAAATTAATTAAGGCCACAATGAAGGTATGTGTATTTTTGTTAGTCTTAAAAAACACTCAGAAACCTTCAGATATCAGACATAATTAACACTTTTCAGTCGACTAATCTGCACTTTTATTACTCTCCAAAGATGAACATAAAATTAAGAAGTTAAGTATTTATTTCAAACGTAACCCAGAGCGCGTGGAAAGTGTAACAATGCATGCCACCTTATTATCATTCGATATGTCTTAATCACTCTTGCAATATCTGAGAGCAGAGTACCTTATTTAAAATCTAATATAATTAGTTATTAATATGTGAATCTAAGCCAAATTTGATTATGTCCTCATTAATTTACCAATTCAATCTATACATTTCTGTTGTCGCTTCCTCATTAATGTCTAAATCACACTTTGAGGCACTGTTTCATCTGAAGCTCTAAAGCTAAATCCCTTTTCTCTATTGACGTGTTTAAACAGCGGCGGGTGAATCTCAATCGAGGCCACTGAGAGAATCAATCCAGCACAGACAGGGTTGGTCTTTTTCTTCCTTTCTCTTCATTTTGCCGTGAGAACCTTCTGCACGTTCCCTGTGGGCCGTGCCTGTCTAAATGTAGACCCTCTCACTTGATTAAATGTGTCGGGAGCAGTTGGTCTTCACATCAGCGCCGTGTTGCCAGCTGCCTGGGGCCTTCCAGTGGGTGTAGTTTCCTGACAGCTTCTGGATTTGATCTCTGATCTCTGTTTCGTTCCTTCTTTTTTTTTTAAAGACATGAGCACAAAATTAACAGTTATACCTTGTGATTATATAACCTAACTCAGTTTTATAGACCTGATCTGTTTGGCATTAAGAGAAATTCAGGTTGAGTTTTTGATCATCTACTGGTTTTATCTATGTGTTGATTGGCGCTGGTGTGCGTTATGATTCTTCGGAGCCATTTGGCAAAATCAGCCGCAGGCAGAGAAACAGACATGTGAGGTTGTCTCAGCACAGATAAAACTGCAAGGAAGATGATAGCGATCTGTGCATTTGTAGCCTCCTTCATAATTAATTACAGGCTGGTCACTTTACAGTGTTGTGCTTTCATGACCTCTTCTGGAGTCCTGGACTTGAAGATTGTCTCAGTTTGGCATAGTTTTAATTGCATCACATAAAAAACTGGTATTTGTCCTATTCCTGATTTTTTTGCAGTAAATTGTCTTTTTTTCCCTCATTCCATACATTTGTGGAACACCAAGGAGGAGGGTTTGCAAAGATGACTGAGTATAAATTATAAAAATCACATGAAAAAAACACTTAAACAACAGCACAGTGGATTTTAAAGGGAGCTCAAGTTTGTGAGATGTAACTAAAAAGGAAAGTAAACATAAAGGAAAGACAACTGAACTAAAGACAAAAGAGCTATAAGGAAAAATGTACAACCCTAAATTAAAGACATTTGGTTTTGATTATTGATGGTGAAAGGGCTGGTATTATGTCTTTTCCAGACACATAGTGCTATCCCAGGTCACAATCAAGTAACTTTGGCATCTTTACTTGATAAAAAAAAAATGCTCTAACATAACTCAAAAGACTCACATTGTAGTTTGACATCTTCAATTTGGCCTCTTTCTCTTTAAGAAGCTACTGCTCTTCCCAAAACTCCTTTTTCAGCATGTTATCACAATGTGGATGTGCAGTTCTACCAGGTGTTTGCTAACTGTTGCTGCTGCTAGTCTGGAGGAGCTGAGTGGGGGAGTTGCAGTGCATGGGTGCTCTGTGAGGTGGAAACTCAATTGCAGACTGCGGCTTCAAGGAGGAGCGTTGTGGAAAAATGCAATGCTTTGTGTTAGCACGTTCTTAGGGATTCAACACTGAATGGTTACCACCGGAGATTAAAGGATTTCTCAAACATCCATGAAAGAATCAAAGCAACACTCCAGGAATGTTTTTGATGAGGGAAGAACATTATAACATGATGTAAAGCTCGCAAAAGTTGACTTTACTTAATGCCTCTTTTAATACTTTCTTGAACCACCTTTAAATTCAATTTTAACATCCAGCTTTTCGTGGTTGGAGTTTATCTGCTTCTTTCATCTTCACTAGGTAATGTATGTCCATTCCTCTGCAAAGGTATGTGTTCTGTCCACAGCAAGATGAAAACAAATCCCTGTTTCCTCATGCTTGTTGTTGATTATTTTTTATTCTTTTCTATTTAATACAATAAGATTGGCACTACAACTAAAGGAGAAAAAAAATAAACATTTATTATAAATTTGTACAACCAAATGGTTGGTAAATAAATGCATAATTTCAGACTGCTGTGCAATCTGTGATGAGTTACTTTTGACACAAGAACCTATTTATGAAGACTTCACAATGCCTGCTGAGTTGGTAGGAAATGTGGATTCTCATATCTCCTCAGGATACCTGTCATGGATTGAAACATCTGAAGAGATTTGATTTCACTGATCCAGAAATGAAAAAACAGTTTAAAAACAAAACACAGCATAATGATTTAAGTTTTTTGTTGTTGTTTTTTTTTTTCATCTGTTTATATAACACATTGTTTGTCTTCCTTGTTTGATTCTTGCTACTGACAATTTAAATAAAATTATTTTTCCCCTTGTGTTTGTGGTCAATTGCACTCCAGTATCCTGTTACGATAGACTGAAATTAAATCACCCTATTTGATTAGGAAAGTCAGTAAAGCGGTTACAATAATGCATTATTCCTCAAGGTTTTGGGAGATTTCGGCCAGACCTGTGGAAACAAAAAGCTTCTGTCTCACAGCCCTAATCCTCAGCCTTGGACATATAGTGAATACAGGAGATCCTTGTCACATGTAGCACACTACCAGCATTTAAGCTTCTTGGCAACCTTGCTGAATGTCTTTCACTGTGCCATGGAAAAGTTCAATTCAATTTAGTGGCAATTCACACAATTGTCCTTTAAAGGCACTTTACAAGACAAACAAATCAAATTTGTCGAGTGTAAGAAAAATACTGTAGAACTTTTTCCACTTCTTCTTTTCAAATAGATTCTTACAATGAAATCAGTATGAAACCTGTCTGTACACTGTGGTATGAGCTAAAAGATACAAATGTGGAAAAGTTAGAAAAATGTAACTAGGTAAATGTAACAGCACTTCATATCAGGTTCACCGTAATCAATACAATTGAGTTATGACTCACCAATTAAGCATTGTGATAAATTATGAAAAGAAACAACTACTCTAGTGAATAGTTTAACTTATTTGTATGTAATCAACTGAAGGTTTAATATTGCTTACTTCTTTCAATGATTCAATGATTGTGGTGTGGCTCTGATCACTATTTGCATGAGCTGACTATTATCAACTTATCCAAATAATACAACCTGTCGGTGGATATTATTTATTTGAATCACAAATAAATAAATTCCTTCTGCAGACAATGAGTCGGTTGCAAAATTATTTTAAATCATTTGTTGTCAAAGCAGGCACAAAATGTCCCCAAGGCAAGCATGAACTGATGCATGGTCAATACAAAACATCCCTCAGCAGATGGCAATCCTTTTAAAAAAGAATGAAACTGCAAAAATACAACAAAAAAAGCAAAGGGGCAAAATTAGTAATAACCCCTAAATTAAAATTGTGTCTACATGTGTTTATTTTAATTATGTAAACATAGTTTTCACATAGACTCTAATAATCTTTAAAAAAAAAAAAAAAAAAAAAAGACCAGTTGGAAATCTTTTGTGTACCTGAAAAAAGTTGGGTATGAAAAAAACACAACTGCAAAAGGGCAAAGGGGCAAAATGAACAGCAGCTCAGTTCCACTTCTACTTACTCTCCGTACTCCCATCACCGTCGTACTGTCCCTTTGCTTTTTGTTCTGTTGACTCCTGCAGGTCAAATCTTGTTTCTTGTGTTGGTTTCAATTTTGTTAGAGTATCTAATATTCTTGCCAGTGCAGCACTTTTTGTTTTTGGTAAATAAAACTTTGTTTGACTCTCACTTGATTTTTGACACTACTATTGTGTGTTTGGTTCCACTTTTCCTTACTTTCTGGTTGGTGTATCTGTTAAAGAATTGGATAACAATGTGAAATTCACCCAGAGGATAGAAATTTGTCTCTAATTAAATCCACTTGGACTAAACCGCATTGTAAATACACCTTTCTCCTCAGTTTTTCAGTTTTTCACTCTTCAAACCCCTTTTAAGCAGGAGTTTGACACTTGCAGAAGGTGATAAATTGCTGCAGCAAAGCGAAACATAAAGTAAAATGTTTTGTGAGCAATAAAGGTGCAAACCTGTTCTTTTAAGCCTCCTAAAAAAAGCCTCTTTAACCATGTTACAGCTGCCATGCAGAGCGTGAGAACTGTTCCTTTTTTAAAGTTAGCACTTGACACAAGGAGTGAAAGTTCAAGAGAACAGCCTGAGAAGAAGCAGTGAAAGTGGACAGCAGGTGGTCCACTGAACAGTATAACAGGGCTCCCGGTGTCTGGACTTAGCTTTAAACGATCTCCTTTAAGCCTAATCCAGACATCTATTATGCAAAATATAATTTTGTCTGTGAAAAATAAAGCGAGGACATCTTAAGTAAAAAATATAAGTCTTTCCTGTTTATGCATGCACACACAACAAAGCATACGTGACAAACAAGTTTGCATAATAAATTTGTAGTGCATCTTTGTTTTCACTGAAAACGTAAATAATTTATTATTTTTACCTGTATTATGTTCTTACTTCCACTTTCCTAACTCGTTGATCTGCTAAAGGACCTCAGCAGCACGGATTTGGTGAGAACAACACCTACATTATCAGACATAACTGCTGCCAAATTCAAAACCAAACCTTCTGGAGCGGCTTAACCTTGTGATAAATAGATGCATGTCACGGATAGTCTTGCAGCCTGGGAAAGATGTTGAAACCTATGTTCAATCCCTTTTGGTCACCCCAGTGTTAAATCTCCCAAGGACTGGTTGTCTTTTTATTGAATCACATGAGTGTTCCTTGTGATCATTAAATGCACTCTTTTCTCTTGATAAAACAAAGGCTTATTAGTGTATATTCATATCTGTGGTCACTGTCCCCAGGTGGAGTCAGTCGATGGGAACTGTCACGCACTGATTTAATTTCCATAGACTCGTTCTCAGTGACTCTGGGAAAAAAAAAAGCTTGCGCCCAGCGCTCTTCATTACACTCCCAATGCACATTCCCTTCATTTCTACAGACAATCCATCTGCTGTTCTAAACCCTGTTTTGTCAAGAGTTGTTAGCTGCGTGGCCCCAGGGATGAGCACCATAGGCTATTATTAATCTTGTTTGTTTCGTGTTTCTCTGTCTCTGTGCAATAGCAGGATTGAATGCCCACTGGACCTTCTTTTCCAGAGACATAATCAATGATGTAAGTAAGTGCAGATTATCATTGAGACTTGTGAAGGAGGGCCGCCTCTGGGGTCTGCAAGTGTCACCTTGTGAATGATTAGATATTTGTACAGAAGCTGTTTTGTTCCAGTGGCTTTAAATTTCTGACTAAATTAGATTTTTTTTTAAAAATGAAACGCCAACAAAAAGAGAGACCATCAAGATGAAGTCTGGCAATTGTTTTATTTCTTCACTGAATATCTAAATGATTTAAATCACCGTCAAGTAAAATATAAAAAAAAATTAAGCTAAACTATTTTATCTGTTCTGCCCTGTAGGCGTCATACGGGGGGAATTCTCCTGCAAATAGAATTTGTAGGTATTAATTAAACACCTTCAGCAAGTGTGATATCCAGTGAAGTAATGCTGACCAGTGGTTAATGTCGCAAAGCCAACAGTGGGAAGAGTTGTCAGGATCAGATCCCCGATAATCGCAACCTTGTCAGAGAAGGACGAGGCCAGAGGAGGAGGACGAGGTGGATTCCAACTCTGGGAGCTTTAATCTCACCAGCGGCTCTGAAGATTTCTCAGCATTCACAATCGATACGTTTACACCCATGTTTCTCATGTAAGTGAGCTCTGATTTGGAATCAATCTCTCTTTGGTGACTTCGATGCTTTGCTGACCTCATCTTTTTTCCATCACATTAGCATTGAACAAATGAGCCATGGCCGTGGTGTGCTGACTTATAGGCCAGCAGACTTCAACTGTAAGAGGGGAAAAGAAAAACAAAATTGCACAATCCATACGATTAAATGATCAAGAGGAGTCTTTCAACAAATGAGGTAAGATTTAAAGACAGAAGAGTTATCTACAGTAGTCCAGTTAAGCTTATATACAAAGCCTTGTAAGTGTTTTTTTCCCATAACAATTCCACACTTTCATGTTACAAAAAACCTCTTTGTATTTTATTGTGATCTTCTGTGAAAAACACAATCTAGTTCATCATTGTGAAATGGGGGGGAAACACATTCTAAATACAGTTTGCAAATAGATTTTTCTGAAAAGTGTGGAAGGAGGCAGCCCACCATCCTTCACTGAAAAGTAAAGTTGCAATTCTTTTGGTGGTTATCTCTTCAAGCTTTGCAAAATTGGCATTTTGCCAATTCTTCCTTGCAAAGCAACTCAAACTGGTGTAGACAAGGAGAGTCCTTGGTATCTTTCTTGAATATGTTTAAAAGATGATCTTGTCCACCTTCACACATCTCTCTTCTTTTCTTTAAATTTCTGTCTTGATTACTTTCTTCTTTTCTTTGTATTCTATGCTTGAACACTGTCGTATTATAAAACCTGGCCCCAATCTTCTAGGGTAGGTTAACTGCTGTTGTATATATACTTGTACACATTAAATCTCATAGTTACTCAAACTAGACATGTTTGTTTGCATTAACTAGCACAAATGTTCAGTTAGATTTATGCATCTTCTTGTTTATACCCATTCTAAAACATAAAAGTGCTTTTAACTAAGCCAACAATTCTTCACTTTCCTCCTGGAAGATGAACCTTTATTCTAGTTTCCAGTCCACTGAAGCTTCTGACAGGGTGATGTCACTCTAAACTTTATATAAGGGTATCAAAGTAACTGAGGGTGAATTTTATTGCAGATTATGTTGCTACAATGAATAAAGAAAAGAAAAAAAAACATATAATTTCCCTTGAGTAACCTAAAAAAGAGTTTCAAGCTTTGTTTACACACGGTCAAATACCTTCATAATGCAGCTTTAGGGCAAAAGGTATTTTTTAAGCCAAAATAATAGGACTCCTGTGATTAAAATAGTTAAATAGACTTGAGGATAGCTTCAAGCTTTGATAATACAAAGTAAAATTAGCCTTTACAATATGATATCTTCTAAATAAAACCTCCAAATCCACTTCTTAACGCCTTAACAACAATAATATGTCATTATAACCTTTATAAAGGTACAATTTGTTACCCTGCTGTAGATTCCCCCATTTTCAGCTCAGTGAACATTGCAGAAATTCCTGTCTATTTATTAACTTTTTGTACAATAAAACTCTGATCAATTTTTGACCCTAGCAAAGTCAGAACCTAAAGGTAATACCTGCTTGCACTAACAAGCTTGTTTTGATTTTCTTGGATTTGCTCAGTTCTGACTTGATGAAAATGGTCTTTTGATGAAACATTTTGCAGTCTTTTGTAAGCCCCACACAATGGATCTTACGACTTTGATCCCTCCCTTCTCCTTTCACCCCAACCGGTTGAGGCAGATGGCCGCCCAGTGTTCACCCTGAGTCTCGTTCTGTCTGACTTTTATTTCAAATGAAAGGGAGCCTTTTTCCCTCCCCCTTGGTGCTTTGCTCAAAGAAAAACTGATGACTTTTTTTTTTCTCTCTGTAATATTGCCAGGCCTTAACCTTACAATGTAATGTGCCCTGAAATGACTTGTGTTATGATTTGGTGCTATGCAGATAAAACTGAATTTGAACAGAAGAAAATTCATGGCTTTGTATCTTTAGTGGTTCTATAATTTGCTTTATTACGATAAAACCTAAACAGCTTACAGCCTCTGTACTTTTTAGTGCTAATTAACTAAGGAGGGTGGGAAGATTTTATTACCAGAGGGACTCATTGACTCAGTCAAACCAATCGAAAAGGTCTTATATTGAATTGCGATTTTCCCGTGATGAAGAAAGGCTTGTAGCAGAGGTATCATGCTTGATCAGAAAATGTGTGTGACCACTTTGAGCACAATGACAGTGGAATAAGTAAACACACTCCCTCTGAAGATATTTAGATTTATGCTCTTGAATAAAACATTACAGCCTTTTTGAAGTGCTTGTCTTTAATCTGATTCCGTTATAACAAACACCAGGCTTAATAAACTTAATAAACCAAATTTTATCCTTGATGTTGTGAATAGTTTTTTTTATTTGTTTATTTATAAGAAAAAAATAGTGGCCAGTTTTATTTGCTTTACTATAAAAGTTTTCTTTTGGAATTGAGCACAAACATCTGAGCCTTGGGTCACTTTCCAGACAAAGAATAGAAACTAAAGGAACATTTCGTTGTCTATTGATTGTGATGTAATCATCCTTTGAGTCTGAATTTTGCTTAACTAAAACACTCATATTTTCTGGACTGAAAGTCATACAATTCAAAAACTGCGTCATAATGAGAAAAAACAATCATGTGTAAGCCACACAGGAATATTAGTTGCACTTATTTAGAAATTTGCCAAACGTGAAGGTGACTTCTTCCATGCTAATTACGTAACCACCTTGTGTTCAGTTACAGGCTTTTCAATAAACTCATGGGAACTATCAAACATTCCCAGTTCCTGACACACCACTCTCTGTTCTTTGAAAAAGAGACAGTTACGTTTCATGAAGCTGCAAATGAAAAAGGCACGCCTGCAAAGTCCTTTATATTCATCTCCTTGGCAACTACCAGGATGTGGAGACGTAACTGCACCTTTAATAAGCCTCTCCCGGCAGCATGTTCTTCAAGCACCTAATTGTGGACTTGTTCCCCCAGCTTTGGCCATCTTGTTTTCAGGCCACTATTAGCTTTCTTCATGGCTACAGATGGTAATGTTCACTCTTTGGTTCATGTCAGTCGATATGAGTTAATATTTAACTCATTAGTCAAAAATTACGTATGCAGGGTAAAAAAAAATTGTGTATAATTCACTCTTGACTATAAGTCGCAGGACCAGCCAAACTACGAAAAAGTTTGGCTAATAGTACAGAAAATATACATATGCTACAAATTCTTATTTATATGTAAATTAATTCTGACATTGATTTTATTCTTACTGATCTAGCAAAAGACAATTGATTGTAAATGCACTTTTGTCCTTTGGCATCTCTTCAAGGTGAAGAGGAAGTACACCTCTTCTTAAAGAGGTGTACTTCCTCCCATGTTCTTATATCAATTTTTAACTGAATTAGCTAAGATTAAAAAAAAACAAAAAAACAAACAAAAAAACCCCCATAAATTTCCATTGCAGGATCTCTCCAAATGCTAAGTTGTTCTAAAAATGTACAAAACAAATTTTTCTGTATAGTGAATAGATTCAAGTAAAGTTGATGGCTTTAATGAACACTGTAATCAGTAAGCAACTTTCCAGATTCCAATATGGATTAAATATTTTTATTTAGACCTTTTCCCTTTCTGTTACATTTATACAAATAAAAATAGCATTACCTGTTACTTTTATCAAGTAAAATTCTACTGTAGTCTAAAGTAGAATAAGTCTACAACTCAAATAAACATAAACAAATAAACATTACAATCTCAGAAACATTTTCATCAACTTTGATGAGTAGTTAGCCTGACATTCTGGCCAGAACTTCCTTTTTTTTCATTGAGCCGAGATTTTTCTCCTGCCTCTGCTGGTAAAAGTTCACAAAACTCCACTAAAAATAAATGCTTCAACGCTTTCTACTCATGATTTCCCATTTCATCCCATCCTAATTTAATTTTGGATCAGTCATCAAACTGTTTCATAGCCGTAGGCTTATTGCAGATCAGTGTATTTCTTTTGGGGGTTAAATATTTTTGATGAATTATGTAGATAAGAAATGTAGATAAGATGTGCTCAGTGTCAGGGACGACACACACTGACTCTAGGAGTTTTCAAAAATAATTGAAATATATGTACATTATGTAAGAAAAAAGGTATTTTAAAAAATTATATGTTGGGCCCAAAACAGAGGTCAACATAATGGATTTCAGCTCAGGAAGTAACACAAGGAGCTCAAGCACAAACATACCTTAGAAAAATTAGGGAAACTTAACAGAAGATGATCAAACCACAGTTGACAGAAAAGGGTAACAATCTAACAAAAATGGGACAAAATAGAACTAATTAGCAACCAATAAAACACACATGCTAATGAGTCAGAGCTGTCTCCTCAAAGCAAAAGAAAAACTGAACAAATAATGAACACAAAATTTCCTGCCCCCCTTCCTGGAGTGTTGCATGACCCGCTTAGTGGTTAATGCTATTGAAGGTGAATTGATCCAACTGGGATGCATTTTTTGTGGCACTCAACATAGGTTACTCATAACTCAAAAACTAAAAGGCACATTAATCTGTTGCTTAAATAAATTATAGAAAACTGACAAATTTAACAAAATGTGTGCACTCCAAGTAGGCAACTAAAAAAATGAGGCTCATAAATAATGATAATGGTTTAGAGTTTATAGTATAGGAATGTCCAGTGATGAACATTATGTAAACCGATTTTATAAACTAAAAAATAGAAAAATACACAGTAAGTAAAACACAGATTCAATATATGTACACATTGGACAAGTTTGGCAACTTGTCCGATGTGACAGGAGAAACAGCTGTCACACTCAGATTTCACCAAAAATAAATTATATATAGTTTTCTTCATTTTTCATACAGAACTGCATTTCCATAGACTGCAGTTCCAACCCACACTAGGATTAGTTAACAAGTCAAATAAAAAATAAGAGATAAAAAGAGATTAGGACTTATAATTTTTTTAAAAATCAATCTTTTGCTTTCAGAACGTATTTATTAAAGTTGCATAGCCACATTTCTTTACAGTGCATTGGGTTGATAATAAAAAGTTCATACAATTGTCAGAAGTCAAATTGGTGCAAACTCTTCCCAAGGGCAAATTGACTCATGCTCAGCAAGAAGAAAACCATCCTGTAGAAAACTATTCCTTTTTGTACTAGAAGAAAAAATGTTTGATTTGATTTATTTCACATATCTTCACTATTGTTTAACTTTTCTATGGAGGTAAAAATAAGAAATCTTATATGATTTTCTTTGTAGATATCGTATCACAATAACACCTAAATACAGAGGAATCCGCTAAGTCTTTGACACACAAAGACTATATATATATATATATATTATATATATATATATATATATATATATATATATATATATATATATATATATATACCGTATATGGAGAGAGAGAGAGAGAGAGAGAGAGAGGGTTGCGGGGGGCACTGCAACAAAGGTGACAGTCTCATGTGCAGTTTTCTTTATTTACAGGAAAACAGTGGAGTAGCTGTCTGCAAAATCTCAATATTTCGCCTAAATACACGACTGTAGCCATCTCTATATGTCCTCAAGAGTATTGCAGCAAAATGCTTTTAAATCATTTGCCGAATCCGTGTGAATCCTTCATTTAATCTTATGAAAATAAATCTAAATATTTCTTTGAGGATAGGCTGAAAGCAATCAAAATTTTAATCATAAAAGAAGCTTAAAGTATAAGTGCTAAATTTGAATCCTCAAGGGCCAGAGTCATCTAACTTTAACATACGTCTCTGCATCAGCGCACCTGGATCAGATAATTAGATCGTTTGCAGGATTCTGTAGAACTTGAGGCATGAGGCGGTAATTCAGTCATTTGATTCAGGTGTGTTACAGTTCTGACGCATCCAAAAGATGCAGGACGTCACGCCAGGAGGGCTCGAGCCTGACATGCCTGATTTAAAGTCTAAGTATAAGATTTTAGTTATAAAACCAATACATATTCATAGCACATGAAATAAATAATAATATGCCTTTCCATTACTTTTTAAGAGGGGTGTGCAAATTTTCCACTTTTTGACAAAATACATTTGTAGCTACATCTTCTTAAAAATAGGAACTGGAATACATTATATGCATGATGAAGAATAATCTGACAAATTATTATTATACATAGGATACAAAACTCACACAATTTTCAACAAACAATATAGAATATGTCAAACTGGTCTGTTGGAATGAGCAAACACCATGAAAGTAAACTGACAGACTGCACCACTTTATGCTTCAAGCATAAAGTTTAGTTGTTAAGAAAGTTATTTATCATACAGCTGTTAGGATCCTGGATTGTTTTGAGGTTTGTCTTTTATTCTGTTCCTCAGTCTTTGTCTTTGACTAGATAAATCTTGTTTCTGTTTTTATTTTAGTTAAGCCCTTCTTTATGATTCTAGTTTATTTTGTGTTTCTCGTTATTCCTTGTTTAATTATGTTTCTTAGGTCTAGTTATTCTTTAGCGTTAGATTAATTTCCTAGTCCTCCATGTACTCTCCCTCACCCCCTGTGCCACTTTCTCTCTCTCTTCTCAGCCTGCCTTCTGCTCTCTCCCCTCACACCTGCAGTCAGTTAGACAATCAGCCCAGGTCCATTGTTCCATATTACCAACACTTCTGCTGTTCTCTCCCTTTGCTGATTCCTCCTTTTAAATCCTATTTATTTCCTAATTTTCTTCCTGTGTAGCCTGGCAGTCTTTTCACCCTGGATTCCTTTTTTTCTTTAGCTCTGGTTCCCTGTGTTCCTTGTGATTTTTATAAGTTTATCCATAATCTTTTTAATATTCTTCATGATCACCTATCTGCTTCTGCCTCTCCTGTGTTTGGGTCTGCTTTAAAAACATCGATGGTGAAAACAGCTACTCTGTTAGCACAGAACTCATATCAAATAAAGAACTCTTTCATCCTAATGATCTTGTAAATGTTTAGCCACAATAATTGCAGTTTTTTTTTTCTCAGTCTCTGAGGCAAATGAATGAGAAGACGCTTAGCTGCAGCTGTATGTCAGTATTTTAAGTTCCCCTTCATCCACCATTTGTAGCAATGACTCTAAATGACATTTTAGGGCCAAACGACATGATGAAGTGTGTAAGCCAACTACAAACAGAATCTGAGTGGTGTGGCAGATGGCAGCATCTAAATAACATCTTGACAGCTACATTACAGTAGCATAGACAGACTACCATGAGTAAAACATGGACATGGCTCACTAATAGTAATTCAAGCTAATCTGGTGGGATGTATATATGTGTACGTATATATCTACATTCACTGTAGTTTAATTTTTGCATGCCATGGCTTTGGACTTGGTGAAGGGACACACAGCAGCTGGTGCACAGTCAGCACATAAAGGGTGCTCATTAGATCGTCTGTAACCTATGTGGTCTGAGGTGTTCAGCTGGGGTCAGACATTGGCCAGCTCTGCTCATTTGGACACACTGCCATGACAACACTGCTGCCTAAGTATTGTTGCTCCACAGAAAGAAAATATGCATCTATACACCCACTTATCAGAGCCAACCTAATCTATATAATTTAATGGAAACACGGTATTATAGACTTTCAGTTGAGTTGGCATTACAAAAGACTTTACACAGATATGTTGCACCTTGTTTTATAAAGATATGTAGAAATTCAACACATTTGTTTATAAAAATATGCATCCACTTTCATTTATCAAATATTGCATTCTGCTGTGATACAAAAAGAATCCTATGTGATTCCAGACATATGTTTATTCACATTTGATCAAAACACAAATCTTTTATTAACCTCAACCTGTGTATTTTTATCACTTGAATTTATTCACAGATGGGAGTTTGGATGGGGACCCAAGTTTCCACTGGGAGAGTTGCAGGCTGCTGGAACAAACACAATGCGGCTCCATCAACTGCCGCTTTGAGTCGGACAAGGTCATAAATACGGAGCTTCATTCATTCAAAAGAAAATTTCCCTCTGTACACAATCCAAGCGGAGATAACATTGCACTCAAATGTAATTTGGAAAACAATTAATCTGTATTTGTTGGGGACACGGTTGCACAAAGCGGTAGATGTGGAATTTAATAAGCGGCTATTGTCACCAACCAAATCCTGATTTGTTGATTATGCTTGCATCTATGAAACAAAATCAACCAGTACTTTACAACTAATTTTAAATCAGATGTATTCGCAAAGTGAGATTTTTTTTCATACAAATATTCTTGTAGGATTTTGGTTTCTTTGCGATTTGTCTCTTGTGAATCTGCAGTTGAAAGACGAATACTTCATTAAAGCAGGTTTGCCATGACCCTTATTTTTCTGAGAACGTTTTCTGGCTAAACGCATGAGAGACTGATTAAAGCAGGGATTTGAACAATAGACCACCATCTCCCAAAGCATTGAATTATAATTGTGTCCTTCAGATAAGAAGGGGAGATAAGACAGAAATTTTGAATATAACTTGATTTCTTTGGCGTCTGCTGCTCTGTATTGTGTGAAAAAGTAAAGCAGTTTGGTTGCACAGAAATGATTTATATCAATTCGCTTTTTGTCATGGTCTCTGCCATAAATACCATGTTTTCTCCCTGAGTTTCTGATTCTTTTCATTGCCTTCTCAACCCCAGCAGTTTATTTATCCTGGGTTTCCACCCCTGACTAAGACTGTCCTCTCACTGTGCTGCCTATTTGTTCATGGCCTGGTATTTCTATTTCAGCTTTGTGCACCCTGCGCTACCTGTTTTCCTCATACCTCAGAATCCCACTGTAATACCCACGCCGGCATGTTCCAAGCCTCCGGTCTGCCTGCTCATTCCTATCAACAGCTTCCCTTTTTCTAACCAACACAACCTTCGTGCTCTCCGGCTGGTCAGCCAGCAGTTCACTCACCTCTCTCAGCCTCCAGTACCCTTCAGCCCTCCTGACATCATCCGTCTTCAACCTATGCCATTATAAATCTTTAAAAACATTTTTCCTGAGTGTGTTGCATTTGGGTAATGCCAAACACTTTTTTTAATCATATGAAAGCCCTTCACCCATTTCTCTTAGCAATTGCAGAGTTGGGATTAAAAAGTTAAACCCAGTTTTTTTCTTTTTTTTTCTTTCTCCTTGCTTAAGAATTTTAAAGTGACCAACACAAAGACAAAAACAACACTCCTTTAAAAAATAGAGATGGATTTTTTTTCCCCTTGACTTGTCATGCTACTGTTTCTGAAGTGTAATCTTTCTTTTTCAGTGGACCTCACTTAGCACATTGACTTTATCCCCGAGACATTACCCAAGCTGTAGATTCCTGCATCAAAGGGGTCGCTTGGGGTTCGGTAATGAATTTTTTTTTTCAGGTTTTCTCATACAGATTCTGCTCTGAGCAACAGCAGCAGACCCGCTACCTGCGCACATAACCCGAGGCGAGGTTTTAATGAGCATTTACAAAACAAAGAGCTCTGAATATCAAATGAGTAGATAATGAAATCAGTTAATTGTTTAAAGGTGTTTGACAGCTAAAGATCAAACACAACTGTAAGAAAAGCCAAGTACTATTTGAATACCTCAAATGAGTACTCATATTTAATCAGTATTCTATGTAGGACTGAAATAATATTGTGAGCATTTTGCTACATCCAGCATTTTCATGGCTGCAGGGCTTTGTCCTATGAGATCCTTCTCATTTCTATACACATCAAGGCAAAAATAATTACCCTGAAGTATCTGTTCACAATGGGAAAAAGTTAATAGCATGCTTATGGGAAGGAACTTGAACATCTTTTTAAAGAAATACATACTGTAGATGTTAGAAATGACAACATGCACTGTGGTCACTGGACAGGAAAAGCAAGTTTGAGAAGAAAGCTTAGTTAGCTTTTTAAAAAATCTGTCAAGATAACACGCAGAAATCGACTTCTCCAAGGAGGCAATTTAGAACCACTATTTTACACAAGGAGCACCCAATACTACATATAAACAAAGTGTATCGGAACTAAATGTTCTTACTTTTAGATTGCTTCTGTTTTCTTTTTGTCCTCTTTCAATGTTTTATATCTGGGAATCTGAGAGTTTGAGTGAATGCAAAATGCATTTTTAAATGGTTTAATTAATTGAGAGAGAGACAATTATCTAAACCAACCTTGCACTATTTCAAAGAAATAATCGTGTCTTAATCTTTTTAATTAATGGGGACCCTGGACTAGATAAAGTACTATACAAGTACAGACCACTTACCATTAATGTTTCTTTTGCCAAACTTGTATAATCAAGAAATCACTTGAATAGCACCTTCAGACAGCATAAAATACACTATAAGATTTCAAAAAGTGCCACTCTGTATTCTGATCTAAGGGAAATTGAACAGATAAGAAACAAGGTCATTTACATCCATTGGTCTGAAAAATTACAAAAAATAAGTCTTGGACTCCAGCATACCATAAAGAAATGGAGGAAACCAAACAGGCATGAAGCCTGCCAGGATACCTCAAAGACAACTCATCCAAGACACCGTGTAAGAACTCAGAACATCAACAGGCACAGCAGAACTACATGCTATGGTCAGTGTTGATGATTCAATACTGACATTCAAAAGGCCAAGAAGACCTTTGGAAAAAATTCTGTTTGCTGGTGAGACAGAAGTTGTGCCTTTTGAAAGGTTTTTCTCCTGTCACACGTGGTGTAAAACCAATACAGCCTTGTAGTAAAATAGAAATATTCCACCTCTGAAAATCCCTAGTAAAAGAGAGGTTTTAGCATGCCCTAGTCAAACTTTGGACTTGTTTCTAATTGCAATGGTGTGTCATCCTCAAAAATTTTGCATTGTGACTAATATACTATTCTGCGAGGACGTCTTGGTCAAAATTTGTCTTTACATTAAGGGAGAAGCTGTTTTTCACAAAGGGTCTATTTTACCTGTTTTCTACTAATAATAAAAGCATCTCCTCAAAACTGCATTTTGTATTTATTTAGGTTTTCTTTGTCTGATCTTAAATCAATTTGATGATTTCATGATTCCAGACAAGTATGGAAAAACAGTCCGTTAGGGATCAAAGACTTTTACAGCATTATTCTACGAACATCTGAGCTCAAGCTCTTATGGGAGGACCAAAGTCTTATCAAGTAGATGCAAATATGGCTTTTTAAACATCTAAAGGCAATTATCTGTGGCTAATGATACAACAATTAATGCATTTTAAAACAAATCAAATGCATCTGTTTGAAAAATAGTAAGTAAGACTGTTGTGCACTATTTCAGTTCCAACCCTTTTATTCTTTGGTTGGACTTTGTAAAAACTGAGAGTCTTCCTCTTTTTCAGGGCTTTTGTTGCTTAATTTCTGGTGGAGCAAGACAACACCACTGAAGGGCCGCTGGGGCATACAGTAGCCAATTATCCTGCTTGCTGTCAGTGGAGCTTGGTGCAGCAGAGTTTTCCTCTGTGGATAACTGTGGTGAAATATTCCCTCTGTGGAGACTGTTTATGAAGTAAAGTTGTTCTGGTAATGGGTCAGTGGGTCAGCCTGTTGATCTTCAATCAAGGTCCTGCTGCATTTTCAGAAGTCTTACCAATAAGTTTGTCTCACAGCCACAACACCAACACTTTGGCGTTGAGTTCAAGGTTTCCAGACTCACAGATAAACATCACCTTAAGATGCGGTTTTGAAAAGTATTGTGAATTTCTGTTAAAAAGAATCTTAAAGTAAGAACTCGGTATGTTTGAACTTTCTTTATAGGCTTTCATCCTACGATGAATTGCAGATGAAAAAAGGCTGCAAAATAAAATGCAAACTGAGGGAAACTGAAGATTGCTAATTAACACTTTAGATGTACTATTGTTAACTGATACAAAAGCAGAGAGGTTACAGCGGCGTCTGGTAGGTTTCTAAATATGAACACAACTACGTTAGTTGCTTCAAGTCTTTGTGCTAATGAGAATGTTGCTAACATCCTCTACTCGCTCAGCAAGAGCACAAGATGCTTCATACATTTCTAAAATAAACAGATATACATACCCTCCATCCTTTAATGTTGAAGTATATACTGTAGATGTATTTACTTATATTACTGTTCATTGTGTACTAGTCACAAACAGTTATTATTATGACCAGAATTAAAAGTGTTACTAAAATTCTTATTATAATAATATAAAATGTTTTATACCTGTGAGTCAATTTTTTACAAGTTTGTACATCCATTTCAGCTACACATAAACATGTTGTCTCTTCTTATCCCAATCAATATCTGTAAACTAAGAATATGGCCATTAAGCAATGGTCAGAGTTAATAAGTTCATTATTTTAATTATTAAGAAACATGGAAATAAGTAGTAATAGAAACACTTAAATTTCATAATTTCATTTATAATGTAATTTAATTGTACTGAGTCCTATTTAAAGTAGTTATTCGTGATTAAAATGTGACATTATGATCTCTGCTCTAATCAAAAATATAAGTTTTTAATAGTTTGCTGATCTTTATTAATTCAAGCCTGTTAAATGTGTCACATAGAAAGAGTAACAACATACACACAAATGCTAGGGTTGTTTCTGCCCCCATTTGATGATTAGTCAAGGTTATGCTTTCTTTTATTGTATCTTCAAATTTAAACCTTGACCAATATTCAAACTTTACCATTGGAAATCTCTTAAATGGCTTTAAATCCATATTTGTGGAGACTTTGTGAAGTTATTTAATGCATTAATCAACAATACAATCTTCATTAAATTACATATTTCCATCAAGGTTAGACTATTTTATTATTGTCTTGGTCATACTCCATGAAAACACTGATGTTTAGTATGGACAAAAAAAAAACATTGCGAAATACAGGTTGTGTATTTTAAAAACAACAGATATAATTAAAGTAGGAGATAACTGAAACAAATAATATGCTTGGACTAGACATAAATGTTCAACATCCTCCCACTACAAAACCCCACATTTAGTTCAGAGTCCGTTCTGTCCATTTCTTCCCTACCAGGGAAGTTCAGGGTACATTTCTTATGTGTGTACATTCAGGCAGGTTGTTTTTTCATTTAAAATAAAAAAATAAACAGAACAAGTACACAAGGTTTTTCATTTTATCGTTTATTGAACCAAAATGAAAACTGGATAGCATGTTACATGATGTTCTTCTGCAGTAATCCAAAAGACAAAACACAGAAAAGACAAAAGTAAATTAAATCTAAATTGTGTTGGCCACACTAGTAGAACTGTACTTCTCTCTTGAGGCAGCTAAAGCCTGTTGACTCCTTGCCATGTGCACAGGTTCAAGAAGTTGTTTTGTTATATGACTGAATTTCATTCATTTAAATTGTGAATTCAAACAAAATGTCAAAGCAAACTTTAAAAATCTCACAGTGACTTTATGTTTTGTACAGGTTGCACACATGTTAAAAGAATGTAATTCAATCTTTTTTTAAATTATAGCATTTTCTGCTTCGTATTAAGCATTAAAGAGTATGGGGAGGAAATGGGTAATCGCCTCAGACGCAGGACGTTTTGCTCAGTAAAAAGGTTTGACATACTTACCATGTTTTTATTATCACATCACTGTGCAATCTCGCAGTTATATTATTTTAGACAATGTTTACCTTTGTTTTCATCGCTGTTTGGATAGATTTAGAAAAAAAAAACACATAATGGCTTGGGTTCACATAGGCCCCTGCAGAACATTCATCACATTTTACAATGCTCCATTTTCCATCATCCAACGTTGCCTGGGTTACAGGAGATGAAGCCCATTTGCTTGTCAGTGGAGAGGTTTTTCTTTGTAAAGCAAAATAGTATTGCTTAGTATCTTTGGTGCATTTGGAGTGTTTGTCAGATAAAAAAGGCTTTTGTGCATTAACATTTAATATATTTGAATGGATTAATAAACCATGTCATTCAACATTTAATATATATTAAATCAGTTAATTTTCTCTTTGTATCCTCCTTTGATTTCAGTTGTTTGTGATCAACAAAGAACGTGCTGATCAGATCAAAAGCATGAATCTTTTTATATTTTTTACAAATTTGAACAGATGATAGTTAAGTTATTCCTGCTAGATTCAGTTTAATGAAAAAGCCAAACCTTAATCCCAATGCGTACAAATGTAAACAGACAATCGGTTTTATCCACATAAGCTGGAAAAAAAAAAAAAAAAAAAAAAAAAAAAGGCGCCCGCTGTTTTGATTGCCCATTTCACTCACAGTGATTCATTATACATGCAATGAGATATGTGATTACCATTTTGAGTATCACCCCACCCCCTAACATCCACCCACACACGCACACACCAACATACACGCGCGGTGAAGGTCAGTTTTAAAGGACAGGTTTGCTGTTTTCATTTTTAAAGTCTTAAAGTGTCTCCATGGCTCAACATCAGAAGCAGCATTTCATGCACCTGTTTCGAGTTAAATGCCACTCTGATGGGCACATTGCCAGCGTGAATTTCCATCGTAGTGGTGAAAATAAATGCTAATGGTTTTGCTTACTGTGATGCTGCCGCAAACAGCCGCGCCTAATCACTGACATGATACAGCGTTATTTATTTATCTTTTTTTTTTTCTTTCTTTGACCGAGCTTGGTGGACTTTAAAAAGCCATCTGTCGACTTACCTGTCAGCATCTGTTACTGTGACTGTCTAGCAATTATTATTATGGCGTTGTGTCCAGGAAAAGGAGGAGAGACAGTATTCTAAAGAAACTTTGTGACATGATATGACAGGGAGATTAAGAGAAACAGGCTGATGAGCTTCCTTTAAATGTGTCAGTCCTCGACTGTTTTTCTGTCTTCACTCCCATTGTGTTCCCACATCAAAAGAAATGTTCCATTTTTGTTTCTCGGGGAGCTGTTGCTGCAGGAAAAGAGCTCTTTTAAGAGTATCATAATAGCACTTCTCTACAGCTGCCCACCCTCTCTCTCTGTATATAACTTCTTTACTCACATCACATATTCTGTGTCTGTATCTCCGGAGGAAAAATAACTGAGATAGAAGCAGGGACCTGCCTGCTTGTAGTTCGCCTCCCCCTTCCCATCTTTCAGCAATTCATCGCAACCCGTTTGTGGACGCCTTATGGACCCAGTAAGTCAGTGGTGGTGAGGGTGAGACTCTGAGATGACTGAAGGGGCATTCAAAGTCCTCGGAAAAGTGGACAGCTGTACTGCTTTTGGCATTTTTTCAGCCATGTTGCTCGCTTGCCTGCCAGCCCCCCGACCCAGTCCTGCTGTGGGAGGAATGTTAATGAAAGTGGTATTGAGTATTGCCATTAGAGTATAGGCTCTGAAATGTCATTAGCAATGAGGCCAGCCCATGCTAATCGCCAACATCTCGAGAAGGCGGCATATGACATGGGCACGGATCCTGAATGAGCTGCGATAGCGGGCGACAGTGCTGTTTGCTGCTGCATCTGTGAAAGTGCTGTGACAAAAAAGTCAATCTCACACGCTGCTTGGAGGATTGATAATGCAGCCGAGGGTAATAGAAAAGCAGAAATGAAAACATCATTGATGGGAAGTTGATAGTTTCTCACCGAAATGGTCACACAGACTATCAGGTAAAGCTGTTTATGTGATAATTTGGTGAATAAAGATTTATCATACAAAATCCAGTTGATCCAAGGTTGGCTTATTCACTCAGGAGTTATATAACCTCAATAAAAACCCTTCCTGCATCTTATATTGAATTATGTTTGCAAATGAGCATTACATTTTTATTCACTCCAGACACCTCCTTGACAAACAAAATAACTTCCTGATGTTATGCACGCCATCTCCAGTTCTCTTTCACAGACATGCCCATGCATATTGAGTAAATGTTTACTAATTAGCATTTCAAAACAAATGATAATATAATAGATGCTTATCTTGTGTGTTTTCATAATGAATTTCCGTTTGGCTGACATTACCTGGTAAACATGCACTGTAAAAACACTCTGTAAATGTATGGTAATAAATGGTAAAATACCAACAGTTTCTGACCATAATATCAAAAACATTTTATTACAGTAGAAAATACATGGAATTACCATAAGTACAAACTGAAAACAAAAACTGTAAATTTCCGGTAAAATGGTGAAATAGCATTAACGGTTCTAATCAGCCAAAGTTACTAATTTTGCTGATATTTATATCTACAATGTAAAACCGTAAACCAGACCATAAAGTAATTTTTTTACAAAGAATAGAATGGTGGTGTGATTTTGGTTTCTTTTTTAATAATGCCTTTTATACACCAAACTGAAATCTCAAAGGTAGACCAGGGATCGATCTGGCGGGCCTCCGATGTCAAGGCAAACTCCAACAGCTGACGTCACCGTCATTTATGAGAGACTTTTATTAAATGATGTATTTGGGATTATTTAATTTTATGCCAATCATAGATTTGTCATACATTAAGAGAACTGCATGTTAGCATCTGCTGCTTGGATGAAGCTGAAGTTGGTTTCCAATTGCGGCTTCCAATTCGGGAAATGGCTAACGGACGATTCCACCTAATTTTTCCTCTACCGTCAGCATCTTTAATTTACTCTAGCTAAAAAAACTACATCACCTACTCTTCAAACCTGGACTAGATGATTCTCCACTAATAGCAGACTAGTTAAAACCAAGTGTGGGATTTGTGAAACCTTTATCTGATTTGTGAAACTTCAATAAAGAGCAGTTCTAGTGTGATCCAGATGCATACAAATTGTGAAGTTGCCTTTCATTGAAGTTTCACAAATCCCACACTTGGTTTTAAATATTGTGTTATTAGTAGAGAATAGAGAGTTTTTCATTTTGTTATTGTGTTAAACAGCATGGTTTACTGCTGTAATGTAGTTACTGTTATTTGTCATGTAAACACAGAGTTCTCTAGTTTGCATTTCTGTTTGATCCAGCAGCATCAGCAGCAAGATTCTTTTAACTCTGATCCAGCAGTTCAGCGGTGGCTCTGGATGTCCTTAACTCACTACAGTATTAACAGTCCCAGTGCAATAGCTAAAGCTGCTCGCTAGCAGATGCTAGCTCATGGTGCTGACAGCCCTGTAGGCCTGGTCCTTATCAGGATGCTGCTAGTGTCTTTGAAATTAAGTTTCTGCTATTTTTGGGCGTTCAGGAGAAGAAGTAGAAGGACAACACATTTCTGCATCACAGGTGAGTTCCTTTCACAGTTTTAACTGAAGTTAGCTTATTTTAACCAACTGATAAATAAATGTTTATTCTTAAGGGAGTTTTTCTTTCCTTTGAGTAAGTTGCAAATGCTTTTGCACTTCTCTGCTTCTTCCTCCATTTTAATTAGCTTTAATCATGTTGATCAAAATGTGTTAAACGTGTCTCTGTTGAATTGTCTCAAATTCGAAAACAACTTAAGTTCATGGTGTAAGCCTTAACATGGATAAGTCTTGAAGTTGCCATAATGTCAATCATATTTTAATTTATTTATATTAGATTTGTTTTTCTAAATTTGTCATGAATTGGTAAATTGCTCCCAAGTAAGTCCTGAGTTTCTCTAACAGGTTGATGTATGAACCATTGGCTGTTCAATTTTTAAATGATCAACCCTTTGTTTTTGAATTTTTGGGGATTTCTTTCTATTTGACTTTCTGCATTGAGTTTATCTTGAGTCATCTATCCTGAATTATTGGTCAAAAAGTAAAAAATTTCTGAATTTTCAGTCAGAAATTATCACACCACCTGGTTGAAATACCAGTCTCCATGTGCAAGTCAATAAGGGTGAAACAAACATTCAAGCGAATGCTGAGTTTATATAATATTCATGTAGTGCATCATTCTAACTTTTGCTTTGTTTCTGTTTTCCAGCAGGGAGGAAACACCTTATTGAGAAGGTATGAGTCTCAAGCTCAACCTGTGACTGGGAAGACCATATCCATGATGTACACCATCGCGAGGAAAGTCTGAACTCAGTGACTTGTTACTCTCAACCTAGAGCAAGAATCCTTTTATCACCATTTTTTTCTTCTACAATAGGTCATCCTTTATATGGACACATGCTGGGTTTTTTTTTTTGTTTTTTTGTTTTGTTTTTTTTCAAATCTCAGTAATATTATGAGGACACTGGACAGGAAACAGAATCATTTCTTTTTTTTTAACAGAAAGTAAAGTCCAGTACAAAATGAACTGTTAAATTCCGTTTAAAATGGATTTCTGGGAGGCAAAGCCACTCCGTACTGGCAGTTTTGGTTGCCAGAACTTTACCATGTAAGTTCTGGCAACCAACAGCTGCCAGTATTTTACTGTAAATTAGAGCTTTTTTTCTTCTTTTTTTTTTACAGTGTACTGTACAGCCTACACAGTGAAACTGTTTTAATTTCAACCAAGTGTACAGTCTTTGGATTAAACGTTCTGCTCAAGGACACAACGGCACATTGTTTTAGTCTGTGTCATTACAAAGCAAAGGGGGTCAATATCTAATCAGCAGTACAGCCGACGCAATCTTTGTCTTTAGAAACAACCATCAGGCTACTTACTGGTGCAACTGCGCGCCAGTGGACGAGAGTTACAGCTCACAAGTGAGTATATAAGTAACCTTTATATATTAACGCTATCTATTTGATACAATCTGAATATAAATCAGGGAAAAAGAAAAAAAAAAACAGCAAACACCACTGAAAGACTAGAGCGGAACTGGATGAATTTAAAGCTGATTTAAATCCAGATAGTGTTGCAGTTTGTTGTGCTGAGGATCATCCATTTCATAAATTTTCTGGGAATTGTTTCTTCCCATAGATGGCATATAAAAGACAGATGGAGTCATGAGAAAAAGCCAAACATGGAATAGCGTTACGGTTTTAAAACCCCTAATGGCCTCCAAGCTCTGGCTCCAAAGCACCTCTGACTGCAATAGACTGCCAGTCAAGCGTCAGCATCTCTAAGGACATACTCAATCTTTTTGTTCCAGTAGGTCCTTATGGTGTCAGCAGGTAATTCCAAGTCTTTCTGTCTGATTAGGCTTTTGAAAGCAATTCCAAAATAAAGCCAATAGTGATCTTTTATCAAACCTGGCTGACAGTGTGGTTGAGAGGATTGAAAAGATTAATGTCTTGTTTACAATATTTACAAATGGAATCTCATATTTTTTGCTGTGGTGGTTGTCTTTTGTCCCATAGCTTTCATGCACCAGCTAGATGATTCTTCAGTGCCGGTTTGTCCAACATTGGTTATGGTTGTTAAGCCTTCTTGTCGTGTGTCTCCTTTTGTCCTGGAAACTCCTCCTGAAACTTCCATTGGAGTCAGCCTTGTTAAATTAAACCTTATCTTGAGTAATACATGACCCCTATATGTTGTCACTGTTACTTTAAGAAATGTCATCCCAGTATTACGATGTCCAAATGACAACTATCCATTCTCTATGTCCTCGTTATCCTTTCAGCATCTCTTGGTGCTGGACAACACACTATGGGCAGGTCATCAATGCATCAAACAGCAACACGGGGACTAATTGGATATACATCTATGCATACAAAAACAGCAACTTAGAGTGACCAAATGTAGGAAGTAAACAGACTATGCAGAAAATGAAAGACTAGAACAGGCAAACTCTATACAGAAAGCCATCCAGCTGAGGTCTGAACCTTTTTGCTGCAAAACAGGAGAGCTATCCCCCTTTTTGCTGGCAGTCCTGTAAAAACAAATAATCTCTCAATGTAATTTATGAATGTATTATTATGACAACAGCAAGAAATTATTAAGCCTTCCCTCCAAGAGTCTTCTGCTGGTCCCTTATCTCAGCTCATTCCTCTATAACTCATCCACCTGTCCGCCCATAGTCATCAGAGACCAGCAAGCCCATCCCAGGCTCACTTTCCATCACAACTAAAGTAGGAACAGTTTAAATTTCTTTCCCTTTCGTTTTCTACTTCTGAGCTTCTCTAATACTGTTCCCCATGTTTCCAGATCACTTTTGACATAATTTAGTAGTATATATTCTGCATATTAGGAACAGCACTGTGGAATCTGTCTAGATGCTCCACCTTCCTCCCACAGTCCAAAAACATGACTGTCAGGATGATCGATCTCTCTAAATTCTTGATAGGTGTGGATGTGTGCGCATGACTGTTTGTCCTGTCTGTCTCTGAACAGGTTGTCCGCCTCTCACCCGTTGACCGCTGGAGTTAGGCACCAGCACCACTTACAACTCTATTAGGGATAAGCATGCTGAATAATGGATGGATGTAGTGCATCCACACATAGCATTAGCCAAACTGATCAGTCTTTCAGTTTCAACCATCCAGCATGACGAGGTTACATGAGATTGAACAATGTTATCATTTGGGTCATTGCTCCAATGTCCAAATAGCAACACATATACAATGAGTTTGAGAAATCTTTTTGCTCATCATTGCTCTGTGTGCTCACCATTTCAATGTATTTTTTTCCATGTCTGTCAAGATTGTACAGTTTATATGCAGGAGATATAAAATGTAAAAATATATATATATATATGTTTTTAGGAGAATTAATATCTTAATTTGTAATTTGGAAATGTTTAAAAAGGATTAAACCTTTTCTCCTCAGTTTAACAACTATAATACAACATGCATGAATGATATTAGATCATTCATGCTTCATCTAGTTTGGGTCATTGTGGGTGGTGAAGCTTATCTCAGCAGTCAATAAGCAAAACACAGGATATCCTCTGGACACGTCACCAGTCTATTGTAGCAGAGAGACAAATAAGACAAAAACATGTCCACTCTGAGGCATATATAAAGTCAGTTTAGAAAACATGAAAGAAAACATGAACTAAAATCACTGTTGAAGGAGAAATCTTGAATGTCAGGAGAAAACACATTATTACTTTAAAGGAACTTCCAAATCCCACATCAGTCTAAATCATCAGAGAGATGGTTTAGACTTCATTCTCTTTCCAATTGCCTCCTGTGTAAGACCCTCAGTCTCTCCTCTATAAATTTAAAACTTTGAGATAGCCACCAGATAACACTTGGGAGACCTTACATAAATATGTTTCTCAACTAGAATGGCAAGTCATCTTGGCAGCTACTAAAAATCACAACATTAAAATAACAACACCTGCTTTGAGATTTTAAATATAAACCATTGTGTTGCTTGAACTAAAGGCAACTTTAATTGTTTCTTAAAAATGCTTGTTGAAAATCAGTTTTGAACTGACAAAATCTATTAGATGAGAGGAAAAACACATTTAAGAAGAAATAGAGGTTCAGCTGATTTCAGGTCAAGTGCCTAAAGTGGTAAATGCGTCTACTTTAAATGAAACAATGAAGGGTACAACACCCATTTTATATAAAGTATGTCTTCTTACAGAATTTTTTGCAATTTTTTTTTTCACTCACATATTATGCAACACCAAATAATGTCGACTTTCTATATTAAGAGAAAATAAAAAGCCATGCAATGCAATATTTATGACAAGCTATTTATTTTGGAGTAGAGTATGAGGGTGCAACTTTGCAACTGATGACTGAAGGGAGATAGCTATCATCTTTAATTTCAGTATGTAACCAAAAACTGGGTTACACCCACTGGTGAAATGTTGCCTGGAGAAGCTGCTTGTCCAATGAAGGATAAACACTCTGTGTTATAAACTGTGACATGCAAGACTGGATTTGGTTCAACCAAACAATGTCCCCTGTAGCATTTGGATGTCACCTTCATCTATTTCTTCCTGGTGTTGAAGTGAAAACCTTTTTCACACATGAACACTATAGATTTTCTAAAGTACAGCATGTCCTTTAAAAATCTTTTGGTGGAGCTGCTGTAAATACATGCCCTTCATGGCAGGAGACTGAGTCCTACAGAGCCTGACAAGTGAGAAGAAACCTCTTTCTTGAAGGGACGGGGGGGATACATGATGCAAAAAGAATGTGGAAATCTGTGTGGTTTGTTGACAGGATGTCAAAAATGACAGATGGAGTTCTTTCATGACAGTTTCTACATAGATCTGTAGCACAGTGAAACATTTAAAACTGCAGGTAGTTCATCTTTATGCTGCCACTGATGAACCGGGTTTTCTCGGTCTTTGAAATGGTCTTGATTCTAAGTTCTTTAGGCATTCTGTTCATGTTTCTGTGGTTTTCTTCAGGCTTTTCTCTGTCCGGATACCTGAACAGGACAGCATATTGTAGATTATGTGCAAGTAAAAGTTGGTGCGTAGGACAAAAACAAAAGAGGTGGCCAACACTAACTGTAGCTACAGTTGCCACATATCAAAGGAAACAATAAATGACACCAGCCAGTGACCAGCCTACTGTTTCTTCTGTTGAGTGGCCAGTGACGTTCAAAGTCAAAGTATTCGAAAGTATTACAGTTCACATTTAATATGTTACAAACTTCATTAGCAACGTAAATTAAAATACACTGAAAGAAAAACATAGCTGTAAACTGTATTTTACTGTAAAATTTGTATTAACTGGTCATATTTAGCTGATTAAGTTCTATGATTTACATATATATGTAATACTGAATAAGAAGAATTATGGAAAGTTATTATAAAAGTTAGTGTAATTGGATGAAGCTTATTTTAACGCTTTTCAATTTTGGTTGTTTTTTTTCCTCTTTCAGTATAAATTGACCTAGAGAAACCTCATTTTAATTCAACAAGAGAGTGTTTTTTTTCCAAAGTCTACTGTAAGGAAATTTGATTAAATCTGATCAACTACATATCATAAAAACCTCTTCTACAAACGTTTATTTTTTATTATATATTACTGTTGTAATCAGCTCAATCAAAACTAACAAAAACAGTGTAATATAATTAAATGTGACAGAAAATTTTAACCGCAGATTCAGAATTTGGTCTAATGAACATCATCAGATGGATCCATCTTACCTTGTGTCCTAAGGGTTCAGGATGCTGGTGGTGAAATTGTCTCGCAGATATTTTGTAGAGCTCTCTTGCAACTTATGTGAGTATAGTTGTTGACCATATCTACCTGTCTTGCTAAGTACTGCTGCCGCTGGTCGGGAGGAGGTGGGTGGGGAAGAGGAAGAGGAGGGATGAGAACAAGCGTTTAGGCATCCCTAAATGGCTGTCAAAGGACTTTTTTGAACATCCATGAAAGACAACTTTGCATACGCTGCAAACATTCTTTATGCATGTGGTTAAAGACTAACACCAACTAAATCCCCATTCAAATACACAGAGAGAGAGTAACCTTGTATTCACAGTGCTAACACATTCCATTATCCCCACCTGTCCACTCTTATCTGATGTCTCATTTCACTACAGGAGCTTTCAGTCAGAGGAGTGCTTTATTTGAATACTCTTGCTTTCTGAGCAACTTAGTTTAAAAGATTTAAAACAGTGGCAGGGAGAGTGGAGGAAAAAAAACGAAAAATTTATATATATATATATTTTTTATCTTAGGTGTTCCAAAAACCCTCTGAGTCTACTAAAGCAACACAGGCATGAGGGAGCTGCACACAATACACCCCAACAACCCACCAGTGAAGGTCAAAGTCATTATCTGGTCTAACAATTAATGCTAAGGTGAAGAAGAGGATACAGGCAGGCCCATATCTTATTTTATGCATTCCAATGAGATAGTGATGTGGGGACCGTGCAGAGCAGTGCATGCTGTGTTAAATTATTTATCATACTGGTTGTTTTGATTTTTCCTATAAACGCAGTGTTTTGCAGCCTAATTGAGACGCAAAAGCTGCCTACTAGGTTTTTGCTGATTATTCTGGGCTAAAAACACTGACCTGTCCTAATAAATCCCCAAAACACAATCATACATAAATGTCAACAGCAAAGCACTCACCGTCATTTTCACCACCTATCAAATTTATCACACCTCGCTCTCTCATCTCGTTGGCACATTTAGAGCGCTGGGGGAAAAAGTAATTGATTTTATAGAAAATGCAAAGTTACACAATGTCAAGCCATAAACAAAAAACACACAAAACTGGATCATTTTAACACCACCAAAATAAAATATGCTTACTGTCCTGTTGTGTGTTTTCCACCAGACCGCTGTGGACCAACACACACATTTTTTTACATTAATGGTCCATTATGCTGCAATTACCACTGCAGCATCATGCCATAACTAAAAGTAATGATCTAAATCTGGGCAACTGCACTTACAGCTCTCCTTGATGACTCATTGTGTTCGTGACAAGATTTTAAATGTTTAAACTGGCCAATAAATGCGGACGTTTATACAAAGTGGGTTTGAAACGAGTCCTTTCCATCTCCTGTCTTCCTCACTGTCATCTGAATAATCATGCTCACATATGACCCCGCTCACTTCGAGTAAGCTGCTCTCCATCTGCTGTGGTAGGAAATGAACACAAGCTGTTTTCAGCTCAACACATCTAACTCACACACCTGTTACTGTTAGACAGACTTAGGCTGCTCTTGGCAGCTCGCACAATATTATAAATTGCTGCCTGCTGCCTCCACCAAATGTAATGGGCTATATCAAGTTTACCAAGTAAAATCCCTCCACTCCTTCATGCTACTGTGATTCTAAGTAATTGTGACCTTTACAGAGAATAATAACTTGTCATTTAGATTTTCTTAGCAACAAACTTCCTCCGGTTTGCTCCTGTTGCATTCCCATGGACACAAACTGAAAGGAGGGGTTATGCCACACCTAGCTGTGAGAAGTGATGGAACCGAATGAGGACACTTCGAAGTGATTATTGTTCACAAAAAATTAGGCAAATAACTTTTACCTTCATGAACGTTATCTAATTAGAAGTCTTTCTTCTAACCATTCATCAGTCTCACCTGTCAGCTGAACAAATCTGCCCTGCAGAAAAATCCTTCAAACTGTTTTGAGCTGCGTCATTCAGTTACCAACCACCTTTTCTCATGAAGTCAAATGAGAACTGACAAGAATTTATTTTCAAACATCACTGAAGCTAAGTGACAATCTGGCACTACAGTGCGCGTCCATCTATTTTATATACCTCCCTAATCCTGTTCAGTGTTGTAAGGGGGAGCAATGCTGATGGAGAGCATTCAAAGAACAGTGAGTTTGTTGTCAGTTGCTATGGCTGCGCTGATACAGAGAGCAAGAAAGAAGTGGTTTTGAGTTGGACTTTTTCTCTTTGCTGTGGAGCACAACACGAAATTAATAATATCTACATGTCCAAGTTTGATTGAGTTAACAGAATTATTCTACACCTATGCACAACATAGTCTTTTTGCCCTCCAGCATTGTCCGCATGAGCGAAATTTCCTTATGTAAACAGTAACATGCAGGGGATCTATATTTGTAAATCTAATTATGATTAAGTCAGTGCCTCACCAGCTATGAACCTCACCTCACGTCACTGAAGTGAATATATTTATTATTGTAGATACTTGTAGAGATTATTCTACATAAAATTATTAATTGTGTTACCTGTTATAATTTGCTGAGTTTTGAGAGTTTTTTTTTTTTTTTTGATGCCTCAAGGAACATAACCAGTTATAGTCAGAAAATGGTTAAAACCAAGAGAGAGACTGTTGTGCTCCCAAGTGATTGGTCGCTCATTTTCACACAACTGTTACTTCAAAAAGAATATTTAATTTAACATGCAATTATGGCTTTGCTGCATCATGAGGCGGTGATAATGTTGACATTACCCATGTCAAAATTCAAACCACAAAGATCCCGAGCTTGACTAAAGCATTAGTAGGTGAAGATTTATGTGACGTAATTTCCCCTAGGTCATTAACTTTTTCATCTCACATTTGAATTTCAATGGGAACAGATGTATGGCAAAGAGAAACAAATGAGGAATAATCCATAAGATAAAGCTTCACACTCATTTGGGAAACTAAAGTGGGCATGTAGAGTGCAGGCCTCTGTGTCATTGATTTAAATAATCTCTGGATATTCATTCCACACATGTACACCACAAATAGGTTCTAAGATTCTTTAGCCAAGATTTCAATGATCACTTACTTCAGGTTTGAATGAAATTGGAAAAACTTTGATAGAATGTATGTGGAGTGCATGCTTGGTAAAAGATGTGGGTAAATCTGTGGTATATTTATCCCATATTGTTTTGACTGTGTAGCTGTTGTTTTGTGATGTGCTGATTTTGTGCAGGTTTGGAACTTAAAGACAAAAAATATTGACATAACTGTATGTTTAGTGTTTTGTATAGTTCCTTTAACAATGGGTTTTGTTTTTCTCCAATTCCACTGTGGAGACGCCTATCTTAAGGAAGGTGTATTATATCTATGTTTTCATATCCTGTCCTAGCAAAATCATTTGTGAAAGAAAGCCTGCTTGAATTTAGCAGCTGTTGGTAAAGACGTGCAAAGCTATGGTCCACAGAGACATGTGAGGTTTTCAGAAAGGGCAACGACTCACACTGAAAATAAGGAAAAAATTGGAACGAAAGTATTTGCTCTTTTAAACTGTGTACTAAAACAGCTTCGGAACAATTTGTGATAAAATAGGTGAGTTAAGTTTCATCTTCCAGTTTGTGTGATGGTTAAACTTTTGAGTTGTTTTGTTGTGTTGTTATTTTGTAGCTAGTACTGGATAAAACCCAGTAAACCCAGTGAAGTTCTTGAATTTGAACCCACTTTCTCTACAAGGATTAAAGTTTCAGACAAAATACATTTTTTATAATTTGTTGTGATGCCAGGACCATAGCTTCTTTGAAAAAAAATTGACGGGTTGCTTCTCACAACAAAGTTGAAAGGGTGAGTGTCTTAGCAAGTTTCTTCCATGTACAATGGATTTCAAACGTGTACAAAATAATATTTTGAAATATCTCAAATGTAGCACAAGTACAAAAAGACAAGTTTCAAGAACTTTACTACATAAAAAAAACTATTAAAACTATTACTTTATGAATGTGTGTTTTAATCCAGCTATATCATTCAGACATGACATCAATTACAGTAAATCTGATTGACCAAAACTAAAGTTCAGATGTCCTCCAGTAGTTCATTTGCATCTTTATCAGAAGACAATTTGCAGAGAGGTTACCAAGACAAGATCCATGAAGAGGAGGGTGCAAAAGAAGTTCCACACTTATATTCATTGTCTGTATACACAACAGTTACTTTACAAAAAATGCTGTCTGTCAAGATGGGATGAAAGGCCAAGACAGAAATTGGTCAGGGAGGCTGCCAAGGGATTGACAGCAAAATTGAAGGAGCAGCAGGAAATTCTGGCGAGAACTGCATATATTCTACAAGTGACAAGCATATCATGTATCCTCCATATGTCTTGGATTGGAGATGGTTTGCAAGAGGGAAGCCTTGTTCTTGTCAAAGACAACATATGGGCCTGACTAGGATCTCCCAGAACCTTCCTACCGGTAAAACATGGTACAGGTAGAACCATGGTGTGGAGCTACATTTTTTTATATATGTGTATTAATTTAATATGCAAGCTATCTGGACCAAAAATGTGGACAACAGTTATAAAAGAGCAGAGCTGAGTAACACTGAGTATTTCCATCTCATTCACCATCAAATCAAGATACCATCCTATTATTTTCTATTTTTTAATTTTATGCATCGCAAGAGTCAGAAAGTTTCACATTTCTGCATCAGTCGAACATAATCAAGTTTGCTCACTAGCAAACAGGTGAGAATACAATGAGGTTTGCAATAAAATTAAGCCTGCACAGTTACTGCCCACATATCTGGCAGCTTACTGACACAAAGTCAGTATGCTTCTTTCTTGAAAGTTTAATATTTTTCAAAAGGATTTTGCAACTGTCTCCAAAATCCAAATAAGCAAATGTGGCTCGAGTCTGACTCAGCTCCTAGTCTCATAATAACTTGAGTCCACATCTGTGTGCAGGTTAATCTTAGCTCAAATCTAGCTGTTCTGTGAATGCCTCAAAGGCTTGTTAGAAAACGAGTGAATAAGCAGCATTATGAAAACCAATGAATACAACAAACAAGTGAGAGCTCAAGCATTGGATGAAAACTAGTACTATGTATGAACTCTGCCTTGTTTCACATCACTTGGAGTACAACTGGGAGTTTAGAGAGCCTCAACAATGTTTGTCATGGTGGACATTAAAATGTCTACTCTCAGCAGTAAAACAGATACAAAACATCCCTGCCGTAGGAATCAATACAGTGGAAAAGAAGCATACTTACACCTGTGGCAGCAACTTTAACTCATTATATACTCCCAGTACATTATACAGTCTTAAAAGATTCACAAGGAAAAAGTGCTAAGCTAGAGGAAGTGATTAGGTCATGAGTGCAGTGGAAAATTAAAAGTGGCACCACTGAATAAGAACAAATGGATTTTTCATTTAGTTCCTTCTAGGATTCCTTGGATTTTGTTTGTACTCTTTCCTGACTCCTTTAGGAGTTTTGTAAATTTTTGTTTGTTGTTTTCATTAAAACTTTCACATCATTCACTCATTCTACTGTTTTCCATTTGGATCATCAATTTATCTACAACTAAAACATGGCAATCTTAGGGAGAAGTTGAGGTTAGATGAAATGGCATGTGCGACTGAGCCGGCCTATTAACCTGGGACAGTTCTTTCAGGAGGAAAATCAGAACTCCAATAAATTATTGTGAGAAACGTGTGGAAGGGAACCAGAAGGTTTGACACAAGTCATACAGCTGAACATGCTTCTGGTCAGAGATAATTACCGTACTCCTGATACTGACCAAATATGTAATAAACTTCTGAATTCCAAGAAAGTAACAACAACAAAAGAAAATCTCTAAAACATATTCTTGCTATGTTTTCTGGCATTTACCAAATACAAATTATTTTGGCAATTTCATCTGAGCCAAAATAAAAGAAGTTTTGTCTGATTTAACTCCAAACAGAAAGAACAAAGGGTGTGTATTTCTCTTTGTTCATTGTATTTAGATGTCTAGTCGTAGCTGTATGAATTGACTTCAAATGAATTGACTCTTAAGTCTGTAAGAGTCATCATATCGCAGGTGATTTTAAGACGATGAAGAGCTAACCCCTGGGTTTATATTTTTTGGATACAATTGAAAATCCATCAGTTTTTTAACATTGGGGTTTGAGTTTCACATTGCAACAGAAAATTTTACTTCTATTTTTTCATCGAATGTTAAAATTCACACCCCAAATTCTAGCAACAACAACAACAAAAAAAGATAAAACACAATAGATTGTTTAATTTTGTCTTCATATACCAAAATAATGATGGTTTTCCATGTAGATTTATTCTTCATGCATTTATTCAGAGTATGTGTGAAGTAATGTTGTATGATAATATTCTTATCAACCAGTTGAAGGTGAAAAATTTGCATTTTTCTTTTAATTTCCTGTAAGCGTCTCAACAAAACTTTAATTTAAACTTAAACACCCACATGAAGCTTTGCACATAAAACAGGGCCTTCCTGCTAATAGGAACTCCTGGGAACAAGTTTGGCTTCATCTCTCTTTGAATTTGATGGACATGTTTGCTTGATGACCATTGTGTGTCTGTCTTCGATTGTCTGTCAGAGAACTGTCATTCTTGGTATTTGCTTGTCATTTTGCTATCTGAATACATCTGCTGACCCGGATCATAAAAAAAAGGAACAGAGCAGGAATAAACTGCTGCAAATTTACTGCGGCTTTACAGCAGCATCTTCCTGTGTTCAGTAATGATTATGAAGAAACAGTTAAATATTCATTAGCAAATGAACATTTATTGCTGTCAGTTGATCATTAACGGTAAATAACCATAATTTAGCAGTGTGAAGCTCTGTTTCTTGTGAGGCAAAAACACCACAAACATGCACTTGACTCAGACAAAGCAGAGTGAATCAGCAGCCACCACTTTTCATTGGTTTGCAAATTAGGGAGAAAAAGATCTGACAAAAATTGTACAGGATGTTTTGGTAGTTGTCGTTGGATTGCTTGACTTTTGGTGGTGTGTGAAAAGCGGTTTGATGTAAGAATTACAGGCAGAATTTATTTATATTTTCATGTCAACTTTCCAGTAGTTTCCTGACTGAGACTTCAAGCCTTCTCAGTCCTTTTTTTAGTCAGTTATAAAGTATAAATTCTAAACTTGACTATGATTTTAGGGTAAGTATTACTGCCGTGGACAGGCTTTCAGCATCGAACGCCAGAAAACCACAGACTGTAAGAAAGAGGTTTGACAGGCAGACAGATGAAAGTATTGATGAATGGAAAGATTGATGGGAACTGTACCTCTAAATTTGTACTCAGTTTATAACAACAAACTTCAATAAATTTTATTTGGATTTTATATCAATTCATAGAAATGCATAGCTGTGAAATGGAAGAAAAAATATGGAATTTTCAAATAGGAAAAATGTACTGTGGATTTCTACTGACTCCGCCTTAGTGAGTGGTTTGGAGAACCACATTAGTGAAATGACAGCTGCAAATTTTTGCACATGTGGGCATTTTTACCCTTTACACTCTGCTACTCTAGATTGAAAAGCAGGTGTGAATGTCATTTTTAAAGTCTTGCCATTAATTGTTAATTGGACTCGCCTTCGATCGAGCCTTGCTAATGTAACAATGTTGATCTAATTCATTCTTTTGAAGATGTGAGGTATAGAGCTGTCTTTCTGGAAGATGAATCTCTGCCCAGGTTCAGGTCTTGAGCAGCCTCCAACAGATTGTCTTCCCATACTGCTGTGTATTTGGCTCCATCCATCTTAGTATCAACGCTGACCAGCTTCCCTGCCTCTACTGAAGAAAAGCATCTCCAATGCATGATGCTCGCTGTTCTGTAATCTAGCCTTACATTAAACTTCTACACAAATGTATCCCTGTCCTGTCTGCTGCGTTCCTTGATCTTCATGTTGTTGTTTCTTCAGTTTTTTTTTTTTTTTTGTTATAAGCCTCTTGAGTCCTTAAGAGAACCATTGTTTTTATATTGGCAATACTGACACTACATTTTATTTAGGGGTGTCAGCGGTAAGGTGGTTAAATAAATGCTCCTTTCTGTGTTTTTTTTAAACATGTTGTTTTGAGGGGGGTTTTTTACATTCATGTATCATTTTATTTTCAATTCAAAGTAAGCATACTCAAGTACATAATACATTATTTTCAAGTATTCCTGCCAGCTACTGTACACTATGGGGTCAGAATTGATGCACCATAAATTAGATAATTGTTGCAGCCTATGTTTCCAGTGAAATATTTTACAGGACCATGAAGTCTCACTCCTAATGAATCAGATTAATGAAAGGTATTTTTACAGTAACCAATGACTCATGGGTGCATTAATGCATTACTTTATTTTCGTTGCGTAATGCTGACATGTAGTTAGAGCAATTAGTTATACCTGTGTGACTTATCAGACAAGGGTCTTTGTAAACTTTGTTTCACTTCATATCTTCCTGTTTCTGCAGTTCAGTTGGCAAATGATGGGAATTAACACAGTATGACTGCAAAATGAACAAAGAAAGTCAAATGCATTACTTGAAGGGTTGTTTTACCAAAGCCAGATTTAAGTTAATTAAGTGATTATCCTTTTATAACAATCTCATGTTGTCATAAAAATTGAATAAGAACATCTCATGAAACAAAAGTAATAGTAGTGTAAGGGTCACAAACATTAAGGTTTGGTACATATTTGGGTTTGAAAGTCACAATTTGTTCTTTTTCATCAAGCTTTAATCAAGAACAATTATATTTTTCAGCATTAAGACAAAAATCTTTTCCAATTTCTGAACAAATTTGATTTTACTGTGTTCTAAAATGTCAACCAAATGGAAACTGTAGAAGTGACTGCTGGTTTAAATGGATTTTTTTCTATAAATGAAGTTGCATAAGTACACAAAGCCATCGTCTGAAAAGGTAAAATATAGTGGTAAAAATTGTTTTCTCATTAAGAAATTGAAATAATTGTAAAATATCAATGCACCAAGGTGAGCAGCCCTGATAGTAAGAAAATAAAACTGAACATGTTACATTTATGAACCCATTTAGTGAATACACTACTGCTAGTATTCAAGAGATTAATAGAGTAGCTTGTTTTTATACTTGAATATATCAAATAAATAAGTTATCAAATAAAAATCTTATTAAAAGGAATAATTAATCTGTAGCAAACACTGCCCTTTTCAGCTGTAAAAGTAGAGCGGAAGTAAAACTTTTTCCCTTTTTGACATGTTTGTTGGTATCAAACATTTTCTTTCAAAAATCTTGAAATAAATCAGAAGGTAGGTTATGTGGTTAGTTTAACTTCGGTTTCAAGTTTCTGGTATAATTAGATTAAAGTGAATCTTCACTTCTGCAGACAGAGCATTTGCATTATATTGCCATATATTAATCAAAGTTATTGGGTCATTGTTGCTATATATTAAACAAATAGGGTTTATCTGTTCATTTAATTATTTATATCTTAGCATCAAATTTATGCAAAGCCCTCACTTATAAACTTATGTTGGCAAACCTCATGGCGCAGCGGTTCAGGCGGACGCCGTATCCGGGGGCTACGGACTTGATGTGCCTGTCCCAAGTTTGACTCTCCCTCGGTTCCTTTTCCACATGTCGTAGCACCTGCTCGCTGCCAACTTCCTGTCACATTACTTTCAAATGAAGGCTGTAGTGCCAAAGAAATTCTTTAAAAATCAAAAACAAACAAAAACAATATGACTGGAATATACCTTTTAAATGTCAGTACACCTCAGACAGGTCACTGTTGCTTCACAGATGTAAACCTGCTTAGAAATAACCAAACATCCATGTTTTTCGAACCAAAGACCTTCTGCTATAAGGCCACAGTGCTCCTACAAACACCAGCATGCAGTCGCCTGCTAGGTAGTTTCTTCTTGTTGTCATCTTCTGAATTCAGCCCCCACAACACAAAACAATGTTGGACTGAAGCTACATTTCACAGTGAAGCATGTTGCTTTGAAAGTAAAACTATGCTGCACTAGAAGACTTTTTATGTGTTTTCACATACACAAACAAAAAGTTTCATTTTTCTTCTTTTTTTTTTTTTTTGTTGCTTTTTTCCATTGAACCTGTGCTGGATCGACAATGAGGTGGTGAGGAAAGCTGCGGATAAACACGTCCTTGGTAAACGTCTGAAATTCCAAAACTGAGCCTTCAGATCTTTTTTTTCAAGGATGTTCAGATATGCAGCAAAAAGAGTCTCTCTTTATCTGTGGGTGTCGTATGGCAGTAAATGAGCTGGATAAAGGTCTAAATATAAGACGGCTGTTATGTTTCTGTTTTCCCAAATACAGTGCAGAATGTGATTATCTGAAGCACAGAAAACAAACCAGCAAATCAAAGTGTTTATGACCTTCGTTTGAACCATGGCAAAGAAATCACCTGCATCGTGTATCTTAAAGTGGAGCAGTTAAAAGATTTTCTTTTCCAGTCAGGGCGACTGAATTAAAGCGAGAGAGAGCAAAAATCTGTTTTGATTTGCCTTTTGGAAACTCTTGCATGTAGTAGATAAAAATAAATAAATAAATGCGTCCTGTGTCTTCACACATTTGACTTTCAGAGAGGAGATGTAAAATGGCCAAAGTTTTGGAGCTAATTATCTTGCATAGTACCAAAAAAACCAGACAACATTACAATAAAATAATTTATTGAAGTAGAAGAAAAGTTCTGGAAAACTGAAAAAGGAATCATAATGGCTGTAATGGTTTCTTTTAAGATCCTCTTTGAGAAGCCAGCCCTGGAGGAGGTTTTCAGTGTCTTTGCTTTCCAGAGAGTAAGTAGTACCTCACCAAATTTTATGAACTTGAAGCAGTGGAGCATGACTGAAGGCAGAACCAACTATGTGCCTTCACAATAATTAAATAGGCTGTCAGCCATGGTGGTACACAGTGGAAAATAAAACTAATGTACCTTACAGCTTAACATGTTGTTGTAGCTGTCATTCCAAATCATAGATGCAAATGGCTAAAGTCCCACCTCATCTCTACAGTTGCCTCAAACAATGCATTTATTAATCTTTAATAACCATGTTTAATTTTTCAGGGAGCCACTTAGATCTTTAAAAGTCAATAGAAAGAGTTTCTTTGGAGAATGCTTTTATCATCAGGCCAGTTCCTCGGCTTTGATGTTAGATAAAGCAATTGAGAATCACATTAACACTGAAGCAAGGCTTAGAAAATGTATGTCAACTGGCTAATGAGCCCGGGAGTGTTTCCAATGTGGACAATCAAATGCAGAGAAAAAAGATTTTAAAAAATAGAGTAAATCATCAGCATGAAAAAAGCCATGCAAATGTGAGTCGGTAGTCATTACAAAAGACAGGTAAACAGTGACAAACCTTAGGCAACTGAAAAATTACAGCAAAATTAGGCCATACGTGTTTTTATTTATTCAGTGATAATAAGAATACAAACATTCTCCATCATCCATTATGTAATATCTAAACTGCAGGTAGCAGGTGGACCCATTGGTCTTGTGTCTGGTCTTCTTGTGAAGCTGGAGCATAGTTGAGCCAAACATTATTCCCACCATATTAATGTTTTGGCACGGCCAGGTCCAAGTCCTGATTTGAATATCACATAGAATCTGTGTAGGAATTTAAAATTAGAGTGATGGCAAGGAGGATGAATAATAACAGATTTTGTTTTTCTAAGTTGAAATTTCTTTATAGTGCTTTATTATCTTTCGAGACAAGACTGTTATGTGTCACATCAGACGCCAACTTATTGACAGAATGAAAATATTTTCAAATCTAAATCTGCCATCAATAATTTTGGGTTTCACATTAGCTTTGCCTTCAGATTACACCACTGAATGGTAGCATATCAAAATTAAAAACTTTGAAGTTTAAATATAAGCCTTGTAGGACTTCATAATGTAAATTAGAACATCTGGATGAAGGAAGCTGTTTGCTTCTTGGTTGGTTGGTTAATTTGAAACCTTTGCAAAGCAAATCCCCAGGAGTCTTAAGCACGTTTATTTGCTTATTTGCTTTATTTGTTTATGTGCTATGTGTGTCTTTGGAGGTGTAATTAAACCATCCTTCATTGTCCAGGAAAATTCATGGTTGCAGTAAAATTCTTTTAAGAAATTTGAACTGAGTATAGTTATTTTACTTTTTGAATCCTTTTTTTTTTTAATCCTTCCATAATTTTAACACTGGCAGGTCATCACTATTTTAATATAATTAGCAGTGGTTTTCAGGTTGATTTATCATTTTTAAAAGATTATCAAATTGTGTGTATTATTATCATTATTTTTGTGAAAATGAACCTGAGGAAAAAAATAGGGTTTTTTTTGGCATGACATTTTCTATACCACAAATTGATATTCTCTGCGAATGAAACAGAATCTATTTACAACCTTGAAAGAAATTTTACTTTGGTTAAAAATGACTACATGCAGGATCCGTCCCCTCGCTCTCCGCCGTGCCTGAGCTCAGCTGTCAAACCCCCGACTCTTGCAACAGAGGCTGTCATGTTGCAAAGATTTGTAACCACAGCAACTCAAGAACAGCGAGTAGGTCAGAGACTCCTCCTCTAGCTGTTTGCTGTCACTCAATCATAAATTACATCGAAAGACTAAGGAGATTAACCAGATATATTTACACAGATGTGTTCGCTTTATGGATTACTGAAACAATTTCCTCATCCTGGTTTGGCAGAGCCCTCCTCTCCTTCCACATCTTTTCCCTTTTTTTTCCCCACAGAAATACCAGAAACGTACCTGTATTTTTGAGTTTCTCTTCTGATGTGTGTGTGTTGTATGTATGCGTGTGGTGTGTGTGTGTGTGTGCTTTTGTCAGACTGTCAGACATATTTCAGTTAAAAAGTTCTCCTCCACTCCCTGTGTGCTCATTTTTTTCTTTTGCTGGTCCAAATGATAGCCTGCAGAAACTTCCTGTAATTGGTCTGAAAGTGTTAACCCCCCCCTTTCCCCAAAAAGAGTTTTACTCTAGAAAAGGACAGAACTTCACTTTGATCCAGACCAAGAGCACTTAATTTTGTTAAAGCAAAGGTTTACCTTCTTATTCCAGTCCTTGTTGAAAAGCAAGTGTAACATCTTTAATCTCTATCCTCCCGTTTGATGTGAAAAGACGCTAATTAAGTACAACACTGAAAGCACATTCCTGTTTAATAACACATAGGCCTCCCTTGAGTTTTGGACCTCTAAGAGTGTCCTGTGGCATCTAATGTTGGCAGTGGGTCCTGTGGGTGCTATAGACTGCCAGGTGGGGCCTCTATGGACTGAGTCTGTTCCTGTACATTACACCTATGCTCAATTGGAATGGGATTTAGGGAGTTAGGAAGCTGGGTCAATGGTCAATATTCTGCTTCTGGAACTGTTTCTGAGCAGTTTTGGGTAATGCAATGGCCATGCTGTCCTGCTGATAAAGGATGATGGTATCTGGCAGAGCTGTTACTATATGGGGAGAGGGTCTGATATAAGGACCAAAGGTTTCCAAGCAGAATATTGCGTTGTATCGGCATTATCAATCAAGTGTTGATGTTTGTTAGTGTTGTTGCTGATAAATGTTGGCTATTCTCCTTTCTAAGCACCACTAGAAGCTGGTATTTACACAATATTGAAAAGGACTTTTTTTTTCCGCTATCTGGCATATATAAGGTCATATGTGAGGTCAATTAGGATCACATAAATATCCTTAATAATATGATCACAATCCTTTCAAAGTGTGTAACTAAGGTCAAATGATTTAGGTATCATTCCACCTGATTATCTCAATAGTTTGCTGGGATTTTGATTTATCCTCTTTAACAAGACAAGGGTTCTCCATCACTGGTTTGTCTTTCAGTGCATGTCAGTCAGTGACAAAATTGGCTTTATACTTATGAGTCACAGTCCAGTTAGAACATCTATTTAGCCCCACGCTTTAACTATCTTCATTATTACCACATGATGCCATCAAAGTGTACCTGAATCAAAATATTCAAACAACAAGTTGCTGCCATGTGTTTTCATATTTGCTACTTTCAACCCTGGTGTCAATGTAACAATGGTTGTTTTTAGTTTCATCAGACCACAGGACATGTCTTCAAAAATTCAACTCTTTTTTCACTGAGTGATTCCCAAGCTGAAATGTAGCTTGTTGTTTGGCTTTCGGAGTGATATCTTTTTCTCTGAATTGTTTAATTTCTTTAGGTTTTTCCATAACATCATGCAAGGAACCTGTGTGTTTTAGGTTCTGCTTTTAAACACATCCACTTGTCTCCATTAAATTCAGGTGTGAAGCTTACAAAGCCATGACATCAACATCTCATGTTTGTAAATTATTTTAGCCTGAATAATTTCAGTTTACATAAATCCTAATTTTGAACAACCTAAAAAAGCAATTTAAAAACAAAACGGCTCTCTCATTAGAACTGAAAAGGATTTTGAGCCTTCTGACTGACCTAAGACAGACAAAATTTAGTCTGATTCGATAACAGACACACATTGCATGTAGAAATCTGGTTTTAACTATCAGTTTGGCCCATTTCAATTTAAATTTAAATGGTCCAACACCCACACTACAAGGTTAAAATAACCCCAACATTGAATTAATTTGTTCCTATTTGCAATGAATAATGAGAGAGGATATGAGTGAACATAAATGGATATTTCTTCAGCTAAGTTTTAATGGCTAACAAAACAGCTTGGTAAAAATAACAAAAAAAAAAAAAACCTTTAAGAACAAAACTTCCTAAAAAATTTTTATCCACAGGACCAAGCGAAATTAAATAAATTATGCAACTCTGAGCATTAATCATCGCCCACAATTAGTTCCTCAAATGTGTCACACAGTTAGCATAGTGCAGTCACAGGCTTTAATGTCGGTCGTCAGATCACAGCTAACTGCCCGCTAAAGTGAGAAAACACTCCCAAGATATAGTAATGATTAGATTAGTAGCCAGCTAAATTACAGACAAAATGTGTCTTTCAGCCAAGCATCAAAAAGATGCTGTGAAAACATTCTGAATTGCAGATGATACTGACAGAGCTAATTAAGCTGTGGGTGTTGCATGGTGCTAAATGAGCTGGCTCCAGGTTCCCAGTGTCAGGCTGCTGTTATGTTACTGTCATCTTTGCACACTGTGTGATTATCTAAAGCCAGAGACTTACAAATGAGAGCATTTGTGTCTGTTGTTTGAACCACAGTGTTTTACCACACTGTGTATTTTAAACAAGACCATTTAAAAAAAATTTAATATTGCAAATAATTCAATGTTTTTGTCCCTCGTTTCAGAAAATGAAACTCATAGATTTATTATTACTGGTCATTTTGATGATTCCAATTTACAGATAATGAAAACCCAAAATTCAGTGTCTGAGAAAATTAGAATGTTGCATAAGATCAATCAGATCATCTTGTCATTACCTCATAGATTATCTGGGGTTCATGTCAGCCCAATTTGCTGGCCAATCAACACCAGGAACACCATGGTCAGTGAACCAGCATTTGGTATCTATGGCAGTGTGTGTAGTTGCCAAGTCCAGCTGGAAAACAAAAACAACATCTCAATGAAGCTTGTCTGCAGAAGCAAATCATAAACTGCTCTAGAATTTATTTGTAGACAGCTACATTGACAGGGAATTTCAGAAAACAAAGTTTCCTTCAGTCTCTGGGCCCTTGATTTCCAAATGAAATGCAAACCTTGTTTTTATCTGAAAAAGTTTTGCTTGAGAAATTTATGGCGTGATTGTAGGTTTCGTCTGTGCATGGTATCTCTTGATTCGCTGAGATTTCAGTCTTTGTGAAATTCTTCTAAATTCTTGAGTGGCTTTTACTTGACAATTCTCATGTTGCCAGTGTAACTTTTCCTCCCACATTACTTCCTATTTGTTAACAACTAATTAATGTATTAGTAGCTCACCTGCCTGTGTTTTAGCTTCAGTGCATATACCACTTCTCTGTGAAGGCTTCAAAGGTTAGCTGGAGAAAATTAATGAATAGCATCATTAAGACCAAGGTCCACAGCAGACAGGTCAGGGAGAAAGAGTATTAGAGAAGGATTGCCTCATAATCCACACTTTGAACATCAGAAGAACCATCTTTTAATCGATTAACTTGAAAACTGTATGATACATCAACATGCCAACACACATGTGCTAACAGGTCTGGCAAGGAGAGAGTTAGCTGGAGAAACAGAAAGGAGTCTTATTTGGGCATAGGAGGATTTGTAGAGACTTAGATGTAAAAAAAAAAAAAAAAAAAAAAAGTGTGGAAAGAAAATATCTGTTGAAATAAAACTTTAGACTTAAGCATATTCATGTGTTAAAATTGCCAATTCAAAGTTTAAATCAAAATCCAATTGAGAATTTTTTGCAAGACATCATAATAATTGCTCATGACTTACTCCGTCGAGTCTGATTAAGATTTAGCTACTTTGCAAAGAAGAAAGGGCAAACATTTGTTTCTAGCTGTGAAAAGTTGGTACAGGCAAAAAAATCCCCAAAAGATTTGCAGAAAGTGCAAGGTGATTTTCTAGACTCAGGTTTGCATTTAACATGTTCAGATTTTTATTGCAATACATAAAGAAAACTAATTTAACTCATTTTCACAATGTGCTAGTTTGTGTTGGTCAAAATTGAAGTTTGTGGATGAATTGTCAAAAAATTCTAAAAAAGTTCAAGGTTAATGAATCATTTTGCTGGACCCTGCAGGCAGACAAAATCTGTGACTATTTTTTAAGTTTCTGTTGAGTTTTAGAAACTGGTTGCACAATTAATTGAGAGTATCACCCATGTGACCTACATCTCCATGTCCCTGTCCCTTCACGTTTCTGATGCACAATTTGTATATGAAACAGGAACATGATTAACGACCCTTGACGGTGAAATATTAAATGATTCAAATGCAAATACACTGTAGGGCTGTAACCGCTTTTTGTAATTCACTTCAAGGGCAGAAATTAGACTTGCAAAACTTCACCCATACACAGGCAAATTGCACTGAGATATAGCCTTGCCGTGAGTGGCAAACAACAGGGAAATGAAACATGCACCAAAAAAAGGAGGGACCATCAATCTAATGGGATTCCATTGCAAATTCCCTGCATTTCAGCATTGCGCGGGCTCTCACAGGGGGATAGTCAACAGTGGAATAGCTTTCAGATGCTTGAGCACAAGCAGAGGGGGACTGCAGCTACCCTAGATCCCATCTAACAAGCATTGCTCCCTGTGAATCTGCACAATGAAAGCCATTTTTAATTTTATATAGAAAGAATAACAGCTTAGAATAGAATAATGTGAACTCCATTAAAAACCAAATCAGCTTCATTAGACACGGTAATAGCCTCACTTAGCGATGGCAGGCACAATGACTTTGGCAAGCATTAACTCTGCTCATTAAAGTGAGTTGAGCCTCACTGTGATCAACACATGCCAGCACATGATGAATGGCAGATTATAACCTATTTTTAACACATTTGTGTACTACACAGTAATTATTTTATATATTAACCTTGATATAGCCATGCATCATGAGTAAAAAGAATCTTATCCCATGCATTTATGTAATGTACATTGAAGCATGAGTGGGCTTTTTTCTTTTTTTTGTAACAGCACGGAAATATAGTTTGGAAACCATGAATATATCACGGCACATCCCGTGTGAGCGCTCATTTGTGTTGGGAGAGAAAGTGGAGGGTCGGATGACAAATTTTGGGGGAGGGAATGTGATTACTGAGACATTGGCAGAGGCAGTTGTCACTTCTGCAAGCCTCCATCTCCAACTCTGTCCAAGTGGTGGGAGATGCAGGAGAACAGGATTACAGTTGCTTGCAGATTTTTGACGGATGGCCATGTAATATATGAAGGTATCATTTGACCTTCTTACCACTTCAGTAAAAGGCTTGCTGCATTCACATCACGTCTGGAGCGATGAAAGTCCAATAACCTTTGCATCATTCTTGCTCTTGGCTGCAGAAAGACACCCTACGAATGACTTATCTAGGAAGGGGTGTAGAACCATGAGAGAAAAACTCCACCAGGGCAGAAACAGCTGTTACACTGGCAGCACCATGGCTGTAGATTTGTGCTTCTACCTACAAAGATCACTTTTCCAAAGTAAAGCACTTGTAAAATAGTATTATTTGAGAGGTGTAGCATTAAGCAGTGAGATCATATTACAGGGATTGCATCTTCACTCTCCCTCCTTTCTCTTGGCTGGCTGGGAATGGGGCTTATCAATTTACTTATCCACTCAGCCTTACATACTTTAAGTATTGCAGCATTTGATCTACTCCTTTGCGCCTCAGCTGGATGCCAACTTGAACTTCAAACAGGCCTCCAACAACCCAGAGCAGTTGCGAAATCATTTGAGGATGCTTTTAAAAAAGCATAAGTACAAATGGATGGATGGATGACCAGATAAGTAATTTGCATGTTATTACAGAATCATTTTCATGACTGAAGGGAGTAAATAATGTTCATGTTTGATCAAGATGACATTTTCTTCTCAAATTCTCAGAAGACAAGTCACTGAACAAAATTCCAAAATATTATTTTATTCAGCAGCAATAACTTTGTCCTTAGAACAAAGTTCTAAGGACTGATGTATCAATGCACCTTAGAAACAGACGCAGGAAGTGGTAAAGTTAAAAAAAAAAAAAGAAAAAAAAAAAGAGCATGATCCATAGCACATCACCTCACTGTTCACACCTGGTGATTTATTGATGACATTTACAGGTGATTCCACTGCTGAGAGAATCAACGGGATGAACGCCACAGTATATGGGAGTGACTCTGTGAGCTCAGATTCGGCACAATCCATCAAAACTCACAGCATGGCGTTCCATCATTCAGCAGGATGACAATCCCAAGCGCAGAAGCAAAGAACTGCTCAGGATGGATGGGTGGAATATCCTCAACTGGTTGAGTTAAAGGGAATTCATGGGATTTTTGGGGGCCCCCTCGAATGTCTGACATAAATTTTGTAATCTGCACAAGTTTGCATGTTTTCCCACCTCCACCAGTTTATAGAGTAAATATATGTATCTGTGCAGAACAACTAACATAACAAACACGTCCACCTTTATCTAGTGCTGTGCATGAATGTATTCAAATGAGTGCATGCATTCAAGTAATGTCTTACTGACATAAATGCCTGTTAAACTTTGGATTAACAGGCATTTATGTCAGGAGTGAACAAAAGACTTGACATAATCTCAGGTAGGTTTTAGTTTCTTCATGCAGAGAAAGGGAGCAGTATTTCTACTCAAAAGTTGAGGCTGGTGAGCGTTTCCAGTTTCCAGTGAAAGTCAGGTTGTTATACACATATATCAATCGTTATGGGCATGTGAGGATTTGAGTTTTTCTCTGTGTTAATTTGGTTTTTTGTATCTTTTTCAGTTAATTGAGTCTCTGTGTTGTCCTGTCCACCTCTTGATTGTCCCCAGCTGTCCCCCGTTTCTCCTGATTGTCTCCCTGTGTGTTTAATCCCTCCTGTGTTCCTTGTTCCTTGTCAGGACCTCGTCTTGTCTTGTCTAATTTGTTTGGTTAAGCCATCTGGTTGTGTCAAGTCGTCTTGTCAGTCTTCAGTTGCATGTATTTCCAGTTGCTACCAGTTGTGAGCATTAGCCTTCCGCTCATCTGTGCTGCCTGCATTATTGTGTTTTTTTGGATCATTAAATCATCACTTCTTCATTCCAACCTGGGTCCTCAGCATCTCCTTCACCACCTCTCAACCGCAAATCATGACAGGGTATGCCAGTAATGACGTCTCTAACCCTCCTTTAAACTTAACCATGTACAGATTCATACCTTAACCATGAACACTTGTTTCTACATCTTGTTTCAGGTGTTTCTATGCTGAGCCTGCTACACCCAGGGATTGGGATCAGCTGTGGTTTTCCACATTAAGCAGAGACAAACCCAGTCATGAAGTTGCATCTCAATGCATTTTGTCACTTCTGAGCTTCCTATCAAACCATCATACAGAAGTATAATTAAAAATTACAGCTCCGATGTTGTCTGACCAATAATTCTGTTCATAGTTTCTTAAATATTAACTCCAATCTCATTCTGTTTAAAATATGGATCTAAATCATAAAATTTTCACTTAGACTTTTTGACTCATTTTGCTTTCCAACAACTGAAACATGTCCATAAGCTAAAGAGGGCTCTTTTACTAGGAATTCTGCAAATTTTAATTAATTTTTGTTAATAAAGAGAATATTGAACAACAATTATTTCTGTGATGACACAATGTGTTAACTGACCCATAACATATCTTTATATAAATTGTGAATTGAATTTTTTCATGCCGTGAGAGAAAATTCAGTCTGGAATGTCAGGTGGTGAACTGTGAATATGAATTGCTGAGGTTTAACCTGTTTGGATTGAATGCAGAAATATTTCTTCTGAAAGGTGGACTTTTAAAATCCTGCCTGGATCAATCTCCTAATCAAATAAAGTAGAAAAAGGCAAAGCACAACAAGGATAATTACCAAGCAGTGCTTAATTGTAGAGCAGAATGTCTGTAAACTGATTACTTCTCCCTGCACGGTAAGTACTGGCAATGCTGATTCAAAATATGGTAGAGAAGTACTGTGTGCTTTAGGGTCAGTAACAACATTGAAAACAAAATCCCCTGTAATACAATTTCCATTGTTGAACCATGGTCATTCATAGTTATGTAACTGTTTTAGGGAGGGTTTTTTAGCTCTTCCTCCATAGTTGGTATTATCTCAGCACAATAGAGATGCATGAATCTGTGAGGGGATGTGATTGTTTAGGTGCAAACATTTTTCCATGCTCAAGCCAAAAACGAATCAACTTGTTCATATAGAAAGACCACTTGCTCACACTCATAAAAAGAAACTAGATGTAGGCTTTGTGAGCCTTTGTGGCACAGAGAAAAAATACTTGGTTTAAGCAGCCCTGAAATGCATTAACCCAGGCAGCATTAGAAAAACAGGCTCTTCGTTCTAGCAATCGTTTTGCAACAATAAATTAAAACTGAGAATGGAACAATAGTATGCCTTAAAAAGTATGGAATTTAAATTTGTGTTTGATATGTTTTTTTTAAAAAAATTAAAACTGAGTATTTAAAAGGTTTTGTATTTTAGACTGTATTCCACATCCTATTTTTTTAACCGTTCCATTAATCCATCTCCTTATTGTTGCAGATTCTTAGTTTAAATCCTTAGGAATACATTCATAGCAAGATTCAGTGTGAATAAGTATGAAATCTTGACATAAATAATGTATAGGAAAGTTGAGATTTTATTTTATTTTTTTATTTTTTTTACCAATCAACCACTCTTATCCAGGGAACACAAGTGTTGTAAATTAATATGCAATGCATACAAAAACAACTAAAAATAAACCCTTTGAGCTATATGTATAATTCTCATGCTAATGAACATTTCCCAGAGTAACATACTACATATATCTGTCAGTTACTGAAAATGACAATATGCTCTAAATTTAAAGTTATTAGATATATTTATGCATGCTTCAGTTTGTTCTTCTTTTAGTCTGTTTGACAACAAGAAGAAAACATCTTTTTCAGATATTTTAGCCTCCTAATGCTCCTTCTAGCTGTAAATTCTGAAAACGCAACAATGAAGGAACTCAATAGGCCTGAGCCTCTGACAAAAGTGTCACCGTGTTGTAGTAAATGTGGCAAGGATAAGTGACACAAAAGAACAAACTTCTTTTGTAGTACACCTCTGGCAGTGTGAAAGCAAGGCAAAACATTTTTGCATGTTTTGCACTCGGTCTATAGGAGGAACTGTATGTACCTGAAAAGTTTTCTAATATAGGCACTATGTTGTAAAATGGTGGAGCAAATTTAGAGATATAACTTTGAATCCACATTTTTTGCTGTCTTCACTGATTTATTCATCCCATTTAAATAGTTTATATCCAGGTGCATTTGAAAAATGGTGCCTGCATGGGACGAAGGGGTGTGGTGAGATTTCGTACTACTGGATCTTGAGAAGACAAAATATTGCGATATTTTTCCAGCAACTCACAAAATCTCTCTATAAATACAACTTCTGTCAAAGTAGCGTTTATCTGGTAAGCATTTACAAAAGGCAACATTTACTGTGTTGCCCATTGGAAAGCAGGATGGAAAAGTAGTGAGCAGGGCACACAAGGTGCGCAAATAGGTTAACAAAGGACATCAGGTGTTGATAAAGGTATCATTAATCACCTTCACATTCCACGCACTGATGTCAGACTAAACTGTGATGTAAAATTCACATATTTCTTTTAAACTAATCTTTTATTCACAAATTCTTAGATATGTCCTTCAAATATGTCTTTAATCTTGTGTCAAAAGATTCAGATACTTCGTGCGTGCTTCTCCTTCCTCCTTGTTTATGTAGCTACGTACCAGTTTGTCTCAGAGTTGAGATGTACCGACGACATCAGGGCAGCATGCTCGACGGTGCGGTGCAGTCTAAATTTCACTCAGCTTGGTGCAGAGCTGCCTTGTTTTGCTGTTGAGCAACAAATACACAGTTCACTCCAAATGACACACCACCTTCTGTGTGGAAGCGGACATCATCAGAGTAGGTCCACTGCACAGGTGTGTCAGTCACTTCAGCATTTTGCACATTGAGGTAAGTTAATCTTCATCAGTAAAGACAGATTATCTGCACAGGATGTCATGACAGATTATTTTCAGATAATTGTGGCAAAACGTGAGACTGTTTTCGCTGTAGTTTGCTGTAGTTGAGCATGTATTTGGTAAAATCTTCAGTGGCAGTTTTCATATGGGCAACATAGTTGTAGGGCATCTGAACAGACTGTATAGCAATTTCCCATTCTGATTGTGGATTGCTGATAGAGGGGTACTCACCCAGGACAGCATTGTTCACCAATGATGGTGATTCTTGCAATGCTTTCACCACATTCAGACACTGTTTATTGACAGATCACCTAATGTATGCTACAATATCAAGAGCAGAATGTGTTGGAAATGGCTTTTACCTTAAGTCATTGTTTGATGTAGAAACACACACTAGATGCATAATATACAACGTGTGCTGGAAAGGTTTTACTTTGTTATTACATGTTCTTTAAAACCTAGCTGCAGCAGTAGTGTGTCATAGTGCTTAGTTTACCGAGGATCCAAGTGCAGAGAGCTAGATGGAATAATTTACAATAAAATAATTTACAAGGATTAACCACAGGACCAAGAGTTGACATGGGAAGTAGCCGGAGTGCAGCAAAAGGAGCGAGTGGAGAGTAATAAGATCAGGGAGCGTTATACGGTGGTGGGAGTGGGAATGACAAAAGAACCAACTGCAGGTAAATGAATGCAGCTGGGGAAGGGAGCAGGTAGGGCAAATGAGATAAATAACAGCTGAGAAGTCGAGCAAATGGAAGACTGAATGTAAGAACAAAGCAAAGAAAATGGAAGAGAAAAAGAAAACCCAAACAGGAAACAAATGAATATTAATTTACTGAAACAAATCCAAAACACAAAAGTCTCAAGAAATAAACTAAAATGGGAAGATATGTGAAAGATTATAACTCAATGGTCAAACCAACAAGGGATCGTAGCAGAACCACCCCCAAGGGCAGACGTCAGATGCCTTAAAACAATATCCAGAAAAAACGTTTAAAAAACCCAAACCATCCAAGGTTGGCGGGAGGGGGGGGGTTGGAAGGAAAGCAAGAAACCAAAAGAATAAGCCAATATCCAAAGAAAGTTCATGAGGCCGAAGAAGCCTGGAGTCTGGTTTCTTCGGCCTCATCCCAGGTTCTGGCAGAGGAGCCGGAACCTGGGATGCCAGCGTTGGTGAAGCAGCAGTAAAGAGACAGATTGTCTGGAAGCCAAGTGATCATAACACTGTGAAATTAGATCAGTTCAACTAAACTACACTTCATTTACATACAAGAAACCCTGTGACAAGCAAAAAGTGATTGCATTGAAGGAGCATCTTCAAATGTCATCATGCAAATCCTGAAAAAAAAAAAAAAAAAAACTCAAAAAAAAAATTAGAACTGCAATGATTTTGTGTCACATCCTGTGTGAGAATAGAAACACTGTTCATCTGGAACAGTTTTTTTTCTTAATGTACATTCTCAAGACACCACAGTTTTAAATCTATACATTTTAAACAAGTTAAACCTCGAAGCTTAAACAACAGCTGCAATGTGACTGTTTTAATGTTTATAGCAGAAATAGACTGCTCTCTGCTCCTGTTCACGGAGCCTTTATTGTAAGCTAATTTAGTTAATCACTAAAAGCAGCGTTAGTGTTATTTTACAGTGCATATCATTATGCCTGAATGGAAGTGTGACTGCCATTATGATTCTCAGCAGATCTGAAAATGGAGAACAAGCAAAGAGCTTAGAATGCAGACTTCCTCCAAGGCTGAATAAGAAATACTTGGACCGAGATCCAAACTCTGATCAGCATCTAAATTTAATCACTTCTAAGTTTGGCCACCTCTGATAAAATCTGGTTATCTGTACATTACATTCTGAGCGATTCTGTAAATGAGCAGATGAATAGTCAGCACCGTTCATTTCACATCCTTTTGTAGTAGCAGCTCAATAACAGTAAAATGTGTTTTTCTGGGGTTTTTTCTTTGTAATTTAAAGGCTAACTGGGAACTTATTTGTCATATTTGCTGTTTTGCTTATTACGCCATTATTCTCATTACTTTGGATGGTGAGTTTCGTTTCAGATTTGGCTCCATTACAGTACCATAGCTCACTGTCAAGAGTCCAGCTTTGAACTCAGTGAAAAGTGTTGAAATTGTATCAGCACCCACAAACTCACTGACTTAATTTGACAGTGTGGGGTGTAAAGCTCGAGTGTGGTGACAACACGTATCTCCACAATTCAAAACTAATGAGAAGATGTTTGAAAATAGACAGAAAATTACTACAGGCAATCTAAGATTTCTATTCACATGAAGGGTATGATGATTTCTTTTCTTGGCGATATTATGTGTGCGGCAATTTTATGACTATGATTAGGTGAATGAGAAGAAGAAAGGGATAGTTATTTACTTTTTTCTTAATATGTTATTTTTGGGGAAGGGTGGGTTATTTGATATTACTGGAATGCCAATATGATTTCCCTTTTGAAATTATTTTCACATGTAAGTTTTTTGTTGAAGCAGCTGTTACTCAGCATGTTTGCTACAAAAAAAGTATGCTTTTTAAATAGGAACAGATTTTGTTAGGTTTTCTTGTCATTTCCTTTCATACTGCTTTAATGCATTTTCAGTTAGAAAAATGTCCTACCAGAGTAAAATAAACAGGAACAGTTTTCTCATATGATGTCTAAACATTTCCATATTTATTTTATTTACACTTGAAACCAGGTACTAAAATGTCTTTATCAACAACCACTTATAAACCAGGCAATCTAAAGTACTTTAAAATCAAAAGAGAAACATTCAAATAACAAAAACTTTCACTCTTTGGCAGGCATAAAAAGAAACAAATGTCAAAATGCAAATATGATCTTAGGCCTCATGTTTCAATCAGTGATCAGGAGAAGAGTTTATTATTAAGACTCTCATCAAATGCTGCAGTAAACAGTCTCTTTTTTTCAGTTCTGATTTAAAGGAACCAACAGTTTGAGCACATCTCAGGTTTTTAGAGAGTTTGTTCCAGAGCTGAGGAGGCTAAAAAAGCTAAATGCTGCCAAATCATCGCTGACTGTGGAAACTTCGCACTGGACTTCAACCAACATGGAATCTGTGCCTTTCTACTCTTCCTCCAGCCTGTACGTTCTTGATTTCCAAATGAAATACAAAGTTTGCTTTCATCTAAAGAAAGAACTTAGGACCGCTGAGCAACAGTCCAAATCTATTTCTCCTGAGCCCAGGTAAGCTGCCTCTGACATAGTATCGGGTTCAAATAGGATTTATATGTGCATTATCTCCTTGTGAAGTTAACTAAATTTGGGAATTGATTTACAACACTCTGTGACCTTTAGATGTTTTTTTTTGCGTCTTTTAGAAAACTGTTAAGTCAGCAATTTTCTCCATGACGTCGCCCACTGACCCAGACTGAGAGACCTTTTAGAAACTTCAAAAGCAATTGCAGATATATTGAGTTGGAGCAAATTTGCTTATGGAATTTGCCCATTCAATACTTTACAATAAACAAGGGCTTGAAATATTTCAGTCTGTGTGTAAAGAAGCTACACAATACATTAGTTCCACTTTCTGAGAGTGACAAAAAACAGTTTTTGCAATATTCAATTTTTTTTATGTACTTATAGATCTGATGTGATTTCGAGGCCTGCTGCTTTTAGACACTCTACAAAATGAGAAAGACGAGAGCAAATGTTGTGCAAGTTATGTTAGTGAGCTACAGGAAAATGGCTACTCACCTTAATATCTGTAGTCAGAGCAAATATTTACAGACAGGTAGAACCTGTGACAAACCAGACTAGACATAGGCACATGTTTATCTTGTCACCTCACACAGTGAGGAGGATGACAAGAGAAGTACTAAAAAAAACCTCTTAAGATCACTGAGAACTGCAGCAACTGTTTCACTGAGTTTATATCGCTGCAGTAAAAGCGGAATTTATTCTAATGCATTTTACTCATCTTTACAAGGCGTGCCAATAAATGTGGAGGGAGCTGTATGTGTGCGTGGCCTGGTGATCTTCCAGTTACCTCTGAGTCTCAGCTGAACTGTCTGGATCATACAGCAATGAAAGTGGTAGGAGAGAGTGACCACCCTTTCCTTCAGTCCAATTACTCCCATCTGGTCGACGTTTTTGCACTCCAAGGTTCAGAATGATCGAGCTGCTGGAAGAACTCTTCTTTTTTTTTTTTTTTTTTCTTCCTAATCCCCTCTGGCTGTGAAACTGTTGCAGCTGAGATTTGCCTCATCTGGCAAATAAAATATATCTGAATCTGAACTGAGGGTCTAATTGTTAATAATGCACTTTAAATAGTGGTCGATATCTCAAGCTGTGGAAGAAAAGCTGATATTTCCCTAGTAGCGAGACATTAGGAATAACGGGCCCTTGACTAAAATCAATAAAATAAGTTAAATTGAACTTGGGAAAAAAAAGAGCATTATCACAAGGCTAAAAGCTTTTCATTTTATTATTACAATAACTGAGCATAATGTCTAATGAAAAGGGGAAATAAGGTAGCAAATGAGGCAATAATCATTATATTTTGCCGCATTTCAAAGCACTTTGTTACTCCCAAATCAGTATGAGGTGCTAATTGTTACATGGGCTTCTTGTCAGGGGGAGGTATAACCAGTCATGAGGGATCACATCCATAATTCATTCTGTTACCATAAATTTGTATCACTAAGATGCATTTAACAAACAACTGCAGCATTAATATGCATGGACATTGTGCAATTGGAATATCAACAAATCAGATGAAAGCATAAAGGATTTTTTTTTTCATTGATTAAAGGATCACCATTTCCACTCATGCCAACAAATGCTCATTATAATGAGCATGTTTTCCCTGCAGACCTAAGTATACACACTCTAAGTCTGTTGAACTACACTGTTTTTTAAGTGCTTTGTTTTGTTACCAACTTGTTAATGAGCTTGTTCTGTAACACCTCAATTATATCTTTTCCTATCTTTTTATTTTTTTTTATAACAACTTTAGTTTTATGGTAAAAACCCAAGAAAATTTGACTGAGTGTTATAAACACTTAGCAGGATGAATTTTGTGAGATTCAAATGACTTCTCACATTACAGAAAAAAGAAAAAGACAATTGCATGCCTTTTCTGAAAGGTATAGTTTTTTATTGTTTTTATTTCCAATCTAAGCATTATTAAATATAGTTATATATTGAAGAAATGCTTTTTACTAATATTTTTAGTCATACCTTCCAACTATCTATTACCAGTACAGGAACAACTGAAAAAATGCTGTTCAACAAAATGTGTTTAATTATTACAGTGTGATACATTTATTACATGCATTTCATTGGAAGATTTTTGTCACTCATGACATTTTTATATATTATATATTTTATATATATTTGACAGCTCATTGTTTAGCGCACTCTGTGATTTTATGTAAGTACCCATACAGCTGTGTGGTTTGTGTAACTGCTTAAAAATAGCCTATTTTTGTGTGACTGAGTTGCCTCATATATTGTTTTGTTGATCTAACAAAATATAAATCATTCAAAATAACTGCATTGTCTGCTGTAGAGCACAGAGCACAGCTCAAGGGTTGGACATGTTGTCTTAGAAAGTAAAAGGCTATGTTTACAAAGCTAGAGAACTCATTTTTCTGTCGGTTATTTCCAGACACATTTAACTGAATCGTAATATATATGTTCTAACTTGAATTAAGAATCAACAGGTCATATCACAACAAAGACTAAACATGTCAACGTTAGCTTAGCAATTCAGCAAACCACATGCTCTGAGAATTGTCGCTAGGACTGGAAATGATAGCAAGCATAAAACCAACAGACAACAGAGTTTGTCAATGTTTTAGAACGGCAACCACAAAATCCTGCATACGAGCCTCATGTGGAATTTGTGGATAGAGCTAAAAAAAAAAAAAAAGGTGTGCGTGAACAAGATAGCCTACAACACCGACTCAATTACATCAGTTTGTTTAGGAGAAATTAGCCAAAATTCAACCAAGTTCTCATGAGAAGCTTGGAGATTGAAAGGGTATCCAAAATGTTTGACCCAGCCATACAGTTTAAGAGAATTTTGTATTTAGAGAGAATTTTAAAAAATTTGTTTAACGGTTCTCTCTTTCTCTCAGTCTCTCTCTCTCCTTCGCTCAATGTTGGGGTAAGCCCACTGACTGTGGGCATACAGTAGACATGAAGGCTTATATATCTATATTTCTGTTGCTGTCAGTCAAACCGTCACCCAAGGGAAGCAGCTCATATTAACCTATCTTTGTCTTTTACAGCCTCTAGTTCTGCATAACCAGGTAAAATTTAAAGAAACGGTTTATTTCACAAACAACATGGGTTTCTGTGGGTATTTTTCATCATTTCTAGTTCAGACCAGGTGATCTAGTTGTTTAAAATGATACTTAATAGTTTAACATACAACTTACAAGTGTTTTCCATAGAACTGAAGCACTGTACGTGTGGAATGACTGGATTGTAACAAAGGACAAGGCCATGAGTCAATACTTTTTATTACTGCATCTTGACAGTGTTTTTATTTGCATTCACTTGTTTTGTAAAATATTTGTTTGCTCATAGCTTCAGTAAAGTTCAGCAGTTCAATTTAGGTCAGAAAGTTAAATGTAAAGACATAAAGGGAACAGTAAACACTGGTTGGGTTTAGAATATGATCCTTTCATGTGACATAATTTAGTGAACTGCCTGAAATGCAAGTGCATAAAAGTCACAACGTTTTTATTTTTTTTCCAAGGACAAATAGAAATACTAAATGAACAGTACATGTCCTTGATATAAATGTAATGATTTTTTTCTTAATTTAATAATGAGTTTTCCATTAATCATATGGCATACCCTCTTAAAAACTCCAGCTTGTTACTGAAAAGGAGTGAAAGCCAAGAACTCAATAACTGTATTAGCATAATAGCTGGTTATTCTGTGGTAACTGGGTCAGACTCACTGATGACAGGAAGGACTGAAACTTTAGCAGTTGGATTTTGGGAAATGCAACACACTAGTAAATGAATGTTGTGTGTAAAACAAACATATTTTTTGTCTCCATGACATTAAAATCTTATCTCATAACATACATATTTTAAATTCTCCCAAGCAAACATGGTATGTGTCCCACATTTGTTGACTTGGATTATGTAACAATAATTTAAAAGCAAGTGATAAAGCCGTGCAAATGTGCAAATGGTGAAATAGAATCATAACATTATGCTCAATGTCTTAACCTAATTAGGATTATGATATTAGAGGCGACCTACTATGCTTCCTTGAACAAGTTACTAAGGGCTACATGTTCATTACATTTTTGCTCGAAATCATTATCAGATTCCACCTATTTTGAGTTCAGTTCAGAATGAGCTGTTTCCGGGCCTCTTGTCACTTGTCACACTGATACTGGCCATGCCCCACAACTCAACGTTTGCGCTTGAATTTCATACACTTGAAAATGACTGCAAATGGAAGCATGATGAACATGACGCCACCTTCATCCTGTCAATCAATCCAGTGGGTTTGTCAGCAATTGGCTAATTAGTGGCCACAATTTGTCCCAAAGGAAATGCCCCACCTGGAGGAACTGAACTGAACTGAAGTGCTGGGCTTCATTATTACAAATGTGCTGCAGTCATAGAGATTTGGAGGAAAATAATCTGGTTTAATTGTTAAACGTTGTCAGTGGGGAATATGCACTTACCCAGAGCATTTAGAGGGCAACTACAAATACAACTCAATCTGAGCCTGTGAAAATGAAAAAGACGGAAAAACGCCTGTGGCCAACCTCATGAGTGGCTGAATACAGTAATTGACGGTATAAGGACATGTTCGTATGAAGGTTTTTGTCATCATTGTATTGTAATGTATGCTTAGAGGTTCAGTCAAAGAAATATTGTGTCAAGTTGGGTCCAAAACTGTGAGCTGTGGTTACAAATGAATAGTCACAGTAAGGCAGTAATTTTTCAGGCATGTGGTACAAATATTCACACATAGCCTGACATGCATGATCAAAACATAGTTCTGTACTATTAAATAACTCCTCACCCATAGTTGCGCTCGACACAACTATGTCAAGAAAAAGGCATTGAGATAATGACAGAAAACATGGCTGGTCAAATATTTTGAAGATTAAACAAATATAATAATAATAAGATAGATGACAAATATCCTTCAGCGTTGCCAATTTTAAGCAGCAAGACAGCCTAATTATTGAAGCATAACATCACAATGTGGACTAACCAACACCGTTATGTCTGGATGCTCAAGGTCTAAAGCCCGAAAGCTGTGCAGGCGAAAGATACTGCAAGATTGCTAACAATTTTTATGCAGTATAAAACAAAACAAAAACACCATGATTAAACTTTTCTTTTGCTGTTTTATTTAACAAGCAAAAATGAATTCAACAACCAGAGATCAAAACTCCATCACAGGATATTGAAGATAAAACAAAAAGAATTCCTCCACTTAAATGAAACATTCATTTTTTGCAAAAGCAATTTACTGCTCCTCACACCATTAAGCTTTAACGTTAAATTCTCCAGGGTTTCCTTCAAATAGCTTTATGGGCCAGATGACTTGTTCAAAATAATTTGCCTATCTTCTTTGGCTAATGTTGGCTGATGAGGCAAAAACGCCTCACCAGGTGATACAGTGAGCTTCACTTCCTTCACCTTGTAACCGTGGTTGTTTGTCAGAGGTTTGTTCTACTTCCACATGTGGCTGGAGTGGTATTATGTCAGTTATATCGCTGTACCGTCGTATTAATTTTCATAATAGGTCCCTTTATTGCTATTCTGCTGAAACGTTAGTTGGGACAAAATATCTGTGCTGCATTTTCTGCTTCTCTAAATGCCTCATCTTAAATTACTTGGATTGATATCAGGGACAAAAAATATTGATCCAAGCAATCATATTAGACTGAGATAAATCTGAGCTCTGGAGTATCTCTCTCCGATTTGTACTTTTTAACATGGGTTTAATATTTGACTGTATAATTTCAAGTAATTTCTCTGTCATACCTGCTGCATAGTAAAAATAACTTAAGGGTGAAAATATTCCAGGCTACAAATAATAATAATAATAATAATAATAATAATAATAATAATAATAATAATAATAATAATAATAAAGTATTTGGAAATAGTGACAGTGCCATCCAAATGCTCTGCTTTATTTAGGCTAATGAGAGTGAGGAAACCAGAAAGCCCAGTATGGTTGATTTTTACTGTTTTAATACAAAGACAGGAAAAGCAAAATGAGGACAGACACTTGCAGAGCTACATCCTTGACCCAGGTTAGGATGAAACAAAAAGTGTTTTAATGAACTTGTTACTGGACTGTTCTCTGATCTGAAGCACTGAGGCACCCAAGCATCTTGCAAGGTCAAAAGACAGAAACGTATATAGCAAGTTTCTTTGTATAGAGGTAGAAGCATGTTTTTCCAACCCTGTTTTATTTTTAGCATATATAAAAATAGTAGAATGTCGATAGTTACGAAGGGTTTCCCAAAGATTCAATAATAAATAAAAATACAGCTAAAGCAATTATGGGTAAAAATATTTGAACAATAACTCCTGTTAATGAGATTATTTTGACGGTTCAGTGGAATTGTTTTTAGCAGTCAGTATATTACCTGCACAGTTTTCTGAACAACCTCAGCTTGGAGAAACAGAGATTAGCTTTCAGCAGAGTTAATCTATGAATTCATAAGAGAGAATCTAGTGCCAGTGGAGACTGCTTGCATCTCAAAACAACTTCAAACCAAAGAGAAAAATAATTGTGCTTTAATTTTACTTATCAACTAAACATATATCAGGTGGGACATTATTGGTAATTGTTACATATAATGGCCTTCTCAGTAGTCTTGTTGTAAAGGCTCATGTAACAGTGACTTGTAAGAACTGCTCAAACTTGAAAATTTTGAACTGATTATTCCCTAAGATCATATTATTTGCAACAATGAGACAATGCCTGGGCCGATTGCAAGTACTGAGTGATACCAAAGCTTTAAAACCACTTAACTGACCAGCTGAATGCAGTATTTAACATCAATGTGTTGCTCTTCCCTTATCTGTTGCTGCACACTGCCAGTCTGAAAATATGTTTTAATTCTTTCTCTCACTTATAGGTTATCAAAACAGCAGTACCATCACTTTTTCTTACATAATTAAATACTTTATTTGTCCCCATGGGCAAACTGACTTGTGGTATTAGCATAGGTGCACCTAAATGCACTTTTCCACTAACCCACCTCTAATCGGTATGGTCTCAGTCTGCCCAGGCCAAATTCATTTTTCATGAGCAAATCCAGCGCAGCTCTGTGAAGCTGTTCTTAGATTTCATACATAGTACGAGCAGGACCAAGCCGAGTGCTGCACCGAAACGATTTGACTGACAGCTGCCTCAGTCACTGAGGTTACGATACAAAATATAACAATAAATCGCAACTACATGCAGACCATCTAGGCATTTTCTCTATTACAGTGCATGCATATAATGTATTTAGTAGCTTAACAGCCTGTGGTACAAATGAGACCTTTGATCTATTTTAGTAAAAAGAGTCAGAGAGAAGCATTGCCCAAGGAAGTAGTTTGACGCAGTGACCAAGAGGGTGAGTTTGGTTGATCATATATTTTTTTATTTTATTTTTTTTACTTGTTGATCATATTTGTTTTTTTCTCTGCTTTTTCAGATATCTTCTTTCTGGGCCACAAAAACGTAACATTCTTTTAATCCTATATCCTACAGTCAGAATCAGAAAACATCTGTTTAAAACCCAAGTCCAGGTCTGAGCACTTAGCATACAGAGCTTATCAGCTAATCTCAGTCTGTTATGCTTGTGTTACTCTGTAAGGAGAAGAACAAAACAAATAATCTGCAGAGTAAGCAACTAAACCATAACTAGTGGCTTAATTTGGTATATTTAATTAAGTCTAGTAAAAAAAAGAAACAAGAAATAAAACACATCAATTCAACAGTATTACTACATATATAGTCAAAAACAATAAGCAGTACCATTTTAGCAACTCCATTTACTAAGTAAAGCATGTTATACAGATTAGTGACACACAGAATGATGTTTTCAAACCTTTCTTCTGTTAATTATGATGATTTTCCGCCTACAGCTAATAAAAATCCAACATTTAGGATTACACTATTACATCAGATCAGTAACAAAAACATTTCAATTGAGAAATGTGGGATTTTAGAAAAGTATATCCAATACCTCCTGAAAGCATGTCATTTTCAAAAGGTTTAACCTGACATGTAAGCCTCATACAATGCACATTATTTTATCAAAAATACAAGACATTAGATCAATTTATTTTTATTTTTGTTGTGGAACTGTGGCATTTAGTTATTTAACAAACATTTGTGATGACTCACTGTTATTGACAATGTCCTTTGTCCTTGCAATGACAGATGTTTTAGATAAATACAATACATAGATGAGTATTTGTCCTTTTGCTTTATTTTTACTTTGTAGTTCCTATTTATATCAAATTGGCAGTTGTGTGGAGTGACTTTTGACCGTGTTACACTGTCCTTTGTAGCATTTTTGTTAATCTCTTCCCTAACAGGATTAATAAAGTAATTTTTACACAGTTAAAAACAATCTCATACCAGCCCATGCTGAAATGGGACCCCAAAAATTATCTATCTTTAAAGATTTGTTTTTGCAAAAGATAGTAGATATTAAATGTAAAATAAAATATATATATATTCCTTCATGGATGTCCACTTTTCTTCTTTGAATGTTTGCTACTTTATTTTGTCAAGATAGGTGTAGAGGTTGTACCCTGGCTGTTATCCAAAACCTTCTCCGAACATCCAAAGTATCTAATTAAAAACAAAAATATTAGGACCTCATATTAATTAGCTAATTTAAAATGCTCATTACTAGGACATTTAGGAATGCATAAAAAGCTGGTGTTGTTAGTGCTTATAAGTGGCTCCCCAAACATTTCATATGATTGTTATAGTAGCTCACAATCACATCCTATGTGTATGCTGCAGGAAAATGTCTAACAGGAGGTGTCAAGAGTGAAGCGTTGGCCAAAATCTAATTTCTGTGAAAATCCTCTTGACAAGGTGGAGGTAGTGTTGTTGGCAACATCACCTTGAATATAAAATCCCTGCTATCCGAGTCAGATTCTTTGTTCATTTGTCAATATCACTTGCCATTTTTTTTCCCTTCAAGGGCGCATAAACGAAAGGTTGAGTGCAGACATTGAACCTAATCATGCTGATGGTAGTGGGACTCTAAAAGCCGTGGGTCATTAGCTCTCATAAAGGTCTAGATGCCGTCCCCTGAGTGACGTTTTGCTGAGGACAGGGAGATGCATCTGATGCATTTTTATTATGGACTTCACAATGACTGCGGAGGAAGGGTGGTCGATAAAACAAAGGCAGCAGGAGTGTATTGTTTTCTCAACTGTCAGGCCTGCCATCATGAGTTTGTATTGAATCTATAATCTGTATGCAGGCCTGTATCATATATCTGCAGAGTAAGGCACTATTGTTGTTGCAGCAGCATGCAAAAGAAATTCAGTGATTTCTGCAATGAAAGGAACTCAGAAACTAGATAAATGTGTGTCTGTCTTCCTTATCTTACGTAACATATTTCCACTTGGGACGTCTCCTGACTGCTAAGTCTACAGTTGTAAGACATCTGGACAACATAGTTAAGAGTACAAAAAAAACCCTCATTCAGTACCAAAAACTGCTGCACCTCTGTGTGTTTGCCTAAATTTAAAATTCTTCTGCATGTCTTGAGCTTTCGGTTTTTCCCGTGGGACATGTATGCGTCTCTTCCACACAACAAAGCCTGATTTATTTTCAGTCCACTCTGTGCATTCAATATGTAGTTTAATCTTGGCGCCGAGGTAGGGAACGCTTCTATTTGTCTACTCTTGGATTCAGATCAATCTTTTTCTGTGGAACCTAAAACAAAGCGTGTTTTGGATGTGCGCCACCACACAGATGAGTAGCTTAGAAAATGATCTTCAGCATGCATCAATCCGGGAATGATTCAGGTGGGGAGACTCTGAGTGGAGCTCGATTGCAGAGCTCTCGATGCAAAAAAACAAACAAATTAGGGTGTCTGGATGGTCGCTCCAGGCGTCTGCATTTGGTTGGAATAAGGATCACGGTAAGAGATACTTAACAATATTGTGCTTAATGTTTGTATTGAATGTAACACACAGAAAAAAAATATATTATGAAATGCAGTCGGCTCAAAGCTGCCAGTCTTGCATATGTAACAAATTCCCGCGTTTTTAAAATTAATTCACTGAGATTATCAGAGTTATAATTCAATAGGAGACCATTTTAGGCTTAAACTGCAGCAATGACGGTGAAATGGGTTTCTCTTCTTCCATGTTCACATAATAGCACATCTTCTGTCCTTTTGAATAGGAGTGTATACACTAATTTCACACTTTACTGCTCAGTAACATGGCTTACCAGTGTCACACGTTGGCTGTGAGGAATAAGATATCTTCAGCGTGTCAGGAATCCCAAAGATAAATCCCACATAGATAAATTTACTCTGGAGTTGAAGATGTGAAAGAAAAAAATTAGACAGAGAAGAGAGTAAAAGAAATGATAAATACTATTAGTGTCAAGACAATATGAAATCTAAATGTAGTCTGCAAACTAAACATGTATACTTACTTAAAAATATCACAGTGTGATTTTAACTTGGCAGGAATGGCTGTTATTGTAACTTTGTTTTTACATTTAAAGGATGTTGGAATACATCCTTTGCTGACCATTGCTGTCTTTCACACAGCAATGGTCACCAATAAATGAAAGCAAATAACATGATGTGTAAAGAAAAATGAATTAGACACGTCATGGCATTTATATAGTTCAAACTGTGGTACAAGTGCTCAAATAAATTTTGGTATTATTGGCAAGTTAAAGCCACAGTAAAAAAAAAAAAAAACGGTATAGTTTAGAATTTTTAATTAATCAGAAAATAGTTCCCTTAGTCACATTAGGCAAATGTCATTTTGCAGTGAGCTTGCCAAAAAAATTAAGACATGAAAGAGAAAAATAAGATTTTCAAATATGCACAGAAATCATACTATATAATATTAGCGATATTATTTATAATTTTAAACATCAAAACACTTCTTGAAACTGTTGACAAAATACGCTCATTTAAGAAAATGTGTGTGCAGTCCTTTATTAAGAAATGATAAAGCTAACTCATCTCATAAGCTTAGAGGAGTTTTATAAGAAGTTTGTTTTTACTTGAATACTGTAAGTATCTTGTTGCACCTAAAGTTTACTTTAATTTAAAAAAGTTGATCAAGTTGAAGTTAAAAACTCTTATGAAACTGAACTGCTCATATTTTATTTTGTGAAAGGTTAGAGTGGCTTAGGATCATAAACAAACAATTATAGGTATAAAATATGATTTAGTTTTGCTTAAGAGGTAAAAGAAAATTTAATAAATGTTTGTGGCTAATCACTATTTTTCTCTATCTTTTGATCTTATCTACAATTTACATCTGGACTTTTGAAGTTGAGGTTTGAAATCCACTCATAGTAAAGCAAAAAAAAAAAAAAGTCCTGTTGTGCTCCCTCTTCAAAATATCTACCATGATGGAGCTACTTGGAAAATTTGGTATTTAGTGAGCTGATGCTCAAATCAAATCTCATTTGATTGGGAATTAAACAGCTCCAAGTTTGCCAACAATAAAATTTGAATTTATTTGCAACAGCACTCAGAAATAATAATGAAAAAAAGGGAGTCATTAACCAAAATGAGCCGTACCCATGTGGTTGGGATTCTGTACGTGAACATCTGTGCCGAGTGTGGGTTAGAAGTCCCTGAGTCCCACTGGGACACAACCACTGACAGTGTTTGAGAACAACAAAGCGAAGATCCGGGGGGACTTCAAGTTTCCAGACTGACAAGCAGCTGCTGGCCAACCAAGCAGACACGGTGGTGGTTGACGTGCAAGGTTGTGACAGATGTGACAATCCCAGCAGACAGTAAGCTGAGGAAGAAGATGCAAGAGGAGATCGAGCAGTACAGGGAGATGGAGAAACAACAGGAACAGATGTGGAAGGTGAAGTCAAAAGTGATCGATAACAGGAACAGTACGGTTTGTTTAACAAACTGGAAGAGCAGCTCCTACACCTTGTGGGCGCAAAAGTTAGCACTATGTTATAGCTACAGCCCAGGATATAGGTTGGAAGTTTGTGCCATTTAATGGAGAATTTGTTGTTTACTACTGCATTCATGAAATGTTTAGACTGAAATAGATAAACTCGGTTTGAAGAAATGTTTGTGTCCACTGTGCAGAAAGGTATTGTTTCTGAATGTGTTGTAAGCAATTTGACCTTGCTGTGTGTTGTCAAATAACCTGATTTACTTTTCTACTTCCTTTCTTTGAGTAAATTTTGTAAGAAAAATTCTTTCGTAGGTCCAATAACATAAAAAACTATTTGTCCCTTGCAAATTTCTTCTGACTTTGCAATTTTCTCACATTTAAATCTTTCAGATGACACGACAATTGTGAAGTGTTTCCTTATTTTCATGATTTTATGATGTAAAGCACTTTGAAATGTCTTGTTGCAGAAATGTGCCATACAAATAAACTTTACTTGACTAGATAAACAAACTTTTATATATAAAAATGATAAAAGTATCATTCCATTAAAATTTTCTTTACAAACTTTATAAAGTTTGTAAAAGAAAATTATGTATTACTTGCTAAATCACAAATAATTGTGTATGACAAAATCTTTTTGAAAGCTGCGTTCAGTTTCACAAGCCATACCCGGGGATACTTTCTGCCATTTCTGAAGAATTAATAAATAAATTAAACTAGAAACTCCCTGACAACATTAAGTAGGCCAAAACACTTCAAAAAGCATAACATAGAATAGAAAAATTTATTACTGTAACTTAGTACAGAAATTCAGGTGCACCAGCAGCGAAGTGACAGGCAAATGGAAGCATCATGCTGCGATCCAAAGCAATTCAAGAACAGATTCCTCTGGAGCAATTTCTCAGGCTTTGGGATTTAAGTGAATCACAGTGAGTCATTATCAGCAAATGGAGAAACATGAAGCAGTGGTGAGCCTTCCCAGGACTGGCCAGCCCACCAAACTGTTCCATATAAACAACTCATAAGCAACAAAAGAACCTAGAACAACTTCAGCATGAATGGCCTCACCTGTGTCAGCAAAAGTCAGATTTCATGAGAGTTTCAAGGACAGAGTCACAGCTGACCAAAAAGAACACAAAAACCCATCTCGTATTTGGCAAAAAAAAAAAAAAAAAATCTTGATTGTTCCCAAGACCTTTGGGAAGATATTCAGTGGATTTTTCAGGTAATAGTGGAACTTTTTGTTACATCTGAAGTAAAGCTGACAGTGACAGAATAAACATCATACCTGCTGTCAAACATGGCACTGAAAGTAAAATGATCTGGAGCCCTTGCTACCTCAGGACCCTGAGAACTTGACAAAATTGATGGAAACTGTAAATTCTGCTTTCTATCAGAAATTTCTGAGGGAGAATATCTGGCCAGTGTTTAGAGATGCTTAGAGATGAAGAAGGACAGTAATCAAAAACACAATTGAATCTGAGTGGTCTAGTAAAAAAGTCAGATTTTAATTTAACTGAGTCATTGGAGTTTGACATTAAGCAGTCTGTAAAAGTTTAAAAATCCTTCGCTGCTGCTGCATTAAAACATTTATGCAGAGAAGAGTCATGCATTTTCCTCCATATTGTTACAAACATCTTTGCCTGTAAAGGCAAATATGAGTTGGCAGAAAAAGGGCAATACAAGATATTATCTACGTTTTACAAAGAGCTGGCTTTGTTTTGACATTTTATTCCCTTCATAAATAAAGTAATTGTTTGGAAACAATATTCTGTATCTTGCTTATATTGAATTTTTCTTGATCACTTAAAAAAAAAAAGAAAAAGGAGAAATCTTTAAGGGGCGAAATACTTTTTCACAGCACTGTGTGGACATTAGCCACTTCCAGTTAAACCTCCCCACTCACTCAAGCCAACAAAACAAACAAAAGTTGTGCTTTCTACCAAATAAATTTTGTTTTATGTTCTATTCTTTTAACCGTGTGCAACATGAACCGAGGACAGTGACACGCTTCCCATTAGTAATCCTTTTGTTCATCTGCATAACTTCAATTTTCATAATTGCTTTGCTCAAATGGAACTGCAGGCACCTGCCCAGCAGCACTATTTGGCTGCGTTTTCCCTTATGCTGCTTTCAGATTCTGGCTAGTGATTTTTCATACTTGCATGAGAGATTTTTTTTTAAGAAGACTTGGTAAAATATTCATCCCTTGGTTTTGCATAAATTACATTTTGCATACTTTTACAGACATTATTAACAGCACTTTCATCTGGGATTGTGTGATTAATTTAAACTCTGAACTATGTCCCATCTATATTTTTGTTCTGCATTCTGCATTGTTACATTTATTCAGGGAAGAAGCCCAACATTTTAGGATAGGATTTCTTTTTTTTCTTTACACCTAGATGTATATGGCTTCTTTTTTGGCAGGAGCATGAAACATCATCTCACGCTAGCGCACCTCTCCCTCTGATGTTCACTGCATGACTTTAACCAGAGAGGATTTTCAGTTTCTGTTCAGTAATTAGAGTAGATTTCCATCATTCAGGCATGGCACACAGCATTATTAGCATTCTCGAGAGGCCATGGAGCTGATTTAACCTTGCATTTATTTTTTTCACATTTGGAAAAATCATCAGGACGAGAGATAATGTAATTTTTTGTTTCAAACATTATTCTCCCTTGTCACAACCTGGAGCTTACGTCACCTACAAAGTGATTCAGTCGTAGACATTTCAATTTGAGATGCTGGCTGGTAGAAGCCAATGTAACCTTGAGGATAAGATGGATGTAGCCATGGGGTATGAAAAGTGAAGCCGATGTATAAATAGCTTAAAGGGAAAGTGAGCCTCTCAATGCATATTTCACTTTGCCATTTGTTTACCTTTTGTTTAGAATGTCAAACACATGGACCATAAATTCTCCTTGGCTTGAAAGGAAAATAGTTCCTGCTTAAAGATGCATTTTTTTTTTTAGGAGTAACTGGGAGATGATTTGGAAAAGAAACATCCATCCATCAAATTTCTATACCTGCTTAGTCCTTACAGGTGCTGAGGAAGAACATATGTTTTGTGCCTTTCTTTAGCAGGTAATGAGTGAAAAAGATGATGTGAAGATTTTTCCATTTTAGACTAATTTCTCTACAGAATAATATTCCTGGAGTCCTGTCTAAGTTCTCTCCATCAAACTTTAGTCTGGACTTCATGATATTTTTAGAGAGCAAAGGTTTCCTCCTTGCTCAGCTTCCATCACAGTTAGCAGAACACACAGGCTGTTACAGGGTGTTCTAATCTCTGAACATGGCTGTACATCCCTTGTGGCCATTAAATGCCTTGGGTTCCTTCAGAATGAGCTGGAGATTTTCCCTGGGAGGAGGAATGTCTGGGTAAAGTTTCCTGGATCTGTTACATTTCCTGTGTGATTGGAGGAACGCAGAAAATGACAAATAGAAATTTATTCAAGATCCGACTGATTGATAAGTTTTTTTTAAAAGGGCTCATGCTGTCTTTCCTGAGCCCTATTAGCAGTGAGCTATATTGCCTGTCTTAAAAGCTTCCCCTACTCCACATAGCAAAGCCAAGGCCAGAATTCAAAGGCAGGTCCTTCTTGTTGTGCTAAGATAGAACAGCAAGAAAGCCCAAATTTATCTTAAATATTTTAGTTGCTCTGTGCATCTAAACAGTGCTTTTTCTACCAGCTACCAGATTTAAGGTAGAACAGGTTTCACCAATTCCTGGAAATAATAGCTGAATAACATTAGATAATATATAAATATACAAAAATATATAATTTTATACTTAGGTTTATGTAGTATGCCTGAGGTTTATACCACCATGCAGCATAAAGCCCCAGAACCCACTAGTTGCTCCAAGAGCCCATTACCATAATGTCATTGTCTCTACATAGAAATTAATGTATTTTTTGTTTCTCTTCATGTTAATTATTATTTTCTTGGGTTGTTTTGTTTGTCTGAAAAGTACCTTGTGTTTTTAAGATAAAAAACAACATAGACATTAATGCTTGTGAAGAGTTATGATCAAGAATGGTGTGATTCTCATGTCTGCTAGTTTCTCAGAGAGGTTTATGTGTTTGCATTTTTGAGCAAACCTGAAGGTTAATTTCCTTGTGAACTTGAGCACACACATTTTTTGTTTATTTTTTGATTCCAGTGGGTTATTTTGTTATAATTTGCTGGTGGAGTAAACATTTTATTTTGAATAGACAGCTTTGCTATTAGTTTGCTTGTTTTAATCAAATTTTGGTTCACCATAATCATGGTTTGTTCCTTGGTTATAATTGGACAAACAAACCCCAGAGGGATTCTGTTTTCAGTTTTTTTTCCCCACTAAGTAAATATTTATTTTGTTAATGCTTTCCAATTTCTATTCACTTAATATGCAGTTTTAACATGATATCCCATCTGTCAAGCTGCAGCTTGTAAATTAAAGTCCACAAATCAGTGGGTCACATATGTCCACTTCTTCGACGCCTTTGGCAGAAATGCAGTGTCCAAAGGTCCGGCAAACCAATCCGGAGAACAGCCAAATGGTAAAAAGAATTACTTACTGAGACTTTTTGCAGACTTTTTTAGCCTCATTAAAAAAACTTGTTTGGTTTGCAATCAGCTGCCATGTGATTCTACTGGGAGAATTAAAACGTCTCTGAAGTTAAACGTTTAAACTTGCCTTTTAGCATCCTTAAAATGTTGATTTCTTAATATGATCAATGCACAGGTGGGATGTTTATAATCGTACGGAAGGGAATGAAAAAAAGTGCTAAACACACTCTTGTCACCGGCCATCACCCTCTTGCAAACATTTGTATCTAAATGAATGCTCATTAATTTACATAACACTAGTGCAGAAAACCAATATGGGGCTGTAATCTCTCTGTCATGAAGCATCCTTTGCACTAAAAGAAATAATGAATAAAGCACTGAAGTGCCATTTCTTATGATTCAGGTGAATTAATGCAAGTTTTCCCATGGCTGCTACTTAGATACTTCCATGTCATTCCATTCAGTTCAACCAATAAAAAACAAAAAAAGGTATTGGATTTCACCACTATCCTTATTCCCTAGTCACTTTGTCAAAAACTGAAGTGCTTCTCAGAAATACACTCAAGCTTTATTTTGGCACTGCTGCTGCATTGGGAAAGGTCTCGATGCTGGGAACAGATGCTGCCAGATTTTCTTCCCTCACCTATCTTGTTTAGGTGAGGGAAGGAAACTTGCAAACTATTGCAAGTTTCCTTTTCTGAAAAGTTATTTCTAAGGTCAGTGTTTAGCTGTTCCATTCTCATCTCAATTGTATTTTGGATTGAAATTATGTAAGGCTTAGAAAGAGACTTAAAATGTGACCAAGAATGTTTTGGGAATGGGAATTGGAAAAGCAGAATTATGTGACACTTTCACATCCTTTACCATTGGTTCCTTAATTAATTTATGACTGGACTTTGACTAGGACGTGCTAACACATGAATATGCTTTGATCTAAATAATTCCAATTCATCTCTGCCTGCATATTTAAAGTCATCTAGCAGAAAGATAACATTTCACCTCAGTTCAAATCTTTTCCAGGATTGCCTTCACTTTTAACCTTGACATTAAAGGTCTTTTTTTTTGTACAATTTTGTCAAAAAGTCATACTTTTCATCAAGATGTATTTAAAAACCAATTAAAAGGTCAATTCTTCTTGTATACTTTATGGGTATGTCAGTTAATGTGTATTTTGTTTTTTATTAATTTTCTCACCTGGACAATGTTTCCATCAATGAACATAACATGTTTACACTGTGTTCCAAATTATTATGCAACTATTACAGTATAAATTAAATTTTACTGAACAAAGCTCCCCATGAGAACAGTGATTTGTTGCTTTTTTTTCAAAAATAAAAAACTCAAGATGCACTGATCCAAATTATTATGCACAGCAGATTTTCTAAAAATTTTATGGATTATAAAGAACTGCAAACGGTCATTCTTTGAATGTGCAGCATTAAATGGTCACATGTACTAAAATCAAAAGCTATTTCAATCAAAAACATCATAATAGACAGAGTTACATGTTAACACAGGACTTCTTTGATATCACCTGCACAATTCTTGCATCCATTGAACTTGTGAGTTTGTGGACAGTTTCTGCTTGAATTTCTTTGCAGGATGTCAGAAAACCTTCCCAGAGCTACTGTTTTGATATGAACTGCATTCCACCCTCAGATCTTCTGCTTGAGGAAACTCCAAAGGTTCTCAATAGGGTTGAGTTCAGAGGAGGATGGTGACTACACCATGAGTTTGCTGCTTTGTAAGGGCATTTTAACAGCTGCTCTCTTAATCCGATGGATTTGTCTAACAGAAACCTTCGTCATTAAGCCTTTATCTGTACAAACCCATCTTTGTTCTGAATCATCCACAAATCTCTTCACAGTACAAAACTGCTTCAGTTTCTGTTAAATATCTAATGTTTCCATACGGCACAGCACTATCTGATGATTTACGCCAGCAGAGAGATCCTTTCTCTTTCCCTTTCCTGTTTTGAGGTTTTAGGTTGAGCATTGTAATGGGTGAGGAAGTGGGCCAGGTGCTGCAAGAAGAAGGTTCGGTTGGTCATCCTTTTTATTTTGGCTGACTTAGGTCTCTCTTGAGTTTTTGATGTGTATACATTTAATCAGCCCTAAGTTTAAATGTTTTTACTGGTCTGAATTTCATATGCTATGTCGCCTTTCAGCCACTTTAACTGCTGGACTTTTACATTTCTGTAAACACTAAACTAACTCTTTGCTGTAATAATGAATGAGAACACAGGTTTATGATTTTCATGGTACAACTGAAAAACAAAATCCACGCAGTTCACTGTTCTTAATTACGTGACTGCAATGTCACATCATTTTTTAATTCATTGAATTAAAAAACAATGAAAGTTGTGACTGGAAAAATATGGAAGATTCACAGGAGTTGAAATCCCAACCACAGACCTTCTTACTGTCAGTGTGTCAGTGCTGACTGTAAGATTATTTTGGTCGTCCCGTTGTTTATGCTGTTATGAATTCAGACTACATCAACATTGAGCATTTTAAATAATAGATGGAGCCAACAGGAGCAATTAGAAACCTTCTTGTGAAGTCGAACTGAGCAACAAACTTACTCACTTCCCTCAAGCTAACTGAAGAGCAGGCCAAGTTGATACAATTGAATTAATCTATTTAGAAAAACAGAAAATCTGCAATTCTTATTCTTAAAAGAGAGTCATGGTTTATTGTTAAGTGTAACACAGTGCAAGCATTAGCCATTTCACTGATGTAATAAAATGTTTATCGGGCAAGTGAGTCTCATTTTAAATTGTCATTTTTGGTAAGAGGACACCACTGTTGGTGTGAATTTACAGAATAAAATATTGAACCTGTAAGTCTATGACGAGCTGCCTGCCTCATGTGCATAGTTGCTAACTAACACAAAAGGCTTAAACGTGCCCACGAGCAGAAACACTTGAAGTGGGACATCATGCTGAAATCACGTTATGGATGTAGTGTACAACACAGATGATGCAGTTCTCTGCCATAATGCTGACAAGCTGATTTCCTGCACAAGGGCGTGCTACTGTGACAGCTTATTCTGTTCTGTGCTGTGTGGCCATGTGTACAAACATCTGCCAGCTCTGGCAGTCGCTTTGTGCCTAAAAAGACATCAGTTGGAGACAGTAGGGAGATAAATGCTGCAACTTCTGAATAATTGACAAAAGTCAGAGCAACTTTAATTTTAATGAGCTTGGACATGGGGGGAATTTAGGGATTGTTGTTGCTCTTTTCAATTAGAACACAGAGGTAAAAGCATAATCTAGTTTTTTTTAAAAGCTACCTTGTTTAAGGCATTTTTTAGTTTGTTTTTTAGTTAGGATTTTTTTTTTTTTTTTTTTTTGTCAGATTTGGAGGATTTTGAAGCAGATATAATCAGATCTGACATTTGGCAACCACAGTCCAGCCACCCAAGCATAAAGCAGTCTCCTGATTTACAAGTAACCCTGGCAAAGATAAACAAAAACCATTAAAATAAATTCCTCCATTGTTGGAGGAATTCCACTCCGAAATATTTAGAAAAATCTATTTTATTATTAAATACATTTATTTAATGGGGGAAAAAAAATCCATGTTAAGAATAAATGTTTCCAAAATCACCATCCCCTCAATTACTGGCATCCGTATTAATCCAGTTTAATTTAGTTTCATTTCACAGAGCCAATTCAAAAGAAATGTCATCTCAAGGCATTTTACAAGACAAGCAGATCCCAATTACATCCAGTCAGACTGAAATATACATTCACACTTTATCGGATCCTGATTGCTTATAGTTCTGATCTTAAAACTGCCATATTTCTTCACTGCATGAATTCAAGAATGTGTTGGAAATGTTCATCTGATATTTTCATCCACACTAACATGGTAGCATCAGTACACAGGTAGAGTGTGACATCTTAGCAAAATTCAGTGATACCAAGTGTCCAAAAAAATATATATTCCTGACCATAAAACTGCCACAAGAACCCATCTGATCCAGTGGCACAAGGAGGATGGACACATGCTATTTTTACTATTACCATATCATCTCAGTTTCCCAGCAAAAATTAATATTCTCTTGGTTTTGATAATGCTGTGTGAACTGTAGCCTGAGTTTTCTGTTCTTAGCTGACAGGAGTGGCACTCAGTGTGGTCTGCTGCGACTGCTGCATCCCATCCAGCTCCAGGCTCGATAAAGTGCACATTCATGGATGCCATTCTCCATACCTTGTTTGTAGAAAGTGGATGTTTGAGCTGCTGTTGACTTTTCTATTACCTTAAACCAGTTTACCCATTTTCCTTCAGCAAGTCATCTTCATTACATAGATGCCTAAAGGCATTGAAATGATCTTAGGTGATTGGTCAATTCACTACTGATGTTAAAGTGTAAATGTTGTGCATAATCAAACCAGCTACACATGACCATAATTTGCATTTCAATTTAAGTCAGCTTAGATTAAAATGCCAATTTGGAAAAAGTTAAACCTGTGACTACAGTTCACTAAAAAAAAACCATGTTAAGAAATAGATGTTTCCAAAATCATCATCCCCTCAATTACTGGCATCTGTATTAATCCAGTTTAATTTAGTTTCATTTCACAGTGCCAATTCAAAAGAAATGTCATCTCAAGGCATTTTACAAGACAAGCAGATCCAAATTACGTCCAGTTAGACTGAAATATACATTCACAGATTAACTGGATTAAAAAGTCTTATGAAACAAATGACTGTAACAGATGTGTATCTTTAGAATCCAGAGTTAAAAGGATCACAGTGTCTGGGGACTTTTAACTTACAATCAATCCTATTCCCACTTTTAAACATCGGAAAGACAAGAGAACACAGAGCAACCATTCAGTTAAGGGAGATGTGTGTTGATTTCTACAGGGAAATGGCGTCAAGTACATGCCTACTTATCTAAATCGGCCCATGCCTAGAGTCAAGGCAATAATTAAAAAAAAAAACAAATAAGAAGGCCTGATGAGGACAAAAGTTTGCCCACACCATACACAATGACAGAGATGCTAAGGCATGTTTAACAAAAAGGTCTCATCTAAAGCTCACTGCAGCTTGATTTTCAGTCTGGGATTATACCACTGCAATAAAAGCTGACTTTATTTTAAGGCTTTTTGCACATCTTTGCCAGAGGTGCCTATAATTGTGGAGGGTGCTGTATTTCTGACGCTAAGCCTTGTTTTAACAGTCAAGGTGAGGGAATTATGACTCCATGTGTGACAAAACTGTAGCTACGATTCAAAGGCATCTGTCTCAACAGGCATTGTACTCACTGTTCAACCTAGTTTTTCATTAACTTTAGTTTTATAAGGCCAACTTTTGCATGTGTGCACTTTCGTTGAAGAATTTAGGAGCTGTTATGTCAGGTGATGGTGATAATGCTCGAAAACCCTCTGTGATTTGAAAATGTGTGCACATGGCACTTAGTGAAATAGGAATTGATCCTCGGTACAGTTAGCTGTAAAATAATTATCACCAGAACAAGGGGGAAAAAAAGAAGTTTTGTTTCACAAATTGGGTCTTTCTTTTTTTTTTTACTGGCTGATGAAAAACGCTGTCTATTTTCTTTCTGTGTTGAAAAAAGATGGTGTTGGTATGTGTTGAGATTACATATACACACAAACAAAAAGCCATTAGACAGCCCTGGATGAAAATAACTACACAAAGTGTGCAGGGCTTTACAGACACACCATCAAGTAAATTATTATGGCATCAATACAGCATATTAAGCACACTGATACTCCATTCATTTTTATTTTTTGGGAGGCTATTGAATCATCCACAAGTGCAATGCCGGGCTTTGTTGCCTTTCAGTGAAAAATGAGTCTATTATATTCTTCAGGAGCTTCACTGATGGTCCTAGGTGGTTTGAAGAACTGCATTGATTAATGGCAACATGAATTTTGCACACACCCTCTACTGGCTTCAAATAGCAACTACTACACCCTCAAATAATTCACGTCAACTCCTTTTTTATTAGCTCCCCCCATCCTCATTCTTAACACTTTCTTTCTTTTCTTTTATATATACTTGATGTGAAAGTGACCACCCATATCTAAAACATTCCTCGTTTTCCTCGTTATCTCTGCATTACAAGAAAATCATTCTCCGGCCTACAAAATTGGGTCAGCCGCACCAATGCATTACATCATGGCAAAGCCTCTCTGCATTTGAGAGTGCAGCATTACTTTGATGAATGAAGCAATTTGCGCACATGAATCAAATGTATGATCTTCTAATGATTTAAAACAAACTGTGAAAAAGTGAACTGAGGTGGCTTAGCTAACACTTAGAGTACATGGAGTGTCAGATTTGATTTTATTTATTTTAAGACCGCCTGGCAGAGACATCCTCACACTCTGGGAAGACAGATGACGAGCAGGATCTAATCAATAATCGGTGCAAGGACTATAGAGCGACAAAATGCCACAAAGGAGTGCTACCTTCCTGTTTTCACACTTCAGAGGGATCCTTCTGCTCCCAGGGAATACTGCTTGTTGGATTATTTTTTCGCAGCTATCGGTTCTGTGGTACAACTTGTTTTTCATGCATAACTGTAAAAGCAAAACCTGTGGCTTTAATTTCTTACGAGTGTACTCATCATCCAGGGCTTAGCTGGTGGCTGATAAAGTAACTAAATCATACTTTCTTTTTGCAATCTGGACGTGTTTGCTCATTGATTGTGTTCGCAGCTTTCTGTCAGCATAAATCATGAATGCGGCCCTGTTTGGCAACCGGCTTTTCGAGGCACGCGGATGCATCACGCAGGCAGACTTTTTCAAATCTCCCCACGGATTTCAGCACAACATAATATGACTTTGACGAAAATAAAATCAGACATGATGTTCTTTGTAATGGATTAAGTTGTCTGTCATTCCATGCAGACTTTAAATGAAACCAGTGACTGCCAAGAAAGCAGCAAAACACATCAAAAATTCTTGGCAGTAATGTGAAAATAATGTGGCTCCAGACAATGAGCACAAACATAGGTATGGTCCTTTAATATTTTAAATGATTTAATCACAGGCATGCTATTTGAGTTTTTTATTTATTCAGAGTCGGTTTTATTGGGTCAGGAATTTTGGCTTGGAGAAACTCATGGAACGATGAGGATTATTTTTAATAATGAGTTCAAAACCAAATATAGCTCAGCCTTTTTTCATAAAAGCAATTTGGAAAATGGTCAAAATAAATTTGAATAAGATGGAGCAAGAAACACACTTCAGTCCTGGATTGCATCCGATATCTGACATCCTGGGTTTAGAAAAGGCAAGTTTCCATCTTTTTTTATGTAGAAATTTAGGGGAAACGGGGGAGTTGTTGTTTTTTTTTTTTTTTTTTTGAAGTGTCTAATATTATTTTGTCAAAATACCACAAAATCACATTTCCACTGCTCTCTCTTAATATTGTTTGCAGCTCATTTATTGTCAGCCAGTTGTAGTTTAGAGAGCCACTGCAATCACCCTTCCTTTTATAGTTATTCCTTTTTGTATTAATCCTACGGGCTCCAGTCACAGTCAAATTAAGCTCCTCTGGCTTCTCCCAGTGAAATACAGAAATATACAGCTCACTCAGAAACAACCTAGCCAGGAGGAGGGTCTTAGCGCTGTCAGTCATCCCTGTGTATTTGCTGCTCACAGCCTCCCACTTGCTCTCTGGTACACTACAGTTTCTCCCAGTCAGCAGAGTTTACAATGAGTGCTCTGACTGGTTAGCAAGCCACTGATGACAGCCGATAAACAGTTCTCCTGGAATGGTAAGTTGTTTCTCCACTGTTTGCATACTGAGCAGCAAGTACACGAGGTTGATTGACAGTACTATGAGGCTCTTCCTGGCTCTATTTGATTGTTTTTGACTGGAAGAGGCACATTTATCCAGATGGCAGCATTGGAAAGAGCTTGATCTTTTCACAGATTACCTGTCACATGTTATTCTGTCAAGATAGTGACAGTTTGAACAATTATGTTAAATTAGCTTTTTTTTTTTTTTTTTAAATAAAAGTTAAGCACTCCGCCTTTAAATAATAATAACCAATGTTGTTTTATTTTGTTTGCAACAAAGCACATGAACAAAGATTTTTTTTAACAGAATAAAAAGTTGAGAACTTGCTGGTTCCTACTCTCTGGCTGAATGACCTTCAGTGAGACACTTTCTGAAGCTACTGTATCTAGAAGTCAGACTGAGGAAAGTCACCCCTACTCCTTACTGTCAGACGGTTTCATATGCTTAAACGTCCTCGGATACACAGGATAATTTATGAAAGATTCTATGACGGTGAATTGGTCGAAGTTCTGCTGCAGAAAAATTTCTCAAGACCATAAAACTTCCACATCCAGGTTCTACAAATTATTTGACTTATGCCAAGCGTGTCTTCTGTTCTGGTGAGTAGGATAATACATTTTCAGGCTTCTCTGTTCAACAGCATTAATCCAGATGTCATTGTCTTTACCTTTGTTTTTCTGGACAAGGTTTACTCCTTGCATACCACTCATGACATTTAAATTTGAACAATCTCTTTCTGGTTGTTCTGGCTTGTACTTTCATGTAAATAACAGCAAGAGTCTGTCTACTTTGATGCTCCTTCTAGCATTTTGTGATCTGTATTTAGTGTAAACTTGCTTGGATGACCAGACGTGGGTAAGATGGCAGATAATTTGAATGTCCTCTATGCTGAGAAAATTTTCCTTTCAGATGAATTTCTGATCTGATTTTAAATTGCTCTTTGGAAATCCTTCACATACTCAGAAGCTGCCACAATGTTCCTTCTGAAGGTCGAAGAAAACTCTTTCAATCTCACCATTGAGTTCTGTCACACTTTAACATGTTGGAGCACACCAAACTTGTTTATTCTCATTGTGTAAACTTGATGTGATACATCTCTGTGCAACTGTATCCTTTTTAAATTGGAAATTTATTTCTAATTGACCTCTCAAACAGACAATGTGTTGTTTATCGGATTTATGAAAAATGTTGTCTTTTCTTTCTGTTTTTATTTTTTTACTAATTATCCTCTCATCACTATATGTTGCAAGAACAAGCAAAGTCATTAGAGGTTGTCCTAATATTTTTGACATGACTGTATACGAAACGCTACACTTGGAAAAGGCACTCTTTCTTTTTCTCATGGCTCCATGTGCAGGTTAGAATTTGCAGGCAACAGTAGAGTTTCAACTTCCTACCTTTGCCGTCTGGGTGAAGTGGCATTGTTTGAAGTTGCGTTTTGGCGTAGATGAAAAAAAAAAAGGAAGAGTCTCTGTAATTCTTTCCTAAGCTTGGCGTGTGATGTTCCAGCCCCCTGCAAATCCTAACAGCTCACTGAATGATTTACTTTCAAACCCAGGGTGCCCCAAACAAAAGAGAAAAGAGTTATGTTTTTCCATGGATTTCTTTTAGCTAGCTGTGACTTCAGACACAAATTTGAGTACAAAAATGCCACATTTAGATATATATACTTATATATCTAAATGTCCTCTTTAAAACTGTTATTGGCTTGCTTGAGGCTACAATTTGAATCCCTCTTTGCACGTTTTGAGTGCAATCCTTTTTGAAGTGTCCTGCCTCAGCTGACAGACACTCATCACACCCTCCTGAAGCATTAATGAGGCAAAGAGTCGGTGCAGGGACACGGCACATTGATGAGAGAAACTAGAGGACAGAGCAACAATAGATATTTGGGAAGAGTAATAATTATAAAAATAGCTTTTGATTAAATTATGTAAAAGATTGAGAATCAAATAAATTATATATAGTCATAGCCTGAATTGCATTACATAATTGATGCACGCGGTCGTACATTATGCAGCGACTGTCAACATGTGAAATATGTTTGAAAAAATAATACACGTGTGATTCTCAAAGCACTTAATGGCACCGAAGAAGGAGATAGCTGTGGGACAATGCCGGTGTCATGGCTGAACTCACATGAATCATTCGCCGACTGTTTCTCGGCTTTCCTTTGCTTCTTTAATCCAAGGCGCAACTGAAGTGTCAGAGAGAGTGTTAGGATGCCTTTGGGGTCTCAGCTCCTTATGGGTGAAAAAAAGATTAGAATGTCAAATGTCGCAGTGCACATTACAAATGCCTCATACAACTACTCGGAACTGTAAAGGCACACTGTGCAAAGCAGAGGCTAGTTTGTCGCTCCTTTGATATTTCTAGGTTGCGCCATGAAGCTCGGCATGATACCGATAGGAAAAAGAAGATGTAATGGTTGTGACTCTGTAGTTCCTATATTGCCTGTGATTGCTTTTGTGTGTTCAAAGCTATCAACGTCCTAGTCAGACATCCAGGTTATGCAATAACTGAAAAAGTGTGATATAGATGGGAACTTATTGCTTGATCAACTCTTTTTACTTTTTTTTATTTTCAAATAACAATGCACAACATGCAATGTGGGGGTGCAAATGTTCCTATATAGAGGAAAATTAAGTTTCAACGGGGACTGAGATGCAAAATTATGACAACAAACACTCATCCAATGGAAAAACTCATATTGTTTTTAATATTCTCATATTAGGAGTTACCGCAAGAAGCCTGCCACCCATTTGTTTTGTTTTACTGTTGTTTGAAAACTATTTATTTAAGATTAAAACCACACACACACACATGCTGGAACACTAACGCCACTTTTATTGAATCTATAAGCTGCGATTATATTGCAGTTTATTTCAAAACAGCTGCAAGGCAGTGTTGTGAGTGGAAAACAGCAATGAATAGTAAGCAAAGGTTTGGTCAAAAGATCTGTTTCTCTAAATGAATAGCTTAGAGGTCTGACTTTTTGTGGTCAGACCTGTACAAAGTATAATGTTTGTTTAGATTTTTAGGATAAAAGCATCCATAAGTTATTGCTGCAATGATGAGAAAGGGCCTAAAGCTTTTTTTATTATATAGTAAATGGTGAAAACACAACATCTGCCAATTACCACTGAGTGTAAACATTTTTTATTGCCCTCTATAAGTTTTTCAAACACCTTTCAAAAGATTTCTGCTCATTAGTCCTACAAAAGTCTAACAGCTCTGTGCGATTTCCAGGATTGTTTGAGTTGCAGCCATATATCCTGTTTCTAAAGCTGCTTAATCTTGCTCAGGTTCCCAGGGGGATCCTGGTGCCTTTGGCAATGGGCGAGGGCTGGGATATGTTCAGAACAGGGCTTCAGTACATCACAGGGTAACACAAAGACAGACATCCATTCCTCCACGCAATCGCACTTAAGGTCATTGCGGAATCACAAATTCGCCTGATATGCATGTTTAATATAGACTATAAATAGGGAGGAAAAAAAGGGTACCCAGAAAAAAAAAAGCAAACTCCATGTGAACCCCCAGGTGAGATTTGAACCTAGGACCTTGTTGTGAAGCATCAGTGTTAATCTCAGCAATTTGTTCAGACAGCAAAAGGAAAATTTGGTGAACCTAAAGGTGACCTTTATGGATTTTATTTTTAGGATCATTGACCTGTTTTAGAAACCATTATCTCTTCAACTTTGTATAATCATGTTGATATTTACTTGAATTCATTTTTCTTCTCCATTCTCCTGGGGTTTGAATGATTCATTAGTTGTTTTACGCAAACCAAGTACTGGTTGCCTTTAGACTGTTTTCTTTGTTTCAAAGAACCGCATATCCACTCTAAAAGTGACATATCCTCATTTCAATCTGAATGAACAGTTAACTGGAAATGGTTTGTCATCTCCTTGTTTTTTCTGCTTTGAGTGCAGTAAATATTTTAATGTTTAGAGTGCTCAGCAGCTGTGGGTGGGTAAATAAAGCTCCTAATCTTGTAAATAAGGAATAGCCCTAACAAGTTTTTCATTAGGTCTTTCTGATTATTGATTAATTCTGTTATTATAAAACATGTGAAGAGCAGAGCCTTTCTGTGAGAATTGCTTCTATTTGTTACTCAAGAAAACATCAAGAAGTATTTAACAATGTTTCACAAAAACTCTGAAATGCTCAAGTTCAACTGTGTTTTTTCCCAATTTGTCACATTACAACCACAAACTCCACTGTATTGAATTGGTATTTTGTGTAATAGATCAATAATAAGTAGTGCATGGTAGTTAAAGAGAAGTAAAATGTTACTTGCTTTCAAAATATTAGCTGCAATTTTTAAGTGTGTCAGCAGTTTTTTAATCAGCTCAATTTACTCTGGGCATTCAAAAGTAAACAGACTCCAGTTAAAGTTTGTTTTTGATGATTCATAGCGAACTGCATCACAGTGACAACGGTTTTAAGAGTTTGTCCCTCAGTTGGTGAGTTTCCTGTTTGATTCCTGCTCTGTCTGCCTCTGTCATGTCCTTAGTCAAGACACTTCATCCACCCTGCCTGCTGGTGGTGGCCAGAGAGCCAGGGAGTGTTGGAAGGGCAGCTGTGGTTACTATCCAGTAGCTTGTCACCAGCTGTGTGTGAATGGTTGAATGACTGGATGTGGTGTGAAGCACTTTGGGGTCTTCTGGACTTGATAAAACAAAACAAGCCATTTCCCATATTTCATAGTTATATCAATACATAGTGCACAAATATAAAGCTCATGGGACAGGTGAAAATCTTTCAAGACATGGCTGTTCAAACAAAAAATAATTGCCACAAGACGTGTAGAAGACACTGCAAACCAGAGGAGGATGACTGGTGAAATGAAAAATTAAAAGTAAAAGAAAAACAATTAAGGTTTTTGACCTGCACGCAGAATGTTGTGTGCCACACTACTCAACATTCCCACATAGTGGTGGCTGCTTCATGCTGTGCAGATTCTTTTCTTCATTAAGGACAAAGAAACAGGTAAATGGGAAGAATAGAGTTAAGCACAGGGCAGAATACCAGAGAACTGCCCCAGGCATTAAGACAAGGGCAGCGACCCTGGGGCAATTACCCTAAGCATGCAGCCAGAGCTAACTAAGATGCAGTCAAGCATATCCATGAGATTCTGGACCAAGTGCAAGTCGAAACCTAAATCCAATTGAGAATTTGTGGCAAGGCTCGACAATGCATGGCCGGCAAAGCTCCATGTGACTAAGATGGAGGTATTTTGTAAAGATGATTAAAGATCTACATTTGTGTCTGGGGAAGACAGTTCAGAAGACTGAATTGGCAATGAAAGGTGGTTACTGACCACAGGGGTTAAATAGTACCATAATCCTATACTTTTAAGCTCTTTATAAAAAAATAGGCATTTTTCTTTTACTTTTACCTCTGTTGGTCTTTCACATAAATTCCCAATAAAACACATTGATTTAGTAGAAATCACGTGAAGATGTTCTGAAAAATGTGAATTATTTTGTAAAACTTTGTATAATCAGTTTCTAAGAATACACAGACTGCTGAACATCTTGGCTTTTTCCACAAAGAATTCTTTTGACTGATTGGTCCTTTCTTTTCCTTGTATTGTAATTACATTTCACATATTGACTGTATGAAAATAAATTTTCTTGTGAAAGGAAAAATGGATTCTGACAAATTGAGCAGGAGCTAATTCTGTGTCCCTGAATTTAATGTTGAAATTTATTAACTTGCTCATTACAGTGATTTACCTCTTATTCTCTAAACTTTTGCATTTCTTTCATCTAGTTTCATTTTTTAAAAGGAGACGATAGTTAAAGTGCCCATTCAACTGTCTAAAACCAACTGTTTTGTGCCATCCAAGGCAAAGTGAGAAAAAAGATAACCCAAAATCAACAACAACAAAAAGATGCTAACTGATTAGCAGAGTATAAAAATAGCATGTGACATTTTGGTTTGGCTCACTGAAAAGTGAGCTGTTTACGATGTTTTCTGATGATATATTGGTCTGGAGAGATTTACAGCTACATGAGGGGTCACTGTTTTGGGTCCACTGCACAAAACACTTTTGGAGTCTGTCTGATAAATCGGAGAGTTGCCCTTGCTCTTTGGCGTCTGACAGAACAAGATGGAAAATGAATCTGAGGAGGAGTATTGCTAAACTTCTGTTCGGGTTAATTGCACATGATCAGTGAGGAAACACTCAGGTATGGAGCCATTGTTAAGCACGGTGATGCTTCACTGTGTGTGGAGGTGGTGCAGCCTGGAGAATCATGGTCGAGGATGCCCACGAGGCTGTGTGGTCTTTGAAAAGGTAGGCATTTTGGAGAGGAAGCAGATGGCCCACATTAAAAGCAAAGGGCCCTTGTGACTGTCCTCAATGGCCCTGTAGAGAACTAGGTAATTAAATGAGAAATTTAATCAGATTCCTCAAATTAAATGTCCAGCTGGATAGTTCTGCAAGAACACCACTGACTACACATTTACCTAAGGGAGTATCACCAGTATGGATGCGTAATTCTCCAATCGGCACATACACACACACATGCACACACACTTGCCACGCGATGATAGCCTATTCCAGGTGATGATTACTGCAAAAGTATTCCATTCACAATTCACCCAGCAGGAAGCAAAGGGGCATCATGTGTGGCCACAGAGGGGTCATTTTAATAATGGGAGCTGGGGGGAAGCAACAATTTGCAGGAGGCTTTTTTCAGAGTCCCAGACAGGGCTTTCACACACAAATATTGCATCATGTTTAAATCAGTATACAGTTATGCTCGAGATAATAGCGGTCCAACATCCCTAACCAAATCAGTCACTGTTTTTAGAAGAAGTTATCATGGCATACACACACACTGCTGATTTCATTAATTGAAATGTGGACGTGTTTAAAATATCAGCAGTCTGATATTTAATCAGAGAGGTCATTCACTTAGTGCCAAACAGGAGTAAAACATCCAGATGTTATGTAAGGATGGAGTCAACAAATATTATAGAGCCTCTTTACTGTAAAGTAAAATGTGTAATTGCAGAAACTGCTCAGAAAAACTGTTTTCTTTGGTCAGAAAGTTTGCTGAAGAGGAAACAATACACAAAGAAGAGCAAAAAATAGACTGCACAGCTAAAATGATCTCATATGCTGTAATATGGAAAACAAAATGAGAAAATTGTGGAACAAAAAAGAAACTACTATTCAAATGGATCAAAGCAGAGCCTAAATGGCAAAGGTTCAGCCAGTGACTACCGGCATGCCACAGTAAGAGGAGGTATGCAGTTAACTGCAAGTACTGTGACAAATACAAGACTACTATATGAAGTCAAGGTATCGTCAAGAAATTAATGTAAAGTTACATTATTGGAAAAGAAAAACATTCTGCACTGGGTAGAAACAAAATGAAGACTGAAACAGAAGATAGACTTTTCAGTATAAAATAATAGAATTTACATCTGATTCAAAACAATAAATATTTAGATTTCGGCTCAAATGTACTGTTAGGTGGAAAATATTGGTGCTAATATATAACCAATATGCATTCAGCACTGTAGGTTCTACAGTTTACACCTTGTGGTATTAAAGAATACAATACTAATTGTGCTGTGATTTGCTATTTTGAAACCCTTCTAATAAACTGGATTTTATTAGAAACGAGCAAGCATACAGCGCTCCACATTCTACATATCTTATTTTTTATGTATTTGGGCTTCTGTCAAAACAGGAACTCCTTAAAGATTACATTTCATTTTTAAAAAGTTCATGAAATTCATAAGAGTCATATTCACACTTTACATGAATACTTGAATGATAACTCCTCCATTGTTGATAGTGACCTACTGCAGCCAAGGAAGTTAATATTTAATGGTCTGTTTGCACACTTCAAAGTACTTGGTCTGTTTGACTTGTCAACACCTTGTCAGTTTTATTGGACAAGTGGTATGTAGTTGGGTCTGCTTACACACAAGTGTGCATTCACCTAAATGTTGTGCCAATAAAATATAATACAACTTAGTTAGGCATCACTTTGCTCTGGAGTCCTGTAATAGGTACACCCTATGGTGAGCTTCAGCAGGGCAATTATCTCCAAGTATTTGCATAAAGAACTATTTTGTAATCATCAGAGGAATGGTCTTGAAAATGGTCTCGTTAGGTTTATCTTGGTCTTGGTGTACCCTCCTTCAAAGTCAACATCTTATCCTTAGCTTTGTCTGGTCTTGACTGCAACACTAACTGTAGTTCAAACAATTCGATTATAAGAAAAAGGCCTGCCTGGAACAGATTTTTTTCCAGGTTGAAAAAATTACTTCAATCTGGGCACACCAGCTACCAAACATATTCATTCCTCCTACATAATGAACTCAAAAGTTGCAGCTACAATCCATTAAAGTCATTGTTTAATCCCACACAAGGAAATGTTTGTTTTACTTACCTTGGGAGGTGGGAAAGTTGAATCAGAAACCTAAGGCATTATTTACCATCTGAAATATTTGCCTAATAATTACTGAACTACTTGGGTGTAGTTATAGTTCTCTGAAATTCAATTCCAAGAATATCCCTAATTATGAAAAGGAAAACAAAAGGATCGCATCACAAAAAAGTAACACACCTGGTCATGATGATGCAGACACACTGAATTCCACCTCACTGACCTCCACCATTAACAAGGTCTTTAGAAGTGAATAAAAAGGTACACATGCTTACGACATGTATCTTTTTCAAAATGCCAATGTTTTACAAGATAGAAAAAAGTATGACAGTGCCATATGATTATACTATTTTCAAACTAATGTTGATAGTTGCAGCATGGAGACCCAAGGACCCTTTGTCATTGAAAAGTGGGCTGAGATTCCCCATGGAAAGCTAGCTGGTGTATGAAGGAGTTGAAATATGAATAGACTGCAACAGTTCATCAGAACTGGCATTTTGTGTTGAGTTTGGAGAATCCACCTTTAATAACACCAAATAACTCTCAAAGGTAATTAAATGTAGTAACTCAAACGGGTTTCTTCTGAGAGTAATTAAGTTAGCCTTAGTTTCTTGATATATTTAAGTTGTTTTGTTTTTAATTTGTTTAGTGAAGAAACTAAACAAATTAATGCAGCTGGAGTGTGGTACACAGACAGTGTACAGTTTTACCAATAAACTTAACTAGCAGTGGGGAATAAAGTAATCTGAGGTAAATGTGGAACTGCACACTTCAAAAACGTTGCAATTAAATCAGTGGTAATCTGGATGTTGCTGCGTAATTTTAACTGCAATTTATCAGCCAGCCACTTGGATCCGGTGCAGATCGTGCTTAGTCGTAGACAAAATGTTTATGTATTTATTTGAAGTGTTTCCTATCATAACATCTTAGAAACTATAACCTCTCTGGGTCGGTTCCCTGTCATTTTGCATTCGGCAGATCCAGGAACCGCCTCCGTTGCGCCCGCCCCGTCCAGACTCCCTCTCCTATTCCCCTCTCTCTCTCTCTTTCGCACACACACACACAAGCAAACACACAGTCGGTCCGGATAGGATGGGACCAGAGCAGAGCAGTAGCCACATATCCGTGCACGCCTGACCGCTAAGACTACTTCCTGGACCAAAAGAATGGGACATTTCCAGCAACACTTTTCTCCTTCAACCTCGGTCTCGCTGACGCCGCGGATAATCACTTAATAATGACCGCGTATGATCAATAATATTCGACCACTTTTTCCTGTAGTTAAAGACAGCGATTGATTGCCGATTGACTCCCCCCCTCTCTCTCCCTCTCCTCCTGCTTTCCCCCCCTACACTTCGGGAATGTCGCTATGTGGAAGCCCGCTGCAGACACGGAGGACTCCAACAACAAGAGATTTTGAATTGTTTTCGCACAGCCTCTGCGTGCTCGCCGCTCCATTCCTCGAAGCTAAGGAGAGCAGCCCGTGCTCGGTCCGGAGGCGAGTGAATCTGGCTTTTTCCAATCAGTGACTGTATCCTGTGACCGTCAAACCGTTTCCATACTTTGATGCTCTGCCTTCGTGGCCGCCGTGCCAACTTCGGCTTCAGTGTGTGCGTGTGATTCTTTCTAAAGGACAGGCAGCAGCAGCAGAAGAGGAAGAGGAGAGAGGGGGGTAAAAAAAAAAGGACTAACTTAATCACCCGTTGCCTTTTCTTGTTGCTCTCGATGAGTAGTCTAACATGCGGAAAATACGGGAACCGAGTCACTGGTGGATTTTAACCCTGCTGTTTTTAACCTTGCCCGAACACAAAGACTGTCAACCCGGTAAGTACTTGCAACAAGGTTTTTTTTTTTTTTTTTAGCTGTTATGCATTTAGCCGATAGAGTCGCTGTCTATTGTTGACGCCAGTTTTGCTGGACGAAATAGGATTTCCCCCTCCCGCCCCCCATATGGGTAACGCTTTGTTGAATTGTTCGGTCGCTGGGCCGAGCCGACATTAAAAGAGCGTCCGACGTTTGGACACGTTCAGCCGCCGTGATTTGTGTGCATGTTATTGATTATGCAGCTGGAGTGTGGCGCAAACTATCCCTGCGTCAACGTGATACAGCTGAATCTGTGTCCGCCGGCTCTTTGACCTTTTTTTTTTTCCCTCTCCAATTTCTTTCTCGTCTCGGCGACCCAGCGTCGGTTTATTCAGTCGAAGCGGAATTTCTTTAACACAATAAAGGGATCTATTAAAGAGGTTATTCTTTAAGACATCACCCCCATTATTCACATCCCCGTGGAAATAATCAGGCTGGACAAGCCGCGGGGTTTTGTTAGTTTGGACGCCGCCATATGAGGTGGCCCAAGTTTTATTCCCGGCTTACTGTAGTTGTGGCCAGTTCAAGTCGACCTGTAATTTTGCGGTCATGTGTTGAGGTAGAGGGGGGGCGGGGCGATAGTCAGCGCTGTTGGATAAAATATAGATTGTTCAGTGTATGAGAGGCGATTAATGCCCCTCTGCATACGTCGATGGCCTGGTAAACTGAATTTATAAACTGAATTTATATATACTGCAATAAGGAGGGTTAGGAAGACACAGACCCACGAGTTAGTTTGGTGCCGTACTCAGACAAGTTTCTTTTAAACATGCAAATGCCCACTGAGTAATACACCTTTTCAGTATTGAAGCTGGACCTCAATCTGCATAAGTAACTGTTGCGTCCGTACATAGCCCAAATGAAGAACTTTGTATGTCATCTTGGTTCAGACCAAGTAAGACTAAGTCCAAAAGTGGTCTGGGTTTAGATGTAGAATTGAACATATGTAAACTTCTCTATAACATCTATAAATAATGCAAAATTGCCAGAAAGCAGATGCCAAAACACAAAAACAGCCTTATCTGATTTACAATTATAAACTAATTTCATGCTTTTCTCAATTGTAACATTGTGTCTACTATTTATGTGTGGAAAGAATGTTCTCTTCTTATTAGGTAGCAAAAAAAGTGAGAGAATTATAGTGGAATGACTTTTTTTTTGTTATTTATACTGCATAAAGGGACGGAAACAATTTGTAATGTACACTATAAAATGTTAAGCATTCAACCTTTTTAGGTTATGTACTGAGAGCGAGATGTTTCCTCTATAACATCACATATTGTGTCCAGGGAAGAAAAAAAGTAAGTGTTTCAACCAGAGCTATTATCTGTACAACACCGACAAAAAACAGAAAAAAAAAACAAAAAAACATTTACAACAATAATGAAAGTCTGACCAATACAAAGGAACAGTCCTGGAGTGACTTGTACATAACAAGATATGGTGACATATTTCTAAACCACTAGTAGTGGTGCTGTGTTGGAGATCAGTGTGTGTTGCCTTTGTTGCGCAGCTATTCCAATGCAGGTTTACTTTTGGATTTGTAACGGTCTTAAACCACTGACCTATAAAAGTTACCCTTTATGCTTATAAATGATTTAGACATTGATTCTATGTATTTTCATCTAAATAATATTTGTTTGGTCATTTCATTTATGCATGCAAATTGCAAGATTTAAATAGTTTTCCAAAAACAATTCCAGTACGTTTAAGGACTACAGCAAAATAGACAGTTTTATACCAATTTCAAAGTACTATTCAATCCAACAATTCATAAAAATAAAGACAAAATATTCATCAAATAAATTACTGTTAATAAAAGTTCAGTCCAGAGAAAGAAGAAAACACACAGATTTCTTGACCTTTAATGCTTAACATGAATTATAAACTTCCTGCAATAGACTCCAAATACCAAGACAGTTGTGCTGAAACAAATGAAATATCTTACTCTGTGCATACAGTGTCATCAGCATACACCTGGAAACCTGTACCACAATACAAAACTGGCAATAAATTTTTTCTTATAGCTATAAAGAATAAGACCAAGAATTGAGCCGAAGGACACTTTCTAAAAGGCTTAGCATCATTTCTAGAAATGTCTTCATCCCCATAAAACAGAGACCAAATATTTTAACAATGCCCACCTCTCTGTGGCGATGTTAAGCATCCACTTGAATGCAGAAGGAGGCGTAAAGAGAGCACCTAAAACGTGCAACGGCGCCAGAATTAGGTATGTGTTTGGAATATCATCACTTTCTGATAGTTTTATAGTGGATCATAGAGCATCATGTTAATTTTTCTTTGGAAACTGGATCTGTATAGATCGTGATGTTGACCTTCTGGCACATGTTGCACACTATCAGTGAGGTTTTAAGCAAAAAAAGGTAGCTCAGGTAATTAATTACTGTTGTCTTTTCACTCGAGGTTATATCATGAGACTTTCGTAGAAAAACATAAATTATTAAATAAATGTTTTGGTTTGGAATATCAACAAAAATGAAACTAATCTAGTTGATGTAACTGCAACAAATAAGGATAAAACAAGAGGAGTGTTAATAGATTAAAAATGTTTTCCGCATCAAAAGCAGCACTTAAAAACATTTTACTGGAATGTTGGGAAAATTTGAAAAAAATCTGGAATTTCAGGAGTCGCATGCACTTGACTTAAGAATGATGTTGATGAAAAATAATGTGTGTGTGTGTTTGTGTGTAGCTAAATAATGCAAAATCAGATATGTTGAAGATCACATGAGGAGGCCTACAAGGTCCACACACGTCCAAGTTTTATTTACGTTCTACACTATTGATTGTTGTATTGTCAAATTTGCTTAAAATTACCTGCTGATGCAGGTGTTTTTTTTTTAGGAAGTTAGTTGGTCAGCTTGTCAACATGAGAATAATTACATTTAAAAAGTAATTATAAAATTATAATTTTAATAGAACAAAATCTATTATATTTGGTGTTTGAATAATCACTGTGCAAATATTCATGATTGAAAGTATACCAATAAACAAAATAAACAAAATGAATTGGACTAAATGTAATTGGAAACTACAAGTAAATTGTGTCAAAAATGCCTTTAACAATCTAAGCAAAAGTTTATTTTGCAAAACGTGTGAAATATAATTTCATATATTACGTATTGTCTATGAATTTGGGAAAAAAATTTACATTTTCTGCTATTCAAACATTAAAAAATGTTTAAAATTTGTTAAACATTTATTTAATAAATATAATGGATAAAAGCTAAAGGGTAAGGTAAAGAAGTATATATTCTTTGCTCAGGTAAAGAAGTATATTTTCTTTGCTCAAGTAAAGAAGTATATTTTCTTTGCTCAGCTTTGGTTTACGCTTGATGATTTATTTGTTCTTTTTTTGATAAAACATCAAATGAATAATTATATATTTAGGTTAATAATGTACCAATAAGATAAAGAGTTAAAGAACAAAGTCAGCAAATTTTCCTGTGACCAATCTTTACCTGTGACTCCCAGAAAAATATTACTTTTTTTCCTGCCATTCTGTTAATTAAATGATTAGAATAGCTCTTCGTCTTTTCAGTCGGTAAGTGCATCAACAAGCAAGTTGTTCTTTGATGCACTTTGTTTTGAGTTTTGTAAAAAAATAAAATAAAATAAATGGGCTTATGCTTTGATGCATAAATGAGGATAATCTTGTAATCCCTTCATTTTTGTGATGGAATTCAAAACTAGTACCTTTATCAAAGAACCTGGAGTGTTTTTTTTCTGTCTCTTTATGGTCAATGCTTGTTACATTTAATTGATGAATTTGAGAACAAAGTTTACTCAAATTAATTTACATGTGTTATACTCTCTAGGAAGAAGGTTTGGGTTATCACAGTTAGCAGGACTCACGTTGAGATTCCCGGAAATTGGTGTCAGCCAGTAAAAGCCTGATAGGTGGATTTTTAATTGGAATGTATTAACCAGGTTCTAAAATATGAAATGAGTTGCTGAACATGGCACACAGCAGATTTGTGAGTGTTTGACTATCCAAAAAGATTCTGGTTCTTTCTGCCATATTTTTTGTTTTTGGGACAATCTAAATAAAACATGCATATGCATTACAAACATACTGCAAACATCTATATGTTTTGTTTAAAGTAGCTTTGCATATTGAGTGAAACCCGGTGAGTTGTAACCTTGTTGCCGAAGGAATTAAAAAATTGTGCAATTGGCCAACCAATGCTCATTCTTCCTTGGAAGTCCAGATGTTGTTGTAAAAGCACAACGCTAAATAAATCCACACATCAGAGTGAGAGAAAATAATATCAAAATAAATAACAGGATGAAAATTTGGGGTAGATAGGAAACATTTAAGAGACAAGATTCCACAGCTGGAGCCTCTGAGTGTCCACCCATTTTAAAGACCATCATTTATGTGCTGTTTAAATTTTTTTTCAACTGTGACTAATAATGCTGTCTTATTCCAGATTGATGGCTTGAATAAATATATTTGAAATGGTCGGAGTTCATCTATTCAAAATTTTAAGGTAGCAAATTGGCAAGATGGTTTCTATTGTCTACTGCATGTAGAAGTTGACCTTTCTTGTGTGTTTATGTTACAATCGTATATTCTCAACAGCAATAGCTATTAGGAGAGTTCCTGAGTCTACTCCAGGGTTGTTGTTTTACATGTAGTGTCGCCTGAAAACCCACAGATCACCGCCTTTCAGTTTTGTATTTTGATCTCATCACTCTCGTCATTCCTTTTGAATACAGGGATTTTTCATTATACAACCAATCTCTCTGAGTTGATCTCTTGATACCAATTCATGTTATTGACCTCTTAGGAATAGATCCAATTTGTTTTGTGGTTTCCTATTTTACCCTCTTTGCATTACACATCTCCTTTTGTCTTGTGACTGTTGTTCCCAGTTCCTTTTTCAAATGCAAAGCAAACATGCATTTAAAAAAAAACAAAAAAACAAACCCAAATGACACTTTTTAGTTTCAACATTTGATATCTCATCTTTTTATCGCGGATAGCCATGATATATGATTTAAAAATGTTTGATTTGATTAATATTTACAGTCTCAGTTGGATTTAGGTGTGATTACAGTCAACAGTGGCAGCTCCTCTAAAACCAGTCAGTAATTTTGAGAGTACTTTGTCATTAAGAGGGCTGCACTGAAGGCGTTTATTGACTGAAAAGACATGTTGGCTCCTCTCCCCACTGGCAAGTGTTTAAGTTACCAGCTGGCTTTACTGGTGTAAGTTCAAACATGGTTAATCCAATCACCTGCCAAGTGTTTTTTTTTTTCCTCTTAAAGTTTCTGTTCTTTTTATGAACAGTTTTCATGGATGGTTTTCATAGTGCTGCATGTTCACTTAATCTTAAATACATATTTCCATTTTTCTAAATGTAGGTAGGCTAGGCTGTGTGGGCCTTATGTATCATTCTATATATATATATATATATATATATATATATATATATATATATATATATATATATATATATATATATATATATATAAATGAGCTATAAGCCGAAATGGTGAAATGCCTCCTCTCCTAGACAACCCCCCTTTCACCACCACTTTAAAATCCCTTAGTTCTAAACTTCCACGTCCTCATGTCTTCACATTGCAGCTTTATTGACTGCAGGCTTTACAAGCCCCTAAAAGCTGGGTTTTCTCATATGGCTTGTCTCACCAAACGTCTTGCACAGAGAGGAGGAATTGGGGGGGAAGCAATACAGACTGCCCAGCTGACCAGCTTGAAGGTGGTAGAGGACAAATCTAGTTGAACACTGCCATCTGATAGATTGTGTCATTTCTGGCTGACTGACATGAATCTTTCAAATTTCATCATAGAGTACTGGATGTAAAGCTGAAATGGAAATATTGTAAATTCAAAGATGAAATGGCTCATCTTAAATGATCCATACTTCATTTAAGCAACCTAGTAGGTTTTATCTTAAGGTTTAAACCAATTTCTGTTTCAAGTGTTACATGTTGGTACTAAATTGAGAATCACATAGAATAAAGGGTAAATACTCGATGACAAAACGGAAAGAAGCATATTAAGAGACAAAATTCTAGTAAGTCGATAATGTCATAAAAAAAACTATTTAGGGAGTGCAACAGAACTGGGCATTCAGTGTTATTTTTTAAATTCTTGTTAGGCTCACATATTCAAAAATATTTCTCATTTGGGTTTGATGGGGAGAAAATGAAGGGGATTTTATAAAGTCCTGTGGTTTCTCTGATATTTTCGTGCCTTTTGTTCTTAATAGTTCATGTACATAGGGATAAAAGCTGTTGAATTCAGTGCCCTGCCACATCAGGACTACTATGTCTGAATATTATGTGTTAAAGCTAGAGTGTGTACGGTACTTTTTATAAAAAATGTTTTTTTGTTTTGTTTTTTTTTTTTTACATATTTGTTAACACTGTCGTATAAGACACATAATATGCGATCAAATCAATTACCTCTGCCTTCTTCCAGTGCTAACTGCAGAAATACACTGGTTGATCAAAAATAACCAAATGCAGGAGAAGGGTCTTAGCGCTGTCAATCAAACTTATGTGCCATTCACTCTATCCCCACTGCTGTCTGCTACACTACAGTGTTTTCCCAATAGCTGAGCCTTTCATGAATGCCAAGCCTGACCATTGATAATGGCAGATAAGTTTTTGTTAAAAGTTACACACTGTAACTTTCAGTAGGGATTCTAAAAGTAGGTCATGCTGCCATTTTACATTCAGTTTCAAGCATCCAGAAAGCTGAGGTGAGTAAAGTGTCATTGGGGAAGAGAGCTTAGTGTGAAAATAACTGCTGTGATATTTGAATAGCAATGGGTCAAATTCTGTAACTGTGGTTTACGTGTGTGGTATATGTGACATATGAGAAATTATGTTGAAGACTTTTTTTGACCTGTCCAAAAAAATCATGGCAGCCTGATCCACATGGTGAACCCATACAGTGTCAAATGCAAAACACTATTTTTTTTCATTGTTTTGGATTTTTTCTATCATTGACATAAAAAGGTAGATGCACACTAACCATAAAGAATAATCCTTGGTGGCTAATTTAGACTCAATTTTGTGTTATGCCACTACACAAAACTGAGTAGTGGCTAGGGTGTCATAGCTACTTTTGTAGCTATGACAGTGGACACTGCTTAAGAGATACTATATTAGCCTACAGAAAAGAAACCATGGATGCAACTCTCACACTCAACTCTGCTGCTCTCCCACTAATGCATTTTTCTTACAACCATGGCACCATTCAAGGGCAAATAAGCAGGGTTTCCAATGATATAAGTTTGATTTCTTGCTGAGAAGCATTGTTACAGCGAATAATAAAATGGCTAACCACAAATATACTTACATTTTGTGCTAAGTATGTATAAAATGTTATGACAATATCTTAAATAAGAAATATCACTATTATTTTTTTATGCTGATGGACAAACTCAATGTAAAACATGTATTGATGTATTCTAACATCAAAGCAGACAGTAGGTTTACACACCATGAAAAGTATCCTTAACAGAGGAAATAAAATTGCTGCACAATATGTTTTAATAACAAGTGTCACAATATAAATATGATATGGACATGATGTATAGAGAAGTGAAGGAAAATGTGGTTTATTTGCAACTGAAATCCTTACATCCATATTCAACAAGAATTTTGCAATGTTATGTTTTATTAGTACTGAACATGCAGAGGTTAGTAAATGTGATTTTTAGCCTATGCCTTTTTGTTTCAAGTGAATCCCTAAAAATCTGCTTCTAAATGCTTCTTACATGAAAGAAAGCGCAAGGGAGAGTTTGAAATGTGATTTCAGCCTAGGTAAATTGTAGACTCCCCCTCTCAGCTTTTGATAACAGTATTTTAGACAAACACAAACGTCTTTCCTTTTTTTAATTGACAGTGTTGCAATTACAGTGCTGTTGTATTCATTAAAGCCAATGATCATCTTCCTGTTTGGGGCATTCAAGGAAAATACAGCAATGCAGAAAAGGATTACACTGAATGGGCTTTTATATTACTGGCAATTCATTTTAGGCATGCAAGGGCCTCGGCAAACAAAACAGAAAAAAAGAGTCAGTTATTCAATAAACGTAATAGCTATTTCTATGGTTACTGTTAATAGGGAAAATTGCTTTTCAAAGAACATGTCAAATTGATTTGGATTTAAAAATCTATATTGTTTTGAATTGGTAACAAAAAAATCTAAATAGTAGACATGCCATGTCAACAGAAATGGGCAGGTGTGAATTGAGTTTTAGAAGAGTGTTGATCCTTTGCCAGTTGTCATTAAATGCCAGAAAAAAATGTGTGGGAAAATGTGTTTCTGTCAATGAAAACCATTATGACCATAATGGAATCATGATTATCCCCAATAATTGTGATAATATGATTAATTGTTAGCCATGACAGGCCTGGATACAAAGTGGGCAAACATTTTATTAATTTACTAAGTGACGTCCGGACACCCTACTGTGCCAACAGGATGCCAGCTGTCTGGATCTCACTGTTGTAGGCAGCGCCATCATTATCATCCAGGTCCTTCATATCTTCTCCTGATAATTAGCACAATGTGCATCATGCTGGCAAAAGCTCTTCGAAAGGGAACAGTTGTGGTTTTAAAATAGCCTCACTAAGTTCTGCTTAGTCTCAATCATATATGGGCTCAGCTTGCCGTTATCGTGTTGTCTTTCCACCAGATGCTTGTGCCACCCACTAAATGGTCCGATGGGGAAACATTGCAACTGTAATCACTTTTCACTGGTGTGTATATAATTTGCTGTGGATCCTTTTTACTGGTGATGCTCATCCTTCCTTCTCTGCTTTCACATTTAATGACTAGCTTATTTATCTTTCTAATTAAACTGGTGAAACTTTTCACACTACAATGCATTACTGTTTCCAGTCACATTTTTTAACTGTGATGGTTTGGAAACTGTAAGGGTGATAACTTTGTTTTTTTTTTTTTTAATTTAATGTTTTTTTTATTTTTATAACAGCTGCTTGTTTTCAGATAGCTGAGACTCAGCACGCAACCCGTACCTTATTATGGTGGTTAAGCAGTGATCACCATTGTGGTTTGGGAAAAAAACACCCCAGCATGTTTACCTCGAACTGATCAGCTGTGAAAAATGTGCTTCATTTGGCTGAAACAGCTTGTAAAACGAGATATGCCCATTATTATTCCACACCTTCCCTCAGAGCGTGTAGTCACTAACAAATTAAAAGTTAAGTTTATTTATGCTACAGCACAAATAAGTTTATTGTAAAGCAGATTTAGTTCACTTAGCACCTGTACATACTTGGCAAAAGATCTTCAGGTCCTAATGGGATAAGAGCAACGCGAACAGTCTTGAAATTAAAACGCATTTTCATGAACACAATAAGGATTTGATTTAGGGTTTGAGATTATTGCCCCAATCAGAGAATGATTTTCTTTTCTCCTTTTTTGGGGGTTTGAGAATAAATCTTTCAGTGTCCCTGCAGATGGAATATAAAGCAGTGAAAAGCCCTTATCATCTCTGTGCTGTAAGAATCTATGCAAGTGTATATTTTAGTTTCCAGAATTTGTTGCTAATTCAACATGTTGCCAACTTTCTATTTATTCAAAAGTGTATTTGGGGATAATAGATCGTTTCACAGTGCTGTTTTTGCTGGACAATAGAAAGAGGAAATGGTTGCTATAATATGTATTGTGGTATAGTAATTGTTTGGCATCTGTGGAATTGCACTGTTAATAAAATGATCAGTTCAGCTGCCAATTTATCCCACACTGTCACTGGAAAAAATAATAATTCTGAAAACCTGTTTCCTAATAAATACATTTGGCTATTTCAAGTGTTTTCTGTACATGTGGCCTATTAATATCACACTTTTCAAGGTGTTGAAGCTTCTTTTAGCAGAAGTTTTTTTTTTCTTTTGATTAAAAAAAAAAAAAAACTGTCAAATTGGGTGCTTTTTACTCAGAAAGTTTTATATGTTTATTTTCCTGTACCGTGTAGTCATTATGAATGGACAAAGCTTAAGATTTGGTCATTTTATTTGTAGACAAAATAAATATTTTCACAGCATTGTATTTCTCTGACCAGGGCATCTTTAAATCTAAGCTCAAGACTTACTTTTTCAGGCAAACTTAATAAAACCATTTTGCATGGTGGCATTGCGCCTATCGTTTTTTTTCTATTAGTTTTCTATCCAATTTCTACTTATAGTTTTCTGGCGATGGAATTTTTACTGTAAGGTACTTCAGTCTCCTTAGCGGCTTGAGATTAAGTACTATATGAATCAATCAATGTGTATGCAACAATCTTTTGTTTCACATGATGGTGTTTTTAGCAACATATGTTTAGCAAACATTATGGTGATTACCAAATAACTTTTACATAGACATGCATTTTTTATAATGGGTAATGATCAGTGGTTCTAAATTGAGCTGTTGCAAAATATTTTTTTATATGATGAACTACATAAATCATTATATTTATATAAGCATCAGTGCAAACATGTGCCCTAAAACTACCAGCTTAATTTATTATAACCATTTTAAATCTTAGGTGGTTTAACAAACAAATTCTTTCGTCTAGCCAGACAAAGAATTAGCGTTTGCAGCTGTGCAGGACTGCTACTGTTTTGATGGAAAAACCATGAACAGGGGCATTTTTCTGACCTAAGGGCCACATTAGGGACATTAAGATTTTCCAAGCTGACGATTAGAATGCCACACTGAATGCCACACTGTTTGTTTTGTTGCTGTTTTTTCCCCTCATTTTTAAGAAGATTTTATGACATGAGTAGCCTTTGTTTATTAGTATCTTGGCATGAAGAAGGGCAAAGAGAGAAAGGGGATGACATATAGTAAATGGCCTGGGGTCGGGTATCAAACCCAGCACAGATTTGTTAAGGACTCTAGCCCCTATTGGTGTATCTTTGTGTGTGTGCAGCAATGGAGAAAGACAATTTTTGGATTCCTAAGTAAAAGCTGCACTATAAATCATCATTGTAATATCCGTGTGTGCATTAACAATATTGCAAAGGACTGTTTGGAACGCAGTGTTTGTTGGTTGGTATTTCAAGTTGTCATGAGTACACACTTTGCATGCCAATAAGATATTTAGCTTGTTGGACAGACTCTCACTGCCAAGATGACCACATCTCAGAGATTATGCTAAAGCTTCCAGAGCATGTTGGAAGCAATAATATCACAGCAGCCCCACTCTTGAGTACCCCTGGGTTAGAATTTATTTACAAATTATTGACTTTTGCCCTATAACATAATAGTGAGTTTATCATGGCCTGGGGACACACACCACTGTTAGCTTTTGTTTTTAGAATGATGAAACCTATTTAATATTCTGTGATTTTTAGCATCCAATGAACATAAGAAGCAACCAAGTTACTCATGGGTTTTTTTCACTTACAATATCACTACATTAGCACTGTAATGCGAACAATCTTTTCAAACATATAAGTAAAGTACTAACTACATTTAATGACACTAGGTCTCAGTTGCAGTTTATGACTGTACAGGTAGATGTCACTAAATTCCATATACTGCTTCTTTGACTGGCATCAATTGATTAGTGGGTATACTAGTGTATGCAGCAAAACCTATTAGATATGAATTTATTGCAACCTCCTTTCTTTGTTGCAATTACACTAGCATTTTTCAAATCCTCAATCTAAGCACTTGCTTAGTTTTCTTTTTTACTTTTGCACGTGTTTCTTTTCTTCATGAAAGCCCGAGGAACAAATATGTGAGAACAGCTCTCTGGCTTATGTGTCCACCGGCTACATCGATTTCCAGTTGTGCCACGGCTTTGTCATATCTCTTTTGGGATTTTCATAACTTTCAGAAATGGAGCACCCTCAAGCAGTCTGTTCTGTAGCAGCCATGTTTCCAAAGATGTTGGCAGTTGCTTTAGGGTTTTCTTTTTGTTTTTACAGGCTTATAGGAGATACAGATTCCCAGCTCATATCTAATCAATCTAGCCAGGAGTACTTGGGGACTGTGTTTTACTTGCTTTAATTACTACAGCTGCCAATATCTGAGGGAACAACTGCGGCATTTGCTCTCATCCTTTTCATATTTGTGTGGAAAAAATTAATAACAAATGAAAAATGTCATTAAACATTCATTTCATTTTGTCGATGTGTATTTACATATTCACTGTTAAAATTTATGCTTCAGAGAAAGCAGTCTGGCAAAGGCAGATCTAGTAGTATAAATACACTGCAAGATGGCGAGCAGAGCCTGGAGTGAAGTAGAACGTCATGTGCCTGCTGAATATTAGCTCCCTTACTGACACAGGCAGTGTGATCGCCCAGCCTGGAAATACGGAAATTGGTTTTTTAAAGTGGAATATTCCAGTTGATGTGAGATTGAAATAGTTAAAACTCAGTTTATTTTCTAAGATAATCTCAGTAAGTTGACATTAACAGTGATTAAGCTGTTTATTTGCCTAACTTATATTAATGGAGGCGATCAGTCATCACTTCATTACGTGATGTGTACGGTTGAGTTCACTTAGTCTTTCAGCCAAGACATTCAGAAGCTGGTCACAGTAGCATTTTAATCATTCAGGATGACTCACAGCCACTTCACTCCAGATCAAGACAGATTTCATCTGTCTCCGAGACATTAAGCCCAAAACACACACACAGACTAACTGGATTTGACCAGGTGGGTTTGAAACAAGGGAAGAAAATTGCCATTGGGGAAGCTAGTGTACTTATTTCCTGTGCTACGTGACAATGGTGATTAATATCCAGGCAACAAGACACTTTCACTAAAGGACACCTCCTACACTGGAGGACTTGGCCATATCAATAAATGTCCTTTGTCCTTCAGTTGCTATGTCCGCTCTCCCCTTAACAATCTTGCCACGATGTGATACTGTGTCAGCTTTACTTACAGCTGAACTGTCAGTCACTGCTGCCCTGTAGAGAGCGAAGACAATGGAAGCTTCAGGCTTCTTTTTCCTTTATTGTGTTATTGTGGGTCAACGCACCATGTGTGTTTTCTTTGTGCTCAAGTCTTTGTTGTTGACGTCAGTTAAGATTGCCTTTTTCTGATGTGAGGAAAGACGAATTCAATCTCCTCCACAAAGCTCATTTTGCCCGTCATGAACTATTGCTGAAATTATTTAAATATATGTGATTAGGTGACACATGTTTTATCAAGTTGGTAGGGCTGTGCTAAATACAAAATGAGCTGCCTGAATGAAAATCAAAGTGTTTTTTTTTAAATAATTATTTAAGTTTTAATGTTTGCACAAATTTAACAAGTATGGAAACAGAATTTTACCTTTTCTTCTGTAAATCAATGGTATACCTTTTTTCATTAGTATTAAAATTGGTTTTTAGGAGTTCAAATTGCAGTCTTTTTTTTTTTTTTTTTTTAATAATCCACTCTGCTGACAATTCTAATGGTACAGAGTAGGAACGAACTGAAGTCCTTAATGTATGATATCCTGAAGTAAAATCGCCACAGTATTGCAATATTTTCCACAAAAAATAAAATTATAATTGTTTTTATTTAAGTAACAAGTTTTTCTAATGCCATAAGTATAATATTGTGTTAACTTATTATTATTATTATTGAAACCGTACTTTTTTATACCTGCTTGAAGCTGGTTTATGTGACATTTATAAAAAAAAAATATTATTTTACATGTTTGTTAAAACTTTAATTATTTATAGTATGACGCAGATAATTTGTGGGAAAAAAACATCGAGATCCTCTGCCTTCTGCCAGTGCTCCTAGTACTAACTGGAAACAACCAATCAGAGGTAGGAGCATTGTCAATTATGCCCATGCACGCGCCTCTCACTCCTCCCGACACCTTGCTCTTCTATGATACAGCTTCCCCCCGTCAGCAGAGCCCGTCTTGAATGCTAAGGCCAGTTAGCATGGCCACCAATGACAGAGGATAAAAGGTTTTCCTATAATAATAATAATATATTGTTAGCCTAAAAGCATTATTGCCTCAGTCATGTTTAATTGAATATCACTTAAGAATTAAATTTATACTAATATCATTATTTATTCCAATATGTCTGATGGTCTTGTTGCAAAGCACCAACCTATGGTATATAAAACCAAATACCTCAATTTTAGGGTATTTGTAAATAATTGTAAGAATAACATCCTCAGCACTTAAATGTAGTCGTAGTTAAGGACTTACATTCTTGTGTCCTCTCTTATTGTACTGATTGCATGAAATCCATGTCAAATGTTTTTATTCCTCCTCCTTAACACTCTTTGAGATCAGTCCTGAGGCATTGAATTTCGAGTGAGATTGATGTTCTGTTTGTTTCTCTCACACTTCGGCTACCTCACACAGAGAGAAAGCACTAAAAACATCAATGAAAGGAAAAGGATAATTGGTGTTTAGCCACGTTACGTAAAAGACGTATCGTATCAGCTAATTCTCGGCATCTATCAAGTAGGTAGGTAAATTTTGAAATGATCAAATACTATCATTTTATCTTGAACAGTTTTTTTTTCTTTTTGTGAAAATAACAGAGGAAGCAGGTGATTAGATTTTGGTGGTGGCTAATTTCAGAAAATTCCAGCGAAGAGGATCTGCTGAGTTCAATGCTTTTTTCTTTTTTTGTTTTGGGAGCAAGAACAGGAGTTCACACTCTACCCTATCGATCCTGTTGACATGCTCCCCTTTAGGGAATGCAAATGTTTCTGTTCTTCAACACAAACATCCAAACCTTCCTCATAGTGGAACCCTAATTAACTTGAGATTTGAATACCATGGCCTTTCCATTTGACATTTCCATATTTCAGAAACATATTGTTTTATGCTTCCCAACAAAGAGGACCCTCGTATTTATCAGTCAGTGAAGTTTTACGACGAACGAGTCAACAGCTGAATTTATTGAACACTTCCAAACAAAACACCTTCCACTTGATCCCTGCATAATTCCTGCCATGCTGTCATACAAATTCCTCCTTGTGTGCTTATCTGTCAAACGCTGGTGTTAACTATAAGTAAGGAGGCAGCTGCCATATGTTATTGTCAAAGCCGGCCTACACCTACAGCACATGTGTTTTCCTCGGCAGAACAGATCTATCCCAAGGTAACCACTAATCACTCAGGGATTCCAACAATTATTGCTCCACATGCCCGTCAGTAAGGGTCAAGAAAAAGGAGATGGCAGCCAATCTCCTGCACCAATTTCCTGAGTCTAAAAACAATGATCTGTGTAGCTTACATGTTAAAAGTTAAAGGCTTTGAATGAGCCTCATCACACTTTTGTTTTTGTTGTGTGTTTCTGTCACTGCAAAGGTAAAAGTTGAGTAGGTATGCAAAACCAAATCTGAGAAAACAAATCTGTTAGAGTCCTAACATCTTTGTATACCCTTAACTAGAGATTAATAAATTATTTCAAGATAAACCCATGTTTATTGTTCCAATTTTAAAATCATACATTCATATGTCATATCATTCTTCTGGTTTAAGGTATTTATAATTGGAAACGAGATAAAAAGAATTGTACAGTTATGAACTATGGCATAGCACAACACTACCAGGGTTTGTGGACTGCTGGTCAACTGGCTTAAAGGAAGCTACTACATACACAAATATGAAGAAATCACAGACTACAGTTGTTACATTAATCACTCATATCAAGTTTTAAGATGACAATTGGCAAATTACGAGAAGCATGTTGAGGACAAAACTAACTGCATAATATCAGCTTGTTTAATTCGACAAGGAACAATATTGCAAAAATGTATAATAGCCTCTATAATAGTAAAGTTTACTTGAAAACTGCTACTTTTTTCAGATAGTATTTATTCCAAATGTTTATTTAAGTCTGTTTGAAAAATTGCAGTATGTGTCTGTTTTCTTCTTTTCTCTCTTTCCCATCTGTGCTTCCGATACTGTGACCTTCTGCATTGTATCCAATGTAAACATCTGCTGCCGTGAGACTCTATCCTGGCTAAGCGTAGAATGTAAGTTCATTAAGAGTCAGAATACATTAGCAGACAATTATTGCACTCCTTTGTGAAATTAATATTGCACACACCGATATTGCATTGAAAAAATATTCACAAAATATGGTGCAGTTTTATCCTAATAGTTATTTAAGCATGTGATGGTATTCCTTGACTTACTTAGATGGTTAGTCAATCAGCAAGAAAATGAACCAGTAAGTACAGAAAGCATAGAAAGTATGGCACAGAAAGTATAGAAAAAGGAATCTATACTTTAAATCTCCATCCAAAAATACATGCTCTATTCAAAATGATGATGAATCAACATGGCACTCATAGTTTGTAAAAGCAACAGGATGACCCTATTGCATTAACAAACAGGGTCATCCTGTTGGTAAGAATAATTCTAAAATGTCATTTATTTCTTTGTATTTAGACCCTCATAAAGCATCTTTTGAAATGCATCAAGGTAAGAATCAATAAAAGCAGATTTCAAGTAGTAAACAGACTTTCTCGAGTTTCTGCACACATAAACAATTTGTTCAATATTTCTATTTTATTGTTGAAGACTTCAATTGTTAAATAGTTTGAAAGATTACTTTTCAGTTTAAACTAAAAGTTATTTTTGCTTTTTGTTCCTCTGGACAAAGTGTGTTACTTCAGCTTGTTTAGAAATGTTACAACAGCTGGCACATTAAACATTTTTTTCTTTTCTTTTTTTTTTTTTTTACTTTGAACCTGAAACACATGATTTTTCCATGGCCATCTTTGTTAAGTCTGACAGATTGGCAGCTATAGGCCCAGGTTGGATGATGGCTTCACCACACAGCTGTGGGGTGGTATTTGATTTGAATCACTGCCTTGAGTTGGAGCCAAGTGGCCCTCAATTGAATGTTGCTTTTCAGTCTTTGTTTACTCCTGTGTGCACCGGTTTGTACATTTAGGAGGCTGGAATTTGTTTTTCTGCAAATTTAACTACATGGAGATGACGAGATCAGTGCCAGAGTGGCCTCTGTGTGTTTGATGTGAAACACGTATGAGTGTCTCTTGATGGTTTATCAGAAAACAACCTAGCTGCTCTGTGTGCGTCGAAGTACAGGACTGGGGAGCGAATGTCAAGGAGTTGTGATCTGAGCAGGTGTTCTCGTTTGTTGTGAGTGATGCGTTGCAGGAGATTATTTTTACTGTAATAATTTTGTAGTCCCTCTTGGTTAATTAGTGGGCACCTCATTAGAGCTTGCCACATAATCTTTTTTCTTTTTCCATCATTATTTGTCCCAAATTAATTAGCACAATTTTGTATACGTTTGAAACTTTATATTCCTCAGTGATATAAGCATAGATTTATGCAAGCATTGGCCGGTCACTAAAGTCCTTTTACTTGTCAAAAATGTGACAAGTGATCCCATTGCCAATCGTTACTTGATTTATTCAGTTAGAAATAAAACAGTGGGCACTAATTAGCTACAGGAAAATAAGATATTTTTAGTAAAAGACAGAAATTTTCATAATTTATATCATGAAAATTATACATTTGAACTTCACAACTCTTAATTAATCACCTAAACTACTTTTATTGATGCTTTTGTATTTGAAAATACCTTGTTCATATCAGGTTTACTCTGCTGCAGAGGGAGATAAAATTATTCTATTTTTCAAGGTGAAAGTAGACATGGCATAAGCTGTATAGACTCTATAGGGTGCTGATGCTCAGTTCATGCTGGGACAATCACCTATGACAGTGTCAACTTTCTGTGTGAAGAGCACAGATTTTATCCTTTCTCCTTTAAGTTTAAATGTAGCAGAAAACAATGTGTTATTATGACAGATTAGTACAATGTTTCTTGAAAGGACCTCTATGTAGTTTTAGGTAGGGTTACATGATAATATAGTATATCAAAGTAAAGAGTTGCCCCAGCAGCCAAATATATTGTTTGCAAGCAATTTGCAAGTCAGGCCCTTGAATGTTTTTAATTTGGCTAAGATACTGGCAATTCTGCTACAACTTCCTAAGAATAAACATGTAGGAGAACCTTTTTAGAGTGTTTTCAATTTAATGAGTTCTTCAGGTATCTTCAGATGTTTTGTATTAACAGAGCACACAAAAGTAAAAATTCCATTAAGTATTTCTTACATAATAAACTTTATGCTCACAAACAACACTTGTTTGTGGTTTAATCCTGGGTCAGAAAGTATTTCCAACAGAGAGACTGGGTTTTGGTTGGTGAGAACAAATCCTTCTTCATTTGTGTACCTCTTTGGATCTCACCCACGTTTCCTGCATTGATTATCTTTATAGCAAAAGTGCTCACTCCACCTGTTTTTGTGTTGACAGTAGGAGACCATGCATTCATTTGACATTTTCCTGTAAGGTGTTTATTGTCAGGAAAAAATATCTATTTTCTGTCTACAACCACAGAGAATGACAGGCATCAAAGCAAATCTTTTACAGATATGTCATCGTGGTATAAGGCTTGTTCTTTGACCAGAATAATGCCTTTTTCCAAATTGATGGAAAAGCTGATTCTGACTTATATGTGTTTCACAATTTGAAAAATTCTTAAATTTTCTGGCTTAAAATATAAGAAATTTCACCTTCTCAGTCCTGTCTCAAACCTTGTTCCATCCTGGTTACAGTTGATGTTAAACACTAGTGAGATTACAAAAGAGGATGCAGGAAAAGTATCAGGTGCAGTACTCATCATGGTTTTAGCTGTCGTTTCTAAATCCAGCCTTCAAGTATTGATTAGAGTCTGACATCAAAGAGCATTTAAAGAGGAAGGGAGGAGGTTTTTACTGCATGTATGGCCCTGGGCTGGCATGACGAGTCTGTTTGGAAGTGATGCATGCAAAGGCCTCGTTGCAGTGTTTTTTTATTTATTGCTAACACTGACCTAAAGGTTAGATATTTTTCATCAGTACCAGACACACGTTTTTCACTGAGGCATATTTCTACTGGTATTTAATTTGAACCGAAACGTTTCAGTGAATTTTCAGCTGCACTATGGTCGTATTTCACAGTCTGACAATTATGCTTTAGTGTTTTGCTGATGCTTATTTCTAAATCATGTTACAGTAGCTCCGCTGTCATAAATTTTCAGGCTGGGTGGCCGCGCTGTGCTGCGAGCGCTCAGCTGACCTGCTAGTATCAGTGTCTTGCTCCTAGATGGACCCATTTACATTGCCAGTAATCAACCATCTCCACTCATGAGCCCCTACTAATGTGTTAGGAGTGTAATGTATCCACCAGAGGCTGCTGAATATATTTCAGAATCAATAACTAGACAATTCATGCAGGACTGCACACTATACTTTTGAAGAATGACCTCATAAGCTCTTGGCACTTAAGTGATCCAATAGCCACATATTGAAAATTGAAAACTCACTTTAGTCAGTAAAATTTCCTGACTCTGTCCGGGCTGCTGTGTACAGTCCTGCTAGTCTCGCATATTGACGCAGATTTGAGAGTTGTTTATTGTAGACTGTGAGAAGTACAAGCCTTAGCTGGTCGAGTGGAGATCACAAGCCTGATTTTTGTTTAATTTTGTTAATGGTTTTCATCAGGGCTGCTGATGCACTCAATCAGTAACCAGTCCAGCTTTTTAATGCATTTAATTCACTGTACAAGCATCAGCCTGCAAGCACACTTTGCCAGCTGATTGACATGGTTAAGATTTACTGTATAATTTCATCTTTTCTCAAGAGTAGCTATCGGCTGTAGATCCAGCTTGTCTGTAATTGGCTATGTTAAACATTTACTTCTCAGCAGGAAGTCATGCAGTTTTAATTCAGAAGTTGGCCAGACAATGGAGTGATTGTTCTTTACCAGGATCCTTTATAAACGGGGAATAAATGGCAGGATGTGCGTATTTCTTTTCCCTTTTCTTTCTTCTTTGTATTTAAGGAAGACGGAATACACTTGAGACTTTCATCTAGACCTTTTCGCCCACATTCTCCATCAAAGTCTGACACATGATGTACTATGTGTCTCACTTATCCCTTGTGGTAAAAGGTTTAGGAAGAGTGCAACACACATGACACGTCGCTCCACTCAAGGCCTTCTAACTCCACAGCTTGTGTGTTGTTTTAACATGGGTAGCCTACATTAGTATTTTGTTTCTTGTCACTCTTAATTGTTTCAGACAATCAAGCTAATTTTAATATGAGAAATAGCTCGGGTAAATGCAAAATGCAGTTTCAGAGAACAATTTAATTTGTTAGTTGTCTAAACCAACATGGCCCTAAGCAAAAAGGTACTTGTTCCTTAGACCTAATGACTGGTTGTACCAGTCCTGACGACAATAGCTGCTATCAAGCATTTGTCACAACTGACAAATCTTTTAGATAATTTTGTTGATTCTGTGTTGCATGACTGTGTTTTTGTGTTTGTTATGATGTAAAGCACTTTCAAATCACTTGCTGCTAAAATGTGCCATCCAAAAAAAAAAAGATTGATTGATTGAATTGTATCTAGTCGTCTATATGCTGAAGCAGCAAAACAAATCTCACTATCACCACCATTTTTGGTGTCTGTATGATATATTTTTATTCTGTAGGTCTTGCAATAATCAGACTTGGGGCTGGTTTGTAATTATGAACCACAGTTTTTTTTATCAATTTAAAAACTGCAACTACTCATGATTTAGTTACAAGGGTTATTTGTTTTTTGCATAGAGGAAGTTGGTTTAAACAAAACTTTTACTCCCCTTAATAAATAGGACCATGAATTTGAGACTGCTTTTTGTATTTCTTCAGGTTAACATTGTCTTATATAACATTTTATTTGAATCATCTGAGACATTTAGATGGAGTAAAAGGAATGAAAAAAAAAATCTGTAAGGAAGCAAATGCTTTACCGTAGCACTGTACCTTCTTCTGAAAGCAGAAAAAAACTCCTTGTGAACGCAGACAGCTGACCTCTGGGCACGTTGAGGGCTGCTGACACGTTCGGATTTGATTATAATGAGATGGCCTTATCGAGTTTTTCACCAGATAAGTTTAGACAAAAGACTGCAGAGCAAGTGTGGCATAATGAGAATGTCAACTGTGCCTCCTTTGCCCTTCCTCTTATTCTACTGCTTTGTTGTTCAAGTTCGATAATGAAACACAAACAAAACTGTTTTGTTTTGGGTTTTTTTGTTCAGGAGAAAATTCAAGGCAGCAGTGCACACAGTGCTCACAATCGTGTATATTTGGCTTCGTTTCCGGACATATTGAAAAGTTAGCTTTGACTTTCTGCCTCTTCACTGTGTCTCCTTGTCTCTACATCTCAATATGAATTAGTATTTGAGGCTGTTGGCACCCTCTGATGCCCTGACAAACATGCAGTAGCACTTCCTGTCAATTACCACGATGAACAAAAAGCCTTGACAGGTGTGAGAACATGCACACAGATATGCTCATGCTTACAAAAAAAAAAAATGACAACGAGAAGATGTGAAGGATTTTTTATTTTTTTAATTTTATCAGTCGAGGAAAATGACTTTTAACACCAAGTTAATTGGCTTAATTTTACTGTAACACGGCTCCATTTCTCTGGCCCAGGGATGCTGATGGATGCCTCTTTGCTGAAACTGCTCATTTGCGTTTAGCTGTGCCGGTCTAAATATCTGCATTGGGATTTGAGTTGTTGTGTTATTATTTCATAGTTTGATGTTTTTGCCCCGAGGCCTGACTCCCTCTGTGCCATATCTCTGGCTGATCTTGGCATTTCTCGTGTTCCCGAGGTCCTTGGTGTGACTCGAACACTTCCGGGGGATATCTTGCAACATTTCCCACTTGCTGAGGAACGAGAAACGCGTGTGCTTACAAGATCAAACTCTACATATTTTTATTTATTTATTTATTTATTTTTCCTTCCAGAGATTTTCTGCCTAAAAGAAGCATCGATTTTTATTCCTTCAATTTTTACCACTTTGGCTTGCAATCTTGATGCACTGCAGATAGACTGAAGTATTTGGCATTAAAAAGAGCACATTTGAAATTTAGGTGCACTTGTCATAAAGATATGAGTTTAACAGCAAATGGAGCAGATGTCCTTATATTTCACAGTTGACACTCTGCATCGGAGATGAGTTTGTCCTAGACAGCAGCTGTCTCTGGCTGTATGCACTTTTTTTTTCTTCCTCCTTCCTCATACATAGCAATTTTAGATCATAACTCCTCCCTTCATGCACTCGTGATGTCTGCAAAACTTCTGCATTACATGATTTCTGAAGCAGTAATGTGAACGCGGTTTAGACCGTAGTTTGTCTAATTAGTAAGTTTAATGAAATGCATTCTCTCCCGCACTTAATTATAGGGACGAGTTGCGAAAACAGAGATGGGTGACGGATGTGGGCTGTGCTGCCCTCTCCAGCAGCAACTGCTGTCAAAATGGCCGTATGTAGCCTGAATGTAAAGCAGGACAATGCTGAGGCGGAACGTCAAAACTGTGACAACACTGATGTGCCTGGAAGTATCTGCTTCGCATAAACACACAATTAATCATGCTGACTTTATTAGAGATGTGGAGATAATGGGAAAACATATTATTAAATAAAATGAATGCTCTTTGAGATGTCAGTTTTTTTTTTTTTTCATAAACTATTGTTTTATTTTTCAGAACTACTGAGAGTGACTCAGTATATAATGGAAGTGAGCTTATGCAATTTCCCATAATGCACTGATCTTCTTTTAAATGATAATGGATTTTGGGGAACATAATGTAACACCAGAGCTTGGCACACAACAAGGGAATTATTTGCATCTTTTCAAATTGAAAGCTAAAAGGGAAAAACAATAGCAGCTACAGACTCTCCTAAAGGATGAGTCCGTTCTTTTTAATCACACATGATTAAAAAGTAAAACCTTTCATGGAAGATCCTTAAAATGATTTTTGGGTAGCATATTATACTGAAAGAAATTGCCCCCCCAAAAATCTAACTATTAATTTGACTTCTTACAAGCTTAGAAAATGAAAAGTTACAAAAATGTTATTTAAGATGAAATTACTTGCCCCAATGGGCAATAAATCATAACACAAGTCAAAATGTAGCATTTTATACTTACACTTTATTGTGGTTGTGTACCTACAATTGTGTATTGTAGGTACACAATTGTGTACCTAAAACTAGTGTAAATGAGACAAGATGACATGTCATTTAATAAGATGTATGTGTTGATCTTTCTGAGTCACAAGCTGCAGACAAACTTGCCTTTTTTAGTACACCATCACTTAGCATACATATTTTGAATAAGTCTGCATTTACTTTGAGTACATTTATTTTGTTGGTAAAATCATCTATTCTCTACTTATTAGCATGTTAAACCCAAATCCTATTGAATTATTGCACCTTTCCCAATTCCAACATGCACTTTTCTTTAAGTGCATTTGTGAGCTCCACTTCCTGTTTGCCTGTGACATTTATCTAAGCTCCTCTCCAGCATAGACAAAACAAGAGATCTTGTCATTTAATTTAACCTAAATATGTGCTAATCTTCAAAAAAAGGTTCCCAGACAATGGTAGATCATCCAGGCTTGCTAATATCTCCAATTATAATGATGATTAAAGATTAAACACCTGGAACTATGACAAAAAACTCCAGAGGAGTGGAGAAGTTTAATTTACTACTGTGCACAGTGAGAAGAATAGTAATGGAGGTCAGAAAATTTGCAAAGCTCAATTTAAAAAGAAGTATAAAAAATGTTCAGTTTGACATGTTATTTTAATGAAATACAAATTTATTTGAAAGCTTCTTACCCATTTGTACAAGGACCATGAATAAATGTGGAGGGAGCTGTACATCATACACACGTGTTGATATGAGCTTCATAGAGCACTGGCCTGGAAATCGCAAGTTTAATAAAATTCTATTAAAATTACATCATTACACTATCACATGCTGTTTCATTCACATGAACATCGGCTTTCCAATTTATTTAAAGTAAGTCCCAGCATACGTCACTCTGCTGCAATGGATAAATGTTATCAGTGGTGGTTATTTGAAATATGATTCTTCACAAGTCCACTTTTTACCCCCTTTAATGTGTTGGGTTTGCTTTAGAACAGCAGTGTCTAATTTCTAATTCAAAATAGTGATACTTGTAATAAAATTGTATTTTGCCCACCTTTCTGGAAAAAAAAATCCAACTTGAATAAAAAATACGATCTGCTGTACAAGACAGGAGGGTTCAAAGTTATCAGGGGATCTGACAAATAAATGCAAACATTTAAAATATTGAAAGTTTTATCCTGTTAAGCCAAATACCTTGACTATGGACATGTTGGCATAATAGATAAGCTGATCATTCCTTGTGTGAAGGCTTTTCAATGCTGTATATGAAGGTCCTTCCTTTTTTGTAAACTGAATAGTTTATGCTTATCAGATGTGATGGTGTTTTCTTTATCAATAACCGGGTCAGCATGGTGGGCTGTTCCATCCTACACTTGCATTAATTGACCACACTAAGTGGGTTCTTGAATTTTGTGCATCTCTTATTGAATGCATATCTAAAAATTAGAAAATCATGAAAAAGTGTATTTTTGTAATTCAATTCAAAAGTATGTTTATGAGAAATATTTCAAGGATTTACATTTGTTACTTTTACTGATTATGAGTTAGAGCTAATGAATAATCAGTTTCTCAGCAAATAGGAATATAACATAAGAAGAAATCGATTTTTTTAAAGATAGTAATTTTATAGGTGACAAAACCATGTGAAGACTACAGACTTTACAGTATGGTGGGTAATTATCATTTGTTTATCACTATTTTGAATTAGATACATAAGATCCAGTCATCGTTTAATTTTATCACTGATGATTTGTGGAACCGTGTCATGGTGACATGACACCAGAGTGGCTGGTGGTGAGCCACTCTGTTTTATCATGGTCAAAGTCTATTTTAGTCCACACTATACCTCCCTCTTCTGACTTCATAGAGTTTTCATTTTCCAGCCACATTCGACAGCTGGCTCAACAGACCGTTTTTAGCCCTGCTACCTTGGAATCCGGACCTATGGAGTTTGCAGATTAATTCTGTGCATCCATAGGTTTCCTCCGGGTACCTCTGGGCTTCTTTCTACATTCCAACATGCTTTTAGGCCTTAGCTCCTCTTGATCAGTAACATTCAGAGATTAGCATTACCTTAGCAGAGCCACAGAAAGAGCACCTCCATGTTATGCTGCACCATTGCAGTATTTCATGCAAAACAAAACGAAACAAAAAAAATAGACTGCTGAATACAGATACTGCGCAGTAGTTGTTTTAATCTTATTTAATATTCTTTTTAGAACAAGGGTTTCCTTTAGCTCTAAGCCTGAATTAAAAGTAACCAAAATAAATACCTGAAATTTGTGACTGTATTTATAATCTTGAAATAACTTTCACTTTTGAATTGAACTGATGAAATAAATACACTTTTTTTTTTTTTATCATTTTCACATTTTTAAACACTGACCTTTAATTTGTTTGAAATAGTAAGAAATAAGCTCATTTTGAGAGTATGAAAAAAGAAAAAAGTTCTGCTTGTGACATAAATGTGCCACATATCTGATCCAAAAACCAGTGATTGATATTTTAACGCTGTCCCCCAATGACTAATGCAAGTTAAATGCTCCTGTGGTTGTTGTTAGGCTGCTGTTTTTCAAGGGCTCTCAGGGGTTCTTGGCTTGTTGTTGCCTGTGATATTATGGAACAAATAGTGGGGCTTAATGGTGGTGTAGATGATTTAACAGCCCTCAGGGCGATGGAAAAGGAAAATGATTTTGCAGGAATATACAGTGTACAAAGTGTTTTTCTGTAGCTCTTTTGAAATCTTTTTTTTCCCCTTTTGTTTTGTCTGTTGGTTCCCAACAAAACAGTATCAAAGTAAGAACCCAGGCCAAAACAGCTGTATGTATTGTCTCATTTAAACTACTTGTTAAGCTACATAATTCAGCAGTGTTTTCGGATTTATGCGTGTTTGTTTGAGTGCAGCAGAGCTCCTCCGTCTCCTTCAGGCCCAGCACCGACTTCGTTGTCTGCTCTGCTCCATCAGAAATGCTGTGGCTTTAATCCTTTGCCCACAGGGGACGGCTGACATGGATGTGTGTAAACTGTTGACATGGTGCTGTCTCCTATGCTCTCTGATCAAAGACTGTGCAGCCCTCCTGTTTCACAACCTGCCTTCAAATATGCTCCAAGTCTCAGTCTCCAAGCCTCCCTCCCTCTCCGTTTCACACTTCAGGTTAACCCATGTATCGCCGTAATAAATCGCTACCTCTGATAATAAAGCAGCCATTTATGACTGTGCTGGAAGAGGCTCGATGACCTCCCTCCAAGCAGTGAATTTGATTTGGGGAAACAGGGTGCAAGTGTCTCGTGGCTTGGTAGAGGGCATTTTTTTGGAGACAGTTATGTGCTGACTTAAAGTGCAAGAAAAGATTTGGCTGGATGTTGTGCTTACTTTAATTAATCCTTGGTAATGATGCAACTATTAGTAAGAGCTCAGCTCATCTTAAATGGGCTGGAAGTGTTTGCGTGAAGGGGTGTGTGTCTGTGTGTGTGTGTGTGAGAGAGAGGGATTGAGTTTATATTTGATGTCAGAGTAGATTCTCAGTTTTGCAGGTCATGCTTGTCCTAACTGCTAGAGCAGAAGTGAGCTTGGAATAGTTTGCTCATTCCTAGCGTTCCTAGACTGTCTTAAAAAGTATGGAATCTACTTTGATCATTTTCCAAACCTGGATATGTGTGGAACAAAAATCCAACAGAGTGAAAAAATGTTGGACTTTACAGACCTTTTCCCTTGTTCTCCTTTCCTACGGATAAAAATTATATTGTAGATGATTTTATTTGTATTTAAATTACATTTTAGCCTTGATTTGCGTCTTAGAATTTTGACATTTTATTAATCAGTGTTTTAGTTTTTGTCCTAACAACGCATGCATATTCAGAAATGTAAAATGGGTATTTTCACCATTTTTCTGAAGTCTAGACAACTGGACCAGTGGTTCTTTAACTGAGACTGGTTAGAATGCCAATCAAAATCAAAGGAGTTTTTCTTTCACAAAAACTAAAAGGGGAATAATGCTACTCTAGACCTTATTTGGAAGTATTTTGAAGTCCAAGAAGGAGGAATTTGAAAAGAAGCAGATATAATTTTGTTCAGATGCCAGACAAGCAGTGAAATGGACCTCCGTCGCATTATTTTGTTTCGGGATTTGTGGAATCTACCGATAAAACCCAGTTACTAATCAAGCAGTTCATATTTTCTACTAATATGTTGAGAATTTTCTTCAACCTCCAGAAAAAAAAAGGAGGAGAGTCAAGGCTGGGTAGTGTGTATGACACCTTAAGTCAGCTACTCTTTTATTCTAGGTCTTTTCCATTAAATGCAGGTTTCCTTTTTTCGTGCAGCGCTTTTGACCCAATCCCGTTACACCTTTGTTGCGCATCAACATAGTATTCACAGAGGCGGATTTGAGGTTAAAGTTGATCCATCGCCCACATGCCTCTGAGCCTGTAACAGAAGTAGTTGAGGAGGCAGCTTTGCTTATGTGCAAAGTGGGAGGTGGCACATGCAACAGTATGCTACAAGAAACCCTTCTGTTAACTCTGCTGATTTTGTGCTACTGACTTCTTTTTCTGAGTGCAGGGCTGACCCAACTCAGTTTGATCTGGGTGAATTAGCAAAGGGGATCAGTAGGTAGTCATAAAGGAAGTCGATACTGTAGTGTTTAGCCACAGAGTGAAAAGGTCTATCGATGGCTTTCTTAGTCGCATTCCAAAACACTTTTCCACTGTTCGTACAATTTTCATCAGCATCATTCATAGTGTGTCCTTGAGATGCAGGTAGACTGTTGAGTTTTGACCTAATAAACTCAATAAGCTGGTCAAGCCCAGCTGTCACCAACCAGGAAGTAAAGGTATCATTAGTGCTGCCTGATTATGAAAAAAAAAAAAAAACAACTATAGCCCTGAGCATTTTGGTCAATGGTGAAATCAAGATTATTTACAATGGTTTTATTGATTTATTTTGGGGTGGAGGTAAATGGGGGAAAAAAACATCTACTGCAGCCAAAAAACAGTGAACTTTCTTGATAGGTGAATTTTTTTCTGATATCTTCTTCCTTTACTACAACCAACGATCATATGCTTTCATTAAAATGTGAAGAAGTGCACTTACAAGAAACCTCAGCTGAACCTGAGAAGCAGTGCTGCCTAATTGAACTGAAGGCTTTTAAATATATTTCAAGGGCCAGAAAACCAGAGACTATTTCTGGGGTTTAACTGCTGTTTCTTTCTATTATATTTTTAGGTGTGTTATTTTGTACATTATACTGACTGTACTCTGTTTTAGCATATTGTGAAAGTGAAACAGTCCCTGCTTCTTAATGTGATTTACCTGTATAAATAAAGTGAAAACAAAAAAATATATATATGTTCATTCAACTGTAGACCACTCTATAAAAATTTATATTAAAAAATCATAAATATAGATTCCCAGAAAACAAAATACTAAATAGAAAATACACATTTTAATTAAGTTACTAAAAGATATCAAAATCTAGCATCATAACAAACCATCGGCATTATGGTTGCCGATGAAATAGAAAACATAAAATTTTTTCTATTTAATAGAAAACATAAAATTTGTGTGAAAGAAAGTTGTTTTAAAGTACAAAGCAAAATATTTCGGCTCATTGATTTTTTTTTTAGTTCTGCTGAGCTGAAACAAAGAATATGACTAATCAGCCGCTGCGCTCTGATCCATTTCTGTTTTCAACTTAGAAAAAAATAAATCCTTGGACGTTCCTGCTTGAGACTTTTGATTGCAATGTTGGCAAATTCATATTTAATAAATGAGATCATTAATTAAAAGGTTATTTATTTCAGGAACTAATTACACACAGAGGAATGTTTTCAAGTCTATTTCACTTAGATGTGATGATTTTCCACTTAAAGGTTAGGAAAAGTAGATTCAAAAATACTTTCTTGATCCCAAAGGGAAGTCAAATGTTGTAGTAACTCATGCTGTCCAAAGAGCTGCAGATACTTATGACTCTTGTAGCAGTCTGTATTACTGCAAATCTGAAGAAGCCTCTGACTGAAGAAACTCTGTTTTTCTATAAAAGAAACGGCCTTCTTTATCAAGTTGTTTAGCCGTTTTATGTCCCTATTTCTTTAAGCCCTTCATGATTCATTGATGGCCAACTTGTAGAAGCAAAAGAGTCTATGACTGAGATGGAGGATAAAACATCTTAGTCTTGACAGGAAAGCCGTGGGTCAGAGGAGTTTAGGAAGTCTGCTTGGCTGGGGCCAGGAGAGGAGGATGATGAGCTTGTTCCTGAAATGAACCTATTGAAGAATGTGTTCAGCTCATTTACTCTGTCCACACTTCCATCTATCTGATCCTCTTTTTGCTTGAAGCCTGTGATCTTCTTCATCCTTGACTACACCTCTGATATTGTTCTAAAAGAAATTTTTATTCAAATATAGCAAGATAAGAAACGGAGCTCTGAGAAATAACCGTCTAGGACCAGGAGGCAAAAACTATTTTTAGCTTTATAAAATAAATAACATCTGCCAAATGGTTAAATACTTTTAATCTGGTGCATTTCTGCCACCTTCTGATAGTTTATGCAGCTTTTTACCATCAGTAGCCGGTGAATAAAAGGATAGAATTTGTATGGTGCAACAATTGTTTTAACATTTGAAAATCATTACCAATGTATGAAAGAAAATCTACTTCCAAGTACTCTGAATGTGTTGACAAGCTGATAACTTAAAATATAACCTGCATTATAAAGGTAGCAGAGGCGTCCAGGGGGGTTTCCACCGTTCTGAAGTTCCATTAACCCTCATGAGACTGGTGCCAAGCGTGATAGAAAACAGTTGTCATGGTTACAAAGTTGGGGATGTGCAATTTTAAAGCAGTTAAACCTGGAGCAAATTTTACGAAAATCCTACTGAGCTAGAGTTGTGTGACAATGAACTAAGACACAAATAGATAGCTTGTTAAAATGGCTTTTATGTGGTTTGAATACAATCAAATATTGTGCCAGGCTGCATGTTTATAAAGGTAACAGTGTGAAGATTTACAGACCAACCACAGTTTCATAGTAAAATCTGTAGCCAGTCAAAAACTTAGAAAAAGAAAAAGAAAAAAAAGCAATGAAAAACAAAAAAATACAACCATTTAAACATAGATGATTATTTGGTTTTGTTTTAGCCTTTTCTGCTCTTTTTATTCACAAAAAAATGTGTTTCCACATTTTCTCGCCCCCGTATAAGAGCATGGGCAAATATTAGCCAATGTCCAGATTTTAAATGCAATTGCAAGTTCTGGCTGCTTAGAGCGACAGAGAACACTCTTGTTTTGCTTGTGCACCTGATTGACAATGACAACAGCTCGACAGCCTCTTCTCCACTGGCACTGTCTTCAGCCTTTGCAGAGTGAATTTTCCCCGGTGAGTTTGACTGTTGCAAGTCTCGGGCTACGCTCTAGGGAGTGTGGATGCTAAAGGACAATTTGTGCCTCTAGCACTCACTGTAATTCTGTTGACAATGTTTGATTTCAGGGGGCTTTTTTTTCATCGAAGTAAAAGAGACATTTGTGCCTAAAAGACTTGAGGATGATTGCTTACACCCCTGGCTGCACAGGCGGCCTGCATTTTAATAATTAGTTATTGTATTGGGGTTTTTGTATGGAGACTGTTGAAATGTTCATACAATTATTCATATATATTGACCATCCACCCAGTTTCATTATTTTTCTTCTCTCGGCTGAAGTGCTTCTATAAAGGTTGTGTTGGATTCTGACTATAAAAACGCAGGAAACAATCATTCGTGCTGTTCAAGAGGCTCCACTTGTTTTCTGCAGAGCTCTAAAGCCCTGATGGTGGTAATTATCACCCATTAATGCTTTGTGCCAAAATGGCACCTGGGTTGAAAACTGAGATTTTTTTTCTTTCCTATTTGTTCAGACCTGCGTCTCTCTCTGCTTCACTTGTGATGCTATGCATTGCATTGCTTATTTTTTCTGATTAAGTTAGCAATTAGATTGATTTCAAAACTATATATAAAATTAAATGCTTAACTATAATCTCAGTGATTATAGTTAAGCATCTTACCTGTTATTTCAAGACGCTAGTGGAAAAAAATTAAAGGCAGATGCAAAATTCTCTGCAGAAACACTGCAATGCACATAAACATGTTGGAAGAATGTTTAATATATAGGTTTATAAACTATAATCTCAGTCTGTAGCATCAGTGTGGTCTTTTGCCAAAAGTTTCACAATTTCCAATCTGTTTTTTTAGTTAAACTTGCAGGTAAATTATCTTATTGACAAAAGTGAGAAAATAATGTAGTGCAATATCATTAGTAAATAATTCAAGGATTTTATCAGTTATGATAAATCTAAATTTTCCTCACTCTGAGCTGTCTTTTTCATGTGTACATTCAACACTCTCTATGACCTTTAGCATTCTGGGCACAGTAATCCAGCAGTCTGACTATTGTGCTGGCATGCAAGGTGTGAACTTATAACAGCGAGGAGGTATTGGCCAACCACTACTGCATTCCAAAAAGTCGAGGAGGGAAATGGGATTCAGTCTCAACTACTATTGATTGCATGAAAACAGCATCATTTTTAAAGCTTATAAAAATATTCTATGGTGCTGATATTAGAAGAATTTAAAGCAGAGAATTTAAAGCCTTTTTTCCATCATCTTGACTTCCTGAATGTTTTACATGACACACATGAGCTGTCACATGCGTGACATGTTAAGTCACGCATGTCTAGGTAAAAATGAAATGAGTGGGAACTGACCCTTTGACCCATCTCTCAATGGAATATTTTAATCCCCAACCTGATTAGGTGCATAGGGACAGTGGGAGGGGAGTTTGTAACCTTAGGAACTAGAATCATGTCTTCTGTAGTTGTTATTGTGACTCCTTGCTTATTTGTATGTCTACATTAGTCTTTCTACACAAACCATAACTGTATGGTTTATATCTGAGCTGGGGTCTGTTTGCTTCAGGTGTGAGCAAGGTCATTGACGATGCTGGTGATGTGTTGTTTATTCCTTCTAAATCCAGATACATATGCTAATTCCATTGACACCAGATGCTTTATTCAGACATTCTTAGTAGATTAATGATTCTGTTTCACCGCTGTTCGTAAACTTCCCTTTGTCCCAGTGGATTTCCTGACCTCCATCTCTGTCCCCCACAGTTGCATCGGGTGACCAACCTCGCTTCACTGGAGGCAGCCGTCCTGGGAGCACCGGCGTAATGAGGGAGAGGAGGACAGCTGGTGACCCCTACTGGTCCTATTCAGGTGAGCTCTCATTCCTGGTATGGCCAGAGAGCCTGAAACAGAGAGAAAATAATTCACCAACCTCTCTGGCTTGTCTCTCACACCCCTGTTTTTGTCCTCTGTTTTGGCAGAGACCTTTGCTCCCTTCTTATTTCTATAACTAGAGAGGCTGATCTAGGTGTTTTAGTATTCACATAATGCATACCTGAGGTGTATATTTTCATCACTCCTAATAACCGTAATTAAACTAATGCATTGGGGAGAGAAACTGAGACATATGGCAAAGTGATTTAATGTTCCAAATGTTAATGCTGTGTTATTATATTGTAGCCTACTGTGTTTAACTATAAATAATGAATCAACTTCTATTAAAATTGATTTATTGCACATTTAATTAGGTATGTAAACCGTAAACATATATGCATGTGCAGTTGAAACAAGGTATTTTCTTACACTGGATGAGAGACATGAAACATTTATTTTTCACTGTCCGGATTTAGAATTTGTGTGAGAATTTGACACTTTTTGCCAAGGTTTGAAATATTCATTCATTTTCTTATAGAATTGAGAAAACTAAAAGCGGATTACAATAGAATAGTCAAAATAGTTCAAGCTAAATAGGTGATTTATTGTCATATTTATTTACATAAACTTCTTTAATAACGGGTATTGCCTTCCACAGTGCCTAGTTATAATTTGGTTTAATTGTCACCCATTCCTCCTGACAAAACTGCTGTAACCAAGTCAGGATTTGAGGCTGCCCTGGTCACACACAGCTTTTCAGCTCTGGCCACTTATTTTCTGTAGGAACGAGGATAGGGGTTTTGCAATGTCTGCAGCCTTACCATCAATTTATTGTCCTACAACCAGTTTGTTGCTAATGCTGATGTATGTTGAGTTTTATAGCTCCAAATGTTAGCAAGGAAACATTGATAGCATTGCTTCCTTTTTTGCTGCCAACTGTTTGTGTGAAATGCACCAGTCCCTTCAACACAAACACACTTACAGCAACATGGTGCTGTCATTCCTGTACTTCACAGCCAGTTGGTAAAACAGTTTTGAAATAAAAGTTATTTTAGCACTATGTGATAACTGTGATGTTAAAAACTCCATACTGTTACTCTGAACTTCAATACTTATTATCAAGTCGATTAAACAGCTTATATTAATTTTTATAACCACATATTTCTTTGGGATGTCATTTAATAATGGGAAGTTGTCTAATTTGCTAACATTTAACATACTACCATTTCTAAAAATAATACCTATGTTGATAAATACTTTTTTTGTTCCTAGTTCCACCTTTGGTTAATTACCTACAGCTGGTAATATTTTTTTTTTTAAAAACACACATTTTACAAAATGGTGATAATATTAATATTAATATATTAGAACTGCAGAGGACTGGCGACCTGTCCAGGGTGTACCCCGCCTCTCGCCCAGTGACCACAGAAGATTGGCAACAGCACCCTTTGCGACCCACTTTTCCTCATTTTCATCTCCCATTGTCATTTCGTCATAAAAAATTGTGACAATGTTTTATAAAAATTTAGAAAAACTAAACAGTTTAGGTAATTATATTGTCACTCTATTGTTTCTACATCTGCAATGGAAAAATAGCATTATTTTGACATTTAGCAAATTGTTGTGCCTTTTTATACACAGTATGTAATTATGTGGATTCGTTATGTTTGTTCATCACAAAATATTCATTTTATGATGTTCATTTACATTTTTAGGTAGCTCATTTGGTAAACAATTCAGATAGGCATGTTTTGTCAGAACACCTCTGCTCTCTCAATCACAAACATCCACAGCCATGCAAACACGTCCAGGGTCGACTATCAGGCAGTGCCGATGGGAAATCTGGGTTGTGTGCTCTGGTTGAGGGCACCTCTCTGAAACAGCTCAGGGAAGGAGCACTTGTATTTACAGGTCCAAAAACACCACATTGCAAATAATGCGCTCAGTCCCACTGCCACTGGAGTGCATCGGAGCTCTGAAAATTATTACACTGATGGAATATTTTGTTTTAGGTGCTGCAGTTGTGAGTAAAATAGGAAAAAAGAGAAAATCGTGGTTTCAGAGAAGAAAATTGTGCACTTCACAGTAGAGAAATGAGGTATGCTCAGTTTGAACTCACGTTTGTTTGGTATTCACGTCACTCCTAACAGTGGCCTTCGGCTGCCTCAGTTGTCTGGTGAAAGACTGTCTGCTTTGGCTATCCAACCATGACAGCTCTCTCACTATGTACAAGGTATGTGGACTCGATAATAAGAATCTTAATCACTTCAAACACGCTTCTATTTTTCCTGAAATCCTTTATGCACAAAACGTATGTGTAGACCACATGTGTCAAACTCAAGGCCCGCGGGCCACATGTGGCCCGCCACGTCATTTTATGTGGCCCTCCCCCCCTACCACCACCGTTTTATAGGCCCATGATTGACTTAAAATAGGTTTTGAGCACGAATTGACTACTACATCTCCCATAATGCATTCCGATTGTTACCAGCCAAATTACGGCTTCTCTCCACTAGAGTGCAGCAGAGTCACCTCAAGCTCATTATTAATTTTCCCAGCGAATAAAACTAAGACATCGACAAGCTAACATCAAAATGTCTAAGAAAAGAAAAATCGATTTACAAGGAAGACTGTTTCATGAACAATGGGAAAACGAATACCCGTTTGTACTTCAAGGTGAAAAACCAGTGTGTCTTTTGTGTTCTGGGACCGTGTCCGTCGTGAAAGAATACAATATACGTCGGCATTTTGAAACCAAACACGGAGCTAAGTTCGCCAAATTTAGCCTTCAAGAAGAACAAAGAAAAACCCTTATCTGAACTCTCCGATCCGAAATGGCTGTGTGACTTTGCAATGTTATGTGACGTCACCGAGCATCTTGCCCAGCTAAATCAGAAACTACAAGGACGTAAACAAATCATCATCCAGATGTCCGACATGATCACAGATTTCCAGCGCAAACTCGACCTATGGAAGCGCCAGGTGGTACAAAACAATCTTGTTCACTTTCCTGCTTGTCAGATCGTCTCGGCCTCCCGGTGCTTTTTCATGTGCTCGGTTAACTACCAAACTAACTGTTAATAAACGAGTTTGATCGGCGCTTTTCTGACTCTAAATCGCAGCACTCTGATTTTGACCTGATCTTTACCAATCCTTTCACCGCCGATGTCTGCAGTGCGCCCCACCGCCTTCAGATGGAGCTATTGAGCTTCAAAGCGACAGCGGCCTGAGAGCGAAGTTCCGTGATGTTTCAATCGAGGACTTTTACCGTCTACTGCCCCCTGATTTGATGCCACAGCTTCGACTCCATGCAGCTCGTGTTTTGTCCATGTTTGGAAGCACCTATCTGTGCGAATAGATGTTTTCAATAATGAATTTAAACAAGACCAAACACAGATCGCGCATTACTGACGAAAACCTGCACGCCGTTTTGCGGATTGCCACAGCACAAGAACTAAAACCAGACATGGACGAACTGACCAAGGGAAAACGGTGCCAGACACCCGGCCATAAAACATCGGTAAGCACGAACTAACTGAATTAAAATAGAATGTAAAACCAAGACTAAGTATACTAGAATATGCATGTAGTTTATTCTTTTTGCTTGTGTTTTGTTTTCTGTTTATTTACAGAACAGGACCGATGAATGAGGATGTGTGTGAGTTGGTGTCAGGGTGAGAGGGATCAGTTTTGCCTTCAAGGACAGGCAACATCACCTAATTGTTTTGTTCTTATGTGAAAACACATGTTGGTTGTGTAATAACAAAAAAGGTTTTGTGAATGAAGTTGAGAGTTAATATCAAAACTTGTTTTTATTATTTGCTTGCTTACCTTTAAACACTGATTTAAGTATTGTAATTTTTAAACTGAGCAGTAACTTTACATCCATGTAAACGCAAATGTAATATTTAAAACTTGAATACATAAAATTAGTTATTTGACAATATGAGGTGTTGTTTAATTTATTTTTAACATTGTATTTTCATACAATGAAAGTGCCCAAGTCTAGTTTTCCAGACCCACCACTCTGCAACTTTAGATGCGTTCCTGGATCATTGACTCATCACTAGGCCTCTACAGAACTGAGTTGCTGCTAATGAGGGAAGTCAACCTTTAGTCTGGGATGTGTTTTAGCAGGGATGCATCTAAAAGTTGCAGTCTGGAGCACTGCACTTGGGTACTCCTGATTTATACCGTCAATGAGGCCCGTTGAGGGAGGCCAATATGCTGAAGTTGCCCTTGGTGAAATTGAGTTTGACACCCCTAGTGTAGACGGTCAGACTAGACCACCTCATATATTGCCATGCATCTTATCACAGAGAGGATTGAATTGATCAAAGGGACATTTTTAATGATTCAACATGATGGTAGTAAACATGTTTTGGCTTGGGCGAGTGGCTGTGGTTAAAATAAAAATGGCAGCTGGTGCAGATCGAGCTAATTAGCTGAGATAGTGAGCCACCAAAAACTTGACAGTATTTTTTATTTGATAAATTTATTTTCTAGAAGAGAACATAAGCCCCAGTCCCATTCTGAATAAGAGACATTTAAAATTGATTTAAGGGACATAATTATGTTATAGCTTACCCAATCAGAGGGATGATTGCTAACTTCTCGGATGTTTATAATACAGCCATTGTCACCCTTCACATGGTCATTTTTAAGAAGATGCCTTTTCACAGAGCTGTATCTATGAAAACATGATGTATTAATGGAAAGTCAAGTGAAAGGATAAAAGTGTGATAGCAAAAGGTTCCTAAGCAACAGGGATAATTTTAGAGCACTTCATTCATCCCTTCACTAACAAGCTTTATGAAGATGCTGATTTTGACATCCAGGAAGACTTTACACCAGCCTTCATTTCAAAAGATTGTACTTCAGTTACTATGGCAATGCGGTACTTGATTGGCCAATTCTCCTCACCCAAACCCCATAGAAACTCTGGGGTACTGTCAAAAAGGAAAATAATGCACACCAGACCCAACAATAGATTTGAATTTAAGGCCATTATCAAAGCAACCAGGGGTTCCTTTGAACCAGACCTGATTGCCTCCATGCTGCAATGATACTGTAACTGTTGCAAAATTAGCCTGGAAAAATATTAGGTGCAAAGTACACAAACATACTCTTCAGTCTGCATTTCTGTTATTATATGTTGTGAGTAATTGAAATTAGGGTTTTCACTAGCTGCTATTGTCATAATTACACTTGCAATATATCACTGTGTGTGTGCTGAATCCTCAAATTGAGTTATATTTTTTATTTTGATGGTTTGTTATATTTAGTTGCACAACCACACTTGTCCCTTCTGGTCAACTTTCCAACGATATTGGATACAGTCGTGAACAGCCAGCTTCTTAAGCAATGATATGATACGGCTAACTTATTTTGTGGAAATTATCAGTGAATGTCTGCTGGACAACTATCGAGACAACAGTCTTTGAGATTGTATAATGCATAACTTGGCCATCACTTAATTTTTCTCTATGTAAAAATGTATCTTTTTTATTGATTTTAAATTATTTTCTGAGAAAATAAACTTTACATTTCTTTAGTAAATCTTAATTCTCAAAAACATCACTTTGTTGAACATCTTTAAAATAAAATGTACTTTTTGAATTTGATTACAGAAATAAATAAAATGTTTTCTATGTCGATGACATATTTTTATTCAATATCTTTAAGACATGTACAGACCATGCTGCATACTGGCTTAATAGTTTTATTTTTTTAATATTCAGCACTTGTGCTTGCTGCATGCAGAGAAGAATGCATGCTTAACATTAAATGAGCTGAAAGTCTTTGGAAAACATCTTATTAAAAAATAACAACAAAAAAACTCAATGTTGAACTTTAGCTTAAGAAAAAAAAAACCTGCCTGTCTTGAGTTGAATTTTGGACATTCATTTCATGTCTGCACTGACCACCAAGTCCCACTCGCGAAGGCAGCTGGCTGATTGTGCTCTGGAAAAAAGGGAAGCATTGAGGGAACACAGAACTGTCCATTACTTTGGGAATGTAATTAGCGGCTAAGGCTGTGACTGGGAGACAGACCAGCGTGCCTTAGCAGCTAAATGGTTATTAAGGGCATTTGCTCTGTGCAAGTGAGTGTAACAGAAATGCACGCAGCGGGCGTGTGCCTCAAGCTAGAACGTACTTGTGCAAGACAGGCTTCAACCCTTAAGAGCTAGACACACATAACATATAGAAGAGCAAGCCTCTCTTTCCTACTCATTGTGTAGCCCACCAGCATAAATTGCTGCAGGGAAGCGATGTTTGAAGAATGTGGAGCAACATGAGCTCGAGAGAGTAAGTTTTGAGTCCTTCATTTAGTTCAGATCTATTTTGGATTGAAATTCTTCATTTTTTTTTTTTTTTTACTGCAAAGTTTGCAGATTCATATTTGTCCATCTATTACACGTATTGTTAGAGGTGTTGCATGTTTAGCAGCAACACTTTATTTAGGGTTTCAGAGCCTTTTTGTCACACAGTCCTAGGCATAAAGGTGTAATGCGCACAGTGCGGTGAGAACTCTTATCGGTTCATGACATGTCTCCTTCCTGTGTGCTTTGATTATGAACCTCCATGCAAGGAGGCCTGAAACCCACACCTTGAAACTTGATTAAAAGTTATTTAAGGCAGGCCCTGAGCTTGTGTGTGTCTGTGTCTGCAAGTGCACATTTGGAGGCATTTTTCATAAGAGGGATGATATCATACTCACCATAAGACTCCCACAGGAACAGGGCTATGCATCATTTCCCCCCCTTTTTTTATATATATCTCTGCAGGTTTTCACATCATCTCTGTTCGTTTCACTCGTTCCTTTTATCGCTGCTTTTATATTTTTTGCCGATACCCGGGCTGGTTTTGCCGCTGATCGCTTTCTTGTTGATTTATTGTTCTGGTTTAATTACAGCACAGCAGTCAGGAGTACCTTAATGTGCCTTTGCAGAAGCATTAAGTTTGATCCCTTTCTAACGGCACTTTAGAATGGAAGAAGAAAAAAAAAAACAATACGAAAACATGCCAGCTCCCGATGTAAAGAAATGCAGATTAACATCCCAAAGATGAGTTGATTTTCATTTTCTTTGCATTATGAGATTGCACCTGAATTAACTTGCGTCATTTAGACTGAAGTGAAGCAGTCAATCCATAATAAAAGATGAATTTTATTACTTTAATCTCAGCAAGTATATAGTATTGATCAGAAAAAATGGATTGAAATTTAAAAATGCTGTACAAAGCGGGCACTTTCATTTTTCTGGATTATTTCTTGCAGTTTTGCTCGGCTGTGTTGAAATTAAGACTCAGTGTTTTTCCACTGCTTAAACTAAAGGTTGAATGTAGGAATTAATGATGTATACCTCCACAAATTGATTATACAGCTTAAGGCGCTGCATCTGGGTGATTTTTCATATTAACAACTCACTAATAGTGCAGTGCCTCACTGAGATAGTGCTCCTGCTGTCTGTTTTTCATGCAGCAGTTGTGTTCGTTTGGATGGAAGCCACCTTGACAAGCTGCTGCAGCCACCAAAAGAGCCTGCAATTGTCTGATACGTGTGGATTATATTTCCCCTCAGCCCGACTGTTTTATTCCACTTCACTGAGGTTGCCCATGATCATTAGCAATCTTTCCACTCATGTCTCACATAATGAAGTGAATGAAGTGTCATTTTCAATCAACTGCTATGTTGATCCAACTTAATTAGTACTTTAGAGGATACAAAACAAGATTAGGTAACTCACGGTACTCGATTGCCAGAGCTGTTTGTTTTGGCTTTGAATTAACCCTCAGTTCTGCTGCTGCTCAAACTTTTTCTTCACAGGAGAACAAAAGTTGATTATACATATTGGCATTTTAGGCACTTGCTGGTATAAAAAAAAAATGCATGTTAATATTTATTGTGATAGCTAAAACATTATTTGTCATGGTTAGTGTGGTTTTTGCTCATAGATATGAATTCTTGTGAAGCACCGGTAAGTGTGTTCACACACTATAAAAACTAGCAACAGAGGCATTTGGATATTAAGTGGACTTGCAAAATTTAGGTTTGGACAAAATTTAAAACATGTTTGCTAAAAAAAATATATATATATTAAAGTGAATATTTGCAGATGTTCAGAGTGGAGCAAAAACAAAAATAGCAATAAAGTAATTATAGTCGTAGTCGGTAAAGGTACAGAGAAAGTAAACACTTTGCAGATTACACAGTTTTTTACATCATTTCTTCTTTGTGTAAAATTGCACCTAACTTGAAATGTAAGCTACTTAATTAGCTTGCACATCTGAAGAGGCATGCCGCTCTTACTCCTTTTAATCCTTTTTATGTGTATGCTATGTTGTCCTGGTGCTCCTCTAATAAATATGCGTACAAAGTCTTAAATCCTTTTTTATTGGAGTTGGATAATCACACTCATAGAAATGCTACTAAAACCTGGTAAAGCCTTTATTTTATCATCGAGTCCTTAGAAACACAGATTTTATTTTTGAGGGAGACCGGGCCAAGAGGTAATCTGTTGCCACATAAATAACAAAACAAACCTACACACATTTCCTCACATATAAATATCAACACAGATCTGCCTTAATTGAATGATATGTTTTCTTGCATATCCTATTTTCAATAGCAGCGAAGAAAGAGAAACAGGAAGTTTGAAATTTGACGTTTATTAAAACCATCATCATCTTGCAAGGCAAGTTGTTCATTAAGTCTGCTTCAGTAAAGTTTATTTTATAGGATATGATAATGATGCCAGTGATTTTGAATGGAAGTACAGTATTTCTTCCTTTCCGTCACTGAATAAATGTTCTTAGATAAATGTTGATTTTTCATAACTTGGTACTGTAAAAATGTAATTTTATTATTTATTTTAATTGTATCTATACCAAATGATACATGTACTGGTAGTTTTGGAGGCCACTGTAAAGTGGGATGGAGCATGCTTTCATAAAGCTTCTTCTTATAAAAGTAATTTAACTTGGTAGCAGGTAAAATCAAATAAGAAGAAATCCCACACAAAAAAATTCACAGCCACTATGTATTTGAGGATTACTCACTGTGAGTAATCATTATGTGGAGATGTAAGTTGAATTTATTTGTATAGTTCTAGCACAATTGACTCAAACACTCTTAACATACTCTTAAACCAGTCTGAAGTAGGTTCAAACGTGAAAGCAGTCATTGTTGACATTCTGGCTGAGTGTGCTTTAGCTTTACCAACTTGGATAATATTATAAATCCCTATCCTTCCAGTTGATGCTTGCTCTTTCTTCTGTTTGTTAAATGTAATTCCCAGGCTTTTGTTTTGAAAGCCTGGGAATTCCAATCAAGCTGCTGCCTGCAAAGCTCCCTGCTTCCTTCAGGTCCTCAGTAAATGGAGTTGCTGAGCTAGGGCAATATGGAGAGGTCTGCACCCAACACCCCATTTCTTAGCCCTGGTCTAGCAAAAGAGGGAGCTTGCGATTCCCTTATTTTACCAATAGACATGCTAATTGCTAAACCTGGGGTAATAGTATCAAAATGTAAAACATAAACTGTGAAAAGAACATTTACAAAAGATAACTACTATGATGATGAAATATTTTTAGAATGGCACACAATAATTTAAATGCTTTGATAGTCACTTACATTGTCAAGTCCTTTCTAAAATACACAATTATATTTTTTATGGAAGTCATTATTTAAAATTTGACATAGTAAATTGATTGATTCATTTCGTTATTGCCTACTTCTATGCTGCAGCACCTCTTGAATTAATTGTTTGCAATTTGTTTTGCAAACAATTAATAAATATTGCCCCAATAAATATTGCAAATTTGTTTGATTTTTATGATATTATGAAACATGTTTTTTAATTGTTTCTCAACTTTATTATTCATGGATTTATTTATTGACTCCTTGATTCAGTTACCAGTTTATTATATTTGTTACAGTGTAATTGAACCATAACATAAATAGATAATCATTTTACAAATTATTGTTTATGTTGTGGCAATTTTGCCATTCAGACGTTTGTAATTTAATGTTGATATTTGCTTTAAGCCAAACTGTGATTTCTTTTGTTCTTCCTAAAATATTTCGCACCTGTCTTTTTCATTGTACGCAGCCGAATGACAGCAAGTAAAACAGGAGGACTCTTTGTCTACTTGTCTTCATATGACCGGGAGAAAAAACTCCTTGAGCACTGCTGGGCTTCTCATGAAAAGAAGTTTTATTCTTATAGGAGGCATCTTTAGAGGTTTCCTATATGTTGCTACTGTGAAAAATTCTAATAAAACACTTGAATGATTTTGGAGAAAAGTTTTTTTTCAGCCTAACTTCAAAATGTCTATTCCCTTGTAGGTTGTCCAGCTAGGTGGGATGTGCTAGACCTGGGGATTCATGTTAAATTAGTTTGGTGCATGGGAAAGGAGTGCACTTTGTCTCTGATGTTGTAAACCCCCAAAACACCCACCCCCTACCTCCAAAGGCTGGAGGGAAAAGAGCAATGCCATGTTGTCATGGTGCCCAGCAGAAGGAGCCCTGACTCCAGGAGGTAATGAATCGAGAGGAGGATTGCTCCCAGTAGACCTCCTTGTATGAGAAGCACTTGAGTTTAAAGCAAAACTCCCTTACTATACAGCAGCACCGGGGACAAGCTTGGAGGGTAAAGCATGGGGCTTTCTATCCAGGGATGCAGGGAAGAAGTCTTCTGGGATAAAGATGAAAACAGTTTTTTTCTTCCTAGATGAGAAAGACTAGTTCATATGCTAAAACCAGTTGCCTTTGCAAGTAACTCAGATTGCGCTCGTTCTGATTTGATTCATAAGATTTGTTTCATTTTTTTATTTGAAAGTTTTGCCCTTATTGTTCTACGACAATAAAGTCTAATTGGATCTAAACCTGGAGAGCAATTTATGCTAAACCCCGTCATGAAATACTTCCCGCTACAGTTAGTTTAATTTTAATTTATTATGCCGTCCAGTGACAGAATATAGGATTTCTATACTGATTTAGCTCATGTGATGCTGTACTGTGATTAAGATACTAAACAATCAGTCAGTCTCATTATCTTGTTGAGTCAATCTCAAGGTTGAATTGCTTTCAGCTTTCTATTCAGCATTTTTTTCTATCACAGTAAAGGAGGAGGGCAATGAGTGGCGCTGCACAAGACTGTGATTGACAAACACTAAAACTCCACTCCGGGCTGTGATTTCCTAGTTCCTAGTTAGTACTGGGAATACTTAGAGAAAACAAAGTAGCAATTTTTTTTTTTTTGTCATAGATCATCTGTCTCATACCATCTTGTCACAACATAGAGAGTTGTATACTGCAGCTCCTCTTACTTAACGCATTTTCTGACACAGACTCTACCGGGCTAGCAGCAGCAGCAGCAATTGGCTGAAGTGGAAGTGTCGGAAAGGCTCGGAGCTTCTTAAAGAGACAGAGGCCAATTTTAAGGCATCAAAGGATATAATGCAAAGTAAAGTTCTTTTAAATAATTTTTAATATATGCAACGTTTCTATAATAACCAAAGGCAATATAATTACTTGATTGTGCTATAGATATGTTGCATGTGCTGGAAAGTACATAATATCACATTCTCCCTCCCAACAAACCTGATACAGGTGATTTTAGTAAGTACCAAATGACACTGTCTCCTGCAGAATATCTTGTACTGACTGATAATTTAAGGTACTTTATTTTAATCTAGTTACAGTCTTCTGTAAGAAAATGGGTTCTTTGACTCTAAAAGCAATTATAGTTATTAATACAATTAAATTATTCTATTTTGAATCCTTATTGGTCACAAGAATCAACGTGCACCAGTGGGAATAACATTGTCAATCGTTTAGATGTACAATTGGAAAAATTGAATTAAAATTTACATGACATTTGTTAATTTATGTGAGAATTTATCACAACAATCCATCAAAATACTTAAAATGATGTTTGTATGTGACATGGTTTGTTTACTGATATGAAAATGTCATAAACAGAGATGAAATAGTATTTCGCAAATGTGAAATGTGTGTACAAATTGGCAAAGTGTTGACTTGACCCTGACTGGACTTTAAAATAATGGAGATAGGATAATTCAAAAGGAGAACATTGGCATATGTTCACTAGACTTCTCATTAGCAATGCAACTAATGAGGTCTTGCACGTCTCATATTTTAGAGATTTTATGGTGCCACCTGTGGGATCAGGTCTGTCAAGGGTGTTTTTAAGAGACCTGGAGGAAAGTGCTGCTGGTAGGTGAGAGGTAAAATCTGAGGTGCTTGGTGCTCTGCAAGCCATGGCAGAGAGTCTGCTCTTATCCTCCAAACCACAATTCATTTGCATATAATTACAATCTGTTCAACTCAACAGACAATTATGAATTCTTGTTGCATACTACAGTAAGGGCCTCTGTGTACTCCAGCACAAGTTGGTAGACGTTTCTACAATAGTAACTCAAAAAGCATTGTGACTGACTGTTTTACTGAGTACTAATTATATTCTTAATCAATTAGTTGGAGCAGCTCTCGAATGCAACGCACAATCCATTACAATCATAGAACACCTGCACTTATTTATTTATTTTTTTCCCCACTTTTATTTTGGTAGTATTTTAACAAGCCTCACTGCCAGATGTCAAGTACAGAGAAAAGCACACATTTTGTAATATTCACCCTTTCACTGGCATTCGAGCTCCACTTCGTTCCAAGCAGAAAATTGTGGCGTGGACTGTAGCTGTCAGTAAATGCAATTTTCGGTGCCACCAAACATTCCTTCCTTTCTTCCCTCCTTTATTTTGACCCTCTGAACTTTATCCTGCTCATCCTGAAACATTTCTTTACAGCAGCCCCACACCACAGAGCTCTCTGGACTTGATTAATTTCCGGCTCCTGGGAGAACAGAGAGAGATTCATCCATCTTCCACCCCACGTTTCAAGTTGCAGTCATTCTATGTGATGATGGAAGCTTAACACACAACATCATCTGTATCCCTCCAGTCTTGCTGATGTGTTGTATAAACCTGTAGATGTACCTCCACTCATTTTCTGAGAAAATGAGAGGTGCAGGAACACTAATTATTAAAAATGAATTTTGCTGGAGCCATAGCTGGCTCATTATTCATCTTGGTTATTGCTAGCACTTTGGATCAGCCTTTGTGTGCCAGAATTGGTCAATTTGTCTCTGTCAGGGGTGGGCCCTTGACAGATGTGCCAATATGGCTGCTGAAGTTCTGTGCTTGGGGAGAGGCATCTTAATTCTCCATGATGTATCACGCTGGCAGCAACCAATTTAGCAGAATTGAGCTCCAAATCATCTTACTTCCCACTGCCTCTGACAATCTGTTTCCTTTCCTAGATTAGGTAAATATATTATGGAAGGAAATAAATTAGAGATTCCTGCACTCTGGGTAAACTGAGTTTTTGTTGACTTGATTGTTTGTATTGTTACAGTGACATGTGCAGAGGATGGGTATCCTGGGTCCTCATTTGTGATATGTATAAAAACAAGATCCCCAAAGCACAATTGCTATTATCATAAGTGTAACCAAATTTTCCAGTTTCCCTGTTTAGGGCAGATTGATGTGTTGAACTGACAGTTTGTTGTGTAAAGCTAATTAATTAAATTTCAGGTGTCGCGTGGTGTTAGTGTGCCTCGTGGCACTATATTAGGCTTCGTTGGTGGCTTAGGTCCAACTTAATGGATGTGGACATGCTCAGCCTGCTGGGACTGCAATATTGAGGAAATGCGAGATTGCCAGCCCACAGGTTCCCGCTCTAATGTGGTTATGCTGATGAGCTGAAATGAGCTCGAGAGCGGCTCAGCAAAATTTTTAAACTCATAATCATGATGACTGACTTTATAATGAGTACACATCCCCCGAGAGGTGAGGAGTTAACTGTTGGGGGTAAGGTCGTAATGGTGGCATGATGGCACTGTTTGGAAAGGTGTGCAAGCTTATCCTTATGTCATGAGGCAACGTTTTTTTTATAATTGCTTGTTCAGTTAGAAATAGATTGAAGTTTCTCGTGTAACCCTGACTCACGTTAAGTAATCCAGGATAATTCAAAAGTAAAGACCTGCTGCTAGGTTCAACAGGATTACAGCTACGGTGAATGCAAAATGAAATGGCTGGAGGCAGGAAATGAGAAAAATATTTTGAAAAAAAAAAAGAAAATAGAATAAAATGCAATTTATGAAGAACAACAAAGGCACTGTATGTATGTAAAGATGTACTTCCATCCACTATCTGCATGGAAGTAGTTTGTGCTGCATCACCTATACTTTCCTGGTCTTGTTAGATCATTTATCCGATGCTACTATCTCTGGATTAGTCAGTTACACTGCTGCTATTGATTTCTGTCTGGATTCTAAATTTTAAGGACGCTTGTTTTGCAAACAGGTAGCTGTTGTTGTCCCTGCCTCATTTACAGAACTAGAAGAATAATAGCTGCTGAGTGGGAAAGCCAAGAACAGAGACTGCAATAGAGGAGAGTGGTTTAGGCCTTCTTTTTTTCATCTTGTATTGAATTAGTTTCCAGGCTAATGGTGCCTGCGGAGTGAGTGATATGGTTTGCTTTTTTTTTTTTTTTTTTTAAACAAACCCATACATTTTTGTTAATAGAGAATTTCTTTTTTTTTTTTTTTTTTTTTTTAACAAAACCTTCATAATTATTTCTAAGTAACTTCAAGCACTGTATTATTAGTGATTAAGACTTTCAAATCCAGAGCAACTGGGACTGAAATCTTTCCCCAAACAATGAAAATGCTGTCGTAAATTCAGATTGATTCAGCCTCATGCTCTCTCAAACAGGTAAAGGAAAGATCACTCAGCCTGGCTGTCCTTTGTCTTCCAGAGTCTCATGACTCATTTAAGTGCAAGCTCAAATACCTGCGAGGGATCGTAAATAATGTAGATGTATCACAAAATTATTGGGGTAGAAGTTGTTCTTCGCATTCTAAAATCCGCGCCGGTCTAAACCCTTCATGCTGTATTAAATTTACTCACCAATCTCTTGTTATTTTTCTCTTTTCAAGGCTCAGAGATCAAAATGTCACATATGCATTAAGCAGGATTTACAAAAGAAGCTTTGATTTAGTTGTGTCCAGCCTTTTGAAAGTAAGCTGAAAATAAATTGAGCAATTTTTTTTATTGTTTTGTTTTTTTGGAGTATATTTTTAACATTCAGTTGAAGAGAGAAACTTGAAAGCCAGAAGGCAAAGGGCTACTTTGTCAGTCATCCATGTGTACAACACTGTCTTTGCCTTTTCAACCGTAAGCTCCTTTTGTAACATCACCAAACTCATATTTTCAATTCTGTATGTTGAAACATAAAATAAAGTTAGCTTTCATTTCTTAGAGCTTTAGTCTGCAGGAAGGTATGACAAACAAGATCTTTGAGAGGCAACTGACAATTTAAAATTATTGTGTTTCTTAGAAATTATATTTGTGTGTGTGTGTGTGTTTTTTATTAGTCCTCATACATAGAGACCAGCCTCCAGCATCTTTAATTTTGAAATGAATTTGGCCAATCTTCACCAGCATTCACCTCTCCCCAGGAATCAATTTTCTTCTGCTTTTTGTGAGCTCCCCCCTCTCTTCTATTCTTTAATTTTCCCCCTCATCTCTTGTTCCTAATGCTGGCTACATACCAGCTCTGAGCGGGCTTTTCTTCTTTGTGGATGCTACTGGGTAGCGAAGAGTGTGAGTGAGACACAGTCTGGATTAAGGTTTGATGTAAAATGTCTTCTCCCTGTGCTTAGCTCCACTCTTATCTGGGGATGTGGTCATGTGCAGTCTTGTGATTTGTGGCCTAATTAGCAGTTTTGGGTTACCTAAGGCTAAAAGTCCCATAAGAACACTCTACCACTCACAAGCTTTGAAAAATCCAAACGCTCATTGACTGTTAAACCATTTGTATATGATAGAAGTAGAACAGGTAAAGGGATAGCTCTGAGGTTCTGTAAAAATGATTGAAGCAGTATATTTGTGACCCATAGTTATGGCTTCCATGGTGTCTTTATTTGACATAAATCCAGATGAGTTAGCCATGACGGCTGAAGCTAACAAGAATCAAGAAGTAATTGGACTTCAGTGGTTTTAAAACAATTTACATTTACAAAAAATACATATTGGTTCATGTAGACACATTTTTTTAACCTTTAAACAATTGACATATTTGCATTTGGTTGGTATTTGCACAGAAGTTGTTTATTTACATAGGAGCTGTTAGTAGGATGCAGTGCAGCACCAATTTTCTATGTGAAACATATACCCAGAAATGGAGCATTCATCTATTTTTACTGGGAACTACCAGATTATTTCTCTGGAAAGGTGTGTATTTTGTTGTGACATTGGCATTTATCTATTGTAAATACATAGAAAGGTCAGCAGAAAGAGAACAGGAGAAACATGCAGCAAATATTTCAGCCCTTCAGGCAAACTCCAGATGGCCGCATCTTATATGTTGGGCCTACAGCAACAGTCGTGGAGTGCCTGAATTTCAACCAAAGGTTACCACAAAGTTAAACGACAAAGTGCCTGAAAATCCACTATAGCCCTCTTACCACAGCGGTAGCGCTGACGCTATCGCGGTAGTAAGGTTGACTTCCTTAAATAGCAGTAGCTCAGCTATGCAGAGGCCTTCTGGCATTTGATTCAGGTACGTTGGAGAAGGAATGCATCTAAAAGTTTTGTCTCAAGAACTAGACTTGATAGGAAAGTGGCAAAAAATAAGTATAATTGCCAGATGAGAAATTATAAAAAGAGTAAGTCAAGTTGTTTTGCAAAGTCTTGTATGTACAGATGAGGCATTGTGTAAGAAGCTATAAAAAAATATCATTAGAAAAGTTCAGAACATTTAAGCAACACTCCACGTAGATGTCGAAACTTTAGAGCCAGTTTTTGCGTTTCTTCATTTCAACTTCAAAAGTAGATTTACAAAAGAAAAAATACTGAAGAAGACTTGAGCCCTGAGATTTAAATTAGAAAAACAGGTAAGGTTAGTCTTATTTTCTGTTTTGTCTTTTGTTAGTGTGCTCCTCCAGTTTATATTTTTGTTATAAATCTATTTTTATATATATATATATATTTTTGTTGGTTTTCAGTTTTTTTTACAATCAGTAAAAAATAAAATAAAATGTGTATACTTTAAACTGCTACAAAACATTTGCTTGTTATTGCATTTTACTATTTTTCCCAATAGTTTCTCTGGCCAGAATGCTTAACATGTTCTGTTCTTAGTATTTGCTTCCCAAAGAATGGACATTGGTGGCACACTGCCTCCTCCCTGTTAAAATAATCACTTCCATCTGTCTAAGTGTTTTAGGAGTGTCAAAAATGTTTGAAGGGACAGTATTATGTATTTTCCAGGCACATAAAGCCATTTTGTAACACAATGAAGTAAATGTTACTTTCAGTTGTTATAAAACGCTATATAAATCAAATATGACTTAAAATAATAATTGATTTTGCAATTTGATGCCTTAAAATTGGCCTTCTTTCTCTTTAAAAATGTGTGCTCTTTCTGAAACTTTGCTTTCAGAAAGTCATCTATTAACCTGTATGGGACAGAGTCTTCTTATTAACTCTTTAATGTTTTTACCAGTGTTGCACTAAGAAGTAACTCGTGTAATGAGCTCTCCAGATATGCAGTTCTACTGGGTGTTTGCTAATTTATGCTGTCTAGTCTGAAGGAGCTGAGTGGGGGAGTTGTAAGGAAAGGGCAGCTCTGTGAGGTGGAAGCTTGGAAACTGTAGTTCCTAGGAAACCTTTAAAGACCTTCATCTTTAAAGGTTTCTGTAATCAATTTGACCTAATCATGTGTAATATTTTTCAAGTATGAGTTGAGATTGTAGAAGTCTGCTTTTGTTTTGGAACTTTTCTGTTGGACTAACTAATTTGGGCTTAAACAAAATGGTTTAAGCCCAGCCATCTATTTACTGCAGGTAAAAGGTTTTACACAATAAGGTTTTAACCATGTATAACCTTTTGACAGGACCTCTGAGAGAATTATTGCTTTAAGATGTGGCGATACATTTTTATTTTGTATCACCAGTTTGTCACTGCTGGAGTAAATAGATATGTGTCTATTAACTTCAGGTCAAAGTGTACGGATGCAAATCTGAAAGATCATTTGGCTCGAGCTGGTGTTTTCCTCTGCTTTGGAGGTTATATTAAGACGGTGTATGTTTTGGTCTCTGTCCTAAATACCTCACATTAATAACTGGATTAGCTTGGACTTCATGCACAGAAAAGGAAGGTACCTATTAAATGTGGTACCTTCCTGACCTGTTCTATGCAATCATTATCATTCAAACATAGGCTTTCCACAGCCGTTCTGCAGTATTCATTTCCCCAGATGCTGAAGCAATAACTGATACCTTGAGAATTGTTTAGGATACATTTTAGTGTTCAGTGGTTTTTGGACTTGCTGTCATTTTATTATTTGTTGTGCTCTCTTTTCATTATAAATGTCTTTGTCTTAGTATTTCTTTATTCATATTTGCTGTTTATTGTTGGAGCACTAGAGAAATACAATAGCTCATAATCCTCTAGGAGGTAATTACAATGTCAGGGCGGTGCATGGGTGGTTATCAACCCCACGCTGCTTGTGCACACATTGTTTATTTAATTGATCCCCACTTTTTAATGAAAAATGAGTTTCTGATTGAGCATGCCATGCATTTCTTAAGGTGCATTCACAACTTTATCCAATCCAGAACATACAATCCACAGATCCGCCTTCACACTTATCAAATAAAACAAACATGGATTATACTGTCAGTAAGTTCCCTGTGAGACTGCAGATGTGCTTCTATTTTCAGGGCAAGGGAGATTTGATTATCCTCACATTTGCTGGTTACAGCATAAAATTACATCGAAGGCCCTAACAATTCAATGAGTGACTCTGACAAAATAATATATTCAGCCCACTGGAATAAAATTCAATGCATTGTATCATCTGAGGAGGGTCATTGTGAGAGAGGAAATATTTCACCTTTAGCAGCTGAATGTAGCTAATGGTGTCCTTAGTCCCAGCCTCATATCATGGATTTATGCTGGCGCTTTGACAGACAGGTATGTGAGAGGTTTCTGTTTGCCTCATAACCTCTGTCACCTTGGGAGACAGCAGCCTCCTTATGCTTGTCCTGGTTTATCGCTATACAGTGACCCACAGTCAACTCGATCTCCTAGCAGCACGTCCCTCAGTCCCTAGGATGTGGCCCCTCTGGCAGGTATCTACCGTTGCCCCTCTGCCCTTCATAGCTAATGACCAGCTGCTTGCTGGGTGAATGATGACACGTTTGGAGTCGGAGTCTCCAGGATGTGTTTTCACAGTTTTAGCAGTTTGTAGTTGCTTTAATTTGGGATGGCAAAGTCAATTGCGCTGTTGTTTTTTGGCCAAAGCTCCAACAACAATTCAGTGTTGGACTTGGATTCATAAAATTTGCATATGTTTTATTGAGATTGCTTTGACTTTGCTCTAACAAAATACTTATCTAAAAATAAAAAGTACCCTTTAATAAATTAAATTAATCTGAACTATTTACTAAATCAGTTGTATTCAATGGCGTAATCGTGCAGCTAAGCAGCACAAAACACTGCATCAATCATACTTTCAAATATTTTGAGGTTATTGTTGAAATTTACGCTTTTTTATTGTTGTTGATAGAAGAAAAGAAGTTACCTAACTGTATTCTGCCAAGCGTAAAGTTTGATGGACAGGGGATTATGGTGTAAGGATGTTTTTCAGGAGTTGGTCTCAGCCCCTTAGTTCCACTCGAAGGAACTGTTAGTTCACTATACCAAGACATTTTGGGCAATTTCATGCTCCCAACTGTGTGGGTACAGTTTGAGGAGGAGGAATTTCTGCTCCAACATAACTGTGCTCTAGTGTACCAAGCAAGGTCCTTATAGACATGACAAAAATCCACATCACTACAGTCCTAAACTTTGTGGCAAGCCTTCCAAGATGAGTTGAAGCTGTCATCGCTGCAACGCTGAGCTGACATTAAATACCCCAGGGTTAAGAATGAGATGTCACATAAGTACATATAGTGTATTGAAAAATATATATGCAGTGGACCCCCAATATATGTGAAGTTTAGAGACCTGAGATTACTGAGATTAATCCAGATTTCTTGAGATCCTCTCTAAAAACACATAACTGGCCATTTTAATAGTTCAAACATTATAAACACCTCAATTAGCATTAATACATGCAGTGGAAACAGGCTTAACACTACCACAGTCACTAATATGGACAGTCTTCTCTCTTTCCATTTTTGGGGGTACAACCAATCAGATCCAAGGAAATTGCAGAGCACCCCAGGGCTGGTTTGCAAACCCCAGCCAATAGGGGGTAAGGTAGCATTACACTTAGGTATGTCAGCTTCCCAAACTACCTTAAAAAAAAAATTATATATATATATATATATATATATATATATTAGATATGTATTACATCAAGATCCACAAATAGGTGTGTTTTTCATAAATACTTGGTATTTGCATTCCACAGAAACCTCCATGAATAGGTGAACCTTCGAATACTGAACTGTAAGTAAATAATGCACTCGTCCAGATAATATTGACAGTCATGCAGATGTTAGAAAACATGCTGCTAAAATGATACGTAGTCACTATGCTAAGTTACTTAAATAAAGCTCTATAAAGCAAAATGTGCTTTTAGTAACTTTAAGAAAATTTGCTTATTTTCCCAGGGCCAACCAGCTGTGTTGGGGAATAGAAAAAGAGGCTACAAGAATTAAAAGATCATAAAAATGCTTAAATGTTACATAGCTACATGAATCTTAAGAGGCACATAACACTGTATGAATGTATTTTTTAAATATAAATGCAAAAAGATTGTTTATGAATTTTATCTGTGCTGTAAGCTTTTGCATTCTGCACATAATGCGTTTAATGCTTTGAGTGGCAGTCTGTCTTTATTTTATTGTACCATCCCTTTTCCCATCTGTGGCCATGCTGTGCCTCCCAGTCCACAGCAATTCCTCCAGATGTATTCAGAGAACTTGCTATGAAATGGATCAGAACCCAAATCACAGCAGTCTCTAACTTGTGGGTGCCCATGCTGTGTGTCTACCTGCAGCAATACATACTCCACCCTGTTATCCAGAATGAACAGAAAACGCAGTGGTGTAGTTATTTTATGCAGGTCAGCTGTAAGCTGTACCTAGCTATGGTTCTCTGGCTCTACCTCAAAGCAAGGCTCAATCTGGCCGTCCACACTTAGTCTGGTTGATCTGCAGCTGTTCATTGTTTTCTCCATCATCTGCGTTTTTAATTCTAAATATCTTTTCTTGTTGCAAGAATCCAAGAGTAGCCACTGCAAACATGCATGCTGCCTTTCTCTTTGTCATCATGGTATCTTTTCATTGATTTTCTAAATTGCTAGTACATTTCATGACTACCATTTAAATTATGTGCTTTGAAAACATTGAAACATTGAAATGTCTGGTTTAAGAAAGCAATCTGGCAAATAAATCCAGCCTTACTCAGCCATAGTCTGTTGTTGGAGATGTTGGGTGATGAAAAGATTTAGATGGAGATGCAGAAATAAGGCCATTTTACAGAAATCATTTGGTTTTCTTCAATTTTAATTCAGTAATAAAATTTAAGAACGACTGACTAAAATGGGGGGAAATGTGTTGCAGTTTTCCTGATGGGGAAGCACATTTGTATTTTATTTAGAGTCAGTTACTTTTACTTTAATATCTATCAGAGAAGGAGCCAATAGGCTCATGGTAACTCCATATGAGCTGCACAATCCAGGTGAGAGGTCTGGTTGACATTATTGGTTGAACACTCTGCAAATCTGACCTTTATGAAAAAAAACCCTAAAGAACACCAGGTTTTAAGAATAATTGGACTAATTTAAGTTTGCAAGATTAAGACTATTGTACCAGATCCAAAAAAGAAAACATGTTAGTGGCTTGAATAACGCTTTTGCATAGACACATAACTACACTGGAATTGTAGACAAGTGACTGTGACCCAGACAAAGTCCAGATCTAAATCCAACTGAGAGTCGGTGTCAAGACTTGATATATTCATAAACAAGAAAGAAGAAATCTTTCACATATTCTATACTTAATGAGTATAGAATATGTGGATCACAGGTCAAAGATGGTCAAAGGAAGTTTCTCCCACTGTGATCTCTGGCTGATTGATTGGCGCATCAGTGATTCAAAGTGCTTAGATGCCATAAAAAGCACTTTGAGTTATTAAGAGTTATTTCAGTACAATGGAAGATGGAAGGACAGGATTCAAAAAGCAGAGATTTGGGCCAAAAGAGAGACCCAGCACATCTTGACAAATAGCTATATAGACACCCTAATCTCCTGGGCATAATTGGGGAGTTTTACTCTGACATAACCAAATGTGTACTTAAAACTGACACAAGACAAAGAGAACAGCATGTATAGATCCTGGTTCCTCTAATTGGACTGAAGTGATTTAGACTGACCAGCGGGGCATTATCATCATTAAAGTTCTGCTCTCGCTAGTGAGTCGAGAAAGTGGTCACAGTATGCCTCCTCTAATAGCCAGGTGCTGAAGCCGTAGCTTAGTGCAAGTTCCCAGAGCCAAAGAGTTAATTAAACTAATGGATGAAGCTGCATGAATGGAATATGAGGGGTATAGAAGAGGTGATGGCTCCAGACTGAGATGGGGTGCTCTCTAATAAGGGCATAACAATTGGAACAGGTTTAAAGGATGATGTGAAAAATTAGTGATGGTGCTTTTATGTGATGGTGCACAGCTAAACTCAACAGAAATTTATTTTTTAGTGTTTGCTCAGAGGACCAATAATACACGTAAATGCATATTGTACAGATGGCTTCACTCATTATTGCATTCATCTACTTAAGTCTCAGTTTTTCTTCATTTGCATCTTTCAGGGACGTAAAAAAATTGCCAATTTACTAATTTTGCCTCGCTTATAATTTGACTGTGATGTCAGTGGAATCAAAATTTGTGATATTAAAGTGTCCATCACACTCAGCTGCAGGACATTTATGAGTGCTGATGTCTGTGTGCACCACTTTCCGACAGCTAGCTGATATGAAACATTTGCCCTTGGACAAAGCAGAGTAATGTAGCGTCACTAATCAGTGTTTCACTTTGCAACTCTGCAGAGGAGATCTGTGTTCTGCTCGACAGGCTGCTCACCTCCCTCTCCTGTTTACAATTAGCAAGAGGCTTCCTTCCACTGATGCAGCGTCGGATTGATGTCGGTCTGCACCGATACTCAGAGGGCAAAACCCAGAGAGGAAACATTTACTCCTTTAGACTGTGTATGAAAAACACTTTTAAATGCGCAGGGAAAACTGCCAAAGCTGAAAGCAAAAAAATAAATAAATAACTTCTATTTATTTGGTTGGTTGTGCGTAACTCTCCTCTTTCAAATTTGGTCCTTATCCAAATAAACATAAGGTGTCTAATCCTTTGCTAAATTGAGTAAATTAGCTGAAAATATTTTGAAAGACATCTTATGTATGCAGTATAGTTCCTCTGAGTCTCAGGGACCAGACTCTTTCAGTAAATATCAATTAAAATTATTAGGTAAACAAGGTTAGATTTCCTTTACAGTTGTTCTAAGCCCAATTGGTTCTGTAGAGTTATTTGCACAGTAAACTTATATTGATATTGATCTGTTTGTGTATTGGCACAAAACTTTAGCTTAAAGGTGTGTTATGTATTTTCTTTCACAGCACAATCAAATAATTATGTTACACCGAGTTATAAAAAGGCTGTCTGTATCGAACATAACTTAAAGAAAATTGACTTAGCAAATTGATGCCTTGAAATTGGACTTCTGTCCCTTGAAGAAGCTCCTAGTCTGTCAGGTACTCTACCTTCAGCACGTCATCACAATAATGCCTTTGCATTATGCCATTTAGAACTGTTCTTTGGAGTCTTGGTCTGAGAAATTGTTCTTGTAACGAGTTCAGCAGACTCGCAGTTCAGGTGTTTTCTAACTCCTGCTGCCACTAGTCTGGTGGAGCTGAGTGGGGAAGGTGTAGGGCGTGGTACTCTGTGAGGTGGAAACATATTTGGAGAAGCAACAGCTTTGTGAGAGCAAGAATGTAGGCACCCTAAATGGCTGCCACAGAAAATGTAAGAATTTTTCAAACACCATGAAAGAATCAAAGCAACACTCCAAGTATTTTCAAGGGAATAACATTATAACATGATATAAAGCTAAAAAAGGTTGATTTTTACATAATAGCACCCTTTTAACATACATTAACCATGAAAAAACATTTTTGACTGCCTCAGAAACAAACTATCACATCAAAATTTATTCAGAAAATGGATCCATCTTCAACACAAACAACCTTCTCAGCCCTGTCAGCAGCACAGAGAGTAAAGTACACATTACAGCTGTGCAGAATGATCTATGGAGTTGAGTATTTTATGTAGGAGGGTAAAGATTTTCCTTCAGGTATGTCACAATTAAGACAGAATGGTACGAATGCTGTTATTTCCTTTGGGCAACATCTCCATTCACCTTACAGCAAAGAAAAGTTATATTTACTCACCATGACATTGTCATTAATTTTGCATAATTATTCATATACATTTAATATTTAATTGTAACAATCACTGGAGGGCAAAGGATTCATTGTTGGAGAGCTAAGCGCAACAAACTTTATCTTTAGATTTTGTTTTTAGTATCACTACTTCAACTCTCCTCCTTAAACATTTTGGACTTTCAAAATTTAGCTGAAATAATCTCTGGCAGAGCTGCTTAGTTTGAGACGTATCTGTCTGAAAATCTATCCCTAAATTACTCGAACCAGTGTCGGGGACAGAAAATATTTGTTAAAATAATATTTTATTCTAATTCTTCCAAACTTATTTCAGCTATGATAGTGTTTTGGAACTAAAAATAAACCATTGAAGTTAAGTGCACCTAATGACTCCAAAATGTCAGCAAAAACAATTTGCATTTATTACAGTCCTAGATTCACCAAAAATACACAAAGGTGGTAATACTCTGACATTTAAAGTAAATGCATCAGCATAATTTCTTGCTATAGTAATGCAATATGTTTTTTTTTCAGGGCACTTAATATATATATTCTCAAAAGCAATAATAAAGGTGGACTTTGAAAGGCAATAAACAGGAATATGTGTCTCTGCAGGGAAAAGTGTAATAGTTTGATTCACTGTGTTTGCAGAGAGAAGGGGAAGTCCAAATGATTAACACAGCGCTGGCTTTTACTTAACGCATAGGTGATGTTGTGCACGTTTTTGTAGATTGGAACAAACGTCTGGCTGCCCTTTTCTAACTGTATTAAATGCCCTCAGGAATGAGTCTTTCTTTTCCTAACTGGTGACATTTTTTTCCTGGTAGAGGTTGTGTGTGGTTTACTGTCTAACAGCAGCAAATGCATGTTGATTATAATGAGGTAAAGCCTGGAAGTGAAATTGACTACTGTTCAGATTATTCTTTTACGGTATCCTCTTATGCCGTGGCAATTTCTTAGGCGATCATAAAGGAACTGTGTGGTATTGTTCAATTCGATTGCAATCTAATAGAAATGGAATCATGCACACTTAAATTGCTTAGATGTTTTAATATCCTGGGGCTACAAACACTGTTATGCCTCTCAGTATCTACAAATCAACATGTTTGCATCTTATGTGTGGTTTTAAGTCGATTACTGGTCAGTTTTCCGTTCCGATATTCCATCAACTAAATGAAGCTTTGTTTCAGGCTTTGTATTAGTTTGGTGATGTTAGGACTGCTTTTGTTGGGCTCATCTATTGATACGGTGAACGCACAAAAATAATGAACAAATTAATCTTCTTGGAACATTAAAACGAACGTATAACAAATGTTACAATTATCGAGTGTTCTCAATTCAAACATGGGTCAGATTTAATCCAAACTCTGCGCTGTGCTATAAAAAAAAGCAGGGCGCACTGGGGACTCTCAGAGCTAGTGTCAGCATAAACCGACTGATCGATCTATCACCTGTCGTCTTATGTTTAAAATGTTTGACAAAATGTCTACTTGTTTTTTTTCAGTTTTTTTTCTTGATTACCTTCATAGAGAAAAACACCACCTCATTTCACAATGTAACAAAAGATTATGAACAACATAATTATTTATGTAATATTTGATAAGTGTCATATTGCTTGCTTTATCCACATCAGGATCGCATCTCATTCTTCAACAACCTGACTAAAACAACACAATAATTAGCACAATAATCTCGTTGTTCAAACACATCGTAAGGCATCATTTTGAAAACAATGAACATGCATGGCATTTTCCGAACTCCTGTTTACGGCGGTGCATCAAGAAGTTTATCAGCTAAGCAAATTATCTTAAGTGCGTAAACAATTACTGACACACTCCAGTCTGCAGCTGGTTGATAGGATGATGTTGGGAGCTGTCCACCTGCTGCTGCGTCTCCAGTCACCTGTGTTGCCTGTTGCTGAGCAGCAGCTGCACTGGGAAGCAAAACAAACAGGGACACAAAGAAAGTGGTGACCCATAAAACAATCTTGTCTTTCTTCAGTATTCGCTGTGTGATGTTTGTTGTGCAACACTTTTTGTATTTAAGTATCTTATGGTTTCATTTATAGTTTACAGGTACAGGCAAATTAATAAGCACAATGAAGATGATTGTTAGCTTTAAGCCATAGTGATTAGAACTGTCTGAAATAAACACTTGAAGATATCCCCTTTTACTGAGTCTATATAGCATTTTTTTTTTTTTAATTGCTGAAATAAATTAACTTTTTGATACTAATAAAATTTACCTCTTACTAACCCGAGGCTACTTCCTCCTTTTGAATATTTAGAGGATAAAATACATTTTAGCTTTAAAATGAAGAATGCCTTTTTTCATGTGTTGAATCCCTTTTTTTCTTTTTTTCAAAAAAATTAAAATTTTGATAGTAAGATCCAGTTAAGTGTGTCTAAGTGTGTCGATCATCCACAGATTCTTTCAGAAACAATTGTTTGCATGATGGCTGTCTGCCAATTTAAAGAGGAAGCTGTTAAACCTTTTGAATTGGAGGGGAAGCTCTTCCTCCGGGGACAGAATGTATTTCTGTCCCTCTTTCTTTCTCTATACAAGGTCCTGGAGATTATTTTTACAGACTAGGGGATGTTGTACTTATGCAGCGGCCAACACCCTTGAACAGGAAGCCACAGTTTCTATGAAAGTCCACGAGATGGAAGCAGATAGCGCCAAGGGAAAACAATATTTTGGCTGGGGCTCATTCTAGTGGCCAATTAGACCCCGATGCCTGTATGATTTACCACTTCCTCTACCTGCTTTTATGTGTTTGGGGCTGGTGTGTGGAACACAATGACCCTTGATTAAAGATTGAGCTCAGGCTCTGAGACGGCCGTGGCGCCATTCTTATCAGATGCCTTCTTCTCAGAACTCGGCAAGACCGCCTGAAATCAATGGTTTTAAATTCTCACCCATTCCCAGTAAACGCATGTGAAGTCGGACTGAAATATCATCAGTTTTGCAGAAAGCAATTCATTATGAAACGGATGATTCTGGGGCTGCTTTTACTTCAGACTTTACTGTTCCTTAAGCCAAGGGCTGTCACCAGAATATAATTAATATTTTTAGCAATACAAGCTATATAAATGAATTTCAAAGTCGAGAGTTTGACTTGTAAGAGTTTGTTTGTTCTAAAGGGAAAAAAAATACATAGATGTCATTTAAAAAACATTAAAAAAATCAATTTAGACAGCATAGTCAGTATTTTGAAGTCTGTTGCTACATATTAATAGTCCTTTGTCTTTTAAAACATTTACAGAGACACTTATCTACACCGAGAGAAATGGATTGTTTGTCTTTGCCTCCACCCTCTCCTGCAGACTTAGACTGGAAGCGGAAGCTTGGATCTTGAATGGCTGGGTGGAGCGCGTTATACGATGTTGTGCTTGCGCTGCTAATTGCGTAACAAAACACGTCTGCATTTAGAAAATGCCTTAAAAGAAAGTATTATGTAACCTAAAACCAAAGCAGATTAAAAATTCAATTAGATCAAAAATGTGCAGCGCTTTGAGGCTGTGTTAGGAAACGGTCTCAACATTTGTTGCTCAAGCACGTTGAAATAAAATGTAACAGTTACTCTTTGGCTTAAGTGCTGCTTCCTTAGGCGTCAGCATGTTTGACGGTCTCTGTATTCTGTGGACTGTGCCGGACTTGGAAGCTCTCTGTGTTAATTATCCACGAATTTGAGGGCTGAAAAATCGGAACAATGGCCTGAAATTAACAGGCTGACGAGGAACTTTTTTATGGGCAAGTAGTAGAGAGCTTTTAACTGACCAGGTCCTTTGACCTAAATCCAATAGCGTATGCATTCCACATGCTGATGACCAGACTAAAGGCAAAAGCTACTGAAGCAAGTAATATGGAGCTGGCTTGTTCCACCAAGCACCAGCAGGATGTGTCTGCTCAGGATATGTAAACTTGAGAAGGTTCAAATGTGAGAAAATTTCTGCATTTTATTTACAAGAAAACTTAGTAAAATCACTTTCTGTTACAAAAAAAAATCTGAAGATGATGTATAGGTATATTTCAAGAAATTTGAATATAGCTGAAAAGCTAATTTATTTTAATAATTGCTGCTGACTGCAGAACAAAGAATCATATGTTTCATATTTCAAGTCTTTATGTTCATTTTTTCATTTTGATAATTATGGCATACAATTAATAAAAAGCCAGATCGTTTTCAATATCGCGCCTCAGAAATGTAGATAATTACATATGTATTTTAAAATTTGTCATAATATCCTGACTCTAGGCCGCTGATTTTTTCCACACAATTTAAACACTGCGATGCTGTTAATAAACTGCTTTATACCAACGGGTTTCTAAAGGTTAGACTGCTGCACGATGAAGAGGCCTGCATAAGCTCAAAAGCAAATTGCGAGACGAAAGTGACATTGAGTGCGACAACGAAAGAGAGACTGAGGAAGTGTGTGTGAGGCTATTCAATTCTGATGCTGAGGAGGATAACTTTAGCGGTTTTAGTGAGTAGGACAAAGATGAAAAAAAACTTTTCCTTTTTTTAAACAGCCATGTTTCAGACACTGTTTAATAAAATAACAGTAGAATACAAATATGTTGAGTAGATGTTTTTTCCAAACAGTTTTTCTGTATAAATGTATCATTGTACATTGTGGACACATGTGGCTTATAGACAAGTGCAGCCTAAATATGCGCCCCTTATTTTTCCTGTCAAGATTGTGGTTATCTCAGTTGCTTGTACACCTTTTCCTTCAACTCAACTTTCCATTAATATGCTTGGAGCTTGCAGCACTTTGGCAAGAGTCAACTTTTATAGTAACATTTCATGGGTTATCCTCCTTGAGGACTGTGTGAATGACCAGATAATTGTCAGGTAAGCCATATTCTCAATGATTGTATAAACCATGACAACCTGACATAATGTTGTGTAATGTATTCTATGTTTCATTTGCTGTAAGTCATACTGAAAGAATTAAATGCTTCAAATATGTTTTCTTGTGTGTATTGATGATAAAAATTTTAGTTTCACTTTTAAAATTTAATTAATGGTTGGGCCTCATGTCCAAATAACATGAGGCCTGTTTCACAGCCATAGATGTCCTTACCTCACACAGATTAGTGTCCAAAATACTCAAGGTCACTTGGAAGCACATTTGAGAAGGGCATTGGGGATTTACTGGTACCAATATATTTATAGCAATATTTAGCAATAATTCCACCATTGTATCCATTTCCTACCATCATACAACCCTACAACTGATCACTGCTTTGCTTATGGACTGCTCTCTTCTCTCTCTGATATTTTTAAATAAGCTATTTTAATTTGAAATACTTCTTTAGTGAATCTCAACATGTTTCTTTTTTTTATGTTTGCACAGTAGGTGAAGGACGTTTACTGGAATCCTATACTGTTCTTCATCTGCAAAGCTCTTGCAGTTTCCTTACACCCTAACAGAATCAAATAAAATCAACATTAACCTCTGACAGACAGGTAAAGTCTAAAGACTCTTAACTTTGATCGCACCACACACTATTTCCACTGCAAAGTGGCAGAGCAGAAGCTGCTCATTTCAAGGTAAATGAGATTGCTGTGTTTGGCAGTGATAGCACACTCACTGCTACCTGTCAGTCAGTGTCAGGTCCTTTAAAGTATCACAGGAAGATGGTTCGTGCACACACACCCCCACACACACACACATACACAAAACGCTTACAAGCTATATTTTGAGATCACTTCCTTTACTGTTTTTCTTTTTTTATTATTATTTTTAGCAGTTCATGGAGGATTTAATTCATTCATTTTTCAGAACTGCTTTATCCTTTTCAAGGTTGTGGGGGTGAAGGCAGCCTCATCTAGTTGTCACTTGGTGAGAGGCAGGGTGGACAGTAGACAGGTTGGCAGTCCATCACAGCACAACACAGGGATACACAAGACAAACAACTCACTGGATTGATCAATTTTGGACCCCCCTTGACACAACATACGGTTTTTTAAACTGTGGGAGAAAGCCAGAGGACCTGAAAAAAGATAGAGGAACAACATGCTGCTCCTCACACAAAGGCCTACAAAGCTGAGACTTCAGCCGGAGGTCTTCATGCTGTGTGTCGAGACACCAAACCACCACACCTTTGTGCCGCCTACATCTGTGGCATTTTCCAATATGACAATTTTAACACCGCTGTAGCAGCCAAAAACTATTTGCCATGCAGATAGTCTCTCCTGCAGAGAACAAAGTGATACTTCCTCATTGGGTGTTTTGTGATCTCAGAGCATCTCTGTTGCATGTTCGGTGGGCATGTTGTGTATGTATTGTGTATACCTTTTATCTGGTCTGAGTGTTGAGCCAGCGGCGACCATCTATATTTTCTAGCATTGAGGAAACCGTATTCTGTCTCTGTTTAAGAAATACTTCCCAAAAAAGGCAGAAGTAAGACCAGAGCCAATTTTATTATGCCTGAGGCGTTTTATTAAACTAAAACTTGCTGCTGGGTAAAATGTTGACTGACCTAAAGTGGTTGGAATTTTTAGTTCTGATGCATTTGATGAGAATGGCAAACAAAATGAGAGATTTTTGTATTTGACCTGCTAATCACCACTTAGATCTGATTTCTGGCTGCATTTCTGAATAATAATACAAAATAAATGAAAAAAGACAAACACAATGTTTTTTTTTGTTGTTTTTTTTTTCTTGTAACAAGAATTGTACAGTAAAATAAATATAGCAATAATAAAAAGATGTACTTTTAAATGCTGATGTACGACAAAAGTATATAACTATTTCAGACTTTTAAATAAGTTGTTGACTGGCTGGTCTCATCAAAACCTAAGCAATAACCTCCCTGGCATTCCTGATTATTCTTATTGAAACCCCCAGTTTATTCATGTATTCATTTAAAAGATGGGGGGAAGAGGTGGGGTAAGGGAAGGGGTATTTTTTTATGATAAGGATGGGGATGCACAGGGTCGCAGGTGTAACACTGTTGCTATCCAACAGGAAGGTGAATGAGTGGTTCTCTCGAGGTACCCCTGCTTCTTCCCACACTCTAAAAGCATCCAGGTTAATTGGTCTGGCTTAATTTCCCTTAGGAATGAGTGTCTATCTGCAAAACTGTTTGTCCTCTCTTTTTCTGTGTTGCTCTGGGATAGATTAACGACATGTTTGGGGTTTAGCCCGGCTTCTGCCCAATGTTGGAGTACACTGAGGTACCATCCTCCACCCCCCAACACAACCTTGTAAGGATAAAGTAACAAGCAATGGACATACGGATGGATAATAAGAATGGCACAAATTAATGAGCGTCTATGTGTAAATGTGTCACATTATAGCCTTGGGCTGATTACCATCCACTGTTCCTTTAAATTTAGGTTCATCCTTATGAAGTGGGTGGCTTCTGCCACTCTCTTTACATCAGGATTGCAGTGTTACAATGGTGTGCTTCTTCTGCTGATAGTAGCAACTCAGGCCCACTGCTGCTCCCAACAGGTCATTTGTAGAAACTGAATGGTGTTTTCTTGTTCAATCAGCAAATGTGTCACTGTGGTTTGTGGGCGGTTCAAATTGTCTGACCACTTCGTGAATTTACTTGCATTTGACCAATTGTAGGTGCCTGTATTTTGTGCTGTTTGTAGCAATGACAGCAGAAGTATTTGTTAAAAAATAATAAAATAATTGATAATCACGATCTTAACCCTGCATCTGCCACTGCACATAACTACAGAGGATAGATGACAACAACGGGCTTAACCTATTAAAGTCTCTTAGGTTGGTTAGTCTACTCTTACAGTCTTAGCATACCATAATTATTTGTTAAAGCCTCATTGCTTTATTGGCTTCAAGTATTTTCTTCTCAGGAGAGAAGACATCTCACCTATACATCTGTCTCGTTTGCTTTTGTTTTAATGCTGCTAATTGGTCGTTATAATGCCATAAGATTCTCTCAAGAAACTTAGAAGAAAGTTTTTTTTGTTTTTTTTTAAGCTAAGGAAGAAAGCCCACTTTTGGATGGTGCTCTTCAGCTGAATCACATGGCTGTGTAGTGCCTGAAAAACAGACCGTTTTTAGGAGAGCTCAGCTTTCACACAAAGTCATGTTAAATCCTAAACACTGTGTGTCTGCTCTAGTGGCAGGAAGATTGTTGGTATTGGAAGATTCACTGTTACTGTACAAGATATTAATTTGGCCTACAAAGTCTGTGGCAGATAGTCAAAAAGCAGAAAAACGGCTTTGGTGGCTTGAGGCGCAGTGTTGACTCTGGCTGTAGTTCTACTTTTGATGGATGCATGCAGATCTTTTCCCAATAATAGTCGCAGATTGTTGATATCTATGTGGAGCACCACATTAGACCACCCCTGGAAGCACAGATGCTCTAAAATGGAGGTCATAATTTAAAAATGAAAAGACCAGACTAATTACCAAGATTTGCATCCAATTAGTCATCCTCGTCTCCTGAAGTAATTTGTAGTTAATAAAAAGAAACATTTAAACCTGTGTAACATGGGTCAGTAACTTATGTGCTGCATTGGCAAAAGGCAAGTTCAACTTCCCAAATGTCTCTGGAGCACTTTTACTTTGATAGTTGAGATAGCAGAGGATTAGTGATGATCCATTGGATCTGATGATTTATTGGATCTTGTCTGATTTTTATGTTACTCTGGCTTTGACATTACACTTTAGATGAAAGTACTTATCTTATCTGAACCCCCTGCCAGCTATCCCAACTAGACCTTTAATCATCTGACACAGCTGATGTCTCTGCAGTAACTCCAAGGAAGTTAATACTTTAGTAGTTTCACACAAAATGATAGAAATTCCCACTGTGTGGTAAGTGTGCAAAGCTTTCGTAAAAATAGATCAGCAAAAAAAAAAAAAAAAAAAAAAAAAAAATGGAAGGTAGTACTTGACAGGTAAAAAAGGAGCATATTTGTCATGTAGTAGAGCTTACATGCACTGAGAGAATGATCAAGGACAAGTAGATCTGGATATTCACTCTGACCTACCAGTTTAGTTTTGACAATTTTATCACATTTATTACAATTTAAAGTTTACAACCGAGGTTAATTTAGAAATACAATTTCTTTTTGGTTTCTACCATTGGACAACACAATGAGTGTCTGAACACATTATGGCATGATTATAATAAGCAAGCACCATTTTTTCAGTACACCTCGGCTGTATGAAATTGGAGCCATTTTGCTTTTGGAACTGAAATAATTCAACAAGTTGATAAAAACACATTCGTAACAAATTCTGGTCAATACTGACATTATAGCACAATGCAATTTCTGCAGATTTCTCATGACATTCCAGAGATGTTTAGTTTAGATTGAGATTTGAAGGTAATTTGAGCACAGAGAAATCATTGTCATATTTAGGAAACAAGTTTGATATTACCTGAATTTTGTGAGAAGGTAAATTATCCTGTTAGAAGTAGCCATCAGAAAATGGGTCTCCTGTGGTCATCAAGGAATGGATATGATTAGCAATAACACTTCATTAGACTGTGGTGTTTAAATGATGCTCAATTAGTCATAAGAAGAAAATATCTTTCACATATTTAGACCACCAAGAGCAGCCTGAGGCATTGTTGTACGGGAGGATGAATCCTTGCTTTCACGTTGTTTAGACAACATTCTGGCCCTACCATCTGAATCCTGCAGTTAAAAATCTAATTGAACTTAACAATGTTTTTTTCTAGACTGTTATTATTCCATTTCCGAGAGCTAATGCAAACTGTATCTTTTGTTATCTAAGACAAGGGCAGCCGAAGTGGCCTTCTGGTCATGGAGACCCTCTGCTTCAAGGTTCAACATGTTCAGAGACGGTATCCTGCATACCTTGGTTATAATAGGTAGTTATTTGAGCTGCGGTTGCCTTTCTGTCATTTTGAATCAGTCTGCCCATTCAGCAAAGAAATTTCCTTCACAATAAACCTCAGAGATGGTTGTATGAGACAGTCACAGCCGATCAGGAATTTTTGAAGTACCCTGACCAACCGTGCCATGTTCAGAGTCATTTAAACTTCATTTCTCCCATCTTTGAGTTCTGGAAGTCATCCCATCTCTAGATGTAGTGAGTTCTGTCACCTCATTGACTCATTGTGTTAACCACCAATTGAACAGATGTACTGATTAAAGTGGCCAGAGTGTTTACATCACACTAGATCTGTATATGCTATGATTTCAAATAGATTTAGTTATAAAATAATTTCTCAGACTTTGTTACTTTCTGTGTTTAGGTGAACGGGCAGATGGCACTCAGCGAGTAAGACAGACGCGATATTTTTAAAGGTCTTGTGTTGTGAAATTCATTTTGATAGTTCCACGACCTCTGAGGTGTAAAACACAAGCTATGAAAATTAGAACCGGTCTACTACCAATCTTCCAGCTCTCAGTGTGACAGGACTGCCCCCTCAAAATTTTGTAGCAGAGTTCGGATTCTGTCTCGTGTCTGTGTTAAAGCTGTTACACCAGTAGTTATCAAGATGAGAATTTGCACCATTGCTGGCCACCTATTTCCGAGCAAACCACTGAGATGAATGCAAAGTGGGTAGAAGTGGAGCTGCCAGTGCACCTCTGAAAGGTCTTATCTGTTTAGAAAATACATAATGTTCTACTGTTGGCAGTGGGGGCAAACACAAGAGCCATCAAAGATCTTTTTTTTTTATTTCAAGTAGTTATCAAAGGTGTTCACCCTTACTGTCTGTACAGCCTGTGGAGGAAAAGTTTTACATGTTTTCCTGTTCAGAAAAGCTCATGGAAATATAGCAGCCGTGGTGTATTTTGACAACTAAATGTAACTAAAAAAGACGGGGTAAAAAAAAAAAAATCAAATGTCTTCTGCATTTAGACTACTTCCTCTGCTACATTTGCTTTGGAGCGGCTGCTTCAAACAAGCAACTGATGCCCTTGCTGTCACAGACCAAGTTCCTCGTAGGAAAAACAGTAATTATACCTTCCTGAATGCTGAAGTAGCTAGTCTGCATCTGGCTTAATGTTTGTTTATGTTATTATGTGATTTTGGTGTTTTCATATTAAGCCATGCACCAAAGTCAGATGTTTACACTTACAGAGCATAGCATTATACGGCAGGTGGTACATCTGCCACTCATAACTTATGAGCCTCGGCAACATGGTCCAGTCACTGAAGAGATACAATATATTGGAATCTAAATATTTGGAGATGTTATTATTGGCTAGTTTCCAGTATGATCAGCTCTGACTATTGACTGAACAGTTGGTAACTTTAGAAATGGTTTGTCTTCCATTCATTGATCCATCTATACTTGGTAATATGGTATGAGGAAAATGTATACTGCAATGATGACTACATCTATGCCAACACTTTTCATAATGAATGCTGTTTAGGGAAGAAGACTTTTCTATATCACTAAGGGTGTAAATGAAGTGAAAAGAAGCTCAGAGATGTAAGATGCTATTTAAAAGAAAACTGTATTTTCAGCGACATGCCAAGACTTGTCTGTGGTTCATTCAGGCTGCGAGAGAGAGCGAGACTTCCTTGTTTCATACTTTGCTTTGATATTAAGGTGAAATTGTTACCTGCAGTTTAAAATTTTACAACCAAAAATCATGAAGTGAAATACTTATTGGTGCAACTCTACTGAATTTCAATATTATTGCTGGTTTTAAAATGCAGTAGAATTTTAATAATATTGGGTAATATTATTGAAATTCTACTGAATTTCACTGAATTTCAATATTATTGCTGGTTTGGTTATTTTAAGATATGAAGGTCATATATTATGGACTATTAACAAAGTTTTAAAAATGTTGACACGCCATAAAAAAAAATTGTATAGTTTTATGTAATGAGAGATGCTTGTCTCATTTTTTCTCATACATAAACTTATTGCTCAAACGACACTATATTACATCAAGATATGCTAAGATTATGAATAATTTAGGCTTAACTGTGGTAATTTTAACTGTTCCTTACTTGTTTACATGTAGAAAATAATTTATTGCAGTGTTTAGGGGAGTCATGTGGCAACTTTTGGGAAAAAAAAGTTAGTTTTCATTTGTTCTTTCACTTTGAATAAACAGTTTCAATCTTAGGAATTTGACTGTTAATATTGGACTATATTGTGGAATTTTTGTATATTTTTACCCTGTATTCTGTACACAGTATGTTGTTTAAACAATACAGCTACAGGAAATACTGTGCAGTCAGAAATTGGCTTCATGGAAATGTGGCTGTGGTGAGCTTTCCTCTTTTCTTAACATGTCAAATATTTTTTCAGCTTTTTCTTATTGTGGCTTTCTCAATGTTATGCTACTACCACTGAAGGGCCGTGAATGAAGACATTATTTTTTGTGTACTCGTTTTTCTCTGAACTGACAAGGCCACATAAAGACCCATTTAATTTGGTGAAGTGTAACTGAGGACTCACTCATGCATCCGTGAGAGTGTATCCCACAGTGACCCTCGATTGCCTTTTTTTCATTCTTTCAAACGGCGTTGATATGTCAAGTACTGTTTTTCCCCTCAGATCTCATTCAGATCTAAGGATGCAGGGCAACATGGATAAAACGGATTTTGAAACAGCAAGGAAGCAAGTCCTGCTATTATTTTGTCCTTTTATGATTTTGTGGTTGAAATTTATTCAGTGATCTTCATTGCATATTCCTCCACTTCTCTTCTGAAGCCTGCTGACGCCCACTGAGGGCGTTATGGTTCTACCTTCATGGTTCACTGATAATTGAGTCGTCTTATGCAGTTTGGCCAGCAAAGAAATCTGACGAGAAATTCCTTTGAAAGTAGAGTCCCTTATGAATACAAAACTCACTCACTTGAGGTAGAATTGTAATTGTTGTGGCTGATGAGTGTTTGATTCTCTTTCCAAACACTCTTTCAGTTATTTTGAAGAAATCCGTTAAAATGTATTTTAGTTAGTTATTTATTTTTTCTTTTATAGTAACTTTCTGAGAACAGCAGTAATCTCCCCAAAGGCGGGGGATGTTCTTAGTTGCATTGTTGTTAAGTCACTTATTTCATCCTTGTTGAACATTTTGTAATTTTAGCAGCATGACCCCATTTAGACTCTGGAGCAGTCAGTCAACAAGCTGCCCTAGTTTTGCCATGATGAGTTTGTTCACTTTGATTGTAGATTCATGCAGTCTGATACATTTTCACATACACCAAATCAGATTTTATTAACTGAGTTGTATGTTTCCCACTACTCCTTTTGTTGTCAAGAGGCCTCTGTGTGAGTGGCTAAAATCCCTGTTAGACCCCCAGTTGGCTCTGGCGGTACAAATGAAGGACGTGGGCCCCTGTGTAAGTATTAGCAAATCCATGAAGCGATACTGAAATTATAGACTATGACTGGTTGCTTTTGCCCAACGTGGAAAGAGTCTTCGTCTCTACTGCTAAAAGCCCAGTCAGCATCCTTCAGTAAACTGGATCTGTTCTCTTCTCTCCCCAGTTGATTCGACTTGCTCTGAGCTCTCTTCCTTTTTCTCTGTCACATCTCAGCCATTAGGTCACAGAGCTGCCAGGAAGCATGTAAAAAGATCTGCATGACACAGAGACACTGGAAAGAAGGGATGAAGTCTTTTGGCGTGTTTGGTACAAAGGAGCTCCATCATCTAGTTTTGCATTTTACTAAGACAGGATTGCAATTTGCTTCTGTAGTTATTTGTAAAATGGACACACTGTTGACTTTGTGAAAAGATTGGAAATTCTCTGCATGCTGATAAAAATATTTTGGATACAACTTGTATCAAATATTAACTTCCCATAAAATGAACAGAAGGATAAAAAGCATACCAGCAGCTGAATCTGCTATAAAAGATACATTATAATAAGCAGTGCTGCTTATCATTAATTTATTATTTTTTAAATTTATTATTAATTTATTACTTACTTGCATTCTTACAATCTCAAAAACACACAAGGTCAAAGCTAGAGATCCATTTATCAGGCTTCTACACTTAAATGTAGAGAATTAATGTACAAAAGATAATATTTTTGTTCAAAAGTTATTTTTATCATTCATCATGGACCATATATCCTGTATGTTTTTCTATAGGGGAGTAGATAGGGGGCCTTCATTTGTTGAACTAAAAGATTAAGGGCTACTCACTTTTGGTTGAGCTGCAGGTTTCTTTTTGCTTAAAGCAAGTTTTTTTCTTTCCACTGTTGCCACATGCTTTCTCAATATGAGCTATTGCAGCAACATTAACGACTAAATGTTATTGACCAGGTTTGCGTAAATAGATATGTTTTTACCAACTGTCCTAATGAAATGAAGTAGTCATATTACTTTTACATTGGATTGTGAGCTATTCAATCATATCTGACTACTTGATCTTTCTTTCATATAAATTAGAATTTCTGTAGAATTGAAAACAAAGTGCCTCTAGATGATATTTGTTTTGAATTTGCAATTGAAAAATAAATAGAATTAAATAAGTCTGGATGGCAGCATTGCCCCCATTTGTTCTTTAAAACATATGTCCCTCATCTTTTTATGGTTTTAGCTAAACCGAGAACAAAATGCATCAAAATGAATTCTGTTTGTTGATGTGTTGACAAACCAAAAGAAAATGGCTTTTTTAATGTGATGCAGGTAATGAAAAGGAAAAAAAGAAACAGATTTCTTATTTTCTATTTTCAATTACTGGTTACTTCTATTTTGTTTGAACAAGATATTAGGGGCTTTCACATGACTATTCTGTATTTGTTTGCATTAGTTCTTGATTTTGTTCTACAGCATTAACTGTAGATGTACATAAAGGAAGTATAAAAAAAATCTATAAAGCATAATGGTTCATTGCAGCAATACAATCTAAATAGAAAACTAAACCATTAATTTGAGTTCATTTAGTCAATGAGGAAAATATTCCACATTCAGATATCATAGTATACTGAAGCATTTTCTTACTGGCACTTATTTTTTCTAAGTGGATCCTAGAGTTCAGGAACTTTTAATGAGTAGTGTGGTTTAATGCTTCCATCCATCTATTGTCTAAACCTACTTGCATTTGCAGAGATACGGGGTGTGCACAGGACAACACAGAAACACATATGACAAAGAAACACACACACACACGCACACATACATACCTAATGCCAATTTAGAGAAACCAGTTAAGTCATGTTTTTAGGTTGTGGAAAGAATCTGGAATATCTGGGAAAACACACAAACTCCATGCAGAAAAACCCAAAGACAGGATTTGAATCGAGCAAGGGAGGTGTGTGTAGACAGTCATATTTCAGGAAATGACTGCAGGAAAATAGTTATTTTCCTAAATGTGCCTATATCTGTGATCAGAGCTATTATTGAGTTTAACACATATGGAACTCTGACAAACATGGCTGGACAAAGCCTTAATGTTATCTCGGCACCACACACTGTGGGCAAAAAATCTGGAAAGCAAAAGAACAAAGAGTGGCATCTCTGGGTTCTCGCAAAAAACGATTATTTTAAGGCTTCATAAGACATCTTCATCAGAGGTGGCCAAAAATGTAGTGTGTGCTGAATGACTCAGAATGGCATTACTTTAATCTTTAACTCAGGGGTGCCATATAGGGTGGAAAAGTTATGACAATTCCAAGGGCCCCTGACCAACAAGGGGCCCTGCATATTTTTTCTTTTTGCAAAATTAATTATATTCTGTATTCTAAAATTGTTTTTAGCAATAAAAATTAAATGTTATCCCTCCCAGACCAAGAAGCACACATTTGCTGCTAAGGAAAATTCCAAAGTCAGGTTTTCAAAAAATAGAGAGACAGAAAGAGAAAAAGGTAAAAGTGTCAATTTATAACCCAGTTTTTCTTCAAGAGGTGGGTAGACTATGAGATTATCAACCATTCAGCATAGTTAGCTTAGCTACAGACTTCTGTTTGCCTCCATTTCACCAACATTTAATGAATTAAGGAAGGAAATTACCAACATATTCATATATTGAACTTGTCCCTGTACCTTTTACTACTTAACAGCAGATGAGTCAGTCAGCAACAGCACAGCCCACTGTCATGGGGCCCAAGATCCCTGCTTTAACTTATATGTATTGAGATGAGATCGAAGCTATTACTGTTATTATTATTTTTTATTTTTTTTGCAATATTGATATTGTAACTGAAACGATACTAACTAAATCAATATTGATTTGTCCCCGATGGATGTGTAAAACCCATCAAATTGAGGATCTTCTGTTACAGAATAAAATTGATTCAGGAAGTTTGTGGCAACTGAGTGCAGTCATTCTATCCCATAAGTGTATGCATTGACTATTCTTCACTTCTTTGTGTTGGAGGATTTCTGACTGCTGACAATGTGGATTTAAAAAAAAAAAAACGTAATTACTATGGTACATCGTGTGCACTTAGACGTCCTTGTTGCTGACAAACTCGAAACCAAACTGACTTAGATATTCTGTGAATGATCATCTTAAAAAAGAGAAACTCTTTTTTTTCTGTTACTGGTGTTCTAGACTTGCATAAATAAGGATGTGTAATGTTGTATTCAATTTATGCAGAAAACTCTTGACAGTATTGTACCATTTGGTAGGTTAAAGTTCAGGGCTCAGTCTAGAAATCATCTTGTGAGATTTATCTCAAACCATCCTTGTAATTTGGTTTTCTTTCTTATTTCATTTCCTTAGCTAAGCTTTGTTTTTTAAAATGAATGGTAAGCCAGCCTATTTTTAGTGCATCCTGCAGTCTTTTGTAGCTTTATACAGTTGATGAGTTCCACGTAATCTAAAACACATTTCTCTTTTTAATCCACTGTAAGTGGAACAGTCTTTAATGTGATTTGATGATACAAGAAAAGCAATCTTTCATATTTTTTCTCCCTGTCTTTGTTTGCAAGGAGTTGAAAGATTACCAAAATGCCCTTCTGCCAACGCCTGTCTAAACTTTGCAAAACGCTTTAAAAACATCAGTTATCTAACCTGGACAATTGATATTAGCCAGTGCTGCCGTGTGGCTGTTTCCACCATCTGTAGTGCTGACAGCATATTGAAGCTGACAGCGGGGATGTTGTTCAAAATGTTATCCAGTGCCCCTGCATTTGGTGATGTTATTTTACAGCATCCACACGCCTTTAATCTTCTTACCACTACTCCGTCCATGCAAACGCCGTGACCCTTCTCCGTGGTCTTCTGCCGGCCATGTTTTGCTGTCAGTGCTACTCATACATATGGACTGATCAGCGTGGACTTTTTCTTTTTTTTTTTCGTTTTGCAAGTGCGACTGTGCCAGTTCTGGGAGGTCTGCCAGCCGGCATACAGCATGCATGCCTTCACCGCAAGGGACAAAACGGAAATGACAAGGCAATTGCCATTCTGTCAGCATTGCCATGGAAGCGCAGGCATGGCTGTTTATCCCAAGGTTAATGGGATGACGTCTGGAACTGAAAGTGCCAGATTGAGAGAAACATGTGCCTGTTTTATTTAAAACTACTAGATTACAGGCAGTGGTGTCACATCACTCAGAGGAAAGCCTCGAGCAGGTCGGAATAACAAAATTAACATATAACTTTACAAACATCACCCATATTACCTCTTGTGTGTATTAAGATTTGATGAGGGGTTGATTTAATTTTCTTTTAAATATCTGATTAGTAGATGATGCTTGCTAGTTCATGAGCTGCGACTGATATAGCAGCAGATAAGCGCTTTAATCTATGAATTAAATTGAAATGAAAGTGAAGGTTTTAAAACTAAACCTACAAAAATCCAAATGAGTTTACCTCGTAACGTTTCTTGTAGCCGATGGTTGCTTGTTTTGAGATGAGTGTACCGAATTGCTTCCTGCCTACTTGACGCCTGTTGTATTAAAATTCATATAGGAGCTATTTTTGTATGCAATATGCATTTACAAATGCAGTGTTGTGTGGATCCGTCAAGGACACATGACCGCATAAATAAGCCACTTGTCACTCATCTTCTGCCGTTAGAGGCTGCTGGCTCCTTTTGTAAACAGCTGAGTTGATGAATCGCACTAAATGATTTATTTAGAAACTTCCCTCCCACAATTTATTTTCGTGTTTTTCCTTATACTGGAAGTTTTATTAGTTTCAAAGCCATAAGATTCAGCTTATAGCAAAACTTTTAATTAAATACATACATGTTACAGCCGGTGGAACCCAACAAGCCGAATAATCAATCTGTCTTGGTATTTATTGATTACAACTGTACTCATTTATTCTTTGACTCAAACTCTATGTAGAGGTTACAGTATAATTAAATTTATGAGCTACTGTGTGGAAATTACTCCTTTCACGTCTCGCAGCTACTGCTCATGTAGGAATTTGAACAATATATTTAATGTCATGTCTACAGTGTCTTGTAAAGGTATTCACACCCCTTAAACTTTTCCCTATTTTGTCTGATTACAACCAAAAACTTATTTGTATTTTATTGAGATTTATTGAGATTTATAGATGATGAAATAATTCAAAATTGCGTAATTGTGATGTAAAAAAAATAGATTTTATTTATACTATTGATATACATTGATATTAAGCCAACTTTTACTTTTATTTTATTAAAATCCACTGCAATCAATGATCTCTAGAAATAATTCCTGATTAGGAAACAAATTATAAACCAGTTTCATGAAGCTCAACACACTAGCTATGTCAAGAATTAAGTTGTGGAGAATTTAACTCGACTGGAAGAGTTTAGCACCTGTAAGCTTACAGAAAATTGTCTGTAAAGCAGAGAAGTAGTGTAAATGGCAATGGCAACTTTAGAAGAGCAGCAAGATTCATGTGGCAGAATCTGTTGACCCAAGTTGTCCTCTACAAAAATCTGACAAAAATCTTTATTGAAGAGTGACTTTAGCAAAACAATTATTGAGAGGGGAAAAAAATGGTAAAAACGCCCATTTAAACTCTGCCAAAGCCAATCTGGGGAATAAAGTGCGTTGGCCAAAATTAAGTTTTTTTTTTTGGTTTTTTTTTTTGGCTTACATACAAAGCATTACATGTGAAGAGAAAATAACCCTACATATCATCCCAAACTTAACACTTCCACAATAAAACATGCTGTCTTCAACACAGGTGGGAAAGCTGGTCAGAGTCTATGGGAACATGGGTGAAGCTAAATATAGGACAGTCCTAAAGAAAACATTTCTTAGAAGCTGATGAAGAGTTGGGACTGGGGCAAAGTTTCAGTGTTAAACGGTGCTACAAACTTTCACTCATTGGGGCTTAGTGGAAACACACAAAACACATTTAGTATTTTGATTTGTTAAAAAAAAAAAAAACATTGGAAGTAGCTTAGCATGTTCCTTCTATTTCATAATGATGGCTTAAATATACAATGAGGTTTGTGGTTGTAACATGTAAAAGCATTTCACTGAACATGAATTTGATTTGCAACACATTGTATACTAATACAGCTGACTACTATCCAACTACTGCTCAACAAAGGGAGATTTGCCCTTTTGGTTCCCTGAACAAACTGAATAGAGTTCCCATATTTTGAGCCAAAACACCATAATCCATGAATTGCTGCAAGTGGAGAGAGAAATTCACTGTACAATAGGACACTCATTTTATCCAATGACAGAATATCAGACAAAGTGAAATAGCCATTCTTGAATGGTGCTGCTTTAATGACATCCTGTTGAAGTCGCTCTGGTCATTCTGTTTCCTCTAAATATTCTTTATATCTTGTTCTGAGAATTTTTCTACTAAAACATGCATTTGTTCTTAATATGCTGGTTTTGATGCTGCACGGCTTAATTGCTATCTGCTGGTACTTCTAGTACTTTTTAGAATCTGTTTGAATGAGTATCCAGCCAACTAGATTTTTTTTATTTTTTTTTTATGTAACAGCAGCTGATTGAACTTTTAAAGCACAACTAAGCTCTAAAAAGACCCCAAAGCCCGGAGAAGTTAAACAGAAAATCTTGCAGATGTAGGGCAAACTATAAAGGAAGAAAGAGGCCTTAGGGAATATACTGCCCCCTCCACATTTATTGGCATCCCTGCTAAACATGTGGAAAAAAAAAAAAGTCTCAAAATAAATGCATCATTTATTGCAATAGCAAGATCTCAGTCTAAAAAAAAATGCTGCAGTTGTTTATAAGCGAGCTCCTTTACTATCCCTTCCAGCTATACAGAATGAAAAAATACACATGACCATCATGCAGTGTTGCTGGTTTAAACTTTGAAAATATTACTCTAACTCTATATACAGGCAGGTTTTGGCCAGGGGACACATTCTTTCATCAGTTTCCTGACTTTAGAAGAGCAACACTGTAGGGATGAAATTAGTACAAGGAAAATTAGAAGATAAGAAAGATCTTTTAAAAAAACAGATCAAAAGAAAGTAAAATGGATAAAAAAAAGTAAGAATCTGTCATTCCAGAATCTGTCTGGAAAGGGTTTGTCATTTTTAATGCTTTGGGAATCCAGTGTAGAAGAGTGAGAAATATTACCCACAAATCGATGAAACATCAAAAACTTATCCAGGAGGTCAGAAAAAATATAGAACGACATCTCCTCACTTCCCCCAGTTAAGGGCAGCATTCATAATTTAAAAATATAAAAAAAGACTGGGTAAAACTCGACATCCAGGGGAGAGATTCAAGCCCAAACTACTTCACAGCAAATATAATGCAAAGATCTCTCATATTTCTGAAAACAACATCTTGATGATCCCTAAGACTTGTAGGAAATTATTCTGTGAACTGTAGACATAAGTGGAACCTTTGGTGTCCTTTCACAAATGGCATAATGCATATTATTTTAGAAAAACAACTTTAGGCTTAAAGTCAAACATTGTGGTGTTGTGATGGGCTGGTCTCTTTCTGGACCTAGATGCTTTTCCTTAGTTGATGACAGGTTCATAATACAAAACAAAGCAGCAACACGCGCTTAATATTTGCCATTGCTAAGGCTTACACGCCCAACAAACGCTCCAAGATTTGTTGGGCGAAAAAATGTTATTTTTATGGCTAAAAATAACATTAATAAATTTCGAAGATGCTTGTCTAGGCTTTGATCCAAATAAAGTGCTAGAGTGTTGACCTGAAACCCTCACAATGTGCCTAAACTAATTAAAATAAAGTGGGCTGTTCTCTCCATTGGTGGCAGAACCAATGGAGTTATTAGGTTATTAGGTTTTGGGAGTGAATACTGTGCAGGTGGAGCCAGGTTGAATTGGATAATCATTTTCACGTAACACATAAGGGCTATCTTATTTTTTTTTTATTTGAATTTGTTTGATTTGTTTGATCTGAAACTATTGTGAAAAACAAACTAATCTAGAAGAGAAGAACAATTTCTCATGGTACAAGGTATAGATGATTTGTATATCTATATATCTATATACAAAGAATGTATGTAGATATACAACCCGCTATACAGGAAAGCGGGTTGTGAAATGGAGGTCAGTGGACCTGCCATGGCCACGTCGAGGCAATTATGGTTTATTTTAAGAAAAACACAAAACTTAATGATTAAGACACATAATTTTAATATGTTGCAGTTACATATGCTGTGTTTTGTAAGTTTTGTTAATTGCTATTTGTAGCATCAATCAGCTTGCAAAAATAAAAAACAAGAAACAAAACAATTGCTGGTTTTTGCTCATCCTAAACAAGAGGCAGTAAATGTAGGGCTCCTGGACAATTTCCTCACCAAAATATTGCAGCCTGTTTAATTTCTCATGCCTCCCACCCTGGATTTCGAGTGCAGAGAGCAGGTAAAGGAAAAAAAAGGGGAGGAATTGTAATGCTTGTTAAAAAACAAATGATTTATTCCTGGATGCGTCATTTGGACCGAGCATCTCCTCAGACTGAACATTGGACGGTTGGCTGTGATCTTTTGTCTCTTTTATTCTCTCAGACATTTTTACCTGTGTCATTTTCTTGAGCTCAATTGTGTTCTGGCTACTAACAAAACACTGCAATCAGACATCTCTTTGTGCAACACTTTCTAAATGTTTCTGAGTTACTAAATTCAGTAGTTTCACTGCATCTACAAGAGGTCTTCAGCATATTAAATGGGTAACATGATGGTGTTTCACCAAAGCCAGAAGCAGCTGGAGACTGACGTAGTAGGTAATGTTTCACACAACATTTTGGAACATGTAATTATTTTAAATTTCTTCACCTCTGCCTTTTAAAGAGTCTTGGCTGCAGTGGGAAAGGCTAAAACCCTGAAATTATACTCTGATTCTGATGAATGGCAATGAGGCAGATTAATCGACTGCTGTGCAAACCCTTACTTATCTGATTTTTAGGACTGCACCTCCTTCTCTGTTCCTAAAAGGCAGAAAGATCCCTTTAGCATTAAATGGGATGTAATTTGCGTTTGAATGGAAAGTTACCAAAAGATAATTTTTTTATATATCTCTATTTCAGTTTTACTCACTTCTCTGAATTCTAATGGTGCTCATTTAGAATTTCTTTGTTCAGTATTGTGGAGTCTGAAAAAAGTTTCAGATCTGCATCAAACTTAATCTGATTCTTTGATTTTGGAAAACAATATGTGGGAATTAAAACAGCTGGGTTTTTTTGGTTTTGTTTTTTTTTTCTACATTTTGTTTTTGTAGCAATTTAAAAAGGGCCAGTTTAAAAGTCTTATAATTCAATTTTCAGATGCTAACCAATAGTAAATGTTTTTTTTTTTTTTTTTTTTTTTTTTTACATCAATTCAATATTTATTTATTGCACACTAAACGTAGTAAATTCAAAAGTTTGGTGGAAACATTACGAACACGGAAAGCATAGATGAAAATTTATGACTGAATAAAGAGGTGACAAGTTTAATAGTCTTTAATTGTTGATCAATTTGAAATTTGTCAGCGAAACAATTTCAAAGTTGTTGTTGGAAATACAATCCAGACTACCAGACTACTTAGCTTCATATCCAAGAGCCGCAGCTCAAAGAACCTCTGATTCAGACACTATGCATTTTCTTTAAAAATAATTGGGACTGATAATAGTCCTAAGTAATTGATTTAGACTAGTTTATCTTTAGTATTTTTCAGTTTCCCAGTTTTTTAGTTTGAGCTTCAGTTCAGTCAGGAGAAATGTTCACACTTAGTTTAGATACTTAATATTCGATCTAAGAAGAGCATTTTTGGAGCATCTGCATCATATGTTTGGTATGAACCAATTGAAGAATTTATCAAGATGTATGTTTGCATACCTAACATGATTATTACACCGGAATTCATACTTTGTTAAAGTACAGCCAGTTTTAAGATATAAACATAAAAAGTGATTTTGATCTTATTGGATTGGTGCCCATGGAGCAGTAGAATCAGCCTCTCTGCGATCTCGTCCCTTTTAGTCCTGGTTTCTCAAACCTCACACTGTGGACTTTTATAGTTGCCTCTGTTGCCAGATGATTGACTTTTTTTCAGCTGTTACATTTTGATGAGGCTGTTGATTCAAAGTGAGATTAACCTCATAGAAGCTAGGCTATTACATAAGAGTGAGTCATTTCTTTCATTGTTGATATAAAATATATTTTGCTTCAAAGAGCTTTCATCTTTGAATCAAAATATCGTGCAACAGTGCCGCAGGCAGTTAACTGGGCTTCACAGTTTCTATTTTGTATAAGCTGCGTTGTTGCTAACGTGAGCTCAAATCAAATGGAATGGAATATACTTAAGATGTATTTTTGTAAACAAAGCCTTAATAGAAACTTTTGCAGGCATAAGGCTTTTATCTGAAAATTGTAAACATTTGCTCTATGTTATGTAAATCCTCTGCGTTGTTATGATTGGCAAGCGGCTTTCAAATTGCCTCATAGTATTAATGTTTAATTTATAATGTGTTGCATCCCAGGATATGAGATACTGTGACACTGCTGGTGGAGAATTATTGAATCTATAGTCCTCGCTGACAAAGTTAATCCTGCTTTCTAATGCAGTCATTAGTTTTACACGCAGCTCAAACACATTGTAAAACTCATCCCAATTCAGAGCTTTACAGTTCACTATATTGCAAATTGTGTGACACACGGTTTTGACATTTTGTCTGTACACCAGAGGGTAGATACTGTGCCACCAGAAAGTGTTTCCTTCCCTTCAATTTTCATACATTTGTTACAACATAGACTTGTACTCAAATTGATTTGAACATAATTTTTATTTAAAAAGTCTACTGAGTTTTGTTTTCAGACTTTTTTTTTTTTACATCTATAAGGTCGTCTGTCCGTCCGTCCATCAATCATCTAACATGCTTATCCCTTGTAGGGCTGCGAGGGGTGCCAGTGCCCATTGGGCACCTTAGATTATAAGGTAAACTAAATGTTTAAATGAATAAGCATACAAGAATTCACACCCTTTTCTCCAATGCTCAAAATGTAACTGCTGCTGCAAAGCTCCTTGAAGATTGTCAGACAAATTGAAACAAAATTCTCTTGTACGGTGAATCCAAACTACAAATTCCCAAGTATCATGTCTTGGGAAAATTGGAGACAGCTACTCCAGCTAACACCATTTCTACTGTGAAACAGGGTGGTGGCAGCACATGTCCATACTAACCAAAACCAAGGCATGGATTTATCTTTCAACTTTAGTGTTCTGAAGCACACAGCCAACATAACTCAGGAGTGAGTTCAGGCACAGGCCTACATAAAATCAGGCATTCATAAAATGATGAAACTAAAATTACTGAAAGTAAAAACCATAAAGTGTAAAAATAGATAAAAACGAACCAATAAAACGATGCAATGATGTCACAGTTCAGCATAGATATACAGGTCTTGAAAAAAAACAAGAGGTCACTGCACTGAACCCCATTGAAAACCTTGTGATTATTCCACCAGATATTGATTTCTGAACTCTTCCTGAGTTAAAACATTAGGATTGTTGCTTCTAAATGAATATGAACTTTTTTTCTTGGCATTATTTGAGTTCTAGAAGCACTGCATCTTTTTTGTTATTTTGACCGTTTCTCATTTTCTGCAAATAAATAAAAAAATGTTGCTTGGAATATTGGAGACATGTTGACAGTAGTTCATAAAATAAAATAACTATTCTCATTTTACTCAAAAATATAAAGTAAAATCTGAGAAACTGATCATATAAAACAGTCTTTTTCCAGACTTCTGATCCAGATGTCCTGGATAAGAAGTTATTTTACTCCTGCAACCATTGTGCAGAAGTAAAACATGTGACCCATGTTCGGAGGTCTCAGTCTGCAACAGGACCGAGTCCCAGCCCATTGACCTTTGCTGCATGTCTTCCCCCTACTTTCCTGTCTGATAATTGTCAAATAAAGGCCAGCAAAGCTGGAAAACACCTTTGAAACAAAAAAAAAAAATGAAAGAAGAAAAGCAGGCTGCACCCTTTGTCATTGACCTCATCCACATGAATGACGGGTCCAAGAGGAGATCCTCTCCTTATGCTGCGTTGAGAGAACATCTTTTTCCTACTTGTAGGGTTTTTAACTTCCCATGACATCACATGATTTCCTTCCTGAAACTCATCCTCTTCTTGTTGAAGTAGGTTAACGCAGTGAATTGTTAAATAAAAAAGTCCTTCAGAGTCCAGCAGAGTATGTCTTTGAGATGAGAGAGAAAAAAAAAATACTCTAATATATTTTAGAACACTAAAATGTGGCAAAAGGTGAAAAAATGAATAGGTGCGAATATTTTCTGGTGGCAGTGTTTGATTAGTTTTCTTAATCTCTTTAGTAAGTATTTCACTGAATCATAAAGAACCTTACGAGATATGTGTGTATACATTCACTCCCCATTCGTGTGTGCTGTTCTCTGGTTGAAGTGGTGAAAATCTGCATGTTTCAAAAATAATCCTGGATCACATTGTCTCTTTGAAGGAGTCGTGCACAGTCTGTTTAGCTGCAAGGTGTTTATACATAGCAAGACATAAAGCCATCCTTGATTCCCCCTTTTTTTAGTGACTGGGAGTGCTCATATCTCTTTTATGAGCTCATGGCAAAGTTGTCCTATATCTGTAGGGAATGAGATCATGAATATTGTGTTAACCCAGAAAAGTTTAAATCCACGCATGCCTTCTTGTTCCCCTGATCCTTTGGCTTTTGTTGTTGCGTTGGCCAATTGTAGCCTGGAAGAGATCAAGGGGACCCCTGTCGATTGTGGATTATTCCTTTGTTGAAGTGCCACTGTTGGGGATAGAGGATTAAAAGAGCAGAGAGTGAATAGGGGTTGTACAGGAAGTTATTCAGCTACATATAACATCCACGAACCATTAATATGAAGTTAAAAATGTTATTGATTAATGTTTATTTTAAACAACTGAAAGGAAAGTGCATTAACTTGGTTTTAATTTCCTACCTTAGTTTTAGGGGCTGTCACAAAGATATCCCTGTATATGGGTAGTCTAGACTAGGATTATCAACACTCAGTTGATGTGTTTTCTTTGTAATCTCAGCATAATTTAAAAAAAGTACCATTTGACTATTTCTTCACCATGTTGCCTTCATCGCCCTGTAGAATGCTGCAGGAGCAATCGTATCTTTAGAGTGGATTCTCCATTAGCCTAACTTGTGGATGGTCTATATCAATTTGTGTCTCCTTCTCATTCTGCAGGAAGCCATGGGCCTCGAGGCTGGGCAGCTTCTTACCCAGAGTGTGCCGCAAAGGACCAGTCTCCTGTGGATATTGCAGATGAACAAGCTCTGGTGCTAGACGAGTACCAGATGTTGGAGCTCGACAAGTTCAACATAGAGTCGTCCAACCAGACCACCATGAAAAACACTGGAAAGACAGGTGGGACTCTCTAATGATCAATAATGATTATGAGCAAATAAACATGCTAATAGTATAAATTATTTTAAATTGAATCTATTTTATCAAGAAACTGTTGAAAAGAAATTATTTCTGGAAAGTCTTGTTCATTTAGGGGTCCAGATCCAGGAAAGCTTACAGGCCAACACATTGTTGTTGGCCTTTCCTTCATAATGCCAACAGTGAAATCATTAAACCACAGACTGCACTTAATGTGCTCTTAACTTCTACATTTACATCCAATAGAAAATTTATGAAGTTAAAAATGTTCAAGTAGTACCTGGCAATTTAAAGTTTTAAATTATTTAAGTTTAACCAGTAAGTTTTTTTTTCCTCTAATTTGAAATGAAGACAGTATCTCTGCAAAGATATTAAAACAATGTATTTAATTTTTAAGACCCTTGTCAAATTATTGGTCGTTAAAAATTTGACAAGTATTTTTCTTTGACATTTATTACTTCACCACTGCCTTTGCACAAACTAACCTTTAATTTTGCCCATTCATCTTCAACAGCTGCCATTAATTGCCAAATAGATTTTGTTCTTTATTTAAAATAAAAACATCTTTCACAAAATAACTCCTCAAAAACTATAAAAATTAAGGATTATAACAATTAATTTATCATTATTCCTGTTTATTCAAATATTCAGAAGTAGTCATAGGGTTTAATGATGAACATTAACTGCATAAAAATGTGAATTTGATGGTATGAATTAATGACTTGTTAACATACCTTGAAAGTGCAAAATAACACTCAGTAGACAGTTTATGTCGAGGTGAAATGTGGGCTAAAATGTCACATCTGTGAACCTCTCCATCACTGCAAAGAAAGACCTGTAACTTGCTAATATTAGACTCCCTTTAGCTGATTGGGTTTATGATGTCCCTTATGTCCTACCTACCTACAAATCTGCTCCCCACAATGTTTTAGTAGAAGAATAAACAGAAAGTATAGTCATGATACGCAATCACAAATATAACACTTGTGTTCTTGTTTTTTGCACGACTCATGTAAGTTTTATTGACAGTTTTGAAAATAATACTGTTGATATTTTTGGATAACCATGTATGAATCGGTACTGCTATGACCTTCAAGCTTATTGGTGGTTCCTGCTAATGCATTTGCGAATTAGACCTCATCTTACTTTCTTCCATATCTACTGTATTTTTCTGACTACAAGCCACTACTTTTTTCTTACTCTTTGAACCATGCGGTTTATAGCCCGGTGCGGCTTTACTGTGGATTTTTCTTCAACCACCAGGGGGCTCTTTAGCAGGAAGTGAATCATTGGAAGTCAAAATTGGAAATCAAAGAAGATAGCACTGATTTTCATTTAGAACAAGCGCATGCTAGCAGCAGGCACAACGGAGAAATTTCTTCAAACTCATATGATGCAGTATTTGACTGCAGCATATTTGAATATTTTGAAAATAGATGTTATTACTTCAGACCTAGTCAAATTCCTGTCACAGCATGTTACTGAAAAGTACAATTATACTCGTTTAATGAGACACAGACACATTCATTTGCTATATGATTTGTGTGACTGAAAGAGGCTTATGAGTTGTTTTTATCCCTTTATTATTGCATTCATTCTTCTCGCCCTTTGCTTGTTTCCTCTCTTTGTATGCAGCTTGCAAACCTTGTTTACGGACACATTTGGAATCGCACTCAATTAGCTGCTATTTCAAATCACTGCCCCATTTTCTTTTGTTTAATTCAACAAATCCGTGGACCACTGGTTTGAAAACTCTGACCCTAATTGATTTGTCTGCTTTTGGCACCGTTTCTCTCAGAGCAGTGTCATCTTTTGCGTTTGATCATAATGAGAGTTGTTAGCCTCCATGACAACCAAGGCCACTGACACAGTCCAGCAATGCAGCAGGCTGATTATTTACAAAGTTGAAAATAACATGACTTGGGAACATGCACTACAAGAGGGAGATTTAAATGGCTCTAAGTACCGTGAAAGTCAGGAAAGTTGTGTCGCATTACCACAAAATGATGCAGAGCAATAGCTTTTTGAAAAGGTCAACTTAGCATGCAACAAATTCACATCAATGTATTTTGAAATTGATTCACTTTTAGTTCGACTGAAGAGAGAGGTGTATGTTTTATCTTTTATTTGTCATTTTGCAGTAAGAAAGGCAAATAGTTTTTCGTAGCAGTTTTCATGCTTCAACTGTATCTGCATGAGAATTGTGGATCACGATGTAGGCTACTCATTATACAGCAGTGCACTTCTACACACACGTGACCCATTACTGTATGAAGGTCAGTCTACAAAAATAAGAGTTAATCAACCTGCCAACCCATCCCATTGCTCCAGTTGCAGGAGACCTTAACCATAACTGTGACATTTCTAATTCTCTTATTCCATTTTACTTGCGAAGCCAGACTACATGACCTGAAATTATGTATAGCCTAACTGAATCAGCTGAATGCTGTGCGGTCTCTGCAGGTTAATTTCCTGTCACATTACTGCTCTACTCTCTGGTATCGCCAAACATCTACAGCAGATCGAATCTGTGGTCTCGACTCCCCTGAAATAATTTGTTATATAGGTGGCCTGCTTCTGGGGTGTATTTTCTACAGCACAGTGGCTATTTTTTAAAGTTGTTGTCACCTAAAATGAAGATGATCATGCACTACATTTTGTCACATGTAGGATTCTGGGTTAAAGTAAGATTTTTTCCCCTTTAGACTGTTGAAAAAGCGGCTTTGATGTTATTTCTAGGGCTGTTGTAAGCAAATATTTTAATAATCGAGTAATATATCGATTATTCTTACGATTAATCAAGTAATCGGATAAAAAACTTTATAAAATAAAATATCGGTAAATCTAGCATAACACAGAGTAACGCCTAAAGAGGCCATTACTCTGAATCAACATTAATTATAATTACATAACTAAAATGAATTAAAATAGTAATTAAACACTGTCTGCAAAAAGAATAAACTCTTGACGACCATATTTCATGAATATTCAGTGTGGTGTTCTTATATTTTGTGTTTTATTAAAAAAGCTACCAATTTTGACCATAAAGTTGTAAACTTGTTTTCCTGTAAGCAGATTGAATATTGATATTTTCATCTGATGAATTTAAACAACACATTATTATTACAGTCTGGTGACCTTTTTTTTTTTTTTTTTTTTTTTTATACAGGCAGTGATTAAGATTCTGCGCAAATAGTTTATGTTGTTCAGTAAAATATCTCTTATCCAGAATAAGGGTAATGAATTATAAAGGTATAAAAAAAGTTAAAATACTTTCAATATTTTTATGCATTTCAATTCAATATTATCTTATTTCTGTAAAATCCCAAAAAATATGCCAGGTGTTGGATTTTGAAATTCCACTCTGCCTCCAGCACATACGATTTTCACAACTAAGAATATTTTTCTTTGGTGTAAAAATTTCTCCCTGAATATGAGTTTGTACATTTCCATAGTGACATGCAGCAACTGCCCCATACTTCTGCAGTTCTTGGCAACTTTTAGTGTTTTTTCACATTATTTCCTTTACTCTTTGTTTTACACCTAACAGTGTGTTAGTGTTGACAACTTGGCGACTTTATTTTTATTATTATTTTTTTTTGTAACATTTTAGACCCATTTAAGCAAGCAACAAATTTAGTAACTTCTTTTTTGGTGTTAATGGAGACTTTGGCGACAACATCCAATAGTACTGCAGTTACAGCAAGCATGTAGTGCTGCCTTGAGCCCCTCCCGCTTCTGAAGAACTTGCAGGTGGTCAATCTAACGGCAGCCGTGTTATGTAGCAAACCCAGCCTGCCGTCAGGGCAGAAAGAAGGCCCACTCCATTTCGTTTCCACATCGCAATTAATTCACACGTGCAAAGCTACCAGTGGTCCTGCTCTGATTTTTACAAAATGTAAATATTTTGAAAAATAATTTATTATGTTGCCTAATGTCCCAAACCCCGCCCCTGAAAAAAAAAAAAAAAAGCTGTCATACTCAAATAAATCCTGCCTCAGTCAGTTTCTCACCTCTTTCACTGTGTATAAAGTGTATTTTGCTTAAATTAGATTTTTGTGGGTTCAGGCAAAAATATTTACATTACTAAATTGACATTATTAAATGATTTCATAAAATGTATTTGTAGTTAGTGTATTTCTTTCTTTTACTTCCCGAATCACACATGACCAAAAATAAAAATTAGTCTGTGACTTTATCTAGCAACTTCTAGCAACATTTGAGACAGGAAATGGCCACTTTTCTTATTGAGAAGTTGGCAAGAATGATTCATACATTTATTGCAGCTATAAAGGAGCTGCAGTAAATGGAAAATGGGATCATTTTCCATCATGAACAATCATTTATTATATACTTATGCAGTGTTTAGCTGGATATATTTCAAGCTGCCTAAAGTGTTTGTAAATCTTATATGTCTAACTGCATTTTATGCACACTTTAAGAGTTACGAGTTAAGAGTAAGAGTTGGTGAAATTGCAATAATGCAAAAGAAAGAGAAGAATTGAGAACGTATGAATTAATTGTAACTGATGTTATGTCACTATTCAGACTAAGTGTCGCACGGTCCCAATTCTCTGCAACATTTAGAAATCAATTCTGTTCCATTATAAATTGGCTTGAAGTCTCACTCTCTTTAACAATAGTAGTATGTAGTAGCACTATGTAGAAACCATTTTTTCTACATAAACGATAGTAGAAAATAGTTTTTTTTCTATTTCTATTTTATTTATTTTTTTTATTTCACTGATATTAAAAATAGATAATAATTATCTCAGTACCAGCTTTCAGACCATATAATGTTATTAGTGTAGCCAGTTAACGCTGTGATATCCTCTGGGTTCACCAAAAAAAGAAACAAAGAAATCTGATTTTTAGTTTCTAGCTGACCCCTTGCCAGAGCTGGTCATGTGTAAAATTGTCTGATTCTGATCATCAGCTGAGTTCTCAGAGCATCTCTTGTTTTCAAGGATGATGTGAAACATTAGTGTGTCTAAGCACTCTGGCCATCAGTTTGTGGTTGAGGTAGTGCTGTAAGCTCAGCACTAATGGGCTCCCATTTATCTTACACCACTGATGTCTTATGCAGCTGTACATAGCCTTCTGCATTTTCCTGCCTCATGCTGTTTTTTTTTTTTTCCTATCAATATCATCAATGTGATGTCATGGCATTATGAGTTCATGTTCCTGGGTTTCTTGATTATCTAGTTTAAAAGGCTATACATAAAAAAAAAAAAAGTAGGATGATGTAATTCATGTTTCTATCTGATCTGTATTCCTGATTGTATTTTAAAATCTTAGCTTTCTATCTATACTTACACATCTTCCACATCCCTGTACATCCTGGGAAATTGATTCCTCCTCCTCAGTAGCGGTGCCTGAGGTTGAAGCTGATGTATAACTTGACCTGACTTGTTTTTGATGTCCTAAAGGAAATGTCTTGCTCTCAGGAGCCGTCATGTTCACCAGCCCGCCACCAACTGTGTCTCTTTCCCATTTGGGGACAATCCTGCAGAGTGCTGTTGCATGTTACAGCTTTTTCTCAGAAAACTGTTGCCTGCTGAGACTAAGAACTGAACGATGAAAGACTGATAAAAAACCGTAAAGTTTCGAGTCAGGAAACCCAGCAACAAGACAATGCTGTGCACAATCCCAGTTAAAGCCAAAAGAGAAAGATATAGATGAAGGTCGATTGCCTTTAAATTGTGTGTGTCATTAGTTTTCAATGTCTCATATATTTCTTTGTTAGAAATCTTTTGTGTTATAACTTTTTCAAACTAAGGAATCCTAAGAGCCCTCCAAGGGTTTAAGGTGCATTTTTGAGAGATTTTTTTCTTCTTGCATTCATACCACACGTATGAATGTAGAGATGAAGTAACGGCCTTCAGATGGATGTCAGTTGGATAAAAATCACAAAACTTCAGCATTAAGTTTAAACACTTAAACCCAGCTCTTTTGTCAAGGTCTGTTTTTTATTTCATTTTATTGCATTGCTGACATTTCATTAGCATTTTAAAAGTTTTTTGTATCATTGGTAACCCATATGCTCAGGAAAAACATTGTGCACGTATGTTTGTGTCTTAGACTGGAAGAAATTCAATTCAATTCTTGACTGAAGCCACAATATAAAACCTTGTGTACTCTTGATTCAACTCTGAACCAACTTATAATAACTTTTTTCTAGTACAAACTTAAAAAATCAGAATATTGCTTAAAAGAAGCAATATTCTTTGTAAGTCATATCAAAAAGTGAAATATATCATGTGGGATCATCATTTTCCAAGACATTATTTCTTGTAATTTTGATTGTCATGACTTACCGATGATAAGAATCCAACAGTCAGTGTCTCAGAAAATTAGAATAAATAGGAACTACTGATGCCACAACCAGATCAGCTAATTAGCCCTTTAACTGTCACCCTCAAAACTCTTACATGAGGACATTGGTGTTTTGACCATACAGCTGCATTATGATACCTTCCATTCTGAAGTAAGAGTCAGTAATGGAAAAAAAGTCCCTCTAGAACCTTATAAACAAACAGGAAAAGGCTTTGAAAGTTACATGAGCTAAAAAGGCTTCTGTGGTTTGAAAGTCTTATGTTTTCCTAACCCCAAATCACCAATGCCTCTTGGGGGTGTGCCAGAATTGAGTTGTTCAAATCTGTCACAAAAGGGGCATTAACATCACTCACACTATTTAAAAGTCAGCTTTGTAATTAAGAGCTGTGTGAACAGATCTTAAAAAGTTCATTGCGATTGATTACATGACGTTCCCTTGTGCCTCGGCCTGCTTTGAGATCGAGCAGATTAGCTGCCATTCGGACTGCGTTCCTCAACAAAAACACGTCTCAGTAAAATTTCAGACAACTTCAAACCAAATTCAGCAGGAATCGGAAGCCTCCAGAGACATTTGCATTGATCAAGGATTTACTTTCACACACACTCCCCTTCTTTCACAGGCTGTGATTCAAGGTCTTTTTGGCTTAGCTTTCTAATTCCTCCTCTGCTGTTTGAGGGTTCACACACACCCAGGGCCGCATTTCTAATGAAACTCCCAAGGCCAGCCAGCATCTCCATTCCCTAGCTTTTCTTGTGTTGCACACAGGATTACCCCGCTTCAACAACAGCAGAATAAGGGATTTTTGCTCTATTGCAAAGGAGTTGCACAATTATGATAATGTGATGGATAGTTATTTCCTGACCTAATGCTTTCAGTCTGAAAAATCTCCTGCATCATTTCGTCGTCGTCTTCATGCTGTGGGCCTTTAGCTTAAGTAGCGCTGGCACGTTAATACTTCTGGCAGATTCTTTCTCGCCTCGCGACAGGAGCTCAGCTCATCCCTCATCACACAAGGTTCCTCTCTCTTCAAATCTTCTTTTCTCTTCTCTTTGTTTATCAAAATATCACACCTATTTTCTTGTCCCAATCCGTAAATCTGTTTGAGTTACTTTAAATTCTTTTCATTTTTTTCCCCTCACAACTTATCCATTATCCTATGTGTTTACTGACAATCTGTGTTTTCTTGTTCACACACTCAATCCCCCCTGGTTTGCTTTGTGTGATGATTAAAAGTGGGCCGTCCTCATTCACAGGCTGACTAAATCCTCATGTAAAGCGAGGGATCAGCTGACAGAGCACCAATTATAATCTGGCTAATGATGTCAAATGTAGACGTGGTAAAAAGGCTTCTAGATTCATCTGATCTCAGTTAGGACAGCGGAGGGATTATAAAATGCCCTGGTCATGTTGTTTCAAGAGACACAGAACATTAAAACAGACATAATACTGGTGTGAACATTAAAAAGAGATAATATCAGGCCACATTTCCTACTGAACACATGTAGAAATGCCCAGGGGCAAAACACTGAACCCCAGCTTGCTCCTGTTGGGTGAATGTCTTGAAGAAGCTCATTTGCAGTCGGGGACTTTGTTCACCATAATGATTTGAAAAAAACAAAAAAAACATTAACATTCTTCTCATTTTATATATATATATATATATATATATATATATATATATATATATATATATATATATATATATATATATATATATATACTGCTCAAAAATAATAAAGGGAACACTCAAATAACACATCCTAGATGGACAGTTTGATTTCACAGAAGTTTGATTTACTTGGAGTTATATTGTGTTGTTTAAGTGTTCCCTTTAATTTTTTGAGCAGTGTATATATATATATATATATATATATATATATGTATATATATATATATATATATATATATATATATGTATATGTATCATGTATCTCCAGTGCCTTGCTAAAGTATCACAAACACTTGAGCTTTTTTAAAAAAAAGTTTTTGCATTACTGCCAAAAAACTTGGTTGGGATTTTATGTTAAAGTCCAACACAAAGTTTTGCGTAAATGTGGAATGGAGGGAAAGTGATGCCTGTTTTTCAAAACTGTTTATAAGTAAAAATCTGATGTGAATTTGTATTCATGTCTTGCTTCAATACTTTGTTGAACTACCTTTCTCTGCAATAATAGCTCCAGGGCTTTCAGGATACGTCTCTTCACGAGTACTAGAGTTTAAAGCCCTTTTTGCAAAATAGTTAAGCTCAGTATTGCTGAATGAAGAGCATTTGTGAATAGCACTTTTCAAGTCTTACGTTCAATATTACTTGGTTCAAGTAAGAATCAAGTAATTAACTTGGGCCTTATGACCAAATGGGAAAAGGCTTTGAAAGTTACATGAGGTAAAAAGGTTTCTGCCTATAACATTAATTTCACTTAAGCCACTCCAGTTTAGCTCTTGCTTTTTTAGGATTTCTTTGTTTAGCTCCCTTCATTTTCCAATCAACTCTTGCCAGCTTTGCTGGTTTTGCTGAAGAAAATCACCCGTACCTCTTGATGCTGCCACCACCATGCTTCATTGTGGAGAAGTTGTTGGCCACCACCTTGCTTTGTTCTGAGGAATGTATTGTCATGTGGATTTGCAGTGTTACTTTTCCTAACTATATCATTTTGTGTGTTGGTTAAAAGGTTTTTTTGTTCTCCTTAGCCATGTCTTGGTAAGTTTGCAGTGGACCATATTCTTTCCATTTTTATTAGATTGCTTGAGTATGCTGGAGATTTTCAAAGTTTATGATCTATACCCTCAGTAACCTCTGAGGCTTTCACAAAAAAGCTGCATCTTTCTGAGATTAAATTACACACAGATTCTTCAAGTTCTACAGACTTGAAGAATCTCTTTTTCAGGGATAAATCTGCTTGGTCAGCTTCCTCAGGGTCTCCGGGTCCTTATGCCTAAATCCTTTTTGGTGAGCCGTTCACAATGGGTGCATATCTTAAACAGGTCTGTCATTGTGACTGAATTATTTTCTGTGTGTAATTTAATCTCAGAAAGGAGATCTCTGTTTGTTGATTCGCTGACTGACATTTGTTAGAGAAAATATATATTTTGGGGCATCTGAGTAAACGGGGGGCAAATACACATGAATCCCATACTTTCTGATTAAAGGAAAAGGAGATAAAAGGAGGACAGAAACAATTGGATCACTTTCCTTTCACTAACAGCTACACACTGCTTTTTTGGTCTAATATATTTTACATTATAAATGCTCATTTCAGTTCTCACTGAGATTGAACTTGTGTTTTTTCACCTACTCTACCTTCATTTTCACATTTCAGCAGAATACAAAGTTGTGCTGCCACTGTTGTGTATTTAATTGTGAGTCAGCATCTGAATGGTGGAAAGGTTTTTTTTTTATTTACTATTTAGAAAACAGTGTGGGAATAAATTCTCATTGCAATCCCCTGGGAGCTAAAACAGAAGGTACATAACAAACTGAATAGAAACAGCAAGCTGACAGATAAATTACCACAGAAATAAAGCTTTATTTAATCTACCTTTTAAATGTGAGACTGATCAATTTTCAGTGGCTGTGCTAACGAGAGTCCCACTGCATTATTGTAATTAGGTCACATGATTCTCTATGACTTCCTTTGAGGTCTTGAATAAATTCCTCAACTAATAATTTTATAGATGCACAGTTTAGACTGAACACTTATTGATTTCTGATTTTATTGGATTTTGATTTCACTCCTATAGCCATAGCCATCGATAAAGATATATCACGTAGTTCCTGGTTGAATTAAAACTCTGTATTTCCTAATAACAGTGTCCCATATTTGTATTAGACCAAATATGGGAGAGAAGTATCTGAACAAACTACAGCGATTCCATCTCCTTTAACAAAGTCAGGTTATTGCTCTTTAAGGTTTATTTTTTTCAAATGCACAAAATTACAAAGTGTTTTTTTTTCCCCATTCGAAGTAAATGTTCATTAATTTATCGCAATTATACAGAAGCCTTACAAGTAGCCTTCTGTCATAAATAGTTCCATGTTGAAGTCAAAAGATCCTGCTGTAATTTCAGAAGTGACATTTTAAACTATCTTTAACATTGTATATAGGCCAAGGGCACAATTAGTGCATTTAGCAATATTAGCAGTGGAAATACATCTTCATTTCTAAGGGTGTCTTTTATCCTTTCATTTTCATAATTTTCACAAATTATGACAATAAAGAGCTTTCAGTTTTCTTCCCTCAGTAACAATTCTCAAGCTGCTAAGCTATTGCGACTTTATTGATCCCAAAATTATAATATTTAAGTTTCAGGGGGAAAAAAATCAGAAACTCTTGAGCTTCGACTCATCAGTCTTTAAGCATCTCTCCTACAGCTGTACAATAGATCAAATAATACTAATCATCACAATATTAGTGTTATTTAAATATCACATTTTAAAATATCGCATTTTTAAATGTGCTATTTGGTGACATTTTAGAGATCATGCATTCAACCTCTGCTTACTACCCAAACATAAATTATTTGGGTAGTTGGGTTGATTTTCAGTCTTTTTATTTTTTACATATTCTTTACAAGGCGACTGAGATTTGAAACCTCAGAGAGTGGCAAAGATACCGTGTTGATGAAAAGGAGATTTTTTTTTTTTTTTTTAAGTACTGATCTCGATTTACTATTATGCAGTGGTGAAAATATGCTCACTTTCACTTTTTAAATTAAATATCTGATTGGGCCAATTTCCTGCCTGATTCTAATCTGTCTCTGATTTATCAATTCAGATTTTAGCCAAGGACTATCACATAAAATAAAAACAACTGAACTGAAGGTTCCTTGGTTATACAGAAGTTTAACCATTTTTATACAAAAGTATAACCAATTTTGTATAAATGGTTATACAAAAACCATATATGGTGGGAGAAAAGTCAGATTTTTCCCATCTTGTCCTTCATAAAGCAATGAAGATTTAGAGAAAATTGACTTATTCAAATCTCTGGCCAATTGATTGATTGATCCATTTTGAACTATACTCTTAAGTTTGTCCAATTCTTTCAGAACTTTGTCCACCTTTTTAGCTTTAGTAAGTAAAATCTTTTACCAGGCTGCAGTAACATTGTTTTTTTAGTGCCACATGATGCTTGTTTTTTTTTCCCTTTACAGCTTCTCCTCAAAAGGGAGTGAGGAAACAAAGATTTTGACAGCTTTTCTACATAATATAAGGAGTAAATGTGGCTTCCCAAGGACTCACGTCTGTTTTCTCGCCACGCCTTTCTACATTCTTTTGATACCTTTGTCAAATTGTGCTAATGTAAAAGTGCTTCTAGGTGCTGCTTGTGGTAATGGAAAACTGTAACAGAATGTTGTGTCTATTATTATGTCGGACCCCATTTGGAAAGACTCTCAGCAGTGTAATTCAGCAGGATTATCACCGCTATGATTCCCTTTGTGGTGTGCTTGGGAGCTATATAAGGTACCACCCCCCCATCAGCAAACGGTGACCAACTCACTGATTTCCACGCAACCCTCAGTCACGGTCCCCCATTGTTTTTTAACCTAACCCTGTTCTCAGTCATCTAAGCTGTGGAAAGCGTAACATTCAAGTTCAAACACAGCAAAATTGAGCTACAATTGCATCACAAATGGACAATTTGGACTTGAACTTAATAGTTCCATGCGTCTTTGCACTAACCAGCGTGAAACTGTCAACATTCAAAGAGCCAGCCCTAGGCTTGCCACAATGTGTTTTCTGTTTATAGCTGGGTTTTATACAGGATATTAAACGCTATCATCTGTTTGGACTGAAAAGCGGGTCTTGCTCAGGCATTATAGACTTTCCCATTCCATTCCGCCCCTCCCTGATCTCTGATCTTCATCATCTTGTCTACATTTCCAGTATGTCCTCTGTGTTGTCTGGAGCACTTGCACCGGGCTCCGAGTCAAGTTCAGACCAAAATCATATTTATCTTACTGTTGGGTCCAGAGATCAGGCTATTCCCGTCCGCTGATGTCTCTTCTCATATTGAATGGTGATGTAAACAGCGATGGCATGCCATGAGTGGATTTTTTTTAAATCTAATTTTATGAAAACAGAGGGATCATGACTTTTTTTTTCGCATCATATCTTGTTAGCCAGTACCCATGTTTATCTAATAAACCAGGCCTGTTATATTAGTGTTTCTTTTTTTCTTTTACAAGCCTGGGAAGTTTTCACGCATTGGGAGTCACAGATATAATTAGCAGTCGTCTGTATGACAATGAATAATTTAATAGATGTCAACTGTATGTTTGCTTATAATCTTTGTTGGATACTATTTTTGAAGCCTTGTTTATCTGCATACAGTGATTGTACAAATAAAATGTCAATACACTTATAAGCAACATAAAATTTGACCAAATGAAGTGGAAAAAAAGTAATTAAATATAAAACAGAAAAAAAGAATCCTCTGAAAAAGTTCTTACACCAAGCAGTGGGTCTTAATGATATTAGATGAGAGAAAATGTGAAAATGCCTGCTATTCTGCAGAGGCAGAGCAGCGGCATTACAGCCTCGTAAAAAGCTGCCATGTGGATAAAGATCACAAGGCATCTGGATGCCATCGAGTCTTCCTTACAAGTCGTGCAACAATTAGAGAGATGGTGCCTTTGACTGAACCTGTGCACTGCACTTCTCGCAGTCAACCAGGGATTTCAAGGACACTGGGGGGAAGCATGTTAGTGCTCTCTGAATAGCACATCACAAGCATCTTTGTGGAGGTGCACGCCACTAATGTTGCATTTAACGATTTTTTTCACACAGGTTTAAAGACACATACCATGTCAGGTTTCTGGATTTCTGCGAGGGTTTGTGCCGCCATGGGTCCTCACTTCACACAAAGTCAAGAATATTTGAGATTCAGTAGCTTGTTAGGTCATTTATACCATGAAGGGCACAGGGAAGAAAAGCAAGACAACACAAGGGTTAATGTTGAACTATTTCCTGTAGTTCAACTGAAAACGATAAGTAATAAAGAAAGCTGAAAAACCAAGTTGCGCAAGCATATAGATGTTTAAGCTAACGCTTACAATATCAAATTGTGATATTTGTAAAATATCCACTATTTGTAAAAGAAATGTAAAAATAATTTCAGAAAACTAAATGTTTAAACAAAAGCTACCATTATTCTGGGATGAGCTTCTTTGCTAATTAAACACAATACCACAGTATAATTTTCTTTTGTGTGCCTTTCTTTAAGTGTGCTTGAATTTCCGTCTTTGATTCAATTTCTCCATCCCTCTTTGTCTCCAGTCGCTGTGCTGCTGAAGGATGACTACTTTGTAAGAGGCGCTGGACTGCCAGGGCGCTTTAAGGCTGAGAAGATGGAGTTTCACTGGGGCCATAGTAATGGATCAGCAGGCTCAGAGCACAGCATAAATGGCAGAAGGTTCCCCGTAGAGGTAAAACGTCATGTTGCTACACACAGTTTGACAAATGTCCAAGGTTCAGTGCTGAAGGTCAGCACTGAATCGTTAGTGCAGTGTTCAAATAGATTATAACTTAATACCCCTCCTAAACTATTTAATTAATGAACCCTAAAGTAAAGGTTAAGGCACGTTTTGGCGTGTAGTTTTCACTGAAACCTTTTAGTCGTGAACTCAGTGGTGCTTTAAAAATGTTGGTATTTAAACCCTCAAAAGCTCAGGGGTGTCAGAACTGAGAGAATATCTGGATGCCTTTCACAGTTTTACTTCTTTTCCAAGATACTCAAATGTTTGAACTTTATACAAAATCCATTAGAGGACTTTAAAGTAAATCCATTTCACAGAGTAGCCAAGAAATGTGGTTATTTTTATAGAAATGATTGAGGAGTGACTGTATCAAACAGCAGAAAAAAAATCTTCAGTTTTTCAATTCACTTTTATTTAAACGGATAAGCAAAATATATGCTTTTTATCTATGTACATGTCATTGAATTAGAATGTCACTATTTTCACTTAGTTTAGCATTTCAGCTCAAAAAGAAAAACATGTTTACACAGAGTGACACATGTTTCAAGTATTCATCGAATAAAATATCATTTGAGATCATTTGAATATTACCCAATAAAACAGCTATTTAAATATAGAAATCTTGTCGCCTTCACATCCATGTGGAAGGCTGATTTCATGTGATGCTGTCCAACACACATCATCATTGACAGAAGTGCTCCAGGATTTTAAATGGATACAATAAATTCACATTTTCCTCTGTAGTTCTTTCTTATGTGTGTTCCCAGCACTCTCAGTGACCTTTAACATGTTTGGTACTGTAATCTGTGTCAGCTGTAGGCATCCACCGTGCTGAGACCATATCCAACAGGGTGAATCTGATATTAGCACGCAAAGTATAAACTCATAATTCTTGTAGTGCATTAACCAATCATTTTTGCATGCTGAACATTTATTTTGTGAATAATCATCGATGCATGCCAATACTAAGACCTAACATATTTAAATAAGATTAAATATACAGTATAAAGCTGAAAGGCTGAGAGATAATCCATATTAACAAAAGTGCAATGTACTCAGACTCCTTAGAGTTGTGTTGGTTAATGTATTCTGAGAATTGTTAATAAACTACAACATATTTTTAATTTCTAATTTAATCATTTTTACAGAGATTACAGTTAATTTGCTGGAAGACGACCTCATACAGAAATGAGGAAAAAATTTCTTAGCCTTGACCGCTTCTTTTTGACAACACTTTTTTCTTCTTTTTTGGATTGCACAAGGGTTTTATTGCAAATTGGGTTTGTGGAATTTAAAAGATGTGGGAATTTATCAGACGGGGAGGTTTTTACAGGAATCACTCAAGCTGCAATATACAACTGACTGAGAAACAGGGGAACAGATTGCCAGTAATAAAGGCAAAGCAACAAAAATCATCAAAAACTCTTATAAAAGAGATTTAAAGGGTATAAAGTCCTGGAATCCTCAGTTACGATTTATTCTGAATAATGGATTAAAGTACAAATCTCATTCTTTATGTCTTGCAGAAAATAACTTCTAACTGCCTTTTATTCTTTTTTATATAATTTACAATGGTACTCCTTTTCTAAATTGAATATGAATATGTCTCATACATTTTAAATTCAGTAGGATTAAAGTCCATGTCATTTTTTTTTTCAACAATTTTATGTAAAATCATATTAATTAGTGTACATTTAATAGTGTATGAAAACAGGAAATTGTTGGTTTTCTTCCTATCCATGGTAAATCCAAAAATGAGGCAAGCAGCGTCTTTCTGTTTGTTCTTGGCCCTCTTCTTTGGAGCCTTCTCTTCCGCCACAGCTTTTTGATGCTGAATGGCTGGGTAATTAGATTTATTTTTGCCACATCATTTTGTGTTCAGTGTAGTGTTAAAGGGCATTGGATTATATACAGCCATTATAAAGCTGTTGTGCATATGGCGCCTTTGATGGTGTGCTTCTAAATAATATGATGGAATTTACTTTAATGGCCAATTTGGCTGCTGTTAAGAAGGGAGGGGAGGAAAAAGCAGAGAAGACGAAAATTATGTCCTCCAGGTACATAATTCATAGATCTGACATGTAGATTTTTGTTGCAAGGCATGTCTTTGTGTGTAGACCAAGGTTTCTGCAGTGACTTCTCTGTGAAGAAGCACGGATTCCAAAGCTAATCTGCTCTCTCAGTATGAATTAGCGGCATAATGCATACCTGCAAATGGGTAGATGTCAAGGCTTAAATAGCTCAGCTTGTTTCGAGAGGGGAGGAGGGGGAGAAAAAAAAAGCTACACAATTTTTATGTATGAGAGAAACAAACAAAATTTCGCTTGATGGTGATCTCTGTGATGTGTCTTTTTATAGCCGTATAGAAAATGTGTCTAAACAGCCTGAGTAAGCTTTAACACCTGGACACCATATGCTGCAAATGACTGCATAGAAACTAGTCAGCAAGCAAGCAGAAGAAAGTAAGCAAGCATAAGCGCTGGGAGGAGGGTGAATGACTCAAATAGTCAGCTTTTGCCAGTTTTCAAGACGGCAAGCCTTGACCAAACATCCTTAAAGGACACATATGCTCTTTTCCTTTTTATTTTTTTTTACAAGTTGATACAATTCATTGAGGTTATAAGAAAATGTCGGTGTCATGCTTCAGTCAAAGTAGCACTGAAAGAGAGCATGCAACACCATCCCCTTTGAGACTTTAATTTACACCTGCATATAGAGCCTCTAACATTAGGCCAGGAAGCGACCCTAGCTTTTTCACAGGGCCTGCCTCTCTGGTATTCAGCAACCTTTGAAGCACAATGTGGAAGCCCACAGCCTGAACTCACTAGGAAACTCAGAAAATCAGGCTCCAATTACTTGGGCAGAACTTAAATACAGTTGAAACCAGATATTTACATACACCGAATAAAAAGGCACATGCAATTTTGCTAAAATTGCATGTGCCTGTGATAAAGGGCCCGATATCTGACTTCACTGTTGTACCTGCTAATAGAACTGGGATAAATTTAAATTTCATAGGATTCTGTTAAGAGGTTAGAACTAGTAATTATCTATAAGTAGTTTTCCCATTTGTTTTGCTTCTGATCTCTGTTTGGAGCAGTTCATGTAAATAAAATATGAGTACAAAAGTTTGAAGATTATGACACACTGATCAACCCAAAAATAGACTTAAAATGAATTTGCTTTGAGTAGAATACAGGACACATTCTTGCTGGTTGTCAAAGCAGGCGGGAAACGTCCCTCTGGTATGAATGTGCACACAGTCATTGCAGCAATAACACCACAACCAAAAGGTATAAATGTCAGAGGGGTGAAATGACAAAGTGAAATTGGTGTTTAAATTGTTAATATTAATGCAAATGTTACATATTTTTTGTATCCCCTGGCACTTTTTTATTAGTTACTCTGGTCTAATGCTTAACACATTCCATTTTGAAATATTTGCTTGTGCATGTGGAGGTCAATCCAACAAACTGCGACCCACCATGGTCCCTCTGCAAATACCCATAAATTGCTGCAGCAGTAAGCATCTTGAGCAAATGTGTTGGTGGTTTAAAGGTATATAATACAGTGTTTGCATGAACCACTTTGACATTTATGAGAGTGGAGGTGATATGATACTGTGGAAGTCTCCTTTTGTCTCACTTTGGCTAGATATTAGCTGAGGACAAGTTTGCATTATCAAAGTTAAGGTGCTAAGAGAGTTTTTTTGATAATAATCACCATAATCATAATGAAACATAGGTTGGTATGAACAAGGAATGCAAAAGATACTTATTTTTGTACTGTAATAATCTTAACATGCAGTATCTATTTCTCATGCAGTATCTGTTTCTCTTTTGCAAGAAAATAAAAAAATAAAAAATGTAAAACATTACCAAAGAATGTTTATTTAAAACAAAACTCCAACATTTATTTCTATAATTACATTCTGACTATTACAAATAGCAATACTGCTCTGCACAGACTTTGCAAAAAGCAAAAACAAAAATCTCTTTCAATTTAGCAGCAGTTTTTAATGAGTGTTGTGCTGTATGTTAGGGGTTTTTTAATGCTAGTATATCAAAATGATATCAGCTGGTTAATGAGTCAGGCTGTCTGCTACAGTGGTCAGCTGCCTAAGAGACCTGCAATGCATAGATTTCCAGCTTTAGTTTTACTTTAGTTTCTGTGTTAGCTTAATAATTCTGTTTTGTCCTTTTTGCAAGCAAGGAAGAATATAGTGTCCCTTTGAGCTAGTAGCTCAGCAGTGCACATCAACTGAGGAGAGGAGCAGTGCTTTGTTGCTCTATGCTTCATACAGCATATAGCAGAAGACTTGGGTAACTCCAAGGACTTGTATTATGTCTTATTAAAATTAACTTACACTTTTATGACAAAAATATTTTGTAGTTTTGAATCTGTAGGGTTTTTTTTTAAATGAGTATATCTATTACTATAGTAGCCATCCCATCCTTACCCATTAATGTCAACAGAACCCAACTTCAAAATATCCAAACTATCCCTTAAAGAAAAATGCTTAGACACATTTTTACCTTGTTACAAAGTATTCAAAGTATTCAGTGACTAATGGGAGAATTATTTTACCTCACGGTAAAAGAGCGCACAAGTAAGAGGCCAATACCTTAATTATTTACTAGATTTTTCTATATTACTATTATCATTATTATCATTATTGTTGTTGTTGTCAGGGCTGCACAGTGGCGCAGTTAATAGCACTGTTGCCTTGCAGCAAGATGGTCCTGGGTTCGATTCCCGGCCCGGGGTCTTTCTGCACGGTTTGCATGTTCTCCCTGTGCATGTGTGGGTTCTCTCCGGGTTCTCTGGCTTCCTCCCACAATCCAAAAACATGACTGTCAAGTTAATTGGTCTTTCCAAATTCTCCCTAGGTGTGTGTGTGCATGGTTGTTTGTCTTGTTTGTTTCTGTGTTGCCCTGCAACACGACTGGCGACCTGTCCAGGGTGTACCGTGCCTCTTGCCCAGAACGCAGCTGCAGATAGGCGCCAGCAACTCCCAACCCCACTTGGGACAAGGGTGAACAGATAATAGATGGATGGATTGTAGTTGTTATTAGTGTCGTTATTGTTTCAGATCATTGTTTTAGGTTTGCTTAAATTATTCCAGCTTGATAGGTCCCCATCTTCTTGTGTCATAACTCTTTTTACAAGCAACACACAAAGAACAGCAATCCTAGATGGGATTTCTATTGCACAGAGTATGATGACGGCTGAGGAGGAAACAAGTGGGTCAGCAAACACCTCTCATGGCAACTTCCATCACACCAGTGTGTAAAAAAAAAAAAAAAAAACATTACCACGACTTTTCATACAAAGGGACAAGAAAGCAACTTCTGCCATTGTAGCTGTTAACTACATATGTAGATACTAATGACACACCACAGGAGCAACAGAATTGGAGGGCTGCTTTTTAAAAATTTTCTCTTATTGATAAGTCAGAATACATAAATCAAGCATGATGTATTATTCCACAGTGTGAAGCAGAAGATATAAGTAAAATGAAATGATGAATGGTTGAAGGGGAATGTGGTTGTGTAGGAGCTAGCCCTTAGCCATTTGACTGCTTCATCTTGTAAGAGTTGCTTTTTTCATTTTTCATATTTACGACACTGAACAATTTGATATATTTCAGATTACATTAAATCTGACAGGATGTGTGCAGCTGAATTGTGTACGTTATACAGCTTGTATAAATGTTTGTGCTCAGTGTAGCCAGTATCCTTTCATAGCAGAGGTCGAGTTTTGTTTTGTGTAACATGTGTTTTGTTCAAGATATGAGCAGCTTGACCAAGAGGCCTGATCTCCCAGACTTGTTTATCTGTGAACTAAAACTGCTCTCCAAGCTTTCTTTTTAATTATCTCTCACTACAAATGAGTCACATTCAGCCTTGAGTCAGATGTCAAGCATATTTGTTCACAGCAGAGGAAAGGGCTTTTATCTGAAGCTTCAAAATACACAGATTGGTTGCATGTGTACAAGAGGTGAAAGACAAATTTAGTTTCAATGACCCAGGTTATGGAGCAGATCTGGCTTTTTAGCTTAGATGTCTTTAACTCCTCCCAAAAAAGGAAAGTGCCCAATGGAGTGCTTGGCTTGTGGCCCCTGAGCTCGACATTAATCTAACTATGTTCTTTTTCTTGGGAGTGAAGTGGGGAAATCGATAGATGGACCACCTGTTCACTCAAACAGCGCTATGACAAATGAAAGTGTGGAGTTTTTTTTTCTCCCCTCAGGCATCCTCAGGGAGATCTTTTCCTATAATGTATTAGGTTGTCGCTGAGGTTAGATTAATTATACATGGATTACAAATCACACCTTGGAAGGGTATACGTTTGCACAACCAGCACTAAGAACATATGAATAAGTATTACTGTGGGCATACAGTAAGGAAGATAAAAGCTCCACTGAAAGCAAGGAAAAAGTAGGAAATAGAAAAGTGTTGGATGAGTCAAGACTGACCCAGGCAGAGCCCAGGAGCTAAATGCAGTGCACTATAAGAAACACATGCAGAAAATGAAAACCAGCTGCACGCACCAAATCCTGTGCTATTAAGAAAGAAAATCAGCATCTTCAACATATGTGCATGTGGAAAAACAATTATGAAAATGTAGATATAATACTCAGAATTTAAACCTAACGTGTTTAGAGATATTAGGGTTTGATACCCTCCTCTGCTGTGTTGGAGTCTCACGGAGCAAGCCTCTGCACCCGACAAACATCCTTCTGATGTTCTCATCAGTAGGCATGGGCCTGTGTGAGATTCTCAGTTTTTGATTAAAACTTGATTAAAACTTCCACAATTTTACAGCATCGCAGTACTGCCAAGTAAAAATTTATAACTTGATCCAATTTTGATTATTTTAAACAAAAAGAACAGGAAATCCAGTGCCTTTCTTGTAGCTGGATATATATTTGTGTATGTAGTATGTAGCTGGATATATATTTGTGACTGGAAATACTGTACTTCCAACAACCCTACTTGTCTTTGCTTTAAGTGAGAGAAAAGTGTAAAAGTCTTCTTTCAGCAAGCTGCCCTTTGCTCCTTACAACCACCGACAAGTAATCACTCTTGCACTCTCTCTAGCATCTCGTTAGTGAAAATGTCGAGTTTCAAAAGCAGCAGCCATTCCATGCCTACATCTTTTTGTTTAGTTTTTTTCCTAATAAGAATGGCGGGTGGCAAACTTCTACAACCAGAATATTTACAAACCTTAAATTTGTCCTCTTTTGGAGGTGAGGAAGGGAAAAACTGGAACTTACCCAAGGTGAGCGCATACTAGTACAAATACTGTAACCAGCTAGGCTTGGTCATTCTTATGATGATAACTATTAATATCAGCAACACAAGCCAATAGCATAACAGTTTGCTCAAAACAGTGACTATAGTCTCAAATAGTTGGTTGTACAGTATGATGTGTGTCACTATGTTATGATTAAGTTCAATATTGGGGAAAAAGCACAATGACTTGCAATAGATAAATAAGTAAAAGGTGTCTCTCTTCTTTGTGTTTCAGGAGAACATTGTTCCTTTGATAGTAAAAAGTACATCCAGCTACTGAAAACATATAAAATTTATATTAAAAGTGCTTCTAAAACATTATGGTGTGAGAACCTGAATGTGTAATACTTAAAATATAAAGCTAGCACTAATTGTGGTCCAGACAGATCTTCCAAAATGTATATTGCTTACAGTGATTTTCCAAACACAGTAAATTTGTGCAGCTCTAATGTTAACCTTGGGACTATTTGGGGACTTTTCCAAGTCAAGATTCCAACATAAGAAGCCATTTAGATTTTCAACTATTGACTATTGTTGACTATTACAATAGAAAAATTTAGTTATAGGGCTGACTACAATGTCTTCAAGTTATTTCTGTTCAGTAAACTCTTCATATTTTTTCTCCAACAAACTTGTTTCAAATTCCCATGAAGTTTAGTCTGTAATCTATTCTCAGAATTTATGTTTATATGTTTGGTCAGTCATACTAAAGTGACTCTTAACTTCACCTCTTCTTGCTCATACTCTTTGAGAAGCTTGGAAAAACAGATAATTGTGTGTGATAGAGAAGTGGGAACATGTATCTGTGAACAATGACATTCTTTGGTGACACAGTAGTGAAGGAGAAATACGTTTGCCTTTCCCTGATTTAACATCTCTGTGTGCTGAAACTTATATTTTAGTAGTTTTTTCAGTCTTTGCTCTACATTTTGTTGTCTTGGGAAATCATGCCAAACCTGACTTTGTTTTTCACCTTTGCTGTTTAAATGGGACATGGAAATGCACAGTGGCTTTAAGGTTTTTTTTTTTTGTTTTTGCGCTCACTTTGTGCTGGAAATGAAGAGCGAGGAAAAAAAAACTGGATGGTATAAACCGACTTGAGATTAAAGAGCGATTCTGGAGATGTGAACAGCACGTTCCTGCGCTTTTCAGGGAGCTCAAAGATTTGTCAGACCACCTGTCTGTTCTTATTTAAATCAACATTTTTATCTTCGGCTCCAGCGCTGAGAGTTTGTCAGCTCTCTCCAAACATACATTAAGAAAACGAGTAATCAAGTGATACAGGATTCCTTTATTGACTCCTATGGAAGTGTATAATTGAAATGCAGGTTTTATAAAGTGTGTTGTTAACAAGAACGGGTCACATGAGCCATTCTCAATGAATAAATGAAGCCTAAGGGGGGCAGCCCTAATGTGGTAATGTAGTTAATAACATCTGAAGGGTGATGAATGGCCAGTCCTCTTTCTTGCTGAGTTCTCAGACAACAAATTAGTTCCATTAAAGGCCGCAGTTAAAGGAACTCTGAAGGAAGCTGATTAACTTAAATTATTTGGATTGAGTCATTTTGAACCTGGTTCAGGCCTGAAGAGTTTGTGTAAATGGGACTTATCCTTGATTATATGCTTATTTGCTTATTTATTTTAAATTTGTTGTCAGCACAGTCAATTGTGGCTGGCGGTGCCCCGTGATTTTCCTTTGAAAAGGGAAAAAAGGGACACCCCAGCCTTTAATTAAATCAACATCTAGGTCCTTTTTTTCTTATTGCCAATTAACTTGATTCAGTGACATGAAAGGCTTATTTTCAATTTATAGAGGCCTGACAAAGAAATGATTGACAGCTCCAATTGCTACTTTTAGAATCATTTGCTGATTTTGATCAGTGCCACCATAACATGACTGCCTTGAAATGAAAGAAGTGGGATATTTATTTTTTATTCTTTTTTTTTTTTCTGCTGGGACTAAAGCTAGTACCATGACAGGTATGTGATATATTCTGTGTATGATGTCTTTTAAATTATGCTCAAGCTTTGTTGTGAATCAGAAGCAATGTTGTGGGTGATTTAAGGTAATTGGGAGTCATGATTAGAGGCGTATCATTCTGTTAGATCTTTGCACAAGAAGGGGGTGGGGGCATTCCCCCCATTTTTTCCTCTTGCCTCGTTACTGTGTCTGTGAGGACGGTCGCCCTAAGAAATGGGATGCTGTATTTCTTTGGCAGCCTCCCGGAGTGGCAGCGCGCACACAAAAAAAGACTGACACAGATTATGAGAGATTTATAGGAGTGATAAATACTCCCTCTTTTCTGCCCCTCAAAACAGCTTTTCATCAGCTTCTCAGCAGTGCGTCCAAGGTGATTGATGAGAGCACTCCTCCTTCTCCTTGTCCACTCCTAAAGCTGTCTATGCTCTGTTTCCCCATCCCAGATGCAGATCTACCTTTACAATTCAGACGACTTTGACAGCCTCAACGCGGCCATGAAGGAAAGACGCATCATCGCCGCCATGGCTGTCTTCTTTGAGGTAAAGTATCTAAGCGAAAGATCTATAGTTTGCTTACAAACTCTGAGAATATAGAGAGGCATACGTCTGTTGGTATAAGCTGCATCACCACATTGCTCCGCAAAGAAATTCGACTTAATTTAACCCTGATTTTTTTACATCTTCATGTTACAACAAGAAAAGTTATTGTAATTTTATGTGGTAGATCAACACAAAGTGAGGCGATGTTGTGCAGTGAAAGGACAGTTCTACAGAATGTTACCAACATCTTATCTTATATAACACTGAAGTGTTATATTTCCATCACACATTTAAAGTTATTTTTTTAATGTTGGCCAGAGTATTCAATTTTGGTCTTTCTCTCTCTATTTTTGCTATGCATCCCAAAGAAGGTTAAGTTGTGCTTTTTATTACTTTATTTAAGTATAGCTTTGATCGTGATAGTTTCTTTAAAATCCAGGTTTTTGGAGTTCACCCTCAAAAAATCTGGATGGTTGGTTGTGTTGTTGAAAGATTATTCTAGCTGAGTTGTGGATCCCTGCAGCTCCTTCAGAGGTACCTCAGGTCTCACAGCTGTCTCTGTGATTATTGCTCTCCTTAGGATGTTTTTTTTTTATAACCTAACCCTGATTTAAACATCACCACAGCTTTATTTCTGACCTCCCTGCTTTGTTCCTTGTTCTATATGATGCTATATGTTCACTTCTAATTGCTAACAAACTTCACACCCCTTGAAAGGAGCAGCTGTATTTATCTATACTAAGCTCAAAGTACACACAGGTGGGCTTTATTTTCTAACTAAGTGACTCCTGCAGGCAGTTTGTTGTGCTGTATTTGATTTACTTGTTTCAGAGTAAAGAGACTCAATACAAATACACATAAAACAAATTTGATTTCCTTGATTTGTTTAAAAAAAAAAACATTGTTTTTTCTTTTATATCTAAAGAGTAATTGTGTTGGGCTACCACAAGTAATGTCAACAAATAATATTAAAGTTTGGTGTTGTAATAAGTCAACATGTAAAAAGGTTAGAGGAGTATAGATACTTTTGCCAGTACAAATTCTAAAACAAGTTTCACAAGTTCCACAATTTCCTTGCTTGGGTCAAATTTTGTTTCTCCTTGAGGGTAAATTGCTAACATTTCGGTTAATTGTGCTTCCTGCTAATTAGCAAATTCCAGCATGCAGGCGAGCTGAGTAGTCACATCTGGGACATATATACATCTTCAAGAACTCACCAAATATTGCACGCAGACATTAGCATTCAGCTAGTGCAAGTGTGGTCTACTCAGCGGCACTGTGCAATATGTTAAAACATCCTCATGCATAAAGGGTTCATTTTCCTACCCACAGTTCAGTTTTCTCAGTGGAATTGCTCCACTCTTGAGGATAACTTCTTTGTAACAGCTCTGCCTCTAGTTGCTTGGAGCACTTATGGAAAATATCCTTATCCAGAAGCTTATAAAACACCTGTATCTGCATAATGGGAGTTTAGAACTTGAAACTTAAGAATAAAATCTGATGTATAGAGTTAAGGGAGTGAAATCAATAACATTTAAATGTATATTTAATAAAAACAAATTAGCTGTGGTTCTTTTAAAAGGTTATGCACAGTTATTTTCCTGAAAGATGTCCAGACTAAGCAGTCAGCTGTCATCCTAAATCAACTTTTGTCCCTTTAGACCTTCAGTGGGATTGCATTAGTTGGTTGTTTACACAAAAACCAGATGCGTTTGTTTCTTTTTTCAAGCAAAGTTGCAAGCCTTTTGCCTCTAGTCAAGTCTTAAGTCTCTAATAACTGATATTAACATTTGTACATCAGCTCCGTGCTATCTGATCTGCCTATGCTATTGGATTTCTGTAGGTTATACATTAAAATTATTTATTATTTGTTGACAGGAAAACCATTTCATAATTTTCTTTTCAGAAAATAAAAGGTAATTTTGCAATCTTATTAGCTTAAAAGTGAGGAAATAAATAGTTTTAAACGGCCCTAAATCATTTAATGCAGAGTTCAGTTTGAGAAACATCATTGTATTCATTATTGTGAGCATTATGACACAGCTAGTTATAAACCATAAATAAATTTCACTTGAGTCTGAGTCGTGGGCTCAATTCCCCATCCTTGAAAGAAGCCACTTAATATTTTCACAAGAAATAAAGGTAGGATAGTAATAATCTTCTTGTGTAAAACACATTTTCAACTTACAACAATTTAAAGCTTCTTAAATAAAATATTTCTCTTAAACCACTTCTTGAGATTAGAATGGTTTTAAGACTGTACAGGTCTGCTTTCTTATTGACTTCTACCAGTCTAGGTTTTAGTCTCTGCTTCTGGCTCCAACTAATCTGGATTTATGCTAATTAAAGACTAGAAATTCATCTTTATATAGTTTTTTAACAAAACTTTACTTATATAGTCTCTAGCTACCTCTTTAGCATTTAAATGTGAAGCTACATTCATGTTATTTCAATAACGGGGGAATAAACAACAACTTTGAGGTCATTAAATTATAGATTGGTGATCTAAATTATCTTTCACTACCGAGTTGCAGAAATCTATTCAACCCTCAGTTCATAGTTGGTATTTGAAAAATAGCTTAGTAGATAGCACAAATTGTCCCCTGGCACTCAAGACACATTCAGTCTTGATTAGTAAGATCGGTCCACATTATTGGTTAGTGTAAAAGCACCGCTGGGATTGTTTGAACTCTTAGAAGCTGTACTCACAACTTGTGAGACTTCTTCTGTGTTACACTAATTTCTATTAGCATTTCCTTTACAAGTATTGGCAGGTGATCAATGCCTCCCACCATTCAGCCTAATAGTATACCGGTAAGGGTCAGATATCTGCTGGATGGAGGCTGGAATGGGGACACAGGTGTTTCGTAATGTAGGTCTGTTCTCAGACAGTGATGAACCGCGTGTGTGCGAGGACCTAAATGCCTCCACTGGGTCCTGACAGCCCTATTGCTTACTGCAATTAGCACCACCATACACAATCCGCTGAATAGCAGTTTACAGTGCGAGTCGGGTTTTTTTAAGCAGGCACACACACATTGGCTCAGATTTACCATTTCTAATCAATGACGAGAGTTCTTGCTGGGCTCCCAAAAGGCCTATTAAAGGCCTCTAAGGTGTGCATATTATCCACATTCAGCATTCAGTCCCACACAATTATTCTCCTCAGACTGACCTGAATTAATGTTGCGTAACAGTGGGGGAAATGGTCCCCATGTCCCAACACTGTTTTGTCCAGTCTTGTCTCTTAAGTAGGACATTGGAGATATTTATTAGGTAAAAAAATATCCTTGTCACTCCCAACAATTAAGGATAAGTTGAACAGATTAGAAAAGAATCTTCCTAAGGGATTGCATGATCATTAGAGACCTGAACATGCTGTGAGATTAAAAGTTTTTACTTCATAAAATTTAAAGAGATTCTTGGAATCATGAATCTTTAATCGGTGCATCAGTTTGTCAAATCTAAACTTGTTCACACATTGGTGTCTTTGCTGTTAATTTTCCTGACATTCTTGTTGAAGGTGAAAAAGCTTTCCATCTAGTAAAGGTTTATTTATCCCAGAATATGTACCATGTTGAAAAAAATCTTTACATCATTATTTACCATTACTGCACTTTGCAGAATTACAAAGACGTTGTTTGGTTTTTGGGGTTTTTTTATGCATCTTGTTGTGGATTAAAAGCTAAAAAATATATTTTCTACACGTTTTGGCTGCTGTTAATTATCCTTGGTTATCCAATAGGAAAGGACAGTTTGGATAGCAATGCTATTTCATTATTTAATAACTCATCTGTCGGATTCTTCTCAACTGCCGATCTGAAATCAGATCAAACAGTCGCTGCTCTGTGTGCAAGCCAATTAATGTTGGGGCTGCAGCTCAGACTCCTGTTATGTTGAAAGCGATAAGTGTTACTAGCTCCGAACTAGTCACGTTTTTCTACCACACAATTTCACAAAATGTTCAGAAGAAGTGTGGGAATTCATGCGTGACACTGACACGTTCAGTTGCTGTTACATTTAAGGGATGTGTGGTGCATGTGTGAGAGCAGTTATATACAGCGAACCACAGCACGGAGAGAACACTGAGATAGAAGTTAATGTGGTTCGATGAGTATTGCAGAAGTTCTTATTACTCTTGTGATACATTTTGTCCTGTTGCGACCACCAACCTCTGTGTTTCTGTAGGGCTTCATGTGATTGAGCAGAACAAACAAGAGCATCTCAAGTGGATAAATTACATAGTGTTGTCATTTCCTTATTTTTGTGTGTGTGTAAATAGAAACCTCGTACTCAACCCGCAGAGACTATATTTTGATAACTTAGCCAATGCCTTCCAACAATATTTCGCTCTATTCTCATCTCCCTTCGGTGCTTCATCTGTGTTTTCTCCCATTGAGTTCAATTTCTCAGGTTGAATTTCATCAGATCAATAAGTGAACAGTAAGTGGATTTCTGAACGATTATGTTGATTTTCTGTGCTGTTTTAACTTTAGTGACCATTTCATTTAGCTTGGCATTTCTCTCTACATGACCGTTTACAGTCCAGGCAATTTCTGGTAAGATTTGTAGCATTGAACTCGTGCATTCCAATCGTAACAATCAAATGTTAGCGATTGGGTAAAATTTAAAAATTCAACAGTCAACACCTTCTGTAAACAATCGTTCTCAATAGATAAGGGTCCAGACCCTCTGTATGAAGCGTAGAACAAGGGGCTAGTTTTTACCAGATGAACATTTTGCAGAACCACTTTTTGTTACAGCTACAGCAGTAAACCTTTAAGAGTGTGTCTTTATCAGCTTCGCATATCAAAACACTGACATTTTTGTCAATTCCTGTTTGCGAATTAGCCCAAATTGGATTAAGGCATTTGCGAACAGTCAATTTCAAGCCTTGTCAGGTTTTTACATGGACTATGCTGTTGTAACATGTCAATATGCGTTGCTCCATACCAGTCCGTAGTAGCTCTGGCTTTATGGACTTTATGGACTTTAGGGTTGTCTTGCTCCAAGGGGAACCTTTGACTCAGATGTAAAGTATCTCTTACAGGTTTCTTCCAGGATTCCTTTGTATTTAGTTCTATTTGTCTTGCTATCTTTTCTAACAAGCTTCCTGTTTCTCCTGAATAAACATTCCTGAATAAACACTATAACATGATGCTGCCGCCATGTAGCTGCCCCCACTTGAAAACTCAGTGGGGAGTTTTCAAGGTGATGTGTTGTGTTAGTTATACAATACTGTTTTACAAAATGGGGCCCAAAACTTGAACTTTGACCATATGACATCCTTTGGTAATTTTAGTGTTTCTCTATGGCTTGTGGCGAACATACACTGGATTTTTTTATGACTTTCTTTCATCTTCCTCAGGAAATTTTTTGATGAAGGTCATATTTGTGGAATACACAACTCATGATTATCCTGTCAACAGATTTAGCTGTAATTCTGGAGCTCCTCCAGAGATACAATGGGCCTCTTGCAGACTTCATATTGCTCTTCTTCACTTTACTGACAGACTGGATTTCATCTCACATTATCTTATACTGTACATACACTATTTTGTCTTGATTTGTCATATCAAATCCCAATAAAATACCTCAAATTTTATAACTGCACAAACAAGGGAATCTGGATATTTGCCATAATTTCCCTGCTGCAAAGTTGCACTATTGTGTACTTTTTTTGTAGTAAAAAAAGTACACAATACGCATTGGGCTATGCAGTCGTAGCCCAAATGCACAAGAAGTATTTGTCGATTTGAAACAACCAGAAAATAGATACTTTCATTTTTATCATTTAGGCTCTACTGTTTCAACATATAGTGTTATATCTGGAACAACGTGTACTTCAGCAAACACTTATTGTGCTGCTTTTTTCATTATTTCTTCATTTTGTGTTTTGTTACATCATGAAATCTTCTGCAGCTCTATTGCTGTCTCACACCTATGCAAGCAGGTTTTCCACTTGCTTAACCTGTAATTTTTACATCACTGCAATGGTTCCTCACAAAATACCACCCCAATAAATCACGCTGACAGAGACCATCTGAGAATGTGAAGTGCTTTCGTTGGAAAAAGTGAAACTTGGAGAAACCTGGAGAGCAGACGTACGAAACATGAATGTTCTCACTTTAAATATTAAATTAATATAAATTATTACACTTGCATTTTAAGTAGTGTGCTAAAAGCTAGGTCTTTCGCAAAGTTCTTTTGATACATCAGTAAAACTAATCCAAGACTTTGCGCGATCATTTCTTATCCATTATGTATTTTGGGCTGAATCTACTGAAGCGTATCATCCGAAGTACAAAAAGTGTGTAACTATCCAAACACTTATGGTTTGGACAGACTGCCTGCCTGCACGGCTGCTGCTGTTTGCAAAACTTACACTTCTCACTGCGAGGAGACCCACTGCAGTCTGTTACCATTGCAAACTCCAGTTTTAGATGCTGTTGCCAGAAACCACACACTAACAGCAGATGACACAGCACAGATTCTCAGTCATTTTAAAGAAACAAGACATGAATGCATAATTTGTAGCTAAGCTTTGTGGTAGTTAAAATGATTATTTCTTCAGCAAAAGCAAGCAACCAATGATTAGTTGGTTAGATCATATTGTGAACTCAACTAGCACAATTCAGACACAACAGCAACCTTAGCCTATAGATTATCCCATCATAATTGTAAATCTTAATGTATATAGTACATTAAGTAGCAAGCAAATGTTTTGTTCACAAAATATGTTGGGCTGGTTTGGTTCATGAATGTGCATAGCTGGGGAACACATGACACCGGTATATGAAAAAGCCAAGCCAGCAGAACCAGTTCGAAGCTTTGGGTAATATTCTGTTTTAGAAACACTCATATAATCTACCCAAGTATTGTTGCAGATCTTGTACAACTTTTTAATGGATGCAGTATTCCCTGATGGTTGTGGCCTTTTTGTGTGCCCTGCTGCAAAGGAAATAATAATAAAAAAGACTCAGGAATAGTGTAAGAAGCACAGTATTTTTTATATTCCAGTAAGAGTAACTATAATAAATGTAAAAAGTGAAGACAGGAATAGACAATGACACCTGCTGAACATCTGTTAAATATGCTTGACATAGTGGTGTGTTGCATGGAGATCTTACCTCACAACTTGCAAGACTAATGGAGTCCAGAGCTATTTTGACAAAAAGTAAAGCAACACATTATAAAGAAGGAAGTCATAATGTTACGCTTGATTGGTGTTTATTATAGAAAAATAATGAGGAGCAACATTTGTGTGTTGTATTTAATTCATGACAATCTACTAAATCAAAATCTGTCTCACCTTATCTGTCTATAATTTGATAGGATTCTGGCCTTAAAATCACAAATAATCAACTGTTGGGAGTGCTGGCCAAAAAGTACCTGTTGACTAAAAATGTTGGTTTTTCCTGTTACTTTTAAACTGTAGGGATGCTCATAAAAGAGTTCACAAGCAGTCTTGAAGTGAGACTCCAGGCACTGCCTCCAAGCTGTAGCATTTCATAAGATGATGGGTTTGGCGGTTGGATTACATCGTCTTACACACGGAAGTTGGTTGCACATCAGTTTAGGACCTGAATGTTTATACATACAAATAAAAAGACACTTTTATATTCAGTACAGTCATGGCTACAATTAATAAAACAGTACTTAAAGACCATTTTTATTTTGCAGTAGCAGCTCTCTATTAATACAATTCTTACCGAAAATGTATTACAGGAACAATGTACACACAATAATGTTACTAGATGGTATTAGGAGCAGCTTGGTTACAATACGTTTTATATGTTGCTCTTATGCCTTCTCCCTGTGTTTTGTTCATGTTGATTGTCATTTTAGTTCTTTGTTTAAATTGCTGTACAATTCTCCTAATCCTTTTCCATAATCCCCTTTTTGTCTTTGGACATTTGCTGCAGCTTGGGCAAAAAGACAACCCAGCTGTGGACCCAATCATCCAGGGATTGAAAGGAGTGGTGCATCATGGTAAGTAATGAAAAAGTACCCTCATGCAAAGTTTGCTTTATGTAAAAATACCAGTATATCCGTGAAGGTAGATTAATATTTGGAGAAAGGATTGTTCTTTGCTTCTCTGAAATATTTGTATTTATTTTTTTATATGTTGTCATGCCTCATACCCAAATCTCCTTATCACAAAGCATTACAGTAGGAATTAAATTTGTGTGGGATTTTCAAAAAGCAATTGACCCTTACGAAATCCCTTTGACTTTGTTTCGTACTTGACAGTGGGCGATCCAAGAGGTACATTTCTCTGGCAGTACAGATTCCGACATGCTCCCAGCAAACAAATATTGATGTTCTCAGATTCAGCTGCTTAAATATGATGTCACACTCACACATACACGAACATACATATATATATATATATATATAATATATATATTTCTAAATTAGTCTTTCCACCACCAAAAAAAAAGAAAAAACTAGTGTAACTTCAAAAGCAGAATAAATTTACAAGATACTGCTTATCCCTTGGTAGGAAAACTCTGCAGGAGGAGACCTCCACAGAGCTTCACTCATAAACACAGAACTATTAATTACATCTGAACCTCATTTAGACCCCCCCCACCTCCAGTTTCTGGCTTTTATATCCTCTCATGGACTGTGGCAGTTGCAAAGCCTCATACTCGCTTTTAACTATTAATGTTCTTTGTTATGTGCTGTGGCACGAGTCTTAATGGCATTGCTCATTCCATAAAGTTACTGCTACCGGGCTGAAATCATTGTATGCATATTTACTGCAGATTGAGGCTCAATGTTTGGCTCCTTTAAAACCTGATGGTGGCAGTAATTTTGCAAGCATTACTGTACACTCTCAAGATGATGTTTGGAAGCATATTGCAATATTTTTTATTTTTTATTTTTTTAGTCTCATAGCGGCTTCACGCAGCTGAATCTGATTAAAATTTGAAAGGAGATGGACATTTGGTGTTGGACTTGCAGGAACATGTGTGCTACTTGATATAGAAAAAAATATTCTTGGTTAAATGCCTTGTCTCTAGGGACTATCACCACATGTTTTTTAGCCTCAGGAAAATAAAATAGGTCACTTCAAATTGAAGTAAATGCAATAAAGAAAACTCAAGGCCCTCTTTTGTATTGTAGTAAGTATGGGGTGGAACATGACTGTGGTAACTATAAATGAAAATACTATTAACACAAAAATCTACAACACTACCGAACTGCTTTTATTTTACCAAAAGAACAAAGGCAATTATCCCTACAGCTGCTGAAATTATACATCATATAAATACTGACTGTCTTTAAGGGCTTATTGCCTGTAAATTACACTTTTTTTAAATTCTGCTCTGTGTAAAATAACACAAGAAAAGCACAAAGATATTAGTTGGTTACAATAGATGAACTACTGCCTTGGATAGGACAACTTCTTGACACAAATGTCTCTCTCAGGCAGCTTAACAGCTGCAGTTGCTTTACTAAGAGAGATGTTGCTCCAACATTTACTTTTTTTAAGCAACACATTCAATGTGGAGCAGGGGTTTACATATCTAAATTATGAATTAGATATAAACTGGTAAAATTTAGCAATATGATAACACTGAGTAAAGGCATCACTGTATTTACAGAAATATTTAAAATAATGATGTAAAGTGTGATGTAGTGATTGATTAGCTGCTCATCTCTGTTGTCTTTCTCTTCATAGGAAGATACAACTAAATAAGCCAATATGAATAATTACCGGGACTATCCGCTGTACGGCTGTGGGGCCGGTCCTAAACACAGCGTAATGTTGCACTATGTTTGGACAAAAAGCTACTGCCAAATGTTCCTTAAGTGGAGAAACATTTCATGTCTAAATATTGTTTGCAAACAGAAGAAAAAAAATTTGTGCCTCACAATTAATATTCCTCATATATGGATGCACTATGTTAGGTCATACATAGCTATTTTGTATATATATATATGTGTGTATAGGAGATATATTCAAATATATAAGTGTGTGTGGGTGGGTGTGTACCTACACCTCCTTCCCCCCAAACGACAGCATTTGACTCAGGTAAGCACAAATATCCTGGTCCATAAGCTGTCGGTAGCTGTCACACATTAGCAGCTACACATTCGTATACATATGGGGTGGAACATGACTGTGGTAACTATAAGTGAGAATAGAACACAAATGGTATTTGTGTTAATACCATTTGTATTAACACAAACCACTAACCCCTAACCTTAACACCGGGTCAAAAATCCCAGTTTTCATGGAGTGTTAATCCTCAATGCCTCTTTGCGACTTTATACCTTAACACCAACTAGTGACCCTAGTAGCCTTAAGAAAAACAAGATACTATACATCATGCTTGTTATGTATGTTCGGCATACATAACAAGCTTGCATAACCCCTACTTTTATTACATTTTCCCACTCTTTCTATCATTGAAAGGATTTTACATGTTCATTTATCCATTTACAGAAATATAATAACTGCCTGTCTGTAAAGGGTTTGTGCCTTTAGGAGCATCTTTGGGTTCATTTTCTTGCTCAGGGACATAATGCTATTTGGAGGGGTCAGAGACTGAGCATTGAGCCCTGAATATTGGTAGACAACCTGCTCTACCTCCTGAGCCAAAGCCTGCCTGGCACGAGTCTCTGCTGTGCACATACACAGATGTTTGTTCTAGCACCACAGAATCCCATTTCCCCAGCTGACAAAGAACTTGGCATGAATGTTGCAGCTTTTTGGACTCCCTTCCTGCTAGCTGCTAAATGCTCTTTGCCTTCTCCCCTGTTAGGATGGTTGCTTTTCCACTAGCTCGTTATCCCACAGTCATCCATCCATCAGCATCTCGGCGGCCCAGGAGCGATAGGGCACGTACACTGTCTGAAGACAGGGAGAAGAAAGGCCGTGCATACTGAGTTTGACTCAGAGTACAGATGAGGCAAAGGGGCGAAGCTTCCCGTGTGTCTGTTGTTTGAATGCAAACCACACCCTGAACCTCTGTTTCTTTAAAGATAAGGCCATAGGCAGTGAGAGATTGGATTTGATGTAAATTCAGCTTTGTTTAGGATCCTGTCATCATAATTCTTGGAAAAAACAAACCAACTTCCATAACCCACACAGCATATTTAAAGGAGATGAAGACATTTTCCTCTATATGTTTTTTTTTTTGTTTGTTTGTTTGTATTTTTTTCTGCTCAGCTTTGCCAGGTTTTAATCACGCAACAGAACAAATCTGCTAATCATAATGATCTGCCTTAATCCCTGTGGCCTAGCCACAGTTGTTACATGGAGCAAAGCGCACTGCCACCCAGCCACAGATCAGCTGTCAGGGTTGGCCATCTTATCAGACTTCCCTGCTTTTGCGCCTCTCTCAGCCCATCTCACTACAAAGATCTGGCCTGGGTGATAACAAGTACTGAGGCTTTTAACTACTGCCCTTCCATGAGAGGAGGTTTCAGGAAAGCTGTAAAAACGCCACAAGGAGGGTGAAATGGGGCCATGTGCAGAACACCGAGCTTTAAAGATCTGTGTACTAACAAATTTTAATCCCATGCCTCACCCAGAAAAGGAGACCAACCTCAGGTCATTCATCTTGAGGGATCTGCTGCCTTCGTCGGTAGACAGTTATTACCGATACACCGGCTCTTTGACCACTCCGCCCTGCAGCAAAGTAGTGGAGTGGATCATCTTCTCCAGGCCCGTGTATCTGTCCCACTCACAGGTATGTTAAGTCCACTCACACACACACACACACACACACACACCCTCACAAACCTTGTCTGCTGTATTCGCCTCACACACTAAGATCCCATTTGTGGATCAGTTGCAGTCCAGCACTGTGAACGCACAAGCAATTTTACTTCATGTGCCTCACCTCCTTAGTCCCTTTTGCACATTTCTCTCCAGCTCCTTTGCATATAAAACCATGACTGCCTATGCAGCGCATGATTAAACAGGACGGGTGAGCCAATTACTGGCATTTGACAGCACCTACTCTTATATAGCAGAGAAAATAAGTATTGAGCACACATTGTTGGTTTTTCACTGTTAATGTATCTCTACTGGCCTATGCACATAAAATTTAAACCAGATTTTGGTAACAATTGATGTAATCCACACAGTACAAACAAAATATAAATAAAATAGTTTGTAAAGTTCTTAAAAATATAAATATTCAAATGTCTACTGTGATATATTTCATACTCAGCAGAAAATCCTCCTTTGATCATACCAGGTTCAGATTATGTCTTGTACGGAGAAAGTTGTATGTTTTATTCAGGGATGACATTTGACCCATTCTTTTTCACAAATATTAAATGTTTTATGGGCGACTTTTATACGATCTTCAGTTCTTTAAACTTTGGATTCAGGTCGAGTGCTTGACCGGCCCATTCCTGGAGCTTCATTTTTTTTTTCTGAAATCAATTGAGAATTTCCAAGGCTATATTTTTTGGATCATGTCTGGATATGTGAAGAAACCAGTCGTAAGACCGCATTCTCTTCTCAAAGTTTTAGATATGCATCACTAAAGGACCTTGATTGTTTTAATGCAATTTTGCTGCATCTGATACAATTTGTTTTTTTATTAAAACGTTCAACACTGGCATTGGTGACCCCTACATGCTTACATGCAAATTTGGGTCCATCTAAAATGTACCTGACTAAAAATAAGGTGCATGAACGACACCAGTTAGCAAGCAAACTTTTGTTTCCTAATGAGGTATCACAAGAAGAATGTCCTTAAAATGTTTTCAGTGACAACAACAGACTTAAATTGGTTTTGCCTTCCTTCCCTTAAAATCTTGGTTTTACTATGATTTTAAAAATCGTCTTGGCTAAAGTAGTCCTGACTGTAACACTCCTCCAACCATGCAGTGTGCATTTATTTTTAGAGAGTTAAATTTTGCTGTTTCTGTGACCTGTCCAGGTGTTCTGCTGCAAATTTAACCAATGCTGTTTAAGTATTTTAAGCTACCGGTGAGTTATGTTTGGCCCTTGGACGATTCTTCTGATTTTTTTTCTACTTCTCTACCAGAAATCCAGTGAGGAGCACCTGATTGTGGCCAGGTTATGGGAAAATTGTTTTCTCTGTGCTTGTGAATTTCACTCACTGGAATATTTATAAGTTTAGAAATATGCCTGTACCCGAGGTCTTAGAGAGCTCTTTGCTTTTATCCATCACAAAAGGCTCCTTGTATCTTGGTAATGAGAAATCTTTTTATAGGTCATTAATTGGGACTAAAGCAGCTAAAATTAATTCTCTCTATATATAGCAGGGTTGCTTTCTAAATTCTGACAGATTTCAGACATTTTCTTCACTCAATATGCCTTTTTTCTATTTCCTTCACTCAAATGTTCATTGTATATTGCTGTGTCAATTAACTTTGTTACAGTTCACTCAATGTACAGACTGTTTGGTTTATTTCTTTGTACATGCAGATTACTGCGTTTGTTACCAACATCTGTTGTGAATTTCATTTATGTAGGCCTAACAAAAATATATTTACTGAGATAATGTATTAAATACCTGTTTTACTGAAATTGTCTGTTGTATATAATATTGTGTTGCACTGAAGCAAGTCATCATGTAATCTTGGTTGTTTAAGTTAATAAATTTAAATAATTTGGGTTTCTACAGTATCCACCCAGTGTGTGATCGTGAAAAATGCTGCATTTTGCAGCACTTGCCGGTGTGCTTTAAAACACTTTACCTCCAGCTGTTATTGCTGTTTGTGATTTTGAGAGATAATGTATGCCACATCACGCCCTGTGCTTTTTTCTTTTTTTTTTTTTTTTTTTCCTTTTTTTTTTGCTGATCCCCTCCCTTCTACGGTGCTTTGCAGAATCTTTTATACATACAATTCTTGGGTTACCCAGCTGCATATTCTCTAGTGCATTCTGTTCCACAGAAATTTGCAGGGCTCAGTGGAATTTCTGTGAACTTACATGAGGACAAATCTTTTGTTCAAAAATGACTTCTGCTGCAAGATTATTGACCACCTCTACAATGTTTGTGACGCTCACAGATAGTCCTTTATGAACCTGTAATTCATTTCTCCAAGCACCCATAGGACACATTGATTCCACAGTATCTGTAATGTGTAGTCATTACAGCACACGGCAGGAGATCATTCTTGGCAATCAATGGCCACAAATTTGCCCCATTGAGAAGTTACAGCCCAGCAGGTAGCCAGGGTGATGATTGAAGTCTGTGCCTGCTGCTGCCTGTGGTGTAAATGTTTCTTGCAAATACTGCTCTCCACTTGTGAACATTCAGCTACTGGCAAGTGACTACAATTGCAGTGCTGCATGATATATTATATTTAACACATTCATGTGAACATTGACTCACTCACGCACAGCAAACACACACACGCAGGCACGCACATGCACAGGAACAGTAGCTCTTAAATTTTCCTTGATAGCTATTCTACATTTTTCTCCATTCAGCTGGATGCTTTTTACTCCATCTTCACTACGGAACAACAGGACCACGTCAAGTCTGTTGAGTACCTGACAAACAACTTCAGGCCCCTGCAGGACCTGAATAATAGGAAGATTTTTAAGTCGGCTGTGAAAGATGCATGGCAGAAAGATTTGACTGAGATATTAGGAAGCCCACACAGCACAGAGGCTTCTAGAGGTAAGATTTGTTTTATGCGTCAAATGTGTTTACTTTTTTTTTTTAATTTATTTATTTATCTTTTTTTTTAGAACACTGTAAATTGTCTGTCATGTGTTTCACACTGACTTGTCTTTGCCATTATCTGAAGATGCCAGTAAAGAAATTGGAATTGTTTTCTTTGTAACAAGGAAAACATACTTATCCAGTAAACTTTGTTATTTGTGTCCTCCTTAATTTGTTGTTTCAGCAGCAGTTTAAAAGTTCCAATTAAATTTCATTAAAAATTAATGCAAATTTATGAGAGCTCATGGTAACATTAATAATGGGTCCCTCTGTTTTGTTTAATGAGCACTTTGATGCATTGCTCTAGAAAAAATTGGAAAAGGGAAATAGAAAGAAAAAGCCAGAAGTTTTTTTTTTTACACTCAAAGAAAAAGTTATTTCATATAAACAAGTTAAATTTCCTTTTTTCAAATAAGTTAAGAAGCGCATGTAAGTCAGCGGCTCACAGTTTTGGTCATTTCATTTTTTGGTTCTTTATTAAATAAGATTCATTTGGGATATGTATTCCACAAAATTATTAGGCAAATTTTCTAGTTCGTGTGGTACAGTAAATCCCGGACTGGCCCCCAAACATCGGCCAGCTAAAAAAAGCACTAACACCACAGCTAGTTTATTTTAAAGTATTTTGTACAAAAACAAAAACCAAATGGAAAGGAGCTCAAATTCAGTATCAGAGGTACTTTACAGTGTTTAGTTTTTTTTATTCAAAGCATTTGATTCACAAAATGCCTACACTAAACTTAAAAGTTTCCTTCAGGTGGTGCTTTTGCTGTTAAATGGGAAAAAGTAATGGAAAGCACAAGAAATCTCCTTTGTCATTTTAAAAACATTGTGTATCAACTCGAAATCAGATACTGAATAAAAGTAGTAAATTTTTGCTAGTGCTTTTTAGCTTATAATGCTAACATTAGCATCTTTAAAATTTTGGGAATGAATTTTGTTTCACTCATATACTGTAGAAGTTGCTAGCTGAACACATTTCAGCATGAAAAAGGTGCTTTTTAGGGTACACCTGACATAACACATAAAGAAAGAACATACAAAGAACCGACCGCACCCGAGCCCTGATCAGAGCATTTTTGTTTGTCTTTTGTTCTTTTATGGGATCGTCTTGCTGCACTTTCTTTAACAGAGAGTGCAGGAACTGAAGAGACTAATGAGAAAGGCTGCTGCTCCCTAAATTGGTGTTGTTGGTGTCTGGTGGGGAGAATTGATTGGGAATGCTTGTGATGAAGTTGGAGCTCTCTAAAAGGGCCGATCAGCAATCATCATTAATATGTGGCATTGCTAAAATAGACCCATACAAATTAAGTTGTGAAATTGCTTTTGTGGTGTTATGTCACTGGGCAGGATGAATGTGGGCCAGCATATCTCGCATTTTCTCTTCTTCTCTTTTCTTTTTAGTTATTTTCTGCTTTGTCCGTCGACCAGTCGTGTTTCTTTGGTCTCAGATGTAAAAATCTCTTGGCATTCTGAGGTGTAAAAGAGTCTTTCTTTCTTTAGGAGTGATATCTCTTGAGGTTGTGACTACATAAATATTTTGTTATTTATGTAGTAAATTGTAGCTTGTTTTAAACAGAATGAGGGATTGAATGGATATTCAATCAAATTAACATTATACCACCATTGGAGGCAGCTATTCCATTCAAACATTATTTTCTTTTAAATTCATGTTAAAGATTTTTGTCCCATTCTTCTTTGCAGAATATTTCTTTTATATTGAAGGGGATGGTCTTTTTAATGTCAGACCACTACATCTCAGACTTTGGTAGGGACTTGGGTTAGGACACTCCTAAGCCTTCATTCTGCAAGCAATTTTTAGGACTTGTTGGTATACTGTGGATTATTGATTTGCTGCATAGCAAAAAGTGAATTTGTGCTTATAGTAGCAAATGTACTGCCAGATATCTCCTATAAGATTTTATAGTCAAAGGCATAATTCTCAAAAGACTTTTTTAAGATGCTTCTTATGTTCATTTAGATTATTAAATCTCGTAATCTGTATCATTTAAGTGTAACAGAAACCCAAAACTTAAGAAATTTAATTGCTCATTTACAGTGAGTATGAAACAAAGACAGTTAGGAAGTTATATTTTTAGGATAAACATATATTGAAAGAACCAACAGACAAACTTATCTTAAAGTATCTACATCTAATGTTACAAAGACTCAAGTCTATTGTGAACTAATTAAAAACTAAAGAAAATAATAAGGTCAATGACCACTAATCTACAAGGGAAACAAGCATTTTCAAATCTAAGATACATTTTGTGTGTAAAAGATCAGTACTGTTTCTAAAATAGAGGGAGGTTATTTTAATGGTATAATTCATATTTATTTTAATTTGAGAGAATAGGTTAAAAGGGGGGCAACAAACAAAGCAAACCCAAACCTTCGAAGCCACAAGAACAATCTGCTTTTGTTAAGAGATGGCAGCCAATAAGATAGTGGCCACTTCCAGCCATGAGTTTTGGTTTAGTATAGATCAGTGGTATGGGTTTCTTTTCCTCTACAGCTTTTTAGAATATCTTGGAGATTCTTCACTTTGGATTTTAAACTGATTAGCACACTTGGAAAGAAGCTATAGAAGGTTGTCAATGTCGTGAAGAACAACGCTGTCTTGCAGAGTCAAAGTCAGTTCACTTATTTTGGGCCACAATCAAAACAAGCATTATCACCACCACAGTCCATTAAGGCTGATCAAGCCTTGTGACTAGCTTTGAGTCTGGCGTCCTTGATGGAGAAAACTTTTTCTTTAGAATTTTGTCGGCGGCGTCTTAGAGAGGAGTCATCATGGGCGACTGATCAGCAAATTAGACTTGGATTTTGATGTTATGAACTGATGTGGGAGGAAATATTATGTTACAAATTTAGACTTCCTTTTATAGCAGCTAAGAGACCAAGGTTGAGTGAAACAGAATATCAACGTTAGACTAAGTCACAATGACTGATTTTTATATAAACAAACCACTTCGACTGAAACTTGGAAGATCCAAAAAACTATTATTTTAAAAAACTGTGGTATTTTTTTGAGAAAGTCGATCTAACAGGTGAACTAAAAATTCATAGACTTGATCATATGGCCCTCCTGGCTTCGCTGCTGTAGGCAGAAGAGTAAAGAGTTCCATGAAAGGTCAGAATTTAGATGTCGTCGTAACTACAATATTTAAGTATAAAGCCTTGTTTTTTGCAACCATGTGAGATTTAGAAGAAAATAGTTTTTATCAAATTAGATGCTTTTATTTTTAGCATGAGTCACTTTGTTTGTTGTTCTTTCCATCTGCGGACTGATTAAAAAATGTCTGATATAGTGGAAAATGCCAAGCACAATTTAAAAGACTGCAAGGCTGAACGTCTTGCTATTAGATGTGTTGTCTTTGTTGGCTCCAAAAAAGATGTAGGTGAAAAGAAGCAGCAAATTCTGACTTCAGAGCTTTTAAAACCAAAGCATGTTTGGTATTTTGTTTTGTATTTTTAAAAAATGACTCAAACAGGCAGTTTAGACTAAAGTTGTATCTCCAGCAAGAGCTTCATATTACCATAAAACAGGTGCTGTAGTTATTGTGTTGGTGTTTATCCCTTAGATGATTTTGCTGCAAAGTTTAGAAAAATGCTAGTGTATGTTTAAATCAGATGTGTCCCTTTCTTCGTGTTTTCAGATAAGTTCGTGTTCCCCGCATCATTCCTGCGTATGCTCACGGTCTGCTTTGAAACGTATCGTACAGTTTTCAGAAGCGATACGCCGTGGAGCAGCATTGTTGACAACAGTCATTTCATCCTCCTCATTGTAAATGCTGCCAGGAGAAAGATTCACGCTTTGCTCTACTCTGCTCTGAGTGGTGTTGCAGGAGGAGATTGAAGCTTTAGAGATTATTTTTGTAAGGTTAGAGTATGCATTGCATAAATTCACACATGAATGGTATGATGTAATTTGCATTTTTGTAATACTGACTCCGATAAAAGATTTACATTTTTGGTTCCTTATACTGACTACTTTATGCTAATCATATTTAGCCTCAATAGATCTTCTGCAACAGTTCCTGGAATCAGAAAATGAGTGATGTCAGTGGATCAGTGAGGTTTAAAATTAATCCATTGCTGTCGTGTTTACTGATAAATTCAACACAAGTTGTGTGTGTGTGTGTGTTTCTTTTTTTTTCTTCTTTTTTTTTTGTTTCTCAGACGCAGGCAACACGACAATGTATTTTAAAATGCAAAGCAGGCGCTGATGAAAAGCTTTCCAGATAGTTATTAATACTCTGGTGTTAATTGTAAAAAGAGAGGTGATTTTCAGGACAGTAATGATCCAGCCTCTAAAACTATAGTGACATCTTCAGCTGCTATTAAATTATTGTTCTTGAGCTACTGAACCTGACAACGAACATCCGACAGGTTATGATGCATTTCGCACCTGTCACACCTAATCAACACCCTGAGATTTTCTTCCTCTTGTTTTTTTTTTTCTTCTCCCCTGTGTGCCTTTGACTGATTCCCTTCCCTCCCTGTCTTTCTTTCTTCTCATCTCTCACATGTCATGGTGCATAATTTGCGTCTCAGTCTCACTGTGCAAATGGGGAAAATTGTGGTGACAATTTCAATTTGGCAGAAACTCTAAGAGCACATAGTCATTTGACACCAGTTTCTGATTGCTACTGCCCTGATGTGCAGAAAGGCTTGTCCAGATTGTCCCTTGCTCATACTGATGGAGGCTTGTCAATGTCCATGCTGCAGCCTACACTGCCACCTTGAGGAGGAACAATGCTTGCCTTTTTTTTTTTCTTCATTCTTCTCATGCAAAATGCTCTGATCTATTCAGAGCAACATTCAAATGAGAAAATAATCGAAAGTAGGTTTACTCTGTATGTTTGTAGCATTAAAACTGTTGGAGCTTTTGCATCTGAAATGTGTGAAAAACAAAACAAAGTTAGGACTTATAATGTACATTTTGGAGGCTGGTTTTGACCAGAGCCTAGCCAATAGCAATATGAGGGTTTTATTACTAGATTTCAAATATGTTGTTTTAATTTTTTTATTTAGAGGTTTCTCTTTTAAAATAGTCAAGCTGCTCAGTCCCTTCACAAAACTAATTTTGCTAAAGTATTCATGGCAATGTTTATTTTTTGTTTATCTCTTTGTGCTTTCTTTCCTGTTCTTCTTTTTTGGGTTCCTTTAATGCTGCCTTCTTTTCATATTTTTCTTTTTATTCTGGACCAGTGTGCAGTAGTGCCCCAGTGAGCATGAAGATCCAACCGCTGAATGAGACAGCCTTGATGGTGAGCTGGGAACGGCCTCTGACCATCTACCACCCCCCCATCACCAGCTACATGGTCTCCTACAGCTGGGTGAAACGGGACGTAGCAGATGAAAAGACTTTTGTAAAGACAGGAGACCAGAGCATGGTAAGAGTTATCAGAAATCACCAAATTGTTTTCTACCTTAGTAGATTTTTTTAAATTATTTTTTAGAAGCATCATGATTGCTTGCACAATTTTTTTATTCTGAAATTATCCAATTGGATTTATTTCAATAATATTTATAATCATTAATTTATTATTATGTTTATATTATTAGCACAATTTCAGGGTTTTTTTTCTTTTTAGTTTTATTCTTACTTGTTTTATCTTATTTTTCAGTAGCTGTTGCTCGAACAGCTCTGATTTGTGTGCAGAGGCTCAGATGCATCTGTCAGGATGAGACGCTGGCCGGATCAGTGACAGTGTGTAAAGGGGGAGACAGGTTGTGATGAACTCTGCATGTGGCTGTTGCTTGATATGAGGACCCAGACGCTTCCCCTGTCACTCACCTGTCTAACAATAGAAACACGGGCCTGTCGCAGACGTTGACACGTCACAACTGATATACGTTTAATGAGCTGACAAAAGCCCTTGTGGCCTTTACCCAGATGCAACGCTTGTCCCGTCCTCTGTTGTTGTTTTGGTTTGTTTGTGTTTTTGTTTTGGCATTAATTTAAATCTTTGAAGCAGACTGTGAAGTCGGGTGCTGTGTAGCAGGGTCAGAAAGTTAATCCAGACCAAAGCCGTGCAAACAAAAGCAGTCTTTACACTTTTGTTTTACCAATGCGGACGGCCGATGAGAAGAAAAATAAATAAATCTGCAGTGGTTTCTGGCCTCAGAGGCACCTCACCACAGACTTCATTTAATAACAAATGCAGAGCAAATGTAGTCTTTAAGATCTGTGATCCACTGATCACTTAACTCATCTCTGCTGCCTTAAACATTGGAATACTTTTTTAGTTCTTACTGTATCATTCCTCTAAGACATTTGCTGTGTCTACAGAAATACATCTTCTCTCTGCTGGAAGCTGCACCTACTGGGATGTTCTTTTGCACACAATATAGCCTTTTCTCCAGTCATACATCTTTCCATTTCTGAATATCAAACACCCAGCTGTGCCTTTCTTCAAGGCCTTCTGACCCCCAACTGTCTCCGTAGTTTGCATGACTGCCTCTTTAGATATAAACAGAGCCAGGTCAAAACAAGCACCCACTAGTTCAGAATGGTGGGATCAGCTCCCTGGTGACACGGGTACCTCCAAACTGGTCATGCATTTCAAAATACACGGTTGCCATTGCCACAGGTTGGATGCTGCTCAGGCATCTTGCCCACTTGCTGCTTCTGTGACTCCTTTTTGGTTCGGAACGCTGCACAGAGAGGTTATGATCTGAAGGAAGGCTCTCAATAATCCCTTATAGTTGAAGCCATGCAGGACCTTCGTTTCCAAATGAAACACAAAATTCATTCTTTTTTCTTCTTCACTTTCATCTTAAAAGAGAACTTTTTCTCTGTACTCTAAAACAGATACTTATGATGTTCTCTGTGGTTCAGAAGTGGCTCAACGCGTCTTATCTCTGTGTTTTTTAGTATGTTTTCCACCCTGCACCTTTCTTCCACTCAACTTTCCATTGATATGTTTTGATAGGTCATTTTGTGAGCCACAATCTTCTTTAGCAGATACTTCTATCAGCCAGAAAGTTTAAATCTTGGGCACGTAAATCTTGTCGTTAAATTGAGCAGCAACATTTGCCAAATTAGAGAAATGTAGTTATCCAGTGGCTTAAGGACATCAAAGTCAATATTTTGGATTGGCCGTCATTAAGCCATGATGTCAGTCCCATAGAAAATTGGCAGGCACAGATATAAAGGTGTGTTTGAACAAGACAGCCTTCAAAGCTGACTCAGTTACAAGAGCTGTGTCTGGAGGAATGGGGCAAAATTTCAAAAAAACTAATAATCTCTTTTTTCTGTTAAATGAAGAGGATTTTTTTAAACAAGTTTACAGAAAATCTGTTGATTAGTATCCAGATTCCAGGTTTGTTGGATCCATTGGAGATTTTTCTTATATGTTTTCTTTTCTAAAAGGGAAAAAGTTTTGGATATTTATGAATTCTTGGTAAGAAGTGAGGGAGATGTAATTTAAAAAAATGTTTAAACCAGTTAATTGAACTATTTAGTGAGGATTTTACTCCCAGCTTTTTTCCACACTGCTCATCTTTATGCAGCATGTCTTAAAAAATGCCTAGCGGGGATCTTTAACGTAGAATCTAGTCACTAAAGCTTAGAAGTGATGGACAACTAAGTTAAAATGAATATACAAAAAGGCTTCTTGCTGTCAAGGATGGCCTTACAAATTAAGTTAATGCTTTGCTCAGCTAAAGATGGATTAATATTTATTTCCTTTCCCTTAGATTTGTGCACCCTCAGAAGTCTGTCTCGTTCGCCAACACATCCAGAAACCTGCCACAAGAATGGCTCTGGCTGATTTTAAACATAGATAACATTTCAGTTTAAATCTCCCTCTGCTGGTTACTCGCTACCACCGGCAATTTGCAGCAACATTTAGTGACCTTTTATTTCTCCATCAAGCCCGCTGCGCCCCGAGGTTGTCTGGCACAATCGTCATATCTCTGCAGTCTTGGTCTTCATCCTCTGTTTTTCGGGGCCTCGTCAGAGAACACGAGAAGGCAGAGTCTTCTCTATTAGAGCTGCTATACCGTGGAGAAGCTTGTGTAGGCGTAAGATATGAAGGAGAGTCAGTTCTTAAAGCTTACATTTGAAGGTTGTTTTGCGAGTTAAACACAGTGGTACGACTGGAGGATTTTCAGGCTGGTTTCTGACTTTAGCTATTCTTCTAAGCAGACTTTTATTTAATAAGTCATTTTTTCCCCAAAATATCTTTGATTGACTATATATTTATATTATAACTTTGCTTCAAATAGATGATTAAAAGAATCATTACTGTTCACATGCGGTGCTGTGTGGCAGTATTATATTAGTTCACTTCTCTCTCAGCTGGCAGTCTCTTATTGTGCCCACTTTCATTTCCATTTCAATTTTCTGTTTTCTGTCTCTGGAAAGTTAATCTGAATTATTCCACAAAAAGAAAAAAAAAAGTAGAACTGGCTCTGCTACAGCATAAGCAATCACCCATCCAATTTTGTGGACAATTTTATTGTAACTATAGCCATCTGTGAACAATATCAAATTAGATAGAAAAATGATTGAAGCTTAGCATAGTATATTTTCACTTTAGGGATCAGATTCCACTCTTTCAAATATAACATAGCTACTTCTTCAAAATAAATTTTCCTTGTTGCAAATGTGTTCTTGTTTTGTGCCTTTGCAGAAAGCGGTCATTTCTAACGTGTCGCCAGACCTGCTCTACCTGTTCAGGGTGCAGGCAGTGTGTCAGCGTGACCTACGCAGCGACTTCAGCCAGACGCTGCTCTTCAGAGGTTCGCAGTTTTATCCCTAAAGTGCTTCACTCGCTCTGCTGGCGACTTTCTTTATGTCAAACACATGTGATTATTTTTTAAAAGCTTCTCAACTTTTCTTCTTTCTTTTCTAGCAAATACAACAAGGATCTTTGAAGGATCTCGCATCGTGAAGACTGGGATGGTTAGTTGGCCCAAAGATGCATGTGCAAATTGATATTTATGTTAAAAGCTGGGCTCTTACACTGTCTCAATCGGCGAGAGATATTTGTACTTCCAGACTTTAATGTTCTACTGTCTTATTAATCCATCCATTTATTCTTCTATTCATCAATCTAATCTTTTCATCCCTCTGTCTGTCCTCTATCCATCCATCCATTCATCCACCCATTAAGCTTTCATCCATCCCTGCACCTCCATCTATCCAAACATTTGTCCATACGTCCATTTCAGCCATCCACCCATTCATTCTTCCGTCCATCCATCTATCCCTCCATCTGTTCTAATAAAATTAAAAATGTCTTTTTTTTTTTTGGTCTGGCTTTTTCTTCAACTTCTGTAGTTTTGTCTTACTTTATTCACATATTCCTTTTTAATTAAAAAAAAAATTAACCATTTGTAAATTATATATTTAGTTATTAACACCACAACTAATCAATTTATCTAGTTTGTAGCATTACCTTAGATACCATCATCAATTAAATGTAATTTTATAATTTAAGAGTTTTACAATTCCAGACTTTTATTTGCTTATATACTGATACTTTATGTACTTACCTTAATGAGTGTCCATACTGTAAGAAGCCATTAATACAGATTGAACATTTGTATTTTTGTATTTGTATTGTATTGTATTTTGGGGCTTACAATAAGCCCCCAAAAAAGCTGGAAAACCCTGAAATTTAGTCATAAAAAATGTGAAGGAACCCAGTAAAATGTCTGTTGATCTTTAACCACATCTGTCTTTCTGCTTTTCCTACTCAGCCCACAATATCCCCAGCGTCATCTGCAGACATGGCTCCCATCAGCTCCGGCTCGTCCACCTGGACGTCCTCTGGCATACATTTCTCCCTCGTCTCAATGGCCACAGGGATGGGCCCCTCCTCCAGCGGCAGCCAGGCCACAGTGGCATCAGTAGTGACCAGCACCTTGCTGGCAGGCTTGGGCGTCAGTGGTGGGGTGATCTCCTCCTTGCCCAGCTCTGTTTGGCCCACGCAGACTCCTCCTGCCAGTCAGAACCCGACACATCCATCCACTCCACCTTCGAAGCCCAGCACTGAGCAGGCGGCGAGTCAGGGTGCTGAGAGCGAGAAGCAGGCCGAGGACAAATCGGCGACAGGGGAGGGGGAGGAGAAGGAGGAAGAGAACGGTGAGAAAGAGGAAGAAGAAGAAGAGGAAGAAGAGCTTGAAAAAAGAAAAAAGGACAAGAATTCACCTGATAATGAGGAGAAGCAGGCCAACAGCACAGTGTCCAAAGAGCCTTTAATCCCTACCCCCGCATCCACAGCCAAAGAGAAAGGAAAGGGCAATCCGACAGCCAAAGCCGACGCGGAATCTTCGAGCTCTGGCGATGACCGCTTGGTAAACGAGGAGAGGAGACCCACTGAAGTAAACACGCTCTCCACTAAGGAGCCGCATAATGACAGTGCTGAGATGCAAATTCCTCAGAGCTCCACCGTATCTCCAAAGAATAGAAGTGATGGAAAGGGTCAATGGCCATTTTCCGTCCACACTGGTGAGCACATCTCTTTCTTCCAAACACATTTGAAACCCCTTTAAACAGAGAGGACTGAAAGCAAAAATCTCTTTGATCAAGTCTGTTTCTCTTGTAGCCAGCTTCGTTACAAGGAGACACTTTTCCAAAGCAGACTTCTGCAAACACTTCTAACATCTACGAAGGCCAATTTAGTTGAACAAATAACTTGACACAAGACAGTAAATACACTAGTTACCATCTCAGTCAAAAACAAAGCTCCAGGCTTTTGTGTCACTACAACAGAGAGGCCTGAAGGAAGAAGACGGCTGTCTGCCAGAGGGGTTCTGCCTCAAGGAATTCCTTTAAGCATATTTCAAAGGAGTTCGCTTCAAGGCAGAGCTTTTATAAAATTTTATCTTTTTTTCTATCACAGTGTTGGAAATGATAAGTTCCTTGAATCCCAGAATGTCAGAAAGTCGATTGCATATGAGGTTTTCTCAATAATGCGATTTGCATGAGGGTACGAAACAATTTGCAGCGTGAGTTTGAATCTAAAGAGGGAAAGCAGAAGGTTGGGGTTCAAATCTTTTATTAATTAACCCAATTGTTTATTCATTTCTCAGGATGTGTGTTTATTCTCCCCATGATATCACAAGCCTCCTATCACAGAGTTTGTGTATATGTGGGGTTTGGACATGCTATTTATATAAACAGACAACAATAATTTTAGGATATTCATTTTTGCTTTATTGAACATTGTGAATTTACCCACACAGAGATTTTGATCATAATAATAAAAATACATATTTCTTTTATTCTTTGTGGCTTTGTTTTTGTAATTTTAGAGAGGCAGTTTATAATATTTTTATGCTCTAAAAGGCCAGAGAAAACTAAAAACTCTCCAAATAATGACAAAGTCGAAATACTTTAAAAATTTAAAAGCTTAGTTTACCCTAATACCAGTAAATATAGGACAGTCAGGCAATGTCCAATAATAAAGCTGTTTTAATTACACTATTAAATCATACTGGTACTTATATATTTTAATAATAAAGGTTTCTTTTTTCATCTATGTAAAACAAGTATCATTTCTATGGTTTGTTTTTTGGGGGGCTTATGTTATATTATATGTAGATAATTTATCCCATTCCTTACTAAAGTTTTTCTAAATGCTGTTTTTCAACAAGATGTTGTGCATTTTCTAACTCGGGTCAAACATCTATTCCTTATTTATGTGTACGTTTGAAGTCAAACTAAACACCATGTGGCGAGACAGCAGCTTGTGGCTACAACATTCTTATTGTTTCCTAGATCAAACCATCTTGTCCAACGTGACACGGACTCCTCACCCAGGAATGGGCCGGATGGTGTGGATCGTTCCCCTGGTGGTGGTGTCTGCTCTCACTTTGCTGTGCCTCGTCATGCTGCTGATCGTGATGGTCTACTGGAGGTAAGGCACAGTTCAATAAGCATTACGTAACTGCATTACAAAGGCTCAGTGATTCTGAGAAAAGTGTTTGTTCAAAGTCGTACATGTCAGTGATCAAGTGCTTTTACAACACTTGTCTCGATTTGATGGAAGTCTGACTGAAGCATGCCTTCTTTAGAGGTATAAAAGACCGATCGGCCCCTCACCCACACTGCCTCCACTATCCTTTCACACATTACTGACAGCCCCTCATGCATTCCTGAGTCTTTCCAATCAGCACAGCGCAGTCTGGGCGTGTTCTTTAAAAGGCGCATACATCAATCTTGTGGCTGAAAACACCCCACTACTGCCTTCACCTTCCACACACAGCACCATCACCCAATTGGGCGAAAGGGAAAGAGACCTGAAGGCCCAACAGCTCCAGCCCAGGTCCCAGCTGTGGCTTCATCTGCTGGGCTAATTTCCAGCCATGCCATTGGAGCTCCAGTAATTACACAGGCCAGGCCACTAGCACATGTCGGATGGTGGTTAATGAGAAACAAATAGCGCTGCGGACCACTTCCTCAGTCAGTGCCAGACATATTTACTGCTGCTACTTTGTGGAGGATTATATTTGTTTCTACTCTCTTTTTTGGGGGACAGAACTGCTCTGTTAGATTACTACACTAAATGTTTATAGCACCTTACTGTGGCAGATAATAAAGTTGTGATATAAATAAAAGCCCGGCTATCAGCTCCAGGGAGGTGCAAAAAAAGAAGAAGAAAAAAAAAAAGCGACAGCTGGAAAGGAGGCGACTGTGGCGGATTCAGTCGGTGGATGAATTAGTGTGAGTTGTGGTATTTGAGTAGAAACGCAGGGGCAGCTTTGAGATTACAGCAGCTGTTGTTGTGACAACTCCGACAGTTCACAGACAATGGCTGCTTCCCCTGGGGAAAAGGCCATGATGGAGGATAAAATTCACACTCTCTTAACTCTTCATCTTCAGTGTAGCCTCTTGGTGATGAAGCGCAGATTAAAGCTAAAGTTACTCCGATTACAGAGACTTCTGATGTTTTTTTGCACAAATGCAAAAATAATTATTTGAATAAGTCTTCACCCCCTGCAGGTTTGTCCTGAAAAGCAAAACCTCCCTTGTTTGAAATTTTCAAATAAATTTTAATATTGGACAATGATAAGCTGAGAAATACAAATTGCAGTTTTCAAATGGTTTAATTTAATGAGCACAAAAAACCTCATTTAATCTAGTAATTACCCCTGAATCTAATAACTGGTTTGTGCCACACTAAGTGACAACAGCTGCTATTACGTATTCACAATAATTGGTAATTAGTTGTTTACATTCCTGTGAAGGAAATTTTCCAGAAGAGCTCCAACGCAACCACTTTTAAGCATTTTTAAACCCGAGCAAATTGTTTAAGAGCCCAGCATCTCAATCAAATTCAAGTCTGGACTTGGACTAGGCCAATCCAATTTCAATTTGCCTTTCTTTTGGATTTTTTTAAAGCAATTTTGAGGTGGACATACTGGTGTGCTTTTGGATATTTGTTCTGCTGCCATAACTCAAGTGCACTTGAGCTTAAAGTCACAAACTGATGCTTCAGAATTAGAAATACTTTATTAATCCCTTTGCGAAAATCCTCATTTTAGTTTGTCATCCTCCCTCAGGATTTCAGGATTTTCTGCCATAGAGCAGAATTCCTAGCTCCATCAATTATGGTCAGTCATCCAGGTCCGGAAGCAGCAATCCAGCTTTAAGACTTTTACCTTACCTGAATTTTAGAGCACATATAACTGGAAAACATTATGCTCCATTATAAATGAAACCATAACTTCAAAATTACGTATTTCCTCAGGTCTTCTTTGTCTCATATAAAAATTTGTTTGATGATGAATGCGTCAAAGCAAAAACAGAAGCAATCTGTGAGGGGAAGCACTTTTTCACAGCACAGACGCTCGGGACTTGTAACAGCATTGTCTTATTTTTAATTTAGCTTTCTTCAGTCAGTCTTAGGTTATAGACCTATCCACAGTGGAATTAATTGCTGAGGTTAGGATGCACATCTGGAAGCTTCTGGTGCTCGAGGTGCCTGTAGAAGATTCTGACATATGTCGAAACGAGAACAAATCCCAGCCCTTGTTAACACCTCGCCGCGGCTGATGCCTTTGCTGTGCGGAGGGCCTCTGTTTAATCCCAGTTCCTGCTCCCTCTAAGTCAACTCCTCAGCAGCTCTGGGAGCCAGTCAGACAGGAGATGTTGACAATGCTGCTTAGGTAGCTGGACCACATCTGCACTCCAAGGGAGTCATTAAACGGGGAGGCAGTGACGCAAATCTGCGGAAACTCTCCTCCCCCATTTGTTTCTCCTCTTTCCCCCTCCTCTTTTTTCCCCCTCCATCATCTGTATACCAGGGTGCCTTTTTTTTTGTTTTTTGTTTCGTCTTTCCTTAACAATGACAAGCATCTGCTCCCTCCTCTACTCCAAGTCCAGGTAGGATTAACTTATGGAAATACTGGCAGAAAATCTTAAGACTTTTGTGAATTTATTGATATACATTATGTGTTATATGAAACTGTGGGTCTGCACGGTGTGCAGGACTTAAATTATTCCCCTTTCACCGTTTTCAGTCTTGTTAGAATTGTAGATTTTTTTTTCCTCTGGTCTCCTATGGTGGAGAGGCTGTCTTGAATATTGAATATATTAACCCTAAAAATTGCCCTTTCAGAGAGCTGAAACATCAGCTGCTAAATAATGTAGGCTTTCTTAAAAGATCATGACTTATGGCAGTTTTTCATTTTGCAAACTTTCAACCTTGGATTGTTTAAAATGTTTCTTTTAAAACTGTGCAAAAAAAAAAAAAAGGTTTTGAAGGCTCTGTTTGTCCCGACAAATAGGATTGGATTCCAAAATAATGCACCTCAACGTTGATTTAATTATTGTCAAGAGTGAAATGTATATTTGAGGCTTCAATGTACGCAGTTTAACCCATCTGCGCTATGTGCGATCAGCCATGTCACAGCTACTCCTGGGTTTTCATTAGCACCTGTCACTTTCTTCAACATTTCTATGCTAATGTCGGCAGAGCACATCTGAGGATAGCGTCCTAATACACTTTAAAGCATCATTTGTGATGATGGTGTGGATTTACTTTGCTGTGGTTACGAGTCTTATCTCTCTGTGTCCCTGCAGGAGATTTTTCCAGACGGCTCATTTCTATGTGGAGGAGAGCAGCTCTCCACGGGTGGTGGCCAATGAGAATATCCCAATCATCCCTATACCAGGTAAGACATGTTTTTTTTTTCCTTCAAAATATGAAAAAGTAATTCAAGTCTTTTTTTTTTTTTTTTTTCAAGATATTTCCGAAGCAAGTATACTAGAGGAATGCTAATATATATATAATGGATTAAACCAAGGTGCCTAAAGGTTTCTAAACAGACTTTAAAAAAAGGATGGAATTTGCTTTTGGAATTTTCTAACACTGAAGACATATGGAAAATAATATATCTATACACACACATACACACACACACACACACACACATATATATATATATCAAAATCTGACTTTCTACAAATAAACTGCTTGAAGACAATACATTTCTGTATGCAATCTAAGTGCAGCTGTTTCTCCTCTGATAACTTTTGATTATGTCTGTATTTTTTCTCATGAGTTGACTCGATATTTTGAAAAATATGTATGTAGTAGAAAGAATAACAAGATAAAACAATAACTGCTAGAAGACAGGTTTGCGATATCAAACTGTTTATTGACCTAATCCAACCTGATAACTGTTATCACAACAGACAACCTTGAATTGTTGTCTTGAAATAATATAACATAACAGTTGTCAAAGTAAACTCAAGCTTGTAATACTGGTTCATTATATATATATATATATATATATAGATATATATATATATATATCATATTAGAATTATGAAACCTATGTCATTATTGCCATATTGCAAAACAGCAACTGTTAGTAGAATAGTGCTACATTCTGGCCAACAGTCTCTCAGGATGGTAATGTAATTAAATTGTTCTTTAACACTGAGATATCATTATTTTGAGATGATGGGAAAATAAAATCACTTAATGTCACACTTGAGATCATTCTTATATCATTTTGAGATAATATAATACTAAAGTAGTCATGACATGATGAGCTCAAAACTGAGATTATTTCTAGTTATTAGAGTGAGCAAATTGCGTCTTCATAATTCATAAGAATTAAATCAGGTTTTTGACCCACTTACTGACAACGTGCATTTATTCAAGGTTTGTCTGAGGGATTAAAGCATGCTTTTTGTATGGGGGGCTTTCGATGCCTAAAACACATTGATGCTAAACTGCAAACAAATAAAATAATACACATCACATTAGCCATTTATATGTGCCTGAAAATGTTGTGAGTTATTTGAAACCTTGAATCTACAAATTCCCAAGTTTGTATTAGGAATGAGTGTAATGCACCAGCTGTAATACCTTCAGTTTTGAGAGTGTGTAAAATATTAAAATAATTGTTGGTGAAATGACTAACGGTATTTTTTTGTAAGCTGGTAAAAAGGGAACTATACATGATAAAAATAAGTAAGGGAGGTAGTTGTGTTCAAATCAGCTGTATGAAATCTAATGTTTCTTTTCCTTTTTTAACCCATAGAGAGTGTCGTGGACTTAAGATATACCATAGGAGTCTTGACTCACATTTTAAAAATCCCCATCAAGCTGATAAAGGCAGACCTCTACACTGTCTCATTAACGATTTATATAAGGCTTCATGTATTACCTTGACACCTTCGTTTGCAGAGTTTCTGTTCATTTACATGTGAAGTGACTCTTTACGCAGCTTAATAGAAGTTGAGTGACTGGCTTTTCTTTGCACTTAATATCCCGTGCAGCGGTGCGGTGGCAGCTTGTCGATATCAGACTTTACTTTCCCAGTCTCTTAAAGCTCAGGGACATTCCAGGGCAGTGATAGCAGAGCTCGAGCACAGCTTATGCCAGCATTTACTTTGCATCCTTTGTTCACTGATTATTCTTTGGTTAACTTTGAATTTCTTTGCTCTGTTTGTGTACATTTATTTTATCTTCAAATTTGAAACATAACATGTCATTTAACCATAAATGTGACAGTCCATGAGATAAGTTTTAAATACTGACATCAGCCTTTAAGTCTTACTGTTTCTCTGCACCAGAGCCATTTTGAAGAATGACCAGAATAATAACTCAGAACTCACCTTTTACGCTGTGACCACTGAAGCACATGAGGGCCTCACAGGCCTCAGCTGGGAGGGTGTGTTAGTTAAGACGTTGGCTCGACTCAGCAGCCATGACAGCTGAGTCCCCCCCGCGCTATTCTGTGCAATGCCGACCGGCCTCATCACAGATCCCTCATGTGTGATTTGGAGCTGATTTGGCTCAGATGAAACAGATGCTCCTAAAACCGGACATAGGTGTTTGTGGGGTTATTCTGCCAAATGAAATGATAGTTCCTCATTAAAAAAAATAACTCTTACTGAGTAGTTTAACATAGCTGATCAATTTCAATATGTGAGTAAATTAAAAGATTGATGCCTATTTTCTAAAAATCTGTTTCTGATTGTAGTAGACATGTAATGGGCTGAATGTGTTGTATATCTCTCCTGCAGATGATATGGACGCCATTCCTGTCAAGCAGTTTGTTAAACACGTCTTGGAACTTTACAAAAGCAACATGCAAGGTTTTGCGGAGGAGTTTGAGGTAAATTTTCATCAATGTTGCCGTGGCTATTTACTTTAACCTTTATTTCATACAGAAGTGAATTTACAGATGATGCAAATAGAGCCTTTACAGATACCAAACTGGGCCTCCTAGATTTTTCACATTACAACCTAAGAAATCAATGTATCTTATTGAGATTTTACATTGCAAGCACAGCTGGAAGCGATTTGGGTTTTGTTTCTGCTGGCCTTTTATATATAAAGTCTGAAATTCCTGCCCACTTTTGTTTGCAAGACTTCACAGATTGAATGGAACGTATATTTTGCCAATAATATTTTAAGTGTTTCCCACAACGTCTTAGTTAGATTTATGCCTTGACTCCTAGGTCAAGGCATAAACTGTCATTCTACAGTGATAAGTTCACACTACAATAATATGATATTATGAATGTAGGACATTTAAGTGGAAGCATGCAAGGGCAATTTCCTCATCTCAAACAATGTGCTGAAACAATAAACCAGCAACATTATGCCACAATAAAAATGGTCAATGCTTTAAAGACAGGTTGCAGCATCAGCCTCTATACATAAGAAATTAGTTCTGTGTTGATCATGCGGGAACATAATTTGTTGATCAGGTAGTCTAGGCTTGTAACTGTACCACTCACAAATTCTGTATTGACAAAAAACACACCAGATCACAGTCACATTGCAAAACCACCACCAAAGCCTCATCTTTATCTGGGTGCTACATAATGTTTCCTTAACGTCTCTGACATCATCAGCGGCCATCATCTCTGCTCACCGTGAATCGATTTTTATCAGAGAACAGCATAGACGCTCCGTGGCCCATGCAAGGCGATGACGCCTGTGCCAAATGGTGTGATTGGGTCATCTAGCCCGGCGACCACAATGATGTAAATGGTTTGGAATGGGTTGTTGCAACATTTTGGTGTCACTCACTTCAATTAAATATGTCAAGAGTTGAGTGGGATTAATCTTCCGCTGATGATGAAACGATCATCTATGCCATTCAATATAGCAAAATATAGTCTTGCTATATTTATTTCTATTGCAACCTGAGAACGTCCTGTTTGAATCCTTGCAATGGTGAGGTACTGTTAATTAGTTGTTAGGTTCATCTTCTTTTGATATCAAAACATGAGCAGCATGATGAGGAGGTCTGATTGAACCAGGAAATGTAAAGGTCGATCCATGGATCAAATACTTGTTGTGAATTCTGTCATTAAGCATCAAAAAGTAATGAAACATTGAATTGTTGAACATGTACATTCATAAGTTTAGAAATTGTCAAATTAGGTTCACCTGTAAAAGTTGTGCTGCATTTTAGATTCATCCTGAAATTTCACCTGAAAGCCTGCTGTACCTAACTTTTTGTGAGCTGTATAAATATGTTTTTATCTAAACCCTTTTATTGTTGCTCTGGCTGTATTTTAGCGTTACCATTCAGCTGGAAACTGAGCCTCTGTCCTATTTTATTGTCAAGGTTTTCTTCCAGGATTGCACTGTAATTTGCACTGTAACTTTTTCACAATGGCTTTCTTCTTGCCTCTCTGCCATGAAAGCAATATTTATAGAGAGCAAGATAAATAAGTTGTCCTTTTCCCACCTCAGCAGCTCCTCCAGAGTTACTATGGCCACCTTATTCTCTAACCCATCCTTCCATTTCCCAGCTGCTTTAAAAGTGAGACTAAAGTACACACAAATGGACTTGGTTTTCTTGTTGGCTGACAATTGGTTACACTGGTTTGGATTTTGTCTGACAAACTGCTGAGTGCTCTTGTGTTTGTGAATTTTTCAAGCTTTGCAAACCAGGTTGCATGTGAACAACAGCTAGAAATCACTGTATCCCTGTGTTTGTATGTGGAGTTACAAAATTTGACCAGATGGTCTGGAGAAAGATGGAGCGAGCGACCAGAGGGATGGAGGTTAATTAGAGAAGGCTCTTTCTGGTGGTTCTCTGGATGGGAACACATTTTTTTTTCTGTGTAACTAGGTTAAGAAAGAAGGCAAAAGCTTCGCCCCCAGAGTATTCCCTCTAATTGGGGTCAGGCGGTGTGAGGCTGGTGTGCATGGTTTCTAAATGCACCAGGATGGAGCCCTGTTTGGAAGTGACTGTATTTTGTGGGTGGATGATCACACCACGGTGTAGTAGGGGGGAAAATAAGGAACTCTTGCTCTGCTGAAGCGTCTTTGACCATGAAGGCACTGAACTTCTGGAATCTCATTTATGTATGCAAAGCACTTGAGGGTATAATGTCCTCTTTCAAAAGAACAAGAACAGTATCCCAACAATTCCTGTTCTTACCAGGCAGCCTTTACAGTTTATTGGAAGCCTAGCAAGCTAATACTATTAGCTCCTCTCTTCTTGCTTAATAAAATCCATTTCTGTCTATTTTTTTCTCTCCCCAGGAGGTCCAGCGCTCCACAGTCGACTTAAAAATCACTGCAGAACATTCCAATCATCCTGACAACAAGCACAAAAACAGATACATCAACATTGTAGCCTGTGAGTCGGCTGTGAAATCTGATTAGAACGTCTGCCGCTGTGGGATTCAATAATGTTTTTATTCCAGGTTTTCATCCTTTTCATAATAAAAAATAAAACCGTCCATGCCTCCTTCTTACTTTCTTCAGATGACCACAGCAGGGTGAAATTGCGAGCTTTGGCAGGAAAAGATGCCAAACATTCGGATTACATCAACGCCAACTATGTGGATGTGAGTTAGATTTTTTTTTTTTTCATTTCACTCATGGCTACTTTAGATGTTTTATTTTTTATTTTTTATTAATGCAGGTTTCAGCTTGGTTATCAGAGCATGAGCTGTGAAAGAATCATTCCCACTGCTGAACACCTTGTGGCAGTTTTATTTAGGATATCAACCAAGTTGTCAAAGCTGCAAAATTGTATCCGCCGTGTATTTCTGATATCAAATCGGCCTCATATTTCTTCTAGTTCGTGGGAATAATGTATTATAAGGATTGCATCTTATCAGCAAATAATCCCATTTCAGGGCTACAACCGTCCCAGGGCTTATATCGCTGCTCAGGGTCCTCTCAAGTCCACGTTCGAGGACTTCTGGAGGATGGTGTGGGAGCAGAACACAGGAATCATTGTCATGATAACCAACCTGGTGGAAAAAGGGAGGGTAAGGTCACCCCCATTTACTCCCACGCCAGAGATGTCCTGGCTCTCATACATGCGCCGCTCACACTGCTGTTTGGCTCTCGTGTGTTTCAGAGAAAATGCGACCAGTACTGGCCAACGGAGAGCAGCGAGCAGTACGGAAACATCGTGGTGACGCTGAAAAGCACCAAAGTGCACGCCTGCTATACTCTGCGCCGGTTTCTCATAAGGAATACGAAAGTTAAAAAGGTAATTCAGTGCAGTCTTTTTCCTTAAAAGATTGATAGATATGCATAAATGTCTCAATACAAAGATGATCTTTTATTCAATTCGAGAAATGGCAGTATTTCCTCTATTATTGCTGTAATTAACTTTTAGTATCTTTACTACTCTATTGAATTTATTTATTAAATCACTTTTCTGCCTTTTTTAGTCATTCCTGTATTTTTAACATTTTTTGTTGAATTTTTATTGACTTTTTTAAATTTATTATCTTATAAATGTATTTAAATTTATATTCAAAGGCAACTTTTTAAATTCTTTTTATTTCTCTGTGCACCCCACTGGCTGCCCTCTCCTGCTTTCTTTTAGCTGATGACTGCTTTGCATCTCTCTTTTACATTTATGTATGATTTATCGCTGCTCATCTATCCCTCAGCCTCAGAGTGTGGAGATAAATACAGAGGGAAGGATTTATCTAATTATTTCTGATGCTTTTGTGGGCTTATTGGTTTATGTGCTATTTATACATTTCTGCCTGTCTTACTTCTGCCAAGGAGGTGCTTTGTTGTGTTTTTGTTTTCCGAGTTGTTTAAAAGATGAGGAAACACTGTGCATAAATGTGACTAGTGGTCGGACACAATACATCAGGAGTGATTCTTTTTTTTTTTTTTTTTAACCTGAACTTTTGCTTTAAGTTCCGATTTAGTTAATTTATGTTTCTTTTTTTGACCATTTAATTTTGCAGAGATAATAAATTCCTCCATCTATCCATCCATGTATCATACTATTAATTTGTTCATCCATTTGTCCTCCCATGCATTCATCTGTTTGTCCATCCGTTCAAACTTTTGTCTATTCATCCATGCATCCATTCATTATTAAGTACAGCTCTAAGGGCATTACTGCCACAATGCACTATCATAAAAAGCAGATTAAACTATTTCTATTTAGCTAAATATGTTAATAATAAAAATAAATATTATTGTTATTCAAATCGCTCCATTGCCCCTTACTTAACTTGCTTGTTTTCATACTTCAGGGTCAGAAGGGGAACCAGAAAGGGAAGCTTAATGAACGCATTGTGATCCAGTATCACTACACTCAGTGGCCTGACATGGGAGTACCGGAGTATACCCTCCCTGTCCTCACTTTCATCAACCGCTCCTCAGCGGCTCGTACTGCAGACATGGGTCCCGTCCTGGTGCACTGCAGGTACATCCTCAGCACTGAGCTCCAGGGCTGAATGAGTGATCCAGATGGGCAGTCAGACTCATTAATGATGATTTGCTTTTAATCTCTCCCTCTGAACATCCACTCACACCACTTTGTGCTCTGCTCTTCAGTGCAGGGGTCGGGCGCACGGGAACGTACATCGTCATCGACAGCATGCTGCAGCAAATCAAGGACAAAAGCACAGCCAGTGTCCTGGATTTTCTCAAACATATACGCACACAACGCAACTACCTTGTCCAGACTGAGGTAAGGTGGCCGAACTTGTCTGGGAAGTCTGGAAAACCGGATTTCTCCCTTTAAAGGTCAGCTGTGATTTAAGATGGGAGAGCAGTTATGAAGTTTATTCAGTTTGATACTCGGAGCTCAGGTAAAGGTCACGCTCGCTGCAATTTTCAGTGCACTGCAGAGTTCAAGCGTTTACACACTCTTCATAATAACGATGACCGTATTACACCGGAGGTGGCCCACTCTGGCTCTTCTCAGGCTGAACACTGCACTCCTCAAATCATGGACTCTTACAGCATGAGCAAATTGGAAGACAGGCTGCAGAGAAGAAATAGCACATTATAAATCCACAATATGGATTTACATATTGTCTGATTGGTCTGAAATTTTCTTTTTAAATTTTTTTCTATGTGTAGAGAAATTGAAATCTTAAATTAAAGTCTAAAAAACATGTATCGTTTCATTTTTCTCTCCAAAACATTTCTAAAAAGTCTTCACAACTGACTCGTGGTTCATTAAAGCCTTTTTAATATTTTATCACCCCAACTCTACAATTACCCCTTATAAATGACAATGTAGTGGTCAATAAAACAGCCATTAATAAAACTGTAAAAATGTATTAGCTCTTTGCTGTTGTTGCAGCATATCACTGAGAGGATGACCAGAAAGTTCTAGTGACCAGTAACTTCAATAGTAACTTCCACATTCTTTACTAAGTCCTTAATAAGTATAACATCCCGTAGCTGTACGGTACCTTGCCTCTTTTTTCTTCTTGCTTATAGTGTTTTCTTTTGATGCTTTGAGCAAAAAGGCCCAATAACTGACAGAAAACAAGAAACTTTGAGGCTATTCTACTCACCAATTCACATCTGCTTCAATCTAATTTCTATTGAAGTTTTCGGGGGTTTTTTAGGAGTTAGTCGATGTGTACATAGCTTCCTGGACCCCAACATTTTTATTGGTTCTAAGAAGGGAATATTTTGTGCTCATTCAGCCGTTAAGGTTTTATTCAAAAACTTTGGTAAAGATTGCGTCCCCAAAACACAATCCTACTAGCCGTGCGGTCTGGGGATGCACGTCTCTGGAGTTTAGAACGCGATAAAAGTCAGTGAAATAAAACTAATACAACAATAATACCATCACATTGTTTTCATAGCAGTGAAAATGTGCAGGTTGAGTTGATTTACAATGAACTGTGCCGATCCGAATTTGGATTACAACTTGTCATCTAATGAGATCATTTATCGGATTTTCATAGCTGCTAAACTCTGAAACTGCATTAAAACCACTTCTAATTTTGAGGCAGTTTGTAATAATCCACAGATATTGAATTGTTAAACCCTGTAAGGGTTGTTGTAACTACGCAGCAGCCATTCAAACTAAAATTTATGGTTAGCAATCCTGAGATGTTTTGGTTGCTTTAGTTGGTATCTTAGGCCATAAACAGAAAGTATATGTTCAAACTTTACTAGTTAGAATCTCCTGAAAATGCTTTGGTAAGAGTGTTTCTGTATCTACAGAGACCCCTGAAAGCAAAAGTGCACGCTTTCCATTAGGTTCCATTGGATTTTTTCAATTGTAAAACACTGATATTCAGCATGGGTGGTTGGTTTTAGATGTTTTGTTGGCAAAACAGAAAAGAAAAACTGAACTCTGGTCATGCAATTTAAAGTAAACAAAAAAATCTAACTTTCAGAGGAGGATAAACTGGATGAAGCAAAAGGCTGGAAATATTGAACTCACGAAACATCTTCAACCTCCTTCACGCACGACAAAAATCCACCTTTAGTTCACAGTTCATCAAGAAAGCTCTAACTTGTTAGCGTTCCTGTCTCTGGATAGATTTCAACATACATTTGCCCCTGAGGAAAAAAATATATTATCCTAGAATGCTATCCTGGCTCCTGAAAAGGGTTCTTTTGTTTAATTGCATCTTAACATTAACCCTGATTTCATGAGGATTTCTGTAAAATTTTATAAACTACTTTTTGGTCAGTACAGCAAGTGAAAAAAATCAGTTTATCTGGCATCCCTAGATTCGACTTTAAATTACACAGTTCTGAAAATGTACATTTCTAAAACCTTGTTATATTTTAATACTGAAATCCACATGTGTCTACATTCTCATAAAACAACCAGCTACCTTAATGCTCACTGAAGTAATCATATGGTAATTTGTCATATCTTTGGTTTGTCCATGAGTGGTTATTACACGTTAAAGACAAATAGTGTTATAAAAATATATAATGATGCATTAAGTTACCTAACAAACAAGGTATATATTACTTTTGACCTATACTGTAAAAACTAAAATTTAGAAACCTAAAATTAATAGAAAAAGAACCTACTATTAAGTAACTTACTTTCCTTTCAGGAGCAGTATGTTTTCATCCACGACGCGCTGATGGAGGCTATCCTCAGCAGAGAGACGGAGGTGCCGGCCTGGAAGTTGCACGGCTACGTCAACGGCATCCTGACGCCTAACTCGACTGGCCGCACACGGCTGGAGAAGCAATTCAGGGTGAGTGGAAGCAGCCTGAGCTGTCTCACCATCAGCCAGATCTGAGGTGGTCCGCTGATCACAAACTTAATAGCAACTCGCTCGACAGCTTTTCTGCTACTAGACTGAAAGTGACTTTGATGTTAGCTTCATAAAATCATGTCTGTCACCTCTGTTGCGTTACGCAAAGTTTGATGAATGTTTCATCAAGCTGCGGCTCTTTCAACATCAAGAGAGGAAAGAAAATAATTGCTCACATAAAGTCACTTATATCTCAGTTTCCACTCTTGTCATTAAAATAGAAGAGGCGCTGTTAATTTCGTGTTGTGTGTCATTCCTCGTGCTTGCGCTGGACTTCCTTTGACTTCCAGAGCCAAAATCTGATATTGAATTTTTAAATTTTTTTTTCTCCCAGCTGCTGAGTCAGTGCAACACACGGTTCGTCGAGTGCTTCAGCGCTCACAAAGACTGCAACAAGGAGAAGAACCGCAACTCCTCAGTTGTTCCCTGTGAGTATTTACCGCAGCCTCCTCACTCTGGACCCGTAGGTTGAGCAAATAACCAATCACGTCACTCCGTAATGCACATTTATTTCCTTTATCAGCCTGTGAATTATTAAGACAATTCCTGCTCCAAATTTAGAATCCATTTCCATAATCCTATAAGTTAATCTTTCTGTGCATTCTCAGCACCCTGTCAGGAGAAAAAGGAGGTACTTGTTGCTATGGCAACAGCAAGAACTGATAATGAATGTGTGCATTATCAGCGGGCGTGATATAAAAGACGCTTGGGTTGGGATTTAAAGCTTGTTTTTTTTTTTTTTTTTTTTTTCCTCTCTGTGCCTCAACAGCGGAAAGAGCAAGGGTTGGACTCACCACCCTTCCTGGCATGAAAGGAACAGATTACATTAATGCATCCTACATAATGGTACAGTGTTGACAATTAATGAGTTGCTTTTCTGCATCCTGAGCCATTAAGCTTCTGCTGAGAAAATGATGGGTTGAGCAAAAGGCTAACTGTTCCACCTCTGTCTACTCAGGGCTACTACAGAAGTAATGAGTTCATTATTACCCAGCATCCTTTGCCCCACACCACCACAGACTTCTGGAGGATGATTTGGGACCACAATGCTCAGATTATCGTCATGCTGCCTGACAACCAGGGGCTGGTGAGTGAGCGGCCATGAAAAATAGAATCATTTAAGCGTTTGTGCGGAGAAGGAATGCTGATGAATAATTAGCGGAGGATTTAAATAATGTGCGCGCCACCGCTCTCCCCTCAGGCCGAGGATGAATTTGTTTACTGGCCGAGCCGAGAAGAGGCCATGAACTGCATCGCCTTCACCGTAACTCTCATCAGTAAGGACAGACTGTGCCTCTCCAATGAGGAGCAAATCATCATCCACGACTTCATCTTGGAGGCCACGCAGGTACCTGCTAACCCTGATAATTGTTAATGAGGAGTTGTTCAGTCGCTGTGAGTGGAAGCTTTAATTAAAATCATAAAGTCAAGGTTAGTACAGTCTGGAAATCTCTGGGAAAGTGGAATTTTATTAATCCAATTTTCCATTCATAAAAAAGTATTCTGGCCCTTTTGTATATATAAATGTTATACCTAAACATCCATTGTCCTTTTGCAGGTTCCATATTAAAATCTGACTGAAGTAGAAACATCTGCTGTACATTTGTAGTACAGTCTTACATTTATTTAAAAAAAAAAAACATTATATAATGTGTCTGATAAAATATTTCTGTTGGATATGAAGGAAATGTGAGAAACGTATTCTTCTGTTCTCATCAGGATGATTATGTTCTGGAGGTGAGGCACTTTCAGTGCCCCAAATGGCCAAACCCGGACGCCCCTCTCAGCAGCACCTTCGAGCTCATCAATGTCATCAAGGAGGAAGCCATGACTCGAGATGGTCCCACCATTGTGCATGATGAGTACGTTACCTTTCCTCCCAAAGTTTAGAAACAAGAGAGGTTTTGTAGGGGAAACGTTTTGTCCAGGGAAATAAAGATTCTGCTTAATTTTAATAAAGATATTGATCGTACCTGTTTGTATCTTGGACTAGAGTCAAGCAAATGATCTTCTCTTAATTTCCAGGGGTTTAGCACAAGTAGGATTAAGATTAAAGGCAATGCAGTAAATTTTGAGTGCTTTCCGTTCCTCTGGGTTTTGAAGTCCTTTAGTGTACATCAGCACTTATCATTTTAATGCCCCATAATGAAGAGAAAAAAAAAGCCTAAAACTCTTGCAGATTCCCAGCTGATGTCCCTCCTACATGCATCAGTGTCTGCAACATCTCATCTGCCATTAATGGGACGTATCTCCCGGTCTGTCTGCGGCTCATTAAATTATTTTCAAAAGTCATGACGGAGTAAATAACACAGCATCCTTCGCTCATTTGTACGGGATTGTGAAAGGGGCAGAGTCCTGAAATAAAATTTAAAATCCAACATCCTGTTTAAAGCAAGGAACACCAGGCATAACCTTGTTGAAGAACACTTGACAGCTGTTGCGATCTCACAGTGAACGTCTCCTTCTAGGTGTGGAGCCGTGTCAGCCGGCATGCTCTGCGCCCTCACCACGCTGTCCCAGCAGCTGGAAAGCGAGGGCGTCGTTGACATCTATCAGGTGGCCAAGATGATCAATCTCATGAGGCCGGGGGTCTTCACTGATATAGTAAGTTTGACAAACAGAAACTTTCTGTTGTTTCATTTCTTACTAACCGTGTGGAGGGATTGTTTCTGGACACATTTGTTTGTGAAGCTGTTGGGCTTGTTCAAGCCTGTTCTGCTGCCCCCAAGTGGCCAAGTAACCATTTCATATGGTCTGATAAACACTTAAAGGCCCACTGTGACAAATATTAGCAGATGCTGCAATTTACAAGCTATAAAATAACTATTACCAGGTTATGTTTAACATATGTATTTGTCTTCTCTGGGTCACAGTAATCCCACAGCAAAGCATTTGTAAATTGGCCAGTAGTTTCTACACATATGAATATTAAAGCTAATTTCTTTTAGCTACATCTTCTGGGGGTTCAAAACTGCGGTCTGAATTTTTCTTACTTTGTTCTGTGCTGAGATTATCAGTGATAGACCAGTTAGAAAGGCAAGTGGGAGGAAAATGATGTCTTGTTTTCATATTTTTCAAAAATAAAAGCGTGACATATGTATTCAGCCCTTATTACTGTAATAAATGGCAATAACATCAAGTTATTCCAACTTTGGCCGGATGTTTGCTGATTAAATTGTCCACCTGTATGTGATCTAATCTCACATAAGCACAGCTGTTCTGTGAAGGCCTCAGACGTTTGTCAGTGAACAAAGAACATCATAAAAACTGAGGACAGACTCAGTTTTAATGTTGTGGAGAGGTTTAAAACAATATCCCAAGGTTCCCAGCATCTCACATTTGAAAATGAAATAAGGGTTGTTCACGTGGAAACTTTCTGCACAAATTCACAATTCAGGTGTGAGAAACTCATGCTCAGCTCAACATAACCTTTATAAAAATGAAAAAAAGAGTACCAAGACAAAAAAAATCGCTATAAGGATGAAGTTCAGTTTGAAGTTCCCACAGGTCAGGAAGGGGACGCTGCACACATGTGGAAGCGCGCTACCCATCACTTTGAAACACTGCCGTGGCAGCATCATACCGTGAGATGCTTTTCTTTAGAGGACATGAAAACAGATGACAAATGCAGGGCAAGAAATCCAGAAAGAGCATCTCTTGGTCTACAAAAGAGGACACGGACTCCAAACATCAAGTCAGAGCCACAGAGAGGATGGTTTAGATCAAAGCATATTCATGTGTTAGAATGGCCCAGTCACTGTCCCGACCTAAATTCAATTAGGAATCTCTGGCATGACTTGAAAACTGGTATTTATAGACGCGCTTCATCCACTCTGTTTGAACTGTTCTGCAGAAAAAGAATGTGGAAATTGTCTGTTTCTGGATGTAGAAAGCGCCCAAAACACCTGCCACAGTAATTAAAGCTAAACATTCATCTACAAAATGAAGAGCACAATGTACAAATAGACCCACACAGTTTGGGTTTTTTTTATTTATTTTTTTAAATAAGATTTATTTTGCATTGACTTGACAATCATGCACTGCTTTGTGCTTTGTTTGATTTTTGTGCTGCTTATGATTTCTGCTAATGTCGTAAGTGTGCGGCTGCAACTGCTGTGGGTTATTCTTAAACAGATGTTATTTGCCAGCAGAGCAAAAGAAGTTTGATGAGTCTTGTTTGTGCAGACCACCTGGTGATCAGAGCAGGAGACCAGTCCAAAGGTCTCAGAAAGACCCTCTGCTGATCCTCAACATGAGAATCAATCAAGAAGTGAGGCTTCTCACCCGGGAGATCACAGAGCTAAGAGAGCAAAAATTGAGGTTACTGTAGACTGTGGCGACTGATTGGGGCCCTGACCTCCGGGTCTTCACGGTCAGAGTGTTACTTAGAAGAAAGACGCTTTTCAGAGTAAAAGTCCAGTTTAAATCAAACCTGGACATGTTGAGTGTTCTAAACAGGGACCGTGTCTTGTTAACTTTTTAATATTTCTGTTTGTTTGCACAGGAGCAGTACCAGTACCTTTACAAAGCCATGCTGAGCCTGGTCAGCAACAGAGAGTGCAGCCTGAGTCCCACTCACACGGACACTAACGGAGTGGTGGTGATTGCAGACGAGTCGGACCCTGCGGAGAGCATGGAGTCGCTCGTCTGAGGACATTCCTGCAGGCACTTCATTTGTAAAAAAAAACAAAACAAAAAAAAAAAAAAAAAAACACCAATCCAAGAACTTTTCTGAGGCCTTTTTGCCAGACTATTGATTAAACGAATAACCTTATTACTTTTTATATTGATAAAAAAGGTTTTTTGATATTTATGTTTTGTTTTGTTTTTTTCGGTCCTTTATTTCTTGTCTTTAATGTTCTCCTGCTGAGCGTTTGCACCTGTTTAAGTTGACATGAGGAAAAAGCAGCTCTGTCCACTTTGCACTAAACTATCAGTGTTACTGCCTACACCCAGCGAGTGGAACAAAACCTCGGGGGGGGGGGGGCGGGGGGGTTCGGACCGCATCGAGACAAAACCTGAAGCATGAAGACCAGGATGAGTTGAGGCGATCCACCTAAAGTAAAGTCTTAAACCACTTCATCACACTGTTTCATAGCCCAGCATGTATTTTTTGGTTACAGTTTTCAGGCTCCACCCCTCTTTTTATCACGTGAACAGACTTTCAGCTGCTTCTACATTAATGTCCCAAAATCACACTGCTGTCCTGTAAAATGTACTTATGGCTTTTTTTTTTTTTTTTGTTAAAATATGTTGCAACATTTAATGTGAACATTTATTGCTTTTTACAGGGATTTATATTGTTGTATTGTTTTGTAATATATATATACATATATATATTATCTTTAATAGCCCTGTTATGTTTATTTCTGTACTACTAGATCCATATTCCTGAAGGAGGTTCTGTAGCTTGTCATGTATGGCCTGCAAATCTCCAGCCTGATATTATTTTTCAAAACTTTTGTTGTTGCTTCTCTAACCTCAGCAAGTCACAGCTCAGTGGTTAACACGCATATCTGTACCGACACAACGCAATGCCTACGAGAAAACACATGAAAACAAAAAAAAAAAAAAAAAAAAAAAGATTCACTCTGCACAAAGTTTTTCATGTTTTATTTTGAAGCGTTTTGTCGCAATGTAATTCGAATCTGTTCCCGGCACTGATCAACAAGCGGAGTCATTTTAAAATCAAGGTGAAAACAAATTTTTTTGTTGGGTTTTAGCAAAAACTTTCCACATCAGTTTCATTTGATCAAAGCATTTCTGGGCTTGTTGATATTTCTGATTGTTTTTCCTGCCAAGCTGCTATGAGTCACAGGCTTCTCCACATTGTGTTGTTTTTAGGACATTCCTGCATAAATTCAACTGCAGCAACACTTGATATTTTTCTTTCAGTTTACTGAAGACGAGCATCTTCACTTGATCCTCCTGTGAAGATTTAATTCAGTGCCTTGGAAGTCATCCCAGTCTCTAACTGGTCCATTTATTTTAGCAAAAATGTTACCATGAAATTTGTATTTTTACATATATTTTGACTTGTTAATTAGGTTTAAATTTAGAGCCAGTCCGAGGCATAAGCAAAATAAGCTGCTGCATACGTTCTCCAAGCCTGTAGGATCCCCCAAGAACATTTTATTTCTCACACTTAATAAATCTCAAACATTATTTTCTTGTTGTTTGGTGTTGACAAGAATGAGATAAGTTTTAAATCTGCTATGTTCATTTTTCAAATAGTAGATTGCTTAAACTGAATAAATAGAACCTTCAAATGATTTAGATTTTAAAGGAATGATACTAGTATGTTTATAAAAGGACAGAAAAAATATTTTTTTCTCACACATTCAAATGTTTTAGATCAACAGACAATGGTAGGCTTAGTAAATACAAAATGTAGTTTTCAATTAATTATTACATTTATTAACAAGTCTTGCATCCAAATCATCATGAAGAAGAAATTGCCATAACTGGTTGAGACATTCTTGGTGGCAAAAACTACCATCAAATGGTTGTGTTAACTGGAAACCACTCTTTTTTTTTTTTTATCTTGTGGGAATTTATTTTTTTATTTTTTGCATAATCCATTTATTTCATATGCATCTTAGAATTTTAAAAAGCATGAACAAACTACCTACCAGCTTATGGTCATGGCACAGCATCTAAATTTAATTTAGGCCCAGACATTGACTGGACTTCTCCAAAATGTTATTTTTGTTCAGACTTCTGTTTATTGTTGAACCATGATCACTGATCTTAAGCATCTGCCATGCTTAAGATCATCTAAAGTTAACATCTTTAACTTTAGATGTTAAAGTTTCTTCTGTAATTCCCTGGATGAGATGTTGATGTTGAGGTCTTGGATTAATGTTGGTATAAACACTCTCTGGAGCAACCCTTTCCAGAAAGACAGATATCAATGTCTTTGTTTCTCTTCTGTTTCTGAGTATCTTTGGTGCATGATGCATTGCTTTGTAAAATCATTTAACCTACTTGTCACTAAGTAGGTTCTATTTAAGTGATTTTAAGGATATCTTTTTCCCTTAACAAAATAAATCATTACTTGAAAGCTGGTTTTTCACTTTAGTCTGGAACTTTTTCTCCAGTATTAAAATTTATTTGACGATCTGCAATGTTCAAGTATGATAGAAGAAATGTGTAAGGAAAGAATGCTTTTTCACAGCACTCTACTACAAAATCATGCAAGATGGTTTATACTGACTGGTAGGTTAAATGAAGAGTTCCTAAATTAATTTCTGCTTGTGGCCCCATTGAACTTTGGGTCCACCTTGCTTTTGTAGTGGCACATTTATATTGCTTTTTTTCTTTGTTGCGGTCATCGGACATAAATTTTTGATTATGCATCCAAATTTAATCACATAAAGAAAATATTCTTTGATGTTATTTAACTTTTCAATAATTTATAGAATTTATTTTCACCTTGACATAAGCGTCTGCTGATCAGTGTCTCATAAAAAAAAAATAAACAAAAAAAAGAACTCTGTGAATAAATAAAACACGAAAAAAAAAAAAGTAATAATCCAAGGGAGGTGAAAACTTTTCTATAGACACTGTACTTTCCTTCTTGGTGGGTTGATGCTTTATTTGTAACCAAAGATGTGGTTCCAGTTTGCGACATGTTAAGTGGTTTTGTCCTAAAATCTATTTAACCGACGAGCGTTTGAAATCAAATTGTTCCGTACAGATTTTCCAGTGTCAGAGGTGTGAATTTTAACCAGAGTTTAAGCATGTTTCTGTTCGAGCCTCAGGAACTTGCCTTCCGGAGAAATTTTACTTTTGTGATGCTTTCCTCACTCTAGTAAACAAGGTTACAAATTCAAACTGTAAAATTGTATTTTATCCAGGCCAAAATTCCGTCTCTGCGTTATTTTGTGGCTATAATTATAATCCCTTTTCAACCCTGAACTTGAGTCTCTGGTTTATTTGTGTGTGGTTTTTTTATTTATTTATGAAATCTCTGAAGAAAAATAACAATACTTCACTTTCAAAATGCCAGTGAAACCCTCATGTTCCAACCTACTTTTAGAACAAATTTTATTACCTTTCAGTTCTTCCAGAAATGTATTCTCTTAATGTCTGCAAAGAAATCCCTACAGGGATTTTGACAGGATCTTCCTGACATTTACTTTGTGGTCCAGTGAGACAGAGTTGGCTCATTTTGGCTTGGTCAGTGGTTTAATCTGTTTAGAAATTATAAATGTTCTCTTCCATCATGTCATGTTTGTATTTCAGTATCCTACTTTATTACTCTGGTATCATGAAATGATTAAAGTGTGGTGTCGGTTGTGCTGCATCAAAGATTGATGCTTTGACTTAAAGTCAGACAAATCCTGTATCTCTTATCGCCCCCTGCTGACAGAGAACTGGGATCGCTTATGTGTAAAAAATAAATGATAGAAAATACCATGTAAGAGTGGTGTAATAATGGGTGAATGCGGGTCTTTACTGTGCAGCGCAGTTTAAATGTTTCATGTATTTTTACAGGCACATTTCTTGTAACTTATCATGTGTATCATCTTGCAAAGTGAAGCTGAAAAGTTCCAAAAAAAGTAAAAAATAGACCAAAACTTAGATATATAACAGTTTGAACAGATACGCTGAGTTTGTGTGTGATGAAAGTTCTGGACTTCACAAAGTCTAAAAGAAATCTAGATCACTATGCTGATTTGTGCTGCATATATTTTCAAAAAGAAAAAGTCACAATCAATCTACAGCTGCATTCTGTAAATCAGAAAACCACTAACAAGTCAATCCTTTAAAATAATCCAGTCCAAAAAGTGAAACTCATAGGAATTAATTATCTATGTACGACTACAGAAATTTGGCTTCTGGACCTGCTGTGATCAACACCAGGAGTTCACAATTTGAAGCTCCGTTTGGAGCTTCACATTGCTTCACGGCTCTTTGACCCTCCACTGTAGCTCAGAATAACTTTGGTAGAAAATGCTAAATAATTGAGCAATGTTTTAAAATTAGTCATGTTTTTGGACTGTGGGAGGAAGCCGGAGAACCCGGAGAGAACCCACACATGCACAGGGAGAACATGCAAACTCCGTGCAGAAAGAACCCAGAACCTCCTTGCTGCAATGCAACAGTGCTATCAACTGTGCCACTGTGCAGCCCTCTTTAGCCATTTAAAGTGTTTTTATTTAAAAGTGATGTTGCTTTTGTGGCTCTATACAGATTGTATTTACCTGGACCAGAGGGAAGAATGCCTCTTTGGGTTGTATGAGTTGCTTATACCTAGTCTGCATCATTGTGGCAGTTTTTCAGCAGTCAATTACCAGAAAAAGATAATTGATGAAGAAAATGGGTTTTCGAGCAAAATTAACTTATTTCATGCTTCCCTGTGCTTCAAGGCTATGTGTTATTTTTCTCCCAAAAGAAACATGCATACACTGCATAACATAATATATATACTACCTAGTTAATGACTCCCTAACCTAAACTGACCTATTCTTTCAAAGGAAGCTTAGAGACACAAACTTGACAGCTGTTAATAAAGCAACATGTGTTTTCTTAGTACCTCAGCAGACATAAATGCTAATCACTTCCATGCCTTGTTGCACTGATACAGTAACTCATGAAAAAGCAGCCCCCACCTTTAGCATGATTTGCAGAATTTACATAAGCTGTCTATTTAAAAAACACTGTAAAGTAGAAAAAGGTGCCCAAGCAACAGGTAAAAGAATAGCAGTCCTGATATGAATGTGAAGCAAAGCACATTCGGGAGTTTGGATTTACAGAGTGGAGCATGAGGCATGTTGGCCAGCATCACCAAAGTGAAAACACAAGCAAGACAAAACATTTTTTTTATTTATTATTTTTTTTACTTGTTCAAAAGTCACCAAATATGCGACGTTGTGATGGAGCAAACTTTAGTCTATGTTCATCAATAAAAATTGGGGGATGGATCACAGTAAAAATACTAGCTGTAATTTTGGCAGACTTATGCAACCAAGTCTGTTATGTAATCAAAATGAATTAAAAAAAAAAATGTGGTTATTAAATTAAGCATAATGTAACAAGCTTAACCTAAAAAAAAATGTGTCCATCTCTATTAATGGCTGGCAAAACTTGTCCAAATGTTGATAAATGTTTGGTGACAGAATAACTCTCGGGGCCACAAATGTTCCCCGGCTGCAGTCTGGACTCCCCACAAATGAGTTTCACTTTTTCAAATAAATTACTTTAAAAAATTCAGTTTCCTGTCAAGCTATTCTAATGTATTGATGTACAACTGTATAACTGGTTCAGTCTGCAGTTGTGTTTGGCAAAGCTGTTAAACAGGACAGAAGATGCACATGTACAGTAATTTTTATTTAGAGGCCACAGCTCTTGCATATTACAACTGTTGGCTTTCATAAGGCAAAAAAGCAAGAATGAATCCACCAGCTAGTTCACACAGGAAACAGAAAGCATTTAGGGGGAGGGTAGGAACCCACAGGCATGCAGCGATGGCTCAGAATGCAATGTACAGCATCTTTATATTTATATATATTTATATAATATATACAAAACAACAGTGAGACCCAAACAAATGCCAGACATCTCATTCTACACAATTACAGAACAAAGACAGACCAACTTTTTTTTTTTTTCCAATAAAAAAAATTCTTTTTGCTCTTTTTTTGTCTGTAAAAGTGCAACTCAATTAAAATAGAACCTGTTTCTAGGCCTTTTTTAATGTTGAAATAAAAATAGAATCTCCCAAGTTATCAAAATGGATCTATGGGCATATTGCATCTCCTGAACACCCACTCGAAATTCAAGATTCCTGTCGGAGCGCGTCTAATTTAGTAATCGCGGTGGGACCACGCAGCGTCGACACATGATAGGAAATGCAGGTCTGGACTTACTGTCGGTGGTAGCCACAGTGAGCGGACGACACCTCATCTGGATCAGCCGTAAACAAATACAGTTTATTTTTTTTATTAGTATTTTCAGTTCAAAGCAGTTGGCATTCACTTAAAAACAGACAAGACAAAGAAAAGGGTCCACACACTCATCATCACGACAATGTACCATTAATGAATGTAGAATACGACAAAGAAGCGCCATATAGGTTTGCATTGGACAGGGACACACCGATTAATCTCACTCAACATTGTCAAACAAATGGTTCTCCATATTGCTTAGTTAACACATAGAAATGAATTTAGAAATGAATGAAGACCAAAGATAGGTGCTATCTTTATTATGACACAGCTAAACTGCCAATCATGGTTATTTTTAACATTTTTCTTTAGACTTTTTTTCTGTATAATTTCTATCTTTATATTTAATATTTCCTTCAGAGGCAAGTCGAGCTGACAAAGAGGTCCTAGAGTGGCTATCTGAGTTGGTACATGCATCAGTAACCAGGCTAAAGTCAAAAGTGTGAAAGGGAGGGAGGTGGACGGGAGAGACGGGCGATTTTGGACAGACAGACGGGCTGGGGGGTCGGTGCGCAGCCTCTAGTCCTCTTCATCCTCCTCGTCACTGTCCTTCATCGAGATGCCCTGCATGCCTCCTTCCCTCACTGAAGCAGTGGCCTCCTCCACGGTCAGCCTGTTGCGCACCGTCTCGTACATCTTGCTGTTCAGGGTGGAGTCCAAGACACCCTGCAGACGGAAGTCTCTGTACTTTTTCTGCGGGGCGAAAAGAGATTCGTCAGTACGGAGCACCACTGATTTCCAGGCATTTCACCAACCCCCACTAGGTGTTTTTGGTCTCACCTTTGTGATCCTGATGAGGATCTTGAGCTGGTAGACGTGGAGCTGCTGATCCATGCGTTCGGTGAGCCAGGTCCCCAGCAGGTTCATAGTGGCAGTGTACCATTGCTGAAACACATAAACACAACACTCTCCAGCAAAACACACACCCACACACATGCTCAAGACACCATGATGACGTAGAACTAACCTTTAAGACACATGGAAACATCTACAACTATACACATACAGTGCACATTACAAGGTTAGGCACACATTTTTATTTCTTAACATTTTTCTACATTGTGCCATATTATAAGCACAAATTTCAATGTATTTTGTCTTGACTTTATAGATATGCCAATAACAAGCAGACAATTGTAAAGTAGAAAATGAATTAAGTTTCAAAGTTGTTTAGTTAAATTAAGATGTAGAAAGTGTTGTTTGCCTTTGCATTCAGCTCCCACAACTCAATACTTTGTAGAACCAACATCAGTTGCAATTACAGCCAAAGACGTTTCTAACAAATTTGGACTTCTAGGCAATTGTTGGGTCATTTTTCTTTGCAATTGTGCCAAGTGTTTAGCATCTGCTAACACTTTTAGCACAATCCATCTTTTATCAACTTTGAGCAGCTTCCCTATCCCTGTTGAAGAGAAGCATCCCCAGAGCATGATGCTGCCTTCAGTATGTCACACCATGGGGACGGTACATTCATCAGGATGTGCAGTGTTATTTCTCTTCTGCACATGTTTTCATAAATGTTTAAGATTGGTTCCTCTGACCAGAATTACCAGGTCTTTACTGGGCTTCCCCTATGGCTCAGGCAGAACCACAAGGTACATGGTGATGGCAAAATTATGATGTAGGGACGCTTTTCTTCAAAGAATAAAATTATTCTAATACTTAAAATCCTAATAAAATACATTGAAGCATGTTGTTGTAATGTGACAAAGTCTGAAAACATTCAAGGAGTACGAATACTTCTGCAGGCCACCTTATGTGTGCTTTAATAAAACAGACTGTAAATAGTGAAAAAGACAAAAGAAGGGACTCTTATAAGAAATATACACTCACTCTTAATCTATTACCAAAAATAAAATACTTAAACCTTTACTATCTGAATTCATTTACAATTCCATAAAAAGCTGTTTTTGCTTTTAAGCTAATGCTAACTTAAGTAAAAGATTATTAATTTGAAAATAGAACAAACAATTTATGTAAATTTGCATATTTATTATGCCTGATTGGGGATAACTGTGTTTTTTCTGACTTATGTACTTACAGAGTTTCCAGTCTGATTCTTCGTACATGTAGAATATGGATCGACAGGCTTTAAGACAACCTTGGCTGCAAGAGGACTGGATGCAGTTTGATGTGAATTTGCCCATTATGTTTAACAAGTGATTCTAATGTTCACTTTTGATAAAAATTATTGTTAGAGTTTATCCTGAGCTGTCTCTGTAGAAGGGTGGACATATTGCTCACGTTCCCCATTTTGCTCTGTTCTCCTCTTTATGCATATTATTTGATATTATTGATGATTTTACATGTATTTCCTGGCTTTGTGTTTCTTTGCATAGAAGGCTCACCTACTGTGGTGTTTCTGTCCTCAGCTGTGACTTTCCTGAAAGAAACCACTGAATAAAGCTGTTGCTACAATTAGCCATGATTACTCTCTTTGTTCCTATTCATCAGAGAAAATACTCCTTTCTCAGGCTTTGTGTTTTTCTTTCTCTCTTCAGTCCTCCCTGACTGTAACCAGGCTTATTTAGCCAACTTTCTGTACATTTAACAATGAGCTCAGTTTCACTTTATAGTTTTATATATTTTTAGAATTCCTTAACATCAAGGTTGTACGTATTGCAAGTATTATCATCGCAATATTGAGGTGCAATATTCATATCACAAAGGATTGTTTGAAGTGCAATAATTGTTGTGTAGTATATTCCAACTGTTATATAAGTTTATGTTACATATTAATGTGAAACTTTGCCAACTAAACTCAGTCTCATGGGAGACACTGGACACATGGACATTGAATAAAATGCTGAAGAGTGATGGAAGCACAGATTAGAAAGAGAGGAAAGAAGAAAGTAGGCTTATTTCCACACCTGATATTGACATTGGTGAATTTACTAATATTATCTCCAGTGTAAGATTTCTAATGTCCTCCAGCCCAACTTTAGAAAACAAATTGCTGTGAATTGGTGCTATATGAATGAAGGAAACTGATTAGAAATTAGCCACAATTAGATGCAACATTATCATTACAAGGAGAAACCACAAAAAACTAAAAAAACAACAACACATGCCAAAACTATAGTAAACAACAAAAATGGGACAAATGGTATCCTGGAAAAAAAATGTAAAGAAACTCAAGAGGTTCAAGTTAGCTGCTGTGTCTCTTTGTTGTCATCTTCAGTAGGTTGAGAAAAAAATGTTTCATAATATGTTACTTTGTTACTATGATAACTAAGCTCCTCTGTATCAGGGCAATTTATGTGCAATATAAGTCTGGATGGCAATAAAAATAACTAAGAAATAATTCATTCGCTTTCTGGACTGCTTTGGTTTTACCTTTGTTGATAATTGAAGTTAATTTATTTTGTAGAGATTATGCACATTAATTAGCATCTTTTCTAAATAGGCCATAATTACCCAAAAGGTCATTTTTCATCTGTTGTCCTTGTGCAAAGAAGATTTAAAGCAGCTTGAATTAATATGAGAATCACTCTTCACGTGTTCCCGTTATGAATGGTGTATATGGGTAAGCACCATTCATAATATTCCTCTGTCAAGATGTTACTTTTGTTGTGACATCACTGAGTCATTATTTTCTTTTCTTACTTAAAGATTAACTGGCTGTCCTAGAATAAATACCAGCAACAAATAAAGTCATCAGTTTTAATTCCACTTTCAAGCATCCAGCATGATGAGGTAAATTAATATTCATCAGCAGAGACTGTGCATTTTTCTTGTCTTATTTTTAGTCAGGAGCCGACATGTAAATGCTGTGGCAAAGATCCCACATGTGCGATGCAAATGACATGTGAGAGCTGCAATGTTTATGTGACAGAATCTTTTCAAAATATCCCAAAATATCTGTTTCAGCTCAGCTTCTGCGGTGACAAGTGTCTGGTAAAGCAGTGACAGAGAATCATCATTTTATGTCATTGTTTGCTAGTTAGCTTTGTCATATCTCTTTTAAAAAAATTGAGTTATGTTGAACCAACTTTGTAGTATAGGGTAAGTGTTATCTCTGTGGATCATCAAATTTTACCTAACTGATAAACAAGATAGATTGATGTTATTCAGGCTGCAGAGTTTGCAGCAGCAACTCCCGTCTGAGTTTGGAGAAACATCAAAAGGTTCTGCTTGGAGAGTTGAGCTAATGGGTAATCAGAGTACAGCTATTTCCAGATCAGATTTTAAGTACCTTATGACAACTACATATAATTTCCAGGTTATGTTTCTGTTCTGATCAAAGAATCCAGATTGATTCAAATGAAATTATATTCCAAGTGCCAGAAAACATTTCTGTCCAAGAAAACCAACATATCACATTAAATACTGTATTAACTTTAGTGTAGGTAACAACATTTTCAGGCATAGTGCCAAAGCATACTGCAGGTAAGATATTGCCTGCTGATTCTAAGTCTCAGATCAACGTCTGTCTCCATTTGCTTTCAACATGGGCAATTTCTAAAATCTGTTTATATGTATGAGTTGTACTTATTTACTATCACTGCTGCAATGTTTGAGTAGTAAAGAAATTATTATTAGATGGGCAGGGTTACAATTCAGTGCATCTGCACATTGAGTGGTGGGTGCGGAAACTGCTCACTTTGTACCGACAAGACAGAAATTTCTCAAGGAAACTGCTGAACCTACTCCATCTTTGTTGTAAACTTGAAGCACAGGATTAGCTGTATTTCAAGAAACAGCATGTTTGGTTCATTTTGATAAATTAGAAGATGCTGAAGCTCTGATCCCTAGTGCTTTTAGGTGGCTTAGTTTGAGCCCAACTCTGCCCAAAAAGTAACAAAATCCTTCCAGAAGCTTGCAGTTCTTTTGATCCACTCCATACAGTCTCCAAGGAAGAAGCTCCAGATTGTTACTCGGAAATAGTTCAGCACAGCAGTGATTACACAATAAGAGCTTACGGCCCAGTTGGAGGATTTGGCTGCTGCTGGGTGGAGACAGATTGGCCATTTTCTTGTTTATGTATGTATGCTAAACTAAGCCAGTGTGTCCTGGACCCAGCCTCGGATATAAGACAGACAGAAGTCGAGGAGAGTCTATATAATCCGGCTCAGAAATATGAGCATTTTTAAAATATCAAAGTGATTCTTTCATTAAATCTTAAAAGTCCAATTGAGCAGCTACTGGAAATTATTTAACTGAAGATTTTAGCTAATACCAATGAAATTTACCAAATTAAAACATTGGAAAAAGATCCAGTCACAATACCGCCTACACTTATTGACACCCCTGGTAAGGATATGAATAGCGAACCTTAAAATGAATTCATCTTTAATTGCAGTATGATGATTTAAGCATTTAATTCGAGTACAGTAATTCTCTTAGAAAATCCACCGTAATTTTTTTAAAAATTGGTAGCACATTTATTAGCCTCCCTAATAATTCCTATATAGTAAATGCAACTGAATAATTGTCAGTAATTTGATTTTCACCTTATTTAGGTTTAAAAGAGAGTTTGAAATGATTCATTAATATTTTTTTTACCATGCTATTCAATTACATTGATATGTTGCAGAATATTATGCAACCTAGCAAAGTTTCAAAATGGGAAAGACCACAAAACATTCTATTTAAGTAAGTCACGCATGTGTTGCTCACCATCGGTCAGGAAATAATGACAAGAAATAAGACACTCATCCAAATGTGCCCTTTTCTACAGTTAGACCAATAATTAAAACATTTATAAACAGGAAATGTGGCAAACAAGGCTGGACAAAAACCCAAATGTATCTTTCCACAGCACACAATAAGCAGGAATGTAAAGGAGGTTAAAGACATCTTCAAATCTCACTGCTAAAGCACTAAAATCTCTTGGATGGAAAAGCAGAAAGTTAGTTTAGACTTTTAGAGGACACCTCCATAATAAGCCTTCTTGCTTCCTGTCAGTGGTGCCCCTTCGTTTGTATTATGGATACAAACGGTTTTCAAAATAAATAATATAAATAATAAATAAAAAACCTCTTTCCAGTGGAACACACAACCACTAAACCAGTACCGGTTTGTGTTCTGGTATGTTGAAACTGCAGCAAAGAATGGCATCTTAAATTTACACAACCTCCATACTATCCAAGTATCCAAACACTATTTCCATACTAACTACTGGATTGGTAAGCATGCCAAGAAACAACTTTCTTTTTCTGACCATTACAAACAAAACATAAAATCAACCTTCTTCCTTAGCATTTATTTTTCTTCAATCTTGTAGAGAAACAGTGAGACACAAACTTAACAGCAGGTGCAGGCTGCTGGTCAATCTAATCAATTTGCGAAAACTAAATCTCTGCTTTATGGTCCCACCTTGTGAAATGTTACTGATGAAAGAAATGTCAGTGAAACATATTCATAGAGTATACATAATCTGATATTTCAAAAGAATTATGTTTCTTCATATAAGAGTACTCAGATAGAGTAAAAGAAGATAAAAATACTGCAATAAAAACCATATTTATTTAAAAGCTGATTTTCACATCTTTTCCAGGGTCGTCAACAACTAGCAAAGAATGTTCTACGCTAAGTGCAGACAACTTACAAAAAAAAAAACTCGACTGTCTATCAGTCGCTACTGCAAATAAAACTGGTTGTTCTAGTTATTATTTCCCAAAGAAACCCTCACAGATGACTCAGAAAGAGCTTCTTAAAGGTGCTCACTGATTCTGCACCTGCTGGAGGGAGCTGGCAAAAACAAAATCAAGTCAAAGTGCTAAAAGAATTATGTGTTTTAACAGGCAATTACCTTTTGAACTCCTAGAAAATGATGAAATCAATATTTTGTAAAAAAAAAAAAAAAAAAAAAAAAAAAACATCTGCATGGCCCATCTATTACTGAAGGCAATTACTTAGCCTTTATTTATAATTTATTCAAGTGGAAATGCTGAGCTGCGTCGGAAACGCCCGACACAGCAGCTACGAAACAACTGCAGGGGAAAATGAAATTATACTCGCGATAGGAGTTCATTAGCGAAAGAAAATAGGATGAGAGTGAGTAAATGGTTAGCAGGCAGAGGGGGAGCAGGGTGCTGTTTTCTTGGAGCTTTTTTTTTTTTTTCTGCGGTTTGCTTCAGCTCATTGCTTCCCAGAGAACAGCACACATCTCTGATAGAAACAGTAAATCATACCTTTAAGAAAAATCAACTTTAAACCTGTGAGTAGGCAGGAATGCAGGAGCGGAAAGGCCCAAATTAGAAGTGTGTGGAGTTAACAGGTTGTCAGGTTGCATGTTTTTGTTTAGCTGAGGGTTTTGTTTAGATCAGGTGCAGATGCCTGTCCACTTCACAGTCGAGTTGAGCGTGCAGTGCATGCAGACCTCGCAGAATACGTGCTAAGGAAGGCTGCTCTATGTGCAAATGAGGCAGAGCTCTGAGGAGGAGGGTCATGCTAGAAGATGTACACAGGAAGATTATTTGACTCTAAAAATCATGCCAACCAACATAATGTGATAAAACAACGCAACGCAACACTAGAGATAAGTGCCACTTTTTTTTCCTTTACAGAAGGAGGCAGCAGGAATGGTGTTAATCAGAAAAGAGGAGATTAAAAAGGATTGAAATAAATTAGTGAAAGAAAGACAGATAAAGTAGAGCCTTTGCAGCAACAAGGAATGACTTTCCTGTGCATGCAGATGAATTGAGAGGCATGCATCTAATTCAAAAGAGGAGCAAAAAACAGAAAAGCTTAGTTAACATGCAGTTTACATTTGCCATAACTGACATGTCCACAGCTTAGAGAAATCTTTTGACTCAACATGACAGTGCTCGGTGGGACTTCAGAGCACTCTGGGGCCACACAGAGGACACAAAGGGTAAAACGCCACATTTAAAGAAAACAGTGATGAAACACAGAGAGACATGGTAACCCCGTGGGGACCTCAAAGACGAAAAGCAGACCCACTTCACAACAGCTTTATGCCTTGTGCCAGGACAAAAAAAAATAAAAAAACAAACAAACAAGAAACAATCAAGTTTGTCTGGCACAGGACTCCTTCTTCTACAGCCAACACAGAAATAGACAACCAAAGGGGGCCTTCTGAGCGTCTGTCAGACATTAAATGTCCACGCCACTGCCTCACAGAGAAAAGTGTCTACCCACAGAGCTGTCACACACCTGAGCAGACGCCGCTCTGTACAAACAGTCACTGAATGACATGAAGCACACACGTCACAGCAGTATGTGTCAACCAAAATCACACATGGAGGACACATTTCTGCCAATGTATCCTGTCAGGATTATGTTTGTTAAGACAGTGCTCTCTCTGCTAGACACTGGTTCCCAACTCATTCGGCTTGTGGCGAGTTTCCATTGAACCTTCTCCACATTTTGTTACATAACAACAGCAAAGTTTGATTTATTTTATTAGGTGTTAATGTGACGTACCATCACAAAGTATTGCGTGGCAGTGACATTATCATGCTATGGGGACGGTTTTTTCAGCTGAGACAGACTGAATGCTCAAGTTAGGTGAAAGTAAAACAGAACGTTTTGGCTACTATGCAGAAGAAAGCTCTTGTAATTTTCTTTGTCGTTCTTCTTGCTGCTTTTCCAGAAAGGCCAAAGTTGTGGAGTGGACGACCAGTATTTGGCCTGCCAACAGCTTTAAGGCCATAGTGTGACAAATTGTGAAATAATTTAACAGGCATAAAAACTTTTACAAGTCACTGTATCTAGTCTGTTCTGTTTTATAATCTTTAATCTGAGTGTGGGTTCCATTTCAAATGGCCTTAGTTTAATTTTAAAGCACAGCTGGGGGCCAGTGGGGCAATTTGTTCAAAACAAAAGAAAAAAGTAATCTCTTTATATTTTCCCAGGGAGCCAGACTTTCATGTAATCTTATAAAGTGTTTAGGATCAATACTTCTTCTGGCTTTCCGAAAATCTTTCAGTTTGTCTTGAATAGCCCTCTGTTTTTTCGTGTTTAGTTCAGCACCTGACTCTTTTATTTCTTAAGGTACTCAACTCTGACCTGTGAATCATTCAGGCATTAAAAGAAGAACCAACATTTTGTCCACAGACAACCTCACAAAGAGTCAAGTTTAAATTGGATCTTTAGACTCTTAGCAGCAGCCTGTCACAAAGGCACACTTTATTCCTATTTCTTTAGTTGAATATATGAAGTAAAGAAGTCTGACAGGCATAATGGAGTATTTTGACACCAACAAGGTCGTTCTTAAATGCCATATTGGCTGAAATTTTGACAAATGACTTTGGAATGAAGAACATCTTTTCTGGAGATTTATGTCTTATATATTTATTTTTTTAAAGTCATGCCCTTCAGATACTTTTCTTCTGCTTTAGCATTTATGCCTGACATTTTCTTTTTGTTCTCCATTTGTCAGATTGTCTTATTCTTTTAAGCATGACATACTGCCGCATTCAGGTGCTTAGATTGTAAATCAGGGAAAGAGCAACCACAAAAAACTTTAAAGAAATCATAGCAAGACGTTTTTGAAAAACAAATATAAATAAATAGTGGTCTAAAGTGTTTGTGAAAATTGCATCTACCTGTACTCAAGCTTTCTTTTGAAATTCTGCACTGCAAAATCTTAATAATAAAATAATGTAACAATAAAATTCACACTAAACTAAACTGGTAAATGCTACAAAAATATTTTCATGGTTTTAGAGAAAAAGAGTAAAAATGTAGAACCGATTGACATCTCTTTACTGCCCCAGGTATCCTGATGAATGGCCAAAACACAAGACTGCAGCTCCTAGAGGGCTGACTGAATTAACTACACACTTAAATATTTAAAGCACAGCTTCTGAAATGTAATTGTAACTATTAATAAACATGTCTATGGGCATGGATGGGCATATATTGCAGAATTTAAAATCTGGAGCATTCTTTCAGCAGATCAGGTTCAACTGGTTCTTAAATAAACATTTACATAATCGTGCTATATGGTCTCCCATATAGAAATATTTTCTCTTTGCAGCAACAGGTGTGTTTTTCTGTGTACACATAATTTATTCATTTGGAACCTGCAGGCAGTGAGTAGGTGAGAGGCCAGCTGCTAAACATAGAGGAGGGTTTTCAGCTCAGAGTGAGCTGACTAATGTAAAAGAGAGAACTCTGGAAACTATTTTGTTTAACTTTAAATTGTGTTTATTCATGGGAAGGCTGTATCAAATATCAAATCAAATATTTTGAGACAAACAGGACTTCATCAAGAGTGTGTATCTTACTTCCTGTGTTGCATAAGATACTTTTATTCATTGGTTCATTGTCTTCATTGATTTTTTTTTTTTTTTGCAGTTACAGTTGGAGTAAGCATGAAGGGTACTTAATATTTCACACTGTCTCTGTCCACATAATAAATTGGATCTCGGTGCCAATAAAGATATTTTTAAATCTATTATTTTGCCCCCTGGATTAACCTCGAAACCTGATATTGGTGTATAATCTTTGATTTTATATCATTAACACATGCAGTGTTATTAAGCACAACTAACAGCTACATTTTGTGCAGCTAACATTTTAAAACCCCTATTTTTGTGTACACAGTTTACATACCTGTGCTGTAGAAGATGTATGTTTTAATAAATCCATGTTTTCCTTTAAAAAAAAAAAAAAAAAAAAACTAGTGTTCATTTATTTAGAGTGAAATGGAGACTGTGTAAACTAATGTATCTCCTCGCCTCCCAGGGTCATGTGATAGCTACCAATGTTTCATAACACAACATTGAGAGAAAAATGCTAAATTCATCAAGCAGAACAACATTGTCCTTATATTTTTTACACAAACCATTAACAGGAACTGCATTGAAATATGTCTCAAGCCAAATTATTAATGAGTTGTCTTAAAAAAGGGATCAAGCACATCAGTATAACACCAAATATGTTGTCTTTAATTGATGGCAATTTTGTTTGCTGACGTGTTTTCAAAAAGATTTTATTGGAATGTCTTTTTAAGATTTTATGAAAGAACTCTTTAAGTTTGACAATAACTACAAATGTAGTCTAAATGGATGACCTTACGCTATGAATTCCTTACGCTTATTTTGTTTTTTGATGACAGAAACATTAAACTATCTGAGTAAGAGCAACTTCTGGAATTACAACAACTTATGTAAATTAAGAAAATATAGACCGACTAAACTAATACAAAAAAGCTAGCAAAGACCAAGTAATTATTTTTTTATTTCAACCCAACTGAATGGTTGAAATAATTTAGAACTGACCCTAAAAAGCCACTGCACATTAGCTTTCATTTTTATGTTTGGAAACAAATCAGGAACCAATGAGCTATCGTTTTAAGTGGAGATGACAGGATTAGAAATGTTATGGTAGAGTAATCTAGGTGCTATCGAATTACAGCATAAATATAATAAATATAAAACTGACAAAATCTAGTGATTTTACTGCACTTTAAAGCTACTGAGTTTTTAGACATGGCACTGATTTCTATAAAGCATCAGACTGGGACTCACTCGTACCCTGCATTCCTTTCTCTTGTATTTCCTGCTTTAATGACCATTTATATAATATATTTGGAGCCTCGGGTTGGGAACCATTGCTCTGACAGATAAAGGCTGTCAGATATGTTAGCCTCTGAATTGGCCACCATTATGTGAGACACCCTGCAGTGTCACCTAATATAATTCGTGCCATAATGTTTGAAACCATGGGAGTGTTGGAGTGAAAGAAAATCGTATCTATTAGTTGGTGTTCTGGCATTAGAGCACGAAAGAGAGTTCTGGTTTTTTTTAATGTTTTTTTTTTTTTCCACAGAGAGCACTGCTTCAGATAATCCTTTTTTAGACGATGCTTTTATGGACTCTTTGTAAGTAAAGTTTTTTTTTTTTTTTTTTTAAATACACAAAGGCCCAAAAGCACTGTGGCAATGCACATCAGAATGCAGAGGGCAGCTGTGATTTACAGAGAAAAGAGACAGAAAAAGAGAGAGAAGTAGAGAAGAGAGGTAGAGAGGATCAGAAAAGCCTCTTCCACCAGGCTGAAGGACACTTCCTGGTCTCAAAATGGGACTTATCCCTCTCTGCCCTGTTGTTTTGCCACATTTTGGTAGGTCCCTCCCTTTACTGAGAGGAGGAGACGGCATCTTACTTACATCAAATAACCTTTCTATATACACCTCCTCATTGACCTTTTCACGGAGCATGTCCTGAGAGTGGCGCATAAAGGTCACGTAGCCATCTGCCACGTCCATCCCAGGTTTCTGTGAAAACAGAGGCACAACACTGTCATGACTCAGCAGACAACTCCACACTGGAACACAACGGGTGCCACTGGATGGTTTTCAGAGAGGCAGCAACAACATAACAACTTATAAACATAAAACAGTGATGCTGCTGAACTTACAGGTACATCCACATATTTTGAGGCAGCTTTCACCTGAAATAAGAACAAAATGTGTCAGACACTACTTCAGAATGCTGACATTATCATTTGTGTTGCACTAGTTTGAGAACTATGAACAGTTTTAACAAACCCTCTGTTCTCTAACATCAAATAACAGAGATTCTACAAATATCTTACATGTCCAAAGTTGCAAAAGGCAACAAATCCTATTTTAAATGTTGGATAATTTGCAGAAAATTTGCACTTGATCTCATTTACATACATGAAAACACCTGTGGGCTTTTTCTAGAAGTTAGCAATTGATGACAGTCAATTGACAAAACTAGAAGTAAGAGTTGTGTGACTTTTTTTTATCTTTCCTGAAGAAATTACTACTGGTGCAGTGTTTGTCTTTATTCTTTATTGAAATTCCTTCCAGGGCTACTGCTAAAATTAGGTTTGTGTATAATTTGTTTGTAAACATTTTTTTCAATCAAAAATATTTTAAACACTTTGTTTCTGTTTAGATATGTCTCCTTCTTATATAGAGTCTGTCACTTCGTGCATTTTCCCAAACAGTTTTGCTAAACAGGATTTATTAGACTTGTAGTTTTTTTTAGCTTTGTGTTATGGTTTCTCTGCTTTCTCTCTTGCCATCAGACCGTCAGTTCCCAAAATCACAGAAAAAAAAAACTCTTAAAAGCTTGTGTGCTCCAAATAACCCCATCTAAATTCAACTGAACACTGAACAGGTTTTAATTTACTTCTATGGTGGCTTCGTTACTTGTGAAATAATTTTCACAAGCAATGCAAGTTGGTTCGCAACTTGATTTTCCACAATATGTTTAATGTATCCAGTTCAAAAACAACACTTAAAAAAACATTTTTTTTAAATTGTTGTGCTTTACACTTCAAAGCAGGAAGTAGTTTATTGACTACATGTTGGACATAACTTCTTGCATGTAATATGTGGTGTTTTTATCTTGCAAAATAAAATCGAGCGTCTATGTTTCCAATGTCATTCTTTATGAGTAAAACAGTTTGAAATGATGGAGACAGAGCCTCATCTCACCGTGAAAGAGAGGAAAGAAGAAAAAAGGGTTCCTTCGTCATATCTGGAAATTTTGGCCAACACTCCCTCTAGAATAGCGACAAACTGACAGACAAAAAGAGAAGATTTAAAAGCATTTTTTTTTCAACTTTCTTACTTTTTCTATATGTTCACATTGTTTAAACAATAAATGAATTCTGCACCTTTGCAACCAGAAGTTGGATCATGTCCTTCACACTCTCCTCAATCAATTCATCTATCTGGGAGTGTAATTGTTTCTACATAAGATAAAATACAAATAAAAAAAAAGTTAATAAAAGTGGACTCAGAACATAGAACAGAACACGACTCTTCAACATCTCATGAATATATCAATGGGAGGTTTTACCTCTTGGCCCATCTCCATAGCACATAGTTTGGCTGATTGGTCCTTGGCATCCACCATCACATTGAACATGGTGCATAAAGATGGAGAAATACGGAAGTCTGTGGACTTACTACTCTTTGTCAGCTTGGACTCAAATGCCATCCTGGTCCTGAAATGCAAGCAAGAAACAATGTACTTGATTAATATGCTGAGGTGTATAAATCAGTGCCTTGCAAACATACTTAAATCCCTTTAGAACTTTTCCATTCTGTCACATTACAATCACAAACTTCTATCTATTAAATCCCAATAAACTCACAGTTTCACTGTTAAATGAAAAATCACATTTTTATAAAGCAATGCAAGTTTTCTTACCTCTTGACGCAGTTCTCTATCATGTTGCTCGACATGAGCCTGATGCGGTTCTCGAGGTGTTTGGCAAACTCATCCTCTGGCCAGTGCAAGTCTCTGATAAAAGTCTGAAGGGCGTCCAGCTTCCAGAAGAGATCCTCTGATGTCCCGGAGCCGTTACTGCCATCAAGCCAAACACACATCGGTCAGAAGGTAAAGGACGCGCTGCTGCAGCAAGCGGCTCTAAAACTGACAAGCGGAAGGGGATTTGTTGTGGCAGGTACAGAGAAGGATGCTGTTCCTGTACATCCAAAGATTTTACTCTCACCATACACCGACTGCTCCATCCAGACGTGTACGTCACCTTCTGCTGGCTCAGATGTGTTTGGACAGTCAGTGTATGGGTGAAAAGGTGTGGGTAGGGTTTACGGCAACAAATCAATGACCACACTGTAGTGCATGATTATTGATTGATATATGAAGAGGTAACATGCAGGTAAAATCACTGCAGATACAGCCGCTGTTAACACTGTAAGACATAGAGGAAGGGAAATGTCGATGTGAGAGAGGGCAAGAAAATGTTCAGAAAAAAAGAAAAACTGAAGTTGTACTTATCAGAGGCCCTCTCTCAACATCCATTACCCCGGACTATTGATGCCCCTGAAACAAACCATGCAGACCTTCCTGCTCTGGAGCAGAACTGATTGGGAATCAGGAAACGTTTTGAGGCGAGAGGGAGATGTGATAAAACGGAGAGGTTTGAACTCTTGGCTCAGAGCCTCTCTGCTATATCATCTCCAATCGATAGCTTTGTCGCTTCATCCCAATCAGACCACTAGCAGATGGTAAAGGTCAGAGATGGACCTATGGCCATGTTGCTGAGCATTGCTGTTATGCTCCTCTGCATCCCAGATGAGCCCGTTTTTGCTACAACCTGTCTTAACTGGCTGCAGTGGATAGTACTTTTTTTTTATTAAATACACCTTTTAGTTTTATAAATTGTGCACCTGTTTAATTTTTACATAGCAGCCCATGAGCCATGTTGTAGCAGTCTTTAGGGGGGAATGTCTGTAGATGTCATGTTAGAGGAGAAATGTTACTTATAGAGTGGAGATTTAGACTTATTGTCTTTGGTATCTTTGTTTATGCACTCATTGTAAATTCTGAATTTACAGCATCCTCCACATATAGACACATTGCTAAAGACCTATAAAGAAACATAACCTTAAAAAAATAATCTTTTGTTGCAGTTGATAAATGTAGAAAAATCCAACCTTTGATTTGGGTCTATTTACTCAGCTGGCTAAAAAATCCCCCACAAAGAAACTATTATTTTGTTTTGCTTAACAAAATATATATTTCAAAAGTACTTACAAAAATAACAAACAATCCTAACTGTTCATCTCGCCGCAATACTGAGTTCATCTGTCCACCACGCAAAGAGAATTGTAAGAAAGGTAAAACAAACACAAAAAATCAGATGTTTGACTTGATGGCAGTAACATGTAAGGAAGGAAAAAATACTTTTTATTCTTTCACCACAAACGTAAAAATTAAAATTTTATGCTAGGGTTACACATGAAATATGTGTGTTTGGTGAGTTTGAACTTTCTGGCAACAAACAATGGAAAATAAGGGATGCTGGAAAGCACCAGGACATTTAAAAAATATATTGTTTCCTCTGCCAAAGTACTGAAAATGACTCATCCCTGAGGCTTTCAACAAGATAATTATGTGTAACACATGTGGAAATCAATGCAGAATAGGTTCACAGATAATAAAAAAAAAAAAATTCCCTTCTCACCCACCGCGGGTGGTTCTTATCCTCTGAGCTCGGGTCCTCTACCAGAGGCCTGGGAGCTTGAGGGTTCTGCGCAGTATCTTTGCTGTGCCTAGAACTGCACATTTCTGGACTGAGATGTCTGATGTTGTTCCTGGGATCTGTTGTAACCACTGCTCCAGTTGGGGGTGACTGCTCCGAGGGCCCCGATGACCACAGGCACCACTGTGGTCTTCACCTTCCAGGCACTCTCCAGTTCCTCCCTGAGGCCCTGGTATTTCTCCAGTTTCTCGTGCTCCTTTTTCCTGATGTTGCAGTCACTCGGTATTGCTACATCCACCACAACAGCTTTCCTCTGTTGTTTATCCACTACGACAATGTCCGGTTGGTTCGACCTTACCATTTTGTCTGTCTGGATCTGGAAGTCCCACAGGATCTTAGCTCAGTCATTCTCCACCACCTTTGGGGGTGTTCCCCACTTTGATCTCGGGGCTTCCAGTCCATATTCTGCACAGATGTTTCTGTACACTATGCCTGCCACTTGGTTATGTCGTTCCATGTACTCTTTCCCTGCCAGTATCTTGCACCCTGTTGTTATGTGCTGGACTGTCTCAGGGGCCTCCTTGCACAACCTACACCTTGGGTCTTGTCTGGTGTGGTAGATCTGGGCCTCTATTGCTCTGGTGTTTATGGCCTGTTCCTGGGCGGCCAGGATGAGGGCCTCTGTGCTGTCCTTGAGTCCAGCTTTTTCCAGCCATTAGTAGGACTTTCTGATATCAGCCACTTCAGTTATTTGCCGGTGGTACATCCCATGTAGGGGTTTGTCCTCCCATGATGGTACCTCCAGCACCTCAACTTCTGTTCCCCATTGTCTGAGATATTCACTGAGCAGATTGTCTGTTGAGGCTTTGTCCCTGATGTATCTATGGATCTTGGATGTTTCGTCCTGGACAGTGGTTCTCACACTCACTAGTCCTCTGCCTCCTTCCTTGCGGCTCGTGTACAGTCTCAGGGTGCTGGATTTGGGGTGGAACCCTCCATGCATTGTTAGTAATTTTCGTGTCTTAACATCTGTGGCCTGTATCTCCTCCTTTGGCCAGCTAATTATTCCTGCAGGGTATCTGATTACTGGCAAGGCGTAGCTGTTTATTGCCTGGATCTTGTTCTTGCCATTGAGCTGGCTTCTCAGGACTTGCCTTATTCGTTGGAGGTATTTGGCTGTGGCTGTTTTCCTTGTGACCTCATCGAGGTTGCCATTTGCTTGTGGTATTCCCAGGTACTTGAAACTGTCCTCTATGTCTGCTATTGTTCCTTCTGGGAGTGAGACCCCTTCCGTGCGAATTACCTTCCCTCTCTTTGTGACCATCCGACCACACTTCTCTAGTCCGAATGATATCCCAATGTCTGTGCTGTAGATCCTGGTGGTGTGGATCAGTGAGTCGATGTCTCGCTCACTCTTGGCGTACAGCTTGATGTCATCCATGTAGAGGAGGTGACTGATGTTGGCTCCATTCTTTAGTCGGTATCCGTAGCCAGTCTTGTTGATGATTTGGCTGAGGGGGTTCAGAGCATCTCCTTGGTATATGCCACATTTGATGGACACTTGTGCAAGTGGTTTGCAGTTGGCTTCAAGGGTGGTTTTCCACAGCCCCATCGAGTTTGCAATGAAGGCTCTCAGGGTCCTGTTGATGTTGTACATCTCTAAGCATTCAATGATCCAAGTGTGTGGCATTGAGTCATAGGCTTTCTTGTAATCTATCCAAGCCATGCACAGGTTGGTGTGTCGGGTTTTGCAGTCTCGGGCAACTGTGTGGTCTACAAGGAGTTGGTGTTTGGCTCCTCTGCTATTTATGCCAATGCCCTTCTGTGCCGTGCTCATGTATTTATCCATGTGTTTGCTTATCTTAGCCGCTATGATGCCTGACATGAGCTTCCAGGTTGTGGAGAGACAGGTTATTGGTCGGTAGTTGGGTGGGACTGAGCCCTTTGATGGGTCCTTCTGGATCAGGATTGTGCGCCCTTCAGTTAACCATTCAGGGTGAGTCCCATTTTGTAGCAGCTGGTTCATTTGGGCTGCCAGTCGCTCATGGAGGGCAGTGAGCTTCTTTAGCCAGTAGGCATGGATCATGTCAGGCCCTGGTGCTGTCCAGTTTTTCATACCTGAGACTCTTTCTTAGACATCTGCCACAGTGATGGTTACGGGGCTTGCTCAGGGAGGTTGCATGGTCGTCTCGTAGAGAGATCAGCCACTGTGCATTGCTGTTGTGGGACGCCTCCCTTTCCCATATGCCTTTCCAGTATTGTTCAGTCTCCAGCCTTGGTGGGTCTGCTCTGTTGTTATTACCCTGCCATTGAGAGTACACTTTAGCTGGTTGGGTAGAGAAGAGCCGGTTTATCCTTCTGGCTTCATTCTCCCTTGTGTATCTCTTTAGGCGACTGGCCAAGGCTTGGATCCTCTGTTTGGCAGTTTCGAGTGCTTCAGGTATGGGCATCTGGCTGTACTTCCTGGGTACTGGTCCTTTCATTGCACCCCTATGGAGCTCTGGTAATTGGCTCACTTCCCTCCTTGTCACCTTGATTTTAGTCTCTAGTCGTCTTTTCCATGGTGGGTACTGTCTCTCATGGTTGCTCTTATAGCCAAGCAGCTCAAGGATCACTGATGCTGAGTTGTAGATCAGCTCATTGGTTTCGTTATGGTGTTGCTAGGGATCGTTCTCAATGCTGCATTCACATCTTCAATGAGGCTTTCTGATGGTACTTCACTCAGCAGTTGTAATTGGTGCCGAAGAGGTCTGGTTGTCATTTGTGCCATGATCCTATTTCATTATATATATATATATATATATATATATATATATATATATATATATATATATATATATATTGTTTTTGTTTTATTTTTTAATCTCTGCAAACAAAATATCTTTGGAATGAGCTGAGTGAAGACACTATGAGAGGGAATCTTTTCATCTATTAAGGAATGTCAAATATCCTTCGGCATTCTCCAACTTCATAAAATATAAGTGAAGAGTAAGCACCTTCTTTTTGGCACAAAGCAATTGTGCAGTGTCATTATCAATAACTATGGTATATAACACTTGATGTAAAAAAAATACAACTCATATAGAAATATTTTGCCCCCACCTAGTAAATGAGCTCAAATTCAGCACATGCAACTGCAATAAAAGATCAATTTCTTTTAAGGCCTAATTAATCTTAACTAAGTGTGGTAATTGTGGACAGTGCTGCACGTCTACATGTTTCTTTTTGTTTTCGTCTTTATCTCCACACCTCAGCTCAGCAGCATGCATGTTGAGACAAATGAGAGCCTTGCGGCCTCTCATTTCAGGAAGCAGAATCCCATCTACTCTAACTCAGAGGTACCTTGGCATGAACATGTACTTTATCGAAAAGAACTGACATCAAGGAAAACAAGTTTAATTTATGATTTTGTATTTGATGCATACTGAAATATAATCGGCAAGAAAAAAAGTCATCTTCATACCAAGTTGCTCTCTGCTTGCTCTATAAATCTAGAGTGAACTAGTTGAATACACACTCGGAGTCATATATAGCAGCCATCCATGACGGGGTTGAAAAGCTAGGCATTTGTGGAAGGTTAACTGATAGTCCTGCTACTGGCACTGGCAGATTTGGTACTTTGGGAATTTGGAGGTTCACATTTGGTAGATTCACATTGGGCAGATTACTTGTTAAACTCCTGCAGAAAAGACAGACAAAAAGAAACAAAAAAAATAATCCATAACAGTGGTGTGGGAGCTTTAAAAAGCCATGTAACACTCATCATAAAAGTAAAATCTGAAAATAGAAGAAGGAAGAAACATACAGTAGAACCCATAAACTAATATCAAAGAGACAATATACGGAAATACCCATGAGTCAAGAGAGCTGGACACAAACATGTGATGTAGTAAAAGCAAGTAAATGTAAGGAAAAGAAAGGAAAAGTAAAAATATCTTATTCAATAATATTTGGCGTAAAGCAATAAAATGCAACATTTAACATGTTTAAGCCACAGCAAATAAATTATAACAGAAACAAAACAGACTGAAAAAGCACAGATTATGAAGATTAGTCTACAGACAAAACAGAAATATTACATGTTGTTCTGATCCCAATGTGCTTGAAAAAAAAGACTAATGGCACATGCATTAATCAAAGACTACTTCTAGAAATAAATAACCTATTTCTTTCAAAGAAAAAAATAGGTTTTTCAGCCCACTCTCGGCTCATTCTTTAACAGTGAACCTAAAGGAAGTCAGAGGGAACGTTATAGCTGCTCTTTGAGATTTTTCAGCCTCCACACGGTCATTCTGTTGTCTCAATATAAAAGCGTTGCATATGCAAGCATCCTACAGCCTTGCAATAAAGACACAGGCTCCTTACTTAACAGGCTCCCAGGACTCCCTCTCAAAGCCCTTGTGGATAGACTGTGCGATGGAGGACTCCATCAGATCCACATATCTAACCACCAGAGGAGCATACAAATCCTGGAGGTGTTTGTGGAACTTTCCATTGCACAGATAATCTAAGACGGAGGAAATAAGATGCAACATAAGAGTATTAGGACCTTAAATTTAGATAAAAGTGTCTAAAGATAAATGAAAAAAGGCAGGAGCTCACAGTCTGTCCGCAGGAAATCATTGAGGAGTTGGAAAAGAGGAAAGCTGTCCCAGCTCTCAGGTGACTGGATCTCCAGGGCAGCATCCATGTCGATGCCATAGAGGGCCAGGAAGTTTTCGGCGTGCTCCACCATAAGGTCTGTCCACCATGCAAATGCCTAGAGACACAGCAGAAGGATGAGAAACATGGTGAATACAGCCTCTGAACGAGATAAAAGAGGAGGAACAAAGGTTCTCAAGTGAAAACACCAGAGGTGTGTTAAAATGCATGTGTATTCTCTGATTAAATTTGACATTATTGGGACTTCCTTGAGCTTTCTTGCTTAGACCTGACACTTATTTCATCTCTCTTCTTCAAATATGAAATTAAATCCAGCAGCTGGTTTGCTCAGCATAACATGGTTGTTCACTGTCAGCTCAGCTAACTTCTCCAGCTTTTATTGAACTTTTCTTAAGCTTAAAGGAACATCCTGAAATCTGGAAGCCCTTCAAATCATGTTTCTGTTTAGTCATCTAGTAAAAATTAGAGAAAGGTTTTTTAACTAAACGCGCAATTACCATTAAAATTAATATTAGAAGCCAATTTTTAAATAAAGTGTCCACTTGTTCTCTCTAAAATAACTAAACAGGTGCCACTTGGTGCGCACTGACCAGCACCATTGTTTTATTTCTGAATTAGACCCAAAATGCTTTGGTTTGAGGCTTTGGAAATGTGTAGATTACGTATTTTTGTACTTAATCGGACATAGAAAAAACACAACTTTTAGAACTGACATCAAGTATGACATCTCAATATCAGCAAAGAACCTTGCATAGCTGTGTTTCTATCAACAGCAAACATTGTCAATTATGATCAAATCTTATTTTCACTTTTGCCAATGTTCTGGTATTAGCAAACAAGCAACTAGAAACATGTCAGCCAAAAGTAGTTTATGCTTTATACACAATGTTACCAGCAGGTATGGCAAGTATTGACTAAAATACTATCACTCACTGAAAGGTTAACAATATAAAGTTAAATACAAACAAACAATGTTGAAAAGAAAAGCAATCTTTTAAAATAAGTGGTTTCATTCCATGCTAGTTTTAACCAGCTGTTCTCTTTGTTCTAAGTCTTAAAAGGTACTAATAACAGTATGCAGTTAGGTTTGTGTAATTTATTTTACATCTTACTGCATGTAAACATATTGGTGTCTCTCTAAGTTGTTTAAACTTCCACAGATATTTATTGTTAAAAGTTCATGTTTTTGAAGATGAACTTACAAAACTTGATCTTGCTTATTAAACCCTCATTCAATCTGTTGGTTTATGTGTGGTATATTGAGAATGCTTGTCATTACATGTTGCATGAGTAATTCCAACATAACTGGTAGGAATTTATTGATGCAAAAATATTTGACAAATTTGCAAAATTGTGTTGCATGAATAGTGCTTTGCAAAAGTATAAACACCAGTTGAACACTCACACTTATCAAGATTTTTCAAAATCACCATTCACAAAGTAGTACAAAACCGATTAGTGAAAGGAAAGAGACATGTTGTGTAACATTTTCTTTATATAAAGCTATGAAGAGGTTTGGGTAGAGCCGATATAGAGCGTGTAAGTCTTTTAGGGTCTTGACAGATTGACATTTCTCCTTATTCTCCTTCACAAAACAGCTCAATTTCATGCAGATCAACAAAGAGCTATTTTTCAAGCCTAGATAAACAGGCTTGAAAAACATATTTCCAAGCCTATTTATTACATATTCTTTACCTGGAGTTAGGTCTGGACTTTATCTGGGGCATTGTAACACTTAACTTGAAGCAAAATTTGTATGGGGACCTCATACGACTTTCTGTCAAGAGTGACTTTCTTCTTGCCACTTAATCAAAACAAGATTTGTAAACAGCTGAAGGTTCCATGTTATTCTGCAAACTCAAGCAAAAACACAACCTTGTGTTTTTTTTTATGACTTTGTATTTTGGAGTTTTTATTATATAAAGCACTTTCAACTGCCTTGTTGCTTAAGTGCTATACAAATTAACTTGACTGATCGATAGAATATTGCACATGAACAACAGCTGTTTTTAGTTTCACCAGCGTTACCACTCTTGCTTGCTTTCCGATTTATGCTACTCTTGCCCAGCCTGTAAGCATCTGCAGATGACCATGGCTTGATAGGTTAGCAGAAGTGCCATAAACAGTGCTTTGTAATGTTAAAAGCTTGGGGTACTGTTTTATAATCTAATCTTGGTGTATACAAGTTTATCCCTGGCAATTGCATTGAGCCAGTTTTTACTCAGTATTGAGGTAACTTCTGAATACAATTTGTTACTCTGGATTTTTTTGAGTTGTATCATAGTAAAATGCCACTGAATGCAAATGGATGCCCTTTCAGATAAACATTAGAGAACCTTGTGTCCCTTCCCCTACACTTCACAGTCATGTCCAACTTTTTCTGGATCTGTCACAGAGTGACAGTAAAATAAGTTGAAGTTTGTGGTTTTAATGTGACAAAATGTTACGATCTTCAACAGGTATGACTACCTGTGCAAAGGACTGTATGTACCTTATCAGGACGGCTTCTATGTATCAAAGGCAAAAGTGTTTTTCTCATGCAAACGTGGATCTCCCTGCATGCTTTTCTCCGAAGCTAAGAAAATGAGGGGGTCCACCATTCACATCAGCAACAATCTCACAACCCACTAGATGTGAATGTGACTCATGCACATCTTTATATATAGGCACACCAAAGACTGCAGCCCACAGCATGTCTCCGCTAGAAGAATGGCTTTTCCAATTAGTTAAGTAAAGTCTTTGAGATTCAGATGACAATTTTCTGGCATGGTCAGAATCTCCTCACCCTTTGACAGTAGTTGCTTAGCTGGCAGTCTTGGTTTATTTGCTTATCATTCAGGATAACATGTTGCCAAATTCAGAAGCTTAATCCTTTCAAATTGTTCTGCATGCTTTACTTTTAACGTCTCACTGTAAAGGTAAAATTACCACCTGGAATAACAATGGCAGACAGACCCACTTACCCACCAACTTACCTGCCCATTCCTAGAATAAAAAAAAGCATGAAAGCTCTATTGTTAGAAATAAAAAAGGCAGCAAACAAGCCTTTCTCCACCACAGTCAAGGAAAAATACTCTCATCAAAGTTGAATCAGAGGATGGTCAAATTTTTGTCAGGTTAGGGAGAGGAAAACGCTGAAAGGTAGTGTAGCCTCCAGCCTTTGATAGTGGTTGAGAGACGCAAACAGGACTCTGAGAAGTCTATGTCATACTGTGAGTTCAGGCACAAAGACTGCAATCCTGTATCAGTCAAACAGTGTTAAAGGACCAGTCCAGAGGGGGGTGTACAGATGCTGAGGGGGTACGATATGTGGAATCATCTGCTTTGACATGCACAGAGCATTATGGGGGAGCTTGGCTACATACCTCTTTTCCCTGCTCGGACAGTCACCAATCATTATACAATAAAAACACAGGAAGATGTACAGAACAATAATGTACTTTGAGTCATTTGTTTGAAAAGGTTTTATATGTTAATAACAGATAGCAGAAAGGGATGGAGGAGGAGAAGCTGGAAAAGAAATGCTTGAACAAGTGCGGACTGTGAAATCAATTGTCAGATGGAGAGGGAACAAATGTTCACGGTGGATCAAACTTCAAAGGTTCATATGGAGCATACTTTGGGAAATTTTCTGGTTTGGCATGCTTGGAGACAAAGGAAACCTCTTTATGGCCTGATGAGCATGCTTAATGATCACAATCATGTTGTGAAAGCTAATGTGCTTCTAGTTTTTAGATTTTTTATACAAGCTTGCTCTCATATCTTTGCCTTAAAACCCACCCAGAGCTACAGCAGCTATGAGTTCAATCTCTGCCTGAAACGTGCCTCTTGCCATAGTGGCTCATGCCATACAAGGGGGTTGTGATGGGGACTGAAGAGGAGAAAGAAATATAAATACTGTACCGATTGATCTCCAGAACTTGTGACTGCCGCCTGTCAAGCATATTCAGAGAGATACAATAAATCTGCTTTATCTGCATATTCTAAGACCATACTGGATCACCTGCAGATCTACACAGCTACACATAGTCATGTTGTTCTCTAGCAGAATATTTTAGGAGAAAAAGTTGAACAATAATAAAGCTTATTCAAGGTTTTAAAGCAGTAATATTTATAGTATACTTAGAAATTACATTGAGAAATACTGCAATTTTTAATTAACCCTGTATTTTTCAAATATTTTTGCTTGTCAGATTAAAACTACCTCTAGTAAAGACAAACTATTATGCTAATCTTTATTGTATATTTTTTGTGGAATAATAATCAGTGTTTATGATGAACACTGACAAAGCATGTGCAACTCAAATGCAACAATTTGTCATTCTACAGCCATCAGCTGGTAAGATGGGCCCACAAATTTAAGTTTGTTCTCAGAAGTACTCATTCATTAAATATATTTATTTTTAATAAAATCCTCAGAGCATAATATTAGTAGCCTAAATCCACAACACCAAAAATACAAAACAAACATTTCTGAAAACATGTTTACAGGTCTGTAAACATCTTTTATCCGCAAATTAGGCTGCATCACAATTAGAGAACCATTAATTTAAATTATTTTATGAGTCTAAACAAGGCAAACTCTCAAATAAAATGACCATTTATTCTTACTTAATACTTCCTTGGATATAAAGATGCTTAGTATTTATAATTATATCTTTTTTTTAAAAGATACTGTAAAAAACTCAAGCACTATAATTGACATATTCAAAGGCAAATATATATATTTTTGTCTTTTTTTTTATCACCTACTATAATATGACTAATCTACAATACATCTAAACTTAAGTTATGATTCTTTTAGTCTTATTCTGTTCAATGCTAATTAAAGCTTTCCTCTATTAAATTCATGCAGGGTTTTTTTTTTTTTTTTTTTGCTATCCATAGATGAAAGCAGCTTTATTTATAGCTGGCTGACTATTATGACACTAACTCTCTGAAGTGGGACGAGTGGGATAAGAGTGAGGAGTAAAGAGGGGGAAGTGCTTTGAGGAGAGGAGGAGGAGGAGAGGGTTCTCACTCACCTCCGCATGGTGTTCCTGGTTCTGCTGAAGGACCTCTATGACTAACTCCGCCAGGCGAATTGTTTCCTCCAGCTTTTTGGCAGGCGTGACTAAGCGGCCTGCGTTTTCTGAGACAAAAGGATGAGGGTGAGGGATGAGCGGTTAGTCAAGCAAAGAGAAGCATTCCAAGGGGGGTTTTACGACTATATGGGCTAATTTTTTTTCCCTTTATTTTATTCAATTTAGCAAAAGGCATAAACACAGTGTTTACACTGTGATGTTTACCCACTTATATCCTTTAAAGCAAGTAATATATAGATTTTTTCATTTTACAGTACCTAAACCCCTATTGTCTCCCTTAGTGAAGATGCGTGAAAAGCCTTAAATGATATTGTGATAGAGCAGCATAATCTCACACTAAATTTGGAAAAAAAATATTACTTTTATATGTTGTAAGTCTATTTGTCCAAGGGGAACTGTTTTTTTTATGAAGATAACCAGTGCAACTCTTACAGAGACAGTTCTTATAAAATTAATATTTAAAAGTATGTTTTACATTTTTTTCTCTGATAACTATAAAACTTACTGTTTTCTGGTTTACAAATGTGGCACAAATCCTATTTGTCCTAGCTCCCCATCAAAACAAGAAGGACAAGATAATATGTCATTTAAAAAAGTAGATTTTCTGTACTCTGGAAGCGTTTAAAAGAAAGTACAAGATGACAAACCTCCCTGCAAGAGAGATTTGTACTGCACTGCTACAGTAAAAAGTGCTACTCCAGGGTCACGAAGTCAGTACAAAGCCATTATATGTGATCTACAATATATGGTGTCTACTAAACTCTGGGGACTTTAACTGAAATTGTGTGCTGGAGTCAGATTAAACCTTGACTGAGCTTTTGGCATCAAACACTCAAGGTGGGCCTGGTGGGATGAATATCTGGAAAAGATCATCACGTCTTCCGTTAAGTACCGTGGATGATCTGTGTTGCTACGGGGCTGTTTCAGTTCCACAAGTTTTGAGAACCTTGTTGGAGTGCTACTTGAAATGCTAGATTTCACCTGAGAGTATTCTGCTGTATTTTATTGGGTCTTTCGTAGCATAATGGCACTGACTGAATTACCCAAACTGTACAGAGATCCTGAGCCATGGGCTGAGGAGAAAACAGAATAAAGCAAGACCCAGGAAAAAAGGGTGACCTGAAGATTTTGTGCTAAGAGGAATGGACTTTGTATCCTCTAAACTTGTAAAATCTTAAGAGAGAAGACTAAACACTTTCTTAGTAGCAGGAGGGTCTGGAAAGAAAGTAATAAAAACAGAGGTGTGAATTAGTGCGGCACCAGTATTTAGTAAAAATAAATTTCTTAAGACTGATTTTTTTCAACTCAGAGTGAATGTCTTCTCATTTTAATGTGTGATTATGCTACTGCAATAAGAGCTTTTAAAACATCTTTACCAAGGGTACCAGCAAGTGTGGGATGCATGACATGGAGCAACAAAGCTGATGTGTTTGCAGGATAGTCAGAGTTATGTTGCAGGAGTATCAGACAAAAGAATAGTGGCACTGAGATGGCGGTGCAATGTGGCATCAAAAACATGCATTTTGTGAACAGGTTTTGAATAAGCCATTTGTATAAGGAGCTGTCGCACGGCTTACTTGAAAATACTCCATAAACACACTGTAAAAATGTTTCAGTCCTCCTAGAAGTTATCCATCAAGTAAAACAGGGTTTTTAGGCCAACATGTTCTACGCTAAACTGTGAAATGTAGTGAACATAATGCTTATTACGAATAATTACTGGACTCGCTGTGACTGAAATGACATGGAAATAATAACCTATATTTCTTTATAAACTTGAAAGCTTTTAAATAACTTTTATAGCTTTTTATTATTTTGCATCATTGTCCTTTTCTAATTGTTGTTGAATATTGTCCGATTTTGAGACTTTGGATTATTTTTCTTAACCTTAGTTTCAATGAATATTTAAAATCTTGTAGCTGATTTAAATTGCTGCTCCTAGTTGCTTGATGAGGTTACTTCAGAGCTGTTTAACCAATATTTTTACAGTGTGCTGGTGCTGGACTGGACAACAAATTGATGTTTCTTTGTGTTTCATTTTTTTTATGTATCCCTTAGCTCATCAACCAGTGATCTTCAGAATACTTGAAGACGGCACGGAATTGATGTACCTTTATTGGCAACATAATCTAAAAAGACGGGTACAAGCCGTGAAATGGAGTTTTAAAACAGCATAACAATGTTTGCTCAAATGGGTACAATTTCAACATGGGACTGGATGGTAACAGAAATCTTAAATCAAAAGCACATAAATGTGTAACTACATAAAACAGGAAGAGTTTTGCTGTAATAGTTTATTGGCTTGGGTCAGTGCTTAACAGGGCTGTTGCTTGTTTTGAGATGCAGTTAAACCCGAAGCTAATTATATCTGTGGCGGCTCCAGGTTTAAAGCAACTTTTTAATTTATCCACCATGTTTCTTCTGACTCAAAGTAATTTTAATGTTATAGATTAGCCTAGCCAGAGCTGAAGGAGTTAAAGATTAGAGTGATGGTGTTGAAATAAATATAATAGTCAAAACACCAGAAGAAACACTAAAAAAGCTGGTAAATCTCTGATTTTTTATTTATTTTCTTTTATTTTCTGCTTTATTGTCAGTAAATATTTTAATCATTTAGAGAAAGGTATAAATCATTTTCATCATGCCATTTTAAAAGTCAAATTTAGATATTTGCCTAACCGTTCATATACCTATACTTATTTTATAGAAGGAATGCTTTCCTCTCTCCATCCCCCCCTCTTCGACATGCATACACCTACACATATAATGTAGGGCTGTACGTATTTCCAAATTCCAGAAATGGCAGCGTATTTTTCTGCCAACTGCTGAGTATACTTCCCCAGGGCTTTTCAGCTTTTAGACTGAAAAAGCTGAAGATCAAACAGCAACCAATCTATCACAGAGCCACAGACATTTTATGATGACTGACAAAAGTGATAATTATCTGCAAATGGTTGGATGGTATATGTGTCTTATTTTTAAATGTAGGTCTCACTTAAGCATGAGACAAATGGCTGCAGTGTGCGAGATAAACTTTGCTGTGATTAGGCTGAAAATGCAATTTTATTTATAAAAATGCAAAATGTTTATATTGAGAATAACAGCTAATCTTCTACTACTTTCTAAGTCACCAGCACATTTTACTTTAAAATATGACCAGAGTATTATATCATATGAAAACTGTTTGTGTTGTTTTTTTTTTTCAGATTTGCATTGAGAAAATATATTGGGAGATAGTACATTAAAAGATCTTTATTGAAAGTTTGTATTATGTTATAATCATTCAGAAATGTTTTGATCTTATAGGGAGGTATGTGATGAACCAACTCAAAACACTAACATGTTTACCTATTCCTCTCCTCAAAGAATCTCAAGTTCAGTCAGATTGCAGCCACAAATTCCCAAACTCGACTTAGATCTAGACTTTGACTAGGCCAATGGTGCCATCAATCGGACCCCAGGGGCAGCATGATTTAGTTCTCTCCCTGGATTAACGCACCTGGATCAAATGATGTCTCATTAGAATGTCTAAGAAGAACATTGACATGCTGAAAGGTTGTTACTACCACCAAGGAGAGAACTAAATCATGCAGGATGCCGGCCCTTGAGGACTGACTTTGGGCGGCCCTGGACTAGACTTTTCTAACAGTTGAAGCTATCCTGACTTAAGCTGTCCTGTTTTCAAACTGGCTGTATTTGTATAATTCAGCTAGATCAATAACCTACAGGCATTCTCAAGTCTTTAGCAGCGTGTAACTTCTTTGTGTTCAACGACTCCCCTGTAATTAGTTTCTCCCATCAACCACTATTTTCCTATCAACCCTAGTTCTCATGACCTCCTTTAATAATAGCTTTACTCCTACTTTGACAAATCGCTATTCTGTCAAAATAGTCTCCAAAGTAGCTGTGAAACTCCACAGCTGCTCCAAAAATAATATCTGTCTTTGAAAAATGCTTGTTGGTAGATGAACAGCCAAGATTTGCAGTTTTGAAAGACTTTCAATCTCTTGATGATAGACTAAAAAGTTGCTTTAAACTTCTTTACAACTCAGTTCCCAACCCACTGGACTACATATACTAACTAGCTGACACCTTCGACAACTGGTCACAGGGATTTTAATTTGGTGGGATCAGAGCGAAAGAGGGCTGAATACAAAAGAGAGCCACACTTTTCAGATATTAATTTGTAAAATAAATTTTGAAAAACATGTATCATTCCCTATCGCAATTATAAACTACTGTGCATTGGTTTATCACATAGAATACATTGAGAATTCTTTGTTTTTCATGTGATAAAATAGTAAATAGTTCATGTGGAATGAAGATATATGTCTAAGAGAAGGGATTGCGTGTCTGTATTTGTGTGCATTGTAGCTAAACCATAAGCTAAACGTAGCATCACCTGGATCCTTCTGATCCTTTTGACCTTTCTCAACTTCGGCAAGAAAAAAGGGGGGAGAGAAAAGATAAAAAGCAGATGTTTAGAGTCAGTACATCTCTGTGATTAGATTCACGGTACTTTGGGACTCAGAGGTGTGGTTCTGCTCGGGTGCTTTCAGCTGCAGGAAGTGAGATTTCTGAGACGGACAGACATCACACAGTTAAAAATAAATATAAAAAATAGAAACACAGAAAGCCTGTGGAAAACAGGAAATTAAAAAAGTGGCAATATGCTTGTTAAACAGACAAAGCGTGGACTATTGTAAACAGACAGGACACATGTAAAAGTACTGTGATCATAGACAGGACACTTAAAGCGACTTGATATGATTGAAGTTAAGATAAAAGTGAAGCTCTTGAATCCACACATTGGACTGTATTCCCCATTCGAAAGCTCAGTCGACAGATGCTCCTTCACTATAGCTGGTGCCACCGAGAGGAAAGAAAAAAAGAAGCCTACCTGTTTGGCAAAGCACTGACATGATCAGACCAAATGACTGCAGGAGATAACAATGTAAGCAGTCTAAAAATGCATTCAAGTCAAAGGAATGGGCGTCCAACCAAAAGAAAGAAGCTGTACAGACCAGACTGCTCATTCATTTCCATCACAAACAGACGGTGCCTAAAAGAGGACCCCCGACTGATTCAGCGTGGCACTTCACAGATTTCTGGACTGGTGTGCTCCCCACTCACTCCGACACATAAAGGCACAGATAAAAGCAAGCATGGCGGCAGGAGCAGCATCTTTGAAGGAGAAGAGGAGGCCGTAGAGGGATGAAAGAGCGGGGAGAGGATGATCAGGGTACTCACGGATGGTTAAATCCATCACTTGAGAGGCCAAGCAGAAGACAGGGTGCTCATACATTTCCCTCTTTTTCCCTATAAAAAACAGGATTGTAGCATGCAAGAGGCTAGGGTCAGAAGTGGGAGGGCTGGAGTTCAGAAGCCAATGGGAGGAGGGCTGTCCAGGTGAAACTGGCATTGTGCTGGGCAGCAAGCCCAGTAGTTAAATGAAACATCTGGTTTATTTTGAGCCAGGCGTCTCACAAGGGAAGGAGGGGAAGTAAATTCACACAGCATGAAAAGATAGTAAGGTTTGAAGCCTTAGTATCTTTAGCACCCTGAGGGATTTCTTTCAAGGCACAAACAATGTTAAAGTTTTACTTTTTATGTGTAAGTCAAATGTTTGACATGGGAAGAGACTGTAAGTCACCACTGTGCAAAAGTCTTAATGTGTTCCTTCTGGTTGTACATTTAATTTTCAAGATGCTACAGTTTGCTTTCATGTGTGAAAAGGTATTTCTCACTTTACTTACTTTCTCTGTTTTCACATTTTTGCATATCAGATTATCAAACAAATTTCACATAGGTGAATAAGCAAATGTGTATATCAGATAAAAAGGTAATTTTAGTAAATAAAAAAAAAGTAGACCACCAATATTCGTGGGAGTTACTAACCACAAGATAGCCATAGAAAAACCTGGATAAACCTCTGGAAAACCTGAAGAACTACAGTTGAACAAGACTTCCATCTATAATAAGAAAGCCAGGTTCTTTGGTAGGAGCATATAAAGAAATGAGGGTTGACATAATTTTTGCACAGCACTGATAAATTAAGCCTTAATATTTCTTCATAATATCTCATGCCAATAAAGAAAGATCACATTGTTATGTCTCAAAGCACATGCAGGTGGGTGATGCTGGTTTGGATAATGTTGTTCAAATGTTTGTAAACCCCTCATAAGTTTTTATATTTTGGCTTACATTTGACTTAAAACATTCAGAGTTTATACTTCAATAATTAAACTAAATATTCTAATTAAGAGATATTGTCCAGTTTTATATTTCTAAGAATGGCAAATAGAAAATCAAGTTAATTTAGGTATTTTTGGAAAAGTCCTGCAGGGCTGACAAACTCTGAAACCACCACTTTCTCTGCAATTCCAGCATTTCTTTTAAATAAGATAAATAAAACATGTTATTGACGCTATTTAAAGCAATATCTGTGGAAGAAGAGAGAAAAGCATAGCGGATAGCAAAGGACAGAGAGCAGAAGATTGTGATCGTAAGCAGGATCATTGGACAAAGATGAAGGGTGGGGGACGCAAAATCAGCTTGAGGAATCTTAGATATTAAGAGAGAAAGTGAGAAAGTGGGAGGGATGGGGAAGATGCATCGGCTGGGAACTGGGAGTCAGAGTGGCCACTAAGTCAAGCTGAGATACTGGTCCAGCCATCTAATGTCAGGTTAGAATACTCAAGGCACAATGAGAAATCAGCACATCAACAGATTTCAGGGCTTTGGATTTGAATGCATTTTTACTCACACACCTCTACACAAAAGCCAACTTGACCTACAGAACAGCACAGAGCTAAAGAAGGCCTGAAACAAAGGAGAGAGTTATTGAACGGAGAGACAGAGAGTGATGGCACACTGTTAAATAAAAATCAACTGCGTGCCAAGAATCATTTGGGATATGGACTATTATTTACACTTGTTGAATTCACTTGATATAAGGAAGATGAAGGGAATTAAACCATGTGTGTTCAATGTGTTTTTCTACTTTCTACTTCGTTTTCTCCAAAGGCCACTACGCTTTACTCAAATATTTTTTTTTCTGTATACCTTCAATTTTAGCATAGTCTTTGATCCGCTGGTAGTTGAGCTGAGCAGCCTGCTCCAAATTTTTGCGAATCACTCCTTTAACTTCTTCAGGTGGAACTGGAGTCACAATATCTTTCATCAGAACCTAAATGAGAAAGCAAATATTCAACCCAGCGACATCAATTACATAATAATTGTTATTTCTCTGTTACATGTTGATTTTTGTGTATCTACAAACCCTCTCCAGCAAAGACAAAGTGGCTTTCAATGCACCTTCTGGACGACCGAAGGGGAAAAAATATCTGCAAGGAAAGACCAAATGTTTAATGAAAGAACAAAAAACATGTGTAGGTACTGTTCAATTGCTGAACGATTAGTCACCTGAAATGTACAATGTGGTTCTCCAAAATGACGCGCAATTTTTCTTTAATGTCCTCAAAGCGCTCCTTCTCATCCACTTTCACTGTGCTCAGTCCGTCCGGCCTGTGAGGATCATACCCATCCACTTTTACCCAGCTGAAGTCCTTTAGATGTTCCACTGATTAAGCATATTCTCATCTGACTTTAGTGATATAAAACACTGGTGGACCACTACCAGTTCTCTAAAAGCCAACAGCAAAGCTTTTTGAGATTACTTTTCTCTCCAATCTCACCTTTTTTCGCTCTGAAAGGACTTCTTTCTTTGCTTAAACTTGAATATGCATGCTCGCCTAGCAGCAGCCTGAGGATCTGGGCTTTGGGCACTCTGTGGGGAAACTAGAGCCTCGTAGCCCAGTGGCCCCCAGTAACTGCTGCCCTCTCTGACTTTTACGGACGCATGGGAGGATGAATAATATGGACAGTGAGAGACTATGCAACAAAGGACAGAGAAGAAAGGAAAAACAAAGAAAATGGTAGAAAACAAGAATATATGTAGACACAAAATTGATAACATAACATACATAAAATAAACAAAATAACTTAAATATAAGCAAACTCAAAGATGACAAGAAATATACTAGAGGAAAAAAAAAGGTGGAGGTTTATGTCCGCTCATGTAGAGTAGCACCCCTTTCCCCAGCTTATGCTGTCAGCTGCCAGCTGTGTTTTGTGAGAAATTAACTTCTCCTTAAAACATTTTGTTGTTTGAAGAAAAAAACACAGACAGTAAAAGTTTTGATATCAAAGGGGCTTATATCAGGGTATTTTAAGGGCAAAGACATTTTTAACAGAGAAGTTAGCAACAGGCTAGAAGAGTTAGCATGAAGGCAAAGAACTCACTCGGCTAAATATCAAGAAAAAAATAACTAGTTAGCATTTTCTTTTGAGTTAAAGCAAATAATCATCTGATATATTTTTAATGTGCTGTCAAATTGAAATTTCAATATAATACTTGGACTTTTTTTTTTTTTTTGGTCATATCACAAGAGAAGGAAATAAGTTCAAGGTTTTATGTCTGTTGTTTTCTTCTTTTCTGACTAGATTCTAAAACATACAAGGTTACACCAAAAGATTTAAGAGGCAGAGTGATTCAGCTGACCCAAAAACAGGATAGGTTTTTGGGCATTGGCAGCCGCATGTGGAGGTCAACACCTTTTAGTCTGTTTTTCTGATTATCCAAACTAATATTTCTGAATGTTGTCAGGAAAGATATTGAGTGGAGATAGAGAAGCCCATTCATAAAACTCTACCTTGTCCTATAAAACACCTTTGCATAATGAATAGTTCTATTTGAAACAAACGTGTTCCCAATATAGGAAGTACATATTTGGTTCATGACCCAGGAATCCAAAACCAGATTTGATCAATTAAGCAAAAATATAATTCCAAGTTTTCATTTAGAAATTAAAAATAAAATACTTTTTTTTTAAATGCCAGACTTGGAAAATGTGGGTTGCAGGTCAAAAGAAGAGTGCACACCTGTTCCCATGGACATGGGATGCACAAAAAGCAAAGCTGTAGTGCAGAAGAGTGGGGTCGATAATGGCTCCGTTTTCTGCCCGTTCCAGGAGATCGCGTAGGTAACACAGATGTCGGTGACAACCTCGAACTCCGTTTCTTGCACAGTATTCATCCAGGACAAACACTTGCCCTGGGCTGAACCATCCCTGCAATACACACAAGCATGTGGAGACTGAAAGACTTCACAGCACCAAACTTCTCCCCCCATTGTCATGTAAGCATGATACCTGACAGAGAGTCACTCACCAAGCAGCAGAAGGTGTCATTGAGCCTGTGGTCCAGTGTGAGCCGCTGCAACATCTCAAAAAGCGAGGCGTGGTCATAGCTACAGGGGTTAGCGGAGATAAACTCATCCATGCCATGTTTCTGAGCTCTGTCAGCGTCTATCCAGCCAAATGGCACAAGGAAAAACACACGGTTCAGAGGAGATGATGTCAGTGAGGTGAAGGAAAACAGCGACATTTCAGGACAACTCTACAAGACTGTTCAGCTACTTCTAAGGGCAAATTATAACAATTACAGCTTACATTGTCAACTTGCATTGTGTTGGACAGCGTAAAGAGTGCATTAATGTCTACAATTTTTCTATTAGTGGATAAATCTATCAGTCTGAAGTTAAGCTCAAAGGGATGGTGCTTCGACTATTTGTGCATGCATACAGCTTTGTTACATTGCCGCTTGTTTTATAGAAGAAAGACATCATTTAAGATTTAAAAGACGTTTGAAGAAACACTGGATGAAATTTAATAAACAATTTGTCTGTATGCATTCAATAGATTCTGCCATTCTCAAAGGTCGCCACCCAGGTCCTGAAAAATATGTGTGCTAGTGAAAAAGACCTCAACAAAAAGCCAGAAAGACTAATTATTTTAAGTTGTGCTACAAACAGGAAACATTACAAGAGCAATATTGTTTAAATTTTTACTAATCTAAAATTTGTTGTTTGTTCTGCATAATGGATTTATGTACTTGTCTTGCTGTTTTCAAGAGAAACATACACATTTTTTAAAAAGTGTTAGAAAAGGGGAAAAAAAGACCACTAAAACATTAAACCTGTTTTGTGAAACCTGATAAATAAAAAAATATTTTGAGATTGAAATGTGCTAAAAAAAAATACTAAAAATTCTTTTTTCCAAGTTTAAATGCTCCCTGAAAATTTCCACATTTTGGCACCTTACAACCACAATCTTTAATGTACTGAAATTTATGTGAAAAGTCGACACAGCAGAGCACACAATTGTGAACTAGAATCAAAAACAAAAAGAAATGGGTTTCAAAGTTTTTACAAATATCTGAAAGTTGGGATGCAGCTTAATCCCAGCATAAATACAACTGTTCTGTGAAGATCTCTATGAGATAAGTTAAAAAACACTAGTGAAGAAACAGCATCATGAAGACCAAGTAAAACAGCAGACAGATCAGATATAAGACATGGCCGTCTACCTAAACTAACAGACTAAGCAAGGAGATCGTTGATCAGAGAAAGAGTAAAGAATGTGTCAATATGATACGATAAATTCCTGTCACAAATCTACCATTCATGAATGATAAGAAAGCCATTGTTGGAGAACAACCTCAAGACGTCTTATTTAAAATTTGTCAAACCGTATGTAGGGGGCACATCAAAGAAGTGAGATAATTGGCTCTGGTAAAGACTTATTTTTTTCTGGCTAACAAATGCAAGGTGAGGCGGAAAACTGACGCCTCTCATACCAACCCTATAGTGAAACATGGTGGTGGCTGCATCATGCCTTAAGAATGTTTTTATTCTGAAGCTGTTCAGACTTCATGAGATGAATGGAGCTAAATACACTACAATCCTAGATGAAAGCTCTTCAGATGTTACAAAAGTGTTGATATTGGGCCAGCGGTTCAAGTTCGAACAGAACAACCACCCTAAACATGCAACCAGAGCTACAGCAGATGGGTTTAGATAAAAGCATGTACACTTATCAGAATGGCCTAGTCAAAGTCCAAGTCAAAATGTAATTCAAAATCCATGGTAAAGCTTGTACAATAATATTCTCAATTCAGTCTGATTGAATTTGATGTACTTTGCAGACAAAATGGGCAAAAATCAGCTCAAGATGTGCAAAGCTGAGAGAAACTCCAAGAGACAACAAGCTAACCAGATAAAGTACGGCATAGGATGGTCCAGCATAGTACTGACTCCATGAACCTGAATACATATAAAACAAATTTTACTTACTTTCCACTTCACAATCATGCACTATCTCATGTCAGTCCATTATGCAAAATCAAAAGAAAATACATTGAAGTTTGTGGCAAAATGTGAAAAGTTCAAGGAGTGTGAACACTTTTGCAAGGCATCGCAGCTGAGTAAATTTGGAGAAATTAAACAAACTGGTGGGTTTGTTTTCATACTGCATTTACAAATAATATATATTTTTTTATCTTGTAAATATTGTAACAGGCTGAGAGACAATGACACAGTGATGGAGACCAGAGGTACAGTCATGTCCTCTGTGGGAGTGACAGGTTTCACATTCAGGAGACACTGACAATGAGTGAAGGCAATTCAGTGGAGGGATGTGGGAAGTGGAGACCTGATCTTGTCAGGTCAGGTCTGAGATACACAACAGGGTACAACTGTCACCCTATGGGTCAGAGAGAGGGTGTCATCCTGGCTTGATATAAGAAGGAACCCTACAGAGTTACACTCATCTTTAAGTCATTTTCACTTCAGTCTGAGAAGGAAAACATGAGACAAGTAGAAACTGGCAATGGCAGTAAGAGACAGAGGGGAAAAAAAAGAAAAATACATAGTGAGTCATGATGTAAAAAGGAAATATCTGGACAGAAACACTTAATGCTTGTAAACACTGAAGGAGATGCATTGGAGGTGAGAAAGAGAATCTGGTTTGTTGGACAGGTTTTTTGAGGGGGACAGTGAGACAGAAACGAGTTGTTAAAGTGTGAAAGCAACAATCACATTAAGACAAGAGAATTGATCTTGTAGTGGAAGAATGAAATGGTGATAAAACATCAAAGAGGGTTATGAAAGTGTGTGCAAGGTTGAAATATGAGAGACATCAAATAGGATTCATTCTCTTTTAGTTTAATTAAATGACATGTAAATCAAAAACATTGAACATAACTCACATAAATGTGTTCATAATAACTTCAACCACAAATAAATAAAACAAAAAAATCACCAAAGTGAATATGATATTACTTTTGCATACATTTATAGGTTCCAACATGCTGGATATCGGAGTTTTCAATACGCTTGTAATCGTCATGCACATCTGCAGACCCCTTTTGAAATTTGCATTTTATCTTCTTTTCTTTTTTAAATTTGCATTCCCTTTTTTTTCCTGTTCTCTACGCATCTGCAAGTTGACAATACTTGAGTATGTTGCAGTGTATTCATGATCTCTAAGTAGCACACTAACAGGCATACCACTACCGGAGAACTCTAAAAGGGTAAAAGCATTACAATTTGGTGCAAGTACATGGGTAAATATAGCATGAAGCCGACAGAGGCAGAACTGTTATCATTCTCTGGGAGATGGGGGGGAGGAATGGATGAAAAATTCTCCGTTTTGTACAGAAGTATGGACACATGACACGGGTGTTGTCCTATATCAAGCAAAACACGGGCAGTCAAAAGAAATCATAGTGACACCTCTCCTTTTTTGGGAGGCGTAACACCGGTCTAGCCTCTATGTCTACAGGCCCATCTACAGTAAGAGGGAGAAAGGAGGAGGGGGTCCGGAGTATTTTTACTGGCAGAAGGGGCGGCAGTGGCTACTCCTTGTCTTTGGCATTCAGAATACTCCGCATACATATTTGCCAACTCTCATCAAGAAAAGCTCAAAGACAAAATAATTTAAAGTAATTGAGCCCTCAGAAATAAAGCATAAAAATGAACACTTACTATGCATCGGATACATTTTTCAAACAACACTGTATCTGTATTGCCTCTCCTCACATAAATAAATTTCCCCAAATAGTTTGGAAATATTATTTAAGACAATCATTTCTCACATACAATTAAACAAATGGGTAATGTTTTAATCAGATTTAGTCACCTTTACTTCTACTTTTATTTGCATTTTGTAAAGAAAATGCACAATGCCAAAAGCAGTAAAGCTAAATATGGGATGTGCAAAAGTCTCTTGCAATATTCTTCTGTTTTTAGTAGCATTAGATTATTGTTTTTCTAGGAAAAAGGAAATTCCTGCATAAATATTGGTCATTTGTAAAAGTTAATTAATTTTACTCTGTCAGTAACTCCAACAGCCCAAACAAGATCCATACAAAGTAGAGCTTCACTGAACCTTAAATTTCAAAGGTCCTTACTATTTTGATGTGCGCAATATCACAAAAGACTCATTTGATGAAATATTTTGAAGGTTAAAGTACTTCAAGAACAATGTATTAAAACCTCCCTGACCAAAAACATACACCTGATATTGCTCTAAGTTAGCAAGTTAATTATGGTGAAAAACAGAAAAGCTTGAGGAATGTTTTGCTGGTTAACCATGATAGACATCACATCAGTCAGCAACAATATCACAATACCAGGTTTCCCTTATATTGTGTAATCTTAACAGCCAGCGTGGCATGCCAATCTTTAATCAGCTGCTGAATGTGCCTGTGTTATTGCTCATTCACACATAAACCAGACCTGAACCGTTCCTACCATTTTCTCCACTTCTGAACATACTCTGTGATGATCCTGATGTTGTGGCTTTGGCATTTTCTGTCTTTTTCTCTTTTAGACACTTTCTGGTCTTTTATATTTTATGTAATTTTTTTTACTGCCATTTCTTTTCTCTTTCTGCTTCAGGGCAGAACTGTAGATTCTATTTAGAAAGTAATGCTACCCTTAAAAAACTACTCTGTCTCAAGGCCTCTGAATACATTTCTCAAAATTATTCAGAGTACATATATGTAGAACTAGATTATTTCATGTGTAGGGTTGGAATATAAGGAAGCTAAAGCTAGAACAACTGATTTGTCCCACATCCTGGTATAAGATCTTCATTGGCTGCAGCATTTTATTGCAATTTCTCAGTGCATGGAGACATTAGTCACTGATGGACAGTTTTTGATTTGACTGTAGAAAAGACATTTCCTCACACCATGACACTTCCTCATTGAAAGATGTCACACAATCAGTGTAGCAATTCTCCATGCCATCTCAATAGTTTGAGTAGTTCATCACTTAACATGACATTGTCTCACATTCTTTCTCTTGTTCCACTGGTGGTGCAGTTGCCCTGCAAAAAGTGACATGATGAAGGGCGTTCTTGTTTTCCTGATCAGTGATGCTGTTGTACAAAATTTGAATGTGAATCCCAAGAACAAAGCTTACAGTTTTTTTTTCTAGCAGAAGTAAAGGAACCACTCAGTTTGGGCTTTTCTTTAGATTCCCAACTCTAGGACGTCTTACTATGACCTGACCAGTCTCACAAAAGTCAGTCATTGGTAACAACTCCCAGTTGCCGTATTAGTTGCCGTATTAGATCCAGGTATAAACATAGCATGTCTGAGTGAAGCACACTCAAACTCAAAAACCTTCTGGTCCCATGAACAGATCAGTCAATATGTTAGCAATGAAGTTGAACAAGTTAATACCAGTGATAGAATATTGCATTGGAATTTGCCGTATGTTTGGGGTACGCTGCCCTAACATTTACCTGTGTAGCTCATTTCATGGATGCATGATTGTTACAAGCTGTATCTTGTTGTAAAGGTGATTAATCCAATTTTACAATTATTGACCTAAACAATATTTCCAGACTCTTCTTTGCTGAGTTTACATATAAACTTTGAATCGTTTTAAAGGTACAATAGCATATATTTTTATGTTTTTGAATAAATCAAATAAATCCGCCTCCTTTCCCTTCCTAATAACCACAAAATAGCATACCATCTAATCTTTCAATCAAGTTTTATTACAGGGTAGCTTTACTCTGAGGGATCCAGCCACCAATAAGAAAAAAGAGAGAAGGCAATTATGCAGAAACAGCTTTAATATAAACGTCAATCATTACTGAGTCAAATAATAAGTTCTTAGATATAAAATACATGCATCCTATACGGGCACGAATGGATGCTTCTACTTTGATCCTCAAGCTGAGGTTATTAAAAACAAAAAAATTAACCAGCTAATGTCTAAGACATGAAGCGAGACGTGAAAAAGGAGAAGAAGAGGAAGAAGAAGAGGGAGAGAAGAGAGAAAGAACGTTGCATTTGTCAGATAATCGCCGGGGATTATCTGAGCAGTGCCGGCTACAAGGAAGCACTTACCCTTGAGTCCAGCTAGAAGACAGCAGGGTAAGAAGGGACAAACCAGAATAACATAAAGACTAGCAACAAGGCTGGAGGAGAGCAAATCACGAGAGACCCTGACCTAGCAGCTGCAATTTACTAAAGAAGGGTCCAGGCAAAGCATGAAGAAGATAAAAACACAACTGAAAAAACAACAGCCTATAACTAACACGAGAGTGTGTTGGGCGGTGGTGTGTGAGCACATGTGAGGATGTGTGAACAACAAATGTCCAGGTATATTAAAAGAGACGAAGAGGAAGACAGGCAGAGAGAGAAGAAGAAGAGAGACAGAGAGAAGACAGTTTACGATCCTCATCACTCCACTGCAGTTAGTTTCTTCTGGGAAAAAAGACAAGTACTTAATAGAGCTGAGAGCTGTATGTTAAGTACTGTCAGTTTGATCAAACACAAATGTTACTGTAAAAAGGGAAACTGACAAGAATACAAGAACATAAAGTATCAACAAAAGGTAGTTTGTTTTATGCCAAACATTTATCTTAGAAAATAGCTAAATATGTGAGAAATTTAATATGCTGATCCAGTATTACCATATATCTAAGAATTTTGATAATGATACTTATTGTGGGCACCTTTTGAACACATGTGGATTCTCCTTTGGACCAGGTAACTTTCTCCATTCCAGCTGTAGCAACTACACCCCAAATGCACACATAAGGCTAGAATTACTGCTTTTCAGATCAAAAACAACACAAGGTACTCAGAATGTCCCAGTCCTATTTAAAGTACTGTGGGTATATGGAATCTCATAAATCTGACCTTATCCAGCTCTGTATGACACTGATTGAACTGCAGTCATTATTTCTTATTATTTCTTGTAAGTATTTGATACTTTCAAAAAGCAACCAGAAAGTAATAATTAAAAAATATGTATTTAGATGTATGTCATCATTTGCCTCTATAATGCATGTCTTCGAGGCAATCAGTTTTATTAGACTTTATTAAACTTTCAAATAGTGCTATATGTTATTTAGTCTCCTGTGTCTCAATGAAAATGTACACTGCAATCTACTGCAATGTAGCAAATAAATTTTAAATTTCTCTTCTGGAGTTTTTTTTTTTTTTTTTTAATTTTACATTTTTCTTTATTAAAATGTCCTGCACCATGTAGAAAAATTTTAAATATATGTGGTTTTTAGATGATGCGTCAAAATTTTATTTTTTTAATAAACCAAACTCTGCAAGACCACTGGAGGCATTTAGTTATTTATTTGTTTAGTGCTAAAAAAAAGTGCTTGTTACACTGACCTTTAAGGCAGATACAGCATCTCCAATGACTCAGACATAAGGTCTAAATCAAGAAATCCTTACTACTTACTGTTCTATTTTAACAAAAGCACCTGGCATTTGTCTATCCTGGCACGCTCTGGTGGATCATAATATTTCATAAGCGGTGTGTAGTTGGACTGCCAACCTGCAGATTGGAAAAATGGATCGATAGAGCCTCTGCTACTGCAGCCAGTTTCAGAGCTTTCATGTGAAATAATTAACTGATAAATCTGTGTTTTTGAAGCGTATAACAGGACTGCCCTCGCTATTGCTGCTCTTAATGCAGCACATCCATTAGATATACTATCATTAGTCTCACCCTTTCTAATGAAGAGAAAAGTCAGATGTTACAATCTGAATGAAACATTATGAAGAGCAATAAACTCCTGAACTATTTGCTTATTCTATGTTTGAAAGTCAGTCATGATGCCCTCCAACTAGAACAGCTCTGCGCCAAACTCTCACAGCAAACTGGGATCTTTTTGTAATCCCACTGAAAGGGTTGTGGTTTCTTGAACAGTATGAGCCAATAACTAATGCATTTTGGTTGTTTAAATGCTTTTAGGTAGGATTTAAAGCGTTCCCCTCCCGTCGTGTGACATATATCTCATGCAATTCAATTGAAAACAAACAAAGGTGTTAGGAGAGAACATATAACAATTAAAAAAGGTGTAGTAAGCATCAATGATGGTGAATCTGGTAAAACTAAAGTAAGGTTTTGATTTCCCAGTAGGATTTTTCTGACACTTTCTCATGCATGCCCTGTAACTAAGGCTGCAGAGGTCTGCGAAGAGCATGGAAGTGATCAAAATAATCTCCTTGTGCAAAGGTATCAGAAGAAACTGCTAAAGCGTGAAGAACCCAATAGGAACACTGAAAGAGCTGCATGAATTTTCAACAAATTTTGGCTGTGTTGTAGATGTGACAACAATTTGATGAGTTCTCCTTATGTCTGGATTAAGGAGTAAACCTAGAAGACACAAGTCTTTTTCTCAACAGAAAAATCCTGGCCTGCCTAAAGTCTAATTAGACCTTGTGGGAGAATGTTTTATGGCTTGAAGGAACCAAAATGGAACTTGTCAGCCCACAGTTACAAAAAAAGGTGTTCTTTGACCAGGAGTAATGCAGACCATTACCAAAATAGCCCAAAGTTATCAAGGTGGATGAAATAATAAGCAGTCAGTCAGTCTGACCCAAAATTCCCAGGACTCCATTAGAAAATATAACGTGTGAAAACTTGGTTGCGAGTTATTTGCTTTAATGTTCGTATTTTAAGCACTTGCTAGTCCAAGTATGCATCTCAATTAACAAAATAATAAGTTCACCAGAAAAACAGAAATGTTTTGCAACAGAGTGCAATACTAAAACTGTCAGAACATCTGTCAGCTCTTCTCAAAACTGAGTTTGACGAGTGATGTCTGCCTAAACAAAAGGATTTGGAAAACGTTTGTAAGATAAAATGTGCTTGTTATTTCAGTTGAATAGCACAAAAAATGTGTCACATCAAACACACAAAAATGTTGGAAGATATGTTTTAATACGTGCACACCGTTTAGAGGCACTAAAACAGAAACTAAATGCGGTATATTTCTATGTCTATCTACATCAAACATAAACTTTGCATCTTTAATGCAGTGGTTTTGTGTCTCTTTTAAATATATTTTCTCAACCTTATAAAAGAAAATGTAATTTATCCTATTTACTTTTTAAATAACATGTTATGCCATAGTGGTAAAAAGATGTAAATATTTTGTTGAAATTAGATTAAGAAAACAAACATTTCCCTTTTCTACAGATACATTTTGATGTGCAATGTGCACCAGAAAATTGATAAATACAAATTGTGGAGTCTTCATATGACTCTCACTTCTTTATTTAGGTGTCCACTGCAGCAGGGTAAGGAGGGTTGTGCATGTAAAATGGTCCCAGTGCCATTCAAGACCACCAGGGGGTGAAACATGTACGCGTGGTGGTGTTGCCACAATGTTTCAGGAAGGAGGGGAGTCTGTGCCGCTGTGAGGAGGCTTTTTGAATGGCAGACAGCTGGCAGCAGAGGAACCAACTAACCACAACAAGGATCACGTACTGGACGAAAAATAAACAATGGAGAAACAACAGAGAATCTTACGTGACAGGATTTCGTGTAACTTAAATATTTTGCGTCTTATACAGTCAAAAACATTGGAATAAGCATGTTTTTTTTTATTGTTACTACTAATATTAGTGCAAAACTTAGCCAATTTCTGCATTTCCTCTTGATAAAAATTGTATTTAATACATTTGAAAAAGAAAGATGCACACAAAAAGATTTTTTTTTTCTGAATAGCAGGATCTATTATTGGGGGATTGTTAATATGTATCATTAATTCTGATAGGTAGGAGGTTTGTTTAGTGCTGTTATTGTGGGTTAGAATGATAAGAAAACAATGAGTGCAAGGGTCAAAACCAACCTGAGTAAGCTCTGACTTAGGGCAGGAAATTGCTGCTGTTAGAATCAATTACCTTCTCAAATTGGGGTGGGGGTTGGGAGGACACAAGAGACATTTAAAACAAAAGTTGGTACAGACGGCACACTGTTTAGACAGCCTTACCTTCCCTTTGCTACCTGACCTGGAGACCGCTTAGGAATACAAGTACAGTCACAGATTTATTAGAATCTATTTCATGTCTGGATAAAACTTGATTTAACCAGGCTGCTGGTCTGAATGTTTGAATAATATGTGTGATGACTCTACAGGTGTAGAGCATCTGGATGCTGACTTCTCTTTCAGGTTGGTTGTTCCTAATGAACCGACTGATGGAGTAGCATGGAAGTGCGCCGTTAAACACGGAGGGAGTGGTGACAATGAGTGGAAGTCCATCAGATGCTGGAGGAAAACCCGTGAGAGATCAATGCATTTGTGCGCGTGCTTGTGTGTTAGCTCTACGGGAATGTTTTGTAGCTGCAGGAGGGGTGGGGAGCACATGGTGTGACACAGTTATGGGTTAGAGCTTTGGAAACTGCTTTCTGCCTAACCAAATATTTTGCGCAATGGGTTACTTACAGAACTGAGAAATGGGAGCATCCATTTGCGCTGAAGCCCCCCCCTTGGAGTTTAGTTTCTGGACCTGAGTGGGTGGGACGGGCTTGTGGGACTGGCCAGTAGCACGGTACATGGCCTGGACCCACAGGATGCGGTCCTGCTCGTCGTCACTGGCAAAGATCACAGTGTCGCCCTCCTTCACGGCATTGAAGAAAGCCCTGCCTCCATCCAGGCCTTTGAGATATCAAAGAACATTAAAAATGTATGAAATACCTGTATGTTTGCTTGCAGTTTTATTCTTTTTTTCCCTGTGCATTCTTACCAGGTTGGGGGTCACTGTAGTCCACAGTATACCCATCCAGCTGCAGAAGCTCCTGTGGTTCTGATTTTTTCTCTCTGTAGCTGCACATGGCAAAGGTATACTGACTCACCTAGAGACAAAGTGAAAGAGCTCACATTAAGCAGACAAAAAACAGGTTTTTATTGCTGTTTACATGCTGGGTAACAACATCAAGAATAAGTTTGACATTGATTATAACCAATTTATAAATCCAAAACTTAAATTTGTTTTTTGCAGTTTCATAATCTTATATTGCAAAAATCTTGAAAATCCAACTTGTAAAACATTTATTTTTTTCTTATTCCACAAAATCCTAAAATATAAATGGAAAAAAAATAATTTATTTATCATTTTAAGTTAGTTGGATCAAAATGTCAAATAACTAATTATTAATCCATATCTTCCTGATTCTATGTGGTTTAAATATGGCATAACACAGAGGCCTGTTTCTTTTAGTCACTCCTCAAAAGGGCAAAGATAGCGAGCATGCCATTCAAGTTAGACAGAACTTGAACGGTGTGATGATGTTCATAGTTCAGAATATAGATACAAGCAAATAGTAACTCTCCTAAACTTACCCAAATCTACACTCAGAGAAGCAGTACACTATATATATATATATATATATATATATATATATATATATATATATATATATATATATATATATATATATATATATTATATATATATAAATATCAGGTTGACCAAACATAATTTTTCAGAAAGAGCCCACCTGCACAAGCACAAAGAAACGTTTCTTCCAGCGTTTCCACACGTTCTTCCCAAACGCCCACAGATACCTGTGGCAGCAATACGTAGGTGATCAGAAAACACTTAACAGTTAACATGAAGAAACTTTGAACAAGCCTTTTAATATAGATCTTTTATACAACAAGTCTGAAAACAAAAATGAAAAAATTTAATAGTGATAAATATTCTGTGAATATGGCTCTGTTTACAAAAAAATAAGTAAAACAAACATACACATAGATAGATATACATATATAAGCCACACACTGTCATCCACCAGGGGGAGTTGTGCACTTCACAGTATTTTTCCACAGCATGAGAAAAGAAATGAGGCCAAGGAGCTGAGAAGGGTTGGAGTTTTACAGAAAATTTAAATCCTCATAAGAACATCCCTGTGTGTCTTATTTAGCTGCCGACTTTCTCTTACCCGCAGTGTTTCATGTTCTGTGGTTTGTCCATGCGTATAGCCAGCTTTATTTTAAGATCTTGGTCAGGGCAAGCCTTTGTCACAGTCATCTTATGGAGCTCTGACTGTTTGGGACTGTTAGGTGTTGGGTGGAGGACAACCTGCATACGAAGACACCACAAATGGCAAAAAAATAAATTACTAATCTCTTCTGAATTTCTTCTGGAAAGTCTTTATTTCATCTTTCTGTGTACCATTCAGCAGCAATCATTAGTCTTTGCAGAGGCTGGTGATTATGTGTATTTGCCTCTAGTGAAATATTAAATTGCGATGCGGTGAAGTAACAGAAGAACACTGTTTCTCTCTGCCTCGAAGTAGAAGAAGAAGAAAAAGAGGAGGCCTAATCTCTCTTTGCTGACTTAAAGAGCTTTGAGGAAGCCTGCTTTCCTGCCAACTCTCTTGCAGTGGGAGATCAAAGAACTCTCAGACAAGGTCACTCTCACTACAGGGACATCTGAGGCGCCATTGGCCCAACACATACCAGCAAAACTACCTCCCTTGGGTATCTGTCACTTTTAGGCATGAAAATACAAGGTACTTTTAGACATTCCTGTTTGCCTTCATGACGTTTATATCAAATTGAGTCAAATGAGATTTAAATAAAGTAAATAATTGAATCCAGAATTTTTCTTTTGCAAAAACTGGATTTTACTTCATTACAAAAGGTGTTTCTTATTCAGAAGGAAACAATGTAGAGATGCACCAAGGTTTTAAAAAGGCATAGTTAAAGTTTTTTTTATTATACTGTTCCAAAGGTATGATGGGCCACAACTTTCTACGTCTCCATGGAGTATAAAATAATGCTGTCCCTCCTCTACCTGCTGCTGATCAATCTGTCACTTCGCAGAAAAAAGATATACGTATAAATGGATCATAGAGTAATGCAGTACTTCCCCTCCACCACTTGCTGTTGCTGTGCACTGCCAATCAGTTGGTTGAGAAAATGTTTCTCTAGGTTACAAGAAACCAAATGAAACTGCTTGGACTGCAAAATGAAGCATGGAGTAATACAAAGATCCCCCTTACCCTCATGTCACTGCACAATGCTTTTCAGCTTGCTTTAAGAAAGCTTAATGAAATATGAATTTGGCTGTTTGAAAATATTTCTGGCAGCAAAAAACATGGACAGTTAAGGCATCAGCACGATTTATCACTCAAGTGAAGCTAATATTGTTTTAAAATTACAACTGATAATATAGACATAGCAAATCATTGACAAATTCGACTGCAGGCTCTACTGAGCTGATAGCTCAACCAACTAATATCTTATTATCCAACTAAGATACTATTTACCACTATGTTTCTATGTAATATAAAAAAAATGGTTCTTAACCAACTGCATCTATGAGAATATTTTGAAAGTTGTATGAATAACTCTCATCATCTCATTTTGGTTATCACTGCCATGATCCTTGATCTTCTGTAATTGCTAAAACTGTGAGTAAACAGAGGCATTACCCTGCCCAGCTCTTTGTCTTCCAGCGCCAGCACGCCTGTACTCTCTGTAAACAGTTTCACCTTGACAGCAGGCAAAGGGTGTGTAGTGGTGAAGTCCCCCTGGGTTCCCCAGCTGAAAGACAAAACAGAAAACACTCCAGAGGTTATTTTCCATGACAGTATAACACAGTGATCTCACCTGTTGAACAGTCGATAAAAAAAGCAGTCTTCATTCTGTTGTTTGCCCCTGAATATTTACAACAGTTACAACAAATTTGGGCATATCATTTCAAATGTTTGATTTTTACGTGAAACATGTTTCTATTAACATAGAAGAAAGATGGTTAAAAGTTTAAACAGCTTAAAACACTCAAATGTTTGTTCTTGAAATGCACTATTGCTGTTTCTATAACTCATGAGCAGGTCTTGGATTTCAAAACATGGGATTCATTTGTGTGGAAAGTGAGGCTTACAGGGCTGAAGGGTTGGCTAAAGGAAATTGACTGCAAATAAATGGCTTTCAGAAGAAGCAGGGAAACAACTTTGTATTTTTTATAAACAGAACTTCTCACAGTAATAATGACAGATGAGACACACATATAGATCACAGAAAAATAACAAGATGGCTGCCTAAGACTAGTAGTTCCAGTTCTTGCGCTTGTTTGGCATCTTATCAAGTCTGAAGATTCTACAGAACTTCACACTATTTTCACTCATTCTCACACACACTATTGAGGTGAGCTACAATGTAGCCACAGCTGCCCTGGGGTACACTGACAGAATCAAGGTTGCCATTCACTCACCACCATCAGCAGACAAGGTGAGTGGAGTGTATGGATTATTTATTGGGATATTGAGGCAGTTTTTACTGATTGCAGTATTGCATATATATATATATAGTAATAAAAACTGTGATTCAAATTGCTGTATTGTTATTGTACTTTATATTGTACTGTATTGTTATTGTACTTTAGAAAATTAATTTCTAAGGTCCTAAATTATAATTTTGAACATTAAGCTTTCTGCTTTTCATTTTCCACAAATCATTCAAATCTAGAATTTCATTTGATTTTACCCTAAAATGTCTAAAATATAACTTATAAAATCCATCTTGATAAGTGCCCTGTGATGATCCAGGGTGTATCCTGCCTCTTGCCCGAAATGTCTCGTTGGAGCAATTTAGCTGTGTAATTTCTATTACAGTTTTATATTCATATATTTGTATATGGATACAAAAAGGAAACTTTGGAAGAACAGGAAAACAACTGAGAATACCCCTGTAATGTTTAAATTGCGATGTATTGTCCTCAAGAGGGCACACTTACACCCGGGACATTGGGTGTTGAAGCTGCTGCCCTCGAGCCGCAGAACCAGAGTACTGAGGTCTCACACTAATGACTCAAGAACAGCTTTTACAATAGCTCTATAATTCTAATCAATATGTCACCTCTTTGTGCAATACAACTGTGTAATTTTTCATTTATTTGTTCTTATTTATGGCACTACAATTAATGCACTCCATTTTTTTAATCCCAGGATTTCTCTTTGCACCTTGCATGGGTGAGTAGACTGATTTGGTGTACTGCTACACATTGTTTGTTGGTACAGTGAGGATGTATCAAACACTTTGAAAACATGTCAGTAAGAGTAATTATTCATGGCTACTAGCTTTCACAAACAGTTACTACTCATGTTCTACTCTAAGGAAACAGTTATGAGTTGTGACTGCATTAAATAACATCAATCAGCAGGCGGTTGCACACTATAATTTAGGTTTGATCAGAAGTCTTAATCTGTCATTTTGCATTTGTCAACTAATCCAAATGGGATTTGATTCACAGCCATTAAAATTGCTAAATATGTAAAATATTCATGTATTCAAATATATAACTCTGAAGAAAATAAGCTGAAGCAAAAGAGGCAGTGAGTGGGTAATGTAAATTTGGATAAGTATTGGGAAATTGACTCAAAACCCATGTGGATACATATTTGCTTGTTTGTTGTTTGCTATTTTGCCATTTTCTCTGAAAATTAGTAATCAATGCCATTCCCTTAATGGCTTGGTTCAAAGCCTGCAGCACAAAATCATTGTGTTTGTTGTGATTTCTTTTTTCACAAAAAAGTTTTATTTTACTTGTTTTATCCACTAATTAAAGTTTCCCTTTGATTTCCAAGATTTTAATCAGATGAAGGGAGAAAGGGTAACAAGGGAAATAGTAGGAAGTGCTGATTGAGCTGCAAAACTGAACTGTGATTTTTTTTTCAGTAACTGGGCGAAAGCAAAAACTGATTCAGAGCCGTTATTGGTATTGATGCAGACATCACCAATGAAATCCACTTTTCAATCATAATTAACATCTTGAAGACTGATTATTCTTTAACCAAAATGACCCACCAATGTTATGTTTTGTTGAAAATATTTGCTTAAGCCAGGAGTCGCCAAAGTCGGTCCTCGGTCCTAAAACATGCATCCGGCATGTTTTAGTTCTCTACCTGATTTAACGCACCTGGATCAAATGATGGCTCGTTAGAGGCCTAAAAGAACATTGACATTCTGAAAAGGTTGTCACCACCAAAGACAGAACTAAAACATGCAGGATGCCAGCCCCCGAAGACCAGCTTTGGGGACCCCTGGCTTAAACCAAATTTTGCTTCTATTTTTGAGCACTGGACCAGACAGAACAATCAACTGTAGTAAAATGATTGCCTCTACTTCTGGACATGAAAGAAGGAAACTATGCAGATTTTAATAACAAAGTGTGCATAGAAAGAAAAATTGAAAACATATTTTGGCTCCAGGTGGGTCTGTTGGAGTAAACATCATAAAAATGAATAAACAAACAAAAAAATCATAACACAATACCTGAGGGACTATGGAGTAGTAACAAAGACATTTTCTAATAGACTAGCTCCTCAGATCCACTTAAAACACAAAAATACACAGAGAACAAGTTGAAATGTGCAATACTGTAGCCACGAGGGCTTAAGTGACAAGATTTTTTTTTAAATATCCAATATTAAGCTTTCAGTTCTGTAATTCTAAGCTTTTGCAGACTTCAAAGTTTGGCTAAATGCTTAAAAACTTGCCATGTCAGGACAAATGAAGATTCTAACATGTTAATTTCTATCCTAAGAAAGGATTTTCCTCCCTCAAAATTTTTTAGAATCAACTGCTGCTGCTCTTGAAAATTAGAGAAGGAGCAGAGAGACCGCTGACAGAGAGCGGGGTAGTAAGTGGTGAGTTGGTTTCACGGGCAAATATCGTTCTGGCATGAAGGTGACCTTGTCGCTAAATGGAAGGTCTAATAATGGACATGACAGCAGTTCTTAGAGCTTCTCCTGCAAAATGGGTCAAATCCTCTGCATGCTAAATCTGCTTGTGGTTGTATTGCATATACAAAAAAAAAAAAAAAAAAAAAAATCAATTCTTCCATCAAGTCATCAAAGTTCAATGTTAATTCATAACAGTAATTTGAATGTCAGCCTGAGTGCATGGTGGCTGAGCACGCTTAATTAATGTTTGTGAATAACCAGCAGCAGTCTGAAGGGTAACATCCATCTCATGTGACTTCATTTGTGTGTATGTAGGTACATGGACACCCTTTACATAGAAACACTCAACCCATCATACAGCCTGTCAAGAAACTGTCATTCAAAGTTTGTAACATTTACTTTCCCAAGGCTGAACCTTAAGTGCAGCGTAGATCCAAACTATTTTGCTACATCTTTCAATTCAGTAATTTAAGTTGGCGTAAAGCGGTTGTCTTAACAGAGTACTCGCTGTCTTTTGTCTTTTAGTTCCTGTCCTCATCGCTGGCTTAACCCTTCCTCAGAATTTGTCTCTTGTATTAACAGGATCAATAGAAGATGTTTGGGGATAAAAATAGCTTATGTTACTGTACATGAATATTTCATGGGTGGCTCTTTTATAGCTTGAGTTGTACGATTCTGGAATCTGAGATTAATGGAGAAGCTATTTTAAGGAAAGGATAGATTTATCTAAATTTGGACATTGCAGATGTGATGAATGAGGTCCAATGAGCTACATTAATAACTAGTACAGCGTCTTGCAAAACCTCTCCACATTTTATCACATCACATCCAGAAAAACAGATGGATTTCGGGAGAATTTTATAGACCAACACAATAAAATGCATAATTTTGATTATGTGATTTTCAAACACTTTTAACAAATCAAAATCTAAAAAGTGTACATTTTTATTTAGGCTCTTTTGATAATCCTAAAGAAAATCGAGTCCAGTTGTCTTCGGAAATCATCTTAATAATGCAACTGCAGCTGTCCTTTGAGGGAATCCAATGTTTGTTAGTGAACAAAGAGAATAATAAAGACCAACAGAGACAGCAGAAAGTTCAGGTGTGAAAGTGTTTAGAGCCAGCACACCTCCACACAGGGATATGTTATAATATTCCTGCTGTAAGATTGGAGAAATGATTGATATCAAGCATAACTGCAAATCTATGAAGACCTGTCCACTCACCTAAGTTAATAGGAAGCATCATGCTCCTCCTTAAAAAGCCAATAAACTTTACAACTTTACAACTTTATGTTGCTTTTGATTTTATGTTTTTCCACACACAATTCCAGTTAAATAGATAGACATTGGTGATTATATTGTGACAAAAGAGGAAAACGTAAGGGATCTGGAATACTTTTCCAATGTTGGACAGAGTTAATCAATTTCCACTTCCTGATTAAAAATAACCCAGCTGAAATAGTTTGGTTCAGATAGAGAATCTCAGAATTTATAACAGCTTAAGCAAATCAGGGTCATTAAATGGTTGTCTTTAAGTATTTAGAAATTCCCACCTAAAACAACATTTTTAGTACCAGCATAATTAGGGTAAAATTAGATTATGTGTGTCAGTTACACCAGATTATTCTGCTTTGGGCCAAATAATTAAGTGATTTCAAGGAAATTAATAAAAAAATAAAGTTTTGTGCAAGTGCACAGTCCAATTTCTTTTAAATGTCGTAATTTACATGCAAAGTGCTTTTGAGAGGAAATGAGGCATCTGAGAGCCCCTGAAGAGCCCTGGGAATGTATCGCTGCAAGCTGAGAAACCACTGAGATGTGGGAGAGTTTGGCAACAGAGGCTTACTTTAAGTTTTAAGTGCATCTTAAAAGCCAATTCATTCATTTAAATAAGATTCTTCTAGGATCTTATTCACAAAACTGTAATGGCTTATTGAAAGAAAACAGCAATAGTCAGCAATTTAATTTGTTTTATCTTCCATGTAAATAGAGTTTGTTTTCTGCTCTAACAAACGGTTGTGAGTCTTGAAATGTAATATAAAATAGTGTTGTTGCGCAACCCCCCTCCCTCCGCACCCTCTTTTCACACACATACACACTCTTCTCTCTCTGCTCTCTACTTCCTCTTCTGAGAAGGAAGATGTGCAACCAGCTCTCTCTTTACCCTGTCCAGAACTGAAGTAAAGTCTGTTTAAGCTGGTGTCGAGAAAGACTGGCCTGGTTTCTGATGACCTCCATTCAGATGTTACACCCTTCTTCCCCCTGTGAATTAGCCAGACTAAGCAGCCTGCAGCCAACTAGTTTCACAGAGCACACCTGTTAAAGGTCGCTCTTTCTCTTTATTACAACTTGCACATGTTACTGTACCCGGTTGGTTTTAGTGTCTCGGGCGAGACCTAAGGATGTTGTTTTGGGCTAAAAGCAACCTCCATGGTCTTCCATGATCTTATTCAATTACTCAAAATGTTTAGATTTCATTCTTTAAGACTTTCATGCTTTGAAAGAAGGAATAGTCTTAACTATTTTTATACATCTGGAGGGTGAAAACTTACTTCCTCTTTTTTCCAGGAAACCTGCTCTTCCTGTTTCATGATACTCTCTCTGCCTGACTATGATTTCTTATGATTAGATAGAAAAAAGACATGAATTAGAGCAAAGTTTGCAGGAGACAAAAATAACAAACACAACTGGATTTATTTTATGAAAATTAAGTCTACTGTTGGGTCTCGATGTCATTTGTGTGATTAATTTTAAAGATAACTTTATTTATTGTTACTGTTAAACTAAAATCTCCAGCATGGGGAAGTGGGATGATCTCAGAATTTCTTGACAATAGCAGACTGTGTGTTTTACAAACATCATTGTTTGTTAAATGCCTGTGGTAAACAAACATCTATGTGTGCACACTCACGTCGGCTTGGATGCCTCTGCTTGGTCGGTCTGGAGCTTCTCGCCTCCCTCCACCTCCATGGTGCAGTAAACAATCCTGTTTGGAGCCAGAGACTTCAGCCCCACCACTTCCATGATCACCACCTGGGAAGAAAAATAGCTTTAGAGAAGATCGTCGAGAAGTGACTCATCTCTTTAGAGGTCAGAGAGCAAGAGAGTCGAAAGCAGAGGAGCAGGCAGAAAATCCATCCAGAAATACTACTAGAGCAACAATGAGTGTTTATACTCACAGCTTCTGTCTTTGCTGTACAATAGATTCTGGGTGATTTTCCACTGAAATAGACTGTGAAAACTGCTACTATCCTCGATGGAGCCTACAACTCCCAATCCTCAAAACTGCTTGCAGACATAATCTGCCACATAAAGTCTTATACCTCCTCTTTATAAGCTCAGTGCCTACATTGTAGCTCTGCCATGGCCGAGGGTAACTGCAATACTGCAACCATGAAATTCAGTGGGACAGCCTGAAGCGGAAAAAATGTGCTGTCAGGGTTGGAGTCAACTTTCAATAAAATATTCAGTTCAATGCTGTCGATGTGATGCCTGCAAAGTTTGTTACCTGCTACTGAATATTATCCCGTTAAGCCATTCTACAGACACAACTGTGTGTGACAATAAATCAAGTACAAGTGTCTTTGAAAACCATGGAAGTTTGAATATATTACTTCAAGGAAATTCCACATTGATTCTGACACAAACATGTAATTTTTCAAAAGGTTAGAGTAGAATATTCCGTTTTTTTTCTTTAAATAAATGCAATCAGAAATTTAAATGTCATATTCTAAGTTACACAACTGTAATTACAGACAGAGTATTTACAGGGGTAAATGTCGGCTAAATGTGAACCTGGAAGCAAAGACAGCTCTAAACTAATCTTATTGAGCCATCTTTGTATCTCTGCTACGATGCAGTCTGCCTTCATTTAAATGAGGTATTATCCATGCATTCTGGGGAAGGTTGGTCCATTTAATTAATATTTAGGTAAAGTACAGTCAGAAAGTTACTTAGTATTCTAGAATATATATTTTATTGCTGATTATAATAGTCAAATGTGGTTGTGGCTTCAGGCGGAGGGTTAAAGGTTGAGGATTTGATGGGTGTGGGCCTCAGAAGGAGATAATCCAACCGAGTGCATAATCTTTATTTTTATCATCATTATTATTATTACTGCTGGCAAGTTACCACAGTACAAAGTGCATGTACAAATATTATAATGTTTGTCTTTTTGTCAGTTGAATGAATACATCATGGTAATATTTAATGTCGTTTAAAATCAGAAATCCTAACTCAGAAAACACAATCTGATAAAGTCACTCCAGTTAGACGTGGCTGTTTCTTTGAGTTGACTCTGGAGTCAAAGTTCTGAGAAATGTCTCATCAGTTAATGTCCTGGAGTTTTGTAAAAATAAATAGAACTAAAAATGAAAAGCAAAACAACATTTTATATATTTCTGATGACTTCATTTAATCAATTGTGTTCGTAGCTCAAGAAAGGCTAACTGGGACCCGATGCAAATTGTTCCCATCAGCTGAATATTTGATCCGGCATGGTATTAAGCATAACACACAGTGTGTTATGCTTAATACACAAAATGTGTGTATTTGGATTATTTGCAGAACCCAAGCAAATAGCTCGTGCAAGGCAGCAGCAAAAAGAAAATGTTGGATTGCTTTGTGAATTTCCACCATGTTGGTATTAAAAGGTGGGTTGAGAGCTACACAATATGTACTCTATAACACATATAGAGCAGGTCTGCTGCTCTATGCGATTCATCACCCTTGGCTGTTGCTCATGGAGCTTTGCTTAGATGTTTGAGTAGTGCAAGATCTGGGCTGTAACCAACATTGCCCCAGGTCAGCCTGAAGGTTTTCAGCTGTTTTACATAGCTCTCCAACTTGGATCAAAACTTCGGTAGATTTCAGTCACACCGTTTCTTATCTCTGACATTTCTTTTGGATGCATCAGGAAAGTACTCTGCGATACAAAAGTTCTCGAAAACATTCGCAGTGCTGAAACTTGATTGTTTTTGTATTTGAGATTCAACAAATTACTGTATACATCTTTGAAGTTCTAGCACAGAAATATTCCATAAATATTAGAAAGACTGTTTTTCAGAAAACAGTTATTATTCTGCCTCACTTATCAAGAATGAAATCTCAGGCTCTGTTTTAATTTAGATTTGCTTCTAAAAAAAAATTAGTAAATTTTTTGTGCATCAATTAACAGCTTTAACATACATCGGACTAATTTTGGTCAACTCACACCAAGAAAACCATTTGTAAAATAATATTATATTTTTTATGTGCATCTAATACACCAGCTAGGTCTTAAGCCTATTGAATATCTGCTTATGTCATTTGTAAATCAAATAGATGTCAGTGCACCAAATTTGACAGGTGTTGTGAGGTATAATGTTTTCTTTTACGTTATTAATGCATATTTGTTTCAACATCGTATTGAAGTAAGTCAGAGGCCATTATGAACTCACTGACTCTGAAATAGCACTGCATCATAAAGAAGAGAGGTGTGATTGCTCTCTGTTCTGTGGTGATAACTCATCTGAGACAAGCTGATAACAAGATGAGTCACATTTCCCATTAAGGAGCAGGTAAATAGGTTTTTATGCACACGTGTGTGCGTCAGTCCGTTCCTAACACAGCGTCTGGTGGACCGTCTGAACAGGTGTGCTGTCTGTTTCTATTCTTAGTACGGAACAGGGAAGTGTTTCTCATCAGTTTTGATTTCTAGTTCCGCTGAAGCAGACGTAGATTTGCACAAGACTTGAACATCTTAAAGGGGCAATATTTGTAGCACTTGGTAATATTTGCAGCACTTGGCTAAAACTGATAAACCAAAATATATAGTACCTCCAAAGTAAAAGAGAGAACCACATCGGACTTGGAGAGAGTGTTCTCGTCCTCCTGGCCCATATCGATGATGGAGGTGTTGTGGCCTCGCTTCAGTTTCTGGAGTTTAAACTCTCCACCTTTGGACACAGGCATGCTTTCCAGGTTGGCCATAAGTTGATTCACCGAGGACTTGAGCTCCTCGATGTACATGGCCTCCATCTCTTTAGACACAAATTTAGGGAACTTGCCTCCCTGTTGGGGAGAAGAGGACAGAATCAGATATTTCTAAGACAGCTTGAAATCAAAAGCTTGACAATTTAAAGCTTCTTAAGTTTTAAATTGTATAATTTCACTTCAAAATGACATAACACAAATTCCCCTTCACAGTCATCCATGTCTACTGAAGTATAGAATAGTCTTTCATTCATTTTTCCTTATTTGTGGCCTGAAGCTCACACCATGGTGTCCATACTAGTGACACCATATTTCTGAAATATTAACTATATAACAAAGCATATTAAAACCACTATGAGTGCTCCCTGCAGAGTCTGACTCACCCTGGCAATCTGGTCTGCCATCTGAAGACGACCATCAAGCTCTCTTCTGATCTGTGCAGCCTGCTCGTCCAGATTGTCCAGCTATTGATAAACAAAGAGGAAGAGGTCATTCGGGTCATTTTAAGAAGAATGCAATACTTTCTAAACTCAAGTTTTATTCACACAGAAATAATGTCTGCATCAAATATGAAATAAAATCTTTATCTACATATATTGTTAATATAAAGGTTTAGTAAATTTTGACTGAAAACAAAAGTTTATGTGCTAAAATATACACATAATCTTTTAGCTTCTTACACAAGGATTGTACAAAGTTGTGTAATAATATTTTAATAGAATACTGCCTAAATTGATTTGTTTCACAGCCACATTTTAGAAATGCTTTTGTACCAAATTAATTCCAACTGCCCGGTAAAATATTGCGCACAAATGGACAAACCTAAAAGGTCTGCTCAGTACAGCAGATTTAAGGTAGATTTATTTTCTCTTCACTGTCTGAAGTTACAATCCACAGTGGGCTATACACTTTGGACATGAAACTGAAGTAGGATGTGTCAGAATTATTTGAGACAGCTTTATATATTTAATCATAAGTCCACAAAAACCTAATCTTGTATACACAATTTGAGCTGGTGTGGGACTTGGGGGTATCCCATACTCAAATCCACATTGATGTATCCCCCAATCAGCAAGAACAATAAATTTCTCTAGGCTACTCGCATTTCATGAACAAGGATCAAAGTTTCACCTTATACAATAATACATAATACATCTGCAGCCTTGAAACCCATTTTCTTTTTAAGTTGTTGAGCACTTACTATTAATCATTATTGTTTTTTCTTTGATGTAAAATTGTGTGCTGAGCAGAACAGAGTTATAATGGCTTTATAGAACTGAATTACAGAAAATAGGATTAGCAGTTTTTTTAGACATAAGAATAAAACACTGAGAGGACCAGTGAATCTCAGTGAATGTACAATAGTCTTTGGGAGCTTTTGAATGTTTAATGACGTAACCTTAATGTGGGCAATGTCTCCATAACCTCACTCATGTTTTCATCTGCAGCTGCTGGCGCTGAAATAAATTGAAGAAACTTCTGAACTCGTACAAGAGAAATAAGCCCTTCATCAAAAAAGCAATTAGTTCATACATGAGTAACTCAATAGTTTCCCCTCTTCATATTCAGTGTATCGCCTTTTCCTTCCAGCAGCTGTGAAAATGATTCTGAATCACTTATTCATGTGCTAGTTAATTATTCAAAGAAATTTTTCTGTTACTACATCTGTAAAATAATCTTTCTTTGTTTATTATGTTTATAACAAGCAATTTTTTAAATACAAGAAATGTAATGAAAACAGTCTTCATAAAACAATCTAATTTTGCTCACAATTAATTTTTAATTTCAGAATAGTGTTTTATTACTTCACATTCTTCTTTCTTATTCCAACACACCAAACAGGGACACGGGTCAATGATTTAACTAAAGGCTTTTTTGCAAACAAGAACCAAAAGCAAGAACAAAGCTTGCAAACAAGCTTGGTTGTTTGCAAGCTTTGTTCTCAAATTAAATACAACACAGAGATAGTATTCAGGGGAGCAGCGAAAGTAGAGAAAGTAGAGAGCAAAAGAGATTTCTGGACTGCTGTTCATGTACAGAATAGTCTGTACTGAATAATCTGGCCATCAGAAGATAAGACATGTTTGGCATAAACCAAATACATGATTCCAGCAAAAGAATTTCCTATCAACTACGAAGCACCGAAGTGTGAGTATCTTGGTCTGGGGATGCTTTGCTGCAGCAAGACCTTATCAGTTCACCATCATAAAATCATCTAACAATGGTAACACAAATCAGAGGGTGATGAAGTAAAATGAGAGAACAATGGTAGAAAAACTTAAGTAAACCTAGAACTGTAGCCTGTAACATCACAGTGATCTAAACCTAGCAACATGCAGTGTGGATAGGCAGGTTGAACTCTAGGTAATTTACTAAATAAAAGTTTGGACACCATACAATAATTTAATCTGTTTAAGAAAATATGGAAACCTTACAGTTAAGCTGAGCATAAAAATAAAAATTACAACACTGTTCTATTCATGCTGCTGCCTGCTGAAGTGTACCTTTCCCTTTCATGCTGTTCTATGGGTTTAATTAGGCATACAGAAAGTATTTAAAAACAGTTTAAAATGCATGAATAAAATGAGCCTGTTATGCTACAACCCATTAAGCTGACTTAAACTCTTACATTGTATACATAAAGTTAAATTTCAGTTAAAAAGCAGGCTTGTTAACAATAGAACCTGATAAAGCAGCTTCTTTTTTTATTAACTTTTGTTTGAAGAAAATGATATGGTGATACAGTCAATAATATATAGTTGTATAAGTTGCACAAGGAAAGTCTACCTAAGTACTCAACAGGCTCAGCAGATATAAATAACACTGAAACCCTACTGTACAAACACGTCTCACCTCAACATAAAGTGTGTGTCTATGTCTCAAGCATGTTTGACTATTTTTTTTTTTCCTCATTCAGTGAAGTAAATGGCCGGTATCTCGTAAAGAAGATTAGAAAGCTGAGCTGCCACACACTGGCACCACTAGGCCCTATGACCAACACCACTAGGCAAAGCAGATTAAGGGTCTTGCCACAACAGACAGACAGAGACAGAGAGGGGGGTTGAACCAACAGCCAGACGAGCTCCTACCACCTGAGGCACCTGAGCCTACTTACAGAGAGCAGTGAATCCAGACATTTTACTTAAATAAGAATATCTCCAAAATTACTCCTAAAAGTACATTTCTTTCAAAAAGCTACTAAATGTAATTGAGCAACTACGACTTGTTACTACCACCTCAGTACATACACAGTGTCTGCCACAACTGCAGTGCAGAAATGCATCTAATAGGATGGCAAAAATATTCTTTTCCCACAGAATTTGATTTTGTTATTTTAAATATGAAAAGGAAATCCAATCAAAGTGTAATCTCATATCCGTTTTTTTTTGTAACACAGAGAAGAAAGATAGTTTGTATTTTAACTGTTATTTTGTATTTTAAATGAAAATCAATAACTGTTTCATTTTTGGTTTTCATAGCTGGCTTCTGAGAAGAAAATATAACTATCAAGCATTCATGGAATCTCTGCAAGCTCTTTAATAAAGACTTTCTAACTTTACATTCTATTAAAACTTTCAGATTTAAATGCTTCAATCAAACTAGTCTTGTTACCAGAAGAAAAAAAAAAAAAAACTTGTTGCAGGGTTTTTTTTTCCAGCTGGCATTTTAACAGTGGCAACCTGGCTTTTTGCAACTAATGATTTAATGGCTTAAAAGGGTCCATTATAAAAGCATAGTGACTGGAATTACTGTCATCAAAATCACTGAAAAGAGACGGTCAAGGTAAATATGATGTGCAGTCTTAAAGAGTCTCGCACAGATTAGTGGTTATAAAAAATAGTGGGGCATGACTATAAAAAGGCCAATCAGCACTCCAGTTTCTTTCCAACCGACTGCAATCATAGAAGCACGATGTGGCGTCGCACATAAAAAGATCGAAATCAAAAGCGATTTCTGCCTTGGTGCATAGAACATATGTTGCCATCACTGCAGGCAACCTGAAAGAACCACATCATTTTTCTGGTTTTTTTTGTGGAAGTGTCAAGTGTTTTGAACTTTCCCTTCTCTTATTGGTTTCAATCAGCAGAATTCAAAGCATTTTTTCAAAAATGGCCAAGCTGAAGCAAACACTAAAGATACAATGAATATCAATAACAAATATAAGAAGAGCTTTGACTTCAATCGGATTTGTGTTGAAGTCAGTGTTTATTACTGTGCGCTACTTAAAATTATTTTCTGTGGCACAATGTTTGCTGATTTTTAGCTTAAAATCTTCCCTTTGAAATTGAAATGTATTTCAATCTGAAAAAGTGTTTCAGATTAGCTGACACAATGAACTAGTGGATGCCTGATGTCTGTGTTTTGCTCTCCACGTCTCTATGTTTCGTATTTCTTCTGTTGTTCTCTCAGCCAAAACATTTCATTCCTGTCACATTTGATACTCTGAGTCACCAGTCACCAGCATGTTCTGTGTGAGATGATTAGGACAAATCTCCACCAGAGTTGCACCTAAGGAGACATGAACCATTTCAGAAAGCAGGATGGTCTGAGTTTATGCTAAAAAATAAATTGTGGCTTGTGTTCAAATTGTGAAATCATTTATGTTTTGTTATATTACCTGTAAAGCAGTCCAAAAAAATTTTTTTTCACAGCGTACATGCAAAACAGAAATTTTACCCTGACAGTGACATAGGTTTTAAGTGTAATGGTGTATATTGATTAAATTCTTTCTCAAATGAAAGAACATAAATAATAAAGGATGAGTTAAAACTTTTTCTGTGCTTTTAAATTTCTATGAATGTCAGCAAAGTTTGACAAACGCCATTTTATGACCATTCTATTCCAACATAACTGTGGACAAATGCACAAAACAAAGTTTAATAAAGACATGGATGACTGAGTTTGGCATAGGAAAAACATGACTAACCTGCAGAGAGTGCTGACCTCTACATATAACACATTTTATGTAGCTTTTTTAGTAAATTTGTAATGAATTGTCATATTGAAATATTTCATTGGCATAAAAGCCCAAATAAAAGTTTGATACTCACAGGCTTTTCCCCCATGAGGAAGTAGAGCAAACCTCAGACAAACAAACAATGTTATAATGGCAAAGGTAGTGGAACTCCCTGCCTTACCCAAGACATTTTTCTCTTATAAGCCAATACTGAGGCAAAGACACAGACAAGAAAATTCTCCAACAAGTCCTACATCAGGTCTTTAAAGTTGTTTGCGAAAAACAACAAAAACAACAACGTTAAACATCAATTACTAACAGAGAAAAAAATGAGGGGCAGAAAGTCTCATTGGATGCGAATGTGAAAGCTGTGTCAGACGCATTTGCACGTACAAACCGGGTGAGTTAAATTATACATGCTTGTGAAAATCTGCCTTCAGGAAAGTGCTTAAAAATATTTGCATAAAAAGTTGCTTAAATGTAAATATTACAGTTAATGCAGCCTATGTCATCATGCTGCCATAGAAATGCCATTGGAATGTGCATACATAAAATGAAATATTGCTATGTCCACTTAATGAGCTTTGATTTGACTATGAATACCTGTTGTTATGAGAAAAAAAAATGAGATGTTTACTACCAGTTACCTTCGGGCAGACAAAGATGTGGTAGTTGCTGTTAAAGTTTCACAGTTGCTGTTAAAGTAACACATGTGGACATGAGGTTGGGTGCAGGCTTTGATCCATTTCTTGCATTATTCCAGACTCCGTTTGGGTTTTGGAAATGTAATACATTATATTCTGCCCTCTACACGCTCTGGATTTCAGCTGTCGGGATTACATGACCGCAGCGCTTTAGCAATGACAAACCCCGGCTAAGAGGCATGTACTACGGGATAAATAGCCACCGCCGATTGGTCAGTTGCTGGCAAACCTTAGAATGATTGTCAGGTGACGTCATGTCGAAACATTTATAGTTTTTTTTTTATCCAACAAGTTTATGAAGAGAAATGCCAGCCTCATCACAACGAATGAAGGACATTATCTAAGATTCTTTTGCAGAATAATGCATTCCAGTCCCATATAAAACACATAAAATAGTTTCTCTTTTCTAAGTTATGGGCAGTTGCTTAACATAGAGGGTGCCCATTCTCCACTGACTGCAATAGAATAAGAGCTACTGTAAATGTTCAAGATGCAACTACCAGATAATGTTTTTTTTTGTTTTGTTTGGTTGGGTTTTTTTATCTTGTGTTTTAGCTTCTTTTCTGATGTCATCTCAGGCAATTGTCCAAAAACCCTAACTCAGTCCACTGACCTCTGGATTGCAACTATATGAACAAAATAGCTCATATAGTTTGTGATAAACAACTGAAGTTAGATGTAAACAAAATACTTATTGCATTGTTACTGCAGCTTAGCACCTGATTCTATTTTGAATGCAATGTACTCTAAACTCCTCTGGTCTCCTGCTGGTGGGACACATTCCAGAACTGACCTCCCTCAGCCTCTGGGTACTTCACCCATTCCTATTACATTAACAGGCCTTGTCTCTCAACCTTTACCATATTGATTTTCTGCCCATTCCAGCAATCCCTCTTAAGAGAGAATGAGCCAAAGTGCACATACAGTCAGGGGAGAAGTACAGTATGTTACAAACATAGGGGAAAAAAGACAAACAGATACAGTGTTGGACCTTATTGAAACTGGACAAAACCAGATCATGTGCAACATTTTTTTACGTGAAAAGCAGAAAATTATGTTCTTATTATTATCTTATCTACCACTTTGGGCTTAATTCTGTTCACTGGTCTGCAGAATATGAACTTATGTTAGCCAGATGCTTCTTAAATAAAGGACAGCAAGCATAGACGGTTAAGTCTGATGCGCTACCAGCACTGGCCACTAAACAGCCACCCTGCTATACAACCCAGAGTTCCTGTTTAGTAGAGCACATAATCAGACTTTGCCACCACCAGCAGCAGAATGTCTGCATAGGAAGCACAGTGGTATTCAGCACAGATCACAGAGTGATGCTTAAATAAAGACTAGAATGTAGCAGAAGAAAAGAATGCAAAGACAAAATTATGCTGAAATAATGGGGTGAATTGAATTCCTGCCTCAGTTCTGCCTCAGCTGCCTATTTCCCACTGTTGTTCGCAATCTTGTGTCAAAAAAATAAGATAAAAGAACTCCACTGGACTGTGGTGCAACTGACATCTGACATGTGCACTCCCATAAGAACTGTCAGTACCAAGTTTGGAGATCAGCAGCTTGGCCTGTCAGCATCTGACAGTGCATTTTTACTGTCCCATCTGTGCACCTCCCTCTCCAGCAAACATGACAAACCCAAGACCATATGTCCAAGAAAACCTAAAACTGAAGTAGGTGGCAGGAGAAAAAACTCTGTTCCAGTGTAGCCACTTCTATATCATAGCTCTTCAGCAAAATTTCTGAAATGAGAGGAATGAGTGTGAAGTGTGAAATGTAAAGAGAAGTGTAGCCTGTTTCTATAGCTACTGTCTGAACAGAATCAAAAGTTAGATATTGCCCTTAGAATGACATAAACTTTCAGCCACGGAACGTCACAAGACCCTCTGAAACTGAAAGGTCAATGCGCTCTATACACCGTGTACCAAATTATTATGCAAATTGGATTTAAGTGTCATAAAGATACAGTTTTTGTTGTGCTATTAAGTTTATAGATTGTATTGTGTGTACTGTTCTTCATACTGTAATAGTTCATAAATTGAAAATTATACTGACCATCATTTGCATTGACCATTTAAGAAAATCTGAGAAAATATCACTTACATAATAATTTGGAACGCGGTGTAAGGAACATATTGGTGCCCACAATAACAAACTCAAAAATGTATCTAAAAATGTGCATTTATTACTGATTAGAGCTGCAGAAATGTAATGCAGGTTAGATTACTTTAGCGTTAGCAGAGATGACAGCAGGTTAGAAGCAGGTGGGTATTTAACAGCCCAGCTGATGACACATTCCCAGGTGGCTGCTGGGACATTAGCAGCAGACAGAAAACATGACTAGGGTGAATTTTTCTGAAGAACACAGACCGGACAGCAGGGTATGATTTAACATGGAGGAGCTGAGGCAAAGAGCTATATTTAGATGTGTTGAGAGTGCATGTGTGTATGCTAAAATATGCAGTGTGTGATAGAGGATACATGTGTGAATGTAGCATCTCTGTATGGTCTTCTTAATTATACATTTTAATTTCTCTACATCTTAATTTCTAACAGTTTAATGCTGCCTAAAATATCTCTTGATATAAAATGACAATTACACAAAATCTAAGAAAACAATCACTCACAGATTTGCCTTCATCTCAGTGGAGCACAAATATTTGATCACCTTCACTGCTCTATTTGCACTGCAGATTAAAATGCTATTTAATGTGGTGTAGCAAAGGACTGAGCTTTTACATCAGTGTTTTGAGGCTGCCCTTAAACCAGACAGCCGAAAACCAAACATAAAGAAATTTGTCGCTTTGAAATTGGCCTCTATCTTGTTCAGAAGGTCTTGTTCTTCTGACACTCTGCCTTTAATATGTCATCTCAACAATGCTTCTCCATTATGGAGTTTACAACTGTTCTTAGGAGCAGTTCCCGATAATAAGCTCAGCAGACTAATTGCTTCTGGCTAGTCTAAAGGAAAAGAAAGCTGGAGTCATTAGATGTGACACTCACACTCTCCTGTTCTTCTCCACCTACAGCCTTTTCTGTAGGTGGAGAAGTGAGAGAAAAAGCAACAGACTGAGCAGACTTTTCAACATGGCTTCCCCGTCCTGACTGTTGTATTCTATTTTTGTTCATACAGATCACCTGGTACTACTTTTTGGACTTTGGGACAACCCACTTTAAGACGACTAGCCCACTAGAGCTCAATTATAATGGAAAACTGCCTGAACTGTGTTGATAGGGATTTTTAATCATATTTGTAGAGGACTTCATTTACGGTACAGTGATCAAGGATACATTTCAGTTAAATGTTTATGACTGCAAACATTGTCCAGAATCAGCGGTAGTTTCTCCATACAGTGTAGCACCACGGCTCTTTCAGTTAAGAAAGTTCGGCAGGCATAGCAATGCTCTCCCAATCCTCTGTGCAGTGAAAAGGCTCCATTACGCAATTATATCAGCTACAGGCTAAGCCAGGGAGAACTCAGGCCTCATTTCCCAACTAACAGTTGCTGACAAGACAAATTATAGAGGAAAAGGAGGAGCCTTCTTTCAGTGCTGATGGGAGGATGGTTTGCCAGTTTGGGATGTGCGACAGACCATGATTTATGGCTGTGCAGGGTGGAAAGCGTGATCCTGATGTGCTTGTGCTTTACTTTGACACTCAGGCTTGGGTAATTCAATCACCCATTTGAGACTCCGGGAATAATTTTATGTGAGGAAGAGTTAAATGGTGTGACTAAATATTGCAGGTTGAGAAAAAAAAATCTGAGAATAAAAATCTGTTAGAAGTGTTTACTGTGCTCATAGGAAAACGATTTCAAAGTTGTTTGAAATGAAATGCCTCTGCCATTGTTGTGAAAAATATTATAATAATAATCAGTTCTGCAATGAGGGCTTCATTATTTCTCATTTCTTAAAGATGAAATGCATGACAAAATAAAAGCAAATGCTTAAATACAGTCAGTAAATGTACAGTATGACCTAAGAACAGAATGATTCTGCCCTCACAGCTTTATCTAGCCCCTTAACTTAACATGTGGCCCAAGCAACAAAGCTCCCATGACCCTTTTAGCAAGGGCTAAGAATATCCCTCAGCTAAACACCATTATGCATTTGCTATAACAGTAAAGGACATCAAAATGTCTTAACTTAGAGCCTGAATTGCAAATAAACTTTAATAACATATACTTTGATACACACATATGGAAGATTTAATAATAAAACCACCAAACTCTTGAGTTGCAAATTTACCCCACTTCAGCCCTGGGTCCTGGGTTTAAATCTGTGGCAATTTTTGCTCTCAGTTTTCTTGCACAAGTTTTCTAAAAGTACTCTGGCTCCCTCCTAAAATCCAAATAAATGCACTTTACGTGAAGCGAGGATGCTAAATTGCCCTCAGGTGTGAGGGCAGGAATGATTGTCTGCACTGTTTGTCTCTGTGTTGGCTCTGTGATGGACTACTATCTGTATGCCTCTTGGCCATTGATCAGCAGAGACAGCCCACAACTCTGAATGGAATTAAGTGCGTCAGAAAAAAGAATACCTGAACCACTAATCTTAAAAGAGTAGCATTCTATTGAGAAGTCATTTAGTGAGTAGAGGAGTGACTTCGCTTTAAATCTGACTGATAAGAAAAAAGCTATAAAATACGGTGAGAAAATAAATGTTTCAGAAAATTGTGAACAATAACAATTAAATATTTCTCATTGCAGTAAGTTTAAGTAAACTGAGATATACTGTAAGAACTGTACTATACTATACTGTAGAGTAAGAAGAGGTAAAATTATATCTATACATAAAAAAACATAGACAATGGTGATATTAGATTTTGCTAAAAGCTCTGGATGTTGTTGGAGTTTATGGTGGTATTGATATTTAAATGTGGAAAAGCATTAGACAGTGATGTCGCCACAGAGGAACACATTCCATCCTGACATTGCTGAGTATTATGAGTTCCATAATATTCAACTATATCCTGAATATTAGGATGAATATTAATATCCTAATATTAATATTATAGAAAAAAGACGCACGACACATGATGTCCTAACTCAAAGTCTTGAAAGTAACGCATGTGGTTGGCAGTAGTACATGTCAGTCCAAACAGGCATGTAGTATTCAGAATGAAAGCACACACAAATTTTAAAAGACATGGCAAGACTTTATGTTCAACAAAATCCCCCTAATTTCCTCACACATAACATATTTTTCAATTTGTCAGCAATCATGCCAGCATAGGAAAACTGTGGAACATCATTTTGAGGATTTTCTAGATTTTTAAAAATGCGTTTTGCTTTGAAATGTAATTTAAAAAGAACTGCTTCAAAAGTACATATTTTTTACACTTTTCTTTCAGTGTATAAACATATTTTTACAGTTTTCTGCACCAAAAAGCAAGCACGTAGCCATCAGGGAGTAGCGGTTGGTTGGCACAGCAGCTGTCTGTACCAGTCTAATCAGTCTGTAAGTCATTTCCAGGGGTGATTTTACTTCAGCATGAGACCGAAATAGAACAGTGCTTCCTTCTGACAATTTAGGATGTAACTGCAAAAAATAGTAATTCCCCAGAGACAACATCTAAGAAAGTTGGCCTCTGAGTGAAAGCTTATCCAAGAACAGCTCTGTAGCATGATGACTGGGATGTCACATGTCCTATAGAAAGAGCATTTTATCACTGAGTTGAGACACCCGTATATGACTAAATATATTATTTAAAGATATCATCACCAGTAAAGACTGATATATTCATTTTTGCTGCAATTTAAATTGAGAAGATACATAAAACATTTGGAGAAGTACAATATGTAAAAAATTTAAAAAAAGACGGTCTCTTCTTTCTCTTTGATATAAATGTGTTTCTTCTCACAGTCATGATACATATTCCACTCCTTACACCATTGGGCAAATCACATTGCAAAACTGCACATACATTTTGCACCATATATAATGCATTATTCATAACTCAGAGCAAGGCATGTTTAAAGAAATGGTATTGTGTTCTGCATCCAGATTCCTAACCTGTGGTAACAACTCTGCAGCCAGCATACAAAAGGAAGCAAAGAAAACTAGGTTAGGCAACCTCAAAGGACTGGGAGAAAAAATACACAATGGATATGAGGGCTGTGGTGATGTATTGCACCTCTGCATTAGAAGGTTCACACTAATGAACACTCATGCAGAACAGAACCTATATTGATTTTTGCCAACTGAGACATTCAAACAATACTGAACCATCTAATTTGTTTAACAGCAGCTTGTGTCATCCACTTCAATTTAATCAGCTGCTGACAGGAAACAAGAAAAATCTGTAATTAAAAAAACAAACGAACGAGGCCTTGCAATGTGTGTCAAATGTTAAGGTGTCAGAGGTTTTCTTTGCATCCTGCTTGTATAAGAGTTTTAATCAATCTGTAGTAGTAAGATAACAGTTGGGCTGCTTTCAGCACACCCACAGAGAGCAGTAAAGGCAGCAAGCGAAGGAGAGTTATGTCTGACACAAACACCCCAGAGTCCACTATTATCTTCCAGTAATCTCAACATATGTCCCCATGATAAAGTATTACTGGCCCGGTAGTAAGGGATGCATCTCAAGGTACCAGTTTGATTTTATAGTATCTCTGTTTAACATCACAGCCAAGATGGAGAAAGAGTAATGAATGTAATATGTAATAAATTAGAAACAGGACATAATAATGCAAACACTGTCCAGATTTGGGATAATTTGACTGGAGGTGAACCCAATTCATTTATTACTCGAAAAGGTGCTCATGGTGTCCTGCAAAAGTATTTATTTCTCCTACCTTTTTCACATTTTGTCATGTGAAAACTTCAATGGATCTTGCTGATCTTTTGGGTGATTAACAAACCCAAGGCAGTACATAACTGAAGTTACTGGAGAAAGAAGCATCTAAGAAAAAGTATGTGTAGTGTACTTTTGTATTTAGCCCCACTGATTCAATAATTTTTAGAACCACATTTTGATACAATTGCATCTACAAGTCTGGAATGTATTACTACCATGACACTAGGGATGTTGTAATCAATTATTTTTAAAATTGAGAAATTTATCAATTATTCAGGTAATTAATTGAGTAGTTGAATAAAAAGTTTGATCAAATGAAATATTGGTAAATACCACCTAATATTTAGACAATGTTTCATATCAGTGCATAACTAACAATTACTTTTATGTTGCTTACAAAACTTGTAGTAATAATAGTTCTTTTTTTTTTTTTTTTTAAGTGAACCTGGATCACAATTAAAAAGAAAATCTGAAACTATATTAAAATTAATAATAAAAATAATAAAGCAGCCTTTTTGGGCTGCAAGAAGGTCCTGGGTTCGATTTCCAACCTTGGATTTTTCTGCATGGAGTTTGCATGTTCTCCCTGTGGATGTGTGGGTTCTTTCCTGGTGCTCCTGTTTCTTCACATAGTTCAATTATGGCATTTAGGGTGATGTGTGGAGTATTAGTTATTTACCACATGTAATGTGCCAAAACTTATCAGTTGTGTCTCATCTAACCAGAACAAAGTCTTCCAAGTTTCATGTGCTCACTATACAAATGCTAAATCTGACTTCTTCTGGCTTTCATTCAACAATAGCATAAAGGTTTGTTATAAAATTTGCTAATTACGTGACTGATTGTTGTTGCTTGCACTGGATTTTTACTTGGGACTGTTTAAAATGGGTAAATACTTGCAAGACTTTTCACATTCTTTTAACATAAAATCCCTACAAAATACATTGATGTTTGTGGTTGTAATGTGATAAAATGCATGTAACTGTTTTGTATTGCCCTGCAGGCCTATAGGTTGTGCCACATAGAATAGATATAGCCTACCTGACAGGCCTGGTAAAGCAGCTGATGCTCAAACTTCTTGATGCCAAGGATATTTTGGAACATCTCATATAGCTGGTCCTTGCTCAGGATTAGCTCCGAAGCGGCGCTGGCGGTCATGCGTTGCTGAGCCTTTCGTGGATCTTCATCACCACGGTAGATGGTGTCAAATTTGGCCATCCAGGAGCTCAGAACTGTCTCCTTACTGAGACCGTCAATCTCCGGGAGGCTTCGCACTCGTTTCTCGATGTGCCTCTTGAAGACTTCCCTGAAATCGTTGGCTGAGAAGCCGCCACTCTGCACCATCTTAGCCACGCGGTCACTCTTCAGGAACACCTGGCATGTAAAAGACACAGTTAGACTTTAATATTTGTCTTGTAAATAAATGCTGGATTGTCTCTGAAGATAATCTCTGATTTGCATATATAAAGTTAATGTTTCAATAAACTTGGAGACAACACATCCCAAATTAAACATTTAGTGCAGAAGTAATGACAAAACGGACCATGTAGACAAGTGTGTGTTTGTGTGCATGTTGTGATTTAGTAAGAGGCGGAAAGCCTGTGGTAACAACAAGCTAACACAGACAGAGCCAGGCAAGACAATACTGTCACTGCATCAAGGGAAGCAGCCATCCAAGCTGACAGCATTTGTCACTGTGACAGTCACATTTTGTTCTTCACTTCCATTGTAGCTACAAAGCAGCAGCTTCTGAAACATCACATCACTGGAGACATTATCATTGTTTTTAAAGCATCTTTTCACTAAACAACAAAGGTTTGCTGTGTGAAACAGATGTTAAGTCAGCCGTTTTGGTTTTCTTTCTTATTAAGGTACATTTAAAAAAAAAAAACACACACACACAAAAGTAAAAACATTAGTTTTTTTTAACAATAACAGTTTATTGTTATTGTTATGTTATAGGCATCATAGTGCTTATGGCACTATGATACCATCACAATTTGTCAAGAAGTTTAATTAAAGTAATCTTAATTTATGCAAACTTTTGCATTTAAAGAAAGCATACAAAATAATCTCTAAAACTCTATCTCCGCCATTATTCTGGTATTTAACAAACAAATACCTTCAAAAAAACAACAAAAACAACAGGATATATTTACACCTAACTAATGCCATCATGCCATTACATTAAATTTTTTTATACATTGTATTTAGAAATCTAATTTTTATGAATTGCGGGCAAGAATTATTGCCCATGAAGAGTCCTACTTGTGAATATAAACGCAATTTAGCACTGCTTATAGTTTTTTTCAGCACCCACTTGCCTACGCCCACACCTGTACATTTGTGGTGATTTCTCGATGTAATGGGGTACTTGTATTGTGTAATAGTAACCAAGAAACCACTACACTGTTATAAAAAATACATTATCTGACATTACACAATGTTCTTGCTTTTAGATTTTTTTCTAAATTTCAACCTTTGATGAAATCGTGTTATGATCTGAAGTCAAGCAGTTACGTAACTGCGTGACTTTTGTTAACCCAAACACTGGGTTATATTTGCAAATGATAGGATTCAGTAAATTTCAGATCTTCATGCTGATCGCTTTATTTTAATTTTGTTTTTATCAAATTTTCCAAGAAAGTGATCTCAAGCAGAAACCATGTTCAACCATGTAAAGAAATATATTTCTCTTTAAGTTTAATTTCAGGTTGATAGTGATTTACACAGTTTGCCATACATCATATTAAGTTGCATTCATTATCTATGTCTCCTTTCTGGCTCCCTGCTACATCTCGTCTCACAATAACTTTCAATATTACAGGCAGGCTCCTGTTTACGTGTCTTCCAAAAAAGAAACAATAACAGTGACCAGCTCTCATCATTTAGTTTAATTCAGTGGCTTGTTTTTCTATCTTGTAATTAGCTGTTAAGGTTTTTAATGCCGTGCTTTTCAGTGTTGCTTGCATGGCAGTAATGACTTTTGCAGATCAAATTGTGAAGCTGGAAAAAATGGCTGTGTCAACCACACGCTCTGACTCATAATCTGTGCAGTGAAAAGCTTCTGCCACCATTTTACCACACGGCCCCTCTCAATTCAGGCATTTTGACAAGGAACAGCTGAAGGATGTGGAGTTCTGTCTGACATTTTTCATTCAACAATACTTTAACATTTACTAAGAAAATAAATCAAATATGAAATACATTAACAATGGCTTAAAATATTAGAAAATTTGATTTGCCTTATTGCAAAAGTGTAGAATGTTACGTCAAGAGAGATGTGTAACAACAATGTAAAAACACAAAAACTAATTTTAAAGCATTAAGCTGCTGCGCTTCAATAAGTGGTTTTAAGTGGACTACAGTGTCTTCCTACCTCAGAGTAGCTCTGAACGGCGTTGATGAATGCTTCATCAGCTACTATTTGCGTCTCTCCATTAAGGAAGGCCTGGAAGCGATCCTTGGTCTGCTGGAGCTGCTGCTTGGAGATCTTTGGAAGCAAGGAGAAAACAGAACAAAAAAATATGTCAGACTTATTCTCTTTAAAATAAAAATCCAACGTCATATTTAAAAGTGTTTAAGAAACAGCAAGTGGTTTTGCTTTTTGTCCCTAAATGGGTTTCTACATATGAACCTTTTACATTTAATTTTAGGTGGTAATCGTCCACCATTTGAATCATGAATTGCCTTCAGCATAAAACTGCAAAGTTTAGGAAGCTAATTTCAGCAGATTCCAACCCCAAGACTATTTTTTTTTAAGTAATAAAAAAATTTTTTTTTTTTATTCTTTGTCATTTATAAGCCAGAATCCACATATTGTCTTTTAATGTAGACAGTCATACAATCAAGTTGCCTGAAATCATCCATAAGGGTGACCTCTTTAACTCTAGCCTGAACTAAGCAACTCAACAGTCTACACATACGATGCTCAGTTGAAACCAACTATTTTGGGCATTTTATGTCATGGTCCAATGAAGCTGAAAAAAAGCCAGAAATAGAAGACATGTCACCCTAACATCACCCTACTGAAAACCTCCAGGCCTCAGTTGTACTTTGACTTTCTTCTCATGAGAAGTGTAATCACAGGAAGTCAAGTCTTGCTCAGCAGTCTCAACAAGAAAGAGAGAAGAGCAAACACATCAAATACTTTCACTTGGTGAACTTATTCTATTCCTGCTGAGCCATTTTTTACTTTAATCCACATTGATGGCGGTTTATTCAATCTGTTAGTTAGTAAAACTTAAATGATACACTTTTCGTAAAGATTTAATGTTCAAAATTTTAATTTTTAAATCATAATTTAATATAAACAAGTTTCTGGCCCAATCTGGCCCTGTGTGAAAAGTGAAAAATAATCACTGGTTGTGTGTACTTGGTGGTCTGCAAAAACTGGTGGGAGGACCATTGGCCACTCTTTTTTGAAGAATTGTTTTAGTTCAGCCACATTAGAGGCTTGGCGAGTTTCCAGAAAGAACAGACTTATGGTCACAGTGAAACATCTCAAACAGTTAATTTATAAATTTAATTAGGCCAGCCCAAAGCCTTCAATTTTTGCAGCCAGCTTGCTATATTCATAATTCAATAACAGTCGCAATTACAAAAAGGACCAAGTTGTTTTGGGTCTAGTCAATGGGTTCTATGCAAATGTACACATAAAGGTAAAGCTATGCTCATAAATAATTAATGACTAGAAAAGCCTATTTCTGAGGGATGTTTTCCTAGATGTAGTAGCTTTTCATCCAATTTTACAAACATTTGCACCCCTTTCAGCTAAGTAGTTCACAGGAGCAGTGTGACAAATTACTATTATGTTTTGAAGTGGCCCTCAAACCTCACTTGAGGATTTTATAGATTATTACTATATATAGATTTAGCGAGGGAAACTGGACACCAAACTAACAAATAGGGAGGGCTACATAAAGCATATGGTTCGAAATGAAATTATGAAACCCAGAGTAACCATCAGGTGTGAAAGACTATATGAGAAAAGAATGAGGGTGGGACAAGTCAAATGTCAGCCTGCTTGCTGGCTGTCAGAGCAATGTCACCTAAAGGGTTCCGGTTTTTGAGTAAGGTAGATGATTAGTCGATGCAGAAAAATTAGAAAAATCCCACATCATTTTAATAGACAAACTATCTAGCTCCAACTTTAGCTCTACAGCTGGTAGACTTGTATGACCTCTATGTATATTAACCTTGTTCACATGAAGGTGACAAATAACTATAAAACCGTGTGAGTCAAATCATGAAATAGATGGAACTTTGAGTTCCATCACTGACAGAATATATTTGTGTTTTACCAGCGTGTTTTACTATGAAAGGTCAAAACTATTAATAATTCGGCTTCTGCTGACAGTTTCACTTGACCAAACTGACTTTATGTGACAACACAGCAAGCTGTTAAATGTGTGACTGTGTGAATGAGAGTTCAAGCGGCACACTGCAATGAGACAGGTGGATACTGTGCACTTCCTCAACAAAGCACACTTCAAATGCATTAAGTATTTATGACTTTCAGCTTCAGTGCTTTTCATTTCACCGCTAATTAGAGAACTGTGGTGATTAGTAACCAAGCTGATAGATGAGGAAAAATGCCTTCATTTTCATCTGCGAAGCCAGACTCTGAGGACACACTTTCCTGCTTTGCTCATATTGATCGACTCTGTGTAGCTCTTATCAAGATTGCAGTGTTACGAAGTGATTCATTTGCCTGCAATGAAGTAGACATTAATCAACCTTCACGTATCAATGGAGAAGCAATGCATGTGTAGTGTAATTTCTTTTCACTTTAAACTATCAGTTGATTTCAGTCTGCACCTTTCAGGTAGTAGTTTTCACATAAAATATTATATTTATATACAGGACTTAACTTGTTAGAAATGTAATTCTCGCAAAGTCAGATGCGTTAAGTTCCAGGCTTTATGGGTCTGGTGTTCTGCAGCCCCATAAAGGGGCTGTTTCTTCTTCGACAAGCCTGAATTAAATAATTAACATCCTGACTGGATGTTAAGGATGTAATTTCTGTGATTCAGGTGCATTAAACATCTAAAAGTTGCAGAACACCAGCCTTTTATGACAGACTGAGACCTATAGTTGCACTTCTATGAGGAGGCCTCTGTGGCTTTGGATAAAAATGGAGATCAGTACTGATCCATGCAGCGTGCAGGCAGTGTAAAAACACTATAAAAACAATCCCCTCTGACCAGTTTATCACCATACAGGTTAAAAAATGTATCTAATTCCAATAATTGTATATGTGGAGAAATTTCACTCTACCATACCATTCTACCATATAATTTTATTTATAAGGAACTTTAAAAACAGCCAAAATGCTGTGCAATAAAATGTGGTAATGAATTATTTACTATTTGTATTTTCTTTCTTTGTCTAGTAACACATGTGTATTTTCCATTTATGCAGATGTACTGCACACTGAGTTCCTTTAAATCTCGATTAAAAACCCACCTGTTTAGAGTTGGATTTGAAACGTAATCAATTAAAAATGTAATGATGGAATTGTTCTATGAAACAATTCATAGAATAAACATAGAATAGTTTATTCTATGCTGCATGACTTTGTGTTTGTTATGATGTAAAGCACTTTGAAATGCCTTACTGCTGAAATGTGCTATACAAATAAAATTTGATGATGATGATGTATCAACTATATGTGAAACAGACTAAGATGCTGCTTTTTGTTTCACGTAATTTTTTTCTAATTTGAAATAGTTTTTATTATTTTACTTGGAAATGTAGGTTTTCTCATTTCTATAATTTCAGCAGTTAGCTTAATTGGCTTTCAAATGTCAATTTTTCCTGTCGGTTTTGGCTTGATTAAAATTTTTGTAATGCCCCTTTAAAAAAAGAAAACTTATTTTCTGTTGGATTATACAGGATTATTGTCATATCTCACATGACATGTGAGATATAAACTGTTCTCGTGCAACTGCAAATCCCATTGCATTTTATTGGAATTTTATTTGATACATTCACACATTCATTGCATGGAAAAGGATGCATGGTTTCCAACGGGTCTATTGAAGTGCCAACCCAATAAAACAACCTCATATAATGTGCAAATGTTCAAGAGGTGTGGATACTGTCTCAAAGCCCTGCATGGTAGAGTGTGATAAACAAAAAAAAGGTGCATAGTATGCGCAACACCCCTCACCTTTTTCTACATCCTGAGTTGTGTTTAAACTGTTCTCCATTATGTCATGTTTCACATCCACAGCACTCAGCAGGGTAGCGAGGTGTTTTTACATTTCTAATATTTGAGTGCCACTTCATAATTATGTGCTGACTATTGGCAGATTTTTTTTTTTTTTCATATAAATAAACAGCTGCATGACACAGGAATACATGCCTAAGTCTGAGGTGAGGGGTAGCTTGCTTTTACTGTTTGTGCCTGATAAGTCCTTCATAACACTGGCATGATTCATCACTAAACAGAACATGTCTACGCTAGACTCTAGAGTCCATCTCCAGTGTGCGAAACACCACAAAGTAAAGTAAGCAGCTGCTTGCCAAGGGAAACCAACTCCTTTAACGTCAATGCAGACTGTTCCTGAGCTAATATGAACCCCACAAGCAATATGGTTTTGTACCTTTTGACTGATTTTCTATTGTTCCAGACTTTTTCTGTTTGCTTTATTATAATACCACATTTAATTGGAAAATATTTAGATGCAATGATTTGTCCCATTTTCTGTAATATAAGTTTGATTGATACCCATTTATGCTTAAAATGCAAGCTTCAAACCACAGTGAAACGACACATTTTTGAAGCTAAAAGTACGGTATTTTCCGGACTATAGAGCACACCTACTATAAGCCGCACTTACAATTAAAAAGAAAAACTGGAAACGTAAATATATAAGCTTCACCGGGCTATAAGCCGCTGGTATCTCCGCCATTCTCGGTTTTCCATAAGGACGCAGCAGAGGGTTGCGTCTTTAATAAATGGAATTATAAAGGATGCAGCCCTGCATCTCCAACGCCGATCCATGGATTCGTTCATCCGGAGTTTACGCGCAGCGGCTCTATTTCCCTGCTAGTAGCACTTTCTTCTTTGATTTCCAATTTTGACTTCCAATGACTCACTTTCTGCTAAAGAGCCCCCTGGCGGTTGAAGAAAAATCCACAGAAAAGCCGCACCGGGCTATAAACCGCATGGTTCAAAGTTAGGAAAAATGTAGCGGCTTGTAGTCTTCATAGCAGTGCAATTTTTCAGACCAATATATCCTTCAAGCAGCATGCACTTCTACCACCTTATCAGATGGATTTTTTTGTGACAAGTAAAATTTAGGAAAAATTCTGAAAATTGCTTGACAGTGCACTGCAGTAATACAGTGCAGATACAGATCTGGTTTTCAGCTCACAAAATTTTAGTTTAGAGAAATTTAAACCTCAATTCTTACGATACGGATGTAAAGTTTGGTGCACAACTATACATTTCTGGATTGATTTGTAAATTAAAATGATAAAACGTGCTTTAAAATTTTACCCTTTTTTTCTTGGTTTTGAATCCACATGTAATGAACCTGTGAGAAAGCGTTTTTCAGCTGCCCTTACAGTGCTGTGAAGAGTAGAGTCATTAGCTAATTGAATGCAGCGAACAGGGAGCTGTAGCAACTGCATGTTGGTGCAGTAAAGCCTCTGCTGTGCTGACTCACACTTGAGGTTCTTCTGGAATTATATAACACTAAGAGGGTACGTTAAATTAGGTTGTTTTCCAAAATTAATGGTCTAGATGCTTGGGTTTGCACTGGCAAATACAGCATTTACTTAGAAGACATATAGTAAGAATATATATATATAAGTATTCAAGGTAGAATTGGAGGTCAACCTCCACAATTTATTTCAGAAAACATTAACCATACTATCTGTATTAACATCATCCAAAGGGTATCTTACAAACCAACCGCTCCCATTGTGTGTAAATCAGTCTGCACTGGCGGTGTTCAGCAAATATGGTTGTCATTGGATCGACTACATAAACAAATAGCATTTTATTGTAGACAATAGCAGAGGCCCACATCTGATTACACACTGAGTATCAGAACAAGTGCTGCATGGCAGCTGCAAAAAGTCTACCAGCAGCCAGTCTGTTCAAACAAACACAAAAAAAACCCCAAAAAACACCAGGATTGTGGAGTGACTGCTTTTGCAATCTATTATTGTATAAATACAGATGCACAAGCTATTATCCCCAGTCAAACAAACGCAATGAGAGCAAATACCTGTCCGTTTGGTTAATAAACAGCCAGGTGTATGTTTTGAGCAAAGCTTGATACACTGCAAGCATGGATAAAACAGAGAAACGCTGGCGCTTTACAACCAGCCTTCACACTACTGTCATCGTTGTCACTGTGGCACCGCTGTTATATCTTGGAGAACACTGTGTTCATATCAAGCAAAGCGCCGTCTTATAACAGTCATCCATAATCACACCACCGACTTGCTGCCAGGAGCTCAGCGGCTTCCTCTCTATCAGCACTCAGTGACTGTGTGCAAAACAGAAATAAGTTTATGGAGTTGTAGAATGAAAATCTGCAGGAAATTTTGTACAGATTTGGTTCAAAACAGTAAAATCTGTCCTTTCTGTAGCAAACCTGGCATATGCAAATGAGATGTTGTAGCCAGAGAATTTTCTAGCATGCACTGGGAGGTTGCCTGTACAAAATAAATTTGCGCATCAAAGTAAAACTTGCTCATACATACTATATATTCATCTGTTACTTTTGATGAATGTTGCTTAGAGCTGATAAGAACCCCAAATTTATTCTTTTTTAATTCGAGTATGACATTGGACCAATTAAAAAATTATATTGTGAATACAAAATCTTTATGTTATGAACATTTTATAAATAACACAAAGAAAGAGAAGATTTAGAAGACTGTTATCCCATGGAAAGTGACTGAAGCAATAAGCAGCCACTGCGAGCTGGCTGTGCAGAGAATGCTATATTGAAGAAATTTAATGGAAATTAAGTTAAAGGAAAAAGTATATTTGAAAAAGGTTGCTATTTAAAAGGTTTTTGTGGCAACAGTTGTCCTTTGTTCAACAGTAGATGAACAAGAATACAAGCAGAGAGAACGGAAAAACATTCAGTAATGACTGGGAATCGAACCAGTGATAACTGCATCATGGACTGTGGGCTCTGTATATGATGTGCCTGATCCACCACTGAGCTATGCAGCACCCACACTTTGCTCCAGTCCTTCACCTGTTTTCTTTTTTTTTCTGCTCTTTAATTCATGTGGATTTGAGGTTTCACAGAAATGCCTGCAGATTTGAAAAGTTCAACTCCCGATGTATGTAAGCAACTTTTAAAAGTGCAAGCATTACCAGCTAAATTCCCATAAGCAGCGAAGCCTCCAAGCAAACCTCAGAAAATGTCTCAACATTTTGCTCCTTTGATAAAAAAGAAAAAGAGGGCAGAACATTTCAGGAGCATACAGACGATGAAACATCAGCAGAGCAACTGCAGGAAGCTGCCCCTGGTGCAAATATCAGGAATAAAAACAACAACAAAGAAATAAGCACACTATTCTTTTTTTCCTGTGGCTCCTTCATTACATCTGAGTCAGTTTTGCCGGAAGAAAGAATTTGATCATTTTTCTGAATGCATAACAAAGGCAAATTGCTTTTATATACCATACATTTGATGCAAAAAGTCACATGTGAATGAACATTTTCTTAATGGGAAAAATAAATTAAACATATCTTTGTTCGGATACTTAGGAGGCGATAGAATAAATATAATTGCTGAGCTATGTCAACTTTTTGATTTAATAACATTACTTCTTCTAGAAGAGTCTTCCTAACAGCCCCTTGAAGAGTTTGCTTAATTTTGCATAAAACATAAAAAATGATTCCGGTGATATAACCGGTATATAAAGCGTTATGCTTTATTTTTCAATAAAGCGTAAAACTGACTCTGAGTTCTTGTTTCCATCGCTACCACATTTCTCCATCCTCCCATTTTTCACTTTTCTTTAAAATCCAGTTGATTTTTCATCTTTCCCCTCTTGTGCTCTCTGTTTTCAGGTGTGATTATCTGTAGTAGTTGCTGGATTGTGTGAAAAAGGTTCACGACTGAGTATTAAGAAGTAAGATCTGTTGGAACAAAAAAAACCTCTCTGACAGCGTTAAGATTTTTTCGGAAAACAGATTTTTTAAAAAATTTTTATTAATAAGAAGAACTCCATACTGGAAATAAAACATTAAGACAATTTTATCCTGTGATTAAAAAAAATCTGTAGTTTTCAAAACTATGACATTTAATCTTGTTCAGCAGTCCATAAATATGAACTGTAAAAGTGTAGCCTCTTAAATGTTTGTGAAATCATAATCAGTGCTTGTGCTAGTTCCCACTGACCATGTATGGACAATATTAAGTCCCTCACTTTATGTTTATGATAGTTTCTCTATCAAACAGTTAGCAGGATATTTCTACCCTTTATGGATTGTGAGAATCCATTAAGAAAAAAAGACAATGAACCTTTTGTTTGGTGCATGTCTCATTTTGGGATTTATGTAACTCTCTCTATTAAAGGTAATGCTGATATTTCAAAAGTAATGGTTCACAAAAACCTTTAAATCTTACCAAAATCATCATTTCCAGCTATGTTAGGGTAAAATGACAACAAGATCTGAATAATAATTCAAGCAATAGAGTTACATCTTTATTCTGTAAGAGAAATCTTCTTGATCTGATCTTTCGTTCGTCCTTTTTTCCCCATCGTTATTCCTGTGTGTTCTTGGACACATGTTTGATCAATAGTATTTCCTCACTCAATGCTGGAGATCAAAGCTGTGAGTCTGAGTAAAATCAAAGTGCCTCTGAACTGGAGCACTGTTATGTTAAAAGTCTGTCAGGGGCAGAGTGCTGCTTGGTGACTTTGTTCAAAGGAGTTGTGACACGAACATGTGAAGCTCAGGACAGATGACTCTTGCTGAGCGTCTACCTGACATTCAGCCTCGTGCCAGCTCGGCAGCCGCTCTTTGTGTTCTTCATGCCTCAGTGAGAGCCATCAGAGTGAGAGGCAGAGAGGATTGCAGTAATGGCCATGTCCCGGCTCCTCTGTCTTTAATGTGGAAAATCGCCACAACAAATCTCCCTCACAATCTCTTTCCTCTTTGTCCTCTACTTTCCATGCTTTAGCAGCTTTTCTTTTGAATCAGCGTTCCATAACACTGCCCATGATCGCAAAAATAATTCTTGAGCCTTTAATTTTCCCTAAAAGGCAGTGAGATGAAATTCAACTTGAAAGAGGCATAAATTCCCAACAGATTCACGAGAAATGTATCCATTAAGAAACCTTTTGTTGAACGTGTTGAGCACAAGTGCTTTCCACTTTTTTTTCTTTTCTTTTATCTGGCAAGCGTTAGCTCAGTGTTTTGAAATTGAATGACCTTCCTTTGGATACCCAACACGTGTTGTAAAATGAGTCACTTTTGCATAAAATGAAACTCTTCCCAGAGTAGAAAATTGTAAACGATTTCCTCTTAAAAACAGATTCTGGTTGTCTGAATGCAAGCCAAGAGTTTACTCTGGCTCACAATAATCTCTGTGGAACACGAACTTTGTGGAATTGCATAATTTTCAGTCTAACATTAATTTTGATGATGGATGTTGAACAATCAATTTCAATGGCTTGTTCCAAGCTGTGCCTGCATGGCAAGCATCCTTCGTCACTGTGGTCCAACTAGATCTCAGCATACCGAGAAAAGGATGGGGTAGCATGAAGAAAAATCTTCAGTGCTTCATTTCTAATTTATGTCTTGGACCACCGTACATTTAAATACAGATAAAGTATTGGGACACATTATGTATTAGTGTAAATTTGTGCAAATGTAGTCAGCTGATGTGCTGAAAGAAAGGATTTTTTATTTTTTATTTTTTTAGGAAAAGGCATCACCCCCACAATACTTAAATTGTAGTCTTAATAAGTCACTTTTACACACATAGAAAAACATGCACACAATATCAGAGGTTTGTCCTTTCTAAAAAAAAAAAGTGATTGATTAATAATGAATTCTTGAGAAAATAGAGAACATGTGCCCAGGAATATATATGATATCATACATCCAAAACAGTTTAGCCAAAGACAAATTTACATTAGGATATTTTTATCGGAAAATTTGTAATTTAAATAGACAGGAGTGATCAAGAGAGCTGATTTTGAAGAAAAAAAAGACTAATAATAGAGATGCAAGGAGTTTGCCCAATGACTACCAAATCATTCTATGTAGGATTCACATAACTATGAAATTTCCTGTTATGTAAACTTTGATGTGAAGCTAGATGTTTTTGTCAGAAACTAACAGGCAGAATCTATGTGTTACATAATTAACGTTTCCTGCATTTAATAAATGTTAAATTATTAATCTTTTGCTGTTTCAGTTTTTTTTTTTACTTGACTAATATAAGGCCCCATCTTTTCAATAGGTGCCATTTGCAATTCGCCAGCAGAGCTGTCCATTTTTCATCTACTCTCTATCTGCATCTGTTGAATCAGCAATCAAGTCTCCTCTGTGTTGTTTAAAGGGGAGTATTTTCCTTTCTCACTGTAAATCTCACTTTGGATAGGAGCCCTCAAGTACTCAATGTAATTAAAGGCGATCAGGAAACTCCTCGGTCTTTGAGGTCTTTGCTTGCTAAGCGAAGCTGCACGTTAAATAGATGGATACTTTCTCTTGGCCTTATCAAATGCTTTGGACTACAGAAAATAGTAACAGGTATGGCACATTGCTTGTACACTTGTTACCCATCCCAATCTGATCATCCTGTTAAGCATTTTTGAGATAGGAGTTTTTACAGACTTCTAATTAGTAATCAATGGCTCTTTATTCTCCAAGAGCAGAGGTCCCCACCCGTGACTCTCATTGCCCACTAATCTGCATGTTTTAGGAGTTCACCTGCTGCACAGCATAATTAAATGAATGGGTGAACAAGCTTCTGAAAACATGCTAAGAATGTAGGCATTTGAGATTTAAATTTGATATAAAAAGGACATTACAAATAAAATGTATTATTACATGACTATTACAGAAGTCATCCAATAGTTTGAATCAATTGTGTCGAAGTGGACGCAGGACAATTGGTCGTGATCACCAGGGCTGAGGACCACTGCCCTAGGCTATAATATGAGATAAAAAAAAACACAAGAAAGAGGCCCGATTATTTGAGCTGCTCCTTTATCTTTCCAACACACAATGAGAGCAGGACACTAAAAGAGGTAATAAAATCTCCACAGCTCACTGTCAGTGAACCAAAGTAAAGAGAGACATCTTGTGGTTACCATATCCACATAACAACCTTTAGATGCCTCAGAATCTCTCTTAGGACTTTAATTTAGCTATCTGTTATCTAACACTCTTATTTGAAGGGTCGTCAGGGATGCTGATCTCCAGTGGTCAACGGTTGAGAGGAACGTTACACCCTCTACAGGTAGACTTGAAGTAAATTCAAATCTCTGTATTCCAGGTATTCAGTAACACTGAATTTAGCTGGATATGTGTGCTTCTGCCAAATGAGAACAAGATTAAGCTTCTCGGAAACCAACAATGGAGTTGTGAAATGATAAATTATGCCAACAACCAAGTAAGGTGGAAGGTCTGCAATACTGTGGGGCGGTTCCTCGTCCAAAAACTCTTGGAAGCTTGTGAGAATCAATGACATCATGAATCTTTTGTGCCAGAAAACAAAAAATAGGTTGACATAGAATAATTTTGAATAATGCAAAATTGGTTCACCAAAAGCAAAACTATGTCTTTTCAACAAAATTTCTAGACCCAAATTCTTTTGAAAAAATGTAGGTTGAGGTGAGGAGAAGAAAGAATAAAAGAAAATTCAGGACTAGAGGGTCTAGTCTAGAGAGGTTGTGCAAGGCTTAATCGTCAAAAATTGTGTTGTAAAAAGTACGATCAACACAGGTACCTGCCAGGATTTGAACCCAGGACCTTCTTGCTCCAAGGTAACAGTGCTACCAACTGCACCACAGTGCAACCTAAGCGTGTTGAATAAATCCAAAATCTCATATGTAGGCTGACGTCTCTGAGATAATGAAGCTTTCTAATATTTGTTATTCATTCCTAAGACTGAATGTCTTTCATGAAGGAAGTATGTATCTCCCTAGTATGTGTTCAAGTTTCTATGGTTTGGGATAGAAATTGTTCATAGTACATGGTGATAACTATCATCCGCTTTACATTAGTGAAGCGGATGTGTGTGCAGTGTAGTCAGTGTAAAATCGATGGATACAATTTTAGAAGGGGTCGTGCTGTTTTAAAAATTTAACATCTACTTTCAAGGAACCAGCCCTCATTTTGCTTCTCTTTAGTACTGCTGTAATGTATGGCATGATATCATACTGTTTCTTATGAGGAGGTATAACATAAAATCATAAGACTCAGTAGATCTTTCTGTCTCAGCCCTGAAGGCAGTGTGAAGAAAACAACAACTGTTCTCTAGAAGATAAATCTGCTTCCCTTTCAAGGAGTGGTGATCTGCAGAAACACACTGGTGTGCAATTGTATTTTGGTCTTTCATTTTATTTCTCATACTTGAGTAAATTTGTTTTTTCTGAATATCTGTGCAGGATTTTAAGCAATTTCTAAACATCTCACCAGCATAGATGACTGAAGAAAGTATTTTTATTTTTTTATTTTTTGCAGGGAACTGAATTCGGGTGTTTCAAAATCCTGATGCAACATAACGTGAAGGTGTTTTTGCACTTGCTACTAAAATTAGGCTACCGATGTGAAGTGAAGTTAATTATAAAAGTGCTGTGCGAGGACACGTGCTTTAGACTGTATTAACACATTCTAATTAACACATACAATACAAATAACTCATTATTGTTGCTTTCATCAGTAGAGAAAATCCTTGCACAGTGCAACCAATACATTCCTGCACATTAACACAAAGGCTTGCTGTAATTTTTGCTTGTCAGTAGCTATTTCTGTGATCACTACATTGGCCAGAGAGAATCAAGCTACAACAGAATATTTTAATTAGTCTAACATAAATCAAATGGACCCCACATCCATTTATCTCTAAAGGAAAAACATAAAAAATTATATCTTGCAGCTTTCCCTTTTTAGCTGCTTCTGAGAGAGTGAAGGATGTGTAATTTGTGAAGCTGTGATATTTTTCAGGAGACTGCACAGATTGCTGGTGAGGGGGTACTTCACCTGCTGTTTTTCAGCTGTCACCCTTTTTGAATCCACTTTCATATCTGTAGCATTGTGGAACACCTTCACTTTTTAGTATTTATGACATGCTATGAAAACAACCGCAACAAAAAATTTTAACAGAATCGCCTGTGAAACAGTGGGGAACATTTTTCTACACCTGTTGTCAGACGTTGACTGACGTGTTTATTGTTAACTGAAAACCTGACTTTAACAAACTGCTGCTACAGCATGCTTGGTTGATTCATTTTTTGAGGTACAACACCATTAAGACATCCTACATAATAATGTAAATAATTTCAGCGTCAGATTGTCCCTTGGCTGCAACAAATGGAGAATGGCCTGTTTCTGTCTCTTTTATGTCATTTGATCCATTTACTTTTGATTTCTTTCAAAACCAATTTATAAATCCATACATGGAAAAGAGAGGGGTAATATGCATAAAGGCTGTATAAGGGGAACATATGAGGTTGAATTTAGTATTATGTTTACATTGGTTTTCGATAGCTCAATAAAATTAAATGGAGAACATCTGTGGACATCAATTTTCAAAATCAAAATGTTGTGCTTGTAAAATGACAAATATCAGAAAGTGAGCTAATGTACATTGCTTCACAGGGTACCACAGATAATGTAACTGAGCTATGAGAGCATCCTTCCTTCTCTATGTCTCTCTAAACAGCTAAAGTAACAAGGACAACTTCCTCTGCTTTTGTCCACATTATAATTTACAATTTATATGTAAGCAGCAACTCATAGCACTTTTTGTTCTTACTCCAGATTTCCACTTTTACAGACCAAATGGCAATTTGGAGGTGAGAAAAATTTCCATATGGACAGGTCTGTTCCAAATGCAGCAGAGTCACAGCAGAGTGCATTGCAAAGCTGTTATCGGGCTTTAACATATTAATAAACAAAGGCCACTTTAAAGATGGAACCCACTAATTTCTCTGCCAACAGTACTAATTACATTAAGGCATTGATTCAACCTGCTGGCAGATAAGTAGGTCAAATTATATTCTGAAAATTTGCTACATTGTAATTTATAAAACAAATTGGTGTTATGGATCAGATTTAATTAATTAATAGAAATTTCTCTTTTACAGTGCTCACTTGCAAAAGTTAAATAAGGCTATGATAGCTCTACATTTAATTTATAAATGCATTACTCAAGAGAAAATCCCTAACTGCTTCAGTACTTAAGGTTGTGTGTCTTCACTAACGCACTCAAGCTTATAAAACAGCTTTTTACCATGGAAAAACAAAAAACTAAATAAACAAGACATGTTCAAGACAATTGAGAGTGTGCAAACATTTTAAAAAACAAATTTGTGTCCATAGAAAAATGGACACAATTTTAAAAAAAGTCTCAGCATAAATCTTCAGAAATAATTCAGATTTTTCAAAATTCATCTTTTGTGAGTTCATATATATATATATATATATATATATATATATATATATATATATATATATATATATATATATATATATATATATATATATATATATATATATATTTGTTGTTTTTTTTGTTTTCCTCTGCTTCAGCTACTTAGGGAGATTATTGTGACTGAATAAACTGTAGCCTCCTGCACAATCACAATGATTGCACTAACACAAATCTATGCATGTGCAAAGAATCTCAATAATTTACTCTTTTTCACTGTGACGAGGGCATTAGTGTAAGTATGCCCAAAGATGGTTAGCGTGTTCAAACAAGCATGCCACCAGTTAATTATGCATGAGCACTCATCCATTGTTTGGCGAATGGTTTCCTTCACGTTAAATAACAAAAACATTTTCCTTTGCCCTTCAAAAAGGAGGCAACAGCTCCTGCCACCCCACCCCACCTCCTCCATGGCTTATCCTTCCACAAGGTTATGGCAATACATTTTAAGGGGCAGCATCAGCAGAGCTAGCATAGTTTGCAGCCTGGCCTGTTTCTGTGTGATAGCCCATCGATGGTGGGGTTTGTGTGCCAGAGCTTCTAATAAAGGATTATTGTGGAGCTGCTCCACATGTTTCACTGAGGCCCTTTAAGTCTTTTCATTACATAAATTGTTTCATCATATTTCTGTGACTAATCTATAATAGCCAAAATGGTAAAAAGGCCACATATTAAAGTGGGGATCCAATGCAGGGGGAATTTTATATGATGATTTGTTGCATACAGACATCTGAAGAGCAGTAATGATGATTCTACAGGGTGAATGTTTGTTCTTTAAAAAGCTGAACTGCATTATTATTGTTCTCATCACAACAGATTAAACACAAACATCATCAGACTCAAACACTCTATGCTTCAGTTGCCCTTTGCATCTTGCAGCAAACTGCCAGTCAGCTGGCTAAAAGAAAGCTCCTACACTTTCTCTTCACTTTCAAGACATATTTGACTACCTGGACCTATTGTTGTCACAGAAAAACAGATACTGACGGTGTGGAAGTGTGGAATATCCTAATATCCTAACTATCACTCTTATACAGGTAACATTGGTTTAAAAATACAGTCGGCAAGCTATAAATTGAAGGCCACCATATTCTTCAGTTGTTTCGACGTTTGAATTATTTTTATTGAGATGGAAGAGAAAGCTATTGTTTTCTCCAACTCTATGGAGTATGCAGCAAAACGTACAACCAAGCACACACACCTGCTCCTGGTCACTGCCAGTAAGCTAGCTGAAAGAAAAAAAAAAACTACAATAATCTATCACTCAGAGAAAAGACAAGTGAGGAAATGATTCTTGTCGCAAAAATCACAAATTGTGACATGATGGAAGAGTGTCACCCTTAACCCTTCAAAACTTAAAGCTCCTTTATGACTACAGCTGGAAAGCTAGGAACCTTAGATGAATATCTTTCAACTTATTTACATTAAAAATTGAATTTGACGGGATTGGTTTATAGGACTGAATTTATACATATCGTTTTAAATTTGAATCAGCCTGCATAATGGATTTGTGATTGACTAATTTGATTTGACAATATAGTTCTGGATATGATTTGGATAACCAAATTAGGCAGATGTCTATATTTTTGTTGAAGTTTTATGATTAGTTAGATTTCAAACTAACCATAAATATTGTTCAAGGCAATATTATTGTGCATGCAGTAATCAGTGTTATGCTCTTTTAGGATGTGATCAACCTTCTCTTTGGTATATCAAAGCTAAAACTTAATTAGTCATACAGACATTTCTCTGTTAGTTCCATGAAAGTATTGCAATTTTACTGAAAACTATTCCATTTTAATTCAGGCCCTGCATAATCATAAAATGAATACTAAAATAAGAGCGATATCTACACATTAGCTTTAAACTAAAAATGTAGACCGATTCTGTGATGTAATTAACGCAAACTTTTTCTGTGAATTCAATCTTCCTTATTAACCTCATAACTCAACTCATTTCACCTTCATTGAAAAGGTTTTCTATATCTAATCATGTGTAAGACTCCTCACAGTTTATCTCTAAGAGCTGATTTTGCATGCCTATTTAGAGGCAAGGAGCAGACATGTGAAGCTCTTTGATTTACTGGTCTGACATGGAGCTTCGAATTGTTATCCAGATTCTTGCTCATCCACAGCACAGGACTGTCCACTGGCCACCAGAAATCAGAGTGCATTACTAAATAACCTACATGCTCAACTGGACCACAAACAAACAAATACATGGAAACGTGGTGGTTTCTGCTTCCCACGTGCAATTGCGTGTGAGTCAGCAGAAAATCCAGACCATATGGCTCAACAGTGTCTGGAGTAAGGGAAGTATGGTCTGCTGTTTGAGCAAAAAACAAGCAGCTTCAATTTATAATAATAAACTATGTGAGGATAGACTCAGACACCCAAAACTAATCTTTTTCAGGATTCATGTAGAAAATAACATTAGTTTTTTGCAATATAAACCCTGACATTAACTATCATGTGTGCTTTTGCATTCAGCACAGAAACAGGCATCCACCTTTTCTGGTGTAAAAGTAAGAACAGTGACAATATATGGAAGGCTCCTCCCCTACAGTAAGGCCTGTGACTTTGACAGTAAGGACAACATGACCCAAAACTGGCTCCAGCATCAATGGAGGAACTCAGCAGGAGTGTATACCAGGACGAGGGCTTTATCTCTTTTATCCAACTATGTTTTGCTTGGAAAACAGTATTAAAATATAATGTATGGAGTATTTTGAGGCAAATGCAGGACAGGATACCTTTTAGAAATAAGGCTAATCCATAAAGGGAGAAAGCTAGGAAGGGGGCATCCTAAGAAGGTGTGTGCCTTAAAGTCACCTTGGGAGGCCAAATTAAAGGGACAAGCAATAACTCCGAAGTGGATGGGACGTGTAGCTTCTGCATGGACGCATATGTAAGGGGAGATACAGGCCAAGTAGGACAAATGACAACGTCCTGCTGTAAATCGTCATCCAGCGAATCCTGAACGCCCTTTCTGTTAATGAGCTTGCAGGGCTGGAGGAACATGAAGTGTGGTGAGTGTGCAGATCTGCAGCACCACCAGTCCCTTCACTATCCGGTTTTTGCTTCCACGTTCCTGTCATGCTTCGAGAATTGCAAACATAATTTTTGCGTCAAAAAAAAAAAAAAAAGTGTGCTTTCACTGGGACAGTGATACCTTCACGCACTATCCGATGGGCCTTGTGGCCGTACCTCCCCCTCTGTTTCCCAGCTTTATCTAGGTCATCAATGACAACATCTGCCGCCTGAAAGAAGTCAATTCATCATCAAGTAGTTACAAATGCCGCCTTCAGGAGAGACGGAGGGGCCTTACCTTCTGCTGTCGTCTTGCCATATCAGTCGGCTGCTTTGCATTGAAAGGGTATGCAATGCATCGCATGACAAAAACATAGAGCTGCAGCTTCTTTTTGCGCTCTTCCTCCTCTCTGTGCAGCTTCTCCAGGTCCTCTTTCTCCTCGCTGACGGCGGACGGGCTCGGGCTGGTCGGACGGGCGCTGCTGCGGCTGCTACTGGGTGCCAGTCCACCAGAGCTCTCGCTGGTCCTGCTGGGAGAAATGCGGGACCCGGTCTGAGGTGCCATCGCCTCTTTGCTTTCTTCTTCCACTATCCCATCAGACTCCTCTTCGCTGGACGACGGATCTAACATCTTGCTCTAGAAGGGATGCGTCCCTGCTACAACCTTGCAGACTGATCTCCCAGGTGACACTTGTGTCGCTTCCTTGTGAGATTTAAGATGAAATGTGTCCGAAGTAGAGACAGGGATGAGGCCCTGATCGTACTTAGCTGAGAGATGTCAGCAGTACGAGTGGTGCTGGAGGAGGTTCAGTCTGCTCCACTCTCAGCTTTCTCCGCCTGCGCCGAGCACTCGATGCTTACGCGTTTGCCCTGTTTTATTGGTCGGTCGGTGCTGCGGATGTGAGGGAGGGGGGCGGGGGGAGGTGAGAAGGAAGCAGAGGGGAGGGGCAGGAGGGGAATTTAATGTAGCTACAGATGAGGGAACTAGAGCTGCCTTTTCTCTGGTGAAAGCGGGAGATGGCCTCTCCCTCCAGAGACCGAGACTGCCGAGGAGCTGTCCGTGGTGCTGATCGGTGAAGAGGAGCAGAGAGGCTGCATGAAGAATGCACCGCTGGTCATGTGCTGGAGATCATGTCATTCTGCGGTGGTACACCTAAGATGGCTGCCACGGGGTTTCTCATACACTGTCACTGATTGAATTCACTGGCATGAATGGGGGAAATGTTCTTGAAGGCAAGGACAGTACACAGCAGGGGAGAGCAAAGAGAGCAACATGACAAAAATGATCCCTAAATGTTCCTCCCATGCAGCGTGTTGTTGAGGGGTGGGGTGTGTGTGCGAGTCGGTGCTCTTTGACAAAAATGTCAACTGTTGGTTCTACATTTTCCTGAAAACTGATTATCCTTAATCTGAAAAACAGCCTATGAGGGACATCTACATTTCCTGTTGTTTTCAGGATATTCAATTGTTAATCAAAATGATACACATGAATTCATAATAGTATTCGTACCACTGGAATTTTAAAAAAAAAAAATATATATATATATTTCAAATAAAATCAGAACCAGAGAACACATTGCAGTACATATTGATAAAATAGGTTAACAACAAAGCATACTTTTCGACATTTTTACACAAAACTGAAACATCTGGGGTTTATGGTCTGGAACTACAATTCAGAACTACATTTTTCTGCACTTATGAATCGAAGTTTTTGCATGTGTCTCTACCAGCTTTGTAACTCTTAAAATTAAGAATTTTGTCATTTATTTTCTTGGTATAATTCTTTAAACATTAGCAGACTGGATGGAGAGTGTTTGTGAACATTATATTCTCCCTCTACACTTTAACGGAGCTATTTCAATACACAAATACTTCTTTAATTCATGATCTTCCTGCTAGACTAAATAATAGTCCTGCTATTATTTAGCAGGAGTTATAGTAGCAAACCTGCTACTATAACTCGGCAGGTTTGCTGTTTGGCCATTTTCTTTACATTTTTAGGAGAATTATTGAACAGTGCTTGGTGAGATGTTCAAAACCCAGTATGTTGCTTTATTACATAGCATAATGTAACACATATAAGAACGCCACACATGTTTTTATTTATCTTTATGAAAAGAAAAAATCTAAGTTGTGCATATTTTTTCTTGGATTTTACCAGCAGAACAGCGATCAAAGAAAACACAATATTTTCAGATGCTGGTGCCCTTTCAAAATAAAGAGATCCCACAGCAACTTTGTTTATTTGGACACAGAACAAGCCAAAAAACAGATAAAGGTGTAAGAAAAAAATTCAAAAACTTAATAAAAGTCACAAACAGAATAATTACTGATCAAGATCACTGTCTCACTTTAAAGGTGACAACAGGCATCGGTTTTTTTAATGATTAAAAAAATGCTGCCAGTCCTATAAACATGATAGAATATTGGAATAAATAGTTTCTAAAAATAAAACCCATGTACAAATGTCAAAGAACATGCCACTGTTGCTTCAAAAGGGAAAAACAGTGTGAACAGTGTGTCATGAGAGTCTTGCACACTATCTTTTTTAAGAATCAGTAGTCTCATTGGTTTTCTGGAAGTAGAAAGCTCTTATTGTCTTGCTTGATGCTGGATTTTTTTATGTTCTGTTTTGTTTGAGTGCTTTGCAAATGTATTAAAAATAGAAAACCAATAAAATCACATTTATTAGTGACTTTGTTAGAGCCTCAGCGTTCTCTGTGGAGAGCAGAGATGTTTCCAGAAGGACAACTGCCTCTGTAGCAAACCACCAATCAGTCCTGTGCGGTAGAGTGGCCAGATGAAAGCCACTCCTTAATTAAATGCACATGTCAGCCCATATGGAGTTTGGCAAAAGGCACCTGAAGGATTCTCAGACCATGAGAAACACAGTTCTTTGGTCTGATGAGACACACATTGAACAGTTTGTTTGAACACCAGGCATCATGTTTGGAGGAAACTTTGCACAACTCATCATTAGGCCAATGTCATACATAGCAGTGGCATCATCATGCAGAGTGGATGAAGAGGCCTGCATGCTTTAGCTTTGAGATTTAAATTGATTCTGACAGCTGGACTGACTTGGCTTCCACTCCAGATGTTCCTTTTCACACAGCTTGTTCTTGAGGATGATTTTTTGTTTTGTTCTGTTTTGTTTTGTTTTTATCGAGGAGTATGGAGAATTTCTTTCATAACAGTATTTTTTTCAGCTCCACAAAGTGCTTCAGATCCTGCACCAAGATCAAACAAACTGAAAATAACAAAAGAAAGCAAGGTATACAGAGATAAAAAATAAATAAATAAATAAAAATAGTAAGAATAGGTTTAAACTTTGTCTTGTATCTCTGTATTTTTTTTCTTTGGGACAATTTAATAAAACAATAACTATCACTGTTTGATGAGGTGGTTTGTTGGTGGTATGTTTTAGTTTTTTTTTTGGACTCACACCATTTAGCTCCATTGGAGAGGACAAGCACTAATCCCTGCATCAGAGCTCCTTAAACCTTTTAAACATTAATAATTGACCGATCTTCTCTGCTCCTGCCTCTCTGCTCAAAGTAGATTGAGTACACATTATATCTTGGTGCTCTTCATGGTACACATTGCAGATCAACACCCTGTAAGTCTGCATGAGTTTGCTTTGCTTGGGAAAATACAGAACTTGTAATGTGTAAGAATCTGTTTCATAGTTATATGAAACAGATGTTAGAACAAAAATTATTTGATGCATTGTTTTCTGTTTTAAGTACATTCATTTTATGGCAGGGCAGTTGTTTGCATGTTGTCCCTGTGTATAGATTGGTTCTCTCCTGGTACTCCAGCTTCCCATAGCTGAGTAGAACTGGTCACTCTAAATTGTTCTGTGGCATGTTTGGTTATCTTTTCTAACATTTTTATCTCCGACCCATTGACAGGAGGGAAACAGCACCACTTCCCCTGTGATGACTCAAGGATCATGTGGATGTAGAAAATGGATTGGTTGATAATTTGTTTTGCTGTATTCTCATGCTAATTGTCCCACGTGTGATGGTGCTGACGAGTGAGTACTTGTTGGAAGGTGTTGAATGTCCAAAACATTTCACTTTGCAGAGAATGAGACTGACACAGACTACTCTCTATTTGCTGCTAGACCTCTGGTACATAGTGAACCATGCTTCATTCACCTAATGGAAAAACACACTGCGAAAGGAGCAAATAGAAGGAGCACTTACAGAGCAACAAAACAACCACTTATTTATTTTTTTCTTCAAAATGCACTTATATCAAATGTTTCCCTTTCAAAATCATGAGTTCTTGGTCGGTATGTTGAAGAAAAGTAAATATAAGTTGTCTTGTTAATGTGGAAGTCATCCTAAGCTAAGCATGCAGCTGAGCTCACAATCTTCATGTATATCTGTTCAAAGGCTTGGACTCTATTTTGATTGGTCCTTTTTGTTCCATGTTATTTTTACAATTCAGGCCAATTCAACTCAATTTAATTCTATTATAAATTACTTACTCCAAAGGGAATTAAATGTTGTCACAACTCATATCATATATTTATCTCTAAAGAGTCATTGTGGATGGTTATGCTCTGGGCGAGAAGGATGTCCCATAGCAGTCAGTCATGCAATGAATCTCAAGAGGTCTCTGACTGAAGATTGTTGCTATGTGATTGTCCCATGACTGTCACAATATGGTAACAGCTCAGTTTCTGGACAGCAGAGACAATGTCCCACAGTAGCAAGTCTTACATAACATCTTCCAGTTGTTAGCAGTCACTGCTCATCCACCTCATTTGTTTTTGTCTCCACAATTTAAATTTCTTTCTAGACATATCACTAGAAAACTGGCCAGAGAGGTGATATAACATTGACCTATCCACGATCCTTGCCCATTGTGGTTGATGGAACAAACAATTATTTTCTGTTTTCTTTATCTACTGTTTCCTGTCTCCGGTTGGTTTTGTGTTTTGAGTCTTTCTCGTGCTGTGTTATGTTTTGAGTATGCTTTGTTGTTAGTTTTCTGGTCTGTGATTACTGTGTGATTATTAGAGCACCTCTGTCACTGTTGTCTGGTTTTCTAAGTCAGCAGCAGAAAACCCCACAAGCTCTAAATCCAAGGGACAATAATCAAGATACGGCAGAGCAGGAGATTATTTTCATTGATGTACACCGGGCAAATTTGCAGTGATGCTGTCTTATCAATATGGACAATAAAGGAATGTTTTTGTCATTTGAAAATGTTGAATCTGTGCTATCAAGAATTAGTGCTAAATATGGTTCAGGCTCTGTGTACCTAATAAAGTGACCAGTCAATGTGTGTAACATTTATTGGAGGGAAAAACGAACATGTCCAGTATGTTTGCTTCAGAGGGATTTTTCTGGTGATTAGACATCACATGTGGAGCTGGAAGGAGCTTAATAACTTCTTTAGATGTATGCACAAATTTAGACATAACTGTCACATGGACTTCAGAGGAAAGAAATTAAAAAAAACTGCACGAGAAGAAAAATGACTTCAGAGATGAGCTAAATGCTTTGAACTTCTTTTGACCTCTATGCTAGGAATTCATTTTTAATCACTCTTATACTCAGTCAGAAATAGCCTATCTTAAGCTGATCTGAAAGTCTTTTTGACCTGATATTGCTCTTTTCATTACACCTTAGCTAGTGGCAAAATGCAGATAAAAAGAACTAAGAAAACAAATAAAAGAAAATCGGGCACAACCTGTAGCGTCAATGAGACATATTTATTGATTTAACATACATGCTACTACGAAGCTGTATTAAATGCCATAGAAACGCACCAAACAGATGCAACATCACAGACTCTGCATAATAATATATTCATGACTTCCCTCCATCACTTTCCCTCATTTATGAAGCCTCCTGGCTATTCTTTCTATTTACGGTTCCATGCTGGATATTTTCTCAGACTGCTGAAGCATAAGTGGGAGGGTGTGACAGAAAGGGTGCAAAGTTTTTTCCCAGTCACAGATTTATCTTTTGCACTTGAGTTCAGGCCGTTTGGATCTATATTCCTCGTTATAGACAAGTGCTTGGTCTTCAGTCATCAGCAGTAAGCTGCCGATTTAACTGCATTAAAGTGCTTGTCAGAAGAACAAAACAGAAAGAGAGGGAGAGTGTCAGAGCCTCTCTGAAGTTTACTGGGGAGCTCTTTGAAATATTTAAATGCCGGGCGCGTTTTTAATGTGAGATTGATGGAATAGGGTCAGTGTCAGCATTGCAGCTATTATGTAGCTGTCTTAGAAAAGGACTTCCCACCCGGTCAAGGATGATGTTTAACACTTTTCACCAGGAATTTGTTCGCATCCAGAGGCATCTGATACTTTGTGATATGTAATATGGAGCTATTGTTTATTTGTAAAAGCTTCAAAATGTATGGAGCCTTAGGGAATTAAAAAAAAAGGTTCATAGATGGAAATAGATTCGTGTTGTGCATGGCTTCAGGAAAAATCTATTTTAAAGAATTTACAATCTACAAATCCTTTTATATAACCCAGTCTTACACACCCACACCCAACCATTTTTAAATATATATTTTTTATTTCATCATGTTTTCTTTTTGACATTAATCTCACATTGAATTTGAGGTAAAATCCCCAAACACTCAGCAGGTTTTTCTCTATTCATAACAAAAAAAAAAAAAAAAAAAAAAAAAAAAACACAACTATTTCCAAAGCCTATATGTAGGACATTCCTGGGTGACTCCAGGCTACAAACATTGATGAATTATAAACATATTCATAGCTAAACCTATTCATCTTTAGTCCTGGTTACATATTAGGAATGAGTTCAAGTCCCATAAAGCAGGAAACAGAATCTACATCAGGCAATAAGACTGATATGTGGTACCAATGACTCTCACCAGATTTATGCTCATCTCTTCCCTACCAACAGTTTTCAGGGTAGAGAGGCGAGATGATGCCAGAAAAAGATTCATTAATAATGAATGCGGCGAGATGCTGGAGCCTCACCACTTTCACATGACAAAAAAAGAAAAAAAAAAAAACATCCCCTCAGCTGTAGAAGAAGCACAGTATTCTGAGAAACTGCAGAATATGATTTATCCATAGATGGCACTCGACAGCTGGGTATTTAACTCATCCTGCATGTAGGACACTCATTTGTCAATCGTATTTTGCAGTGAGGAGAAACATCAAATGCAGTGAGAAAGTAGGAAGAGAACATAGCTGCAGATTGATTAATTTTTTCTGATTCAGAACAGCTCAGTACTGCCCCCTGTTGGTGAAAAAACCGCACTAAACTACTGCTACAGAGTAATTAGGAAAGTACTGTATTAACGTGATTCTTTGTATGTGGGCAAAGAAAAGGAAGGCCAAAAGCATATATTTAGTGCAAATTATTGTCTCTGTTAATTTTACTGAAAGAGTTTCTGGTGCCTGTCTGATGAAACATGATGGTTCCTTATTCAGTGAAGTAACTCCAAGTTGGTGGAGGAGCCAGAAGTTGGAAGCACTGCATTATTTTTAATTAATATTATGGACGTGGAACAGAAAAGTCTAGGTGAGGAGAAATCTCCTGTTTTCCCACTGTGGATAGTTAATTTATCAGGGGCCAAATGATACAAAATCTGAAATAAATCTGAAATAGTGTTATTATTTCCTTTTAATAATAATTCCTTTTTATTGCTCTTCCTCTGAGTCAACAGTGAGGAAATAAAGCACTGCTGCAGATGCTCAAGGGATCTTGAACTTGACTTTCATTGAGTCCTTTTAATTAAAAAGGAAAGTCGTTATTCACTAGTGACGATGGTGGTAAGAGTTTGTCTTGTAACTGGTAGGTTGCTGGTTTGAACCCTCGTTCTATCAGCGTCTGTTGTTGTGTCTCGGAAAAACATTCCATCTATCTCGATAAAGTATTGTGTAATAGAACAATAATGATAAGATAAGGATAGCAAATCTACAACTGATTGACAAAAAGGAATGAGCTCAAATGAAATTATGTGAGAGACTTACAGAAGATGAACATATGAACTTATTGCTGATAGAATAGATTCTACTACTGTGTCTTGCTTTTGTACATACGTTTTCTTTTTTACAATTTGGCTTGGTTTTCTTGGATTTGGTACAAATTTTGTTGCTCTAGAGACCTCAGTTTCACAGTAGAACAATGAGAAAAAATACAACGGGGAAGGCAGTAAAGCACAATAGGCCTGGACTTTCTTGCACACTGAAGTAAACGAGATCAATGAAATAAAAATTTATGTTAGGAAGATCCTTGTCCTGCAAAGAAGAAGATCAGATTATTCATATTTTTGGCCACACCTGGGGGTTGGTGGGATTCATCTTTCATCTCATCAAGATTGCCACATCAGTTAAATGTCCCCGTTAGCCCCAAGCATTAAGAAAACGGGTATTAAAAGAGTTCTCATGTCATGTGTCTTCATTTTCCCTCGCTGGGTGTCTGTCAATTCGATCAAGATTTTTAAACACATTCAATTTGACATGTTGATAGGTCTCAGGCCATTCTCTCATTCCACAGAAAAACTAATCTATTTTACTTCTTCTAGGTTATTGTGCACATGGGTTTATACTTGTTTTGTATGTTATGTACTTACACTACTTTTAGCCACTTTTTGATTCAGAATAAATGTGTCAAAAGGAAGACAATGGTGGTTTGCTGGTTTGAAGCCCAGATCTATTTTCTGTCTCAGTTGTTGTTTCCTTTGGCAAAGCACTTCTCCTGCCTCAGTCTCATAATTTCAGTATCAGTCTGAAGGATTATTTGTTACATTTTTTATTAAGCAATCCTTTTTTGACTTATTTTTATAAGTCATCTGCCGGCAAGCTTTCATGTCTGGTCCAGGTTGTTGAATGTTTTGGTGGTTCCTGACTTTTGATTCTGAACCTAGTTAGGTACAAAAGAAAATACTCTGAAGAGACAATGGTCAGAGCACAGGTTTGAGGTTGAAGGGTGGAAATCAGAATATTGCACTTTGCATAAAAACCATACACCAAAGTCTATCATATGATGCAAAAATAAAATAATCAATTAAAACAACAGAATATAAAGAGTTAATCTGGTTTGTTTCGGCTCTAGTTGGGGAGCAGTTCCTTGTGGGTTATTGAGTGTGTGAGCATAGGAATATGGTGAGAAAATGTGGCATGGTTGTACTTAACTTTATTTATTGATGTTAGAACCCAACTCTACTAGGCCTGGGGGGAAGTGATTGATCAAATTTTTTTTCATTTAAATAATTTTTAGATAACTGTGTACTAACATAGATTAAGAGATAAAATAAAAGCATACTTGGTTATAATTCCTTGATGTTCTTTACAAGCTTTAGTGCTGAAAGTAGGAAAAGCTAGAGGTATGTTATTATCAAGCTATCATAATCAGCAAAAAGTAAGAGTTGGATTAATCAGAATAAGCTCTATTTGATGTAGGGCCAGCGTGAATAGAAAGTAAAAAGAAAATATATGCAAGTTAAACTGATAAGATCTGCCAGAGTCAACCAGAACTAACCTTGGATTACAACACTTCAGGTTGGAGCTCAGATTGATGCAACAGTTTGGGATTTATAAGGTTTGGTCGTGACCTTTGGAGAAGAGCAGCATGTATCTTTAGCACTGCTTAATCAGGTTCAGTTATTGTGATGTGTCTTAAAGTTGTGAGCTCTTCGCCCTCATGTGTCCTTTTGTAACCTTTTCTAGACTGATTAGCAGTAACATTCCTTGTTTTTCAGCGTTCCTGCTGCAAACACCTCTACAGATCCATTTGCTTTAAATAACAGCAGGCATCCAGTCACATGTAATTACCATCACAGTGATTGAAAACAATAAACCAAAATTTCATGTATAAATAGCCTGGTGATCCTGACGGTTACATAACTTCATCTGTTCAAGTGTTTTGTCTCAGAACCTTCCTGTTTTAATAAAATGTAAAAGATTAAAAGAATTCTTACCACATCATGATATGAGCTGGATATATCTTTAAAAGCTTTTTTTAATTATTTTTTTTCTCCCATTTTTAATCAAAACCTGTGTTAATACTTGCAATTACTTTACCTTCACACTGGCACCTGTGATTAAACTGCTTCTGTCTTTACTTCCTCACCCTGCATCACCGTAAATCAGTCGCTGAGAAATATAGATTGAAGTAATGAATATCAAAAGCACTTTGTAGATGTTGAAACTCCATTAGGAGAAAACGTCAGATATTTTAGATCTTATGAATAGTCACATTTAGTCTGAAAATTATCCAGACTCCTGATATATTTTGATAACAAATTATTCTCTTTAAATCAATGTTAGAAAGTGAGACCAACATTTATCAAAAGGTAATAAAGCAATGCAAAGAGAACATAAATTTTGAAACACTTGTTACTGTATTGACTCTCTTTTGATAAATAATCATCTTTCATCGCTCATCTTTAGTGATGAGCTGCAAGTCTTTGAAGGTCTGTTTACCATCACTCTAATCTTTGGCTAACTTCACAGATTCTCTGTCAGACTCAAAGTTGTTCCACTTGAGACATCTGTCTTCTTACTAGTCAGAAAATGTTGGGGAAATTAAAAGAATTACAAATCTGCCAGCAGTATGAATTTTAGCCATAAATGTAAAGCAATTAATGAAGTTTAGCAGACCATTAAAGAGCTTCAAAATCAAGGAGGTCTTGTGTTTGATCTTTCTGCTTGAAGTTTGCATGTTGTCCTGTTTGTATGTGTTTTTTTTCTGGGTTCTCCAGCTTCATCCAGTCCAAAAACATAACTGTTGTTTCGTCTCTTTAAATTATCCTTAGGTGTGAATGCCCATGGTTATTTGTCCTGTGTAGCTCTGAGTTACCCTGTGGTGGACTGTCAACCTCACCTCTAACCCAGTTGCCCCTGGAGAGACGTGATGGCCCTGCATGGACAAGTGGAAAATGAATTAAAATGAAATGTATTTATTCATTTTATTTTAGTAGGAAAATATTGACGTGGCCAAGACTTCCATCAATGCACAATGTTTTATTAAAAAGATAACATATTTAATTCTAAAAGTGAGCTGTAGTTGGTCAAATCTTCAGAATTAAAAAATGGAACACGTAGGCCTATACGACTCATGGACCTTCTGGTTTTGCTGCTGTGCAGCCAGAAAGATTTTTACTTTTGTGTCACCATGCAACAGGGTATTGTTTTTACAACTGAGAGATGCTGATTGGCATCTCAAGAGCTCAAATAATGTCTGAACTATGACCCCAAATTCCAGAGAAGTTCAAAAAGACACTTCATGGATGCAGAGCAGAACCAAAAGAGCAGAGAGGGGCAGAGGAAGTTCAAATCATCTCCTCCATCCATCCTAATGGGGAAGAATCATATCCCAGACGCCAATGTCTCTCTGTCCAACCGTATCGCCGGCCAGACAGAGATTTAAAGGAGATTAGATGAGGTGGATTGCCAACACTTAATTGTGCCATGCAGTACACATATTACTGTGAAATATTGCCTCTGCTGATCGGAAACTGAGCTGTTATCATGCCATAATATTTGTGAGATTCCAAGAGCAACAGTACTATAAAGTCAACAACATGACCACCCAAAACACATCTTTGAACACGAGTCACAATCACATTTCATTTTTTGCAATGGATTCTCACATAGATTTGTCCTGACTTTAAGTAATAATATTAAAAAATATGCCTGGGAGCAAAACGAATACCCTTCAGTCGAAAAGGAAAAGTGGAAAAGGAAGGCGCAAATAGACTTGTGAATTCTAAACATCATGTTCAGGCATCCTGGTTTAAGCTTTGGTTGAAATGCAGGCAAAAGCTTAAACATGAATGTGCAATACAGATTTTTCACCAAAAGAGGTCAGCAAGATGCTTTTTGACAGACAATGCCGTTAACATGAACTAATCATTATACAAGTACACCAAGTCATTTTCTAGGAAAACATAGACAAAACATTTACAAAATTTAAAAAAAATTGTTGTAGGTTCATATTTAATATGCAGGAATAAACTGTGTTTAAAATATAAACTTGCATTAATCAACTTATAAAGGGCTCCCAAGTAAAAATTTAATCAACTTAATGCTAAATCTGACAAAACCATTTGTTTTGCATAAAAATATACCAGATACAGAAACATAACTGTTTTGATTATGAATCTCAAATATAGATCTCATGTTCACTGATCTCTATTTACACACACATCTGCTCTGTGCAGCCTGCAATAGCTCAGTGACCACCCAAATTATTTATATGATCAAAATCTGTCCCAGATCCTCGACTTGTTTCATGTTGTAAATATAGCCTCTCTTTTTTCTAGATTTTTCTACAGAGCTTCAAAAAAGAAGACTTTTGTAGTCCAGATCAAAAAATTAAAAACCCCCACATATTTTGCAAATATTTGTCTGAAGTGGCAGTTAAGAGCACTGATGATTGAATGCAGAGTTTGACCTCATCTCCAGCTCCTCTTCAGGGGAGACAACCCCTGTCATCCCACCCCTCTCTGCTGGAAGAGTGGCTTTGGTTTTCCTGTCTGCATCAGTTACATCTCAGCCTGATGACTACAGCTGCCGGCGCTGCAAGGAGTAAGGCTCTTTGGTCTTTAAATGTGTATGGTTATATTTGCTCCGGTAAGTCCCCTTTCTTTATTCCTTTACAAACGTGTTCTGATTATTGACTGTAAATATAATTTTTTTTTTTTGCCTTAGGTTGCAAATTAATACATATTAATAACAAGACTTTCACTTGATGGTATTCTTTTTTTTTATCTGACAGTTTGGCAAAGATGATGAAAGGCATTTTTCTTGTTTAAAAGTAAAAAAAAGAAAAGTTGTTGACTCAGTAAAGCTGTCTTTGGTTTCATCTTTATGTTAGAAATGTTGTAAATGTGAAGACAAATCAATAACAGAGTCCAGATTTGGTGCTACATGAACAAACAGATTCTGACTCTACCGCTGTGGGCTCCCTCTAGGGCACAGTACGCAGCTCTGTTAATTATCTTCCTTTAAATTATTCAGGCTTTGTTTTCAAACTCATTTTGAACTGTAATAATCTCACTTGATTTATTGATGTGCATCCATTATGCAGCAAGCTCACACAATCAATTGGTGCTTCAGAAGAATTCATTCAAGGAAATCTCCAACAGAGGGTTACACTTTCAAAACTTTTTTAAACATTTTCTTTTGATAGATTTTTGCCATTTGTGCATTTGCCACCTGTGGAGGATACCATGGCCATCTTCAGGTTAAAGTGGACTGCTCTGCCCAGAGACAGAACAACCTCAGCATCAATATTGATTTTGGCTATCCTTTCAGGTAAATCTGGATTTTTTTTGTGACTCTTAAAAAAGAGATTTATCTTGAAAACAGAGGATCTTAAAGTAGAGGAGACGCAAAATTATTAATTGTATAACAAATTGTCTCAGATAAAATCAACCAAAAACTTCAAATATTTATATACTCTTGAGAATTTGGATCAACAGTGTCTAACTATAAAGTTTTGTGAAGAGACTAAAATTTAGTTGTCCAGTTTAGCAGAGCTCCTCTCTGTTGAAGCTCACCCAGTTTTAAATCAGGCTGAGTGGATATGCCGACCCACTTTAACATCTCTAGGTTTTCAGTGTTTCTTATATAACTGTGCTTGCAGTAAAAACGGTCCCCTCAGCTGGTCCCTCATGCATATTTTTAAGCATGTTGCCATTTTAATGCAAGAATTTTATTTTAGGCAGTGGAAGATGGAAACTGAAGTAATGCTTTGACAACACAAACTACATAAATAAATAACTGATGGCAGCAATGGACAGATTAGAGAAGTTTGTTTTATAAAACTAAAGTGATAAGGATTTTGGTGTTTTGCTTTTTGGGAGGGGTCAATTTTTTAATAATATTTTATCTCAAATGTCACATTTCAAAACAGTCATTGTTGCACTTGCACAGTCTCCGTTCTCCTTACCTTTTTATGTACCCTTTTATGAGAGGTTGGAATGTGAGTGAGTTGCATTTAAACAAAATGGGTTAATCTGAATACCTGTAACTTGCTGATACATTATTCTGGTATCTAATGAAAATCCTGGTATTCATTATCTGTCTTAGATCTTTGATGTTGGTAGGACGTTAAATAGTCATATTAGTCAAAAATGTGCAGATCATTTTTTTCAGATTTTTTTTTTTCAGAATTTGTGGTTGACAAATGGGTGCATTTTAAAGATTAATCCATTTGTGGATACTAATACAAATATTAATATTTTTAATAATATTGTATTAGTAAACATATGAATAAACATTATTCAATTATAAATGATTACATTTCTCTTAAGTATCCTAAGAGATCTTTTTTTTTTTCTTCTTAATTAGTATGCTTCCAAAAACCAATGAAATGTTGATAGACACATCCTCCGTACAGAGTTAATGACAACCTTTACTTGTTGCTCTCAACTGTCTCTTTATGTCTTGCAGATTGCAGCAGATCCACTTCAAAGCTCCCTTATGCGACACAAGCAGAGAAGAAGTCGTTTTCCTCAATGGCGACTTCTCTGCTGCAGCTCAGTTTTTCGTAACTGTGGGTGTTTTGGCATTTCTGTACTCCTTCTTTGCAACAATTGTCTACGTTTTCTACCAGAACAAGTATCTGAAGAACAACAGAGGCCCTTTGGTGGTCAGTGACATTTGATTTCAACGATTAATTAAATCAGGAGCATTGTGTTAAAATGACACTAATAAGTGACTTTTTGTGACTTTCTTCTACTTGTGTGTTTCTGTCCTGAACAATGCAACAGGATTTTCTTGTCACTGTTACCTTTTCTCTAATGTGGCTGCTCAGCAGCTGCTGTTGGGCTAAAAACCTAACTGATATCAAGACAGCCACAAACCCAACAGAGGTACTCCTTCTCATTGCTTCCTGTAGAGAGAAGGAAGATAGATGTGCGACCACGCAGGAGCCTCTCTGGTCTCGTCTAAACACTTCCACTGTAGGTATTTAATCAAAAATGAAACTGTCTGGATGTGATAATTTGCTTACAACTGTTCCTTTTTTTCAGGTTTTTGGTTTTCTTAATGCAATCCTCTGGTCTGGAAACATTTGGTTTGTCTTTAAAGAGACAGGCTGGTACAAGACTGGCCAGAGATACCCAAGTAGGACTTCTTCCAGGAAACGATCTAGTGAAATGCGAGAGCGACTCTACAGCGAGTCCAGCTTTGACCAGCCAGATGACAGTTTTGGCCCCTTCAGGCAGGACAACTTCATCGAGTTAAGAGGGGACTACGACAAACAGCTCGAGAGACAAGCTAGCATCAACCAATCACAAGTAAGCTTCAGCTTACCGGAGACATATCTGGGCAAAGCAGTGATTTATGAGAGAGAGAATAAAGTAGCTTCTCAAGGACCTGTGATTTTTGTTAATGAGATGTGACCTTAACATAATGTGAGCTAAAATAGTGATGTATTCTTATATTACTACTCACAAAGAGAATTAGAAATAGGCTAATTTTACAGGTGTAGGAGTTAAAATTTGTGTAATACAAAATTATGCTTGGAAAAATGCTAAGTTTAACAGCTGTCAGATTTCAAGGACAAGGTAAGGTCTCTATGGACCTTACCTTAGTGAGGTCCTTAGCTATAGAGCTGTTTCTGCTTCACTGAAAATCCTTTAATTCAGTATAAATTATAGCTCATCTCAATTACTCTTTGAAACAAAATAGTTCATGAACTTTTTTTTTTTTTTCATACACAGTGTCATGAGATAATTTTAGGTACAAGATCTCTGTGAAAGCAATCATTTTGCCACAATTCTCCAAAAGAATTCAAACACTTAAAAAAAAACAAAAAAAAACAAACGATAGCAGACCTGTCCCTTTACAGTCTTTTATGTCTTATATTAGGGATTAGCATCATTGGTAGGATTATAGCTACTAATTGTGGTCATATGTCCCATGTATTTTCTCTAAATAGAAAACTCTAATAGTTCCCAATAAAAGTCCCAGATGGAATTACAATCTTCCAGAAGATTGTAATTATTTTACGGTATTTTACAAGGAACACCACTATATATGGTGATCATTGTTGTGGTAAAAATCTGAAATAAATCATAATAATAAATAAAAAGATAAAATGCCTCAGTGATACTTAAAATGGCTCAAAGAAGCTTTCTGATACTTCCACAATGAAGGGAGTTATAATTGACTATTGTTATTATAACGTTTTGTGGGACATTCACTAAAAAATAAGTTAGTTTCAATGTTTGGTTTAGTCAGCAAGTAAAAGATTTTGTTGGTCAATCCCTAGTGAGCAGTTTTGCTGTCTAATGAAAAAATATTTTTAACGTTAACTTTGTACTCGCAATAAGGCTTTTTAAAACAGTTTTTTTTTTTTTTAAACAAGCATTCAAATTACAACTTCCAAGTAATCTAGTTGTTTCAGATTTCTTTGAGTGTTTTCCAAAATCTGTAAATCTACCCTAGGTGTCATGTCTACACAGTTCCTTCAATGTGCCCTGCTTTTTTGGGGATTTTCTGAAGGGATCTTGATTTATATCTTTCAGGACTTCTAAAAGGTAGTTCAGATTTGTGGTTTGAACCTTGTAGATTTTTTTCTTTTTTTACTGATTCTTAGTTCAGTTTATGTGAAAGCATTTTATTCTTCAAATGTTGCATTTTGGAGCCTATAAATGCCAGAATGGTTTATGTCAAACTCCAAAATATTCCCCTGACAGAGGAAAGGAATATAAAGCTAAAAAGGACTTTGAACAGACCATCAGAAAGTCTAATGAAATATTGATAAAATCTGGTTTTAAAGATTGTAAGAAAGTCTATTTCTCTGAGATTGAAAATACAAAGAAATGATTGATTTTTGTTTCCTCACATAATCTTTAGAATTGTGTTTTAAAAGTTTATATCCCTGGATGTTCCATTTGTATTTTGGGTCAGGTGATATGGTATGTGTATGAAAATTTCAGTATCAGTAGAAGAAAGTGTTTAATGTGTGATTGATATCTATGATTTGGCATTCAAGTTTTGTCACATGGTTTTTTGTATTGGTGGATTTCTTAATATTCTAATTTGTATATCTCCTCTGCATCCTCGTTTGGAGATCTGAAATGTTGTAGATCTCTTGATTGCAAATCCTGCAGTTATTTTTTTTAAGTTAATTGGAGGTCAGAAGTAAAAAGATAAACCCTTGTACAGTAACAAGAAGTCAGGATTTTTGTCTTTAAAAACTGCAGTTTTTTATTTATTTGAAAAATTAAAAATAATTGTTACTTTATCTTGTTTTACATACTCATTAAATACTTAACATTTAGATTTTAATTATACTTTGAAGCAGGTGTTAATGCTTATTCTTATTTGCTTTCATGTGAGAATGCATTGTTCTTCTTTATTTCTGTGGTAAATAAAACAAAACAGAGGAGATTTGATGTAAAGTCTTCTATAAATAATAAATGTGAGAAGTTTACATTTGAAAGCCATAATGGACACTTATTTTCTTGGAGACTCCAACTTTTGTCAAAGGGTGCATCACAGAGTGTTTTAGGATTATCTCGACTGCAAGGCCAGAGGGATAATCCTTCCTTGAATCTATTTTATCCTCTGTAAGAACTTTAAAATAATACAGGCTAAATACCTGAGACGGCTTGGCTTCTTGACTGTCATAGATCTAACTCTTTAAATGTGACAAAGCTCAAAATTGACACTGAATGAGTTTTGGTTGAACTTCAACATATCAAAATGACGCCTAAACCGATCAAGCAGTCACAGACTGCTCCCATAGTAACAGGTTTTCTATACAAAAGGTCCAGCATCCTGAAATTAACGGCTCAATGAATTGTTTCCTCTGTAGTCACTAATCCCTACCACAAATATAAGACACAAGGAGATTCTTAACATGTCTCAAAAATAAAATTAATTCAATTAAGATTCCTTACATTCTTTGCCAAATGCTTTGCCCCTCTTTCCTAACTCATTTGCCTGTGTGACAACTGTGAAACAAAGGCCACTAGAGCTGAGAAAACCTTTTAAAAATCATACAATCAACTGCACAAACACAGCAAAACAAACATTTTAACACAACGTCCACTTAGGATTTGTAGGGGAGCAGAGTTCTCTAAATAAGTAATTGACTTTAAAATCATTACCTAAGCTGTTGAAGTTTAACTTTTATCAATGTTTTGCTCTCTCTCTGGATTTTAAAGAAAGGCCTTTGCACCTAATATGGAGTTACAATGTCTAACTATAATGTAAGGCGGAGCAGTTTGGGATGGAAAAAACAAAGAGATCCAAGGTTTAGAAGTGTCTCATATCAGAACCACGTTAGCAGAAGCAGAGTGCTTTGTTTTGATCCTTATTGCAAACACCTAATACTCTGGCATAAAATAATTTTAACTGCAGTGAACCAACCTAGCTGTTCAATAGAAAATGAGTTGGCTTGAAGAGACAAAGGTTCCTAATCATACCTAGGGAAGAAACAAAGACCATATCAAAAGTTGTGAGGTTTTGCTGTGGAGGCATTGCAGCAAATCTCTGGAAAGACTTCAAAAGGGAAAAACATCTACCAATATCCATTGAGCATGCAATGTACGCATTTTTGTACCATCTTCATTTTCTGTTTTAAAACTGTAAGAAAAACTTTATTAATTGTCAAATAAAAGCGTTATCCTTAACTTAAATGCCTTTTGAAAAAGGAAACTTAACCCACTGAGGACTTCGTTTTGATTGACCTTTTTGGAGGGGTGCCCAAACGTTTAATTTGAAATTTGAACCTCTCTACAGATATAGTTACATAACCGCTCCTAAAACTCTGCAAACCACAGAAAAATGCTGTAGCTACCATAACAGTGATTTTCTTCTATCCTGCCTCACAGTACTGATTTTGCCTAGAGATTTTCCTCCATGCATCCCAGAGTTTGTTATTATGGCCTCTGCATGCAGCCCATTCTGTCTGATCCAAGCAATTAGAACAAAGAAAGGCGACACTCGCCTCTGCCAGCCCCCTGACAGAGAGACTAAGCACACACAGGTGTCCAGAGCAGGCTCTTTGAAGAAAATTACAGTGCATGTGGCCACAGCATGATAATTAGTATCGGGTTATCAGCTGGAAATAAAGGGGTACATCAAGATATAGATGGTTCTCTGGGTAAGAAAGAAATGCATGTTTGAAAATAATTAAACCCTTTAGATCTGTTTCTCAGGGTAGACTGCTGTGTAGATTTTGTAGGTAGTTGCTGCAGAGCATGAAGCAGCCATGACTGTTACTTTCAGATGTTCCATAATGTGAAACATATTCACCATAATAGTGCTGCCAAAGGCCGTGTATTCAGTTTCAGTGGGAACCTACAGGGGGCACCATCTGGTTGATATATAAGCTTGGAAAGCCTTCCAATAGACACTGCACCCATAAAATTGCAAGTTGTGTAATTAAAAAAAAATGTATTTAGTTGTAAAACCATGCGCCTTGTTTTTGTTTATTTTATGTTGTTTATGATGTCATATTGCAAAGGTTTTATGTCAGCATATAGCTGCACAGCAACAGCTCATCCTCAGGGGGGTGATATAACACAGCATCCGATGGAAAACACATGAGCTTGGTTCTTCAGGTCTCTCACAGCAAATTAACAATTAAAATAGTAAATTTATTTTACAGCATTCCATAGGCCTTTCTTCTAAATCCTCTCTTGTTCTTAATATCTCACCAGTCGGTAACCACAAAGAAAATGTTTATGAACTGAAACTTAATGAGATATTCACACAGAATTTATAGGGAGAGACTTCAGTTGAATTAGATTCATGAAAAAAAGTGTATGGTATTTATGACATACCTCTAAGTACTCAGATGAGCAGTATTAAAGTCTTACATACAAGTTATTTTTGAGTAACTGCAAAATAAAATAACTGCAGCATAAAATATGTTTCAAGGAACTTTTTTTTTTCTACTTTCAGCATTTACCCTAAAATTTGTCATTCCTTTGGCAGATTTTTATAGATGTTTAGAATGTTGCAGCAACATTTAGAATCAGTTTGGTCAGAGTCTCGACTTGAATATGATAGATAATCTGTGGTGGGACCTAAATACAGTATTAGGATAGTGAATTGAGGTCAAAAACTTGGAGATCAACACCAACGACAAATCATCCAAAGAGTGAAAACATGGTAAAAAAACAAACTGGTCAGCATTTACAAGAATTTATTGATAAAATTCTTCTGGCTAAATTTCTTCCATTTATTATTAACAAGAATAAACATAATTTTATACAAGAAATGTGTCATTAAAAAGGCACCAATGGTGCCATCAAAGTGGATCTGCAGGGCAATGACCCATTATATACACTGCTCAAAAAAATAAAGGGAACACTCAAATAACACATCCTAGATGGACAGTTTGATTTCACAGGAGTTTGATTTACTTGGAGTTATATTGTGTTGTTTAAGTGTTCCCTTTATTTTTTTGAGCAGTATACATTTCCACTGACTCCCATTATCTTAATTGTATTTCGTTGTAATTTTTGATATATGTTTAAAAGGCAGGAGGACTCTGTTTGTCCTTTCTCTTTGGCATGCCCATCACTTTTCACTCTGCCTTTCAGGGGTTTAATAAACACTCCTGAATTTTTTTTATGGCTGTTAGTTTTACTGTTTCACGCTAAGATTATTATCTGACTGCATGTGCTCTAAGCAGCTCTTCTTTACATTTCTATTTTGTATACCACCATGTATATTAACATTATGATGGAGGTCATAATGGGATACCTACCTAATTCTCTTGCCAGGTAATGATTGGCAAATGAACTATTTTTTTTCTATCCTTCTGAACTGGAGACACTTAAAGCAGAAAAGCATCTCTGCTCTGTTTCTGGTAAAAACAAAATGAAAAAAGGACTTGATCCATTGCTTTCTCAGACTGGGATTTGCATTTAAATGAGAACTTTTTTCTTAGATGGAGTTGGTTTTTGAACCTCACAGTTTGAGATGTTTTTTTTTTTTTATTGTTTAATCATGTTGTAAACTCTTATCACTCTTAAGATAAATATTACTGTTAGTACTAAAAAAGACTCAAAATCGATAAGAAATTATTTTATGTTGCAATTCTTACAATTAAATAACCTTTATTTTCTGAAACATGTTTATGGTTTAGCTTAATAATATTTTCTATTGTAAGAACCTCCAAAATCAAATTTCAAAAAACACACCACAATGCATATTTTGATGCATGTATTTATTAGCTACTCAACACTATGTATTTTTTTGTTTGTTTTTCACAAAATGCATAAAAATAATTCCACTGGTGCGCCAGTAAAACACATTCCCACATATAATTACAAGAAAATACCCCACACTTGCTTGAACATTCAGCAATGAAAGGTTTTGAGCGGTTCACAGCCTGTGTTTTTGTAGTTGAGGTGTACAGAGAGATCCAAGTTCAGCCACGCATACTCAAACATATGCGCTCACATATCATACACACATTCACACAACTGCTGTACAAGATAAACTCCAAGGTAAAATTTACATTTGATGCTTTACATGCATAACCAGATGAGACAGAATTCCTTTGTCCACAGTTGTTAAATCCATAAATTTATTTGGCAAAAGTCTCTCCCTTTTGAGTGGACTATTGAAATCAGAAAGCAATTATTCAGGAACTTGTCCACAGACTTGAAGACGTGATTAAGACATATGGTCCTTAAGCAGCAGTTGAGACTTCCGTCTTGCTTGTTGAAACTGAGGTTTCGTCCTCCACCATGCCGCCCATTCCAATAGTGGTGAGCATGCAGTTACGGAACTGAAAGTCAGAGAAGGGAGACTATTTAAGAACTTGCATATAAATACATAAAAACATAGGTTGTGGTGTCTGTAGAATATGCCGACCTGTTTGTTCATCAGGACATAGATAACAGGATTGTAAAGGGCTGAGCTCTTTGCAAAGAAAGCAGGCAGGGCTGCAGTCAGAGCCGTGAAAGCTGCTCCTTTGTTCAAAAAGATCCAGCCAGCGAAGGTTGCATATGGAGTCCAAGCTACCAAGAAGCCCAACACCATCAAGACACACATCCGTGTTACTTCTTTCTCAGCTTTCTGTGTAGAAGCCGAGTCCTGCTGCTGAGCTGCGGCCTACAGAGTTCATTAAGGTAAAAGGTAATAAAACACTTGTGCAACTCTTTCAGTGAGTTCATAAGAAGTTGAAAGAAAACATATTTAAACTTCACTTACAGCTTTGACTGTCATGACGAGGCTTCCATAGGTGAAGAAAATCAAGAAAACAGGAATGAAGAAATGAACAACAAACATGTAGATGACATAAGATTCATTGTTGAATCCTGGAGCCAGGGTGTAATAGTCAGGTCCACAGGAGCACTGCATGCCTTCTGGAAGGTACCTGTACAACATATGAAACAATAAAATTATTTGAAGAAGACAGAAGAATAAACATAAATAATATGTTTATAATAGATTAACTTCTATTGTTATTTCATTTACAGAAAATTAAGAGCTACAGAAATCTCAATTAAATCATTTTGAATCAAGCAAAGGCTTACCTTGACCATCCGAAAAGTGGAGGTGCTGCACAAGCAAGAGCCATGATCCATGTGGAAAGAACTCCGGCAGCAGCATGAGTTCCAGTGAATTTGAAGCTGCCCATAGGTTTGCACACAACAATATATCTCTCAATAGCCAGAACAACCAGAGACCAGAGAGCAACTTCACCTGCAAAGACAAAAAAAAACTATTATATTCCTAACTGTAGACAACCACCGAAGCGTGATTCCTGATAAATTTTTAGTTGCTTTCATTTTACCTCCGAGTGTTGCCATGAATCCCTCAATAGCACAGAAGGTGGGTCCAAGAATGAAGTAACCGTTAAGAGCAGATGTGATGGTGATGGTGAAACCGAAGGCGCACATGATGAGTCCGGCCACAGCCAAGTTCACCAGGATGTAGTTGAGAGGCTGGCGCAGCTTTTTGTTCTGAGCAGTTACAAACAGCGTCAGACCATTGATGGGAGTTCCAGTGCAGATCAGGAAGAACATGTAGAAGGCTAGGAGCTTGTAGATCATTGGGTCCACCATGTAGTATTGCGGGTATTCAAAGGGACTTCTGACGATGCCAGTTTTATTGGACATCGGGATGTAGAAGTTTTTCCCCTCCGTGCCATTGGGCTCGTATCCGCCATCCCAAACCATCTCTAGTTTCCTTGTGAGTGGGAGATTTCGCTGGTAGAAGTGCCAAAAGCTTCAGAGTGGTAACTGCCAACCCTACACTGGTAGTTAATGTGGACGTGGATGTTTTATACCTCCTCAGGGTTATCCCCACATTAGCAAAATTAGATTACAGGAGGATTGTGAGGAAGTGACCAGATGAAATCTGATGGATAATTGACTTTAAGAAAGCACCGCAGGGTAATGACCTTAGGGTTAAATGTCTCTCTTCTGCTTGACATACAGCCTATGTTTCCTGATATTATTCTTATAATTGTTGCTTTGTAATATATACCTTATTTCGAAGTCCAGAAATTACAATTAAAAATGTAAATTAAAAATACCACATAGACATGTTCTTTATTGATTTAATTTACACTTGAATTTAAAATATGGCACACGTATCATTATAGGCCAACTATGAAGTTTGTTGTAAAATGCTTAAAGATGACGCATGACCGATAAAAGTTTAATACTTTGACATACTTTGCAGAAAAGTTTACTGAACTTGAAAATTTTATTGACTTGCCGCATAAATCATGTTCTTTGACAGACAGTATTTTTAGAGAGTAAAGGTTTGTCTGAGTTGTTTAGCTGAGCTAAATAGCCATGACTTTGCATCTTTAATCCCCAGTGAGCACAAATGCAGGAAAGACTGAGGGATCAGACAAAGTCCGGCTTCACCCAAACATTCGCTCCTCATCCGGTAATGAAGGAAGAGAACGTTTTGTCCAGTGGTTTTATAAACTGTGCGCTACTTGCTTCTAAGAAAATGTGTATCATGCACATATAAATAGGTCATCGACCTACATTTGTGCTTTGTTGTCATATAATATATAACTGTAATTAAATCTTTAATTTTAGGAATGCCAAGTCCTCCATGTTTAACAATTTTGTCATATGTAAATCTTCCACATCTTCAAACTAAGTTGTAAATCAGACAAACTCAGATAAACCTGTTTCATTTCAATCAAGATCTTCTTTATCAAGGTGAAAAGCTACTCAAACTAACCTGGCTTTTGTGACAAACTATTTTTGATCCTTTGGAAACACATCCATTGCTTGGAGTATAATAAAATCTAAAACAGTAGAGGTTAAGTTGTACCCTAATAGACAATATTTAAACAACTGTGGTATGATTGCATGCACATCCAAGTTATCCACTTTACCACAGCATAGTGCACTGCACACAGACAGTAAAAAATGATACCAAGACTTCATATTGGTTTTTTTGTGTTCCCCCTATACACATGAAGTTAAGTCAACTGGATGCTCATGAAAAAATTACAAAAGAAATCTCAAAGTGACGTCTGTGGAATAAGTATCCTTGAGCTTTGTGTATTGCAAATGCTGGATGGCAATTATTGCTAATAAGTGTGGTATAATAATTACTAGAATCAGTAGGCAATTTGTTATTGTATAGGACTTGGTTGGTATGAATAGGGGTTAACCCATACTACATGTATCATTATTTTAAAAATGCATTTTATATTTACTTTTAAATTAAAATTGGTTTGACAATCTGAAGTACTTAGGTGTAACCAAAAAGGTCCGAAGAGATAGTCAGATTATTTGATCTCAACCAATAGCATACAAGAGAGTCCTGCATGCTAATGTCTAACCACGTTTGTTTAAAAAATACTTTAGCATACTATTGGTGCAGATTATGTTCTCCATTGAACTGCAGCTTTTTCCTTAACTCTATTATGTTCCCAGTAAATCCTCACTAAATACAACTAGGACTACTAAGCAAGAGTCCTATATATATATATATATATATATATATATATATATATATATATATATATATATGTTAATTTCATCTCTTACTCTTTGAAGTAAAAGTCAGTCATTCTGTCTCAGAAAGTCATCACACCATCACTCCTCTATTAACCTGTTAACAATGTTTTTTTTTTTACCAGCATTGCACTGAGAAGTAGCTTGTACAATGAGCTCAGCAGATGCATAGTTTCACCAGGTATTTGCTAATTGCTGCTAGCTAGTCTGAAAGAACTGAATGGGGGAGGGCTTCTCTGTGATATGGAAGTTTGGATACTGCAGCTCCGAGAAGGAGCTGCATCTTGAAGGAGGCACTGGGTTCACCCAGGCGTTTCACACAGCTGAATGGGTGCCTTGGCAGATTAAAGGATTTGTCAAACCTGCATGAAAGAATCAAGTCAACACAGGAGTCATGTTTTTACGAGGGAATAACATTTTAACATGATATAAAGCTAAAAAAAAAAAGTTGATTTTACATACATTCACCTATATTACTAGGTGACTGATCACCAGTTGATCACTGGACAACACAGAAGTACACAAGACAAACAATGCTAGCACTCAACTGGGGTAACAATTTTACCATTGCTTTTTTGGGACTGTGTAAGGATGACACAGAGGACTCATGCATATATGAGTAGAACATGCAGACTGTGAGGCGCACGGGACAAATAACCATACACACTGACACCTAAGAACAATTCAGAATGACCAATTAACCTACAGTCTTGTTTTAGCTCCATGAGAGGAAGCCGGTACCCAGAGAGAACCCAGATATGAAGCTTTGAAGCTATGAAGAACGATTTAAGGCTAAGATTTGAATCCAGGTCCTTCTTACTGCAAGGCAATTATGCTACCAACTGCACCACTGTTCAGTTTTATTATTTGCTCAAATATTTTTTGTGGGAAAAAACCCAAAAACAAAACAATTATGCTTTCATCTAGAGGTAAACACTTTTACCAAATGAACCCTGCACTTTACTTGCCACTTTCGCTGCCTCTTTTCTCATTAAACATAGGGTGACCAAGTAATAGGTGTTCTTAACCACTGGTGTGTTGATGTGAAAAACAAACTCCCCACTTCTTACAGTAAGCTTTTGATACATCATGGCAAGGCCTTTGCAGGACAAGGGGATGCTAAGGTTAATCCAATCAGGTCAGAGGCAGTTATAGTTACTTCAAGCAGTGATGGACACTGAGAGTGTGAATGGTTGGAAAAAGACAAAGCATAAGATTATTACTAAATAAATTAATAAACAAACACTCTTCTAAGAAACTTCTAACCTTAAATGACAATCTAATGAGTTTTATTTGAAAAGAAAAAGAAGGTATTAATCGCTAATTAATCAATCAATATATTTACATGACAGTCGTTTCAGCAGTCTGAAATAGTGAACCTTTGTTTTCAGCATCATATCTTCTTAGAACAGCAAATCGACCGTAATTGTTCCTGTCTCTTTAAATTTCTTCATCATCATCAGTGTGCAGTTGCACATGGAAGTAAAATTTATGTCACATTATTTTTAACAAGTACTTATGTATCTAATAAAGTGTACCTATTGAACTTGTTTGGTGATTGTTAGTAACACTATAATCTGCATATTAAGTCCTGTACTTGATGTACAAATGTTAAATATTTTGACTCATAAATACAATTTCGTATATATAGTATCTACACATACAGGAATATATAGCATTTTCTACCTCTTCTGGGCATAAAATTTATTTTTTATTGCATTTTGTAAATGCAATGAAAGTAAGCAATGAAGTAACTAACTCAATAAGTTACATGTCATATATATATTGGCGAGACCGGGAATTGATGTGACACCTCAAATATTTCAGTTTGTAGCTTGGAGCTCTTGTGAGTCAATGCATTCACAATTTAATGCAAAGTATTTGCATGTCTCCTCTGCTGTTTAGTGGTAGAGCTATTTTCTCTGCAACAAAAATAGTAATTATATAGTCTGATTTCAAACACAAAGAGTGAACTGTTGTGATTAACTCTGTACTCCGGGTTAGTTGTGACATATCATGAGGTGAGGTGTAGCACAAGTAAGGATGCTGACAAACACTTGACATTCAGGTGCCACGTTTATCTGTTGAAAGATTTTGAGGCAAGCATAACCCAAATTGGGAATGTTCAACCTTCACCATTCAGGATGGAGAATGATTTCTGGGTACAACTGGCAAAATGCTTTGGATTGAAGTGTGTATCAGCTCCAGAACAAACGCAAAAGACCATGAGAAGATGTTGGTGGAAGCTGGTAAAAGAGTTTTACCAGCTTCTTGAAACAAATCTCGTAATCCAAACAGACATAAATATTTGCAAGTGCAAACAGAAACAGATGTATTGTTTTATGCTTTCAGCACCACATGACTGACTTGTTTGTTAAAACAATGGTGAGTCCATTTCAAGTGGCTTCTGACAAGCTTAATGAACTAAAGTGCTGTGATTCAAATACTGACTTTCTCATTAATGACTACTGCAGCTGCAAAGGTGGGTAAAGTTGTCTGCATCTCAATTCTTTTTTCACTTCTTAAATACTCTTTAGTCATGTTGTTGTGTTGTCAACAGGGAAATGGTCATGGTAACATAAGAGCTGATAATCTCACAATGTAAAGGTAAAAAAGCAAACTATAAAAAAGCTGTGTCTGTGGGACTTAATTCCCTTTTTGTCTGATAAGAGATTGATCAGAATTTATTTTCAATGTAACTCAAAATGTCTGTTTTGCATGAGGAGTTTAATTTATGTACCTGTGCTTCTACTTGTGATATCTCCGTCAGCACAGTATTTAAGGTATTCCAGTAAATATTTTTATGTTACAAAAAACATGTTTTTGCATGTTGACACCCCCTGACCAGCAGGGGGTGTCACTTCCCACAACTACTCCAGAATCAGGCCATCTGCTCAAACAAGTCTGAACACAAACCTGAGAAATCTAAAGCTAGATCAAGATAATCCACTTATCAGAGAAAAACACATATCTTACTGGAATCCCACATGAGACAAACATTCCTCAGACACTTGTTTAGTTATGTTTGAGTATTTTATTGAGGGTTAGTCAACATCAGATGATCTGTGTTTTTGAAAATACGGAACAAGGTTGTCATACACAAGTAGTCATAAATAAGATCAGAAATTTTGAAGATCATTTTCCCATCTCTATTTTATCTACTCACCAGGGTGTATGAGGCATGTCCACTAATATCACAATGTCTTTTTGAAACATGACAAACTTTAGTCAAAAATATTTCTTTTCATATTCACAGTGGCATTCAGTATAGCTCTCTGTTTTAAACATGAGGATGTTTAAAACAGAAAGATTGTAAGTCAAAGCACTCTCCAATTAGGCTATATGGCAGCTTTCGTTTCTGAATCTACCTCAGCCACCCATTCTGCTTTGCTCCAACAGACTGAAGCTCCATGAAGACATGACTGGCCCATCTGGAGAGGTGATAACTTCAGCTATCAGTTATGTATCAGTGTTGCATATGCTTCTACTTTTCTAAAAGGAAAGTAGAAGATACATACCAGTCATAATTTAGGTGAGTTGTTATCAACCGTATATTGTATATTCACCTGGAATCACAGAGCTTTACACTTGACAGCGTAGCTCAACTAAATTTAAATCCCTGTCATTTGGAAGATTCATAATTCAATTCATATCTATTTGAACAGGCAAAAAGATGCTTGACACTTTTTTGGTTAAAAGAATACCTGATTTATTTCTTTGGCACTGATTTTATTTTTGGAGACTTGTGAAAGAATTGTTCTTGTTCTTCTCAGCCAGCAGCAGGTGCTGCAACCAGCTCTTCCACTGCAAATGATCTAGTTGTCATGCAACAGTCCCTCCTATCTGCAAATTAAGAGCACAAGACTAAAGCAGCAAGGTTTCCAGAGTGCCAGCTTGACAGACAATATCGCATAAACTAACATAAATGTTGTTTGCTTTCTGCTCTGAAATACCTTTAGACCACACAGTTCATAGTTTTTATTTATTTGTTTTTAATGGGTTTTCCTTTTCTCTGGGCCTCTGTATCAGATGTGCACATTTAAATTGTATGTCCTACTGCTTATGAGTGACAGAGATAACAGCCTTCTACAGGCCAGACACTTAGGCTAATGCCAAAATCCTTTAGTTTTGCAGCTTTAGCTTTTCCAAAGTGCTCTATAAGATAAAAATAACATCAGAAGAGAAAAGGGAAGCAGATGTGTATGGCAATTTGATTGAGCTGTGGAAGCATGCATCTACGAAGGAGGGTAATTGTGGTTTTAAATGTTCAGTGTGACTTAAAGACAAATCCAATTAGCAGGAGTAATAAGTCTATTAGACTGAGAACATGATCAACCATTGAGGCTCTTAAGACAGACTTGCAGAAAGAATGAAACGAACTGTGGAATAAAAATAATAACACTTTGTTATGGTCTGGTAAGGTAAATTAGGGTAGTAAATTTAATTGTGCTATTTTCTTTTTGATCCTGTTTAGGAACATATAAAACTAAGCTACAGCACAAGAAGGATCATAGATGCATTAAAGTTTACAGCATGTAGATTTAAATAGAACTCTAAAAATAAAGAACACAAAAGATCAGTAAAATACATCTAAGCTTGTTCCTAATCTGCATATATAAAAATACAGCTACACTGGGTTAAAAACTCTTTTACTGTTCCAAGAACTATAGATGTGTCATTATCTAAAATTTATGAAGAAATGGGAGAAAGTTTGAAGCATAAAGCATTTCAAAATAACACAATGTCTTTACGGAAGTCAATTTTGGTACGCAATTTAGTCATAGTACAAAGAAAGCTTTCCTCTTTATATTCTCAATATTTTTAAAATTTTACTTTGGAATGGTAGAATTTTTTTAGATGTATTTTGGACTCTTGAAGATATATGCAAATATTTTAAATTTGTAGGCTGTGACGCTACTTTCTCTCTCTGTGAGTCTTTGCAGGTTTAAATGGTACACTTGCAGGAAAGTGATGTAATGGACTTGCTTGACTGTACACTAACAAGCAAGTACTATTTTTTGTTGTCCATTATGTAATGATTGATTGGCAGAGTTTCCACTCTTGGTTACCAGTTGTGCTGTCTAAAGGCAATATTTGCTTTTGTTTCATATTTTAAATGTTTTGGCATAAATAGTGCCTTTTGCAAACAAGATTAGTCATTTTGACCATGATTGCTACTGTTTAGGCATTTTTGTTAACTGTTTTGAAAATGCGGAGTTTGAGTTGACAACTGCATCAAAGTAATCAAGAAAAATTGTAAGTGTCATTTTTTGTATATGTCTTTGCATGCAAAGGCTTGAACAAGTTGTTATAATATGTCAAGAATATTTATATAAATTTGCATTAGTCTTTTTTTCTAAATCTGTCCTGAATTGGTAAATTGCTCCTGATTTTCTCCACTGAAGGCAAATGTGTGAAACATTATATTAACCAATGGTCAACTAATTTTTTTTAAATGGCTCAAAGGTGTATGTCATGAACTATTAACTGGCAAGCATATATAGTATACAACCAGAGCACGGCATGATGTTACATTTCTGACAGTGAAAGGACAAAGATTTGGAAAGGGTCAACAGCCAGTGAGAAGAAGATGGTGAAGAGGAGTGAGGCTGTGGCAGAGGAATTTGTCATAAAGCGGTGTGGTGTGGAGGTGAGACAAACGCTTGAGACCCAGGTAAGATGTTAAAGGTGTTTTAATGGTCACAAAAATCCAGAAATACAGTCAACAAAAAGTCCACGGCCAGGCAGGATGCTGGAGGACTTCCGCTCAATCTACTATTCAGTCTTTTCTGACCCCATTGAGGATTTTCTTTTATCTTCGTGGAGTTAAAAAGTATCATCAGCCACATACACAGATGGTCCTACAATGTGCCATTGGTGCAGAGGGTGATGAATTCAGATACCTGCAAAGGCTGAAAAGGCACTGAGAGATTATTTCCACACCATATCACACGAGAAAATACTTGTTATGATGTGAATAAGAGATTGTGGGCCAACAGGCACAGAAGCCAGGAGGTGTAGGAAGACTGCACTGTAATTCCTACAGCATTGCATGTACAGTTGCCTTAAGGAGATTGTCTTATGTTCTCATTTCTACTTCTGTTTTTTTGTGCTATGAAGTGCTGTCTTTTGCTTTCCTTTCCCAATGGGATGGTCTGTCAACAAATTGCAATAAAAGGATAAATGTGAATCTTGTCCAATCTCTTGCCATTGATTTTCCACAATTACAATTTACTGAACATGTCATCAAAACTTTCCCAATAGTTTACAACAGAACACCCGTCAAGAGTTTACTATTACATTAACAAGATGCCAAATTAATTTGACTGTCTTATCCATACACAGTGACACAATGACTTGTCATACTGAGGCTCAGACATGTTCATTGAAACAGATATCCACTTTCAAGAGATCAACTAAAGATTTTGAGAGAGAGACTGGCCTTTGATGGCAGTTTGTGATATTTTGCTATTTGTAGGAATTTTTTTGAGAAATGCACTTATTCTTTTGCAAATGTTGAGAAAATCTCAACTGAGAAAAACTGCTGTGTCCTTATAATATACAACCATTAATGTTATATATCTGCTTATCCCTTCAAAATGGAGGATAGGGCTGGTGCCTACTTTCAGCAGGTTTTGGGTGAGAAGCAGGTACACCCTGAATGGGTTGTTTGTCTGTCAAAGGGCAACCTATACACACAGACAAACAACCATTGTCAGAGTTTTGCCAATAGTTATCTCATAAATAAGTTTGTCTCTCTACTCTAAGCTGGAAACAAGGTGAGGTCGACCATGCTGTTCTTGGAGAAATCTGTTTCAGCTAGGGCAAATTCCCAATTTACCTGCTTCTTCAATAATTGTATCTTATCTTGTTTAAAGATAAGATACTCCTTATCTTTAAATTTTTGTTTTATGACTGATGCCACCCCGCTTTCAATAAAACAGGCTGCTGCAAGTAGATGCATAGTTGGAGTTGTCCTGAGGCACCACTGACACTCTCCCCCTTTGCAAATTCTGAAGTGATACCATTCTCTGTGTGGTTTTTTATATGTACATGTTAAGATACCCAACAACCATGCACACACACTCACATTTAAGAACAGTTTAGAGACCAATTAATCATGTTTTTAGAATGAGACAAATGCATAGGGAGAACATGCAAACTCCATGCGAACAGACCCCAGGTCTTAGATTTGATCCAGGATCTTCTTACTGCGCTACTGTGCAGCCCCTATGCTACAAGACACAGTTTAGGAAAAAACACCTTTAAAAATATATAATATCAAATGTATACAAATTTAGAAGGTAACATTCATGGTCTTCATACCCTCTAATCTGGGGGGAACAGCCAATCAGTGTCAAGGAAAATGAAGCTTGCTCCTTGATTGTCTATCCTGCTAATAGTGTATCAGCTAGCATTGGCCTTTCAGGTTCCCAAGTTGCATTTTATTTCAGAAATGCCCTGCGAAATAATCTACCCATAGGCAAATTTTCTGCAAATAAATGGGAGTTACATTCCACATGTTACCATTGATTTCATGTTATCATTGGGTCAGCCAGTACAAAATTGGACAAGAAAAAATTACTGAAAGAAAACATGTAGTTTTACTGCTGGGTATGATGCAAGTGGGAATGATTCAATTCCCAATTTACCTGCTCCTTCAATAATTTTTTTCATCTTTCAATTGCATATATAACAAGGAAGCACAGACCAATACGTCTTTTCATGCATGCATTTAATCTGTATCTCTATACTTTTTTTTTTTTAGAAAATATTTACAGGCTATAACGACAGAGGCTGAAACAAATGCAAAATTTCACATTTCATAAATATACATAGGTGAATCTCACCCACTCACCATCTGAACATTTCACAAGCAGTTGTTACCAACACAGTTGAGCAAGGAAACACACATCAGGTTGTGTCTCATCTTAGAGTCCTTTTTTTATTTGTTTATTTATTTATTTATTTTTTTGCTCATTTATTTGTTTTTGTTGTTTTTTTAATCTTTTTTTTTCCCCCAGATGTAGATAATATTCGTAAGTGTGTGCAGCAAAACGTCACAGGCCAGTATTTAGAGATTAAAGTCCTTTTGTTGCAGCAAAGTTTGCCTTGAATCCATTTCTTTATTTCCATGTCCACAACACGCAGATTTAGAAAAACATAAGGAAGGAGGCTGTCTGAAAATGTGTAGCTGTAATCATTAAGCTGCAGTGGAGACTTCTGTCTTGCTGGTCGACACTGAGGTCTCATCCTCAACCATGCCACCCATTCCAATTGTTGCCAGCATGCAGTTACGGAACTGAAATACAAACATGAAGAAATATTTGAAACATCACTCAAGTTTTGAATCGCATTTAACTATAATATAGCAATATTATGTGTTTTTTTTTCTCCATAGCAATAATATTTAATCGTTTTGGAAGACACTAATGCTCTTCACTTTGAACTACCTTGTTGCTGAAACATGCTATACAAATAAACTCATCATTTTAAAATGAAATGATGACTTGACTTCATGTTAAAAAAAACAAAACAACAACTTGTACTAAAGAAACACATTTTATGTTGGTCTAAAAGGACATATCGCAAACTTGCAGTATTGATTATTTAACTTTTTCACAAAAAAATTATAAACTGAAACTGAAATTCAAGGAAAATAAAATATGCATAGATTTTTCTGATCTTTTTTAGATATAACATTCTACTCATAATCACTGTAAAAAAGAAACTGACCTGTTTGTTCATCAGAATGTAGATAATTGGGTTAAATAATGCTGAGCTCTTGGAGAAAAAGGCAGGAATGGCCATGGCTGTAGCTGAGAAGGCAGCTCCTCTGTTAAAGAAAATCCACGCAGCGAAGGAAGCATAGGGGACCCAAGCAAGAAGGAAGCCGACAACCATCAGGACGCACATACGTGTCACTTCCTTCTCAGCTTTCTGAGTGGAAGCTGAGTCCTGCTGCTGGGCTGCAGCCTGGAAATGAGTTCAACAACAGGTCATGTCAGTGTCATTTTATTATACTGTAAGATCAAGATTGCAGTTAGAAAAAAGGATATTTGTAATGCAGACATGACAGAGAAAACAATGATTTTCATGTGAAGTATGAATGATGTTTCAATTACTTGAATTGAATGAATCATATTAGAGATACAAGGCAGCTTACGAGCTACCAACTCATAAAAGTAAGCTGTTAAAATATTTTTAAAAACTTCAAAACATTAATAGCTATGATAAGAGATAAATTGTAATTGCTTTCCATGTATAACTTACTGTTAAGTGTTTTTCATTTACCATTACCATGGCTTTAAATCTGAGGTTTTTATGGCACATGCCTTGCAATTTGCACCTTATACCATTGAAGGATATTGAATCCAATCATTCCAGCACACATTCACCCAAGCAATTATACTTTTAAACAAATCTCAAAAGAAACTCACTTAAGACTTTGAGAAAAAATACATTTGTTCAAAAATACTGCGTCATCCACATGCTTCATGCAATTTGGACTGGTTGGTGTAGAGGAATGCAAATGAATCTGTTAGTTGTCAGTTCGTAATATTCTGTAGTAACACAACATTACAAACATGGAATTTATATTAATGACTGTATTTTAAACTTCAACACTTACGGCTTTGACTGTCATCACAAGACTCCCGTATGTGAAGAAGATGGTGAAGACAGGAAAACAGAAGTGGCAGGAGAACAAGTACATCACGTATGATTCATTGTTGAAACCTGGGGCCAAAGTGTAGTAGTCAGGTCCGCAGGATACCTGAAGACCCTCAGGAATATACCTACAGACAGAAGACAAAATGTAAGCAACTGGTTGTCTCTGCTTACATTGTTCTAAGTTGGTGTTCATGTATGAACAGTGTTGAAAAGAAAAGACTTGCTCTTAAAACAAAAATAATAAAAAAAGCAATTACAAGGTGCTGTGGCTAAAGTGAAGTTGTGAGCGAGTAAGCCATTTTTAAATCAAGTGTTTAAGAACTAAAACAATGCCTAAGCTGCATTTCAGTGTGTCATCTCACTTTGGCATTTAATCAATTTTGCCTTGTATGTTTGTTCTGAAAGGGGAACCAGGCCTTTCTGTGAAAGTCTAAAATATTTTCAGAAATTTGCTGACTTCACTTAGTCAGCTTAATCACATTATGCTAAAAACGATTACTTTTTATCTAAAATTCTTCCATTTCAGCATCACCACCTTCCCCTCTAAGGTCTTGGAGACCTTGTCTGAGACAAATATATTTTAACATGAATTCAGGTAAATAATCAATGTTTTTTTCATATTTTTAATTTTATTTCTTTGGCCAAATACAAAAATTCTCAGTTCCCTTGCCAGTCTGCTGAATGAGTGCATCCGTAAATAAATAATATTCTCCTTGATTGTGTTCATCTATGATTATGATCAGGAACTTTAAATTAAATAAATCCCAAGTTAGCGTGATGATCGTCAGCAATGCACAAAGAGTGTGATTCCCTAGGTTTGGTTGCATGTTATAGAGGCAACCCAGCTAAAATGAAATAAACTCTTTTGCTTGAACAGCAGCTTTTGAGGTTACTTGTTAGCAAAATAACAAACATGAAATTATGCAAAGGTTTTAAAATCCGCAATCTACCACCCAGATTTGAAAGGAAATAAAGCTACAAAGAATCACAAGAAGGAGTGTTTCATTTTTGCTACACTGTCCTATAGACATGGGTATGCTATTGGATCCATTATTGTAAATTTCTCACCTCGACCAGCCCACCAAAGGAGGAGCCGCACAGGAGAGAGCCATGATCCAGGTAAATCCACAGCCAATTGCAGAATGGGTGGCAGTAAATTTAAAACTACCCATTGGTTTACAGACCACTATGTATCTCTCAATAGCTAAGACCACAAGAGACCATAGTGATACTTGACCTGTTGTAGACAAAGAACAAAATGAGCTATGATGTGAAACCAGTCAAAGGGTAATTGAGGTAACAATCATCTACTTAGGGAAGATTAGCATATTTCTAAACTTTACCTCCAACTGTAGCAAAGAAACCTTCCATATCACAGCCAAAGGATCCCATAGCAAAATAGCCCATCAAAGAAGAGTAAATGGTGGTTGTGAATCCAAAGATGATCATGATCAATCCAGCTACCGCCAAGTTCACCAGGATATAGTTGAGAGGCTGCCGGAGCTTCTTGTTCTGAGCTGTGACCACCAGTGTCAGACCGTTGACTGGAAAGCCGGTGACGATCAGGAAGAACATGTACGCAGCTAATAGTTTGAATTGCCATGGATCTGCCAAATAGTACTGTGGATACTCAAAGGGACTCCTCACCAGGCCCGTCCTGTTGTTCATGGGGATGTAGAAGTTCTTGCCTTCTGTGCCATTCTCCATCTTCTCAGGTTGTGATTGAAATGAGCAGAATAGAGTAAAACCTAAAGCTCTGTCTTTGCAGCTGTCTCTGCTCTCTTACTTCTTACATGGAGCCATGGTTATATACCCCTTAGGCACGTTATAAGAAGATGAGCTAAGAGGATCTGGGAATTCAGCCCATAATCTCTTGGTATAATCACTCGTTAATCAGTGATCTCTTTTTTCAAGATTTTAGGGCAAGTTTTAGAACCAATGGCGTCACAGAATCGATTTCCTAATATTGGGTCGATGATAGAAAGATCTTTCAGGTTTCTTCTTTTCTGTTTTTCTAGTATGTTCTGTCGGTTTTTGATCTTACTAGACAGGTATACTTTTATTCAAAGTGACAAATAACAGTGGTAAACAAATTTTCCCTAGAAATATGTGTACATACCAACATAGTTAACTCTAATTGTGGTTCCGGTTGCTTCGCCCAACCTCGAACATGAGGTTTGTAAACAATTTAAATCGAACAAAGCAAAACAACTTGTTGGTTATGACCTAAATGGAATTAAAGGTGGACCCTGTTTGACAACCCTGGGTCACTATCCATTTAGAAGGGTTACAGCTAACAATTCCCAAATAGGATTTCACAGTACGGGTCTGTGTCCACTGTAAACCTGAAACTCTAAGTTGGTTTCCTTGAGGAGCTAGAAGGCTAAGAAACAAGTTTTATATTAACATCCAAAATGGCAAAGTCCAAAAGTAGGTAAAGTAAAAAGCCATGGGTATTAAATCGTAACAATTTCTGTAGTAAATGGAATACAAATATCAACTTGAGATGTAAGACAGAATATAAAAAAAAAAAGTGAACAAGCTTTAATGTCTGCTTTGTCAGTAGGTCTAGAATTAGGGTACAGGAAGGAAGCATCCCAGTCAGGCTCTCTGAACAAATTGCTAAAGTATAAACCAATCACTAAAGACAGACTTTAGAACTGTTACTGTGTCAGACATGGGATTGTTGGCATTAAGTGATATGCATGCCAGGATTTCTACGACCTACTTCTGCTTTTGTCCTTCATGCAGTCAAAGGGTGAGCCAGGATTCTGACTGGCATCCAGCCTCCATTTAGAACTCTATCCCAGTGAAACATGATGCGTCAACAGAGGACGGTGGTTCCAAACTGTCGAGAACCAGGAATACTGTTACAGATTTGTCCTGATTTTCCCTCTTCATCAACCACCAGGTGTGTTATTAAACTACAAATAAACAAACCAACCAACCTTAAGTCTAACAGATATGATTCAAAATGTATACATTGTACATTTAGTATTCTGTTTTTTTATTCCTTGACGGTTCCTTTTCCTCATCCCGACATCTTGAGACATAAAAAGTCAAAAACGGTACATGTTCATCATTAACATAGTCTTCCCCTTAACAACTTGGGGAACAACTCATACATCTTGACATAAACCACTTACTGTGGAGTAAAGCCTCCATCGCAAGCATCCATCACCAGTCTCATCTCAGGACCCTACAAATCATCAATTCAGGAATGACAATTGAAAACTTCCAAAGAGCTCTGAAAGCATAGTGTAGAAAGGACATCATGTCAAATACCTAAATCAGTCTGTTAACTTTAAATTATTGTCAACAGCTGAAAATAAAACTCCTGCCAATGTGAGACAGTTAAATTGTTTTCCTGCCAAACTAAAATGAGTTCATGATAGAAACTATTTTCTTTTAAACAGTCCAGAGGTTTTTCCGGTGGAATTGATAAAGTGTATTTACACCAGGCACTGGCAGGTATTTTCAAATGAGAGGAGGAGACATCTTCACTAACCATAAGAAGATGTCCATTTGCCTCCTAATTAAGCTCAGAGGATTATGGTGAGCTGGAAGACAAGGAACAAACAAAGGCATCTGAAAATTCTGTGACATTCCTGGAAACAATCAATGCTGTGTGTGAACATTTTATTTATGAAATTCCTTGAAATAACATTACGATTTGGATGCCAGTGCTTAAACCATAATTACAATTAAACAATACAATTTAACATTCGATCTCTCATCAACATAAAGAAAATACTCATAGAAGAGCCTGTAAGTACGTCATATTTGCCCCAATAATTGAATTAAGTAATCAGTTCCATTGTCATTGGTATAAAAAAATACTTTACCTGTAAATGGAGACATCTTCTACAAAAATGACTTCATATTCTTTTCAGACTGATATATGCCAGCAATGTTATTTCTAATCTGTTTATTTTATTTTCTTTAGATCCCACAATGATGAATTGCTTTTTGAGATCTCTTAGCCTACTTGATACTGTCAGGCAGATTGTTTAACTGATTTTACGTCTTACATTCTGACAGTAATGAGACCTGTAGATTGAAATTGCAGCATTTTTTTTATTAATCTGGAATGCATTGATTTTTCCCTTTAGTGAATAAATCATGAAAGAAACGATATTTGCTCAACTTATCATTGTGTGATGTTGTTTGAGGATCTAAAACTTTGAAATGTGTTAAAAAAGCAGAAACAGAGGAAATCTGCAAGTCTGCTTATTATCCTTACATGTCTCCTACTAAAACTAGTTAAAATTTACAACACTCTGGATAGAGTGCACATTTATGTCTCACCGAACTCATTTTGTACTCATAAGTTTTAATAAGTATTTATTAAATCAAGTATCCTAAGTAAAACGTTTAATCAAGATATAAACAAAATTTCATTTTACATACATATTTAAAGCTACAGCTATCATAGGATGTGGAAAATCTAATTTATGGGAGTTGCAGAGAACTGTGAAATGTCTGAAAGAAACAATATTCTTTCAGACACTGTAACTGGCTGTGATTAACACGAGCATCTCTAGCCAATGGCCAGCTAATGCTTACCTTGAGCAGATGCAATTTGCAAATCATTCAACAAGGAAGTCGGTTTCTGGTTTATCTAATTGAATAAGAACATGATCCCCGTTTTCTGGCCCGAGGCAAACAGCTGAGCTGCTCCGGATCCTCTTGACTAGCATCAATTGGTTTACCATTAACAGACGTAATGTACAAGCCAACAGTAAAGATGTAATGGGATCCGGCTGCTTTAAACAAAGTAGAATTACGGACTTCTGCTTCTCGTTTTCAAGAAAAATCATGCATATTTAGCTGCACCACTGATAGAGACGTTCAAGAAGCTTTAAAATGGAACCTATTTGAACCTAGCATACATGTGTTTTTATCGTAGAAGAAACCCACACATACATAGGGGGAACAAGCATGAAAACACAACTATTCCATTATTACTGCAAAACCTTTATACCACAACCAGTGAATCTAACATTGTCAAATCTTACCTAAACCCAATAAGATAAGTTCATTTTTACCCCTTAAAACACCAAATACGATATCTCAATCTTCAATGCTGGATTACGGTATCAGTTATGAATATTAGATCAATGCTGTCCAAACTTCCTGCCATGCAAACCAAAATACTCAACCTGAAAATACTTCCTGTCCATTAAAATGCATACACCATTTAATGGACAAGAATGCCACTCTTTAGCAGTAAGTGCTAAATATGGGAACATATATCAACTGAAGATAATAGCCGTAAATGAAAGTTTAATTTTCTGTTTTAACATTTTGCCCTTATCTTGAGGTAAGGGAGTTGCACAAAATAAATCTAAGGGCCAAAAATGGCTCACATTGTGGATATCAATGGTCTTCTAATGAGCCAAATAAAATTAAAAGTGATTCACAAAAACACTTCTTTAATTAAAAACATGTGCACATGTGCATGCAAAGATATTTATGACAGTATTTTAAAATAAATAATGAAACTGACACTATATATATATATATATATATATATATATATATATATATATATATATATATATATATTATTTTTTTTTTTTTTTGTTTTGTTTTTTTTGTTTTTTTTGTTTTTTTGTTTTTTTGTTTGCTTCCCTTGGGATCATCATCTAAATTTGTCTGACCAGAAAACTAATGCAATATTTTCAATACAGTTATTAAAGCAAATCCAGTAGCTAAAGCTTCTAATAGAATGCAGAATAAATATATCCATTCAATATTTTCTTGAAATACATTTAAAAAATTGTATGTAGAGGATTCACCCAACTAACTTGTAAAAGAAACTGTTTGAGTTTGTAATACCTATTTAAATAACTAGATTACTGGCTGGGGTTACCCGACCCGTCTCACGATGAATAAAGTTTGGGAGCACCTGAGGTAATCCCTTTACATGCAAGTCCTGTCTGTGGACATGTAATCTTACACCATTTGATGCTCAAAATCCCATTAAATCGTTACATTTTAAGAAAAATAAATACTGACTGAAACACTTTGGTTCCCCTTAAATCTGTAAGTGATTAAGATTTGAAAGAATTCATTTATTATCAACTAAACTGAAGGTTTTTACATCTGTAGGTTTTTAAGTGCCCTTCATTTCAAATTACATTAAGCAAGTCCTGACTTTTGGAGGCAAAGATTAAAGTTTGTATTTATTACACCATGTGGATTCAATTCTTTTTTACACTACAAAATTAGAAAATTACTTTAAGCCATCTCTATGAGCCCCTTGCTTTCAAAGAAACCAACACTTTAGACATTCACTGACGCAGGAGTATTTATGTAATTTTTATGGACTTAATAAAATTATTTTGTATAAAAGTATATATATTTGAGACCACATATTCATGTGCTACTGTTTGCTAAATTAATCTTTTTTAAAGAGCTGATTTAGCCAGTGAAAAAATGTTTTACTTCTGGGCAGTTACTTAACATAAACCTCCCAAAATAAAATAAGCAGTTTTCTAACAATTTAAAAAAAACAGAAGCCTCGGATCAATTAAAAAATGTTGAGCAAATACATTTCAGGACTGAGTTTTCATTATTTGTTAAATTTATTGAATACATTTCTATAGACTTGATGTATACAGTTTATAGTAACTCCCTGTTCTTTGCATAAGACCTTAAATTCAGTTTTCTTATGAATGAAAGTGATGCTGAAACCGACATTCAAATTAAAAGATGTGTATTTAGCTGGATTTTAATGAGATGTTGGCAACATTTTCCACTGAATCAATAAGATGTGTTCTGGTAAAGACGAGGTGACCTGATAATTGACTAATTTCCAGTCAATTATCATTGGGATATCCTTAAATGTACTTGTTTAGTAACTGGATTCTATTTAATTAATTTCATTATGTTTGATTGTATATTTCTGTGTCTTTGTGTAGATGAATAGCTCAGTAGATTCTTATATGCTTCTTATGTAATAGATATATATTTTAAGTATTCAACAAAACGTAATTGGGAATTTGGCAGTATGTGATGTAATGTTGGTCATATCTAGCTCATGGTTAAATAATCATTGCCTAATCAGTGGCTGAAGTAAGAAATCATCAGGATGACATGGGATTTAGATTAAATTACAAAATTAAAATGTACATAAATATTGACTTTTGACAAGACACAATCAGATGTTTATCACTACATAATTCTTTGCTCATTGCACATGGAACTAAATATAGTGAATGGCGCAAGTTGCTTTTACCAAGTTACCAGATGCCTTTTATTTCTGCACAAACTGAATTATCATTATTGTTATATAAACAATAATGATAATTAGTCAATTTTAATAGCAATAATTTTAATGTAGAGAAAATAGAAATATGAAAACCACCATAGTGACAATGAATGCCTGGAAATTTTCATTTGACAACATTGTTTTATAACTAGCATTGGGATATCCTTAAATGTACTTGTTTAGTAACTGGATTCTATTTGATTAATTTCATTATGTTTGATTGTATATTTCTGTGTCTTTGTGTAGAATTTTAATATCTGTTATTATTTGTTTGCCATGAGATGACTAACATAAAGTACATTACAATTTTGCAACATTCTAAATGGGTGATATTCAGGGTTGTCTAAAATCTAGTTCTGTTTCTTCAGTTACTGTAACAGCTAAACTTTATATAGTTTGATCAAATGTTTTCAGTTTATTTTTATGTTTGAGATTCCTGGAAATAGGTTTTTCTTTTCTTAGTTTACTAAATAAACTTGATCAACTAATAATGTATTGTTGTTGCAAAGAGAAAGTCTGTAACTAAAGATTTAATCCAAAAAAGAAAGTGATATGTGTTATTGTAATGCAAAGATTTATGGACGTGCCCTGGATGCATCCACAGGAAGCCATCTGCCGCAGAGTTTCCACAAGAATGCCAATTCCCACAAGTGGGATTTCTAGACCAAGGAGCTTGCGCTTATCCGCTTAGCATCCAAAAATTGTCACTAGCAAGCTGTTAAACCGGAGGGGTTTGGCCCTTCCTAATCCTCAATCCTAACAAATTGGATTCACACCTTCTACGCAAGTCAGAGGTGATAAGTAGGTTGTCTAGGAGTCACGGTGCACGTTAGGGGTGACACCTGTCTTCTTTAATTTAGGTGAAGTGATTACATTCAGGCTGAATTGTTCACAGAAAAGAGGTCAACTCGCGTAACACTGAGATCAAAGAGGGAATCGGTATTCTGTGGGGATTTTTTTTCTTATTTACAATAATACTTATTATGCAGCCATTGTCGGTAGAATTTCTACATGAAATACTATAATACAAATCTTTAACTGTGTACGTTTTGAATTTCGCACATTTTCCCAGTCCATGTCTGCCTTCTTTTACATACCCTACATCCTTTCAGGCTTAAATTTTGTAGTAGCTGTGTAATACCATGGCCTGTATGGACTGAGTATCAGGGTGAAATTTTAAAATTATCTTACAGAAGATACATTTTTTTTCTTTTTTTTTTCTTTTTTTTTGTTGAAAAGTCTCAATTTAAAGAGACAACAATCATTTTTTACCTTTTTTTCACTACCAGTGAAACTGACCAAGCTAATGGCTTGTCAGAATGGAGCCATATTCAAACAGCATTTTCTAAAATTACCATCAAATTTTTTTTTAAATGCTTCCTACAAAATATATTTAAACTATTACTTTTGTTCAGGCTAGCTACTTCACAAAATTGTTGTGTGTTCAGATTATCTTAGCCTATTGTTTTTTAGCTAAAGCCTAAAAATCACAGACTTGAATATTTGGGGAAAACCAGTCAGTCATTTGGATGCACTGAACTATCAACTGCATCTAATGGCAGACATTTAAAATATTGTACGTATTTTGCTCACTTGCTGCACATAAATACTTTATTTTAAAATGTTCTTTTTTTCCATGTAAATGTGGAAAAAAATACTGCTGTGTGCATGATTGTGTCCGTTTTGTTGGGGGATATTGAATTCACCTGTCCTTGAATTGAGCAGAGTTCTTCATACAAACATGACATCTGTTCACAGGTTGCAGATACTGTTGACATTGCCTTCATTTATCTGTGTTTTTGTAAAAAGGAACACAGACCTCATAGTGCTTTAACGGCATAGCCCGCAGAGGCAAATTTCCTTTGACAATCAGTTTGGCTTCAGGTAACTTAAACAGAAAAATAAGTGAATGAGAACAGAGGTTTTGAGTTTGTGTACTTAAAGACAGAAGCAGAGAATTAAATAGATCCAAACAGGGTGAGCCTTCTCAGCACAAGGGTGGCCCAAATCTTCAATAAAGGTATTTGCAGAAAAAGTAAAGAAAACAAATATTGTGTCTTATACAAAGGTACATTTTAATGTAATTTTTTTTTTTATTGATGTTGATGTGCACCCTTTAAAACATGCCCTTAATAACTGTACATGATGTTAATATCAAAAACCACTACTGATGATGAGTATAATTTACTTATAACCTATGTGAACTGAACTTATTCCTGGAAAGGTTGAATTTGCATTTCCCCAGTTGGCCCATTATTTTTGCTCCCCTGGTATCAGGCCTTTCCTGAGAGTCCTGTCACCCTCTCATCAAAGCAAGTAGAAAAAGTGGAGGGCTTTAGGGTTGAAAAGTCTAGCTAATGTTAACTTTTCTGCTTGCAGTTATTATGTTTTGGTCATTTTCACAATCTGACTTGTGTAAATAAGAATACATATTAAGGTACAGAATATAACTATGTGTTAAGGTATTCTATTGATCGAAAATTTGAATAATTTTAGATAGATATATAAATATGTGACATCTGTTGTAATAAGGATATCAGAGCTGAGCGTTAAATGAGATTTACATAAAAGCCTGAGCAAGGTGAGAAGTCCAAAAAAAGCTTAGATCACTGGGGTGCCATGCTACATGCTTACAGTCATGCATAAACAACAGCTAATTGGCATTAACTCTCTGCTTTGCAGCAACAAGTACTTAGCACACTTGTAGGGCCGAAGTGTGCTGAAACTGTGACAGGAAGCAAACAGGAACTGCATCTAATCTTTTAGTCGGTCAGGAAGACACATAACAATGAGCTAGAACAGCCTGCAATGCATAGAAATCAAGTTAAACTCCTGCAAATAGTTTTGTGTTTAAATAATGAACGAGTGCGTAAGACATACACAACAAAAATGGTAAAATCTGTGAAAGCATCTAAACTTTATTTATAAATAGAAATCTCACTGGGGTAAATGTTAGTTATGAAAGCAAGAAGAGCCATTCAAAAAAATCTGCCTAAGAAACATTTTCAATTGGAAAAAAATATGTTAACGAGAAAACTGTTAAAACCAATAATATATATAACTTTTAAAAAAAATTGTTATACATTACATGCATAACATGGCATGACATTTTCTGTGATCAGATCCGAAAAACGTACAAAATGAGATAAAAGTCTATGTCACCACATCAACAGTTTTGATATTTTAAATACATAACCACACAAAAAAATTATAAATAAATCTTGGTGGATGTTGCTGCAATTAATTTTCAAATCAATTGGTTTGTCTTGTGTAACTTAACAATGGCAGGACACTATTCTTGAAATAAATCTTAATTTGTAATTGCATTTTTTGTGAAAACCACAGAAAACATAAAGACAAAAAAACTTTTTAAATGGATTCCCAGAAAACGGATCCACCATCCAGACGATAAGACAGGTTGTTTTGGATCTGCAGAAAGTCTAACATGGGGAACTAAATTAAGTAAAAGAAAAACCGAACCAACTCATAAGAAACCAACTATTTCAGTCAGAAGCTATATTAGGACTAATTTGGATATACACGTAAATCAGTCCTATGCAGCGACTTTTAAATATTCAATTTAAAGTGAGCCACCATCAAACAATCCACTTTTTGTTTGATGGGAAGAACATTGATGTGAGACAAGTCTCTCAGGCCCTGCTGCCATAGACTGACTGATGACGTGATCAGTCCTGTTTAATCTCCGCCTTCACAGTTGTGCAGCAAGGATTACTCCCTAATGCCACCCTCTCTCCTCCTCACCTTTCCTATTCCTCTGTTATATCTTTTACCATATATGGATGTACTGTGAGCATGCTCAAAAATAGAAACGCTGAGTGTTGTTACCATGCCTGGATTCCTATTGCATACTTTGAAGATAATCCAGACAAGTAAGGGGACTGTTTTTTACCACCACAAAAGGTCTGTGTGGGCAAAAACTGAAGGATTATTTTATTGTAGCGTTAAAGAAAGATCTCTTAAAATGTTTTCCATTGTAGCTGAAGCGCCCTCTAGAGGCAAACTTTAACTCACTCAAGATTTCTAGAATAGAAATATAATTGAAAAACCCTCTATAACCCCATAATGGGGAATTTATTTCAACACATTTGTCATAACGGTTAAAGAAATGTAATCATTTAATTCTGAGTCAATTAAGCCCTATCTATTTACATATAGTAAAAAATAAAAGGTTATTTATTATGTGCAGTCTTCTAGTAAATCAGACAAAACCTTTAATGATGCTCACAGATTTTCAGAGTATCATTTTCTTGTGATGGAAATAGCTCAAGAAAATCCCTAATTTTTAGGGGTATTTCTCTAAATGTTTTTATTGTCTTGTGTATGATGTAAGGCACACAGTTCTGTGTTAATAGGATATCGTCACCTAAACTTTATGAAACTTTATTTCAATACATTGGATACATAATTGTCTTTTTGACTTATGAGGGGGACTGTTTCTTTGTAAAACATTTAAATTTAGCACCTCCTTTTGTCTAACAAACATATTAAAAAACTATTTCTGTATGTCTGTCAATATAAAATCTGACATATTTGCTATAAGCATCATGTCTCCATCTCCATACTTTACATTTGATTTGGCCTCCTAGGGGTTTGTAAGCTTCCCTCTTTTTCTTTTTTTTTTACCACCAAACATACACAAAAACAGTAACAGTTTAAGTTTTATTAGCACAGGAATGTCTCCAAAAGATAAACTTTGTTCTTTTTCCATTAACCAAAAAAGTTTTTTAATGCTCCATTTAATCACAACATCATATATTCTGAAATGAAATTAAATATGAAACCCTCATCGACGTTTTGAAGTTTAGGATAAGAAAATGAGACAAGCAAGGAACAAAAAAAGGTTTTTGAAATGGTTACTTGAAACCAAAGGTTTGCAGTTACAAAAATGAAAGAGAAGCAATCTGAAAACAAACTTAGAGCAATGAAATGAGATCTAGTCCCAAATAAATAGATCTAGTCCCAAATAATTAATATATTTGGCAGATTTAGATTTAAACTTAAATTATCATTTTATCAATTTATTTGTTCTGACCGGAAGTAATGACGTTTTGGAGCAGCCCAGCTAGTATTTTATGGAGAATCTGTGGAGATGGCTAAAGTTCCCACAAACTCCACTCCTCCAGATCCAAAGTCCTACAACTTTTAAATTTGTCCTTGGTCCAATTTATCTCCTCACCATCCCATCAAGTTTTACTAGGTTCATGTTAATGACCTAATTTTTCAATTCAAATATCATTTTTTTTAGCACTCAAGAAGCAGAGTTGGATAGCCACGGATTAGGATGTTCACAAGGAGGCATTCCTAAGTAATATACTTGAAGCTCGTCACCAGCATGCTTATAACTGATGAGCAATGTAAAAATAGGCATTGTAATGCCAGAAAATTTCCACTGATTATTAAATATATATAAAAAATGTATATATATATATATATATATATATATATATATATATATATATATATATATATATATATATATATATATATATATATATATATATATATAAATATAATATATATATACTTTAAAAAGTATATATATATTTTTTAACATGCCACCTTTTAATCAAACAGAAATAAAGAGTGATAAATTGCTATTATTCAAAACAGATACTCTTCTTCTTTTCTTAATATTTTAAATCTAAATCTGCCAAGAATCTGAATAATTTTGACTAGACAGACAGTCATGGCTGATTAAACCGCAGATGACCTCAGAAGTGTGTTTTCTGTTTCCTGTGGGTGATTGGCTGGACGCAGTGTGGACAAGTCTGTGAATGACTGAAATGCTTCAGGGTTTGATGCTTTCTTTATTGTGCCAGCTGGTACATTCTTAGCTGGAGTGCAGAGATGTTTTAGCCTCTGTGTAGTAGGAAAGAATAAACATTTGTTATTTTAGTATATGTTAATATAAAGATAGAGTTAAAATGAAGAATGACAACAGGTGCAATGAACAAAATTAGAAAAGTAGAAATGTTAGAAAAATATATTAAATATATGTAAATTAAGGCTTTTTTTTCCCACATCAGATACTCCAGTGACCTCTCAGCCTTGATGCCTAATTAATATAATAATTTCAAAATTCAATATGTTCACCTGTTTTAGTGTCCCTGGAGTGACGCTCACAGCATACACCATCCACAGCGGAACAAGTAATGTCGAAGAGAGAGTGAAGAATAGTCCCAAGGCATATCCCCACCATGGATATTCATACGTGTTGTTGAATTTCAAAGGTTTATGTTTGATCACAGAGAACAGAAACGTGAACTAGAAGAAAAAGGTACAAAAAAGCACGACATCAGTTCACTGCAACCTTAAAGCTTCAGAGAATTTTCTACATTTTGAAATTTGTTGGACTACAGTTGGATCATCACTCTTAATATGCACAAGGATGTTCCTAGCATCTAGTTCCCGCTCAACCCTGCACCACTGTAGGTTTGATTAGGCAGTATTTTATTAATCCAGAAGAAATTATGAAGTAGTCTGTTGCTTACATAAATATCTGAGATGATAGATACATAATTAAAAACAAAATCCCTCTATTCAACAAATAGAACAGAGGGAAACAATCAAGACATTAATTTCCCTGTTTCTCACATCCCCCCTCCCTGTCCCTCAGAGTGCTCCTCGATTCAGAGTAAACATTGTCCAAAGGATGGCTGGTTTTGTTCAACTTGGACAGCTGATATGCACGAAAACTAAATTAATGCAAAATAAACACTTACGGTACAGACAGCTGGTGTGATGTACCTCCAGCAGTATTTCATGAAAGGCCAGGGGCGATAACCAATCATGTCCTTCACATTATTGTAGTGACGATCTGCACCTGAAACATTAGATACTGTTAGTTTGCTGACATGCAGCAGCACAATAGAGGAAGCCATTGAAAACTTGAATTATTCAAATGTGTTTGATCGCATACCATAAACCCATCCAATACAAATAGACTGAAGAATAGCAAAAAATAGAAGTGTCATCCCGCTGCAGGCATAGTAGTCAAACAGCTGGAAAACATAAAGGCCTCCCTGAAAAAGACAGTTTCTGTCACTCAAAGTATTCTAGCTGTATACAAACTACAGAAAATCTTTATAGAAACACATTATTATTATTATTATTATTATTATTATTATTATTATTATTATTATTATTATTATTATTATTATTATTATTATTATTATTATAACTCTCATTTGAGTTTTACAGATGCCTCTTCATAACATGACTCCAAATTACTCCAGGAAAATGTCTATTTACAAATTGTTCCATATAGCAAATCAAAAATTTGTTAAAAATAGCTGAAATACCTAGGTGCAATGCTCACAGTTGGTTTGGTGTTTGCAAAGCAACCAATCAAGGAACATCATTTGTTTTTCTTGGATCTGATTGGCTGTACCCCAATAGCGTAAATAAGGAAAACTGCAGATATTAGCTTCTGTGGTCGTGCAAAGACGGTTTTTACTGTGCATATTATTGCATATTGAGGTATATCTGATGCTTGAACTATTAGAAAAGACAGATATAAGCATAAGCATCTCAGGTATTTGTGGATTTCATCTATTCATGAGTGGGTCAGATACTTAACCTAACCTCTGTAAATACCTTAGGTCCACTGTATTCATTGGCCATGTTACCCACAATGTTACTGGTATTTCCAAAGACGTTGTCACTTAATATCAGTGTTGTGTGACTCTTTTTTTTGTTTGTTTTATTGTCATTAATCTAGTCATTGAAAATTCTAATCAACACACATCATCTCAAGTCAATCATTTTGTTACAGTTCATTGAATGGGGCTTGTGAGTTTTTAATGGTTGAGAACCTTTTTTTGTTGTTGTTTAAACCGCTCAATTTTATAAATAACTAAAAGTCTCAAGATGCCAAAGCAGAGTTGAGTTTTGTATTTAGGGCTCTACTTGAGGTGTGGACACCAAATTTGGTGGTTCATACGATTCAGATCATATGAACTGATCACTTTGTTGGTCAAGAAAGAAAATAGAAGACTTGTTTTCATAACAGTACATATATCAATATTTTCAATGTCATAATCTCAAGCATCTGTCAAGATTCTGACCCACTTTTAGTCGTATTTTGAAGTAAATTCAGCTTTGTTTGCATTTGTTCAAACCACTCACCTCTGTTACCATCACAAGACCAACCAGAAAACCTCCAGCACAAATTGTGAGAAGAAGCAATCTACGTAGTAGGGTTTTTTGAAAGAAGGAGGGATACATGTCGGAGATGGTTGTAACCAAGGACTCCTGATATACAAACTGTTGAGGTAAGAGACATTGTTCAATAAAATTACAGCTGTACTTTTGTATAAGTACACCAGGTTTAAATAAAAAAAATTCTATGTTTCCTACCTGACTATCTAATCCCAAGAAATGATCATAACAAAGAAAAATACTGCCCAGAGCTGAGGCAGAGGCATTAAAGCCACAGCGCGAGGATAAGCAATGAATGCCAAGCCTGGGCCTGTTAGATGATATCAAAAAGTCTATTTAGTATGTTTTATCACTATCACTTGGAATCTCTGTTAAACGTAAATCATCAACTTGCATTACCTGATTCAGCCACCATGGAAATTTCCACATTCTGCTCTTTTGCCATAAAACCGAGCACAGAGAAAATAGCAAAGCCGGCTACAAAGCTGGTTAAACTATTCAGCAGGCATAGGTAAATACAATCCCTGTTTGGAGGAAGTGTAAAGAAACAGTGTTAATTATATCATAATGAAATAATTATATACTGAGTGAAAATAAAAAAATCACATGTACCTGTAACAGTTGTTGTTGTATTTGTTGTAACTTCCCAAAGATGTCAGAACACCTGTGCAAACTCCATAGGAATAGAAAATTTGGCTGCCTGCATCCATCCATACCTGAAAATGTGCATTTTCTTGTGTTATCAGGACCTAAGAGTGCATATCTCATACCATAAAAGTCTACACACCCCCATTAAACCACCAAAATATAACTTTCCCCACCTTCGCCTTCTTTAAACGTGTCCAGTATTTAAACCTGATATTTTCACTTAATTCTTTGGTTTACATTATGTTTTTTTGTAGTTGTTGTTGTTTTTGTTTTTGTTTTTTTGACTTTTAGGTTCTGTAACAAAACTCAGAAATCTTCACAGAACAGTTGTATTTATACTGACATTAATTTATGTGAGCAGAGAGGGATCTGGGCACAGGCCACACTAAAAAAAATGAAAACAATTCATAATTTTACCACTATTTCATAAACAAGCACTACTTACTGTTGGTCTGCCCAGTTACAACCCTTAAAATTCACTTATGTTGCTATAAAATTTGGAAAATCTAAAGTGCATATTGGTAATTTTGAAAGATCTTAATACTCATCTTATGACTCATCTGAGTCAGCACTTCTTCTTTGTGAAGAAGTACTTTCACAGCAAGAAGAAGTGCTGTGAAAGTACTTCTTCTTCCATTAAACCACCAAACAGGGCTGGAATAAAACGCATAAAAGTTTTGGCATGACCTGTGTGAGAATATTTACCTGTGCGAGTCACCAACCTTCAATGCCTATTTTATCGGTACAACGCACCTTGTGCCTTTCCCTTATTATCACAAAAATCCGAAAAGAAAACAATCATGGTTAACATGCGTTTCTAATATGCAAATGTTGACATTCGCATATTAGAAACACAGTATGCCAGGATTCTCTGGAATATCTTTGCAAAATATTTTGAATCATAAGGACTTCAAATGTTGGGAATCAATTACATTTGCTACAAAAGACAGATACAGAACCAAATAAAACTTTATGAATTAAGTCTTAGAAGACAAAAAAACAGCTTTACAGGTTTAAAATGGTACCTCTGGGTCAGCCAGGCGGGACGGGTCAGGGTAGAGGTAGAAAAGAATGCCGTCTTTTGCTCCTGGTAATGTCAGTCCACGGACAAGTAACACTGCCAGCATCAAGTATGGAAATGTAGCGGTGAAATACACCACCTAATACACAAAGATTACAGTGAGTGAGTATAAGACAACAAGAAATCAGAAATGAAAGGAAATCTGTTAGTTCTGTTCTGTACCTTTCCTGTGGATTTAACTCCATTCCAGATGCAGAAATAACACAACACCCAAGCAAGAAGCAGACAAAGAGCCAGATCCCAACGAACACTTCCAATGTTATCAATTCCATTGGACAGCCCCAGTATTCTCCTCCTGTGACAGACTTTATTCCGTCACACACACAAACAGAAGATCTGAAATAATGTTTCACTTCCTGATACTCACTCCCAAAACTGAACAACTGAAGATGTCGTGTTGGCGTACAGGTGGAAAAAGGATGTGTCATTGTGACCATGTTCAAAACAAGCGACTGACAAGGAAGCAGAGATGTTGTAATTAGCAGGGGGAAAACAAACTTAGGTGACAGATGTAAAAGATCCTGAAAACCTGCTTTCTACCTGTGTTCCAGCTGTTATTGCAGCTCACCCATGGAAGCTCAGTTCTGAAGGATGAAAACAGGTAGAGAAATGTCCATGCCAAAATGACAATGTAATACACCCCAGTGTACAAAACAACAACTTGGCTTCCATAACCCAGGCCTATGGAGAGACAGGTTTGTCTTTAGCAAGATATGTGGAATACTTATAGCTTATTTATATATATGTATATACATAATCAACTGGATAGTAATTGATTCTACCCAGGTAGCATCAGTATTGTGGCAGCTTTAGCACATACCTTCAAAAAGAGGGCACATATTCCTCCAACATGTTATTCCCCCTTGGCTGGTGAATTGACCCAAAGATGTTTCAAGGAAGAAGAGTGGAATACCACAGGTGAATAGAAATAAAACATAAGGAATGAAGAAAACCCCTTCAAAACAAACAAGGCAGTGATTAGTATCTCAGAAATATCAACACAAGGTTGCTGTTGACTTTTACACCTTCGCCTTTTTTCTGACATTTAATAATGTCAAAAATGCTGAATATTTTTAATCATTCTTATTTATCAAGAAATACTCTACAAAACAATACTAACAAGATATTTGCCAACTCTTCTCTGTGGCCACCTTTTATGGTGGTTTTGACGTGTAATATTAGCAAAACCTTAACTAATATAATAGGCAATATTATATTGCCTATTATTATCGCTCTCACATTAATCATGCAAATCTCATTGTATTTTGACAACTGACTTTTCATTAGGATATAGCTAGTGAATGTCCAACTCTCAAAAACAACAACAATTTACCTCCTCCATTTTTGTAGCAAAGGTAGGGAAATCTCCAAACATTTCCAAGACCCACAATATGGCCAGCCACTGCCAGGATGAACTCCATCTTTGTGGCCCATTGGTCCCTCACATGAGTTTTTGGCTCAATGCTGAAGGGTCTGTCCCCATGGGTTGGTTTAGTTTTCACATGGGAGATTTGTTTTGGGTCCATTTTAACCTTGTTCAGGATTAGATAAGTATCATTAAGTATGCAGTGGGCACAGTGTTTATTAGTTAAATAAACAGCATACATTTACAGTTTGCAACACATTTAAGTTCAGGATGGCATACATAGACAGCATGAGATCATTTTGTCTACGTAGCATGAGATCATGCTACGTAGACAAATTCGATTTCAAATTTGATTGAAATTTGAAATCAGTCAAATTTCCATTGCTAATATTACCATTTCCTTATTATTTCTGTTGTGGTTGTGCTGGAAGAAGCAGACCTGCCAGAGAAGCTGCCTAAACACCTAAAAGGAGGAGCCCTCAGACTGCAATGCCCTGTTTCAGAAAGTGGGATAAGTGAAACTCCTAAATAGTTCTGGGGTGATAAAGAGCATACCCTGGGTTTTCGGTTAAAGGAAGATAGATACCTGGTATCCTGAGTCAACTTACTCCGTGAACCAACCCTGCTGGGTAACAGGATTGTTTGAGAAAACCCTTTGTCTGTCCTACTTTATTTTCAACTGAGACCTGGCAAAATAATGCATCAGAAATTATGTGTCCTTTTCTGTGGAAACTTGTAGATGTCAGAGTGTAAAAACTACAGAAATTTCCTTCGGAAGAGGGTGATCTGTTTTATTATTCCCAGATGAATATATTTTCGAAAGTCACAGTTTTTCTCCAATTTATTGCAATGAAATTTCAGCCCACACATCACTAATGGCATCAAGGGCATTCTTTGTGTTACACTTCGTTTTAATGCCAACAGGATCCTGTCATGATAGTTACTATAACACTTGTTAATGTACAGCTGAGGTGCTGATAATGAGTGAGTGTCTGTTTGCCATAGTTGAGTGGTTTGTGTCTCCACCTGTGTGGGATACTGTAGTTCAATTCCCAGCAGGTCCTTTAGATTAAAGCAACTTTGTTTCATATGTTATTGGTATCAAGCACAGTAAATTTGATTTTATCACAGAGCTTACTACTACCATCGGACAGTAATCGTGACTTGAACATTTCTAAGTATCTTGATCTAAAAACCATGGCCAGCCCTTCTGGTACAGTTTTGTGTGGTACTGACCCACAGAATTGAGGGTGTTAGTGAAAACAATTTGGTCAATATCAGATTTTGACACTTCAAGAAAAATCTATTCATATGTTTCAGGGTGGCCAACATACAGTAGTTATTGATATTTTGTTCAGACAAAAATCATTTTCCTTTTGTAGCGTCAAGAATATTACTAATTCTCTTCTAAATCGCACTCGCGCATTAAAACTTATTCTCTGCCACGCTATTTTACACAAACAGTATTTCTTTGTTGTTAAATGTTATGTTCTCATTTAATTGGAGAGTAATTAGCACTTCTAGGTGCTTTTCCTCCCTGTTGCCATGGTGAATGGCGTTATTCACGTTCGATTGATGAGGGCTACTTTCTATCCTCGCGCTCGCGCTTATCTCAGGGGTAACTGCTCTGAAACCGAAAACTGAAGAGTGTCATCGGGGTGAGGTGGAACTCTGCCCGCATCTGCGAGTACCGTCTGCGGGGATGTTGGCTGCCTCCACGAACAACGCTTATAGACAGCGTTTGTTTATATCTACAGGGTTGAGGTACGGCGGAGCGAGGGAGGCGAGCGAGGCGCAAGTTGAGGACAGGAGGTGTGCGTCACGACGGAACCAATACCGAGACGGCTTCGGAGTGGAACGAAGAGGTTCCTTCTCCTGGATTTCACCGAGTCCAGCTTTTTAAAACTCCTCTAATTGAAAATAGAGAACAACCTTATCCTGGACTTGGGACCCCTCGACATATATTATTGGGGTTTAGCTCTGAAAGGAACTTTATTTTACAGTTTTGAAAACAAAGTAATTTATTCCTTTTGTGTTCCCGCTGGGAATAAATATATTTATTCAAACCTAAACCGTTTCATGCTTCCCTGGGTTCTGACTCACTGGCTCCCCCTTGTTGCCGAAGAACTTGTCGACAACAAGTTATTCGTCAGCTTGGTGCTTACACACACATTATGTATTTGTGCATATTTTTTATTTATTTATTTATTTTTGTTCCTGTGTTTCCATTAACTTCCATATCATAGTTGTCAAATAAAAATTCACAAATCTATCCATCTGTATAATACACCCACTCACCTTCACACATATATTAATAGATTAACAAAGACTAACCAAATTAGCTCTTTTTTTCCTCTAATAAGAAACTAACATATTGCAACTCTTTTGTATCATGTCCATAGAAAGGTCAAATTTTAAACAACTTTTAGTGCAGTTAAACAAGTCTCTATCTTACCTTGACCAGAACAGGTTCTTTCCTGTCGCTTCAGAAGATCAAATACCTGATTCTTTATGAGATGTAGAGGGTGGTTTCTGAAGGAGTGGCTATTGAGACCAACACAACCTATTTTCTCAGAACCAACAGAGGCGAGAGCTACATTTACAGTTGTTGATGACTGTTTTGTCCAGATAACGCAGATAATCGCCTCGGACCCTGTGCAGGAGCTCAAACTAATCTTTAGGGACACAGGCCTTAGATGTGGAACATTTGTTTCCCCTCTTACCCTTACCCCTTACCTTAATATTTTTTTTTTTTAAATACAAGGAAATGAGTCTCTTTCAAACAGTAGAGCATTTACTTATTAGTCAAACATTGTATCATTTGACTCAAAATGATGGAAAGTCAGTGCTGTTTTCACACACATGTCAAACTGTTGAATATGGAGACTTCATGAAGTCTATTCACTCTGAATACACAAGCAGTGCATACTTGTTCTGGGTATACTAGAAATACTAGATGCTTTTCTTGGTAATTCATGCGCAGACAAAACAATCTGGTCAAACAGCTTCCAAAAAGAGCCACAGAAAGTTTTTTTAGAAACATCAAAAATACAAAATGAGCTAAAATGATCATACAATATAATAATTGGTGATATTGTGGCTGATATTCACAGAAATTATTGAAATTTTAAAGGTATAGTGTAGACAGAAGTAATAAATATTGTCACAAATAAAGGTGTTCGGAATAACTTTCTTTTCTCATTGCTATAAAAAAGTAAAATTTATTTATGCTGTAGTGAACTGAATTAATGATTATTCCAATATTACCCTATTATATGCAAGATCCTCTAAAGAGAATACAGGACATATGGTAAATAAGTCATTACATAAATCTGTTCTCATTTCCTGCTGTGGTACATAAGATCACCACAGACAATAAAGGTGCTTTAAATATAGAAGACAATAGAGAGAATAAGATTTTTTTTTCCCAAATCTGAAATTAAACATTTATTTTTACATCATGACATTGTATATTTCAAAATATATATTTAACATATTTGATTACAATGACAAGTAACCAGTCTAAATGTTGACATTAAATTATAAAAGTTATGTCTACAGGTATAAATATTTGCCCCAACTTCTGAACTGTTCAAGTAAAGGAGCATTTTTGTCACTTAGCATCTCATTAAGGCCTTTTAAAAGGCTAGTTCTTATATTTACCACAAGAGGTCAATATTTAACATAACTTTCGACATTTACAGAATTTGTTTTTTTTTAACTGCTTTGCTGCATTTCTCTGATCAGAATTACACTTCTCAGCGCTGCTCTTTATACTTACAGTTTCTCATTCCTTCCAACAAATTGAAAATCTTCTTCAACATTTGTCAATTGCTTCCATACAATTCTCCACTGGTTTATAACATTATCAATATATCATTTGCTGTCATTGTCAGTCAAAAGGATTTGTATTTATAAAGCCATAGTAGTCATTCCCTATTATTGATTGATTGGTTGGTTGATGTTTGGACTCACTGTCCTGAAGAAAGGTGAAGACTCTTGTAGCCTCCAACATATCTACTTACAGGATTGCAATTAACTTAAAATTTGTGAATTTTCATAGCTGTCTTACAAAAATGTTTATTTTCTTGTAATTTTTTATAAGGGATCGCTAGTGGGGGAAGCACAAATTTGTTGGGCGCACAATTAACAGCTGAATAATTTCTCACTTCCTGCAGAGTCAATTCACTGTCCTTGCCTGACTAACCACTTTAGGTGGGACGATATCTCTTGAGGTTTGCTTCTCTCTGTGAGATGTCCGAAGCTTGGAAAATTGATTTCATAATCTAACCGTGCTTTAAACTTCACCATAACTCTCTCCCCATTGTGTTGCTCTGTCTTCATTATAGCATTTACTTGACCAATATTCTCAAAGAAATCATCATTGAAATTACACAGGTGGACTCAATGTCTTCAAAGACAATTGTTGATTTTTTTTTAGGAGAATGAGAATAAAGGGGACTAAATATGTAAGTATGTATGTGTACCACAGTTTCAGACATGCTTTTTTTAGAAAAATAAATAAATAAAATAAAATAAAATAAACTTGTATCCTTTTCCTTCTATTTAACACTTATGCATTACTTTGTATTGGTCCATTACATTAAATACCAGTAAACTAGATTAGAGTGTGCTCTAACGTGACAAAATGTGATAAAGTTCAAAGGGTATGTTTACAACAGTACTTTACGTTGTAAAGTACAAACTTTTTTGTTTGTACTTTAGAATCTCGACATAAAACCCATCACAAAATTTCTTGTGTGACTAAAAGCTAGAAAAAAATGCAGCTGTGAGTTAAATCTGCTCACAGCTGCATTTCCATGTAATTATATAACTTTGTGTGGCATAGCTTTGAAAGGTACTGCCAAAGATAATTCATTTACAACTCTGTAATGATTTGTCCAACTTGTTTTCCTGTGATCATTGCAAGCCCTTCAGTCAGAGATTCTCTAACAGATACCAGAGCAGCAGCCCTGAAGCGAGAAAACCTGCTTTGAGATGGAAAATGCTGAAACAAAGACAGAGAAACTTCCAGGACATCATCAGGCTTCAGAGGGCGGCAATGAGTGAGTGCACTGACCATTTAATTCTCATATTTAAAGAGAATATTAAAAGTCTCTGTGACTTTTATGAGTCAAGTGTTGTCAAGCTTTTTCTAACAATGCATTTTCTAACATGCATTTCATACCTGAAGTCATAGATAAGAAGCACAAGAAAATAACAGATCATTCATACTTTTTTATTTTGCCTGTGTAATGTCAATACAACATGTAAATTTTCACATTGTTGTTTACATGTAAACATCTAGACAACAAAAGTCTTCATTATTCTCAGTATGATTTATGATCCAAACTTTTAATTCAGTTTAAGTTACTGATGTAGCAGAAATTCACAAGTCTCAACTCTCTACAAGACAAAGAGCTACAATAGACATACAGAAAAATATAACCATGTCTTTCTTTCTTTTACTGCCATTTTTGCTATCTGAGAAAACGTATACTATTACATCATTGTGACTAAATCTGTGGCCCGGCTGACAGCACATGGTGATAATGAGGATAATAATAGGAGAGTTTTTTATTTATTTATTTTGGCTTTTTGTTTAATGATTCAGTTTTATGCTTATCTTTTCAAGAACATTATTGCAGAAGTACCAGTTTTGCCTACATTTATTCTATTAAACCTCAGTCTGACCTTCAGGGATTTCTCTGAGGGCAACTGTTCCTACTTGCATGCCTCCTAAAGTTAAACCTCTTTGTTTTGTTTCTAATGTTGCAGACATCAACTTTCATATCAGTGGTAGTAAACACCTGCAGCAGGTCCCAAATTGGCATTTTAGGGTTTTCAGACTTACTTTAGCATTTTGCAGTCCCTCTTTTTGGGTAAACTTCTCACACCTGGGAATGCTGGTAGTTATTTTCAATATCCTCCACCTTATTCCAGACAGTGGGTTATGTTATTTTAGATTTATTTTAGAAACAGAATAAAAACACAAGTTATTTTAGAGTGCCTGTCTCCACTAGAATTGAAAAATAGTAAGGTGAAAAATTGTGATTTTGATGCTAATAAGACCTCCTCTCTCTTAATACTGCACCATTTTATAACCAAAACACTTTGGTCACATTCAGGTTTTGTTGTCTATTACATTAAATCTGACATCGCTACCAGAACCTTAACAGGAAGCTCTAATAGATATATCTCTACATCTCCATTGGTTTTTCACCTACTTACGGTCTGCTTTCATATATTTTGAAGGTGAAAGGTGTTTCATTTAAAAACAGAGCTTTGCGCAGTCGCCTTATGATTCTCCTTCAGTCTATTTAGTTGAAAGGTCGTGAATCACCTTTATACCTTTCAACCCCAAGCCTGTAAATGTTATCAGCCATCTGTACTCTTTCCTACCTTTTTCAGAGTAATACAGTGGGGCGGGCTGAGCTCAAAGCTGAGGGTAAAGTTACACTTTGATTACATGTTAGAGGCTTTCTGCTAAGGCTTTAAAGTACAACTCGTACTACAATCAACCTCCAACACACATAACTTCTCTTTTTTGTTTGAAAATAATTTTGATAATTTCGGCAGCAAAATATTTTGTTATACTGCCACTAATATGTTTTCTTATGGTTTTATGTTTCATTTCTTGATAAAGTTGTTGTTTGTTTACTTTTGGTCTTTATTTAGAAATAACTTATTTTGAATTGCTGATTTTGAATTTGGGATGCTCAGTAATGGTTAGTAAATCCCAGAAACATACTTAGCCATGCTAAACCACCTATGTTTGAGTATGTGTTTGCCTTTGCTCTGCAGGACTTAGATCAATATTAAATTTCTTGAAACAATGCTCTGCCTTGCATTTTTGGGTTGTGTCCTGGACCCATTTAACAGCACCGTCAGTCAAACCATTTCCAGGATTTGAGTTCAAACTGTCTATTCAGGTCTGCGACTCTATGGCCACTTTTTTTTTTAATTCAAAATTGTGCTTTCACTTTTTTTAGTTTGAGGCTAAGCCTCTGTCCTTCAAAATTGTTTGTTGCAGTGACAACAACGTTGTAACAAAGATTACAACTTTTTATTACTTTAAATTCCTGGGCACCATAAAAGAAAAAAAAAAACAGTTTACGTATATCTGCATGAATAAATTTTAACATTGGTGTTTTATGACTATGTTTCTATTTACAACTGTGGGACTTCAACTTGCAACAGGTCAAAGAGTTCTTCCTCAGAAATGCTTACGTCTAGATTAACAATGCAGCAGTTTGAAAGTTTTTAACTATTGCGACTTGGCGAGCTTTTTTCAGGTTAAGAACTTGCCAGGGTGCATTCCAGTTCACAGATTCTGACTTCTGATACCCAGTGAACAGTAAACCATTAAACCTGTAAAAATTGAACACTTGTATTCTCTAGAAATTACACACAAATGAACATCACATTTTATTTTTGTGACATTACAAGACGGATGTAGTGTCTTGTACACTACATCCGTCTGTAAGTTGGACTTTGTCCAACTGTAAGTTGTAAGTTGTCCGTTACAAAGTTGGACAAAGTCGTCTCATGACGCTATCGTGCTTTATGTAATCTGCCAACTCAAGGATGGTTTAATGAATGTCATATTACTGATAACAGAGCTGATAACAAAGGGTTTTTAAATTAATAAATAAATGTTTCAAGTCAAGCATTGACTTGAATGCTTCTACTGAGTCCTTCATATCTATTTTGTAAACACAAAAAGAAAATAAACATCTGGGTTCAAGCATACAGCACATTAAATTAAAACCAGGTAAAAACATGTGAAATACTCTCCATATCCCCAAAAACCATAAGAGGGAGCCAACTCACCTCCCCATTTAATTTTTAATATCTAATACGACCAATGAAAGTTTAAGCTTATTGTGCATTAAAAGCAGGCCAATTTTGTCTATATTTTTCCAACATTTTCAATTTTATAGTATATATTATACATTTGTATGAACAAAATTAAATATAAGTCTTAGTCTTTTAACATTTTTGGCACAGCTAAGCTTTTTTAAGTAAAAAATGGTCTATTCTTCATGCTGTATAAGAAAAATAAAAGAACATTTTCACTACCATATATCTAAACTAACTGATTAAATAATAGGAAAAATTAAAACTAACATTAAATAAGAAAGAGTTTTGATTGCAATTTATATACATTTATTTTATCTACCTAACTAGAAATAATCACAGTTGTCATTTACTGCAGATGCTTTAATTTTGTGGTTCCAGTTTGTAAATTAATATTTTTATCTAAATTCTGGAGCAGGTAAATCACAAAATATTTTTCATACTCTCAGCAAACACCAGGTGGCGCCAACTCCCCCCGCCCTTTTTTTTATTTTTACATTTTTTTTAAATTTACATCTACAAACAATAAAAAGAAAGCTGGCTCACAAGTGAGCTGACAGATCACACACCACACCTCATCCATAAATTGAAATTCAAGTTTCAGAATGGCAATCAAAAAATCTCAACCCCATAGAAATGCTTTCAGCAGTTTGTCAGCAGGAATTATTGCGAGAAGCTTGTAGAAAAGTACACAATACATTTATTCAGTCATACAGCAAAACTACTAAATCTTAAGGAAATATTAGTAGATATTTCCTTAAGATATTTCCTATTAAAAAAAGGTTTAATAGCTTTTTTCTTATGAAAAAAGCTATTAAAACTTCTCCAAAAAATTGTCTTCTTATTTTAGTACAGCAAATCAAAAGTATTTGGTTAAAACTGGAAATACATACAGAGAGCCAAGATGAACGCAAGTAAGCAGCAATGAATGACTCACTAGTGAATCTCCTCCTTCTTTACTGAGACCATGTGGCCGGGGCTGCCTGAATAGTCCCCGCCTTAAGTTGCTCATTCAGAAACAGTCCCTCCCTCTGCTTCCTCTGTCCTTCTTGCTCTGTGGCTCCGACTCATTATCACACCACTCAGCTCTCTCAAACCTCCTCATGGACTCACACATGGTCAGTTCTGGGTATAAAGTGTGTCCTAGTGAGGCTGGGGGTTCTGCACTTGTATTCTGCTCTGAAGGCACCAAGTGAAGTCTCTTGGAATGGACGCATGACTCCAAACTAAAGTGGCATCTTTTTAAGGTACTCTTCATTTTTCTCTATTGCCTCAGCATGGTTTTCACAATGTGTTCAGTTTAGAACTTTTCCAAGTGAAGTCTTCTGTTATTTCAGTTTCGCAAAGCCAAAGACATAGCTGGGACCCTTCAGTGGTACAGTGAGGCTTGGAGCTTGTAATATATAGGCCAAAGGTTACTTGTTATGCTGCAGAGAGGCGGTTACTTCTCTTGTTTAGTACAACACCCGACACTGGCAGAAAAAAGCAAACAAAATCATTTATTCTTCTTAAGAAAATATTTGAACAGTCTTAACATAAAGTTCTAAAAACAAAGAGCTCCTCTAAGCTTCTAATTGTCTTTGGAAAATAAGTTTTACATTACCAATTGTGCTCTTTTGTTTTCCAATATGTAAATATTTTTTATTACAGCTCTGACACATGTATTGCACTTAACAAACAGCAGGTCAACCTACTTTTACATTTTATACTTGTCTGAATCTCTTGCATAAAAAGACTAAACTGAAAGTTTAGTGGAAAGTTTCCACAGACGTCCTTGAAATCATGAGCTCATAATTTCAAGAAAGGAATGGCCCTGTGTTTCAAAAAGCAATAGTGGTAAATGATGCCTTACATATACAAGTATGACCTGTCAAGGCTCAGACTGTACACATTGCTGAGGCAGTTCACCTTCTCTGTCAATGGATTTCTGATTATTCTGTTAATACAGGTAGCTTACACTGTAAACATGTAATGAACCTTTTCTCACAACAAGTCTAAAATATATATCTTACATAATATGCAGTTTGCTGAATAGCTTGTACAATGTTGTCTGGCCATTTGTAAAGTTGATACCAGAAGTTTACATAGACCAAATGAAAAACCCGCACACTTTTTTTGAGACTGAAGTTAAGTCAGACCAAGCTTCTCTTGTTTCTGATCACGAAAAATTACGCAACCAATCCTACTTCTGTCAGGAAGTAGCTACTAATAATAATAAATTATTAGCTTATTATTAAACTAATAATTGTCATTGTAATCTACTAATAATGCCCTTAGTAGTAGGGCAATTAATGCTCTACTATTGACATACAGTGATATACATTCTCTAAACTGAATTAATCAACTTGCACAATCGTCATATGACACAGTAAAAAACAGTATCATGATACTGATACCACTAGAAAAAAAGTTTGTGCCTTATTTCAAAGAGGTTGCTTGTGTGGCCAAGGTAGTGTCGCACTAAGGTTGCTTGTTTTCAGAATATGTTGTCACTTTTGCCCAAAGGTTGATGTTAGTTAACAAAACGTACAAGTTACTTAGCTTTTTTTTCTTCCCATTTTTCCTTTCTTCATGTTTTTGAAGAGCAAATGTTATCATTTTTCTGCAGTCAGATTGTATGTGTTTTCTCAGCAAAAGCTGCACTGCACTGCATGTGAATATGCAGAAGCACTCTTTTAAATCAAAGGACCAAAAACTGTTTTAAACTTGACTTGCAACACAATTTTGCAATAATAACTAAGAATTTTTTATTTGATGGTATGTAGCTGCACCCTGGTCATCTTGCTTTTATTTCACATTCAGCTTGTTGTGATTCTGCAGGTAGCAACAAAACCAGTCCCAACACCTCCAACCATGGTTCAAACAATTACATGGCAAGTTTAAACATGAAGGAAATGTTCAACATCATAGCGCTGAGAAAGGAGGCAGGTTCTGTGTCCTAGTATTTTGGTCTGAAATGTGCAAACCTGCCACAGAACAAAAGACAAAAACCTTGTGAAGATGCTGGTTGGAGCTGGTAAGACGGTGTCATTATCCACAGTGAAACCTGCCCTGTACTGTCATGAAAGACCACTCAGAGAGGAGGAAGCCATTATTCCAAAAGAAACATAAAAAATGTCAGATTGCAGTTTGCAAATGCACACAGGGACAAAGATCTTCTTTTTTGGAGACATGTGCTTTAGTCTAAAGAAACTAAAGTGGAACTATTTGGTCTCATGATCATTGTTACATTTGGATGACGATTATAAGACTTGGAGCACCATCCCTAGCATAATTTTTTGGGGCTGTTTTGTTGCAGGACAAACTGGTGCATATCGTAAAGTAAATGGCATCATGAGGAATATTGAAACAGCTAATGGCAGGACATTAAACTGAGGCACAAATGGATCTATCGGATGGACAGTATCCATAAGGATACAGTCAGATTATAAAATCCCTTAAAGACAACAAAGTCAGTGTTTTCACATCACAAAGCCTTGATATCAGTTGTATAAAGAAGTTGTAAGCAGATCGAAAAAGGTATGTGAAAGTGAGGCAGCCTACAAACCTGAGTGAGTCAGAAAAGTTCTGTCAGACGGGATGGGCCAGAACTGTAGGAAACAATTGTAAGATGCTTGTGGAAGGAAACCCAAAAGACATTTTATATGTAAACTTCTGATTTTAACGATATTAATAAATAAATATCTGAGAGATTCTCTCAATACTATGGCATTTAGCAAAGAAAAAAAATAATTTGGGTGATTCTAATGAACAGGAGAAGTTTGGTCTGATTTCACTTCAGGCAATGAGGAGAAAATATGTGTTTCTTTTCATCCACTATATGTAAACGTCTGGTTTTAACCATACATCTGTTTTCTGCACTATAGCTTATTTGCTCTCTTTTTAAAACCTTCCCATAACCACACAAACTCAACTTGTTTACTTTATCTGATCCCCTTTTTACGCAAGCCCTGAAACTGTAGAGGAAAATATTTTAAAGGAATTCATCCACTTGCTGCCAGCAGAGTGTTGATCCAGGACCTGCAATGTACTCAACATTTTTTCCACCCCATCAAACCTGCAGCTGCACTAAAAAAGAAGCTGGAATAAGCAAAAATATAAAACAAAGCACTGCTCAATCAAAGTTGTTTTCTATCCAAGCCACAGTTTTATAGTCATATGACAGTTAAAAATAGAGAGCTACTAGTTAGTTTGGCATCTATCCTTTCAACTGATATCAGGTTTCTTTTAGGTTTGTGTTAACTCTCTGTACGCAGTTATAAATCTCTTTCTATGAATATTACATATTTAGACTGTTTCGGTGTCAGTTTTCAAGGATGAACTGATTGGATGTTAATGTTTAAATCAAAGGACGGCATGACTCATGTCTATTGAGTATGACGATTGTGTCATACTCAATAGTCAGTTGCCACAGTTGAACTGAATTTGAAACTCAGTCAAGAACTAAAACAGTGATAAACACTTGCATTACATTGCAAATATTTCAAATTGGAGTTAAATTTTAACATGGAGTTAAAATTTTTAACGCCACGTCCTCCTCCACATGTCCATTGTATTTGTTTTAGTAGAATATTAACATTTTTCCGATAATTACTCACTTTTTATCACATTCTAATAAAGGCAAGCTTAGTGAAATGCTTGTCTGTTAGATGCTGTGTTAACAAGTACAACTGCACATTAAGGGGCTTTTATAAGAGGGACTGGGGAGGCATTCATGGACAAACACTTAATCTTAAAAACATGAACAGTTCAAGACTTCACTAGTTGATACTTGTTAATCTGTTCACTTGATCAATCTGCCTCATGAAAATGTTTTTTTATTCCATAGCTTGTTTGCTGATTGTTTGTTCTTTTTTCCTTTAGATATTGATAAGTTGTCACTACATGTTGCACCGCGAGGACAGACATTTCAATTTGAGTGTACGTCTGGTTTAAATAACAAAGAGAAAGTAAGGGTAACTTTGAACGTTCAAATTCTCCCACCTGAGCTGTGGATCGCTGCAGCTCCTCCAAACTTACAATAAATTGCTTCTTTTAATAATGTTATTCTGCAGTTCATTAGTTATGATAGGTAGTCATGCTCATGTGTGCTATGATCTTTCTAGTTTTATATAATTGAGAAAACAGTGCATGTAATTGCAGCAAATTAAAACTATTATTCACTAGTTGGTCACACAGTTGATTTTTACTATGCGAAAAACCATTTTAGTCATATTGTAGTTTAATTTTGGTTTTGCTAAGACTTTAGCATAAGCAATAAATTATCATAAAGTTTCTTGCCCCAAGGATGCTTATGTGCCCGATGTTCATGATGTGGTAAGACTGCCTGAAATTAAGCAAAATGTTCTCCTATAGATGGGATTTCAAATGAGCTCTAGTTTACTGTGCAGGATGTTAGATAGTCAGGCGGTGAAAGTTGATGCTTCACTTAGCAAAATGAAACCTCAATTTCCTGTTGTTCATGTAAAGCACATAGCTGTGGGGCCAAAAATACAAAAAAATTAAAAATGATTTAAATTTAGCAGCATGGAAACTATTTGAACTAGTCATATGCTTTATAAATAAAAAAGTCTTGATCTGCATGGTTGCTTGTGTTATTGAGTACCTAGCAAGTGTGAGGCAGCTTCATGGACTCTTTCGCTGACATAATTCAGATGAATATCAATACACTAGACCCATAGCAGCTGTGAAAAGTCTCTTCCTGTGTTGAGCGGTTCTGTTCTCACAGTGTTGTTTCCCTGGACAACAATGTTGCCTTTTGTAGGGCATGAACTGAGCAGATGCTAAGCATGGCAGCTAACTGCTGTGTGTCTGTATAATAGTCTTTTGAAGCAAAGAACCAGAGAGAGGAATTCCTCTCATAAACAAAAACACAAAGTTCTAAAGAACTGGCAGACAAACCTTTATTTCAGCACACAACGTGTAGGAAATGAACTCCTCATAGTGAAAGCAATATTTGCAAATTTGGCCAAAGGTCAGACAAAGAAAACAAGATAATAAAGAATTTATGAGTGTTTATACAATAAACTAAAGAAAGTATTCTGGGAGATCTCAATCAAGAACAATATTTTCCCATTATATATGAAACTCCAAAAAACAAAGATCCAAATGATATTTCTTTCTTCTATTTGAAAAATATCCAGTATAAAAAGCTGCATGTATTATTTTGTTCTTTCTATCCACCGAGTTTATAGATAACTGAGTTTGGAAGTTTTGCGTTATGCTATTACAATAAACTATTTTAATCCACAAAATAAACCATTAAGGCTGCAAGGGGCAGAGTTGGAGTGAGTAGGTCCTAAGTTCAGATCTTTGTGCATGCATGGACTCTCATGTTTCCTCCCATAATCACAAAACATCACTGTTAGGGTAATTGGTCATGACAATAAAATGATTAAAACTTGCATTAATAGTAGGTGGGCCATGCCTATTATGGCAGGAGAAACCATGTCTCTGTTTTAACAGCACTGAGAATAACTGAGAGGCAGCACTGAGAGGCAGTTAAATCAACATTAATCCATCAGTCATCTTCCCACTCTTCAGATCACTAAATGGTCGATAAAGGACTTCAAGAATGTTGGTTTCGGCATCTCTGGATTTAAAACTTTTAACAATGTTGGACAGCACATATTTTCCACTCTACTTGCAGCTCCCACTGTGAAACTAGAGCAGCCACACAAAAGCAACATTGATGAAAGGAATTACCCTCTGTTAACCAAATGCAGCGAGACTGCTCACACTGTGTAGATAGTAGAGAGCAACATGCTTTGCTGAATAGCTGTCATGTCTTACACACTTCTCAATTTGTGACATGGCGTCCACAAGTTAACAACATAACACATGTTGATCTGTAACATACTGTAGCACATAATGTCCTGTGTTATGTTACAGATCAACATGTCTAATGTGCAGATCAACAAGTGCTATGTGCATTTAATTATTTTTTAAATACATAAAATATTTTTCTGGTTGGAAAAAAACATAAGTCACCCAACTTAAAAGTTTGTTCTTCTTCCATCATAGCACAATGGATAATGCCCACAGTCCAGAGGTCAAGTTCAAACTGGACGAGGGCCCTGATCATCCCACAGCCTTGAGGGGACAATGGTCAAGCAAAATTGAGTTTCTTCTGGCTGTAGCGGGACAAATTATAGGGCTTGGAAATGTGTGGAGATTTCCTTACCTGTGCTACAAAAATGGAGGAGGTAGGTTTCTAAAATTGACAGAAAGCTTTTTTTCCTTAGTTAATGACAATATTGCTTATCAATTTAAAATGTGAAAGAGTAATGTACAAACAATTCTGGCTAAATATAGCCAACAATATTTAGAAACTACAATCAGAGGCAGATCAACTGAGAAACAACTGATCCAGTTAAATTAATCTCCACAAAGAAAAAATGTTACTTTGAAACAAATATAAAAAAAAAAAATAATACTTTAATTTATTATAGCTAATTTTCTTTGCTCAAACTATAATTCTCATTTGGATAATCCTGAAATCAGAATTATAGCTTGAACAAAAATCATAAAACTACCTGGAACAAATTAGATTAATTACTTCTTAGCTGGTTCAAATATTTTTCTTTCAGTGCAGAGGCAAAAAGTGACATGTTTCATATTTTTCAGGTGTGTTCTTCATCCCGTACGTAATTTTCCTCTTCTCCTGCGGCATTCCCTTGTTTTTGTTGGAGACATCCCTCGGCCAGTACACCAAGCAGGGATGTATCACCTGTTGGAGAAAAATTTGTCCACTCTTTGAAGGTAAAATGAAAATAAACAGAAGCACAACTAAATAGGAACATTATTGTAATTCTGGATACATCTGATCTTAAAAGTGAGGTTTGCATGAATGACCGTCTGTAATTTTTTATGTTTTGACATCATTTTTACTTTTTTTAGAACAAAAAAGCAATAACAAAAAATGTAAGTGGACAGGGGACTATGTGACAAATATGTCCATGTGTTTGCTCTGCTGGTTGCTTCCTAATGATTTTGTTCAATAAAAATGTTCTGATGTAACACTGCAATATGAAAACAATCTGCTTTGAGCTTTAGAATATTAGCATCTGTTCATGTCGTAAGGCTTCATCAACTTATTAGTTAACAAATCAGCTAACTGATTATACCACCTTGTTTTTCTTTTTTCTTTCAGGGATGGGTTATGGCAGTCAGGTGGTTGTTTTATACTCCAGTATCTACTACATAGTGATACTAGCCTGGGCATTCCTGTATCTCTTCTCTTCCTTCAGCTCTGAACTTCCTTGGGCGACCTGCAGGAACAGCTGGAACACAGGTAGGCCTCTTGTCAACCAGGAGGATGAAACAGACAACAAAACAAGAAACTTCATTTCTGGGCGATTTTTGCATTTTTCACTTGCAGCTGATCTGCAGTGACAGTCAGAAGTCTAATAGGTTTCCTCACTTATAAGAGAAAACCAAATGTCAAAGAGAAAACTGGATGTCAAACTTCTGTCTGCAACTCTGTGCTTTTCATTAGCTGACCTGGTGCAGGTGCTGCAATGAATTTGATGTGCAAAACGTTCCCATTAAACTCAGGGTTTTAAGCAATTTGTTGAAAAACCTTTGAGTGGCACATTATTTTTTCTCTTTCAGATTTACGTTTTCGTTACGCAAAGGTTTTCAGAAAAACCTTTGCACAACCTTATTAGACTTTTCTGCAAAGTACCTGCTTTCTCTTTGTTATGGTAATTTATTGTCTTGAAATACTGGTCCTGTTTCTGTTGACTAATATTCCAACTGTTTTTTGCAAATAAGCTGGCAGAGAAAACACCATCAAGGTGTTCTCTATCCTGCTGGTGCAAGCCAGTTTTGCAAAGTTGTCCCTCTGTTAGACTACAAGCCTAAGCTGATAAATCACATGAACAAAAAAATAGATAAGAACAGTCACAAACATCTTGGTGACATAAGAATAAGAATGTACGGCAAAAATAGGTTACCAAAGTTATGTTAATAATTATTCAAAGAACTGCATAATGCTGTCTGCAGCTTTAGCAAGGTTACTACATTTACTTGAACATATTTTTCAAAATTTCTGTATTTTGCAGAAAATTGCGTGGAGTTTGATCAAAGACAAGATTATTTCAACCTATCGATACCTGAGAATGCAACTTCACCAGTGAGAGAGTTTTGGGAGTGAGTATGAAAAAAGGGGACACAGTTTAACGTTTGTTCATGAAGATACTGAAGAAATGACTGGTGTGATTGATTTTCAGGAGACGAGTTTTAAATATCACAGGCAGCATCAATGAGTTGGGCAGTGTTAGATGGGAGTTGGCTCTCTGTCTGCTGCTGTCTTGGATCATCTGTTACTTCTGTGTGTGGAAAGGAGTGAAGTCTACTGGGAAGGTAGAATAATTTGAACGTCACACATACACAGAAAACAACCTTTACATCTAATAACATGCATTTCCTGTCATAACAGTTCTTTTGGTACCACATCCCTGTCAAAATATGTTGACCCTGCCTTCAGTTGTTCATGCTGATTCTTCCTCAGAAGCGATAAGATCAGAATTTAGTGTGTTGCAATATTTCTTTTGCCTTTGTAGGGGCAGAGTCATGTGGATCGTGCTGAGCTAAATTAGGAACATGCTCCTAAAGCTCAATTTTAAGATTCTTTCTCATCTCAATGCGTTCCTCCTTTCTTATGAAAACAGCTCTTATTGTACTGCCTTTTGACAATACAGAAAACAAAACAAAACAAAAAACATATTAAAGGATTTCAGAAATGTAACTCTCAAATTGAATTTTAAACAATTTTGCATTTTTACACATGAAAACATCTAGCGTCCACTGTTTCTCCACAAAGAAATCTCCTCATGTTTGCCCCACAGGTCGTTTACTTTACTGCTACTTTTCCTTATGTGATGCTTGCTGTGCTGCTTGTTCGTGGACTCACATTGCCGGGAGCCATGGACGGGATCAAGTTCTACCTTTACCCAGATGCATCCCGCCTCGCCGATCCGCAGGTCAAAATAATTTATTCACCGATTCAATATCTGCATTGAAAAGTAATTTTTAAAAATCTAGATTTCAAATAAATTCTCATTCTCTTTGTGACTTACTCAAGGCTTTAGCTCCTAATGACAACAGCATGATACAGAAATGACCAGAAGTGTTAACACTTTTTATACCACTTGTGTACAGCCATTTCATTCAGATTTTATGTGAGTCCGCATAAGAAAAAGGAAACCAGATTAGCGATAAACAGTTTTCATTCTGATTGTTAGTGGTGTATTACAACCAAGAACATGAGAGTAAAGGGGATGCTCCTTGAAGTGAATATCAGAAGAGGTTTCCTGGGGGGTTCTGTTTACTTTGCATTGCGGTTTGCCGTTTCCAGAACATTTTTGACTCCTTTTTTTTTTTTTTTTCAGTAAACATGGAGCATTGCCAAGTTTCTTTTTGAGCCACAAATAAAAGTTCCATGTCAAACAAGCAGAATGGTGATGAAGTAAAAGGGAAATAATTAATAGTGTTAACATTTTTAGTTTTTAAACAGTCTGTCATGCCTTTGCTTTTAGTTTTGGTTTGCCACTTCAAGAATAATCTTCTGGCTGTTGCTTTAAAAACTTTCTATCTCGGCATGCCACAAAAGTAGAAAGCCTTTTGAAGAAAACACTCAATAATGATTGCTTACTTGCTGAGGTAGTAATATGCAACACAATGCTTATTGCAAATATTGTAAGACAGATTTTTAAAATATGACTTCTGTTTGTCTTGCAGGTATGGATGGATGCCGGGACACAAATATTTTATTCCTATGCAATTTGCATTGGCTGTCTAGTTGCATTAGGCAGTTATAACAAGTACAACAATAACTGCTACAAGTAAGTTCAGTAGCTTTAATGAAAATACCCTATTTGTTTATTAAAAAAGAAAACAAAGGTCACAATATTTGGTTATACAACTCATCAATAAACTTTCAGAGACTTTATGAGGAATATTTTATGCAAAAAAATAAATAAAATATAAAAGAAAATAACTTAAATGAACACCTGTTTGGTTTCTGCAGGGATTGTGTTTATTTGTGCCTTTTGAATAGTGGAACCAGTTTTGTTGCTGGTTTTGCCATCTTCTCTGCTCTTGGATTCATGGCCTATGAGCAGAACACTGACATATCAAAAGTGGCAGAATCAGGTGAGCTTGTAAAAAAATAAATAAATAAAACTTCATTTTATATGTAAAACACAAGTTGAAGTTCCATAGTGAAAGTTGCCATGGATGCTGGTTGGTTGAGAAAATGTTCATCTTTGTGTTTCTGCAGGACCTGGTTTGGCATTTATTGCCTACCCTCGAGCAGTTGCCATGATGCCTTTTCCTCAACTTTGGGCTGTATTCTTTTTCATTATGATCATTCTTCTGGGACTGGACAGTGAGGTGGAGCACTGTTTCGCTTTGTGTGATCAAAATAAATCAGAAAATTATTTTTTAAATGATAATACTCAACAAGGTTGTTACTTTCTGTTAAAGAAATAAATGACTGAGAACTGTGAAAACTTTAGATTGTATTTTCAGCGATATAATTGTGAATTTTTCATGAAAAAGAAAAACTATGAAAACCACAGATTTTCCAGAGATTGTAGCGTGTTTGTTAAAGTAGAGATTTTGACTCGGACATCTGTGATTCAGTTTGTAGGTCTGGAAGCGCTCACAACATCAATATCTGACCTGTATCCTGCCTTCTTCCTTGTCGGCCATCGACGTAAACTTCTGCTTCTGTTCGTCTGCGTCTTCAGCTTTTTCATCGGTCTTGTTATGGTGACAGAAGTAAGATTAAATCTCATGTGGTAAAAGTCACACTTCCAACAACATGACAGTAAAATATCTAATATCGCACACAGGGAGGACTGTACATCTTTCAGGTATTTGACTACTACGCCTGCAGTGGAATGACTTTGCTTCTGTTTGCCATTCTGCAGTCTGTGTGTGTTGGATGGGTGTACGGTGAGTCCATCACCGGGAGGAAATTTACACAGATTCTTCACAGTGGATCTTAATCGTCTTTATTCCTATGCTTTCACAGGTGCTGAGCACTTTTACGACAACATTGAGGACATGATTGGATACCGGCCTTTCCCCTTCATTAAGTACTGTTTGAAATACATCACTCCAGTGATTTGCCTGGTGGGTTCCAATTAAAATTTGAAAACTTACCACAACCTCCTACCTTTGCACTGTGAGGCCTGTCAGTTTTAATTATTTCCAAGCAAATTTAGTTATGGATCCAGCTGCAGATGTTTGATCTGAAATGTGCTGTTTGGCCTCTATTTTCCATGTAGAAGTAAATACTTTAAGGTTACATGTTAATTAGGTTTGTGATTCTTCCTCTGTAAAGATGCACGTTCTAAATTTAACTAACTTGGAAATCTGATTGTTTAGCATTTGAAGCTGCTGCACCTTTTGCAAGGTGGCAGCTAAATATTTTTGTTAAATTAAATATTTGCTTTGGATTTAAAATTGCTGTGGAGGACTGTGTGAGTTTGGCTGTTTCATAAACTGTTTGAAAACTGTTGCTTAAACTTGCTTTTTTGAGATTGACTAGTCATAAAATGTATTTGATTATTTGAAATATTATTAAAGAAAAATTGCCAACACTTTAACTGTCCTTTATTAATCTTTTTCTCATTAATATTTTCAGGGGACTTTTGTTTTTTCCTTGGTTAAGTACACCCCTCTGAAGTTCGACAACACAATAGAGTATCCGTGGTGGGGTTACGCTCTGGGCTGGTGGTTCACTCTCTCCTCAACACTCATGGTTCCCCTCTGGATGCTGTACAATCTGCTCATCACTCCTGGCACCCTGCGAGAGGTAAGTTATCGTCACACCACCAAAGATAAAAAAAAACGTTTCAAACAAACCTGAATTAAAACTAATGTGATTCTGTTGCAGAGATTCTCTATCTTATGCACTCCAGCTGAAGACCTTCGTCTGACCAAATCAGAAAAAAAAGCTCTCGAACTTCTCAACCTGCCCCCACCTCAGAGCAATGTGGATTGATGAGGTGAATCTGTCCTAACAGGAGAGATGAACCTGATTCCTACGTGCCATCATTAAGGCGTAGAGTTAGACCCAAAAACATCTTTGCATTTTTATTCAAACAAGATTATTTATAGAAACTGAAATGCAAAAAAAAACCTTATCAATTTCCGAGCAATGTTTTTCTATCTTTCTTTTAATGTTAGGCTCTCATAAGATATCACTATAAGAACCAATGCACTTAAAATGTGTTACTTTATACTTTGCTGAGCATCTCAGAGTTTAAAAGGCTGTTTAAAATGTTTGGGGGTTTTTCCATTTGTTGTTAAAACAAAAATAAGCACAAAATATTTTCTTCTTTGGAAAATAATTCCTAAAAAATTGACATTTTATAAATCCTGTTACATTAAATCAAACCATATTAACCCTCTTATTATGATCCTGCCAGCACAGACAAGCTGTTGCATGAGCTTGTTATTGCAATCAAAACCTACAGTAATACTGAATAGCTAACACATTTTTCTACAGGCATAAAATCAATAAATCTAGGTGGTGCTTTGGTTGCTAATTTTGAATAGATTTTTAATGTAACTGCACTTGTACTTGTATATTCCTTGAGATTATTTATTTTTTTCCAGAAAAAACACAATGCACAGCTGCAATTTATACATATTCCTGGCAGATTTACGCCAAAAGTATATATTTGAAGGGACAGAATTATGTATTTTCAAGGCACATAGTGCCATTTAATAGCACACTCAAGTAATTATGTTACCTTCACTTGTTAAAAATACTGTAAAACATGAATTGAAAGAAATTTAATTTTGAAATTGGGTCTCTCTCTCTCTTTAAGAAGCTCCTTCTCTTTCCAACACTCTGCCTTCGGTACGTTATCAGAACAGCACTCCTTCATTATCCTGTCAACAATGTTTTTACTTGCGTTGAACAGACAAAGCTTATAAATTTCCAGACAATTCTGGGTGATCTGAGTGGGAGAAACATGTGGGAGGGGTTCTCTGTAAGGAAGAAGCTGGACTTGAAGACTGAAGCTCCGAGGAGAATCTTTGTTTAGGCACCATAAATTGCTACTACAGTAGATTGAAGGATTTCTCAAACAAGTATTAAAGAGTAATAGCAACAATTTATGTTAAAGGCAACAATCCAGGCATGTTTTTGGTGAGGGGATAACATAGCATGATTTAAACTTCAAAAAAGTAAATTTTGCGCAATACTGCCCCTTTATTTCTAACAATATAGACCAGGCTTGAAGTAAGTTTAAGATTTTTGAAAGGCAAAATTTCGTCCTGAATGATGGAGAACCTCTGGAGGAAGCTAAAGAGGAGGTGATGCCAGGGAAGATGACTTGGAGTTCACCACCAGAGATAAATTGTCAAAATAAGAGTGGAAACATTGCTGCATAGAAATTATTATAAGGGATAACTGTCTTATTTTCTAACAGAAACAATGTCTTTGTTATATCAATCTGCCAGGAGTATGAATAATTTTGGGTTTGAATGTCATTCTGAGTTTTAGGTCAAGGTAAAACCTCTTTCTGCTCAATTGTAGGGCAGTCTACAAACAAACCATACTAAAATAATATTTAAAATAACAAAAAAAAGTTGGAAAAAAATTGTCTCATTAAGAAAGTGTTTGGCTTATATTCCCTGCTTGAATGCATCAAGGTGTTTAAGCTATTTCTGTTTGACCACATGTTCTTTACCAATATTTAAAATGATATTTGTTTGGTTTCTTTTCATGTCAGTATAAAAGGGAGAAACATATTGTGAAATTGTCTTTTAGTGTTTCAATTTCTCATACCCAAATGGCCTGACTGATGCAGAAAATCTGCGTTTGTCAAGCTCCTTTGGTTACCAGTGTTTATACAAAGAGTTGTGTGTCTAGTCAAACTTTTTCAACCACGCTTTGTCAACACGGATTAACATGCTTGTTTATTTAACGCGATGTGGAATGTTGAATGCTATTAGGCAAAGATCTCCGGAGTGCTGCAGACTTATTCAACATACCAGCTTCGATGTGCTTCACTTTCACTTTAACCTGCTGTTTGGTTCGAAACCCTGAGGCAACTCCTGAAGTGTAGAAATGATCTCTGTTGTAAAAAATTAATTTGTTTATTATGTTTTTTACGTCCTGCACACAAAGACAACACAACAAATGTTTAATTGTTGTAGCCTAGACTTTACTCAAAGACTTTAATGCACATATGAACTTGTAAGTGATTTTCAGTCTTTTTGCAGTGAAGGCAGCAAAGCACTGAACTGTTAATGCATCGTAAGTTGTCTCTGAGTCAAATTCTGTGTTTACAAACATAACTGACTGTGTCTTTTTTTTTATATTTCTAAGATAATCATAGATTTCTGATCAGAGACAAAAGAGAGAGTTTATTTTTTAAAATAAATGTAATGTTGCAAAGTGGCCTTTAGGTTAGTCCTGCTAACCAGAAATACCATAAGATGTAAAGTCAGTAACAGATTTTTAAAGAGGACTGTGGCATTGAAGTACATAAACATAAATTTTTTAGCATGTTTAATCACGAACTACCTTGCATTTGTTACAGATGCTGCTTTTAAAGACAATGTAAAGAAAGACCAACTGTGATTTTGTTTTTCTGCCTTCGATCGGAGAGTGAATGAGCTGTTAACGTCAGTTTTGAGTTGAATGTGATGATGGATCAAATCTGTTGATTCTCACACTAGAAATGACTAAGTAGACAGATATGTATTTTTTGGCATCTTTTTCCCCCACAATCTAACTTTTAACTCTAGTTTTTGGAGATTCTTGTTTGGAGGTTATTGTTTATGTTATTTTTGTGTGATTTTATTATGTATCACTACAAATTGTGTCAATATTGGTGACTAATGGTTTTATGAAACTGGGAAATACATCAAAAGCAAGCATTGTGCCGAGGCTGTTCTGTTTTACGTGTGTGATTGGTTTCATTGAAGCTGTTAAGGATGTCTTCGTACGACCTCTCTGTTTCTGCAAACTAACTGGTAACAACAATTCAGAACCTCAGATAATTACATAAATTGTTTCTTATATGTTAACAGTTTTCCTTAGAAAAGTTTGATATTCAAAAATGTTAATAAAGTCTTAAATGACTGCTTAACATTAGTTCCAGGCTCTTTTTGTTTGTAGTTCATCAGAGACTGTTAAAGATACAGTTCATATTTTATAATTAGTATTCTGTGAGACACTCTGAGTTGTAAATTGCAAGAAGTAGATTAGTCTTTGGAGTCTTTTCTTTTAAATCAATTAATTTTCTTTGGTAAGTGAGTTATCTGCTGCAGGTGAGATACTGAAAGCAGGTGAAAAGTAAGTAAAACTTTATTCATATAGCACCAATCCAGATGAAAATCACAAAGATTCTTCAACAAACAGAATAAAAAAATACATAAGGCAAAATTAAACAAAAGCAGACTAGCAAAACCACACTTTAAAAAATCAGACCTATTCCTTTAACTGATAGAAAGTGACCCAATTTCTTTTTTTTAAACGCCAGTATCACAGTTTTTCATATTCAAGTTTAAAAGTGATTTCAAACTTTCAGTAACTCACTCCTCTGAAAAGAAAAGACAAACCTTCTGCTGGAACAGCAAAACTGTATTTTTTATCATATCAAAGATATGCTAACATTAGCTATTTATTAAAAAAGGGAAAATGAAGCTCACTAAATCTAAGTAAAGTAGTGACTCTTCATATGTTGCTTTCTAAAAGTAGTTCTACTGCCCTCTAGTGGTTAAGTAAAGAAAACACTTCGTTCGTCATCAAAATGAAGATCGAGAGAAAACTGTGTTCCGACTTGTTATCATGTTGAGTCAAGGTTTTAATCTAATCCAATGATAAAAGATAATGATAGAAAATGGATGGGTGTCGTATCCAGTGGATATCACAACTAAGCAGAAAATTGTTCCAAATACATTTTTATAAACAAATTTTTTCTTGTACCTATGAGGGGAGAAATTAAATTGCAATCTACTGTTTATATATAAACTAACAATAGGACTATTTGTTGAACAACAAAAAAATGCTATTTGTATTACATATAACTATTTTAAATCAAACACATGCAGACATTTATTTTTATGTTTTGTTTTTTTTTCTTTTACTACACAATAGATCCACACAGTATATAGGTACAGTGGCACTCAGAGGTGTAAAGTCCTGTTAAAATACCAGAATTTAGTGATGTAAAACAATGAGGCCACAATGAGGTGATGAATCATTTCAAACGTATCTTACGTGTGACATTTATCCACAATCTAGTTGAAAACACATCTGTACATAAAGAGGTACATTGACCTGGTTCCGTAAATATGCTCATCATTAATATCTTGTTAAAAGTTATTTTGATTAAATTTCAGTATCCATACTTTTTTTTTTTTTTGGTATCCCACACATAGTTTACAATATTTACCAGACTCCATTTTATAAAGGTTCTCCAAACCAGTCAGGTGGTGGGAAGAGCTTGTCATAAGGTATTTATTTCTAAATTTCTTTACTCCACCCCATTGATAATTCTGCACAATGAGTTAACTTTGGTCACTTGTAGCCTCTCTGTGACAAAAATCCTTCTGGAACAGTTAAATATTATTTCATGTTCAATATAAATGATGGTATTCATGGACACCAGGAAACTGAATGCTGATTTTGAATCAACAGGTGTTTAAACTGAGTAGCAATGTAAGGATGTGGATATTTTTGTACTTAAATAGATTAAATAAATGCCCTGTTTTCCCTCTGAATTTGAGTGAATGTCACATTAAAACATTCTAAAATTATTGATCAAAGTCTCCTATATTTCACATCACAAAATCCTGACATTAGAACAGAGGCTTATACATATTTAAGAGCGACTGTGATTCCACCACAGGATTATTCTCTTAAACGGTTGGTCTATTTTACTGACGTGTGTGCTTGTGATCGTGGATGTGTAAAGACGACATGAGTCACACACACATCTAGTCAGAAAATATTTCTTTTGCATAAATGCAGATTCAAAACATGGATCATTTCTTTACAAGACAATGGTCATTTCAGTACATGTAAACACATTTTGTGACAGAAAAGCCTCAACAGTTTTGATAAATCCAATCACACATCAGACACACTGCAGTTTACCCAGCTGCTTTTTCTCTACAGTTCTTTTTTTATTTCACATCTAGAATCTTTGATTAAAATTAACCAAGAAGTGACAGAAAAGACAGAAAAGCCTGAAATATTTTACTTTTAGTTGCAAGTTGGTAAAATGGCCTGTAAATCCTACTCTACAAATTAAAACGGCTAGGAAAAACTACTTCATGCTCATTTTCACTATACAAAATATTTGAATATTTAGAGGCAGCAGCACTTGAAAACATTTAGCAACAAGCTGTTTAGAAACCTTGCCAAGATACAATAATATATACAGACACACTAACACAATGTTGTCACTGTGTTTTTTTGTTTTGTTTGTTTGTTTGTTTGTTTTTTTTATGCAAAATCTTTAAGACAGCTAAGGTTTTCATTCTGAATCAGCCAAATGTTTCTAAAACATCTCAATATAAGAGACATTTGGACATGACATACAAGAATGACAGTGTTGGTTGGACAGAGACCAAAGTGCAATATTGCCCTTTTCACAAACATTAACACACTTTTTTTTTCCGTTTTTAAAAAAGAAATGGATTGAGTATGAAGTAAGAAAAAACATTTTCAGAGCTGAGGCAAAAAAATAATAATTCATATCGTTAGAAAAATAAATTAAAGAAATTTGTGATGATTCCAAAGTTTCCCACACAGAAAAAGAAGAAGCCAAACACAAAGGTAGGGGTGATGTCCTTTTGTTTCGGGTTCTATCATTACCATAAGCCTTCGAACACATTGTGCCATTTTTACAGAGGACACGGGTTCAGTTTAACTCTTTAAATGTATTTAAAGCTCCAGAGTGTAAACAATAATTTAGGTTTGAAGGAGATGGTACTGCAAGCTACTCTATATGACACAAAACACAAAGTTAGAACTAAATCTTAATTACCAATTAACCTAATGTGCACATCTTTGGGCTGTGGGAGTGAACTGATGACAAGAAAAAACAGAAAGGCTTTGGGCGACCTGCAGGATGAACCTTCCTGCTGTGCGAGATTTAAATGCTAAACCACTGCATCATTAATAACATAACACGCGGGTGCTTCTCAAAAACCTTTGACATCATCCTAAAGTTCATTTACTTTTGGATGATGTCCAAAAGTAAATAAATAACTAGAGAACTGAAGTTATATATTGTATAAACACAGAGTGTTGTATTTAAAGCACTTATTCCTGTTAATTGAGATGATTGTGACTTAAAGCAAATCAAAACTTCATAAGAAATTTAGAATATTACATAAAGCCAGTAAAAAGATCATTTTTAATGGAGAAATGTTACGTTGTGGCCTAAATACTGATGAAACAACGGCGAACTCCACAGTCATCCATCAGAAAATAATTGATGCCCTTTAGTAGGAGGGTTTGTCAGAAAGTCACAGCTAAAGGAGCTGGCTGCTCACAGACTGCTGTATCCAAGCACATTAAAAGAAAAGAAAGCGGAGCTGAAAGAAAAACTGCAACAGCCAATAAGGTGCACAAGGAAAGCCCAGATATTCACAAAGCATGAAGTGGCTGGAGTCAAAAGCCACCACACACAGAAGGTATTCAGGAAATGGGCTGTAACTGCTGCATTCATTGTGTCAAGCTACTCCTGAAACACAGATGCCAGAGGTATCTCATCTGGGGTAATAAGAAAAAAGACTGGCTAGTCATCAGTGGTCCAAAGTCATATATTAAAATAAAAGTAAATTTAGTATGTCACTTGGATATCAAGGTCCCAGAGTCTGGATGAAGAGCAGAGAGGCACAGAATCCAAGTCGCTTAAGGGCCTGAGTGAAGAGGATTTGGGAGTCATGTCTTCTGCTGGTGTTTGGTCCGCTGTTTATTCTCAAGTCCGAAGTCAAAGAACTTTGTGTTTATTTCATGTTTAAGCTGCTGAAAAGCTTTATGGAAACACTGATGCCATTTTTCAGCTGGACCTGTGCATTTTTGCACAGGTGCATTTTTCAATTGCACCTGTGCACCATGCCAAATGTCTAGTACTTATTTGACATCGCTGTGCTTGAATAGGCTGGACAGAAAAAAGATGGAGTTATGTCAAGAAGAAGATGAGACACGCCCAGCATAAGCCGATGGCCGGTCTTCTTCAGTACCTCAGAGCCACAGGCTGATTACCTCTGTACCATGATGGCTTCATGCTAAAGGAGCCCTGACTAGGGACTTTTCCTAGATACTGTAAAGTAAATACATATACCTTTTAGGACTTTGAGTTACATTTCACTGTATGAAAAGAGGTCTGACTAAAAATTTGATTGCGTGATTGATTGATTGTTTGATTGATTGTTAGTTCCATATTTAGGCATAGAAAATATTTTTCCATTGATCTAATGTAATATTGTAATATTCTGATGAAGATAATGGGTTTTCATCAACTTAATCTGTGATCTTTAAATCCAGTAATAAACATTTTAAATACACAATTCTGTGTTATGAATCTCTTTGACTTTCCATTTCTAAACTAAATTACTGAAATAAACTTTAAAACGATGTTAAAGTTTTAGAGAATACACTTGTATTTTGTATTTTTCATCAGACTAACAGTTTTGCAGCTGCAAGTGGCTTAATATGTAATAAGTGCCTTTCATTAAATCTCGCACAGATGTTTGTCCTCATTTAGTTGAACGTGTCACAGTGCCGGACTTGGCTTTTCTTTAATACTGTCTGATAGGCGAAGTATAGAAAATTAAAAAAATAAAGAGATATTATCATGGATATATAAATTTTAGTGCATTATCATTGACAAAACAAGTTTAGGAAAACAAAGTGCTCAATTTTCACTCCTTTTCAGCTGTTGACACATTTCAAAAAATATCTACAGACAAATGTCAATCAGGAATTTACCATGCTTTAAAAATACAGATCTTTGCTTTAGGACCATTTTGGCATCTGTTTGTGCTTTTTTTATTTTTATTTTGAACTGTAATTTATAAAATCTTTACTGTCTAAAAATGAGCTGTCCCTATTATTTATCCATATTTAACCCAAACTTAACCTAGGTAGTTGGGTAAAACATAATTTATTTATTTTTTTTTGTTTTTTTTTTAACACTACTGAGATAACAAGTTCTGCCTTTTTTTCATCCAAAGTTCATATTGCACATTTTAAAATTTTGCAACGTTTCAAGTCTGAATCCCAAACATGATACACGCATGCAGCTGCCCTAAAAAGGCCTAATACCAAGTCAGAAGCCTGAAAACCAGCAAGACTGGTCTTGGAAACACACTATGGAGGCACATGTCAGCACAGTGGCTAAATGACTTGTAAAAAAAGGGTGGATTCTTGTGGGGTTTCTTTGAAGAAATGAAAGTACTTTTTTCTAATAACAGACTGGACAAAAAAGTGTTTGTGTCAATATTCACTCTGTGATTTTTATAGTACTGTCCCCACAGGGAGGAACGTTCAGGCTGTCCAACAGTACACGTGACAAATAAATGCTGTTCAGCTCACTCTCTGCTTTATATGCAGGAATGGTCCCGCTGGATTTTGGGTTGAAGAGGTGCGGATTAGAGGCTTTTATTCAGCTTTTTCACCGCCTCTGCTCCCTGGAGATAGGAGGCTGTCTCCTCTCCCTTTTTCAAATGTTCCTGCTATGATGGGCAGTCCTGACTTCGTCGCCTTCGTTTAATGCCCACTTCGCCGTTCATGCCGCTGCGCAAGCTCTCATCCTTTATCCTCTTCATTCTCCCAGTCTGTTGGGAGGAAATGGGATTTAACATGAGCATGTAGAAGAACCCACTTCCAGAGGTAAGACTGATACTTGAAACACTGAAAAAATGATTGTACATAAAAATGATCATCTAAAAGGAAACTGTACAAAGCAGCTTAAAGTTTCAAATGTTTATCAGACGTTTTTTTTGGAACAGTTTCTTTCTTTTCCTTTTTTGAGTATTTGTGTCTTTTTCTACAGAGCCATGAATCGCCATGAGATGTTTTCACCACTAGAGGTCAGTATAACACTGAAGAAATACAGGCAGGAAGCGTCAGAACAATACATGATTTATTCATTCAAGGAACTAAATAAATTAACATTTCAGGTTGAAAGTGATGTTTGGTATTGATCTCAGAATAGAAAAGGGAAAATATCATACACTGTAAAATTTAACACATTTTTATAAATGTATTTAAATGATTTCTATTAGGCTGTTTAACAAATGTTATGCTAAGAAATATGTAAAATTAGGTAGGATTATTTATGTAATTTTTGAGAAAATATATGCATTGTGTTGTGGTCACTATTTTAAAAAACTAGCACATATCAGGAAATATGTTTATTGATGCAGTTAACTCTAATTTTATAAACAGTTAAATAATAACTATAATTTTAAAGTCTTACAAACATCAAAAAGTGAATTGTTTTCTCAGTGCATTAGTTTATGAAAGTAAACTAAAGCGACATTACGGCACTACTTAACTACATGAACTTATTAATTTTCAGTTTCTTTTCAGGAGGGAATAAAGGGGAAAATGTGTTTTAGCATGATTCCTAAACTATATTTAGCCAAGAATGGACAGTTTACAGACCTTGGAGTCCCTCTCCGCAAACTTCTGGAACATGTTGGCGTAGATCTTCTTTTCCTGCTCTTGATGTTCCTTCATCTTGCTTTGGCAGCTGGAAATCTGAGCGCGAGCAGCACGATTCAAGGGGTTGACTTTCAGGACCTTCTGAAAGTCTGCCATGGCCAGGCTGTACTCGTTGCGGAGAAGCCGTGCTTCCCCTCGGCGATACAGAGCCTTCTCGTTGCTCTCATCGTGCTCAATTACCTTGCACACACAAACACACGCACATGGAGAAACATTAACATTTAACAGCTGGTAAACATAGCCTGAGGGGCGTAGACGTGCACTGCCATCAGCAGCTCACCTTATTACAGTTGTCCACTACTTGAGAAAACTCTTTTAGCCGAAGGAAGCATAATGCTAAATTGAGGTGAGCTGTTAAAATGTATTCTTGTATCTTCTTATGCTGCTCCATCCCAGTACCACACTCCAACTCCAGCCAGGAAATGATCCGCTGGTACTGGATGACTGCCTGGTGGTGTCGTCCCGCCTACTGGTGAAAAGTACGCATCAGTTCTGAACAGACACATAGCTACAGCACTTTAATGGGAAACACCAGCATTGAAAACTATACCTTAAAATACTGATTCCCTTTAGTTTTCACTCCAGGGATGAGATCCATCTTTTCATTCAAGTCCATTTCCCAGGATTCTTTAGCCTGGAGAGAGAAATTATTTTTATTGTAATAAGATATATTTTTCGAATCTAATCGTCTGCAAAGCAACATTTCTGCATTTTACTCATAAAATTACCAAAAGTAAAAACTGTCACTCACCCTTTTAAAGTTTTTTAGAGTAACTTCATACACAATTTCTTTATCTGGTCCAACTTTGTACTCTGGTTTGCCTTCACTACCAAACCCATACCTGTAAATGAATCAAAACCACATAAATTTAATAATTAAACAGAACAATAATTATTAATGGCCCAAACAGTAACTAAGATGAATCAGTGATACTCCTTGACTTTTTGCACATTTTGCCATATAAAGCCTCAACTTCTCAATTTCTAAAGATAGGTAATGCTTTCAAACCTCCTGGGTATTCTCTCAGCAGATACATATAATCAAATTTAATTCCTTATCAGCCCTGGATGTTATTTAGGTGTAATGGAGTAAAGGAGTGTGAATTATGTGAGTAAAAGTAGCCAAAATCCCAATAAAAGACATTTGTGGCTGTAACGTTGCAACATGTTATGGTCTGCTTTTGCTAGCCACAAAAAATGCTTAAACGTCTGTGGCTGGCAAAAGCCACACATCATACCAACCTTTAATTAAATTTTATAGTAAACCTGCATAATCAAACATTTAGGAACTAATCCCAGAACGTTAACAATGGTGGCACACAGCCTAACAAGACTTTGTGAAAGAAAGGTTGACATCATTACATTTTGAGGCAACCAAAGGATTTCAATATGAAGCACATTCTATTTCATTTATTACAAACCAAACGATTAAGCTTAACTTCAAACGGTTTCTAGTAACTTAAAGGATGGAAAAATGCATGCGTATATGAGTTAAATGAAGAACAGACTGCTGCAAATCGACACAATAAATCTGCAGATTTAGATGGAGTCTCTGAAGAAGGACAAGAGCCAGAAAGAACAGCTCTGATTCATGCATGAACAATACTTTCCAGTCTTTAATGCTCTGAGCCTGAGAAGCACTTGTGTCTCTTGAAACTATGGCGCTGCCTTGGCTCTCAAGGTTATCTACTGTGTGAGTGCAAAACATTTTTGCTACACATTTTTAATACCTCCTTTCTCACGCTGTAGCAGAAAGTAAGACTAATGGTCACTGTGAGTAAATGGATGTATTAAAAAAGTTCTTTTTTCAGTTTCTCTAAAAGAGTTTTACATTTGCGTGAACAATTGCTAATGTGACGTGACATTAGCCATTGTCTGTTTTATATAAAGAGCAGTGATGTACTTTTTATTCATAAGATTCCTTTCATTTCAAAAGCTACATTGAAGTCTTTGTTTGTAACCCGTTAAAAAGTGAAAAATTTCAAGGAATATGAATAATTTAACAAGCCTCTATAGACATTTATATACATTACATATTTCTGTTTAATTTTGGTCAATGTTGTAGTTAGTTATTGTAAACTTTCAGTCAGCAGAATGAAATATTCAAGAATCATTCTCATTTGAAAATCACAGAGGAAGCAGAAATAAATTTATCATGCTTCAAAGATCTGTGAGAAACTTACTTTGGTTTAAGGTAAAGTAAACAGCATTCTCCTCTCTGCATCTTGTCCATCGCTTGGTCCACCCCCAGAGGAATGCCTTTGTCTTCACCTTGACCGACAGTGAAGCTAACGTCCCTGCAGTCAAACAACCGGTCCCCACAGCGTCCCTCCAGGTGCACTGTGTGAAACATGACACACTCAACCTCCGGCAATATAATTTAATCATAAAGGTATTGACCTGTAAAAGAAATGTTGAGGTTACCATCGACGCTCGCTCCATCGTTAGGATTATTGTAACCTTCCCCTTTGACCTTTATTCTCCTAATAACGCCACCATCAGTTGTAAGTATCTCTCCTTCAAAGTTAAGCAGCTCCATCTGTTGTAAAAAAAAAAAAAAAAAGGAAAGAAATTCTTCTCACCATTTCTCTCAAATAAGATAATGCAAGACATTGCATCTCTGTAAAACGTAGCATTTCAGAGAATGTAGGAGGAGAGACAAGAGAAAACTTAAATAAAACAGGCATTAAAGACAAACGTTAAAACAAAACGGGATAAAAGCATGTCTGCCAGAGACAACATGAAATTAACGCTAAACTTATCACAAGTATTTTTTGCAATGGCATGTTATTTTTAATACTTTGAACAGTATTAAAAAGTACTGAAGTTTTATCTGGCTTTGTAAAAGTAAACATGTGGCGCCTGTGTGATTCGTAAATGACTGGTTACTGAAGATAACAGTTACCAGTGGCTCTGTGACTGTGAACTTGATGGTTGTTTTTTAGTCCATAAGTTCCCATTCATTTTTAATGAAGTGTAATTTCCAAAATGACATTTCATTGGGTTTATGCATTAATTTGGCACAACAATAAGAGAATGTCTTTTTAGCTACTAAAAAATCAAAAGTTTACATATATTTTCTAAGTTTTAGTGGAACTGCCTTTTAAACTGTATTATTTATGTTAAATCTTTTCAGTTTCCTGCCATAAATGTCTCACATTAATTTGATGGAATTTTGTCATTTTCTTCCAGACAGAACCGCTCTAATTTAGAAAGTTTTGTAGGCAACCTTGCTCAAAAACACACACACACGTGATCTGGAGACTTACATCATGGCTTTGTGAATAGCACGCCAAACTAAATTTATTTAGTTATCTCCAAGACACTAGTGTCATTGTCCATGTTTCAATATTTCCATACAATGTTCTATCCTCATGATGCCATCTATTTTGGAAAGTGCACAAGTCTATCCTGCTGCATAACTCCTACATAACGTGACGCTGCAGCCCCCACATAGTTAACAGGTGGCGTGGTGTTCTTCCCCTACTTTCCTCTAAATGTAACATAACATAAATGTGTAATCGAGAAGAACAGTAAAAAAATGCCTGACATGAAGTTTGGCAATGTTAAGCAAAATGACATTCCTCTTGAAATGTTCAATACCTTCAGTTAATTAAAACATCAGAGTGTGTCTTTAAAGAGCCACATACCGAAGCTCTTTAAAGAATATGTAAAGCTTAGGCAAAGCAGCTGCTTGGCCGATGAGGCATTAAAATAGAAAAGCTTGCTAATTTTATAATCAGCAAACTCAGGCTTTAGACACAAAAGATGTGCTTCCACATTAGAAGAGTTCCTCAGACTGATTTATAATTAATCTAAGGCTGCAGCAACAGGGCACACCTACCTCAAATACTACTGAAGAGTTGGGAGGAATTTTGTCTGGATTTCCAGTCGGTCCGTAGGCATAATCTGGTTTACAGAGCAGGGTGCACACCTCTCCTCTCTGCATGGACAACACACCAATGTCCCATGCTTTCAGGACTTGTCCTGTCAGAGAATAAAGATTCAGAAAAGTCATTAAAAATTTACAAAAAAATTAGAAATGTGGTTCACTATGAATACATTTGCTGTGACGCAACAAACGTGACGCTACTTCCAGAGAGTATTAGTTTATATTTGCATAAAAGCAAGGCTGGAAACAAGGAAATGCTTCTCTGGTATTTGTTCAAGCAAAAAATTAAATATTCCCATCAGATATGTAAAAAGTAGGTCTGTCACTAAGTATTTTAGCATTTTTGCTACTTACTATTTAAAGTAAAATATAGCACAAAGGACTCAGGAAGTTTCACAGAAATGACCGATGGCAGCTACCTTTTCCTACATTAAAGCAAAAAGGCTCCTTCCGTTCCCAACTGCAATCAAATTTCTTCCCAGTAAGCAGTTTTCCAGTGTAGTGTACAGTCACTTTGTCCCCAATCATTGGCCGGTCCCCATCGAGTCCCTGACGCTTCACAACCTGGAAAAAAAAAAAAAAAAAAAGAAAAACGGAAAAAGAATTTTCCATTAAACAACATCTAAAAGAGCAGCAGCTGTAAAAAGTCAAAGGAAGTTGAAAACAATGTGCAGAAAATGTAAGCAAAGATAATGCACACCTTGAAAACTCCCTGATCTTTTTTTGGTGTTACATCAATACCATTCGCAGCAAAGGCAGCTGTTGCTGACTTATCGTCCATGGGCAAAAACTGATCTGTGGTCATTGCTGCTTTAAGGGCATCACACAATAACACTGCAAAAGATGCAAAGAAACACACAAGCCAACAAGTTAACAGTCAGATTTCTGCTGATTTTTTTATGTTTTTAGCTTTGCTTATGAAAAATCAAACATTATGTAACTCTTTTTTGCAACAGTGTGGCCTGAACCATGAATAAAACCACGAATAAAATGCTAAACAGAATGAAGCCCGAATGAACAACTTTCATCTTCACATTATATAACCTGAACCTTTTAAGGACATGTGTTCTGAACCTATGCATTGAGTTGAACTCATATTAATAGCTTTGCTGAAAAATGCCTCATTAACAGCTATGTGAGGAGCACCACTGTAATACACCTTGTCTGATCCCCACACAGATTAGGTCATTACATAACCATAACTCTGTGCATGTCGCTTTCTTCATTCAACCGTGTTCCCTCACAAATTACGTTATTTGGCATTGTGCTTGCTCTTTGACTCTCTAAATAAAGTCAGGGTATTGCACAAGCACCAAAACTATGCATGCAACACGGTGGAGTGGCATTCAGATGTTTGTACAGTATATTTTTCTAAAAACCTCTTCATTATTAGTGACGTCTTCTCTCTGAGAGCCTTAAACACGAAGGGAGAGCGTGGGCTTAGCCACACGCTCACACTGTGTGCTCATAAAGCTGCCGTCTCAAAAAGAAAAACAAAGCTCAGATATTCCTGAAATGGATCAATACACTCCTAATATACCACTTCAAAATTTAAGGTTTCGATTTTCTTAATTAAATGCTGTCCTATATTTCAAATATGATCTTTTCAGTTACCTTCCTGACTGTTTTTGCCAATGCGAACACACATTTGGTCAGCAACACAACAGAACTATTCACAAAATAGCAAGCTCCACAGTTACACAGATATTCAGTACTTCAGCTAAATTATGCCACAGGGTCTTAAAGCAATGTTTCTATTAGCATTGAACAACATTAGCATGGGGAAAAAAGAGGGACTTCACCGCATTCACACTCTTTGTACACGGAGATGCTAAAAAAAAACAAAGTAGGACAATATTTTATATACATTTTGAATAGACTGAAGTGAATTTGTTGCAATTTAACAGAACATTTGAATGATTTGCCAAAAATAAAATAGAGGGAAAAAAAGAAGAAAAAAAAACATTGGCAAAGAAAGTCTGTATGGACATGAGCGAAGGGAGCGCCATGATTATGGAGACCCACTTACGCACTTGCCTTATTGTGGGTTAAAGAGCGTAGCTACTTTACCCAGTGCTTTACACAAGCAGAACCAAACAATGCTATATTTGCAAAGAAAAACAGTTAGCTCTAGCAATGGCATTGAAAAGAACAGCAACAAAAACAACACAGATTAAACCAGTACTCCCTTTGTTACTGTTTATGTACATGAGGGTGACCATATTTTGATTTCCAAAAAAGAGGACACTTGTCCCAGTCCCGAGACACTTCAATGAAACAATCAACACTGGTATTTTTATGCAGTTTTTAAACATAAAATACCACAAACCAACATGGTTTGGCAATGTGGCATTTGTTCAGTGATATTTATGAAGGATTATTGAGTGTTTAACAGAGGCAGTGAAACAATGTGGACAACATGGTTGCTTTTAAATGGTGTTGAAAGTGTAGGGAAATATAATGTATATGGTATCATTAAATATTGGTAAATACTGCCATACCAGCAGTATTAGTATCAGATTTTCATACTAGCCTTCATTTTTATACTGGTGCATCTTAATGACTACTGTTCTGTAGCTTAGAAAATTTACCTTTAATAATAATCTCTCACTTTTTATGTCAACCGGGAATTAATTTACAAAAAAATCTGAAATGTTATTTAATCTAATAGTAAAAATAAAAATCAGAAGTCTTATAAGGACATCACACGCTACTCTTTAGTTTTCAGATTTATCCTCAGTCAATGAACTCTAACTCTGCCCAGGGTTTTTATATTTTTGTGTCCTTATGATCTAGTGATGAGGCCATAGCTATAAAAGGCCTCAAGACTCTAGAAGGCCACAGAAATAGAAGTTCAAAAAAAAAATCATTTGAATGGTTAGATGTTTTTTTTTTTTATCATTCAAATCAAATCTGATGTCATTTGTATTATGCTAAATTACTTCAGTATGAAAAGGTGTTTTCTCAACCGGCCCTTTGAGGACATTCATGATCTTGAGTTAGTCTGAAATTAAAATGAGTTTAACAGCCCTGGTATATAATGTTTAGTCCTAAAGGTCACTGAATGACATTAGTTGATGCTTAAATTACCATTTCCATTAAGGTATAACAGAAGCATATTGGTGTAACCGAAGAAAATATTTTTTTAAAACACTACTGCATTGTAACATGATAATTATATTGTATAAACATTTTAATATATTGAGAAAGCGTGACAATATATTGCACAGACATGATAATTATCTTGCATAAACATAATAATTTTATCTAGGTGTCTACACCATGCTTTTACTGCATTCATTATGAAGACTATCGCAAAGGCCGAGTTAGTCAAATTTTAGTTTTACTACAAGTTTTACTCTTTAGTCTAAGACATGGAGAGAAACTGATATTGCTGTGCATTGTTGTTTAAGTTACTGCTAAACAAAACGGCGCTGCACAGAAGAAACAATCTGACCGATCTTCTAACATATGGCAGCCTTCCTTATTGACCAGGTGGAGAGTTATGGGAGGCATCAGTTTCACCATCTTGAATTTTTTCAATGTGGAGATGTTATGACTCTGAGTACAATAAGACATTTGTTAAAATTTATGGACCCTATCAGCGTGGAACGAAGGCAAACTAGGCGGCTGATGCGACACTTTTATGTAAATCCTCTACCTAATTTCATGAGGCACAGATGTCATGGTTTACCTAGGAATTTCAACAAAGGGCTATTCATATTTTTAGTCATTCATTCCTCTCCACATGTATTCCAGATTAACCTGGTGTTCAAACTTCTACCTACTGTTGAGTCTTGTTTCAATGCAGCATAAAACGAAACTACCGCCATCCACCATCTGGATGAAATTATCACATTCACACAATATAATTATCAAGTTTATACACCATATTACCATGTTTGTACAATATAATTAGCATTTTATAATATGACAAAAACTTACTTTCCTCCATGACAGAGGGACTGCAGAGAAATTAATAACATTGTAAGAGTAACAATAAATCAGTAAAGCAAAACTATATTTATGTAGGACCACAAATGAACTTTTGTTTTAGCTCTTACACATATTTTTGAGTTTTACTTTCTTTAGTTAAGTTTGCAAATTCTAGTTTTGCTTTTAACCTTGTGGTTCACTTAGGAAATACTAAATGTTGCAGTACAACATTACGGTTACCTTTTTTGGCATACAATCTGCATCAATAATCTGAATGAACCAAAATTAGAAATGCATCTTTTTATCTTTGTAATAATTTTCTCTCTAGACAAACAAGACATTATGTGTGCATCCTGGCTGGCTGTAGGGAGGCTCAGTCAGTGGCAACTTCACACATGCATGATTTATTAGCAGTCAGGACCCAAAGGTAGCAGCTCTGACTGAAGCTGGGAGGGCCAGTAGAAAACCCACTGAACGTAACAACAGAGCATCTAAGTTGGCAAAACTGAGCCTTATAAATGTTCAATTGGTGTCAGTCATTTCAATTATCTGAGTTGTCCTCTATGGATGTTGGGAGGTAAAACATGTCTTTGTTGCGTAGCGCATCAGTTCAAATTTACTTACAGACACTGAGTTAATTCCCCGTGTGTATCTGTTTCCATACTTTTATACTGGCAATTGTATTTATACAGTAAATAACACTACAAGAAATATCAAACGCATTTTGTTAAAACCCTAATAGATATAACGTAATTACTAAAACCTAATAAGTATTTTATTTAAAATAAAATAAATATGTATATCTACAATAACAACAGCTGTTTTCAGGGCTTTTTGTTTCCAGTTAGCTGCTATACCAGGAATAAGATGTGCTGTTCTTGTTTACGTTCCAGATGTTGTTAGGGGTGCAGCACAACGAGCAGAGACAAGAAGTTAGAAAACTAATGGTTTGAAAATCCATTGAGGTTTACTTTGAGGGTTGTGGGAGTCTATTGGACAGCTTTTTTGTTACATCCATATTGCAACTGTATAGGAAGGTAGTTGTGCTGGTGGTTAGTAACATTCTTGTTGTGGATGTTGCTTGTTGAACAACAGACACAATTATTAAAGTCCCTCTGGCTATTAGCCATATGCTGTAAATGTTTACTGGATGCCATTGCTGTACATTTTCGGTTTTGGGAATGCAGCTGAAGTGTTTTTAAGTTGCTAGAATTTATTGCATGGAACGTTGGGTCTAAATTTAGACACAGGAAGGAAATTTGCTTTGAGTGTTTGAGTTTTTTGTCCTACCTCAGTATCGCTACTTGTGTTTATAAATCTGAGTACTACCAACATTTTATGCCAGAATAAATTTCAGACACACTTTAGTAACAACGCTACTGCATAATTTTTATTAGTAGTATTATTATAGGATAATGAGTATTCCAAAGGTGTTAGAATGAATAACAATAATATTGGATTATTTTTAGAAATATTTTTAACTCCAACTAATGAAAGACAAAAGAGCTTCAAAGATATACTAAAGACGTCCTAAGTTATAATAAAATAAAATTTTGAATTAAATGCTTCAAATAGCTATTTTCTTTTTGATTGACAAAAACTGTGGTCATGGATAGATAAACAAAAATGTTTAATTAAATAGAAAATGTAAAACTTTGAATTTTACAGACATGCTTATGATCTGTGCACTGCCACCCCGGTAAAAAGGTTTCATACTTCAGAACAATTTAAATTTTATGACACAAATCTGACCTTTACACTGCCATTATCACAAGAACATCTTCAGTGTAAAGCAACTGAGAGGTAACAAAAATTACAGAAGTATTTGACACTTGCAGTGACATAACAGTCGATGATGAAACAGGTCTGTATGAAAAAATGTTCAGTATGTAGCCCAACAGACAGGTCTGTTGCCAACATCACAGACATCCATGCGGAGGGGAGAAGAGAAAACAGAAGTTTGCCAAACCCATAAAAGCTTTAATGACACGTTGCTGTTAAAGCTGCTGCATGCTGACTCTTTTATCTTGTCAGCAATTATGTTCCACTTTCCCAAATCAATCCCAACAAATAAGTCCTCTTTGATGGAATTATCCTGGAATGGCAAAAGTACAATGGAAAAGGAACGGTCATGTTAAAGCATGTTGTCAAGTAAGATGGTTGCCAATATGCTTTCACAGGCAGCAGCTGACATATTAACACTTGTAAATTTTGACAAAATTTAGGAAGTAACAAAAAAGGTTATTTTCACAATGAGATACTCTACATCTGACAGAAGAAAGAGTATTTTTGTCTCATTAGAGAGTGACATCTTTTCCTTTTTTTGCTGCCATTACAATAGTTAGTTTAGATTAATGATTGCAACATCAGGAGTCTGTTCTGGCCAATTATCTGATACGAGAAAGCATAAAGGTTGTGGAGGAATAAGTTGTAAAGCATATATTTGACCTAAAACTGGACAAAAACCCTTGTTTTCAGATATTCTGAATAGAACAGAAGCACTTCTGTTTTCAACATGTACAAATGACTCCTATAGAAATGCTAAATATTCTGCTCATTAGACAAATTGCAACATAACAGATCATATCTTCTCAGTGGGGAAAAAATCATGACTTTTTCCATTTTGGTCAAGTTAAGACAGATTAGGGGAAATTGCTTCTCTGTTTCCACTGATTAAACACTTACAATTCAGATCCAGTTTTCCGAAGCAAGTAAAAATCTTGGCTAAAAAGTCAGCAGGTGGTAACATTAGGAAGAGGATGGCCTACGCCTTGACTGCAATTCAGCAGTCAGCTAACATTTGCAAGGTGACTTTAATAGCAGCTTTAATTAGCTGCATCAATTTTCTGAATCTCATTTGCTTTACAACTCTCTAAAAAGAACATTTTGTTGCAGGGATTGCAACTTGCAATGAATAATTTGAATTAATTTTATTATATAAATATTAAGCCTCAGCTGGATGAGCCAGCGACGAGCTTGTCTTTCTGAACACTGTCAAAATTTGAAATGATTCTTATAAATTGGCCATTGCAAGTTCTGCACAAACCCTACCCACAGGTCGAAATCATAAAGACCTGAATGACTTGCATCCCGTCTCTCGGCTCCTTGACTTTTTGTGCCTCTCTTAGAAATAAAGTGTTTATCTGCAAGAAGAGTACAAAATGTTCCCTCCATCAGCCACAAAGCCCTTTTTACGGACTTATAAATTTTATAGATTTCATCTTAGATGTAACTTATGCATGTGTCAGTCTTTGTGTGTGTGTTTGTGTCTGAACACAATGTTCCTTCTATTCACAGTTCCCGCTGGCAAAGCCTGACAGCGTTCGCCAATCGAAGACCCCCTCACGTACGATCCAGCTTCAAATCTTTTTTTGGGGGCTGCAGAAACATCCCCTTTAAAATTGTCAAACTGAGGGTGTGCATTCACATTTTGGCTATCCCGGTGCATAATCTGAACCAGAAAACAACTAAAATAACTCTAAATAACTGACATTTCCCACAGCATGAGTAAAAGTTTCCAATTTCACCCATTTTGATGTTTTCGTCTGCTGTGGTTTCCATCTGCTGTATTATCAAGTGTGAGACACTAAAATAAACAGGGTGTGAATATGGCTTCGATACAGATAAGATGGTAAGTATAGACTTCATGTACCAAAAAACTAAGATACCCTCCAGAGGAATGCGGGAAGAGAACACAATGAGCCAAAGAGCACATCCAGAGACGCACGCAGTGTATCTGTACATTCTGTCTCACATCCGTACTCAGCTGCTGATTCATACCTAAACAAGTGGAGACACTGTGTGTGTGATAAACTGGTACACCAACATCCCAAAGCATGGTCTGAGTCTGGTTTCCCTTCCTCGCTCCAACCTGTTACAATTTATCACGAAAGCTTTGTAAAGTCAAGTTCACAGAGGTCACCTTTTAGAAATGTTGCAACAGTGGACAATTCTTTTTTTTCTTAATGACTAAGTATGCCTCTCAGTTTATTTTTTGAAAGTTTTCGCCAATAAAATGGCATAAACACTGTATAATTATAGATCTGTATTACCCCAATTAACTATAAACCTATTTTCAAAGACAGAAATAGTGGAGGGGGAAAAAACTGTGCCTCCACTTTTATCCTCTTCACCTGGTTTGAATCTAATACAGCCATAAATTTAGAGTTACTCAGTGAACTTGCAATCTACCCTGTAATAAGCATCATGGCTTTAAAAACGAAGCACACAATGTACCGGAGTTAATGTTATAATTCTAAGAAGTAGCCATGAAACCTGTAATTTATGACAAAGACATCTAAGCCTTCTCGGGATTCTGGATGTTCTCATCCTCCTCCTTCTCCTCCTCTGGGACCCACACAAACGTAGACGCATGCAAAAAAAAAAAAAGATTAAAAAAAAAATACAATCTAGCAACAACCCTAAAATTAACTGAATTTGTCTCACCTTTTTTTTTTAAAAAAAAAAAATAAAAATTAGCTTGTTTTTGAAGTAAAATCGTTGCGCATAACAAGTGTCCGTTCACTGCCAGTCGTGAATCAGAAAAGCCGGTAAGGCTTGAAATCAACTTCTTGATCCAAGTTTTCCCTGCAACAGAGTTGATAAATAGAAAAAAATACACTTACATTATGTCGTGATCCGCCTTTTTGTTGTTGTTGTTGTTGTTGAATATGATATGTATAAAAAATGTTCCCGGTCTCTGCAGTTGAACGCGTCTTCTCCCTCTATTAATTCAAGCCTGCGCTTCTTCTTATCTTAAATCCAGCTGGGTACTAAGTGTTCTGCCCATGTGGTTTTTAGGTAGCGCTCTTTTCTCTCGTTTACCCCACTCTCCCCTCTTTCTTTCCTTTCTTTCTCTCTTTCTTTTTCCTGTCCTCACTGGATGGTGACTGGCTGTGTCGGTGTAGTCCCCCACATGCAGCTCTGTCTGACTTCAAAATGACACTGTGGAGACACTAAAGACACATAGAGACGCACGGAGTCAGAAATTGACAGAGAGAGAGAGAGGGAGAGAGAGTAGGTTGAGGTGGGGGGAGAGGGGGGTAGAAAAAAGTGTGTGGTGGGGGAGGAGGGGGAGCAGAACGTGTAGAGTTGTGGGAGGGTGTTTAGTGTAAAATTACGGGCAGGTCTTGGAAAGCAGCCACAAAGTAACACAATGTTCCGGCTGTACTGTAGCTGTACCGCTGCCGCTGCTGATGAGAACACTGTGTTCCAATAGACACCCTGACCTGTAACCCGTTCCGTGCCAGGCCGGGAACAGCCTGTTCCGCAGCAGACTGTCCTCTCTCTCTCTCTCTCTCTCTCTCTCTCTCTCTCTCTCTCTCTTTCTTTCTGTCTCTCTCTCTCTCGCTCTGCTCAGCTGACAGCACATATCAACAACACTGCCTGCCTGCACTCATACACGGGGATGTGTAAGAACCGAAATAAATGCACACCTCAGAGCCCCGATAAGACGCTCGCTTTGACGGATTACTGAGTCTGAGAGGGACGGTAAAAAAAAAACCCGCCTTTTTGTCTTATCTTCCAACGTGTTTTCTACTTGCTTTTTAAAGTACTAGCTGGCGTGTTTCCGCCAGGAAGTGCTTTAAAAAGATGCTATTTTTATTCAACATTGCCGTCGTTTGCTTTAGTATGTGTATTTTTATTTATTTATTTTTGTTAAAGAAAATAAATCAGCAATGCGTTGGTGCCTTCAGGCTGCATCGGTGAAACAAGCAGCAGCGTCGAAATATCAGCGAGACAACAAAAGCAAATAAAAACGTAGAAAAACTGCGTTAATAGATTATTTAAGGTCTATAGGGATTAATGCAGTGAGATTAACATGTAAGAAAGAGAATAAAGCAATCGCATTAAGCCAGCAACTTGACGCAAAAACTTTGGTTCCTATTAAGTTCCCAAAATACAGTGACAGACATTCCCTGGCAAAAGGCTGGACCCAGAGCTTCAAAATAAATGCCCTCATTTACCAGGGGCGAAAACACTGGGGCACAAGATCTGAACGCAAAGTTCAGACCAATTTTTTTATTAAAATGTTGCAGATAAAGTGTGAATAAAATATGTTTGTTCAGTTCTTCTCATGAGTTTGAATCACACATCACAGAACAAAATATATCTAAAAACAAATTCAGCATAGCTGAATGTATGTATGTATAACATTTCTAATAATTACCTGCCCTACACCTGAGATAGCAGTTTTACATGGAAATTGGAGCAATGGAACTTCATTGTCTTCCAAAGTTTGGGCATGTATGTCCAATATAAAGTCCTTTTTCTAACTAAACTGGTCTAAGAAAGTCATCTTTCCCCAGCTTTAAAACATGAAAAACAATTATGCATTACTTATTAAATTGATCAAATAATAATCCTGACTGAAAGTAGCTCAGGTTCACCTTAGAAGATTATATTATCGCCCTATGTTTAGGATCATAGCACATTCTAAAAGCTGACATCACTGTTTTCTTTGCAAATGTGATTGATATATTAAAATACTAAACCATGGGTTAGAATGGATAAAAAAAATTTTTTTAACTCATTTTAATTATTCTGGAGAGGAGACAAATGCAAAGATGTTTCCTTATCTTTCTTTCCATCTTCAAAAAGATAGAAACATGCATGAATATTGTATGATAATAACAATCGAAGGATAACCTTTCCACTTTTACTCTACCTTAAAGTCAATATCTCATTTTCATCTAATATCTTCAGTTACTTATGCTATATTTAAGTTTCCCAAATGCGCTTTTTGTTACTGTTATCAGATTGTGCTGTTGACCGATATTGTTAACAAAGCTGAATCTAATTTATGGCACAGATTAATATTTATATGACTGCTGACATCACTTGTAGCTATGGAGTGCTACAGATACTTAAAACAAACCATATTGTTGGTAACTATGAAAGAATGTTAAACTTTGCTTTGTCTTGAGAGGAAAGCTTTCACTCAATTCATGCAGTCAAGTAAATTTGTATCTTTTTAGTATTATCATTATTAAAGAGGTAAAAGAATGTATCATGCATATGAACCCAGTTTTGAATCTGGATGTACTTTGATTTTATGTGCAGTTTCCTAATGCTTTTAACTTATTTCCCTTGTTTAGACAAGAGTATAAACATATTTAAGCCTTGTTTAGATTGCTTCCCTTTCATTATGTTGAGAAATTTAATGTTTAACATTTTATTACCTGGCTTTGCAAGTCAACCTTTAGCCTCTTAAGAGAATTATGTCACTGTTGTGAAATTACTCTTATAGGAACAACAAAAGAGATCCTGTTATAAAACTTTGAAATTTCAAGTCATTCTCAAGCAGCCAAGTTGCAAGTAGACTAATTAAATGAATTAGAATGTTATTGAAAAATCACATTATAGATTAATTACACACATATGGATGTGTAGAAAAACTTTTATTTCAGTTAATTATGATGATTTTCCTATTATGGTTAATGAAAAAAATGACAATTAAAATCAGAATTTTACACCAGACCCATAAAAATACAGAAATGTAGCCTTAATGACAAGTATGTGATTATATATGTTTTCAATCTTCAAAAAGTACTTGTAATCTGGAAATCTGAATTTATTGAATATGGCTGTACATGTAACTTACCAGATCAAAGTCAAGATTTTGGTCTGGTAAGATGACTGAACAACAAAGAAATATAAATGTTAGTTAAATTTTATAACTGTAGTGGTGAATAATTCACAGTATCAACAAAGCGCCCATAAATACTGATTATAATCAAACACAACACAGAGAGTCAAATTAAGTTATTAGACATTATCCAAGTGTTTGTGTTGTATTTCATGATGCTATAAACTTGACATCAGTCTAAAAAGGTATAAATGATAATTATACCTTTTCATTTTGGTTTAGCGTTTTAATGAAAGTTGATGTTAAAAAAATAAATAAAAAGCATGTATCAGATATCAGTATCGCCTGTTCATGATAGTTAGCTATAATGACAAAAAAAAGTTTAATGTTCAGAGTCTGTAGTTTTAAAAAATGTTAAAAGCAATAAGTGATATAATCAAATTAGCTTAAAGTAAAATAATTCATTATTTTTAATGTTAAAGAACATTTTTAACAAGACAGTTTCACAGTCAGTTGCATTAATTTGTGGCTTATGTAAAGATTATTAAGACCATTTCTAAACTGTGGAAGTGACAGTTAATGTTGCTGTTTGTAGCTGATTCATGATTACTCAAAGAACTTAGTCTTTTCTGAAATATTAACTTGTACCGGCATGGTGTCCTGTTAGTAACAAAAAACACGTTGCCAAAAAGGTGGTGATGATGGGGTTATTTATTACATTTACATTTCATATATATATATACAAGACCACTACAGTATTAAGGCTAAAATTATGTCTTTAAATCAAGTAGTGACATTATGTGTAACAGTTTCTTAGTAAAAAATGATAGACAAACATTAAGGAATCTCCCCTGACACATAAATGTTCCTGTAGTTTCCTGGTAGTCTAATTTGTAGACTACCAGGAAGCGGAGATGTTTATAGTACATTGAATCACCTGTAAATACTGACAATTAAAGAACCCTCCTAGTGGGAACCTAAGTTATTATACATAATCAAAATGTTTGTGAGTATGCGTCCATAGTTGGTGTTATAAGCATGACCTAAAACTAAAAAAACTGTTTGGTGGTGTATGCAAAGGTTTATTTGACACTTAGATGAGAAAAAGTAAGAAAGGCCTCAACATGACTATAGGCTAAGGTACTTTCCATGGTACTGATTCAGACACATTTTTTTCATTCTGAGTCAAAGGGTTCTTTTTCTATATAATTTTTTGAAGCAATAACAAACATGAACCAATAACATGAAGTATTTAAAGTGTAAATAATCGTAATGGATAAAATTACTCATGCTTTCTGGAAATGCACCAATTAGGCCATGGGTGTTAATCTCAAGTCTTCAAGGGCCAGTGTCCCAACAGGTTTTACATTCGTTTCCTCTGAGTGATACAGCACTGGTTGTTGTGGTTCAGTATGCTACTTTATGGTCCAGTTCATTCAGAAGACAGCTTTCACTAGGGGTGTGCTTGTAAATCGATTTGCATAAGAAGCTCAGTTTTCATTTACTATGATTCAAAATCAATATAAAATATCCTAAAATCAATTTTTAAAAATTAAACAAATTCATTTTTGTCTGCCTCCTTTAATTATATGTATTAACATCATCATGCAACTGGTTTTGGAACATACTCATGCACAGAGAGCACCAAAACCAATAGCAAACCACAAAATGAAAGCGAGAGGTTCAACCTGCCCCATTTTTGCTGAAGGCAAACATTTGGATTTTTTGCTTAAGTCCAGAGAAGACCAAGCTTGACATAGATTTTATTGTGTGCAAAATGAATACTAAGGACTTTGGGAAGCCTGCAACTGTACTAAGATAAACAATCATGCATGGAGACAAGGTACTCAACCAGTTAGATCTTCAGTGCAGGTGCAGTTAAATCCAAACGCCCAGTGTTGAGTCATACCACTTTGATAACAAACTTGACGTGCTTGTTCTTGTCAAACAGTGATGTTTTTATCTGTACCCAATCAATGAATTGTGTTGAGCTACCCTAGTACATACCATACCATTATTCTATTAATCTACAACTGAAGGAGAACCAGGGATGATGCGGTACAGATTGGTTGTCCCGACTGGTTTTATCATGGAAATGGACAAAATAGCATTTCAAACTGGTGGTGGGAAAGCTCTCATGGATTGAACCATAAAGCAGCATATTAAACCAATCTGACCAGTGCCATCACGCTCAGTGGTAACGAGGCATTAGATGTGTTCGTACTAAAACACAGCTGATTCAAATGGTCCAACTTCTTCCTCAGTGCGTCAAAGTTTTGCAGAGGCCTAGTGTTGAACCATCCTTTGATTTAACTGTCTTGAACCATAGAAAGAGCTAAAATATATATGATACAGGCCCTTTGTATCATGGGCCTGCTTTTTTTCCTGGATGGAGATTATTTTCTTTCAGAGTTTAAATGGAAGAGAAAGGGTCAAGATATCAAAATCCGTTATTTCAGCGATAAGACACTGAATTATTGTGTTCTTCTAAAGTTGTTTTACATTAAACATATTGAGCCGCACTGATTATCTCAAGGTTTTCCTCAGTTTTATTAGCACACTAACCATTATACTAGTTAGTGTTTTTCTGGGTTTAATGTGGATTATGGGTTTCTGAACCTCTTATTCCAATTTCTCTTTCCTAAATTCTATGTCATGTGAAAGAGAAAACATAAGCTGCAGATTCTTTCATAAAGCAATTGAAGAGCTACATGTTCATTGATACTTATCCATTTGATTTTTAGCTCAAATAAAGTTCACCAAAGTACATGCTGTTAGTTGCAGAACCAAAGAATTCTTTGAAGTTTCTACGAATGTAGTTATTTTTTTTGTCTGACCTTTCAGCATTTGATCTCCAATCAAAACCATACCAACAAAAATTTGTCATTTCTGAGCTCTCTGTACATTTGTGTACATTTCTGTAATAAATGACAGATCAAAAAAGTGATTATGTTCTAAGGAAAGTCTGATGTATTTTATGCATCAACTATCTGTGATGTTTTTCTTCTAAAATATAAGTAAAAATGCTTCTTCTGCAGAGCAAGCTGTGTCTCATCTTCTCATAATTATTTTCACCATATAGGTTCTTTACTTGTTTCCAGAGGTGAATAGCATAACCGAATGTAGAAACATTACTACAAATATATAACTTAATTACAAAAACATAAACGTATGAGAAATATTTTTTCAAAATATTTCTAGTCAGTATAAAACTTATGAAACTAACACTTATGGTAGGTAATGACTGGGTAAAGTACCTCCAGTGACAAATCTAGTGTTTACTGTGTCTTCTTGACCTTCAAATAGCACAACAGGTTCAGCAGATGGTTTTTGAACAACAAAGCTGGTGTAAAAATGAGAAGTCTGACTTCAACATATTCTGTAGGTATGTTTCTAAGTTTTGTGTATCTTTGGTTAAATCATGTTTGTTTTGTCATTCAGTGAAGTTGCCTATAGTGGGTAGAATATTCAGAAATTTTACTAATATAATACTTACTTACATTACTCAAGTAAAAATTATTAGTGCAGATTTTTCTCCCCAAAAGTTACTGAATAAATGTGTTATTACACTCTTTTTATTGTTTCGTTTTGTTGTTCAGCATTAGTCCTAATATTGTGGTCTTAAATGTGCTGATGAATAATTGTAATATTTGTAGAATATGTGGATTGAGAAATGAGTTGTGCAATTGTTGAATTGTATTATGTAGATCTCATGTAGGCCACTTGTAATACTTTAGCCTTTAGTTTTCTCTTGTCAAATTAATACATAAACAAATATGTATTAATTTAAGTAGTTGTGTTTTTTAAAAAATATATAAAAGTGGATTTATTTGGCCCAAATGTCTTACAACAGCTGTAATGCAATTTTGTAAATGTAATAAAATAATAAAGAAGCATATTTAAATTCCAAGAGTTTTCTGTTTTTAAAATCAATGTGAGGAACCACTGTTTTCACTCAGACTCTGTAGCTTTTTTATTTCTCCACGTAGAGTGTTTCAGTAAAAACTACTTTGATATTGTTTTATTTAATGCTCATAACAATGTTTTTGATAACTTGTACAAAGCAGATATTTTAAATAAAGTTGTGTGAAATATAAAACGTTTTTGTTTTGGTGATGCTGTGATGCTTTTGTGTTTTCAAAGATTCTGGTGTTTGCCATACTAACTTTTTTTATTTATTTGGTTTTTTTTTTTTTTTTACAATAACATGCCTTACAAAAGATAATAAAGTATGGTTAGACTCATTTTTGTGAACATATCTTTATCAAGAAGTAAATCAGAAATTCTCCTTACAGGTATGAGATGGGAACTTTGAATAGTTTAGAGCATGTTTCCGGTTCTTGAATCTTGAAGCCAGGTGTCACTGTTGACGACACGGCCGGCTGACAACAGGGAGCTATTGGGAAGAACATTATGATCCTGTTAATTACAAAAGTGACATAACGCATGTCAACCTGATTCTGCAAACCCACAGGGATGTTGTCAACTAGCTGAGTAATCCTCCGACCATCTGGTTAACAGAAGAAAGCAGTTTTCACACTCACTTGTTTTAGAACATTCTGTTTAAAAAAAGGAAAAAAAATAGCACAGAAACAGAACTGTCATGGCCCTGTGATCTAGAAAAACAACCACAACCTCTACACTCATCATCACCTCTTTGCAGCTATTAAAAATAGATGCACGCTTAATTAGAACTGAAATTCTGAAGACAGTGAAATGCTGTTTTGAACTGAGGCAAATGAGTTCTGCCCTAACTCTTGACCTGCTCTGCCCCAGTAGCTTTATTGGCACCTCCCTCGGTCTTACTATTTAAGAGGAGGTCAAATAAACTTTTGTGACCTGAGTCAGTCTGTCACGCATGGTTAGATTTCAAAAGAAACACAAGGTTTGAGATGTTGTTTTTCCTTCCTGGAGCACTGAGGGGATCTTGTTTCCGATATAGTGAAGACCACAAGCATGGAAAGACACAGGCAAAGTAAATTATGATCGATTAAATCAGCGTCTTTTTTATTTACACACAACATATAACTATACATGTATGCCTTATTTGTAGCTTTTCAGACTCTATTTGTGTAAATGTTTGTAGATCTTCACTTTAATAAAATTATAATTGCTTGACACATTTCCCAAGTATTGTACAAGGTCCTGAAATCTAACAGGCGGTTTGCAAGCGTACGTGTGTCTGAATGAGTGCCTTGCTGTAACCAGAAGCACGAGGGTAAGTTCATTCAGGGATAGAGGCTGTGCACAGTCATCAGGAAGTGAAACAGAACAGAATGTGCTGTACTAATCTGATTGAAAAACACTGCCCTGAGTGGATGTATGAAAAAAAAAAGATGTTTTATTTAAACAGCTACAAGGAGACCCCACGGCAGTGGGAGGATCTGTGCTAAGAAAACAAATTGAGTCTTAACTCCTCATTTGTTTTGGTGATATGAAAGCTAAAAAGGTGGACAGAGTGTCTGAGGAGCAGCACGCTCTGACTGAAATAAAGCTGAGCAGCATAATGCTCTTTGTTTGTGTTCCAGGCGTCCATGGGAGTAATCTCCCAAGCGATTCCTTTTATCCCTGAACTTTTGCCCCCAGAAAAGAGCTTGTTATGGCTGTCTTCCAAGAATCCGAAATAGATAACTGAGAAAATGTTGAAAACAAATTAAAGGGGGCAGGGGACACATTTTTCATCTCAACTTAAAACTAATATAGCTGGGGTTTAAAGGTTGCTTTCATTCTATTTTCTCAGACTATGCAACAGAAGATATTCTAAGATTTATGATGTGTTGAGTTTTTATGACAGCAATACTCTAGCATTTTTTTATGAAACAATATTTAGTTTAGAAAATTACAAAATTCTTCAATCAATTTAATGCCTGAAGATGACACCCAACATTTGAGTTTAAAACTGTGCTTCACACTAAAAGTTTGCAAACCAGTTAATAGCTGTTTAACATTTTGTCACATTATTAAAAAAAACTTTATTTCATTTGGATTGTTTGACATACACCCAAAAATGTCCAAGTGACAGTGGGATGGAAGGAAAACATGCATAAGGTTTTAATTTTGAAAAAATGTGATGTGCTTTTTGTATTCAGCCCCATTTATCTTGATACCCCCAAACAAAATGAACAATTGCAGGCCTCAGAAGTTTTGTTGGAAAACATTAGTGAACAAAATATGTACCCCATTTTAAAGACCAAGGAACAGAGCAGACAGGTAAAGTTGTAGAGAAGTTAACGCCAGATTAGGTAGGAAAGGAGCTTTAAACATCTCACCCAGCACTGTTTAATCCATCATCCAAAAAGTGGAAAGTGATGGAGCTGCAAACCTACAAAGACATGGTTGGGCAAGAGGAGCATTAATCAGAGAAGCAGCCTAGAGGCCTTTGATAATGAATAAACAAATCCGTCGACAGGACAACTATTAGTCCTGCACTTTGTGGGAGTGTAGCAGGAACAATCAATTGTTGAGTGGCAGTCATACAAGGTACAGTTTGCTGTTTGCCACAAGCCATCTAGAGAACACAACAAAGGTGCTCTGTTTAAATGAGAACAACTTTAATTATCTACAATTGTACCTCATATCAACCTGAAAACACCATCTTCATGGTGGAACATGTTAGTGGCACCATCATTCTAAGGGGACGGTCTTCTTCAGCAGGAACGGTGAAGCTATTCAGAGAGGAATCAAGCAAATGAATCGTAGTTTTACAAAGCTGATAGAAAAATAACCCAAAAACCTGCAGCTATAATTGCAGTTACATTTGCATCTGTAATTTACAACACAATTGATGACTCAGGATGGCTGAATATAAACGCACACCACTTTTTTAGGATTCTTATTTTAGACAGGCCTGTGACATCAAACTCCACAAGACTGCACCAAGGCTCGTGATTGTACCACAAAAAATTTATAAAAAAGTTATGAGTACTTTTGCAAGAACTGTTTTACCAATACGTCTTCTTCATTAAATGGTGTTTTACATTTTTCTGTTGGAGAGAAAGTTTTTTATTTGTTGCCAAATAACTGAATTTGAATGTCTACACATAAAGCTTAGAATAAAAACACATGGTCTGTCTGAATATGCCTAGATATTTTATAAAGACAGATGATTCATTTCAACCTCCATTTAGAAAATCAGAAAGCAAGAAAAAAAACATGCTGTTCTACTTGGAGTCCAGAACAGCCTGATCCCGTTTTAGCGCCTCACATTTCCTGATGTCACACAAATTGCCTGTACTTTTTGATTAAGTGTTGTAAGCATCCATGGTGCAGCTGCAGTATAAGCTTTACACGGCAGTACAGTTAGGGTATATCAAGATTTCTATCTGTATTTAGCCTGCTGAGATGTTCATACTATGGACTATTTGATAGGAGCGTCTGTCAGCTTCATACAATTTACTGGAAACCTCCACGAAATGCAGCTATATATAGCTTTGTAGTCGTCTAAACTGAAAACTGACTGTATGTTCTCATGCTCAGTTCATAACGCGACACATTTCCTTATTTGGAGTAATAACAGAACTTTATGGTCATTTCCTCATCTTCTCACTATCAATAGTATTATAAAACGTAGCTTACAGTGTGTCAGAACTTTAGTTAGACGGAAGTTGCTTGATAAGTAATGTTAAATGATTTGTTCCAATAAATCAAGTAGAAAAAAATCACTGTACACATCAGACGTTTGGTTTCGAGGAAATAACAGCTTTACTCAGGTTTCCTCTATCATGATGACGCTGAACTCATCTTTCTTTGCCTTGTGTTTTACTTTTTATGTGAGGAATGAGGTGTCACCCTAGCTCTAGCAAAAACGTCGGTTGCTCTCTCCTTCCACTGTGTCACAGTTTTTCATGAAGGTGCCTTTAAACAGGAAGTGTGAAAACGGGTTCTGCCCGCCCACCTGCACCCTTCCAAGGGGGTCGTTGGTTTTGTTTTGTCCTGTTGAGCAATAGCGCAGTGTGTTAACTTACCGATGTTCTTATGTAATCACTAAAACCCTGGCAGATGTTTTCCGTGTTATATCATTTTAGGGTCAACTTGACTGTCAGGAGTTTAACCCGTGAGTTTAAAAGCCTAACAATATTAACAGATCAAACCATTAAGATTAAATACCTGATATGTAGATGCGAGTAAATAACATTCATGTATTTCAAATAGTTCTAAGGCTCAATTGATTTAAAAAGTCTACACACCCCTGCTATTAATGTACTAGTTTTGTGGTGGAAAAACAAATAATGCCTAGTAGAAGCAGGATATTGCGGTAAATGCATAAATCCCTCATTGAAAAGATTGGTTTAATATAACACCAGTTTAAACAGACTGCATGGCAAAGAAAAATTGAGTACCAAGAAGAACAGTCTGAGTTATTATATTTCCATACAAAGCGATGGGTATATAATTTGGCTTACAAGGAGTTTGCATCATGCCAAAATTAGACACTCTAAGGCATAGGTTATCACCACACTTTGAGAGTTGTTATCCGGAATCTTTAAAATCAATCCATAGTGCGTCAAAACAGTGACCTAAGTTCACAGGACTCAAATACTTACCAAGGACATTTTAGAAAGCAGAGCCTGACTGGGTTTCAAGTCAGGCGGCTGGGCAGGCACCTGACCTGAGGTTGAATGAGGCCCTAAGTTCAATTTCATTTGAAGACCCACTTTCAGGCAAACCCACTGCAATTATTACACACTTGTAAGAGTTGAAATATTTGCTTACGCCTCAGGCATGTTGTCGATTCATCTGGTATGTGGGGCACACATGTGATAGTAGCCTGATATCAGAACCAATGAATACGTGAGGGCATCTGTACATGTCACCCTGCACTACGTTAAAAAGTAAGTTCAACATGCCAGACCATTACACCATTGCTCACTGGTCTGGGGGAACTGTCAGATACTTCTGCTGCTGGCTCTTGGTGTATTTTTGACAACATGGTACCAGATGACACAATATGTGACTGCCCTCACGTACAAGTCCTTATGCCACAACTCAGATCTGTTAGTATTTATTATGGATATAACACCTCCTTGCAAACTGAGTAACTTACCCAGCAATCACTTGTCAACATGTTTACCATATTATGTTAAAACCAGACCATTTGTTCAGGTAGCTTAACTTTTCTTTTGGTTAGTGATATGGCTCTCTGCCCAGGGCTGCACAGAAAGCTGCCACCTGAGCTAAACAAGTTCTCTATTCCTTTATAATTTGTCAGATTATGGGAATGAGCGCCTCCCAGTGGTGTGCGCACTCTATGAAAATGATGCCATGCAGTGAGTACTGCCAGCTAATAAAGTGGAAGTTGATGGTATGAGGCCCATAATTTGGGCTGAAGTGAAAGAACAAGTTGTTATTTTTCAGGAATACAGCCAACATTTTATTATCTCGAATTTAAAGAAGTGCATAAGACAGCTGTAGAAAATTCAGATGTAAGTTGCATAAATCTACACACAAATTGAGATTTTTAAAAACTTTTTATTTGTGACCAAAATGAACTTTTTTGGCTTTAGGGTCACCTTACTTAAGGAAAGCATAAAAAGGGCACAATATCAGCCTATTGAACATTTCCTGGATTATTCATCAGATGCTTTAAAACAGTTTAGGGTTCGCAAAAACTCTGTTTGAAAAAATGAAATTGTTGGTGTTCTCAAACATGTTAAATTTAATGAAGACTTTTCGCCAACAGTTGTGGTTATAACGCTAATAGTTATATAGCTTTATATAGTTGGTGTTATTTTTTTTATTTATCTTATTTTCTTTTTCTTTGTGTCTATAGCTTGCAATTTTGCTCTTCATGGGGAGAAATGTGTGAAGTAACACACTGCAGCACAGTTTGACTTTTCTACTGTGCTTTGAAATGTCAGTTTGACACTGAAGAAAAAGAGATGAGTTAGGCAGGAAAAGGCTGATCTCATTTTTACAAGACACAATGTACTGCCAAATGTGTTAGAGAAGAAAATTTTTACAAGGTGTTCTCGTGACTGTTTCTCATAAAGCATTGCTTTCAAACATAGAAAATGTAACAAAGCCCTAATTTAGAAAGTTCTTTAACTCATTTACAGTGAGCCAACCTTTAGCTGTTGATGACTATATTTCATCTAGTCATGCACTTTACAGGATAAATTAAATCTTAGCTGTGGAGTCTTATCTTTCTAGCAGGAAACTTCTCTGTAAAAAATAAAAGAAATAAGAGAAAGAAAGAAAAATCAATAAAAGATAGCAAAAGCACCTTTTCTTGTTCCTTATTTCTTTATTTTATTATTTTTTGTAACCTGCAAAAAGAACTTCTTCATGTATTTTTTTTGAAAAACAGCTTTCTTTCACCCACACTTCCTTGAAGGGTAGATTTGTTATTACCCTTCAATTATTATTGTCCTCTTAACAGATTTGCCCACCAAAGTTGCAGATACCTTCAGCTCCAGAGTTGTCATGTTTCCTTTGACTTCTCTGAACATCTTGTCCTTCCCTGGCTTTTACTTTATCTGGGCATCATTCACCAATTTGTGGAGTTCTTCTGGCAGATGGTTGCACTAGATTTTATTTGTAATAGTAAAGGGGGTTGAGTATGGATGCAGACTATACTTTTCATATTTTCATTTGTAACATTTTTAGGAGAATTATCAATTTTATGTGATACGTTGTCTTGCTCTATCACATTAAATCACAATAAAATATACTGACTTTCATTATATGAAAAAAAAATCAAGGAATGCAAAGCCGATTTGAACGGCACTGTTTGAATGTATGGATTTTTCACAGTTGAACAGTAGGTGGCAGTATACTTATTTTCTGTACATTCACCAATCACGCAGAGAAGAAGCGGAGCTGGCTATTCTGCGGCGCTGCTCCTGCTAACAGGCTAATAGCAGCCTCTTGTTGTAAAGGGGTGGTGATACATCCGCAGTTAGTATTTTCTGACGTTTTAGTTGAATAAAAAGGTACGTTTATTATTTTCCCAACATCCGCATGCTCTTGTTTATCTCCACAATGTTTCATAGAACATTGAGAGGTTTGGACCTCTCAATGGGTTATGGTAATTATATTCGTCTCACTGTGACAAATGCTAATGTGGAGTTAGCTCTTAGCATAGCGTTGAAATAGTGGGTTTTGGAAATTCCGATGTGGGTGTTTTGATTATTTAAATTTAAAAAGCATTGTCATTTTAAAAGAGCGTTTAAACTTTGTATTTTAAATCTCATGGTTTGATTCTGAGGGTCATTAAGGCGAGTTGCTTCATTCATTCTGCGTGCACTTGTGCAGCTAACGTTATCGTCGATAAAGATTTTGGTTTGGATATTCTAGCTGAATAAATTGATTGGTTGAAAACCCATACCTGCATTAGCCGAACATTCTAAACGAGTGGAAGGATATAAAATATTTATTTATGGAGAACAATTAAAGACTTTGAAGACATGCTAAATTCTGTTTGAGTAACATAAGACCCTCCAGTTCAATGTATAATCGGTAAAAATCAAAATAAAATTATGCATCGTTGGAAAAATAACAAAACTGTGTTTATTACCACAAACCTTTTGATGATTTTTAAAAAATTAGATTCCAGAAAAGTCACTTATTTTGCTATAATAAAAAGTCCCAAAGATAGGATGCAATTTTCTAAGTGGGGAAACAACCTAAAGAAAATTGAAGTGTATATAAAACTGCAATTGTTGTTCAATTGCTGCATTTCGCTTTGTAATAGAGACACTAGTGGTTGTTTTTGTCTAAGTCCAGGGGTTTGATTTTTAGGTCCGCCCCAGACATTGAAAAAAATAGCCTTGATCTGCTCCTGGAGAGCAATTTTTATTTGCTTTTGTTTTGCTATTTTATTATGATTCTTAGATAAGGTTAAAGGAACAATGCTATCCCCTCCTTCACTATCATGTTCTCTGAATGTGTTTTATGTTTTAATTTTATCTCCTGCAATTGAAGCAAATGTTGAATAAACCTCAAATGTGAGATGAACAATTTCTTTCTTCTTTCCTTTCAGAATCATCTTGTTATAGGGCACTAACAAGCTGATTGTTAACATGGGAGGTATGATATGTATTCATTTTCAGTTTTCATATTTTAAAATCTTTTTTTCTGGAAAAAAAATCTTTGGCGTGTTATCTTTAAATTTAAGCAGTCTTGCTGTTAACAGGGTATCATTTTAATATAATCCACCTTTTTGAACTGTTTTAATGTGGAAATGATTAAAAATAGTTTTGGCAGAATTTTTGTCTCATGTAAGTTGGTTTGTATTGCAGTTGGTTTGTATTGCAAACCAATACAAACTGAAAAAAAATTATTTTTTCAAAGAAGAAAAAATAAATTATCATTGAAATGATAACAAAATTTGTGAAGGTTCTGCTGTAATATCAAGAATATATTTTCAGAATAAAGGCATTTTTTGTTTTATGTCTGTTGTGATCTAGCATTTTACTTCTGCGTCTTGCTTTTGACACATTTCATGCTTGAATGTGACACACCCATACTGAACCTAGTTACTAATTATAAATCTGCCTTTTGACATCAAACACTAAGACACCCCTGTTTCAGTATTTTAATTCTTCCATTAAATGAAATCCTAAAGATTAAACAGACTGTTAAATTATATTTTCTCTCTGTTTCTTCCAGATCCCGCTTTTCATCGAGACTGTCCTCTTGACTGCAAGGTTTATGTGGGAAATCTAGGAAACAATGGGAATAAGACAGAATTAGAACGAGCTTTTGGATATTACGGTCCTTTAAGAAGTGTTTGGGTGGCCAGGAATCCTCCAGGTTTTGCTTTTGTAGAGTTTGAAGATCCTAGAGATGCATCTGATGCTGTAAGAGAACTGGATGGCAGGTAACGTCCAGTGTTGTGAATGCTAACCCCTGTAGGGAAAACATGAAGCCAAAGTGTTCGTAAAAAGCCAATAATTTTCTAACCTGTTTTGAGTATTGAATCCCTTTCTATTCATGAATTATGCAACAGGAAATGTATCTACCATCATTATGGCAAGACAAATATTGCCAAACATCATTTTTAACCAATATAACTTCTAGTCAAGAATCTCCTGGACTTAAATGGATAAAGAAATGTGTGCTAACTCATTCTGTGTAGAACCATGTGTGGTTGCCGTGTGCGTGTTGAGCTGTCGACTGGGGAGAAGCGCTCGAGGAGCCGCGGTCCTCCTCCTTCGTGGAGCAGACGTCCCCGAGATGATTTTAGAAGACGTAGTCCTCCAGTCAGACGCAGGTATGCATATTCGTTTAAACCTTTTTTTTTTTCCACTTGCACATCTTAAACATAAACTTGGCTCACCTCAATTCCTTTGGGAGAACCATTTTAAAACTCCAAAATCTTTGTTTTGGAAACAATTATTCCATAAAATGTGGCTCACCTCAAGGTTAATTCTTTAAAAAAGAAAAAAAAACCTTAGTTCTCAAGTTCACATTATTAATTATTAACGCAAAACATAAAAGCTCTATATGTATTATGTATTAAGTCATAAGTCTGTGGCCATTTTCACAAGTATTTTGTTATTCATTTAAAAGTGTAAAAAAAACCTACAAAGTGGCTTAGAATCCAGATTGGCTCTGAAGAAGAGGGTTTGTTCTGTGTTGTTCATTTTGACTGTCTAATGCAGGTTGAGCATTTTGCCTTTGAGGCTTTATGGAAACAGGTTTTTATCTAATGTGTTTAGTGCCTTGCAAAAGTACTCAAACCTGTTGAACTTTTTTCACATTAATGCAACAGTCCATGTTTTGTTTTTTGTTCTTTTTTGGGGGCGTGGGTTTTTATTTTTAGGATATATAGTGGCTTTCCATAATTTTGTGGAAGTGGCTGCAGTTCAGTCAGATTGCAGATGCAGATTTTTTTGTGGAAGGAAAATTTGAAGTCTTAGGACCCAATTGAATGTAGGTCTTTACTTTGACTCAAATCTAAAATTCTGCCACCATCTTGGTTGTGCTGTGTTGGCCTTTTGTCTCTCTGACTACAACTTCTATGCCTTTTGCTTCCAGTCATATTCAAAACTGAAAAATCCTTTTGTCCCGTTGCTTTTTCTTAAGTATTTAGGATGGTCATGTCGTAACTGAGAATCTTCACATAGTTATATGTGAATACCTTTGCAAGGTGCTGTAACTAGGTGTTGAAAGATATTTAACCTTTCCTCAGGTTAAATACCTGAGGTTGCTCTGTTGCAACCTCTCCTGGTTGCAACAAAGCTCTGCTCTCTACACTTTAATCACTCAGATTTTCACTTTTAAATGTTTAGTGATCATGGCCATGTTTACAGATTTATTGCACAGATTCTGAATCGCTTTTGCTCAAAAATCTAAATTTGAAAGCAATTTTTATGAGTGGACAATTTGCATTGAAGTTCAGTAAGTATTATAGAGGTGACTGGTAGACCATTTTTACTGTATGGGGTGTTTTATTACTTTATCAAACTCTTTTTTTTTATCCATATTTTAAAAATAAGTTTCTGAAGGTGTAATTTCTTTTATTTTTTTTCTGAGTTCAGTTTCCATTTATTAATAAAACTGAACCCCATTGCAGAGTCACCACCACGCTTCTCACCATCTGAGTCAGGCAACTAGTCTTCTTTCAGCATCATGTGACGGCTGACCAGCGAGCCTGGTGTTGTCACATGACCCAGGCGCCACCGCCAGCCATCAGGTCCCACCAACCTTTTGGTTCCTGAGCATGCAGTTCCCAGCATCCTTCTCTACTTCCTCCGACCTTTATCCAATCAACAGCGGTCCGCTTCAAATTATCAACCAATCAGCATCTTTACACTTTCTAGTCTCCACACATCTGCTGTATCAACGGGAACAGCCGTTGGGTTACATCAGTCTCTAATCTTCAACCCCACTACCCCCCAAAATAAAGCAGGAAAAATCTACAACTACTCCCCGCCCCCTTCCAACCAGCCACCAAGCAACTTCATATCTGCAACATTTGCATCATGTGGCAATTCCTGTCTGCAATTCGACCTCCCTCACCATCAGTCTGGCTTCCTTGCTTCATTTCTATCTTGTCCAAACCCCCCAAAATAGTAAGTTGCTTTTATCCTGCTCTTTGTAGTTTTTATTTTTATTTTTTTATATATAAATTCTTTTTAATCTAGCTTTTAAAACTGGTTGACAATTATGTTTCATGAGTTGTATTCTGTAGAGGAAACTCAATGGAAAGCTTAAAGCGCAACTGGCTGGACCAAAAGTCTTTAAACTTTCTCTTTCAAAAATTGCTGGGTGTATATTAAAGGCTCGACATCAAGGCATCTTGAGTTGGATCTGCTTTGCTAAACTCTGAAGCCTTTTACACTTGATGTTATTCGTTTCAGCCTCATAACCTTTGCACACACATTAATATTACAATCAGGAAGTCCACTAATGACGAACCTGTTTACCAAAAGCAAGCCTTTATTTCGAGCCCTGAAATCTGACTCCATCATTGGTGTTCTTTGGACAAATTGTCAATTGAATGAGCTGGTCTTGCTGCAGTTCATGAATGCAGCATATCTTCTTAACAAATGAAGAGTAACGTGTAATCACATTTCCATATATACCATGGCTCTCAGGGAGCCATTACCCAAAGGGTTCATTATTGACATGAAACATAGTTACTCCTCCCTAACTTGGTTTCAATATTTTTAATAATGCACAACTTAGATCACCGAGGAGGAGGAGCCTGAGCCGCAGTCGTAGCAGGTAAGATTAAGAATCATTGCATTTCAAATTGCTGTACTTATCTGTGGTGAATGACATTTTTTTTTTTTTACTTGACTTTCAGGTCTCTGTCAAGAGACAGACGCAGATATCGGTCTCTGTCCAGAGATAAGAATCGTAAGCGTTCACGATCCTTCTCCCGATCAAGGAGGTAGAGCCCATGCCAAAACATCTAATTTATTTCTACCCTAAGCTTCTTATTATTAATGCAAAATGTTTACCGGTTGATTCGTTTTACAGTCGTTCCAGGTCTCACGAAAGGAAGTGAAGATCCTGGATTGCTCTGCAAGCTCATACAAAGATTGTGAAGACGGAAGTTTTTATAGTGCCACTTTTCTTTTAGATTTTGTTTGAATCTTTAAAGCACCCTGTGCTGCTTGCCATCTTATGGCTCGTTCTATCCGTTAAAAGTACAACAAAGGACAGGATGTTTCTCATTTTGTCAGCTGTCAAGACAATTTTTTTTTTCTTTTTTAAAGGTCTCTTTTTTTGGAGGGTATAAAAATTCACATGGAAGAATTTGTCTCGTCCTGCATGTTTTGAAACTAAATACTGCCTTTAGTTTAGCAGAAAACATTTTTAACTGTTAGAATAAATTCTGGTGATTTTTGTTTTATTCATGGTTGTTTCTACTTTTATGGGGTCACTGTGAGATGCAGGGACTTAACAGATACTGGTGCTGTTATTAGGAAGATGTCCCTTAAACACAACCTGTAATTCTGTATTTTACCTACTGTATGTTCGTCACAAAAGACGTTATTTACTCTGATTATCTTGACTCTCAACTTCAACAATTTGTGACAATGCAGTTAAACAACTTGTTCAATAAATGTTTTTTTCCAAGCTGACATGTCAGTTTATTTTTTATATATATATATATAAATCAGTTTAAACTGAAAATGGAAAAAATATACTTTACTCATGCAGGAAGTTAACTGCCAATGATTAAGACGGCAAGTATAGCCCACACAGGAAGCTGTCAAACAGCTTTAGTTAGGAAACACTCCCCTGATGAGTGAAGTGCTGCTACTATTGAGCAGAGCAGATGAGTTGACATTACGAGTTAGTTTATGAGTCAACAGATGTGCTAGATTTTGGAGGTAAGAAAAGTAATTTTGTTTTTAAATGGTCACAGATTAACTAAATGTCAATTGCTAGACTTGTTCACTTTATTGTTGCTGCTGTTTGTGTGCTCTAGGTGCTTTATATAAGCTTTTTGTTTATATTGTATTGAATTTGACAAGTTTCTGAACTTACCCTGCTATATTTTCAAGAATTGATCGCTCCATAAGTTTTCTCTGCTCGTCTATACTTGTATAGCGTGATTTCCTTTATGCGTCGCACAATCTTTTCTGCTTCAGGCACCTTTTTTTTTTTCTTTTTTTTTTAGATGAGGTCAATTCAAGACCAACAAGGAGATAAAATATTTTATTTTGAGTGTCAAAGACTGAACGTTTGTAGCTTAAAATCAGGACCTAGAAAATTATGCCAAATCAATAACCGTGTTCTCTAACACTGACAGTTTAAAAGCTGAAACACAACAGCCAGCAACACGTGAAATCAGAATGAACAGAAGAAAGTTGGCAACGAGTCGAAGAAGCAAAGGGAAGCAGCGTGTAAATGACCCAAAAACACAGACAGATGTTGACTCTACAGAGGGTGTTCAGGATGAAGCCAGGGGTAATGAACATCCAGAAACACACGCGTCTGCAACAAAGCAGCCTAAAGTGCAGGAAGAAGTAGCTCAAGAGAGTGAGCGTGACATGACTGCGCCACAAGCTGCCTTCTTGGTCTCTGCCACTGCAGCTGAGTACTCTGACAATAAAACTGGCATGTTATGCCCAGAAGAAGTCAAACACATTTTAGACTCCAAAGATGTCAGTATGCAACCTTTTAAAGATGAGACAAAGCTGGTAGTCATTGAAAGTAGCAACACTCTTCAAAGTGAGGAAGTCAATAAAAATCTGCACGACCGTCTCCCTGAGCTAACCAGTGTAAGTGATTCTGCATCAGATCAACAGATGATCAGCAAACAGGCAGAAGATTTTAATCTGTGTTCTGTGACTGAATTAAACAGCAGCAAACTAGATGACTCAGGCTTGTTCAGACAAGATGGGCGTTTACAGGGTAACTTTTCAGTATGTGAGTCACGTGTTAATACATCTATCATGCCTCAGATTACTGCAGATAACGCCTTCAGAGAAAACATTAAAATTAATGATGGTGTTGAACAAGAAACATTTTTATTTCAAACAGAGGAGTTCCCTACAAGTAAAAATGATAAACACTGTACACCTAAAGTCAGAGATGCCAAGCTTTCACAGGACGTTGAAGACAAACAGTCTGATCAAAATAAGTTGACACAAGAGCAAGTCGAGCATGAAAAGGATAACTCCACTGAAGCTCTACTGTATGACCGCAAAGATTACAGTTCTTACTTTGAAAACCAGAAATCCGAATCTGATAGTTATCAAAGTTTGTCTCTGGTGAAAAGCACTCCAGTCAAACAGGATGTTTTGACTGCAACAAAAGAAACTTCTTTGAACCAGATGGATCAGAGTGGCAGTCTTGTGGAGGATAACATACAAACTCTCCCATCAGTCTTTAAGGGCACTGCAGAGACTAAGCTTCATGACAGCTCTCTGACCACAGATGACCATACCAAGGCAGGCTTCAGCTCTGGTGCCACTAAAAGAAAATTTGGATCTAGTCGTAAAAATAAAGGAAGACATGCTAAAGACTTTGAAGAGGACATTTTTGAAAATACTCTGAACAACGAATCTCTTGAAACACCAACTGTATTGTCAGAAATACGGGAGACAGGGAATGAAGTAGTGGGTGATGTCACTACTGCTGACACAATCTTGTCTCTTTCAAATAGAGGCTCAGTCTGTTTGGTACCGCCACATAATCTTTCTTCTGAATATTCTGAGCCAGACACATATAGTTTGGTACTAACAAGTGAAAGTCTTCAAAAAGGTCAAGACAAAATAAATTCTGAGATTTTAGATGAAATGTCTGAAAACTGTCATGTATCCCAGCATGAGGTGGATCAATCTGACATTCTTCACAGCGAGGACCCCTTAGATTCTCTTTCAGAGGATGCTCCAACAAATCTGCAGAAAGTTGAGTTTCATCCAACTCAAATGCAAGAAATTGTGCAAATTCAACAGTCGTCTGAAATTATTCCAGATTATGTTACAGAACATTTTGAAAGCATTTCTGAAAACCTAATTGACCGACCTGAAATGTGTGAGTCTGCTGGGAAAAGCACTGATAATGTTACTACCAAACAGCAAGAGCATCAAACAGAGGAAAACATCTTGGAATATACACATGGAGTAGAACAGAAAAAGGAGAGTAATGATTTATATAATGCAAATTCTTCACAAATCAGTAACTTGGAAAAGTCAAACTCTACTCCTACTCAGGTTTATGAGTTTAAAAAAGGAGGAGAGGATGATATAACACTTACTGCAGACCAAATGTATCACCAGGAGAAAGGACTTTTTGAAATAGGGGAGGAAAACCCTGTTTTGTTTGACTCACAGCCTCAAGAAACCTCTGGGATTGTAGATGAGCAATCCACCAAAGGCTTTCATAGCAGTGCCAACAGACGGAAACTGGGATCTGGCCAAAAAAGTGGGGGAAAACAAGATAAAGACTCTAAAGAAGAGGTTACAGAAAAGACCAGTGATGAAGAAACCACACAGATTTTAGATACTAAGATATTTAGCCAAGAAGAACTGAGGCTAGACATTTTGCCAGAGTCATATAACAGCCCAATTCTTTCAATCTTTGCTCCTGACCATTCATTAGAGGATCCAGAGAGTTTGATTCCAGGAAGTGTAAATATTCCAGAAAGTCAGGAAAACTCAGAAACAGACATAAATATGGATTTATCGGATAAATCATGGGGAGAGACTTTGGGGCGTCAGTCTGACACTCATAAAAGTACATCAGGGAGTCTTCAGACCAAGGAAGTCCCTGATCCAGATGTTGATACGAGAAAAGGTCAAAAACACGTGGCACTACAAGAACCAGAACCTCAGCAAATAGATTACACTGTTGCTGGTCAGGTGGAGAAAGTTGGAGTCTTTGTGGAAGATACCAAACACGATCCTTCTAACCCTGTACTTCAGGACAAATCTCTGAGCACAAATGAGCAAACTGACACTGGCTTCAGAGGGAGCAGAAAAAAACTGGGGTCAAGCCAGAGAGAAAAAGGAAGACAGCAGGGTGAAATACCTAAGCAGGAAGTTTTAGAAAGTACGAGAGATGCTGAAATACACGAGAGACCAACAATGTTAATGCAGGAAGAACTAACTGAAGACAGTGAACCCAGGACTACCACTTTAGTTTCAAATAACTCATCGTTTCCAAATTCTCCACTTGATCAATCTTTTAAGGAACTGAGCTGTGTGCCAACAAAATACTCTGAAACTGACTTGGAGGAATTAAGTGTGAACAGTGAAAACTTTCAGAAAAATCAAAATGAAAGCAAGTTAGATACTGAAAATACAGTGGATGTCTCTCAGCGAGCCATGGATGAATTTGAGGACAATTTAGATGCTGTTGCAGGACATAAAGAAATAATGGATGGTGAACATTCAGATAATACTTTAAAACAAGATCAGGAAAATGAGCACTCATTAAAAGACTTAGAAGGAAATCTGGAATTGGATTACATATCTGAGATTGTGGCACATGATATTCCTAAATATCCAGAAACAGTTTTGGAAGGCTTGATTGACCAAGCTAAAGTCACCAGCAATATTCATTCAGAGCTCTCTGTGAAAAGTACAGAGGATTCTGCTACCAAACACAAACTTATGCTTATTGAAGACCAACAAAACACATGTTTCATAGCAGAAGGAAATGTGGAGGCTTTAGATCAGACAAGTAAGGATGGCCACCTGTTTGATTCAAAGGAAACCTTGATTAGCAGTCCACTTGGAATAATCGCTAACCCTGGTCAGATGGATACAGATGGGAACTTTGCAGAAGGTAGTGAACACAACCCTGCTGACACCAATCTTCAGGACACTTCTCTGACCACAGATGAGCAAATTGATGCTGACTTTAGCTTCAAAGGGAACAAAAGGAAACTTGGATCTAGTCGTAGAAAAAAAGGAAGACAAGATGTTAAAGAATCTAAACAGGAAGTTTTAGAAAATAATGGAGGAGAAAAAGCCATTGATACATCGCCAGTGTTGTTAAAAGTAAAGACGTCTGAGCAGGAAGGCTTAAGTAAAGCCAGTGAGGAGGAAATGTTTTGGTCACATAGCACCTCCATGTCACGTGTTCTTTCTTCTGAGGATCAAACCTCTGAGGTACCAGAAGAGCCCAGCACACACTTGAAAGATTTAATTATGAAATGTGAAAATCCTCAAGAAGATGTAGATGAAAGAAATTTTAATGTTTTGGTTCAAGATGGTAAACAATCAGAGGATTTACCATTGAGTCAATATAAAGATACTAGAGATGCTGGCTTAGAGGACGTTATGGTGGAACACCCAGAAGAAGTTAATTCAATAACAATGCAAGACTGTCTTCAAATGGGATATTATTCTGAAACTTCAACTAATATTAATAAAACATTTGACATTATGTCTGGAAAGCTGACTGAACAAAATGAAAGGTCTCAGCTTACGGTAAAAGGTAAAGATAATATCACAGAAAAACAGGAAGAACGTCCTACAGAAGAAATGATCTCAGAGACTCTAGATCCTAAAAGTCGAGAAATAGAACAGGATGACATAAAACCCAAAGTTGATCAAATATTTCCCGAGGAGGACGGAATGTTCTGTGAAATGGAGGAAAACAAACCTGTTTTGTCAAACTTTCAAATCGAAACAGTTTCTTTGGATCCCAAGCCTCAGGAATCGTCTGCGAGCACAGAAGAGCAAATTAACACAGACTTCTCCAGTAGTGCCAGCAGACGAAAATTGGGATCCAGTCGTAAAGGTAAAGCAAGACGACAAGTTAACGAATTTAAAGATGAGGTCAATGAAAAGACCAGAGTAGATGAAGTAGATGAAACCCACAGAACAGCACATATCTCATTAGATACAAAGACAATCAGCCATGAAGAAAAAAGACAAGACATGGAGCAGGATGCAACCTTATTGGTTTTTAATGACAACTCTTTTTCTGTGTTTGCTTGTGATGATTCATCTGAAGTTCAAGACCCAATACAAAAGAACCATCCTGAGATGGAACTGGACAGTTTAATTCAAGGAATTGTAAATTGTCCAGAGAGTCAAAATCAATCTGAGTTTCTGCAGAGTAAAGACAAGACGCTTCAGAACAAAGAAGTCATGAGCCCTGAACATTCAGATAATGCTGTAATACAAGCTCATGAACATGACAACACACCAACAGACATAGAAAGAAGCCTCCAAATGGCTTCCTCGTCTGAAACTGTGACACATGGTGTTCACACTCACAGCTCAATATTTGCTCCTGGGCTTTCATCTGAATTTCAAAGCTCCATGGGAAACAACCATCCTGAGACTGACCTGAAGAGCTTAATTAAAAAAAGCAAGCAAGGTGATGATGATGGAATGGATTTATCTGATAATTCTGAGGAAGATTCTTTATTGGATAAATCTGACTTTCTGCAGTGTAAAGACAGGTCTCTTCAGAATAAAGTCATTGGTGGTGAGCTTTCAGATAATGCTGCAAAATGTGCTCAGGAAAATGAGGATCTGCCAACAAACACAGAAGGAAATCTGGATATGGATTACACACCTGAGACTGTGGCACATGATGTTCCTAAATATCCAGAAACTGCTTTGAAAGGAGTGATTGACCAAGCTGAAATCAGCAGTGAAATTCATTCAGAGCTCACATTGAAACATACAGCAGATTCTGGTACAGAACAGGAACTACTACCTGCTGAACAAAACCTGTGTTCCACAACAGAGAGAAATCTAGAGGCTTTAAATCAGACAAGTAAGGATGACCACCTGTATGATTCAAATGAAACATCAATCAGTGGCCCAATTGGAGTAAACACCACCCTTGGTTACATGGATGAAGGTAGGACCCTTGAACAAGGTAGTGAACACACCACAAACGTTCAGGACAGTTCTGTCAGCACAAATGAACAAACTAATGATGGCTTCAGCTTCAATGGGAACAGAAGAAAACTGGGGTCTAGTCGTAGAAATAAGGGAAGACCAGGTTTTAAAGAATCCAAGCAGGAAGGTTTTGAAAATCACAGAAGTGAAGAAACTTCCAATACCCCAACAATATCAGTAGAAACAAGGGGATCAGAGCTTGAAGAGATGAGTGAAGATATTGAACATAAAATTATCCTGTCTCTTTCACAAGACTTGTCTTCGGTATCACCACACATTCTTTCTTCTGAGAATCAGATCTCTGTGTTAAAAAATGAGCCTGATATAAACCTGCAGATTTTAATTCTTAAAAATGAACATCTTGGAGACAAAGGTGAAAGTGAATTAGAGACAGAATTTGAAATGATTGAGAAATCAATGAATGTTCTACATCAAGAGGTGGGTCAATCTGACACTGTTCACAGCGAAGACACCAGAGATGCTGAACCAGAGGATGCTCTTAGGGAAGTGGAGAAAATCGAGTTTCACCCAACACAAATGCAAGATAGTATTCACGTTGAATGTTATTCTGAAACTGTTGTTGGTAATGTTTCAGAAAATGAGGAAGTTATCCCTGAAAACCGGACTGATCAAACTGGAATGTCTGAGCTCACTGTGAATGCAGCTAACGATTCTGCAACAAAAGAGGAAGCATATTCTGCAAAGAAAAATTACCCAGAGAACTTGCATGTAAAAAATGAAGATTCTGGAGTGTTTGATAACAATAAACCACAAGAGACTGACTTAGAAAAAAACCAACTCTGCTCCAACTGAGATGAATGAGTTCGAAGGGAGAGTATCTGATGATACAAAACCTAACACTGGTTTTGTAGTTAATCCTGGAATGGAAGGACTCTGTGAAATGAAAGAGAACAGCTCTGCTTGGTTAAATGCTCAAACAGATATGGTTTCTTTTGACTCCCAGCCTCATGAATTTTCTCAGAATGTTGATGAACAACTGAACAAGGGCATTTATAATACGGCTGACCAAGCTGAAATCATCAAGCATGGCCAGTCAGACCTCACCACAAAAAGTTACGCTTATTCTAATACCAAAGAGGAACTTCTACCTGCTGAAGGCCAACAAAACCTGTGTTACACAACACAAGGAAATTTGGAGGCTTTAGATCAGACAAGTAAGGATGAGCACATTTTTGATTCAAAGGAAACATCAATCAGCAACTCAGTTGGAGTCAACAATACCCTGAGTCAGATGGGTGAAGGTGGGATTTTTGTAGAGAGTGCTACGCAAAATCCTAAAGAGACCAAAAATCAGGATAATTCTCTGACCACAGATAAGCAAACTGATGCTGGCTTACATGGGAGCAGAAGAAAGCTGGGGTCTAGCCGGAGAAAAAAGGGAAGACAACAGGGTAAAGAATCTCAAGAGGAAGATTTGGAAAATACAAGCTGTGATAAAACTTTTGAAATGCCTATAATGTCATTAGAAACTAAGACAGTAGGGCAAGAAGAACAGAGAGAAGAAACTAAGCATGAAACTATCTTGTCTGTTTCACATGACAGCTCCCTGTCTTTAATTCCTCCAGTTATTTCTTATGATCAGAGCACCTCTGTGCCAACAAATTATCCTGATGAAGATGTGCAGAGTTTAACTCTGAAAAATGAGAATCTTCATGAAGATGCAGATGACAGAAAATTTGATGTTTGTTTTGCCTCATCAACTTCAGATGAGGCAAAACAAAATGTTTTTCATGGAGACCCCAGAAATGCTGTTTCAGAAAATGTTGTGCATGAAGAAGTTCATTCAACACAAATTCAACACAGTGTGCAAACTGATCCACATAACAGTTTTGCAGATGATGCTACAGAGAGTGTTGACATTATTTCCAGAGCTCTTACTGATCAAACTGAAGAGTCTGAGATTAACATGAACAGTATTAATGATATTCCATCAATACAGGAAGCATGCTATTCAAAGGAAATTATCTCAGAAGCTGCAGGTGTGAAAAATGAAGAAACAATCCAGCAGGATGTACAACCCAACTCTGATCATATAGTTAATCAGAACAATGAAGGACTCATTCTTCAAATGGAGGAAAACAAATTTGCTATGTCAAACTTGCAATTAGAAAATGTTTCATCAGGTTCCCATCTTCTGGAATCCTCTGAGCGTGGAGAAGAACAGACAAAAGTGGATTTCCACGGCAGGAGAAAACTAGGATCCAGTCGTAGAAATAAAGGCAGGGGTAACGCAAAAGATATAGGTCAGCCTATAACAGAGGTAGACTTCAATGCAAGTATGAATGAACTTGGTGAAAAAACAACAGAGACAGTAGCACAGGACCAGGAAACTTTAATGGGGATTGTGCTGGATGAAACAGAGGGAAATGACTCTTCTCAGACCAAAGATGCAAATATCAGCACTTCTTTTTGCATGACTGTAGGCATGCAGCTACCACCCATTGCTGATCAAGAGGGCAATGACACATCATGTTGCACGCAGATTACAGATAGGGAACTACTCAAACACCACAGCAGAGATCATGATGAATGCAGAGAGCTGCAGGATGGAAATTTACAGGAAAGCGCATTATTGCCTGAACCACATGCAGGTCCTCCCCCAGCCAAATTGCATGCAGGAAAAAACAGCAGCTGTGAACATACAGAACCTGAAAGTGGGAATGGGGATGCTTTCAAGAAAGCTTTTGAACAGGAGACCGAGCCTGAACAGAACCAAAAGATGCTTGAAGCAGCTCAAAAAGAGAGAGATTATATTACAGAATATCCTGAGGCACTTTCCAGAAACTTGTCCAGTGAAAATGAAAAGAATGCAATGAATGAGAAACCTGAAATATTGCAGCCAGATAAAAATGTACAAAGTGAACAGCTTAGTGAACCACCAGAAAGAACCACAGAAAAAGGGAGCAGCATGCAAAATGCTCAAGTTGTGTACAGCTTTGAGCAAGTTGCTGTTTCATCGCCACAAGAAATTTTTTATACTGATGGGGAAGAGCATCAACACATCATTTCATCTCGGGCTGCAGAAACTCATTGTCTACTTGATAGTCACAGTAAAGAACAGAAAGAGCAGATTAAAACAGGACAAATGCAGGAAATGCATCAGATCTCATTTCCAAATGACAAGTCTCTTGGAGAAACAATGCAGTCAGATAAAGATGTTACTTTGGTCTCTCCTGCTCAGGACAATTATCAAGACCTCAAAGATAATGCTCATCCGGGCTTCAAAGCATCAGGAGACAGGAGAAAACTAGGGTCAAGTCGGAGAACTAAAGGAAGAAAACATGGCCAGCTTAATCAGCAAAACCAAGAAAACAAAGACGAAGCTTTAGAAAACACAGGAGATGATGAAACAACAAAAATATTAGCTGGAAGACAGGAAGAATTAGAAAACTTCATTCCGCGTACAATTTTACCAACATTTAGCTCACCTGGGACTGAAAAGCTGCTGGAGGAAAACACAGTTTCTTCACATAATGTTTTGGAGGACAGCACAATTGCAAAATCAGATTTTAACTCAAACTCAAACCAAGAAAATTCAATAAATTCCAATGTAGAAACAAAAGAAAAAGATGCAAAACGTATTGATGAGGCTGAGGATTCGACTCAGTTCACAGGACATGACACAAACAAAAGGGGTTTGATGCAATCAGGCCAAGACTCTGTGTGCAGCAGTGACTCAGATATGCAGAGTATCTTATTTCGTGACGGCTTTATCAGTCCAAAGTCAGAAAGTGTTTATGTCATTGATCAAGAAGAAGCCTTACAAAGACAAAAGACAGAAGCTTTATCTTGTGAAAAAGACCAATTGGGAGCCGAAGTCCATTTGAAACAGACAAACAAAGAGATCGAAACAGCTGGATTTAAAACAACAGAAACACAGGTGGAAAGCTCAATGGATTTGCAAAATCCTAAAAAGGATGAAGTGGAAGGGAAATATATGAATGCCAGAAAGCAGAAAAATACTTCAAATGAGTTCGTTTCTGCTTCGCAGGAGCCAGCTATGGATGCATCATACGAAGGGGGAATTTCTACAACAATAAACCCACTGGAGAGCCAAGGAGAAAAACCTCAAGAAACATCAAAACAGAAGAAGAGAAAGATTGGATCTTCTCGCAGGACTCCACTGAACAGAAAACGAGATGGTGAGAGACACGAGAGCGATGAGGCAGAAGAAAGCGAGTTAAGCGCAAAAGCTGAGATGACGAATCTGGGCGAGATGGAGGTTGTGGGGAAAGTACTGGTAAATGAAGAAGTGCTACAAGGTAAAGATGTGCAACCACAACGAGAAGCTTCATTGCAACAAGAAACTCTAGAAACCGAAACTGGTGATGGGCTACAAAGCAGTAACATGAGCCTGGCTTTCCCTCCTGAACAATCTGCCACCATAGATCTTATTTTAGAAACACCAAAAGCAGATTATTTTACCAACATTCAGACCCAAATATGCTCTGAGGTTACAGAAAGAAACAGTAACTCATTAAATCAGCCAGTGTCTTCAAACACTGGCACCCCAGGAGGGAGCTTAACGTGTACACAAGGTGATGAGCGCAGCCCTGAGAGCATAAAGGTAAGCCAAGTCCAAGATGTTCAAGAGCAAATACCAAGTAGCATGACTGAAAGCATTCATAGTCAAAATCCTGGTGTGAGGGATGGAAGTGTGGATTTAACTCCAACCAACAGGAGAAGAAAAATGGGCTCTACTCGTAAAAACCTAGAAACACGGACCAAACAAGAAATCCTAGAACCGGAAAAGGAATCCAAAGATGTGGTATTGTCTTCTGGAGATGTAACTGTGGCAAGTGTCTCAGGAAAGGAAGAAACAGAACTTCACACAGAACACACAGATGACAATATTTATCAAGAAAAACAGAAAGAAACTGTGGAAATCAGCCAATTTGGTGAGTCTTTACTAAGAGCTTTGGCTGAGGAGGAGAAAGCTGAAGAATCTTCAATCTCACAAACAGCAGAAGCAAGTGGACTTTCATCCATCCCTTCCAATGAAGGCACATCAGAATCAGCCTTTGGAGGGAGGAGGAAAAAATTTGGATCAAACCGGAAGTCAGGGTTACAACAAAGAAAACCTGACCAAAATGAAGATGAAGCTGGAGGACCAATAGAGGGAAGTGCTCTCAAGGCAGCTGCAAGAGAAGAAACATCGGGGCTGAGGAAAATATCAGAGGTAAGTTCCAAAGCTTGTACTTTTTACTGTTTTCATTTTTATGGTGTATTATAAGGACACATATTTTAAAAGCACACATCTCAATGTAAATATGACACAAATATGTTTATGAAGACCATGAGTTATGCAATCTCTCTCTCTGACAAGAACAAGCGTTTGTGGGCAAGTCAGTGTTTTTTCCTCCATAGAAGATCAACGTTGAGTTAAGAGCAAGTGCTACTTCCTATTTGTATAAAACATCTTGTACCTGATTGCATTTTTGTTCTAAGAAAACAGTGATGCAACTAACTAAAATGAGGAACATGTGGTCATCACTATGTTTTACATTGTGAAAAGGAGAACATGCATGTACATCCGGCTTCATCAAAAACTTGACACATGCAGGCTTTAAATGAGACCAGATAGTTTTGATCTTGAAGAACACTAAGTTAAATACATTGACATGATATGCATGTTAAGGAAATAGATATAAAACCAAAAGATCCAGTGATATAGAATAAGTTAAGTATTTTATGTATATCTCACTTTTTTTTTCTTCTGCAGGTTGATGAAAATGGGCAGAAACCATCTTCTAGCACCGATATTTTAGAAGCTACCGGGTCATCAAAATATATGAGGTAATTCTGGGATTCACATTAAATACAGATAATAAACTCAGTTATCTCAGACGCACGTGACTAGCTCGCTGTCACAATGAACTGTTATTGGATCTGCTTCGTAACACAAACCGTAACTCAATAAGAATCATCGTTCAATTGCAGAGTCACCAGTTTCACAGAAAAAACATCATTATGTAGATTATTTAATGAAAGGTAAATGCATTAATTTGTTCTATTTGCAACATTGAACCAACCAGAAAGGTTGATTTGTGTGAAGCTGCATTAAAGTATCACTTCTCGATTTTGGTCTTTACTTTGTCACCGCCCACTCTCTGTCTCATTTGCTCGTCTGTCACCTTTCTGATAGCTCAGAAACCCCAGGTCATATGTGAAATAGGAGGTTTAATAGGAACGTTTTTTAAAATCACTTACATTTTTTTGGTATTTTGTATTTCCTTTCAAACTGTGTGACTTTTGTTTTAGTCTTTGGATTACTTTCCACAAGCCTCTCATAATAGTTTGTTGGTATTTTGTCTCATTCATTCTGACTGAACTGGATTGTTTTCTTTATTTTTCCTCAAATGTGATGATGGTCATTTCAGCCAAATCCCCAAACCTTAGATTCATCAGTATCTATTTGCAAACTAGTTTCTTCCACCTAGTGTGGCCTTTCGAACAACATTGTCACAGGACTCTTTTCACTACAGATAACACTCACCAGCTTCAGCTGATTCTTCACCAGGACATTTGCTTTTGTCGTGGGGTTGATATGAACATTTCACACCAAAGCACATACATCTCTGAACCAAGTTAGGGATCTTCATGATTCTATAATCATAGTATTTTTAACTTGCGTAAACTTAAAACAAGGAAAGCTCAGCCTAATATAATTTGTATCATTTTTGCATATCTGGTTTCAACTGCAAATAGCATCTAATGGTTGTCATGGAAACTCAAGTCTCCATAATTTGCTGCAGTTCTGTAACAGTGACCAGAGGAAATGATTTTATATGTAGCTTCAATCCTTCAGGCTCTGAAGCAAAACTGTAGGTTTGGTTGTTTTAAAAGTTTAATCTTTGCATCAGTTAAATTTGTTTAATGTTTTTTTTTTTTTTTTTTTTTTTTTTTTGTCTTTTTTTGTTAATATTTGAATATAGCAATATATTTGTGTGTTAATTTATGTAGTATTTCCAATGGTTTTCCACTCTTGTTTTAAAGGTCAATATGTATTTTTTTAAGATGAGAGAAAATGGTCAGGTGTCCAATTGTGATATTTGTGAAGCAATTTACAAATTCCCTTACATTTTTCAAATGTCTTATTTTCCACTCTTTCCATACAATGCAACTTTTATTCCTTCTAAAGCACCAGCTCATCAAATAAACCAATAAAATAAATTAAGTTGGAAGGCATAGCAACCAACTTTTTTCAGAAAAGCATAATTGTAAGAGTTTATTTCTGGATTCCCATTTGATAATAGAAAGGTTCGGTGTGCTCCTTGGATGTTACTTTACTTCTGTGTAAAAACAAGAAATAGTAAATAGTCGAGAATCTTACAAAATTGGTACTGACAGCAAACACTTTGCATATTTTTCAGTTAACCTAAATTACCATAGGATGTGTATGTCAAACTTTAATTACAAGGTTTTTATTCCGCAGGGACAAGACACCAGAAAAACCTGTCCATCGTAATATCCGCTTGGATCAAGAGAGTGGGAGTCAGCTTTCTTTTGGTAAACATACCCACAATTCTTGCACACACAATGAAGGGTTGTTCATCTGAAAGAAGAACTAGAAGCAGAAGTTTGCATTCAGACTGAAAGGGACTCTCGTTCTCATTTTATCAGGTACTTCTAGTGGCGCAAATAAATCAGACGGCTACAACGTGGTGATGATTGGAGAGAGCTGTGTTGGAAAGACTTCTTTCATGAAAAGAGCTCAGAGTGGGAAGTTTTTTTTAGACATTCCTGCCTCTGTTGGTAAGATCCTCGTACTTCAGATCATTGCAATTATGTGTCAATATAGCAAATTACATCACTGTGAAATATTTTGCAGGCCTTGATTCCTGCAAGTGGACTGTGGTAGTAGATGGAAAACCTGTGGTTCTACGGTTATGGGATACAGCAGGTCAAGAAAGGTAAGTTTCTCATTAATTATTATTTAAAGTAAAAACATTAGAGGTGAAGTTTTAATGAGAACAAGATTATATGATACCAAGAAAAGCTGGCTGATTTTTTATGGGAAAAACACCTTAAACTACCATTTTATTGCAGTGAAAGGACTTTTTCTTGTTTGCAAATGATGGGGTTTTGTTTGTATCTTTAGCTGCTGAACTTTGGTTTGACCTGGAATGTTAGCAGCTGGGTGACAAAAGGACAGAATGATAGGCAGTCCTCTTAATTGTGTTTCTGAACTAGAGAAAAATGGACTGACCCATCCAGGGCAGGTCAGTTTCTTTCTCATGCAAAGGAGTTCAAGTATCCTGCTTTATCATGATGATCGTGAAGCACAGAAAGGGTTGACAGAGTAGTTCTTTGTCTGCCCAAAACAAGTTGAGTTGAAAATGTATCTTGGAAAGCTCAAACTAGATTTCAACTCTCACCTATGATCATATGAAATGTGGAAAATGACCAAAAGGGTTACAAGCAACAGAAACTTGTTGGATGGGCCCAGCACTGAAGGCAGGGTCTGTCATCCATAGGGAATATTTGTGTTTTACAAAACAAATCAATCATTCATGTAGCAGGACATTTGATGTTTACAATGAATAGACTGAGTACCTGATCATATGTAGGCAGAAACATTGTAGAGTGCGATAAAACTTATAAAGAGATACTTTGTGGTGTATTTTGTTCTAATTGTCAAGCTGACCGCTTGTATGTTTTAGGAAGTGGCTGTGGTATTTCTGGGTAAACATAGCTTTTGGCTCTCTGGCTCTCTAGTTGAGTACAGTTTGTCTTATTGCCCCCGTTTGAAAGCAGCACATTGTGTTCCCAACATTCAGGCAAATATAACAGTCTGTAAGGGCAGAGACAGTCACACTCACAGCCTTTCTGCACTAGTACAAGACATTGTGCTCAGAAGTGTTTGGGATTTCTCCCTCAGGTCAAATTCTTTTTCAGAACTGGTCCAACAGATTTTTCTTAGAAACAGAGTTACACTCCCAGTTCGTTTTGTGCCACTTCAATAACTTGACTTCAAATATTCTGACGGATATGCTTTTAGTGGAAGCAGTTTTGGATCCACGTTTACTTTGAAATGGTTCAAACACAAAGCACAAGATTTTTCCCCACTATATGTGAAATTAATGCTGGAACAATAAGAAATAAACACAAATATATTTATGATGTGGCTAATAACATGGAATTCACACCAGATGGTAGAAAAAATGAAAGTAATCCACACATGAGAAAAATGAAGCCATATTTGACTATAAATTATTTGACATAAAGTGTAATGTAATGTAGGGAATTTGTATCAAACCCAGTTACTGGAGCTTTTCAAACATTAGTCGCATGCATGCATGACTCAGATTCAATTCTGACCAAATTAATTGTCTTTTAATCTTGAAGGCTCTGAGGACTTCTTTTCTTCCTTTTGATCTTCAGCTTTCTTCAGCAATCAAACATTGATTTCTAAATACTGATCAATTTCTGTAATTTTCTTGACCTCCTTTGTCTTTTTGCAGTTTTCGAAATTGTTCCTTTTGCCATTCATCAATTCTGTAATATGTGTGGATTATTTGGGTTATTATTGTCATTAATTTCCCTAGGACCATTAGAAATGTTTTCTCCTGTCCATTGTCTCATTGTCAAATTTATTGTCTTTTTTTACCTATCTCAAAAGGTTTCACAGCATCACCAGACAAGTGTTCCACAAAGCCCAAGCTTTTCTCTTGATGTATGACATCACTTCCTCTCAAAGTTTTTCAGCAATCAGCTACTGGGCTAACTCCATTCAGGTAACCCGCCTCCACTTCTGCTATTTCCTGCTTCACCGTTACTGAAACTGCAAGTCTAGGTGTGTGTGTGTGTCATGCTGTGGTCAGCGTGCCATCTGTGTTTATATTTTTGTTTTGCTTGTAAGAGGGGGAAAAAAAACTTTCAACATTAGTCTGAAATGGCTTCTCCATAAACAAAATATTTTTCTTTAATTAGGATATTTTTTTTATTCCTGGTGAATACAGAGTTGTTTGTCCCATAAAGCATATTCATACTCATGTTGAAAGCATTGAATTTTGTTCTGGGTATATTTGTTTGTTAGTAACTTAAATAAACCTGCAGCACCAGGGAACAGTTAATCTAGGATTTAAACTTTATTAAAGCCAAATGTCTTTGGTATTTGGCCCTTCCCTTGAGATGGTCCGATCTGGAAAAACATGAAAACTGCAGCTTAAATACTCATCAAAATAATCCATGCATTTCAGGAAGCTGCTGCCGAAGACGTGACCGTTTTGCTCCTGGGAAACAAAAGTGAACACGCAAAGCGACAAGTTAAAACGGAGCAGGGTGACATCCTTGCTAAGGTGCCATTTCTAAAATCTCTTTCTGGAAAAGTTGAATTCCAACCAGTAACTTTAATGGGTTTGTTTAAATATGAGTTTTTCTTCCTCTCTCAACAGGAATATAACTTTGAATTCATGGAGTGCAGCGCTGCCACAGGTGAAAATGTGATAGAAGCTTTGGAGGCAGTGGCCAGGTAATACGTGTGTGTGTGTGTTTTTAAATCCAACATGGCTAAGCAGCTTCTTATAAAAGTGTTCATATTCTTGAACTTTGTTCCAACTACAAACTTCAACATATTTTTTTGTCGATATTATGCGATAGATCAACAAAAAGTTAAACATTAAAACACCGATTGTTTAAAACACCGATTTTTAAACAAAACTTGTAAAAAGCAGGAAAACATGAGCGGTAGGGTTTACCTTCCACCAGTGCAGAGCTACTAAATAAACACAAGAGAAAAACTCTGTGTTGTTCTTCCTTTACTTAACTTCTGCCTCTTAGTCTGTTATTTAAACAAATATATATATTGGCCCAAGAAAAGTTCAGTTGAAAGGTTCTGGCGAAACATGAAACTGAATTTTCACAAGTGCTCTCTTGTTGAATACAAATGCACACTTTTAACATTTCTATTTGCAAAAACAAAATAAAACTTCATATCTTTATTGCTCCCCTTCACAAGGAATCCCAATTTGTCAAGTAGCACATAATGTCACGTTACAATGTGGTTGCAATGTGAACATTTTGAAAGGGCGCAAATAGTTATGCCACACACTGCAGAAAACCAGTGAGTGCTGTGACATTTACTGGTTGTGCTTTTGCCCTGTTGTTGGCAGGATGCTGAGTCAGAGAGCTGACCTGTTGGGAGAGGAAGTCACTGTTTTACACAAAGAGCCAGCGCAGAGGAAGAGCTCAAAATGTTGCTGAACAGATGTGTTTGTTTCACAAACAAAGCAAGAGGTGATATCCTGAAAATACTGGAGATAATTTCCTGAGTAGACTGTACCTAACAAGATGAATATAAAGTTTCTAGAACTTAATTTCTCTGTCTTATAATTGCTTGTATTATGTACAATGGGGATTTTCTTGTGAAACAAAACCAAAAAAAAAGTCAGTAATGGGCTTTCGAATGTGGTGTTTATATATTTTTATTACTCAGTTGTATGGAGTAAAAGGGAATTTTAAAAGTTTTGTAACTGTGCGTCAAGGATCTCTGGGTTCATTTTTATTTGTCTTGTGGAGCATAACAATGTCTCAATTTAAATTTAAGATGTCTTCTTTCATATTTATGTTGAGGTAGTCCAAGATTTTCTGTTGAGAAAAGTTTCCTTTAGCATAATTTAGAAGCCCTCACTTTCATGTTTTATTGTGTACATTTTTAAGTAAGATGTTTACTCTGATCAGGGTTCTGTTGCATGTGGAAAAGAACCAGTTTTTCTTGTATTTGTTCTCATAAGCTCTGTTCTGAATTGTGTTTTAAGTAACATTTTTGGCACACATCCTCCTTGCAGTGGTCCCAGCTGCCAGGTGGCTCAAATAATCAATTCATTTCATTCCCTCTACGATTAAAAGCAGTGGTTGTAAAAATATTTTTCAGTCCAAATGTAGCTTCTTTTTTTTTATTATTACACTGATGTGCATTTCCAATATAACCCATGCCGATGAGAAACCCAGAGACGCAATCAATCACACAATAAAATTGTTCTAATCTCATGTTCTATTCTCAATAAACTCCCACTTCAACAATCTGTCTGCTTTGCCGACCTAATTTGTGTCCTCAAGTGAGTTGTGTTCTTCCAGACTGACAAAGAAGGCTGTGTTCCCAGGGGGACAACAAGTCCTTCAACGGCATGAGCAGCATGACAACAATGGCGCCACAGCAATAACCTCATAACTTCCCACAGGACGTTCAGCTGGGAACATAAATGCAGAGACGAACTCTTCCAGCATAAACAGAGGTCACGGATAATTGTAGCAGATCTGATTTTAATGACTGGCACTAACTTTAGATGGTACATTTGCTCGCCGGCTAAAGTTCAGACTGTCTCAGTTATGCGAACAGTTTTCTGAGAAATGCTGAATTGGGAGAAAATTGCTGTCAGTTTTGGAGCAAAATGAAACAAATTTATCAGTGAGGTTGTGTTCAGCAGTTTTTAGGAGAATTGATCAGTTTCTCCTTTGCTCAGTTAGGGTTTCAGCACATATTGTCAGGGCAACCAGGCCTCCTGGATGTTATGATTTATGGCATATATTTCTGCAGTGGTCAAGCTTTAAATATGGAATCTGCAAAAAGCACAAACAGATGGATGGATGGTTTCATAGACAAGATGGGTAAATGGTGGTAAAGTTAAGCCAGAAAATACACATTTGTTTTTCCACAATATTTTCCATACTTTTAATCATAGAAAAACCATTTTTCATTCTTTTTCCAATTTGAAAAACAACCTTATCTGTTCCGAGTAACCAAATGATTTCATGGAAATGTTAAGACACTGGAAAAAAAAACTATTAAAAGATACACAGAGAGAAATCTGGCTGGCTGCCAAATCAAAAGGTATCAGACGAGTACATTTGAGGGCTCTAGTCTTCCTCAGATCTGCCTCAGATCCTGGGGAAGGGTCTGTGGAGGCTTTTCAACATTCTTACTAAGAATGTGTGAGTTTAGTGAATCTAAACACACACAAATGTTTAGATCCAGGTGTTTTCAATGGGCTGCAGTTGCCATTAACTTGTACTGATTACTTTTCAATTACATTATGTTTGTCATTATAGATGCATATGTTGTCTCGTTGCAAAATTTTTTCTCTTTCCGTAGGTGTAGAAGCAGACTTCTGGGCTGTTGACTTCTATTCGTTTTATCCTTCTCTCTCCCTTTCATTTCCATTTCCCTGTCCATTACATTTGAAATAAACCCAAAGCAATTTTTAATGAAGTGGAGCCGTAATGCTCCACATGTGAAAGGAAATCTATTGGTCCACACCTGGGTACTCAGACAATCATGGGTCCCATACTACCAGACAGGACACACTAAAAAAAAAAAACACTCATTGAAAAACTAGTAAGTAACCTTTACTGCACACTCTGAGATGACTGGTATAACCACATCCCAAACAAAATACACAGGGGAGTGTATTTCCTCAAAGCACAGCATATATTTTACAAGCAGTGGAAAGTGTAAAATCGATATAAATGGTGGTAATAAACCAATGCATCCTGTATTTAGGCTCTAATAACGGCTTACGTTATCATTTGGCACTTAGACTTCCACCACAGAGACACGGCTGCTCTTAGACAAATATTTGCTGAAATACATTTACAGAGTCAGAACATGTAATTCATGTAACTGAATAAAGTTCTCACTAAACTCATCACAGGCATGATCGCCAGCCTTCATCTAATTGACGGGAGCCGTTCTTATTCCACATTGGAACGTTTATGCAACAAACAACTTTAGAAACAAGTTATAGATTTGCATGTTTGTAATTTCTGTCAATTTCCTCAAATTCAAAAGGGATGAATTGATTCAAAAATGATTAAATACATTTACTTAATATTTAATAAACACTCCCAGAGGTTTTGATTTTTTTTAATGACACGTTAAGACCTAGAAATTTATTGGTGGCTGGCTGACCATACAGCTATCATGAAGAGGATTTGTTCAATACTCATTGTATTGATCAGTATCAAGAACTGATACATGTAAATAAAAAATAACTCTTAAGAGTTGTTTGAAGGGTTTTAGTAGCCAAAAGGAGTAGACTTTAGCAGGTCTGTCCCCTTGTTCGACTTTAACTTGCATGATAACATTTGTTCCCAAGAAGTGAAACTGGGACATTTTCATTTATTTGGTTTATATTTAAGCTGCAGGTGCCACATTTTTCCAGATCAGTCCTCCTCAAGAGTATGAAGCCTGCGGTCGAGGTGAAGGCCATTGAACAAACTTCAATTTATCAGTTGTGTAGTCTTTGCATGTATTTGAGTCTGTTCATATAATTTTGACCACATACACATTAGGGAAAACTCTTGGGCACCTTTTTTGTCTTAAAAACTTACTCGAGGCTCTTCATTCTAAAGCTGAAAACAAGGATTTACATAAACAACCAAAACATTCACAATACTAATTTTCTCAAGGATTTCTGTATAAACCCTGGCTGGCAACCATAGAGTCACATTTGTATCATAACCCAATATATTTGAGGAGCATTTTCCTTTTAAATACTTGTTTGACCTTGTTAGTAAAATTTCTTTATTAACCGAGCTGTGAAATATCAATTTTTTAGTTCACTTTTATTTCTTTAATCACCCATCAGTTCAATTACATTGCACCTCAGTTGTTGTTTCTTCTTTGTTTTCTTGAGAGACTGCGAGTGTTTCCTCAGACGTCTGCAACATTGCTTTATCAGTAAGAGTCCTGGAGCTTTTCTTGTTCTTTTTTGAGCGGTATTTCTGAACGGCCTGCAGGATGTCAGCAGCCGACCAGTGGTTACGCGTGAGAGCGTCCGGCAGGGTAAAGAAGCCGTCTCTGGTCCGCCTCACTCCCTTACACACCGCCGTGCTGCGCAGCTCCAGTCCAATCTCGTGCACAACTTTGCGCAAATATTTCTGAGTTTCGTTTAGGCACTGCACCTCTGAAAGGCAGAACATGCGAGGTGTCAAGCAAGACAAAGGAAGTAAAGAGATAAATCTTGGATTCAATATTCCTCACGCTTCGCTGAGTTTACCTAAGGTGAAGTGTGGTGGCTGGAAGCGAATGCATCGTAAGCCTGTCAAAATCGGAACCGATTTCCCGTCTGGACCCAATAAGCCTTTTACAGCCAGCTCATATGCTTCCTGTGAATTCATGTCTACACTTGAATACCTATTAGGAGGGATAATAACAGTCATTATCTGCATGATAATTTTGTTCCGTACAGTGGCATAAATTAATACGTGTTGTGCAAAATGAGGTTGGTTGCCTACATTCTCAGGGTTTTTTGATTGGCTCCCTCCAGCATGGCGAGCACTCTCTCCATCTTCTCTTGAGTGATGTGATCTGATAAAGATCGTTTAAGGACAAATACAAGCAAATACTATTACTGATACAGCATACATACAACAGTTAATATGTGTTTAATATAAAAAATGCAGCTGAAGAAAATCTGATTTCTTTACAGAAATACAGGACTGCCTTATGGGTAAAGATGTTAAATTAATAAACTACTTGCATCAAAAAAAAGTTCTTACCATAAGTGGATCTTTCCACAACTCGACCCATGTGAGTAAAATCATGTGTTGCCATCCCAAATTCACCTTCCAGTGTGTAATCCTTAATCAGAACCAAACATTGAACTCTGCCTAAGAAGTTTAACTTAATTTCATGTATAATGTAAAACAATCAGAGGTGAGAAATTACCCTTGTGGTTCGTATCCGGTAGAGATCGTTTAGGATCTTGTTCCCATTCCCCACGGCCAGAACTGAAAGAACAGAGCTGAGTAACTGCTCTGAGATTTTCTTTAACGGATAAACTTTTGTTGTTATGTGCTGGAGTAAAGTTTTACCAAGAACACCAGAAGATGAAGCATCCAGGCGGTGACCCACTCCAACTTTGAGATGCTGGAATTCAGGTCCTGTCACTGAAACATCGGAAAATGTAATTTTACAGGGGCTGCATGATGCTAGAGCTGAATACAGCAATGATATCAATTACAATTAACCCATATTTTTCTCACTCTTTTCCATTATTATACCCCTTTCCCATCTTCTGAGAGCTTTAAAGTCTCAGCCACTAAAACCATAATACATACGTGTACATCAAGGGTGGAAACTTCAGCCCTGGTGAGCTTCTATCCTGCAACTTTTAGATGCCTCCCTTCTCAAACACGTCTGAAGCAAATAAATGGCTTAGTACCAGGTGACAACATTCAGCTGTTTGAATTTTGAATCAGGTGAGAAAAAACACATTCAAGAGTTGTAGGTTGGCCCAGACGTTTAGAAAGGTCTTACAGTGGCAGCAGCCCAGGGCCCTGATTTTTGGGGGGACCCAAAAGATTTGTTAGTATTAATAAATATGTGTTTTGGAAAAATGCTACTTCATATAACACCCATAGCTGGTGAGTTGTGTTATTAGTTTGAGGATTTTTGTGAAGAAAAACAATATTCATGCAATTCAAAACCACAAAGTTGTAGTTAACTTCAACATGGAGATGGAGGACAGGACACATATTAAACCTAACATGCATCAGTTCATACTGTATAGGGATACTTATTAATCCGTTATAATTTGATTGTATTTCTTTTTAGAGGACAAAACTGTCCCCAGTCCAGGGGCCCACATCCTTGTAAGTTAGTAGCTCTCAATAACTGGACGTGTAATCTAACTCACTGTTTCTCTAAATATGCAACATAAGACATACCCTGAGGGTGCTTGGCCAGGACGGGGACAGAGACTGGCCTCAGCATGAGTCCTCCAGATGCTTCAGGTTGGTTGTTTGGGTTTGGTAAGAAGCGAACTTCATGAGTAAGAGGCGGACCAGGTGTATCGTTCACACCTGTGGACAACACATTCACAGGCGCTCCGCATGTTATCCAGCTCTACTGCAAGTGCTAATATAAAGTGAGAGATTGTTCGAAAGACGAATCGTGACAAATCTCACCTTTCAGAAGATTAGTCTCGACGGTGTCCCTCACCAGCTTCCAGTGCACTCCTGCGGGTTTGTAGACGCAGAACAGACCCTCTAACCTGTGGAACATTCGCACAGCTGGACTCCGCATGGTGACAGCTCGGATTCACTTCAATTTCACCTAAGATAAATTACATTATTTAATCATTTTTAGCAATCAGGTGTTTGTTGTCCTCAAGGAAAGCCGTCCTCACACGTGAACCTTTTGCGCATGCGTACACAAAGCTGGTTCAACGTCTTGATCGCTTGCTGTACACTGCCTCCTACTGGAATGGATGTATGTAAAAAACTATGTGCTGATGTAAAAGGTTACATATGAATTGAGAATGACTTTATTTTGCATGGCAGTTATTTAAATAAATCTTTCAGTCCTGGAAGTTTAGAAATAAGGTATTGTGGTCCGTAGAAAATACAACATGTAAAACAAGTACCGCGTGATCTCTGCTACTGCCGACAGATGGCAGCAGAAGCTCGATCGTCACAGAGTGAGGCAGATGGAGAGAAGAGGAAGAGGATGAGGAAGAAAAGCACATCTAATCTCGCCTAAACCTGCAGATGACCGGGGAGACTTTATTTAGGTAATGTTTAAAGTTGTGCTAAGTGTTGGTGATGCTCTAAAACACAACTTCAAATGTCACAGGTGCAGAGAAAATTAGCTTTCTTACGTTAGCTGCTGTAAAAATAAAAAAAACAAGTACATTATCACATATCAGGCTGGTGGTGTTGAGTTTATATGTGTTTTGCACGTTGTTTCAAGGTCAAAGCTGCTTTTCTGCACGGAAGGTTAATTTTGAATTTAAAATCTTTATCTTTTTTTTAGGTAGTCTGTCTGTTCGGTAGTATTACATATGAACAGGTCTCTACATGTTCATAACAGTTAAATGCACATCCAAAGGATTCAAAAGAGAAATGAGCAGCTTATTAATATTAGCAGAAATTTCAGCAGTTCTCTGCTCTGGATCAAACATGTTGATGTTAACACAATGTCAGGTTGGAAAGACAATAGGAATAACCTGAGAGAGGCTGTCAGGTTTGGGTCATTGGACCATTTATCAAGTGGATGTTCCAGAACATTTACCTTAAAGTCAGCTCTGACTAATGCAGCTTTCATAGAGATGTGAAGCAAAACCTTTTCAGTAGTTTATATGACATTCATAAAGTGGGGATTTGTCAAGTTATCTCAGAGAATTTCCTCCGCTCACCTATTGAAGAATATTGCACTGACTAAATATTTTCATTCTGCACTCAGATTCCCCAATAGTTCTAATGTAATTTTACTCTTGCCAGACAGACATAAAAAACTGAACCATGATTTATAAACTATAATTTCTGGACTTTCCTCAGGATCCAAAATGCACTGCAGAAGTTTCTTTTAACAACCAGAAATCATTTTTAACTTATTTACTTTCCACTGGAATATTTATGGTCTCTACTTTCCTTTATTTTGCTCAGTTGAGGTGTGTTTTCTGTCCAGCCGTAATGCCAAGAGTTCCTCCGCGCTGGGTGTTGTGGGACATTAAAGACACCCTGCTGAAGGTGCAGGGATCTGTGGGAGACCATTACTCTAAGGAGGCTGGAAGATGGGGCCTTAGCCTGCATCCTGCAGAGATCAACGCTGCTTTCCAGGAGACATTTCGTCGTTATTCCAGCAGATACCCAAACTATGGCATCTCTCAAGGCCAGACCGGACAGACTTGGTGGATCGGAGTCATTCGAGACACTCTGGCTGAGTGCAAAGTCAACGATCCAGCTCTGCTGAACACAATGGCTACCAAACTTTACCAAGATTTCTGCAACGCAGAAAAATGGGAGGTAAGCAACATTTGACACCTTTATGCCCATAAAACAAAGTAAATAAATCAAAATGCATCCATCCTTTTAGTTAATTATTAGAATAGTCAGACAATGCAGAATGTTCATAAAAATGAAGAAACATACTCTTTTTTTGCTTCCAGGTATTTCCAGACTCCAAGACGGCCCTTGAACGATGTTCCTCTCTTGGACTGAAGCTGGGCGTTGTGTCTAATTTTGACAATCGCCTCGAAACGATTTTACGCAACTGCGGGCTGCTGTCGCACTTTGGATTTGTGGTAACATCGGAGGCGGCCGGCGTGGCGAAGCCCAGCCCGGCCATCTTTCATCAGGCCCTCCAAAAATGTGGCACATCCGCTGACAGAGTGGCTCACGTTGGGGACCACTATGTGTATGATTACCTTGCTTCTCGCTCTGTGGGAATCCACGGATTCCTTTTAGACAGAAACGACTCGCACAAAGAAGGCGATGTTCCTCAAGAACACCGGGTTGTGACATTGGATGAGCTGCCGTCACGCCTTCAGGAACTTATGATCGAATGACAAGACACAAAACAAAATTTGCCAATTTGTCTCCGTAATTATTGCGATAAATGATAACATTGCCGTTTTGAGACCATTTTAAAGAAACATATCGATAATGAAAATTACAATGCACCTTTGCCTTTTTGAGGGCCAGTAAACGGTAAAGTTTAACACTGGAACGTAAAGACATTTTAAATATCTAAATTAAGGCAACCCAAAACAATAAAATAGAAATAAAAAAACACGCTCAGCTGAAACCATAAATAAAATGGATTATGACGTCTCTATAAACAAATTTGCTCAGTCAGGCGCTAATATCCATGTTGGGATTTGTGAACCCAAGCGCTTCTTCCCCAATGTGAACTCGGACAGATTCTCCTGCAGTAGTGATATGTAAATGAAACGTACAGTATGTTTTGTGGGTCACGCCGTCAATACAGATGTTTACCGTCAGTTATCTGTGTCCCAAAAAGGATTATTTGCTTATATGATTATAATGCACTGTGGCCATTAACATGCTAGGCCCATATTAAAAATTAACTTAAAGAACAAATAAATGCAATTTTTTTTTTTTACAAATGGCTCATTATTTGTTTACTTAATTTCAAAATAACAGTTTTTTGAAAATGTTTTGCAACCCGGCTGAATGCGAGAAACTAATTGCCTCTTAAACCCAATCACTGTTAGTGATAATGTTGGTGGCGTCACCATCCATAAAGTGTTTCTGATAACTGAGAATGAGTGACATTGGGATCCATCTTTTATTGCAGAATTGTTAAAATTCAGTCTTACTGGAGGGTTTCCCAGCTTGAATGGCCTGTTTAAGGTGATGCAACAGTATTTCAACCTTAGCTAACCTTAACTAGGTCACTCCAAACTATCCTGTAGATTGTTTTGAGCCATTCAGAGACTGACTTTCTGGTGTTGTTGTTAAATCATAAATTATTTTTATTATCTGTACATTTTTCAAATACAGAGTTTAATGTTATTTTCCCAAGTCTGATCGCTGCCAGACTTGTCCTTAAAACCAACCGTGCATGCTCAGTATGAGGGATTACTGTAAGTGTAACGTCAACGACTCAAAGCGAGCAGTTTTTGACTGACCTATATGCTCGTCCAGGAGGAGTGAATGCTGCAAGTCAATGACTCGATGCAATCTGCTGGGTTTTCATAGATGGGAAAACTTTTTAAACCAATTTGAATCTTTGAGCTTAATGCATTTATTGATAAGTTAGATTAATTGGAATCTGTGTGTTGTAAATTTGTGGCTTTTAAACAGCCCAAAAAGTGCAAAAAAAGGGAGAGTGGCTTATTTAAAGTCCAGACTTAAATCCATTTAATATAACGAACTTAAACAAACACAATGACCTGGCATTACACATAATGCCAGGTCTAATTTTATACATTTCACTTTTGATAAATTATTTTATTAAGATCTGGTGGTCTGAAACATAACAAATAAACTTCCCCAAAAAATCATTAAGGTGACAATTTTTCACACGACAGGAGAGCAACTGAAATACTATTGGTTAGAAATGAGTGAAACGTTTGGTTTACAAGAAACTTTCTGGTCTTGCATTTGTTACGTTTCTGTCACTTCTTCAGTGTCTCTTAGGATCAGTTACTGCCTCAGCAAAATCACATCTCCAGCAGGGCAGCAGAGTGAACTGATCCTTTAACTGAAGCTGCACAGCTTTGATCGTTCCCAGTGATTTATTGCAGAGCTAAGCAGCAAGTAGAGGGCAGGGTTTCTTAACCCTAATGCCTTTGTAAATACTCTTATTTCAAACCATCTGTCCAGAAGCAGAAACTAGAGATGTTGGTATGGGGAGGAAGAGACCTCAGGGGAGATGAAATCCAAAGCATAACTTTGTCTTTTTACAGAAATCACAGCTTGGCACTGATTTGAAAAACAAATCTTAGTTGTAGAAAAACAATAACTAAGAGTTGACTGAATTTAATGAGCTAAACAAGAGCCATAACAATCGAGTAAACCTCCCAGCTTTTTTGATAATTGTTTGATTCTCCCCAATTCTTTGCCTTAATTTGTTTCCATATCAATGAGTGGCTTCTGTCAAAACATTTTGTTTATCTTGAGGACTGCAACCAGAAGAGCTGCTTAATTCAAAGCTGGTTTAGAAGCTCAGCCAGACGGCTCTAAAGAGCTCCGCCGAAATCCAATTGGTGACATAATGGGATTTCAAAACGAAGCTGCTCCGGCGAACGCCAACAGGGAAGAGTGGGCGGGTATGCAGCATGGTAATAAAAGGGAACAAGCCAACCTGATGCACAACCAGAGTCAACAACAAATGCTTTAACGGGAGCGGGTGTTCAGCCAGGAGCTGAAACGATTCTCTGCTATAAAAGCACTCAGAACTTTGGCCCATTGTTGAAATGTGCCTGAGGATCCAGGGTTCTGCTTCAACATTTGCACCTCTTAAGATCTTGAAAGAAAGAGAGGAGCATTGAAAAACTAGAGTATGTGGCGGGAGATAAAAAAGAAATTGCTTCAGAAGTTAAAGACTCACGCGATGAGAGATGGAGTAGAGATTTTCAGTGGCTCAATCCTGTTAAAAAGCCAGACTCAAAGAAGCAACACCTTATTATATTTAGAAGCTTTTTCTACCGGTGATATTCTGTGCAATTCACGTTGAAAACCTTTTTTGAAAAATGCAATGAACTGGTCAATTCTTCAGTTCATTAAATGAAACTTGTCTCGATCTGCAAGTGTTACATTTGTGAAAAGATAAGTTTTTTTTTGTTTTTTTTTTAAATATCTACAATAGGAAATTTGTGGTCATTTTTAAGGAACCACCATTACAACATTTGCAAAGAAAGAACTAACATTTTTCTCAATGGGAAGTTGATGCAAGGAAAATGAAACAAAAAAAAAAGCACTTACTTTCCATCATTATGAGAAAAAAAAATAAAAATTGTGTTGTGTAATGCAGGAATTATTCCATACAAAAATAAACTAAATTAGCTGCTAGAGATGCATGTTGCATCTATAACTTATAAAATTTGTTGGTTCTGCACTGTTTCAGCCACATTACTAAAGAGACACAGTGTAAGGTCAAAGAGCACTTGCATTTCCAGAGTTAGAGGTGGCAGAACCTCATCTAGAACTATAGTTTGCACAGAGAGTCCAACAAAGGATCTCATTGTACAAAAGTATCAGGAGAAGAAAAAGAAACAATTTCCCAGCCTATAAAACTGCAATCAGTAACTGAAGAAAATGTGGAAAAACAGTGACAAAACAGAAAGTGGATGTTTTTCCAAAATTAATAAAAAGGATGAGGCTGAAAAAAAAATTTCAAAGAAAAAAAATCTATACTATGGAGAAAATTTCTCAAAACCTTGCAGGAGAATCCTGCTTCAATGAACCCAGATTTAGGAGCTCTTTAATACCGCGGCTGCCTCGTCCATTTTAAAGAGAACACGGTGTTTTTCCTCAAATGTTCTGCCTCATTTACCCAGAGGTGGGAGCTCAGTTAAACGTTAGCCTAATGTAAAATGTCCCAATTATCTTGCAAGTGATAAGTGGTCTGGTCTGCTGGCCAACAGGCTGTCCAGTAAACCAAAAGAGAGCAGGTGAACCAACAGGAGCCAGATTGCTCCTTGCCTCACTCTCCCTGCACGGATTTATGTTAAAAACTTTCAGAAAGTTAAAACAAAAACATGAAGTCTGGAAAAAAAAGGAATGACTGCTGCTCCACTGTTTAATTTTGTTGTGAACAAGAAGGTTTAACTCTACCAATCAATGACCTCAGTTTTTCCTCTTCATGCTAGGTGCTCCTTTCAGGGCAGCTATTGTAGCTGCTTTACATTATACTGGCAGTTTGACCTGCTTTCAAAAGTGTTGAGTCACTAAAAGCAAATAAAGGAGTGACGTTTGTCTGCATTCGCTGACCAACAACATTCAACACAGGAAATAAACAAACATCCAAAGTGAAACATGGTGGTGGGAGTATGATGCTGTGTACATGAACAGTTGCAACTTTTTACCCAACACCAGGTAGTTTCTGCTAGATAGCTCGGTTTTAATTTTCAGCGTTATAGTGAGCTCCCCTATATAGAGATCCAACTAAAGTAAAAAAAACAATAAAAGAGAGCTGTGGATAAGAGAGATTCTCACAATTTGATATGGAGAATTTGTGACTTTAATGAATCAAATATTGGTAAATGAAGATATTATGTGCTGATAGACTATGACCAAAGACCACCAAATGCTGAAAATGAATTAAAACATCCTTCAACAAAGTACTAAAGGGATTGCACATTTTCTTCTTAACTTTTAACACTTTCTGATTTTAAAATTGAATTCTAAAGAAAATGAGATTTTAACAGAAGTGTGTGCACTTGAGAGATCAACCGTACCTATATAAAATACACACAGACAAACACTTTCATTTTTAATCTTTCATTGGAAAGCAAACAAATAAGTGAGGCTTTCCAGCTGCGACAACAAAAATTTGACCAGGTAAAGTTACAACACATTTTAGAAGATTTTTCTAATAATATATTAGACTTATTTGCTTTGTTTTTGACACGTGAAAAAAAAAATTATATCTTGTAAACAAAAAAGTTTATCGTCATCTTAGAGTTGATTTTTTTTTTTTTTTTTTGGCATACAGATACCAGAACATTCGTTGTACAATCTGTTTTTGTCCCCCACACACAAAGCACAAACTCAGGCATGCCAGCATTATAAATTCCTTCAAAAAGTTCTTCAAGCATTCTGAGGCTTTTCTCTTTTTAAAAAAAACAAATATCAAAGTAGAGCCAAAGCTGTAACACACCGCTTTTCTTTTAAATGACTCCACGCATGCATCCCCAGATGATGAGTACGAACTGTGCTTCTTTGGTGCTCATTCAGGCAGAATTAGTGGTTTTATTTTGGCATCTCCACATGTGGATGCTACCATAAAGCAACGTGCAGTGTGTAAAGTTTATATTTACAAAACGAGCAAGAAACCTTAAAAAAAGTGCACCTTTATATAAAAAAAAAAAAATAGCATAGAGAACAAAAGATGTGGCCACCCAGAATGCGCATACGTTGGTACCGTTACAGATTGCAAATCTGAGAAAAGCACTCAAACAGCTCAGGAATTAAAATAACTAACAGCTTCAATGTAGGAATTTACTGTTTTGTTTTCCTCCATGGTTTATCAGAGCAACTTCATGCTGCAGATCACTGTTTATAAAAGCTAAAGTCCAGGAAATGTGACATCAGTCAGACCAGTTAAACAATTCCTACTTCTATCGGGTGAAGTGAGTTCCTTCTTTTATAAAAAAACAGACACTAAAACATGTTTAAAGCATCCGTTTCCCCCGCACCATCAGTTACTAAAAATGTCCTTTGTGCACAACGACTTCTGAGAAAAAACATTCAGAGATAAAAAAAAAAAAGATAAAAATAGGAACTGTGGTCTTCGTCAACTATGAGAAAAGCTAATAGTCATCCTGAAGCCATTAATTAAAAATGGTTGAATATTTAGCAGAGTCAGCTGAGTTGATGTCCTCTGGTTCAGCCAGAAACGGTAATAAGGATATCGAGCTCTTTTCCAGGCGTGATATGAGGTCCAAACAGACTGACACAGTTCTGAGTGTGTAGCCATTGAAAGTGAGAGCAAGGCGCGCGCAGCCATCGTTTTCTCCAGTCCAAAAGCCCCAGTCAGTCCGTGTGGTGCAGATTGGGGGAGGAATAAAATAGAGCATCTCACTTCCCACATGAAAAGCTCCAACTCAGTCATATTGAAGAGGTCAGCACTTTACCTCTGATGTTCTTGATCGTTTTAGAAGAATCTCCAGGGTCAGAGGCGCCACACAGAGACACACAATGTTTCAAACAGCGTCTCGTCAAACCACTGAAAGTTAAATAAAAACAGTGTTATCAAAATTGTCTGTGTTCAATTGCAATGAATCTTGATGAGAACACAAAATACACAAATAACTAAAAAAAAAATAAAATCATTTGGTGCATAAAGTAGTGTCGACTTCTCTTGGAGCAAAAAAAGTCATAGGTGTTGTGACCAGTTAGCCAAGTTATTAAAAAAAAAAAATTCTAAAAGGATTTTATGTGATAGAACAACATGGAATTTCAAGTTATTTTGAAATTCCATGTGTACAAATTTAGGAAAGTGTGATCCATTTGTTCTCAGTCCCCCGGTGAGTAAATTTGACCGGTGTTGTACTCCATCTTCATGATGCTGTTTGTTCATTTGTTCACAGAGGTTTGTTTTCTAACAAACCTCTGACGCCTTCAAAAACAGATTCAATTACACACAGAAATCGCCCATCAATAACAGAGGATTTCTGAAAGTAATTCATTTTACTATATGTCATTTCTGAAAATGTAGAAGATACTTTTAGATTTTTATTTGTATGAAAACTGGAAACCTTGTCTCCGTTTCATTCCATTTAAAAGCCAGACGCTACTCTAAGCTGGTCTATGACATAAAAGCTTGAACATAAAATTGATTCGAGCCTCTGGTTTTGATTTGGCAGATAAAAGTGGACGACTTGTGCAAGGCAGAATGTTGGAACTTTCCACAACACTGACTTTTTGCCTAAGGAAAGTTGGTTATGGTCATCGTATAAAACAAAACTTGGATCACCAACTCTTTCTGACATTATAAAAATGAATGAGAGAAACTGGAACCAACAAGAGCATCAATTACTAAGGTGAATTTTATGTCACAAGATTGAAAAGGTGACTCTGTTCTTAAACTAAAGTTGTGCAAAAATAAATGGTTTGCTTTCTGTGGCCACTTTATCAGAAACTGACCTTACAGGCAGAACACAGAGTAACAAAGGTTTGGAGAATCAGGAAGAAGTCTCTTGTCCTTTATGCAGTAGAGGGTCTAAGAGCAAACTCTGTCCATCTCAAACTAACATTTCAACACCAAATTGTAATTTTTTCACACCATCTCCTCAGCTAGGATCATTTGCCTTACACCATGATCGTTTTCGCAACCTCAAAAACACGGTGTTGTAACTGCTTTCACAGCGGCTGCCAATATATCCGATCTCTAATGAGCTAAGTCCGCCGGGAGTTGATCCGTCTCTCTCAAACCAGTAGTTCTTACTCTGTATAATCCGGCTCATCAAGGTATCCTATTATCTTCCCGGAAAAAGGTATTGTGTGTTTGCTTTCGTAATCACTCCGATTTAGTTTCTTTAACTGTTGTTTTGGGATTAGATTGAAGTGAAGAGTCAAACCCAAGCGTTGGCATCAGTGGAACACAATCACAGCTGGGCATACCATCCTAATATTTAGATTCCTAAAGTCAAGACAAGTTGCTATATTGGGGGAAGAACGGACTAATCCAGAAAGTAAAAAAACTAGAAACCAACACAGCAGAGTCAACTAGTGAAACAATAGCAAATGAATATTTTAAGCCATTCTCAGCTTTTTTTTTTTACATAAATATTCAGAATTGGAAAAGCACTAAGAATTTGTCTGTTTTGAGATCATGTGAACATTTTTTTTTTTGTAATGACCAAATAATCCTATAATCTAAAAGATGATGTGATTGGGTAAAGAAATGTGTGATATTAGATGCACTATAAAATACCAACATGCTCATAAGTCTTCACAATGAAGGTGATTAAAACTATAGACAAGGAATGATGAGGTAAATAGTCAATCAGGCAGCAGGTGCTGATTGCTTCAGGAAACCTGTTTCCATAGGTTGGATTTTTTTTTTTTTTTACAACTGCTGGCTGTAAACTCTAATAAAAATTACACCCTCAACTAATACTCAAGAAATCTGAGCTTCAACAAGTAGTTTTTTTTTATCCAACACAACAAAGAAAGAAAGAGAAGTACCACTCTCTGGTGGATAGCATGTCGCTCTGTGCTTTTCTGCCACGTAGAGATGCGCTCGGCTCCGCCTCCGACAGTCCTCCCTCCACCAGCAGCTGAAGAAGAGACAGCGGTAGCGGCCACGCAGAGATGCACATTGCAAAGGTGGTCTAAAATTTTAAACGCGTCACGCAGGTGACTTACTGCAAGAACGAACACAACACCATGATGAGGACACATCCAATCACGCACAGCACGAGCACTGTGGCCACAGCCTGCTTTCTGTGGTTGGTTGCTACTACAGCTAGCAGGTCTGCGTGCTCACACCTCATCCCGACAAAGCCTGGATGACACCTGCAGCAAGGACAGAAAGTCGAAACGGACTTCAGGAGGCCCTGGTTTTTATACAAATCGTCCTATAGCAGGTTCACTGGCTGAAAGGCAAAACCTCCAATGACAGGTGGGATGTGGAAAGCAATAAATTAATCCCCACCAGTAAGTAAATAAATAAATAAAACCAAGACAAAAGTGTTTAAAACATCTGGATACACAAGGGGGCATATGTAATGCAGTTAGCTGTTATTTCTATTAACTGCACATGAAATAAATAAGTTAAAATAAACTTATAAATGTACATTGTAAATATATCTAAAGCAAACAGACATTAATAAACATAAATTGTGGGGTACTAAAACATAAATCAAGTTATGTGCACGTCAACAATGTCTCCAAAAATAAAGTGATCGACATCATAAAAATGTGCATAAACAACATTTGAGATCAACCAACCAGAGATTGGACTCGGCCAATTTTCCCCTGAAAAGCTAGAAATTATGAAAACTAAGAAATCTCCCCATGTTTGGTTTTTGATGCACTTCTATTGAGTCAAACTTGGATTTTTGTTGGGGGAGGAGAGAGTCTCGAAGGTCAAATAGCTACGATGCAAACATGAGGATATTCTTGAAATTCCTTTATTTTGTTACATTCAAAACTACCATCTCCATTAGAACCCACAGCATTATTTTCTCTTTATTTGTAATAGCACTTTGGATTAAAAAAAAGGAAAAGAAATCAAAACAGTCAAAATCAGCTGGTCAAACCTAAAGAGCCCAGAAATTAATATTGACTAAAAATATTAACATCTCTAAACATATAAGATACACTTAAATAACATAAGTAAGAAAATATAAGCTTATTAAGAGTAAAATATGTCAACTGAAACATGCAAATCTAAAAAGATGTTTCTGGAGTTTTCTCTTAAAACACTCAGGCATCTGCAGATCTTCATTAAACCATATGGACAATTCAGGGCCTAAACAATGTGTTTTATCACCGATTTAGAAGATTTAAAAACCTGCAAGCAGAAAATGTGATGAGAGAATATGAAAAGCCCCTGTGCTTAGCCAACAACTATATATAAATGTTTGATTGCTGCAGTTTCTGTTGAATTTTCTTAATGCAAAGTTTGACTAAATCAGTTGGCTTATTTGTGATTTCTTGGCAAATGCAAACCAAAAGCATGCATCACAAAACTAACTCCAGCTTTCCAGCATCAACAGCTTTAGATCTTAAGATTGCACTAATGTCTCAGCTGGCAGATGGCAACACTTTGCTCCAACAGCATGCAGAGCTGCAGGGAGCTTCCACAGGCAAAAAAAAACAAAACAATCTAAAGCAATCACAGCAATTGAGTGAGTCAGATCCATCTGATCTGAAAATGTCTGACTAACAGGTTTCAATTCTAAGAGCAACTTTGTCGTCTTCAGGTCAGGAGTCACAGCAGAATTTGACAAGTAGGATTTTTGATAATAATCTGATAACTTACACACATGCAGGCGTCTCCTCCAGGATCAGGAAGCGGCAGGTGCCATGAAAGCAGAAATGCCGATGAGAGTCAGGGCAGTCATCAAAATGAGACCGAACAGCCGCAGCCACAAACTCTGTGAGAGCAAACAGTGTCTATTTTAAAATGTAAAAAAGGATCGAGCAAAAATGCAATACAATGTAAATACATCATCTAATAAACTGAAGCATCACTGATTACCAGTATCCTCACAAAAATGATGTGATTCATCTCAACTTGTTGCTATGGATGCAACACGGTAAACAAAATAACCCTGCTGAGGACAGCGAGGACATTTGAGAATCATTCACCTCTGTCCAGATGTCAGAGTAGCAACAGGAGCACTTAGAGGCGAAGCCTTTATGCTTTAGATGTTTACTGAAATTGTTTTTCTTAAGATCACTTCAAAATGTGGTTAGAGAACCAGACATCTAAGATAATTGCTATTCCTGATTTGTCTGGAGACACCAGACAAATCACAAGACCATACTAAAGAGTTATGGCCCAAATAACAGCCTAGCATGCTCCTGCAAAGGGACTGAAAAAAAAGTAGGATGTTTTCAATTTAAAGATCCAGAAATCTTTAAGAATAATTTATGATTAGTCACAACCTTCGGTATTGAGTCAAGCTTTGACAGTGCATCTCTGTTTTACACACTGGACTTACTGCAGGTTTAAAAATTGTAAAGGTTTGTAAAGGTCAATGTAAAGGTAAAAAAAACAAATTCTCCAAATATATATGTGATAGGTTATAGATCTGAATGGTTAATGATTGTTTAAATAATTTATCCTCCTTAATATAACTACAGATTTCTCACAGCCACCGACTTTTTAAGCTGCAGCAATCTGACAAACTGAGCTACAACACCAACCCAGAACCCCGAAAAGACACGAGCTGAAGAGGTTATGATTTGCCAAAGAATCCACTGACTGGCCTAGAGAGAAATTGTGTAACATTTTATGAAATGTTGAAAGCAAGATTGTTCTTTTGGGATCTAGGAACTGCAGACAAATTCCTCATACTAGCATCATATTGTGACGTTGGGTCTCTTAATCACACAGATGATGGATTAGGTTGAATGCATTAAAATACCAAAAAAGGTCACATTGCCTTTTACTAAAGCGACAACCTCAAACGCGCAAATAAGCGAGCAGCATCTTGGTTCCAAATAAGCAAAATCAATGTTGCAGAGTGGCCACCCCAAACACTAGACCTCAGTCTAATAGAAAACTTGTAGGGCGACAACAAACATGCCGTTTATGGTAGAACCAAGAAATGCACAGACAGACTGCAGCCTGATTGCCCTGGGCTGGAACACCTGAACACAGGTAGAAGTTAGGCGACTCCATGCAACTCAGATGTGAAGAACTTTAAAGTGATACTTGTTGTTAGCTTAAGGACTGCCAAGGAAGCTAACTCTGCATGTTTTACAGTAAAATGTTTTGGTTTGTAAAGAAACATGCAGAAATTGCTTCTTTTTTTAGACAACTTGATAATTTTCCTTCTCCAACATTTTGTAAATTGGGTACAGATTTAATATCTCTTTGTTTTGATTTATAATAAGTTTTCAATGTTCCCAATGCTTCTATCTACAGGTAAATTAAAGCTATTAGAAGAATATGATTTCACATACATTTTTAACCCTTAATCATCTCAAAACACTTCCAGGTTATCCACTAGGTCTATGAGGATACCAGTGTCCAATTAAAGGGTTCTAAAACACACTTTGAGCACAATTGTTTTTATATTTATGCGTATTTTTCCCCACAACTCCAATGGGGAAAAACCCAGAAAAGTAACACTGTACAACAAACTAATTTGGTTTACTTAAAAATAGGCCAGTACTCACAACATAGTACAGATAAATGACATAAATCTAAAAATAACAAAAGCTTGTTAGAGGCCTGAAACAGAGACTTGTACTAAAGCCGACACCCACGCCACCAACGGTAAGGCCGCTAAGCCTTTTCTTCCATGATGTGCTGGATTACATCTCGGAGGCACAATTACAGCCAAAGAGAACTCCTGGTGAGAGAACAGACAAAAACCTCTGTCCATCAACCTGCGTTGGGATCTTAGAAAGTGAACATCCCTGCAGCAACAACAGCTGCGTTTCTTTTCTTTTTTAAAATTAAAACAGCAATCTCAATTTACAGCCTTATGAGAAAAAAACAAACAAAAAAAAAAAACGCACCAGATCGAACAAATAAACGCCCAGATAAAACAGAACACTTCTCACACGTAAGCTCTACTGTCACACAAATTTCTCAGTCGCTGGCGCAAACAAACAAAAAGTGTTTCTCAAGCACCCAAAACAGATGCCACAGTGTGGCTTTCAGGGTGACGAGGAGGATGGACATGCAGACAGATAGCTGCATTACAGACCGCGTCACACTCTCCATTCCAACGGTAAATGGGAGTTTGGATCGCAGCCTGCAGGCATTGTCTCCATCCTTCAGACTCCATGAAAGCACTCTGTTGTCCTGCAGGCATCTGCCTACCAAGCCCTCTCTCTTTCCATGTGATTTTGGCAGACGATTCTGGGAGGGGGGAACACTGACACAAAACACCAGCTCTTAAGGGAAAGTCATTTGCTTTTCACATAATAATTCAATACTGTACGGAGCATTTGGGGAAATGGCTGAAAATACAGCTCATTGTTGTTGATATATCATAATTGCTGCCCTGAGGATCAGTTATCAGCCACACTGTGCCCATAGTGGAAATAGCAGTACAGATCTGTCCAGGGGAAGCAGCATGGCTGTGAGAGGAGGAATGAAACATACTTTTAACTGGACGTTTGCTGGTTGTTGCAGCAGGTCTTCTGGTTGTCGAGGTTGTGCTGCTGATGGTTGTCGAGGAGCTGCTTGGAGCTGGGGTGCGAGAAGCAGCAGCAGAGGTGTTAAGACCTACTGCAGCATCTGCGACTGTTGAATTTGTCTGCTCTGTAAAAAGAGAACCTGGAAACGAAATACAAAAAAATAAAGAAAATAAACTCCCACAGAAAGCTAAAAAAAGAGAGAAAAGACTGCTTTTATGCATTTTTACAGTTACTCAACTTACTTCTACTTGTAAAAAAGTTAGCTGTGCTTGTTCCTTTGCCACTGGTGGTCAAAGAGTTGTTACTAGATGCATCTGGTGCAGAGGTGGCGATTGTGTCGATGGACACATTCGCTTCAATCACAGCTGAACCGCCTGGACCTGCTCCAAATGTAAAGAAGGAACCTGCACAAGGGAATACAAGTGTTTTTAAATACAATTTATACACCTCTTCTCTGGGGAGAAAAAAAGGACTATCTCTAAATTGCATCTGCATATCAATAATTTATAGATCCACTTACAAGTCCACCTCTTCAATTTTTATCCATTTCTTCTTTTCAAAACAGCTCTAGCTCAGTGAGGGCCTGAGAATGTTATGTTTAAGTCTTGCCACAAATTTCCAATTGGATATGGGTCTAAACTCGTTTACAAGACCATTCCAACTCATCAACAGCTGGACATTTAAAACCAGAGCTAAACTATTCTGCTTTAGCTCTGGCTGAAAGTTTATGGTTCTTGTGGTTCTTGATGGAGAGTGAAAGTTTGAAGAACTTCTTCCAAAAGGTTCCACTTTTGTCTCATCAGTCCACGTGTTTTCCTCACAGACTTGGCGATCATCAAGATGTCTTTGGCAAACGTGAGACAGGACAAGCAAGAACCCCACAGAGTTCGAATGACACCTTAAATATTTTTAAAAATCCACTTTAAAAAAAATTGTATTGCAACATATCGGTTAAACAAATGTAAGGTCAACAGAAACTCATAAAAGCAGTCATATTTACCCATAACAATGTGACCTTCAGCGTTACCCTTTTACCAAACAATGGTTTACAGGGTTAAACATCCACTAAAAGGATGAGACCAAGGCACTATAAATACACAGCAGGCCCAGTGACGACAAGAAAAACTGAAACAAGCAGGACACACAGCAAAATGGCATTGTAATTAAAATAGAAGTGCATTAAATATTAATCTTACATTAATTCTTAATTGGTATTAAAATAGTATTTTACTGACAAACCTGCTTGTCATACAAGTTATTTCTTAAAAAAAAAAAAAAAAACAGTTATCTAAAACAAAACTTAACATTTCGGCTCAAACGTCGATCAAAGACTCACCGCTGATGAGAAAAATAGCATCCCACAAAATCCGAGTCATTGTGCCTGCGGAAGGGTCTGAAGAGCGGCTTCAGAGAAATCCGGGCGCGTTGGAGAACCACATTAGAGGTGCAGCAGCAGGAACAGCAGCGATGTCACTGATGGTTATTTTAATCCTTACAGCCGCCGACCACTGTCAAATGCAAGCCTCTAATCCACTGGATGGAAAGAAAAACAACGGATAAAGTGGTTTTGAAGCAGCTGCAGCCGAGTTTTCCGTATCTTCTCTCCTGGATGCCCCAGCCTTTCACTTGGCGATGCTGCTCAATTGAGGAAACTCTCGTAATCCTGTCAGAGCAGACCAATTAGAGAGAGATGGGGGAGGGGGAGAAGAGGTCTCACTCTGACCTCAATATCACTCGCTCTGTGTCGGGTGGTTCAATATGTAATAAATATAAATTATACCGTGTGACACCTAACCTTAGTAACACCGTTGCATGAATTATTTGAGCTATTCTTTAATGTCACCCAGTGGGAACGTGCAAAGTCAGCAGCAGCGGTGGTGACAGGTAGAAGCATTCAGCAACAAAAACCAAAAACCAGAAAATTAGAAAATAAGAGTGTCCATCCATCCATCATCTGTTCACCCTTGTCCATAATGGGGTCAGGAGGTGCTGGTGTCTATCTCCAGCTAGTTCGGGGTGAGAGGCAGGGTACACCCTGGACAGGTCACGGGTCTGTTGCAGGGCAACACAGAAACAGACAGGACAAACAACCATGCACACACACACCTAGGGACAATTTAGAGAGACCGATTAACCTAACAGTCATGTTTTTGGACTGTGGGAGGAAGCCGGAGAACCCGGAGAGAACCCGCACATGCACAGGGAGAACATGCAAACTCCGTGCAGAAAGACCCCGGGCCGGGAATCGAACCCAGGACCTTCTTTCTGCAAGGCAACAGTGCTATACAACTGAATTATCCCTGCTTAAAATGACCAAACATTCAACAATTATGAAGGTTTGTACTGTTCAAATGTCAGTTTTGTTACTTTATGTCACTGTTTTCACTATGGAAAGAAATGCCACAACAAACAGTTGTTCCAAAATGTTGGGTAGCTTGGGAATGTTTTTTTGTTTTGTTTTAAGATCAGTATTGAATATGTGATTTCCCTTTTATGCATTGTTTGTTTTTGAGCACAATCTGATTTAAAATGAACTGCCCTCTTGACTCGTCATTAAGTACAAAATGTACACTTAAAAATGCTCTAAAGGTACAGATTAACATTTTTTCAGCCTTTTTAGGTGAAATCTTAATTAAACTTCCAAACACTGAATAATTATTAGAGCTTTTGTCCTTAAAATGTCACTTTTATTACATGATGCTAAAGAAAACACTTGAAAATGTTTTATTTTTTGCCATATAACAAAACTGAGAACAAAAAAGACCCGCATTGAAACTACAATCCCCACAGCTGTTTCAGAATAATATTCTGAAATATCTGAATATGATTGCATTATAATCATACATTATAAGCTATTAGAGTTTAATTTTTGAGAAAAGTAGTTCATTTTGTTTGTGCAATTTTACCGATATACCAAGCCAGAAAGTAGGCTGCCTATTTTTTTAATTGCCTGATTGAGATGAAGCTGTTGCTAAGTGACAGACTCTGTTACTAGGTAGAAAACAAGCAATAATTTAATCAGCAGCAAAGTGGCTGTAAGGATAAGAAAAACACCCTGGATTCCATCCTAAGTTAAGAATCAGAGATTAGAAAGGCACAAACAAATAAAGACGTTATTGGTTCATTCTTAGACGCCAAGAAAGCTTAAGACCTGGTGCTCAAAGAAGTGCATTTTATTGAAAATAATGGACGGACAGACGGATGTTAAGCTTTTGTGGTCCATCTTTTGATGCAATGTCTGGGTTAACCAGCTTTTTTCCCCAAAAGCAGGAAACCCCGATCTTGAAGTAGCACCACTGTAGTCATACAACTTGTCTTCTTTTCTTCTGTTTCTCCTTTCACTCCTTAGTATTCAGATGATTTATGTTTTCCCTCCAACTTTGGGCTGAACTTTAATCCTGCACTCCTTATGTTCAGTCATCTATCCAACAGATTTGCTGATAACAATAAATTTAAATCTTCTGGCCAGAATCTGCTGAAATGTGGTTTTTTGAACATTCCAACAAATATTAAATTATATGGACTGGGCTCTCAGGACCTGAATTTACTCAGAAAAAGATTAATGTTGACAGTATGTATTTTAGCAAAATGGATAAGACAAAAAGTGACAGCACCAACAAAGTTCTCAAAGCTATGGTAATGTTTCCATTAAAGACAGATGGTTCTCCCTGTTTAACACAGAAATAAAACATTATACTTGTAGGATTGTTCAAGATGGATAGATTTATCTGATTCAGCTCTTCTCAGAAACTCAAATCACTTCAAGCTGTAAAAAGATGCAGGTGAATGTATAGCCTGCTTTTGTTGGACTAGACTCAGATGTTCTTAGAAACTTCAGCACTTTGCATTTTCTGCTTGTATTTACTTTTAATTTGTGCTTTTTGTTTTTGTTTTTTGTTGTTTTTGTGCAGCACTTCAAGTCTAATTTTGTTGCTTTTTTATGTGTTTCACAATAAAAATGTATTTAATTTAATTTTACTTAATTTAAGACATAGGAGATCTGTAAAATAAAAACCCGTCTGATGTCTTTACAGTATCAGCTTATGATAATAAGCTGCTGATGATAATAATCATATTACTGTCCCCTGAGTGATTCGTGTAAACTTCTGCAAATGTGCTTCTTCCAGCTCCTCTTCTGTAAAGGACATCGTCTATTAATAATAGTCCAGCGGAGGGGTGTGAAACAGCGCCATCTGCTGGGTATGGTTATTTAATTCACTTCAATTGAAGAGAATAAAATAGCAGTTAACTTTTAGCCATCCAGGGTCTCCGGACGTGTTTTATTTTGACTTTTTCGCTAAATTTGGCTGTGTTAGCGTAAACGAAAAATGAAAACAAATCCAAACCTTTGATCAGGATGTTTTTTAGAGAGTGAGTATTATTTATTATTTATTTACTTACTTATTTAAATCTTTGCTATGCTTTTCATGGAGCAATCTGTGTCTCTTCAGCCTTTTTTGTCTGACTGACTTGCATTACTTCGGATTACAAGTAATGCAACTGCTACTGAAATAAACACATTTCAAATAAACACATTTCACTAGCACTGAAATGCTACAAACTGGGAAGCTTTCAGTTTCCATATCTCATATCACATTATTAGTGTCAAAAGAAGATAATTGGTATGTGAATATTAAAGTTAAAAAAAAAATGTTAGAAAATATATTTTGTTAAGTTCTTTGATATTAAGAAAGGGTATTTTCTTGTGTCCAAAGGACTCATTATCTATATATATATATATATATATATATATATATATATATATATATATATATATATATATATATATATATATATTATTTTTTATTATATATATATATATATATAATATTATATATATTTTTTTTTTTTATGAACATAAAATATAAATTGATTAAAATTAGTGTTGCTGTGAGTTTTTGATCCCGGAACATTTTCCACAGGTTGATGCTTTTGATGGGACATTACAAGTTATCCATTCATTCTGCAGTTTACTTATTAAATAAAACTCCGTGTGGCTGAATCTACCATTTTCTACCCGTGTGGCTGAATCTACCCATAAACTGGGATGTTTTTAGCATCCCAGTTTAACTCCCACTATGCAGCATAATTTAAAATCTTTAAACTTGAATGAAGAATATGCAGTTTTCACAGGTAAATCATTTCTGTGTTGTTCAAAGAATGCTGGTGAAGCACCATCTCATTGTTTGGCTGTTTATGTGTTAACAGGCTTTTAAACAACTTCAGCCAATCAAATAAGGCCCAACTCTGCTGCATGCAAATACATTTGGTCCACTGCTGTTCAGGTTGGGGCTTCCGGGGATCACTGTTTGCAGTCAGCAGATCTCTGCGCTTGTGCTGGTCCTCACTGAGTCACCTTTACCTCAACTTGAAAATGACAACTTCAGGGATTCAAAAGGTGAACAATTAATTTATTTTTATCTATTACGTGTAAAGAGCTTATTTTTATGGTTTTTTAAAGTGTTTTACAGGTATTTGCATTCAAGGATTTTATGCAACCCACAGCAATTTCCAAACTTTTAAGAGAATTAAACTTAAAATTGAGTTTAGAGACAGTTTTACTCTCGTGATAATCTCTGACTTCACCACCTTTACTGTGTTTCTACATGTCATCATAGAAGATGTTTATTTTCTTTTTCTGGCAGGGTAGTCCTCTGACGCTGGTGCTGATGGTTGCCTCTGCAGCCATCGGAGGAACTCTGCAGTACGGCTACAACCTGGCCATAATGAATGCTCCAACAACTGTAAGCTGCTTGTGTCTGCGTGAAAGCGCTCCACTATAACTGGGAGTTACATTCAAACATATGTTATAAAAACAACTGCTCTAAAAGTCAAAATTGCATCTCATTAACATGAAATGGGGTGGATTTAAGCAGAGGACTTTTATTGCTCGCAAAAGTTTTCATTGCTTGTAAGAAGTCTGCAGACTCTGTGACCTAATATGTGGGTCAGCCAGTGATTCGGCACAAGTGAGAATTAGGTCTGCTCTGTCAGTGATTAGTCATTCTTGTAAAGTGCCCAGATATTTTGAGTGGCAAACTCTAATTCTTGAGGTGAGATTGTTTCTCAGGATTTTTGCTGAGCAAAGCATCAGCAATGAAAATTAAAGAGCAAAATCTTCCGTAAGTTTAAACTAGAAAAATACTCTGAGAAGTGGGTGATTTTGAAACATATGGAAGCATTTGATTTGTGTGGATCACCTTCCAAAGCATAAATGTACAAACCAAGACATAAAATTGAGCTAACAGAGATAGTAAGTGTCAGTGCTAACTGTGGATCTAGCATCAAATATTGACCTTCATGTTCTCTCTTATAGTTCATTCAAACCTTCATCAATGAGACTTTCCTGCAACGCTGGGACATTCAGCTGGAGGACTACCAGGTGACTCTGGTGTGGACAATCATTGTCTCCATCTTCTCATTGGGGGGATTTGCCGGAGCGCTCATAGCGGGACCACTGACCATTCGCTTTGGGAGGTAAAGTGAATGATAGACCTGCTGCTGTCATCAGAGATTGTTCATTTACTTTTTTTCATCTCAGCACGTGTGGATGGTGCTAGCCTTTAAGCTTAAATGCTATTGGTTAATGTATGACAATGTTCACTTTTGGTGTTTTGTATCAACTCCATCTGTTTCCACTGCCTCACAAAAGTATTCATGTACCCCTTGCATATGTTGTCACGTTTAAACCACCAAACCTGCTGGGATTCAGATTCAGATTCAGATTTATTTATTTGTATCCCAAATGGGCAACTGATGTTTCAGCAAGTACAAAGAATTAAAAGACAAAAGATTTAAAAAGAAAAAACAAAACATACCAAAAGGACATGAAATACATAATGGAAAAAGCACAGCAGTGTATTTCATCAATGACAGTTACCACAAACTCCAAATCAGGTGCAAGTCCCTCTACCATGTCCTGCATTAGATTTATCTGCAAAATTGTGAAGTGAAAGAAAAACATTCATTAGTTCATACTGATCTACAAATGAAAATATGAAAAGAGTAACATACATTCATTCATCCTCCTTCCCTGCTTGAGGTAGCAAGAGGACCAGACCTGCAGCACAATGCCAAAACACACAGATACAGGTACAATGGAATGGTTTAGATCAAATCATAGCCAGGTGTAGAAAGGCCAAGTCAAAGTCCAGATCAAAGTACACCTGATGACCTGTGGTGAGACGTGAAAATTGATATTTCCAACTGAATCCAATCCATCCAAACTAACATAAATCTCAAGATTTTAAAAGCTGATAAAGGTTGTTCTGTAAGGTATTGACTCAGAGGGGCTGTGTACAAATGTATACCACAATTTTAAGCATTTATTTGCAAAATAAATGTGAAAATTATGTATCTTTTCACTTCTCAATTTTGTCTTGTTCTATGACATAAAATCTCAGCGAAACAAATAAGATTTTCTTTTCATCTTAAAAGGAAAAAATGTCTGCTGCTGAACAACGTTTTTCTCATGAGCGGTGCTCTCCTGGCCCTCACAAGCCGAGCTGCCGGGTCGTTTGAGATGATCATGCTCTCACGTGTCCTGATTGGAATAAACGCTGGTACGGCAATTAAACATTTTCCAAATCACCCGTGCATGCCTCAGGGTAACATTCATTCATTCAGAAAGAGAGTTAATTTACAGAGAAAGCATGTTTGTTTCTCAGGAATCAGCATGAATGTACAACCCATGTATTTTGGAGAAAGTGCACCAAAGCACTTGAGAGGGGCTATCTCTCTGTCGTCGGCTGTCTTCACTGCTTTCGGTGTCGTCCTGGGGCAGATCGTTGGTCTCAGGTGTGCTCCTGGCATCTCTAGACACGCCAGTCCAGGATTTTAAAAGTGTCTTTTCAAATGAATAAACAAGTGCGCTTTGTTTCTTAAGGGAGATTTTGGGGTGTGAGTCATGCTGGCAGTATCTACTAGCCAGTAATGCTATTCCTGGCTTCATCCAGCTTCTGACCCTGCCATGGTTTCCAGAGAGTCCCAGATACCTGCTTATTGACAGAGGGGACAAAGAGGCTTGTATTAATGGTAGGTACAGTATAATGTTCAAGTGAAGCACAGTCTACATTAAGCGGCTTTCAAAAGTATTTATACCCCTTTAAACCTTTTTACGCATCGTCCCATAACAACCAAAAAATAAAAAAACAGAGAACAATTGTGAAGAAAAAATAAGTGGAAGGATGCATGGATGTTTTTGAAAAATTTTAAGGATACTATATGTATAAGGAAAAAAGATTTGTAGAACCAGCCTCTTGCTTAGCCATCTTGCTGTAAGTAGACCTGACAATCTATATGTCTTTATAGGCTTTTTCAAGTGTTGCAAAAGATTCTTGGTTATGTTTAGGTCTGTACTTTCACTGGGTTTCATAATGAATGAATATACTTTTATTTAAAGCCACCGTTTACAATCTGTGGTACATGTACCATGGCTGATACAAGGGCTACCTCAGAAGAAATTGTCATTACTAAAGGAAAAACAAATTTTTTTATTCACAGGAGTACTTTACCTTGTGGCTTTTTCTTTTTTTTTTTTTCTTTTCTTCTCTAAGTACTTTCAATATGCTTTGTGTATGATTTTTTTCCCTCTTTTTGATTAGCTCTGCGTCGTTTTCGAGGTTGTGAGGTTGAGAGTACTGAGCTCGATGAGATCCTGCAGGAACAGGCAGAAACTAAAGGCATGAGACCAAGACGACCATGGGAGCTTTTCACTGATCGCACTGTGCGCTGGCAGCTCATCTCTGTCATCATCATCAGCAGTGCCATGCAGCTCTGTGGAAACGATTCGGTAAGCTCCCCGGTCTGGGTCTTTCACTGAGGCCTGCTGTGATGATATAAGAGACTTATAATGGTCAGTTGCAGTATTTTTTTTTCTCACTTTTGCTAAGAAAAAAAAAATACAGCAATTTTTCAGGAACTTACAGATAATGTACAGCAATATTAACTGATGTTCTTGTGGTCAGGGCTTCTTTTGATGAATGTTTGGGATGTTGGAGGGAAATTTAGAAGGATTCCTCAGGACCGCCCAGTTGAGCTGCCAAGTTTGTGTTTGGACTTTATGTTCTTTACAGTTTGTTCTCAGAATGGTTTATTACTGTGGGCGGCTGCAGAAGCATCATAGTAAATGTGTAAAAGAGCCCCAATTATTTTTATGTATGATTTCAACCATATTCTCATTTAAAAAGAAAAAATGGAGGCAATACATCGCAAACATCATACTTTCCTGGAGCCTTTAGATTACTTATTGGAACTTAAACAGCTATTTTCCAAAATTTATGGGGTACATATCCAAAAAACAACAAGTTACTGTCAACAAGTTGCAGAATAGTTTCAGAGACTAACAGATTAATTCCCAGAACCTTTAGGTAAATTTCTGGATGCACAGGATCTGTGTACAGACACAAACAGTTGCGTTCATACAGTTTACAAGCTACAATTTTACAAAAATGTTTTCCAAACTAACAGGATCCCTACTGGAAATTACTTTACTAGAAAAAATAAAAAACATATTTACCTAGCTCTTACTGATTCCTTTTTTGTGAACTTATATGTAACTTTAAAATTACTACTACATTTGAGAACTGGCAGTTTACTTTTACAAAAATCCCTGGGTTTGTCGAACAATCAAGATCCTTTCCAGAACCAGCAGTACTTTCTTGAATTTTCAAGGCATTTTCAGCTGGTTACAATCCACCTCTGGAATTGCACGTTACTCTCAGGAAGCCATAAAATTGTTTCAGGGACTTATAGTTTACTTTTCCTGGATCTTGGTAGTAGTTTACTTGGAACTTATGAGTAAATTTCCGAAACTTACAGTTGCTATTCTGAAATTTACAGATTCCTCTCTTAAATCGCAGGAAATCTATTCAGAACCAACAGATTACTGTCTTGGACTCTATCGATACTTTCCAGGAATTTTTCCTGAAGTTTAAAACTGGGCTGCATTATCTACTTGTATTCTGGCAACAGGGATGAGTAGCTATCAGAAAAGTTTCCAAGTTCAGTCCATTTACTTTTATGGATTTACATGTTACATTTGGGAACAGGACTGTGTTATAAAGTGAATTATTACCAGTTAGTTTCTGCTCCTTACAGTCCTGCACTTGAAGATACCCTTTAGATTCTGGAGTATAAACTCAAAATTACGTGAATGTTTGCGCTGTTATATATATATTTATTTATTTAATTGTATTTTTATGATGAACTTTGTGCATCTTTGCAACATTTCAAAGCATTATGACAACAGAAAGCACTAACTAAATATTGAGTTTAAGACCTCTTAACCACATTTTTGGCAGCTTTAGAGAAGACTTTATATTAACACAAATAGAGTACAAATGTGAGCACAATCAACTTAAAAGTATTAAAACCCCATTAAAACGAGCACTGATCCCTCCTAATATATTCACATTATGTGTTCTTCTTACAGATTTACTTCTATGCATCTTACGTGTTTAAAGAGGCCGGCATATCTGAAGACCAAATTCAGTATGTCACTATCGGCACTGGGACTTGCGAGTTCACAGCATGTATTATGTGTGTAAGTTTCTGCCATTTAGTCTCTTGTTATACAACCTGCTGAAGAGGGAGTAAAGCTGCAGCTGGCAGTGCTTTAACAAAGGAGGAAAAGCCTGAATCAATGCCTGTCAGAAAACAATTTTTCCAGCAATAAAAATTAAACTTCAAACTTATAAAGTGAAACTGAGTTTAAGTAGAGAGAAACTGCCTGATGTAGGTGTGTATATTGCATCAGAGTATGAACAGCATACACCAGATATGGAGTGAGTAAACATATGTTGTCTGAAGAGGAAGATATATCACTTTTTCTTTCTTTTTTACCATGTACAGTATTCAACTAATTTGATTTTCTTCTATTTATTTGACATTTTCCTCCACGTACTATCAGTTCTGTAGGTAATTTGACTCATTCTGGATATTATGGTGTCATTAAAAAAATTCCCCACCTGACCAATCAGAACTGAATGAATCCTTCAGGATGTCTCTAAGCAGTCAAAGGGATAAAATCTCAGTTGAAAGATTAATGAGATAATAGCTAATGATAGCCTGCCTTAACCAACAAGTCTATTTAAACAATGTTTTATCCATTATATATTGAGCATATCTGTTCAATGCAAGTACATAAAAGTGTATCAAATCTCAGATAAGTGTAACAGTAAAAACAGTCTGAAAAATGTGTATTTGACCCTTTCAGAATCTGCTGGTTGAGCATAAAGGTCGGAGGTTCATGTTGGTGGGAGGATTCCTCCTCATGACCATCTGGGCCATCGTCTTCACCATCGCTCTGTCATTTGAGGTAATCGGCATCCGCTCCAACAAATCTCTGTAGATTTTACTTATAATTATTTTTATTTTAATGTTGCATATTTTATCCTTTTGTTGAAAACAAGATGCTTCTTTTTTCAAACAGCAGTCTGTGTCTTGGATGTCTTACCTGAGCATGGGCTGCATCTTCACCTATATTCTCAGCTTTGGGATGGGACCAGGTAAGCTGAACAAAATGCTTTCCTGAAGATAAAAGCCTACATAAAATCTGTGTTTTTTGCCTTTTGCAGCTCATCCCTAAATATGCATAAATGTATGTTTTTCTCCAAGTCTGAAAGACCAGTAATGCTGCAAAATAAGTCTTCTAGCATAATATCTCTGCACTCATGCAATCTCACAGTATTATATCTGTTGTGCTGTGTCTGCCCTGCAGTATAACCAGTTGATGAAATAAAGATTACTAATACTTTATTCGTTGTAATGTCATTATCCAAAGTATAAGTGAATCAAAGCTATTTGCTTAGAAAAATCAGAATAAGCTGGAGTTGTAACAGGGATGTCTTTTAAAATAAATATTAAAAATACTTCTCTTCTATTTTTACTTTGTGCCTCATACCTTCAAAATTGAAGTAAAGTCTAATACACTTCCTACACCGTGCTTTTTCTTCTGCTCTCTCTCTCTCGTAGCTGGAGTAACTGGCGTTCTTCCCACTGAGATCTTCAATCAGGCGGCGCGGCCAGCTGCATACATGATTGCTGGCTCCATGATGTGGCTCAACCTGTTCATCGTTGGGATGATCTTCCCATTTCTGGTGGTCAGTCTGCAGCCTTTATCCCTCTATTTAAAACACCTGCTGCACAGGTAGTTTAAAAATGAAGCGATTCAGACGTGAGAAAATATTTGTAAAAGAAAATAAATCACTGTTGCATAAGGTAAGGAAGGAAGCTCAAATGTACATCTCACATATAGTTCTTTGGAAATTTATAAAAGTGCTCAGTATGCAAAGGAGCTAGACTTGGGATATTTGAAATTACTGTCTTCTGTTTTGTTTTGCTTTTTAAAGATAAAAAAATTAATATAAAAAAGCAAACAAGAGTAAAACTCAAAATTAAGCAAATTATGTATTTTTTAAAATTATTTGATGCAAACAAATGGGCTTTTTAATGATATCTGAGCTCAAACAATAGATGTTAACATGCATGTCTTTATAAACTACTAACAAAAAAGATATTTGAGATTAGATTTTACTATATTTCAGATTATTTTTTGTATATTTATCCAATTTAAGCCAAATATTGAACCTCGAGGTATTTTCTGTAATCACAACACAACACACTATGAATTCTAGGCCTCAATCTGTGCAGGATAAAGAACAGCAATAATTTTAAATGTTTTGTTTGTTTATTTTTTGTTTTGTTTTGGTTTTTTTGCTATTTTTGCAGAGTGGACTGAATGAATACTGCTTTGTGCCTTTCGGAGCCATCTGCCTGTCGTCCGCTCTGTACATCGGCCTGTTTTTACCAGAGACGAAGGGAAAATCTCTGTCAGTCATCACAAGCGAATTCCACAGGATGAACTTCAAAGGCCAAAATGACAAAAGTTTGGAATTACAGACTCAGTATAAGCTGGGCGAAGTGTGTCTTTCCACGGCCTTATAGGCAGACTATTTACTGCTGTAACAACCAGTCCACTGTGTCCTTGATTTTATTAATTAACTGTAGGTGAATCACCAGGAGGGTGTTTCTGCCTCATTATCAAAACGCCTAAAAGTTAACCTAAATATAGAAAATTGAGTCTCCATTTGTTAACAGACAAAACTGACAACATTTTATTTAAAACTATTTCAGTTTAAAATTTCAAATCAGTGAATGTTCATTTGATATTCATTTTTTTATTATTATGACTGGAACAAAACCTGTTTTAATTATGTTTTTTAACTGCTTTAAAAAAACAGTTAAAAAAACATTGTTTTTTTTCTGTTTATTAAGAATGTTATAAAGGCATGTTTCTGAATTATGTTCATTTGATCCATGATGTTGGGAGTTGTTTGTACTTGTAAATATGTACCCATTATGCAACGATTGCTGCTCTGAGCCATGGACTGTCTTGTCTTGAATTCTTCCATGAAAACAAATGTTTGTGTATCTAAAATAATAAAATTCCATGAACAAATATTGTCAATCAAAAATAGTATCTGTGAAGTTGTGATTAGACAATTTATTTGTAACAAATAAATAGTACAAATTTATCTGTTAAACCCTCAACATTGACTAAGACTGTTATTGTACTTTTAAATACACTTTTCTCAATCACTCATATTACACTTAAACATATGAAACACTTTTCTTCTAAAAGCGTTTTCTTCAAAAGATATTTTATGTAATTATCACTTTTCTTCTGAAATTGTTGGATAGGGAAATGCATAACTACACTAATTGTATTATGTACAACCTGTGTCATTAATTGACAATGTTAGATAATTGCTATTAAAAGTCCAGATCTAAATACTGCTGAGAATTTGCAGGACTAAAATTGCCACATTTCCAATACTGACAGCTGTAATTGCAGCATTGGTGCTGCTACAAATTAATAATATAAGCTATGGCTACGTATGCAACCTTTCCAGTTTTCTCAGTAAAATGATGAAAACCATTCTTCCTGGTCCACCAGAATTTTGTGCCAGAATTAGCTATATAAGTTGCTGAACATGCTGTGCATGTGAGCACTAACATGATTAGCAGTGCATCACTTATTGCAACTCAGTAATGTTCTTCAGGACATAAACTGTGCAGCAGGTGACACTCTGATACAGAAATTAACCCTGCCTGTCTTTTTCTCCTTTTCCATTGTATGTTTTTATGTTTGTGCCAGTATTATTCCATTTGTGCTACTTTTTTTTTCACCCTCCTCCGTATGAATTAACAATAATGTGTAACATACTGACAGATTTTACTGCCAGAACAGGCTGCAGCTGTAGCAACCACAGGAATCAGCAGGATAGACCAGGTTTCATCTGAAGCAGTGTCTCGTCATCCTTGTTGCTCACGTCAGAAAGTGACAATGTTGCTCTAATTGCATAAATGGTCAACTAAAGCCTGTTGATTTGTAACTTGGTGGGGCATCCTTCATATATGCTAGACCTCAACTCATTCTGCAAGCCTGCATACAGGAAGCCAGCACCAAATCATGCAGCCTGCATCATTGAAGAAGGTAGATATATTGCTAGTTTGCATCACTTTCTGAAAATGTGTTGTCTGTATTTAGCAATTCTCTTAAAGGGCTCAGTTTACTAGCGTTTACCTGGTTGGCTATCTGAACTCATTGTCTTATTAAATATGAAATGTGGCCGTATCACTTGGGTGTCAGTGGTGTTCCAGCTGCACTGCAGTTTGTGATGCTTCTTTTCTTCCCAGAGACGCCTCGATACCTTTACATTGATAAAGGAGACACAGAAAGCAGCAGAAAAGGTTAGATGACTCTCCAGATTAAGAACCTGTCTGCTGGTTCAGTAAGGCAGAACCCCAAGTAATGCAATGGTAACTAAATCTTTAAATTAATTTTTTTGTTCTCCTAATTCTAAGATAAACTTGACCACTAGGGGTTTGATTTTAACATGTGAATTTGAAACAATACTTATTTGAGATAAGTCACTTTCTGCCAGCCATGCAGTGCTTCTTGAATTATCTTAAGATAACTTCCTATTTTCAGTTGAATATAAAATATGTGCCTCAGCTGTGATAGTAAGGTCAAACAGAATTGGATTCCCCTTTCTATATTCAATTGTCTGCTCAGAAATGATCATATGTTGATTTCGAAACTTTTTTCTGGCTTAAAAGTAACAGATTCCCTTCAGTAGCTTTACTACATTTTACTGAAATAACTTCAGTGAAAAAATCCTTGTTTCTTCTTTAAAATACCAAAGTGTATCAATAGTGGTGCAAAAAATATTACAACCTACTATCTACATGTGCAGATTACAAATAAAATCACCAAAAGCATTAACAATGAATCGTCTTTAAAAATAAACCACATTGAGGCAATTTTATTACCTTTTCTGCCACCAATTCTTTTAAAGTTAGTTTTGATAATCAAAGAGGATTGCACACAACGTTAATACATACAGACAAATCCTCCCACTGCATTGATGGAACAGACCTTGTACTTCCATGCAGCCCTGCAGTGGCTGTGGCGGGAGGACAACCTGAAGCTGGAGCTGGATGACATGCAGAGAGAAAGAGAGAGAGCACAAGGACAGAAGGCCAAGACAGTGAAGGATGTGCTCACCTCTCGCTGCGTACGGTGGCAGCTGCTTACTCTCACCATTCCTTACGCTGGCGTTCAGTTCTGTGGGATCAATGCAGTATGTCAGCTTTGATGTCGTCCTTTAGAGCAAACAGATGTGGTTTGGTTCTTCTGTTACCTGTTCTGACAGCCTTTTTGTCTTCTTGGTTTCAGCTGTACTTCTATGTTTTTGACATCTTCCATGAGTCTGGATTACCAGAGGGACAGATGCACTATTTGGCTATTGGTATTCGAGCAACAGAACGTACCGCCATAATGCTGTGTGTAAGTTTCTGGAAAAAGCATAATGAAGAAAACTAAAGCTAATATAGTGACGGTGGACAATGCAATAGCAACAATGTCCAAAATTTAATCTGCTAAAAAAAACATTTGCTTGTTATTCCTTTCTCCCATTCCATTTTTTTAAATCATGGTTAACAAATGTACGTCGTGTTAAAAAAAAATCACAAAACGTTAATTGGGTCTGATACCTGAGTAGTTTGCATACCCTAATGTCATGGACTATTTCAATAAATCTTCATAACTTTTGATCCATGAACTTATATCTTTATCAGTATAGCCAAAAACAAAAGAAGAAAGTTATTGATAAATAACCAAAGGATTGAAAGAATAAAGTAAGGAGAGCAGATGAAAGCAGGCAGGCAAATCTGACATGTCTTAGAGATTCCCAGAAAGTTCTGGGAAATTATTTGCCTTTCAGTCACAAAAAGGTCAAAAAGTTAAGACCAAGATTTATTTATTCCTCTGGCAGATTTCTTCTGACTGTCATAAATTATTACACATACACGAAATTGAAACTTCTTTTACATTGCTAGTATAAATTCTGAAATGTCCCTCTCATTTTCTATCAGAAATAGTATTATTGGCTTCAATTATTTTCAATATAAATCACTGGGGTTATTAATCATTTTGGGGCTCACTTGTATGTGAGTTTATTTAGTTTATTTTGAGCTAGCTTGTTGTGGAAGCCATTTGAGTGAGGCTACAGACACGGTGACAAAACTGAACATGTGTCATGATCATGTCTGTTGCGTCTCAGTCCTTCCTGATAGATCGTGCAGGCAGAGAGAAGCTGATGGGATACAGTTATTTATTGATGGCTGTCACCATGTGCATGCTCACTGTCACGTTGTCCATCATGGTAAAAAACAATGACATGTTGCTGTTTTGCACTGTTGCTGTGAATAAATCCTAACCTTTCTGTCCTTCAGAATCATATGGGATATGAGGATCTGAGCCCTCATATCCCATATGTGAACATCGTTTTAATCTTTTGTGTCATTTGCATTTACGGACTTGGGCCTTTTGAGTTGCTCCGCTGTTCACCTGCATCACAAATATTAATCAGCATCAAAGCAGCTTGAGCTTTTCTCTTGCTCTGTAAATGTTTTAACAATGTTTTAAAATCCCCTCACAGCTGGAGTGTCTATGACTCTCCCTGCTGATCTCGTCCTACAAGTCTGGCGTCCTTCTGCATATGTGATCAGCGGGACTGTCAACTGGCTCGGGATGTTCCTGGTTGGAATGCTGTTTGGCTGTATTGTGGCATGCATCCACCCTGCATTTTTTGTAGATTATTTATATATGTATGAGGATTTGGATTATTTCTGACGTTTGTTGTGTTCACACAGGAGGGACTCGGGCAGTTCTGCTTTCTGATTTTTGTGACTAACTCCATTTTGAGTGCTGCATTCATGATATATTTTGTCCCAGAGACCAAGGGGAAGACCATGACAGAGATAATGGATGATTTTAACAAACTGAACTACAAGAACAGAAGCAGTGACATCGAAAGCACAGATGTCTCAACTAAATTGTAATTTCTTGCTTCAGATTTGCCTTTTGAACATCACGTGTTAGGGAAATAAAATGTGTTTATAATTTCTTGTTCGCAATCAAGATTTATATATTTGTATCCTTTTACACAAGCTGCACATATAAGCTACAATAGTTATATTTATTTCCATGTCTAAAATCAATAAATGTGTAAAAAAAAAAAAAAAAAGTAAATAAATGAGCCTTAAAGCAGCCAAATTCAAATACTAATTCATCGGGGAAAATGTCCAGAGTATGGCAGAGAGGGAAATGTTGTCTAGCAACAGTAGCTTGGAGACTAAAGTAAACTGGCACCCCACTCTGAAAATTAAAAGTGATACATGGTGAGCCATGTCTACTTGTAATTTACTACGGTGGCTACAGACCACTTGTTATTCAAACAATTAATTGAGGTAGAATTACTTTAGTTCTGACTAATGTTGCGCCTCCGATGTACACAAGTCAAATTTCTCTCACTTTTCTCCCAACAATTTTGTCACCAGGATAACTTTTATTAGACTATGAAAATGTTCCAGTGCAACAGCAAGTCCAGTTCTCAGTGTAAAAACAAGACACAAATAAAAAGAATAAAATGAAAGCTTCCATGTGGCATAATCAAAGTTCAGGCAAAAGAACTACTTAATAATCACAGGACAAATGTTTGAAGATTTTCAGCTGCAATTTATTTGATTCTCATCTCTAAACCAAGAATTTGAGACGAGACTCAATAACAGAGTACAAAAACAAATATCTATAGAAAAGTAAGCTCATAATGAAATATGTCCAGACGTCATAACAAAACACAGAGTTCAAGTGTTTTTAAGAGCAATCCCGTCGAGTACAATGATAAAATACCAAGGTAACATATTGTACATCTTGCGCTTTTTATACAAAAGTGTCAATGCAAGTCACTCTGTACAATTTTTACCCTTTAGAAAAGAAAAAGGACCATTTTGTTTTTATTAATCCACTGCTGAGCACAATCAGTATTTGGAAGGCACTTTGCAACAGACAAAAAGCAGAAAGCAAAACATTTAACCCAAAACAATTAATTAATATCATAATTCAATTTTGGGAAAGAATAAACAGATCATATATTCCTAATGTCTAAAACAAAGGTTTATTACGTCTTTACAGCATATTCCAGGTGTTTTAAAACAGTAAATGTAACAAAACCTTTAAATCAGGAAATACCAGTGCAGAATGGGTAAAAAGAAAAAGAAAAAGCTTGGTCAAAGAGTCGAGCAGCTGGCAGTGTGAGCGCTACCACGGCAACGTGATAGATAGTTCAGTGTAACTAATATAAACCACTACAGCCACCAACCAGTGATCGACATTCAGTCCCCAGTTCAGCTTGCATGCCTGAACTTTACACTTCAGATGGCCATAACTTAACATCCCTCCCAACAACACAAGAAACTAAACCATAATATGTACAAAACTCACCACTTACAAACACAGATCAAACAGGTTGATTCATATATTTATCTATTTATATATATATATGTATAAAGAGAGAAAGAGAGTGAGTGTGTGTGTGTGTACGGAAGGTATATACACTTGTTACAATCGCAATATAACCATAAATAATATAGGAATGTACTAAAATACTCACAAATAATTAACGGCATACACTGAGATCCATCATCCACTCACCACATATACGCACCATCAGCCCTTCACTGCTAGACTGAGTCTGATTTGCATCGCAATACACGTCTTCAACAAAAATAAACAAATATGAGAATAAATCTGATGCGTGAAGTTTAGTGGGTGCTTCGCAACCGTACGGATATAAAAGAGCGAAACTCTGTGCTCAAAAAGTTTCATTGTACTTCAGCTTCAAATATTTACAGGAAAACGTAAGGGAGGCGAGTCATGATTAGGGCTACAGAGGAGCAGCAATTAGGTAAATCCAGAAATATGGTAGAATCAGGTGCTTTTGAGGAAGAGCCAAATAACTTAAAACATAAATGTTTACTGGCTTTTATTCCTGCTGAGCTTTGAGTGATGAGTAAACCAAACTGAGGGTTTGAAAATAAACTGACTGGATGTGATCTTAACCATTAATTTACAAAACATTTGATGCCTTTGACATGAATCAAGCATACCCATTAAAATATGTTGCATAATTCCTCATGTCCCCATAAAAAGAGGTTTTCAATCAACTGCTTGTTTGTCTCTGCCACATAAACGCATCACATAAGACTCAATCGTGTAACATCCAACCCAAGAAAGCAGCCGCTAATGTAAAGAGACCCATGGCAACAGGACCCAGCACAAACAGCTCTGAGCACAAGATGAAGAGGAAGAGGGAAAGTCCAGGTGATGAAGGTGTAAAACCATTGACCAGGCGGCTCTGTCAGCTGCGACTCGTTCCCTCGGCGAAGTGTCCTAACACCTCATTCACAACACACATATTCACGCCTCCGTTTATCATAAATTAAAGTGAAAACACAAGAATAAAACAAGATTTTTGACAGTAAATTAAAAAAAACAAAACACAAAACTCAGGGTATGAATAAGTTATTAAAATATAATCTACATCTTTTAAAATATATAAGGAAAATATACCTGATCTTGGTCCTTGTTTCATGCATTTAACTCATTCAAGGAACTAACACAAAGACTCCGACATTATCCAAACCTTCTATTTAAATTGGTCTGCGAATCCCCGATTTCCTCTTTTAGTCTCCTCCTCTGTTTGGACGCGTTTTAGTAAAATTAAGAAACGTAATCAAAGTAGGACTTCTGGTTCAGCAGTATCAAATAGAGATTTTTTTTTTTAAAGAGTCTGATCATTGTCCATTTAACAAACTCTAGCCACGTTTGTCTAAATTTAAATCAATCCATGACTTTTCTTCCTTTAATTTTTTTTCTCCTTTTAAACAATTTAATGAGCACATAAAACAAACAAAGAGAACCCCTTTGAAAAGTGCTTCTTAACTGCATGAGGGTGTTTAAAAACGGATATTCTGAAAACATCATTTACAGCAGTCCTGGTACAGATGAGTGAAAACCCTTAATGTAAATTCATCTCCATCACAGCAGCTTAATCTCAATACTAAGTAAATCCAATATTTAAGTTTGTTTTTCTTTCCTCCAACTCCGTTTTAGGAATAATGAACAAAAAAATATCTTATCTAATTTTTATGCAGTAAAAATAAAAAATATTTTAATATAACTAATGTAATTTAATATTAACATAAATTTACATTTACTTCAGACTTCTTGTCCTGAGGTATATAAACAATGTGACGTACTCATTTCTCTTAACAGCTCTGCAATATGAGAAAGACGCCCAGCATATGTTGATCTTCAGAAGTCTACAAATGTCTACAAAAATAGTAGCTACTAACCTTTGTTTTTCCACACCAAAAGTCAGAGTTATGTTATAGTATTAACTACAACTGGAACTAAGAAAGGTGAACGAGGACTGATTTTTATCTTGCCAAAACTCAACGTTTGACAAACTATTTTGGTTACTTTAACCTGAAGCGTGTGCTTAGACCAGATGACAAACATTAAACATTAAATATACTCCAGGTGTAAAATAAAAGGTATGGTGGAGGATCTGTGATACTGTGGGTCTGTCTCTCTTCTACCGGGCCTAGAAACTTTGGCATCATGAACTCTTAGATACCATGATGATTAACAAAACAAATCAAATGAACACAGAAATGACGCATTTCTGTGTTCTGTGTACAGATCCTCTGTCTCCATGGTGATCTCAGTCACCCAGACCTAAATCCTACAGAAACGTTCTGGGAAGAGCTGAAGAGAAGACAGCATAAGAGAGAAACTTGACCTCTGAACGGCCTCGAGGGATTGTGTGAAGGGGAACAGCCAAAGATCCGTCCTCTTAATGAAAATTAAGACTTCACTTCCCCATATACACACACAGTTTACAAGTGAGTAATAACTGCCTTTTTGTACTAAACACTAATCTCAGATACTAAAGACAGTTTAAAATGTGAACCCTATTGAGTTGTTTGTTCTGAAATAACAGTCATATGGGACCAATAAATGAAACTTGCATCAATGCAAGTGTGTTTTACTCACAAATATGACATTGGAAATATGTGTTATTTATCCTGAATGGATCTTGTAAAAAACATTGCCCCATTACCTGGAGTACTTTACTGTATTTTTAGCATCCCATTAACATTTTATTGTTAAAACTGTTGAGTTTTCAACTTAACCTAAGCTAGAATAAGTATTTTATTTTTCGTTATTTAGGAGATCAATTAGGTAATGGTTAAAAAAAAGTAATTGGAGAATCTGTAGGGTGAAGTATTAATAAGTGTGCCACTTGAAAGTCTTTTTTTTTTCACCTTTTTCAGTGCCGCTGCAACAACAGATGAATTTATTTTAAGGTTAGTTTTGCATCTTTACCAGGGTGATGAGCCGATTAGGTGCTGCATCCCAAATACTGTCAGCCTGTTAGGCATGTTTCATCTTCACAACGTAACAAACCCCCTCCCCCCCCAAAAAAAAAACACTGAAGCCAATTTAAATTCCCACTTAGAAAACAAAATGAAGTTTACATTAATCTAAATATAAGCCCTGCTGTTGCTCTGAGGTAAAGACATCTGTAATTGCTGGGATGGCCAAGGATCCATTTTAAAGCTCGCAAGAGCAGCTAAAGTGAGTAAGTTAGCAACTACACCTAACGGTAACGTCAATAAGTCATCTCATGAGTAGAATATTTGTGCAGCTGAGAAAGCTCAGAATAAAACCATCGGAGAAAAAAATGCAACATAACCTTCAGAGACTGACATCAGTGAGAAAAAAAAAAAAAAAAATTCTTTACACACAAACTTTAAATGGTGAATACACCCCTTTAAATCCTCTGAAAAAGTAGAAAAGTAGGACTCCAATGGCAGTTTCTGACAAAAACTCTGGATGCAGGTTAAGCAACGAGACAAACAAAAAGAGTAGTCTTGAGGCAAAGTTTTTCCCAAACACGGGGCGTTTTCTGTGGGCTTTATCCTAAGAATGAAGAGGCCAAACGGCGGCCTGTAAAAGCCTCAGAGAAACCGTTACTTCCCTCCAAAGTCGATTCCACTCTGACCTGCCTCAGCATCCACAAGAGATGAGGCGAAGGCAGACTGGACTATCTGAAAGCCAAATGACTCGAGGAGGGACATGTTTTGTTGGGGGGAGAAGGGGGACGTTAGGGAGGGTGCCATCTCACTTAAGCCAGACCCCGGGACCCCGTGGGTCCGCTGAGCTTTGTGAACTCGGTGCTGGTGCTTGTTGAGGTAGGACTTGGTGCGAAATGCCTGGCCACAGATCCCACAGATAAACTTCTTCTCAGGGTCTCCGTTGGCTTTAGAAGCATCTGGAGAGCCGAGAATCCCGGTGGGAGCCCCATTGCAGGCGAGGGAGGGCATCTCCAGCTCCGGTCCGTCGGGTTTGGTCGGAGACTTAAGCTCGTCAACGTTGGACAATTCCCTTAGCGAAGTATCCGACTCCTCCGACTCCAAGTGGGGACACTTGCCGGCGTTTTCCTGTCCATCTGAGGTGAAAACAGCACAGATGGCAGAGAGAAGATGAAACAGCAGAAATAGGAGACAAAGGGAGACATGGATTAGGAGACATGGGTGAAAACCAAAAAACAGATCGTGACATATCCAGCTTCAAGGAACTGATCAAACAGTCAATTTAAAGCAGCAGCTGTTACATCTAAGGGGCAAACAGAGGTTCCAGCTCAGCCCAGTTGCCTCACAATCCAACAGGATTTATGCCGTTCCATCCAACCAGTAAGCCATGCTTGCTCCATGCACACCCAAATTTTCCTGCAGGATTGTATCATTTTTTTCTTGATAATATTTACATTTACTAAACTGGTTAGCACACATTAGGCAGTGTTTTCACGTATTTAATCCCTCTGATATGAACTATTGTCCCATGGGTGAGTTATTGTCCGAACAGCAACAATCTCTCCTCAGGTAGTGCTGCAAAGGAAGACGTGAATAATCCCCGAAACCTGCTGCTTCAGTTGATTCAACAATATTCAAGGGATTTGTAGTCAAACATTGAGCTACAAATTTTATCAACAGCTCTTTGCAAAAGCATTAATGTCCCATGAACTTTGCCATTCTTTGACACCCTACAGCAAACATCAGTGTATGTTGTTGGGATTTTATGTGACAGACCAGCACAAAGTAGTACATTATTGAGAAGTGGAAGGAATACTACATGAATTAGTTTTTGTTTTCTTTTTTCAAAATAATAACAAAAAAAAAGCAATCTTGCCAATTGAGCCGAGCAATTGTACTCAACCCATTTTACTGTGACACTTCTGAATAAAATCCAAGGTGACCAACTGTGCTCTCAGAACACAATTCATTAGTTAGTAGAGGTCATCAGGGAGTAATTTCAGCTCAGTATAAATTGAAGGCCTCAGTATTTTGTTAGGGAACATTAGTGAACAAACAGCAATATAAAGATTTTTTTTTATTATTGAAGGGTAGCAAGAGGAACACAATTTTTGAAAGTAAGTAATAAGAAGTCCTGTTTCCAGTTGGCCACAATCCATGTATGAGGCCCAGCAAATGCAGGGAAGGTTTTACATGAGACCAAAATAAACCGTTTGGCAAAATGATGTTTGGAGGAAAACTAGCAATCACCCTGAAAACTATGAGGCTGGCATTCTCAATGTTTTGGAATTTATATTAGTTTAACACACAAAGGACAAATAATTGTCAAATCACTGCAAACTGTAATGACATGCTGAGTCAATAGTACAATCATCTGAATCTGTAGAGGAAATATCCAAGACTTGAGGGACACTGGCCCCTGATAACTGGACTCGGAAGCCCCTGATCCAGATCAAAGCACATTCATATTCATATTCATGTAGTGGCCTAAATCCAGGTGAGATTTTGCAGTCCACAGATGCTCTCCAGCCAACCTGACTGAGATTGAGCCACTTGTAAATGCAGCATCTGCAGTGAAAAGTGCACTTTTCACTTATTCATTGCTACAAAGCAATGAATAAGGTGGGGAATAAAAACAAAAAACATTTGGCATTTTTCTTTCCCATCTAAACCACGCACTATTTTGTGTCAGTCTATCACATAAATGTTTTTTATTGTAGCTTTAATTTTGTGATAAATTCTAAACAGCTTCAAGAAGTAGGAATATTTTCCAAGGCACTGGACAATTATTTTGGCACCTTTTAGGAAGACAATCATTACAGTTCCTCGCTTTGTGAAAATGCACATAGATGAACATAAATCTGCCAATGCTTCATTTTTTTGTCCACTTGGGACTGGAGGTTCTCGGTGTTCTGCATCTATGCTGTGGGTTTTCTCCTGCAGAAATGTCGCCAGTGAATCCAGGACGGGCATATGGAGCACACTCCAGGACGATCATGCATCAATGTGCGTAGGTGAAGAACTGCTCATGAACCAGCCAAGCAGAAACACACACTTAACTCGGCAGCCATGGCCATGCTGGACAGCAACATACACACACAGGCGAATGTGATACACGTCTCGGTCATTTAAATCAGCGCTAGAGAAAAGGTTGAATAATCTCATATGTTCTCAATCAATTTATTGCATAATCTAAGCTCTGACTTAGCAAGAAGTAAATTGTCCTTTCAAGAAATAAAAGTCTTAGGGAGGGGGGAGTTATTTATGAGTGGATGCAGTGAGTGGTATCATTATTTCTGTCTTCCAGATAAATGACCACAAGTATGCCGATGTTTGCAATACTTTTCCAGCTCTCATTTACAGTCGACTGCAACATATCAGCAGTGTAAAAGTCAGTTTTTAATGTGGACATTAAAAAAAAAACGGTTCTGGACATAAAGTACAGAAAGTGTTCTCACTGTTCTTTGCAAGTGAAGATGCGATGGTGAATGTTTAAAATAAAAAGCATGGAAGCAGCAACTGAGGCGTGCCCAAGTTAAAATACATGGCGAGCTTGCAGCTTGTTTCTCTGTAAGCAATGCCAGCTGGAAACATGACAACAGGCTGTGGAGGTAGTAGGAGGCGAGCGGGCGACTGCTTGCCTTCCACTGAGCACTGGCGTCCCGTTTGGTAAGGGGTGCCGTTGTGCATCTGGAGCTGCAGCTCCCCCCTTGGATCAGGGAAGGTGTGCATTGTGGCTGAAGTGGGCAGTGATGAGCCATGGTGTGTCTTTATATGAACCTTAAGGTAGGATGCAGTGGAGAAACCTGAGGCCAAAAACACATAAAGAACAAGGCAGTTGCTCGGTACAGTCAAAGCCTTGACTATAAGAGAGGTTCCTTCAGTAACAGCAAGCTAACGTCTTGATTTGGAATAACTCCAAACTTCAACAATGGTTCAAACCAACAACTGAAAACAACAAACCTCCAGCCACCAAACCTAAATAAGTCACCAACACAAAGCTACGTAGCCCTGCTTCTGACTGCAGCATACGGTGCCCAGCAAAAGGATTTACATTTCATCACAATACAACCACAAACTTGTATAATGACTTGTATTTAATACATTTTTTAAAAAGATTTTATGCAACAGACCAGTACAACGTACTGCATTATTGTGACAGGGGGAAAAAAGAAGTGAGCTGGTTGGTGAAACTGAAGGTCTTGGGTTTGAATCCCAGCCTGCAGTTTGCATCGTCTCCCAGTTCATGTGTGTGTTGTAAATTGTGTGCTATTTTATGTTTGTCACCTAAAATCTAAAAAAATTGTGGTTGTAAATGGAAACTAAATGTTGCAAAGTTCATGACATTGTAACCAACTATCCTCCAAGCAATGCATGACATTGTTAACTTAAATTTCAACCCTAGGGATAAATAAAATGCATTAAGAGACAAAATAAGTCATAATAAAACTTGTAATCCAGACATAAAAATGTCCATCATGAATCAGACAAGGAGAACTCATGCAACTTCTGCTTGAGACCTAGAAAGAATGTATCAAGTTGAACTTGCTCTGCACCACAGTGAGGAGTTATTTGACAAGAGCCTTCAATGTGTATTTTTAGACATTTGATTAATTTTAGCTCTGATAACCTGGAGACAAAACACAGTCTATGTCTGGAACAAGTGAATAAAACTCCTTTATGGGTTTCCTTTTCCATATTTAGTCCAACAAGTCGACGTAAATCTGAATTCTCGTCGACAAAATAGATAAAGCGCAACTCGGATTTGCAACTGTTCAAGGTTTTCGAAGCAGTTACCTTTATTGCAAATGCCACAGTAGTTGTGAGTTCCCTCGCTGTGTTTCTTTAGGTGGTCCGTCATGTATGCGGCTCGCAGAAACTTCCCGCAAACTTTGCAGGGAATTTTGTCCTCGTGGCATGCGAGGTGCGACCGGAGGCGATCTCTCGTGGCGAAGGAGGCGTTACAAATCTGAAGCACACAGGTGTGCAAACATAAACACTCACATGTCGCCGTTAAACTCAAAGGTTTTACGATAAGTGCTGATGATTACCTGGCACTTGTGGGGTCTCTCTGTCGTGTGCACTTGTTTAATATGTCCATTCAGGTGGTCAGGTCTGTAAGCAAAGTGCAAAAAATATGAAACTAGTATAATTTTTACTGAAAAAACGGCATCAATTGTTGTAGATTGCAATCTACAACAATTGATGCTCTACAATAACATCTACAATAAATGCTAAACACAATTTGCACAGGATTGTATTTTCTCCAGTGGAGCTGATGAATTTCTACACCCTAATTAAATTTATTGTAAACCACAGATTGACTTCAAATGCAACAAACAGGTCTCCTTCGTTACAGCAGTTTTCCAATCTAAAAAGTAATCTTAAGACATAGTTTGGAGATAAAAATCCATGCTCTTCTCACAACCCGTCTAGATTATCGCATTTCATTTATGCTGGGATCAGTCAGTTGACTCCAAAATTATGAAGCAGATTGATATTAAATATTAGGCAGGCATCTTCTTTCCTATGTTTGAGTCTCGTAAAAGCGCACTTATTTACAGTGGCTCTTCGACACAGAGTTAGTTGCTTTGCTGTTTCCGTTTTAATTTGACCACAATCTTTCTAGTGAGTTTTATTCTGCTTTAGTTTTCTTTTATGTTTAATTTATTTCTTGGCCTGATCTTTTTAGTACAGTACAGCCCTTTGGCTAAACAAATGCTTTTGCTTCTTTTTTTTTTTTTATGTGCTTCATAAGTATTTGGAAAATGGATTTTAAAATAGGAGACTAGTTTACACTTCTGAGTAAGATTAACTGCTGATCAAACGGGTGAAAGAAAAGGCAGCAATTCTTAATCTTTGTCCTCCTGGACTGCTGTCCTTCATATTTCAGATGCTTCTCTGCAAATTGAAATGATTGCATTATCTCCGCAGCCACCAAGCCTGTTAATCACTAATTCACTTACGTCAGGTGTTTGGCAGCAGGGAACCAACTAAACAATGCAGAGCACTGAGTTCTAAGGACAACTGAGAAAAAAAATGAAGACCTAAAAGATTTTTAAACAGTTTTTTTATACAGAGCTTGTGAAGGCATCCCTCAGTTGTTAATGAAGAAATCTCTACTGCAGCTGGACTGGACTCTGCTTGATGTCGCCAACAAGGGGTGCAGGATTTTAGATCATATATTTTCTTTTGTTCAACGGCATTTTAATGAAACCTCAGGGAAAAGCACTGGGGTGACCTGAGTTTTAATGCAGCGCTGCTCCTCCCCCACATGTTGCTGTGCACTGCTGGCAAACTGGCTGAAAGAATATTGCCATTCAATTCCCTTATTTATAACACACATTCAGAAATATCACCTAACACAAAATGTGGGCTTCATGCTACTTTTTTTTTTACTTACAATTGTGTGTCAAACTCAAAATATATATTGTATAATACACAACTTGAATAACCCATGGATTGTATTGCTGTATTCTAACAGGAGTGGGAATATTTTGTGTTTTTCTGTTTTAGAAAGTAAAGTGATCACAACATACGTTATTTTAACTTTAGTAAACATTCCAATACTGTAATGCAAGTCAAAATGTGCCTTATTGCCCATGTATGTATTAAGCATTGTTGTTTCTTAATTTTGTTGGTTATGGTTTAAAGTCAAGCCAATTATTAATTATGTAATAAAAATATTTTTACAATAAGACCAATAAAGTATTTTAATGCTGAAATATGAAGCATATTGAAAAGTATCTCAGCTTCTTGTACTGTAGAGTAAATTAATTCAATACTTTGCAAGGGGTTCCTTAATATTAACTACTGGATGATGGCATGGAGGCTGTGTCCCTGTTGCTTTTGCAACTTCTCCTTCCACTAAACTTTATATTATTATGCATGATATTAAGGTCATGTGGTTATTCCATGTGGAGGCTTGTCAGTGACTGGAGTTGGGCTATTTTTAAAAATTAATATACAACACTTTGCACGGCCCTGGTTCTTGATTATATAAACATTCAATTCTCTAGGAACCAGCTGCAGCTGTTCTCACCGTGGGGTCCAACTCACCTGGAGAAACCCTTCCCACAGCTTTGGCACACATACGGTTTGCCAACCGAGCCGTCGTGGGACCGAACATGGTACGACATCCTGTCCTTGCGCTTGAACCGCAGCCCGCACACGGGACACGCGTACGGCTTCTCCCCGGAGTGGGACAGCTTATGTCGGTTCAGGTGATACACGTCCCGGAAAACTTTCCCGCAAATGTCACAACCCACGTGCCGCCTGGTCCGCTCCCGCTTGCGGTTGTTGTCCAGCGCCAGTCCTCCGGGTAGCTGCACCCCGTTTTCCAGCAGCCCGGACTGCGATAATAAAGACAGACCCCCCGGAGCGGACAGGCCGTCTCCGAGGCTGTGGACGCCCCCGGTGGAGGCTCCGTGTTGCGCTTCGTGGTTCTTTAACCGAGACGCTTCTGTGAAAGCTTTCCCGCAGGCCCCGCAGGGGAACAGCTGTCCGTTGTCCTTCTGGTTAATGTGATTAAAGTGGACAGCCTCTTTCTTCGGTCTCCCTCTGCCTCGTTTGGACCCAGGCGAGCCAGCGTCGTGATGGAACATGCTCCCTGTGATTTCCGCCGACGGGGACATAGAAAGTCCTTCGACAGGCTCCAACATCGGCACCGACGACTCGCAGCCGTCCTCCAGCAGCACTGCTGGCGTGTCTCCGCTCTGGTCCAAATGCATCTGCGTGCTGTTCACAAAGCCCTGGCCATTTAACAATATACCCGTTCCGTTTACCAGCTCCGGCGGAGCCACGGGGAAACCCAGCTCCGTGGCCCCCGCGGCCTGGAAGAGGCTGGCCTCTCCTCCCCGGGTGGTTGGGACCAGGATTTGGACGTTGGACTGCTTGATGACCTCCTGACATATTTCGATGACGGACCGCATCAGCAGAAACTTGGCAGCCGTCATCAACTCCGGGAAACACTCCAGCCGAACCACGATCCTGGAGGTGTACGCGAAGTCCAGGATGTCTTTGAAAACTTTCGGGCTGATCGTGTGCATCTCCAGCTCCTTGGCGTCGCCCTCGCCCTCTGTCTGACGGCCGAACACCGACTCGAAGTACTCGCTGCAGGCGGCCAGCACCGCTTTGTGAGCGGGGAAGCTCTCCTCGCCGACGCGCAGGATCACGTCGCAGAACCTGCCTCCATCTTTCCTCTGAACGTTGAGGTTGTGTAGCATCTCCGCGCTGTGCTTGCTCACCTGGTAGGTGTACGAAGAGGTCCAAGACGGCTCCGCTACCTTCTCCATACCGAATTCATCAAACAACAATGGTCGTTGGCGTCGACCGACGGAGAGCTGACAGATTACGCTTTTACGGTCTCGATCCACCGAGGCCAGCTAGCTAGAAAAGCCCGAACCAGCCGCCCCTCCCGTCGCTTTAGCATCTACCGTTAAACGTTAGCAGCAGCAGGGGAAAAATGGCAGCCCCCCAGCTTCCTGTGAACTTTGGCCCTGCTTTCTTAAAGGGTGGGGGTCGCTCTTGTTTGGTTTATAAATGCTCGTGTAGTTTTATACCAGCTAAAAACATTTTCATGTTTCCTGCGTTCAAGGTTGGTTGCTTCGAGGCGTTGCACCGCGGGGGATTTTTTATGTTTTTCAGGTTCAACATTAACACGCAGGTCTCTGTTCTTCCTGTGTTTTTTTTTTAAAGCACCTCCCCCAACCAACTAACCCCCCTCCTTCTGCCTCTACAGACGCCTTCAAAATGAACACTGTACCCAATTAAAGCGCATAGGAAAGATGGTGAAAATAAACATGCTCGCATTTGCACTTAAATAGAAACATATGCGTGTTATAAAGTTTACATTTTAAGTTTATATTATACAAGTGGTTCCTGAAGGTTGGTGTGAGGTTTGGGATGATCTTAAAATTAAACACAACTTGTTTTTCAAATACATGAAAATGCATTGTTGGTTGTCGGCAGGACGGATCTCCTGTAGCGGACCTTACGTCTCTGAAAACACTTTGAAAGCATGTCCATAACTGTGAAAAAAAAAAAAAGAAGAATAAAATGTGACTGAACTACTGTAATGCAGTCTATGCAAATGAATAAATAAATACAAAATTACACAAGTGTTGAATAATTTCCAATGTTTTCTCAAGTTCATCATGAACAGATCACACCTCAAAAATGGCTTAGTGACCTTTGAGGCTCATCTTTGGTGCTGTGTGTAGTCTATTCTTGAATTGATTTCAATCTGACCACAAGGTTTATTTTTGAAATCAGCCTACTTCATATAGCTGAAAAGGTTCTTTTCAAGTTTTACCATTTCTTTTTATGGGCCCAGCAGTAATCATAGGCATGGCTAGTGAACCTACAAAGTGTAAGTGGCTTAAGCAGGAAAATTAATTATTTTTCCATCTTGGGCCAGGTTGGGTTCAATAGCTTTTTATCACCAAATAAAACAATCTGAAAACATATCCTTGTATTTATGGCAATAATCTAATATAAAAGTTTGATCTGAAAAATATTACATATAAGTGTATGTGGTTAAATATAACCCAATACCACTTGGCAGCTCTGTATAAATCAAGTTTCCATTGCTAATACACCTATATGAAGTTCCATTTATTCCCCCCAATCCTCAACTGTATTACCAGTAATTCTAGTGCTCAAGTTTCAGTAACAAGATTTACATCAGATTGCTGACAAAGTGTTAAGTTTTAGATAACTGTTGAAAGCACCATTTTCAAAAATGGTTTAATTAAAATATTTCTGGCTGGAAAGGAGCTGGTAGTGGATAACATTTAATGGCCCAAGCACACAATAAGCCAGTTTCAGAAGCAATTATTTCAAAGGTTTGAAAGGAAGGGCTTCTCTGCATCACGCAGCTTGTTGTGTCACAGCAAAGTACCACCTGTAATCCTCGGCTCAAGTTGAATAAACCAGTCAACTTCACTGTAGACAAACATGTTTGAACAGGATTTGAGCAAGTGCAGTTCAAGCCCTTTGATTCGAAGTCAAGACTCAAGGGATTATCTGGAAATGTACAAACAGGTGCTTTAAGAACAAATCGGTATTAAAAAAAAAAAAAAAAAACATTTTACAAGTTTTTTTACTCAAGTTTTTATTTATTAATTCTATTTGTGCTTCTTATAACTTAATAGCACATAAACTGAATCCCAAACACCCTCAAATGACAGTGTGAGCAGTGTTGAATTCTTGTGACACTGGACTGGAGAATACAGTGGAAGAAATTAAAGGGAAACAGGGAGTGAGGGGGGCAAGTCCAAATAAACAGGAAAAAAAAAGAAAAAAGGAAAGGCACAACCAGCTTGTTGCATCCTCCATCAGTGTCTTGTTATACTTAACCTCTTCAGGAACTAGCCACTAATGACACCTCAAAATATGGTGGAGTGTGCACCAAGTAACTCGCTTCTCCCCAACAGTGGCCCTTTCTCATTATCGCAGGGGGAGGAGGTTAAGGTGGACACTAGAAAGGAATGCTACCAGATTCGTTTCCCCAATTCAAGTTCAACAACAGGACTATTTCACACCTCCAAGATCAGGAGGGAAAAAAAGAACCAAAACAAAAAACAAAAAACTACAGCTATATACACAGAATAAGATTCTCTCATGGTCTGTACAATTGAGCCTTTACATTATTTACTAATAGAAAAAAAAAAAAAGCTGGCAACATAAACCTCCACTCATCTGTTCAAACAAAACATTGTTACAATGTCCCACTATGCGCCATCTTTCAAATTAAAGTTCACATTGTCATGGTAAGCAGGAGGTGGTGATGGGCAGAGGGAAAACTCACTTTCCAGCTAATAATGCATTTTCATTATGGGTGGAACTCCAATTCATCCACACTGATGACTTTAGACGGCATGGAGGGCAGTGGCTGCTCGAGCACGTCCGAGCCAAACCACTTAGCCAGGCCCAGAGGGGGACTGGCCCCATGTCGCTGGGAGTCGTTTGTCCGGTGGAGGCCTTGGTTTTGAGACAGAGCGCTTGGTACACCAGGATGCACTGCAACAAGGAGAAAAGGATTTAATGCTTTAGAGCTTCATGTTTTGCAGCCTTTCAGAAAACTGGAGCTCCAAAAGCCAGAACCAAAGAATCTTGGACATGTTTTACCACATATGACTTCTTAACTTACTTGGCCTCTGCCCCTGAAGCTGCTGCTGCATGACCGCTAACTGCATGGGAGTATTTGCTCTGGGAGGTAGAAGTCCTGTTGCACTCAGTGGGTATAGTGGCTGTCCTAGCAGGGCCGGAGGTAAGCCTTGAAGTTGTGCAAGGTCAACATGTGGTGGAAACATACCTTGTGAGTACAAGCAAAAGCAGTTCATGAAGCTCAAGCCCAAAAGTGATTAAACAGAAATAAGACCAGTGTTGAGCTGGAAGAAACCACTAACCTGCTTGCATGAGGGCAGGTCCGAGCTGCTGGGGCGGGATCCCCTGTGCTAGCATTCTCTGAACCATGTTTGGGTGGAGCTGAGGAGGAGGGCGCACCATGGGGACATGGGACAGCAGTGGTACCGGGTAGATGGGACGAGGGAAGGATGAGGATGGACCTGGAGGTGCCATTGGAGTCATGTGGTGTCCGGTGGAACCAGGTCTCAGACGCTCCTGGTCTTTACTTTGCATTTGAGGACCTATCTTTACTCCCACAGACTGTGAGACATTTCCATCCACTGACCCCAGTAGGTGATTTGGAGAGCTACTGCCTGAAAGCACAGAAAAACCCTCAGCATCACATCACTGTTAGTAGGACAAAGCGTAGGCAAGCAGCTGCTCTGTACCATCTTGTGAGTTTGTGGTCACTTCCTCTTTAGCCTCTGGACGACTCGTCTGTTCATCCTTGCTTTTCTCTTTCGTTGCGTACATTTTACGGATCACAGATGTGGGTGTAAACGATGGCGATAACTGCAATCGAAATGCATAGAATAAAGTAAAATTATGAGCACATACTTTCACATATTTTCATTGATTTATAGGCAATAAAAAGAAAGAAGGTTTTCACAGAAAAGTTTATGCTCACCATGCTAGTCACTGCATTTCCTGGGGAGGTTCTTCCAGCAGGCTGAGGTCCAGGGGAGCGATTTACCCGCTGAGGCCTATTGATCATGCAGTCATACATTGCATTTACAAATTAGGCAAGTTCATTTTAATTCTGAACTACAATGCTCGCAGTCAAGCCAAATCATTAATGAACTTGAAACCTTTATAGTTGATCAAGTGAAAGGAAGATTTATCTTGAGAGAGGTGTATTGGTTTTCCTTTTAATAAGCTCTAGCTTAACAAGGGACAACAATATGGTGGGGGGCAGACAAAGGAGGTTATTCTTCCACTTTTAAGACTTTCTTCGTTTGACCTCCACCTTATTGTTGGACACCCAAGACAGGTTACAGTTCTGAAATGTCACAGGACCAGAGGAAAATGGGCTCATTGTAGTTTTGGGTTTATTCTTCCGTAATCTTTGTGGGGGAATTTTTTTGCCCTCAACACATTTGAAATGCTGTTCACCATTTGCAACAAATAATATAGTTCTGGGTTTTGGTGAGCTGCAGTTCTCTGAAAAACCTTTCCTTTTTCTACATTTCAGAATCAGTTAAAGATTTTTGTAGTGGGCTAATAAGTGCATTTGCTACACAGCAAAAATATTTAAGAGGATTACCATCACATTAGGTTAACCTCCCCCCTCAGTAAAATCACATGTTCAAGCTAAATACTTGCCTATTTCTGAAAGATCTGTCCTGCAGGTGTTTGTTGTAGCCTGACTGAAATGAAGGGTGGCCATGGAGAGCAAGGTCCTGCTGGAGAGTTAGGACTTCCAGATCAGCTTGATTTACAGGTAGTGAGAGTGCCCTCATCTGGGGAAACAAGTTATATAACCCAATCTTTAAAACAAAAAAGAAAGCCATCACACAATATGGAGACTTTGTTGACAAGATGACTTTGTAGTGAGGAGATTTATATGGCAAAGGTTAAAACGATTCTGATTTTATAAAAACGGATCAATAATGCAAGTGAGTCAATTTCAATAAAAAGCCACTAAAAACCTCAAAACAAAAAAACAAATTCAAGTCCAAAATAAAAACCAAGATGATTGGAATACAACAATCAGTGAAAGCCTTTAAAGTTCTTAGAGAAATCTGTTCCACACCTCTTACTATAAAGCAAAGTTTCATAAACACTAAACTTATACATGTATATGAATCCCAAACTCCTGCCACCAGAACAACCAACCTGCTGCTGAGAAGGACTGATGGCCCTGTGGATGTCAAACTGTTCTGGTAGCAGAGACTGAGGACCAGCTGGAAATCCTTCAGAAAGTATTGAAAATAAAATTGTGTCCAGTTTAGTCGAAGAAAACATTTAATAAAAGCACAACATGTAAACCTGAATAATTATTTAAACACCAATCTTAGAAAGTACAAATAATGTCTGTCTGTCTTTTTAGACTTACTTGCAGCAGGTGGCATTCTGTTATTGAAGTAGTCAGGTGAGGGGGCCCGCTGTGGAAACAGAGGGGGTGAGGGCCCCTTGTGTAGTAAACCATGCAGAGGGCCAGAAGTCACAGAGGGCTCAGAGTTTCCCAACAGACCGCCTAAAGGAGTCGGGGAGCTGCTACGAACACCAAGGAGCACCTACAAGGAGATACAAGTGATGTTACACTTTAGTTGCACATTTACACATTGGTCAGTGGGTGCTAACCCCCAAGACTGTCTCACATTAGCCAAATAAAGGATGTAAAATAGTCTACAAGAGCAACATAATTCCTCTTCAGACTCAGCACATATGCAGTAAGCACGCATCTTAATTTGGCTTGTAAAATATTTTCTTGCAGAGTTTAGAAAGGAATAATATCACAATCCCTCTAGCAAGATGTATTTTGCAGTTTACCACCCTCAAAGGTTTGCCCAATATTAATCTACAATAATCTGTATTTGGGAGGATTTGAGACTTTATGTTAATCCAAAACATGCATGATCAACCTTACAGGGCGGATCGCACACACACCTGAAATATGTTTTTCTGTTGCTGAGGAGGTACACGATCAGGGGGAGGCACCACGCTTTGATCCGAAGGTTGCTGCAACATACAAAGGATTGAAAGTTGCGTTGCCATATTTTCCCCTCATTATGCAAAACAAACCACCACATCCACAGGTCACACCACAGTGGACCTGTTTGAATATGGGAGGTCTTAGCAGCTACCATCAGATAAATGTGTAATTTATTTTTGAACATTTGAGATGAATTCTCACTTAAACCTCCCAAACAAAATAACAGGCCCACAGAAATGAGTGAACACACGTGAAAACGAGTCAACAGTCCGTTATGCAAGCTGCCAAAGCTTTTAAATTATATTTATTTAAAGAGTCATTTTCCCTATGGCCTTTTACATTATTTGATTTGTTTTAAACTTAGTATCATGTTCAAAGCAACTTGCACAAAGAACTGCAGTGATGAAAATTACACAGCAGGTAACCTCTGGAATGGTTCAAATTTATGCCCACCATCTTTAAAAGCGTTTAACAAAGTTCTCTGATTTTAGCTTGAAAGCAATTCTGCAGCTTCACTGGGTCAGGCTACATCTACTGCAAAACTAGTGTTAGACATGCAGTACAGAGCTGGTAGAAAACACAAGAGATGTACTTACATTGTTTGTGTTGGGTTTGGGGTGAGTTGGCAGAGTTCCACTTGCCTTCATGCTGCTGACCAGTTTATTAAAAGCAGACATGTCCGTGTCACGGGAACGTGGCTGGCTAACAGAGCCGCCGGTTAAAGCCTCCTCCAGATGCTCGGCCATGAAGGGCGTGCCGTTCCCCTTCTGTGGAGGAGACACCTTCTGCACGTGAGGCTCCGGGCCGAGCTTCATTCCCTTCATCTCCCCTTCAACTTCCTCCAGAGAGAGCACCACCCCTGAGTTAGCTGAGGACATACAGGGAGAAAAACAAAAACAAACCTGGTTTAAAAAGATTAATATAAATTTATGAGGAAGTTCAAAGTAGTCTTGACTGAGTCCACATTTCCAAATTTAACTGTGTGCTAGAGGGCATGGGCTGGTATAAAGTCCTTTCAGTTAGTTGTGAAAGCTGAAGGCTTCTTCTGGCTGTTTGGAGCAGAATAATTGCACCACCCACCTCCTCAGGGTTATGATGCTGGCAAAAATACAAATGCTTTAAAATATGTTCAGCCACAGAAAGGAAAAGAAACCCAGCAACAGTCAAGAGAAGAAAACTAGAAGTTTCACCAACTTATTACCCACCCTGGGTCAACCAGACATTGTGCTTTTGAAGTTTTGGCAAGAAAAAAAAAAAACTGCAAATTTTCTCTAAATTTTAGAATTTCTTCATTTTCAATTGGTAAATTGTTTTGTTATGTACAGTACCTGCACTAAAATGGGGAGTAAAAATAAAAATTAACACTTTATTGAATTTGCTATAGCAAAAATAATCAAGACTAGCATATAGATTAAAAAACTAGAACAGCAAAAAAATAAAATCAAGATACTAGTTTTTATATTTACAGGGGAAATCATCACTTAAAAGAAATCAAGATTCAGTCACATAAAGTCACTGTTTAGAAATCGCCATGACACCTTGAACCAGCTGTAGTTGTCATGCTAGGCCACTATGATTTTAGCATGTCATTGAAATGTGGATGTGCATTTCCTAGCTCCCATCTCAGAAAACAGTGACTAGTCTCAGATAAACCAAATATTCATCTAACAAAAATATTCCTCAGACGTTCTGTTAAACTGCTCAGCATAAGTACACGCACAGTACAACTTTATCCACTATTGTTTTTGCTGCCATCTGCCTGTGCAGAGAAAAAAAACCCTGCAGCTGTTTGTACATGTGTAATTTCACAGTAATTTCACACCTCTGCAAAGGGTGATCACAAATAACTTCACCAACTTCTTGTTTCAAAGCACCAGACGATGTCAGAGACGCTAATCGCTCAGACTGTTGTGAGCGGCTGGATCACCAAAAAAAAACAAAAAAACATTACAGCTTCACTGAAAACCAGCTCCGCGTAATCAGTGCCACCGCTTCTGCTCCAATATGCAGTCATGTGGGAGAGGTCAGATTAAATACAGCTAATCTAACTCTGACGCATGGAAAAATTTTAACAATTGAAAGCATACAATTTTGCAATTTGTATTTCTTTCAAACAGCGAGGCTGAAGAATGCTCGCCAAGCTGTTACTCACTGCTTTCTCGTAGCCGTGCCTTGTTGACCGTTAGCGTGGACAGAAGGGGCTTCAGGTCTATTTTGGCATTGTGCAGCAGCTCCAAGATGTCCACTTTTTCCTTTCCCTCTGATGACTGAATGGGTGTGAAGTATGACGCAGAGCCTTGGCTTGTAGATGAGCAGCGTGGGTCAAGTCCTTTTAAGAAAAGCAGTCCAGAACAAATTAGCTTCCTTTAGTTTCTTTGTTAATTAAAAATCGTAACCACACAGTTATAATAAACTACACTGGGGTGATCCAATCACTTGCCTGCAAGTTTTTCCAGCTCCTCATGAGGGGTGGACCTCAAACTGCTGGACCGGCTGCCTGATGGGCTCAGGGTGTTAGAAAACCACTGACTGAAGCGGCTCGCTGATGCAGGGCCTTCTCCCAAAACGTCCTCTATCATCTAAAGACAGAAATGGAAAGACCTTCATGCAGAGAAAAGACAACACACTAAAGAGTGCAAAACAAAACGTGAAACTTACGTTTAGTGTGTTTTCCATCAAGCTAGCAGCAAAAGTGCCAGAATACGGGGCAGGCACTGTCACTGAATGAACTGCTTAGCATGCAGCTCTGATTTAAATCACTACAGAGCAGCTTTAATTTAAAACATGTTCTAAACAGAGGTACGATGGGCATAAATTTGGAATGGTGACACCTGTAAAGTCTCATTAATCGCATGCAACAACCCAAAAGTCACCATTGAGTGAGTCACCATAGATAAGATCAAGGTCAACAATATCAAGCCAGTGCAGCAGAGGTAACCTTGGGCTGACACATTTGATGCTTTAAAACAACAAAAAAAAACTTCTTTCACTGGAAGATCGATATATTATGCAATTGAAGCAAAACTGCCACAAGCGTCAAATGACAGATTCTGGCTTGAAAAACCTCGACTTAAAAATATTGCTGTCCAGGAAACCAGATTCAGTGAGATGGCTACAGAAACACCCCTCATGTGATATCATTACCTTGACAACAATAGAGGTGCCCCCAGTACTTACAGATGCCAGTGCCGGCATGGTTTTCTCCAAGTTGAAAAATTCGTTGAAGTCAAAATCTCCAGCTGACGGGTCTGGAAGAAGATCTGGATGGGGAACTTCTTGATCAGCCTGCAAAGCCACATTTTGCTCCTCGGCTAGTTCACCATTGCATTCCACTGCTGCACGCAAAAACATTTGACAATACAGTCAGACCCATGTTACCATGCCATAGCTTCCCCACGTGGTGTTAAAATTCAAGAACACAGGGCTTCACGTGCCTTCCTTCACAGAGTCCGTTCGCTTCCTTGATCGCTTTGTTTTGCGTCTGTCCTCCTCCAGAATTTTGTCGTCAAATCCGATTAGTTCAATGGTCTCCGACTGGCTGGTGGGACCGGCTGAGAACCACTCCGGCTCCTCCTCTGCGTACGAGTCGTTTCGTCTTCTTTCACTGAACACACGCTTGTCACCATATTCCCTCTGCAAGGCATAATGCATGCAGAATCACAAGATTCTCACAAGTTAGTCATGCAAATAACCAGGCAAAAAAAAAAAAAACACAAAACAAAATACTTATGAACTGTGCACCTTAATAATACCTATGGGTAAAAATGCAAGTCAGAGAGATTGAAATGAAGGAAGAAGAACCACAAACCCTGAATCTTTTATCTTTGAAGTCTCTCTCCCTCTCCTTCTCTGGACGAGCTTCTCTCTCAAAGGCTCGTGCAGGGATGATGCGCCCACTGCCGATCCTGCGAGCACCTCCGAGGCGGAGCGTCTCGTTTTCCTTATTTTCCAGCGGGCTTATTGGGCGCCGGGTGTTTGATGCGGGTATAGCGTTGCCTTGACAACCACCGCCAAAGCTTCGTCGCTGTGGGCTCAGTACAACGTCCAGGTCGTCCTCCTTTAACCGCTCACGGGGATCTAAATTAATGGGGGGGAAGAAAAAAAAAAAACTCCAATTTAATCTACATTTAAATACAAATACAATATTCACTTTGAAGTACAACTGGTTAACAACCTTAACCTTTTTAAAAGTTAAACAGATTTTCATCATTATAATCCAGATTGACTAAACTGTGATTGTTTTGTACAAAAATATGAAATATCAAATAAACTAGTTTAAAAAAAAACTGGATGTTTAAAACATAAAATAAGACCCAAGACTTTAGAAACTCTAATGATACAGTAATTAGTCAAATAAGGCATTCATTTACCTGGGATTCTGCGTTTCAAATGAACTCTGTCATCCATGTAGTCCTTTTTAAAGCCTTCGATTGGGGAGTTTCTCTCTGAAGTCGGGTACAGGGAGGCATGCCATTTCTCTGGGTCCCAGACGCCATCACTGGATCAACAAACAATTAGAATGTTAAAAGGTGACGGACTGAAAGTTTAAGTTTAATGCAAATTCAGCACAAAAAACCCTGAAACAATACATGGCAATAAAGTATGAGACATGCCAAGTTTGAGCAAAATTTAATTCAAAGTCAAACCAGAAATGCATGATTACACAGAACTTTGAAGTTACTGTTAAATATGTTAAATATTTTACTTTGTGAAACAAAGAGCAAAATTAGTGACTTTCAGTTTGCTGGTCAATTTTAAAAGATCTGTCAAGTGGACTAAAATAGGATAGGCCATGACTTGTGAATTTATGCAAGAGTTGTTCTCAAATGCTGTCTGAATTATTCAGGAGAAATATCAAACAGCATTAAGGTGCACATCTCAGAAATGTATATTTTTTATTTAATACTTTGGATGAAGTCTGCATCTAGAAGAACAACTAAAAGGAAATTTTCAAAAGAAAAAAAGAATGGAGGAGTTTCATAGAAAAGCCTTTGGGCTTGATTTGAAAGGAGCCATCACATGTACACTTTTGACTTGATAACACCACACTCATTTGAAAATAATCTTTAAAAAAATAATTTATTGCACAGTTACAGCCATTTCTTAAATCCAAATGTTATTTTTAAGCCATCTCCATTTATATCATTGAATGAATATTTCCATTAAAAGTAGTAAAGACACTGTAGTGAAACTAATGTTTTATAATTCAAGTAGCATTTTATTTTGACTTTTGTAAAGCCACAATTTAAAACAAAAATAACCCAGTTAGAAGGCAAAGACCTGTTGAAAAAGCCTGTGTTTTGGGGGGAGAAAAAAAAAAAGAAAAAGAAAAACTGAACATCAGAATGAGCCGAGAGTTGTGTGATCAGCTGATAGATTTGAAACGTCAAACCAAAAGTTTTTTAAATGTAACCAAGCATTTACTTATCGTTTCTTTTATGGAGAGATTCATTTTCCCCATTACTTTCTGAAGGCAATAAGAAATTTGCTCCAGGGCAGGCTGAAGAACAAGCCTATTCAAGGCATGGTACATGTCTGTACAGTTTTGCTTCCTGGCCTTGAGAAACATTTGAGTACAGTCATCCATGAGTCAGTGTATAATAAAGCTGTTTGAAACTAAATGTTTGGATCATTGCTGATGAACCAAAATCAAAAGTATTCTACAAGGCTACAAATTAAGTAGTCCAGATAAAAGCTGTGTTGAATGTAATCAGTCCTTGTCAAGAATCAGGGTTGAAGTCTAACAATGAGATTACTGAAATTAAGGTTTGCAGGTAAACAACAAAAAAATTTTAAAAAATCAATTTGTCTGGATTTCTGTAAGTGCACAATTAAATGTTCATACCTGTCGTATTTGTCAGAGAGACATTCAGGTCGCTCGTTGGAAATGGGCAATTCCTTTATATCCAGAAGTTCTTCCTGAAAAAGAAGAACAGTTCAGTTGTTTTCAAGTAGATCTTTGCATGATACAGTCTTTGGACTGGCAGCGGACCCGTGCGTCACCTTGGTATATCTGAATGGAGTGGTGGCTCCCGTCTTTAGCTTGGGCTGGTCCACAGCTGTGTCATCATTCTTCTGCTGCTCACTGGCATCTTTCTCCATGATGGAAGGCAGACAGAGTCAAACTGCTCCAAGCCCAAGAAGGTTCTACTGGAAGACAGTTACCAACATCAACAAAGTCATGGTACAATTAGCAGGTATGCAGCCTCCAGTGAGTCTACAGGAGCCATTGTAGTTTCAACTGCTGGATTTAGGATGATTACTCAAGTTGCACATTAACAGAAGCAGGATATTTTTAATGCACACTTCACATTTTCTATTCTGATTAAAACTATTGGGAGTTTTAATCTTCAAGACAAATTCTCCTGTCTCCCACATGCAACAGAAATTAAAGTTCAATCAGTAGTAGTAGAGTGAAATTGAATGACTTTTTGTGGGGTCTATCACCAATTAAAATGCAAGTTATGGTACACTCTGAAGCAGTGTGCAAAAAAGAATCAGTATTTATTGTGCTGGTAGAAAGTGTTAATCTTTCACACAGACCACTATAGCAGTATAATCAATCTTTTATTCTGGATGCCTTGGCATAGTGATCCCTTTCAAGAACAGGAAGAAACGAAAACTATCAGTAAATCTGACTGATGAATCTTATCTTAACTCGCACAGCTGAAAATGAGCCCCATTTTAAGTGCTGACCATCACTTCCTTTCACTGGGTATTTCACTCTCTTTCATCTAGACCACAAATCAGTAACTTTGCCATCTAAGCACAGCCATCTTTGTACTCTTCCTGATTTAAGTTTGTCAGAAGCCACAAAACCTTTATTCAGTACTTGTGACCAGGAGTAATTAAATATTTTTTCCAAGACAAAAAAGGATTGCAACCAGTATATTTCAGTTGTTTGCATTCATATTAGTTTTGATGTTCTGTAGCTTGTAGGTGTTCTCTTCAAAATTATTGTCCATTATAACCATCACAATAATTATAGAAACCACAGAATGCATTCCCCCCTCAAGTTCACTCAACATTTTGGTCTTCTAAGGCCCACAGGAAAGCCTACAAAGCCACCAGCCAGTCTAGCAGTACAGACTTGCTGGTGCCACATCTGTATAAAGTACTGAATAATGGATATAGTGCTTTTGTTTGATTCACTGTCTCAATTTAACCTAGGCACATTTTTTGTCCATATATTTTTAACTATTTCTCTAAGTTTGATACAATAAACTGTTCTTTTATTGATCCACTAATTACACCCCTATTTATTTCAAAATTCTGAATTTTTTTTTGTTTTTAGTCAACAGACATAATCCTGGAACATTTTGAAATATTGGCTACAACTTTGACCATTACTTCTCATAAGCTTCTGTCAGCAGGCAATTGTGAACCAACAAAGTATTTAAATAGTCACTTGGAAGGAAAAACACTTGAACACTTCTAAATTATTTAAATTAATCTACCCTCAGTAAAACGTCCGTGGCGACCACTTTTGTTGTTGATGATTGCTAATTAATGAGTAAATTGACAACAGCCAGCGCCGAGTGCCAGCGCAATCACCAGAAACGGGAAAAAAAAAAGCTGGGAATAATTACCAACCTGTAACGTCTAGACATTACAATAAACTGTTTAAGAAATTTCAACGAATAAGCAAAAATAAACCCCATCCAAAAAAAAAAACTAAATAACAATAACCAGGAATTAGCACCCAAATAGGTTGGTCAAGTTTCACTGGCGCTACACATATAGTTTCTATTTAATGCAGACGGGAATAGAAGAAAATACATAAGCAGATAAATATTTATAAAATGTCTAGGTATGAATAAAAAAAGAAAAACTAAGAAAAACACTTACTGGGTTTAAATTATGCGTAAATCGCTGGCTGCTCACGTTAGTTAGCTGGCTAACCAACTAGCAGGGGATAAAACCCACCCAGCGAGGACCAAATCAAGCCGGTCGGGCTATTCCGGTGGTTTTAGTCAACACACACGTCTGCAGGCGATAATTTAACGGAATAACACCGATTCAAATAAGAAAAGAATTCACACAGAAACTGTGCAGTCTCTAATTATTGTCTGTCTCTTTCTCTGTTTTCGAAGTCGTAGCAGCAATTTTCCTACAATCACCGCTTTAAGAAGGTCCTGGGAGAGATTACGTGTTGTCCGTCGCGCCTGTATAGAATTCGAGATAGTACTGTTTCAGCCTGCTTTAACTAAACTATTTTGCGTATTTTTGCCTGAAATATATCAATAAATATTTCCATTAAGTATGGTTTAAAGCAAATTTAGACAATAATGATGTAGCTTGCAATAATTGTGAACCACGCTACAGGCAATATGTTAGACGTCTAAAGAGTTCGCTCGATTTCTTTGCCTTTGGGATCTAGTTCGTAAACATCAATATTTAGTTAAATTTCTACTAAATAATCCTAGAAAAATGACAAATAAATTAAGACATAGATTGTGATTTGTGAAATCAATTTTTCTATCGCTAAATTTCATAAAGGCGTAATTTGAAAGCGTCTCTTGTCTTCTTGGTCACCTTAACTCCTGTTTATTTTGAAGACTAATTAATTCATTCAGATCAGATCACGCAAAAAGAAATATAGAAAAATACTTTTTTTTTCTTATCTAAAATCCAATTCAAAATCACTACCATGTCAATGAAACATTATACGTGCTATAAAATTTTTGCACACTTAAAATTGCAAAGTAATATTTTAACATTTTATAAATTTACAGTCTAAATAAATGCACAAGCACTTTGAAAAAGCATTTTCAATTAAAAACCAGAATTACATAAACATAAACACCAGTAATGCTGTAGAGAAAGAATGGATAGATAAATGCTAAAATATTATTAAAGACTATACACTAAAAAGTACTTCAACTAAAAATAAATGTTGTGGGGGCGGGGAGTGTCAACCCGTTTACGATGTTGTTTACGACAGCATTGTAAACCCCGCCTTTTCGGACTGTTATGTTGAAAAATTCAGATTCTCCTTGATTCCAAAGACCCTGTCGTTTTCTTCCTGATTTTCCTCAGAATTAAATAAAGATGCTACACTTCGTAACGATCTGAGGTCAAAATTTCCTCACTTCTCTGTTATTACTAACTCTCACAGACTGATTAACTCTTCTAAACGTCAGACGCTTCCAAAGCGAAGCATCGGCGTTGCCGTTGACAACTGGTTCCAGTGGATCAGCATCATTTTCTCGCCGGGGCAGTGTGGCGGACCAATCCTGCCACAATGATACAAAAATATAAAAAATAAATTCTTTAATTAATTCAAATAGTAAAATAAATAAATATTACCTGAACTTAACTAGGACTTAGCTTTATCATTTTAAGTCTGAAACCTTTTAGCTATTTATTTTTTCAGTTTTCTTGAAAAACTTAAAAGTGGACATTTACATTTTTTTTAAATACTTCAAATAGCGAAGAAACTTTACAATATCTGTACTTTTTGTGCATCAGTCCGAGAGTATTCCATCAATAATGGACTTGATGATACGGTATATCTGAAAAATATTGTGAAATGTCTGAAACTCTGCGCAGTAAGGCCGTCTTCTCCTGCGGTAAATAAAAAAAAGGAGCAGACCCACTGGTCACGTGACCAGGAAAAACAAATGCGCGGCAGTTGATCTGAGTGACTTTTCAAGGAAATAATGATGTCTGTATTACAAAGCTGAGTTAAAACAATGCAAGGCGATTCCGTCCAACACTCAGACCGGGTAAGACAGAGACCCTCCAGATCTGAGAGTGAACCTAGACAGCTGCGCAGAGTTCAGACCAGGAGGGTTCCTTATAGAGTGGGATACAACTGGAACAAGGGAGGGAGACTCAAGGAGCTCAGGATAAGGTGCCCACACAATGCATTTACCATATTTTAGATGAGTGATAATACAAGCATATAATATGAACTCTAACCTCGCAAACATCTCCTAGACACTTGGCGAGAAAATTCCTGAAGATATGGATCCACAACACCTTTGGTCGAGTTCTGCCCCGGCAAGCCAGGTAACATCGAACACATATTGTAGCTGCAATTCAGAATTAGTTGAAAACCAAATGAGCACTGTTATAATTATTTCCAGTTTGTTGCCGCCTCCTTGTCACTTTTAAAGTCCTGCATGAGTCTGAGGCGTATTAAACTATGCAAAATATGGTTTGGTTACAGGTCCCACTACAGCAGAGGCCTCCTGAGACGAGCCTTTGAAACATGGAGGGATGACTGGTGGACATCCAGGAGGGAATGGAGTCTTGTAATGAGAGCAGAGTGCCACTACAGGTCAGTCTCAAGGCATCATGATGGACTGTTCGTTCATGAGAAGACAGAGCAGGTGGGCAAAAACGAAACACAAAAACTGATGTCGGAGTAATTTCTTTGTTAATGAAAAGGAAAAAGTTAACAACAGAGGAGAACATTTAGTTTTTGGCAGCATTATCTCAGATGATGTCCTCCTCCAGGAAGGTGCAACAGCTAAAAAGAATGCCAGACCAGGTGTAGCTCTTCTATGGAGAGAGAAAAAGAGAAGTTGAGAAATCTCACGTGTATTATGACTGGATGTTGCTTACACTTCAGAATGACAGAAGTCGATTCAATGGGCTGGTTATCATCAAAGAACTGCATGGCCCAAGGAGATGTTGAAGATGTCTGTGTGAACATGGTTGATATCCTTGATACAGTCGAGATTGTGTGCTGCTAATGGTCTTTGTGTCTTTAGGTATTTTCTGTTTAACCTGGCATTTTATGGGTGGAGGAATTTTATATCTTCGCTGAGACAGAAAAAGGCTAAATTACAGTATGCACAATCATTAGGTATGATTTAAAATAAATAATAAGCATGAATTATTTTCAGATCAAAGATGTGGTTTTAAGCACTCTGCTTCTGTGAACAGCTGATAGGCGACTGGTCCGATTGGCTTTGGACAGATGGAAGGTTTTTATTGAGATCAGGAGAGGACATTGGAGGATGCTTGAGTCCTTCCTTGAGCAGAAGAAGCTTTCGGATTTGCAGTAAGTTTCTTTTTTTAGCATTTACTGGAATCGTGTCAAACTGGAATGCTTTCCATGTGCTTGACATTAACACTGCAGAGTTTTGCAGCTCAGTGTGGAATTTGTGGCAGACGAGGCTGCAGAAGCAGCAGCACCTTAAGATGTTAGAGGATCAAACACGAAAGCAAAGGGCACTGAGCTTACAGAGCAAGGTAGACACACAGTCTGCTGAGCTACAGTCTTTGACTTTTTTAGATTAATTGAGAATTTATCCCAACTGTGTATTTTTTCTTGTGAAAAGGCTTGGAGTCTCTGGAAAGAGACACGTAGAACTGCTTCTTACCAGAAAGAGGACGAATCTAAAGCAGCTCTCTATTTCATTGTCCGCCTTAAAACAAGAGCATTTGGTTGGTGGATGAGTTTCGTCTCCCATCAGAAGACCAAGAAAGACACACAAGGTTCTGAGGTTTTCCCTTCCTTCACCTATCATCTGTTCTTCTGAATGTAAAGAACCTGGTTTCAGGTTGCAGGGTTACTCTGCATGTTTTTCTTGTAGCCGTGGCTCAGGGCGCCTGTCGTTCCCGCCTTGTCAGGAAGTATTGGAGGGAATGGAGAAAAGCTCTGAATCACAAACAGAATGAAGAGAGGCGATTGCAAGTTGCAAACTGCGTGGCTGTTCAGAGAACTCGACGTAGAGCGCTAGTGCACTGGAAAGCCTGTATCCTGAACTTTACACAAAACTAACAAAGATTCACAAACACTCACATTACAGACCAACACAGAATAGTTCATAAATGTGATGTGGAAAAATAAGGATATGTGATTTAAATTTTTTTGTGAGTGATATGTATTTGCATTCCATATCCTTTACTTTAATACTCCTAAATAGAAAAATCCAGAGCAATAAATGTCAATAAGTATGTACGAATACAAACCAATTGCTTCCAGAAATCTCTAGATGCACATATCTGGAAGAGGCATAACACATCAGACTTGTAATCACAGTGAAATCATGTTGTTACCTCAGGGAAGCTGAATACAAATGTGCGCCACATTTTCAGTTTATTATTTGTAAACGATGTTGAAAACCCTGCCTCATTGTCTGTACAATTCGCAGTTTTGTACTCATTTGTGTCTGTCTGGTTGTTTGTGGATCTGTCAGGAGAAGGTTAGGGGTGTGGTGTATGGCAGACTTGTTGAAAGAATGCATCCCGTTTTGACAGTCCTCTGTTCAACTGTTTGGCTCTTGAGCTGTGATGTAGATGTTCAGCTGTGCAGAGAAGAAGCGGACAGGAACCAGACAGCACGCCAGCATTTCCAGCATCATTTACTGGTAAGAAATGAACAAACGGATCGAGCATAACCTGGCAGAGAGCAGTCGGTTCTTGATCGCTTTATGTCTGCAGCGCGCTGGACTGCAGGGGCTCTCTCTGAACGTCAGCTGGAACAAAGCGCACCGACTGAACAACAACATGGCCGTCCAGCACCATCAACAAACAGTAATCGACACGGTCATCACCTTATAGGCAGTTCCGCTTTCTTTCAGTGAAAACGTCAAAACGTAAGCTGCTCTTTGGTAGATGCTGGCTAAGTACTGGAGGCTGTGGACGGATCGGCTGGAGGAAGTTGAAGATCAAAGATTTGAGCCCCTCATCGAAAAGGAGCTGAATATTTACAGGTTTTAGGTCACCTTTACATTTTATAGCCACCTTCTCAGCAATAAAGGAAGGGAAAAACAAATCAAACACTTTGAACTGTCTATCATGTCGCAGGGTTTCTGTGCTGAGACGTTGTTTCCAGCACTGGAGAGAAATGCTTGCTGAACAGATTCATATGCAGGTATTTTCAAAGATTTTTTAAATCTAATTTAGAAATTAAAATATTTTATATCACTACAGCACACATATACTGTCCATAACGACAAAATTATACCACTCGTCACAGATTAATTCAAGAAGAAAAATAAATATTTTACTGACTTTCTCATTTGAAAATGTCAAATTTGTCATTTCTTATTAATTTCTCTGCAGGAAGTGGAGTGTCGCGCAGACGTTTGGTTTGCTGAGCGGACCTTGCGCAGATGTTTCCAGTCTTGGGTGGAGTTCACTGTGCAGGGACAACTGCGAGAACAGAGAAGATTCAAAGCCGAAGCCTTTAATCGGTGATTTGGCTGTTTTTAATCTTCTTGAATACATATGTCTATATCTTCTCCCGTCTGACTTGTTTTTGTTCCTGGATTTTCAGGAAGCATCAGTTCGCCTGGGTGTTTCACACCTGGTGGGGACGGTCAGAGAAGCACAAGGAGGAGAAGCTCTCTGAGCGGATGGTACGCAGCTGTAGATGGAAACAAGCTTAGTGTTGATTCAGACTGACTGTTGTGGTCCAGACACGTTGCCGTGTATTTGCAGGCGGTTCTCCACGACGAGCAGCGCTGTGTGCAGGGAGCCTGGCTGCGGTGGAGAGGACGCACACAGCAGCAGATCAGAGAGGCACAGAAACGGGAAGCTTCAGACCGTCTGCACACTCACAGGCTTCTGCACAACACGCTGGTACAGTGGAGGGGCTACAGCTCTGAGATACGAGACAGGTGGTGATAATCTGAGGTGACTGATCTGTCCGAGCCGCTGTGTTTTCACTGTTAACGGTGAACTGATCTATTTGTGTCAGGAGATTCAGAGAGCTGCAGGCCTGCCTTCAAGGGGATTTATGCAATCTGCGATGGGCTGTGGAGAAATGGAAGAAGGTAGTTATCATCTGGACATAGGACACTGACACAGTCTGTGGATAAAAAATAGCACAGTGTCTATTTGGGGCTGAATCAATTTATCGGATTAATGATGAATAATCAATTATTAAAATACTTGCCAATTAATTTAATAACACAATCTGACTCAAAATTATGACAATTTGATGAAAGTGTAATACCCTCAGAGCAGCAATAAATCCAGAACTATGCAAGAATATATACATTTTGCTTGTAAGATGAAAAACTTTCTTTGTCTATAAATATGTTTTACCCAGAGCTCCTCAAGTGACATAGTTTTAGCTTTATCTGGCTAAATTCTGTAAATAAAACCCTTTGCTATCCAATTATTGATCAAAAAAAAAAATCAACAGAACAGCCCTACTCTGTATTGATGTTAAGCAAAAGCAGAAAGTGCTGAGTTTTTTACATGCTGATTGTTTTAGCTGAATATGCATCTTCTACTACAAATGATCAAGCATTCACTCATGGAATACAATGATATTGCAAAATGTTTATTTTGTGATATAAAAGACATTGAATTATTGGTATTTTCTTAGATATTTCTAACATTGTATAAAATAAGATTAGTGTTGCATAAAACATTTGCAGAATGTGGACATTTTTTTTTATTCAATTACTCAAATAATGGTCAGAATAATCGATAGAACATTACTGAAATAATTGTTACCTGCAGCCCTACTGTTATCATGCTTTGCAGGTGTAAGCATGATGTTGCTAAAAACAACGTTATGCGAATGATGTTTTTGTCATCAGTTTGTTCAGAAGCGGCGAGTGAAGAAAAGCAGGGTGAAAGAGATTCAAGGCCACCATGAAACTAAACTTCTCAAACAAAGCTTCTTGGCCTTGGAGGTAGTTAATCAATAGAGTGTAGAAATTAAACCAAATGAAGGTGACTAAAGAGGATGTTTAGAGCCACTGCTGTGTTCACAGAATCATCGCTTTGAGATGTCTCTGATGTGTGAACGTGCAAAGGAGCTTCAACAGCAGCGAACACAGATTTTCCTCAGGTACCTGAGCTCCAAATGTTCACACCCTTCTACTAGTTTCACTTTCATGATTTTATTGCCAATTCGTCTAAACAAATCGCTGAATCTCTCTGAGATCAGATGGAGAGATCCAAGTCCTTATTAAATTTAGGCCTTTGCTTGGAGTAGGCTATTCTAATGTAGAGCCTGGTGGCCTTTAGGACTGGAGGTTATTAACCAGGACCTTGTAGAATTGCATGCTGACGACTGGAATATGAGTAAATGTGAACCTGCAATTTTATTGTCTTTTAAGATTTAAGCTTTGAGTTTAAGATTTGCTGCTTTGAGATCACAAACATATTTCAGCCTCACAACTTTGAGCCATATGTCCTCAGGAAATCTCTAACAGCATGGAGGGAGAAAGCAGAGCTGCTGGCTGAGGTTCGACTCGCAGAGCAACAAGCCCAAGAGCACTTCCAACAATCCGTTCAGCAGAAGGTTTGAGCTTTGGCCTTTAATTTTAAAATGCAGTATAGTTATTTTATTACTCTTTGCTCTCTATGTGCTAAATCTGTCCAGGTTTTTCATGCCTGGAGAGAAGTAACGAGACGTGGACTGCTGATGCGCCGCCAGCAGAGGGAGATGCTCAGGCAGGCTCAGAAAAAAGTCAACGAAGGTAATGAATATGTACAGAACATCTTAGTTTCAGCTTAGTTCAAGTTTTATCTGGACATACTTAAAGCTGATCATGTGAACATATTTGTTGTTTAAAAGCAATTTGAACTTTTAGGTAAAATAAAAATGTTTCTCTAATAATTTTTCAGCTTCCCTTAATAACTGATAAAGACGCTAAACAACGTCCATTTGAGAAGTTGGACGCTAACATGTTTCTCTAAGTTTAAAAATAAGTAATTTAAATAAGGACATATGAGTAACTATATGTTTCAGGTTTCGACCTGAAGATAAGCAATGCCAAAAATGTTCCTTTTGTGTTTCAAATAGAAAATAGACAATGTTTAAAAATAAAAAAGAATTCTTAGGGTAAAATTATAAGATTTAAAGTAGGGTTTGTCTTGTTTTTTTTGTTTATTTATTTACTTATTTTTTTACATAAAGTCAATTTTATTATTTTACTCTGATTAATAAATTAATAAAGTCCCTTGGAGTTTTTTTTTTTTGTTTGATTAGCTGTCCAAATCTGTATAATAAGGTGTAACATAGAATCTTCAGATAAACAAAATAAACTACATTTTATTTAAAGTGACATTTAAGTCTTTTTTTTTTTTTTTTACCCCATTTCATAATACCTCTTTTTAAGTGGATTTGATAGGGCATTGTGCTCATTATTTGCAGATTACAGTTAAATACAAACAGTTAAGCAAATATTATTTTATCTCTAAATTTCCCTTCTTGGCTTTATTACAGAGTTTTAAATTATTGTTGTAAAATCTTCTTAGATTCTACCTGCATAATATAATAAGGCAAGAATCCTAAACTGTGCTGAACTTTTTTGTGTGATTTATTTATTTTTTTCTTAGCTCGGCTGCGGCTGATTTTTAGACAGTGGAGGGAACAAACCACAGAGGCTCGGAGGCTGAGGATAAACATGGAAAAGGCCAGAAGGCATCACAACTTCAAGCTGCTCTCTACAACCATGAATGTATGGAGCAACTATCATTGCCAGCACCAGAGAGATAAGGTTGCTGTTTTATCACTAAATACCTCTGTTACATAAATCTACACTGCTACTACATGAAAATTCAAAGTTGCTATAACTCTTCAGGTCATGAAAAGACAAGGACTACTGTTGCTGAGGTTAAAGATGTACCAGAAGTTCTTTGAGCGATGGAAAACAAAGGTTTGCTGATGCTTTTGTTTACAATTTTAACAAGAGCTCCACTTAAATAATTTGGAAATAACCTGGAGAAGCTTAAAAAGTCAAGTTAGTAAAAGTGCTGGACATTTAGTACGTTGGCATTTAGTATGCTCTGAGGACATCAGATTCAGATCTGATGTCCTCAGAGGGTTTCTGCTGTACAGTACACTCTGTGATTTAACGCTCTCTCACAGGCTGTGACTTCTTGGTTCTTCTCTTTTTCCCACGAACAGCTGCAGCACAGACGCAGGGAGGCTAACCAGACGGAGCGAGCTCTCTGGCACTGGTCTCTCACCCTTGAGGCCAAGGTAACACCTGTCTCTACATTCTTATCTTGCATCAAAATCTCCTGGGCCTTGAAAGAGTACACACACCTTTTGAGCTTGGGATATTTAAACTTTATGCTGCTGTTTGTCCACTAATGTTTTCTTTAAAAAGCTCTGAGGTCTTCATTGAACAGATGGATTTATGCAGAGATTAAATTACACACAGGTTGACTGCTCAGGTACCTAATTAGCTGGGGGGTTTTTATTTACAGGTACCAGAATAAACTGAGGTTGAATACTGTAGTGAGGATAATAGTAATAATAAAATGCTATCTTTTTTAGTTTATAAGCAGATCCAGATGTAAAATACCTGGAAATAAAAGATGAAATGTTTATCTCTGTTCCCATGCTTTTGATATCAAACCCAAATGTTTGCAGTGGAAAATTAAACTGGTTAACCTGTTTTAATACCGGAGGAGTGTCTTCATCTGCTTCAACTTCAAATTGTATGCCGCTCTGTTTGCTCTAACGCATAATAATCTAATAAAATATATCACAGTTTGGGATTTCAATGTGATATGGTGTGAAAATATAAGTATGAATATGTCTGCAAAAACTTGATCGGTTGATTGATTGATCGGTTGTGAATCTGCTGCAGGTGTTTCAGGGATGGAGGCTCTGGGTGACAGAGCAGCGCAGCAAGCGGGAGCATGCAGCCAGAGCTGCACAGGTTTACAGGGACCAGCTGCTGAGGGAGGGCGTGACGTGCATCCTCACGTACGCCGCGCACATGAACGACCTCACAGCGAGTTTGACGCAGCTCAGCCAGGAACAGGTGGGTGTTTGTGGGAGTGTTTAGACACCAGATGTGAGCGTGATTTCAACCATCTGCCCGCGTCCTGCAGAGATCGCAGCGCCTGCAGGGAGTCGTGAGGCGCTGCGCCATGCGGTGGAAGCGGCGGGCATTGGGTAAATCACACAAGGAGCAAGACGTCAGAGCACAGCCACAGAAGAAGAGTGTGACCTTCTGTTTGCCAGGTCCTGGCGGCGTTTCCACGCCTCACTCTGCAGAGCAGGAAGCTGAAGCACTTAGCAGCCAGTGAGTTCAGGTCTGAGTCAGTCTCACTGAAACTGTGCAGCAGATGGAGATGAGGTTATCAACCTTATTTCAGCCAAATGATCTTATCAGTGCTTTACATTTTATTTTGTACTTCCCCTTCTAACTTACAAAACTAGCTTTAAAAGTTGGTCTCTTTTAACAGTTATTATTGATTCAGGTTTTTTCTTTATTTTTAAATCGCTTAATGGTAATGTATCCTGAGCAGCACCGAAGAGGCACTGAAACCGAATCAGAGAGGCTTCACATCTGGAGCTGAGTCACCTCTAGAGAGCAGAACTCAAGATCTTCTCCTGCCACCCTCAGCCTTCATGACCTCAAAGGCACAGAAATCTGTATTTAACTCTTACCGTAACACATTTAGACATTTGTGTCATCCTAAAATAACTTGACTTTCTTTTATTCTTCCTTTTCTTTTTCAAAGTTGGACAGTTCAGGCCTTTTAGAAAATTCATTTGTTTCCCTTTGTGAGTTTGAGACTTCCTCTACACGCCTCACATCAGGTTTGACCTTTATTTTTTATTTTTTAATTTTTTTTTTACAACAAACAAACCTATGAGGCATGAAATATTAAAATTAACTGTTGTGATGCCCTTTCAGATACCAATTTGAAAAATTCTCCTGAAAGAGAAGCATCGGTTCTGATGAGGGAGCTTCTCAGCATTCAGACGGACATGAAGAACTTTCAGCAGAGCAAGAAGCAACTTCGGTGGGGAAAAAAAACCCAACTAAACCCAATTCTTGTCTATGGTATTTCAAATGTTGTTAGTTGTGATTGATGTTTGACTGTGTGTGTGTGTGTGTCACTCAGGGCATGGCGCAAGCTGAGAGACGTGTTACAGAGTTGGCTGCAGACGAGTGCAGAAGATGAACAAGTGGAAAAAAGTGCAGTTTGTGAGGAGCTGAAGGAGGTAGAGGCAGAAGGAATGATGTAGTCAATTACGCATAATCTCAGCTCAAACAGTTGTAGTCTTTAAATAGGCGTCTGAATGAAATGCGGATTTTTGTGAAGTTGTCACAAATAATGATTCTCTATGGTAAATATCCAACAGTTTCTGCACATCTCACCAAGTGAGCAGACCTCTGATGACCTGAGGGTTCTAGTTGATTTTTCTTTAACGAATAACTGAAATTAATTTTCCTTCTGTTGGTCAGGACTGTGGAGGCAACATTTTGAATGTGCTGCAGATAATTTTTTTTTTTGTGTTTTTTGAGATGGCATTTGGCCCATTTAGGGACATACAGTGGAGTTGGGAAAACGAACGAACATATTGCATGGTCACTAGTTTTTATATCAATTCGGTCTAGTCAGATTCTGATTGTCAAACTTGTAAAATCAAAAACATCTGTCCCTTTCTGCATTAAGCTAGAGGGATTTCTTGCCCATGGACGCACTCTATAGCTGTTGTTTGTATGTGATAGGTTAAAAAGTTGATGTTATCACAGGCTGTATCTCCTACCTTTAAACGCTGACGTTGATTAGTTTCACATTTTACATTTTTCTGTATTTATAGCTGCAGAGGCGCATTCAGGAACTGTCCACAGAGCTGGATAAACAGAAACCTACCATCCTGCTTCATGTGGAGAGGATCCAACATTTGCAGTCTGTCCTCAGTACCGCAGGAGTTTAACCTCTCTGTTAAAAACAAGAAGAAATGGACATCACACAAACAATAGGCCATTCATCTATAGACCGTTTACAATCGTGTGCCTCAAATTCCCGCAGAACTACAGATCCAGATATGTTCATCTGATGCACATTTTGTTACATGTTTGCTAATTTAGTTTTTTTTTTCAAATAAACTTTGAAATGTTAACTGCATACAGCTGTCTTCTTCTTTCACACACTCTTCCTCTGGTGATTCTTGGTAACATTTTCAAAATGTTTTTTCTCCAACATATTAAAAAAGATTAAAGTAGAGCTGTATTTTTCACTTTAATTTGTGAATAGTTTGATCTGGATTTCCTTGTGACAGATGGTGCTAAAATATTTTCCATATGTGTGTAAAAGGTGACTGTTTTCAGTCGAGCTGCCCTTACGCAACAGATTTTCTCCTCTGTTGTACGTACCGGCGGCTCTGATTCCCTGGAAAATCAGTGGGGGGAAATTCGGGCTTTTTACTCTGTGCTGACCAGGCTGCAAACATCTCTCTCAACTTTTGATCTACAGAAGCTTAAAATGAGAGGATCCCATCATATTTTACTCTTTCTCATCTTTGCCTGCTGCATTAGGGGTAAGTACTTATTACTTCTTATTTTATTTTATTATTTGGTGTTGATATTTAGCCCCATTGGGAGTGTGTAATGACCTGATTAAATAGTTCATTGATAATTAAATGTTGGTGCAACTTTTACAGCAATATTTCTGATAAATGTTAAATGGTTAATGGAGCCTATTGCTATGTAAGTTTTAAAGATGCTATTTTTGCTTTAATACATTACTGTAGAATCCTAATTTTGTAAGAAGCAGCCACTTTAAAGCACTATGATTGAATTTATGCTGGTTTATGAAGGCTAGAAGTGCATCTGTCTATGGAAGAGATGCTGACTAGAATGAACTAAACAACCAGCTCCAATTTGCCAGAAAGTGGCTGGATGAACCACGAGATTCTTGGAAAGATGTTCTGTGTACTGCTGAGATCAAAGTGGAACTTTTTGGAAGGTGTGTGCCCCGCTATATCTGACCTAAGATCAACTCAGCATCTCACAAAGTGAAAATTATACATACAGAGAGTATTGGCGGTGCTAGTGTGGTACTCTGTGGCTACTTTGTTACTTCAGGATATTGAAGATGTGATGTGATTGATAAAGGCATGAATTCTTCTCCCTACTAGAAAATCGTAAAGAAGAGTGTTTGGTCAACAGATTGTGATCTTAACCTCAAGTGTATTTGGTTTATACAGCAAGCCCACTTCTTCATGGCTCAAAAAACAAAGGTTTCTGATAGCCTAGTAAAAGTGTGGACTTAAATCCCAATGCAGTTGTGTGACCTTAAATGGCTTAATACTTGGTGACATTGGTTGTTATTAATGGTAGAATTTAGAGTGAGATTAGTTTTATCACGTATAGCAAGTTGTTATGGATAGCTATTCTAGTCTTAAATTATTGTTAAAAAACTGTTGTTTTTTTTTGTTACACAGGTTAACTAGAAGCATTTTGATTTATCTGAAACATTTAAGTGGCGAAAACAAAAAGAAATCCTTTACTAAATAGCTTACATAAAAATTGCCTTATTAATGATTTATTAGTTATTTATTTATAAAGGTACTCTTGTTTTAAAATTATATATCTGTGAGGTGAGACATGCTGGAAGTTGGCCAGTGATCAGAAAAGGAACATGTTTGCCTGATTGCCTTGGATGATGTGAACTTTTATAAAAAAAATGTTGCTCCTCTGACAGCCAAGAAGATGCGCTGGTGCACCATCTCAGATCCTGAGCAGAGGAAGTGTGCAGAGCTGGCCAAGGCCCTGGTGGCCGTCCTGCCGCCCGCTGCTATTGCAGCGTTTGCCAGGCTGTCCTGCGTACGAGGATCCAGCACAGCCGACTGCATCGACAAAATCAAGGCGAGTCGCTCTGTAAATCATTGTTTCACTTCTAGGAGATGATTGGGAGAAACACCTGCCAGTGTTGCTCCAGAAATACACTGGGAAGTGGGTATTTTTAAAATGCTTCGAAATAAAATTAAGTCATAGATTCAAAACAATTGACTTTAATTTTGTGTTAAGTTAAATCCATTGTTCCTTGTTTTCAGGGTAACCGTGCAGATATAGTGGCGCTAGATGCAGGAGAAGTTTACTCTGCTGTGAAGCAGTTTGATCTTGTTGTCGTTGCTAAGGAGGTTTACACTGACGGTAAGGTTTGTTTCATCCTCCTGATATGATTGAGGGTGTTTCCTCTCCCTAACTGAGGTCCGAAAAGTTTATTTGTTCATCTGTAGGAACTTGCATCCTGTCGGTTGCCGTGGTGACAAACAGGAGCTTGGATATTCGGTCCCTGCAAGGCCTCAGAAGCTGTCACAGTGGGGCCCGGTGGACTGCTGGGTGGAGCCTCCCGCTTGGGTTCCTGCTGTCCAGGAACTACCTAACCTGGAGCAAAGAGAATCCTCTCAGCCAGGGTGACAACATGGTTTTCTAACATGGTTCCCCTTATAGGCTGGAGACACTTATTCCTGCCCATTTGACTAATTTTTATATCAATACTTTAAAAAAATGAGCACAAAACCCCAGGAATTTCTAAATAAAATAAAGACATTGTTGTTATATAAAAAAAAACTTAATGTCTGTCCATATTTTCAGCGTCCTTCCTCCTCTCTTGCAGATGTTGGTTCCTTTTTCAGAGCTAGCTGTGTTCCAGGTGCTGTCTCCATGGCGCCGCCTCTGTGCACTCTATGCCAAGGCCAGAAATCTTACATCCGCCAGAAGAACTACTTCTGTGAGTCGTCACACAATGAGCCTTTCTACAACAACCAGGGAGCCCTCAGGTCAGCCTGAACGAGAGAGAACCTCTTTAATGTGCTTTGTTACATTTTAAAGCAAAAAGTGACCATTAGAAGTATTAGTAACAGGTTTTCTGTTTTATCTTGGTGTAGATGTCTCCGAAGAGGTGCAGGTGATGTTGCCTTTGTGGACCATTTAGCGCTTGAAAGTATTAATGGTAAGCTCTGTATCACACTTTACATATTTCTTCTTCTGTAATAAAGTAAAAAAACACAATTTTTCTGAGATTTACTGACATTCAAGGTGTGTGACACTAAACAAACAAAACAGTTTGTTTGTTTAGTGCTGCAACACTATCAGCAACAAAATGCATAAAACAATTTCTGATATACATTAGAAAAAAACAGCAAACAGATTTTGGTCATTTTAATGCTTAAGACGTCAACGCAAGGCTACTATGTGTTACTGCGCTCAGCTGTTTGAGCTCTTAAGGAAAGTCGGAAAGCGCTCTCCTTAAGGGCTCTTTCCGCAGCAAAAAGCTAAGAAATAGAAACATTTTTAATTTAAAAAAGTCTTAAAGAGACAAGATTAGAATCTGTTTGGAAGATATATTTCATTCTCCATGGGGAGAGAATAGGGCAGCATCCTCATGAATATTTTTGTATATCCACGTTCACCTGGAAAAAGTGTGACACCAGCCATTCTGTTCTTTCGCAAGAAATTTTCATATATTGATCTTGTTAATCTTTGGGGGAAAAAAGTGACTTAATATCACTTCAGTAACATCTGAAAATATTTTTTTAATTAAACAAATTATATCCAGAAAAAATATTTTTTCCGGCTTAGGATATGGTTGGCACACTGTGCATCCTAATTGCTACTGGTGCAGCGTGTGGTTGAAATAACTTGAAAACAACTCTTGAAGATTGCTCCCTTGCTCACTTTCAGCTGTGAGATGTTCAAAGGGTTTCTTGCATTTATTGCCTCTTCACCCTGCAGCATCTCCATAAAATCTAAATCTGGCTTTGACTCAGCCCAGAACTTTCCATTAGTCATGTTGCACTGCCCAATTCTGCTTCAGTAGTAATTGCCTTCACAGATGGTCTCAAATTTTCCTGAAGAGCCGTCTGATATGTGGTAGACTTAATGGTGACTTTGCAAAAAGTTGCTGACCTCTGCAATTATGTGCCTCAACATCTGTTAATTCTGCTTTGTGAAGTTCCTTCACATCCAATTTGTGGCTCACATGTTGTTGTTTCAAGTCACTTCCACTTGTTCGCAACACCGCAAAGTATTGTGAAGTATTTAGTAAAGGAAGCTTCACAACTGGACTTGATGCATAGAGAGCATCCTATCAGAGGATGCCATGTGAGCTTCTTTGAATGACATTTTTGTAACTGATGCTTGTAGAAACAGTGTGCATGCTTAGGTGCTGGGCTACAAATTTGTGGTAGAAGTGACATATTTTCTTTTTTATTGCAAATGTAGCAAATATTATCTGCTCATTTCTGAAGCAAAACCAGCCTTTAAATAAGCAGGGTTTAACACTGAAGGGTTTTGTCTCTTGAGTTTTTATCTTGTGTGTGTTTTCTCAGCGAGTGAGTGGGACAGTTTCCGGTTGCTGTGTCCTGATGGCTCACAGGCTCCTCTGAGCCACTACAGGAGTTGCAATCTGGGCCGTGGTCCAGGAGGAGGAATGGTCACCAGACATAATTTTCGCAAGGTTGTCCGCAAATTTATATCAGCTGTGCAGGTAAATATGTGGACATAGTTTCATGCTTTTGTTCTGCTATTATGCAGCCTTTGCTCAACTTCAGCTATATACTGAAGTCATTTCTAAACTGATTTCTTCAGACGCAGTTTGGTCGACTTGGAAAAGGGAGGCAGCGCTTCCAACTCTTCAATTCATCTTTCTCTGGGGAGTCAGACCTTCTCTTCCGAGATGCGACAGATAAACTGGTTGTTCTGCCGGACGACATGGACGTTAGCCAGGTGATGGGGCTGGATTATGTTGCACTCCTCAAAGGACTCGGCCATGAAGGTGCATAGGATCGGCCTAAACTTTTCAGAAGTGAACGGGACTTAGCTCTTATAGCAACTGTATGTGAATTTGTGGCTTGTGTTTGCAGGAAGCTCTCTCCAGGACAGCGTTGTGCGTTGGTGCTGCATCAGCCATGCTGAACAGAAGAAATGCGAGCAGTGGGCTCTAAGCATAAAGTCCGACCCACTGGTGTGTGTCAGGGCTGTGTCAATGCGGGACTGCATCGAGAAAATCAAGGTAAATCATTTTGATGCTCATCACATGAGCGTCGAGAGTTTATTACACTCTGGGATACAAAGTTAAAAACAAGACACGTTTTACCTCAGAGGGATGAAGTGGACGCAGTCTCACTGGATGCAACACACACATTCATCGCAGGGAAATGTGGCCTTGTTCCGGTGGTCACTGAATATTATGGTAAGACTGTAAGGATGCATCTTTCTTGGTTTTTGTTTGTTCTGTTTTTATTTGAATAGTTCTGTGTTCTGAAACGTGTGCTGTTGTCAGCTAGGGGAGCATTTAAATAATTAAATTGTAGTTTTGGTGTTTGTTAATAGAAATAAATGGATTATTTATTGTATTTTCTCAGGAACCGAATGTGCTCCTGCTGAAGGTTCAGCTCACTTGGAGACAGACGGTAGGATGAAGACAAATCGTAGCTTATTGAGCTCAGTGGGGTTTTTTTCTGCTGATATAAATGCCATCTTCACATTGAAACCATCACTCTCTGCCCCCTTTCAGTGCTGACCTCGGCTGTGGGTGTAGCTGTAGCAAAGCGCTCCAGCAGGAACATCTTCATTGGGAATCTGGGCGGCCGCCGCTCATGTCACGGTCACATGTACAGCCCTGCAGGCTGGCTGCTGCCGTACAGACACACGTTAAGCCTGGAGCACAACAGCAGCGCCCCCTGTGATCCAAACCAAGGTGCAGATTTTTAAATTTCCTCAAAAGTGCTCAACTTTCAGACCTTTGCTCCTCACTATAGGGCACATGTGTCAAACTCAAGGCCCGGGGACCAAATCCGGCCCACCGTAGCTTTTTATGTGGCCCTCTAGAGTTTAGACTAAACAGTAAGTATGATTATCAATCAAATCAATGCAGTTTTTAGGTGTTTCCTGCCAATTTATATCAATCAATCCCTCCAGTTTATTGAGAATTATTGTGGAAATTCACACAAAATTCCTGCATTTTTATGTGCTAATACATTATTGGGAGTTTATTGCCGATTTTTCACAGAAATTGTGAAAAACTTTCTAAGTTGTGCTAAACAGCTGCCTCAGCTTTAGTTGATGTCTGATTATAGTCCATGATTTATACAGCGAGTAAATAAAAAAATCGCCTTAATTATTAGTCCCTGGAGGGACTGAAAAGATGTTCAATAATATTATTTAATTTTAAGAATTCGTTGACATATTAACAGTTTGTGAACAGGTTTTATCGACACATTCTGGCACAACCGGCCCTTTAAGAGCCTTCATGACCTTGATTTGGCCCAAAACGAAAATGAGTTTGACACACCTGCTCTAGGGAATGCACGTCACTTCCACTTTAAACCAATGCTCTTTTTTTTTTCTTTTGTTTTTAAGCCCCCCATTGACTGCAGTCTGCTGCTTTCTGTTTGTACAGTGTACAATACGGTGTTCTGGAAAGGCTGTCTCCCTGGATCTCAGGGCAATCTGTGCAAAGTGTGCATCGGAGGGACAGGCGAGGCAGCGACCAAACGCTGTACGAACAACCACAATGAGCGTTACTATGGAAACATGGGCGCCTTGAGGTACACAGAACTCCAGATTTTTCTGTCATTTTTTTCCTGTCCACAATAAAGATGGGTTTAAATTCTTAAAATAACTTCATATTTTTGTAGAAACATAATTGTTTCTGTTCATATCAGCCATTGTATGTGCGTTTTACTTCAGAGCCACTTTCACCCAACCGCACTTGCAAATATACTGAACAAAGTTAGAATTTTTCTACTTCTTTCATTGAAACATTATGCTACTGTAACAAAAAAATAATAATTTGATTTTATCCCTTTTTACACATCACCATTCGTGCAGCCAATAAGTATGGAGGGCCCTGTAGTGTTGTTCCTGTTTTTACCCTGAGAGATTGATTTAGTCCATTTTTCTCTTGTGTTGCAGGTGTTTGGTTGGCGATCCAAGCGGGAAAAGCTACGGTGATGTGGCCTTCGTCGAGTACCACAATCTTATCACTAACATCCTTGGTGAGGTATCGAAGATGCGACATGTATTATGAATGTAGTGCTGCCAGCTAATTGACATTGTCCCTGTTTTATTTTTTTTTGTTTTTTATTTAACTCTAGCTTTGAATTCCAGCGGGTGGGCGGAGGACTGGACACAGTCTGACTTTGAGCTGCTGTGTGCCGACGGACATCGAGCTGCTTTGTCAGAGTGGGAAAGTTGTAATTTGGGAGTCGTCCCACCAAACAGCATCATGACACGGCCTGTTCTTACTGCAAGGGTGTATGACTTCCTTATGAAATCGCAGGTCAGTAATTTTGTTTTCATAAAGTCTCACTAATTTGAATTCTGCTGGGAGGACTAACTCATCAGGTTCTTCTTGCAAGATTAGAGTAAAACCCAACTCTAATTAACCTGTGGACCTGCGATCTCCTCATGGTGTGCCCCGCATACCTCCTAATGACCCCTGGAGACCTCATGACCCTGCAGGAATAAGCAAGTCTAGACGATGGATGTGGGGATGGATGAATCGTTTTCCAATTACTTTACAATCGTGTACTACTTTATGTAGATTTTTTTTTTTTTTTTAGACTCTAAGATGGTTATTTTTTTGTAATGGCAGGAAACTTTGGGAGCCACCTCAAGCACTGAGTTCCAGCTCTTTGAGTCTCATCAGTACGGGGAAAGTGACCTGCTGTTTAAAGATGCAACGAACTGTTTCGTTCATACAAGCCATATGGATTACCGCTCCATCCTTGGAGAGGAGTTTTACGCTCACGCAGAGGCCGTCTTTAAATGCACACACTCTGGTAGGACACGAACACACTACCTGACTGTGGTGAAAGTTGGATTTTGCTTTCCCCTATAATAACTGCACACTTTGTGTTTGTTTTCCTTGCAACAGATATCTTGGAGTTTTGTAACCAGGATGTGTGCAGCATATTCTAATGAAGGAAACATAAAATGGCACCGTGGTTTCCTCAGCTTCTGAGATATTTAGTTCTTCATCCATATGAATGATGGGTTAATAAAGACTAGAAATCATCACGACTGAACTGAAAGATGCCATCACTTCTGCTTTCATAATGGGATGTTTTCTAACTTAAACGAAATCATTCATCTATGTGTTCTTCTAAAGCAGAAATATATATATGCATATATTTAATAAACATATAAAGCCAACACAGCAAATGTTTACAGCAATCAAAAGATGTGGCATTTTGAATTGAATTATTGTGAGAGCTTCTCCATAGGGAAATAACAAAATGTATGACATTGATATTCTCAGTAAATACATCTCTCCTTTCGACACAAAATTCAAACATTCGGTTGTAAAACACCCAAGTAATTCACACATGAAAGCCAAAAAGGAGGTCTATAAATTAAAGGGAAATAAAATGTATTTTTAAAATTTGATAGTGGAGTTAGAGCAAAACTGGGCTCATGGCTAGAAAGCATATTATGACCCAATGAACACCATCCCCATGCAAGGAGGTAAAAGCATTATGCCTTGGGTCATGTCTTCTGAAAAGGGTCGGGTTGGTTCTGGATGACAAAGACTGCCAAGACAACAAAGAATGGTTAAAGAGGAAGGATATTAAAGTGGTGAAGTGGTACAAGTTGTTGGAAAATCTGCCAAGAAATCCAAAGAACTTATAGAGTTTCTGCCATAAGGAATGGTTCAAAATTCTTCCTGAGATGATTGCAAACCTTGTGACAACAAAAACAGTCTTGATATCGTGCTTTCCCACCAAGAAGTTTCTTTTCACTCAATCATAGTAAATCATTCTTTTTATGTATTAAAGTTAGATTTTTGTCATTGAAAATTTCTTTTTCAACAAATTAAAACCCCTAACCTAACTACTACTCCCAGACTCCTATGCGGCTGTTTGGTGTTACGTTGAAATGGGTACTTCCTGTGTTTGCACCTGGTTTCCATATTATATCAGCTGGTTCTGGTTTGACATGTTACCTAAGAAAGCTATGCACCACCGGTTACTGTGGTAACTTTACTCCTTAAAAAGGTAAAGTTAGTAACTATAAACATTTGCGTGCTGCTTGTTGTTGCTGTAGTTTTAAACTCTTTAAAACGTGCGCTCGTTCAGATGCGGCTGCCGCTGCGCCTCTTCCCGTCTCTCCACGGTCCTGTCCGGACAGCCTCCTCTGTCCCTGCGGGGAAGCTGAATTTCGTCCCCGCTTGCAGCACCGCCGATGCCCGCTCTCTGGAGCTGCTGCAGGACTTTGTGTCCCGGTCCAGGCGGTTGTTTGTGGTCACTGGAGCGGGTCTGTCCACGGAGTCGGGCATCCCGGATTACCGCTCGGAAGGGGTCGGGTTGTACGCCCGCACCGACAGGAGACCGATGCAGCACACGGAGTTTACCCGCAGCGCCAAGTCCCGACAGAGATACTGGGCCAGAAACTTCGTCGGGTGGCCGCAGTTCTCCTCCCACCAGCCCAACTGTGCCCACCGGGCTCTGCGGAGCTGGGAGGAGAAAGGGAAGCTGCACTGGCTCGTCACCCAGAATGTGGACGCCCTCCACTCCAAGGCAGGACAGACACGGATTACGGAACTGCATGGCTGCGCCCACAGGTGAGGAAATCTGAGTGACCCAAGGTGGCAGGATCCCATAAGATATAGAAAATATAGTGGAATTATAAATAACAACTGTGATGCAAAATATGTGATTGTTAATTGATAAAAATTAGTTATGCACGTCAGCTATTAATTGCCTTGAAAAGGTAAGTCTCAGGGATCATGTCCTGCACAAAGACAAAGATATATATATATATATTTTTTTTTTTTTCCCTAAAAAATCCATCAAAACCAAATCTAATGAGATTTTAACCCAACTAACTTCTTACACCACAGAGCTTCAAAACTGAAACAGTGTTTTCAGGTCGTTGGTTATCTGAAATGTCATTTTGCATGTAGGCCAAAAGTTCAATTTTGGCCTCAGGTGAGCAAAAGATCCTCTTCCACATGTTGAGATGATTTATGACAAACTACAGACAGAACTTCTTTTGGCTTTTCTTTTTACCTTTGACTCTTCCATAAAAACACATTCTTCCACCTGAGTTACAATTTCACCAAACCTGAATGTCCTTTCTGTGGTGATTGATTGAACAGAGCTCTGTGAGATTGTAAAAGCTTGATATCTTGTTTTATGACCTAATCCTAACATAAAAGTTAACAAGTGGACTTTTTTTTATTTATTTACTATGACTTGAGTGAGATTGGCTGCACAGGATTTTATTTAGGAGTAACAGATTAAAGGGAGCCAAATACAAAGGCAAGTCCTACTTTTTAGACTTCAATTAGTAAAATATGTTGAAAAGCCTCAACTCTATGTTCATCTATCAGAAAAATCCCCACTCTTTCCAGACATTGTGTTTCATGTGTTCTCAGGGTAACATGTCTTGGCTGTAGCAGCATCACCGCGCGGGAGCAGCTGCAGAGGCAGTTTGTCTCATTAAACCCGGGTTGGAGCGCTCAGGCAGGAGTTGTGGCGCCGGATGGCGACGTCTTCTTAGAGGACGAGCAGGTCCTGAACTTCAGGGTCCCGTCCTGTGAGCGGTGTGGGGGGATACTGAAGCCAGAAGTTACATTTTTTGGAGACACGGTGGCCAAAGCAACGGTGCAATTCGTGCAGGAGAGACTGGCAGAGGCGGACGCAGTGCTGGTTATCGGCTCATCGCTGCAGGTATAGAAAAGGAACCATTTCGTGATGTTAGCTGTGTTGTCCATTCAGCTTTAAGTTCCATCCTCTGTGGCTCTGCAGGTGTACTCAGGATACAGGGTTCTACTGGCAGCGAGCGACAAGAAGATGCCGATCGCCATCCTGAACATCGGACCCACGAGAGCAGATCACCTGGCAGAGCTGAAAGTGAAGGGCCGATGTGGTGAAGTTCTGTCAGTCATCCAGCCCCTCTGACCCCACGGACAGGTTCAGTCGTCTCTGCTCTGCTGACTGAACTAACTCAGGCATTAGTAAATGACCATCAGAATGAGGTGACGCGAAAGGACCGACTAGAGAGCAAGAACTGCCGTCCTGTCAGCATTTCCACACTGTTGGAGAAAAAAAAAAAAAACGGTTTCAGAAGTCCAACTTGTGTGTAACGGGAAAGCTCAAACTGTGTTTGGTTTGTTTCTGTTTGACTTTGAGCTGAACATGACGAGGATCTGTGTCACGTATTCTCAGAGTGTACACAGTTCTTTAGAGGTTCTGCTTTAAAATGCAACAGTTTTTATCTACAGTGACTTTTACTGAAAGATATTTGGAGAAGAGCAAGTAGCTGCAGAAGTATGAAAACTTATTTGCGAAATGCAATAATTAAAATGCAACTGTTGTCACAGTGCAATTAAAAGACTTTAAATTCATTTAAAATGTTAAATTCCTTTAACATTTAGATTAAAACGTACTATTTTGTTTCCATTGCTTTCAAATATAGATTTCTGAAATTACTACAAAAAGCCAAAACAAAAAACACTAAAATAGAAGATAAAATCCAAAATGTTAGAATAGAATATTTTATTGACCACTAGACAACTTGAATGAAACATTTAAAAGTGGCTTCTGTTTAAAAGCAAAGTTATGGATTTTTATGGCAACCAAAATGTTCTTAAATTGTGCTTTTAAAGAAAAAAAAAAAGACATAAAAAAACGTTGGATTCAAGAGCATTTTATTTAAACCTAACTATGTTACTGAATCACAAACAGACAGAGGGAAGAGTGACTGTGGACTGACTGATACTGAGATCCTTCATGACGCTTTGCTGCTCAAATCTCTCCTGCAGCCTGAACCTCCAGTTCTCCAGCTCGGGCCGAGTCTCCTCCTGCAGAGCGGCGGGAACGCTGAACGAATACAGACAGAATCTGTGAGCGTTGCCGTCCGTCTGCCATGCTGCTGATGCTGTAGCCACCACCAGCGGCGTCATGGACAGGCAGTTTTCAAAGCTCCTGGCCTGATCAAACCAGTAGGTGACTGGGTAGCCCAGTAAGAGACCAAATATGGTGCACAGGTTCCAATCTTCAGATTTATCCCCAACATAAAGAGGTTTATCAGCCTCGTGGTGTCGCTGAAACTCCTCCAGAAGGAGCAGAAAATCTGCCGCCACACCTGTTAGCCATCTTCTCTGAGCATTGGAGATGGTGGGCTTCTCCAAAGACACAGAGACATTTACAACAGGCGGACCACCGTCGCGAAGCATCTTCTCTAAATTAGATCTGAGGGCATCTGCGTTGATAATTAAACCGTTTCCATTTAAATCCAGCGCGAGGAGGGATTGAGACACGAGCTGGAGAGACCGTAGGCAACTCAGATACTGCTGGAGCTGTTCGGCACAGGCAGCGCTGCTGTCGTACAGGAGAGCAGGCTTCAGCCCCAGATCCACAGTCAAGACCTGAGCAGCAAGATTCAGACTTTGAGCCGTGGAGAAACCCTTTCTACCAGAACGCAGAGAGTCACGGGCTGCAGAGACAAAGAGGTCCTCGACTGGCATGGTTACGATAAAACAATTAAAATAAAGTCTTTTGTGGGAGAGTTTGGGGAAAATTCAATCTGTACGTCAAAGAAAAATATAGATGACACCCGTGCACTTGTGTACATAGGAGGAAAAAAAAAAAAGTAATGTAAACAAAAACGTTTTGTTTTCCAAGTGTTTAATCGTGTTCCTCACTTCTTCTTTGTTGGTCCAAGATTTCTAAAAGGAGCAAAACCATCACTTTAGTCACAAAGATAACTTTTTAAAGTAAATATATTGCTTCTACATTTTCTGCCAATGTTTTAGAATAACTGTAAACTGTTACGTAATACATAAATGTTTCTTACAATCATCCTGCCTTTGGTCAAGATCAGCAGCAAAGGTTAAGTCACCGGCTGTGGAGACATCAAGTCGAAATCTGAGAGATTTCTAGCGACCCAGACTCCGGCGGCAAACAACCCCAGGTTAACCAGAAGATTCCTGCAATGAAGACAACAAACAACGAAGCACATAAGAAAATGTTTACTGTTTTTTGTTGCTGTGGTGTATTTCTGTTTAAGGAAACTTTACGTGTAAGCCATTATGGTCTACTTTAGTTTGACTGGATCAAGGACGTGGAGGCTAAGTCTAAAACCATGTTCGCTGGCTCCTACCATATTATTTTTAGGGAATAATATGGTCACTTGTTATCTTATATCCCTGTGAAGATCGGAAACCCAGGCTGTTTGCTGGTTTAGTTCACGCATCCCAAGTGAAAAGAGTTTAGGCATCATAACTTCCCGAAAGTTAACGAAGGAGGAATGGATATTGGAAATTACACATATAAAATATTTACATATCACATGGAATACATAAAAATGACAGACCGTCCGTGTAAATAACATGCTTTAGCTGACTAGCATTAGCATCGGTGAGCGGCACCATAGACATGTCTATGAGCGGCGCAAGGACAAATCCAGCAGCATGAGCTAAAGCTAGCTGCACCGTTAAACTCAGCACTAAATTACCACAAAATAACACACTTCTCACCGCCTAAAGTCGTTTCTGTCTGTCGCAAAGCGATACGTGGAGCTGATCCACGCGGACACCCGGGATGGAAAACTCCCTTTCACGTTTGAACCGCTCATCGTGCTAGAAGAAGGTGGCAGCGAGGAGCGAAGACGGAACCAACGAGGGCGTCTGGGAGAGGGGACGAATTTAGTTGTGGCACATGTAAGGGTGCCCGAGAGGATTGTGTCAAAATAATATTACATGACCAAAGATGTCTGCTACCAGATACCGTCGGTTCCTTAAACTGTGTGAGGAATGGCCCCGAGACGAGACCAAGAAGGCACGGGATCTGGGGACATTTCTGCGGCAGACGGTGGCTTCCGCGTTCCGCGAGGGTGAAAACACGCAGGTAGAAGGTCACGCACACGGCTCCATCTAAGAAGATCAGCGCTAACAGAGGACGCCCTTGTTTTTAGCGTTAGTTGTTGACACCTGGGGGAGTTCCTTTATTATTACTCTGACAGCGCCATTAATAATCCGGCTGCAAAAACAGATAGCAGAAGGTCGACTTTATAGAAATAGTAAAATAAAAAAACTATTTTTTTAAATTACCTTTTGCTCAGGTTTTATCCTAGATGAACCAATTAACTAGATGCTTTTCTGTGATTGACCATTCTTGGTTATTATCAAGTCAGATACTGAAAAATCAGGTTTCTCACTGATCGTGAGAAAAAAAACACTCACTAGTTTCATCCTTTAGACACATAGCCTCAAACTGAGCCAGTTTGTTGATTACAAATAATATTAGAAAATCTGCAGCACATATTTTTCTCTTTGTTGATCTAAAGTCCCTGGAAATAAAACTCAAAATACTTCCTAATTCAAACCAGCAGGTCAGACCTTACTGGAAACCGGATGTTGGTATTCATAAATTTGTGGGGGGAAATCAAATTTCAAATAAAATACATTAAGTTTGTCAAACTTTAGCAACTTGATTAATTACTAATTAGTAAAAGGTAAATAAAGATATTGTGGATGCCCCTTGATATATAAATAGCACATTTTGCTTCTTCTTGTCATATTTCTCCAGCTTGCAGATCCAGAGAAATGTGACCAGATGTATGAAAGTTTGGCTCGCATCAACGGAAATGTTTACAGACAGCGGGTAAGCACGCATCCAAATGTACTGCAGTGATGAAAACCTGATTCTTTGATGATTTATCCCGGCTTAGCCAGTAATCCAGTTCTTTTGCTCTACGTTTCGCAAAAAGATTTATGCTTCTTGAACATTTTACATTTTGTTTTATAATAGCCACAAATGGAAATCTATGTTATTGACTTTTTTGTCATAGTAACTGTACAAAGTATTGACCGAGGAAGTCTGCATGCAAAAGCATACCACACGTTTCAGATTTTTTGTGTTAAATGCAAACCGTATTATTATTTTCCTTTCACTTAACAATTCTGAACTACATTTTGTTGTCCAATCACATAAAATCTGAGTAAAATAAAATTAAGTTAGTGGTTGGAATGTGACTTATTGTGAAAAGTAAATAAATACTTCTGCAACTGTGAAGATGACAGTAAAACAAGTTTTATTTAAGGTGAAGGCCAAACTAGATTAATATGTAAAGAACATCCACTTTTAAAATGTATTATAACCACAAATACCACATTTATAAAGGTGTCATATACTTTGTGTTGCCAGTGTTTGTCCAAAAAAGTAAACCGACTAGAGTGAAAATATGTCGTGTGTGTAGCCACATTTAGCTCCTAAATCATAAGCAGCAATTGTGCAGAAAACAGAAGAATGTAACAGGAAGCTTTGTTGTATAGAATGTAAATATATTTTTGTGTGTTTTAGTTTCCTCGTGTGAGAGACACAAGTTTTACAGGAGTTACAGTGGAGGAGTGTCGAGTGCTTTTGTCAGGTATCCACTCTAATTACATTGTGCAGTGTTATCATTGCTCTTAACCAGTACCAATAAAATGACCCTGAAAAGATAGTGATGTATTTTTACACCTTATTGTATTATTGTTTTACAGGCAGTATGCAACAGAGCATGGATGAGGAAAAGAAGGGTTTATGGAAGTCGCTAATGGAGAGATTCTCCTCCAAATCACCAGAAGACGGTCCAGAAAAAGCTCCTGAAAAATAACATTTTTCTTTTCTATGTTGCTTGTATAGAAATAAATATTATCTTTGTGGATTTGTCTTTTTTGGACTACTAAAATCAGCAATATTGCTTCTCAAAAACAAAACCAGAACACCTGAAACAACCCAAAAAATGTTTTTAACAGCAATTGCAATTGTATTGCAATTGCAATACAGACTATTGCCTACTGATAGGCAATAGTCCGGCTCTTAATACGTTACATGGAAAAATCAGAAACTGGAAGGAGGAAATGAAACATGAATAAGGGAGGACACAAGAAGGGAGAGAGAATAAATGCATTTAAGAAAGGATACATGGGGAAAAATGAGGAATAACACCAAAAAGGAAGGAAGAAATGAGGACTCGATGTGATAAAATTGTTCTGTTCGCGCAGGCCAACAATGAATCCTGCTGAATCTTGAAAGACTGCTAGATTAGACTGACTGAGTGATCGCCTTAAAGCTGCAGTTGGGAGTTGTTGGAGAAAAGCAATTCCATCATGTCATAATTTTTAGGTAAAACGTTTTTAAGACTGGCATTTGTTTACTCCAGGTTATCATGCTGCGAGAATCTCACAATCTATGTCCAGATTTAGCGATATGTGATGGACTGAAATGTGTTTACCAATATGTCAAAGGTATACGCACTCTTTACTTTATTGATCTGTTAATGTTTACATTTACAACCAAAGAAAGTTCAACTCCTTTTGCAGAAATAGTGTATGTGATTATATTTGCTGGGACAATCTTGTTTTCAAGGAAGGATTCTAACTTTATAACTTTGCTTACAAAATCTTATTTACAAATGAGAAAATGCCATTTTACGACAGTACATTTTATACAGTAAAATTAAAACAGATGTAAAACCGAATTACATTTAACTCATTCAAATGAGTTGAAATACTCATTTGTGAATTATGCAAAGCCTTATCAGCTCTATGTATTTTAATCCAGTACGATCATAGTCAGGTCTGTGACAGATTGGAAACAAACTTTAAACAAGTCAAACAAATTTACTGCAAAACTGAGCAGGAGTTTCTACACAGGGAAATAAAGTTATGACTTAGAACTCAAGTACCAGAAGCTGCGACTTCTCTTATTCTAACAGCAGTTAACATCAGGCTGACGCCACCTTAGAAACAGGATCTAAAGCAGCTCACTTTAAACCGAAAGAGATTTTATGAACACCTTGGAACACAAAGTCTTCTTACTCACATCTTTAAAAAATTGGCTCTGGTTTGCTTAAAAAAACTCATTTTATTTACAAATGAAAAGAATGCAAATTAGAAGACCAAACTTTTACACGCATAAATGTTAATCAGAGAAGCATGACTCGTAAAAATGTTTAGCAAAGGAAGCACAGATATATAGCAAAACTCAGTTTCTATGTGGATCCTGAGTTAAGCTGGATACTCAAAGTCTGAAAAGCTTTAATCAGAATGTAGTATACCTTCATTTGTTCATTAGTTTGGAATAGTGACTGTTTTTAAGAGTTACTTTGAAGACCATGATGATCTGCAGAACAAATGGGCATGATTTACTAATAACATGTAGACAGGTCCTTGTCAAACTGAGAGACAAAAGCTGAATCGTAAACTAAAAAAAAAAGAAGCTTAGCTGTGAAACTGATCTGTCATTTCTGCAAAAGAATTTTATTGTGCTGAATTAAGATTTAGCAATGGAAATCGACACACTGCAATGTGCGTTCTACTCTTCCTTTTTCTCTGGGTTATCTCTCCAAATGCAGTAGTTGAGGGCTGTGGCGAGGCACAGCCAGGACAGATAGGGAGCGAGGAGCAGGGAGGCGGTGCGGCTGATGGAATACCAAGACACCATGGTGGCTCCAACCGTCCCTGTGAGAAACACGATCTCCACCAGGGCCTAAATTACACAGGGAGATGGTATCTCATTGACTGGACTGGATTTCAAACATTGATCACCCTTTATATGTATTAGGTAACTATTTGAGTGAAGAAAAAAAAAATGTACCCATTTCAGCTTGTGTGCACCAAAGAAAATGGGAGACCAGGCCCAGTTCAGAGCGAGCTGCAGCCCATAAAGCCCCAGTGGAACCACAGCATCTTCAGTGAAACCTCCAAGCTCTTTCCAGATCAGGTAGGAGCCGTACCTGCATAAAAAAATAAAAAAAAACATTCAAAAAATTAGCTCAATGTAGCGCAGAGCGGCTGAAGATTCCTCTAGTGTCCCACTTACCCCATTCCAGTGTATAGGCAAGTCCACACCACAGGGAATGCTGCATTTGGTGGGCGCCATGAGGGTTTGTTCAGGGTTGGGTACCAGTTTTTTACCTCATTGCGTGTAAGGAAGCCACCATAGAAACCACCGACGTGTGGCAACGCCGTCATCCCAATCATTGGCAGCCACATGGTCTGTGATAAGAGCAAGTTGTAACAGTTTACCCTCTGCTAAAACTGCAGATATTAACTATCAATAACTTTCATAAACTCTGAAGAGGCAGGCAAAAAAAAAGCATTTTTCAGGGTAAAGGCACAGCTGATCTCCAATGAGCAAGTGATCATCATGACTGAAAGAATAAAATGGATAAGTAGCTGGTAACAAACATAGTGCTTTTAAGTGTGACTGTAATATTACAATATCTATTTCAAACAAAAAATTGACATTTCCTCTGTATTTTTAAGCAAACTAAGATATTGAACCCTTTGTTCAATCTTTGTATAGTATAGGAAAGGAGTACATGTGTACTTTTGCACAACACATGCACAAAATACAACATAATTTGACATTATATGACATCAACAACAATGTTCAACTTTGTCATTCTGAACAGATGAAAATAGTTGCAAATTTAGAGTGCACATATTACAGTATATGTTCCATTAATACATAAACTACAGCCTAACAATATGCAAACATAAAATTTTATACATGTACACATTGTCTCAAAGCACTTGGATATTTCATTGTAGGTTTCCTTTTCATTCATTTTTGTTGCAGTCCAATGTATATTTTTCTAATCAAGTTACAAAGGTTTCATAACTTTTGCTGCACGGAGCACTTTGTTCAACGGATCTTTTAAGTGCGCTATAAAAAAAACACTTTGAGTTGACTTAACTCTGTAGTGTACTACTTTGGATTTAGTTTCTTCAAATGAATAGATTTAAAATTTTAACCTTTAGTTTACTGTTTTATCGGTGTAAAAGCTTTTTACACGATAAAGAAGAACATATAGTTCAGGCTATTTGTCCACAGTAGCCACTAATTTAAAAACCTCCCAATAAAGTTGGTTATGTCCAGGGCCAGCCCCAGCCTCCATGGGGCCCTAAGCGGCCGCTCAGTGTTCTTGTGCCTTGGGCAGGCCCTGGTTATAAATCATTTTATTTGTTACTCAACCTCCAGCTGCTGCTTGAAGGTTACACAACTCCATGTGGGCTCACGAGTAACCATTCAAATATTTATCTAATATCCAATTTACATGACCAGATTCAGTACAGAAGTTAACATTTCAGGATCAGATTTTTGAATCTAGTATCATATTTGAACTGTAAACTTGTATGTCTTGTTTTGTAACGTGTACAAAGTGTAAGGCGTGTCCAAACTGACATTTCTCCACAATACTCAAAAATAGCCTGCTTAATTAATATGTAAAGAATTATGAGAATTTCGTGGAACTGTAGGAATAATGGGTGTTTTGGCAGATTGTACAACATGTAAACAAAAAAGAGCTAACGCGCATTTCCTTTCGCGAAACACTTTGTTGCAAAAACGTAGAACTACAAACACAGAGCGGTCAAAGTTCCAGAAAAATTATTTCACTCCTTTGCATCGTGTGACCGCTTGTTTGAAACACTTACCATCTCTCAGTCCGGATAGTTGATATACTGTGTATAAAAGGTAAAAACAACTACAGACACAAAGTCTCTAGCATGCTGATAGTCCTATGGAATAGCTGCTTTTAAAGGGCAGGGCAGCCTTATCGCCGCGGTCACTCCTCGGTCCCTCCCACGAACAGCCACCCAAACAGCGTCACGGAGTCGTGGCCAGGAGGTCTAAAACATAATAACACCGAGAGGACAAGTTTATGTCCTTGACAGAAGCTAACACTTTTCTTGCTCAGCCTCTTAGTACAAGATTCCCGTTGGTCTTTTCCGTCGGCGGAAACGTGAAGACAGCAAATATTGCTAAAGGCTCAAGATAGTTCCTTCCCTTCTTAAATGAATGACGTTGACTGCAGCTCTGACACAAGCCCAGCTAATCACTGGTGTTAAATCATTAACATTTCAACATATTAGACCTGGTTTACTGTTTTGAAAATTTTAAGGGGTCACGTATTCTCTAAAAATATAGACAGACATGGCATTTGTCAGAGAACAGCAATGACTACTTGAAAGTCAAAATACAGAAAATTATTTATTTCAGGAGGCTGAAACTCATCTGTGGAGGACCAAAACTGACATAATAAAAAATAAATAGGGCAGGACTCCCAAAAGTTTCGTATACCTTTCCAGATTGATTATGGATTACTTTGTTTCTCACTTCTTTAATTTTTTTTCAAGTGGGCCTTAGACAGATTTCAAGTGGGTCTTATTTTTTTCAGACAAGTTGTAATCTACTTGTCAGACAGGTTTTATTTAAGTGAGTTTTCTGACTACAGATTTTTCTGTAACCACGGTTGGTTGTGGCTAGTGAAATACATCACTTCAGATTTTAACTTGTAAAAAACAACAAAAAACTTAAACTCTGAATCATTTTTCCATTCAGCTAACAATTTTTGCACTACTTTAACTTTAGTTTATCAAATAAATCACTTGGCCTGAAGTCAAAGTGCTTTTTCTCTTTTTTGTTCACATTAATCCAAAAGATTAATCTTTGGATTAATTAATCCAAAAGATTAATGTATTTAATCTTTTGGATTAATGTGACAACTTAGCATTAATCCAAAAGATTAATGTGAATGTTTTAATCCAAAAGATTAATGTGAACAATCTTTTGGATTGCTCCAAGATTGGTTTCTGCCAATGAATCTTGGTTTCTGCCATTCGCAATAAGGATGTGAATCATAGACTTGAGGAATTCATGGCTCATGATGACTAAATGACTTTATGCAACATGTATCAGAAATGAATATTTCTGTGACTGTCTGTAGCTCATAATTACTATCTGATCAATTTTGGTAATATCCCTGCATTTTCATAAACAGCTAGCATATCAACAATTTGTCGCTCCTGTGGCATCTAGATACCTGAACAAACAAATAACGTTTTAGGTAACCTAAAGTATGAGCAACTGAACTTTTCTTGTTTTTGACATTTTTTTTCATCATGTGGGGGGATGAAAGCTCTTCGAAAGACAAGAGAAGTGCATTTATTTTCTATTTAAGAAGTTTTCTCCAACTTAACAGGCTGTACACAATCGTCAGGGGATGTAAATTTTTAAACAAATGAAATTGGTCCACTTGCAATCTTTATGTGACACTGTTTTATTCAATAATTCAAGACTGACAAGAGTACAGAGATAAGTTGATGGTAAGACAAAAGCCTTCAGCAAACATCTCTTGTCCAGGCACTTCAGTTTATAAAATTTTTCTGAGGCTAAAAAACAAAAAGCACAAGTTGGTCAAGAGTATTACCAGAAGAAACTTTGCAGAAACAAACATGTAAATTACACAGAAAAAAAAACAACATTTCAAACCAGCCATAATCAAGCCTGTTAGATACAAGGTTTCTGTTGCTCAATAATTTTGGACATTCGTTCAAAATAACCTACAAATTCCTGAAAATAAAAACTATCTGATTGAATTAGATAGCGCCCCCCAAACCAAAAATATGCATGTCGAATTTACAAAGTTTCTAAGATGCCCCTTTGTGTGTGAAGGTGAGTGTGACCTATCCTTGGTGAACCCTGCCCTGAGCCCAGTGACAGAGCAGGATAAAATAAGTAAATAAAATTGATTAATAGCTGGAGGGACATCATTAACTTTCTCAACAGTACCATAATAATTGTTTTTAGAAGCTGACTACCTCATAGCTGCCCTTATCTCACAGAAAAACATCAATAATTGCTTTTAGAATCAGACTATCATGTAACCTAGTAGAAAAAAAGTATTTTTTGTTAGGTTTCACATGCAGATTCGATGTACAGAAATGACCTAGAAAAATACTATAAACTGTATTCTACTCTTTTTTATCAGGGTTGTCTCTCCATATACAGTAACGGATGGCGGTGGTGTAACACATCCAAGCCAGATATGGCGCTAAGAGCAGAGAGGCAGTGCGGCTGATGGGATACCAAGACAACATGGTGGCTCCAATTGCCCCATCGAGAAGCACAATCTCAATTAGACCCTAAAATGTGAACATAAAACACATTTATCAGACAATTTGCAATAGTAAAATTCATTTTTAGAATTTAAAAATAACACTAAAAGAGACATCTATGTTTTGAAGCCTACCCATTTTTGACTGTGTGTACCGAAAAAAAGAGGAACTGATGCCCAGTTCAAAGCGAGCTGCAGCCCATAAAGTCCCATTGGAACCGCTGCATCCTCAGTAAAACCCCCAAGCTCTTTCCAAATTAGGTAGGATCCATAACTGCATGGAAAAAAAATTTAAAATAAAATAATGGAGAAATTCTTAACATTTAATCCTATATTACAAAAGAGAAGGCTTTTCTTCCTTCATAAGTGAGTACAGCACGAAAGAAAATATTTTTTAATACATAAAGAAGGAAAATATTCAAGAGCAAGCAGCTGCGTCTGCAAATAGACTCAAAAGTCTAAATATTTTTCATGGCAATATAATATTAATAGCATTATAATTGTTGAATCCAAAATATCGTACTTGGTATCACTGTTAATTGATAAACAGTAAAGATAAAATATGGCAATTTCAACAACTATTACAAGAATTAGTTTGATGCAATGTTTTGTTTATTTTCAATACTTCTGTATTTTCAGGTTCAAAATATATTGTTTCAAAAGCAGAAAGAAAAAAAAACAGTAAAATCTCAGATGTTACCCTGAAAAATTCAATTTTGAAATACTAAACCATCCATGTATTCAGATGAATCATCAGTATACTTCAAGTATGTTTGAAAATCCAAACATACTTGAATAGAATGTTATTCAAGTTTAGAATAAGCTTGAATAATAGTTTAGAGTTTAGCGCACCTACATGCACTCTGCATGGCTTTTCATTTTTGTTCCTCCTAAGCGTGTCTAAAAATAACTTGCACTGCAAGAATGATAACAGAGCAATAAAGTCATACACATTCACTGAGAACTGATAATATATCGGCTCCTGGTCCTGAGCTGTTCAATTTGAAAACATTACCTGAATTAAGTACAAAAAGAACAGGTTCCCTGGAAGACTGAACTTAGCCATGCCGTGTACAATTTACCCCATCCCTGTGAAAAGACTCGTCCACACCACAGGGAACCACAGGGAACGTTCCGTTCGGTGGGCACCATGAGGGTTTCTTCAGGCTTGCGTACCAGGTGTAGACCTCCCTGCGTCTGATGAAGCCACCAAGAATCCCTCCGACATGGGGCAGGGCTGTGAACCCAATCATTGGCAGAGACATGGTCTGAAACAAGTCCAGATGATTTTATGACCGATTCAGAAGAAGATAGGTCGCAGGAATTATACAATACAAAAAGTAATTGCTCCCAGTCTCTTCAGTTTTTTTCTTTTTTTTGTCACAACTTTCACATCAAGCACATTTTATTATCACTCAACTAATGTGTCTAAATACAAAAGGTAGTTATTAAAGGGTGATTTCACTTATTAAGGAAAAATAACAATCCAAACTAATCTTTACCTATTTAAAAAGAAAATAAAAAGTAATTGCACAAGAATTCAGTTCAATTCAGCCACACTGCAGATTTGAGCAGGAATATATCCATACAACATCATGTTGTATGTCTAGACTTAACTAGGCTACTCTGAAACCCAAATTTTGTTTAGTTTTTCAGTTATTTAAATCACGTGTTATAATGTGTTTTGAATCACTATCCTGCTGCAAACCCAAGGATGAAACTTATTATAGGACATCCTCCATCTGAACTTTTTATGTTTTTGCTAAGAACAGAATTCATGGTTTCTAAAAAAAAAAAAAAAAGTATCTTGAGATGTTTACACAACCACTTGCCAATTTGCCTGTTATTGTGATGTTCTTTTTCTGAAATGCATCAGAGGTCAGATGCATTTCAGACCTCTGATGCATCTGACCTCAGAGGTCTGAGGTCAGACCTTAGAGGTCTCCTTTGATGGTACTCCTTTGACTTTGGAGTACCGCTCCAAAGTGCACAGCTGTTTGTTCTGTGTCTCTATGTTGCCGTGTGACAGAACAGCGACCTGTCCAGATTGTGCTTTATGCAGCATCTAACTGGATGAACTCTGCTTTTTGCATTTACCCTATTTATGTTTATCAGATTTTATGATAATCAATGATCTGAGACATTGTCACATTTAATTTTGAAATAGTACATCCCTTTAAATACAAATAAGAAAGAAGGGAAGTAAAATAAATGTTTTTTTTTAAGTATGTTTTCACAAAAAAGAAATTTCTGGCTGAATTAGCACTAATGTGGATGGTATCAATTTAAGTCACTGTTCATCATCTGGGTAGAGAAACGTTTTCTGTGACAACTAGCTTTTGCAGGTAAAAGTCTATGCAGTTTGTATCCAGATTGTGTGGGGTCTGCAGAGATAGGTGCTCATTTCCTGATCTAAGGGAGATCATATCTAGCTATCAACAGATATTATCCTATTCTTCTTGAAAAACGGCCTAATTGCATAATCTTATTGTGCGTGTTTTTTTTTGTTGTTGTTGTCTTATTCTTATTTTACCTTTACAGAACATGCAAATTACAGTGTAATCAAATTTAGATCCACTATGCTGACAAAAAAATGACATTAAAGTAACGTTTTCTCTGTGTAATAGAGTTTTACAGAACATATAAAGCAAGCACGTGACTAAGAACAAAACAAAACATTCTATTAAGACCCCACTTAACTCGAAAGTGGTCGGGAGAGATATGACTAAAGCCATTTGAAAGAAGTCTCGAAATTCAGAGCAATTTGTGTCTTACCGTCAGCGTGCTTGACAGCTCAACAAGTAACTAGTGATGTAAAAAAGCTGTATGCAGTCGTTTACGTAAACTGTCTGGTTTCTGAAGGTGAAGGTTGTTGTCTGACACTCCCTATCTCAAACGCACAAAAGGGCAAACAGAGAAACGTCAGCACGTTCTGATCAGCCATTGGCTGCGAGAAAAAAAAAAAAAAAAAAAAAAAAAAAACAGAATAAAACAATAAACATATTCTGTAACGCCGAACCTGTCCACTGGTCAAATAGTACCCTTCCTTATTTAGAATTATTTTAATTATTTTAATTATTTTTTTATTTATTTGCTGAGATTACAAAACGTTTGAGATAGCTCCCCACCTCTGCACCGCAGAGACGTTTTGTGCTCCGTTCAATTTACCTCGGAAAACCTAAATCTAGGAACATCATCACGCTCTGTTTAAAATTCTTTATTACGTTATGAAGTCATGTTAGAGAAGTCAATGAATACATTAGCCGAAGAAGGTATAACTACTTCAACATATTTTTTATTTTATATTTTAATAAAAGTAAGTTGCCATCCAAAAAAATTACAAAAGTAGTAAAAATGTATTTCATAAAAAGTAGAATGTCTGATTTAATGTTTCTAAATGATGCAATCAAACAGGCGAAAATACAGTTATGTGTAAATACTGGGTATTTTAAAGACTAAGGCACAGCAGACAAAGCTTTCGTACAAACAAGAAGTATCACTTCAACATATTTAGGCATGTTTCTGTGTCTGGTGCATTTGTAGTTAAAACATGTTTGTTCTTCATTCAGTGATATATCCAGAAATTTCACTATAGCAGGAGTAGAACTTCCTAATATTACTATAATTAATATTATTTTAGTGATAATATTAAGTAAAAGTATAAATTATGGTACTGTAGAACAACTAGATGTACATATTTTTCATACAGTTGCTCAAGTAAACAAGTCTCGTTAACAGTCTGCACCAGAATAAATAGATTGGCGCCATCAGTTTAGCTGTTTTCAGTGTTTGTAGCTCTTATGCTATAGCATTAAAACTTGCTAGGTAGTAAAGTCATTTGTATAGCACATCTTAAGGCACTTCAAAGTACTTTATTTAATAATAAAAAAAATACAATTACCAAAAGACCAAAAACCAAACATAACGACAGAAAAAATAAGTCATAAAAAGTTCAAACACAGGTCAGACTAAATCTATTTATCAATATAAATTGAAGGCAGCTCAAAACAAAATCGGGTTTAGCCCTGATTTTAGTTCAGCAGTTATGCAGTTTTCTGGAAGTCTGTTCTAAATTCGAGGAGCATAAAAACTGAATGCTGCTTTGCAGTGTTTGGTTCTGGTTCTGGGGATTGTTATGGTTATGTAAGTGTGCAGCAGTGTGCATGTAAGTAGACAAAAGATATGGAGAAAAGACACAGAATCATGCATCCATAACAACAGTTTTCCAGCTACATGAACAAAATCAGTTCTTTTTTATGCTGATGAATGACTAGGCAGAGCATTAGCAAAACAGTGGAATTCTTTGCAATTAATACATTCAAATATAATCTAAGAGACTACAAAGTCCCTTAGATTAGACATATGTGGCTGATGTAATGAGATACAAAAATTGGGAACTCTCAGAAATCACTGTGCGACCCTAGAAGTGCAAATAAATACAGGGCTGTGAAGAAATATCCTCCCACTTTCTTATGTTTTTGAATTTTGTTAAACTTCATTGACTCGAAACATTGGACACATTTTTACATCAGGCAAAGATAACTTGATGAAATACAAGAAAATAGTTTTTAAATGCTGATTTTATCTAGTACAGTAAAAAGCAAATATTTCCAATAACTGGCAAGGAGTCTTTTACATATACTTAGGAATTTTAAGCCACTTTTCTTAGCAGGATTGTTTCAATTCAGCCTCCATTTGAGGCATTTTGAAGATAATCGCCCTGCTTCAACCAGATTTAAGCTAAACTTTAACTAGGCTACAACACAACCTTTTTCTGAAGTTCATTCAGAGATGGACTTGATGTGTGCTTTGTATCACCGTCTTGCTGCACAAGTCAAATGTGGGCGGGCATTCTTCTCCCAGTCCAGAAAAAGGAGAGGTGTGTGCAAAAATGCATGACAAAAAAACCCCAAAAAACATTTTCACTGGAAAGTTATGCAGTTATTTCTGCTTGTAAAGTAAGAAAATGTGTAAAAGTGAATGAGAAGACTGGAGGTTTTTTTTATCCTACACAAACTTCATGTATTGATTCCAGCTTATTATTTTGCTTTTTATTTGTTTTCTATTGTTCCTGAGTTCACCTTTAGCAGCATAACTCTTTGAACATCAAGTTTTATTTGCATTGTGCACTATTGTAAATAAGTAGTACCTTTAACGCACAAACACACATGGAGATTTTGGACATTTTTAAATGAACCTACTCGGGAGTATGTTGTTTTTTCTATAACTATGCAGTAAAAATGTTAAAATGGTGTCTTTATAGGACGGTTTGTTGCACTTAATTCTGTTTTCATACCTTTGTCTTTGTGTGAATCCGTTTACTGTTGTTGCACAGAAACTTCCCCACTGAGGGACAATAAAGAATATTTCAGTTTCCTATTTTTTACTCTGCATCCCAATTCCTTCGAGAGAAAAAAACCCACATCTTATTCACAAACAACAGCTTGTTAGTGCATGCATAAAAAAAAAAGAAAGTCAGGGATGCTCCAGAGTTCCCAGTCCACTCGGTGAACTGTGAGCCCCTCCTCCAAGACACACCTTTTCCTCCGTGGTCCTCCGGCGTTTCTTACCTTCTTTCCGCTCCTCTCAGCGTCGTTGTCTGGCTGCGAACTCTCACCCCAGCTGCTTGGGAAATGTCACACAGGCAGGGAGGCCCGTGCTGCAGTAGGGGGGCGTAATAGGAAGAGGGGGAAAAAAAATACATAACATTTTCTCCGTTCTCGGCGCATCATTCAGCAGAGACTCTGCCGTGCAAGTGCCACATCCCGCTACCAGCCAGCAGCAGCAGCCGCCGATTACGCACGCAGTCTCGGTGCTCGTTTCGCATTAAACCCGATATATATTAATAAAGAAAAAAAAAAATCCCGTGGCAGACATGTGAGTAGCAACCCATCGCTGTCGTTCTCCACTTTCCCGTTGCCTGGTGTGTGTTATTGCTGTTGTAGCCTCAGCAGCAGCAGCAGCAGCGGCGGTCAGTGAGCCGTGTGGCGGCTCATTCTGCTGGGCTTCAATCTTCTCATCCAGAGGAGGGGGTGGGGGGCGTTCTTTAAATTATTACATGGGAAAACATGGTTCCGATTCGGGTTGGCTAATTGTGATTTTTTTTTTCCATCATTGTTGTATTATTATTATTTTTTTTTTCCACCAGGCTGTGCCTGTGTGTTGGACGTGTAGCTTTAGCTGATTAGCCTGCTCGCAGTGAGTGAATGCAGCTGTGTGTCTCCAGTCAGATGTGGAGGCCCAGGTTGGAGCAGGAGCATAGTGCGGTGCTGCTGATGTAGGCTACAGTGATGATTATCATGTTAATACTAATTCATACAAAGACAACAGAGGTTATACATGTGAATGTTTGTTTGTGATCAGTGCCAAACTCGGCTGCTGGTTGATGTTTTTTTTTTTTATCCTGCCTGACCTGAAGAAGCACAGCTGGACTGGAAACTCTCAGAACTCACTGTACGACCCTGATTGCTGGATTTTTCCTGCTGTATTTTGCTCCTTTCTGGATTTTCGAGCTTTTATCAGATTATTCTTGACTTGCACTAATCAAGATCTGGTTCATTAGTGCATGATTTATATGAGGAGATGCATTGTACAGAGTTGAAGCTGATATTAAGGAAAATAAATGGACTGAAAAAGCTGATGGTTCTTTGAAATCCTCTGGTTTGTAATGATGCTGGGACTTCTGCTATTATGTGGTCAAGCTCGGATACTATCACACATGTTTTATTTAAGAATTAAATTTTAAAGAACTGTTTTTGAGAATTTTGTACATTTAACGCAATTTTAACTGCTTATATAGTAATCAGATCTTTAGATATATATATTTCTTTTTGGCATTTTAACTAGACCCAGTGTAAGAACCATGATTCAGTCTGAATGTAAAGTTTTCTGCAGTTTAAAAAAAGCGGTGGAATAGCCTTTAGTTAGAAGGTTAAAGGTTATTATTTTGTATGTTCTACAGATCTGCCTCATAGTGTAGTTGGACTGAAAATGTTTTTTGATTACCTCATAAAGTTATTTCTTTTGTTTGTATTTATCTCATTTATTTAAATGATCTGATTGAAATATGTTGTTTATTTTATTATTATTATTATTTGTATTGTGTTACTTCAATCAAATGTTTTTTAGTAATTTAGGATGCTGTTTTGCTCCTATTGCATATAAGCAGCTGCTGCTGGTTACATGAACTATAATCTATAAATATAACTCCTACAAATTATGAAACACGAGGCTGAAATTAGTTCTAGATTTTCAGAGTGTGGTATAAAACCATATTATTAGTTTTTTGTTTTGGTTTTCCTACCTGGGAAGAGTTATACTAGGAGCACTGCCAAGTGATATTGCTGGGGTAATTGCATAGGCTGTATTCAAACAGATTCTTGAAACATTCTTCAAATGCTATGGACTCCTTCTAGTGTTATTTAGTCTTGAGTTGTATGATTATCTGACCAGAAGTTTACATAGACTTATTGCGTTTTTAATCCCTTCTTAAGGCCCAAATTGATTTGTGTTTGGGATTGTTGTCCAGTTGGAGGATTCTTTTTTTCTCCAACCTTCAATCTTTTGAACCAAACTATCACTCTCAGATGAAGATAATTTGGTTAGGATGTTCAAGAAAACATCCTAACCAAAGCACAAACAACTGGAAGTTGTTTGTGCTTTGTTCAAAGCTAACAGCTACAAGCTGCCAACATAGATGAACAAAATTTCTCTAGAGAAATTGTTTTTGGTTAGAGGACACTAATATTGAGCTTTCTATCCAAAATGACAGCAAAGATGAGGTTTTCAAATCTACGAACGCCATGGTTATGGTGTGGGGCTATTTTGCTCCCTGTGACATGGATGCAATGTAAATTACACCCAAATTCTTCAAATTCACTTCTAATTAAGAGATGAATGGTTGAATCTTAGACATAATTTAGTGTTCCAACAGAAAGGAATCCTTAAAAAAAAATCAATGTTGCGGTCTATTTGTTCCACCTAGAGAAAAAAAAACCCATTTAAAATATATTGTTAGAAGTGTAAAATTACTTGTGTTCATTTTGATTGATTGCATGTAAATTTATAACCACAACTGTAAACTTATTCCCTGAATCTCAATGTCTTGGTCCCTTTATTTCAGGGGGCAGAGCCGTCATCCTCTCTCGAAGATGTCCACGCAGGAGGCTTACTGGCTCGTGAAGCAGCTGCCCAGTAGAAGATCCTGGGATTGAGACGTGAATCCCTTTACACCGATGGCCTGGACTGAGTAAGAAACTTGAGACCAAATGTCTGATAGGGCACATTACTTTGTCTCTGTTGTCCTTGTGTATGTGTGTGCAGCTGATGAATTTGAAAAGGCCTCCTTGTAAACTTTCATTGTCGACAGGTTTCAGCTGGCCTGCTGAAGCTATGGGGAGCTGCTGGAGCTGTCTGTACAGAGACCCCATCCGAGACAACCATCTCACCAAATTTAAGGTCTCCATTTTAATACTTTTAACAGACAAATCCTTTGCTGTGCCATTTTGTTGGATGTAGTCACCCTCTAAAACCTGTACTCTCATATATGTTTTTCTCAATTTCACCAGGAAAGTCCCTCTGAGATTAAAAATAGTTCTTACACTAGAAGTTTGGCCAAGACCGAGCCACACACAGTTTACAGAACATTCACGGCTGAATAGAAAAAATTTAACACCGTCATAAATGAGCTACATTCCTAAATTAAAACATTTATAGACAAATGATTTCTTCTCCAAATCAGTGAAAATGTCTTAAAACATTTAGTGATAACAGCACCTGTTATTACATCTTTTTCATCAGTTTTCTGGTCCCACAAAGGTGGATCAGAAAACTGAAAATATTTATTTTCAAGTTCACTTTAGGCACCAAGAGTAAAAGTAAGGTATCACACCGAAGTGAATATCCTCTGGTGGATTTTCTATTTTGCAGGCCAACTAACACCAAGCGAGAAATCCAAGAATGAGATGGTTGATGAAATTTAATTGGTGATGTGTCACTACATTGTATTATTTTGGATCCTTCTTCTTCTAGAAAAATGTTTTTATGTCAACTTTCTTGACTTTTCACATATGTGTTCAACAACTTGTCTATTTGTTTTTTCTGCATTTAAACGAATTATAAAAAAATGTATTTAAAAAAAAGCTTTTTTTAAAAAAATAGATGTAATTATTACATCTATTGCAATAGATGTAATAATTACATCTGTATTACAACATCTGTTGTAATACATCTATTACAACAGATGTAATTATTACATCTATTGTAATAGATGTATTACAGCAGATGTAATACATCTATTGTATTACAACAATAGATGTAATACTTAACATAGCATGAAATGAGACACTGATTATAACCTTTTTTTGTACCAAAAACGTGCCAAAACATTTTTTTAAAAATGTTTTTTAAAAATACATCTGAACTTAAACTGGGTCAGTAAACACATCAACTTATTACATGCACTTTATTCTGAGTTTAGTAACAATCAGATTAATCAAGGAGAAAAGTGTTTGATTTCAGTTATTGGCTGATGGATTGATGCATCTTTCATTATGATGCGTAAAAGATAAAGGAACAACTTTTGCATCAAACAAGAATGAAATAATTGTTTTCTTAAAAGAGGCAAGGAAGAACAAATACGAAAAACACCTTGCAACATGCTTGCATAAATTCAGTCTAAAACAACATGGTTAATGTATAACAATGTTGTGTTTTTTTTCATGCTTTATTTTTGTTGTTTCCATCCCTCTCATGATGTTATTATGTTTCACCATCTTTCAGGTCATCAATGTCGATGATGAAGGCAACGAGCTCGGCTCTGGGATCATGGAGCTCACCCAGACTGAGCTCATTCTTCACACACGCAAAAGAGATGCCATCCGGTGGCCGTATCTTTGCCTGCGACGCTACGGCTACGACTCCAACCTGTTTTCCTTTGAGAGCGGCCGCCGCTGTCAGACAGGGCAGGGTGGGTAGCACTGTCTCATTTTCTATGTACAGTATGGCATTAATGTAGAGGAACGCTGGATGCATTTTACATTAGTTGTAACACCATTAATGCTTTTCACCAGTTCATCAGTTGTTGACCACAAGATGTTACTCTGTGTTTCTGTAATGTAAGTGAGCTTTGGAGATAGTTTTTTTTCTCTCTCTCTCTCTGGGTCTTTTCAGATGACCAGTATATTTTTTAACTATTCGATTTATCAACACACATTAGCATTACTTGAATTTCATGTCCTCTTGTCTTTTACATTTTGAGGAGTTGTTAAGAGTAATTGCTGTTTGTAAACAGATAAAAAATTATCTTATTTTCTAAGATTGTTTTTCAATGGGCGAATTTGCCATGAATATGCATTTTAATGTATTTTACATGAGTCAATGGTCTTGAAGGGCACTAAATGACTTTTTGGTGTTTCTCTTGCCAAATTGTAGCTGTACTGCTGGTCTATTAATGACATCACAGTGCAAATGGCTACGAGTCATCTAGACTCAACGGGGTTATGAAATGTGCATAATTTTTTCTTTGAATAAGGAATGAAAATATTACTGTTTACTATTGTTTTTAATGTAATTTTTTTCCTCTTTATTTTGCATGAACCACTGGGGCTATGTAAATAAATTTACCATGCTATGGATTTTGTTTTATTGCTTTAATTCCTCTTACATGCCATGTTTTGCTTGTGTCTAAACCAGGAATCTTTGCATTCAAGTGTTCCCGGGCTGAAGAGATCTTCAACCTGCTCCAGGAGCTGATGCAATGCAACAGCATCAATGTGGTGGAAGAGTCGATGATGATGAGTCGAAGTGGCCACACACCAGAGATGGACATGTCTCGGACACCACAGACTCCCAACAGTGAGTCACACCTGCTCATGCAATGCCTGCCAAACTTGCATGCAGCAATGCATTGAGAGGATTTCTGCAAGCTTTCCTCAGTTTAAATTTTAAGAGTTGAACAATTTAGAAAAAATAATAACCCAACGTAGCTTAATCTTCCTAACAAGTATCTCATATTTAAGTGACTGAAACAGGTTAAATATACATTTATTCACATAGGTTTGTGTTTAGAGCTCTAATGCCACCTGTCTTTGACACCTTAAAATGTCAAGCAGAACGCCTAGTAGTTATTATCGTAGACAACTACTGCAGTCTCTACTTTTAAGCTAAACAAAGATTGTTAAAGCTACACTTTTTCCACAACAAAGTGTCTGTATAACCAACAATAACCTTTTCTCTAATCTTAATTCCAAACAAAAGTGTGTTCATTTTTATGCACTCAATATTCTTTTCTCCTCCTCTTCCTTGAATCATTGTGTCGGTGCAGCACATCTCATAGAGATGCCATGATAACCCTGCTGAGTTGCGATGGAAGCCCAGATTGCTTTGTCATCTGCCTTGTTGGGTCTGGTGATTTTCTACGGGGTTAAAGGTCAAGGGCATTTACAGGCCAATCAAGAACATTGAGTCAGCTGTTGGTGCCTTTGGCAGTGTCCTGCTGGAAAATAAAATTAGCATCTTCATACAGCATGTCAACAGAGGGAATCATGTAGTGCTCTAGATGTTTGTGGTAGATGACTGCATTGATTGTGGACTTCAGAAAATACAGTGGGCCAACACCAGCAGATGATATGTCACTCCAAAGCATCACAGAAACATCACACTGGACTTCAACTAATGTAGATCCTGTGCCTCACCGTTCTTCAAGTCTACTCCTTGTGAGCTTCCTCAAATTCTTGAATGGATTTTGCTTGACAATCCTCTCAAGACTGCAGTTTTCCCTGTTGCCTTTTTTTCTTTCCACTTAATTTCTTTGGATATACTTGGATATAGCACGCTGGGAACAACTGATTTCTTCAGTAATGATCTTCTGTGACTAACTTTCCTTGAGGAGAGTGTGAGTGACTGTCTTCTGAACACCTGTCCAGTCAGCAGTCTCTCCATGATTTGGTAGTCTACTGACTGAGACTAAAAAAACCATGTAAACCATGGTGTCCAGCCAGGGCTAGTGTCCTGTCACTTTTAGACGTGTTTCAGTTCCAACAGAGCTAATTGAAATGGTTGAACTAACTCTTCAATATGCCATACAGTTCTTCAGATGCCTGTTAATGAACCATCATTTAATTCAAGTGTGTTGACGCAGGGAAAGAACTAAGATATGCGGGAGACCAGCCCTTGAGTATTCACTTTGGACAGCCCTGATTTAGAGACTGCTCCTCTACTGCCCTCAAGTGGTGAAAGAAAGAAACCACAAGTTTTTACGCTCTTTAAATCAGGCATCTTCTACACTACATAGTTTTCTTAAGGATTAGAATTTAAAGTCTTAAGTCCTCAAAGTCAATTTACTGTAATTTTCACAGTTTCTTTTCACCTTCTCAGAATTAATCTTTGTGGTGAAATTTTCTTCAGTAGTTTAGAGTTTCTGTAGGTTCCACTAACTGATTACCATTACCTTTAGCTCCACAGAAATGTATGAACTTTGTCCAGCCGAGTGGCGATACATTTGTGCTTATCTATGATAGATGCAAAAAAGCCAAGGGTATGCTAGTAGAGATATAGTGTTAGCCTCAACCACCTCAAATCACAGAATGCTTGGCAAGTTATAAAAAAATAATGCTTAGAATCTATTTTTGATTAAATGGTCCTGGCAAGACAAAAATTAAGACCTGTGATTAACAAATTCATTTTTAAAAACTATGTTGGTCTTTGATATAAGACATTTTAAGGCATTCATTTTGGATGCATTAGTTTAAGACTTTTTGAAGATTCACCTACTTCCTTCCCACATTTAGAATGTTTTCATTAATATCACCGCAATTATTATACATATATATTTTTTACAAATGCAATCAAATGCCTTTTAAGTGCTTGTTGAAATAACCATCTTTTTTAAGAACTGTAAAGAAAATAATAAATCCAGCCAAATGTTTTGAGTTGATTGACTGCCACCTTCCTGGTTTCTCTTGGTCTGTATTGTCTACAGCTCCAGCTTTTCCTGTCCAGTCCTTTCCAAACGGATATCCAGGTTATCCCATCAGAGGGGATTCCTCCCAACCATCTCTTGATGATCATGGCCACAGCCTGATGGCTTTGGAAGACCAGGTAACTCCTGTTTACACCTCATAGCATACTTCCTTTGAATCCAAAGCTTGAACCTGTCTGTATTTCCTAACAGACTCACACCTATGTGAATACTGTGAGTATGGACGGAGATCTTTCCATGCGTCACTGTGTGCACTCTCTGCCTGAGGTGCGGCCTAGCGCTTTGCCCGAAACGACACGTGGAGCCATGCCTGTCGGAGGACAAGGGAACCCACAGTCCAACATGAGATGCTGTCCGCTTGAGGAGCGCAAAGACCCCCAGGTGTTCCTACAGCCGTCCTCGCAGGAGGTCAAGTTCATGTTGGGCCCCACCCCAGCTCAACGCCATCTCATGGAGAGGGAGAGGCTCGGGCACAATCCTCACAACCTTCAGCCAGCAGAGGGTGCTACAGGTTCAGAGACGGAGGGGGACGAGCCTGGGATGCACTTGTGCAACTCTCACTCCTATCACCATTTCCATCACCACATGCACCGGCATCCGAGCCACGAGCATCCAGACAGCTCCCAGAGTGGCGAGCTCACCTACGAGAACATCAACGGCCTGCGGAGCAGCCGAAAGCAGCGCCTGAGCCCCAGCAGCGTGTCACAGTCTGTGGGCTCGAGCAGCAGCAGCAGCACTGGGGATAGCCACTCACACTCACTGTTGCACTCACTCGGCCACGGCCCTTCATCTCTGCCACCTCAGGGCTACGCCTGTGAGAGGGGCATGGGCGGAGGCCACCGCCGGACAGCTCTTCTCAACTACGAAAACCTGCCCTCACTGCCACCTGTGTGGGAGTACAGCGCCTTGCAGCGGGACGATGAGCAGGAGGAGGACGATGAAGATCAGGATGAGGATGAATATGAAGAAGAGGAGGATGACTTTGATGAGTACGAGTTCTCAGAAGGCCCAGGAACGCCCAACGGGTACCACCAGGACAGTCGGGGTATCCACCGAGATGCCCTTCAGAACTATGTCAACACAGAGCAGGTGCAGACGCCCCGGCTCCGGCACCCCTGCCCCCCGCATCCTCGGGCGTGTCGACCAGACAGCGCAGGGCGAATATTTAGCTTTGATTTCCGAAGGCGATCACGTTCAGGGGTCGGAGGTTGCGAGCATGGTCACATGCCTCCATCGCGGCAGCTGAATTACATCCAGGTGGACCTGGAGGAGGAACCTCCCCGCCAAGCCCTTGGCAGCGGGGGCGCCCAGCCACAGCACCAGCGCCTACCACCCAAACAATGTGGCCCGCCGGTACCCAGACGCAGCGAGTGCTACGCCGTGATTGACCTGAAGAAGACCGCTGCAATGTCCAACCTGCAGAAAGCGCTGCCCAGGGATGATGGGACTTCCAGAAAGACTCGCCACAACAGCACAGACCTGCCTCTGTAAATGAAGTTCAGACTGGAGACAGATGAAGGCCTCATCCTCATGTTAGCACACTGGACCCTTCACTGTCATCCATCCATTCAAGCGTTGGGCTGACTAAAACGGTACAGGTACCTAATTAGAAACTCAGTGAAAGTGAATTGTGAATGGAAATGAGAAAAATCTGAGGAGAATTTGAAGTTATCTTTATTTGTCAAACATCAGGTTAAAACTTTCTTAAGAGCATCAAGTTTCATATAAGTATATGAAGGCAGTGCCTTGCAGAAGTACTCGTGTCTCAAAGTTTTTCACAATTTGTATTGTTATGAACGCAAACTTAAATGCCTTTTTGGAGGGATTTTATATGATAGACCAACACAAAGTAATATCCAATTGTGAAGGGAGTAAAAATTGGTATTTTTCGACAGGTTTAAAAGATTTACAGCCTCTAACAGGCTGCAAATCCTGTTTCTCCAAGGTGTGAACTGGAACTAGCTCCATCCATCTTATTATCAACTCTGAGCAGCTTCCCTGGTCCTACTAAGGAAAACTGTCTCCACAGCATGATGATGCCACCACTATGTTTCACAGCGAAGATGACGTTTTCAGGTTGACGTACAAATATAATTTTTTATATACACCAGAAATTTCAATTTTGATCTTATTTGTCCAGATCAACCTATTCCAAATATTTGCTGTATCCCTCACATGCATTGTGTTTAGAATGTCTTGTGGCTTTCTTCTTGCAAAGCTTCCAGAAATCACAAATTTTTGGTGGGCATGACTTCTTATCATGTCAGTAGATCTTCCCACCTGAGCTGTGGATCACTGCAGCTCCTCCAGAGTTACTATAATCCTATTGGCTGCCTCTATGTCCACACGAGTAAAGTTGTGTTTATACAGAAATAAAATTAGTCACAGGTGAAAAGTATTGATTGATTAGATGACTTTGGAAGTCAGTTAGTTGCATTGAACTTTATTATTATTGTGCTGGTCTGTCTCATAAAATCCCAATGACATGCACTGAGGTTTGGTTCAGGTATGACAAGGTGTTTTGCAAGACGCTGTATTCTTCTAAATATGATGCTTTATGCTTTGCTGTTGTCCAACAGAGGTCTTCATTTTTGGTGGAAGAAGTCATTGCCATACGGTATTATCAAGTTTGATATTACTTGCATTTCATTCATGTTTTTTGGGGTTTTTTAAAAATTTTTTTACATGTAATATTCTAAACATCAGAGATGCAACCGTCATCAGAGAGGAACCATTGATGGCGTGAAGGCAGGTCAGCGGTTTCTTTTCTGACTGGTGTTCATACCTCATCACAAGCACTTAAATCTAATGTTGTGGCTCGTATGTTTATTACTGTATGCCTAAAAAGCATTTTGCACACAATCCTATGGAATTGTATCGAATCATATTGTAGAAGCTGTCTTAATAGAGCAGAGTTTGAAAGGGGAAAAAACAGGATTAAAAAGAAAAGATTGGGAGATTTGGAGAGTAGTGCTTAACTATATGACGGTAAACGTAGCACACGTGGAGTAAATTAAGTTTGGCTCTCTGCTGTTGGCATGCAGAAATCAAAACCGTAGCATATCATCCTCAGTCACATCTCCTGCATATCATTCCTGACGCAAGGGAGGGTGGGTCCATGCCAGTCACGTTGCACTTTTGACTTTAGGCCACTTTGTCACCACTGCAGCCACAGGTTGGGTCCTTTTTGCCACAAAAATGGGGGCCAAAGGGACACTGTTCGACATCAGCTTCACTAGTTCAATAAAGTGTTCTCGGTTAGAGACGTTGATGACCTCAAACAGTGGCATTAAGCTGTAACCTCATGGGAACTGAGCTAAATCTATGATTTATCAGTTATCAGGGCTGTTTTAAAGGGGGTTTAAGCATGTTGCAAAGTCATAAAGTTGCTTTTTTTAAGTTATTTATAAACTGTCTCAAATATTTATTTATTTATAACATATTTATTTATTCATTTAAAAAAAGTGTAATTTATTTTCCTCCATACGATGACCAGCGTTTTGTAGTCCAGTAGGTAATCTGGAGACCAAAGTTTCACCTCAAATTATCACTGGACTCTGGTGTATTACTGTTATTAATATGCTTAAGTATATTTTTGAAAAAAAAGAATGACTGTATTTATATTTTAAGTGCCAAATTGTAATTGCTACCAGTAGGAAGAATTAAAAAGTAAAATGTGCCATAGGGATTTTTTTTAGGGGGATTTTGGGGGAGAGATGAGGCACAAAGTGAAAATGGGTGAAGAGGGGTACAAATAAATACAACAATCCAGTTTTTTCAAAGTTTTTCAAATTAAAATAATAAAAACCACATGTCCCACCTCATCCACATCGATAGCCATGCTAAAGGGAAACACGAGAAGGATAATCTTTTAGTCTGATAATCACTCTTCTGGTGGTTTTTTGCTGCTACTTGTACATACTAACAGTAGCCCATATAAGCTACAGGTACATGTCAAACTGAGAAAAATAATGTGATGTCAGACTTTTTACCATGTTGTCAATAGGAATAGTGTCGTTGTCGTCTTCTGGTTTTATTTGTGGGTGGCAGGAATGTCACGGCTCATTTCAGAGGGGGTTAATGTGGTCAAAACCTTGTTCCATGCAGATAGATTTATCCTGAAGTGACTGAAAGAAAACGTAAGGGAATCACAGGCATTCATCTTTATTCTGGTTGCTCATATTAGCTTTGCGTGTAAAGCTGATGGAAAGAGAGATGTTTTTAGATCTACTCGTGTGGAATCTTTGGAAGGCAGATTCACTGTGGCGTTTAACTCAAGGTGATCTTTTTGTCTTTCAGCCAGAGTGTTAATTTGAAACAGGTGCAGACTCTCAACTTCTGACCGGGATTTTTTTTTTTTTGTTTTGGCTTCACAGACTGCTTTCGGTGTTAAACAAAGCAAAACACTGCAGTTCACCATGTTAGTAAAACATGTTTTATTTACAAAAAAAGCTTTGAAATAATTTAATTAGTGTTGGAAAAAAAATATATCTGTATTTCAGTGATTGTTTCTTTCTCTACAAGGTACGTAAAATTCAGATTTTATCGGTGTGTCTATCAGTTAAAGAGGGGGTATTATGAAAAGTCATCTTGAAACGTTAATAACTTGGGCGTTTGCTGAGCCCATCATAGGAACTTCCTCTCAGTGCCAACACTTGTAAGAACGGTTGTAAACAACATAATGGAGGAGCATTGTTGTGATTTCTTGAAGGCAGCGTTTCGGAAGGAGCAGGAGCTTAGAAGACATAGGCCCATCTTCAGGGCGTCAAATTGCTTTGTCAAATTTCTTTTAAATCATGTTGATATATACAACATTTTCATAACAGCTGAAAGAAAGAGTGTTACCTGATAGTTGTGTGAAATGGCACAGTGCGTCAGTAAAGGCCATAATACCCCTCCTTTAACATTTTCCCCCACCTCTACGGTGAACGTTTTAGGACAGATTTTATTCTGACACAGTCTTTATTTCCAAGACCTTTTCATCTGAAGACTTTATTCTATTGGCTTTCAGTCAAAGGTCTGATGTTATTTTTGTCCATGGTCTGACATCTGAAGCCGTTTGTTCTAATGTGTGAGGATGTTTTCCTGAGACCTGAGGATGTCCTAAAAAGTACACTGCACACTGCAGCAGAAGCTTCAAATAACCACATCAGAAGTTGAGAGCTTGTATTTTCTTTAGTTTTTATACTGGATATAAAAGACATCTTGAAGCCAACATTGATAGCTAAAGCATTGATGCACAGAGGGATGTTTACATTTTTGCAATAATAGGACTATTATTGTTTTACAGATCTAAATTGGAACAACACGTGAGGTGTGAAATCTGTAGCTTGTAGAGCTGTAAGCTATATGTGCGTGTTCGCCTTCGAGGAGCAGATGTAGAAAATCTACCAAAAAAAAAGTTTTCTTTATTGTTACTTGACTCTTGCATTACCATGCAGTAGGTGACCACTGAGAGTGCTTGTAGTAGATTATCTCGTGTTACAACTTTTAAAGCAGCGGTGTTTAATCTTACAAAAATCAGCAGGTGATCTATGTGTATTTTTGACATGTAGTTTTAAAGTCATTACACTAATTGTGGTAACTACTTTTGTTATTGAATAATAACCTCATCCAATTTTTTAAAGCATCAGCACCAGCTTCTCTTGTGTTCATGGGCCAACAATCAGTAGAAATGGGAACATGAAACGAACATCCTCCAGGTCTTTATGTTGCCAAGCCATTATGTGATCATATTCCTCTCGAGGTCAAGCGAAGTGCAGCTCCAAGCTCAGTGACTCTGTGGAACTGGATTCATGTTCATGCTGTCTCCAGGCTTTCATAACTGTAGAGTGTTGATGCTTGAGGCCCTGTTTCACACAGGTGTTAAGAATGCCAGTTAAAATTAGTTTTTTGTAATCTGGGGGTCAAGTAGCTACAAGTTGAGATCATAAATCCATCCCATCAATAGTTTTGACAAACTGTATTTACAGAAGAAAGAAGTTGAAGTTTAAAAAAAAAAAAGGGCTTGCTCTGTTTTTACTGTGTGAAATGTGATTGCATCCATATACCTTGTGTGTTTATTTTTATTTGCATTGTGCCTTGCATTCTCACACTGGTTTAACATTTTCTTTGCTGGAAGTGAAGGTGTTTTTTGTTTGTTTGATTTTTTGTTGTTGTTTTTAAAGGTGCCTGTTGGAAGTTTGGAGACAAAACGAGGCTTCAAGGAAAATGTTTTCAATTTCAGGTTTTGAAAATAATGTGCCAAGATCTGATTTGCATATCACTGCTTTTACAAGATTTTCACTGAAAGAATGTTTGAATCAGTTGGTTAAATTATAGTCTGCTCAGATTTGGAGAAGCATGTTGCCACTATCTTGTCTTTACTTTATTCCATGGTTTAAAAACTTTTTTTTTTTTTTTGTCAAAAAAATTTTGTCACAGAGGCCAAAATATATTTATATAAATCATAAATCCTCTTTTCTTGGTTTTACGTACAGCAGATCCCAACGTTTTACATGCAAGATAAAAGTATTAAGGTAAAAGCATTACAAAAAGCTGCTCACTACACACTTAACATAACACTGTTTAGAAGCACCTTCTAATTCAGCTTTAGCATGCAGTTGTTTTTGGTTGGAGTTCAGTTGCACCCACCCCACATCTAGCCCTGACAGTCAAGATTTTGAGGCGATATCTTGTGCACTGCCCTCTATTGAACCACCCATATTTTCTGCTGTATTTATTTCTGATCTCTAGCTCGGCTGCTCCAAAACTCCATTTCATTTTCTTTGGTGCTCTGTTGTTTTGTATGAAACATCATCAAAGGAATCTTGCCCAAAAAGTGCAAATTTGGTTTTATAAAATAGTTTTTAAGATCTGCATGTTTCCTTTGGGACAAAAGAATTCACAATTTTGTCCAGGACATTGGAGATAGTTCTAAAATGTAGAACATGGTTGATGCTTATTGGACGTTTCAGCTGCTCCTTCAGTTTTGCTTGGTGTCTCTGTAGCCCCCCTGACCAATTGGAGTCTCATGTCTTCAGTGGTTTGGGGAAACACCCAGTTTTTACTGTGCCCCCTCCCTATGTTTTCTTTGACAGTGGTTACCTTCATTGTATTATGTTGTAGTGTATGCATATTGCACTGAGATTTTTTTTTTTTTTTTACAATCTTCCTGGCTGCAACCTTTGTATAGTGAGATTATTGTGACCTCATGTAACCTTTTTGCAAAATCTGGCTTCAGCTATAGGATGCAAATATTAAAGTCTTTCAAGGACAGGTGAACTTCTCTATAATAACACATGTGAACTCAAGACTGTCAAAACTGAATCAAAAGCTGCTGCAATGAATTATTAGTTCACATATTTGCAGCCTTTTGCATCAAGTTAATGGCAGCTTTTTGGTTTTTTAAATCCTCTAAAACATTTTCTACTTAAATCTGGATTTATATCATATGTGAAAAAGATTAAACATTATTCCAAAGTATTTCTTTACTGAAACAAAACAAAACTGCCACTTTTGAATGGGTGTGTACTGTCAGTAGCAGGGATTATCCAAAAGTTCAAGCCAGATTTTTCCCATTGTTCTACATGATTCCCCCCAGAGTTTGTTAAAAAAAAACAAAAAAAAAAAAACATTGTGTAGAGTATGATAATATGTCTAACAAATTTTCAGGTGGTGTTTAAAGCTTACATCTTGACTAGCTTTGCTATCTTTGAAGACATGTCTGCTCGTGTACATGGGTATCAACGGCCATTGCCTGCCATCGTAGCCCTGTGAAGGTTTAACAGAATACATCAAGCACTTTAATGACTTCAGTTTGAAACAAGACTTACATGACCATAACTGCATGTGGATCTTTTTCCTGTATATAATTTTCGGGAGCAAAGTTGTGGTTTTCTTTTGCTTCCCATTGATTGTCCCCGTTAACAAGGCAGTAATCAGGATCATTGCCATCACACAATGTGTCAGAGTTTCAGAGTCATTGGCTTTATGGAGCAGCACGTAGCTACCGTTTACAACACTACCCGAGGGCGCCTCAGTAGCCGTTATCTCCTGCTGAGTTGTCTCAACTGGAAAAATATGAGACAAATAACTGCAAATGTATACATTCACACCCCAGGGCACTTTACAGTCACCAGATGTACACTCTGGGAATGACACTCCCAGAGTGTCATTCCTCCCATGACACTCTGGGAGGAATGTCATGTTCCTCCCAGAGTTCAGGAACATGAGTGCCATGTTCCTGAACTCTGGGAGGAAACTGGAGTCTCCTACAGAAACTGACACATATACAGGAAAGAACATAAAAACTCCTCACCTCCCAGCTCTGCATTCTAAAATTAGATTAAAATAATTGCACTTTGAATCAGTTGGGATCATTTTTGATGTCACATTCGTAGCAAAGACTCGGGAGTGGCGTTATTGTACTTCTCCAACTCTTGAGTAGTCATCTAAAATGTGGATGTAATCCTGTCAAATCTGAATGCACTATCGTGTCTTTGTAAGAACTAACACGAGCAGAAAAATTGTTTCAGAAGAACACATAAATGAAGGCATAAGTCATGACCGAAGCTGTGTATTGTCAAATATAAGGAGTTAAATATCAGGGGATTGTGCTGAATTTCATGACAATCTGATTTCTCATCAGCTGACAACTGTTCTTATAGAGACCATGGGAATACCTTTTTCTTTCTTTTTTTCTTCTTTTTTTACATTTTTTGTGCACTTCTCAAACATGGATATTAATTGATGTGTACGTTTTTAAAGTAGGATTTAATTGAAATCTGGCATCAGATTCTAAGAATACAGTAAAACCAGAGAGACAAAGCCAGCAGTCAGTGCCACACATCATCTTCATTAAGTTTCCATTCTCATCTTAGTGATTTGCCTCTTTTTTTTATGCAACATATTTAAAAATATCTTCCTTCATACGACATTATTCAAATAACATGTTGTTAAACCTCAACTTTCTGTCCCAGCTGTGAGTTAAATCTGTCAAATACTGAAAGTATCAGAAGACTAATATCTCATGTTATAACTGTGTATTTTACTTTTAAATCTCTTTTTCTTGTCTGGTACTGGCTGTAATTGCCACCAGAGGGTGATGTACATGTACGGGTCTGAACTGTACATTTTTCCTTTTTTTGTGACAGATTTGTGTATTTATGTGCAGGTGGGAATAAAACCTTGTGACTACTATATGAATTTCTGAATGGAATGAGTGCCAAATATGCCTGAGCATGATAAATTGTGTTACTCAAGAGGAGTTGTCAGTACTCCTGACTCATGAAAGTGAGGCTTGAGTGACTCACTGCAGCCGAGGAAAAAGAAAAAAAAAAAAGAATGCACATGAAGGGTTGATCATGCTCAATATTTTTTGCTGAAAGTGCGAAAAACTTTAAGAATTTTTGTCTTGTTTTTAAAAAAATGGGAAAAAAAAAAGTTTCTTCAAAAATATTTGTTGTATGTTTCTGTGTCCATCCATGGCTTAAAAATGCTGTCAGTGATGGTCTTCATGCGCCATTAGCAGTGAATATTAAAAGCTGATTTACTTTATTTTTTTGGACTTGGTAAAAAGAAAAAAAAACAAAACAAAAAAAATACACATTTGGTTACTTTCATTCTTGAATTATTCAGTTTTTGTGTGTTTCTAATCATCCCGAAAACAAAATGAGCCTGACATTCAATGAATTTTATTCTGGATTTATTCAATTATTTGTCCAAAATGTAAAAGTAAATGTAATTCTAATATTAAAATGAAACTATGAAAATATCTTGCTGTCCACCACTGTCATTTTTAAAAATCTGCGTCCAATCTAGGATATGTCTTTGGTGGAGCCATGCCTCGCCACATTCATTACTAGTTTCAGATGAGATTTTATTTATTATTGTACTTTATTTATTTTGACTACAGAGCATTAAACTTCAATGGCAGTATAAATGCTTGCACATAATCGCTTTATGTGCAAAGCAGCTATAAAAGATAATTGTTCCACTGCAGTGCGATGTAGTTCAGTCATGCCTCAGAAATACCTCTGCTTTCATGGAATGTGTGTTTAAACTCACTTGAAGCAGATCATGTTCAACTGTTTGAAACTACCTGTTTAACAAGACAAATGATCAACCGTCCATGTAGACGATGGTTATTTTGACTTTCTTGTTTTTAATTCTTTTCCGTTGTCCACAGTTTCAAAAAGTTGAACTGTTTGTAACTGTTTGGTAGAGTGCATGTCAGTCTCAGTGTAAACCTGTAAACCATTCTAATAATGCAGCATACAGAGAGTGTCATCCTGCTTCAGCCTAGGGCATTAGAAGAGCCGAATTAAACAGTGTCCAGATGTCTGTCCGGCTTAAAGGCTGCAAAATTATTTTAACAAAGGAGATAAAAGCAGTTTTCTTGTTTTTACTTTAATATGTTAATCTGGATGGTTTTAGTTTAATAATTAATGCACTTTGTGAGAGAACACCTGGTAGATGCATGATGCTTGTTTACTGGTTTATGAGATGGAAGCATCCCTTTGACTCTTGAACAAGTGTTGTAAGTCGTTTTTGTTTTCAGTTATCACAACAGATAAGTTGGTCGTGCAACAAGCCGGTACAGGCCACAAGAAAGTGGCCTGTACCACTTCCTTGGTAGGAAGTTCGTCACATTGCCTTAGAAAAGTACTCTTGGTCCTTAACCTGCATGTAGCAACTACAAACTTACTGTACTCTTTTCTTTACAAAATAGTTCAAACTCAGCTTAAGTGGAAAGCATCTACAAAGATCAGTTTCCAAGTTTTCCAGATTTTCTTTTTTTGTTTGTTTGTTTTTTAGGTCTATACTTTGACTTGGCCATTTCTACATTTGCTTTGATATAGACGAGGAACTGATTAATCTAAGCCTCAATAGCCTCTGTCTCACAACTTTTGGATGCTTCAGCACACTGAAGTCAAATAATCAAATCAATAACAAAACTCTGGAGAACTTGATTGCATATACTGAGGAAGTAATTCAGCCGTTTGATTCAGGTGTGATGGATCAGAGACCAACCTGATCCAGACCCTTCCTTTGTAACTCTGTATGTTTAGGATTCTGCTTTCATGTTTTCTCCAGATAAACGAGACAATCTACAATTAGTCCTAATGGTGGATAGCTTAATCATATTTACATAATATTTGCTATTAGCATCCAGCTTTTTGGGATGTATAAAAGGGTGAAAGCACAAAATAAATTGGCGAAATGACCAACCCGAGACCCAAATATTTTCCATAATTTCAATAAGTGAAATACATTTGCTTACTATTTCTCTTTTAAGCTGAATTTTGTCTTTCAGTAATCCCTAAATGTTCTAAATTGATAGTAGTTTCTTCATTGCAAAACAGCTGATTGTAACTTACCCAGGGTTGTTCTGGAAATTCTCTACTGCACACAGAAGGATTTACCTGAAACTTTAGCAGCTTGCTGATGAATCAGAGGAAGAGAATTGCAAATGTCATCAAGTGTATTTCAGAAAGCTGGAAGACTGGAGGCTAAATGGAGGTACAGGTACAGGACAAGCTTGTAGAAACTTGAATATTTAAAATAAGCAAATCAGAAAAACATTTTTAAAAAAAGTCTTTATTGTTGGATCAATACATTTAAATTTATATCAACTTAAAAAATTCCTTTGCTAATTTGTAACACTTCCCAAACCTTTTCTGGCTTTGAGGGCACAGAGAGATAAAATGTTCTGGTGTTATTTTAAGTTAATTGTTTTCTTTGCAAAAACGTCTTATTAGCTGCAAAAACATAGAAAGAATGCTTATTTTCTTAGCACCTGCCACAGAGTATAAAAAGCTACAAAATGCTTCACAGTGAAATACAATAAAACTGAATAGTAAAAATTAGTCAAACATTTGCAAACAACATAAAAATGATTCAGATATTTAATCATTTCAGAGTTTAACTGAAGATATTTATCACTCAGCCATTTTTTTAATGATTGACTAGCAATCGATTCCTCTGCTATGTAACTCAGATTCTGTAAAGTGAATGCACTTCTGGATGCATTCACCTGAGAGGGATACATTCCCTCTCAGGTGAATGCATCCAAAAGTTTTTTGATTAGGGTGTGTTGGAGCAGAGATGTATCTGAAAGTTGCAACGCTGTCGAGAACTGGAGCTTTGAGCCTGTAATTGACAAAACAGAAAGTAAAACTAACAACGCACTTCAAGGAGACATATGGAGTGCAACAAATAAGATGTAAAATAACAAGAAAATGATTCAGAAATTCTGTTTTATAGTTTTGTAGTCATAGATATCCCTCAGCCATTGTTTAATGTTTGACAAGCAGTCGGTTATAAAATAACTCAGAATCTTTAAAGGAACAGTAAAAATAAATGTCTACATAGACATGGAAAGAGATGTCAGATTTATTCATCTGTCTCAATTGAAGTATGTAAAATAAGAATCCAGAGTAGTAACTGTGTGACAGGACGGTCACAGTCAGACCTGATCTGGTTTACGTCAACCTTGAAGCTTCTATTAGAAAAGGTAATAAGTCGGCCAGAGGAGGCTCTGTAATTCCTAGTAAATCACTTAGCTCTTCATCTAACCATTGTCTGTTCTCTTTTGTTTTTAATAATCAAGGACAACATCCTCGTCTTCAAAGTGTTCCAGTTGCAAATGATGGATGGTCCTGTTTGGTCTCTAACCATCTGCAGACCAACTCTGCTTCCTCATCAGTGGTACAGGTACTGTTAGTGAAACATTATTTTTATTAGCTAAACGTTCCAAAAAAGTAGACATAGCACATGGTGCTATGTCTACTTTTTAAGGTTAAGGTCACATACGGATGTGAAATCTTTGAGTCTAATGCTATCTTCTGTTTTCACTCTGAAATTGTTGTAAACTCGTTTTAGAACCATCTCGCTGTAGCTTTCTATGAGTGATTGTTTCTCTGTCACAAGGCCAATGTTAACGCCTGACGGGTCTGAAAAAAAAAAGATAAGTTGCTTTCAAAAACCCCCGTAAATGTCTACATACTCAAGATAAGACACATTATTAATTGCATTTTGTGGCATAAGGGTACCATAACAGCTTAATTATGTTGTTTATACTGATAATTCCAGTGAATCCTTTACATTTGAGGAGGGCGTCTCTGCTATGTTAAAAATAACATAAAGCACAGCCTGTATTTTTAATACACAACTTGATATTAGTCAAGTTGTATGTTGACTAATATCTTTGAACATATGTAAAGTTTAACAATATATATATATATATAAATCAAGGAATACAAATATTAAAGACTACAAATGCCTTCTAACATTTTTTCAAAATGTAACAAAAAATAATGGTGGTGAAGAAATTTGGACAACTCATATATTCTGTCACAAGGCCAATGTTAACGCCTGACAGGCCTGAAAAAAAAAGATAAGTTACTTTCAAAAACCCCCAAAAATGTCTCTTTACTCAAGATAAGACACGTTATTAATTGCATTTTGTGGCATAAGGGTACCATAACAGCTTAATTATGTTGTTTATACTGATAATTCCAGTGAATCCTTTACATTTGAGGAGGGCGTCTCTGCTATGTTAAAAATAACAGCACTGCCTGTATTTTTAATACACAACTTGATATTAGTCAAGTTGTATGTTGACTAATATCTTTGAACATACGTAAAGTTTAACTATATATATATATATATAATATATATTATATATATATATATATATATATATATATATATAGTTATATATATATATATATATATATATATATATATATATATATATTATATATATATATATATATATATATATATATATATATATAAATCAAGGAATACATTAAACATTTTCTTTAAAATGTAACCCAAAATAATGGTGAATAAATTTGGACAACTCATTTATTCACACTTAAGGCTTTCAGAAGCCTTAAGTGTGAAAGCCTTCAACAATCTTCCTTCCTTTCAGAAGGAAGATTGTTGAAGCTTATGACTCTGGTACGATATTAAAGAAATCTGTCATAACAAATTCAACATTCAACTGGCCCATCTCTGGCTGGACAAGCAAATGCATCTTGAGAGCAAACCGCAAAATGCTAAAATTAGTCTCCAAAAGCCCTACAGTGTCATCATTAGACATACAGTCTACTCTTGCTTTGGCTGATTTGAAAGTACATGGCTGTACAATAGACAGACTTCACAAGTTTAACTTTCACTGAAGGTACACCCACAAATAGAAAGTCTTAGGCCTAGTCAAAGACCAAAACTTGATCCCATTGAGATGCAGTGGGGTTACTTGGAACAGGTTATACCTTCAAAGGAAGAAACACAGGGATGTTCTTACTTTTACCACAGAAAACACCTTTTTGTGGTATATTTTGTTTAATAACTGATTTCATCTTCTTTTGTAGAGATTGCTAGACAGACATTTCATATTGAAGAACTAAATGTTCAATTGTGTCTTTTTCACTAAACTGTAAGGACATTAACACAATCACTTTCTTAGTATGCCCATCTCTCTCAGTTAAATATTCTCAAAAATGTATTTTATTGCTACCAGCTGACTCTACATACTGTTGGATGATAATATTTCCCTCTTTATAGACCTAACGGTGACAAGCCAAAGGTGCAGTTTAAATAATATAATGTTGGCATGTAGCACTGGAAATATGAAACAAATCATCTTTGTTTTATGAATTCAACATTTAATAACTAATTTTGCATTTAATTATTTAAGAAATGGTTTAAGCATAAATACAAATACAGTTTTGGCTTAATCCATTTTTTAGTTTTATTAAAACTATGTAAATGCAATCAAATTTAAAAGCAGGAATAAAATAGGATGTGTAATTACAGTATCTAGAGACAAAATCAACAAGAATTAAGAAGCAAATATTTTACAGAGAATAAAAATCATAGATCTTTGAATATGCTCTCAATGCAAAATTTATCAAATCAAATCAAATCAAGTTTTATTTGTATAGCGCATTTCAGCAGCAAGGCATTTCAAAGTGCTTTACATCATAACAAACATAAAAACACAAAGTCATGTAACATAGAATAAACAATCAAAACATTAATTTAGACGGCCGTCAAATTTATAACTTGTTATCCATTTATCTAAATGTTTTGATTTGTGCGGATCCTGATCTTTGACATACTTCCAGTCGTTTGATTTTGCACTGTCTATTGGCTAATATTTACTTATCAACAAAGAATTTCCTATCAATGTGAGGACTCTCCCTTATGGGGTATCCTCATTAAAAGAGGGGCTCTAGAAACACCTCTCTTGTAGAATTTAGTTGATCAGCTGGGCCTCTAACCCTTTGGGACTTTCTCATTATAAATATTTAATGAGAAAAGTAATTCAGTTCAGTGTACCTGATTAAAGTTGCATGTCTGTGAACTTGTATTTTTGGTCAGGCCACCTGCTGGAGCAGATCACTCTGTGACAGCTGTGCAGGGGTGTTATGAAGATATGCTCTGTGTTTTGATCGTCGCTTTTTTTGAGTGTGGCACAATGTGACAACCTACTTTCAGCAAAGAGAATTTCTTCTTTAGCTTTACAGATTAAACGCAGCGTTTTCTTTACTTATGGAGATGCTGTTCTCTCCGAGTTTGCAGGTGGATTTCTCACTAGAGTGGGTGACTAAAACAAGCTGGTCATTTTCTAACAGACATTTTTAAAATCGGGATTCCTTGTCAGGTAAAACTAAATTATTCTAAAGTAAGTGTAAGAATAATATTTTCTTGCCATGTTATATTACTAAAAGAGAGACATTTGAAATACTCCTAAAACACTGTGGGGAAATACATTGAATCAACCTTCTGCCTACAGGTGATCTGTAGTAAAGTTTGCAAAGCAATTAAAACCTCCTTATCTGGAGTCCAAACAACAAAGCTGAGATATGTCTGACTTTATTGACTCAGCGGATTATCAGAATGTGGCAGCAGAAGGACAAATAAAGCTGTGGATGAGCTTGAAAGGAGAAGTAGATGCCATATAAACCCTAAAAATATATGGATGCCCTTCTAGAACTACTTGGTTTGTAAAGCAAATGATTGATAAAGGGGGAAAAAAAACCACCACCAGTTATCCCGCATAGGGGACAGATCTGATGGCATAAAGCCATGCTTCTTAAGTCGTGGTACATTTAATGGTACTTCAAATGCTTTTCAAAACTTCCAGTCAAAAATTAAACAATAAATACTTAAGCTGACTTCTGTTTACTGTTGAGTCATAACTTGGATCTGTGAATAACTTCAAAATGAAGCAGAATTGGCTACATTATTTGCTCTACAAAAAGAAGAAATATTATCTGCAGTACAACATAATAACAACGTGTAATAGTGAGGCAAGTTTTGTGCATGCGAAAAAAAACAAACTTTTATCAATTGATCTTTTAAATGTTTTTTCTTGCAAATGAAAACTTCAGCTTTTATTCACCCAAATGTCAAATTATTTTTATTGTTGCTTCAGCAACAAATTTTTTCTGTTTTTGACTTTTGTTTCCAAACCGTACCGAACAAAGACAACATGAGGAGATTCAAAAGGGGATTTTCAAATGATGATTTTGTTTATTAATCTTTGAAAATCTATTTAAACAAACGTGACCTTAGGCTAGTTGTGGTACTTGTATGAACCATGCTTTTGGGCTGTTTTATGTTTTGTTTTTGCAACTTGATAAAAAGCTAAAGAAAACTTCCATCAATGCAGAAGCAGTTTCCAAGCAGTTGCTACTCTAAGATGATGAAAAATTAATTGGAAATGCTCCTTTTTTCATGTTAAGTAACTGGGGCATTGCATACTTCACGGACAAATGTTAGCTATTGCGTAAGATTTGACACTTCAACACAGTCTACACTTCAGGAAGCAACCGTTTCTCAATAGCTGAGATCCTCTATGTTCTGTACAAAGCAAATAGTTCAAGGAGCTGTTTTTGCCAGGCAACTTCAGGTGAGGTTTTAGTGACCTGTAGCTGGAGACCATTACCACCATTGTCTGCGCCTTCTGATGTCCACAATCATCCCTTTGGTCTTTTTCACATTGCTGCAGAGGTTGTTTTCATCTTTGAGATGTTCCACCTCCTGCTTGTGGTCAGACTTGTCATTGTTTGCAATGCATTTGACCACAGCCGTGTCATTTGCAAGCTTTCTTGTCAAACCGCTCAAATATTTTGCTGAGCAGTGTCATGTGTGAAACCACTGGTATTGCTGCAAAAAAACAAAAAAAGAAAAACAGAAGTTAAAGTTTTCCAGTGGCCTAGTCAAAACCCAGATCTTAATCTGACTGTGGCATAACGTAAGAAAGAAAAGTAAAAGGTGGTAGAAAAGGGGAAAGCTCTACAGGAAGTCCAGTTTTTGTCGTAAAGGTGGCACAACCAATTATTTTGTCCTGAGAGGCTTCATGTGAACTATTTGAACTGGGTTGATTTAAAAACAAAAACAGAACTTAAGAGAGAAAATGCTTTTCCATTGCACTGTTTATTATAATTTAGCTTCCCTTTCTGAATTTAAATACTGGAATGAAACTACTTCCCAATGCTACTTGACAAGCACATGTTGTAAAGTGGCGATTTAACAAGTCTCAGAACCAGAGCCACAAAGAGTGAACAGGAGCAGGCCATAAAATAAGATGTTTACAATACATCACAGTATGTCCAGGTCAGTTACGTGCGGTGAGGTGCAATGCTGGTGAGGCACTGACTTAATCATGATCAGATGTACAAATGTAGGTCAGCTGCATGGTATTGTTTACATGAGGAAATTTCGCGCATGCGGACAACGCTGGAGGGCAAAAATACTATTTACATGTCACGATAGACATGGAATAATAATTAGAATAATTCTGTTAACTTAATGAAACTTGGAAATGTAGGTACTATTAATTTCGTGCTGTGCTCCAGAGCAAAGCGTCTTTCTCGCTCTCTGCATTGGGCAGGCCACGCGCAGAGTCGTTGCCATAGCAACCGACAACAACGCCCCTAAAAAAAACACTGAAACATTTCCCACATAAAGAGCAGAACATTAATCCTATGGTTTTAGTCTTAATGTTTATTTTTGCGATTATTAATAAGTGATGGCTGTGGTATGATGAGAAAACTATAAGTATATCGCTGCACTGGACTTTACTGTATGGTAAGCTCACTGTTTCTGTCTCTTACTCTGCAGTTGTGGAGTCGCAATGTCTGGGATCATGAGCGCCCCCTGCCATGAGGCAAGAGAACTGCACGCCTCGCCTCGAATCTGTTCTTTGCGGTTTATGGACACACAAAAAAAAAAACACTGTACATTATATACATAAGCTAAATTATGGAAAATCAGTTCACACATTAAATGTTTTTTAACCATTTTGTCGGTGTCGTACAGACAGGAGGAGCATGCTGTCATATCATGGCAGCCACTGAAGTTCAAAGAAGTTGCGCAATGGAAGGTGCGGCTCAGCTCGCTGCTGCCTCACCGGAACCGCTTCAGAGCATTTGAATGGGAGAATGCATGTTTTGAAATTTAAAAAATAAATAAATAAAAATTGGTTAAGCTAAATAATAATAAGAATAATAATAAAAACTTTACAGTACAAAACACAGGGTGAAAATAGCGATATAAATTATTTTTTATTATTTATCATGTTTTTCCATTATGACAGGTCAGGCTCTGCCCTGCTTGCCTCCCCTGACCGCACGTCACTGGTCCAGATATGGTTGCACCGGTCACGGACTCGCAGCTTCACACTAAGAGCTAACGGGTCACTGAAATATCTCCTGCGTGGACTGCGTGAGCAGAACACGACTCAGCTGCATGGTTTAAATCAGCAGCTGCGCTAATCTGGCCCACTCATGGTCCTGCCACAGTGGAAAAGTACAGCGCGGAAGTGGCATGATTTCCAACCCTTTCAGGGACAAACCTGGTTTGGTGTGTGTGTGTGACACTGGACCAGTTCAAGTGTAATTTCACCACAGAGGATCCCGCGGAAAACACAACTCCTGCTCCCAGTGGCTCGAGCTGAGAGGAATACTGATCGGATTCCTGTGTTCCTAGAAGGCGCTTTGTGTGGGGAGGGCGCTCAAAAAGATGGAGGGGTAAGTGTTCACAGTCTGTTTTACCCCCGCTGCTTTAACTCCCCCCAAAATGTCACGCTTTAAAACAAATCTTCCAAGTGAAACTCCTGGTAATCCTGCAAGCTTTAGTTCTGCAATTAAACTTGTTGAAACTTCTGAGCCAAAAATGATCAGCTGAGTAAGTAAAGCAGTTCAGCCAGGGTCTGAACTGTGCGCAATATAAACGAGTCACAGAGCCGCAGGGGCTTCTCAATGACAGCTTCTCTCTCTTTTCGTCAACATGTCAAGAGAGTTTGTGAAAGCGAACAGCATGGACGGGTCCAATCAGGGGAGCGTGTCCGGGAAGAAGACCCCGCTGCTGGACCGCGGCCAGTGGGCGAACAAGCTGGAGTTCCTACTGGCAGTAGCGGGAACGCTGGTTGGACTGGGAAACCTGTGGAGGTTCCCCTACTTATGCTACAAAAACGGAGGAGGTAGGTCCTGAAAACAAAAAACAAACAAACAAACAAAAAAAAAAAAGACAGAAAAGTGTAGAAATGTGCTTTAAGGGATTTCCAGATCTAGAAAAGAGGAGCGGCTCCAAAATGTTTTCCAAGGGGTGACCAGATGGGGACCAGCAGTAACTTTGAGCTGGCATGAATAAAAATATATATATGAAATAAATAAATAAGCAACTCTTTAGCTCCCCTACTTCACTGTTTTTTTTTCCCCTAAATTTATTCTTATAATTATTTGGTTGTGTTGATGGAAATGGCATAAAATGTAACCAGCTTTTGTATTTTGAGAGCAAACAGTCCCCCAGATTTGACTTCCCCTTTTAAATGCAGTCTGTGTCTTGAATATATATATATATATATATATATATATATATATATATATATATATATATATATATATATATATATATTTTTTTTTTTTTTTCTGCTTTTGAAGTCCCTTCATTTTTTTTTTCATTGATTTCCAATAAGTGAAGGGGTTTTTGCTTTTTCCATATACGGCACACTTGAAAATCTATTAAGAAAAAGGGTTTTACCTCAACAAGTTGGCACAAACAATTAATCAGATTTTTGTTTGTTCTTTTCTATTGAACAATGAACACTGAAGTCACAAAAGTAACACAGAACAAAGTCAAAGGGGAACATTCAATTTAGTGTATGAGTGTGTACCTATTTCTGTTCAAAGCTCAGTCATCAGCATGTACAGCAGTGAGCCTTGGCCTCTTACAATCCTGACACCAGTTTACCACCATGATAGATACTGAACTATCCAAACTGGGAACACCCCACAGGAACACATTTTCAGGGTTTAGCTTTGACCCAGTCCACTGACCATCCCAGTTTAGCTCCTGTCAAACTCACTTACACCCTTAAAGCTGCACATTTTTCCTGTTTCAGATTATATTAGCTTTGAGAACAAAATGTTTAGCTGTTGCCAGATATGCCATTCATTGACAAGCGCCTCAAGGACAATATAATCAGTGTTAAGTGGTTCATATGTCAATGTTATGGCTAATATGTGTAGAAAGGTTTTAGGTGACTCCGCAAATGATTTCAGCCAAACTGAGCTGGAAACATTTTGAAACATGCATTTGAAAGCAGAGCTGAATGAAACATTTTTAATAATATCTTGAGGAGGACTGAAGAACTTTGATTAAGACTATAAACTCAAAAGTAAAAAAGGGAAAGAGTATTTTTCTTTTACTGATGTTGCTGCCTGTCTGTATTTGTCAGAAAAACACAAACAGAAAAGTCCTGAAAATCTGAGTGCTGAGACGCGTGGATATCTGAAACAGGGTTCATGTTTTGATATCAGTCAGCAACATCTGATTATAATATAAAGTGAAGAACAATAAAAAAACGCAACTGTGATAATGAATAAAATGATAATGATAAATATATCGCATAGATTTATAAAGATATATTCCCTACTCATTAGAAAGTTAACTTGGTGTAGAAAGAAAAACCCTGTCCAGGATGTGTGTAAAGTGTCTTTAGAAGATGTTTTTATAGATTATTTGGCTCAATTTCTTCTCAGGTGCATTTCTGATTCCCTACATCCTGTTTCTGCTTGCCTGTGGCCTCCCGATGTTCCTCTTGGAGACGGCCATGGGACAATACACATCCCAGGGTTGCATCACCTGCTGGAGGCACTTCTGTCCCCTGTTTGAAGGTTTGTGTTTCACAGGAGCGCAATGCAACGCCACCCCCACCCAGTGCATTCAGTCCTGACCACACTTCCATGCAAAATAAATACTGTGAATAAAACAACAGTAATGCAACAAACTTAAAAACTCTTTTGTTTTGCAATTTCTTTGAGTCCTCAGTTCACACATTAAAAGAAAAGACGTAATTAAAACTGTTAAAAAAATCTTTAGATCACCAGTTAATTCCCACTGATCGATTATGAAGGAAAGTCATCGCATTTATATTTATTTACAGTGCTTTGCTAAAGTGTTTGCAACACAGCCTTTTTTAATTTGGTCACGTTGCACCCAAAAACATTGATGTTTTTCAGTAGGATTTTATGTGACAGACCAACACAAAGTAACGCATAATTGTGGCGTGGAAGGAAAATGATTCAAGGCATCAACAAACCTATCAATAGCTTTCGTTGTCCTGTTGTGGGCAACGGGGCCCGGCTAATACCCGTGGTAAAACGGACGGCGGAGTCCGGCGAAAACAGGCGCTTAAATTCCGTGACATGACAGGGAAAGGGATAAGTAAAAATTACCCAATAGACAGTCTAAAATCAAACGACTGGAAGTATGTCAAAGATCAGGATCTGCACCAAGTAAAACATTTAGATAAATGGATAACAAGTTATAAATTTGACAGCCGTCTAAATTAATGTTTTGATTGTTTATTCTATGTTGCATGACTTTGTGTTTTTATGTTTGTTATGATGTAAAGCACTTTGAAATGCCTTGCTGCTGAAATGTGCTATACAAATAAAATTTGATGATGATGATGATGAAAAGAAGAGAACTGACTGCAGTGCTCATTTTTCTTCCTTACTTAATTTATCTTATAACAAACCTTAGAATAAATTACACAGAGATGAACTCCATCAAGTAATGTTGTGAGTTTTGAAAGGGACTGGTTTCACATTACATTTAGGGGCTATAGCATAAAGGGGATGATGGTTTTCAGGGTTTTTTCTGTAAAGTAAAAGAAAAAAGAGAAAAGCATGTCTATGAAGTTTTATGTAGACATCAAGGTATTGGTAACTTTCTTGAAGAGGTTTCATCTGTAAAGTAGTCATGCGAGTTCATGTGGTAATTTTTATCTATTAAACGCCTGAGACATTTTATGTTTATACTTAAAACTGATGGTGATACAGGAAATAACACAAAGATAAAGTTTAAAAAAACAAAATGAAGAATTAAGTACTGTACAATAGAGACAAAATTCCATATGACAATCATTGTAATTAAAAAACAAAAGTAAGGTGTACTGGAAAAATAAAATTTCTGTGACTGTTTGGAGAGGAATCTGTAATTACAATACAATAATATTAAAAAATAAATAAATAAATGCAATACTATATATCTATTTTTTTGCATAAGACTGGACTATTGTAATAGGACCAACGAGCAGGGAATTTATGTGTCTAGACATAAAGCCATCATCTTAAATAATATCTACAAATGGCTGCAGTCATCTAAATCTACAAGCAGCTAAAAATTAGGCATGCCCTTAATCTGAAAAGACCAATGAAAGTTTCCTGTCTCTGGCATCAAAATAGGAGTTTGAGTCCAAATAACCCAAAATACAGAGTCTCACATGAAAACAAAGAGGAATCTGTTGTTCATTCCCAAATGCACAAGCAAAAGAAGTTTCCCACAAAGCACAATTGTCCGTTGTTAAGCTATGATTAATAATTAGCACGTGTGAACTCTGGGAAACCTGATGAAACTTTGCACACAACAAACTGTCTGTTGTCGCTCAGCTGCTCCATGTGAGGGATTATTAGACACGCAGAAGAACGTGTAGACTGAAACATATCGTCCTTCACACCTAATTTATCAAGATGTAAAGGTGAGAAAAGGCATTAAAGCTGCAATAAACTCTAACGGTTCTGACATGTTATGGTGTCTGGCCCTAAGGGAAACTGGCGTCAAATTCCTAACTTTGTGTTTCAAGCATGCAATCTGTCACGCACACTGCATGGTTGATGGGATTAGCAAAAAAGGTTTTTTTCTTAATTTTGCTCAGGTGCCGTGGTTTTACATGCAGCTGTTATCCAATCTATGTGATAATGTGTGATGTCTAAACAGGATGCCGCACGGTCTGACTGTATTCAGAAGAGACAGCTGCAAAATAAAAGTCACATATTAATAAGAAATAGAGAGAGTTTAATAACAATGTTTAAAATATTTTATGTTTTTAATATTAGAAATGTTTTACTAGGATTGTAGATGATCGATCAACACAAAGCATATAGTTGTGTGGAGGAGGGCAATTATTTATGCATATTTAAATTAATAAATAAATGTGTATTCAGCCTCCTTTATCTGGAAACCCCTAAATGAAGTCTATCCAACTGCTTTAGAGTCTGTCTGTCTTGTGAAAGCCTCAGAGGTTTCACAACCTCTGAGGTAGAAAACATTCATAAACAATAACTTACTGTTCTCCTTCCATAGATTAAACACGTGTCTTGGCTGAGCTTTTGTTGTGACCTGACTGTATGTGGCTCAAAGCTGGTCTGCTCAGCTTAATTAACTGAGTTTGACAAATTACAACAGATAGGTCAATTACTAGGATGTGGTTACATTTAAAACAGGGGTAGGTTCTAAAACAACAATGACAAAATTGAAATTATGCTCTACGTTCTTTTGGTTTATCATAAAGAATTCCACTAAAATTGGTGCGATGTAACATAGCAAATGTGGAAAAATTCAGGCGATAAATGCTTTCACAAGATGCTGTAAATAGCAATCAGAGATCAGATTGGAAGTACATTTGTTTTTTTGTTTTTTTTTAATGTTAGTAAATTCGTTTGGTCCAGTTTGCAGCAAAACTGGGGTAAGTGATATGATTTGTTTAAACTGTCTCTTTGCAGCAATTCAGTTTTCGGTGACATAAAAGTTAAACTAGATGTATTTAAAGATTCTATCTGCCTGGAGATAATAAAAATTATGTTCCTGGAAAAGATTAGTCAAATATTTACTGTAGATAAATACATCAGATTTCCTTTGAAAATAAAATATTTGATTGTTATATGAGTAACTCTATACCCTTGCTCCAAGAATAGCATTCATTGATTTACTTTGCTAAGGAACTGAAGGACATCTGACATACAAAACATTTAGCAATGTTTGTTTCACAAAACACACTAAAGCAAGCTGAGTTATTTCTGTAAAATGCTGCAAATGTTGCAGAGTAATTTTCCTAAAGTTACCTATTCTGACCCCATCTGTGCCTTCAGGTATCGGGTACGCCACGCAGATAGTGATTGCATACGCTGCTGTGTCGTACATTGTCATCCAGGCGTGGGCTTTCTTCTACCTTTTCTCATCCTTCAGCGCTGAGCTTCCATGGGCCAGCTGCAGAAACTCCTGGAACACAGGTAAAGTAAAAAATAGAAATTAAAGTGAAATGTTTTGTTAATGTTGATCAGAATTATAGCGTTAATAATACCACTTTTGATCGTGAACATATCTTCCGAACAAAACCTTCAGTTTCTCACTTGAAATTTAGTGCTGACCAGAAGCACTAAATTATCAAATCTGAATTAAATTTGATAAGTTTAAATATATGAATATATATTTCTCACATACACAGTGCATTGCACACTTATTTGATTGATTTCTTTCTTTAATCAGAGTCTTGTGTTGAATTTGATAAGAAAAACATGTCATCCAACTGGACAGCAGCTGCAAATGCAACAACACCTGCAACCGAGTTCTGGGAGTAAGTGTAATTCATGCTTTACTGATCAGTCCGCCGTGTTTTAGATATATTGTATTTCCGATACGTAGCTAAAGGTGAGAGACACCACTACTTAAATTAAAACAAAGCGCCGCATTTTGACTACAGAGAGCATCTCTCTCCCTTCTAAGAACAATTGTTAACAGCATAATGAGAAGCATTATGAAGAAAAAGAGTAGAAGCTTCTTGAAGAGACAGATGCCCAATTTCAAGGTGTAAATTTAGAGAGTCAAATTACTTTTTACTGATGTTTGATATAGACACAACTGAAGTTGCTTTATTTTGCTTTAAAATGACATGTTGTTCCTGTAATATGTATTCATTTATGGATCCTTTATGGATTTTAATGACCAAATTGGGCCGGAATAGTGATGGTCAGACATCTGGATCGGTGCGTCTCCAAAACTCCAGCTCTTACAGGATGTTTTCAGTCTGCAGTGGTCAGGGAAAGAAGTCCAGAGCCATTAGAGGTCAAGACTCGTTGATGAACACGAAACATCAACAATTGGTTGACGAAACATCCTGGCTGGTTGGAGACCAGCCAGGATGTCAGACCAAGCTGACCCCTGCTCAGTGAACAAAAGTAGTCTAATCTGAGGAATCAGACTTTCTTTTATGTCACATGTGATTCCAGGTGTGTGTGTTTTGTTCACTAACGCCACACAGGAGTCCAGGATGCACTATTGGAATATGAAAAGCACTGGGAGGCTTTACATGACGTTCTGCTGTAAACCTTGGATCTTGCCATCCATATAGTTACTATTTTTACACATATCTCTAGACCTTATTTCCATCTTTTCATGGAAACAGCATTTTGGATGTTTGTTTGTTGCTTGGGAATTGTCTGAGGAGCACAACAATGAGTTTGATTTCACATATTTCACTGATGTCAATTTAATTGAGGATTTTGGGATGTTCAGAAGAGACAAGTCTGAACAGTGAGGGCCACACCTGGCAGCTTACAGGATCTGATGCTAACATCTTGGTGCCAGAACACGGCACACCTTCTCTTTAGACGAGCAGCATAATCTGTATCTCAACTGATCCGACCTTTTAGCAGTGAAACTGGGGTGAGGACGACATTATTTGATAGGTGGTCATAAGTGCACATAAATCTAAAGTTGAGTTCTTTTTCTGTAATTTGTTGCTACCTTTCCATCTTTGGACACTTTGGACACTTTAAGCACACATTTTGTGTGAAACACTCACTGCAATAAGAATTTAGCAAAATAGTTGCCAAATATCAAAGTTAATTAACAAATCATAAACATCACATATACTTTGGAAGCTAAGACTCAAATAAGTTCTAACCTGCTACTTTTCTAAGTTCCTCTAACAGCATCCTGTGCTGCAGTGCTAATTTACGTAGTCTGTCAGATTCCTGTTCCTTCGGCTTTTTTAAACCAGTATTTCTGTAATTAAATAAAGTTTCAAGGCTTACTTTGTTTTAAACTTTCTAAGTAAAACAGGTGCTGTTTATTTTGTTTTTCAATAAACCACTGGCGTATCTTCTCTAGTGAATTTGTTTAAAACTGTGTTTTTGTTGCCAATAGTCTGAGTGAAAGGATTTTAGCTGTTCATGTTAAATCCTCACAGCTTTTCCCTCTAGACCTGTTCTTCAAACCAAATAAGACTCTGAAATAAATTGCTGTTCGCAACAGTTACTTTGGCAAAGCAGTATCAATGGCCAACATATGTAGGAAACAGGTTCTAGGTTTACAACTACTCTAAACTTGCTTTAAAAACTACAGGAGACAAAATTAGTGTTGTCATCAAAGGAACATTTGAAAGACTATCAGAAGTTTAACTCCACCAACAAACATGTTTCCAGTTGACATTAATGCATACCCCTGTTTTTAATGAAGTATGTCCATTTAAGTTTTGAAAGTTTGATCAAATAAATCGGGTTTCTAGGATGGTGTTTTTAGTTTTTAGTGTTTTATTTTATTGTGAAAAATAAACTGTATTTGCTTGTTTTTTAACAAACAGTTGGATTTTTTTTTCTCATATTGTTTTTTATTATATTGAATGCACCACATTTTGATTATTTTTGAAATTTTGCAATGACGGTGGTTACATTTCGGGGATATGTCTTCTTAAGTCTCTTTTGGCAACATTATGCATATATTTATCTTTTTAGGAGAAGAGTTCTGGGCATTTCTCAGGGGATTGAGGAAATTGGTAGCTTAAGATGGGAGCTGGTCTTGTGCCTGTTACTCGCTTGGATTATCTGCTACTTTTGTGTTTGGAAAGGAGTGCGATCCACTGGAAAGGTAAGGATACCTCTTCTGGAAATGCTATGACGCTTTGCCATTTAGAATGGGGTACTGAAGACATTTTAAATTATTTTAGCATTTCTTTGCTCCAAAATATACCTCATTCAGCTGGACCACATGTAAGGATCTCTCTAAAAATATTATTGGTATGAATTTAAGGGCATCAACTCAAAGAATAATAATAAAAAATATATGCAGTGTTTCTTAGGCAGATGTTTTCTTCAGATTTTTTATATAGTCATAAGAGCTGGACTGACTCATAAGGAGCAACTTTTGGGTGTGGTATTTTACTGTTGGGAACTGTTGTCATAACCTCAACATGCAGCCAAAACATGTTTTAGAGCAAATGAAACACGTCAGAGGGATAAATGGATCAGACTTTGCATGCATTAAGTTAAAAGAGAAAGTAATAAATATGGAGCAGTCATCTGACGAACCAAAAACACTGGAGCATTTATAATGTGAATGTGTAAATGTTCATTTCTTCTCCTGAGAATTTTCTGTTGAATTTCAATTCGATTCTTTATCTGCTTCTTATATTAAGTATTGTAGCAAGCAGAAACAGATCTAGAACATCTATTCTTGATCCAGCTATGAAAAAAACCTATTCCTCACTAAGCAAAGTCAATAAACAAGCTGTGAATACAACTTCAGTAAATGTGTTAAAAAGCCAAAAGGCAGAGCTTAAAGCTTTGAAGTTGCAGGGATCAAAGTTTGCACAGATTTAAAAAAAAATGAATAAAAAACTGCACTGCAAATACTGAATTTAAATCACTCGCATTTAAACCATGTAATCAGCTAACAGTAGAATAAACCATCATTCCACTAATGCTTACCCTGTGAAACATGTTTGTTTCTGTCAGAAAGGGGACAAATTTCCTCTTGTTTATCCCTTTTCTGTGCTTTCTTCTTGCTGAGTGTTTTATTTTTGTTCTTCCTTTTTTTCTCTCCACATCCTTTGTTCCGTGTCCTGTTCTTTCATTCTGCACATTCATGTTGGAGTTCCGTTTTTCTGTAAAAACAAGCTTGCAAAGAGCCGATTGGCTGCTAAACACATCGTGTTTAGTGATCACAGGCAGAGGTCTGAGATATTTAGGCTTCTGGGTCATTTTTATGGAGAGAAAAGTAAAGCTCTCACATAGACCTTACAAAACAGGTGCCAGATTTACATTTTTGTGACAAAAAATGTGGAAGGTGCCTGAACTTCTCTGAAAAGTGTTGAAAATCTCGGAACAGCTTCCGAGGGACATTGCTGTGTAGCTCTGCTTGGGCATAGGCCACCAATTACTGCCCACATATTCTCTTACATATTTAAAATTTAATGCAAACTACACACTTACTGTAGATATACCCAAGTCAGGTGAGTTGCACTTGTACATATTTTCCAACAAATAAAAATCATCTTATCTGAATTGCATGTTCTCGTCTTTCCTGTCTAGAGAAATGGTGAAAAGAAATTGATCTCCACATGTTGAATCACATTTTATGTATTCCTCAAATTATCAGAAAGTCGGGAGTTTCTAATTAATAGTTCAGTGATCAACTTATAAATATATGTTTTTAAAAGTTAGATTAGAAAATGCAAAAATGTCAGTGCTGTTACATTCATTTTAAAGGAATTTCAGACATGCTGATAGGTGTGTTGATTTTGCATAAATATTTTGAGCACACATAGCTTTATAGTTTCATAAATCTGGTGCAAAATATTTACAAAATTTCTGTTGACATAAAAACAACACTTGTAATGTTTAATTCTTCTTTAAAAATGTGTTATTATTCAGTGTTTTCCAGTGTTTTAGGCACAATGTAACATTTACGTTTATGTTGACAGGTAGTTTACTTTACTGCCACGTTTCCCTATGTGATGTTAGTCGTTCTGTTGGCCCGTGGGCTCTCGTTGCCAGGAGCGATGGATGGCTTGGCTTTCTACCTATATCCAGATCCAACAAGGTTGGTGGACCCTCAAGTAAGTAATAAATTCAAAAACAAAGAAAAGCTCCCAGCTTGGTTGTTTCCAGTGGAAGTCTGAGCCAAATAAACACCTTAGATACAACAGACTTCCTCTTTTACAGAAGGTTCTGACTTATTCAGTGATGCTGTGCTGATGATGTCTGTGTAGGTTTGGATGGATGCAGGTGCCCAGGTCCTTTTCTCTTTTGGCATTTGTCAGGGGAGTCTGACAGCTCTGGGAAGCTACAATCAGTACAACAATGATTGTTACAAGTAAGTGCAATACTTTTGCATGTAGTCATTTAATTCCCTAGTTATTGCTCTTCTGTCCTGTTTTCTGTCCTGTCCACTTTTCCACTCAATTACAATCTTACTTCAGAGCACAGTCTAGTCTTTCTCCCATTCACCTGGATTCCAGTGGTAGAATTTGAAATGGGCCAATCAGCCAACAAAAGAAGTTGTAAGAGATGATGTCTATTTGCTGTTTTATAATTGTAGTCTGTCTGTAACTTTAGCAACAGCAGCAAAGGAAGTGAACAAAGCCGTTTACTCCATGTTGGCCAATTTTCCTTATACACCGAGCCGCGGAAAAGTTACCATAAAGTAACATTTAGGGAAAGTAATCTGAAAAGGAATCAAAAACTACATTATAAGTTCTGGGAAAGTAACTTGAATGTTCTTTATTTTCATTAATAAACTGTATAATTTTAAACTTTATATTGTTAGAGCTGAAAACACATTTTAAATGTTACAATAAACTTTAAGACTTCAGATGTAAAACCAATTTTCTGTGGAATTTATTATTGTTTTTCTTCTATTTAGTTTTATTTTCAAACATGAGAAATATTTTGGTCTCCATCCCCAGGGACACATTTGTTCTGTGTCTGGTGAACGGCGGCTCCAGTTTTGTGGCAGGGTTTGCCATCTTTTCTGTTTTGGGATTTATGTCATATGAACAAGGACTGCCAATATCCCAGGTGGCTGCGTCTGGTAAGATGTCTGCTTTTGTTTGAAAATGTAACACACCTGTCATCAGTCCCACTTTGATTTAGTATGTAGGACACAATGGTTGTTGCGTTTGTTGATTTCAGGGAACATCATGGTTTGAACATGTTTGGGAAAGTTCAATTTTAAATACGCTGAACTCAAACATTTCTAGAATAATATTTCTGAAATTACATATTAAATGATTTTAGTGTAGGTCCCAATAAATATACTCAGATATTTAGAGAGAGAAACTTAAGCACATAGTCATTAAGTTACTTATCGCCAGTTTTGCAGCTCATTGTTGACTTCATATTTCCAGTAAGTAGGGTGAAAATGACAGTTATTTTTTTATTTTGCATTTAATATGCTGCACTAATTCCAACAGGACCCGGCTTGGCATTCATTGCTTATCCTCGTGCTGTAGCCATGATGCCTTTGCCTCAGCTGTGGGCTGTTTGCTTCTTCGTCATGGTCATCTTGTTGGGTGCAGACACACAGGTAAAATGTTAACAATCTCCCAACGAATTTATTTCTTTATCAAACCTGGATTATTTAGGTTCTTTTCATTGCTTGCTGGCTCTAATGGTTAGCACCCTGCTCATGTTTTTTTTATGTGTGCTGACATAAAGTACAACTCAGTACATGACATGAGAAAATAAACTCTAAGGTAAGAATAGTAAACACAGGTCAGGCACCTCAAAAAAAATCTTTAATGGCCTTTGTGCTCATAATTGGGTTTCCTATGCAAAACCAAAGTAAAGTATAGAATTTAAGTGTCACTTTTTCAATTGAGTCATAAATAAAGGTTAATTAAAGATCGATTTTAGTATTCTATCTATCTATCTGTCTGTCAGTCAAACATATTTGCTCTTGTCAGAAATATTATATTTACAATCCAAGTAATGTGCAGCTGAGTAGGATGACTTTTTTGGGTGTACATAATGTGTATGTGTGTTCAATAACAATAGTCCAACAGGAAATTTATAATACAGCATTATCAGTGCAGCACAGACAAATGGATGTGCAATAACAACATAAATGTTATTGAAAAATGATTGTGCAAATGCCAGTATGTATGTAAACATGTCTTGATTTTGCTGGGATCAGTGATGGTCAAACAGCTGCTGGGAGGAAAAAAAAGAGGCTTGGAAAATCTGACAGCTTTTCAGAATATTTTACCACTTTGTTATGTTTTATTTTTTTTGTTTACTTCATCAAACCGTTTGCCCTTCTGATGGACTGGAAACCTTCTCAATGTGTCCATCTGTGTTATTCAGCCCATCTAGATGTCTGATGGAAAAGCAATGCCCCCCACACCGTTATCCTAACTTTGTCTGAATTAAAAAGTCAAAAAGTCTGATATTAGTTCCATCTTGTGACATCTGTTAGTTTTTAATTTGTGTATTTGTCTCATCAGTTTGTGAGCCTGGAGTGCCTGATGACCTCAGTGACAGATATGTTCCCCTCTGTGTTTCGAAGAGCTTATCGCAGAGAACTGCTGTTGCTTTGTCTCTGCGCTGTTTGCTTCTTTCTAGGCCTCCTTCTCGTCACAGAGGTGAGATCTCTGAGTTCTGTCAACACTCAATCCGATAACTAAACTTGCTGTTTGGAAGTGTGAGTTACTGATAATTTGGACGTTTGAGTCTTCTGCTTTTGTGTTTGACCTAATGGTGAGCCTTTCTTCTTCCTGTAGGGGGGCTTATATTTCCTCCAACTCTTTGATCACTATGTTTGCAGCGGCAATAATCTTCTCCTACTTTCAGTGTGTCAATCCATAGCAATTGGATGGATATATGGTAAGTTACTCAATCAATCTTGAAATTTTCCTATTTAAAGTGTTTAAAATCCCAACACTTGGCAACTTGATGTTGGCTTTGTGGTTCTCTACTATAAACATGGGACTATTCATACTGATACTTTGCAAAACCTGAGATTTCCTGCTGCATTTGCACGACTTGTCCACAGTTTTTTGGCCAGAAAGCAACCCCCTAGGCTTTTAAAGAGGCTTTGCAACGTGGAGATTTTAAAAACTCAATTTTAAGAGACATGTGGAGTGGTGTAGCTGAGGTCAAACACAGACACAAAGTTTCCTGTGTCTCTCTGTTTTTTGTAAAATAAGTAAACATGTGATGGATGTATTTATAAAGAGCTGTACTCCCTCAAGAATAAACAAGAGTGTTTTTCAAAAGTATTTATGCCCCTTAATGTTTTTGTGTATTTTGTTATGCTACAACATGTGACAACTTTGTGATAAAGTCCCAATAAAGTATTTATTGGGATTTTATCTGATAAAATGAAGTGTAATAGTGCAAGTTTGAAGGAAACTTTTATATTGTTATGCAACCTCTTTTACTCTGATGCCCCTAAATAAAATCCAGTGCAATAAATTACCTTCGGAGGTCACCTAATTAGTAAATAGATCTGAATTTGATATCAGTACATCAGTATATCAGGACTGACAAGAGGTGCTATAACCAGAAAAGAATCTGAGAAACCTCTGGTAACTCTGGAGGAGCTTCAGAGATGCACAGCTCTGCTGACTAATAATGAGTTCAGTACCTTTAACCGGAAAACTTCCTGATCTTCTTATTCTTCACTTGTACCTAGAACAGTACCTACAACAGTTTTAGTGGTCTTTGTCAATTTTAAGAGACATGTGGAGTGGTGTAGCTGAGGTCAAACACAGACACAAAGTTATCTGTGGCATTTTAATAAAGCCTTATCTAAAGGAACATTACTAAACTCTCATATACTTTGATGTGCCAATAAATCACTTTATCAAACCTGGATTATTTAGGTTCTTTTCATTGCTTGCTGGCTCTAATGGTTAGCACCCTGCTCATGTTTTTTTTTATGTGTGCTGACATAAAGTACAACTCAGTACATAAAATGAGAAAATAAACTCTAAGGTAAGAATAGTAAACACAGGTCAGGCACCTCAAAAAATGCCTGACAGATAATGCCGTTATCTGTGGCATTAAAATGCCACAGATAACGTTGTTGGTTTTGGATAGTAATGACCTCTGTTTGAAGCTCTGACTCCACCACTGCTTCAGAAAGTTGCATGATTAGGTTACAGAATCCCATCAATTCTTGGAATGCGTGTGTGATCTTATCCCGGATGTGCTGTACCCGATGACATTCGCTGTTCAGGTTCTTCAGCGTCTTCCACCTCCTACTCCCCATAGAGAGCCGTCCTGATCCGCGTGTCCACAGGCAGTGATTGGTGCAGTCAGCCAGCAGTTTTGACAAAGTGTTCTGATTGTGTCCCAGCTTACAATGGACTTTCCTGGGATAGCTTGACACGTGTGAAGTGTTAGTTCATTGTAATGTAATTCTAAAGGGCAAATGCAAAAAAAAAAAAAAAAAAAAAGAGAGCTAAATCTGGAGAAATTATGCATAGCAACTAAACAGGAAATGTAATTTAAACCACAATCTTTGTAACCACAATGAAAATAAATTAACAAAAACAGCCAAACTATTTTATATAAAATTAAAACATGAGTATTTATTGGATCAATTTCTGACTCAGGATGCATGTGACATGATCAGATTTCCTTCTACCTCCAGAGAGACACACTGTCTGCGCAGCATTTGTCAAATTTGCATTTGCTGCTGAGATTTTACATGCAAATGTGCACACATTGCAAGTATACTATTACAGGCATTCTTGTTGCAGTTTAATGTAAAGAATAAGATTTAATCCATCTTACTTTAGTCATGCTTTAAAATTTGTATTTAGTGCTCTGTGCAAAATGCTTCGGTTTTTGATTTTCCTGAACAGGTGCAGATCGTCTCTATGATAACATTGAAGACATGGTTGGTTACCGTCCATGGCCTGTGATGAAGATTTGCTGGCTTTACGTAACACCCACTGTGTGTCTGGTGAGTCAGTAAATGGTAGAAAGTGTGAAGAAAGTGAATGTTTTCCTTTTATTGTGACATTTAGTGACAAAAAAAAAAAAAAAATAGAAGATGCTCTACTAGAACATCTTCTATTTGTTCTAATAGAAGACAAAGATATTCAGAGAAAGTCCAAAAGGTGATACACTATCCAGTCTAACATAGGCTGGTAAACAATAGGGTAACAAGATAAGTTATGTTAAAATTTGTTTGATACCCTGAAAGTTTTATGTCTGACAAAAATCATAAGCAGAAGAAATTGGTAATAAAAGGGTCATGGCTTCTCAGTTAAAAAGGAAGGCACAAAATAAAGTTAGAAATATTTTTGAGGAAAAATATCTTATGTTTAAATAACACAAACTGCAAGAAAAAACGGTTTTGTTGTTGTTGTCAGGGTACCTTCATCTTTTCTGTGGTGAGATACAAGCCTCTGAAGTTCAACAAAACCTACATCTACCCTACCTGGGCCTATGCTTTGGGTTGGTTTCTTGGACTCTTCTGCGTTCTCATGGTTCCACTGTGGATCCTGTTTAAGCTCACTCAGATGGAGGGAACGCTTTTGGAGGTATGAATTTGTAAATCCGGTTTTGAGCTAGCATATAATGACACACTTTATTTAAGAAGTATGTTGAAGAGATAAAACACTCACTACAGCTTGGAATCGGCTTTTTTCCCCTCCATTGGCTCTGATCCAGAGGTTTCAAACTCCAATACCTGAGGCTTCATGTCCTGCAACTTTTAGATGTGCAGCTGGCCTAACAGATCTGTATCAAATGGCTATATTGCCTCTTCATTGTCCAGAGTGCACCTAATAAGCTAATTATTTTGAAGTAGTGACACATATAAATGTTGCAGGGCTCCAGCCTTTCAGAACATTGAGGCAACACTAATAAGTCCGACCACTTTCTATCTGTAAATAAATCAAACACCAGCATGTACTGTCATGCATGTTTTTTAGTTCAACAAAGGTTAGGTAATTGTTTATAACATGTGCAATAAAATTAATAATAACACACTTCTACTATTACTTTTAAAACATCCAGGAACTCGATACAGAAAGCTTTGCACCACTGCATAAAAAATTATGTAAAGTTATGAATTAATTGAGATCATCTTCAAAACTACTTCCTCTTTTAAAAAAGCTGCAGTATTTTTTTTTCTTTTTTTTTTTTTTTGTCTGTTACAAAAGATTTAGCCTGTCAAGAGCGGAATCAGTCAAAGCAGATCTCAAAGGAAACTGGAAATCTGTGTCATCCAGGAAAAGCCTGATTGCTGCATCTCTGCTATTTTGGCTTAACTGTTCTTTTCATAACATTTAGTTTATTCAACAATCCCACCCTAGCACGACGTTCTCCAACTGGCAATCTGAAGATGATTTGCCAGACTCTCGTCTCTGGACAAAACAAAACATAAATAAGAATGTGTGTGTTTGTAGACTGAGGCCCAGTTTGCACTTTGGATAGCTGCGACAGCTGGACAAACAAACTCTCACATTGCCACATATTTTGCCTTTAGAAGGCTTTGATTGAAAAGGTCCATTTAAATGCATTAACTTCTTATATCTGCTTTTGTCTTCTTTAATAATTACTTTTTCAATAACTGAATTTAAAACGTGAAACATGTCATGTACATTCATTACACAATAACTAGTAAATTTACGGTGTTTATTTCTGTCCATTTAGATTATTTTAGTTTGCCAATGGAAACTAAAATGAATTGCTGGAATATGATAAGGGTTAGTTTAGCAAAATCGAAACGATAAAATCACATTTTCAAAAAGGCACAGATGGTCACAGGTTTGTAATGACTTAGATACAACTCTACCTAAAGCATTTTATTTTGATTATTGCACTAATTATAATTAGTGCAATAATTAGTGTACTAATTGCACTAATTGATTTTGTAGATAATTTAGTCTTCTCCTGTGGCAAACAAAAGGAGTGGTCTTTGACTGTTCCTCTTTGCAGAATTTCCCTGTGTTAATGTGCATTACTGTGTTATTTTATTCTGATATTTGGGGTCATGATCCTGCTTAAAGTCACAGAGACAATCCATCTTTAATTTTCTACCAAAGATTTATTTGCAAACCTTCAAGTTTATGATTACATGCATTCTTAAAAGGTTCTCAGGCTATTTGAAAAGAATAAACAGACCCACATCATCATACATCCTGTTCTGTACTTAACAGTGACTGTGATACTCATTTCCACACAGTCATTGTTTGTTTCCAAACACTCCAGGAGTGTTTGACCCCAAAAGGCTCAGAGTCAGACCCTGTTCACACCTGGTGCTAACTTGCCTCTTGGCAGATTCAGATAAAAGTAAGCAGGATGAAGGCTGACTATTCACACCTGGTATTAAAGTGATATTAAAATTCACTCTTAATGATCTGATCACATTTCTCTGCTTTACATGCAAAGAAACACACATCCGCATCACCTTGTCAACAGCACCACAAGCAAGTCTGCTAATGTTTTTATGAAAAACAAATACATAAATCCCACCACACCATATTATCATTCAACTATTTCCATAGTTGAGATTAATCTGAGTCACATTGATATAGGAGAACAAATAATGCAGGATAGTTTTAAAACATATGAAAAATTACAACCTTTAACACACAAGCAAAAATCATGACAGCTCTACAAATTTTTATTCCTAACATTGTCTTATGTAAGAGTGAATAATTTTGCTCAGAAAAAACTGAGGAAAGTTCATAACTTTCTTACTCAAATCTCTTGTTTTTCCTGAAGAAAATCCCAACATGAAGTTTATTAAAACTTAACATAAAAACCCAAAAATGTTAGAATATTCCCTAAGATGTTTAGTTATTTTAATTTAGCTAACGGCAGTGTTTGAGTTTTTAACCCACCCATCTATATAATAGCGCCGCTGCAAGAGAGAAGTCATACTCTGACATGCCTCTGAAACATCCAGTTGGCTCACTGAGAGCCTCTACTGGGTGCAAAGCACATTTGATTTCCCACCATTCTCTGATTTATTTATTTATTTTTTACCTGCTTACAACCTGCTCACTGTGCAAGGCAAGATAAAACATGTGTCTTCATCTGGCCTAGTGGCCAGTGGATAAAAGAAATTAGGCTTTTTGCACATCTTTATTAGAGGTGCCAATAATTAGAAAGTGTTGTCTGCTTTTAGTCAATGGTATTTTATTACTTTTTAAAAGATTGCAGTAAAAGAAACCATGAGAGCAGCCATTGAGCAACTTTTGGGTTTCTTTGGATTTCTTCATCCCCAAACATTAACAAAGATAAACACCAAATTGTATTTTTGTGAGTTGTTTAAAAACTTGGAAATTAATTTTTTTTGCCATTAAACAGTCATGGTATTATAGCTTTTTTTTGTTTTCAGAAACAGCCTTTATAGGTGACATACTGAAGTTCCAACTGTGGGTCCAACATTCAGCTAAATCTAAAACAGCATAGACGCAGTATTGTGCCATCAATCGTGAGTTATGTTTTTTTGTCTAAGGCTTAGACAAAAGACCACAACTTAGACTCTAAGTCCTCATCTACCATTGATAAGTAAAGAGATCACAAAGTTATTAAAACCCATCCCAAAGGGGCAGCACAATATTTGGACAAAATCTTTTGATTGCTGTTGAGACAATTTCCACTAAACACTACAAGAAGGTCACTGGAAGGTCAGAGGAAGAAGTCTAAACGGCAGGAACCATCCGTTGAGCACTGTTTAGTGGAGTGGGGATTTGTTTGGTGAATGAACTCAGTTGATTCTGCTCCCACAGAGACTCCAGAAGCTTTGCCGACCTGAAAAGCTGAACAGCGACACAAAGCAGCCTGAGCGGTACCCTTTGAACCCGGACAACGGTCTTACACCTGGGGTTAGTGAATACAAGGGAAGTTGTGCAGCTGAGATGGAGATGCAAGTGTGAAACAATTTTTGGTAAAGATATAAATATGGTTATTTTTGTTATTCTTAAGGCATTTTTTTAAAGCTTTGTGTTTTTAGAAAATTATTACGAGCAACAACAACTTACAGATCAGATCTGGTCTAAAACCTGCAAAAGAGGCAACTTTAAAGTTGTTTTATGTATAAACGATCTAAGCACAATGCTGCAGTGCTTTTAAAATTTATGTGAAAGATATTTGATAAACAAAAATACACTAATTTCATGTGTCGATGTTCCTAATGGCTCAGGACTTGATAATTATTAGCATTCTTTTTTTGTTTTTGTTTTTTTAATACGATTCCAAAAATGTATGTAAATGAATGAATACATTTAAAAGTAAATAAAAATTATTAAAAAATAAAGAGAATTGTTGTAATTTGTTTTTGGATTTATTTTACTGATTTGATTTTTAACTTTTGACATTTTTCCTCTTTTGTTAACTGTTTTATCTTGTTTTCTTAATTACTCCATTTCTTTTAAGTCTGACCTGCAGTTTCTGTTTTGCCCGATTTCCGTTTTATTTCTTAGCAATATGATACTGTCAAGGTAATTTATTTAAACTTTGCTATATTTCTACAATTAAATATAACAAGCACCACGACAACATCTACAGTAAATCACTACCAAGTTCAGCTCATCAAAACAATTACAGATTATAATGACGTCTGGTTTTTGGTCTGGGAGGGACAACATTTGATTTTTACTGCTAAAAACTATTTTAGAAAACACATTATTATTAATTTGGTAATTGAAAGGGCCCCAATTTTTTTGTTATTTCTATGAAAAAAAAAATTAAAATAAATAAATTGCGGAGGGCCCCCTGTCGGTCAGGGGCCCTTGGAATTGTTGTAACTTTTCCCCCCTTTACATCAATCACCCCTGATTGAATCAAATGGTCAAATGGTTGTCATTTCAGCAATCCTTCATCTTGGGTAAGCACGTGATGACAACAGGAAGAAACATTCATATTTCTCAGAGGGCTTCCTATGAAAAAGAAGCTGTACACAGACTTAATTCAGCAGTGGCTCTCTTACTGGTTTTGTTTTAGGGGAAAGAAAGTAGGTACGGACTGTTCCAGTGGGGGTCAAAAAATATGGATTACATGTCGTTTGTTTCTGCATCAGCTCCTTTAATGGCTGGTTAAAATCAGAATGACTCAGCTGATCGGATCTTCGGTAGAGAAAGAACATTGAGTAATTGGCAGCAATGTCTTAGCTAACAGCCGCCTCCGCGAAGGTGATGGTTAAGTACTTAGAAACGCAGCAAAAGACAGAGAACATAAACCGAAAAAATGTAAAGAGTACGTTTAGTGCAAGGACCAGATGCTGAGTAAGCAGGCACATCACAATCTTTAAAAAAAACCCACAAGAGACAAGTTAGGCTTTTTCCAAATTCATGACTGTTGTTTCGGTAAATCCTCAATAACCTGTTTTAATTTTAGGGTTTAATTTTATGAGCACTCTGTCTACGTCCCAAGGTTTATAGTGGCTTGGCAAAAATCCTGAATGAAAGTTTTACAAAAACTCAGCTGTCTGAACCACAATTTGTTTTTAGCTTGTTGGTACTTGTGAATCACTTCGTGCCACCAAAGCCTGAGGGATTCCTTCAACCTGACTTCCTTCACCTCATGTGCACTTGATTTACTGCCTAAATGTTGTCTATCTCACCTAACCAACGTGCCAGTGAGTTATGAAGCACAGCCTTTCCCCATCCCAACATCTCCCTCAAATAGTAATAATGCATTGCATTATACAAAGCTACCAACCTTTAAAGATTCAGTATGTAACTTGTTTGAAAAATAAAAGTTTTTCAAAAAAGGCACCTATGATTTTTTTTTTTTTTTACATATTTTTTTGAAACTGTCACTATGTCATAATGAAAAAAATAGGCTCTTATATCTTTTCCCAATGCTAACAAGAATCAACCAAACAGAGTCAGGAAGAAGGTCTTAGTGTTGTCAATCACCCTTGTGTGCATGTTGCTCAGCCCACCTCCCAGTGCAGCTGTTGCTCTTTGGTACACTACAGCGTCTTCTCGACTGCATAGTGAGTTTCTTGTGAGTTTCAAACAAAGATGCATATGCATACAGTAAATCCGATGTAATTATGTCTGATCTTTTTACTGTACCTCTTTACTGTATGTGTATTTGTGGTGCATTGTATAGCTGTGAACTTGAAGTCACAGAGAAACGTCCTGAGAGAGTTGTGTAATTGTATATCTTTTTCAGTCTTTCACAGATATAAAACAATAGTTACAGCTCTTCTAATTCTAATTCTTAAGTAAAAGTACACACATTTTTTGTTTGAAACTCACAAGAAAACTTACATTTACAATTGATCCAGTAAATTATGTGCGTTTTTAATCATTTTTTATTTCTTAACAAAACAAATCAGTGATTACAGCTCCATAAATCTGCTCATGTGAGTTACAGTAATTTAGTAATTAAAAAGTAAAAAGAAAAACTACTTTGCCTCTGCCATCAGGGCAAAACAATTCAAATATAAAGGTCTCAATTATTGCTTGATTTATGTTCATTAACTTGTGCAAGATGTGAGATGGCATGTTTGGCAGTTTCTCTCCCTCCACCTACCTTACAATAAAACCAAATCACTTGTAGTGTTAGATATTATGTACAGTAGTCTCAAACAGTACAGTAGAAAAAAGATATGCAGAGAAAACAAATCTGCTCTAAAAGTGCAGCAGTTTGAAAGAATAGTTAGTTCACAGTGCTCCTCCAAAACCACTTGTGCAAATCGGAGGAGGTAATCACAGTAATTGCAACTGTCATTTAAAACAATTTATTAAGATATCACTATGTATTTCATTTTTCAGGTGTGGTTTTTGGATTTTCTCTATCACTTCAAATTAATAGGTACAGAGAAATGCACTAACTCTATTGTGCATACAGTGCACAAATATTTTTGCACCAACAACACCCACATAAAAATTTTCTTTTTAACTGATCCACAGCAGTGAATCAACCTATTTATAAAAAAAAAAAAACATCAGCAACATTCTTTGGGTGAAGCTGTCATCAGCTGTAAACAATATTGCGGTACATATTGGAACTAAACTGAAACATACAGTGCTGTAAATCAGTATTGGACATCAGGAAATTCTGTTTGGTCACAAATTATCATCAAAATCACAGCCAGTATCATCCCTGACAATACAGCAAGGAGAGTGTTTCCTCAAGCGGTGAATACACCCTCTGCTATGATGTCATCACACTGCTGGTGTGTGGATTCTGGTTGTATGCTGCATCTTTCACCTTCAGGCAGAGAAAGACTCCAAATCTGGCAAATATTTACTGTAACATTAAAATACAGTGAGTCTTCAATGTGGTGTAAATGTAATAAATGATATGCTTCTGTCCCACTGCTTGCTGTGTGTTTGACAAGACGACAGCAGTGCAATGCAGATGTAGAGTTGAATTGTTGTTCAGTATTCTCACACTTGTGATGTAAACTGTTTATGCCAGATAAAATATTAGGGCATGTCTGCATCCAGCAGGAGCCAAAAAAAAGAACAATTAATGCAGAGTTCATGTGTGTTTAGCCAAGCTTCACCCCTGAGAAAAGGGACATAAGTGAATAGAATGTGTCTAAAACAATGGAGTTTTTTAGGGTGGAGGAAATAACTCCATCAAAATAAAAACACTGATCCACACTGTTGTTTTACAGGAACAATTAGTTTGCTGATTTGTTATTTTCTATAACTTGTAAGTTTGACTGATTTTTATAATATGAGCAAATGATAATAGTGTGAACTTGCATGGAGGCAGATGATGCATGTCCAGAAGGATCTGCAACTTGTTGGGAGGAGTGAGAAATTGTCACTATGATGTGCACAGTTGACAAAATTTTGTGGAAGTTCAACTAAAAGTTATGAGAATCTTAATTCTGAAGCCAAAAGTGTTCCAAGTCAGTCGAGAAACGCTGTTAGATAAAAGGCAGTAACTCATATTTCAAAGCATACCACATTATCTTTCAAACGTGCGGAGTGCAGTTCAATATCACAGTATATGTGGCTGCCAGTTGTGATCAGTCACCAGGTCTATTAATTATTAGGCATCTCAGAGATGAAGCAGCTATAAAGCCGAAGGGTAAAGAACTTTTGAAGCCAAAAAATGTTAGCAATTTATCATCGTCTATCTTAAAACCTGCGTAAGAAGCTATTTTGTTTTGTCAGATCATGACAAGACTCTCCAAATTTAAAAGGTCATCGATGATACTCCTACCAGCTTCAGCCAGCTTCTTCATAATGACTTTTATTTCATGATTGAAACATTTCACACCAAAGCACTTTTATCTTCAAGAGGGAGCCTTTCTCCCTCCTGGCCAGTAACAAGACTGGACAAGTTCATATGTTTAAACATAAACTTGTTTAAACATATGAATTGTTTAAACATTCATATGTTTAAACAAGTTTAAACATAAACTTGTTTAAACATATGAATGGCACATACAGATATCTGGAAACTGTAAGGATGTACCAAACTTGTGGGGATCTACACGTTTCTTCCTGTCACCTTGATTTTTTTTATTTTTATTTCCCTTGATGTCACACAGAGAAATATTGCGTATGAAACATGACCTTAAAACACATTCCTTGATGGCTGTCAGTTTAATTATTGTGAGTTCAGAGGCTTACAAAGCAGTAACCGTTATCTGAACCCTTTGGCTGCCTGCTCAAAATGAACCAAATAGAAAATTAAGTAATGTATATTATCAGAAAATGTGACTGACATATTCTGTCAAAGAGGCATGATGCTATAGACAAAATAAAATGTTGAACAAGTATTGGTTTCCATGTCTACTGGATGTAAAACATGTTTATTCAAGCAAATTTTAGCTTGAGGAAATAGCAGATAAACTATCAGGCAGCAGAAGCACCAGTTATTTGACAAGCTGTGAAAGAGAAGATAAGTTTTTGTTTTACAAGGAATTATAGTCTAAAAAAATAACTTATTTTACTGTTGTTTTTATTACTGTTCTCATTGTCTTTTTTATGCCTAGTCTTCAGTTTGCTTGAGTAGCCTAATGTGGCAAAAACCAGCCCTGAGGATGTTGGGGTAGATAAATAAAAATGTGAACCCGCTGAAATTATATTTTAATAAATGTGCAGGAAGAATGAAGAATTAAGGTCCTAAAGTTATTAGAAGTTATTCCACCAGAAGAAACATAAACATAACAGACAATTCTTAGAATAATCTGTTTAAGATCTGCAGAGATAAATGTCAAGGTTAGAAAGTTTTACAATAAGTCAGCACATCGGGAACAAACAGGATGGATCAACAAGAACAATCTCTTCCTGGCATAAAGCCTCTGCTTTAAATCACAGGAGTTCAAGACTTTCTTTGTCCAGTTTCTAGATCCACTGTGTGGATATTCTCCTGGATCTCCAGCTTCATGTTCCTTAAATATTAATATTAGGATAACAAGCATTTCCCCCCATCTCATCTGGCGACCATTCAGAAAGCCAGCAGCAATCCCCTGTGATGAGACTATTGACATTTTTAAATTTGTGTGTGTACAGAGCTACACTTTGTTCTCACAGTTAATCACATGCTGCTTAGCCGACCGATGCTTCATATTACATGTAAACAACTGATTAAAAACACTTGCAGCATTTTATTGTAACAACAAAGACTCTGTTGCTCTACTTGCAACCCAGTCAGCAATTTCTTGACTAGAAAAAGTACTATGCAGCAGGATTGGATCTTGTTAGCACCTCAGAGTAAAAATCATTAAACAGCTTCATCATTTGTGGTTGTAGCATTTTGTCTCACTGGCTTCCCTGCCTCCTCCTCTTTATTCTTGTGTTTAGAAAGATACTTCCTTAAACTTAACATTAATTCAGTGGGGGGAAAAAAAAATCCATCCATCCATCCATTTTCTGCTCACCCTTGTCCCTAGGGGGGTCGGGAGTTGCTGGTGCCTATCTCCAGCTGCGTTCCGGGCGAGAGGCGGGGTCACCCTGGACAGGTCGTCAGTCTGTCGGGGAAAAAATTCTATGTTAGCAAATATTTCACAAAATCACCATTCCGACAATTATTGGCTTCTTGGTTGTAAAAAAAAAAATAATAATAATTGTTTTTTGTATTTGAAAGTTTTTAGTCTTCTCTTGACTGTCACCAAATAATGTTGATTGACTTGTTAAACAATTTGTATTAATTTCACCATATTTTTGGATCTTTATCATTGTCATGACACTAAATGAACAATGATGACCATGTTGCAACACTGTGCTTCTCTGCAATAATAATTACAGAGAACTGAAAAGAATAAGACAAAACTTACACAATATAAATAGGTCACCAATAAATTATCAAAATATCAGCACAAAGGAAAACCAAAATCCAAACACTCCAGGATTGTGAGAGTTACAAGCTATGATAATGTAGCACAAACTATAAATTTGCAAATGCTTTGTTCATTTAATAAAAATAATAAAAAAAATAGAGATTGCCTCCCAAGCTTTCACTCCAGTTTTGTTAAGCATTGTTTAGTATATAGATTAAATGATTTTAAGTCCATGACTGGTTAATATTCAGACATTTGGCTTGAAGGGATAAAAAGCTCCTGTGGGAAAACTGAAAAGCCCAAATCACCAGCCAACAAGCTGTAGTAGAGACATAGTAGATTATTGTGCACTCAGGAGGAGGGGCAACGATCCTGAGGTCCCCCCTGCTGTGACTTTGAAATCCTGAGCTGAACAGAAGTAACCCTGGAGAGGAATGAATGACTGAAAGCCTTGAAGCTGATTAAGACATCACATACTGCGACACCTCAATACTGAGAGGTGCAAGTATAAAACAAAACTTTTTTTTTTTTATTATTTCTTGTGATTTATGTCTCCTGACATACAGTGTAATTACAGTTCATTACACTGACTTGTTCTGCTGAACATCAGCAAAATTCCTCATGTGCCAGGTGAATAACAATAATAAGAAATAGCTCTATCCCACAAGATTGCCTATTTATAAAACCCCCAAAACTATTTGCCACAGACGTGGTGCATTTTTAGGTTATTTGGAGCTTTTAAAGTAATTTAGACTTTAAAAGGAGATAACATGAGCAAAGCTAACATGTAGAAAGCTATGTGTGTAAATAAAAACTGGGCAGAATCATCCTGACTAAATGCTTTTCTTTTCTTGACAGAAAGATGGACAGAGCAAGACACTGCAATCCTGTTGGAGGGTGGCTGAGGTGAAAATTCGCTCCACAGCAGGAAAGCATTCTTGAACTTTCAGCCAGAGCTATAAAAAGGGTTAAGGATAAGGTCTGCTAATTTCTTGTCTGGAATTAAATATAATTGAGGATCTGTGGCAGGTTTTCAAATTAGATGTTCAAACATGCTCCCAATGCAATTTGACTGACTTTGAGATGTTATACAAAAAAAAAAAAAACAAAAAAATAGCCAAGTGTTTCTGTCTCTGGATAAATAAAGTTGCACACCCCAAAAATATTTAAAGCCATAAGGGGAGCATTTTTAAAAATGTACAATGCGTCGGTTTCATCTGATTGATAATAATAAAAAATATATAATCAGTCAAAATCCTTTGAAGGTTGTTTTTGCATTATTACAAAATGTTAAAAAGCTAAGTGTTATGAACATTTCTGCAAGGCTCTGTCTCTCCCCTCAGAGGCAGCGCTTATTTCTTCATTATTACTTAAATCTGACAAACTTATCTGTGTGAATGGAGACGATGCCTAAGGTAAAACTGTGTGTTACTGTAATTATTAGCCATTCATCAGGTGTGAAAACACTCGTGTTAAAGTCATATAATCACGCTTCTCACATGTCAAACTCACGTTTCTGTTTTGGGACACTGCTGCAGCACCATCTTGTGGCTCATGCAAAACACAATCTTTGAGTTTGGTAACCGTTTAGTTAAGCCCATACTACCAGCTCCCACAGCAAGGCAATCCAAAGACCCACACCAGTCCTCCCAAAAGATCATTTCTCTCTCAGCAGGATGGCAGACACTCCTTGCAAACTGGACCATTTCCCAGGAAAGAAAGCCTCACGGGCTGCTGAGGAACGCGGCAAGTGGGAGACCAAAAAAGAGTTCATCTTGAGTGTGGCTGGTGCTATTATTGGTCTCGGTAATGTGTGGAGATTTCCATATCTTTGCTACAAAAATGGTGGGGGTAAGTATTTTTACTACTCTTCATGGTTAGAGGGACTTAGCTGGATAGCCATGCAAAAAGTACATTAAAAAAAATTGTTAACAAACAAATTTAAACAAATCCTTGCCAAGTTAAAGCAATGAGCTGTCAACTTTTTAACTTTTACTGAAAACTGCAAACTTGCATTAGGTTTCAGAACATTCAAACATTTAAGACACACAATATACTTGATAGGTAATCATTTAACAGGAAAATTGTATAAAGTCATCTTCACAAAATTAGAATATGAGTTCTGATAAGCTTGTATTAGTTCTTTTGAAAAGCAAGAATTTAACATACTTTTCACTAAGCTAGCTTGTTTTCATAGCTGTAAGAAATATATATATATATATATATATATATATATATATATATATATATATATATATATATATATACTAATTCAGTTAAACAATATGGTTGGATGCAAAAATTCGGTTCACAAATATTGTTTGTAGGCTAGCAAGACAGTGAAAGTGGGTTTGCCAAAGGTTATCCAGTGACAGATACTATGGATGCTTTGATCCATGCTATAAAATCAGGTCCACATTTACAGAGTTATTTGGAGGGAAAATGCCCTCTTGCTCTGCATGCTCTCTGCAGAACCCAGAGATCCCATTACCAGGGTAGGTATGCAACGCATTGATATAAGTAGCTAACCTTGGGTGTTCGGAGCAGCAGTCAGACCATCAGACCAACAGAAAAGTCTGTCTCTCTGGAAGCTGAATCCTGTTGAAAATACAATCCTATTTTGTTCATAATCTTTGAATGCATACTGTTTTGTCTAGTTTGCAGAACAAAAACATCAAGAGTGACTTTCAGCCTCACCACAATTTAATTCAACTTCTTTATATTGCACCAAATTACAACAAATATCTCTCAGGGCATTTAAAAAAAAAAAAAAAATCAGAAAAACAAAAAAGACAAAAAACAGTTCAGTCCAATAAGGCATTTTTCAAATTAACTCCCAAACAATCAAAAATCATTTGTATTTACATTACAAATGATTTACTCTACAGACAGTTATGCCGATATTAAAATGTATTGATTACCTCATAAACTGTTAACTTTATGACACATGTCGGGTTTACCTAGACATGTTGGGTTAGATATGCAGCATGTTAGCTGTAATACTTAAAAGAGAAGTGTTTGATGAGCTTTAAATTTATTCAAACAAAATTCAAAGGAAATGAGTGTTTTCATCTTCCAAAATGAACTTACCTTTGTACTGATTGAAATACTACACACCGACACTAGATTAGAGGTCATGGCCTCAGATAAAACCACATTCCATCATATTCAGGACTAAAACCAAATAAAAACATCTTATTAAGTTAAATTTGCTTAAATCCTCTTTAAAAATGTGGAAGTAAAAAAGGGATCAGTAATAGTCTAATTTAAATGCCCAAATTACCTACATTCTATGCAAGTCAAATTCTTTAACCAAAATATTAGTAACAATAATAATATCAAAAGTTTAAACTCGAGATTGTGAAAAAAATACACAATCTTAGTGTGGGAATGTGGGAGTTTTTCTTAAAGCTCAAAACAAATTGGACAACTGTTTGAGTGTTTATTTGTTTAAAAGTTTTTGGAATTCATTAGCTGTCCTTCCTAAACTCTTTAAATTCTTAAGAATGGCCTGCGGTATGCAGCACTAACTGCAAACTCTCAATCAAACAGGACACTCTGTGTAAAATTTTTTTTATATTTTTCGAAATATTTTCTCATCTGCTTACGCACCCAGTCCATACAAATGCAATCACAACCTTTGATGCCTTATTGAGTGGCATGAAGATAATCATTTCGATCAGCTCATGCAGTGTCACATAACCATACACTAATATAATATAATATACAAAACCGTATCTATGGAAAATTCCCAGATCATAACACAGTGCCTACATGTTTGTGCAATATTCACATTTGTGTAATGAAATTGATCAATTTCTGGACAAAGTGACACTTCCTAAATTTTCAGGAAGTCAAGCAGTGGCGCTGGACTCACCACTGACATCAATTGAACTCCAGGAAGCTCTAATACATAACACTAGAGTAGAACGGTACAAAATTGCTGTAGTACTCTGAGTGATAAATAAATAAATAAATAAATCATATACTGTATATATCTGTCAGGGTGGGGCAAATGGTTGTGTGTGTGTCTGCAGAGTGACAAAAGAGGGTTGAAGGTGGACAGATAGATTTCACAGCTTTTGGGAAAAAATTGATCCTTAACCGCGTGGTTCTGCTCTTTATGTGAATTTATCTGCCTCGAAGCCTCGTTAAGTTATATTTTATTATTTAATGCACCGTGTTCTGGTCCGGTTATTGCTTGCGTTGCCCAGCGCTTTCACTTCCGCCTACGTTGTTGACGAAAGCTAAGTGTTGCCAGGGTAACGTCCAGTTTTCAAGTTCGGCCTTTAAGGGTTTTATTGATTGATAACAATATCCGGGTCTTTCTCGTTTTTCGAGGGACCAATGAGCCTCTTTAAAATGGCGGGAGCGATGCTTAGCGGAAGACAGCTTTTCTGCATATTGGTGTTAAGAGCGAACGGCGGGAAGGAGAGATAAAGGTGTATTTATACAGGCGAGCGGATAGACCGAACACTGCGGCTGCGCATTAGATGATTAACGTAAGCGTTGCTTCACAGACGAACCGGAAAATGTATTTAATATTATCCCGGTGTAAACAAATGTGTGGCGGAGCGCATCATGGCGGCACGCAGCTGGTAGATGTTTCTGTGTGTGACGAATGCAGGTGTCAAGTCCCGTCGCTAACATGAACACAAAAGCTATAAATGTCTGGGCAAGGTGAGAGTTCATCTATTAAATTGACTGAAGATGAATGCATAAACGAAATGCTGGATCAGGGGGTCCGATGTGGTCGTGTGGCATCTGCCAGAACAAAATCCATAATGCTCCACTTGTGAAAGTAAATCTGTTGGGTCTCATCTTTGCACTTGACAAGCTAAAAAAGAAAGAAGTCACATTTGTGCATTATTTCATCTGTTGGATGAAATAACCTGAGATAAAACAAGACTCTATTGGACATGAAGCACATATTGATTTGGACCCCAATTTAGATTTTTTTACTTGATAATTATCAAAAAATAATCTGTGGAGACAGGCTTATAACTTATTGATTTGGTCCCACTGTTAAGTCCAGAGTGCTATGTTTCAGTGTTGAGTTGTCAGAGTTTCAAATGGTCATTTATTTATTTATGGAGTTTGTTCATTCACTTGGCTGTATTGAGTATTTACAGTTTGCAAAACAATACATTAGTTTCAAAGCCAGTGGTAGAGCTCTAAATACTGAAGCATTTATTGTTTTTGTTTTTTTTACATTATCTCCTTAGTTTTCACCTGTCTGCATTAGTATCTTAAATATATTTTGATTTGATTTACAATCTATTCATGTTTGTCATTTATTTCCTATTGGATTCTTACTCTTAGTACCTAAAAGGACTACGGAAGATTTTTTTAATTCAAAGTTTTTCACTAAAACTCAAAGACTGTCCACCCAGAACTGACCAAATTAGTTAATTGAAATTAAAAATATATGAAGTTCTAAGTAAACGATTCAAAATAGCTGCTTGGAGTAAGGAACCAAGGTACTGAATACAGAAGTGTTGGCATACAAACATTGTTTTTTTTAAGGAATCTATGAATTTATGTTTACTTTTGGACACAATATGAATTTCTCGTGAATTGTGAAGCAGTATATTTGCCTGACACAGCTGTGCGCTGTATTGCACACAGCTGCTACCAGTTTCTCGGTCCATAGTAAGCAGCCAGAGCAAAGCCTGGTCTGTAAGGGTGATATTTTGCCCTTGTACCCCTAAGGTTTAGACCAAAAGAGTATGTGTTTACAGAGTCAACCTCTGCCCCCACCACATTTGGCTTACTTCAAAATTAGATCTGCAGGTCAGGCAGTGAAGCCCAGCCTGAGGTAAAGAATTTAAACACACAAAGTCAAAGTATATTGCAGCTTTATCTCCACGTACCACAGAAAGTAAATGTATATATACTTTTTAAATTAAAAGATGTTATCTGAAAGAAATTACTTTATTTCTATAGATTAATAAAAAATTTTTTTTTAAAAACATCCGCTTGTTGGAAATAAAATGCATAGGCCAGCGTGTGTTACATTTGTTTTATTTCAGTCAGGGATGTTACAACACAATAAAACTTTCAAGCAAATCGGCTTGGGAATAACATGACAGTATTGTAGCCTGTAGAGGCTGTAACATATTTTTTCACATGTGATGTGGATTTTCTTACACCAGCTAGAAGAGGCACGTCCTTGCATTACTTTTGCAAGTGTTTGTTGGATAAGGATTATACGCGTGTGTGGATCTCTGCTCTGGCCACATGCGGAGAGGTGAATTACCCAAACCAAAAGTGAAGAGGTGAAAAATGTTTCTGTTTTTAATCTGAGTATTGCAATGTAAATGAGGTGAAATGAGGCAAGGCCAATAAACACTTTTCTCCAAAAAACATACTTGTAATCTGTTGTGTGTTAAAAAATTAATCAATAGCTTCATCAGGGTTTTGGTGTTAGTTTAATAATTATAACTATGTAGGACACAATTTTACTGCTAAACTGCATCAAAAATGTCAGGGCTAAGGCTGCACAATATATTGCTAATTGACTATACCTGTGTACTTAACATGCAGACCACAAATAACTCCCTACAGTGTTATAAAAGTTAACTAATTATTTAAATGCCTTACATTCAAGAATGCTGAGTTGAGATATAAAAGTTTGATTTTCTACTCCTCTGAAAATTCCCTACAGTATAGAAGATAAATGACTAAATTTTGAAATTTCCCCCTAAAAGCAAAAGCTACATATAGCACATGCTGATGAAAATTAGTTATTTTTACATTACATATAGACAGCTATGAATTACAAAACAACTGACATGAGTTGTGTATTAAAACATGGTTTCAATTGAGGCTTAAGTTTTGAAAAATTTGTTAAACTGACATCGAGAAAACTTAATATTATCTCTGTTCAACAAGAGCAAAGTTTCTGTTGTGCTCTTGATCAGCGCTTAGTTTTGTCTGCAGACACCGCACATCAATCAATCAATCAGTCAATCAATCAATCAATCAATCAATCAATCAATCAAATTTTATTTGTATAGCACATTTCAACAGCAAGGCATTTCAAAGTGCTTTACATTATAGCAAACACAAAAACACAAATTCATCAAGTGGGGTGTTCTTGCCTTTGCATCCACAAAAAGGTTTACTGGTTTCACTCCTACTGTGTTATATGGAGCAAAAAACCTATTGGTATTTTTATTCCCTCTCACGCTCACAATCACAGAGTTTACAACGTTGTTAACAGCCTTTCAACCGGCTTCCGGCACGAGACTCTGTACCACACCACAGGCTGCTGTGTTCTTTTCAAAACTTAAGTATTGTTATTGATGGTACACTTAATACAAAGGTCTGTTTGGTAAAAGTGTTACATAGTCTAATGTTACTTGCAGGCGCATTCTTCATCCCTTACTTCCTCTTCCTCATCACCTGCGGCGTTCCTCTGTTTGTCCTGGAAACATCACTGGGCCAGTACACCAGTCAGGGAGGAATCATGTGTTGGAGAAAGATCTGCCCCTTGTTTGAAGGTGAGTAACCTGCAAGATCAAATATAAAATTAAGACTAGAAATCTAATACAAGATTATTTGCTATTTCCAGGTATGGGATATGCCAGCCAGATTATTATTTTCTATGGAAACATCAGCTATGTTGCGATCTTAGCATGGGCATTCTTCTACTTCTTCTCCTCGTTCTCCGGAAATCTGCCATGGGCCAGCTGCAATAACACATGGAATACAGGTACATTATTTTAACTAACCAGAAATCTTCCTTGTACCTCCTTAAAAGTAAGTGACTTTATTTCTTCATAATTATCTACAAAACTATTTTATTTCATTGCATAAAGGATAACGACCTTTTATAGGAAGTTTAAACTAAATTAAATCCACATCTCATGTTGCAAAATCGATAACGATAAGCCTACATGTTTAACAAAGATCTGATATATTTCAGATCGTTGTGTGGAAATAAACAACTATAATACCACTGCTAACTGGACCTCATCTGTGAATGCGTCATCGTCATCTGTTACAGAGTTTTGGCAGTAAGTGTTTATAAATATGGGACTAATTTGAAGTTGAAATTAGTCACAGATCAACAGTGATTTGAAGGCGATGGACAACAACAACCTCCATCTTCCACTGGATGACTGTTGTGATGGGAGTCACTGATTATTTATTATAAATACAGTGGTGATTTGTCTAAATTTTGACGGAAAACTTCATTTAGTTTTAATCACAGACTTCCAATACAATTTAGTATAATTTCAGTCACACTTTTGACATCTGTACTGATTTCAGTTTAGTCAGATTTATTCAGCTAAATCTTACACTAAATCATAGAGGAAACCTTTTTGGAAAGCCTCTTGGGAAAATAACTTTATTACACATTGGTGAAAAAGTGGTTATTGAATCTTCAATTTCAGTTCTCAAGGGCTGGTGTTCTGTATATGTGTCGCTGCTCCAGCTTAAATTAAACACGATCCAAATGAAATCACTAAAAATGGACTTATTTAAAGTAAAACAGAAATAAAGCTGATGTAATCAAAACAAGAAAGATGTTTACTCAAAGAAATGTTTCCATGCACGGGATTCATTTCTGAGCCTGTGCACTGTCACCTTTTCTCTTTTCAGTCAGCTTTACTTGAGTGAAATTTTTCACTTTATTGTTGGTGTAAAAGAAAAACTGATCTAAAGTCAGTTCAAATTATTCACATGCTCATTGTCCCCTTGCTCTTGAATGCCAACTTTATTTATAAAGCCACACAGGCCATGTGTCACTTTTTCTTCCATTTTACAGTTTTGTACTCATTTGTGTGGGTCTTTCACATAAAATTCCTATGAAAAAGATTTGAGTTTGTGTTTTTTGCGAAACACGGAACGATGAAAGACCTTGTAGCTTATTTTACCAGGTCATGATCAACAGCAGTATGTGTATCACATGGACCATTACTGGAAAAGATCATGGACCAAAACTAACCTAAAATAAATAAACATGTCTAGTTAAATAGAAGTAACACAAAACTATGATCCACTTCACCATTTTTGAATGCTGAGATGTTTTAAGATGTCATTAATTCCCTTTAGGACTGACTCTTTCCCAATAATAATAACACAAATAATCTGGTTATAACGATCAACAACAGATATTATTTACTTCTAAGTTGTTAACTTAGAAGTAAGTATACTGAAACCCTTTGCTCCATATGAAAACACAGTGAAACTAAACTTAACAATTTAGTTCTGCATCATATTGCAAGATAAAGACAGCTTTCACTTTCGTCACTTTTATCTTTTACTGAAATCAAATCATCTGACTTAAACATTTTTGCAAACATTAACTTGATGTAGTCATCTGTGTAGATCAAGTGAATAGATCCACAACAGTCTCAAACCTGCTGATTTGGGGTTATTATGCATGTTTAATTACATTACTACCGTCCCCCTGCAGAGAGAAGCAGCAAAGCTGTCTGGCTTAGAACCAATTCATATTTCCCCTTAGGACCCTTTACACAAATAAACAAAGTCTTCATTTGCTCTTGGGTAGGGTTAGGCAGCTGTAGAAGTGATATTCCTTTTCTGTGTCACCAATTACGATTTCTGCATCTAAAACACCAAAAACTGACATGATCAACAAGCATATTTGAAAACTACCAAGCTAAAATATAGAATATTGTTGTAGTTATAATCACAGAAAAGGAAACAAATCGTCCACCTGAAAGTCTGGCTCATTGGAAGCTTTTATTGTTTGATCCTGTACATTTCTTTTGCAAAGTAATTTTTCCAGATTATGTTGAGTTTGAGCATGCATATTTCTGTCAATATTTGTTTATCAATATTGACCTCACATACTTCTTGCAGGCGACGGGTGTTAAACATTTCCACGGGCATAGAGGCAATAGGAAACATTCGCTGGGACCTTTCATTGTGCCTTTTTCTGTCCTGGGTCATCTGCTACTTCTGTGTATGGAAGGGAGTGAGATCCACAGGGAAGGTAAGACTGAAATAAATTAATGTGCATCATGCGTGATGCAGGCTTTAATCTGAATGGACACCTTTCATTCACACTTACTCTCTGTGTTTTTATCTTATTTTTTACTAACAAACAAAGCTTCTTACGCATGAATAACAAAACAAAGTGAACTTATTGAAAATGTAATACTGTCTGCCACCTTCTGTTGGAATGTGTAAGTTAGAAATTCAATGGTTATTTTTTTTTCCAGTCTTGATGACCTGGACAGACATCTCAGTATTCATGTAACTTTGGCTCACTGTAGGCTTGGCTGTTGAATCTGAGTCAAACCTGCAGTGGCTTGACTCAGATCCAACAGTGTTTTTCCTCAATGCCTGTGGATCAAATTACATTAGTCGACACTCGAACTCTTAGAGATCATTGGCGCCTCTAAGGTAACCTGAGGCTAATTCTTCTGTCCCACATGAATAGATGTGTTTTGTAATACTCAAAGATGGGGTGTGTAAATAGAAAATAAAACAGTGGGAGTTCTGTAACTAATTCAACATTTGGCATCTGATGATTTGTTGGATAACTGAAACTTATATCATCAGTTTAGAAACTGTATTTATGAATTCCCAAGCTGCCAAAGGTGTACATTTTCAAAATTTGGTGGTCGCCTCTGATTGCACTCATTTATTACAGATGTTTTTAGGGGGGTTTTTTGTTTGTTTTTTTATGCAGGCTACATACTTCACTGCCACATTCCCTTTTGTTTTATTGGTGGTGCTGTTCTTCAGAGGAATGACACTTCCTGGAGCATTCCAGGGTATCAAATACTACCTATACCCTAATCCTTCACGACTCGCTGACCCACAGGTACAAATACATCTACAGTTAAGCAAATAATCAGAAATTTTACAGTCATGGGGCTTTATTTTAATTTTATTATTTTCCTATTTTAATTGAATTTCTGTATAAAGTCAAGATTGCTACTAAACATCCACATGTCCAAATATGTTGGGAAAAACACAAAGGCTGTTGCCATGTCCTAAATTTTGACATGGCTGTACATCTCACTAGCATTTAATATTTTTGCACGAGTAAAAATGGTATATTACTAAAAATTATTTATTTTGACTTCTTTAGGTCTGGATGGATGCTGGAACACAAATATTTTATTCCTATGCCATTTGCTTGGGGTACATGACCACATTTGGAAGCTACAACAAATACAACAACAACTGTTACAGGTGAGGAAATGATGGGCACATTGTTTTACATAAGTAAACAGCTTTTATTTGAAAATAAAAGTTTGAAGTTATTTTTAATTAAATTCTCTACAAAAAAGATCCAAGTTGCTTGTTTTTTTTTTTCAAAACCTTTCTATACAAATTCTTGGTGCTTCATTGAACAGAACTATTATGTTTTTTGATTTTCTTGACTTCGAATCAATAAAATATATTGTTTTGTTTTTCTTTTTCTTTTTTTTTCAGACACATTAGTTTTATCACCCCAGATTTAAACATTCCAGTAAAACATTCCTTTGCTGCTATATTTTTTCTGGGAAGGGCATATATGAATAGTCCTTAGCCCAATTCATAAACAACCTTCATCATGGTTTTGTCATAATATCACAAATATTTATGAAGCCTTCGGTGACCATAGATGGGATTGTAACACCTGAATGCAATGTATGAAGGGGAAAAAGTGTCTGAAAGATTCACTAGTTTACCATCAAGAGATTATTTATTTAGCTGACTATTCATTGCTGTAATTAATCAAAATGGCATGTAAAACGATTAAACTGAGAACCGATAGTTACCACACTGGCACCAAAGTCTTAGTCATAACTGGGCAGCAAATAGGGGTGTATGCTTTGAACATACATTAGTTAGTTTTTAGCTAGCTTCTACACTAGCTAACTAAAAATAACAGCTTGATAAATTCAACGAGACAAAAAGAGTTTTACTTAGTTTTCTCTGCACTATAATAAGTCATCCCAATTGTTTACTTCTGTGAAGATGTCTGTACTGTGACAGAATAATCATGAATAACAGGAAATAATTGTAATATTTCATCTGATTTGCAGAGACTCCTTCTATCTTTGCTTGCTGAACAGCGGGACCAGCATAGTGTCTGGATTCGCAATTTTCTCTATTCTGGGCTACATGTCAATAAAGCAGGGAGTTGACATTTCTGCAGTTGCTGAATCAGGTATAGATGCTCCAGGCCAGCATGAAAATTGTAAACTGCCTCTTCTTTTCTCCAGAAATTGACTTTGTTTTCCTTTTAAATGACACTGTGACTGATATTTGTTACTACATTTAATTTAGTACATTTCAAATGTGGCTATGGCTTTGAACAACAGTCTACCAATAGTATGCTGTATGAATAATGTGTTGTTTATTAGCAGCAACTTTCACTAAAGTTTTGGCAACTTGAGTGACTTCCTTTGTGTATTTTCTGTAGGTCCTGGACTCGTCTTCATCGTCTATCCTCAAGCAGTAACTCTTCTGCCGTGGTCTCAGGTCTGGTCTGTGTGCTTCTTCTTCATGATCATCTTATTGGGAATTGATGGACAGGTCAGCATAATTATTTCTTTTATAATAACTCTAAGCTTTGTTCCAAGTTTTACTCTTGCAGTGTCTGTATTAAGCTCCCATTATGTTGCTTCATTGCAGTTTGCGGGGCTTGAGAGTAACATGACGTCTTTAACAGATCTTTACCCTTCCTACCTCCGAAAAGGATACCACAGGGAGCTTCTTCTGTTGCTGATCTGTATCGTTAGCTCTTTGTTTGGCTTGTTTATGGTCACAGAGGTGAGTTTTAACATCATCATCAGGACATCATTTTAAAGATGAGCAGCAAATTCACAATAATTATGACCATAAGGCTTAGTTCACATAAGCTTTGTTCCATCTGATGCGATGGATTTAATCGAAACAGCATTTTTTGTTAATTTGGTGAAACCACTTGTGACACCGGAACCATTATTCTTTTTTAATTTGTTTATTGCAAACGACTGCTTGAATCTTATTAGTTGCAACTGTAACTGTTAAAACTTGTTTCACAAGCTGGTAAAAAAAAAAAAAAAAAAAAAAAAGCACTAAATCACAATTGTTGTCTGTCTTAATTTTAGGCTGGTGCATACATTCTGCAGATCTTTGATCATTATGTTTGCAGTGGCCCAACTCTCCTTCTAATGGCAATCTTCCAGTCAGTGACCATCGGATGGATTTACGGTAAGGCAGGTTTTAGTTTAATGAAGTTGCAGTAACATTTAGACTCTCAAAATGTCTCGTAAAAGACAACATGCAATTGTTAAAAACAATTTAACTTTATGAGCTCTGTCCCAGTTGGTTAAGCGGCCTTGCAAAACCAGTCTGGCTGTCAATGACAAATGTGTTTTGACTTGTTTTAATCTTGATATGCAGGGCAAGCATCGGCAATCAGGCCTGTCACGTAATCCTAAGGGACTCATCGTGGATTCTGTTACTCTAACATCTTCTTGCCTTCTTTTTTGTTGAGACTATTTTCAGCCTGCTCTAAACACAATTTTTGTTAACTAAGCCCTCTCTGAAGACGTACAGACCAACAATTTAGTCTGTTGTGCTTTAGCTCTCTTTACATACAGCTAAATCTCCAGTAAATCTTATTAAATTAGTTTTCCTTTGCACATACATTTGTGACTGAAACGTTATGTAAGCAAGTATGCTATGTTTGTTAGGTGGAAGAAGAAGAGGACATGATTTTTATTTTTGCTTAAAGCAAAGCTGAAAGTCATTTGAGGTGCATTCTCTACCAGCCTTGGTCATCTAGACTGATGCAGGTTTCTCTGCTAATGCAGATTTGCATCTCTGTAGAGTTGCTTCTCTGCAGAAGAAAACTGTTCCCACCACCTGGGTGTTCAAGTTTGTCTCATTCTCTGCTTTTTTCCCTACATAACCTTTGACCAACATTTTTTCTGAAACTTAAGCTGACCAAAGTTTATGAGAAACAGGTGGAGATAATTACAAACCAAAGAGAAAACCTGTTAGCAGCTGCAGAATTTCACCTCGCAGCAAGACAATAAAATTAAATATACAACTAGAACTACAATGAACTGACTTATTTCAGAGTATATCTATTTATTAGAGTGGCCCAGGCCAGTCACAGCAAAGACCTACAACCCAACTCAGAAACAGTGGCAAAACTTGAAACGTCGCTGAACTATTCACTCAATCTGGCTGAGCTTTAATTGTCCATTGTGGACAAGAATGGACAAAGATTTCTGTCTGTAGATGTGCAAAGCTGACACACCCAAATGGCTTGTGGCTATAATTCCAATCAAAGGTCATTCTTAAAAGTGTTTCAGTTGGGTTGCATGCAAATTCACATGTGTTTCAGGATTTTATTTGCACAAAAAACTGAAACCACTTTGCGATTCCACAACATATTAACCTGCCACAAAAAATGCTTGAGAAATACAATAAAGTTTGTGATTCACTTTTATGGTTGGATAATAAATTAGACTTGTGTGTTTTGTAAAGTATCTTGAATTGTTAAGGGAAAACAAGCAAACTAAGATAAAAAGCATCAGCTTGTTGTTTTGCTAGCTGTATTTTTTTTTAAATGTACAATTTTACCTAGTTCACAAAGGTTAAGCTAACGAAAAACAAAATTGCACACCGAGCTGCGAATGATTAATAGAGTACCAAAAAGTCTCTGATAAACTATGCATTTATAGTTAACTAACACTAATACAATACTTTAGTATGAATTTGAGTTTTTCTCCTTATGCAACTGCATTCACATTGCTGAGTGCTATCATCACCGCTATATGATAGTATGTATGTTGGTGCATTCACTGACATCAAAAAGATTTGATTTTTCAGATTTTGTTTGTCTAATCAGCAGTCAAGCTGAAAATTGTCTAATTTCAGTCACCAGACAAATTCTTAGTGTGTTTCTTTTGGTCCAAACTATTTGCTTTATGGTTTCAAAATGAAAGTGGGACATGACAAAATGGAGCTTGGGTGGGTGCACAGTGGATAACGAAAAAGACCAAAGGTGTATGCCAAAAAGACATTTGGTCTGAGTTCCTTCATGTCTGCCTCAGCACTTCACACAATGACATGCACTTGCTTGGCTTGAATACCTTAAGCAGGTGATTTATAGACGAGTTTCTACAAGCTATTTTTTGTTTACTCTGCAACTACTTTTTTCGTAGATGAGCTTGGTGTGCAGCCGTTGTGCACTTTTTTCTTTTAGTAACGACATGTCTTTGTTGTTCTAGGTGCTGAGCGCTTTAGTGACAACATCGAAGACATGATTGGTTACAAACCTCTGTCGCTGTTCAAGTACTGCTGGGTCTACATCACACCTCTTGTTTGCAGTGTAAGAGGCCAAATAGTTATAATCTGCATGGTTAATCTTTCACTTTGATTCAAACAATTTATTTTAAATTTTCTCTTCCTGTCAAGGCAACTCTTGTATTTTTGCTCCTGAGATACACGCCAATGAAGTTCAACAACACATATGTGTATCCCTGGTGGACTTACTGGATTGGCTGGTTTCTGGCCATGTCATCGCTGTCCATGATCCCAATTACCATGATCTTCAAGCTGGCTAAAGAAAAAGGCTCTCTCTGGCAGGTCAGGAGATAATAAAGCTTTAAAGGTTTTCAACATTATTGACCTCTGTAATTCAGTGTTTGTCTGGAGGTTCTGGGGAGAATTTATCACATTATTTATATTTTCTTCAGCGATTTAAGAAAGCCTCCAAGCCTGCAGATGACCTTCCAGGAATGGCGAAGGAAATGTCAGGCATCAACCCACTGATTCATGTTCAGAACAAGGAACAAAATGACTCTATGCTATGAAACATAATTGTTTTATATTTTCCTTAAACACAACACATTAGCTCATATTATAGAAACAGCTTCTGTATTCTTAATATATCATTTGTTACTCTTGTCATATTTTCTTCACATGTTTCTGAGACATTTTCTTCTATTATGAGAGGGTGTGTAGCAATCCAGACCTAGAGTAAGAGTGTGAAGACACAATAAACATAGAGACCACAATACATAACACCCACACCTAACTATATCTGCTTGCTGTCTTGCTGTCTTTGATTCATTTTGGATAAATGAGGCTTAATTACATTAATATGCACATTGGGAGTAGAGAAGGAACTGCAAAAATGAATCAAAATATGGCAGTAAAGCATCTTTCTGCAGGTGTGTTCACAATGTATTTGTATTACAGAATGCAACTATTGTAAAACAATAGAAAAATAGCTTTTGTCTCATTTGTTTGCATTCAATTCTCCTTTTCCAGGAGGTAAAGTTTAATGTTGAGTTTATAGACTAGGAATTATAAATTAGAGTGCACCAACAACTAAGTCAATTATTTATTTATTTTTTAAATAACACAAAACTTAAAGACACATTTGTAAGAAAAGTTATTTTATTCGTTGAGAGAGTGGGACCATGAAAAACTTTCCAAATCCTACCTTTGCCAAACAGCTTTTGGAGGAGGCAATGTGATCGTTTTTCATATTTTTATTTCTGCTTCTCACCCAACAAATATATTTTTATTTAAAATGAGTTATTTAAAAAGAAATAAACAATCTGTAAATGGGATACAACTTAGAAGAATTGTTATAAGAATGAAATAACTGACCAAAGACAAATTTTCTTAATTTTGAGGTTAGTTTGTCTTGTGGAGGTTGTTTAGTTAAAATATGTGGCATTTGTTATTATTTAAAAAAATAAAATCCATTAATTTGTATTTAGTATTAAATATTTAAAGTAGAACTAAATAATGAAATGAAATTAAGATACTTTCAAAGCAGGTTGAATTAAGTAATGATTCAACAATTGTACAAGAGAAATAACCTCAATAATATACATAATTTATTGTGATTTTTAAAACAAGAGGACCTCAAAAGTTACAGCATTCCTGTAAGACCTACAAAAACTTATTTTATTTACCTTTTACAAAAGGTTGGATCAATAAAACATTAATACTTTTTCTTATTGAGTAAAACTAAGCCTATTTTTTTGTTATTTAAGCCTATAGTTCTCAAAATTAATATTTGTTTTTGTTTTACTTTTAAAGTTAGTCTCTGTTTCCTTTTAGAATAGATTTAAGTCTACATAGTCCGATATGAATTAGTCATTTTGGTTCCTTATTTTGCCTCAGTCACATATAAATGACCCTTTGATGTCTGCACACTGTAAGAGGGAAATATGTATGAAAATAAAGGACCAAAAACCTTTTCACTTTTCAAAAGCTTAAACAAATGCCACATTTTGAATGTTAAATGCACATTATAATTGAGACACTGCAACCTAAGTAAAGACTATCAACTGGAGACTACGCTGATACCAACTATTTGCATTGCATTCCACCTTCACAGCAGGAGCTAAACAGCAACTGATGTTTGCTTGGCACTAAATCTTTCTGCTTTCACAAGAAGCCAAAAACTCAGTTTCAGTTTAAACTTGACAGCTCTTTACCTTAGGGGCTGACCTGTGTGGAAATTCTTCAATATTGCTTTACCACTCAACTCAGGTTTCTGATTTGCTTGGTAACCTCTGTACAGACCATCGGTGCAGGATTGTTCCTGCGACGTGCTGGCAGTTTATCTCTATTTTCTGTTTTATTTTAACCAGCCACAGGAGCAGATTGTTATACCCTAGTCAAGCTTTTACATATTTACTTTGTGTTTTTGTTGCATATTGTATGATGTTTTTAACTTGTTGAATATTTTGGAGGCATGAGGGTCAGAACATTGGGAGTCCATACATGTACTCCACTTTTGCAGTAATGATCTAATAATAATGTTGCACAAATACACACTATTTAGAGTGACGGGTAGCAACGACAAACGAAGCAGACATATTTCTGATTAATTTAGGTAATGCACAGGGCAATGAACTTAAAGCACAAGATGTTTGAATTTTCATAAAGTGTAGAAAAAAAAATAAATGTGACCTCAGAACAAGATTTTTGATTTTTACATTTTGAGCTTATCTAAGATGTCATCTGCTCACAGTAATGATTCGTCAGGATAATAGTTTGGTTTTGGGAAGCAATCCGCTGCTATACACGTTGCACATGCAATTTTACGCTAAGGTATGCCAACATGTCTACAGTCATGGAGATATACTACCCTCAGAATGTGGAATGCTTGAGGCCACAATGAGGGAGACTGACCTATTTTCTGACGAATTTAGCTCAAAATTATTTGGCTCCCTGGAAAGTCTCAAATATTGTGTATAGAGCACTGAACTTATGATGTAATATGGATTTGGACAGCAGTCTACCAAAAGCATCTGATATATGTGATCTCATCTGTCATATGCAGACACCGTGTATGCACTGGTGAAGTAACCCCTCCCCTTAACGTGTTAACCTAAGTGCTGACCCCAATTTTAAGTTTCATTTCTATAGCACATCAAACCAACAAGTCAACTTGCACTGCTTTTGTTTCCACTCTGCACTAACTATGCACTCGTTAGTCAATGAGAGCCTTTGTGGTGCCTTTATTGTATGTTATATCATGTTTGATATTGCAAAAACAATCGGTTTGTGTATCTTTGCAAACTATGTGTATTACTGAGAATCAGGCATTATAGCATCTTCATGGGTGTATTAAATGTTTTGGAGATGTCTAGCAATGACAAACCCCATACTGATGTTTACCAACCCAAAGGAAAGCCAAATAATGGTGATGTTAAAGCACACATGCATATAGCTTTACAGTAACTTTATCGCTTAATGGACAGGAAGGGCATTAAAGCTGTTTTATATTGTTGTAGTATCACTAGTATTTACATCACAATGCTGAAATGTGTAAAGAAAAACATTCAAAGTCAAAGCTAATTAGATTTTTCAGGAAAATGCTATTCTAAACTTAGATTTGGGGAGAAAATGTATTTTTAATGACTTTGTGCATTACTTTTGTGTATTACATTTGAGGAGAGCCATATCAGGCATTTTATTCTGATTGTGGCCAGACCAAACTGTTATGATGTGATTTATATCCATTGGCAGGCAAGACAGTATACTATAAGGACATTTTTGATCACTGCTGATTTGATATGACTACTTATAATGGCTTTTATCTGACTTTTTTTTTCTTTTTTACGAGATATACATATTTTATGCACTATATGAACCAAGTAAAAAACTATAAAATAACTTTTACAGAGCCTTTTATCTTTTTTGGCACAAAGTATTTTTTTGAACTTTAATAAAGCCTTTTCTCTGTGAGTATGGCTGTAAAGTTGTACAATAAAATACTTTCTGGGGTAAGATAACATTGTTCGTTGTTATTGTGTGTCTCTTTGTAGAGTGAGTGACAGTTCAGTTTTTTTAAAAAGTAAAAAAAACCCAAAGTGACTATAAGATGAAAAAAAGCACTTATTTATGAAAAGTGTTTACTTAATGTTTAAAAAAATAAAATAACAGGCAGTGTAATCTCAAGTTGGAGATTTTCTAACAAATTAACTCAATTAAGGGATATTTAGACCACAAAATCTGGCATTTTTTTCCACACTTCATTACGAACAGATAAAGCTGTTCACATATCATCCACTGTGGGGCCTGACTTGTTCTGTACTTCCGTTTTAGAAAGCTCCAACTATCATCATCTCATCAAGCCTCTGATTTTATTCTAGCCTGGTGAATCTGTTTTGTGCCTAATCCCCTAAGTTCTTTGACAGCACTTTGGTAGTGGAGAGTTTCAAACAAAGAAATGTGCTAATTTCTTTTTAAGAAATATAATACTGCATAGGAGGGATTTATCTAGATTTTTAATGGAGATGGTGAAGAGCTGAATCAAACAGCAAAGCGCTTAATTTACTAATTTACATAAATTGATAAAGGATGGTCTGACCAGGAACAGGAATGGACATTTATAACTTTGAGTATTTCTTAGATTTTTATAGTGTATTTGGTTTTATGTCATTAGTACAACAAATATACATTATACATTGGTGCAACGTTTTGTTTTTTTGCTGATTGTATTTGTTTCAGTGGATGTAAAATAAAAAAAACATTGCTTTTCTAAGTGGCACGATCATGAGTGACAGGGCTAATTTTATACATAGGGAATCCCATTTCGTCATTTATGTCCAGTTAGTTAAAAAAAAAAAAACTCAGATTTTTAAGTACTAATGACTTTCATAAAAAAGACATGCATGAGTTAGATAAATGTCATAGTGATGAGAATATACAATTCATTTGGTTTTTTTAAAAACTGGTGAAAACATCAAATAATTCTGTTGCGTTGAGATAGAGGGAATATTATGTTTTCATTTTGCCCGCTATTGGTAATTTCAGTGATTCATTTAGTCTCTAAGCATCAACTCTGCAAGGAAAAAAAAAAAAACTTTTGTGAAGTTTTAATATTTATTTTCCAAAGCAATAAAAAAATACAAATTAAAAAATAGACGTTTTGTCTAATTAGGTAAAGTGGTTCTGACAATTTTAATATCATCGACCGGACGATCTTGACTGTTTGTTTCCACCAGCCCAATCCGGTTTAAGACTCCCATGCCTTGGCACACTCTTCCAAAAATACTATGCTTCCCATCCAGCCACTGCGTGGGTCCGAGGGTGAGGAAGAACTGACTTCCGTTGGTGTCTGGTCCGCGTTGGCCATGGCAAGAATTCCAGCACCTGGAACAAAAGAAGAAGAAAAGAGAAGTTATTTTCTGATGTTCGCAGATGTTGAAGATGCAAATGATCTTAACAGAAAAACCAATGCACTTTTGGGCAATCACAAGATAAAGTATAGCAATTTAATTTTGATTTAAAATTCTAAATTAAATGTTGACTGTGGAAAAAAACACCTATGTGTTGACATATTTTTCCCCTGAGATTACCTGTAAATTTCAGGTCCGGGTGAAGTTCGTCCTCAAACTGTTTACCATAAATGGAAGCACCGCCTCGACCTAGGGGTCAAAACAAAGATCAGTAGCTGCAGATTTAGCAAACCAACAAATCAAAAATAAAAATCACATACAGGGCCTTCTACTTTTACTAAAAACATAGCAAACATAAATTCTAAAATAAATTGAGCCTAACAGCAGCACCATAATCTGCCACTTTAAATTTAGAAAAATCAAATAATTAATTTAATTATCTGTATTTGGTGGATTAAAAAAATCCTACATTACAAAACATCAGAGTTTATATGAAAAGCTCACATTAAACCGATGCACAAAAAATGTTGCGTAAGGCTAAATCTGGTGCAATGTGCCTCGTTTCATGGTTCTAAATGAACTCCTCTACTTGACTGAATTTAAGGTTTCAGTGGGTGTAGGATTTTTTAAAAAACAGGCTTCTGTACTGAACTCCCTGACTCTCTAAGAGATGAAAACATATTGAGCTAAGCCAGCAGTCAAAAGCTGCAAGTGGCTCTTTAGATCCTCCACTGTGGCTCTCAAACTGTTTTACCAACATTGTTAATGAGAATCTTTCAAAATCTCAGCAATCTTTTAAAGTGCTACAATAAAAAAATAAAAACTACTTAGCAGTTCATTTACACTGTTAAGAGTAATGAATACTTTTGTGAAGTAATTATTTTGTTTTTAAGCTGCAAACTGTTTTTTTTATTTACATAATTTTCTTCTCAATTTTAACATTCTGCTAACAGAAAAGTTATTTATCTTGCAATGTAAACATTTGATTTGATTTTAAAACCCAAAAGTATAAATAAACTCTCTTTTGGCTTAAAAGTCAAAACAAACATACTACTGTATATAATGTAACAATTAGATTTTATTTTGTAGACACATTTTGCATTTGTGGCTCTGCACATATTTTGTTGAGTTGGATCAATAAATGGCTGCTGACCCCTGATCTACGTCATTGCACTGTATTTCCGGCTGCATGTTTTACATTGTGTTGAAATGTAAACCTACCCTTCACCTCTGACTCTTTCAGGTATTGTGTTCAACATGTTTGACTGGTTCTATAATAAATGCTGTCTTTGCTCAACCTGTCAGCTGAGGAAGACAACAGGATGACCGGTCCTGGTAGTTTTTTTTTTCTTGTTTACTGCATTGATTCTTGGGTTTTATTATAAACTCTTTACAATTATCAGTATTTGTACTGAAATTAAATTATCGACTGGTAGTGACTCTCTGACTTAACTAACTTCTTCATGGACCTGACAGAACTGGATTTTAATTAGGAGCATCAGAATAATGGAGGTTAAAGGTTAAAGCACTCCAAACTTTTTAAGTTATTTATAAAGAGACGTGCATAATTTCCTTCCTTCCTTCCATTAGGTTGCTTTGTGTTAAATCCACCTGTTCCTGTAGGATCCCCCGCCTGCACCATGAAGTCTTTGATAATCCGGTGAAACTTGGTGTTGTTGTAGTAGCCTCTCCTGCCCAGCTCTGCGAAGTTCTTGCAGGTTTTGGGGGCATGGCTCCAGTAAAGCTCCACCAGAACCGTCCCCATCCTTAAAAAAAAAAAAAAAACACATCGTCGTTTCCATTAGCGTCGATCTGTTAAAAGGGGATATGTTCTGCAGCACCACCTCGTAGTGAAAATATGAAATTATGATATTAGCACAAGTACGTTCGTTTTTCAATTGGATTCAGAAGCAAGTCTCTGTGTAAAGCTAGCAAATTTAGCATGTAGTGTTTTCATACTGACGTGGTCTCCAAAGCCACGGTGGGCGGCTGCCATGTGTCTGGAGGTATCCCGGACATTTTGACGTTATACAGCAGGACACAAGTCCGAGAAACCCAAACAAACCAGTTAGACGAAACAAATAAGCAAACTATCAAATCTGGTGGTTCATTCAAACCGATCCTGGAGCGGCTTTTATTCTTCTTCTTTCAGTTCCTGTCGAGTCCTCTTGACATGTTGGAAGTCTACTGCCCTCTGGTGGTAGAAGTCACACACAAACACATGTTTATTTTCTTCTTCCTCGTCTTCTTCTTCTGGAGAAAGGCGGTTGGCAAACAGCTATTCAGTGCGCATTACCGCCACCAACTGGTGAGGAGTTTTGGTTCGCGTGGCAATGTTATTCAAATTCGTTTAAAAAAAACTATCATTCTTCTACTCAGGGGTGTCGTTATTATTAAAAATGGGACCAAGTGGGTACCATTTTTAATGGTAAAACAAATTGAATATTCAAACAAATCCATGAATGTTTTTGTATTTCAAATCTTTGATGCAGCAGTGACATTACCAGTGTCTTGTGTATTAAAAATAAACATTGTCTGTGTGCTTGATCTTTTCGTGGAGAGTCCAGAAATAACTAAGGTTGTGTTACACACAGTTGTACAGTTGTGCTGTTGGATAGAAGTTCAGAAAAGATATTTTGCTTTCAGAATTTTTTGAGCCCCTCTGTTTATTAGGTAACACATTGATTTGAACATTTTGCTGATATGTATCCTTATCATTTTGAGTGACCTTTGTCCACAGGAGTTTCTTTAATCCATCTACAAATTATGTATAGTCTTACAATTACATATATGAAGCAGTTCTTCATTTGTTAAGATACTGAAAAATAAATGTAAAAAAACCCTTGAAGTTTGCTTAACTAAAGAAATGTAAGTAAAATTAATTTATGTATCATTAATTACTATTATTATTTTCTTTTTATATCCCTTGTTAATACAGTTTAAATGTTCCAGTTTTTTGTTTTACTTAGAGTAAATCTATGTGTAAGGTTACCATGTTCTCTGTTTTTCTGCATGAGTCAATTATTTCTGCCGTATTTTGCAGATGTGTAGGCAGCCTGCCATCCTGCCTGATGTCAGCTCTGAATCATGAAAGAAAGTTTTGTGTGTAAAGTCCCTTTGGCTTCCTGTCTCCCGCACTGTTCAGTGATACTTGATTTGTGTTCAAACTGGCTTCAGATGCAGGACATGAACATGCTGGGATAGGAACAAAGGAAAGGATAGGAAAGGGAGATCTTTGGATTACATCTGCATACGTTATCTATTAGTGGCATTCAAGCTTTTTTAACATTTTGTTCTTTTAATCAACATACAAGTTTATAATAACACACAAATATCCTTTTGAATAATCACATGCCTTCTGTTCTTTTGGAACCATCTGCATGCTACAAACTTTACACATTAGTTTGCAAAAAACAAGAAGAACTATCAATCACCAAAATACATCACAACATAACTAACCTGCATTAAGCAAATGTAAGAAAGTAAGTAAACTTTATTTACTTTGCACATTTCACAGTGGCCTGTCCATTAAGAACTCTTAAAGACTATCATTTTAAAATCAATTGTAACTTTGGCAGGCAGAAATGGCAAATAAATCTTTCAGTCTGTTAATAAAACCTGTGCAATCGTCAATATCAAAGGCTGATGTTAAGACCAATGTTTTTATGAATTTGATAACATAGTAACTAAATTCTAGAGAAGTAACCTCTAAATCAATTTGTTTTTAATGTAGAGTCATCAAGGATTGTGATCATTTTTGGTTTAATTCACAAAAAAAAAAAAAAAAAAACACAGCCAAGACAGATATGAGTAATACAATGATCACTAATGTTTCAGAATCTTAAGAAGGTTTATGCTGGAAGGTGTGAGAAGTCTGATCCCTGGGAAACAACCAAGGAATAATTCTGACCCACATTACAGGCCTGCAGCTGCAAAACCATACACAGACTGGTTTTGTTCTGCATTCCAAAGACAAAAAAGAGGACTTTGATGCACAAATCTGGAAAAATATCAACAAAGATGTGTAAATGTGTGGGAAAAAAATTTAACAAGACATCTGTTTAGGCAATAAATTGTCTAGACTGCAGATTTTATTATCTATAGTCATAAAATGCTCTGGTTGGTCAGAATGTTCCCAACCGTTGATGAATTGCAATCTTTATATTGGTGCCTAACCTTTACTAAAAAAAGTGACTGAATAGTTACTTAGTTTAATATTCTATGCAAACATTTGCAGCTGTACTTTATTTACAAGACGACCATGCATGCCTTTCCTTGAATTGTCCTGTGTTCCACTCTTGATGGCTCACGTCCCGTCTTTGACTGTAGATCTCTCGGTGTCATGCATTCAGGAATATTTTCCTCAGAAGTTTGGAACACAGGGGGGTTTCTGTGAGCTCATACTTGTACATTTTGGAAAAGTCCTGAACATTCAAACCCACCAGGCATAATTAGACAGCAGCCAGCTGTTTCACATAACATCTACAATTTTCTTTGTTACTCTGATGACCAATAAACACATGCTTTAAATTTATTAAACAAATGTTAAAGCATGTCCTTTTATCTGAAACCATGAGCAGCTGGTGGCCTGAAGGGAAATTGTAAGCTCTCTGTAGAAAAGTAAAAACATGGTGTTTGTCACCAGGGCTCATTCTTCCCCTTGATTTCAAATTTTGTTCATTTGTTTACTTGTTTTGGGGGTGGGATATGGGATGAAACCAAAAATAATAAACTTCCTTACTGATGTAATATCCCTGGAGATTTGTCAGGTTTTTGTAACGAGTGCATTGCTGTTTTTACAAAAAGTTTCCCAAAGTAAATTGATGGATGTTCTGTTGTTTGGAAATGTTGCTTCCCTATAATTATAATCAGTGGTTAAACTCACCAGAACTGTTTGCCCAGTCTGATCAGAGTTGATGGGAAGATGGATGGAGCTAAATATTTGGCAATCAAACTAAAATAAACTGTCTTCTGCTTGGATTTAAAAATCATAAAAATCTCACTTCTTCAGTTCCAGATTTTGGGAGCTTAACTTTGAAACGCGGCCTCACAGTGTTTGGTTCTGACTCTGTGCACCAGCAGGAGACCACTGGCTGACGTTCTCAGAGTCTGAGCTGGTTCATGCGGACCTAATATGTCAGAAATGTACTTTAGATCTCAAAGGCACTTGTGAACAAGCAGAGCTCTTGTAAAGTCTTATCTCTGTGCACTTGTAAGTCAGTGCATAGAGCTGAGCACATGACTATTATGATTATACAAGAGCAATGGAAAGGGTAAAACATCCACGGGGGTGAATTTTTTTTTTGGCACTGTATCTTTTGGTGTGTTCATGCAACTTTAGGTTAACCAGTGGCTCTAAATTGTCATGATTGTCATGTGAAAGATTACTTTGTAACTTTAACCAAATGTTTGGTATTTTAACTTTAACCATGGTTTCAAAGGAACACCTCATACAACCTGGAAATGTTTTAATCCATCAAGTTGTCCTGTTATTACAATGTCTGGTAAAATAGCAACTTTGAGATCTGACAGAGGTGTTTTACTCTTTCACAACCTGAATTATTTTTGTCCTATGCTCTATATGTGGATTAATTGTAATGGATTTTAGCAGATTTATTAATATGCTGGGCTCCAGTGCTATGAATTGATGACAAGAATTTATTTCTTCAATGTTTTACATTGAAAACTTCCAGTATCACAACAGTTTTTAACAAAAAAGCACAAAAGATAAATAAAAAGAGTGAAAATTAACAGCAGCATAATCTAAAACATAATTATGCAATAGTTTTGTTGAGTTTATTCATTCCTATTTCAGCTTTCACATTGAAACAACTTGGTCTTTCTCTATCACATATATAGTATATCCTGCTCTTGGCGCTCGACCTAAGCAGCGCATCTGGCACTTTGGAGTTAGTATAAGCTTCCTCCCCCCTCCGCATGCTGAAGTTACCCAACACCTGTCGTTAGCTGATCATGGCCCTATCAAAAATAATCTTTAGTAGCTTTGCCACCACCCCAGGAACTTACACATTACTGTCTCACATGATCCTACATCACAGTCAGTGTGAGGTTATGCACCGTGACGTTCCTCCTCCTGCAGCTGGGCCTACTGTGTGTTTCTCTTCAGTGGTTAGCTTCTTAAGGTCACACTTTTAGTGGTGCAACTAAAAAAAACAGATGTGCCTTAATCATAAGGAGATACCAGCGGCAGAGATACCAGCGGCTTATAGCCCGGTGTGGCTTATATATGGCGATTCCAGCTTCTTTTTTTTTTTTTTAAACTTGTAGGTGCAGCTTATGGTAAGGTGTGCTCTATAGTCTGGAAAATACGGTAGCAATAATGTCCTGAATGAGCAAAATATGGTAAAAGTTGAATGTTTGAATAGCACAAAGTATGCAGAAGTAGTTCAGAGGCGAACAGTGTATGGAAAAAGAAAGCATCTGTTTTCCCAGTTCTGCAAACAAATTCTTTGTCCTGACAGGATAGAACATAGAAACAGGGCAATCTATTTTTCAGAAAGCTTTTTTCCACAGTAGCACCCATGCTTAACTCCAGCTAATACTTGGACATAGATCAATATAACAGAGAGAGAAATGTCGACCGTTGTGTTCTATGTACTAGGCAGAAGAGCTCTATTTAAAAAGGCAGAAAGTTTACTTTTCCTTGAGATTATCTGTGGTTAGATATCTCTTGTAGAAGCTTCGGATCATGAGTGGTAAATAATCAGACCATGGCAGCCCTCTCTTTGTGATACCCACACCTTCCACACAACTTTCCATTTATATGTTTGGTTACAGCACTCTGAACATCCACCATTTTTAGTTTTGACCTTTCTCAGTGTACCCTCTTTAGGGAGGATGTCAAGACTTTGTGCTGTACAACTGTCAAGGCTGTATTTTCCCAAAAATGTGTAACACATTTAGACACAAGAGGTCTGCATTAAAAATCCTTTTAGTAATTGGTTTTAACTAATATTTATCTAATTTCTATCTTCCGAGCAAGTTATTTTAAGTTACCATATGATCATCCAAATTAGCAGAAAAAAACCACTATGACTTTATGAACTGCATTGTAGGAATAAATAAAAATAAATGCATAAATTTTAATTTGTTGATGCACCATTACATTTGATCTATAGCGAACAATATTTAATCTAAATCTTTGGGGCAGATAAAATATAATTTTCACAGATACAATTGTCTTAGGACAGTAAGAAGTAATGTTATGAATGTTATCCTTCTCATTCAGTCCTTGTTTAATTTCTTTCATTCTGCTCATTTCTCTTTAAGAGGAAAATTTTTGACAAATCTAAACATAAAAGAAGCCAAGACAGATGTTTTATACAGACCAAAAGGTTATCGCCATGTAAGACCTCAGAAATTGAGTCTTACTGACTGTAGCAACTTGTTGCATACACAGAATCATAGATATCAACTAGAATTACTAAAATATTGATGCAGACAGGGGGGATTATTTTAATCGATCTACCAGCAGCAACAGGAAGATCACTTTGCTCTCACGAGGGGATCAAAAATCCTAAGGTATTCCCTGCTGACTTTGAAATACTAAACTGCACAAAAATAGTTCCTGCGATATAGAAATGATTGAAAGGCCTTGTGTGAGTTTAGAAATCTGATATCTAGAGACATGTTACATGAAAAAGGGAATTGAAATATATGAAAAGAATTAAAAACAGTTTTTCTGGTTAACTGTGCATTTTTATTTTCTCTCAAGTTAAATATGCATAGCTCTGCAGTTATTAGACACTCAAATGTAATTAGAGGTCAACATTCATGCAATCAAATACATCAACACTATGTTTGGAGGCCTGAAAAAAAAACCTCTGAAGTGTCACTTTGTGGTTTATAATGCTGGAAATCAAGTATAGGGAAGCAGCTAGAGTGGTTTCACTAAAGGCCAGCATGCCAATTAGGCAACTGTCAGGTAACCCACAATTCTGCCTTGATTTTCAGAAAGACAATTGAGCAAGTGGAAGAGCTACATTAGTCATTGTACAATTGTCCCCCCCTGAGGATGGCTGGCTCTCTGTGGAAGCTGTGCCACTTCCCCACAAAGGCGGCTTTGCAGTCTATGAAGGAGCGCGGAAAGTGGGAGAGCAAAAAGGAGTTTATCCTGTCTGTGACTGGTGCCACTGTGGGACTTGGAAATGTGTGGAGATTTCCGTACCTTTGCTACAAGAATGGTGGAGGTAAGTGTTGTTTTGTCACTTTTAATGTGTTAATTGAAGGTTATGAAATTGTTTTCTGTGTTCTTACAAAAACATCTAATTCAATGTAATTTTAATTTTCACACGTGCAATATATAATGGTTAGATTAACCCAGTTTGGCTTTTTATGAATATGTAACACTTTTTCCTCTATTTAACAGTTATTCTGATATCTTATATTGTATATTAAAAGGTTGTTAATATCTTTCACAAGCCATTTTAATTTTTCAATAAAATTTGTCAGAAGAGACACTGTTCCCAAAAATCTCTTTTCTGTGGTATCTTTTTCTCTTTCCCTTTTTTCATTTAATTTACGCACATTAGGTGTTTAAAAGCTGGTTATTTACAACTGATATTATATTTTAGTATAGGAAGTCATTTAGACAAGTTGGAAATGTTTTAATTTCATCCGTATGTAATATTAACGTGATAATAGGACAGCAATTTTTAAAAATACAATTGGATGATTTTTTTTCCTGCTTATTTTTTGTGAGGTTGTTGGATTGACCAATACCGAGTGCCATTTTTATTCAAACTGAAATAAATAGCTAAAAGGCTGAAAACATATCTTTTAAGAAAAACCTCCCCAGTTAATTAGTAAAGAGCTTATTAATAATAATAGTAATTTCATTTGTAGGCATTAATCTGAATTCCTAAAATAAAATACACCCATATTCAACAAACTGGAATATGTAATTTGATGAGGTTTGCTTGAGAGATTAAAATACTATCTGAAAATAACCTTTCAGTTGTAAACATTCTTTCTATTAAGTTCTACAATTTTGTATTAAAACAGTCTGATGTAATTTTAATCTTAAATGTCGTGTTTGCATTACAAGTATGCAGAAAATCAGCGTTAACAAAAACAATTTCAAAAACATTAGCCTGTGTGTAAATATTCTTTATGAAGTCTTTCACTTAGTGTTTTGAGCTACTAAAATAAATTAACTCTTTACTAATATTCTTTTTGTTTTTTAATTACTGTACATAATGTGCAATGGTTTTTCAAGTTGTCTATTGCGTAGCACGTTTCTCGTATTTCAGTGACTGCTGGAAATACACACCAACCCCTTCACCACCCTGAGCATGTTTAAGCTGGATGTTAAACAATATCATTATGTTTTGTATTGCATTTTCAATTTTTATTAGTCTAGCTTTTTAGTGTTTACATTGGATCTAATGTAGTTAAATGTCAACAAGACTGTGACACAGTACTAACATGCTATGTAAGATTTTATTTATCTTTCAATGTTGTATTTGCTCTTAGCATGAGAAAATAGATAAGAGTCACTGAAAAAAAGACATTATTAGTAGTGAAATTTGATTTTAATAGAGTATTATTAAAATATTATGGTACTAGTTTTCATTTCAAAATGCTTTTCTTTCAATCAAGATTTGTTTTCTTTTTTATTTGTATAAGTAACTAAGTGAGCCACAAAGAAGCCAAATTCACATCGGAGTTTTATTGTGGATTTCACAGTATCCATAGATTTTTAACGGCTTCACAAAACTTATTTTATTGCTTCATACAGGGAGTAAGAAACATAATATTTTCTCTAAAATTGTAGCTGTTCACTATACAACACAATTACTCTTTGCACTCACAGTTAATATTTCTTGAGAAATGGACTAGATACTCAGAGACTTCCATTATTGAGGATATGAAACCATAAGATTGCAAAGACTAGAGTTTCTTTTGTGTCAAGAATTAAGCTGTAGGGTTTTTGTTTTTTTTTAAATTACTGCATGCAGGATCTAATGACCTAGATTGGCATGTTACCACAAATTTCAAACATCAAAATGAAAACACTAAGCTTAATTGCGACATGTCAGCTTATTTAAAACTATTAAAACAGTGTCATCTAGTGGCTGCTTATGATTTAACAAATGGGGGACCTTTCACATAGACAGGTTGATTTTGATAGCTTTTTCTTTGCCTTAATGACTCAAGTCATCCTTAGAAGACTGCTTTCTGGTCTGACTGCAAGTTCACAGTTTTTATTAACATCTATTGACATTTTCAGGGGCATTCTTCATTCCTTATGGACTTTTTCTTGTTACCTGTGGAATTCCCATGTTCATACTGGAAACATCACTGGGTCAGTACACCAGTCAGGGGGGAATTATGTGCTGGACAAAGGTCTGTCCCTTATTTGAAGGTAAGCAAGCTCACAAAGACTGTAATAATGTAAATGAAATGCAGTAAACTTAAAAAAAACCCAACAACAATAATTATGTTATTGGTTATTTCTAGGATTGGGATATGCCAGCCAGATGATTATTTTTTATGCTGGTATCAGCTACATCGTAGTTCTGGCCTGGGCTTTCCTCTACTTCTTTGCTTCGTTCTCTACAGAGTTGCCCTGGACAAGCTGCAACAACATGTGGAATACCGGTAAATTCATTAACTATGACACATTGCTCTGAAATAAAACACAACACTGAATTTAATAGCAATATGCTGTTAAGACTGTAACTGGTAAAAAAAAAAAAAAAGGGTTTAAAGGGTTTAAACTTATGAGGCATGTAAAAGTAGTCACCCTCATTGAAGTTTTCCACATTTTGTCTTGTTAACGCAAACAAAAAATATTTATGTTTATGTTTTTGTTTGAATTTAATATGACAGTCCAACATAAATGGAATTATGACAAAAAAACATAAGAAACATGGTGTTCTTTTAGATTCCCAGAGGGCAAACACAGAGCTGGTTATCAAACAATATCAGTTTTTAACATCGCTCAGAGAATTAGTTAATCCAACATCGGAGCCAAAAGATCCACAGTAGCTGAGATTTACACCTCAGACGTTTATTAGTCGATCACAGCACAAAACTGTCATTTATGTAAGAGTTGGAAGATGAAAGGTGTCCTGATCAGATTAGACTAAATATGAACATTTTGCGTTACATGCAAAATACTATGTATAAACATCTCCCTCAATGGCACGGCATTGCAGAAGTGAAATATGGTGGGAAGACTCATCACAGGTCATAGATAAGATGAAGGGAGATAAATCTATGCCAGTCCTGGGGAAAAAACACGGTACAGATGAACTTTCTAGCAGAACAAGACCACAAACACAGAAACAGGCACAATATAGTTTAGATGAAGGCATGTTTGGTTTGTGTGTTAGGAAGGCCTAGTTAAAGTTAAAAATCTGATTTTCAGAGAGGCCGAAACTTTACTGAAGCTGGCCTCCTGCTAAAGGCAGGAGAACTGAATACATATGCACAGATTAGACTTTGTATTTTTGTATTAGTATTATTTTTCTTCCACTTCGCAGCAATGTAAATGTTGTGCTCATCTATTGGATAAAGTGCAAATAAAATACATTGAAGTTTATTTTTGCTATGTGACAAAACACATAGCTATGTTTATCCTTTCAGAATACATATTATTTTAACTGTGCATGCATATTCTAAAACCTTTTAATATATTTCAGATAACTGTGTGGTACTAAACCACTATAATGGCTCTGCCAACTGGACCTCTTCAATGAATGCATCTTTGTCATCCTCTGTTCTGGAGTTTTGGCAGTAAGTCCTGGAACATTTTGGACTGACACAAACCGTCTTTATCACTCAAAGGATTCTTAGCTCCCTCTTGTTAAAAATTAGACCTAATCAGTGAGAATATGGGAAAACACCTCTATACCAAATATATTAAGAACCTTAAATTACACATTTGGGTGCAGGGCTTGTAAACCGATAAAGATGACATTTTGGCATTAGACATTTTGTGATCTGTCAGTCAGGACGTGTAACTGATTAAACCCACATGACTCCTCAGGTTGTTGTGTATTGCAACTCTTTATCTGTCAATACAAAATATTTTGCAAACATTTATTTTCCAATTCCAAGAATCATATTCAATATTACAAATCAATTGTTCTGAGTGTCAAATTGATTAGATTTAGATCCATAAAATGCATATTTATTTTAAAAACAATTCTATACATGCCATTAAAGTGCATCTAATGTTACAGGCGGCGGGTTTTAAATATTTCCACTGGCATAGAGACCTTGGGAAACATACGATGGGACCTTTCTTTGTGCCTTCTTCTGTCCTGGATTATCTGCTATTTCTGTGTTTGGAAGGGAGTGAGATCCACAGGAAAGGTAAAACCAGAATTACACTGGAGGGATGGACGGATGTAAGAATCATCTTTTGTGTTTGTTTGTTTGATAACTCAAAGGAAAAATAATCTAGATTCAGTAAAGTAACCGATGCGTTTAGCCTGTTTTATTGCATCTGCAATGTCTCCAGTACTTATTCACACAAACATACAAATTAAAACAATAATTAATGGCAGTTTGGTTTCACTTATGTGTAAATTGAGTCTTCTCTTTCTCTGGGAAGCTGTGCAATGCAGGGTGTGTGTTTTAGCTTTTTCTTTTACAAAGGATATTATGATAACCATAACTATGTACTGAAGATAAATGACATCTTGTCATGGAGAAGAAGGTGCATGACCACCTCCTGGAAAGGCAGCAATTAGACAGACCTGGAGGCCGACAGCTTCAGGAAAAACAACTGCTTTTTCCAGTCAATGTTTTTAAGTTTATCTTGCTAACAGGATGGATGACTTTTTTATTATTATTTTATGCAGGCGACCTACTTCACAGCTACATTCCCCCTCTTCTTGTTAGTATTGCTATTAGTCAGAGGAGTGACTCTTCCAGGAGCCTTACATGGTATAAAGTACTATCTGTATCCCAATCCTGCACGGCTCGCTGATCCACAGGTACCCTGACTCAAGCAGCCCACTTTCCATGTCCTTTTAATTTATTTTGAGAGTAATTAGACAAACTTGTTTTGACTGTCTTCTAGGTCTGGATGGATGCTGGAACACAAATATTTTATTCATTTGCTCTGTGCTTGGGATTTTTGACCACTCTCGGGAGCTACAACAAGTACAACAATGACTGTTACAGGTGAGTACCTTAGAGGAGTCTTTATGGCTCTAGTTTGAGTCAGAAAAGATCATAGTTTATCCCTACAGCAATTCCACAGTTGTTTATTCTGTTGCCTTGCAGGAAGGAGGTCCCAAGTTCAAATCCCAACTTTATACGTACTACAATTAATGACATGTCACTTGTGATATGGTGGCCAGGCTGTTTACAACTTGTGTCTTACTTACATGATACAAGTTGCTTCTGTCTTTCTTTTTGCAGGGACTCCTTCTATCTTTGCTTGGTAAACAGTGGATGTAGTTTTTTATCTGGATTTGCTGTTTTCTCAATTTTGGGCTACATGTCACAAAAGCAGGGTGTCGACATTTCCACTGTTGCTGAATCAGGTACAGATGTAAATCTGGTTTTTGCTTGAGTACTGCCATGCTTTTAGTATCAGCCCCACAATACTAGAAACTACATAAACCATTTCCTTTGTGGTTTATTGTGCAGGTCCTGGACTCGTCTTTATAGTCTACCTACAAGCTGTAACTCTTCTTCCTTGGCCTCAGTTCTGGTCCTTGTGCTTTTTCTCCATAATTATATTTTTAGGAGTCGACAGTCAGGTCAATAGCAAGGTCTTTAAATTTATTTTTTTAAAATGTGTGTCACAAAATGCATCCTCAGTGTAAATCCTCTCTGTGTGAATCTCTCCCTTGTAGTTTGTTGGATTGGAAAGCATTGTTACCTCATTATCAGATGTCTGTCCTTCCACGATCAGGAAGGGATACCGCAGAGAGCTTTTGCTGTTACTGATTTGTTCCTGCAGTTTTATGTTTGGCCTCTTTTTCGTGTCAGAGGTGAGGCTAAAGAAACAGTTTTGACTGTTTTCTGGGTCAATCCAGTGCCATATTAGAAAACTTGGTCCTCATAAATAACAAATGTTTCAGAGTTTGGATATGCCATCAAAACCTGACCTCATGTTGATTTCAGGCAGGAATTTACATTCTGCAGATCTTTGATCACTATGTGTGCAGCGGACCCACACTTCTTATGATGGCGATCTTCCAGTCAGTGATTATAGGATGGATTTATGGTAAGAAACAGCTGTCACGTTTGTGGTTATTATTTTAGCCAAGTAGGATTCACTTACATTGTTTTACCCAACCATGATGCAGTTATCCTCTAAAAATGTACATATGATTGACTAAACAAAAAGGAGCGTGACTTCAAAAGAAAATCAAAATAACAGAGAAATGTGAGAAAGACCTTCAGGGCTTAAATAAATGTTTTTTCAATTCCAGCAAAATGTCCCTTAGCCTAGCAGTCAGGCTTATTTTAGGTCGAAGTGTTCAGTGTTTTTATTTTAAATTTGATATTGAGAAATCCACCATCAGACTTATACTGACATTCTTGCCAAAGATATTTACAAAGCCCATGCAGATGCATATTTTCGCACAAAATAGAGGGTGTATAAAATGAATGACGTTATAAATATTTTTTTAATTTATAGTTCATTTTACTAGTTTTTTTTTTTTTTTAGAAGGTCTGAGAGGTGTTAGTTTGTAAGTTATGACCCCCCTTTTCCCTGGGAGGATTTGCCACTGCTCAAAATGGGAAATAAGAGAGAACATGTCATTGAAGTAAGTGTGTGTTTATGTTTATAAACACATATGCATAGGAAGTGTAGACAGGAAAACAGTTTCTCACCTAAACTCATTCAAATATGCATTCAGAGAAATAACTGAAATATTAAAAACAACAAAACAGATAGAAAAAAAATAGCACCTTGGTGGGTCCTTCTGCCATGTGAGGTGAAGTAAATAGTCAGAGAGATGAAAAAAGACTAATAATGTTCAAAGTTAAAAAAATGATTTAAAAAAAAAAAAAGGTTCATTTTATTTAATGACCTTTTAAACATCTCGTTTAGGTGGGAATACTTACGCACACAGAGCCATTTGCACACATCATTATATTTTCGACTCAGCAGTAAAGCAGCCTCTCTCTCTCCTATAGGAGCTGGGCGGTTCTCTGACAACATCAAAGACATGATTGGGTACAAACCCCTGGCACTTATCAAGTACTGCTGGCAGTATGCCATCCCTCTTTTGTGCTTTGTAAGTAACTTCACAGGATCTCTGGTTCCACATGACAAGTTTAACTTTGATCCCACAGTGTTCTTTCTTTTTCATGTTCCTTTAAAGGGATCCTTTGTATTTTTGCTCCTGAGATACACCCCAATGAAGTTCAACAATTCATATGTGTATCCATGGTGGGCTTATTGCATTGGCTGGTTTTTGTCCTTGTCTTCGTTGTCTATGATCCCACTCAACATGGTGTGGAAACTAGCCAGAGGAAAAGGAACTATCTGGGAGGTTAGTAGTTGATATTTCATATTCTATCAAAACATTTACAATGTTAAACCTTCAGGTTTTTCTGTTGCTGCCTATTTTTCCCAGCGCCTCAAGATGAGCACCCAGCCTGCGGATGATCTTCCAGGGATGTCAAGGGAAATGGGAAACGAGGAGGCTTCCTTCACTGAATGTGTCTGAGGGAAGGAAAAAAAACAGCTGATATTCAACTAAATAAATCTTTTAGATCTACTAAATCAATCCCTGTCAAAATGTTCAGTCTTCATGACATAAAAATTGGACCATGAAAAATAATTTACACTCTTAGTGTGACACTTATCCTGTACAGAAAAGCAAATAAATCGGCTATAGGTAAAAGAAAATAAAAACATTCAAAACCTGGGTTGTCTAATGTGCACAACTTTAAACTTTAAGGATCTTTTGATTCACTCCTCTAACGTGCTCACATACAGTCTCTTGAGTTCACACATACTGTCAAATTTAATTAACCATATAATGAACCTGATTAGCTTGAAATAAAGTTCAGCTGTTTTTGTTGTATTTTCCTCACATTTGCTCATTTAACTAAATCCGTCATTTGAAGAGAGGCTATAAACAATATAAAGAATCTTACTGTATGAATGTATCAGAAGCAGGACACAAAACAAACCACTTAAACCAAGACACACATGGGGAAACTTGTAGGTGCCTGTCTGTTAATAAATGCAAAACCCACAATGGTCAATGAAATAACTTAAGTCTGACAAAAGTAATAAAAACTAAAAACTGATAAATGTAAATCAGACATTGGTTTGAAGTGAGTAAATTTCCAATACTTCTCATTTTCTCAGAGATCAAAATAAGACCTTGATTATATTAAATTAACATAGACTCCAAATAGAGAGCGTATCTGTTTTCTATCTGTGCAGGTTAAAGTTTATTGTACTATAGTCACACTTTTAAGGCAGGTATGAGATCCACATTATATTTGAGATTACAAGTAACAGTAAGATAATCTAAACATAATAATACCAAACAATTATATCATAAAGGTGTGGTAATATATATACATATTGACCACTGTTGTAAAATACGGTAAATAGTAAGTCCTATGCCCATCTACCCATCCAATTTTTTACACCCTTATCCCCTCTGGGTCATGAGGGGTGGTGGTGCCTATCTCCATCTGTCAAATGGGCGAGAGGCACGGTACACATTGGACAGGTCGCAAGTCCATCGAAAATGAGTCCTATATTTTACCACAAATTGCAATGTTTCAATATTTCCCACTAAACCTGGTCAGAGGGTGAGGAGGCAAAACGTTTATCAGGGTCTGCTCATAGCTAAGAAAATATGTACAGATATAGCGACCAAAGCCAGTTGACACAAAGCTCTCTTTGTGTTGGCTATTTTTTCTCCTCCAAAATACCTCTGCAGAAAACATCAGAGGAAGTGGCTTCCTGCCAAAGCTGCAGGCCAGAAGAGCAGAGATTGTATCTCAAGGCAGAGAAAAAGAAAAGAATGTGGCTCTGTTTCTGCTGCCAAAAGCTCAGGGGCCCTGTTGCTCCTCTGCTCAAAGTCCGATTAAGTGTGCAAAATGCATTTTATTCATTTTAATTTAAAAGCAAATATGTTATCCAGGTGCAGCCGGGTGTCCTCCTAAAGCCTCACTAAATTACTTTGGAAGCCAATTGTTTCTCTGGATTTTATTTTGTGACATCAGAATATAAGGAGAAAAATACAAATGCATGACATTTTTTTATTTTTTGAAAAACTTTTATATCCTTTTGAACTCATAAAATGTATACTTGTTCTTTTATGCTGTGTTTTTTCACTTGTGACACCACAGAGATATGATCCTCTTAGAGAAATACTTGCAACAGTGTTATTTGTTTAAAATTTGAACTCATTCAAATATTTGTCATCATAACAAAGCAAAGTATGAAACACCAAGATGTGAAGCAGGACACAGCTTCAACTTATAAATCAATTCAATGCCACTGCATAGTTTTTTTTTACATACTTACTAGCAGTGTGTTTTCTTGAATTATTGCATTTGCAATATAATGTTATGCAACCTTTGACAGTAAATGTCAACTTATTCTTGTATTGTAATAAAATACTGGTTTTGGAAGTAAACCTGCTTCTTGTCTGTGTGAAATAATTTAGTTCATAATACAGATTAAATACATAAATTTTCTGAAACTGCATAATTAAGGACCATCCCCATTTGCTACATCTTTACTGAGCTGTTCCATGTGTAAAAATATTTTTATAAGGTTTTGTTGGCTCCAGTGGCCTTTATTTTGCAGTTGTCAGACAAAAAGGTTTTACGAGGGAGGGGGAAGACATGCAATAAAGGTCGTTGGCCGGATTCAAACCCTGGACAGCTTGGAGGTCTAAGGCCATGTGTTGCTCTTTATGGCCGCACCCTGCCAGACCCCATAAAAGGATTTTAGCCAGATGTTTAGGTTAGGAGCATAATGCTCTGTGACCTCTGGTTTTCAGAGCACGATTCGTGTAACTTATTGAAAGCTGTTTTTGTAAAAGTGAGCTGTTCACAATGTAGATCTGGAAGACCAAAAATGTCCTTCACTTTTTGTCGGAATATGTTTTTATGACAGACATCAATTGAAATCCCATATCTGCAGCAGTTCAATGCCAGACCTTTGTTTTTCTGCTCCTTTGTGAGCAAAATTTTGATCGATACTCACCATGAAATGCATCTTTCATGGTGTGTTTTTTTCACCATGAAACAGAGAACAGCTGTTCTCTGTTTGCCGGTGATATATAGGAGTGTAATGAAATATCATGATATATTAGTTGGAGAGTGGCTATGGAGTGACAGGAGTTCTGTTTTAAACTTTCATAATGACTTGCTAAAGTTCAGAACTATAAATCCAAGCTTTCTAATAGCAGCTACACCCTTCTTCACAGTCTCCAGTCCTCTGACAGATGGGCTAAGTTCATTATCCTGCCATCCATGTGACTCATCAGCTGAACAAGCCTAATCCAATTAAAGTAGCAGTTTGTCTGTTGGCTCTCCTAAGGTTGCAGCTAGGTCAGGGTATTTTTGAGTACTGCAGGTAGAGGAAGAGGTTCAGTAATTATTATTGCCTCCTGATAACTTCATTGAAATCTTTTTGTTTGTTTGTTTCAGTATTAACAAGTGTACCTGTGTCTCATCTTCAGGTGTGCACCATGTCTATTATTAAGATCCACGCCAGAGAGATCTTTGATTCTCGTGGAAACCCCACAGTGGAGGTTGATCTTTACACTGATAAAGGTAGGCCTGCACACTTGGCTTCAATAAGTTTCTGTTCCTGGATTTCAGAATGTAAATTGAATTGACAATATGTTCTTATAATGATAAACTATAATTGAACTTTGTGTGTCTTCCAATTTCTCACCTATCATTTACGTGAACTCGCCAAAGCACTTTAATTGCTTTACCAACAAACTGCTTGCAAAACTTTCAGGAAAAGTTGATAAATATTGCTATAGACTTTCAACCTGAGGGAAATAATGCAAAGAAATCTGGAAACAATCACTGAACATTTGTCTGTCTGTTTCTTGAAACTAAACAATTGTCTAGAAACTTGTTAAGCAGCTACCTGACTTCATATTATGTTGCTGCTTTTACACACTTTATGCACATAGTATTATCATGACCGTTACCATGTAGCATCCTCCTGCTAAACTCGAATATAGTCACAGTGTGGCTCAGTTAAAAATAAAACTCTTCTCGGGGAAAATGTAGCTTTTTGAGTTGTTTACTCATTGTGTCTGGTGTTCTTGCTCCTCTGGATGATTTCCAGGTCTGTTTCGGGCTGCTGTTCCCAGCGGTGCTTCAACTGGGATCTATGAAGCTCTGGAGCTGAGAGACAATGACAAGTCTCGCTTCCTGGGGAAAGGTCTGTGTGTCATTATTGTTGTTTAATGCTCGAAACAACTTGCTGAATTTGTGCCTTTGCCTAAAATGTTAACAGGCTTCATTTCCCTCATTGTTTAAATATTTACATCTATTTCATGTATCTGTGTGCTCCCTCTCATTCATGTTCTTTGTTGTCTCTGCATTTTAAATTAAAGACAATGTTTTTATGTCCATTTGATAACAAAAGAATTATGCAATAAAAACTATCTCATTAAAAACTTTGCTTTGCAATTGCTTATACTTAGGTGTGTGGTGAATGGAGAGCAAAATAGGACATTAATCAGACAATCGAAGGCATAATAAACCCTCCAAAGCAACAGGGGCCCCCTAGTTGCACTGAACTGAATTTTGTACAAACATAAATTAGTTGGTTATCAAGGAAGAATTCTTGATGTTGAAAATGTTTCACTTTATTCTGTGTAGTTGGACAGCAAATACTTTCTATCTTTTTAAAATATTGTTTTATACCTTATACCTTGGTTGTTTTACACATCCCTGCAGTGGAAATGCACCTTTAGTCAAGCTGTAGTAGTTGATGCTAGCTGGAAGGCCCCCAAATCAAATTCTTTTAATATTCAATATTGGATTGGCTCTGGCATCGATACAGGGTGGACTTTTTGACTCTGATTAACTTCTCTATTAAACTAAAACATTGTCACTCATACATTTGGTGCAAATTAGGAGCATTAAAGGTGTAATGTTTTGTAGTTTTTCCTTTGAGTGACTTGTGCATTATGCAGTGAGAGCATAATTAACTCCTCATTACAGGCGTCTCCCAGGCTGTCGAACACATTAATTCAACGATTGCCCCTGCACTTGTCAGTGAGGTAAGACGGCAATTATGTTCCCAGTATTTGATTTGTCTTCACTGATGTAAATCAGATGTGTGATACTCCCCTTTTTCCTCAGGATGTATCTGTGATTGATCAAGAGAAAATTGACCAGATGATGATCGATTTGGACGGCACCGAGAACAAGTGTAAGAAACCATCTCTGTGTAACTTCACTGATCACTATCTTCAATTTCTTGTTCAATTTTAGCTGGAATCTCGTGTGTATAAAATTTGTGTATTTTGTTGTCTTACTGCTAAGCTTTCACTTGTAATCTAAATGCATGAATTTCATTTCATTTATTGTAGCAAAATTCGGTGCAAACGCCATCCTCGGTGTTTCTCTGGCTGTTTGTAAAGCTGGCGCTGCAGAAAAAGGCGTTCCCCTGTACCGCCACATTGCGGACCTGGCAGGTAACCCTGAGGTCATCCTACCCGTCCCGGTGAGACTTTTTATTAAACAGCAAATACATTCACAGTTTTCCTCTCTTGCAGTTAACTACAGGCTTCATGTCTCTTCTGTTTTCCTCCACCACCAGGCCTTCAATGTGATCAATGGCGGCTCTCACGCTGGTAACAAGCTCGCCATGCAGGAGTTCATGATCCTGCCCATTGGTGCCAGCACCTTCAAAGAAGCCATGCGTATCGGAACAGAGGTTTACCACAACCTGAAAAATGTCATCAAGAAGAAATATGGACAGGATGCCACGAATGTGGGCGACGAAGGCGGCTTTGCTCCAAACATATTGGAAAATAAGGAGGGTGGGCATTCTTACTATTGATATCATCCCAACAGGTTTTTGACAAAGCGCAACTACAAAAAAATGTGACTAACATAGGTCTACATACAATTCAGTTCCCTGAAGACTTTCATGATCACATTAGTCATTTTAATAGCAAAAAGCAACAGAAAAGTCACAACACCATGTTGACAGTGAAATGTTTAATTTTTCCGCATGTGCTTGCGTTTGCTGTGAAACCCTGAAGCTCTGGAGCTCCTGAAGGAGGCCATTGATAAAGCCGGGTACACAGAGGAGGTTGTGATCGGCATGGACGTAGCTGCGTCCGAGTTCTACCGGGACGGAAAATACGACCTGGACTTCAAGTCGCCTGACGACCCGAGCCGCTACATCACACCAGATGAGCTGGCTGATCTCTACAGGAGCTTTGTGAAGGATTATCCAGGTATGTAACTTTTTACACATTGATTAATTAATTATTTAACTACATGATTGAGGATAAACAGTGCCATGCAATCTGTTCGTGCCCCTTGGACATTTTCTCTTTGTCATGTTACAACTACAACCTCGAGTGTGCTTAAAGGTGATTTTATGTGACACAAAAATGCAAATTATCGCATAACTAGGAAATAAGGAACTCAAAAGTGTGTCAAGCATTCATTTTTAACCCACTTTGCTCTGATATCCTTACAGAGAATCCACTACAACCAGACAACTTTAGAGGTTACCTGTTAAAGTTTCTACAGGGCTTTTTGAAATAGGTTTCAAAAGCTTATGGATATGGGGTGCTATTTGTACTATCACACACTATGTGTCTAATGAAAACCTGTTTATTCAGTGGTGTCTATTGAGGATCCGTTCGACCAGGACGACTGGGCGGCCTGGACCAATTTCACAGAGAGTACAGACATCCAGGTCGTTGGAGATGATTTAACTGTAACGAATCCCAGCCGCATCTGCAAGGCGGTGGAGGAAAAAGCCTGCAACTGTCTGCTGCTCAAAGTCAATCAGATTGGAACAGTTACAGAGTCAATGAAGGCGTAAGTCGATGTCAGTTCACCCCACGGTTGCCAATATGACGGTGACATTTCAATGAAATGTCTCTGCACCCTGCAGGTGTAAGATGGCCCAGGAGAGCGGTTGGGGTGTGATGGTGAGCCACCGCTCCGGGGAAACTGAGGACACCTTCATAGCCGATCTGGTGGTCGGACTGTGCACAGGACAGGTAACATACAGAGCAATGTTCAGGCTTTAAATAAACATATATTCATGCAAGCAGATAATATCTACGATGAACTTTCACCTTTCACCAGTCAGTCATGTCTCTGGGAAACATAAATTAGAACTAAAACTAAAAAATAAATAAATAAGTAAATGTTTTTATTATGTTCAGATCAAGACGGGAGCTCCTTGTCGTTCTGAGCGCTTGGCTAAATACAACCAGATCCTGAGGTGAGCTTTAGTTTCATTAAAAAACTTAATGATTTCTATTATTTGGTCAAAGTAACTTATTTCACTCTCTTCTTTTACAGTAATAATTGCTTACAACTGCAGTGAACTAGCATTAGACTGAAAACTTTCTAAATACAATACCTTGCAAAAGTGTTCGCAAGTGTTATCCACTAATCATAACTCGAGTCTCTCTGCCAGTTGGTGTGTCATATTAAACACAAAAAACACAAAATTTTACATTTGTATGACACTATAAAAGTTAAAGAGCAATAAATATTTTTGCAAACTACTCTATTGTATAATTTAGAATATCTAATTTTAATGTTTGCTGCATTAAAACATCCTGCCTTTTTCCCTCTCTTTGGCAGAATTGAAGAGGAGTTGGGCGACAAGGCTCAGTTTGCTGGGAAAAACTTCAGGAGTCCTGTGATTGAGTGAATGAGACATTTACTGGTGAATGCAAAAATGTGTGTGAATACTTCAATTTAACGATTAGATGTGTAGAAGTCCTTCTCTCAGTAAAAAGTAAAACTACCAGCCGTGTCAGCCATAAACTCTGATAAGGAAAATAATAGATCTAACTGTAGTACAATATTGTTTTCACAACAAACACCTGCACTTTGGAGCTGCTCAATGAAGATAATAAAGTTTTGTTAGTGAAAAAAATACCATTAAATTTTGTGTCATTTTTCTCCTTTTGTCATGGAGGTTTTCAATGCATGTTGGAGCCCTGAGTTTAAATCCCAGACCAGACCTTTCTGTTCTTCCTGTTCATACCTTCTAACTGTTAACTGGAGAAAACATGTTTGCTGGTGATCTTTCTATGCCCTGCATGCTCTGTTTACTTATGTACAAATAAATGAAGGGAGGAAACAGTAATATACGGTAAGTCATGCTATCAAGTCATTTTTGTGAGCCTTTCTGATGTTAAAGTTTTTTACTTGAAGGAGTGTTTTCTTAGATCTTACGCCAACTTTGGATCTTTGTATGAGAAAGTACAACATAGTTAAAGTTCAAACAGGAGTTGAGCACATTTTACATTAACGCTGTTTTGCAGAGTGACATGATACAGCCAATCAGAGTCTCACACCAACAATCAACCACAGAGCTATTAGTTGTTTTGCAGACAGCTATGATCTGAACACCTTGCAGGTAGTGATAGTAAGCACTGCTGTAAATCCACAAATGAAAGCAAGACCTCATCATCTTTCTGATACTAATGGCATAAAATGCTAAAAAAAAATAATAATAAAGATGTTGCAAAACAAAGAATGTCTTAAAATCGGCAAAAGCTCCATAATTCTGGTTTTAGGACTGATATAAGTTTTGACTAAATTACAGTAAGTAGCAAATGAATATGACTGAACATGTCCTGTTGGTGTCAACAGGAGCTTCTTTTCAAATCATACTAAATCGGTGAAGGAGCGTGACAGACCAGAAGAGAGATTGCTGCTGAATTTAGCCAATGGGATCCTCTGCTGGCCAAAGAGGAAGATAACAATGAAAAAAAAAATCTATCCTAAAGAAAATAACCACAGTATGAAACCAGCACCATAATATGTATTCATCTATGCATTATGAATAAACCCAACTCATAGGCCATGAAAAATATTCTCAGGAAACACAATGGGTTGGTCCCAGACAGGTTGATTATCCTGCTTGTCAGGACCTGCAAGGCAGCATTTAAGAAAACAAAAAAACAAGCCTGACTGAAGAAGAAAAGGAAATTACAACATCCAGTGTGCTTAAAAAGATCTATACCACCTAGTAGAGTTAAGAGTTTATTGACAACTAGCTAATACTTGTTGTGCCCTCCACAAGTTTGGAATTAAAAAATATGCCAAGAGGCTGGTTATGAAAAGATGCATATTTTGTGTTGTGCCTAACTTTTTTTTTTTTTTGAGGTTTGTCCTTATTAATACCATCTGCCAACCAGCTTTAGTGCAGGGTCAAATTAGACCCATAATCCCAGTTGGGGGTCATAGAAAATCTGTCCTGGGGTCAAAATGGACTCCAGGGGCCCCAGTTTGGACACCTCTAACCCTATCAGGTAGCGCCGTTTCTGAGAGGATACAAAGCAAATGTGGCACATTTTAAATATTTATGGGTGTCCCCAAACTTTACAGTTCAAATAAGTTTAAATGCTCACTTTCCTTTTTTGATTTTAATAAAAATGTTTCTTTTGAAAACCAACGAAGTGTAATAAGACGCCAGCACCAGTCCTTACATTATTAAGAGCGCAGTCGTATTCGTGGTCGGAATGTCTTGCATAACAGTGTTAATGACCGCAACAGTGCACACAGTATGATGAGCTGTTTAGATTCATGGCTGACTGTGCAGCGACAGCAGCAGTAAGTGTTGATGAAGCCCAGCGTGTCTGCGGCACATGCTCAGTAATGCACATCCAGACAAAATGTGAACACTACGCTGTGGCTGTTGAGGTCACTGCACTGAAAAAAAAATAGAGCGAGTCTCTACACTACACCGCCTCCATTTTGAATAGCCATGTAATAGGGGATTCGCACAGTTGGTGTGTGTGTATGTGTGTGTGTGTCTCGCCCACTGTGCTGCGTAGTGTCAACAAGCCACAACCAACCAAACATCCGTCGACATGGACGACCTGTTCAGTCCGCGCAGGTAACTTCAATAACTTGTCATTCGCGTTGTGTTTGTGGTCGGTGCGTGTTAAATGCTTCTTTTCGTGTCCGGCGGCGTTACTTTGAGGGCCGTTCGTGTTTAATAGCCGGAGTGTCAGTGGTCATGAAGTTCGTGTCTGGCTAACAAGCTAGATGTTACCTCGTTAGCAGCTAGCGGCTCCCGCTGGGAAAACGCCTCTTTGCTCGCTTTAATGTGGCTAACACTTATATCCCGAGGCATCATTTAAATTATTCTGTTACTAAACACTTGTTTAAACATTTAGTGAAGCAGCTGGTTAATTCGCCCTGAGGCGAAGCGCCTATCTCTGCGGCTCGTTGCTAATACACATTAACGTCTTATGGATGCTAACCTTCACGGTTTATTACTGATAGCACACTTTAGCTGCCGTTTTATTACTAAACAGGTACACACAGCGTGTTTAACTGCCAACTTGTTAAGATCTGCGAACAGCACACACTGTTCTCGTAATGGTGACCGTAAAAATTAGCAGCTTATGCGTGATTGATTGACAGTGTTTTGCAGCCGCTATGGAGTCGGATTTCATTCATGTAATAGAAGAAACTGTGAGCTGAGATTGGATCACAGGAGCGAGGGGCGGGATGATGATCTGTAGCTGAAATCAGTGCCAGGCGATGGGAGGAAAGCCTCAGATGATACAGGAGGCTTATTAGATCATACTGTTTGTCTGCATATGCTGTATAAGAATCGGCTGTACTGTAACATGTCACATTTCACTGAGTTTCTTTTACATAGAAATCATTTTATATACTTTTAAAATGCTGTTGTAAGTTGTAAGTTTATGTTTTATTTCAGGAGCCTGAACAGCACACAAGGTGAAATAAGAGTGGGACCAAGTCACCAGGTAAATTTGATTAAACTGTAAATGCTTATTCAGTGGTTATAAGAAGATGATTTAAAGTATTTCAGGTGTAAGATTATTTAAAACTAGCCTCTTAGGCCTCATTTGCAGGTGCATTCATTACTGTTGCAAAGTTGGAGAAACAAAGCTTTTTAAAGCTGAGCAATCTGCTCAGATATTGTCATTGACATGCATCATACTTTACATTGCAAAAACTGGACAATTCATCTAATTGATTTATTCATGCAGACATAAAAATGCATGTCCTGGTCTGTTGTCATGTTGGGAGGGAAACCTCTCAAGTCTTAAAACATTTTCAGTCCCAGAGGTTTCCTTTAAAATTGCCTGGCATTTGGCTCAATCCATTTCCCTTTCCCTTCTGAAGTAATAATAAAAAAAATCTTAACAGGATGATGCCACCATTACCTTGTTTCACAGTGTGTTCGGGGTGATGTGCAACTATGAGTTAGTTTTTCGTAACTCATAACATTATGCATGTGTGCCAAAAAGTTGGTTTCACTCTGGCACATTTTTGCTTTGTTTCCTTACTTGTTTTGTGGTAAACATGACTTCCTGTGGCTTTCTTTGAACACTAGCTTTCTTCTTGCCACACTTCCATTTAGAGACAGTTTGTGAAATGAAAGATTAGTAATTGGTCTGTCAACAGATCTTTCCACCTGAGCAGTGTATCCCTGCAGGTCCTCCAGAGAAATACATTTAGAATATGTACATTTTAATAGAAAATGGTTGTAGTATAAATTTTAATTATAACCAATTAACCAATTTTAATTGGTTGTGGCTTCTCTTATTAACAATGTGCTTTAAATGATATTGGTACATTTGCACCACAAGGCAACTACCATAAATGTCTTCAGCATCTTATGGAATCTATTATCCAATATAAAATCCATTATGCAGCACATTGTAGCAGCCTTTATGGCATGCTAGGTTCCAGTTGCAGCTGGGTTCTAACTGTTTTGAGTTTTCATTTTTTTTCTCTAAGTATTTCCATGGCTTCCTCTGAGCACTTTGGTGCTGACCCTTATCTCTGGCCATGACTTGACTGAAAGTGACTGGACACAAGCGAGTGTAATGAGCTTCTTTTGTATCATTTTTATTCAATACAGTCAGGCACAATCTCCGAATATGTTCCAGTAACACCTTTCCAAGTTTTTTGTTTGTTGTTGAAACGTCAAATAATATTTTTATGTTTATTTAAAAATAAAAATAAAAAGTTTTATTTTCTTTTAAGTGTTGGAGCTCTTTCAGTTCACTCTTTGTTTGTCCTGCAGGCCAAGCTCCCAGAGCTGCAGCCACGACCAGCACCTAGTGCACAGACCCAGATGGACAATGAGGAGCTCATGTGGACACCTGGAGTCAATGACTGTGACCTTCTGATGTACCTCAGAGCAGCCAGGTCATTAGCCCTCTTAGAGCACCTTTACTGCTTTATGTTTAACCTGATTTTTTAAACATACAACTTTGTTTCCAAAGCACATTAAACTATAAGCTTATTAATTAAAACATATTCTCAATAATGCATTTCACACAATATTTCATGATTTTGACCTTTTTTAGGAGCATGGCAGCGTTTGCAGGGATGTGTGATGGCGGATCCACAGAGGATGGATGTTTGGCAGCTTCCCGTGACGATACCACGCTGAACGCTCTGAACATGGTGCGGAGCAAAATTTGTATTGTGTAATTTTGTAAAATGATGTGATTTCAGTGTAGATATGCAAAAATATATGTTGACATTGTTCCCATCTCAATTTTAGCTCCATGCAAGCCATTATGATGCAGCCAAAGCTCTGCAACGTCTGGTCAAGAGGCCCCTACCCAAACTGATTGAAAAATGCTGGTCAGAAGATGATGTGGTGAGGCAACTTTTTGAGATTTTCTTGCAGTGAGAAAGTCTTGGGCTTGAATCCCAGCCTGGAGACTTTTTCATGGAGTTTACTTGTTCTCCCTGTGCATGCATGGGGTCTCTCCGGGTACTCCAGTTTCCTAACTCTGCCAAAAAACACAACTTATGTTAATGTATCTGAACTGTCCTTAGGTGTGAGTGAGTGTGCATGGGTTCTTGTAATGTGTGTCTCTGTGTGTCCCCTTGATGGACGGGCGTCCTGTCTAATCTAAAGCCTGGCTCTCACCCAAGATAGGCACTAGCCTTCTTTCAACCCTACAGACATTTGATAAACTATTAAGTAATCAATAATCTTAATTACGATACTTTGTAATTAAAATTATTTCAGACTTCTATAGCTACCAGATAACAGCTAATCTGTTAACAATATTAATAATATTAGCTTAATTGGATATTGAAATGTATTCAGATTCAAAATATTCTTTGCATTTATTTAAAATGTTAAATTAATGCAGTCATTATTATTAAATTAATTGCTTTGATTTTGTCATCAGAATCACCTCAATATTATTTCAGTTCAGATAAGTGATTCATTGAGGAAATTGATTTAATTTCAAATTTTTTCTGTTTGTCTTCCAGAAACGCTTCATCAAAGGTCTGAGGCAGTACGGAAAGAATTTCTTTCGCATCCGGAAAGACTTTCTCCCCAGCAAGAAGACTGTAAGTGTGTGGTTTGGATTAGTTTCTTGGCATATATTGCATGTTTTCCCTTTGTTACTGACATGTGAATAATAACTACAATGTTTTAATAATGATCATGTTTGTTATCAGGGAGAGTTGATCACATTTTATTACCACTGGAAGAAAACCCCAGAGGCCGCCGGGACCAGAGCTTATCGACAGCAACGCCGGCAGCCGTCCTCTCGCAAAGCCAAAACTCGATCTGCAGCGGCTACCGTCAACCCTCCATCTCGAAACTATTCAGGTCAGTTTCACTTTCCGGTTTTACTGTGCCGGGGAGAAGTTTGCATACATTAATCACAGGGCTGCATTTTCAAGACAAATTTGACTGTTGGCTGTTTTTTATTTCTTGTATTATATAACAACTTAGGTTTTTTTTAATGTCTCCTGTTGATTTTCTCTAAACCTCACAGTTAAAGCATACACAAAGGCTTGAGCAAGAAAACAATGACCTTGTTAATGGCTGAAAAAAGTGTTTTTCTCTCCAATTTAGTTTGGAAATGTAAACTGCATATTGAAGAGACTGTATGCCCATATATCTGGAGCTGTAAAGTTATGTTTAAACATTTTTAGAGAACGTTTATCATAACTTTATACTTGTTAACCAAATTGTATTTTGTAACCCTCATTAAAGTTATTTGTTGTATCATTATATATCACACTGCTCAAAGGTGTTTTTAAAAAGCCCAAAACCAGTGATATTGAAGCCTGTAATCAGTCTTCTCACCAGTTTTTTATTTGATGCTTTCTGTTGAATGGAGAGGAACAAGTTTGATCACAAAATGTTCCTGAATTTACATACGTGGCGCTTACCCTCTGCAGTTGAGGCCAGTTCTGCCAGCGAGGATGATGTCGACAGTGAAGACAGTGAACAGGAAGCAAAGAGCTGCAGCCACTGTGGAACAACAAGTAGGTTCTTCAGCAGAAGAAAAGAGCTTTAACCAGCTTCTGAAACTTGCATCTGAAGCCGTTGTTTATTGAACAGCTTCTAAGGATTGGCACCAGGTCGGGAGAGACAACTCTCTGCTCTGCACAACTTGCCGCACGTACGAAAACAAACACGGATGTCTGCCGCCTGCTTCTAAATCTGGGAACGCTTCCTTTATGTTCAAACCTGTGAAAGTGGAAGAAGAGGTGAACAACAAGCATGGCATGAGGACTCGGCAGAGCAGAGCACCTGTAAGCTCTTGTCTTCATATTGACTCACCATCTCAACTGAAGCCCAGCACAATTTAGGCTTTATAATAACAAATATTTTTTATACAGAAAAAACAACATTTTGTAAGTGATCTGGCTTCAGCTGTTGTTTGAAACAATAATTACTGTTTGTTGTGTTTTAAAGCAGTTGACATCGTTAAGAAGTGGCCTCAGGAGGTTCACTGGCTCTCCAAACACGGAGGATTCACAGTCTGGTAACCAGAACTTCCCGACTGGAGGAATTTCTAGTTCCTTAAGATCCTCTGCGGATCATAAAAATGACTCCACAAAAAAAATAAACAAGGTGAGCATCGTGTTGTCATAACCAAATGATAAACTTATCCACACATCACCATTTTGAAAGAGAAATAAGCTGATTTAACAGTTTTCTTTTGTAAAACTTGTATAATTGTGTTTTTAAATAAAGTTACAGAGGTTGCTTAGACTCTTTTCTTATTCTGAGAGAGTATGTTTTATGAGAGTAAGAACTAGCAGTGAAGACTCTTTGATAACACTGGTATGTGTAATTTTGCTTTTTGTGCAGAAGATAAAAGAGGAGGTAACGGCGCCAAAGACAGCAAAACGTGTGCGGGAAAGTCCTGCTCTGGAGTCTGATGAACCTGAAAAGATAACACCTAAAAGGCCAAAGGCACAGGTGAAATACTTCCACAAGTAAATTCTGCAGCGCACAGAACACACCAGATCAAGGCATTTTTTACACTTCAAATTTATTCTCCTAACTACAGGAAACAAAGAGACAGTTACAGGCTCGTTGGAATGGCCTGAATCTGTAGTTCAATCAGATTAATGCAGAAAGTCGTTCAGTTTAACTGCTGATAAGAAATTACACTATCACGACAAAATGATGTTTTTACAGCACACGTGATGCATATCTGGGGGGATTAATGTTTGAATGATTAATTTAATTTTCTCACCACACCGTTCCCCTTTCCACACCATGCCATCTTAAGCAGAACAAATTATGCGAAGCTGGAGATCAGGTTCAAGGAATTTAATTTCAGGATTTTTTTAGGTCTGGATAAGCATGGAAACAGAAAATAGCAGGATGTAAAAAATATTTATATATTAACACATTATTCCCTATTCCACTGTCTAAATATTATAACCTTTCATGTACTATTTATCCATCCGTCCTTCTGACAGTCTATCCTTTTATCCTTTTTTTTCTGCCTTCCTTCTCAATTGTAGAAGAACATATTAAAAAACACCTATTAACTAATTGTTAAAATATTACTTAATAGCTGTCTCAGCATGCAATGGCTTAAATTAAATACAGGAAAATTTTTAAAATTGATGTAATTTGGCAGTATTTAGTTAAAAACTGCTTTGACTTGACTGATAAAACGGTATTTAAGCTGAGGCTACCATTAACTATGAACTTAATGGTACTATTTATGTGGCTGTAGAGGGCCACATAAATAGTTATGGCGGGCCGGATTTGGCCTCCAGGCCTTGAGTTTGATGTATGTGACCTACACAGATGGTTTGTTTACATTCTTTGTTTACATTCATGTCTCTCTTGTCTAAAGAATATAGCAGAGAAAATATTAGACTCAATTTCCATTTGACTGTCAGACTTGACTTGACTTGCTTCCCTGGTTTGCATCTGATTGGTTGATCAGGACGCCGCCTTCCCTTGAAGCTGTTAGATGAGAGGAGATATTTTAACCTTACATGGACTTTTGCTTTGATGTTTTGTTCTCTGATATGAATCAAGTTTTTGTTCTTGAAGGATCCACGAGGCGGGTCCCGGTCAGAGGGAGAGGCAGAGGAAGAAAGCTCTTCAGAAAGCCGCAGCGCTCAGGACGACGGCAGTGACACCAAAGACATCGACCAGGACAACCGCAGCTCCTCTCCCAGCATTCCCAGTCCTCAACAGGGGAACGAGAGCGACTCGGACTCTTCTGCCCAGCCCAGCGGGGCCCCAGCTGAGGCTGGTGCTGCGACTCTGACGGACGCGCCGGTCCTCCAAGCCGTCCCCTCTCAGGACCCTCCCATTCCTCCTCAACCGACACAAAGCCTAGCCTCTGCTGACCCGGCTCAGAACCCCCCTTCATCATCCACAGACCCTCCACAGGGTGGAGCTGCTCAATCCCCTACCACAGCCAGCCCAGGTTGCCGAGCAACGCTGGTCCCTGGTCCAAGGCCACAGCCAGCAGCGTTGGGTCTGGACACGCCTCTTGCTCCTGCGTCACACTTCTCACCTGCTCTCAGCTCCACGCAGCCCCCGCAGCCGAACGGTTCCCCCCCTCACACTCCGCCACGCTCTGTGCCCTTCTTTAGGGATAGTCAGCTGCCGCACCCACCTCAAGTCAAGCCCCCTCCTACAACCCCAATCCCACCATCACACAAACAGCTGCCTCACCCTTCTGCAGCACCTTTCCCCCAGATGCCCTCTAACTTGCCACCACCTCCTGCTCTGAAGCCCCTCAACTCTCTCCCCAACCAGCATCCTCCAGGCGCCCCTCCCCCTCCTCTGCAGCTCATGCCTCATCCTTTGCCTCCACACTCTGCTCCATCCCAACTTCCAGTCTCTCAGGTGCAGAGCCACCCTGGGAAAAGTGGGACCTCGTCCCTCCCAGCGGCCCCGGCTCCGCTCCCTCTCACATCCTCCAGTGCCGGCCCCGTTCCGACCCTGCAGCCATCCTTCCCACCGCTCCAACCTAGGCCTTCTCCAAACTCTGCTGCCGGAGGACCACAAATTCAGATTAAAGAAGAGCCGCTGGATGAAGTGGAGGAGCCGGAGAGCCCACCGTCTCCTCCCCGGAGTCCCTCACCAGAGCCCACTGTTGTCAACATGGCAAGCCACGCCAGTCAGTCTGCAAGGTATGTTCTAAGTCGTTCCGTAAACTGAGAAAAATAATGCAGCTTTGTCTCATAAAATACCAATAAAATACATAAAAAATGTGAGGGAAAACTGTTGCAGGCATAATAAGGCATCTTGTTATGCATATTTGAACAGTTAATCATATTCTTACATGTTAGGATGTTCATTGCATCTTTTGCACAAAATCATTGTTTTTGCTAAATGTGCTTGAGCTCTGCTTGCGTTGCTAGGTGATAGCACAATGCTCATCAAATGAAAGGTTTATGAGTTTACTCAATTTCCAGACTAAATTACGTTAACTTATTGCCAAAAAATTGCTGGATTTTTTTTTTTTTTTAAGTGTTTGAGCTGCTTTTAGAAACAGTTGAGACCCATATGGAAGTACAAAATGCAAATTTTGTATAATAGGTCTTCTTTAATGCTTCTTTAATGTGTGCTCATTAAATCTTTTTGTTACTTTGTCTTGCAGGTTTATAAAACACTTGGATCGAGGCTACAACTCCTGTGCGAGGACAGACCTTTTCTTTACTCCACTGTCTTCCTCCAAGCTGGCCAAGAAACGGGAGGAGGCTGTAGAAAGGATGAGGAGGGAGGCTGAGCTCAGCGCGCGGCAGGAACGTGAGAGAGAGAAAGACAGAGAGCGGGAGAGAGAGATGGATAGAAACTCTGTAAGTTAGTCTATGGTCACACAGTTGACAAATGCAACCTATATTTGGCTTTTTCATAGTAGTCTGACCGGCCCAATTCCAATTTTTAACCCCCCAAAAATTCAGATCTGTGCTAATTCCATACTTGGTACTAATTTGGATATGCAGCCGATTGTTTTTAAAGCATCAGAAGTCTGAATCGTCATGTCGTATTTTATCCAACTTTTTTGCTACTGCCATCATAATTCTGCACCAGATAAAGCCAGATGCAGTAAATCAGGGCATAAACAATGACTGAAAATCACTGTCAGTGAAGTGTATCACATCACAATCTCACCACTACTGGCTCTGACTACACATCAGTCCATCCTTCCCTACAGAACTTGCCATCAATGCTTCACAAAAGGCCATCTCTATTAGTTCTTTCTTTTTATTAACGCCTGTCAACTTGCTATGATCTTGTGATGATTCTGTCTGTTCCTGTTGCTAAATAAACATTAAAATTGTCCTTTTTTGCGTTTGGGGGTCACTTTGAGGATGTAAACACACAGAAGTCTCATTGCTGTTGGGTTTAATTAGTAATATAAAGACTTCTCTGACTATTTCTTTTCAGAGGGCGTCCAGCTCTTCCCATGACAGTCGCCTGAGTGAAGTGCAGATGACGGCTCAGATCCACGGCCGGCCCTCCTATGACCAGCCCCCCACCACTGTAGCGGCCGTGCCCCCGTACATCGGCCCCGACACACCGGCCATGCGCAGCCTGAACGACTATGCTCGGCCCCACGTCATGTCCCCCTCCAACCGCAACCATCCATTCTATGTCTCGCTGAGCCCAGGCGACCCCCTGCTGGCCTATCACATGCCTGGCCTGTACAGCACGGACCCCGGCCTCCGAGAGCGGGAACTCAGGAACTTCAGGGAGCGGGAGCTGCGCGAACGAATGAAGCCCGGCTTTGAGGTCAAACCCCCAGACCTGGAAACCCTTCACCCGTCAGCCAACCACCTGGAGCACTTCGCTAGACACGGGGCGCTGGCTCTGCCCCACATACCCGGACCGTCCCACCCTTTTGCCCCCTTCCATCCGGGGCTGAGCCACCTGGACCGCGAGAGGCTGGCGCTGGCAGGGCCTCAGATGCGCCCAGAGCTGAGTTACGCCGAGAGGCTGACTGCGGAGCGGCTTCATGCTGAGAGGATGGCCTCTGTGGCGACTGATCCAGCCGCCCGGCTGCAGATGCTCAACGTCACCCCTCATCATCACCAGCACTCTCACATCCATTCCCACCTGCACCTCCACCAGCAGGACCCCCTCGGTCAAGGTGAGGTCGAGTTGTTGGCACTTTTTCTGTCCAAAGGTTTGAAACTTAGTTCTTTTCATGTGTGACCCTCATTCAGGTTCGAGTCCTCATCCTCTGGTCGACCCGCTGGTCGCCGGACCACGTTTGGCTCGATTCCCCTTCCCTGCTGGCCCAATCCCAAACCCCTTACTCGCTGATCTCCCTCATGATCATGAGATGCTGCGCCATCCACTATTTGGTTCGTAATTTCACCTCCTTCTGCAGCCCTTGCTCTGCTGGTTTTAATTAGTGATTTTTATTTTTAATTTTTACAGGAGCTGCATATCCTCGAGAACTTCAGGGACCGATTCCTCACATGTCTGCCTCACATCAGCTCCAGGCCATGCATGCTCAGTCTGCAGAGCTGCAGCGGATGGCAATGGAGCAGCAGTGGCATCACCTGCATGGAGGCCCTCTGCCAAGTCAGGAAGATTATTACAGGTGAGCATTTTTAAACAGATTTTATACCATCAAAAATCCTTAATGTTATACCACTTGATTTACAGATGCATTTCACTGAATGAGAATAAGATTCTTTGTTCCTGTAATTTAATTCAACAAGTGAAACTCTGTCCATGTACAGTATATAGACTCAGTACATGGTTACATGAATTACTGTGATGTAGCAAAGAGGCGATCAGCCTGCATTCTCTTGATATTCTAACCTTCCTAATAAACATTACTTTACGTTTTTTTTTCCTGGAAACCATAAATATCAAAATCAACATAAAAGAATGCTTGAAATTAGTGTTTCAACAAATTCTTGTCTTGGTAATCAATTTTCTATTGATTATTTTAATAATCTATTGAAGAAAATAACACATTCTGCAGATTCTTATTTAATTTTCATTCTTAATGAAAAATGAATATTTTTCGTTCATTTTGAAAAATGAATGAATTTTTCAAAATGAAAAATTCATTTTTCATTTCATTTCATTTTTCATGAAAAATGAAATATTTTTATGAAAAATATTTCATTTTTCATGAAAATATTCATGAGAAATGAATATTTCTCATATACTAGTTTTATCATCCAATTAATGAACAGTCCCACCAACTGGGACTTAAAGTGACAGGTTTCCTCTCTAACCAACCAACATGAATAACAATATTCATGTTATTGAATCTTGCATAAGATTCAATAACATATTTCAATTTGTTGCATGGATGCATCTGCAGCTACAAAAGGTACCTCTAACATCAAGATGTGAAAACCTCAGCCTTTGCTGCCTAATTCTAGGGTTAATCTGTTGACTCTTTTGATTAACTAATTATTAATTAGATAGCAAAAGTTGCTTATTGGATATTTTTCTTTTACAGAGTTTGAAAATGCATATATTTTTGTTCAGTTTTAACTTAATTACTGATCTTAGAATGTTGTCCCTACTGCAGATGACCCTTTTTGAGGTTGTATACTTCAATAAACAAGTAATTGATTACTAAATTAGTTGACAATTATTTCAATAATCGATTCTTCATGATTAATTTGATTAATCGTTTCAGCTCTACTTGAAATATCACCCAAGGTTTCCCCCAGAAAACTTGCTAAGCCCGGTGGATGGGCGCTAGGGCAGTCATTCATCCAGCAGCCCGTCATGTTTTTGAGTTAAAAATGTTTAAAGTTGACAGGAAATTTGAAAATATCACTTGATAATTATTTTAATGAAAGATTGGAAGATTAAATCCTGAACACCAACTATATAAAAGTCTTAAAAAAATGCAAACATTTTAAAAAGACTTAAATAAATAAGCAATGCTTAACCTGGTGGGGACACAAGTAAACCTGGTGGCCCGCCAGGCTTATAATACACTGATCACCTTTAATTTGGATAACTCTACTTTTACCAGAGCAAGATAAACAGATCTTGTTTTGTTTTGTTTTTTTCACTGTTTGAATCACATTGGATTGAAAAGTATTCTGTAGACTTTAAGTAAATTGTGACTCTGTTTTTAACTTTTGAAGCCGCCTGAAGAAAGAAGGTGACAAGCCGTCTTGAGGTGGTGCATGCCCTGAGCTCCGACAGATAAATACTGTGTACTTTTAACACTCTAAATGTATTTTTGTGTGCCGTCTTCTGTTTGTGTTGATAAATTTTAGAAGAATAGTGGTGGAACTCAAAGTGTGTTTCGTGTTCTGCGCATCATGAAACCCTGAGATTTTCCTTAAGAACATATACTAGTTTTATCATCCAATTAATGAACAGTCCCACCAACTGGGACTTAAAGTGACAGGTTTCCTCTCTAACCAACTATTAAACTGTTTCTTATGCAGTCATATAAGTTTGCTAAAGAATGATGAAAAAAGACCGATTTTGGTGTTGACTTTAAATATGTTTATCGTTTCTAATAGAGTTCCTGTACAGAATAATGTTTAAATCTGTGTGTGTATGATAGATATGACCTAGCATGACTCACCCTTCAGTTTTTCCACTGAGATAGTAGAACGAAGTTGTATTGTGTTGGTAGGCTTTAAAAGCACAGTAGGGGACTGGATTTAATCCTAAATAAGATGAAATGTATCTTTAAATCCTAAATTTTTATATATCAGTATATCTTTTCACAGTATAACCGAAGCTCATTTTTGAGAATGTAAATACTACATGTTCACAATAATCTATATGACTGAGTATTATTGATATATCAGTAGATGTAAACACTTGATTCAGCATGAGAACAATAAAACCCTAAGGTAGTGCTATAAGGTGTGCTAAATACTTGGACCATAACCTGCTTGTCTGTTTACTGACAGGAGGTTTTATTAGGAGGATCTATTTACATTGTTTTTCTGAAAATGTCACAGCTGGATAGAAACTAAATCTTAAACATTTGGGTGGAGTTTTTCTAATAAAAAAAAATACTGCCTAAATTCAGTATTTATGTGATATATATCAATCTGTATCCATACCATATTTATTTCAATAAATATTTCTCCAGTGATATAATTTTCTTGTCATTTTTGTCTCTAAGTCATTAATGATACTTATAAAGTTTATTATTTGTTTACCTTCAATGAAATGCAGCTTTCATATACTGTATTTTTTTATTGGGTAAATATGGCATATAATCAATAAAGGTTTTAAAGTGCCAGGTTTTATGTTATTTAATGAGACCACAATAAATTCTCACTTAACATTTTCCATCTTTATAGTGTAATATATATATCTACCATTTAACTAAAAAACACTAATCTGTTAAATTAGTAAAATGTAAAGAACTAACAAAATTGCAAGACTGCTTGTATAACTGATGGTGTTATATTAATATTTGGGAGAGTTTATCAGCATTTTTACATCAACTTAACCCTCTGTCTGAGAGAACACCTCTTGTTCACGGCACATATTAATTAACTTAAGAGATTTAAAATCTTATTTGCTTACAGTGAAGCCATGCTTTTGCTTATTTACGGTACTTATAAAATAAAACATATTGACTTCTTCAGATATGAAGCATGAACAATAGATTTCATTTTCATAAAAAGCAAAAATAACTCAAAAATGAGATACCACCATCTGCAATTTGTAACTGATGCTGTCACCGCTGTGTTTTACTGCAAGCATAGTCCATAGTCCATCACCATTGTCCATTGGTGATGGACAATGTTGTTTTTGTGGACTGAAAGTTCAAAAGTGGATTCATCAGATCAAAAATTATTCTACAACAGTTGTGTCCAGAAGTAACGTCCTCCTTGCTTCAACACGTCTGAATCAAATAGTTGAATTTCCTCATCATCAGAAAACCAGCTCTGTAGTCATTTGGTTCAGCGACATTTTATTGCAGTAAAAGTCACAGAGGTCAGTTACATGTGGAACATCATTTTTTTTTAACAAAAAGGTATTGAGATAACAATTGAACTGATTTTTATCTTTATTACACATCCAGCAACAAAACCGTTACAAATATACGTACTAATGACCAATAATATGATTAAAGAAAATTAGGTAACGGCTCTGGCCATTTTAAATATAATATAGAAAGTGTTGTTGCAAATATTGTAAAAGAATTACCAATAATATAAGTCATAATGTTGTTGGCTGTTATGGTGAAAAGAAAGCACACCCTTTGTCATTTCCAAGATTTCTGTTATCAGGGATCCTGTGCAGTCTTTAAAAAAAGTTGAAAAGTTTTACAAGAACATGTTGATTGACCTAAAGAGAATCAAAGCAACTTTTTTTGGACTGTTGAAGCCAAAACTGTTCTTTTACGGTGTAGGTGGTGCAGACAGTTTTGTCAACCCAGACTAGTAGTCAAATCATGTCAAGGGTATGGAGATATTTCTTATGCTATGGTGTTGGGCCTATTTGTTGCATACAAAGGATTGTGGATTAGTTTGAATTCATAAGAGATTTTGAAGAAGAATTGCCTTTTGTCAAAGAACAAATGTTGAAGTGTGTTCAACAAGACAGTGATCCCAAACACATCAGCAAGTGAGCAGCATTGTGGTTCCAGACCCACAAGATCAGTTTTATGAAGCAATCAGGCCATAGTCCAGTGGAAAATATGTGGGGTGACATCAGATGTGCATTTCCTGAGGTAAAACCAAGAAATACAGAGTAATAGCGAGATGCTCACAGGTGACAAAAGTTGGTCAATGTAGGTGTGAAGCAGCTCTCAGAAACTGTTTATAAAGTGAAATATTAGTTTTGTGATTCAGATAAAAGCTCAAACTTTGATTATGTCTCTGTTTTAAATATAATTATATAAACAACAAACATTTAACATATAATAATATTTTTTCATGTTTTGATTTGGAATAGTATGTGGAGCTTGCTGACTGTTTTTTAAACACATTTATGTTATTTTGAGCAGAGATGTACATTGCCAGCACTGGTCAGTCATTAAATCCTAATTCAGATTTTTTTAATTCACTGAATCCTGCTTGTAGTCGAAACTGATTATTTGGTTTGTTTGTTTAGTATTGTGGGGTGTTCACAGAACGACTCCTTCTTTCTACTTCACCAACTTCCAACTACTGTGCAGCTGACTGCGAATGTTTTCTGTGTTTTTAATCAACGTGGACCCAAGTGAGAATGTTTATAGTTTCTTCTTGTTTGTGTTCCTGTCAGAGGTCATCTCTGGGAGGGTTCTTCATCTTCATGTACTGCCGCAGGTACTGAATTGCAGACAGTGCACTCACGTTTGCTAGAAGAGCTGAACAATAATTTAAAAGTGTTAACATAGTTTGATATCCATCCCTGTGTTTGTTATCTTCTAATTCAAAATTTTGCAGCCTAATACCTTGAAAATTTCAGTATTTCCTTTAGAATGTTTTTCAGCTGCAAAAGTGGCTTGTTGGGTTTGACTATGTTTTAGTTCTGCAGGTTGTTTCAATGTGCCTCAGAATAACAGTGTAGTTATTAAACAGTAAAATCAAGAAAAATGTAACAAATAGGTAGATACTATTGTATTAGAAAATTATTTTATCTCAGCTAAACTACTACTGTTATTCTTAATAACAGTAGTTAAATGTTATTCTTAAATAACATTTACTTGTCCGTTGTTAGAACGACAAAGGAGATGGTTCATACCTGCTTTCCAGGCATCTGCAGCTTCTGTATCAGAAGATCTCAGCACCCAAGAGGCAAAAGCAATACAGACTAAACACATGTCTGACTGCTTCACTCTGGAGAAGAGGCCTTCTCGCTCTGTCAGAGGAACAAAATAGACTTTTAAAGAGAGATTTGTCATGTGTGAAATGCAAACCAATCAATTTGAGATTTGAAATCACCTTAATCTCATTAAATGTAACATATTATGGAGTTGATGTATTATTGTATTGTTTACTGTGACTCTCAAAAGTGTGCACACCCCTGTAAACCAAGGCAGGTGATAGCAATGCAAAAACAGAGTCTATGACCAACCATTTCAAAACCTTTTCCACATAACGTGACGTTTATCCCGGACAAATTGTACTTAAAAGCAAACAAGTACAAGATTTAAAAAAAAACTACAAAAGTGAAATAACAAGGCTGAATAAATCTTCAAACCTTTAATAAATTAGTGAAGCACCTTTCGACTTAATTTGAACATGTTTCCTGCCAGGATTATTTCTGGACATTTGTTAAATAATTCCAAAACGTTAATTTGTTCCATATGTTATGTTCTTTTTTAATCTCTGATGTGAGAAATTGGGTACAGAAACAACGCTACCTCCCAGTTCACATGGTTCCGGTTGCAATGTGGAGAACTATTAGCATGCTCAGAAGCCAGGCTCAAAATTACAATGTATTTCTCGTTCTCATTCAGACACCACAGGAACATGTTAACTAACAGCTTGTGTACTCATTTGGAAATATTTAAATGAAAAAAATGTTTATATTACTGTAATTTGTGGTAGCAGCCAAACTAGACTTTGAGATCAGGATGGACGAGAACCTTCAAATTTCCACTTGAAGTTTCTAATTCTAAGGACTTCCTGTTTATTTTTCCAAACTGGGCATTATTAGGCATAATTCTGCCTGCAGTTCACCAAGGCCAACCGAACTGGTCTTGGCGAAATTTCAAAATAGGCTTAAAATTTTTCTTAAGAGTCTATTTGTGTATGGGTGATTTGAAAAAAATCAACTGGCTGTGTTGTTTTGTTTTCATCTCATTTATAAATTTCATTGCAGAAACATTGCTATTTGTTCATTATGAAATATTTCACAATGACTGTCAGAGTGTTAGCAGGTTGCAACAAAGAGACTGGAAAAGTCATAGCAGTGGAAATCCTTTGGCCACATCCCATTCTGATGACAGCTTTATGGTGAACTGGATGGTCAATGGCACTAAACTCCAGATGCACATAAGGGAAACGAAGCACCAGAGTTACGTCAGACCATTAAAAATGTTGGGCTTTCATGGGGGCTTTTTCCCCATGAAAATTTTGAAATAAATTAAAAAATGGCACAACTTTACTCTAATCCTTCAACTTTTGCCATGCATTATCACTTTAGCATGAACATTTCACTACATTCACAATTTTCACCCAAAGGTCAAAATTCCCTAACTTTTTGTAATGTGTCGGTGCCATTTTAAAAGCTTTCAATATAACTCGACTTAACTGATTACATATTTCAGTGTCTAATTCAGTCATAAATTGGATCAGTTGGGGGCTTTTTTTTGTGTTTTGAAACATTTCAGGAAAATGTTATGGAATTAAATGTCTTTTACGTATGAGTGCATGGAAAACCTGGTATTCATGTAAGTGATGCTTGTTATAAAAAAAAAAAAATCAAAGCAACTGACATAACGCGCTTTTAATGACAGCATTGCATGCTGGGACTTACTTGATGTCCATATAGTTTCCGAAATCCAGCATTGCTCTTCCAGCTCTCTGAACTCCTGAGAAAAATCCAGACAAGCTCTCCTCTCACTGAACGATGTTACTGCCTGATTCTGACTCCCCATCCGGATCTCTTTGGTGTCAACAGGAAAAATCCAGGCACCCGACTCGCTGCAGCAGATGCTGCCTTTGTCTGGAAAGCGAATTTTCCTCAAAGACAGAAAACTTTTCCAACTGTGGGATCCATCCACACCTGCTGCTCCTGAGGATCTGTGCGGACTGGCGTGAAAAATCGAATGAGATATGAGTCTCATTGGAGACACTTTGTCCACTTCCTCACAGTCTGTGCTCAGGAAAACATGCAGATTTGGGAATGTGAGGTCTTGGACAGCAGGACGAGAGCACGAGAAGATCGGGATGAGTTTCTCTGTGGTACACTGGAAAGGAGAGGTCCATGGATCTTCTCTGAATGTACAGAGAGGAGAGTGAAAGACACGAGATACGACTATCTCTTCAGGATCACGAACAGAAAGAAACTGTGATGGTGTGCTGTAATCATATTCTGTAAAAAAATACTCAAAGATTTCAGGGAAGGATATTCTGTAATCCTGTAAGTCTGTGTGGGATAAAAAAGCCTCCAGAGGCTGAGCCACTGGAGGCAAATCGTTCTGGTCAATATTAAGAGAAGGTAGTGGAGCTACGTCCTCTGTGGTGAGAGCCTGTATGTTGTACATACTTCTGCTTTTTGTCATCCTTCTTTGGCAGGAGGTCATATTTTGGAAGTCTTGACAGTCAAGACTTTGGTCTAGAGCAACGGGGGTTTCTCTTTGTTCATAATCAGTGTCTGACAAAAGACAAAGGTCATTTTGTTGGGATTTGTTTTGAAGGTCAGGGCTAGAGTTTTTACTTAAATTAGCAAACTGCCAGGACTCTTCCTCAAAATCTGAGGTTGAAAACTCACAGACTGACCAATCACGCTTGGATTCATCTGGCTGTGTGAAGTAGTCTGAGTCTGCGGCGTCAGATGTGTCCATTATTGAGTTATCAAGAGGATCAACTTGGCTGGGGTCTGTTGGAAGGTCGCTTGCTGTTTCTTCTGTTGATCTACAGCTTCTCCCCATTCTGATCTGCAAAATATCGTTTATAGTCAGTTTTTCCACTTCATCCCAGAATGCAGAGATTGCATACACTGGCTGAGCCTGCCCTGCAGCTTTGGCGAATGTTTCTGGGCTGTCTGCTGCAGAGCTAAGTGACTGAGTTGAATCTGGACTGAGCTGATCCTTCTGGGAGCCACCAGATGGCGAAGGTGGTGGGTGGGTTTCAGAACATGTGTCATTTCCATAAATTAAGTTTTCATCTGGTATTTCTGGAGATGGAGGAGTGAAAAGGGGCTCCGGAGTGGCATAACCATCATAATTTGCTGCTGTTGTGTCAGTGGAGAGAGTCAAGCTGAAGTTTTGGTTGTCACAAGTTGGGGATAATGGGCGTTCCAGAGGAAGGTGTTTAATGAGATGCTCTTCAAGAGGATGCTGAGCTTCCTCCACCGATTCAACAGCTGACAAATGGCTGTCAGAATCCCAGCTGCCAGTGGAGGAAAATTCAGCACCATATTGAAGCTCTGAACACTGCAAGCACTCCAACGCTGTCGGTGAGGGTGAAAAGCTGTCATAGGATGTATTTGCTGAGCTTCCTGGCTCCCATTTGTCTCTGATCATCGCTGCAGCAGACTGAGAAATAAGCAGTTCTTCTGGTAAATCTCCAGATTCTTTATTTTGATTCAACTGAATACCTCTTGATTGTTCATGCTCTCGTTCGATATCTGAATCTTGAACATTTTCTCCCTCACCAGGTTTTTTTTGTTTGAGTTTTTTTTTGACAGAGGTAGAACGCCCTCGCCGCCATGCCAGATTGTCATTCACAGTCACAAACCAGCGCTCCTTCTCCGCTCTGCCTGCGGTGTCTGGCTCGCTCACACTCGGCACTGCTTGTTTGCAGGAAAGTAGGTCAGGTTTCATGTTGGATTTGAGGTCACTTGTCATTTGTGCAACTCCATCTCTTGACAACATTTCTCTCCCTTCTGAATTGTAATTGCTCAGTGAATTTGTTTGCGGCGCGTTAGTGTGGCTGTCACTTGTCTTGACCAGAATTTCTTGTGCAATATCTTTCTGTGCAGACTTTGTGGAGATTGTGTTTCTTTCTGGACAGCTGACACCTATTTCCCCCTGTTTCATACATGTTGCATCACTTTGAAAAAGCTGCTCTAGTCGTTGTATGCCACCTGTGCAGCTCTCCTCGGTGGTGTTGCTATCTATACTCCTGTTTGTCTCCTGTTGGCCTGTGTTGAAGCTTCCTGAATCCTCCGAGTCGCTGAGACTGGAATCATCGGGGTAGGCAAGCGAGGCCTGCTGCAGATTACATTCCTCGCTGTCATCGTAGAAGCTACTCCAGTCATTCTCTGCAATGTAAATGCTGTGATCCAAATCATCCATGCTTGAGGCCTCACATTACTCTGGAAAACAAAGAGGATGAGAAAATGTAGTTTCAGTCTGATTGGAAATCAACTGTTCTTTGGGGTTATACGTACTTTCCAGTTTCAGATTTCCAAGAGTTTTCAGCCCTTTTTAAACAGAAATGTTTATCAATAATTTAAGATCATATGTTTCAAAAGTGGCAAGAGTTTTTAAACAAAAACTTTAAAACTAGATGGGTGGGCAAAGTAGTGCCTTGCAAAAGTGTACACCAAACATTTTCACATTTTGTCACTTTAAAAGTACGAGCTTTGCTGCATTTTAATGTGATTTCATGTGATGGGCCAACACAAAGCAGTGCAAAGTTGTGAAGTGGAAAGAAAAGAATATTTCATCTGAATTTATGCAGGAATTAAATTACACACAGGTGGAGTCTATTTGCTAACTAAGAGACCTTTGATGGCAAATTGTTTCACAGAATTCTTTAGGGGTGTCCGAGTAAATGTGGTTGAACACAAATGTACATTTTTATTGAAAGCAGTGTATCATCTTCCTTCTCCCTCACAACTATGAACTCCTGTGTTGATCTATTAAAATAAATCCTAATAACACAATAAGCTTGTTTGTAATATAATGAAATGCAGCAAAACTCAGGACTTTTTTTTACAAGGCTACTGAAAACAATTGGATAAGTAATAAAGAGTTGACATGAAAGTGTTTTCCTTTTCCATAATTATCTAAACCTGAAATTTCCCTGTATTAAATTTTACACAGACAGTGTAGGATCTCCATTGTATCAAGCATTGTTTGCTTGATACAATGGACCTAAATTTAGAACAGGAGCATTTGGTTATCACCTGCCATGTTGGAAACTAGTATACATGACCTGCTTTACTGTTAATAGTAAAGCAGCAAGCCAACTCAAAAGCATTGCAGTCACATGTCAAACCCCAAAATACCCTCACAGCTCCACTCTGAGAAAACAAGTTACATGATCTGGTAGGGGGGGCAAAGAAAGCAGGGGTCCAACAGATCAACTTAACAAACAAGATGTGGGCAAAAGAAATTACACCGATATTACACATATTCATTTTAAAAAAAAGAAAAGAAAATCTGCAATTTCTATCTTAAATGTTATGTTCTTCCTGGTTAACAACTCGGGGAGCTTTATCTGTGGGACAAATACGCTTACGATCCATATAAACAAACCTATTCAGGTCACGCTGTTTTACATTAATCATAAAACATGCAATGTTCTTTATAAACTCATTGATGTGTTAAGCAGCACAGAAGGTCCTACCTGCTGCAGACGGACAAGTCATCCCGTGAAAGAGCTCTCAATGTTTTCCTGCTGGACATTTCAACTATGATGTCCATCTGTCCTTGCATATGTCCCACCGTTGCCCTCCACTCCACTGGTATAAATAGAGTAACGTGTCCTTGTCACGTGTAGCTTTCCCTGCTCACCAGAGGTGTGACATTTTACTTCTTCTAATAATTGATAATAGTAATTACTTACTAATAGTGACAATACAACAATTTAACAATGATGCTGAGTCCCTAAAAAGGAAGTGAATGTTTTTTTAGTGGTATTTTTAAGAAGGTACCCTTTTAATTTTTGCTGGTGGCAAACAATAACTGTCTTTTGACTAAATAAGAGTTTATGTGAGTCAATGCACAATAACTATTGTTTACAAGTCATGTTCTGGGTGTTCTCTCTCTTAATACAGTATCTTGGTAACATATCCTCCCCTCCATGCACCTCAACAAGCTAGACCAGGCAATTAATCAGGCCAGTAAGATTTTAGGTGTGTTACAGCTCTCGTTCAAGAAGTGACAGTTGGCAGTCATAATCAATATATTAGAATATGTGTTCAGATGAGGCTGGTTTTCCAGCTTAATAATAGTTCTGTCCAAAAAAACTGCTAGGAGCTGAAGATCACATCATTACATTGATGATTTTGGGTTGCAACTGGACAAGTTGTGAAATGTAACTTTGCTCAGGTTTCCAGTTAATGAAAAGAGCAATTCAATCCCAATGCAATGCATTTATCAGGTCGTTTTACACCTCCAGAAGACCTAAGTTAGATTCACAACTATAAAGATTTCCAAGTGGATACAAACATTAATAATTAACTTATTTTATTTGCATGTACATCAGGGAACCTTCAGATTTAACTAAAAAATAAAATACAGCCTTTTGATTAGAGAAAGGTGCTTTATTTTAGCAAATTATACATCTTCTGAACTTTTATCATGGCACTAAAACAAACAAAAAAGTACATTACAAAAACACTCCATTTGTATAAAAACAATATATGCACACATCAAGCTTTCGTTTTACTGTACAACAAATACCAGAAGTAGCAAAAAGGATGAATAGCTAAGGAATGACGACTGCAATTGTGTGACTTGAAGTAGTAAAACACACAACTGCCACAGGGTTGTCAAAATAAAACAGAACAGAGACTTGGATGAGGATTAGAGATACAGTAAAGGCCACTGGATACTGTCCAAAAATCAAAATCATCACAGATATATCATCATCAAAAGCCCCTCAACTGTGTTTAAAGCTCATAATGGCACAATTATCACAGTAATGTAATCATGTCATTTCCTTCTGATATTTGGCAAATTAAATATTAGGCAAATAGAATTCATGAAGGAAAAAATATTACTGCTTCCTGGAGAAAAAAACAACAAGAAAACAGCTATACTTGGTAAGATACTTGGAATTCTTGTGTTAAAAAGCACATTTTCATCATGAGTTTGGTACCTTAAAGTGCACATAGACTCGCAAAGGTTATGTTTTAAAAATATAAGTTTGGGTCTAAACCAAACTTTGCGGAACAAATTCAGTTGTTTGACTTGATACAATGATTTCTTTAATAAATATCCTTATAAATATTATGATTATGAAAGCCAGTGGGATGCAGTTCATGACAACCAGAATACATAATACACCTAAGTTAGTTACAAAAATAAATACAATGTCAACAACGCAAATTACAAAAATTAAAAGATAGAAATATTGATCCATACAGTGCCTCGGGGGAATTCTCCTTGATGAATTCTGGCCCACCAGAAGACCAATATTGGTTTAATATAAGCAGAAAAAAAATCAGTGCATAAAGCAAGAACAGAAGCAAAAAGAAGCAGGTTCAGTAGAAAAAGAAAAACAAGTTGAATGTTAGTCAGTTTGCTCCACAAAAATCGCAGCTGCCGAACCCTTTTAGAGGAAAATGGAACTATTATATGTCAAGTTACTTAGATGGAGCTGCTGAGCTCATATTCAGAAGCAGCAGATTAAAAACAGCTTATATTTAAACGTGTTGCAAACATAGAAAGGCTTTTTCTCTGGTTTAAGCAGCTAATTTTCAACTATTTCAAGCATTTCAAACACAACTAGCCAACTCTGAAAAAGGCTCTACAATGCCCCTCTATTCTTGGCACTTAATTTATCATAGTGATCTGGGGGGGTGGAAAGAATCTGGAAGTAGGGATAAACCAATAAAATTGGGGAAACAGTGTGTCAACTAAAAACTGAAGTCATTCTAAAGATTTTCACTGGAAGAAAAAGGTAAAAAAAAAAAAGAAAAAAAAAAATGATTTTCCAGTGAATTCAGAGTATCAGTGTGACAGGTTATTGTTAAAAACTCAAACAGTGTCAGCCTTAGTGATAGGTATGCAGGAGCAGCAGCAGTAGTTAAATTTGGCCAACATTCCTAGAGTCAGCTGGTCTTGCTTCAGATCCTTCCTGAGCTTTCCTCCCTACCTGCACAAAACCATCACTCCTACAAATTATGCACCTGAGTGGTAGCTGAGGTGGGAATCGTGGTGATGTTTCGCGTTGAGGGCCTCTCCCTCCTCACATATCTTTGCTTCCTCCCTGCAGAAGGAAAACAATGCGTTTAATTAAATGTGCTCTGAAATCAGAAGACTTTCTGCTGACCTTAGGAGTTTTGAATCGAAGCATTTCAAGTTGTCGCTCAGCTTGAACATAACTAATTTAAACAGATTTGTATTTGCAATGTCCTACAGAACCTGGGGAAAGGGTAAGGAGTTAACATCTAATGACTTGAAGCAAACATATTGGAGTAATGACAGTTTTTGAATGTTATTGATGTGGGGTTGTGCTGTGATGGCGCAGGGGTTAAGCACAACCGACATATAAAGGCCCTAGTCCTTGATGCAGCCGTCGCAGGTTCGATTCCCAGCCTGGTGACCTTTGCACCATGCCCTCCCCTTCTATCATTATCCACTTTCCTGTCAATTAACTATCAAATAAAGGCCACTAGAGCCAATAAAACCTTAAAAAAAAATGTAATTGTGTTCATATTTAATTTAAAGGCATTCTGTTTCTTGTGTGTGATGCACTTAAAACTCGCTTTAAAATGTATTTATATTTCTTGAATTTGTCCACATTTTGTCACATAGACAGCACTAAAGTCGATTTGTTTTATTTGGATTTTATGAAATAGATCATCATAAAAATAATTTGTAAAATTAAAGTTTTGCAAGGCTTTGGAGGATTGGTGAAGGAACAACATCATGAAGACCAAAGAACACGACAGCTTAAGGCTAGAGTGAGGTGACACAACCTGTTAACAAAACAACCAAATCTTGTGCTCCACAAAATCTGGTCCTAAGAAACAGCAGCAGGAATAAATCCAATCAAAGGAAGGTTATATGAACTCCTGCATAAACTTTGCCACAAACCATTAAGGACAAAGCAAACAGGTAGAAGATGGTGCTGTGGTCAGATGAAAATAAAATATAACTTTGGGCAACATTTAAAATGTCTAGCAAAAAGTAACAATGCACATCACTGCAAACACACCATCCCAATTGTGACACATGGATATTCCTAGGATGATGATATGAGCTGAGCCTTATTTTAAACAATAATAATAAAACAAGTTGAGATATTGTTGGTAAATGTTGGGACAATGATATCAGCTGCGATTAGTCCAACTTTTCTTCTCCCATCCATTCGTGACATTCAGTATCTTAGGTTCTGCAATTCATGTCAGGTGTTGGCGTTTAATGAGACTCAATTAACAGGTGAATATTACAACGTAAATATTACATGCAAGCTCCTGACAACTGCTGCAGACGAAAGTCTTGTTTATATTATTTATTGCACACACTGATGCTGTGATGATGAGAAAATGTGTGTATTCAGAAACTGGCCAGAGCTGACAAGAAGATGGAGGGAGATAAATATTTTCTGAAAGATAGCCATCCAAAGTGAAGTGTATTTTTGCTGACTCATTACAGAAAATACACTGCAAGTGTAATGTGAAAAACTTTTGCGAGGCTCTGTATGAACAATCTCATTATTTTAATGACTCATGTGAACCCTCACATGAGTTAAAGCAACGTAATCTAGAAGATTCCTGCATGACTGTTTCTGAAAACAGTCGTGCAGGAATTGACACAACCATAACGAAAAGAAAACATTTGAACAGCTCCAAAACATCTGTTGCCAAATATTTTAGGCATTGCTTAAGAAGTACACATTAAAACTTGTTGAGCAAGATCTTAAAACAGGTATTTTACAGACACAGTCATCTTACCTGAAGGGATCATAACTGCCTGTAAGGGATAAAAACAAAAAAGCCATGAGCTAATTTATGATTTCTTATGTTAAATTAAAATGTTTGGAAGAAAAAAAAAAGATTTACCGTCTCACTTGGTTGAAATATAAAGGCTGTAAATGTAAACAAAAGTATACATAAGACAAAAAAAATACTAAGAGCCAATTCATAAGAGTCTTTCATCTGGAGAGACTTGTGATCACCTTTGTTTCGCTGGTAGAAGAAACCAGGCAGCCGGTTGGAGCGTTTGAGGTAGAAAAAGGAGGCAACAGTGAGGATGAGGAACATACTGATCAACAGAGTTCCCAGAAGAACGGAGGCCGCCACACCTGGGCCTCCTACAAAAAAATAGGAAACAACTCCCACTTACAACTCTGCCAGAACTCAGAACCTGGGAGACGGGTTTTAGTCTACCTTTCTTACCAATTTTAGGAATGACAGTTGTTACTGTTGTGTGGTTTTTACGCTCCAATGTGTAGTCTAGAAGAACAAAAGTCAATTTATATATGTATATATCTATTAAGATTCACTCTGAACAATTAAAATTAAAAAGCTCTTACTGTATGTGCAAACGGTTACATTCTCCAAGTCCACAGCTGCAGAGTCACAGAATATGCAGACCACGTTGCTGTTCTCCAGCAAACGATAGAAGCAACCTGCAGAAGATAAACAGTGAGCATTTCAGCATCTATCATCTTTGATATCTGGAGTTCAAAATAGAATAAGTTATAATAAGCTAACGCTACACTATAATTTTTTGCTTTAATGTTGTTAAAATTAAAATAGAAAGGAACATTAATAAAGATCTTCAAACCCCTTGAATACCAAGCTACAATATATTCTTTTGGTAGTTACAAACTACCAAAAGGGGGTTTGATTTTTGATTTTCTTTACCTGTTAAAAATCTGAGGCCTGTTTAAAGTGATGCCACTAAATAAAATTCAACACAACGTATGGACATAGCAGTAACACCACACTTAACATCCCAAAGCGGAAACATGTCAGTAGCTTTCTTTTCCTGCCAGGACATGGAACAGAAGTCTGGAGTGGAAACACTAAAATCTTGGAAGAAAACTTGACTTTCCTGATATAGGTGCCTCTAAATATACAGCCAGCGCTGCAATGGTATGATCTGTATCCAATCATACCAGTCAAAGTCCAGACCTAGATGTCACTGAGAATCTGCAGATTCAAAAATCTGAGCTATGTGAGCTTGAGCTACTCTACAAAGAATGTCAGTTTTAGATGTGCAAAGCTGATAGAGACATTATCCAAAAGACTTGCAACTGTAACAAAAGTTAAAGGTGATTTAACAAATTACAAACAAGAGGTGTTGAATTCAAACTATACAACACACTCTTATTTTATTTGAAAAAAAAAGAAGGTATTTTTTCTTCTTCCAGTTCACACTTATTCTCAACTTGGTCACATATAAACCCAAGAAAAAAAAAAGCTCATTGAAGATAGTCGTTGTGATATGAAATGTGGAAAAGTATGAACACTCCCACATTACCTGGTTCACAGTGAGTGTCATTTGAGCACGAATTGTTCACTTTCTGCTTCTCTCCACAGCACTCCATAAAGTTATGATGCAGGGCCTATGAACAGAGAACCAGGCTTGGATTAATAAAAGCTGCACAACCTGAACTGCACACAATAAAAGCAGATTAACATCAGTTCTATACCTTCGTTACAGGCGTCTCCGGTCTGATCAGGATTACAGAGGCAGCCAAGACCAAGAGGAATGACAAACCCATACTTGAACCCTTGAAGATGAAATGGATTTAATTTAGACATGAATCAATGTTACAAAGCGAGACACACCTTAACTCATAAACACTTCTGTGGAAATAATCATGGTGACACATAAAGACAGCTTCTGCCCAGCACCAAACAGATCTCACCTTGACTCAAAGTAGTTTAAAGCTAAAACTCAGAAGAAGTGCCTTATTAAAGCTGCGGAGTGTAACTTTCATATATATATATATATATATATATATATATATATATATATATATATATATATATATATATATAAACATATATGTATCTTTATACATTTGTTGAAACTGTCAGCATGTCGTAACAGCATGGTACGAAAAAGATGATGCGCTTAAAATGAAAAAAAAAAAGAGCTCCACTGCCTTCTCCCAGTGCTAACTAGGAACAACCAATCAGATCCAGAAGGAACGTCTTAGGCTGTCAATCACCCTTGTGCGCACTCTACTCTTCTCCCTCTACCTCCAACTCTTTCTCTCTGTTACAGTTTCTTCCTGACAGCAGAAGAAATATTTTTTACACTATTGAGAAACAGTTTTGCTTGAGGAGCTCTGACTACATGCAGAGACAGATATCAAAAACAAAGTTGGTTTTTGTAAGTATCTTTTATTATCGTTACAATAAATACTGTCCATCAGGATCAACAAAATTAACAAGTTTGACCATCTCTAGTTTAGTTCAAATTGATTACTTCTTGCACAGTTTATTTTACAGTGACAAAAAAGACCAGCATTAATTTGATGTTATTAAGAACCACAGACAGTTGTGATTACACTGAATAAATAAAAACATGTAGATACTATTATTAATGTTTTATATCTTGCATTGAATTTCTGTTTATGAGATAATGACTAAACTGCTCTTCCTCAAAATAACTGGAAAAAAACTCAAATGTTCATACAAATATTTTTTAAATAAAAAAATATTTGTTTTGTTTTTTCTTTCTTAAGAGTGGTGGAGTTTCAATGAATGAGATATGATTCACATTATTCTTGTTCGAAATTGTTTAAACTGGCCACTTTGATGTATATAAAAAAAGTATGCACGTTGCAAGGCTACAGTAAACATACGCTGAGTCTCTCCTGATTGCATCTGCGTCTCTGCCAGCCACGTTGTTGTGTACAGAAACAATGTAAACAGAGGAGCAGCAGGTTAGCGTCAGTGGGCTGATGTACCAGGTGTTGAGCTAGCTAGCACCTGCCGTAACGTGAAATAATAACCAAAAGGTACTGAAACACCTAAACCAGTGATACATAAGGACATCTAAAAAATCCACCTGAACTAGTTTCATCTCATCGGTTTGAATCGCAGAGACAGAAGCGACAGCTGCGTGCTGAAACGGAAGAAAGTTAAAACTCACCAGCCAGACGACCGCAGGCTTCGGCCTGACCTAACTCACCTGTGTGGGTTAAAAACCCGCAGGTCTGATCTGCAGCAGGGCTGTTGCCACACAGTCGCTGCTGTTCGTTGGTGGATTTGTCATGGAGCCACCTCTGTGACTGTCTCAGACAGATAATCCTTCGACTCGGAGATACTCGTTTTAAAAAATTTGGCAAGATGACTTCCGGGAAAGATTTTCAAAATAAAGTCCACGCGCCACCGACTGCTTCTTCTTGGTGGAGCTCAACGTTTTTCTGCCCCTGGAAGAACCTATTTCTCTTAAATACGATTCCCTCTTCCCCACTGTGAATAAAATGTAATAAATGTGCATATATATATTAGTTTAATTTTCCCACCAGTTCTGACCAGTTTATGCCTCTTTTTCAAGAAAGGCCCTCCCTTAGCATGATGGTACCTTGACCATGTTGAAAGGGTATTTTGCCTGTTGGATAGTGCTATGGCAGTGTATATACTAATCATACCTTGCGTTGCCCACAGCGTTGAAGATCACAGAGTAATAGAGGCACAGATGGAAAGGAGAGGGAAAATGTCTATCACCATGTCAATATTGAAAAATTTTATTGTCAGTGCAAGATTATCTAACATTGTGCAACCCTAAAATTAACAATAGCTCTCAAATACAGACAAAAAATAATATTCACAAAAATAGGTAAGACCCCTGCAGGTCTTCTTAATAGGTTAATCGTTAACAAGGTCAGGTGTGCAGCATAACCAAAGGTGCAATTCAAGTCATTACAATTTGTGTATTTTTTCAAATCAGAGCATGTATTGCTGACATAGCTGGGACAGCAGTAAATTAATAGTAAAGCCATTATTATTAATATACTTTAAACTTCTTAAAGTAATATGAGAATAGCTTCCCTTTAATTATTTACTAAGTAGTTTTATACATTTCTCCTTCTGTTGTACTCACTTTCTTAAAGTTTCATATATATATATATGAATATGTATCAATATGTGTATATATTTTTTGGTATTTTTGATATTTATTAAGGGATCTATGTAATTTACTATTTATGGAATTTTTGGTGCCTGTTGAATTTCTGTCACAGGCCCAGCTGGAGCTACTTCAAGATGATCATGTTATAAGATCTCTTGTCTCTAAATTCAAACTAAGTCCGTATTGTCTTTCATAAGAGTGAATATACCAAAAGGTATTAATAGGAACATGATTACTAAGTGAACAGAAATACAAATAGCAATCCAAAACGGTTACTTTCTCATTTATTTTTACGAATGTAAGCGTTCTTTTCCACGGTCAGTAAACGCAACTTCGCCTCGCACTGAAGGCTTAAAAACGGCGGGAAATTAAAAACAGCTGAATAGCCAAAAGGTTTTATTAAGCTATTTGCAAATAAATCCCAGGAACGAGTCCAAGAGACCTGTGAGTTGATTCATTTGTATATTAGTGTAGTTATGTCACCTACAGTTTAGATTGTAAACTTTACATCTGTAGTCTGTAGCATTATTTAGCTAAATCCTCCTCTGTTTCACTGAAATAGCGAACTAGCATGTTTAAGCTAACTCTTTTTTTTATTTAAATCTTGAGCTAACTTGTTGACCTTTCAAGCAGGCAACCAGACGTAATGAGTTATTTGAGGAACATCAAGGAAATGTTGAACATACCAGCTGGAACCAGGTAATTAGCTACGTTTTTTTACTATTGTCTCTTGGCCACCAATGTAGATAAATAAGCTGTTATTTTGTATTATATTTACACTTAACAATGCCCTTTTATTTACAAATAAATTTTTTTTAGTTAATTTGTGTTTGATTGTTTTCCTTCAACACACTACATCACGGCTACTAATTTATGAGCAGAAATGGGTCCTCCAATGGATATCCCAGTTTGACAGATTCCCAGGTTTTCTTTGGCTCGCAGTTTTGGCATGAACATTCCCAGGGTATGTCTCAGGAAATGAGTCTGTCATCCAGAAACTCCCAGCAAAGTTCTCAGGAGGTAAGTCTCCTATTAAAACAGTTAATTTATTGCAATGACTCAGTTTATTTAGTGAAGCACATTATGAGTAATTTCACTCTGACTGATAGTCGTTTTTAAATTTTTGTTTTCAGGGAAGTGACTCAGCGATTTTAAATAGATATACCTCTAAACCTCTTCTGTTTGGGGACATGAAGGACAAAACGAGAACCTCAGGCTTGCTTGACAAGTTTGAAGAGGACAGAAAAAAAGCAAAAGAGAGAAGTGACAGGTGAATCTATGAACCATAAGCTTAAATCAGTTATTTTGATTTTGAAAGGTTGCCAAAGAAATGTTTGTATATTCCATCTACAATCTCTGTATTTTCTTTTAACAGTGACCAGTTTTTTAAAGAATCCCAACATATTAGAGAAACTCTCATCAACGTAAGTGGACATGGACGGTCATTCAGTCTCCGTCACTGACTTCTGTCCTCCAGATGTTCAAAACATACAACTTCTTTCAGATTCAACAACTGGTGGCTGGCACCGAGAAAAACACATCTGTGTGTCAAGCAATCTTTGAAAAATTTGACAGTTTTGCATCATCACGTAAGTTTTCTATCAGTTGACTCTGCATTTTCTGAGATGGCTTTATGCGTTGCAACAAAGGCAGGGTCTGGTGACCTCCTTTCTTTTAACATGCGCCTAATGCCATTTGTTTTGTTTTGTTTTCTTAGCTGGCTAAGAAACATCATCATGTGTCTCACTCAATGCAACTACACTAATAAGAATAAAAAAAATGTATTGGAAAAATTTAGGGAAAAAAAACAACTGCAAACATTTGTTTTCTCCAGTGTGTGGTGCTGTTTGCCCTATTATTACAATTTGTACATACAGTATAAAACTCCCAAGTCACCTTTTTATTTCTATGCATTTTACTTCAGAGGAGCAAGAGTTTTTATAATGTTTTAAGGTGGTCTTGATCAATATTTCTCCATGCTTTCTGAAGGTTCTGCAAAGTTTGTCTTTGGTGCTTTTCTGCTTTTGTCACTTGTCTTTAGTGCTTTAGAGAAATTGTGATTTGTTCAAGTCACTAAGCACTTAGATATTAAACTTTCAGGCACATAAGCTCCTACAGCTAAAAAGATAAACCTTTTTTATGTGTGTATATATATATAGCAGCAGACAACTTACCAAACTGATTTTATTTTATGAAAAACACTAACAGCCTTTCTATATATATGAAAATTGGAAATTGGGAAGATGGAAAAAGTATATGTATTTTCAGAATTGCTTCTTCTTCTTATTGATCAATCAACCCATCCATGGATTTGGCTCCAAAGTTAATAGTTTAATTTTCTTTAACAAAAAGTTAAAGTAAGTTGACTTTCTTTAAGTTTAACTTAAGCTTTTCATTTAAATCAAGCTCTTATATCAAGTCAAACTTGATTTCTTAAGAGCTATTAGCTGAAATCCCTGCATGAAAAACGTGATGAAATAAAAATGATACTTCCCTCAGATTTTTTACCAGTTGTGTGCTGAACATTTAGAAACTGATCAACCTTTGTTGATAATTTTTAACCTGACATTTTCTTTTGTCCCTGACTTGTCCATTTGCTATTTTTCCCAAAAAACATTTAAAGGCCTTCATAAAGCACTGCTAAATATTTATCAAGATCATTCTGTAAGATTATAAGAAACATCTAACTCCTTTGATGTTGATTTAAACATCAAATAAAAGGAGTTGACGCTGAATCTACAAGAATGTAGATTCTTGTATTCATTTTAAAATCAACTGACTGCAGGGTAAGTTCTGTTGTCTTTCCACTATCACCTTAGTGAAAACTAGTTTGGAGAGCCTTCAGAGAGACATTTCCCAGATGTTTGAGACTTGGGTAGACAAATTAAGCTCTCAGAAGGAAGTAATGACAGAGCTGGAGGAAAAACTGCAAAAGGTTAGCAATTTATGGTGGTATCTAATTTTTAACAGCAGTAGAAACATATCATTGTTTGATCAATAATGAGCATAAATGTTCGTTTGTTTAGAATGGGGAAGCCACATCAGATCTTGCAACACAACTGAAGAGCTTAAAGAGTAATCTGGAGGGTCTAAGAGGGGAGCAGGAAAGAGAACAGAAAATGCTGGAGGAGGCTCTGAAGCTGCTCAACTCTCTTGTTCCTAAGCCTTCAGATAAACCCAGTCCTAAATCAGTGTTAGACAGCGCCATTCAAACATCTCCAGAGCGGGAGAAGTCAGTGCACAACATTCTGCAGAGTAGTCAAAGTGAAGGCACACAGCTTCCAAATGTGCCATGCAACCTTAAACATCAGGGTGAAGCTTCCATACAGCGCTGCAGGCGCGTCTTCGGAAAGAGAAGACTCAATCTGAAGGGCCAAAGGTGCAAAAAGAGACCGCTGGTGCTCTCTCAGAGTAGGAAGCAGTTTGCCCCAGATGAAAACACCGAACCTATAAATCCATGTAAGAAGTCACAGAAAACATCAGGACCCCTTTACGAGAAACGTGATCAGAACAACCTGGCCAGCCAGCAGAACCTCAGCTCCGGCAACCTGATACCAGGGAAGAGAGGAAGTAGAGCTACCATGGCTGCAGGATGTTTCATGAACCCACCGAGCTCCTGGTCCCAGGACAGCAACAGCTCAGAGTGCCTCGCTGCCATCGAACCCATTCTGGAGATGCTAAGCCCCGAAAAACAAGGAGACTTATGGGAGTTGTTTGATTCTGAATTTGACTTTTAGAGAAAATCTACAGTCCTAAGAACTCTTAGTTTTGTTTGAAATGAAATGAGTAAAATATGTCAACATAAAACAATATTTATTACTTTACTAGAGTTATGTTGGAAAACTCTCCTAATTTGGTATGAACTCAAGAATAGTTTAAGAATATATAGCTTAATATAAGATAATATAAGAACTGTGGTAGACTGACCCTCAAAGTATTACACAAGCTTATTGAAATAGTCTTGTTGATTTTTTTTTTGTGGCTTACTTAAAACATTGTAGTTAAGTTTTGTACTGCTGTGTCATTTAGTTCAATTATATTTCCAGTTTCAGAGTGAAAATAAAATGGTAAACAAATTAAACATTTGTGTCATTTGATTAAACTGATCATTTCTGTGATCTATGTTTGAATTTAAAGTATTACATTCAAAATATTGTCTTTATTGTAATGTTCCAATAATGTAACATGAGTGGTTCATTGCTTTTCCTGATTGTTTCCACATATCACTTTTTCCATTATTCGTCCCTACAATCCACCTTCTCTTTTCCAAATCTTTTCTGTTCATCCCCCTCATTCATCCCCTACCTGTGAGGAGAAATATGTAGAAACCCTGAAAGCAACACATACTTGAGCAATAGTGATTAAAAATAATATATCATTGTGTATAATCAAGCTACAGCATCCATGCTCCAAATAAAGTGCATATTTATTTCCAAAAACAATTACAGTTTTATTCAGCTTCAGCAAGCATACTAAATACAGTTCAATGACTATGATGTAAAATTTTCAATTTATAAAACTATAACAGGTGCTTCCTGTAAATTATTTGCCATTTTGCATTTGTGGTCATCAAAAACTGAGTCATCTTTTCTGGGGATGTCCAAGTCCAAGCATGGTTTATATGTTATATCGAAAAAACACACGTCATTATTAGTCATAATAGATGTAAGGGAATTACTTTTTTATACTTGTAAAAATAGGCAGGTTTAAATATTCACTGAGGCTGCAAGATTCAGGAAATTGTCTACAGGAGCAATACACACAAAATGGTATTTACAAATCACATCTCTGCCTACCAAAGTGCATTCAAGTCATTAAGCGCATACCCTCTTCCACGCAGACTAATAAGTGCATCACGGCGTAATTTCCTTTGCTGCTTTCTCACATCCAAACTCTACTCTGACTGACAGCTGAGGATCACAGTTTGACTACGTCTGAGGGTGGGGACATGAGTCCCCTAGGATTGAGACTTGCCACCAAGCAGACATCATAATTGTCATGCATCAGTGCACGCCGGGTCACCACTGTCCACCGGTTGTCCCATGGATCCAGCTCCAGTATGTCCTTTGTTATATCGTCATGACGATCTGAGATGAAGGAGTTGACAGAAAGAAATTTAGTTGCAGCTTGAAACTAATTTAAAAAAAAATAAAATAATGTCAGTGCAAATTTCCTGTCAGTACCTGCTCCTTTGTAATATCCGCAAACATAAATTTTTCCTCCAACAACGCCTGCATTAGAGGCATTAGTACGCAGTGACAGTTGGGGACACGGGAGAGGAGGTCCATCCTTCCAGTAATCTCCATCTGGGTTGTAGATTTCCACAGCATTCAGACAATGGCGTGACTGGCCTCGGTCCATTCCCTCACATCCTATTCCTCCTGCAAAACACGTAAGCACCAATAACCAAATCAATGCCATTGTAATTAATTAGCCATATTAGGGACTTTCTTGGTTTTTTTTATTGTTGTTGTTATCAGAAATCTGAAGAGGGAAGTTAACTATCTGTTGTTTGTCACATTAGGAGCATTGTCCTTCCACATGTCAGTATTATTTGTTCTAATGTTACTTTATTGCCAAATGAATGAAAGTTCTAATAGTGAAGAGAAATGCATTATAATTATACCTAAGTTTTGTCAGTTTAAATAGTCCAAAACCTACCTACCTATTACAAAGATTTCCCCATTCAGCACCAAAGCACTGCAGCGGTACTTGGAGTACTTCATTGGCGCGAGCTCAGTCCATTTGTTTGTATTTGGATTGTACTCCAGGAGGCGGTTACTAAGACGGTCCGGCTCATCATCCATACGGTATGACTGAAAGTTTGAGTGGAGTAGAGAATGAAAAGGCAGAGCAGGTGCAGACACGATAATAAGCTGCCGACAAAAGTGTATTGCTCTAAGTTTCACATAACCAAGGATAGATGTTAATAGTACCTGTGGAGTGCGTCCTCCCATCACATAAAGGCAGTCTTTCATTCTGACCACACTGTGGTAGGCCAAAGGCAAAGGCAGAGGTGCTGCACTCCGCCAGGGCCCTCCCTGCAGAGACCACCGCTCCACACAATTTGTGATGAGAAACTGGTTCTTTAGCTTCATCTGCCCCCCCAAGAGGTACAGAGTGTCTCCCAGAGACCCCAGGGCGTAGGAGTCCCGGTACTCTGCGGATGTTAGGTGTTCCCAGCTGCCCTGGGCTTCTACTCTATACCTGCAAACCCAGTCACACCACAATTAGTTTCTCAGAGGAAAAACAAGTTTTGAGCCGGAAACAATGACACCTGACTCTTACCTGTAGATTTCAACGTTCATGTCTTTCTGTCGGGCCATTCTGCGTGCACTTGCCTCTCCTGCTACAATAATGTCATTTCTTTCAGTAACGACTCCAGCACACACATATCCCAGAGCGTCTCCATAGCGAGGGGAGGTGATGTAGTAGGTTCGGCCAGTGGTTGGGGCAAAGCAAAAGCTTCGTTCTGTGTAGTTGCCATACCTTGACCTGATCCCTCCGCCGTCGTTACCAACACAGAGCAAGAGATCTGTGGTTTCCATTCCATACCTCAGCTTTAGTTTGCGTGGCGCAGCAGAGGGATGCATGGTTGCAGCTTCCAGTGCTTCATTCAACATCTCCAGACATTCGGCATCAGCCAGCAAAGCTGTGTTCCTTCTCATGGCCTCTCTTAAGTAGTCAGGGTTTACCAGCGGCAGACGGACCTTCTTCAGGAGCTCAGGTAGATGCCGAGCACGAACCTCTCCATCCATCAGGGAGTTGTGCTTGACCCAGCGAAGGACGACATCTAAGATAGTTTCTTCTCTTGTCACATTGAGATCATCAGAACTGAGGAGCTTTCCGAGTTGATGGGCCTCCAGCTCCAGAACCTCCTCATTCTGGCAGACTTGGACAAAGTGCTGCCTTAGGAAGCGTTGAGCGTGATCAGCCAGCTCCTCTGCACCAAGGTCACGGGCAAAGAAATACACACCGAGACAGTTGGAAGCATCCATGTTCTCAGTCATGTGCTGCCGACAGCGTGCAAAGACCTCATCCATCTGCAGGAGAAAAGCTGCGATTGATATGCCTTGCACATTGTCATTAGTGAGAGGAAGATCTGAGGTGTACATGTAGTTCAGGAGGAGGGCCAGGCTGCCTGCAGGCGTGTCACGCAGGAAGATTTCCCTGTTACTGCACTCACGCAAACCACACGTGAACATAACGCGAAAGTAAGGGCTGAAGGCGGACAGAATGACTCGGTGGCAGGGGAAGCTGATGCCCTCAGCGACCAGCACCACGTCCGTCAGATGCTCAACCTCTCTCATCTTCCTGAGCTGTTCAAGCAGCACCAGCCCATGTTTGGATGTAAGATCCATTATTTTCTAAATTTATCAGGAAGTTGATTATTTACAAGAAAACACTGGAAACTTTACACAACCAGAATAAGTAATGTGGTGGTTTCTGAAAGACAAAAAAACAAACACAGAGAGACTTCAGTTCATTATATTATTTTTCAGTATACTGAAGTGTATTCATGTGCTCATTGCACACCAAACTATGTGCAGTGATTACTCAAAAAACAAATAATTTCTGATGATTAATCCAAATGTATTATTTGTGATTTTGAATGACTGCCTCTTAAGTGACAGTTGAGGATGGAGATGGATTTTTTTTCCCTTTTATCTCAATAAAAGCCTTTCCCATTTTTTCTAACCCTCGTAAAGATGTAGAACAAGCATATTATAAAATAGATAAAGATATATATTTTTATATATTTAAATATTTTCCAACATATTTAACATAAATGGAACAATAATTTATATTCCAACTTTAAAAAATACAATATGTAAAATGCATGCGAAGTATTATTTTCAGAAATAAAAGGTCTCAGTTTCATGTTCTGATATAAAATCTAAATATAATTTTCTACTAAAAAATAGCTTGTGCAGTTTATACAGGCTTCAGAGGAATATATATCGCTCGTATTTATTGTTTACTCCTCTCCAATATAATGTTTTGCTTGAAGGTCCTGGTTGATATTTCCCAATCTGTTTACACAAACATTTATATCCAGTTACAAATATATATATTTCTTAACTACAAAATAAAAATATGCTGCATTGATGTGATTGGATTACTGTTTTGGGTAGTCAATATTAAATTAGTCGCATGGTTATTCTGTCATTAGATAATTTCATAGAAAACTATTTTTACAGTCAGTCAAAATATCAAGTTTCATCCTACAAAATTAGGATAAATTCTAATAAAATATTTGACAAAAATACAAATAAAAAGGTTAGAAAATCAGTTGTGACAATTAATCTTTTCATTGTAATCAATCTAATGTGTAAATTAGTCAAGCTAAACTTTTTGCATTCTACATAAAGTAAAGTAAACATGCAGATGAGAACATTGTGTTACAGTTTGTTTGCTTGAGATAAAATCTTACCAAAGTCATCTGCTCTTCTTCACTCACTGAGTTTTCTTTGATCTATGAAAGCCGGTAAATATCCATGTTTTTCTTCAGGCCACACGTGTTGTTGATGTTGCCGAATGTGCAAGTCAGAGGGCTCAGAGAGATCTGAGCAAACTCGATGGCCAAGGTATGTAACCCCCTCCGGTGCTGCTGCCCTCTGAGCTGTTGGCCCAAAAATAGAGACAGTGTTGTTGCTGGCAGTAAGTGGGTCAAATGAGTTTGAGTTACATAGAAAATGTATTACTTTGAAGCAATTGGGATGACAAATGTGAGCAAATTTGTTTTTATTTATGAATTGCTTTATTTGGTTTGTATCCATACTATTTGTTCATAATTCCTCTTCCAGTTTCTTCACCTTTGCCATGTGCACCCTATCCTAAAAGAGATTAAACCTTTGCTCTCAGCTCAGAGTCAGATTTCATGGCAGCGCTTTCCTAAGAACTGGGTACATCTTGTTTCTTCAAAGGTTTCAGCTTTTTTTTAAAAGCTTGAACAATAAATTGTAGCCCTGAACATTTAGGCTACGAGGAAAGCAATAAATGTCTTCAAATCCATGAGAGAACACACTTTTGAATTGTACACACGTTAAGTTTAATTATTCAATAAAGGCTTCCTGTGATAATGTAGAAAATGTTCCTTTGCCTTTCACTGCCTTCCTTTTTGTTGCTGAGTAGAAATCTAACCAGAATGGAAACACAAAGTCATCTAAAATCAACAGAGTTGACCTTTTTTTTTTCCTGACATCCGCTCCTTGTTCTGATCATTCATTAGTTTCAATGGCTCTGCCCACAATGTCTTGTATATAGTTAACCATTACACACTGCTGCATATAAAAGCAGATCCAGCTGTGCTCTGGGCATATCGAGGGGTTCATTGACTTATGCTGAAGGCTTGTAGTTTTTATGCATTATAATAAATAGATCTAAGTTCTGCATCTGATCCTCAAATGGATTCAAGAGCAGGATATGGGAAGTATAGAGTGGAGAGGCAAGTCTTGGATGAGGAGAGACTGGAAGAGCTAACAAAGAGAAAAACACTCTCAGAAATCCACAAACCTCTGACTGATCGGTTAAAAGACTCCTTCAGGTAAAGGACTTGTGTTAAAATACATTTTTCAATTTTTTGCGGGAAAAATGATTTTGAAAATGAACATTTCTATTTTTGTAGATGTACTCTGCCAAAACTGAAGCGAAGTGTACTGAGCAGCTGTCCTGTGCTGTACTGGCTACCAAAGTACTCGGTGTGGGACTATGGGATGCCCGACCTGGTCGCAGGGATCAGTGTGGGGATAATGCACCTGCCACAAGGTATGATAATTGTTAAAAATGAGAAAATGGATCTTGGCTGCAAGTGATTGAAAAAATGATTAAGATGAACTTAACTTGATATTCTTTTTGACATCTAGCTAAACTGTATTTCTGTATTTATTTTTTCAAATTAAGCTAAAAATTATCGTGCATTTTGCAGGTATGGCATATGCATTACTGGCTTGTGTACCTCCTGTGTTTGGGCTCTACACATCTCTCTATCCAGCTTTAATTTACTTCTTCTTCGGGACATCGCATCATAATTCCATTGGTGAGCACAGTCTCAAACATAAAACCCTTAGAATAAGAGATTTACAAGCTGTCAGCATGAATGTCAAATTAATTTGGGCTTTTTAATCTTTTTTGTTATCTCACTTTTTTAAAGTTCAGATTAAATTAATTTAAAAAAACAATAACTGATTGTACAGGTTGTAATTTATTATCAAATTTCTCTAATCCATACATGATCACAGTTTTAGAATTTTTTGGCATAAAAGCTTCATCTTTATTTTTTCTGAGCATGTAAAGATTTTTCATAAGGCATTTGTTTGTCAATTATATTTACTTTGAAATTCTGTTGAGCTGAAGATTTTAGATCATGGGCTTCTGTTTTAGTCCTTCAGTCAGTTTGGTGTAGAAATTACTCTACTGGGCAGTTCCCCTGGATTTTCTGTAGTTTCCAGTTCACAGCAGGTTTAAACGTCTTAATCTGTCATCTGAAGGAGAGTTTTTGGGTCTTCTTGTGGAAAATATTAAGAGATTTAGGTCAATACATATAATGCATGAGCCTGTGTGGATTGGAGAAAATGTTAAAAAGGTCAAACAATTCTTAAAGTTCTTAATTAAATTTCTTAGCTTTAAATGTCATTTAAATATGCATTTCTTGCTGAAATCGTTTATGGCACTGCATATGTGTTCATTTATTTTTTAGGTACTTTTACTATCCTCAGCATCATGGTGGGCAGTGTGACAGACAGACTCGCTCCCGATGAGTTTTTCTTGAAAACAAACGAGACCAATTTAACTTTAGAAATGGACATAGAGGCCCGCAATGCTTACAGGGTGCAGGTGGCAGCCGTTACTACCTTCCTTGGAGGACTTATTCAGGTTTGGCAAACAGTGCAGAAAATACGAGAAATTCTCAGGTTTTGCTTTTGCAACTTTATAACCACAATAAATGGCTGTGTTTGTGTAGGTGCTGCTGGGTGTTATAAAGTTTGGCTTCGTGGGAACTTATCTGTCTGAACCTCTGGTGCGGGCTTACACATCAGCTGCAGCAGCGCATGCTGTCGTGGCACAACTCAAGTATTTATTTAAAGTTTCACCAAAGCGCTTCACTGGGCCTCTGTCGCAAGTTTATGTGAGTATCATCATCTGCTCACTCTGGCTTAATGGGCTTATTTGAGCCAACATATATGAATACTCTTACAATTCCAACATAGCCTATATGTAAATAAATAAATAAAATAAAATAAAAGCTAAAAATTTGTTGTTCAAAAAACAACACTGACAAGTACTAACTTTCCTTCTGCTTCGTCTTGTTTTGATTTTCAGACTCTGGTGGATCTTTGCCTCTCGCTGCCAAAAACTCATCTTCCCACTCTGCTGGTCAGTTCTGTAACCATCGTTCTCCTGATTGGAGCGAAGGAGCTCAACTCGTTTTTGAGCACAAAGCTGACGGTCCCCATTCCTGTGGAACTCATCACAGTCAGTGGATATAAAGATATACTCTTTAGCCTCTTTTTGCTTTATCAACACTGTGTGTGTATGTGTGCATGCACTGCTCAGTGCTGCTGATGATGCAGCACTAAAAAAAAAAAGCATAGATGCAGTGGAAATAAGCAGCTGATTCAGCAGTAATGGAAGGACTCCCACATTTATACACTTCACTGCAGAAACGTGTAATATATGGCTAATAATTAGGTCCACACTTGGTCCATGATTGACTATATTTCAATGAGTAATGTCTAGGGCTGGAAAAGTGTTGTGAAATATGCTTGTTTTTAATTCATGTCATATAATTTCTTTAGATTGTAGCAGCGACTCTCTTGTCATCCACTATCCACCTCAACAACAACTACAGTGTTTCAGTTGTTGGAGAGATCCCGAGTGGGTGAGTGTTTTGGATTTAGATTAGGCTGCTATAATTTCTGGGGGGGGTTTTTTCACCACTTTTGCATTTTTCTTCTTCCCCAGTTTAAGCGCTCCTTCTATGCCCAACCTGAGTCTTTTTGGAGACGTTATCGGTGACGCTTTTGCTCTGGCCATTGTTGGTTATGCTGTATCTATTTCACTTGGGAAAACATTTGCACTGAAGCATGGATACAAGGTGGACAGTAATCAGGTGAGTCTGCTTTCCATCTGCTTTTATCCTTTTTTGTATTTTCCTGCATTATTGATTCTTTTTTTTTTTCTCCACCATGGGGCAGGAGCTGGTGGCGCTGGGTCTCAGTAATGCAGTGGGAAGCTTCTTCCAGTGTTTCTCTGTCTGCTCCTCCATGTCTCGAAGTCTCGTCCAGGAGACCACTGGAGGAAAAACTCAAGTGAGTAAGCGATGGCAGACAAGATTTAAATTAGCTCTATTTTCCCATTATAAGTCATTCTGCAGTTTCTGAAATAGAAAAGATAACTTTTAGTTATAAGCCAAAAGAAAACCCAAGTAAACAAATGAAACAAGGCATGTTTAAATGAGCTTAAAGTAACTTTTGTTTGCTAAAGCTTCTCCAAAAGGAACAAAATTAAATAGTTTTAAAGTAACAAATGACATGAGAATGTAAATATTACTTGTTTCTACAAGGCAAATCATTTTGCTTGTAATACAGCATCTTACATTATGTGGAAATGTAAAATTATTTCTTTCCATAAATATACAAAACATTCATTACCTATTTTTTACAATTTGAAATTTTGCATACTGTTTTCAGTATGTTAAATGTAATAATTCACTTTCAAATTGTAGTATTTTTCCTAAAATATATAAATCAGGCATGTCATGAGTTAAATTTACAGAATTACATAAAGAAGTGAAAGTGATTGTTTTAACTTGAATGGTTCTAAAATAAGTACTGTAAATGTCAGCATCAGCAATTTATTCAAATCTGTTAATCATTTTGTTTGTTCAACCTACTATATAACTATATCTAATTTATTCTGACAAAACTGACTGATATGTTCCATGTCATAAAACTTCTGGTGTCATTCTTGTAGATGGCTGGAGTGGCCTCTGCTCTGATCGTACTGGTGACGATACTAAAACTTGGGATGTTGTTCCAGGAGCTGCCAAAGGTCGGATATTTTCCTCTCTTTTACAACTACCACGACAGTTCATATCCAGGACACAAGCGTTAGTGAGGTCACGCTCTGGTTTAGGTCTAATTAAGTGTGTTGCTTCAGGCCGTCCTCGCGTCGATTGTGCTTGTGAATCTGAAGGGCATGTTCAAGCAGTACTCTGATGTCGTTACACTGTGGAGGAGAAGCAAAATCGATCTGGTGAGATGTTGTGATTAGACAGGCACTTTACTGTTTGAGTGCCATCATGATGGACCTTTTGATTTCTGCTACCCCCAGGTGGTTTGGTTAGTGACTTGGATGTCATCGATGCTGCTGAATCTGGACCTGGGTTTGGCTGCGTCCATCGCCTTTTCTCTGTTCACAGTTACCTTCAGGACTCAGATGTAAGATTCTTCGTCACCTTATCAGCGTTTCAACATACTGTCCGAAAACACAGACAAATGACAAATAAATACATGTTTCAACTTCTGTTAATTAGGCCAACATACTCTGTTCTGGGAAATGTTCCTGGTACAGAACTCTATGTGGACATAGAGACACACAGAGAGGTGAGATAAACATAAAAGCCAAAAATAGATGTTTTTTTTTCTGCTCTGACTTCAGAATAAGCTGGTGATATTTATGTATGTGACAGGCCAGAGAGGTTCCAGGTGTTACTATTTTCCGCTCCTCTGCTACAGTTTATTTTGCCAACGCTGAACTCTACCTGGAGGCCCTGAAAGAAAAAGTTGGTCCTCTTTCTTCTTGTTCTTTTGTTAAATTATCCTGTTATTAAACATTTCAATATTACAATATATTGGTAACTGTAAGTGTTTAATTTTTTTGTTCACACTATTTTATTTTATTTTATTTTTTACTTATATTGACAAAATAATTGCTTATTTTATTGTAAAAGACCAGAATTCAATAATATTTTATTTAAAGCATGTCGTTTCATCTCTGACATGCATTTTCTTGGGCAAATATTTTGAGACCTCAAGTCAACAACACAAAGAAACAAGTGTGGTAATAAAGATAAGGTGTCGTTGAAATGATATTGATTTTATAAAAAGCAGGAGTAAATTACAGTGCTTGCTCACTCTCTCTCTAATTTGCTGTAAATCTCCTAGTATTTCCTCCAGGTTAAGGGACAAGCAAACAACCATTTCATCTTGAGTCACTAGCTAAATCAGCCTAGACAGTTAAAACACTGCAATAAGGATATAAAACAACAGGCAGCTTAGCATCTAATCAACTTGTAAAACACCAGCTGAGCTACAGTAAAATTCCACTTTCAGAAATCTTGAGTTTAACAACCAAATAGATTTTCTTTTTTCTTTTACATGTTTAGATGTTCTCTCTTTCTGTTCATCAGACTTTTAAAATCAGTTAAAGATCCATGTTTGTCCAGGCATACTTATATAAAAATTATACTAACTTTAGTCATTTTTTATATTTGTTTTCTTGTGGATGTTTTTATGTTTTGCTTTTTATGACTTAAAAACTTCCTTTGTTTTAATGTTTTCTGTGTCCTGAGAACTTTATGGTCTTCTTATCTTATCTTGTAGAGTGTTTTGTGACTGTCTCAGAAGCATTATATCATTCATTCATTCATTCATAATTCTATCTTGGTTGGAATGTTCCATATAATCACTATGTTTTTATTCTATGGGAGATTTTATAGCATACTAAGTTTACCAAAGCATTCATTTCTTGTTTCCCTTGTTTAAGTATGATGTTGACTTAATGTTTACCTGTTTCCAGAGTGGGCTTGACATTGGTAAAATGATTATCTATAAGAGGAGGCAGGAGGCCAAACAGAGGAGAAGAGAAAGGAGAGCTGAAAGACGAGCAAAGAGGCAGGCTAAAGGAGAGGTGTGAAATGTCCAGCATAAAGCACAAATGATGATTTCTTTTTTTTGTTTTTTTTTGTTCGGTTTTAATATTTGAATTTTTATTGTGAGGTTTATGGCAACTTAAATGCGAAAACAAGACATTCATAATATCTGTGCCCCACACTGACATAGCCAAAGCTTAAACTATTTCATTTTCTCTAATTATTCAGAAACGGGCACAGAAAGCAGCTAAACAGCATTCTGGGCCTCCAGAGATCTCAGTGGAGGAGGTCGAGGCAGACGACTGGAGAGACACACACATAGACATGACAGCTGCAGAGGAGGAGGAACAGAGCCGGACCGAGAGGGGAAACGGGACGGTGTTTGTGATCCCAACCTCTCCCCGGACGCCCGACGGTTGCTCCAGGTGGGAGTACCTCAAAGGAGGACATCCAGACAGCACCAGTTTGGGGTGGATGTCGGAGCTGCAGGACGGGGACACCACCACTCTGGGCTCCAGCAGCGAGGACACTCTGAGTCGGGACCTAGAGCAGGTTTCTCTTGGGTCTCTTGGGAAGTGGACATGGGACATTCACTCCATCATCCTTGACTTATCCACGGCTAACTTCATTGACACCGTGGCCATACAGACACTGACAAATGTAAGTAATAAAGAAATAAAAGGACCTGGTCATGTCCCTTTTACTGGAAGGGTTTATTGACTGAGTTCTTGCTCAGCCATCAACTTCATTCTCTGCCAGTTTTCTTGTTCAATAAAAGATAAATTGGGCTCAGTCTGTACTAGTACTTGTTTTCCTCGGCAGAGCAATGAAGAAGGTCTTGCTGACGTTGACTTTGTGCAATTTGTTTGTTTTTCTTTGCCACATCCCGACTCAGTGCTTCTCAGCCTAATTGCAACTCCATTTACAATGAAGTTGGTATGTTGTGTAAAACATAAAAATAGAATAAAAAGCACTGCATATATTTGGAAATAATTTGGACAACATTATTACATTGGACTGCTGTGAAGTGAATTTTCACCAATTTAGACTAGAATTAAATGGATATAACTGAATCTGTTTGTCTTGTGAAATACCTAAAGATGACATTTGGTGTATATCAGCTCTATAAAACTTTTTAATGCTGTATATACATATTTAAATGCTATAAAAAAAAAAAAATTAAAGAAGCATTAAAATGTTATGGGTAATTTTACACCAGTACACAGATGTATTCTACCAAATTTTATCTTGTTCTGTTTGTTTGTTGCTGAAATCTTCAAAATGAAATAAAAATATTTTAAAATGAAAAAACATAGACTGAAGAAAACTCTCCTCTATTCCCAATGTTAACAGATCTTCCGGGACTTCAGTGAGATTGATGTGGATATCTACTTTTCTGGATGTCAAGGTGAGTGAAACTTACTTTTCTAAAGCTGCTCTTTAAGAAATACATTTTGTCATCCTCTGATTCCTTTCCTTCTTTACAGCGTATGTTGTAGAACAACTGGAGCGTGGCGACTTCTTCTCGGAAACTCTAAGAAAACAACATCTTTTTGTGTCTGTTCATGACGCTGTGCTCTACTGCCTCAACCACCGTGGGGCAGCATCGCTTCCCAGATACGACCCAACACAGGTGAGTAAAAGAGGCTGAATTGCGATGAGTCCAGAAATAACACACAAATATCTCACCGTTCATTGTCTGTGTGGCTTTTTACAGGAATTACAGTTTCTTATAATTATTGGCTTTAAATTTCTGACCCATGTTTGTTTCATGTACTGACTTTCTGAAAATTTTCTGTTACAGGCCCTGCAGTGCGGCACAAAATTTTAAAGGCAACAAGATATGAAACGAAAAGAAAAAAATGAATGTGAAAGAGGCATGAGCAGAATGAAGTTTAAACAGGTATTAGGAACTAGTTTCATAAAACATACAGTGTTGTGCAGGAGTCAACGTTTATTTCTTTGTTTTGACTTTTTTAATCCTTTAAACTTATTGGTTCCAGGTCTTCTGGTGGATTTTTTGTGATTTTTTTGGACTTTGGAACTCATGTTCTGTTTAGTATCTGTCTATTAGAGGAACTGTTTTGTTTATCAAACTCTTAACTCCATTCATTTTGTTCAAATTGCCTTCAGGACTGAGAGAATGGACCTGTGTTGTTGTTACAGATAACACTAAACCTGTTTTAGATTTGATCTTTGGGCATCTTGTTACCAGCAACCTTTCACTTATTTCTTCATATTTCTAAGTCTTGCAAGTTTTCTATGTTGCACAAAACATGCTTATTTTCACACCGATGGTATGATTCCTAAATTTCAACATTAATCTGCAAAGAAAAAGAATACTATAATAATTTTAAAAGTTAAAGTAGATTTAATGCAATTGCACAATCTCACAATGATTTTTTAAATCCAGCCTTTAATTTACTTAGATTTTTTTTTTTAACAAAAAGAAAAAGTCACAATTAGTAGCAACTTTAATGATTCCTGCAAAACAAAATAAATAAATAAATAATTTGGTGCTCTTTACGTCTAATTAAGTGCTTGATAAAATTTTAACATTAAATTCATGATTTTCTGCTTCCCTAGGCTTTAATTTTGATGACCATTTTGATAACCATTCTTCATCAAATTGGGAAAATTGCAAAGTTTTACATTTAAAGTTTAGATACTGCATCAAATCTTCACTGCTTCTTAAAAGACATCACTTTCAAATCATGCTTATTTGATGGAGTTGAAGATCACACAGTGAAGAGCATGCTGTCATTATAAGGTACAACAACTGGTCAGAATACATATGAAAAACATCCAAAGTCTAAAATATGATCATAAGGAGCAGTTTTACAGATTAAAAGAAGGTCTGTCATTTCAGTAGAAACAAATTCAGGACACAAAGGTAAATCCTTTGCACCTCATTGTACTTTTGGTTATGTTTTTGTTTTCATTTTACTGTCATGTTAAAATGTTATTTAAGCATATTTAAAGTATTGTTGGAAAAGAAGGATTCACAGGACTATTGAGTTTCATTACATTTTATTTGGTGCAGGAACAGTGAGAGAGTGCATTTTCAGTAATTATTTAATAAATAAATAAAATGAACTCTGGACATCATTTTCATTCATTGTGCATTGAAGAAAACAGTAGTATTGTACTGAAGAGACATAGACAAGGCATCATGCATCACACCGAGAGGTGTGAGCTTCTTTTGGTAACAGCAGCTGTCACAATTTTCTAGTGCAAATGTTTGCTTGTAGCCACAGCAAAACCTTTTAAATTATGCATGCAAAGAAATGTGTCATTTTAAGTTCACGTGTGTAACATTTAGAGGAATCTACTGGCAGAAAGACATCACAATAATATAAGAAACACTGTGCTATTATTGAAAAAAAAGAAAAAAGATGTTTACATAGAGATTGTTTGAGTCGCTTTTTTGCAGGTTCCTGCAGTATTTTTATAGTGGATCAGACAAACCTTGGCTATGTCTATAATTTAAAAAATACTTTTTCTCTTTGACAACTGCTGATATTGACCTACAGGGTCTGAAAGATGAGTTTCAAAAAGGAAAAAAAAAAAAAAAAACCAACAGCATGCACTTGGAAACTTTGCCACCAGATGTCACTAAACCCTACACACTTTGAAACATTTAAAATTTACAATTCTTCCACAGGCTCTCCTGCAACATTCCTACAGAGGGAAATAGAAATAGAATAATACACAAAATAAACAGACTGTTGTACAAAAGGATCTATTTCCCTCAGTGAACTCTTTCCCTGAATAAATCTCAACGCTGCAAACTTGTCCAAAAAAGTCAGAGGAAGAGGTGGAGGATTTTGTTGTTAAACATATGAATGTATTGGTGTAGGAGCTACAAATCTTGATGGATGCTGGGATTCTGTATGTCTGCATTCGAAGTCAGATCGTGGTCATTCTCATCGTCTGGCAGCTGTGAAACCAACTGCTGGTAGCGAGCCTGGCGCTGGTAATCTGGATCAACATTGATCCATTTATTGGCTACCCATTTAGTGCCGCGGGTGACCACACAGCCTCCATGCAGAGAATATTCATCCTGCTCTCCTACCCAACCTGACAAGAAAACAAAAACAGAGATGTTTGATTTACATTTAGAGATATAAACGCTGTAAAACATCCTGTCAAGGAAAAAGATATTCCTAAAATTTTGAAAACAATTTTAATCAGTATTTATCTTTGCTTCAAAAACTAGTATTACAAGAAAGTCTGGATTTATTAAAGAATAAAAACATGTGGAATGTTATGAGACTTTAGCAAACCATCAGATATTTCTGATACATAGTTAACATTTAGGCTATAATAGAGAATACACACATTGGTATTTTGTAAAAAATAACATTTGTTGGGTTTGACATTTTAAAAATCTACAAGCAGACAAGTCATGTACAAATATGTTAGAATCTCTTTAAGAACAGTGGTGAACAATATCCTTAAAATAATTCAAGCGGTTAAGGAAGAAAATGCAACTAGATGCAGTGCAGTGAAGCCTGGGGCAAACCCTTACCTATAAGATCACATCAAAACTGTGGGCAATAAGACACTTTAGGAACATATGGAGTGAGAAAAGATTTAAATAAAACTGTGTTTAGAATGTGAAAAATGCAAGAATGACAAATCATTCAATAAACAAATGTCACTGTATGGATTTAATACTTGATTTCAACAAGAAAAACGTAACTTTTGAAACTAAAAACTTACATTTGAAATTAAAAGGAATTTTTGCAAAAATTATTCCAAAAACGCATGCGCTATAATTTCCGCACCTCTTCCGTCGGAGAGATAGTTGTACCAGAAAACAGCCATCCCTTTGGTGGGTTTCACTCTAAGGTTGCTCTTGTCACAGTTTCTTCTGGTGTCCATCAGATCCACATCATTCTGTATCAGAGACTGAAACACAAACACACAAACACAGAACAATGTCCTTCATGCCAAGCACGACCACTCGCTGACAAACATGTGAGTTAGCACAGACGTGAATCCCATGCACTCTGTACACTTTCTCCAACTCTCTTCGGACACATTTACGCACCACTTCATCATAGGTCCTGTTGTCTGCCACAGGGAATGCGGTCTCCCCGCCCCCATCAACAGAGTTCAGGTAGAAGAGAACTGTGATGTACCTAAGTGTGCAACACAGGTTTAAATTGACACACACACGTATGGTGCAAACGAACACGCACGCATGCATGTACAAATAGTTAGCAAACCAGTAGCAGACGCACAATGTCGAGTCACCAAACGTAGCATGCCAGCTGTCGCACTGCACAGTTTAGTAACGACATCAGACAGATGAAATCCCAGCTGAGCGTTCTGTCAGTGCCTCACCTGCAAGAAGTCTCAAAAGGAGTGGAGGTGTTTGCTGCAAGACGTGTGTGTGTGCATGCTGTTTCAGGGTAGACCGGCCCGCTGTCATGGTGGGCGTGATAGTGGCCCCCTTCCTCATATCGAACCACCTGAAGCGGCTCACTCAGGTCCACTAAAGCGGCCGGCAGCCGAGTCAGGCGAGTCACCCTTTAATGGAAGAACAGCCACCTTTAAACATATCGAAAGCAGCAACCTCTGAATCATCATCTGCAGTTTAGACTTGCCCACCTCTCTTTGATTTCCTGGAGGACCCGATGGGCTCCTTTGCCCTGATAGAGCCAGGTGTGCCGGCTGTTCCGAACCAGCTGACTCCTTTTCACCCCTCGCTCCAGGAGGAAGCGCTGGAAAGCGTCGCTGCTCAGAAGCCGAAACTCTTCCTGGCTCAGCAAACCTATCACCATGACAACAGAAATTAACCAAAACACATTTGTATAGAAATTATAGATGAATCCAACAAACCTCCATAAGGCTTCAAACTGGAAAAGATGATTGAAAGTCCTTATGACTGCAAAGTTTTACAACCAAGTACTACGGAGTTTCTTACCGTCACCATCCTTATCGGCTTTGAGCCCGTCATAAATTTCTCGCAGGTTCTCTGGAGTGAGCCAGATGCCGTCTCTCACTCTGGAATGAGTCAGTATCTTTGAGGCACAGCAGTAAAGACGGCATGAGATATTTCACTCTTAGAAGAAATAAATAACTTTCAAATCCACAAGCTGGAGCTCACCTCATGAAGCTGCAGCTGTCCATCCTGGTTGATGTCAAGAAGGTTAAAGATCTCTTCAGGGCTCAGGTCGAGCTCTTTAGCCAGCTCCTCTTGGCCTTCTTGTACCATCAGCTGACTCTCCATCAGACCCTTCAGCTGAGCGAGCTGCATCACCACGCGGCACTCGTCCTCTGACAAAAACCCAGGGATCTCTGCATAAGACAGCAACACACACTTAGAAACATAGATATTTCTCAAATAAATTTAGGTAGGTTTACATTTTGTGTTAAGATTTTTTACTACGATCGTGTTTTGTTGCACTGGATTAATGGCACTGCATTAATCCACCCAATTAAAAGTACAAAAAATGAAGACCTTACAAAATAAATGTTAAAACAAGCCTACTGCTATTTAAAAAGTGACATCTTTGCATGTACATAAGTAATTTTTGTCGGAAATAAAAGTACTTTTAGGGATAGTTTTAATACACTATACTTTTTATTTGTACTTCACTAATATTACTTTGAAGTATTGCTACACTCGAGTAAACTTCACTGAATCAAGAACAAAGACATTCAAACCAAAATAATATTATAGAATATTATACTAGGCTGTTATAACATTATCATAATTAATATGTTTTCTGTTACATTTATTGACTATTCATTCAGCATGCCTAAACAGTTTTGATGATTTCATGCTTCCAGATTTGTTGAAACACTTTGCTGTGTTTATCTTCTTGGTCCAACATGATTTTAGACCAGTAAAGGCCTGGAAAAGCAACTTTGTTATATATTTACTTGGCAGGCCTGCACTGAGCCCAGACCTTAACCAGACATGTCATCTTTAGGATAAATTAGAGCACGAACAAACATCAGGCTTGGACTGAGCCTGATGTCGAACTTTGTTGTCCAACATCAGTGTCTGACCTTATAAATGAGCTTCTGGGAGGAGGGTAAAGCATTACCACAAACAACCTCCTAAACCTTGTGGAAAGCCTTCTAAGCATTTATACCTGCAAAGGTTGGACTGAGATCTTATTAAAGCCTAATGTTCTGCGAGAAGGCAAGTGATCCAATACTTTTAGCAACTGGAGATTTGCACTAAGCAAACACATGTTTGCTCCTATGCTTGGATATTAGAGGTGAGTTTGTTCTTCTCACCAAACAGCAGCGGTTTCAGGCTCAAAGTCTTCATCTCATGCACTCTGCCTGGCACCAGAGACACCTTCTGGACATGTCCCACCTAAAACATACATCAGCGCTATAGTTTACATGCAGCAGGTCAAATAAAAACTCAAAAGAGACTCAACATCACACATCACTCACCCGTATCCCCTCGACTCTGGTCAGGGAAACATCCCGCACAAAGTCGGGCTTCGATGGCGACGGACGTCGCGCTTCCGAGCGCTGGGGTTGGCCACCTCCGCTGGGAGCGTCGCTGCTTGAGCTGGCGTCCTCCTGCCCGCTGCTGTAGTGCACGTAAAACAGCAGCGCTATGACATTAATGATGTAGACATGAAAAAACACCATCACGACCACGAAGTAGGAGCGGGAGCACACGCTGCTCTTGTGGCAGGGCAGACGATCACAGGGCGGCCGGAGGGGCAAGGTCGGGCTCCCGGACGGAGACGCGTCCTCGGCGTCTGTGTTCTCCTGGTTGTCCGTCATTTTTTGGAATAAAAAAAAAAAAAAAAAAATCAAGGTATTGACTGTTTCGTTGCAGCTAAAACCGTTGAGGTGTTTAAAAGGCAATCTGGGAGTGGTGTTTGCACGGAAGTAGTAGATGTACTGAGTGACATATGTGGAGTTTAATTTGAAAAGGCGCAGAAAATCCCTTTAAAAGCGCCGATTAAATCAAGGTTCTTGTCCGCTTACAGAGATCGGAGGACAGAAAAAAAAAAAAAGACGCTTCTTGATCAACACAGTGTCTTTCGAGCAGCTGTCAAGAAGTGCGTGGTGATCTGCAGCTCCGCAGGCTCGGACAGTCTTGTTTACACTGCAGTCAGCAGCGCACTGCGCATCCCAAGCCACAGTGGATAACACCTCACCTCCTCCTCACATCAGCAGCACCATAGAACGGCTGAAGAATATATCTATGCATATATATAAAACTATAAGCAAGAAATCTCTGAAAGCGACAAAACAGTCTGCGCTTCACCTGATTAATAACGGCACCGATCGGCTCCCGCTGTAGACAGCAGCATCTCCCGTCCAATGCTGACCTCTGGCGACCTAAACTGACAGCAGCAAGTTCCCGTCACTCACTTCACCACGTTTTCAAAGTATGCATCAACCATAAACTTTAATAGCTTCTGTGGGACTGTCGGAAGTATTGTGGATGATTTTTTTTATTTTCAAAAGGGACTTTTTTTTTTTTTTTTTGATGGATCTTCAACATTATATGCATAGATGCTGCTCTCTCTGACATGTTGTGGTGTGGTCACATATGTTTGTCTATTCTTTCCTGAGTGCAGGGGGCATCTTTTTTGATTCTGTAGATGCATCGGTCATCTTCTGGGGTTATCTCTGTCGGAGGAAATGATTAGATAATCAGGGAGGTCAGCTCTGTCCTAGGACGACCCCTTGGCCCAGTGGAGGGGGTGGGAGACAGAAGAATTCTGGTTAAAATAACCTCACTGACTGTTAAATAAAGTCTTGCACCCCATGCAAAAAGCTGTTGCTGAACTGGAGAGCTCCTTTAGTGAGGAGGAGTGTTATTGATGGTAATTTTAGGATCTACAACCATCACTGCTCACGACAGACTCAATCAGTGTTTACGTCCCTGGTGTTTTTTGCACATCCCTGCTGTATTTGCACAGTATATGTAAATAGTTTGTTGGAGCTTTCTACGCAAAAATGAACACTCTGTAAATGTTTTAAGTAACCCTTCTCTTTTTAACTTTTCTTTGGACCTTATGATACCTTTAATATCTAAACTGTATTTTTATATATATTGTAAATTTGACTTTATTGTACAGTCTCCTATCCTTTTTTTCAGTTTTCCCATTTCTTGCTGCTGGTACACCCGAATCCCCCCACCTTGGGATAAAAGCACTGCCTTCCGATTCTCTTTGGTTAATATTTGCTAAGTGACACCAAATTGTCCACACAGGACCACTAGAGGGAGCCCGTGTACCACAGTTTAAGCAAAAAATGGTTCTAAACATCTTGACCAAAAATGTTGTGTTTACCTTTTGTGTCCTTGAATTGACATTTTCATTTTTGATAATTGCAATGGTGACAATAATTTTGTCACTCACAGACAGAATTAAGAAATTATAGCAGCAAAAATGAATAGCGTGGATGGCTTTTAATGATTTGTGGTTGTAATGATCAGTTTGTTCATAGTTTGGTGAGTTTTGCATACAGAGAAACACAAATACATACATGATTCTGTATAACCTTGTTTAGCGAGCACAGTAAATCTGCTTATGAATATTTTCATTATTTGTATTTGCATCAGTGCAAAAATTTCCTATTTTTTGTGTTTCAGTGAGGTATAAAAAGACATGAAACAAATTGATCAAACTCCGCTACTTTTATTGATTTGACAATATTAGTGCATGCTTGACATGCTAAAGTCAGTGTGCAGCAAGTTACTCATATTGTATGATTCCTTGATACCAACATATTGGAGGCATGTTTTCTTCATCACTCCTCTGAGTCTTTGGCCTGAAATGGCAGGATAACAGTGATACTCTTCAGTACCGAGTCAACAGTTTTAAAGTCAAAAAGGTACATAAATGAGAGTTATGCTAGAAATTTGATTTTGTACCTTGCCAATCTCCCGACTCTTGGCCCTCAGCTTGTTGACCTGGGACTCTGCGATGTCAGCACGCTCCTGAGCCTCCTCCATCTCATGCTGCACCTTCCTGTATCTGGTCAGATGAGCGTTGGCCTGCTCCTCCTGTTCAACAAAGCACCATAAAGTCAACTTCTTTATGCTTAAATAGATTTTAAAACAAATAAGTTTAGTTTACTTACGGCCTCCTCAGCCTGTCGTTTGTAGGATTTCACTTTCAGCTGCAGTTTGTCCACCAGATCCTGCAGTCGAGCAATATTCTTCTTGTCCTCCTCTGTCTGTGGTGCAAAATCAAAGGTTTCTCAAGCTCTTTAATAAGTTATGTTCTATGTGTGTTATATTTGTGGTGTCCACAGCCACTAACCTGATAGGTCAGCTCCTTCACTCTTCTTTCGTACTTTCGTACTCCCTTGATAGCATCTGCACTGCGTCTCACTTCAGCATCAACCTCACCCTCCAATTCACGAACCTTAATGAGAGAAAAGTAAAATGATAGTAAACGCATAAATACATTGTCGTAACTGGAAAAAAGGCCTACGAGGAGCGTTCCCCTTTCTCATACCCTGGCCTCCAGTTTCTGGAGCTGCTTCTTGCCTCCCTTCATGGCCAGATTTTCAGCTTCATCCAGACGGTGCTGCAGGTCCTTCACTGTGACTTCCAGGTTCTTCTTCATCCTCTCCAAATGAGCACTGGTGTCCTGCTCCTTCTTCAGCTCTTCTGCCATCATAGCAGCCTGAAATTTTCAGGAGTCAGCTTTGTTGAAACATTCATGGTCTGTTATGGAAGCCTGACTTTCACATAGACAAAAATCAGCAGGACTCACATCAGTGATGGCCTTCTTTGCCTTTTCTTCAGCATTTCTTGCCTCCTGAACAGCATCTTCCACCTCACCTTGAACCTGAATGAAGTCAGACTCCAGCTTCTTCTTGGTGTTGAGGAGGCTGGTATTCTAAACAGTCAATAGTTAAAATGATATTCAATAATCGTATGTTTGGTAACTTGAACATGCTGATTTGATTATCAAATACCTGAGAGTGCAGCAGTGTAACACGCTCACTAGCATCCACCAGCTCCTGTTCAGCCACTTTGCGGCTTCTCTCTGTTTGCTCCAGAGCAGCTCTGAGCTCCTCGATCTCAGCAACCATCAGGTTGTTCCTGCGCTCCACCATCGCGACCTGCTCCCTCATGTCATCTTGTCCTCTCAGAGCCTCATCAAGGTGCAGTTGTGCGTCCTTAAAAATGATAAAAACAAATAATCAATGTAATCTGATTAATATTTGGCAAGAACCTCTCTACTCGGTGAAGATCAAATACCTTAAGCTGTCCCTGAACGTTTCTCAGCTGCTTCTGGGCTTCTGCTGCCTGCCGGTTGGCGTGGCTCAGTTGTATCTCCATCTCATTGAGGTCTCCCTCCATCTTCTTCTTGATTCTCAGGGCGTCGTTCCTGCTCCTGACCTCAGCATCCAGAGTACTCTGCATGGACTCCATCACCCTCTGGCTGTTCCTCTTGATCTGCTCAATCTCTTCATCCTTTTCTGCAAGTTTTCTGTCGATTTCACTCTTGATTTGGGTAAGCTCCAGTTGGACGCGGAGAATCTTGGATTCCTCGTGTTCCAGGGTGGCCTAAGAAAAGAAATTAGCCTGTTAATAACTATGAGCTCCAATAAACAGTGTCTTTTGAAATTAGTTTGGTGAAACCAATACCTCTGCCTCTTCAAGAGAAGTTTGAAGTTCAGTCTTCTCTGTCTCTACAACCTTTTTAGATTTCTCAAGTTCGTGAATGGTTTTTCCAGTTTCACTGATTTGCTCAGTCAGATCAGAAATTTCCTCTGCAAAAAAAAAATAAAAAAATAAATAAAAAATCAAATAGTTTTTTTCCTAAACACTGTACATATTGAGTACATGGTACTTTCTGAGATTTGCTAAACAATGGTCTACAATATTACACAATTTTAAAAATACTGTAGAGTCAAAGGTATGGAACAATGTATGAATGTATTCCCATGATTGTTCAGATATCATTCACCTTTTAATCTGTAACATTTTATCAATTACAAGCACTGTCACTAGTTTCATTACTTTACTGAAAATGTGAAATTGCTCTTACGCTGCAGGTTCTTGTTCTCTCTCTTCAGAGTCTCCAGATGGTCCAGAGCTTCTTCATAGGAGTTTTTCATTTTGAACAGCTCAGTACTCATCGAACGAGCCTCTTTCTGAGCTCCCTCCAGCTCAGCCTGGCTCTCCTCATACTTCTGCTTCCACTCTGCAAGAACCTGAAAACATAAATAGATCCAATATTGTTGCCCATTGTTGACTTTGTGTCCCTCAGTAAGAACAGGACTGAAATGACAAAAACAAAACCTTGTCAAAGTTCCTCTGCTTCTTGTCGAGATTTGCAGCCAGAGCATTAGCTCTCTCCACGTCGATCATCAGGTCCTCCACCTCACCATGCAGCCTCTGTTTGGTCTTTTCCAGAGAGGCACATTTTGCATTCACAGCCTCAATGGACTCTTCTGCATCCTGAAGACGCTGGGCGAGCTTCTTCCTGCAGAGGGTACGTTTGATTTAAAAACCTGAAGTCCTTTACAATTTCAAATCATTGCAAGAGTAAAAGTTAGACTTACTTGGCCTCTTCCAGCTCCTCAGTGCGCTGAATGGCATCAGTCTCATACTTGGTTCTCCACTGAGCCACCTCGCTGTTAGCCTTGGACATAGCGCGCTGCAGCTCAGCTTTGGCCTCCTGCTCCTCTTCATACTGCTCTCTGAGCAGATCACAGTCATGACGAGACGACTGAACCGCATGAGCCAGAGCATTCTTGGCCTTAAAAGAGTGAGAGGTGTTAGCATTCATCTGTTAATTAGTTTAAAAAATTGCAGTTTGACAGTGCATACTTTAACTTCTTCTTCAATACGCCTCTTAAATTCTTCAATCTGCTGAGTGAAAGCCTGCTTGCTCCTCGTCAGCTGAGAGATCAAGGCATCTTTCTCCTCCAGCTGGCGACTGATTTCACCTAATTAAGCAAAACAAACTGACATGTCAACAAAAATGTCTGTTGTGAGAAAGTTGCAAATACCAAAATATTGGTCAAAGTTTTACCATTCTCTGTTTGCAGTCTTGCCCTCTGTAAACCGATGTCATTCAGCTGTCGCACATTTTCTTCATTCTTTGTCTTCACCTCACTCAGTTGATCCTCAAGACTGCGACACATTTTCTCAAGGTTCGCCTTAATTAGAAAAAGGTGCATTGATTCAAAGTGCATCTTTATAAGTTGGTTAAAGTTCTACTTCAACCAACCTTTGCTTTTGCAATGGACTCCATGTTGCTTGAGAGGTCATCGATCTCCATCTTGTATTCACTTTTCTCTTTCTCCAGCTTCTGTTTGACTCTCTGGAGGTTATCGATCTGCTCTCCCAGCTCCGCCACGCTGTCGGCCTGCTTCTTACGGAGAGATGCGGCCGTGGCCTCATGTTGCAGGGTGGCCTCTTCAAGGTCACGGCGCAGCTTCTGAAACTCGGCCTCGCGCTTCTTGTTCATCTCGATCTGAACAGCAGTCGCTCCACCAGCTTCCTCAAGCCTCTCGCTGATCTCCTCAAGTTCCCTGGAGAGATCGGCCCTCTGCTTCTCCACTTTGGCCCGAGCAGCTCGCTCAGCCTCAATCTCCTCTTCTAGCTCCTCAATTCGGGCCTTTCAGATTTTCCAAGAAACACAAAAGCGTTACTTAGGGCTGAGTGTAATAAATGAGAAATGCATTCAACAAAGCTAAGTTAAAAAAGACAAAATTTTAAAGCAACCTGAAGTTCTTTTATCTTCTTCTGAAGCTGAACACCAAGCACTTGTTCATCCTCAATTTTGCTGAGAAGCTGACTTGTTTCAAAGTCTTTCCTGCAAATAGACAAAAATACAAACAAGATAGACATATAATATTTTGGGGGTTTTATGTTGAAAAGTTATTAATTGTTTTGTGTTAAGCAACATGTTACTCTGAGGTAGAGCTTTGAATTTATACAACTTCTGATAGCATCAGTTGTTTTGCAACTGAGGGAAATTTTTGATTCTTTAGGTTATTTGGTCCACTGTTTTTCAATACTCTTTGAAGTACACAAAGTATGAAATCAAATGTTAACTAAATTCAGATTTACTGACTTCTTTATCTTCTCTTCAGACTGCTGCTTGTCATTCTCCAGATCCATTATGGTTTCTTGAGCCAGTTTCAGATCTCCTTCCAGCTTCCTCTTTGCTCGCTCAAGATCCATACGGAGTTTCTTTTCCTGCTCCAGGGAACCTTCAAGCTGGTGCAAAGAGAGAATCATAAGTCAGTGATTACATGTATTTAAAAAAACAAAACTGTTGGTGACCGAAATAAAACACTGATGCTTACGTCATCCACTTGCTGCTCCAGTTTTGTCTTGGCTTTGGTCAGAGTGTTGACTTTGTCTTCCTCTGCCTGCAGATCATCCAGGGTCTGCTGATGGGCCTCTTGGAGGGCTTTTTTCTCCTTTGTCAGCTTAGCAATGGTCTCATCTTGAGAAGCCATTTCTTCAACCAGGTTTTTGACCTGCATTGATAAATAAATTGCTTTAGTAATTTGGTCAAACTGCTTTTAACAGGAATGTGAATCATAAACTCAAACCTTGTTTTCAGTGGCATGTTTCTCCTTTTCCACTTTAGCCAGAGTCAGCTCCAAGTCATCAATGTCCTTCTTCAACTCAGAGCATTCGTCCTCCAGTTTTCTCTTCTTTGCTGTCAGCTCAGCATTGATCTCTTCTTCATCCTCCAGTCTCTCAGCCGTCTCTTTGAGTTTGGCTTCAAGCTGGATTTTTGCTTTAATTAGTTGCTCGCATCTTTCCTCTGCATCAGCCAGGTTTTCACCCTCCTGGATTTACAGAAGAAATAAGAGTGTGGTCAAATATAGTAATATTTGTATCTTATGAAATGAGATCTCTGTGCTCGTGAACATACCGACTGAATCTGCAGCTGCAGGTCATTCTTTTCCTGAAGAAGAGAAACCATCTTCTCCTCCAGTTCTTTCTTCTTAGCTAAAGCCTTTGTCAGATCATCTTTGGTCTTGGCAAAGTCTTCTTTCATTTGGGCCATCTCCTTCTCCGTCTCTGCACTCTTCAGCAGAGGTTTGATCTTGAAGTACAGCTTCATCCATGGCCAAGTCTTGACGTTCATGAATGCACGGATGTTGTACTGGATGGTGTAAATGGCTTCCCTGGAAATGTTGAAATATTGATTCAAACAGATTTGCTTAGGGAGCCCAATACTTGCAGCTTGCCTCTTATGTTTAAGACTATGTGGATAAATCACCTGCGTTCAATCATTTTGACAAACTCTCGTCTCATGAGGAAGCCTCTGCAGAGAGCCTGAGTCATTGTGACCAAGATTGCAAGTTTTTCGTCTCGCATCTCCTCTAAGAGACCAAGCAGACCAGCCTTGAAGAACACCTGAAATGACATTAACACATTAAAATACCAGAAAAGTGACACTACTTCCTTCTTTCACCAACGTTTGCTGTGAAGTATCGTTTGATGCTTGAAAATATTTTTTTCTTACAGAACAATAACTCACAGCGACGCTCGACTTATCTGAATCAGATATGTACAGAGTTATTTTTCAATTAATTAGAGTAGTTGTTGTGAATTGGTCAATCAGACATTAATTCAGTTGAATGCAAGTTTACCTTAGTGTGTCCAAACTTGTACTGAGTGTGATCAACATCAATAGAGCCCAAGAGTTTCTCAGAGGCCTTCTTGTTGTCAATGAACTGTCCCTCAGGGATGACACTGGCATTCAACACTTTGTATCTGACAAAAGGTAGAAATATTGTTGAGTTATTCATCTGTAAATTATGCAATGAATTTGTAAATTCAATATTCACCTCTGCTTGAAGTCACCATAAAGGATTCTGCTGGGGAAACCTTTCCTGCAGATTCTGATGCCCTCCAGCACACCGTTACATCTCAGCTGGTGGATGACCAAGAAGTTTTCCATCAGACCTGAAATACACATAAAATTAGTCTTCTCTGTTTCACATGTTTGGATTATGTCAAACTCCAAATAGAGCTTGAGCTCACCAGGAGTCTTTGATTCATTTGGAATCAAGCAGCGCACAAAATGTGGATGAGTGCTCCTCAAGTTGGTCATCAGCTTGCCCAAATTCTCCTGAAAAAGTTGGAAATTCAAATGTGTATATTTTGAATTGATGTCTTTCATTGCTTATCAACATTTTAATTGCAAGTCGTAGTAACATTTAGTTGTGAATCATACCCTGAACAAAGCTGACACAGTCTGAAACGACCCACCCTTCTTCTTGCCACCCTTTTTTCCACCACCCTCAGCTGTAACATATAAAAAAATATAGTAGGTTTAATATGGAGAAATTGTACTTCATAAAACTATTATATGTGATTACTTTAAAAACAACAAACTCAAAAGTTACCCAGGGATATATCTCTTACCCTCTGCCGATGCATGAGATGCATACAGGTAAGCCAGCAGCTTCGCTGAAGACTTCTGGTAAAGCTGGACCACCGTGTCATTCAGAGGATCCTTGTTCTTTTCCAGCCAGCCAACAACATTGTAGTCCACAGTGCCAGCATAGTGCATCAGAGAGAAATGAGCCTCAGCTTTGCCTTTGACCGGTTTTGGTTTCTGGAAGGGAGCACTTTTTCCCAGATGTTGGTCATACAGTTTGCTCTTGAAGGTCATGTCTGTTGCCTTGGGAACAATACACTCCTCTTCAAGCATGGAGAAGATGCCTAGAGGCTGTCAGGGTGGAAACATGCAATTAAAATCAAGACATCTTGAGGCATCAAAATGATTCTCTGTGTTGGTCAGTTTGCGTCCAAGCTTGTTGCTGACCTTCTCAATGAGCTCAATGCACGCAGCCAAGTCCATGCCAAAGTCAATGAACTCCCATTCAATTCCCTCCTTCTTGTACTCTTCTTGCTCCAGGACGAACATGTGATGGTTGAAGAACTGTTGCAGTTTTTCATTGGTGAAGTTGATGCACAGCTGTTCCAAGCTGTTGAACTGTTGGAAAACAGACTCTGTTAGATATTTACTGTGCTGGTTCGCTGACTTAAAGGTGAATCCCAATATTACTGACATCAAAGATTTCAAAACCAGCGATGTCCAAGACACCAATAAAGTAGCTCCTTGGCTGCTTGGTGTCCAACATCTCGTTGATTCTGACGACCATCCACAAGAACATCTTCTCATAGACAGACTTGCAGAGAGCACTCACTGCATTGTTGACCTGAATTTAGGCATAATATGCATCACATTAACTTAGATGTTGACTTGAAATTAACGTATACAGAATAAAATGAACTTATCAAACTTTGGCAATCATTCATTTGTAGATCATCTGAATTGATCACCTGGGGAACAGTTTGACCTTTGGTCACAAACTCATTCCCGACCTTCACTCGGGGGTAACACAAAGCTTTGAGTAAATCAGCAGAGTTCAGACCCATGAGGTAGGCGATTTTATCGGCCACTGAAAGAAAATATATTCTCAGCCTTTCTTCAAGACAAAATCTGAAAGACATTGAAACTTCATTGCTTGTTTTATACCCTCAGTGCCATCAGGTTCAGCCTGCTCTTCCCTCTGCTTTTGCTTGAACTTCATGTTTCCATGATGCATCACAGCTCCCGTCAGTTTGTACATGCTGATCTTTTCCTCTGTAGTAAAACCCAGGATGTCGATGGCAGTCTGTCAAAAATTAGGTTAAAAAGAAGTTTGTAGCACTGAGTATAAAGTTAATGAATATATTGGCTACATAGGAAGGCGATTAGGCAACTTTAGATTTTGAATATTAAGAACCCATTGACAGTCTGTCAAAACAGAGTGAGACATTGTCTATTTTTGTTTATAGAGTTTAGCAAAACAGTTCCACATCATTTGTCATTTAGAAGAAAATATGACATGCCTTTGCCATATCACCCAACCCTAGGTAGCTATAATGAAATATGTTTGAAAATATCTTACATCAGTGGCAATGAATTCTTCAATGTCATTGATACTCTTCACACTGATTTCACCCTGACTGATCATGGGATAGTCGTAGGGATTTGTGGTAATCAGGAGAGCCTCTAAAGAAAACACAAAGTAAATCGCCATAAATATCAATAAACTAATTCTGAAACGTATTCTATATAAATAGCCTGTGGTAAGACACTGTTAACTTGTGGAGTAACTGCAGTATTCATTTGTTTCTAACCTATTAGCTCGGGTTTGTGGCCTGTTGTGAGCTGATAGAAGATGTGGTAGCTCCTCTCAGCAGACAGCTGGAATGTCACTCGAGATTTCTCCAGCAGATCTGTGTAGATTCACATTATCAATTTTAAAAAATCTCTATTTAACATAAATGAAATGTGTAAGAAGACTTAAACAGAAAGTTTACATGTTTCAATATCAGCTGAAGCCAGCTTTCCAGTTGACCCAAAGTGGATTCTGATGAATTTTCCCTATGTGGAAACAGGAAAGTGTTTTATTTAAAATGATGATTGATTGCTTTCACCAAAGTTACAAGAGACAGTTTCCAGTTGAACTCACAAAACGGGAAGAGTTGTCATTCCTCACAGTCTTGGCATTTCCATAAGCCTCCAACAGTGGGTTGGCTGCAATGATCTGATCTTCCAGTGAACCCTGCAGGTGACATTCATCTCATTAGTTGGGCAGTTCTAGCTTGTGTGTTAGTATCATTTTATTGTTTTGCAATGTCATTGACCTGCATTTTTCCAGGAACTGGATCAGATTTCTTTCCACCAGCTACTGCGATTGTTGCAAAGTACTGGATGACACGTTTGGTGTTCACAGTCTTTCCTGCACCAGATTCTCCACTGGTTTGAAAATACACAGTTTAATTAAAAAACAGCGATGCAATTAATGATGAAAAGACCTCAAAATATTTGGCACTTACGTAATCAGGATAGACTGATTTTCTCTGTCTGTAAGATGGAAAATGATGCATAAATTTCAGATGTGGATGTTTGAGGTGAAACTGTTTTATTTATGTATTGATTATAGTAAGTGTAGTACCTTGGAGCATGAACTGATAGGCGTTATCAGAGATGGAGAAGATGTGGGGAGGAGCCTCAATTCTCTTCTTCCCCCTGTATCCTGCAACAACCATTGCATCGTACACTGGCAGCCACTTATAGGGGTTCACAGTGACGCAGAACAACCCAGAGTAGGTCTGCAGGGTCACAGAGGATCATTCACGATGCATGTTTCCTTGCAGTCATCGTCTCTTTCCACATTATATATTTAGGAAAACTTACGTAGATCATCCATGCTGCATATCGCTCTTTGAGGTTATACAGCACAGCGGGCTCGTTAAGGTGGGTCATCATGGCCATGTCCTCAATCTTGTCGAACTTTGGAGGATTCATCGGGAAGATTTCCTCTTCCTTCACAGTGATACTCTGATGTAGTGTTCAACAAACACAAACATAAGCAAAATAGTTATGTTTACTGAGCTCTATCAATTTTTCGGCATGTACTTCTGACTAACCAAGCATTAACCTTCATGACAATCCAAAATGAAGCATCATGGAAAATACCAAGTCTCTTTCCTTTAGGACCATCAGAAATTAGTGCAAAGACAAGTAAACAGTGTTATTCTTGTAAAAAGTGATAATATTACCACAAAAAGGTGTGTTTGTTCAACCAAGTCAATGTTTAGTAGGCCAGAACAGTTTGATCTTAACTTATGTATTTTCAGATTGCATGTCCAGTGTGGCAGAATCAGAAAATGACTGACTGGTTACTCTATATTTAAATATAATTGTTTTTTGTGTCCTTTTTCTGTGATTACCCCTTTCTGTATTTCAACATATTAAAATATATCTTTATTTAATGATCAAGTCTTTTACATCAACCCACCATGAAATCTTTGTTTATTTCATAATGAGTTTAGGGAGTATTTGAGTAACCTACTTACTAATTTCAGACATTATGTAGAAGTTTCACATTTGATTAAAGATTATAACACTTATTTTTTTACCCTTCTTTATCACTTGTAGTGTAATGACTGTATTTGGTAAATAATTGGTCCTTTTTCTGCCACCTTCATCAAAGTCTTGAGTCTAATCTGAGGATCTAACAAAGAGCAATTCGGACATTAACAGACGATACATCTGAGCTATTTAAAGCTTGTCCCAGGGTGTGCATACATGACTGCGTAAAATCTAGAAAAAATCTTAGTCTGATGATTAACAAATTCAGGTAAATATACCTTTTTTTCACTCAAGTTCAAACAAATTCTTTCAGAGATTAAAAACAAACAAAAAAATCAGATAAGTTTAAATAATATGGAAAGGAAAGTGGAGGAGTTTTATCTCCAGTGCTGCAACCTCACCTTCCCAGTAAGAGTCTCCACGGTGGCTTTGCCACCCTCTCTCTTTACCAGTTTCCCCTTTAAGTACATCTCAGAGGGCTCAGTCACAAAATATGCTGATTTAGCATCAAAGGGAGTGTTCTGAGCTTCAAGACGCTCTTTTTCTGGCTTGCGGAGGTATATGGCCGCCGCTCCAAAACACTCCATCTCCGCATCCCCACTCATGGTTCCGCTGTAAAAACACATATTCCCAAAACATGTTCAAGGAAATACATTTAATAAAAATGAACTTACTCCCGCCAAAATAAAGAAATATATAGGTAGATATTAAACTTTGACATTTTATCTCAGCATAATTAAAAATTTAAGGGTCACACAAGTGGTCAAAATATGTAAAATCTTAGCTTCATACCTTGTAGCACACCGGTTGAGCAGAAAGTATTGTAGCAGATGTTAAACAGAGGGCTAAAAACAAGACAGATGAATTACATTTATTGATGATACTTGTTGAGTTTGTAGTACTTACTTATTAAAATAATAAGCGCCAAAAAAATTGGATGAACAAATTTTAATTGACCAAATCTTTTATATAAATTGTATCATTTTCTGAATCAGATTTGAATGTAATAAAATCTGTAGTAACTTACCTTTGCTAAGAGGCTCTCGAGGGTGCTGTTTGCTGCTCCTTTTATATTGCCTGATGGGAGCTTGTCACATGTTTGTCGCTGTATTTGGTCAAGTCGCCTGTCGTTACACTTTTGAAGAAGTGCCTGTCTCTATTGTGCCAAAAGGGTTTGTGGTTGTTGCATGCCATTCATCCCAAACAATAGATAGATCTCCATAAACACCCCAATAAAGGAAAGAATACATTTTGTTTTTGCCTGTGGGATTTCTTAGAAATCCCTATAAGTCACACATCTGATTGAAGTTGTTTTGTGTCCTCAGACTCTTGTCAAGAAATGCGGTGAGAAAACCAACATTTTTTAAATCAGTGTGCTTATTTAGGTTGTAAATCATGCAATGTGCAAGTTTACTCTTTCTTTGTCATACCATTTATATGAATAAACTTACAGATGTTGGTTACATTCATGTGAAGTTGAGTCAGAAGTTGCAGAAATACCAAAGGTGTGACTAAAGCATCTTTTCAGTGCCCTCTGGCACAAAAGCTACCCTCTGCTATTTTTCTGTAAGGCTTTAAAAAGTCATCAATATCAAGTTTCAGAGTCTTTACAGGTCAGAAATTATTAAAAAATAAAATGAGTGCCACTGGGCTTTAAAGAAAAGTAGGGATTGCCAAAGGGATTACTTTACACAACAGTGCCAACAGCTGCTCTTATTCTTCTTCTCAAGGCATACACAAGGGAGGCTGAGACAATCGCTAAATGTAGAGCAGGAGAGGGGTGGGTTACTGCTCTTCTTTCTTGCGGTTTTATAAATGATCCCACAATGACAGATGTTTGTGTCAAAACACGCTGAAAGCATTAATCTCTATTGTTTGTTTGACGAAGAATCTGCTAAAAACCAACTTTTTTTTGCCAGAGACTTCCTGACATAGGTGGCGAGTTTTGTAGGTGAGGGTTAAGGAGCTTGTAGCCACTGTTTGTCTGGAAAGGTGATCCAGTTGCATTGTTAAAATGAAAAGAAATTCTAACGTGGTTACCTAGAAGATATAATAGACCTCGGTAGTGAAGATAAATGACATGATGCCAACATTGAAGTCTTCTGTCTTATAAGGACAGATTTCAAATATAGCACCTAGGTTGTGTGAATGCTCAAGGAAAATGCCACATGCTCAAGGGACATATTGTGTTTTACAGCTTTTGGTGTAGGTGTGTCAGCTTCTGTGTTTGTCAAAGAGCAACAGCTGGGATCAGGATAACAAACCAAGGTGAGTCCTGAGTAACATTCCAGTCTATTGAGTGGCAACAAAGAGCACGGATATACACTTACACAAAAAGCAGCATCGTTTTTCAGATTTGTAAGTACTTTTTAGCGCATTTAAGGCATATTTGTTAGGAAATTTGTCTCTAATCTGTATTTATTATTGTACTTTCTGTAGTACTGGAGGTTTGACTTGTTAAGACTTGAAGAGGTAGAGATGCACATGGATATGAAAATTATCTTAAAGTTGCATGTTTGAACAATTTGAATTGTACCTAAAGAAGGTACAATTCTTTGTACCTAAAGAATTAGGAACAATTCTTTGTACCTAAAGAAGGTACAAAGAATTGTTCCTAATTCTTTGGTAAAACATTTTGTTTTACCAAAAACCTTTGGTAAACGTTTTTGGTAAACATTTTTGGTAAAACGTTTTTGATAAAACGTTTACCGTTTTTTGGTAAAAACGTTTACCAAATCTTTTCAACATCCATGTTGAATGTTTTTAACTTATGCAACTTTAGGGCCAGGTTCTGAGTCACAGTCCTGACTGGCTTCTGAACATATTTATCTTTTTATTTTAGCAACTTTCAAACTAACTTTTTTTTTTTTTTTTTTTTTTTTACGACTTTGTAAATTATGTCTTTTAATGTATGCTTTTAAAAATCCGTGCCGCCTGAATATGGGTGGAGACCTACACTTAAAGGTGTTTTTGGTAGCATCTGTCCAGACTATATGTGAGTCTGAATATATATCGGGTTACTTGCATGTCTTGTATACAATAAATAGGATTAGAGATGATGAGAAGTTTCCTTTTAAAAGCTAATGGCATCGCTTAGTAGTGGATGAAGTTCATGTTTATCGTAAGACAAACTATTTTTAGATTCTTAGAAAGCTCACAGATTAGCTTTTACGACACAACAAACTTTGCATGTTTGCTGTTCTTACACTTTATTATGTTTGGACATTTCTTTGCTCCACCACATTAAGTTCATGTGCTGTCAGACCCTGCTGGTGTTAACTACTATCACGTGTGAGTGCTTAGCAATGTCGACGGCTGGGGTCACTGGCTCCTTATAAACACCAGAGGGAGCCTCAGATTGCAGAGGTGCAAATGTGCTGCTCATGTTACCAGCCTCTCTATCGTCACCACCGTCCTCATCATTGACATTACACGGTAACATTACACGAACTGTTGCCAACACTGAATATTAAATTATCTGTCTCCTTGTTTTGGAGATGTAATGATTTTTCTTTTTGTTTAGTTAGGAAGGAACCTTTTAATGATCCCACCATGCTTTGGTCACAGCGCAGAAGAACTCTGTGGGGAATTGATGATGCTTCTGAAATATGGTATTGTACATTCATCATGCCATTTATAAGCTATTTATAACAATTCACTCATATATCCTAATTTTTCAATTCCACAGGAAGTGCAAAATGGTGAAAATATACACCTGAGGCAGAGGAAAGAGGAAACCGTGCAAAAATGAGAGGTGAAAAACTTTCTTTAAATGAATTTTATAATGTTATTTCACAAAAAAGCAGTAACTAATAAAAGCAGGAGAAAAATGCAAACTTTTTTAACCATTTACATTAACATTACCATGAATGAATGGATGGAAACATCATTAAACACAAGCTAAGTATGAATTTTCAACAAAAAAGATATGAATTGAAGTGTGTAAAATGGATTTAATGAAAATCCCTCAGATATTCCAGTGATGAACAATAACCATTTTTTACATCAAATGGGAAGTGACATTCAGAAAAACAAAATCTATTTGTGATCATAGACCAGTGCACAAAACAGGCTCCATTAAAACATGTGTATGAATGTTTAGTGTGGAAGAACTTGATTATCTTTTACAGATCCATGACTTTATCCAAAATAACATCAAGATGAATTCGACTAGAGAATGTGAGTCCAGACCTTCTTTTCCAACATCAATGGATGACCTTGTAAATGTGTTTCTGGAAAAATTGCAAAAAATACATATTCATTACGGTACTTTACTCCTCTTGGATTAAGATTTGAATGTCACTCTAGCATGTGACTGGATATTTTGGAAATATAATGTATTTATTCTCTAGGGAAACATCCATCCGCATTCGTGCCAGCCTAGTATGCAAGATTGTCACCAGCCTATGAAAAGGCAACACACAGATTCACATGACAAATAAGCATGCACACGTACTTGCAATCAATCATAAGAACAATTTAGAGAAACCAATTAACCTAATAGCTATGTTGTGTAACTCCCAGGGGGAAGCCACAGTCAGTCTCTCCAGGTATTGTGGGACTACACCGTGTTTTTTTTTTCCACCCTTCGATATGTGCCAAGTTCTGAAGTCCTACATTGCATTACAGCAATAAAGGTATTTCTATTTTAGTTTTTTCTCACCTTTCTGGTAGGGAAGCTAATACATGTGCAGGGTTTTCTACTTCACAAATAAATAAGCAAGCAACATAAACAAACCCCTGTTGATCAGGGTTGCATAAGTAATGACTTGCACATATGAGGCTTAACAAGTAATACAAAAAATAAGATTGCTTCTCAAAAACAAGCAGCTTCAACTGTTGAGTGCAAAAGTTCCCACTTACATCTCAGTGCAGAGTTTTGGTCACTAGTTTAGGGAGGCCCACAGGACTTTATCTTTACATTCCTGATTTTAATGGCAACAAACAATCAAACTTTATAAGAGAAGTCAACAAAACATGTATATATAAAAACATCACCCAAGTTATTTGACATGCTGTGGCATCAGAAATCCATCCATCCATTGTCTCTACTCACTTGTCCCTGCTGGGTTGTTGCGGGGGGCTGCTGACTATTTTCAGCAGTCGTTGGGCTAGAAGAGGGATACCCTCTTTGGATAGGTGGGAAGTCCTTCACAACACACAGACATACATGATAAACTAACCATGAAAGCAAACACTCATACCCTAATATGCATATTTTCATATTGTTGGAAAGGCCCAGAGACAACTGGACCCGATGGGAGAACATAAAAACACCTTATAAAAACATAGGAGCTTCATGCTGCAAAACAACCAACATGCATCAGGAATGATTCAGTGCAATAACTGCCAACATGCCTGCATGTGCAAACTATAGGGTGCAGTTTGTAAAGTTACACAGTCAAGTATTGACAGCAATAATTGTATTATTGTTATCTAGCTTGTCATAATAAAAAATGGAGATTCATTTTTCATGGCCATAAAAAATATGGCCACTAAACTGAATATTTGGCATAAACTAAATATACAGCTTGCTAATTAAATATTTAGTTTTAAACTGTGACATGTATAAACAAATAAATAACATGATCAAAATATGACTTTGAAAAATTAAGTCCTATTTTTGTTTTCTATTATGACTGGCTAAGTAACAATAATGCTGTTAATTCTTGACTTTCTTTGACTTTGTAACTTCAAAACCGGCACTCATAGCAAATTTGGCAGCTAGAGCTTAAGAAAAAACAAACAACACCTGAGAATGCCTAAACATACACAACTTAAATAATCTTCAGTTTGTTTGCAGTGAGGAATGGAAGTCATAAAGCACACCCAGTTCCATCCTTCCTTTCCCTAATTGCTTACTATTTTAACTTTGGTCAAAATAAATGTGCATGCACACCAGAAAGTGTTGATGACATGTTCTCAGAGATGTATTATTTATCACACACCGGGGAATAATCATTCCTCAAGAATTTAAAAACAGTATTTGCCTCTCAGATGTGCGGACAACATTGACCAGAAGCCAACAGGTGGTTCATTATATAAACAAATAGTTAATGTCTTCTTTCAGACAAAAGTCAGATCCAGATGTTTCTTAGCACATTCGTACCCATTGTACTGCTCAGACGTTTGTGGGATTAAACTGGCTGACTTTTAGTCATTTTTGTTGAATTTCTTCATACAAGTAGTGTTCAGTCTGTCCTTCCCAATTCTTTTAGATTTCACAACTGCACATTTAAGAAGTTTACAGAAGAAAATACTGGATATTTACATTTGAAACTGCAGCAATTATATGGATTACTTAGTATGACTGAAATTATTGTCATACTATATTTGACAATAAATATAGTATGAAAAAACATGCTATATTTCATGAAAAAACATTCATGAAGTCAACATTCATTGACTTCATGAATGTTTTTTTTTGTCTTATTCCAAATTTCAAACGATAAAATAGACCAATCATCCATGTCACAATATAGCACAATGTAACTGCATTCACTACAAGCATCTAGGATCTAAGCTACAGAGAAACAAACACAGCAACCATCTTGCGATGGAGTGTACTTACCAGCATTCAGAACCCAGTTCAGCTGAACCAAATGAGGTGATGACCAAATCACAATAAATGTATTAAAGAATATGGACCTTCCCAGAGCGGGACTGATGTAACAAGATGCTGAAAACTGTCACGTGCAATTAACAGCGGCGTTCTAAGCGTTTGTGAGCCGTTGCGGTAGTAAGAGCGTGGGCATTTGTGTGTGAGAAGCTATATTTGCTTTAGGTCCTAATAAGACTGTAAAAGAAGGCCAAACATATCAAATGTTATTTTTTGTTGCAACTTAATCATATCTCTGGAGAACTGCTTTATAACATGGCAGATCTTCTGCAAATATTATCCACCATAATGGGTTCTTAAAATAGCTTTAAGTAAACTCCTCAGCCCTGGGCTTAAGAGCTGCTTTGAACAGAGTCACTGCCAAAGATTCGGTTGCGGAAAGAATTATTCATGTGAAGATGGAAAATATAGTATGTGCGTATGTTAAAAGTAATGGTATTCGTGTTATTTTCCTTTATTTTAAAAGTCTTTATCTCAGCAACGCAGAGTTTTTGACTAATTTCTCCTTTACTAAGTAAAGGTCTTAAGAGATGCACAGTCTTCAACCCCAGTCTCAGTGCTGCTAGGTTAAGTATGGAGAGCCCTAATCCTCTCCTCACAGCCTGATATTTCCCAGCCAAAGGCTGTTAATGGTATCATGAACTCATCCTAAGACCAGAGGGGATAAAGGCTTTATGGCTGTACCCCCAGACTGTGCCTTGATACTCTTGATGCTAGCAGCTGAAGACACATTTTTCCAGATTGGCTTTCAATTTGTTTTATTCTATTTAATATCACATGTGTTCTGTTTTATCTCTCCTTTTGTTTTATCTTCTTTGTTTTATACCTTATGTTTTGTAAAGCATTTTGTGGTTTCTGACTTGTAAAAGATGCTGCATAAATAAAGTTTACTTACTTATTTATAATCTGGGGTTTCAGTTAATAATTGTTTTGGCATTACATCGGATAGGGTAACACCAATGGTGATGAAGAGATGTAGAGGACATATGAGATCATGTATCTGGAGAAGGACAAGTGACCCTAAAAGGAAGGCTGTTCCTCCTTGACCGCCAGAGATTTCAGTATAAAACAAGAGCTCCCAGTTCACTCTGAAGTTCAGGACTGACAGGCTTCCAGAAAAGGTGAGTCTTCAATCACTTTTGAAGTTATTTGTGCTTTAAATTTATTTCATACATGAAAATTCTTGACAGTCTGATGAACTTGAGTTTTTCCTTTCATGCTTTCCAACCTGTGTTAGTATCCACACACGAAGTACATTACTGAAAAACAAACAAGGTAAATTCCATACACCCCATGCCAGGACACCAGAAACAGCTAAAACCAAGTACTTGTGAAAGGAATTATGTTTTGGTTTCACTTATTTTTTACAGTGCAGCCATGAGTTCGGAGCCGGAGATGGAGTGTTTTGGCCCGGCGGCCATATACCTCCGGAAACCAGAAAGGGAGAGAATCGAGGCTCAGAACACTCCCTTTGATGCCAAAACAGCTTACTTTGTATCAGAGCCTGCTGAGATGTATTTGAAGGGTAAACTAGTGAAGAAGGAGGGCGGCAAAGCCACGGTAGAAGTTCAAGGTGGAAAGGTAGGTGGACATCCAAGTACACTTCATGAAACATGATAGATCTATCTGTTCGATGTTTATTAGAAACTAGGACTTTACTCACATGCAATGCTGTTTTGTTGTAGACCATCACTGTAAAGGAGGATGAAATCTTCCCCATGAATCCTCCAAAGTTCGACAAGATTGAAGACATGGCCATGATGACCCACCTCAGTGAGCCCGCTGTACTGTACAACCTCAAAGAGCGATATGCAGCATGGATGATCTACGTAGGAACATTTTATGAATTAAGCTAAAGACTTGTAGCACTTTTTGTTACACCAATGGCAGTTCATAATGTAATCCTTATTGGGGCAAAAAACACTTATTGCTTCGCTCGTGTTATTTCAACAGATTTCATGCAGCTACTTAACCACTTCAATTGGCAAACAAGGAGAAGCTTATGGATGTTTTGGAGATGTTAACTTGGGTATCCATTTAAATTTGTTTGATGCCTCACTGTCTTTCACAGACCTATTCTGGGTTGTTCTGCGTCACTGTGAACCCCTATAAGTGGCTGCCAGTGTACGATGCAATGGTTGTTGCAGGATACAGGGGGAAGAAGAGAATTGAGGCTCCTCCCCACATCTTCTCCATCTCTGATAACGCCTATCAGTTCATGCTCCAAGGTATCTGTTATCTTTTTAGCTCGGACAGAATTGTGGACACAGTTGAATTTGTATGGACAAATTCACCTTTTAAGAACTTTACTTCAGTGAGCCTAGCAGGGCATAAGATGCTGCAATTTAATACTGAGTTATATGGCTTTAAGTTGCTTTTTTTTTCTTCCAACAGACCGTGAGAATCAGTCGATCCTGATTACGTAAGTGCCACATATGATCAGATATAAGGTATTATTGACATTAATTGCATTAGTACTTCTCTAATTAAACTTTATATCTTCAAACCAGTGGAGAATCTGGTGCAGGAAAGACTGTGAACACCAAACGTGTCATCCAGTACTTTGCGACAATCGCAGTAGCCTCTGGAAAGAAATCTGAGCCAATTCCTGGAAAAATGCAGGTGAGTAGGAAAATTCTTGTATATATCTTTCATACCACTGAAGACATGAACGGCAGAATACAAATATGTGTTTTGTAACTTTATTTAAAGGGTTCGCTGGAAGATCAAATCATTGCAGCCAACCCCTTGCTGGAGGCCTATGGTAATGCCAAGACAGTGAGAAATGACAACTCATCTCGCTTTGTAAGTTTCTAAAGTTTACTTTTTAACTAGTGCAAAGAAGGTTTACTTTTTAACTAGTGCAAAAATGTAATGTCTGCTTGCTATTTTAAAAAGCACTGCATTTTATTGCCTATATCAATGCCTATATGTTGATTGCTAATATTTTATTTTTGGACGGCATGTTTGCTGTAAATGCATAGTATGATCCATATCACATATCAATCTGGTTTAAATCAATATTAAGATAAAAACGTGTACAAGAAAAGAAAAGCAAACCAACACTAATGTCTCTGTGCTTATTTAGGGTAAATTCATCAGAATCCATTTTGGAACAACTGGAAAGCTGGCTTCAGCTGATATTGAAACATGTATGTGTTTTAGATTTCAAAACCTGCCATGAGATTTTATAAAAGGACAAACTGTACAACTATTTTTGTCTTGTTCTTAGATCTGCTGGAGAAGTCTCGTGTGACATTTCAGCTGTCTGCTGAGAGAAGTTATCACATCTTCTACCAGCTCACAACAGGCCACAAACCTGAGCTAATCGGTAAGAATTGTAGCCTCACAGTATACAAAGTAATGATTCACAAGAGTCTGGATACTAAAATAGAAGGGGGCTTTATTCAGAGGGTCTCCTCATCACCACCAACCCTTATGACTTTCCGATGATAAGTCAGGGAGAAATCACTGTCAAGAGTATCAATGACGTTGAAGAATTCATCGCCACTGATGTGAGTAAAATGTGATGAGAAGCACAATTTCTGGAGTGGCTGACGCCACACTCAGCAAACAAGTTTGTTTAAATCCAAACTATGACAAATGAATGCTAAATCTATGGTTTTGTATGCCAACTTTTCAGACTGCCATCGACATCCTGGGTTTCACTGCAGAAGAGAAAGCTAACATTTACAAGCTAACGGGAGCTGTGATGCATCACGGAAACATGAAGTTCAAGCAGAAGCAGCGTGAAGAGCAGGCTGAACCTGATGGCACTGAGGGTGAGAAGCCTGAGTCATAAAAAAATATAAACATAATAAAATATAAACATATAAACAGAACCGAAATAGTTCGGTGCCACTGTTTTCTAGAGGAAATGTTGCATTTCATCTGAGTCTTATTGCATTCTTAATAAAACAGCGTAAGATCCCCACTTGCTCTGGTGGCCGGGTTCCAAATTAAAATCACATGCCCGATAAGTGGATTTCAGAACAGTTTTATAATCTGCTATGTTGTAAATGCTCTTGTTTTTATCTGATTTATGTTTTTATCAGTGGCCGATAAAATTGCCTACCTCATGGGCCTGAATTCTGCTGACATGCTCAAAGCTTTGTGTTACCCCCGAGTGAAGGTCGGGAATGAAATGGTGGTCAAAGGTCAAACTGTGCCACAGGTAACAGACAATTTGAGTTTATGAGGTTAAATTGATTGACAGAATTTTTTAAAACTATAGCATGTCTTTCCATCTTAAGGTCAACAATGCAGTGAGTGCTCTCTGCAAGTCTGTCTATGAGAAGATGTTCTTGTGGATGGTCGTCAGAATCAACGAGATGTTGGACACCAAGCAGCCAAGGAGCTACTTTATTGGTGTCTTGGACATCGCTGGTTTTGAAATCTTTGATGTCAGTAATATTGGGATTCACCTTTAAGTCAGCGAACCAGCACAGTAAATATCTAACAGAGTCTGTTTTCCAACAGTTCAACAGCTTGGAACAGCTGTGCATCAACTTCACCAATGAAAAACTGCAACAGTTCTTCAACCATCACATGTTCGTCCTGGAGCAAGAAGAGTACAAGAAGGAGGGAATTGAATGGGAGTTCATTGACTTTGGCATGGACTTGGCTGCGTGCATTGAGCTCATTGAGAAGGTCAGCAACAAGCTTGGACGCAAACTGACCAACACAGAGAATCATTTTGATGCCTCAAGATGTCTTGATTTTAATTGCATGTTTCCACCCTGACAGCCTCTAGGCATCTTCTCCATGCTTGAAGAGGAGTGTATTGTTCCCAAGGCAACAGACATGACCTTCAAGAGCAAACTGTATGACCAACATCTGGGAAAAAGTGCTCCCTTCCAGAAACCAAAACCGGTCAAAGGCAAAGCTGAGGCTCATTTCTCTCTGATGCACTATGCTGGCACTGTGGACTACAATGTTGTTGGCTGGTTAGACAAGAACAAAGATCCCCTAAATGACTCTGTGGTCCAGCTTTACCAGAAGTCTTCATCGAAGCTGCTGGCTCACCTCTATGCTTCCCACGCAGGAGCAGATGGTACCATTTATATGTTTACAGTGTCGAATGTTATGTCTCATGTTTAGAACTCACAAATCTGGTTTAATCTGCACTGTTTTATAAACAAATAGTCTGTGTCTTTACTTACGAATGTATTGTTTTTTTGCAGATGCCAAAGGGGGGAAGAAGGGTGGAGGCAAGAAGAAGGGAGGCTCCTTCCAAACTGTTTCAGCTCTCTTCAGGGTATATTTTAATTTTTGAATTGTAACATAATGCAGTGTATTTAATGAACACATTGGTTGTTAATTCTTAGTCCTTCTATAGGCCTTCTCTCAGCTACTCTAAAGTGCATCATTCATAATGTAGATTTAAGATCATCAGTCTACAAAGTATGAATCCTCTGATGTAGAACAAGCAACAGTATGTAAAACCGGTTATTTTTGTCTTCCCTGTAGTTCCATAAGTGTCTTTTATCTTTCTTTATTTCTTTTTTAATTATGTCAAGGTTCTATAAAATAGCTACCACTGTTGTGAAGGTGAAAGTTCTAATTTGCAATAAATCAAAATATTATATTTGTTTGTCCTTCTCTAGGAGAACCTTGGGAAGTTGATGACCAACTTGAGGAGCACCCATCCACATTTTGTGCGTTGTCTCATTCCTAATGAATCCAAAACCCCAGGTCAGTCTCCAAGACAGTAACTGTTCAAGACTTATAGATACAAATTACATAAGTATACATCGGCAAAATCGATACTCCAATTTTGAGCACACTTGTTTTGTAGCAAAAATAAGCCATTTTATCCAGCCATTTTGATCATTTATGGGGTAAAGTAATCACAGAGCTAGAAACATTTCTATTTAATTTAATTGTTTATAAACTTATAAATATGTGACATAAATTGTCACTAGAAGTCCTACGTTTGAAACTATGATTTTGTAACATTGACAACGTGCGCCTGGACCAAATAAGGATGAGTTAAGAAATTTTAGACGAACTCTTTTTCCAATGATTGTGGTTCTGATTCTATTTGGACAGGGTGATTCTCATGACCCCACAGTTAAGTTACACGGTAATTACCATTCATGTGTTGTTATTTCAGGTCTGATGGAAAACTTCTTGGTCATCCACCAGCTGAGGTGTAACGGTGTGCTGGAAGGCATCAGGATTTGCAGGAAAGGTTTCCCCAGCAGGATCCTCTATGGTGACTTCAAGCAGAGGTGCAGTATCTGTACTTATTAATTTACTACAATTTCCTCAGCTGTGTTGTTAATAGGATTAATGTGACCTTTTGCAGGTACAAAGTACTGAATGCCAGTGTTATTCCTGAAGGCCAATTTATTGATAACAAGAAGGCCTCTGAGAAACTCCTGGGATCCATCAATATTGATCACAGTCAGTATAGGTTTGGCCACACCAAGGTAAATCAACAGATTTAAGAAAAGTCCAAATTGAAAGCTGAATAAGATGTTAATCTAATCCTGTTCTACCCCTCAGGTGTTCTTTAAGGCTGGACTGCTGGGTACACTGGAGGAGATGAGGGATGAGAAACTGGCTGAACTGGTCACAATGACCCAGGCTCTCTGCAGAGGTTACGTGATGAGGCGGGAATTCGTAAAGATGATGGAAAGAAGGTATATTTGCCAAATCTGGATAAAAATACAGTAACGCTAAAAGCAGAAAAACATTACACTGTGTACAGCTTGTATTTTTCTTAAAATGACTTTTTAGTTCAATATTTTCTGTTAGAAAAGGTATTGCTGTGTTTAGATATATTCATAGCACTTTTGTTTAATTTCTATTAAACTTGACTTTTTGTTTATGCTGGGTTTTTTAAAATTAGGATTAGGGTTTTGGTAATTTGAAAAGCATTTCAGTCGTTTGTTGTTTCGATAGAGCAGTGAAAAGGTTTGTTTACATTTTACAAGACTGAGCATAAGAATATTTATCTGATTTATTCTCCAAGGGAAGCCATTTACTCCATCCAGTACAACATCCGCGCATTCATGAACGTCAAGACTTGGCCATGGATGAAGCTGTACTTCAAGATCAAACCTCTGCTGAAGAGTGCAGAGACGGAGAAGGAGATGGCCCAAATGAAAGAAGACTTTGCCAAGACCAAAGATGATCTGGCAAAGGCTTTAGCTAAGAAGAAAGAACTGGAGGAGAAGATGGTTTCTCTTCTTCAGGAAAAGAATGACCTGCAGCTGCAGATTCAGTCGGTATGTATAAGACCAGAGCAATTTTCTGTTTGACAATGCGAGGTCACAAACATTGACAATACATGCGGTTCATTTGAATCTAGGAGGGCGAAACCCTGGCTGATGCAGAGGAAAGGTGTGAGGGGCTAATCAAAGCAAAAATCCAGCTTGAAGCCAAACTCAAAGAGACCAACGAGAGACTGGAGGATGAAGAAGAGATCAATGCTGAGCTGACAGCAAAGAAGAGAAAACTGGAGGACGAATGCTCTGAGTTGAAGAAGGACATTGATGACTTGGAGCTGACTCTGGCTAAAGTGGAAAAAGAGAAACATGCCACTGAAAACAAGGTTTGAGTTTATGAATCACATTCCTGTTAAATGCAGTTTGACCAAATTACTAAAGCAATTTATTGGTCAATCCAGGTCAAAAACCTGGTTGAAGAAATGGCTTCTCAAGATGAGACCATTGCTAAGCTGACAAAGGAGAAAAAAGCCCTCCAAGAGGCCCATCAGCAGATCCTGGATGATCTGCAGGCAGAGGAAGACAAAGTCAACACTCTGACCAAAGCCAAGACAAAACTGGAGCAGCAAGTGGATGACGTAAGCATCAGTGTTTTATTTCGGTCACCAATAGTTTTGTTTTTTTAAATACATGTAATCACTGACTTATGATTCTCTCTTTGCACCAGCTTGAAGGTTCCCTGGAGCAGGAAAAGAAACTCCGTATGGATCTTGAGCGAGCAAAGAGGAAGCTGGAAGGAGATCTGAAACTGGCTCAAGAAACCATAATGGATCTGGAGAATGACAAGCAGCAGTCTGAAGAGAAGATAAAGAAGTGTGTAAAAAAAAAAAAAAGACAAGTCAAATATACACTTACATGTTAGAAGTTTAACTTATATGGACGATGCATGGATTTCCTGCAGTAAATTTATATTTTTTGTAAAGGAGGGACTTTGAAATAAGTCAGCTTCTTAGCAAGATAGAGGATGAACAGATCATCGGTTCTCAGTTTCAAAAGAAAATCAAGGAACTGCAGGTAAATAATTTGAGGACTTTGATGTGGTCATTTGTTATTATTGATTACAACATGAAGCATATTTTGTGTTTTCTCTCAAAACTAAAGACTGCTTAAAATGTTGCCATTCAAAGAAGGTGCTTTAGAAAATGAGATTACTATGCTGTCTAATTTGTACTCAGTCAGATATTTAGCAATTACAATGCTTCCAGGAAGATTTTCTTGCCATTAGTTTTGATGACTCAATGTTCCATCTCCATTTTTGCATTACAGGCCCGTATTGAGGAGCTAGAAGAGGAGATTGAGGCTGAGCGAGCTGCTCGGGCCAAAGTGGAAAAGCAGAGGGCCGATCTCTCCAGGGAACTTGAGGAGATCAGCGAGAGGCTTGAGGAAGCTGGAGGTGCCACATCTGTTCAGATCGAGATGAACAAGAAGCGCGAAGCCGAATTTCAGAAGCTGCGCCGTGACCTTGAAGAGGCCACCCTGCAGCATGAGGCCACGGCCGCATCTCTCCGCAAGAAGCAGGCCGACAGCGTGGCGGAGCTGGGAGAGCAGATCGATAACCTTCAGAGAGTCAAACAGAAGCTGGAGAAAGAGAAAAGTGAATACAAGATGGAGATTGATGACCTCTCAAGCAACATGGAGGCCACTGCAAAAGCAAAGGTGACATTGATTACTTCTTTTTTTTTTTCAGAACCAAAAGGTGAAGAACATGTAACCTTGATTATTCTCGATGTCCTCTAGGCTAACATGGAGAAGATGTGCCGCTCTCTTGAGGATCAATTGAGTGAGCTGAAGACCAAGAATGACGAACATATTCGTCAACTTAATGAAATTAATTCTCATAAAGCTAGACTGGTGTCTGAGAATGGTGAGTGAAGAATACTTTAAATCAAATTAGAAACAAAAGGCACATTATGCATACATCCAGTCAGCCATTGCCTCTACTCACTTTTATTCTGCTTGTTTCATCCAGGTGAAATCAGTCATCAGCTGGAGGAAAAAGAGTCTCTTGTTTCCCAGCTTACTAGAGGAAAACAAGCCTTTATGCATCAGATTGAGGAACTCAAAAGACACCTTGAGGAAGAAGTTAAGGTAATAAAGTTTCCTTTAGTTTTTTTTTTTATTTTGAAAAAATTCATGTGTCAAGAATAACGAATATTGCATTTTCTATTTTGACCCATTTAGGCCAAGAATGCTCTGGCTCATGCGGTTCAGTCGTCTCGTCATGACTGTGATCTGCTCAGAGAGCAGTATGAAGAGGAGCAGGAGGCCAAAGCTGAGCTGCAGCGCGCTATGTCCAAGGCTAACAGTGAGGTGGCTCAGTGGAGAACCAAGTATGAGACTGATGCCATTCAGCGCACTGAGGAGCTGGAAGAGGCCAAGTAAGTCTAACTTTTACTCTTGCAATGATTTGAAATTGTAAAGGACTTCAGGTTTTTAAATCAAACGTACCCTCTGCAGGAAGAAGCTCGCCCAGCGTCTTCAGGATGCAGAAGAGTCCATTGAGGCTGTGAATGCAAAATGCGCCTCTCTGGAAAAGACCAAACAGAGGCTGCATGGTGAGGTGGAGGACCTGATGATCGACGTGGAGAGAGCTAATGCTCTGGCTGCAAATCTCGACAAGAAGCAGAGGAACTTTGACAAGGTTTTGTTTTTGTCATTTCAGTCCTGTTCTTACTGAGGGACACAAAGTCAACAATGGGCAACAAATATTGGATCTATTTATGTTTTCAGGTTCTTGCAGAGTGGAAGCAGAAGTATGAAGAGAGCCAGGCTGAGCTGGAGGGAGCTCAGAAAGAGGCTCGTTCGATGAGTACTGAGCTGTTCAAAATGAAAAACTCCTATGAAGAAGCTCTGGACCATCTGGAGACTCTGAAGAGGGAGAACAAGAACCTGCAGCGTAAGACAAAAAGCATGCACGTGTCTGACAACACTAAAAAGCCACAGTTACAGCTCTAAGCTTTGTTGATAACTGATAAAGAGTTATTTATCTTTTTGTATTGTATTGTAACTTTCTGGATTTTGATCCCTCAACAGAGGAAATAAGTGATTTGACTGAACATATTAGTGAAACGGGAAAGACCATTCATGAATTGGAGAAGAGCAAGAAAACAGCAGAGAATGAGAAAGTAGAAATCCAAACAGCCCTGGAGGAAGCTGAGGTAATTGAAATAACATGAGGAACTCCAAATGAGGAACTCTTTAACGACATAATTTACTTTTCTTAGGCCACCCTGGAGCATGAAGAGTCCAAGATTCTCCGTGTCCAGCTGGAGCTTACCCAGGTCAAGAGTGAAATCGACAGAAAACTTGCAGAAAAGGATGAAGAGATTGAGCAGATCAAGAGGAACAGCCAGAGGGTGATGGAGTCCATGCAGAGTACTCTGGATGCTGAGGTCAGGAGCAGGAACGACGCCCTGAGAATCAAGAAGAAGATGGAGGGAGACCTCAATGAGATGGAGATACAACTGAGCCACGCCAACCGGCAGGCAGCAGAAGCCCAGAAGCAGCTGAGAAACGTTCAGGGACAGCTTAAGGTACTTCAGTTCACTGAATAGTGGAGGTTGTCTTTAAATTTGAGACAACTGTATTGTTATTGTGTTTGTCATTTTTAAGGACGCACAACTGCACCTTGACGAGGCCGTCCGAGCACAAGACGACATGAGGGAGCAGGTCGCGATGGTGGAGCGCAGAAACACCCTGATGGTTGCTGAGATCGAGGAGCTCAGAGCTGCTCTGGAGCAAACAGAGAGAAGCCGCAAAGTGGCTGAACAGGAGCTGGTGGATGCTAGTGAGCGTGTTGCACTGCTGCACTCTCAGGTATTCATCAAAAAGCTTCTAATCTATGACAACTGGTCTCTTCTTTTGCATCTCTGAGCTACTATTTACAAGTTCAGCTGCATGTTTATAATTGTTTTGTTTGTGAAAGGATAAATGAGGACAAATAAACTGAACCTGCTTGCTTTTGTGTTATTTCAGAATACCAGCCTTATCAACACCAAGAAGAAGCTGGAGGCCGACTTTGTCCAGGTTCAAGGTGAGGTGGAGGATGCCATTCAGGAGGCAAGAAATGCTGAAGAGAAGGCCAAGAAGGCCATCACTGATGTGAGTTCTCTTGTTTTATATTATTGCATTGATTAGTGATGGAATTTAGCTATTACTGACACCTAGTGGAAAATTTGTAAACTGCAGCTTGCAGTGTTTGTAGTCGGAGCCAATTAAAGACATCAGATTCACACTATTATAAAATTATTCATGCTGACTGCAGATAATTGTCATTCTTTGGTAATGTCAGATTTTTTTCTGAGGGCTGAAGAAAGCAAGTTTATATTTTAAAAACTATGAAGCTCAACTCCACATCTATACAATTGTGATAGGACAGGTTAAGAATAGAGTAGAACGAATCTGATATATGACAAATCACTCAACAAAGAACATAGAAATTTGCATCATTGCTGCATTAGATGTGCTGCAATGGGATTTTTTTCAAGTGAAGGGTCAAAGTCAGTTTTTTTACATTTCTACATCATTCCATTAGTTCAATTAAATTAAATTCATCATGAAATGTATATTCTCTGTGTCTAGTAATTGCTTTAGGAGGTCATGGAGTCACAGCTAAACTTAAAATAAGTAAATCTGCATTTCTGTCAAACCTGTCTAAAAATCTCAACATTTTCAATGCGTATCAATTATAGGCAGCCATGATGGCAGAGGAGCTGAAGAAGGAGCAGGACACCAGTGCTCATTTAGAGAGAATGAAGAAGAACCTGGAGGTCACAGTGAAGGACCTGCAGCACCGTCTGGAGGAGGCTGAGAATCTGGCTCTGAAGGGAGGCAAGAAGCAGCTGCAGAAACTGGAAGCTAGAGTATGTTTGTTACATAATATTAGATTTTGTTTTGCTTTATTGTGCCTCTGCTTGTGATGTATATGTAGATTATTTTCCCAGTTGAAATGTGAAAATAACATCTCACTGATTTTTTTCTTTTTCTCTTTCTTCTGGGAAGGTTCGTGAGCTGGAGGGGGAGGTTGAGGCTGAGCAGAGACGCGGAGCTGAAGCCATCAAAGGTGTCCGCAAGTATGAGCGCAGAGTGAAGGAGCTCACCTATCAGGTAAGATTAAATTATTTTTGCTTTTCTGACATACCTAGGAATACATTCTAACAGGCAAACAACATAAATTCTGCTTTATGTGAAAATTGTAGCTTCTGTTTTTTTCTGCTGAACAGACATGCAGAACACGTTTAGGACCCATAGGGGGCATGAGTCACAATCGTTATGTCTTTGCTTGCCAGATGGTCACAACTAAAAGTAAAGACCCTGATGTCATCTGTGCAGATTTATAGTTTGGTGTTTCATTTGTTTGAACTTTCAGAAACCTTTCTGAAAGTCTGGATAAATATCGAAATATCAAAAATTAAACTGGGTTTAGAAAATGTGTGAAATTGCAGACCCTAGTGTTTATTCTATCATCGATGAGGAAATATAAAATAAAGATAGAGATAAAGTGTTTTTTGATGGATGTATGTCTATGTAACATTCATCTAACTCACTTTAATATGTCACAACTTGGGCTCACCATTTAAGACATTAGTACACATAATCAGCATTTGTCTGTTGCTGTGAACACTCCTTCATTTTCATTTTTTATAGACCATTTTAAACCAACCCTGAGCGGTGGTTCTTGAACTGAGGGATGTTCTAACTTGATTCTGTCAAACAAACTAAACTAAAACTCCTTTTTTTATATATCTATAAACAGAATAAAGGTATCACAAATATTCAACTGTGTTTTGATTAGTATAGATTTTTCAATCAAAATGATCTAGTTGAGTTCAGATGCCAAAAATGAATCTGAAGACGCTCAGCTTTATGTTGCTTCAAAACTTGTGGAAATACCTGAGTATTGCATGAATGTGTCGAGCAATTTTTTTTCTTAAATGTTTTCAGTGTTCCTAAAAAAGTATGAAAAAGTTCAAAAATCATAAAATCATGTTTCTGCTGCTCAGAATGATCTGTTTAGACAAACTCTGGTTAAAAATAGAGTAGAATTAATCTGATTAACTCTACTCTATTTGTTGCATACGCATATTGTCGTTATTGTCGGTCTTTCTTTATTTAATAAGATAAATTAAGGATTAAGTGTTCTTTGGATCAGTTTTAGACTTTTTTTTTGCCAAAACAAGCAGTGATTAAGCGAACAGACTCTGCTGTGCACTGCTCCTAGACTGAGGAGGACAAGAAGAACATCACCCGTCTTCAGGATCTGGTGGACAAGCTGCAGCTTAAAGTGAAATCCTACAAGCGTCAATCTGAGGACGCTGTGAGTGTGAAGTATTTGACACATGTGAAATAAATAGGTGTTACACCAACAACACCCTAACTTAAAATGTGTTAACACCAGACTACTGACAGCATAATGAAAAATGATCCGGAGAGCAAACCGCAGAGACGATTTGAGCATTTGACTTTGTGCTTTCCAGGAGGAGCAGGCCAACGCTCACCTGTCCAGGTACAGGAAGGTCCAGCATGAGCTGGAGGAGGCCCAGGAGCGAGCTGACATCGCTGAGTCACAGGTCAACAAGCTGCGGGCCAAGAGCCGCGAAATGAGCAGGGTATGATAATCTTTAGCTGCATTTCATCTTCACTTTAACTATAATGACTTCAGCATTTCCGACCCTCTAATACGTTACTGTTTCTTGTTGATTTAAAGGGAAAGGAGGCTGAAGAGTAAACATGAAACTGATTGAAACACAGGTCAAGAAATCATAAAATATGATGTTTTTGTCTGATGTGTCAATTGTGAAAAAGAAATAAACCAGCAAGCAATAACATCTTTTTTGTGGTGGTCTTTTTATTTTAAGCTAGAAGCACTCACTTCAAATTCAACCGGTCACTCATTCAGCAATTGGCCTTTTTGCCATTTCAAATAAAATCATGCTAACAGACAATAAACTTAAAATCACACATAACAGAGGAAGCTTTTATATCATTAGATATAAAAACAAAATATTAATTTGAAATAGACTCATTTGACTCCATGAAATACATTAGAAAAAATGCCTTCATAACGAGTTGGTTGTAGTTCTGAAAAATAGGAACACATAGACATCAGAATAACTAAAGTCCTAACTTTAAAAAATCCTAAATACAGGTTGAATACATTTATCTTACAAGGAAACCTGGCGGTCAAGCCTCACCTGTTATCACATAAAAAGTCCTCAAGCTTACACTAACTGCAAATCTCCAGCTTGTGGCGATAATTTTACGGACGGTCTAAGTAACCTTACAGCTTTTATATGTGCTTCAAAGCATATGTTGCACCCTCAACACCCTCAAGTTTCCAGCCTAAAAATAGACCCATTAGACATCCAAGACTCCCTGAAGCCTGTGTGCATGCCGAAGGCTGGCATTGATGTCCTTGAAAACAGAGGTTAAGAAGTCCATGTGCATCAGTGCAGATAATGGTTTATTCTTCATTTAAAACCAGCCATACAAATGTGGGAGCTAGTCACAGCTAACAAATACAATGAATGAATGAGAGTTTATGTTGGGAAAGACAATTTTGTAATACTTGTAACTCAGATAAAGCAGCTGAATTCCACAGCTCGCACACGATTGGTTTCAGCAAGCCTGAGATATTATGGGGCTACGCTCCCAGCCACTGACACATCTGTACAATACCATTGTTTGTACAATATGCATTTAGCACATCTAGTTTCATGGTATTTTAATAAGAAAAGAATTAAATAGACCTAAATGTATTTATTCCAATTATCGATTTGATTTGGGTGCAGGTCATTATTGCTGATTTTCTCATCTGGCAGCCCACACTCAGAACAAACACCTGAAGACAGAAAGGGTTAACCTTCATTATTGGAGCTTAGCAGAAATTACAGAAAATTAAAAATGTTGCTGTTGTGCTGTTCATAAATCAGGACTTCAGCACACACACAAATAGTAGACACATCAAACTATAAAGATTTTCCCCTCTATGACTACAAAGAAGTCTGTTTTTAATTCCAAATAAATCAATATTTTTAACTTTAAAAGAGCTCAAGATGATTTTAAATGTATTATTCTTAAACGTTTAGAGCAAGTTTATAAGAGGGCTATGTCCTATTGAACATTTTTACAAATTTGAAATTGTGAGATTCATTTACTACATGAGAAATCATAGTAGATGATTGTATTTTTATTCACATTTTACTTTATTGCAGTATGTAAAAAAATATTAATCCCTTCTGAAATATCAATTAGTGTAATGCTTTGGAAATACAACAAAACCCGACTGTTGCTGAACCACTTTTTGCAGGTTTCCATGTTGCATTTTGCCACTTACTCTTTCATAACAATGACCTCCTATATGGTTGGAAGACCTCATTACCATCAACCTAATCAGATTCTCTACCAGTTAAATGTTGGGACTTTGACTGAGCCATTTCAACATGTTCACCTTAAATTTATGAATAATTTTGTGCTTGATTATATTAAATATCCCTCAATATTTAGGACCCTAACACAAGGACCTTGGGTTAGGGTCCTAAACTTATCCCTAATTTTAATTTCTGCAAAGGCTTTTAAGCCCAAAAATGAATTTTAAATTCAGAATATTTTATGTTTTCAGTCAATAAAAGCATATGTACAGTTTGGGTGTTAAATCATCCTCCCAACATTTATAAGACTGAGACAACTGAGGATGCTTGTGTTTTATATCAAAGGCTGTTCCACAAAAAGCCTTGTGTGACAAACAAATAGCTGAGGCCTGAGTGCATAGCTGAGGAGATGGCTATATTTGTGTTTCTTCCAAATAAGCGCAGCCAGGAGGCATATGAGATCAAGTATCACATTTTTATTGAATATAAGGCTATTTTGTCAGGTGTGAAATCCTCAGCATTTAGCTTCTAATGCCCTCGACCCTTCTTTGCCATTTCAGTGTCATCTTACAGAGGGGAAAGAATGCAAACTACCACCCATAGTATAACATGATACCCTCCTTGTCTGGCACAGGGAACAAACACTTGACTTAAGGAAAGGTCAAGCTGCATGCCTGGCCTTGTCTTCAGATCAACTGTGTGACCATTTAAAGAAAGGGTTTAAAAATATATCCACACCCACGAGACAACATGTCTTGAGAAACAAATCTAAATCACCTGTTGCCCCAAAGACTCCCCTTTGGACATTACATTTTACTGCCTCTCAAATATACCCAGAGCCTCCTGAGGAGCCAACAGCTGTGTCAGGACCAGAATGTGAATAGGTGCCGCTCTGTGGTCAAGAAGTTCAAAAATGTCCAAACCGTCCTTGAAGAGATGAAAGACGAAGGAGCTTTGTAGTTTGTGATCTTTGACTTTTTGAAGCATTGAGTTAGGATCCTCTCCACTGATTGATAATTGCAAAGATGTAAATATATGTATGGAAAAAGTAAAAAGAGTTAAAAATGAAACAAAGGTGAAGATTTTAATAAAAAATGTAGTTTAAACATTTATTGGTGTCAAAAAAGGTTTTGTTAATGTCTTTCCCTTCTCTACTTCACACATTAACCAGTTACATGAAGAGTACTAATTACTATTCAATTCTTTTAATGTTTTTGTCTTGTTTTAGAAATTTTCCCATCATCTTTAAAAGAAAGTACACCATCCTTCTTTATATATTCAATATCCAAAATTGATCAAACATACTTTGCTCTTGACCAGGTTTTAAAAATAACATAAAGTCTAACAAGCTTAACTCAGTCACTAAAATAAAATCAAAATCAAGAAGATATGTGAAAAACTAAGTATACCTTTGCTGCAGACATTGGCTTTTACAGTGAAAACAGCAACCATTTGCCGCTGATTAGAGAAACAGTAATTCCTCTTTTTCACAATAAAATTGATCTTTCTACACTAACAATTATTAAAACGTAGGAAACATTTTAGAGAAATGACATTTGCCACAGGATATTTAACCAAAGAACAAACCTTCACGTCAAGAGTTACATCTCAGACTTGGTCTCAGTTAGTAGTTTTAAAGTTTAATAACAATAACGAAAGTCCAACTTTGTTTTTGAAGGTTTTGAGGGTTGACTATAATAATGTTTCTTCTCACCATAAAGAATATGGAAACCTGGCTTATGTATTTTTCAAAGTTGCATCTGCATACCACCATCTTTGAAGAAATCCACAAAGATGCAGCTAAGCACAGAGAGCACATGCCATCCATCAAGCACGGTAGAGGAGGAGTGATGATTGTAGCTGGTTTTGCAGTTATAAGATTTAGTTACTTTGGTGTTATTGGTTCAGTGATGCACTTCTAAGTTTGCCAAGAGCAAACAAAACCACCTTGACAGTGGCATTGCAGCAAAGATCCAAAGTTCAAGAAGGAATGTTTCTACATCAATTAACTCATGACATGGTGGGATCTATTATGGGATCGATGGGATCCCATAATAAATCTATTATCGGGATCTATTATTTGTTTTGCAAACAGGATGTCAGACGTAAATATTTTTCTTATTGGTTCTCATTGGTTTTCTTAAGAAAAGTTACATTTTCTTCAGAGCAGAAAGACCTGCTCAAGTTGTCAGTAAGAATCCTCTTGCTGTGTTAAATATTACAGTGCAAAATTATTCAGTTATGATTTGTCAATATTGATTTATTTGCCTTTATATCCTAACATCCCCAATAAATAGAATGCACCCTTCCCATGTTTCTAGTTAATGGGTGCAATTCTAATCTGCCCCAATAATGACAGAACAGAGGTTTATAAAAAAAAATTATTATATAATTTCTTATCCTGGATTTTTGAAATGTAATTTAGAGAAAATGCAGAAAAAATTACTTTTGTCTCACACTGTGAATTTCAAAAAAGTTGATGCAGAATGGTTCAAGAAGGAATTTAGACAGACGTTTGATGATCAGGTGACTGTAGCTGACCAACCAGAACAAGCGAAGCTCCATTTTATCCATCAATTACGTTTTTGGGTATCTGCAGAACATAAATTCTATTAAATCACAACATTATGATTTATCATTTGAATTATGGGCCCATTACTCAGTTTGTGTGAGATAATAAACAGCACATCACCTCACTTCTGTTACAACAAGCAACACAATGGCAACTTTTACTTTTTGTAGTTCAATCTCAACTTTATTCCCATTATGCAATAATATTTAAAATCACTACAGTATATTACAATAATTTCAACAATAAAATGTCTAATAACTGGAGGCATTTTATGAAACAGTAAACGTAATAAAACATGACTGACATAATATCAATGCTTTTTGTCATTTAGCTCAAGAGTTGCCTTATTTCTTAAATTACTGAAGAACATATTTGATATTTATGAAAACATTTCACTTCAGCAGGATAAGCTGTTAAATTATATTTTCAAGTTAAAGTAAAATTGTAAGTTTTCTCCTGCGAGAATTTTAATCATCATTTTAATTCGTATTTGTTGTTTGTGTTTGTTTTTTTATATAAAATGTGCAAGAGAAACACACTGATCCCTGGACAAAGGCTAAAAAATATTTTAATCACTGCCTCAATAATTTACATCATAGAAACCATTTTTTTGTGTAGAGTTTTGAAAGATTTTGCAACTTTCAACTGAAGAAAAGTTGAATTATAACTCCACCACAGTTGCTGTCCTAATAAAGTAAAAACATGCAATGTGTGTTACATTGTGACATAGTTTTCAATGAAACATTTAGATAGACATACACCATCTCTAAGTGTAACTTTATCCCAGTGTCTTTGTTATACAGCCTTTGGCAAGTCACCAAATGCTGTTTATAATGAGATAATTAAAGGCTTTAGCAGGTTATTCTGCAATGTTAGAAGGATGGAGAAACTTTGTGATTTTAAAATGTATCCATTTAACCAAACCGTTAGTTAATAACAATTTACTGAGTTTTATTGTTTCAATTATATAATTGATTTTTGTGCAAAAACTATTTCAAATATTTTCCAGTTAATACCACTTTTGTGTGTTTGATATACGATCCACTCCATGTATTCTTACAAGGCTATAAATAAAAATATTGTTCCACTTCCTATTGTCCTTCATCCCTGCACAAATTCAATTAAGTTCAGGATATAATGAAACATGGATCTCAGCCTTTGTTTCTCGCTATCAAGAGGTATCATCGTTTCCACAAGTTCTTAGACTAACAACTGTTAGGTCCAACTCTGCTCTTTTGTCACGGGAAAGACTTGCAAGGCTTCTGCCGCAAAATACCAGTGACATATGAGAGCTTCTCCACAGCTGAGCGCTGATCTTCTGCAGTGTCGGGATGCATTAAGGAGATTAACTGAAGACCAAAATAATGACAGAATTGCTAAAATTGAAATAATTTGTAGATTATTTCTACGTGCATGCACAAGTTTGACAAACGCTTTTTTGTGTGAGCATGGTTTAAGAACCAGCTTTCAGTGAAGCAGTTTCTGTCAAGTTGTACTGGTAGTTCTAAAATAATTCAAAGCAGGACAAATACCTCTTGTCATTATTTACAGAAGCTAATATGATGTCTCATGTAAAAACATAAATTACATTTGATAGTATCTTCGAAGTTGATAACAGAAAACAAATAACCAACTTAATTTATCTCGTAAAAACACATCAAATATCATTTCTAAAAAGAAATAAACCAAATTCTTTCGTTTAATATTGGTCTTAGTTGCATTTTAAAATCTTGTCATTGGCATCAGATGTTTTTTGACGTTAAAGTACCAGGAGTCCAAGTTGTGGTCAACTGCTGTGTTGGTCTGTGGAGAAAAAAAATAACAACAGACAAAGCCAAGTTGGAGACATAAAAATACTTGATCAGAGGACAAATCAACATGACCAAATAGAGAAGGTGATTTGTGCTGAGTGAACACTGATCTGCCTATATAAGAAGGAAGGCAGAGACGCCTCCAAGGACTGTCAGGCAACCAGACAAGGTGAGTGAGTTACAGGCTTTTATTAGCAGGAGGAGAGCCAATAGCTTAAAAAACAATGCAGGGCATGGGCATTTACTGCCAGGGTGTTGCCAGCAATTTACTCTAGATTAGTGACTTTGCAATAGGAAGGTTTGTGAACAGTCTGCTGAATGAAATATTTCTTTCTTCAGAACCCCCTAAAGACCACCTCCAGCTGTTCTTCTGGGTCGAGAGGAGAAGGTAAACTATTTCTGGTGTCACAGCTCTACATTGTCAGAGGATTGTTTTAGACATTACTCCTGTTGCGATTCTTTGGTCACTAACTCACCCTGCATCTTTGTGGTGTTTCAAGTATTTAACTTGTACAACATTCATCTCATCCAGTAGATGTGTGGCATGACTTTGGATAACTTGGTATTTGTCTCTTTGAATGGCAACTACGTCCCTTCATTTTCAGCTAGAAATATAATTAAAACTTAAAACAGGTCACAATGCACATGACTTTTAATTAATAATAATTTTTTTATATATCTTTAACTGTTTGCATAAATGCACTGTTTTTGATCAAATGCTGCCTTTTCTGATTTAAAGGCAGTGACATCATCCTTAGCAGTAAAAGCTTTCTTACTATCCCACATTTGAAATTATATTGACAATTTCCTAATTAAAATATAGTAACATTTGTATATTGTGACTTTCAGATAACAGCTTCTTGAATAATTTCATCTACCAACCTTGGAAGCAAGAAAGTCTCATTCCCTTTTGCCTTAAAACCCAATGTGAAATCCTTAATACAGTTACAAAGAAGTACAAACTGGATCACTGAAATTAACTCAATATTGTGATCAAATGCTAGAAGAAGAAAATCTGCAGGTTTGATTTCCCCAAACTTCAAATGTCCTTATGCATGCAACTGTCTCAAACTCTATATTGTATAGTTAAAGCAGTAAGCGTCTGTGCTTTGCTTTTTGAACACCTGAGATTTTAAATATATTAATTCTACTTACATTTTTCAATAATTTTGTGAATTAGTTTTTTCTAATAATGTATGTCAATCCCTTTAGTTTCCATAGTTCACAGCGGATATGCACAGGGAATTAAATTTATAGTTCATTAATGTTGTACAATGAGTCTGACCAACAGTACCTTATAACAGAAATCCTACATCTAAGCAGCATTTCACTAACAGAGTGTGGGTAATAAAATCAATTGCAATTATATATGCTATTAAATGCTGACATATTTAATCTTGTTTTTATTCGCAAAAATGTATCTGTTTTGCTTGAAAAATCTTAGAATTACTTATTTGTTTGTGTAATAGTGTCTGTGTGGTACTGTTCAAGCTCCAGTTATTTTCTTCTTGAATTTTTGTCACATATTAATTGAAGTATCTGACTGCATCTTGATCTTCCAGTAAACCGTCATCATGAGTGGGGACGCGGAAATGGAGTGTTTTGGCCCTGCGGCCGTATTCCTCCGCAAGCCAGAAAAGGAGCGAATTGAAGCCCAGAATGCTCCCTTTGATGCTAAATCAGCTTACTATGTGTCCGAGCCAAATGAGATGTACCTAAAGGGGAAACTCGTTAAGAGGGAGGGCGGCAAAGCCACTGTGGAGACTTTGTGTGGGAAGGTGGGTATCACGCTTTCCATTTCTAAATACTAACAGTTGCAGATATGTCATTACACTGTGCATCTACAGTCAGGTTGACAACAATCTTGAGCATTTTGATTTTATTGCTCTGTTTCTCCTGATAAATACTCTATTGAACAGCTGACATTTTAGTTGCATTCTCCAGAATAAGTTGTGAGAACCCCATTCATCCTCTGCCTCTCACACTTTTCTGTCTGCACCAGACTATCACTGTGAAGGAAGAGGAAATCTTCCCCATGAATCCTCCAAAGTTCGACAAGATTGAGGACATGGCCATGATGACCCACCTCAACGAGCCCACTGTGCTGTATAACCTCAAAGAGCGATATGCAGCATGGATGATCTACGTAAGTTTTCCTAAATATATAATGTGGAAACAGATGAAAACTGCAAGGAAATATACATCATGAATGATCCTCTGTGACCCTGCAGACCTACTCTGGGTTGTTCTGCGTCACTGTGAACCCCTATAAGTGGCTGCCAGTGTACGATGCAATGGTTGTTGCAGGATACAGGGGGAAGAAGAGAATTGAGGCTCCTCCCCACATCTTCTCCATCTCTGATAACGCCTATCAGTTCATGCTCCAAGGTACTACACTTACTATAATCAATACATAAATACTGCAGTTTCACCTCGAACATCCATATCTGACATTTGTGCATCATTTTCCATCTTACAGACAGAGAAAATCAGTCTATCCTGATTACGTAAGTGCCAAATATTTTGAGGTCTTTTCATCATTACTGTTTTTTTAATTAAACTGTGTATTTTCAAACCAGTGGAGAATCTGGTGCAGGAAAGACTGTGAACACCAAACGTGTCATCCAGTACTTTGCAACAATCGCAGTAGCTGGTGGAAAGAAATCTGATCCAGTTCCTGGAAAAATGCAGGTCAATGACATTGCAAAACAATAAAATGATACTAACACACAAGCTAGAACTGCCCAACTAATGAGATGAATGTCACCTGCAGGGTTCACTGGAAGATCAGATCATTGCAGCCAACCCACTGTTGGAGGCTTATGGAAATGCCAAGACTGTGAGGAATGACAACTCTTCCCGTTTTGTGAGTTCAACTGGAAACTGTCTCTTGTAACTTTGGTGAAAGCAATCAATCATCATTTTAAATAAAACACTTTCCTGTTTCCACATAGGGAAAATTCATCAGAATCCACTTTGGGACAACTGGAAAGCTGGCTTCAGCTGATATTGAAACATGTAAAACTTTCTGTTTAAGTCTTCTTACACATTTCATTTATAGTTAAATAGAGATTTTTTAAAATTGATAATGTGAATCTACACAGATCTGCTGGAGAAATCTCGAGTGACATTCCAGCTGTCTGCTGAGAGGAGCTACCACATCTTCTATCAGCTCACAACAGGCCACAAACCCGAGCTAATAGGTTAGAAACAAATGAATACTGCAGTTACTCCACAAGTTATCAGTGTCTTACCACAGGCTATTTATATAGAATATGTTTCAGAATTAGTTTATTGATATTTATGGCGATTTACTTTGTGTTTTCTTTAGAGGCTCTCCTGATTACCACAAATCCCTACGACTATCCCATGATCAGTCAGGGTGAAATTACTGTCAAAAGCATCAATGACATTGAAGAATTCATTGCTACTGATGTAAGAATTATTCAATATAAAATCATCTTTAAATACATATATTTTTCAAAAGTCTCTGAACATTTTGAAATACTTTATTAACTGATAAATGAATTTTTGTGTATTAAACACAGACTGCCATTGACATCCTGGGTTTTACTGCAGAGGAAAAGATCAGCATGTACAAACTGACGGGAGCTGTGATGCATCATGGAAACATGAAGTTCAAGCAAAAGCAGAGGGAAGAGCAGGCTGAACCTGATGGCACTGAGGGTATAAAACAAGCAATGAAGTTTCAATGTCTTTCAGATTTTGTCTTGAAGAAAGGCTGAGAATATATTTTCTTTCAGTGGCCGATAAAATCGCCTACCTCATGGGTCTGAACTCTGCTGATTTACTCAAAGCTTTGTGTTACCCCCGAGTGAAGGTCGGGAATGAGTTTGTGACCAAAGGTCAAACTGTTCCCCAGGTGATCAATTCAGATGATCTACAAATGAATGATTGCCAAAGTTTGATAAGTTCATTTTATTCTGTATACGTTAATTTCAAGTCAACATCTAAGTTAATGTGATGCATATTATGCCTAAATTCAGGTCAACAATGCAGTGAGTGCTCTCTGCAAGTCTGTCTATGAGAAGATGTTCTTGTGGATGGTCGTCAGAATCAACGAGATGTTGGACACCAAGCAGCCAAGGAGCTACTTTATTGGTGTCTTGGACATCGCTGGTTTTGAAATCTTTGATGTCAGTAATATTGGGATTCACCTTTAAGTCAGCGAACCAGCACAGTAAATATCTAACAGAGTCTGTTTTCCAACAGTTCAACAGCTTGGAACAGCTGTGCATCAACTTCACCAATGAAAAACTGCAACAGTTCTTCAACCATCACATGTTCGTCCTGGAGCAAGAAGAGTACAAGAAGGAGGGAATTGAATGGGAGTTCATTGACTTTGGCATGGACTTGGCTGCGTGCATTGAGCTCATTGAGAAGGTCAGCAACAAGCTCGAACGCAGACTGACCAACACAGAGAATCATTTTGATGCCTTGACATTGCTTGACTGTAGTTATTTTATTTGCTATCTTGACAGCCAATGGGCATTTTCTCCATCCTTGAAGAGGAGTGTATTGTCCCCAAGGCAACAGACATGACCTTCAAGAGCAAACTGTATGACCAACATGTGGGGAAAAGTGCTCCCTTCCAGAAACCCAAACCGGCCAAAGGCAAAGCTGAGGCTCATTTCTCTCTGATGCACTATGCTGGCACTGTGGACTACAATGTTGTTGGCTGGCTGGAAAAGAACAAGGATCCTCTGAATGACACGGTGGTCCAGCTTTACCAGAAGTCCTCTTGCAAGCTTCTGGCTTTCCTATATGCATCCCATGCCTCAGCAGAAGGTATACATTGTTTTTATATGCATTACAGTTACATTTCTCAAGATGTGGTGAGATACAAAACATTTTTCTGCTTTTGCATATTTTATTGACAGGAGAGGGTGGTGGTAAGAAGGGTGGTAAGAAGAAGGGAGGTTCCTTCCAGACGGTGTCTGCATTGTTCAGGGTGAGCTTTAGGATTGTCTCTTTTTGCATTTTTACTTATTGCATTTAGTTAACTGAAACTTGTTATTCCTCTTTAGGAAAATCTGGGCAAGCTGATGACAAATCTGAGGAGCACACATCCACATTTTGTGCGCTGCTTGATTCCCAATGAGTCTAAGACTCCAGGTATGTCAGTGTTTAATATATTCTGTGAGCTCTACTTGCATTGTTTTCAGAAAAGTGATTTTATTCAATCTTTGTGACACAGGTCTGATGGAGAATTTCTTGGTCATCCACCAGTTGAGGTGTAACGGTGTGCTGGAGGGTATCAGGATCTGCAGGAAAGGTTTCCCCAGCAGGATCCTCTATGGTGACTTTAAGCAGAGGTGCATGGATTATTACCTTTACAGATTCTGAAAGTGTTTAACTTAAAAGGAAATTCTCATTATTTTAACAGGTTTTCCTCTTCAGATTTGCTCAGACTTGTCATTTTCATGACTGAATTTAGAACAAAAAAAGTTTATTAAAGTTGTCAAAGAGTGATTATGATAAATGATGATAGGTAGCTAGGTGGATGATACGTTTTGAAGTTGGTTGACTGACTGGATGTGTGGAATTTTTACCTTTAGATACAAAGTATTGAATGCCAGTGTCATCCCTGAAGGACAGTTCATTGACAACAAGAAGGCCTCTGAGAAACTTTTGGGCTCTATTGATGTTGACCATTCTCAGTACAAGTTTGGGCACACTAAGGTAAAGTTATCAATGCTTTTAAAGATACTACTTTGTAACTCTAAGATTCCTAGAAATATATTTGGTGTTCAGGTGTTCTTCAAGGCTGGGCTGCTGGGAGTTCTGGAGGAGATGCGAGATGAAAAGCTGGCAGAACTGGTCACAATGACTCAGGCTGTCTGCAGAGGATTCCTCATGAGGCGCGAATTTGTCAAGATGATGGAGAGGCGGTAATAATCAAAATTTCTTTGCTGAGCATTTCAAAATTTTTAAAAGGGCCTATTCAGGACTTGAGCTAAATTTTTGTTTTATTTCTTCAGAGATGCCATCTTCACCATCCAGTACAACATCCGTGCATTCATGAATGTCAAGACTTGGCCATGGATGAAGCTGTACTTCAAGATCAAACCTCTGCTGAAGAGTGCAGAGACGGAGAAGGAGATGGCCCAAATGAAAGAAGACTTTTCCAAGACCAAAGATGATCTGACAAAGGCTTTAGCTAAGAAGAAAGAACTGGAGGAGAAGATGGTTTCTCTCCTTCAAGAGAAGAATGATTTATTATTACAAGTGCAGTCTGTAAGTGTCATTATTTCCCTAGGTTTGCCTAATAATTATCACATATTCATCCTCTGATTTGATAAACTAAAGGACTCTTGTTGGCTTTTAGGAAGGTGAAAACCTGGCTGATGCAGAAGAAAGGTGTGAGGGGCTCATCAAAGCAAAAATCCAGCTTGAAGCCAAACTCAAAGAGACGGCTGAGAGACTGGAGGATGAAGAAGAGATCAATGCTGAGCTGACAGCAAAGAAGAGAAAACTTGAGGACGAATGCTCTGAGTTGAAGAAGGACATCGATGACTTGGAGCTGACTCTGGCTAAAGTGGAAAAGGAGAAACATGCCACTGAAAACAAGGTTAGACTGTGGTCTTTATTAAGGTGTTAATCTTTCCTATGGACATTCATTGGAGGTCATTAAGATTTATGGAACACTTTACAGGTCAAAAACCTCACAGAGGAAATGGCTTCCCAAGATGAGACCATTGCTAAGCTGACAAAGGAGAAAAAAGCCCTCCAAGAGGCCCATCAGCAGACCCTGGATGATCTGCAGGCAGAGGAAGACAAAGTCAACACTCTGACCAAAGCCAAGACAAAACTGGAGCAGCAAGTGGATGATGTAAGTATTAAAAGTGTCTTTGACAACCAACCTAGTACTATAAAATATGTCGTGAAAAATAAAACTATCCAATCATCAGCTTGAAGGCTCTCTAGAGCAAGAAAAGAAGCTCCGCATGGATCTTGAGCGAGCTAAAAGAAAGCTGGAAGGAGACCTGAAATTGGCCCAGGAGTCCATAATGGATCTGGAGAATGACAAGCAGCAGTCCGAAGAGAAGATAAAGAAGTAAGAATTTACAGGAAAAAACATTCATAAAACTTTTGCTGAGACAATGTCTAAAATTTCTTTCCCACTTGCAGGAAGGACTTTGAGATAAGCCAACTCCTCAACAAGATTGAGGATGAGCAGTCACTTGGAGTCCAGTTACAGAAAAAGATAAAGGAGCTGCAGGTGTGACTCGATACTTGAGAGATCATTTGAATATCCTTCAAATTTTTTTTCTCATAACCTTGTTTGTTACAGGCTCGTATTGAAGAACTGGAAGAAGAGATTGAGGCTGAGCGAGCTGCTCGAGCCAAGGTGGAGAAGCAGAGGTCCGATCTCTCCAGGGAACTTGAGGAGATCAGCGAGAGGCTTGAGGAAGCTGGAGGAGCCACTGCAGCTCAGATTGAGATGAACAAGAAGCGCGAGGCTGAGTTTCAGAAGCTACGCCGTGACCTTGAAGAGGCCACCCTGCAGCATGAGGCCACGGCCGCATCTCTCCGCAAGAAGCAGGCCGACAGCGTGGCAGAGCTGGGAGAGCAGATCGATAACCTCCAGAGAGTCAAACAGAAGCTGGAGAAAGAGAAAAGTGAATACAAGATGGAGATTGATGACCTCTCAAGCAACATGGAGTCCATTGCAAAAGCAAAGGTGAGAATTCTGGACATGTCCATGGACACAATCACATCATAACCAATTTGGTTTAACCAGTGCAGCTTCCTTTCATTAGGGAAACCTGGAGAAGATGTGCAGGACCTTGGAGGATCAGCTGAGTGAACTCAAAGCCAAGAATGACGAGAATGTTCGTCAACTGAATGATATTGGTGCACAAAGAGCTCGACTCCAAACTGAAAATGGTATGAAGCTTAGTTTTGTTTAAGTCCAGACGGTAAACCTTGAAGTTTATGGCTCTCAGTCGTACAAACTCATTTCTATACATTTTTTTTAATCTTTTCATATCCTGAAAGTTTTGCTCTCTCTCACTCTCTGGCAACCTGAGTTAACCACAGTCATTTTCAGAGATGTCATACAACATATATTTTACTTTTAAATAGCTTCTTACATCTCTGTGCTTTCTCTGACTTAAACATATCACTTTTACACAAGTGTGATGTGTTAACTGAGTTTAATTTTCTTGAACAGGGGAATTTGCTCGTCAGCTGGACGAGAAAGAAGCTCTTGTGTCCCAGCTGACCAGAGGCAAACAAGCATACACACAGCAGATTGAAGAGCTGAAAAGGCATATAGAGGAGGAAGTCAAGGTAACAATTACAATTACAAATTATTTCTGTCCAGATTTTTCTGGACAAAAATATCTTAAATTGACAAGAGATGAGTAGAATTATGTATTAATCCTGTTCCTCTTTGGACGACAGGCCAAGAATGCTCTGGCTCATGCAGTTCAGTCGTCTCGTCATGACTGTGATCTGCTCAGAGAGCAGTATGAAGAGGAGCAGGAGGCCAAAGCTGAGCTGCAGCGCGCTATGTCCAAGGCTAACAGTGAGGTGGCTCAGTGGAGAACCAAGTATGAGACCGATGCCATTCAACGCACTGAGGAGCTGGAAGAGGCCAAGTAAGTCTAACTTTTACTCTTATGATGATGATTTGAAATTGCAAAGGATTTACAGTTTTTTAAATCAAACATACCCTCTGCAGGAAGAAGCTCGCCCAGCGTCTTCAGGATGCAGAAGAGTCCATTGAGGCTGTGAATGCAAAATGTGCATCTCTGGAAAAGACCAAACAGAGGCTGCATGGTGAGGTGGAGGACCTGATGATCGACGTGGAGAGAGCTAATGCTCTGGCTGCAAATCTTGACAAGAAGCAGAGGAACTTTGACAAGGTACAAAATCTGTTGCTTCATCAAGAATAAGTGATGAAAAAAAGAAGGGAGAAAAACATAGTTTGTCATACCTTCAGGTTCTTGCAGAGTGGAAGCAGAAGTATGAAGAGAGCCAGGCTGAGCTGGAGGGAGCTCAGAAAGAGGCTCGCTCGATGAGTACTGAGCTGTTCAAAATGAAAAACTCCTATGAAGAAGCTCTGGACCATCTGGAGACTCTGAAGAGGGAGAACAAGAACCTGCAACGTAGGACAAATTACTGATTTTCCACAATACAGATTTCCTTTAGCTTTCTAAACACTAAGTTTTGTCTCTGATTTAACAGAGGAGATCTCAGACTTGACTGAACAACTTGGTGAGACAGGGAAGACAATCCATGAGCTGGAAAAAGGAAAGAAGACTGTGGAAAGTGAGAAGTCTGAAATCCAGACAGCTTTAGAGGAGGCAGAGGTAAAATGATTTTGTTCTTTAAATTGTTAGTTATGTTCTGTCTACTTCATTTCTCTTTAAGTAGAGGAAAATTATCAACTCAAGACCATACTTTTTACTATTAAAACATATGTATCTGAATACTTTTCTGTTGGCATTAAAAGCTGTTTCACAAATATACAGGCCACCCTGGAACATGAGGAATCCAAGATTCTCCGTGTCCAACTGGAGCTTACCCAAGTCAAGAGTGAAATCGACAGAAAACTTGCAGAAAAGGATGAAGAGATTGAGCAGATCAAGAGGAACAGCCAGAGGGTGATGGAGTCCATGCAGAGTACTCTGGATGCTGAGGTCAGGAGCAGGAACGACGCCCTGAGAATCAAGAAGAAGATGGAGGGAGACCTCAATGAGATGGAGATACAACTGAGCCACGCCAACCGGCAGGCAGCAGAAGCCCAGAAGCAGCTGAGAAACGTTCAGGGACAGCTTAAGGTACAGCCAGTCAGAAAGTTATAATACAGAACCCACTTTTAAAAGTGTTTAAAACTTTTCCTAATATCTAACATTTTTAATTCAGGATGCACAGCTTCATCTTGACGAAGCCCTCAGAGGCCAGGATGACATGAAAGAGCAGGTCGCGATGGTGGAGCGCAGGAACAACTTGATGATGGCTGAGATCGAGGAGCTCAGAGCTGCTCTGGAGCAAACAGAGAGAAGCCGCAAAGTGGCTGAGCAGGAGCTGGTGGATGCTAGTGAGCGTGTTGCACTGCTGCACTCTCAGGTATTTATCTAAAAAGTGTAGATACTACTTCAGTAAATCAGTCCTTGATATTTATTTCTCATATGTTTTATTACAGAATACCAGCCTCATTAATACCAAGAAGAAGCTGGAGTCTGACTTTGTACAAATCCAAGGTGAGGTGGAGGATTCTGTTCAGGAGGCAAGAAATGCTGAAGAGAAGGCCAAAAAGGCCATCACTGATGTAAGTGATCTGAATTATTGTCTGTGCAAGAGCTGTCTTTCTCTGGAAGCTGAACAGAAACAAATTTCTGAAAAATTCAGGCTGCCATGATGGCAGAAGAGCTGAAGAAGGAACAGGACACCAGTGCTCATTTGGAGAGGATGAAGAAGAACCTGGAGGTCACAGTGAAGGACCTGCAGCACCGTCTGGATGAAGCTGAAAATCTGGCCATGAAGGGAGGCAAGAAGCAGCTCCAGAAACTGGAAGCTAGGGTATTCCTTTGTTCTGTTGTTTTGGTTTTAACATAACTGTATCCCTATTTGTTATGCCCTTTGTTTTTTTAACCCAATTCTTATTCATATATAAGGTGCGTGAGCTTGAGGGGGAAGTTGAAAGCGAGCAGCGACGGGGAGCTGAGGCCATCAAAGGTGTTCGCAAATATGAAAGAAGAGTAAAGGAGCTCACCTATCAGGTTGGAAGCTTTTCACATTTGATCATTTTACAAATTTTCCTTATGCATGCAGCAAAATAAATGTATCACTTCCTACCTGCAGACAGAGGAGGACAAAAAGAATATTGTAAGACTACAAGATCTGGTGGACAAACTGCAGCTGAAAGTGAAAGCATATAAGAGACAGGCTGAGGAAGCTGTACGTCAAAGGCTCAGTTCACATACACTATGGCATGCATCATTCACAAATAAATTTTTCATCACATTGCTCATTTAATTTGTTCCCAGGAGGAGCAGGCCAACGCTCACCTCACCAGATTCAGGAAGGTGCAGCATGAGATGGAGGAGGCTCAGGAGCGTGCTGACATCGCAGAGTCCCAGGTCAACAAACTGAGGGCCAAGAGTCGGGAGATTGGAAAAGTAAGGAAAATTTACTGTTATTGAGCTAACATAGTACAAAAACACTTTGTCAACAGAAGCAATTGCTGTTAAGTTTCATTTTAAAAGGTTGCTGCAACTTTTTAGTCAAAGTTAAAGTGTTATTCATTGTTTGTTTGTTTGTTTTTTTGCACCTTTAGGCAAAAGAGTCTGAGGAGTAAGCTGGAACCCTGATGGGAGAACAAATGAGAATCATAAAATATGATTTTTCATTTATATGCTCTCATTAAATGTTCATCAATAAATAAATTATTCAATAAAGTTTTTGCCTTTGAATATTCTTTGAACAATAAATGGTTAATGCCACCAGCTGACACACACACACACATGCCTACACACACTTCTATACAAATAGAGGACTTTCTATTAACTTCAAATCATTTTAGCAACTGCATTTATGCCTAACCCAGAAAGTTTTACCAGAACTTAACCACTACTAGTCTATTCCTAACCCTAACTAACACAAACTTAATTCATACTTATCTCTAAAACTAACTAGCAGAGTTCAGTAGAACTACAAAAAAAAAAAAAAAAAAAAAAACAGACCTGGGAAAGGTCTTCATTTATCTCATTTTGCTGATAAATGTTGTGGCGCAGTCCTCAATAAGTATTATAAACAAACACACACACACACACACACACCCCACATGCAATCCTGCCCTTATGTGATTGTGAGTTCTATACAAAAAGGCCCCCAAAACAAGGACTATCAAGTATTGTCAGGTTTTTGTTCATAGTAAAATCTTAAATTTAGTTGACATATTAAAAACCATGAATTACATTCACCATTAACAAGTTTGTTAGATACACCTTACTAGTATTTCAAACTGTTTTAATTCTTTGTTGAACTATAGCTTCAGGTAGATTAAGTCCTCAGTGATTTTGGTTCCTTATTGACATAATAGCATCATGCAGTTGCTGCAGACTAGCACATTTGTGATATGAATCTTTACTGATGATTCGGATGACTTGAAACTGCAGGCACTATACAACAATGATAAACACTTTGAGTTATGCAGCAGCAGACCAGAACACTGTATGGTCATGGTCACCAATCATATTCAGATACGTTGTGGCATTTATACAATGATCATCTGATACTTAGGGGCTCAACATGTGCCGAGAAAATTTTCCCCAAACCATTACATCACCAGTAGCAGCCGTACCTATTGATACAAGACCTAAACTCTGAACCCCACCAATCTGCATGTCGCAACTGAAATTGAGAATCATCAGACCAGACATTTTTCCAGTCTTTTAGTATCTTAGTTTGGCATACAGATTAGAGCCTGTTTTCCACAGACAGCTGCTTCCTCCCAACACATTACTGAAAATAAGTCAACATTTGTGACACTCTGTCTGTTGAGTTATGTGTTATGATTAAAGTTTCTTTTCACCATACACACATATGAGGAATTCAGCAGTTTGTGAATCTTATTATAGATTATTTCATTTCTCACTCATAAACACAGTTAAACATGGTATATTTATTTTCGTCTAAGTATAGAGAGACTCCCAAATAGCAGTTCAAAACTAAAGTCACATTTCTTCTATGTATTGGACTTGATGTATTTATATATGTATAACATTTGGATTAACTTAAAAGTCTCTATTTGTTTATCCAACTATGCCCCTTCTTAATTTTAGTCTGAGTTTTTAAAACGTTGTCACAAAGAAACACATTTTAAAGGACTTAATGCATATAAATTGACTCTATCTTTCAGTTTCACATACATATACTTTAAAAGGTAATTGATGCTAAAGACATATTTTATGAGTAAATGTAAAACAAATATTTAAAGGTAAATTTAATTTGACATTAGACAGCTAAAGTAATAGAGAGATATACATTTTACCAGGAAAGAAGTCTTCATCTCTCCCGAATTCTCCATCTGTTGCTTTCTCATGTGAGATGTAGAGTTTGTGTGGCTAGATGGGGTCAGCATGATGTATTAAAATGACAATAAGATTCAACTTGCTTTGCCAAACACTGATTCTCTGATATCATTGCTAAATAAGTTGGCTTATGCCTACTGAAGCCATGTTAGGAAACAATGCCTAATGGACGGAAGGTATAAGTCATTCAAATACTACAACAGCTAGCAGATGGCTGCCAGGATGGGTGGTTTATGGAGACTTTGAAGCCAAACATCCCATCCATTTCAAAGCTTTGAAACTCGGTTGCCTATCGTCTTTCATCCATCTTGATACCCAAGATCAAGATCAAGACAGTGAGAGCATATTCCCATTCTGACAATAAAACTGCTCTTTTGATTTATCAAAGTTAAATTCAAAGTTTAATCCACACAAGCTGATGGTCTCTTTGTCAAAAATAACAAACTTAGCACCAGGATGTTAAAGGTTTTCAGAGCTCATTTATTGTGTGTACATACTGGGCTCAGTTCAAATTCATTGTATCTTCTTATGTGCAGTCTACAGCTAATGTTATTAGATGCATTTTGCCTTAACTCTCAGTCAGTAAAGATAGTAAGTATTTTACTGTAAATATTACAATGACAAGTTGTCATTAACAAGAAAACAGTACGTTAGAGTAACCAAAAACCATGACCTGGGATATTTTTCAAGTTCTTTGCCATGGGCAAGGACAAAAATAGCCATTAAACAATCTAGATGCTCTGCATTAAGAGCCCTTGTTGATAAGCCTAAACGCTTGAGTGTAAAATCTGCCTGAGGTTAGTCCACTAAGACACCATGAAGTACATTTCCTGAGTGGGAATTATGCACATACTCTGTGAATTGTATAAGTTTAACATTCACATAATTTGCTCTTTCTTTATTATTAAAATTTTAACTCAGGGTTGTAAAACAACACAGAAGACCTCTTTGCACAAAGAAGGGGTAAAATAAAAATGTATTTGAAAAATATAGCATAAACCAAAAACAATTCACCATGTCAATTCACATCCTACACTTTAATCAGGATGTATGTTCGTTTTACTATGACTAAAATTAGCTGTCTTTTTTCATTACAAAGAGATCATAAAATCCCAGAGGATGGCTCACAGTTATGCCTTTTGGATGATTGTATTGTGGAGTCCCTATTTTTATCTGGAAGACTTCTCTAGAGCCAGGAGACAAATGTGTACAATGTTAAGCTGGGAAGGAATGACTATGTGGAGGAGTTGTGAGGCTCAACTGACATCTACAGCCCAGGATTAGCGAGCAAGAAATGCACGTGTTGAACAGGTTTTCACATGAAGTTCTTTTGGACTTTTTTTATCAGCTAATTTCATCAGACAGAACATGTTGATGGTGAAAGTTACTAATGACAAAGGCCTTAAATTGTTGAAAAAATGCAGCATCCAGAGAGGATCTTATGATTTTTTTATGAGATTGTTTGTTTTTGTTTGTTTGTTTTTTAATATCTGACTCTTCTATTGATGTTTGTTACTGAAGTAAAATAATTAACCAATCAAAAGTTTACATTCAGCTATTATGAGTATGACTGCATGTCTAATTTACTTTCACTTGCAATGATGCATTTGAACTATTTTTCTTAGGTGGATTGATTATAAAACAAATGATTGGTAGACTTTATAATGTTTTTAAAATAAACCACAGTGAATCTTAAATATCTCTTTTCTTGACCAATTCTAAATTAATTTTAACTGGTTAGCGTCCAGCATTACCATGGTCTGAGAGACAGCCAACCCCAACAAGTGCTTACTTGAAATTCAGGACATTGAAATTGAACAGAAATGTGCTCAAATCTGTCTCTTGTCAGATGTGACAGATTGACCTTTTCGGCCAAAATTAAATGGAGGTTTGTAGGAGTTAAGATTGGGGTTTCAAGCCTGAAAGTGCAGGCTAATTGTCAGGCATGGTGGTGGCAGCCTCATGCTGTGGGGTTGTTTTGTCATAGTGGTGCATTGGACAAAGTGAAAAGTATAATAAAAGCTTCAAATACTAAATGTTTCCTCAGGACAATATTTCCAAGCAGAAATTAAAACTGGTTTAGAAATGGCGGAAGCAAGCTAACATGTTGTTGAAAAATCCTGACCTTTCAGCTACACTGGAAAATTGTTAACTTTTCTTAAAGTCAGGTCTGTGGCAGGAAACAACCAGATTAAGAAAGTGGTCAAATATCCGGCAAGAGCACTGTCGGATCTTATTAATAAATACAAAAAGGGAATGATCGAAGTGCAGTCCCTTGATAAGGAACTTTTAACCAAATAACTGTGGAAACATATGTATATATATATATATATATATATATATATATATATATATATATAACTGTTATGTTTAAAAACTGTTCAAACTCATCTTAAATAGCTTGAAATTATAATGACTTTAAACGTCAATATGAGTGCAAGCTGAAGAAGTGACAAATGGATTATGTATTCAGTTAACTTCTAGCTTGGTAAAATATAAAGTATTAAACATTAATTGATCAATTTCGAATGGTATAACATATGACATTAAAATGAAGGTCTAATAAATAATCATTCAGGGCTGAAGTGAAAAATATCAACAGCATTTAATCACCAAAGATATAAACATTTAAATTTCTAATGAGACTGACAAAATCTTTACAAATTCATCCTTTATATTCTGCTGACTGTGTCACACTGTCTGTACAAAATGAGGTGGTGTTGGAGACTGGCACAAAGAGAGGACATGTTCCAGAGTAAACAACGACATCAGCAAAATGAAAAGCAAAGTCACAGCAAAAACAATTTTACTGTTTGTTTTCCAAAGACTCTGAGGACGTAAACACACAGGGTAATTTATTATATATCAATTTAGACTCCCTGTGCCCTCAGAAACTTCAAATACATTCAGTTTCTATCTGTTATTATTAAAAAGCTCAAAATAAATAAACATAAAATATTGCATAAATAAAAAACAATACTGGCATTTTATTTCTCATTAACAAAGCAAGTAGTGTGGTCGTCCGAAAGTGTGTCTTTGTCTTATTTTCATATACAACTTAGATACGCATAATTAACATTCAGTGTTTCAGACAGAATGTTAATCTTTTTTTTCAACATAAAAGAGATTTTCATTGGGCAGTATGTTGCTCATAACTTTAAACTTCTCTGTGCTTTCATTTGCTGCAAAAGACCTAAATCCCCAATATGCCATCAGTCCCTGTAGGCTTCACTGAAGTCAAACTTTCAGTTTCATCTGCAGCCTCTTCTTCACGTGCAGTTTATCTAAAAAGGGTGCAGCCACAGACCTGCAGAGCTGGATGCAGACATGAATGTAAAATACTCATCAGTATCTATGTACACATATCTGTAAAGTGTCCAAAATATCATGCAAGTAAATACAGGTCATTTAAGGTAAATCAATGCCTCAGTCAACATTGTGCTGTAGACTGCAAAGTTCCTCAAACTCACTTTCCCTTAAGTTACAGCAGACCCACAGAAGATCTTTGTTCTCCAAGTTCCCGTCATGCTCGGGTCCAGAAGAGATGCAAAACAGTCTGTTTTGTTTGAATAGATATTTGTTCATTTAATTCAGTCACTCCTAACTGATATGCATACCTTCCCGGTAGGTGTCTAACATACAAACTGAGTGCGTGTTGATGGGATTAAGTAGAAATCTAGAGTCTATTCTTTAATTTAAGACGGAACCACAGTGTAGAAATCAATGAGACAAAGCAGAACAACAGCAAGGTTCTGTCCATCAGAGAATTTCAGGGGGTTTCTGCAGAGCATCCGCTTCACAACTGTGCTCCTTTTAAAAATGTCTACAATGAGCATCTTTTAATATTCTTAGGATCTTTTAAAGCTGGACTGCTCCAGTTCTTCAGGGTGTCTTTCACGCTGAATGTCCACAGCTGAGATTCATTGCTGTAATCCAAAATGACGAGTGCAGCAAGGCACTGCAGGGTTGAACACCAGGCTGACAAAGAAAAACATTGGTTTACAAGTACTTTTTTGAAAAGTTTTTTAAAATACACCCCAGGTAATTCAGCAGCCAGAAAAAAATAACTTTAAAAGACAAGAGAGCATGAATCACTGCAGGAGATTCATTCTGGATTTCACCATGTGTACACTAATCTCTGATATGTGATATTTCCCCCTTCACATTGGGATATGATTTTTAGATTCATCAGCAAAAAAAGTTTGTATCTAAAATCTTATAACTTTGTAGTGCAATAACTAAAGTGCAGGTTGACATGCACTTGATGTAACTATTAAAATAATGTTTTTGTTTAATCAAAGAAAATCCAACCCTCATGTTTACTAACCTTTGCCAAATTACTACCCAATTGTGCTGGGTTTATTAGCTGATGTTGCATTGAGATATGAAGCTGTGTGAAAGTATTGTAGTATCCCCTTGTACTGATGTGGTTTCAGAATAGTAAGGTATAAATGTGACCAAGCACAAACCAAAAAGCTTGTATTTGTGTAAACTCAGTTCAGAATAAAATCGGACTCCTGATTGAAGTCCCTCTTGGGGTACACATAATAAAACACAAACTTTCTGCCACAGTGAATCATGCCAAATAAAATCAAGATGTGGTTTCAACAAGCACATCATATTGACAACACCAAAACTGTCTATAAGCTACATTCTCCATACAGAAGCATACACAAGTGCATAAATTCAAAATTGACATTTTGGCAATGCAAGTTACAAAAAGGTGTCTCAAATGCATCAAACATGTTGGTCACACACTGTCATTAATTTTATAAGTGAAACACATTGAGACACACATTCTAACATTGTGTGAATGCAGAGAGTGGGGATAATATCATTATGTCTATCAATGTTGTAATTTATTCTGATGCACTGATAGTTTATTAAACCAATCAAACCATTGTTTGATTCTACTTCCTTGGACAACATTTAACTGGAAGCTCATTAAAAACCCACTTAGCAGCTGTAAAGCATTTCCAGAAATCCTATTGTTAACCTTATGACAAAACAAAATGCAAAGATATTTTTTACTGATATGTATCATGAAACATGTAATGTTTTTCATTATATTGGCTCTTCCCATGTTACAACTGTCAAACTTTGAGAGCAATAACTTTGGGTGGTCAAATCTGGGTCAATTTAAAGACCTACAAGATAAAAACGTGCCCTGGAGACTAGAGGGAAGTCGTTGAGGGTCCTGTCATGTTTGACCCAGAAAACATTTCTCAAACTGTCTTAACAAACCTCAGAGTTGGAGTCAAAGACACTGCAGTGAATGTGAGGTTAAGGCTCAGATCTACCATCATGTAAAAACAACTGCAGCTGCAGTAAGTAAGCTTCCTGTGCTGAAAGTGAGACAAGGACTGAACATGCGAACAGAAACAGGCACAAAGGAAAATGGTGCGTAGTTAGTTTCAAACCCACGGATGTGAAAACCGTGGTAGTGACAGCTTAGAATAATAATTAAGTGGAAAAGTGGGGTGCATCTTCATTAGTTTTAAATTCACATAGACTTCCTAAACCTTTAGAGATATGTTCATAGTAGCAGCTGATTTTCTCTCTTTTTTGATTGGATAATCCTTTCCTTAACACTTATTTTAATGGGTACAGCTATTTCCAGGAGTTACAGCATACATTACCCTTACCTAGTTATTTTTTAACTAGATTCGATTGGCACCCACACAGTGAAGCAGTTGTTAGTGTTGTTGTTTCACAGCAGGATGACCTTGGGTTTAAATCCTGGAATCTAATTTGCCAAACCAATGTGATCTTTGGTGTGATTTCAAGGTTCTGTCTTGTGCACTGGGCACCAGAAATAGCCACCAGCCCCTGCAACCCTGCAAAAACCAAATGGTTAAACTGTGGCTAGATGGATGAACGTAATGTATTTTTGGTCCTGTTCATACCGAAATTATTTTAAATAGTCATTCAAGATAAAATGAACATTATTGTATCTGTTTGGTTTTTCTTTTTTGTTTTTTTTTTTCTCTTAAAGAAAATTTGCTTGGAGACTTTTATGTTTAATACTTTTTCACCAGTAAAAGTTCAGCAAACTTCAACAGCATGAAATTAGGTTTCTAAATCAGATTTTCTTTGCTCAAATAAATTTCAAAGCTTTACAGACTGTTTTCCATGCATGCTATCAGTTATAGAGCTGATTTCATATTGAAACTGACTAAATGCCAAAGGAGTCCTTTCTGGACAGCACAAGCAATGTATAAGAAAACAACATCTTTTTGTATGAAGCTCTCTCAGCACCTGACTATTATATTTACACTTACAGACTTCAGGGATGATAAATGCCTCAGATCAGTTTCTGTACAAACATCCGTAAGACACAAATGCTGCAACGCTTTTAAAATACAGTACAAAGTTGGAATGCAGAAACTTCCCCTATAATGGTACATTTTCATAATGTACTTCTGACATCTTTTGTGATCTCAGTTAATTGAAAGCATTTTAAAACACATAGGTTTATAATTCATTGTTATTCTCTCCTCTTTAAACCTTGACTGCCTCTGTGACCTTTTTTTATTGTTAAATGTGGAAAACAGAAATAAATGCTAAAGTTCTCAATGACGTTAAGCTGCATGCATTCGACACATTTCCCTCCAGGATTTTGCATTTGAGCCCTCAAAAAGCCAGGAAATGTATAAGCAATAAGGCAGGAAAAAAATATCAGGGGCAGTTCCAGGGCTTTCCAAACACACTGTGAGTAGTCAGCAAAAAAGAAAGAAAAAAATTCATCACAGTTGCTGTTTGATCTGACCTTCCGTAGATCCAAGCCTAAATCCGAGGAGGTGGAACATGTCAGAGTGTTTGGATGTGTGAGAGATGAAAGAGAGGCAGAATGAGCTGAATGAAGAGAAGGGTTCCTATAGAGGCCTGCAATGAAGAACCTCGACCACACTCTGACGTGTTTTCCTGAGTAAAGAAAGAGAAAAACATAAAAAGAAAATCCTTCTGAATGTGTCTTCATTTTACAAACAGAATAAACAGTAAAATTTAGCTGATGTTTGCAAGCTTGCAAATCCTGTTTTTGATGCATATTTTTGTTAAAAAAAAGATGAGTATTTTAAAACTAGGTAGCATACATTTCTGTTTTGGGTTTGAGTTAACTCACTTTTGCAGAGTTGAGCATTTTTTTAGCCATATGCTGTTGTGCACATCTGCACATGGAGAGTTATGGAGAGAATGAACAGCAGAACATCTTGTATCTTCTGTCCTGATGCAGCTGATTCAGTCTTATGTTTGCTACTATTCAGTTTATTAATATGCAAACATTTAGAAAACGTTTAAGCTTTATCAACTGTTAAAAATTATTTGAAAAAGGTTAAAGAACTTTAGGCCTCTTAATCCAAGTGCCATAAGAATTATTGTGATTAAAATTTCTTTAATAATGTAAAAGACTAATTTGTTGCACATACAGAAAAAAAATACCATGTCCTTCTCAGACCAAAATAATTATTTTTTTTCTGCTTAATGTTCCATTCTAAGGTGAGAACTTAAAGCACAAATATAACACTTCCTACTTACTAAGGCACTGTAGTCAAAGCAGGGAGTTGGACCTCTACGATATCGCGCATTGCTCAGCAGTTCACATGGATTTTCCTCCTGAACTTTTTGCACTGAGTTAAAGAAATCCAACTGGAAACACATTTGAAATTTCCACTTTCAGATGAGATGAAAACGGCACAGAAAGTGTGAGAGGGCAGAAAGGATACACTCCCTCTTGATCTGGGACAGTTTCTCAATCTCACAGGAGCTGCAGGGCAATGTCTCAGCCACCACAAACAGCAAATTGGTGTTTTCAATCCGCTTTGAGTGGAACAGCCTATGGGAGACATTGATGGATAGTTAGCCCACACGTATCGACAGAATTGACCTAAGAGCACAGATAGCAAGTGCACTCAAACATATTTTGCTGATGCTGGAGAAAGCGCTGACCGCGAGCAGTTTCCACAGTCCTGCAGGACGTTGTAGGAGTTGGTGGTGTTTGTGAAGTAGAACTGGCTTTGGATGGTCACACAGCTGCTTTGTTTTGTCTCAAAGGCATCAATAAAGATGTCATCTAAAAGACAAAATCAACAGATGCTCTGTTCTTGCATTTAAATCGTTAAACATTGAACACTGAATGGGCCTGAATACTATTTCAAGACTCTGTGGCTCAATGTGGACATTACTAGTCTTGAAATCAACATCTTGAGTTCAACTTCAGCTTGTTTTTTTGTGTTAAATGGTTAAATGTAGTTCTACTTTAAAGCACTTTCAAAGGTCAGTACGAGTAAAAAAGATCTGTTTTATCTTAACCATCCTGCTTCTGGAAATGAATAGACGGAGGTGTGGTTACGGCATTGGCTACATCATAAATGAAATCCAGTAAAAACTAAAGCTACATTTGTAAAATCTTTACGTTCATGGATTTCACTCAGATTGAGTCACCTTGGTGGAACCAGCTGCTGTAAACAAGCCCATGGAGAAGCTGCTGAATCACAGACCTAGAACAGAAGCACATTAGAAAATTATGTTCATTCTATAAACATCAGCAAAATAGTAAATGTCATGCACACATCTGGACTGATTTACAAGCTACTTCCAGTGTCAGCTGATTTGCAAACCTCTCACCATGCCAGTGTGGACGTCCACCACGCCAAGCTCAAGACATCACCTATGGACGGCTGCAGAAACAGTGAACGGTAAGACAACAGTGCAGCTGCCTTCTATCATTTAAACCCTACCTGCATGACTCACCACATAGATGCCTCTCGGCGCTGCTCCAGTGTGGCTTCTGCTGACCATTTCGCAGGCAGACTGGTACTGGAAGGACTGTCGACGAGCGAAGATGGAGTTGTTGTAGAGCGCATACATCAGGAACGGGTCCACATCACCGAAGAAGAGACCAATCTGAGGACAAATTTGAAAACATAATTCAGTTATTTTGTGTTTAAGTTTTTTGGACCATTTTAAGCAGCAGAAAATGATTAATCATAATGTCAGATTTATTCCATCGTTGCGGAAACAAATAGCTACCTGTTTCCAGTGATCTCTCTGATTGGACATGACGAGGAAGCCACCATCATCGATGAGATAGCACTGCAAGTCCTGCAAAAAAAAAAAGCAAAATAACACTAGAACCAGATAGCTGAACTGTGCTCAGATCTTTTCATTTCTTCGATTTTTGCTGTAACAGCATCTGACACTGCAGACTCGGTCTTTTCTACCTCCATTGAAGACACTTAAAAAATACTTCAACTAAATGTCCTCACCATTTTGCACTTTATTTCACTTGCTGTCTGATATAGACCACAATGAGCTTTGGCGACTCCAGCACTGTGAAAAAGTATTTGTCAACTTGTCTTTTTTTTTTTGTGTCACTCTTAAATGTTTCAAAGATTTCAACGATAGGCAAAGGTAATCTGAGTAAATACCAAATGCATTTTTAACTGATAATGAAATATATTAAGGTAAAGAAACTATCCAATCTAACCTGGTCCTAAAAGTAAAAGTAATTACTTTGTAAACCCACTCTTCTTTGCAGAATATCAGTATTCTGGTGCTCTGTAGTTGTGTACTTTCTTAAGGTCATACTAATCTTTACCAGGGTTGCCAATAAACTTGGATGGTGTTGCGTACATGCTTATCAATGAATCACTAAATTGGTGACAGAATTATAGGGTAAAGGTTTGCTATGGAATTTTTTTTTTTTTTTTGATGTCTTTAAATAAAAAATTAAAGCAAACCCAATTAGATGTTAAAAAAGAAGAGAAAAATAGAACAGTATGGGTTTAGGTATAAATGGGTTTAGGTATAAGGACGGAGAAACCACTTGTTTCTCCATCCTTTTGTAAACTGAATTTAAACGCAGCCAATTCAGCAACTGTTCTGCTTTGATCAGCAGTAGATTAATATTTATCAATGACTCAATGAGCTCTTGTGTCATAACTGAAAAGAGGAAAAGTTCTTACATCAGTGTTTACTTCACAGTCCATCTCACAGCTTCTGGATGGTCCACACTATTCAGGAAAAAACAAAATCAAAAGAGTTATGGACAACTTTATTCATAGATACAGAGCATATTTTATACATGGATTAAAAACTCTGTTAAAAAAAAAAACCCTCAAAAAACAGAAATGGACAACAACAAAGCACTTATAAAGGAACCACATAGAGATTTAAAACAGCCCACACCCGTAAGATTACATAGAAAAATTAAGGCGAGGTGAAAAGAGAAGAAAATAAAATGTTCTAAATAAAATATAATATCCAGGCTGAAAGCTGGATTGTTCTAAAGCTGTGATTAAGGGCTGGAAGCCTGTGGTGTACCTTGTGTGACCCCTGTCGGTTATCTGACACATTGCTGGCCAGGATTTTAAACTTGTCCACCCACGCCTCCAGGTCCAGTTTCACTCCAATCACTGTGTGACAGGAGAACAAGCCACGTGAACACCAGGGGAAGCAAAAAATATGTGAGTGTTTAAATCAAAAGGTAAAGTGGTTTCCTGAATATCAGAATGAAGTGATTTCTCACCTGAAGGCTTGAGTAGTTTTCCTCCTAAATCGACCTCGACAGCTGAACTGACCAGGATTCCAGTGGTCCCGTTTTCAGCCCCGAAAGGGTCATCATCTGCTGCTCAGGACAAACACATGAGAGAATTACTGTATTTGCACTTTAGCTGTTATGGTTTTATATGATTTATGTTCTGCATTTTGCTGTGTTACTCACAGGGTCTCAGTGAAGGTCTGAACATGTAGCCTTTATTATCCAGGCTTCTTCTGTAGTAATCCGAATTAAACGGTTCTGGATCCTCGTCCCACAACTCAGCAGCTCTAAGGACCAGAAAGACACACAACGAAACATCTAAAGCAAAAAAGTCTGTGTTCATCTAAAACATTTCTGCCTCTGTTGCTGATTTTACGCACATGTTGGGAAAAACTCGCGTTATTCCTCCATGCGTGGATCCAAAAACAGCAAGGAAGCCGTATCTGTAATTATTATTCAGTCAGCATTAGTCTGTTTGGTGATTGTGAGTAGGGTTTGCTTTTTTTGTTCACTGTGTGGCTGACTCACGCATTCAGATCCTGTTTCTTCCAAACACGAGACGCAAGCTGACCAATAATCCTGGAATCCAGGATAAGGTTGTGGATGAGACCTTGTTCACCTGTAAAATGAAAAACAGGCAGGTTATCCATCTGTGTGTGTCCTAAACTCTAAAGTATGAACTCTGAGTGTGAACTAACATTCATCAGACTCTGGAGAGATATCCAGCATGAGAGAAAGGAAGTTCTGCAGGAACTGTGTGTTGTTATCAGAAAGCTGCAGATTCTTGCAGTATTCTCTGCAGATACAAAAGAATGAATGAAACTAATTCTTTCTTTTAAAACAGAATCAAGGAAAATAAGGATGGTCACCTGGGAGCCAGGAAAACATGCCCAGAGGACTCAAAGGAGCTCGGCAACAATGACTGCATATCTAGAGCACAAAACAGAGTCGTTTCTTATAACTCACTTCTGCTGATTATCATGATGTCACACAGACAAACTCCTTCCTGTACTCACACTGGAGCTGCACCATCACATCGCTCAGGTCTGCCTGGATGAAGTTCTCACTGTAGGGAGGTAATACCAGACCAAGACTGCAGGTGGCAGCAGCCCAACACATAGAGAAATTATTGAGGAGATACAGCAGGAGAGGAAAAGCTGCATAATGTAAAAATGTTTCTGTTTCTTTTTTTGAGTTTACCTGTAATCAGTGTCATTGATGGGAGTCCAGGTGTAACGTCTGTACGCCTCATCGATGTATTGCTGCCATAATACAGATGTGTTTGTCAACGCACAGATGTCATTGTTGCAAAAGGTTTGAAAAATATTTTCAGAATCTCTATCGTTTCTTTTTTTTGTTTTTTCCCATGTGAAACTTGATAAGGTAAAATTCTTCCTTCCTAACTTACCCCTGCCACAGATTAATGACAAATTACAACAAATTTAACTTAATCTCTCATTCATTATTATTCAAACAGCAATGTATCCCTAGCTTATTTCTTAGTTTTGGTGTTTAGCGATTAATAGGTACTAAATCCTCCAATCATGTTTAAATTATAAAAAAAAATAAGAGCTGCATGGTCAGATTTTGATGCTTTCTTTGTCTAGGTGTTTACATGTCTCACCTATATAACCTAATGAACTACTTCGTTTCTATTCTTCAGAATTGACAGCATAAACCTCTTACTGGCTATGTGTGCAAAGTTTACTCTGTAAACATCCACTTCTCCGACATTCAGTTTGAGTAAAAGTTGATCTGATTTGAGAGACTATATATTAAATATACATTCTTAGGGATGTCAGAGGTGCAATTTCCTAACGTGTAAGATATCGAAGTGGGCTCTTTTACATTGTTTCATAAGACTACTGCAGAGCACTGTCTGTAATATGGTGTACAGTGACACCAAGTGGTGGCCATACTATAATGAAATCTTTAAAACCAAGAAAATCTAGATTATTACATTAATTCTATTTATATATTACCAATTTATTACTTTGACTATATTTGCACATAGTCAAAAGAAATCTGTAGATAACTCTGATAAATGTAGTTACAGAAAAAGGTAGACTTAGAGTGTCTACACATTTTTCCTACTTGTCAAGATTCAAATTTTCTGTGTTGTTGATTTGTATCATTTTTTCATCAATGGTTAGTTGCATGGAGAACAGAAGGATGACATTAGAGTGGGAGTTTTTTATATAAAACAGAAGCAGAATAAAACTAGCTGGAGGAATATATTTCAGCACTGAGGCAACAAAAAAGTCTGGAAATATAAATATTGTTTCAGTTTACTTACGTCATCAATAGAATTAATGAGAGTTTTTATCTGCATTTCCCCTGGTTTTCCATCAATCATCTGTCGTCGAATCTGAGTATAAAAAAAGGTCAATTTTTTTTTGTTTGTTTGTTTTGTTTTTGTTTGAGCTGTCCTTTAGTTACCAGTACAAACAGAGGACTGGTGAGAGACCAACTAACTAACTAATAATATTTTTGCATTTATGTGTTACTCGCCTCCTCCTTATTACTGTCCTCTACTTCTGCATCCAGGAAGTCCAAGGTCACGGGTTCGGGGAGGTTCACAGGCTGGGACAAGTCAAACAGAAATCACATAAGTCTTTCCAAACACCCGAAACACAGTGACCTCTCAACGCTCAGATATAGGTCACCTTCGGCTGGAGATTAGGATGGAGGAGCAGATATCCATTTGGATCGATGGCAAATATGTATCCGTTGGCTCCAAGCTGTTCCAGAGAGAAAAAAAAAAACATAGTTGAACTGCTCTGTTGCTCTGTGTAGCAAGTTAAAAACAAAAATTAAGATGCACATACGTTATAGCGTGGTGTCAGTCGCTTTATCTCATCTAGATGCACATCCACTCCCATGACGCCTAATATCAACTGATTCTGGAAAAATCATAAAAATGTTAAAGCTGAAATACCTGAACTTTTATATCTGACAATCAAACTAAACTGTGGGGAAAATAAACGTTTTGCTACCTGTGAGTTTCCATTCATAGTGAGATTGAACACAGGCAAAGTCCCCGTCACTACCAGGCCGAGACCCTTCAAAGAAGAACCACTTATGTATATTCAAACAATTCACTTTTTCTCCAGTGTGTCAGATTTATTTGCTGTGTTTGATTGAGCAGACTCAGAAACTCACCAGAGCGTCCTGATACACATTGGTCCACTGAACCTGCTTGGCCTCGCCGCCTGCCAGAACCATGGGGCGCCCCAGCACGTCCAGGTATTCCTGATGAAACACAGACGTAGTCGATTGTCACAGCCAGCCCCAAAACAAAAATACAACCTCAAGCCTCAGACCAGGAACGCTGCAAAACGAGGATGGGTGCTTGAAGTAAAACAATAATTGAGGGATCAGCTGCATCAGAGGAACCAAGCAAACCCACCTGGGTATTAATCCGTATGGCACAGATGGAACGGATCTCAAAATAGTAACCTGGCAGGCCACAGAGGGGGGAAAACAGACAGACAGAGAGAAAGAAAAGAGACCACATGTGTGAGATTAGAGGAAACACATTGGGTGCTTATGAATATTCCAGATTTGGGTAGATGTTACTTAAAACTGTGACTCAGACACCTAAATCGTACAGACAGGGAGCGTAGAGAGGAATATTACACAGCAATAAATGTCAGTGTAGTTATTCAGATCAGGAAAAAAAATCATAACTATTAAAGCTCCCAAAGAACAAAGATTATGAGATTAAAACTCTGAACTGGTGTTAATCCAGTCCAATCTAGTTCAATCAAATGAAATCCAGTCATTCAGATTTTATTTTTCCTTTTATCTACCTTTAAGATGCTTGGAAAAAGCTCCTAAATCAACCAGAGATTTCATATCTGTACCTTGAAGTTAAAAACATGATTTGTACATGTAGAAACTGACATTTGTTTTTTTTGCATTTTCCTTCACAAAGATCAGACTCAATTAAACTTTCCTCTGGACTTTCATTGGGTCATTCTAATACATTAGTATGTTTCGACATAAACTATTAATTTGTAGCTCTGGCTGTATGTTTTGGGTCTTGCTTTCCAGCTCAAAGATAAACCCTCATATTTTTGCTAATTTTTAAAGCTTCTTCAAGGATTGTTCACTAGTTACCTCCAATCATCTTCTTAAATCTGGCCAGCTTCACCATCACAACTGGCAGTTGTCTCACCTAAGCTGTAAACCTCCATAGCTCCTCTACACATTTTTAACTATTTTCTTTAATTTAAAAAAATTAAATACAGACGAATTACTTCTTACACATTATGCAAAAAATGACAACTGTATTTTGATGCATTGTCAATTAATAAATCTTTAAAAAGTAAAGGAAAATCTTTCCACTTTTTAAGTATGAATAAGTTTTTGTGTTGATAATTTTGCATTATTTAAAATAAAATACATTCACATTTGTGGCAAAATGTGATAAGGTGAAGATGTATGGATACTTTTGAAAGGTGGTGTACTACCAGCTTGCTTAACTGGTTATGACACCACGGCCTTTTTAGTCAATTTCTGTATTTTCTCTGTGAAAAAAAAAACAGAAACGTTTTGTTTGTAATAATTAAAAATGATGTCTACACAAAATCTTATAATTTTTTTCCCAAATGCATAAGGGGAAAATATTAATCATAATAAAAGAAGGACTATGTCTGCAAACAAAATTATTCAGGTTTAATGGGAGACAGTGGTTGTACAAAGGATGAAGTATAGCTAAAGTCTCTTATATAACAAAATGCTGTTCATTATGCTTTCACTACTGACTTGGTTTTGGACCTGCTGTCTCTAAACCATTGAAACAGTCACTCTTTATGGTGGCGTTTTGCAAAGTAAATGGATGTGAAACATGGTGAAAGAAAAATGTCGGCTCACCTTTATTAGTACAAGCAATCCACTGTAAAGGCGTCACGTCGTAGTTATGTTGACCCACGGAAAAGGTAAACACACGGACCTTGGTGGAGGAGGCAGAGAGAAAATAAATGGGATTCAAGCAATAAAATGCATCAATTTCATGCACAGACAATTGCTTGGAATATATCATGACAACACTGACCGTTTTGTTGGGCCAGTTATATTGCAGGAAGACATCCTGAGCCCTATCCTCTCCTCCGTCAGTAAACAGCATAATTATTTTATTGCAGTTAGCCCGCGGGACATTTGTCTTCTGTAAAATACAGTAATATATATGCATGACACAGAGGTTGATACAGAGACAAAACATAGTATGTTTGGAGCTCATTTTCTTATTGGTACGATAAGTTACAGAGTAACTCACGTTCAGAAGCTGGTTAAAGGCAAAATGAAACCCAGACTTGTAGTCAGTGGTGCCTTTAGCTTGCATTTGCTGCACGGCCTCCTTGAAAATCTTTTTGTTTCGCACGTTAGCCTGGACTAGATGCTTGAAGCAAGGGACCACTGCCTCAGCCTTCTCATTGAACTGCAACACAGCAGGAGACAGTCTGCTTTAAAGTATAAAAGGTGAAGAGGAATAATGATCCGTGACTAATCAAGAGGCAGGAAGTCATGCAGATACCAACTCTGGCCACGTTGACGTAGTCGTCGTCAGATAACGTGTCCAGCATTTCCATGACAGACGCCTTGATAAGTTTGAGCGTGAGTCCGCTGACGCTACCGCTCCTAATCAAACACAGAAGACAGCTTAAACGTGAGCAGTGGCAGAAGAGATTTCAGTCTTTTGACCTTATTATTGTAATTACTCAGAATTTCTTTAAATGATACGGTAAAAAAAGATCTTGGTAGTTTTGCAATTAGTACAGTTCATTTTGAATAATGAGGCAAAAACCTAGAATTTAATACAAGGCAAAATTTGAATGTTTTTAAAATGTTGACTAGAGAAATGATTGTAGGATGAAGCATAGCTGTGAATGCATAATAAATGAAGCATAGCTGTGAATGCATCATGTTTGAGTCGGTTTTGCTGTCGGCAGTTCAGATGCTTTGCACAAAGTGGATTAAATAATGAAAATGGAGAATTGTCTCCCTTCAAATCTGCAGCTGGATGGTTGACAATAATATATAAATGATGCTTAAACAGGACATTGATCAAAAGAGTCCAACGGAACCACATTTAGAAATGACATATATACAGTGATCTCCTGAATGGAAGATTAATTTGATCATGACTCCAGAATCCAGAAAACAGTTTTCCAATCCCAAATTTTAAAATTTCAACACAAGATTATGTTAAAACTGAGATTATCTGTAGGTTACCTTCCCCTGAAGCACTACCTAATGCACTTCTTCAATTTCCCAGAAAAACCTGTAAAACATGACTGTGTACTTACACATCAACAAGGATGACCATGTCTTTGGGAGATGAAGCCCCCTGGATGTACCTGAGACAAAGAAAGACGAAGAAATATCTAAATCTATCTTTACTTTATATTTATAATATGTCAACATATCCAGAGATTTTTACGAAGCGTAATGTACCAAGGCCTCCTCCGGACATCGTACAGGTCGATTTTGTCAGGCGCTTTCCACGGAGATGCTGCAATGCATAAATAACTCAGTGTCTTTATATAACTTTGTGGTTGATGAATTCAAAAGAGTTAGTTCACAGTGACAGCAGAGACAGCTGCGAAAGCCCCACCTGGATAGTAGCGAGTGACTCCTGTCGCGCTCCCAAACGCCTGCCACAGCAGCGACGGATCCTCCCGGCTGTTCTCCATAAACACTCTCTCCAGCGCCTGCGTCCAGTTCAGCTCATTCAGGATGTCTGGAGCTGAGGACAGAAGAGAAAACCTGCTCGTAAAATACTCCACAGACGCAAGTAAATCATATATATAATCTTCATTAAGACTTGCTATACCTCTTGAAATCTCAGTAAAATTATGTTTACCGTAAATATGTCCCACAAGAATATTAAATGAGAAGCAAGTTTGCAGGATCCCGGTCTCAAAGTGACATAATGGGAGCGCCACTCACCTCCTTTGTAAATATCAGTCGGGATCTGAACTGCGGTGTGCGAGAAGTTGACATTATTTTTGAAGTTTGGATCGTACACAAACTCCAGCTTAAGTTGGGAGGGATTTTCCACCTCTGTCTCTCCATCCATGGAGTACTGTCAAAGCAAGAGTGCAAAAACTGAAGTACAAACTTTATCTTTTCCTTTGATAGTTCAAAATACAATGTAGGTTAAATAATACGTTTTTAGATCAAGACAACCTAAAAACAAAGCACGCCACTGGTTTTGAAATCCTTTTTTTTTTTTTTTTTAATGAATTAAGCATTTTGCATCAATAATATCTATGACTGGAAATATCTCACACTAATAACAGAATGGATCCTTTTCCTGGAAAAAGGCCATTTTAACAGCAACATATAGAATGGATGTGTGGCTACTTTTTTGCAGCTGAGAAAAAAGGTGTGAGGATCGCATGTTTTCTGCATATGTATGCATATATCTATGCAGGAAACATGCTATGGCCAAAGATAATGAAACAACTGGATTTTGGGACTTATGGGAACAACCCAAATCCAAGGGAACGCTTCATGCCATGGTTCAGGGAGGAAACTCGAGCAGGGAGCCAACAGGTTGATAGATTGTGAGCATAACATAGATCAGAGAAGAAAAGGCATCATTTTTCAACAGCTTTGTCCCATTCCACTTCAATAAATAATTCACTCAAACAAAAATTTGTGTTTAAGCATGACAATTTTTTTCAGCTGTGACTTTTTTCTTCTGTGCCTGAGGAAAAGAAATTAGAGCGTTTGACTGTAGCTGCAGTCTGACTATATGTTAGTAACTTCCCTTCAGTCCACCAATTGTTCCATTAGCCTGAACAGGCTTTTTAAATGACAGACATTTCTACTGAGTGATGTGATGGTTCCCTAAGGCAAATGTTTTGACAGCTATCTTACTGGAGAGCAGGTAAGCCTGCAGGAGTAAAATGCAGACCATTCTGGTGACATGCATTTTTAAGAGGAACGTGTTTGTATTTGTACACATCAGGGAAATTGCAGAAATTGCAACGGCTAGCGGAAAGCTGACAAACTTTTACATTTGTTTACGTTTTTGTTACAAGTGATCATTTGTCTCTCCACAGAGCAGTTTTAAATCCCTGCTGGTTTGTATGGTGCTGGTTTGTTAGGTCTTAAATCTACTGTTAACAAGGAATACCGATCCAGACTTCCTTCTACTTAAATCAAAATCTAAATATTTACTCTGTGACACCAAATTTAAGCTTAAGGTCATGTTATTACTTTTTTTGTCTGGTCGCCAAGTTTGGACTTTTGAATGTGATGTCTTCACCAGCTTTTGGTGTTTCCCCAGCTGCCTTTTGCTACATTTTTTCCCCTCTTGAATTTTTTAACATATTTCTCAACTTCAGACATGGAAGCAAATTAATAGTAAACTGCAAGCTTGAATATAACAGAAAAGGAAAGCCCTTTAATCCATGTCAGTTTGACTAAATTTCTTTATCCAGCACTTACATATTCCAAATCAGCTTTGGAGTCATAGTAGGCCATGTCAAGCTCCTGCAGGAAAGCAGATGGAGAGAGATGATGAAGGCCGTGAAACGCCATGAGGATGAGCAGTCACATGAAAGCACTTATCAAATGAGAGTCTGGATTCACCAAAAAAAAAGGTTAAAAATGACTGCTAACTTACATTTAACTCAAACAATAAGAACAGGAAAATAATATTTCCAATATTTCCTCTCTTTCTTTTCTGATCTTGTGTCATTCAGGTAGATTGAGGGAACTTAGTGAAGGGAAAATTACAGATTGGATGAGGTTCTTTTACTCCAGACTTATAATATAGTTACGAATACATGCTTGGAATATTACTATGTGTAATACAAGATCATAAGATTATCATCTTTGATTCTTGAAATACTATATGTAACTATGGTTACATAAAGTTATACAATTACATATATATCCATATGTAACTGTAGCAGCATAGTTACATACAGTGGACAGATTTCCGTGTCCGTGAGTACCGGACTCACATCGCTATGAAAATTATTTACAAATGTGTCCTCACAAATACCTAACACTGGCTTTAAATCCTTTCTTAAATTATTGATCTACTTGATCTTAGTTGACCCTTTTCTTACTAAACCAAACGTATTTATTGATTTTCCACAAGATACCATGAACCAGTCAGTCCATCCACAAATCTCCTCCGTTCTTCTCATGACTCAAATCAAAGAATGTTAACAAGTGCAAATAAAAAGTTGCTTAATGCCAAACTTAAGCTTTGAACATGCGATACTCTCGTTGTTAAAAACCAAAATTGACAGTGTTAGTAGGATTACAAAAGACGGCATTAGAAATAATTATTTCTGTTTGCAAAGCTGTAACTACCAAATGTCTCTTAATGTCCAGAACTGTTTTTTGCTCAGAACTGTCACATTATGATTCAGTGGACCGGCTGTGTGGACCATCACCATCTGTTAGTCTGAGTTTCTGAAAATGCACGGCACACTACAGCATCTACTGAGAGGTGTTCCTATTTTTAGCTGTTTTCTGATTACCAAACTGTCTGGTCCAAACCCAAACTCAGCAGCTCTCTCAGTCTGCTATCTTCATGCAAAGACAAAAACAAGATGTCTCCCTCCGGAGACATTTGCTGGTTTTTAGACCTTACTGTGGATCTCTTCATGCATTACAATAAATCCATCATTATTTCTACCCCAAGTTTAATTGAAAACTGAATCTTAATGATATATAAAGCCTCCTTCCATGTAATTTGGATCATTCAACTGAGAAGTAATTGTTGCTTTCAGATGCATTATGTTTGTATTTAAAGCTTAAATTTCTCTCTCATGTGCCATGACACTTAAATCTTGAAGCCTGCAAATTCACTTAGGTAAAAAAATCATGTATATTTATAGAACTGACAGGTTATTGTACTCTTATGTTCTTATTGTATGCTCATTAGTAATAAAAGTAGAAAGTCAAGTCATAAAGGCTAATTGCAGATTTTCAGATGGATCATTTACAAGTGTCAATGTGTCAAACAATTAAATTTTAAAGTCGCCCCCTTTGGCCCCTCAAAAAAAATCTCATAGCACTTTGCCATTTAAAATCTTTTTAATGAGATTCCAGAGAAAGTGTAGGAAATACCGGGTGCCGGCCCACAATGCAGCTGAAAGAAAGCTGCTACACTACTCCCTCAGTCACAAGAAAGACAAATTCAGCTGTTTGGTCATATTCCTGATAACTTAATTATATTTTCTTAATGACTTTTCCATCTTTTAAAACATTTTACAGCATTGAAGTGTCACAAAATAATCTACAGGCAAAGAGGGCTGAACCACGACACTTAGCTGTCACTTACTTGTAATAATTTGTAATAATTAGCTGTCATTTACTGCAGTCCAGTCAGTTCCTTGCAACATACAATGTTAATGTGATAACAATAAATTAAAAACCTAGAATAGTTTGGTTGATCCATCCATTCATCCATCTGTAAGCAGCTCTATGTCCTATTTCTAAGGTCAAGCCCAGCTACCTTAAGGAGGAAGCTCAATTCACAATCTTGTTTATTGAGTAAAAATATGTTTCATATGAGGAGATCAGAAAATGCAGCAAAAAGACTAATATTCAGGAAGCTTAAATACATAAACTGTAACTCTGTTCTTACCTTAAGTCCATCTTGCCATAGATGTTCCCGTTGGAGCCGCTCTGCTTCACTCGCTAAACGCTATAACATTTCAGACAAAGAAACGTCACATCACACAACATGTGTAACTTAAAAATCTGACAATGAAACCACATTTATGTTCATTTAGTGCTCTTGTTTTAGAGAATTGATTTGCAATCTACCTTAGTTGCAAATAGTCTTATGAGAAAAAATAAAATAATCTACAAATTAATTGAATTAGAGAGAAAAACAAGATTTTTTTTTTCTCACAAAACTGTTACATATTTGTGTTCAAACTTGCATAATTTTGTCCTGTATGAGATTATACCACCCAGGAACAAAACAGTGTTTGAACAATACAATATACTTACATCAAGGGCTTTACGCTTCTTTGCCAGGAGTTTTTCTATATCCAAGGCCACCTTTTCCACAATCCTGCGCGGCTCATTCTTCGCCAGCTTGAAGTGTCGCCTTTCTTCATTGTATATCTGTAGATGATAATATCAAACACAACAGCAGCCAGTCAGAGTTATTCTGCGGAGTGTATTTCTGCAAAAGTAATGTATTTTCTGCAGACAACAGATTTTTCATAACTCTCTACAGAATTCATGAAGTTATTTTTGAACATTTTTATTTCCCATCTGTATTTTCTGAGCAACAGAAACAAACACTGGTTTTATTTTTAACGATGGATTAGTCTATAATGCATTAGATTAGTGGTTTCGAAACAAGAGCTCTATTTCCCCAGAGGGGATGAAGGGAGTGTGCGAGGATTTTCCCACAACAGTGGTAAACTTGGGCTTTTTGATGTATGAAAGACTTAGTGGATTACCAAAAACAACATTAAGTATTAAAGCACCAAAGAACAGATGCGGTAAACAGAAGAAAACCGACATAAATGCTTCTGTGTCATTAGATCTTTTTGTCTGACGCTTCTATGGAAGACTAAAGTTAGATAATTAAATAAAGGTGAGAAATATACCAAGCATCAATATTTATAGCACTAACCTTTCTTTTTACTGACTTTTGCAGTTCAGCTTTTCATACTGGATGACAGCTTCTGGCCAAACCTGACGGCTGCTGATGCAGTCTTCTTATTACAGCTTGGTGGTGTCAAACATTGTCCACTGGGTTTTTGTAGAATATTTTACATATACATGTAAGAGTTGCTCATTATCTCAACATTTTTAAGATGCTTTCAAACCCCTATAACTTCCCTTTGGCTTTTGAATTAAATAGTGTTTGATATCGTAACTTTTTGTTCATAATTTTATTTAAAATCAATATTATACATTATGACTAAACTAAAATACATTTTTGTGCCAAAAGCAAGTCAGCTGAGCAGATGTTTCAGCTTAGTGGTTTTATGTGTGACTCTTTATGAGGCAATTTGCAGCATGCTAGTTCAGTCTCAGATTGCTGATACTGATGAGTAGCCTCTTTATAAACAACTTGGCCTTAACCTTTTCAATCACAGGATCTGATATGAGGATGTTCCTTCTCCTCTTCAAAATCCAAGGAGGTGCAGAAAAGAAAGCTTTGAACAGCTAAGCAATAAGCTGACTGACCAAATATGCAGTTTTACACTCACAAGCAGTACCTTGTCAAAGACCTCAGCTTTTGTTGGTCACAACAAACACAAAAAAGCCGCATCATAGCAGACATCTCATCATCAGAGATCTAAACAATGAAAGTACCAGGTGTCCTCTAGCAAGACGAGTCCTTCCACAAGTTGCAGGATTTTCTTTTGATGAATCTGTATGGTAAAAAAGGAGGCAGCACTGTTTTTCTATGTACAGTTGAAAGTGTTTGAAGGGAAAAAAAGTGCAAAGGCCAACATCAATACATGCACCTTTATAACAAACCCTAATCCATTTTTAAAGCTAGTTTACAATGATGCAGTATTCTGTATCTTCTTCTTAACGACCAAGAGCTTATATTTTGTGTCACAAACCTTTGCTTAGATTGTTTTGAATGCAGTAATTATATGGTGAAGGTTTACAAAAGCGCCTTACAAAAGCATTGTGTGCTGTGCATGTGTTTTGCTGAGATAGAGGGATGACCTATATAGATATTTATCCAAACACCAAAGTGAGAATAATTTTGACAGCAGCCGAAGTTGCATTTCTCATTAATTTGCAGAAGCAAAGTTCTTTTATGACAGAGAGCAAAGCACATGGAGAAACAGCTTTGTTGTTCAGTTCAAATTTTAGTTTTATTTTTCCTTTATGAATATTTACTTTTTTACGCAGTTTTAAAGGTGTGACACTCCTTTTTACACGCTATTTGTGTTATGTTGTGAAATAGATTTGAGTGAAAAAATATTTCATCTCTAAGGTCCAAAAAAGCCTCATATGCTAAGATCCTGTCCATCCATCTGGACGTCATTTTATTGCTACAAAAAACACAAATATATATTTTTTAAATTGCTTGTGAATGCAAGTTTCTTTAGTTCGCTAATGTTCTCTAGGAAACCTCAGAGGGCTTCACAAAGAAGATATATTTACACACAGGTGCACTCTATGTACTAATTTGTCAACAACTACTTATGTATGATTCTTTTTAAGAGTATCAGAATAATGGAGCTGAATGGAAATACCTTTTAAGTTTTGAAACCATCTCTCATTTTCCTTCCTCTTCATAATCATGTGCTAGTTTGTGTTTATCTATAAAATATCAACACATTAAACTCTTAGTGGGAATGAATAGTTTTGCAATGTACTATGAATTTCTAATCCATCCATTGCAAAGATATCTTGTTTTCTTAAAACCTTAATTACATTAAGGTTAATTACATCCCAGCTATTTCCACAAAGTACAAATCATGATTTCTTACAGCAGAGAGGATTTTATGAGTGACCAGAAGACACGCAGGAATTACAGATATATCTTAGATTAGCTTTGTTTGAAATTAAACTCCATCCATTAAACTCCAAATCGAGTTAGGATTAATAATTGAATAACTGCAGGAACCAATGAACACAGGTGAGAGTTTTTTTAATGATCTCAACTTAAAAGTATGTTTGTAATATACTTTTAATCAGTAATAATTCCTGATGCATAGATTTTTAGAAGAAGTTATATGTCATGAATGTATTATGCTGGTTCTCTTTTTTTGCCATCAGGTTTAATCATTTTACCAATAGTAAAAAAAAACAGTAGTAACAATGTTCTTTAAAAACCCCTAACAAAGATCTACTCTTTGTCCTGAATATTCGACTGTAGTTTAAATAAATGTTCACACAGAGTTTGCAGTAAGAGGGAGCTTGTGACATATTTGTAAAAATGACAGGATATTTCCAGCATCTCCCTGAATAGGTTGTTGGTTTGAGGTCATCGGTCTCTCAACCTCACGAGGAAAACTGTCAGAGGGAAGATGACAGCGTGTCATGCAGAAAGAGAGTGGGACGAGAGGAGCGTATGGATGGAATTGCCACAGATTGTGAAAGTTTTTTTTTGTTTGTTTTTTACAATGACTGAATTCCCAATACCGACTGCAAGGTATTCCTCAAGTTTCTGTGCTGACCAGATGCTTTACTGGCCCATGAAACAAAGATGGGGACATGAAGAAATGAACAGGAAGTCTCTGTGAACTGTGTGCCATCTGTGGAGAACTCGGTTCTGTGGAGAAAATATTAATGAGCGAAGCCGAGGACGGATGTGACAGAAAGAAAACCTATGATGATGTTATCAAAAGATATCTGCAGTTCCATAACAGATTCTTGTTATAAGATGATAAAAATTATGGTTGAAGAAGAATGAATACTTGGTATAATCATGGAATCAGAAAAAAATTTAAAGTGTATGTTAAAGTCCTGATTTTAACATACACCAATTTCTCAGCAGTTTGAAATTTTTGCTTTGAGTATTTCATGAGACCTTGCAAAGAGGGTGCTGCAACAGTAAGCACCAAATGTTGCAATCATTTCTACACCAAAGTACACAAAAAATATATATTTATATAAAAGTGTACTCTCTATATAAATATAAATAAAACAGGCCTCAAGTGTGCAAAACCACACAACACAGATTATACACCTCACTTACTGAACGGAGGCAAATAAGTTACACTCCCTAAAGCTCAACATATCTATAAAATACATAGAAATCTGAGAATTTAAAGAGGTTGTGCTTTTTTTTTTTACTACAATATTAAAATGGATTTACTCTTTAAGACATTTGATACAGACAACAAAAGGTTGAGAAGGCATCTCATCTTGATACTGAGCCAAATAAATATTTTACTGCTGCAAAGACACTTTCTGAGCAAAAAAACAGAAGGAATGTCTCTACCGTAATATATACTGTAAAACATAATATAAAACATGTGATGGTTGGCTCATGATTGTGAACAACTATTAAAATCTCAAGGCGGGTGTAAACGTTTGCTGTATGAGGTCATTTGCTGTGTAATTTATGATTCTCTCTGCATCTCTGCTGCTGGATAAATAACTTGTAAATCTTGTAGTCTATAAACCAAATACTTCACAGTAGTTTCTGATCCACAAGCTTCTAACAGAAACACATTTTTGAGGAAACAATCCCTGCCACAGAGCCAGTTATGTCTCCAGAATCAGTTACTATGGTGACAGACCTACGTAAATTATCAACCGGCTTTCTGATAATGAAAATCCCAAACTATACATGAAGTTACCTCATGCCACTAATCTTGTACGATGTAGAAATTTTAACATAGTGACATTAGACAGTGGCAATAAAAGGATTAGCATGGTTAGCATACTACATAGTATAGAGTACTTGATAACGATGATAATTTTCTCACTCAAGTTTTTAGGTTATAAAGGACACTAGTATTAAATATAGTTTGATCACATGTTTTTAATAATTTAATAGCTACTTTTAGCTAATATGTAGATTGGCAGCTAAATATATTATATATAAATATAGAAGGAGAGGGTGGCTCAAACACAGGATTCAATGTTTTATTCCTGGTGTTCCGTGTGTGTGTGCGTGTGTGTGTGTTTTATTGGAAACACTTCTTAAGCCAGGATAAGGATTTTCTTATTCAGCGTATTTCAGATGCAAGCACAGATTAATGAGGACTTAATGAAGAAGCGAGTGTCACATCAAGGCCTTACTGCAGGCTGACCATCTGCTCTGCAGTGACACAAACAGAAAGGACTCGTGGCGATGCTCTCCGCTGAGGCAACGCCCCCACACATCTCTCCGGAGCTCGGCTCTCTGGCCTCCTGCATATGATCTCTGATTCTGTTTGTTGGCATTTCCCCTTAACTACCCCCACCATCGCCATCAGGTGAAATACAGCAAATGTTAAATAACTGAGTAAGCACCAGCTGGGACTTCATCTGCAGTTTTATAGTACAAAAAATTAAAAATAGGAAAGGTGTTGCTAGCACAGCTTGGCCCATTTTCCCGCCTATTATTTTAAATAATGCTTTAACTACAAAAAAAAAAGACAGGATTTGTGTTATTTTCTTATTCTTTGGAGAGAAAACACTGATTCAAGGATAGATGTGTTATTATTCCTCCAAAGGTTAACTTAATATCTAGATAAAATTCAGACGACACTTTGAAAGCTTATAATTTATAGAATACGTTTCTTACACATATAAAATCAGTTATGGTCAACAAGTTGACCATAGTTTTATGAGTCCTTCTATAACCATAAAATATTACAATGCTTATTACTTCTTATCCCACTCGCTACAGATACTGATACAAAGATCCCTATATTCAAGAGACATGCATATGGCATATTTTCTTCCTTTGTATGAGAGGATCTACTGTATGCTTCAGCTGCTTGAAGAGACTGTCTTTGTTGCAGCCAGAGTAGTGGCAGGACTTTGTGTTCCTAGAAGTTGACGTGCCAAAAACATTACAGTAAATTTGGTGACTGAGTGTTGCCACCCCAATGTGAGCATAAAGAGACTGCAAATCTGGCAATGGGGCAACTACTGTTTCTTATTCTGTGATGACTAAACCAACTTGGTTGGATATATACCATGGAAAAGCCAAAACTCCTGTCATGCATTCCCAAATATGCTCTCGTCTTATTGAACCACCATATTATCACACGAGTTGTATGCATCCTAAAATCAGTTGTGAAACTATCACTGCACACAAAATGATGTTACATGATGAACTCTCAAAGGTCCTTCAGGATCATTCAGGATCATCCAGGATCTATGTGATGTTGTAGTGGTTTTAAATTCAAGCATTAAAATGTTTTAACCCATACTTTGTCTTTTTTCATTCTTCAATGGACAGGGGAGTTTTTCCAGTATCCTAAATTTAAACTAGTCTTGAAGCAAAAATCACAGATTTCCCAACAAAGCTGGAAAGATCCATAACAATCATCTTCTGGGTTGTGGTCAATTTATGAGCTACTAAAGCTGTCTAATTTCCAGTAAATGACTTGTAGTTAACTCCATTAAAAGCTGATATGGAAATCAATTTAGAGGATAAGAAAGTTTAGGAATCGGGTTACTATAATGCAATGTCAACATGCATAACATGCAGATGTTAAAGAGTAGATGCTTCTGATAGGGGCTTGCAGAAGAAAAATGTCTGAATTGCTAAGCTTGACTGTAGGAGTTAATAAGCTCAAAACATCATGAAGGATGGTGTCAAATATTCTAAATCTAACCACTGTAGGCGTGTGTCCAGGCATCACTGTAGCGTTGCATAAATGTGTGCAAGAGTGGTAATTACTGAAAACAATAAACACAATGTCTGTAAGATTTGGCCGTACCACCTGAAAATTAAGCTTGTAATCTGAAGACAGCTAAAATATTCAAGCTGTCGACGAGAAATGTAAGACTACCATCGATTTAGAAGAAAGTTGTTGCAACTGGTCGTTTGTGGCTCTGTACGATGGGCTAGAAATACACTCACAAAAACAATAAATAAATAAGTAAGAATGTAATTGTTTTTTGTATTTAATGCAGCTATTTAGATGCAGCTCTGGAGCGTAATGGATTCATGGTTGTGCTGAGTTTATGCTGCTCAGTAATGAGTAAGAATCCAAACCACACACACTCACCCCTTTCAGCTGCTGAACTCCGGTGATGTGCTGAAAGGCTCTGTCAATCTCCTGCTGGATCCGCCTGGCCCAGTGCATTATCCTGTGGATAAACATTAGACGCTGACTTTCACACTGCAGAAAAACTGATTAACTGGATGCTTGTGTGTTGGTGTGTTGGTGGCTCCCAGGAATGACAAGAGATGGATCAGAATACGCAGTTACACATGACAAGTGATGTACAGACACAGTTTTTAAATGTGCTTCATTTACCCAAATCTAAACTATGCAAATGCCTTCAGGGAAGTAGATTTTAATGCTTTACCCATTTCAGAGTCTCAATTTAGGTATATTGACTAAAAATATGCAGCTGCAATAAATAAATGCGCTGCTTTGTCATTGTGTCTTATGTTTTCTTTTATCTAAAGTATCTCTGATGTTGAGAACCTTTTCAGATGTGGCTTGTGTTAAAGTGCTTTATAAATAAAGCTGCTGCTGATGAAACAATTAACAAGCAATTAATATTTATGAGAGCAAAATGAATTATTGATTTATAAGCCATATTACAAGTCATAAAACAGCAGAAACTTAAAGAAATTTTTATATAACTTTATTCTGTACAACCCCACTAAATAGGGTTAGCTGACTTCTATGTATGAATAAAAAAAGTATTTCCTGAGCTAAAGAAAAAAAGCACAGAGGTCCATCCCCAAAATGCAGTTCACCAAAAATATCTTAATAATCCCCAAGCCTTTTCAGGAAAATATGAACTTATCAGGAGAAAGTAGACATTTGTGGGAGGTGTGCATCCTGACACATGGCGGTAGTAGTGAGGTGCTCTGAGGTTGCGTTGCTGTTCAAGACCAGAACAACTTGCTGCAATTTATGTAACCATAAATACAGCTCACCAAGTTCACCTCTGAAAACAAAAATGAAAGTTTTGGATTTAAGCAAATTAAAAATTCTGTCTGACTGAAATACTGTGGCATGACCTTATTTCCTCCTCTCTACACCAATGTACCAGATTCATTGCTCCAATTATCAGAAGTGGTTGATGACAGTTGCTGCTCCGAAGGGCGGCAAAACCCACAGTTTTCACATCGAGTCATGATGGATTATTTTGCCCTGATGAATGAAATAATTTAAAAACTGATTTATTTTCTCTTTGATATTAAGAATGTTTGATCCAAAACAAAAATTAATTGGTGTAAAACATTACAGTGAAGTATTTGGTAGGAAGTCATGGGTTTGAGGAGTTTGCATGTAAGGTTTCTCAGAGTAGAAAAGCAAGCATAAACCTTGTGAATGTTTGCATGCAAAATATACTCTGAACTTGTTGAGGTTTGAGTAGTTTACTCATAAATTGGCTAGTCGTCAGTACACTATACAAAATTCTGTCTGACTGAAGACAGAATCTTTTCAACCCTTGTTGAAAAAAGCTCAACTGACTCAGGTAACCAACCAGTGATTGGTTGCACTAGGGTCTTGTAGAGTCTCATGAACATCTCACAAGGACAACATACACTGCAACTCCCACATAGTTATGGCGTCCAGATGGAAAATATTTCTCATTAAATGCCACATGGCACCCTAGAGGTCTGAAAATACTGGCAGCACCACACATATAGTCTGCCAACCTATCAGAAAAAGTGAAGCCCAACCTGTGACTCACCCTGGCAATGTGACATCCATTCCTAGAGTGCTATTTTGGTAATCTATAGTTGTGGAAGGCCAATTTATTTTTCTATGGACAAAAGTAACACAAATGTTGAGCTTGCAACTGGGACGACTGTGGCTCGATAGGAAGAGTAGACGTCTTGTCATTGAAATGCTGCTTGACTCTTCTTTAGCATGTTTATGTGTCCTTAATGCCAAGTTGTCTACTGCATGAATGTGTATGTATGTGTGTGTGTGTGTGTATGTTAGCAATTATGACTGGGTAAATGTGGCTCTAGTGTAAAGTGCTTTAATTAGTCAGTAGGACTGCAAAAGCACTGTCTAAATTCAGTCCATTTGCAACAACACTGAACATCTTCAATAGTTTATTGATTTATAAAGTGCTTTAAAATATCCAAATGAGACCAGTAAAAATTATAGAACTGAAACGGTTCACAGAAAACAAAATCATAAAAGAAATTGACATTTTCTAAGATAAATAAATTATAATAATAATACATTACAAGCCTCTCAGAACAAACACTTCTTTAATTTGGTATAAAAAAAGGAAGCCAGTATAAATATTATACAACAGGTAGCACATCTTATGATGTTTGTTAATACGACCGCCATTGTATTTTGGACAAACTGTAAGAAAAGTAAGATCAACTGGTAAACCATAAGAAAAAGAGTATAGCTAGAGCCACCATGTAATGGCATAGAACAAAACATATTTGTGTGTTAGAATGGCCTAGTCAAAGTCTATAACTGAATCCTACTAAATATCTGTGGAAAGATTGCAAACGGACCAAGAAAATTTTCACTCTGTAAGCAAAGCTTTAAAAGACAAGAATCAAAATATTTGCAACTGCAGCTGCAGCAAAAAGTAGCGAAGGTTTGGGCAAGGGTATGAAAGAAATTCCATTTCAAACTTTTCAGAGTTGGATCTGTAAACACGTAACGCATAAAAGTCAAAAAATACTTAGTAAATTCTTTAGTTTATACACACAGCTCATTTGAGCTGTCTTTGTATATAAGGCAGGAGCATAAGCACTTCTTACAGTGGTCTGCAATTTCAGTGCAACCCACACATTTTACACATCAAATCAGAACAATCCTGCAGTGTAAAAAATCACATCTTTTATATTTCACATCATCTTGAGGTGTGAGCCAAGAACATTAACAGACATTTTAAAAGAGATTTTGTCATTCTGTCCTTAACAAAACACAATTATGGAGATCCTCTAATTTCGGTGCAGGTGAAGAACTCCTTCTAATTTTGGTCTCTTCCACAGTTTTGACCTTTATTTCCTAACTGAGAGTCGAACATAGTTGAGCTTTTTACTTAGACTTAGACTTAGACTTGTACTTTATTGATCCCTTGGGAAGACTCCCTCAGGAAATTGAAGTTACCAGTAGCTTACAGAAAATAGTAGCACACAGTGAACAGAGTACTAAAAACACAAATTAAATACAAAGGTACACACTAAAAGTAAGTAGCCAAACCCTAAATTAAGCAAGAAATAAGCAAGGAATGAGAATATAAATACAGCACAATAGGAAATGTAAAAAATTTGACGGATAAATCGACCAGTGATATGGTATTGTACTATGTGGTTTGGCCAGATAAATATGTGGTTCACATTTGCAGAAAAATACAGGGGATCACTACTCCTTCTTCCCTCTGTCTTACGTCACCTCCCCCCCCCACAATGACTTTATGATAGTTCAGTCAGGAAGCGCAGCTGCGTGGCCAGAGAATCACACTGGCTGCTTTAAGTGCCCAGAGAGTGGATTCATTATCAGTCAGACAGCTTGGAGCAGAGTTACAAGACAACATAACGGATTAATGCCTTGCTGGGCTTGTTCCTACTGTTAGACGAGGCACAAATCTTCTCTCTGCTGCCTCGCTCCACAGAAAGATACAGCTTTTTGAATGTTACAAATCATCCCTCCTCTCATTTTCTATTCTAGCTGAACTGCAATACAAAGTTCAGATCTGATCATGAAAAGACTTTCTCTATTATAGTGTTCATTTTTTTACATTCTTTGTGAAAAAGGACAAAAATAGGAGAGCAACGTGAAACTCAAGCTAGGATTTTTTTTTAACTCTGTCTCGCTCAATGCTCATTGTGAAGATGCAGCTGAATGTCTTTGCAGAGCACGATTTAAACGTGAAATGATCTTCAGCTTGAGGCGATTGAGGAAGCAGGAGAAAAATAACAAGAAATGCTCTAAAAAGATGTGCAGTAGAAAACATTATCTTCACCTCACAACACAATATGAAGCAAAACTCTGAATATTTTCTGGATAACACTGAAAAAAATACATCCCAATCATAATGAGGTTTAGTTGTTGAGTGTTGATCAAAAAAAGTGCAGCCCACACTGGCTGATCAAATCAAAACATTCAATAAATAATAAATAATAAATGAGTGACTGTTTTCTAATCCAAATCCAGACATCTCTGAAACCTCTCTGATCAGCTTTTAAACATTTTGAGATAACGCTGTTATTTTTAGTTGTGATGCTCATTAAAAGACATGCAAGCAGAACTGTAGGTCTACTCCATGTCACACTGCGAAGAGGTGTTCACATTATGGAGTGAGGGCTTGATTTAAAATGCATAAAAGCCCAGGGGCCAACAGTGGTTCCTGACAATATGTTGAACTATAAGAGTTGCATAAAAATGAACAGTTCAATAATGAGTAATAACTAATAGATTTAAGAAAGAAGCCAGACTTTAAAGCTCCAATTGCCCCTGGGCTACACTTTTGATATGCCTCTCAACATGCAAAACGTGAACTACAGAATACTTAGAGAACTCAGATTAGCACAAGACCTCATATCAACGTTGTTCTGCAGTCATACAGTGTGAACATATACCGTCATCTTTAATTTATTAACTGTGTAGGTTAGTACTGGGTTGGTCCTCGTTTTCCCTTCAGCATTAATTCTAGATGGCATAGACTGAAAGGTGTGAGAACAATTTGTCAGCTGCATGTCCACGGTATAAATCTCCCACTCCACTGCATCTCAAAGGTAATCTAACAGACTGAGAGCAGAGTGAGCTGATTATGTTCAAGGAACCAGTTTAAGATGATTTGAGCCATGATTTGTGAAACAGCCCTAAGAAAATGGGTGCACTGCAGTCTTAAAGGGGCGGACAATACTCAGGTAGGCTCTGATGTTTATATGCTACAGATTTGTTACTACAGGACACGAAGTCTGCAAACAGAATATTTCCAACACAATTCCACCATCAGAAGATGCTTGAAATGTTGATAGAGAGCCAGATTGCTTCATGTGTTCATGTTGTTAAACAACATTTTAACTATACCCTCTGAATGTTGTTGCTTAAACTGAGACTAATCAGATAAGTCAACATTTTTCCGATCTGTTCTCAGTCTTTTTCTTTAGCTTGTGTGCATTTTCCCCTCAGACTCCTGCGATGTCTGGTTTGGTCTCCTGCTGCTGTGGCCCATCTGTGTCAATGTGTTATACGTTTAAAGATAGTACTCTGCATACCTTAGTTAAAGAGGTACAAAGTAATGAGGAAAATGTACTCCATTACATCTACTTGAGTAACTATTTGGAAAATTAAAAAATTAAAAAATTTTCCAAATAGTAAGAACAGTTTTACTGCAGAACACTTTTACTTCTTGTTAAGTGATGTTAAATCTTACTTGGCTGCAGTTTTTGGCTACTTCACTGGCTACATTTTAGCCAAACGTGCACCAGGCGTAGAGGATACGAAGTTAGTTGATGTGAGGGCAGAGGATGCAGAGGACAGGACTAAATGAAGAAAGATGATTTGCTGTGGCAACCCTTGAAGGGAAAAGCCGAGCAAGAAGAAGAAGATGCACCAGGCATGGAGACAAACCTATCCACTCTATAATGAAGTGATTTCTTGCTTAAACACAAGCTTATTTTAATGTTACATTGCATCTGCTGAGTCTGCCTCAACCTTTCGAGGGCGAGATAATACAGTATATCTTGAGCCTGGAAGTAGATTGCACAGCTCAAACATGCATATATTATCTATGGGATTACGTAATAACATCCTATCTTATGCATACTTTTCACCAAACACTTTTTTACTCTTATTACATACATCTTATTTCTACTTTAAAAAAAGGAGTAATGAGACTTTCACATGAGTATAACTTTTTTTGTTTCTTTGCCCATCTCTGCATGGTTGTGGAGTTTGTTTTAAGCTACTGTTGTCTTATTAGCATGTCCAACCTGTTTGCATGTTCTCCTCCGACGTCTGACGTTAAAAAGGCATCTGTCCGCACAGATGTTGGTCCCTGAATATTTTCTCTGGTAAGGAGAATCAGAGAAAATCTTTATGGAGGTGACAGAGGCAGAGAACATGTTACTGGACCTCATGTGTGGCTCTTTTGAGCAAAAGCACCATAGCTGAATCTGATTTTTTTTTTTTCATGGAGTATTTCATCGAAATGATTGAAGGCAGGTGCTACCTGTTAAAAAAAACTTGACAGGAATGTTTGTAATATTTCATTTTTCTTTCTGAAAACTTGCAAATTGCCACGTCCACCACAAGCAACATATTAATGAAATACAACATGAACTGTTGTTGCTTACTTTTAGTGACAGATCCTCTGGTACTTTTAGCTTTATTGGCTTTTATTTGGTCTTATTCAACAATAACAACAATAAGAGAAAGTTACAGTTTTAAATGTTATTTTAATCTATATTTTCTTCCAATACCATAACTTTGAGAATGGAGGTAAACCCCATACTCAAGTAAAACTGAATCAGTAATACACATCTGCCATGTCCAGCTGTGTTGCTGACGTGTTTTGCAGTTGTGTGTCTGGTTTTGCTTTCTTTTGGAACTTCCTGTTTGATTTTGGCACTAATTGGCTGTCTCGTTCCAGACAACTTCACCTCCTGTAATTCCCACCTGTTATCAGTCTCTGTCATACCCTAATGGTATCCACCAGTGCCTCATTGTCTTCCTTTGTTTGTCTATTTATTCCGCAATCTGCCAACTCACACTTAGCAGCTCATCTTCATCTCAAATGTTTTGTTCGTAATCCTAACGCTGTGCTCAAGTTGTTGTGACTTGTATTTTTGGACTTGTCTCTGCCTTTGTGAATTTATCCCACTGTGTCGAGTCTTGCATAAGAGTTCTCCACTCTGTGCCTTATGACAACACCTTGCAGCCGATTAACTTGTATCATTTAATTTACATAAATTACTTTATGTAAATGTTTTTATCTGTTAAAATGTTACCTATATTTTATTTATGCCAGTTTGCACACTGGCATTTTTCATCTGAACATGACTGTAAAACTGTACAAAGCACAATTCTACACTTAAAATACTGTGGTACTTTCTTTTTAACATTTTAAATATAAAGCTTTTTACAACAGAGACAGATCACCAAGGCCGGGTACATGGTCAAAAGATAAAAATAATCTCTTTTTTTCCCCTATTTTCTAGGAATAAAATGTGATAGAGATCTAGTTATGAATAATACATGAATGAACCGCACAGTTAGAACCTTGAAAGCATATATAGGGATAAAACTAAAGTGGAGATCTTACTTAATTTAATGAAAAAATCTTCATGCAAGTTATCCATAAAATTCCAAACATTTCAGTGTTGAATATCACACCTTCATCGCACATTTTGTACTTAAGTAATATTATCATAAAACCAACAAGTAGGTTTTTTAGCAGGCATGCAATATGTGTAAAAACTCAGCATCTAAAACAGGTTAATTTGCAAATGTCAGATAATTTTAGTTCATATTGTAAATGCATTTTAATAACCAGACAGAAGTAGCCCTACCTCCAGCTATGTCTGGCATTTGGGTTTCTAATATTTTGGTAAATTATTATTATTATTATAAGGTATTAGATGAGAGTAAAGCTTTTTCAAACCAACCCCTGCAGATGGTCGTTCTCTTTTCTGACTCTAGCAGCAACCTATTCTTTTATCCAGCATCTCATAAAATGTCTCTCTGTGTTTTTCATTCTGTGCTTTTTGCTTCACTTCATGGTTTCTCTGTATTCGATCGATATCAGACGATACTAAACCTCAGGTATCTGCATCGAAAGCAAAAAAAGTGGATCGGTGCGTCCCCACTCCAGGTTAGTCATCTGTCATAGCAAGTATGACTATTATTTTGTAAACTTATTCTTCCATTAATGCTGCTATCTTTCTTTAATAAATTATCTCTGACATGGATCTATTAATACTTTAAGCCTGTTTGGATTCTTCTCTTCTACCTTTATTGTGAAGTACCTTTTGTTTTGGCTGGCCGACCTGAGGCTCTTGAACTCATCCGCTTTCGATAATTAAAATCCTTCATCTTCACTCTCACTCATTCAAACACAAATGATCTTTTTCTTGCTTCTATTGACTCATGCCTTTTCTTTTCAGAGAATACTTCTATCTCTCCAGGCTGTCTTTCAACAGCGCCGTAATCTCAGTACAGCTGTCATGATCATTAATGGGGAATCCTTATCTCCACTCCAGAACACAAAAGACAGGAGTTTTGAATCTTGTTTGTATTGTTCATAGTGTTTGTTGCAATGACTTTTTTAGAAATGACCCACTCTAAAAACAATTGTAACTTTTTGTTTCTAATACGCTGCTTCCATCGGGCTTGAGGGACATAGGAACTAAATGTTACATTTCGGCCAGATTAAGAAAATGTATTAAATCCTGGTATCCCGACTAATTTATTCTAATTAAAGCATCTGATTTCACTTAAAAGCTCCTGCCTTGCAATTATTGGAATAACCACTCAATACCTGAGTCACAACAACTCCTAAAGACACTTAACAAATTTATACATTATTATGTTTAGTTTTAACAATATTGTGAAAGAGATTTTGTTGATTAATGCAAATGAGTATGTTGTCGGTCATTTTCATTTAACAGTATTAAATATAATATTGAAAAATAGGTTACACATAAACAATCTTTAAATCGGCTTATTACCACATTAATTCAAACATATTCATATGCCTTGAACTTTTTTCACACTTTATGCTACACCTGCCAGCCTAGAAGTATTTCATAGCGAATTTATGTAATAGACCAACACAAAGTGCATAATTAAGAAGAAGGAAGAGATGGCTTCCAACATTTTAGCAAACAAAAACATGAAGAAAGTAGTGTCCACTGATGCCCTCAAATAAACTATTGCCCCTCAGAAGCCAAGAGTTTCTGTGTTATTTAATCCCAGTATCAAACTGAATTCCTTACTGGTTTGTCAGAGAACATTAATGAACAAACAGCATCATGAAGACCAAGAAACACAGCAGCCGGTTTAACAGAAAGTTGCGGAGAATTATTCGTATTGCACTCAGCAACTCTGGCTTTCTGAAAGAGTGAATGAAGAAATCCACTGGTCTTAGACTAGCAGAATCTGGTCAGAGCTACTGGGAAGACAGATGCCCTACATACCCGTTTTACCACGGGGCTCTACATACCCGTGGTAAAACGGACGGCGGAGTCCGGCGAAAACAGGCGCTTAAATTCCGTGACATGACAGAGAAAGGGATAAGTAAAATTTAGCCAATAGACAGTCTAAAATCAAACGACTGGAAGTATGTCAAAGATCAGGATTTGCACCAAGTAAAACATTTAGATAAATGGATAACAAGTCATAAATTTGACAGCCGTCTAAATTAATGTTTTGATTGTTTATTCTATGTTGCATGACTTTGTGTTTTTATGTTTGTTATGGTGTAAAGCACTTTGAAATGCCTTGCTGCTGAAATGTGCTATACAAATAAAATTTGATTGATTGATTGATTGATACAAGGCAGTCTTGGGAGTAGCAACATATTGTAAATTGGGGCAGAGGTTCACCTTCCACAGCACAACCCTAAAAATAAAGTCACAGCTTGCTCTATCAATCTGTGTGTCTGTCTGTCTGTCTGTCTGCAGGGATATACTCAGTAGTGGATCTTCAGAGAAGCAGCTCTGCTTCATTTAGCTTACATGAAGACACCCTGGGTGCAGGGCAATGTAGCTGTTTTAGAGCACTCAGCAGAAAAACCATCACAAGCAAGAGGAGGAGGAAGAGAAAGCCGTGACTACACACTATTTCCAACACCCTAATTCATCATAAAACTCTCTCACACACACCGTCAGTGGCCAACAACCCCAGGATTTACAGCCCCCTGTTCTAATTGGTAAATACACCTCGGATCTCCAGTTGTGATTGGCCAGAAATCCTTCACCATGAACCCTGAAGATGAGTTGACCATCTGCTCATTTCCTCTCTCCAGAGCTGCCCGATTGCTGAGGCTGGAGGAGAGCCCACAGAGAACTGCGGTCCAAAGTGAGCCCCCAGCTGTATTCAACAGTGATGAGTTAAAGGTTAGGAACGAAGAGCAGAGGTTGACTTTTGGCAACAACAAAAAAATACAAAAAAAACAGAAGAAATAAGGGGACTGGTCTTCCAGGAGCAGTTTTCAGCAGGAAGAGGGGAGGAAAAACACATCTTTCTTGAGCATCGAAAAGCTTTTAGATCAAGCAATATAATAAAAAATGTGCTTTCCACATTTCTTTTTAAATTTTACAGCTGCACAAAATTTTTCAAGTTTTGTCTCGGAATCTAAATCGATCGAAACAACATCTCCCAGACTTAACTAAAATGGATTTATCAGGAATATTTTAAACTCTAGCAGGAGGCTAAATGCCAGAAGAGCTTCAGATCAGATAATAATCAAAGCTATCTCTCATCAAGTGGTAATAAGGAAGATAAATCACAGGAAAGATTAAACTAAACTAGATCAAACTTAATAAACCGACTTTATGAGGTTTGTCTGCATGCCTGGCATCTTGTTGCTCACACCTTCCTGCAAATGGTGCTTAAAGATCTCTGCTGTATGCTGAGCCACAGTGTGGACGACACCTTTCAGAGCACTGCGTGTACATTAGTGGAAGTCACCAACAACACACCATACAATTATGTAACAGAAGAAAACGAAGAAGAGAGACAGAGTTACATCTCTTGAGTGGTGAAGCTCAAAGTTGTCTGGTATCAGACGCTGCCTTTCCCAGCCAGGTTCACTTACGTGTATTGCTGTGGGAATGTGAGACCCTCTGCTCCAGGCCACGATGCGCTGAAAATCAGGAGGACTTGGACTGATACTAAGCAGACGATGCTGCGAAATTTTTTTCCTATCGCCATTTTCCATTAAAAAAAAAAAAAAACAATAAAATAAAATTGTCCCCAAATGGCTTTGGGTGCTTGGATGAAGCTCTCGTGACTGACTCCTGGGGATGTCGGAAGGGAAGGATGTGGAGGGGGCATACAGACAGCGAGCAGGTGTGAACGTCCGGATCAGTTTCCCGACGACTTCAGATCGGTTTCTGCGGTCAGGTGAAGGCGGAGGAGGCGGGAGTCATCCGTGGAGGCATCGTGGACGGTGGTGGGAGATGCTCTGCTGCAGCTGCCAAGACACTGCAGAGTCTCTGCTTCTGCTCCCACTCACACACACACACTCGTTCTCTCTCTCTTTCTCTCTCTCTCTCACACACACACACGCACACGCGTAAAGACTAGGTCCAACAAACACATAGGCTGGCGCGTTCACGACAGCTCTCTCTCTCCTCTCTCTCTGTTTCTCCCTCACCCGTGCGCGCTCACGCTCACCAGGCAACAGAGCAGCAGCAGCAGCAGCATCTAGCTTTATTTATCTCCGCAGAGCCACGTGGGATTTGTCATTGCTATATTTTTGGATCTATGACCACCAGCGCTTCTTCCACTAAACAATGAAAAGAGATGAATGAGCAAATCGATAGCAGCTGTTTGAATACAAACGTGCAAACCAGAACAACCTAGAAGATTACATATAAATTACAGATCATTTTTTAGGACGATAAATTGTTGTGTTGTGGAAGAAAATAAAATAATCAAATGGTGGTTTTTAAACACGTTGAATAAAGATCAATGCAGGCTCAGACCAATTTCACAATATTTGTTTATACTCAATGGTTGGCCTTTTCTCTTGATGATGATGAATGCACTATCATCAAGTGGATGGATGGATGGATGGATGGATGGATGGATGGATGGATGGATGGATGGATGGATGATGATGGATGGATGGATGATGGATGGATGGATGGATGATGGATGGATGGACTGAAGCCTTTTGAAAACTTTGCAGTTTCACACTTTGCTTCTATAACACAATGACAAAAACAATCAAATCTGTCATTGCTGCATTGATCTCAGATACTGGCTGTCCAAAAGACAGATTTTAAAATTTATTTTTGCAAGAATTTTGTAGCTACAGTTTAACCTCTTTGGGCTTTTGGTTTATATTTCCACTGTGACTTTGCTGCTGTTCTAAAGTTTCTTCACTGGTTTCCCATTAAATGAACAATTAACTCTCAATTGTTTAATTGTCAATTAAACATACATATATTATATGTACTCTGAAAATGTCTTCTTGTGATACAAATAATACATTTAATGTTAATTTCTTTCATCTATAAAACAATCAATAAGTCTGAGAAAAAACAGTGTCATGCTTTAAACACTAACAACAAATATTTATATTAGTGGGTGGTTTACATTAATTTTTACATTAATTATGTAATGGGTTTTTTTTTTTATTCTTTTCCATTTTTCAAGTTTCTGGCTAATGGTAAGAAACATAGAGCGTAAATTAACTTCTCTTATCTCAACTCAGTGTCGTCCACTTTTTCCTTCCTGGGTAAGTAGATGCACTACTTACCGTGACTAACTATTAATTTAATAATAATTTAATCAAACAATGTGTCTGTTTGCCTTTCATTTTCTATCATTCTCTGGTTTAAAAACACAGGTGAGTCCAGATGTATGATCCTATCCACAGGCTCATTTATTTCTTGTTTGGTTTTTGCTTGCTTGTTTGTTTGTTTTAGTTTGGACACAAACTGCCATCTGCATTTATTGTCTTCGGCTAAAAGATGGAACAGTGGACAAAGGCGGTCAACAAACGCCAGCCAACTTCTCTCCTCTCAAAATGTTTAATGTAGTATTTAGTTTTTGTCTTAAAGTATTTTAAATTAGTCATTCCAGTCAGTTTTTCTAGATTTGCACTTTTTAATTATTGCTAGGTATCTTTTGTGTATATTAAATTAATAGCTAGTTGATAAAAAGAAAGTACACACTCATCCATGTAAATATATTCTGTGTTCAAAAATTATTTCACCTCAAGTGGACAAGATCACACATGACACGTTTTACACTGTCTCCATTTGTAAAGCCTGCAGTTTTAAGAGTTCAAACGAAGCTGTACTTCATTTTTACCCTTGCATATTTTTGTTAAATGTTCAGAACTTCTGTTTACATAACATAGAAACGCTAAAAAACACAAACAGATGACGTAAATATATAAATAAGAAAAATAAGGCAATAATGATGGTTCATAATCTCTGTGACAGATTTATTTTAGCGTTTATCAATTCTCTCTTTGTTCAACCAGATGATCATTAATTTGCTAGGACTTGGAGGATGAGTGCATCGACAAGTGCAAGAGAATGTGTCGGCCAGTGTAGTACGGTGCCAGCAAAACCGCAATGCCTGGCAGACTACAATTAATCCCTTGTTTAAGGGTGAACCTTGTTTCCATCACAGAAGGTTTCAGCTGCAATTACCGCCAGAGGACAGTTGTAGCTACTCTGCAGAGCAACACGGCAGAATGAGTCGCCACTCAGCTGTAGGATTTAATTTCTTTACATTCTTTTATTAACTGCAGCATCTGTGAGGGTTGGCAGCTCTCCCCTCAAGCATGAAACTGAACCCTGAGATGCTGCAGATGTCCAAACGAGATGCTTTTTAGGATGCACGGTATCTTCTTTAATAGATTTGCAAATTGATTTCATTCTCTCCTTTTACATACTTATAAGGTGACGTTTTTTTTCTGTTGCTCATGCGCTCTAAAGGCATAAGTTACTGTCATTTTTGCGATATGTTTGGGAGAGATATGTAAGTGATGGACCTGTAATGCATATTCTCATATTAAAATGTTTAGAAAGAATCAACCTTCTGTCATAAAACTGACATGTGGTTGAATCAAGACAGAAATGATCAATTAGACACAAAATCAACCATGTTCCAATGCCTATCAAGGTCTCAGGGCCTAAAACCTGTGAAGTAGTGTATATTCAACGTTGTGGAGTATTGGAGAAAAGGACTGAGCTGTGCAAAATGCATGGGTGGATCTAGCACCACCTTCAAGGCACAGCTCCACCTTGAGCACTTTCAAAGTATCCAAGCATCTCCCTCACAGGGCAGTTCCTCCGGACAAGCCAGTACTATGCATAAATTACAAAGTCTTTTAAGTCGTCTTTGATATATGCAGCCTTTTTATAACACCTGAAGGAAGCATGGTTATTTATTTGTGCTATGAAGTAGCACTATGTGGCTGAAAAACACACAAGGTTACTTTAAAAATTAATGTTGGATTTTCACTTCAGAATAAATTAAACAATGGATTTCTTTTAATGTTTCCAGCATTAGAATATGTTAACGCAGAACAACAACACTTCATTTTAAAAACGTTTATATTGGAGAATCGAAAGGCGCAAAACTCTCAAATACATAGGTTAACAAATAATACTCAGAGACGAGTTCTTTACTGCCAGCCACGACAGGTTAAGAGATTTATTAACACGTCTACCACGGATGCATCAATACAAAAACATCGTTCCAAAGTCTTTCCCCAAAATCCCCAAAATTCTTCCGTTCTTTGTCAACAGGCATTTTTATAGTTCCTTAATAACATTGATGTGTATGGGGGGGGAGTTTTGACCCGTACTTTGGTCCAACTTTGTGTTTTGCAAGGAAGGAAGTCAGGTCAGATCGACCTTACTGGCGCCAACAATCTTTCTGCAAAAACAACTCCTTAAAAAGTATTTCCGCGCTAACATTTACACATCTTAAATAGCTAGGACTGTCGTCGTGGAGGGTGCTGAAGTGCACACGTTTCGGCTTTTCCATATTCGCCAAAGTTTTCCCAAATTAACAGTGAAGGCAACATGTCCTCTGCAAACTGCTAAGCAGCAGCAATGCGATGCACAGCACGCCGTTCTCATGCTCGACAGCCGGCATGATGACTGCACATCCTTCCTCCCAGAGGAGGAAGGATGTGGCTTCTGCTTTTATTCGTCTCCCTGACGGCCCCATGTGTTAAGGCTGCTGTCATGTCCTGGGGAGAGAGAAGACTAATTACTGGCTGCTCAGTCTTCCTGTCGGTGCCCCCCCTTTGAGAGACATGCTCAGTTAATTGGAGAACAAATCCAAAGAGGGCTGTGCTGAAGACGAGACTGACCTTAACCTAATGTAAACAACATAATACATCAAATATGTTGTTTATTTCTCACCTCTTTCTGTTGTTATTCATCCAGTTCAAAAAAGTATTCCCTCTTCATAAGCTATTTTGAGCACACAAATTAAAACTGTCAGTTTTCATAGAAACATTCTTGCTTCCACATCTTAACAATATAACACTAATAACCCTGATAAATAGTATTTATTTTGCTTGGATGTTAAACTTTACAACCAGAAAAAAGCTCTACACCTGTATAGTCAGATCTGAGCTGCAGCGGTAAAGCTCGGGAGCGCAGTGCTCCCACAGCGCTAAACTCTCCTTCTCAGTATGCTGTTCACATCCACCAGGATCCTCATTGTGTCTGGATAAAATCTGACCCATTTTGCAGGGAAATGTCTGCTGTAGGGAAACATTATGCAACATATTCAGAGTCCTATTGCAAATATCACAACTTCATTGAAGGACAGTAAAAACTTTAAGCAAAGGGCATCTGAAATCTTTTTACTGCATCTACATATGTGTCCAGGAGCCATTCAAAGTAAATTTTAAACAATAGACCTATACATAACTTCATAAGCATTATCATCATTATAACTGTAGGAATTTAATTCCTTTGAACTTTGTGACATGCTATAGAAGCACTTTACATTTAGTGCTGCAAGTCTGGGTATGTCTCTACCAGCTTTGTGCATCCAAAAGCTGAAAATGTTTCCCCATTCTTTATTACATAATAACTGAAGCTCAGAAACAGCATCTGTGCACATCAATTTTCAAGTAATACCACAGATTCTCAAACGGATTGAGGTCTGAACTTTGACTGGGCCATTCTGGCGCGTAGAAATGCAGTGAACAGTCCCATTTTAGCTCTGGTCATGCACTAGGTTTAAGTTTGTTATCCAAGAAACTCCACAATATGATCCTGGTTAGAGTGGACTTTTAGCTTTTCTCTGCAAACAACATTTTCATTGTAAATAGTTTAATTTAGAAACATACACCTACTTCCACATCATTTGAATGAATTGTGGCAAACTGCAAAGATGATTTCTTCTGATAATAGGTTTCTTTATGCCAGTGTGCCATAAACTCAAGATCTCTGGGCCAGAATTTTTGTATAAGGATGGCTAGGACAGGCCAAGAAAATAATTTAACAGGGAGCACAGCTAAATGTATCTTAAGATATGCAGATCGACAGATTAAAGCGTTCTTTGCCTGTTCTGTTAGTTTAGGTCATGACTTGGTTGCCTTCTGAAACCAGTTTGTTGTGCTGAATTTTACTTATGGATTTCAGAGTAAACAGAGTTGAGTAAGAGTAGAAACCTACACTTTTATATATATTTTATCCTTTTCCTTCCATGTCACAGTAATGTAATGCTTTGTGTTGTTTTATCACAGACAATCCCAGTACATATATTGACGTTTTTACTCTAACACGACAAATGATTAAAAAGGTGTTTAATTTGCTAAGGCAGTGATTTTAACCACCCTGCACTAATGTCATGTCACCACAACAAGAGAGGGTGCAGTGCCAGGTCCCTGGGTCTTTAGGATTGCAGCAACAAAGGAACTTGAGTGTAAAACTCATCTTCTCATCTCATGAATATCTTCTTACCCCCTGGAGTACTTTCAGCTAAATGAGTGGAAACATCTGCCAAAGGACTATGTGAACATGTTTCTGCCTCCCTGTTTTCACTGCCTTCCTCCTAGTTAAACATCCATTAACAAACAACACAGTAACAAGAATGCAGTGGCTGAGAAACTTAAAATTCCAGTCAATTTATTTTACCAAATTCAAGTGAATTAATTCTTCATGCTCACTTCACCCTGTGGATCTGATACTAGTTTGAAATTAGGTTCCCCTGATTGTATTTTATTGTACTGAAAATCTTCAGAAAGTGCCTGCACACTTTGAAACCCCAGATTAATCTCTCTTTTCTGTGTTGTGAACTAAATTAGTCATCTCTAATGTTCGTAGCTGTAATTTATCAAGACAGTGTTGGCTGAACTCCCCAACTGGACTCTTAATTTTGAGGTGTTCAAACTAAAGGCAGCACTGATGGCTTTAATCATTTATTTATTGATGTAGTTGCAAATTGGTTTAGTCCCAAAGGCAGATTAGCACCTCAGGTGGAGGTTAATTGCTTGCAATAAACAGACATTGTAATTAAACGTCTCATTTATGTGGCCTCTGATTAGACACATTGCCACTACTGAATTTGAGGTACAAATTTGAAAGCTTGTCCCTGACAAAATCCACATTACAATATGCAATTATACAACATAAATTGCCAAGGATTACTTCAAAACTTTCACAAAAGACAAAGGATGCCAGCATAAAAGAAACATCAGACTTAAATCTTGACATTCCTAAGCAACAGAGCCAGCCACAGACAAATTACTTCAACTTGTTTTCTTCATCCCGTTAAGATGTTTTAGAGTAAATTTGGGCAATAAGTGATTTCAGCTGAAAACCATATAATATGATCTGAAAAGCAACTATGAGACTCATTGTAATTCAGCAAGAGCTTCAGAGATCCAGAGCTTTGGTTAGAAAAGCCATGGCGTCGTCAAATTTGACATTTGTGGAAAACAAGTAAGCAAGACTTGGGTAAAAAAAAAAAAAACAAACAAATGTCTTCATTATTCTATTGTTTATTAAACAAAACTGTATTCGCTGAATAATCATTTACAATTAAATAAATGTGTGATCATCACACAATGGTTATACAAGTGAAAACAATCTTTAGCACAATAGGTGATTTTTTTCTTTAGGATGATATGGATCTGATGCAACTGGATATAATTCAAAACTACCTGAGAATAATCAAAAATTAAGAAGTATCAAATTTTAAGTGCTCAGTTTGGCTTAATCATATATATGTTGTTATTCTTTGGTAATCTCTGCAAATTACCAAATTTGCAGAGATTCATATAGCCAATGAATATATAATTCATTGGCTATATGAATATAAGTATTCATATAGCCAATGAAAAGTGTTTCAGTCAGGATTAAAGATCGACTAAGCCTCATCAGGTGAGGCAGGAACGGCGGTCAGAGCTGGGATGAGCCTCTCGTACACGCCGATGCCGTTCAGGAAGACTCGCTCATTCAAGTGTTCGTTATGATCGTGCAGCAGAATGAGGGTCCTGTTCATTGGAGAAAAGCCAATAGCAGGGATACCCACCTGGAGTCATTAAAAAACAGGTCAGAGGCAGGGACTGATTCAATTGTGTAATTTCAAATGGTAACAAAAAGGCTGCAGGCGTTTTTATACTCACTGCTCTGATGAAACGGCTGTCGGTGGCAGCTGGGAATATCTCCTTTTCCAAAGTCATATTCCTGCAGTGGAGATGATGGTATGATACATCACAAATGCAAAGCATTTCCAGGCACTGTGATGAATAAATAAAACTGTTCCTCGCCAAACACAGGAACAAGAATTTTATAAGCAACTGCAGCAGATCTGAGAAGGAAAAACATTAGAAGGGTTGTCTAAACTAAAATACAGACGAAAATATCTGTAATGTAATGTTATGCTTGAGACTGCAGGCAGGTAAAAGTCGCACATTTACTGTACACCAGCAGAACTGATTTACAGGAAACTAAAAGAAGATACAATAAATGGAGGCAAATGTTCCAGTAGCTCAGAATTTTTGAAATAACTTTGAGGAGATTTAAATTCAATATGTATAAGAATGCATTTATTGGTCATTTTTTCTCATTAACACAGGGTTCCATGAGTATGTCTATCTTTAGACCAACATGCATAATTTTGGGTGTAGAATAGATCAAATCCAATGCAGTACTTAAAGTTCTTGTCCTAAATTCAAAGTTGTGCAGCCTGTTTCCAAATATAGTTCCAGTTAGTTTTTGCATTGAGTTAGTTTTGCATTCAAAAAAAGAAATGATTGATTAAACTGTTAAAAACTCCCAAAAATAATCTGACATTCGAATGGAGGATTTACATGTCAACACCTGACCTGTAAAGTACTCACAATGACTTGCAGGCGGCACTGAATGCGCTCCACCAGGGATCGTTCTCAGCTGTGGATGTGATGTTCTGGTTCATGTGTTTCTGCAAAGAAACTATTTAGTTTCATTCAACAAAACCAAACAAACCAGCAAGGAATGAATGACTGAGAGAAGCAGCCAACACATAATCACATAATCAATAGAATTATGTGATTATGTGTAGAATTATGTGTAGAATTAGTTTGTCTAACCTGGAGGAAATTAACTGACCTGAGCAAACTCATACGTGACATCATCTCCTGCATCTTTACACCACTGCTTGATCTGCTTTTCAAACTCCTGATGGAGAGTTTGAATGTTTAATGTTTAGCATTTACATTAAACACGAGGGTTCGTCGCTGTGGAGTTACATGTCAATAGTGCAACATTACGCACCTGGAGGTTTACTGTGGGGGGGATTCTTAAGTCAAAGCTGACATCCATTTCAGCTGGGATGACATTGTAGGCCACACCTCCTTTAACCATGGTCAAATTCACAGTGGTGACGTCTCCCAGTGTGAAACACTCACTGGTGTTTAACCTGGCAGACATAACAAGGGCAGTGAGAAACGCCATATTCAAAAAGGAAAACTATGACTGCCACAGGAGGGCAACTACAACCGTTAAACAAAAAAGATCAGGACAAACATGGATATTTAATACAAATTATGCATAATACTGGGAAATAGAAGTAAAATGATTAGAACAAATGTAAAACTTTCTGTAAAATAAAAAATGACGCAATTCACAGTAAAGAAGAAAAATAGGATTTTTCCCACATCTAATCACAAGCTTACAATCTTGTGGTTAAATGATTGTGTTAAAATAACGCAGCCACATCAAAGCAGCTGTTTATGTTTACAACTTTTTTACTCAGCAGCTTCTGAGTCTGGCAAGAGAGTAAAAGAGGTCTCAAAGAAAATTCTAATTAACAAATTTGCCATGAAAAATATCTGGACGTTCAAGTTCGCCCTGAGAGAAGACCGCAAGATGCTGGAAGAAGTCTCCAATAACCCAAACAAACTGCTACAGTTGAAATGAAAGTATTCAGCTGGCCTCACACGCCATTATTTACAAATTATGATGTCAGCTTGTGCGCCTCTGAAAACTCTGTTTACAGTTTACTCAGACAAGATCGATTTTTGAAAATTGTTATTGAAATTTCAAAGCTCAATATCACTGAAAATAAGGTATCTTTTTTTTTTTTTTTACATTTCTTAAAATAATTAATAATACTAGTACATCACACCTTCTTACTCTTTTTAAACTAAAGCAAGCTGGAAGATGAATAATGTGCAATATTAAAAAAAATTCAGACTTTTCACATAAAAGACCATTTAAAGCAGGGAAATCTAAACTATCTCACCGATGTTTCTCCTTCTCTCTAAAGTCCAGAAAAGAGTTGATGACTTGTCGCTGCAACAAAGAAAAGAAACTGATCCGTTTTGTCTCAGTTAGTTTTGCGATGAGAAAATTTGTGATTGAATGATTTTATTGATTGTAAGCTTGGCAGAAGATTTACTTTTATACAATACAATTATGCTAAGGTTTGTGATTTGTACTATTAAAAATGAACAGTTCTGCTAAAGAAAAAAAAAAGCACCTCAGTGCACAAAATGTTTTAAGCAAAATAATGGCCATGTTTTTTTTGTTTTTTTTAAATGTTGGAGAAAAATGAAAGGATCTTACAAGTTTTTCTGCAGCTGTGTTTTCCACAAACCTAGAGCCATGACCAGGGCTTCCGGGCAGCGGACAGTAATCCCTGAAAAGGAAATTACTTTTCAGTAATTTCTTTTCATTCTAGGGCAGTAAGACTGAAAGCCGTGCAGGAGCCTTACATCCGTATTTGTGTTGCATACTCACACCAGGGGTTCCTTTCTCCATAAAACACAGTGAAAGCCTCACCAGGATTGGCCAGACCTCCAGAACACAAACAAGAAACACAAGATCATTCTCTGAAAAGGGTTTTAAATAAGTTCACTATGAATTTATGGCAAGTATTTCTACAAAACCAGATAGACTGACAGATCTCTTTATATTATAGGATGGAGAATAAAGAGTGGGAATCCAAACAATAAGAAAATCCATGCTATATTTTAATTTTCCTTTTGTATCCAGGATGGAAAAATACCTGGACAAAATTTTAGACTCTGAAGGAACCCATGATGTCTCATGCTTACAATTTCTTCAAAGATTTCTTCAAAATCCTGCTTTACAATTTAGATTATCTTCAAAGAAGGTATGTGTTACACAACTTTGATCTCTTACATGACCAAATAGTAACATAACTTTGCGTTAATTCCTCCTTAAAATGTAATCCTGTTTCTTACATAATAGTTAAGTATGCTTCGTTTACAGTCCGGATGTTTCTCGTAACTACTTTTCTGTGGCCTCAATTTAATTTAATCCAGAGACATGTTTTTTTTTTTTGTTGTTGTTTTTTTAAGAATAATAAATACAAAAGTAATAAAGATACCTTCATCCAGAGCAAAGCCGATGTTTAACTTTTGAAACTCTGGATGCGTCACAAACGTTTCCATTCCCTTATGGCCTCCAACTTCTTCATCTGAAAGAAAAAAAATCTCATAGTCAGAGTTGTGAAAGTTTTAAACACATTTTCTTTTTTTTTTTTTACTGAAAAATCATCTAGTTTTAAACAGTTGCATCGAGTATAGTTTTCCCTAGTAAATTTGTTCCATAAATTTTAAAATGTACTTAATAACATTACAGAAAAACACTTACCCTTTACAGATACAGATAGAGGGGCTCTGGGATTTTTTTTTTTTGCTTATAAAGTCCTGAATAGCTGATGTATGAAGTGTGGCCCCAGTCCAATAACTTACCAGGAACAAACATTAAATGCACAGTGCGTTTTGGTTTCCATCCCTGCGCCTTCAGTCTTCTGACCGCCTGAATGTATCTATCCAGACAACAAATACCCAACTCAGCACGTATTATGACAAAGAAACTGTCTGAATAGACAAAAGAGCAGGTTCAGTGATTAAACAAGTTGTTCTCGTTGCACATAAACACAAGTGAAGATCACAACAACACTAAAGTAAAAATTCTGTTTAACAAGAGAAGCTATTAAGGCAGTTTTTATTTTTATACCCACTGTATAGTCACACATTTCATGTCCTGAGATCCACGGGCAAAAATGTTACCCTCAGCATCTTTCATAGCACTGAAAGCATCGTATTTCCAGTGCTCCTGGAGAAGAAATTGATACCAAGTCTATTCTTTACTCATCTGTTTCAGGTAATAACAGGACAGTAACTCACAAAACCGAGGTCAAGCTCGTACCTGGTAAACAGGTACAACATCTGTGTGGGAGTTCAGCAAGACGGATTTTAGGGCGGGTTTCGTCCCTTCCCATGTCATGATGGATACAACTCTGCCTGGACAGACCTGAGAGCAGACGGACGGGTGAATTATGAAACATATGTCACAAGCTTACAGATTGCTTGCATCTGATCATCATATCATGAAGTAAATCACCTCAATCTTTTTCATGGGAAGCTCCAGCTCTGCGGCTATTCTGTCCAGGAACCTGAGAGCAGAATCTACAAATGGAAAAACACACAGCTGGTTTTAACATTAATAGATATGTTCAAATTCTCTGGCACTAATCTTTTTCTTGTTGGTTATTTACTGCTGTGGAAGTTTAGTATAATAATAAAAAATACGAATTTAGAAACCAGCTATGTTGTAACACTTCTGCATATTTTAGAGACTTCTAAATCCCAATAAAACGAAATGAGAGTGTCCACAAGAAATACGCTGAAACACAGTTTCTCAAGCTGAGTTTCCTGTTTCAAAAATAAAAATAGCAAAATTGGTAAGGTTGAGTTTCTTGACATTGTGTTTTTGAGACAGAGAAGTTAGTTGGGTTTTTTTTAAGGTTTTGTGTTGCTGTGGTTTTTGTGCACAAAACTAAGACAGCAAAAGGAAAACAGCATGGAAATAATGTACAGAGGTCAAGAACTGAACCCCAAACAGCTGGTTGAAAACAAACATATTCCGTACTCCAGCACTAAAATCTAACTATTTTTCTAATACATTTATTAGAAATGTATTTTCTAATACATTTACTAGAAATGTATTAGAAAAATACACTTGCACATTTTTATGTTCTTGCTTGTCTGTATGAATAACATTTTTGGATGTGAAATAGCACGAAAGAAAGAGTGCCTCCAAGAGTCACAGTAAAAGATATAAACAGACAAATGTTTTGTTTCACTTTGTCTTTGACTTTTTTTTTTTTTTACCTTAAAAAAGCTTTTTATATTCAAGCTTAAATTTCTGCTTATCCATTTTAATATAGAAAAAAAACTGTTCAGTTTAATATTTTTTTTAACTTAAAAATTTTAATATTTTAGAAACTTGCTTTTTGTTTTTCATTACCAATTGCAGATGAGAACATCCCACTTTGGAAGCAGCTATGAACTAATAATGTATTTGTACCAGAAAAGGCAATATGTCGTACAGATATTTGTACAGACAGAGCTTAAGTACAAATCTCTGTCTGTACTTAAAGCTTCATACAGACATAGATTTAGGTACTTTCTATTTCATTTCATTTAAAGAACTTTAAACTGCAAGCATGGTACAAAAATTGAGGAATTGAATTCATAGGTGCTTACAATCTTTGTTTACATCAACACTGATGTCCATGCCTATTCCTAGCTACTATACCTCTGTGTTTGAACCCATTTCAGGGACATACGTTTTTGCTTCAGGTGAAAATTTCAGCTTTGTGCCAAACTGTGGGCATTTAATATGTAACTCATGTTGATAAGAACTTGGACTTTGATAAAGAAGCAGGTAATACAACAACCTGCTCCAACAACAGAATAAACTTTAAAGATATTTTCAACTAAGTTGCATTGTGCAATATGTAGCACATTAAATACTCGTATTGATCAAATATCAGCAACATAAAAAGTAGTGAAAATAAACATATGATTTTACTTTGCTTGTGACAAAAGGAGTCTCACCATAGTCGGGGTCAGGGTGCACGGTTTTAAGACGGAGGTATTCCCTGAACAGAGCCACAGAGGGGTCCTCTCCTTCAGGGGAGCCCTGACCCCCGCCAATGACTGGACCGTCCTTGTCAGGTAGCATGGTGTGATTTTACTCCCTTAAAAACACGAAACGTATTCACGGTAAACTGTGCCAGTGTACAAGACAGAAGTGTCCAATTATATCTCATATTTAGACAGTGAACTCGGTCATATCCGGAGGCTGTCGGAGCAGATACAGTACCTGTTTTCCGCTCTCAGTTCTTCTGATAATGTCAGGCTAAGAGTCGGCTAGCCTTCAGAAAGGTAACCTGAGCTTCAGCAGCAGTGGCAGCTTCCTCCGAGCTGCTCATTGACTATCTTAACCCAAACTGTCGGCGCAAGAGATCAAATAGAATATATGTGTATATTTGTTATACTTTTCAGGATTACTTAAGATTACTCACTGACTGTACTCACCAGAGGCAGTCAACCCACAAACAGTAAACAGCCTATAGGGGGATTTCATCTCTTCTTAAACAACACTTTGTTCCCTTAAAAAGCCCCAAAAATACTAAAGTTTTGGAGTTTACATTCATTTATATTGATATTAGTACTCTTAAATACTTTAAAGTAATTCTTCGAACATGATATTTTCAAAAAAGAAACATAAAACACCCCTAATTTGGGCGATACCATTTCTCAACTGTGACGCAATCAAACACGCTTCGGCCAGTGTGGCAAGCCCATTTATCATTTAATAGTTTTAACGCTTCCTTATTCAGCACTTGCATACATCTTAGAATATCAGAGAGGTGATGTATTTAATTCAAAAAGTGAAACTAGTATATAGCCCAAATTAAGTTTTATTACATTATCAGAATATTACATGAAATGAAATAAAGATGAAAAAGCAACCTCAGAGGAGACTGTTTGTAATCGCAACAAGGCATTGCCATATCAGCTGGTTATTCACAGAGTTCTGTATGTAGCAACTCCTGGACCATAAACAACTTGACAAGTTTCTTACCACTGAGAAAAAGAATTTACTGTTGTTCAGTGGCCCAAATGTCACTTAGATGGTTTTGCATTTCATTTGAAAATAAAGGTCACAGTGTGTGAAGGAAGAGTGGAGTGTTAATGGGTTACTGGGCTTCCTTCTAACACCTTAGCAAACCTACAGGCTGATCATCCTGACAGCTGCAATAATAACTGCATCCCTGCTGGATGGATGCAGTTATTATTGCGAAGGAATCCAAACTAAGTATCGAGTTCAAAATCATGTAGTACATGATTAAACTTTTTTAGTAGGCTGGCATTTTTTCAAATAAAAATCACTTTCATTGATGGTAGTATTCTAGAGTTCAGAAAAAGTTCAGTTTTGGTTTTCATTTGATGCACACCACTATGTTACCAGAAATACCAACAACAACAAAAAAAAGGTGAATCTATGTGTAATGAATCTCAGTATTTCCCTTGTTACATTTTTTTTTTTTTTAGCTAAATAGGGAAAAGCTCAAATGAATAGGAACGGTGACACTTGTCCCTGCAAAAATGTCAGCATAAAACCCCAGTGTATTTGACCAGAGACCAGCCCATACCTACTCCTAGCTACCATTTCCAGGTTTCTAGTGTTTGAATCAGTTTCAGGGACATACGTTCTTACTTCAGGTGAAAATTTCAGCTTTGTTCCAAACTGTGACCATATAATGTGTAACTGATGTAGATAAGAACTGGACTTTAACCCTAGCATCACATATTGATAATTAGATGTCACTCCTGGAAATGTTTCCCACCATTCCATGTTTTCTCTGTTTGTGGATAATGACTCACTTTGATTCTTCAGCCCTGAAGCCTTGAAAATGGCTTTGCCTCCCTTTCTGGTCTAATAAATGTTAATGATTATCTCATCTGTTCTAAATTAGTTGCTTTTTCAAATCCTTTAGCCTACTTCATGATGTCAGACAGGTTCTTTTTAAGTGGTTTCCCGACAGAGGTCTGGCAGTAATCAGGAATGCATGTGTGACTAGTTTCTCCTTGTCCACCTGTCCAAAAACAAATCAGGTGAAATACTTTTCATAGCTTACTTTCTTTTCCTGTCCAATCATTTCTCTACAAAAACAATAGAAAACCGACTAGAAAATTAGCTTTCACTCACACCTGAATATGAGTCTGCATTTTCAGAATAATTGAACATTAAAAAGAGTTTTAATGACAGAGTTTTGATGCATTTTATTTCACTTTATGCACATAACTTGAATTTCAAAAGGCAGATATCTTTCAGTTTTAATGAACATACAACCTTTCCAGTTCATTATATACCAGTCCTAATCCCATATATGTACATAGGTTGTTTTTCTGTCTCATTCATATCTACGTCTGTATCAACAAGTCATAACACTTTTTTTCCTGTATTTTACAATACTTCTGTGTTTACCATTTAGGTTTTGCATTGACATTTCCTATTTTTATAAACTAGTGACATTCAAAGACCCATACTGAAAAAAACACATCTGAATATTGCAATAGTTTATTTATTGTTTTAATGTTTTGACATTTATTTAAACTTGTTCACAGCATTAAACATACCGGTCAAAACGGTTGAAAATAAATAGAAAATGTCCCTCCTACTTTATTAATAAAATATGAAGCTACTGAGAGGATTTCACAGATCAAAGCTAAAGTACACATATTAATGGGAATAACAAATTAGCAGTAACAAAAAATAAACATTTTAATTTAGTCCTCTTTTTTATGTAAACAACAACAGTGCTAAGAATGTAGAGATCCAAAGAACGTGTCCCTTCCAGCTGAGTTCATACAATATAAAACACAAACAGCATGAAGGCTTACAAAAAACCTCTAGTGTTTCTTAATATTTTGCATAAAGAACAACAATGCAGTTACTTTTTATTTCAAGAAGCTTCAATATATATTTTTAAATATATTTTTGTTTTGCTTGATTGTCCACATTTGTTAGAATTTTATCAACAATATCTAAATGTCGATCTAAATACTCCAATTTTTTTTGTTAAAACTATTTTAATTTGTTAATTTCGATCATTTCGGCTTTCTTTAACCGATTTGATTATATTAGTTAGTTGAGAGTGGTGTTAATTTCTAATGTACTGTATGTCAAAGTACAACAAAATCTTTTAATATAGGCAAGAGCAACATTTACATAGATACAGTTATCCAACTGCTAAAATAGTAACATATAAGCAAACACATGAAATGTCTTTAAAAGCAACCAGAGACAAGACACACGTGTAAAACACCCAACTACGTACATTGCTAGTTTTATTATTTTCAAGAGTAAACTGACAAGCTGTGCTAAGCTGGTCTCATATTTCCAGGGCCATTTAACTTACAACCCATTACATTCATAACACTGACATCTGATATAATCTCCCAAAATCCCCTGTGATGCCCCTTTTCTCTTTCTAAGGGTTGATAGGAAAAAGAAAGATCTTAAAACCTTTTGTCATCTCCAAAGCGTCAGATTTTCTTTTCCTTGCTCATCTTTTGTTCACATTTTTAAACACCTCCTGCTCCTCTGCTATATATCTTGCTTGAGTTTGTCAAGGAATTTGATCAAACCTTGATGAAATTCATGAGGTTTGTCCATGTAACAAGCATGCCGAGCTCCTTCTAATTTCAGCACCTCGTGATTGGGAAGCTGGATGAGGTTCTTGTGAGACTGGGCACCCAGATTTGTGTCCAAGGCGCCAAAAACGATTAGAGTGGGAGTCTACAAAGAGAAAAGGTAAAAGAAATCAAACAGATTAGACAATGTAAATGCTAGTATTTATACCAGAGGCAGTGTTTTATGAAACCAATGTGGTTCATATGAAGGGTGCTAATCTTTTGTGGGGGAGGCATGTGATTTAGACTAAAATAGAAATTTAAAAATGACTTTCCCTCAATGGTGTGAACACAATGATTGGCCAACAATGCCAAAGATGTCTGAGTTACCTCTGACTGACTTATGTTATATAGGGAGAAAAAATAGTTGATGTAGTTTTAGCTTTGTGTGCAGTTTTCAAATTAAACCCCTTCTCATCAAGGTTTAATCTTAATTTTGGTACAGAATAAAATTTTAACAATTCTGACAACATATGGCAACAAAAATCATATTATGTCACCTAACATAATAAAACTGTGGGTAACACAGAAGCTACTAGATAAATAGTATCTTCTGTAAATATTTCTGCATGATGGGGCCCATTAAGGTCAGAATGTAAAAAGAAAGAAGACCAATCAGAACAACAAGAATACAAAAGATTTATTTTGTTTATTTCGACCCTTTTGGAGTAATGTTTTGTTATATTCCATTCTGAATGCATGGTTACTTTGTCCTGAAATGATAATCTGCCTAAAAAATTTGAAAATCATTTTTAAGTATTATTTTAATATCTTGACAAATAACTGACGGAATGATGCTTAATGTTAAATTATACTTGTTTATGTGATGTATAATGATCACTACAGTCACAACAAGTTGTCCACTCACCTGGATTTTTTTGTAATGCTGAGCAGAGTAGCTCCGGGTACCAACTGGTGCTATGGGGACGTAGCCACGCAGCTGAGCGCTGTTCTTCATGAGGAAAGGGATGGCGTAATGTCCGCTCATCGAGGGACTCAGAAGGACCGCAGCCCTGACACCCAGTGACTCCATGAACCGCGAGATGAGGTCTACCCGATTCTGCTCGGTCTTTAGAGCCTCTGAGTCTGGCGATTTCCCATAACCTTGATGAAAAGTTTATGGAAGATAATATTTATATTTTAGAAAATGTAGCTGGAAAATGTGTGTAATTTGTAAAAACTGTGTAAGAAATATATTCTTTCTGACACAGCCTGTATGTATCGGTAGCATGGCTCACTTTATGAATAAGCAATGTTTTAATTATTTTTCCAAACAAGTCACAAAAAAGTATATTAAAATGTTAAGTTTAAACAATAAATTTAATAATAAACTTATTGTTTATTATTAACAATAATAAGTATAATAACAATACTTATTATGTCAGTCTAATAAAACAGTATTAGACAATTAATCTTATGACTATTAATTGTCAGAATGATGACAACTGAAGTTAAAAAAATACTTTCAACCACAAGAGGGCACTATTAGCAGAGGGAAAACAAGCATTTCAAACCAACCAATATATATATATATATATATATATATATATATATATATATATATATATATATATATATATATATATATATATTACAATTTTTACAATTATTGAAACCTTGCAGTAAATTTTAAAAAGACAATGTTTGTATGGGTCCTTTTTGTTGTGCCAGTACTATTCATTCACTTAAAATATCTTCAGCAGTTTTCAATAAAACCCCTGAAAACAAAGTTATTAGGATGGCAAAATTTTTAGATAAGCTTTAAGGCAGACTTTACAGCATTGAATATATTTAAATATCATATATTTCAACTATGAAAAATCATGAGATATGATTTTTCTCATCATATCTTTACCATATATTTATACCTCTGTTACTACCAGGAAGGAATGAAAATGATCGATTAAGTTAATCCAAAATTGATTGAGCTTATCGATCGACTAACAACTAATTAATAAGCAACCTTTAAAAGAAACATACATTCTCATTTCATAACATGAAAGGCAAAATGTTTTATAATATTATTCCCTCATTAAAAATATACCTGGTGTGTTACCACGATTCTTTCATGCATTGTTTGAGAAATCCTTTACTTCCCCATGGGAAATATTCAGATATGCAAAACACTTGGGTGGCCTAGCACCACCTTCAACCGGTTGAGAAGTTGACAACCGCTCCGCCATGTTGTAGCACAGCTGAGTGAGCGCTATTAAAGAGAAATTGGAGGCGTTTACTTTATACAGTTTCACAAAAGAACTGTATAAAGTAAATCCTGCATCCCACACCGGACTCCATTTGGACCGTTACACCGTGTATGCGTTACGCGGAAAGGAATGGCTCCGCCATCTTTAATTTTGAATCACAACAAGATGACCAGTGGCGCCCTCTTCAAGGATGGCAGCTACACTACAACACTTAAAGAAGGTCTAAGCGGACGCTAAACGACTCTAATTTCAGACTGATAAAACAGTATTGGACAATTAATCTTATGACTATTAATTGTTTGCATTCCCAGTCACTACTAATATATTAAAGTAAGCTTCAAGGTGTACCTGGCAGGTCCATAGCTAAGGCCTGATATCCATTAGCTGCTAGCACGGCCATGGTTCCCAGTTCTTCCCAAGTTTTGGATGTAAAAGCCTGGCCGTGCAGAAGGACCATCTGCAGCCTGAACAGAGACATAAGTTTGTTACACAAACAAAGTTACGTTCGAGTAACAACCTCAAACATAAAGAAGACAATCGTATGCACGACAATCTGATCAAAAAGTAAATGCTAAAGAACAGTTTGCAGCTAAAAAGCGTTAAACTGGTTTTCCAAAAGTCTGCTCACTTTGGGAGTATCTGCTGCCCCTCCCGATCAACAGGTAAAGCTTCTCGGAAGAACAGTGGGGGGTCTCCGGGAAGCTGTCCAGTGCGAATGGATACATTGAGGACCGGGGGTCCGGGAGGACCAGCAGCTCCCACCAGCCCGGTTGTTCGAGCTTCGTTGGATGGCTCCATGTTGTCCTGGCGAATGGATGGCAGCAGCAGGTACAGCAGTAATGTGGCCAACAACATCAGGCCCAGCATAACGAGACGATTACGCAGAAAATTCATCTCGATGTGATGAATGACCTGGAGAGAGTTGCACACGGTGCACTGAGTCTGAAAACCTTTTGTAGAAAATGTACTCTTTTTTTCCTTATACACAAAATAATAAAACAACTGAATCAAGTTCTGCTTTAAACTTGTGGTGTACAGTAGTTGAAAACAAAACATGTTACTAACAAATGAGGTGACACATTTTGCTTTATGTAGCAATTTATCTGCTACATAAAGCAGCAGATAAATTGTTGAAAGGCATAATTCTCATACATCCAAACAGTTACTTGCAACCAGAATGTTGCAAGTATGGCTAATGTAATGTTGCAAGTATGGCTAATGTGATGACAAATGCAATTTGATATACTGAGCAGCTGTAGTCAAATGTGTGGTCATCTGTCCCAACAGCTACAACTGGATTATTCAACAGGACCGTTGAAATCTACAAGCAAATGGCTGAAAAGAATCAAAGTGGCCGAGTCAAAGTTCAGACATCAACATGAGCTAAACTGTGTGAGACGACTGCAAAAAATATGTACAGAAATTAATATCCAGAAACGTCAAAGAGCAGAAGAGGTGTTATAGATTTTCTGGGGTAAAAATATCTTCAAAGTAATGTGAGGATCAATAGATCCTCACATTACTTTACAGGAAACAACTACTTTCAGTTATTGCTATATTACTTAGTTCACCCTCTGAATAATATGGTGAAGTTAGTAACATACCTGTTCCAGGTAGTCATGACTAAATACACAACACTAGAACTTGAAGTGCTGTTTTTTGTTTGTTTTTTTTTCCTATATGATCACACTGAAATATTTTGTAGCATTTTAAAAATAATATTCAGAAGAGAAACACAAACTCTCTGGACACTTAAAAATGTCAAAAATTGATTATTGGCAGCAACAATTTGATAACTAGAGGACAGATTTTGAACATTGCATAGAGGTGAAAAGATGAGCTAAAGTAGAGTGTGTATCACAAATCCAGTATGCAGCCTTTTGCAGGTCAAGCAAATATACACATTTTGTCAATGGAAGTACAAGGCACTGTTCTATTCATTATTCGCTGTGAACACTGAGTGTAACAGCTTTCTGTCATGAAAAAAATATATAATTTTAACATGTTCTCTTCTACCTGAATTTGTTACTTTTTCATGGTGTTATTAATTTCAATTAAGTTCTTGTCTTATTCTTTAAAATACCAGAATTTTCCCATAACTTCATGGGGAAAGTTATGAAAAACGAGCTAACCTAAAAAGGTTAGCTCGTTTTCATAAATTAAATGAGATGTTATGATTCAGTGCTGTTTGTAGCACTGAATAGCTGTTTTGTCATATTTTCTCACCTACTCTTTTTTTTTTAACAACTACTTTTTACTTCTACTGAATTTATTCTACTCTTCTTGAGCACCATTTTTTGGCTACTCTATCCACCTCTGATTACACCTTCAAAGTAGAGCTGATTTGTTCTCATTGCACATCAGTCTACACTTCATTATATCAGCTGAGTCTTAAATGTAGAGGTGGCTTTCTATGTTAAACTGATGAATGAACCAACAGCGATAGATTACAACTAATCCTCCGGGACAAAGGATTTACAGTCTGTTTGACCGCAGTCAACATAATCAGTCGTAGTTAATTAGCCAAATTGCACACCGAAGCTAACAGTAGCTCTTTTGTGGTCAACATGCTTGAATGAGGATTTTTGAAGAAAAGATACATACCGACAAACAGGAGATAATTAAACCTTATGAGCTCAGAAATAAAAGCACCTGGCTCTCATCATGTCTTCTCCATGTCTGGCTGTTGCGGGAATTGTTTCTGACAGACTTGAGGTTGAAGGCTACTACTGCTTAAAGCTTTTTTATTATTATAGAAAAAATAAACATACATTAAATGTCAGATCTTTACTCAAATGAGATGGGAGCAAATATTATAAGCAACACATAAAACGTCAAGTACTCGTAAATCTAAAATGTGCTGTTATATGTATTTACAAAGCTGTCGACCGTTTGTTGCTCGTCGGAACTTTTTACGAGGTACACAAAACAACTATTTCAGCCCTTTACGCAATTTCCTGCAGACGTTTATGTAAGAAATGATTACAAAGCTTACATTATTACAACATTTTTGAAATATTCTATTCGTAATATTCAATCCATTTCAAAATCTGTGTGCCAACTTTAGTTACATTAATTAAATACAACACAAAAATATAGACCTCAATAAATAATAAAAAAACATGATCATTGTTATTTTTATAATACTTGCACCAGTAAATAAGATGTTATTCAGTCCATGAGTTGCAGTTTACCATATAGTTTCTTTATTAAGATTCTTACCGAGTCATTTCTTTGAACATATTTACCTCCACCTTGTTTATTCATTTTCCTTATTAACCATCCCCTCTATTTCACTGGATTTAAAATATTTATTTGTTTTTTTTGGAAAAAATAATGCCACTTTATAAAATATGACCAGATATATTGCCATAGCACCTGACCGCACATCACTGCATTCTACACATTACCAACAACCTACTACAACCTTGCAGTTATTGAATTCTTTCAGATTACGTAGTCTACACAAGGTGTGATTCACCTGTGTGCTCCTACCTCCACTCATGTATGTCATTTGTTCCTTTCTCTTTTGGAAGCAAGTATTCACTACAGCCACTCCAGAATTTCTCCTTCTCTTCTAACTCACATCCTGCCTGCGGTGCACAGTCACCAACATTAAACATCCCACCTTTAATTTCTAACTTTAGACTCATCGATGTGCCTGACACTCTTTTTACCTAAAGAAAATTCCTAACAAACTCCTTCTTTAAGGTAATCCACATGATTTCTCTTCTCATACAAAGATTGAACCCTGCTCTTCAGGTCTGAGCCTAACTTTCCACCTGGTTTTCTGAACACCCAATATGATACTGGAAAGATTTTTTTAATAAAGCTCTTTGGGTCTGATAACTGTGCATCTATATACCATGTAATGTAACTTAGTTATAAGAGCATGCACAAGTTTGTCTTAGCAAGAGAAAAACAAAGAAATCCTTTTTAAAGATCTGTCTGCCATGTTTAACTGTTTCTAAAGTTCTAGATATATTGTATTTAGGAAACAAGGGACAGATAGCTTATAATGAAATCATAATTTTAATAATGAAATTCTCCAGCATAAAATATGAACATGAAAGGTTTAAGATAGCTTCTTGATTTGGGCAGATGCAATATATATATATAAAAAAAAAAAACAACAGTAAATCTTCGCAAAATAGATTTTATATTTATAGTAAGTTTTATAAATACAGAGGCAAAGCCGCTAATAAAACAGAGTGGCACAGAGTGTTTAAAATCGTACTCATGCCTCTTAAAATGATAAAAAAAGAAACGCTTAAGAAATGTACAACAACCGTTTATCCATTTGTTTTTGGACAACATTCACAGTGGAAAATAATTCAAACATGGAACAATCATGGAGAAAACACCTACTACTGCGCTCTACTGACAGAAGCCTAAGACTGCCATACACCAAAACACAACCTTTCACAAATGGAAATGCATAACGGAAGCCTAAAGTACCAAGAAAATAAGTATTTAAAGTGCAGGTTTAAAAATGGCTACATAAACAAAACACAATTGTTTTGTTTAATTGAAATCTGAAACTGTTCAGTCAGCCAATTGCCTTTAATCAGAAAAAAAACAAAAATTTTTTCATCTTTAAATTGCTTTAAAGATGAAAAATCAACTGAGATAATAAAAGAATGACTGTGAAACCAAGTGACCTTTGAATTTATGTTTCAAAGAAAATAAATTAAAATACCCCTAAATGATATCATGTTTTCATTCTAAAAGCTATAACATTTTATGAAGAAACTAAATTATAAAAATCATTAGTGATATTAGTTGAATGCCATGGTCCAACATTTTTGGCATAACTTGTCAGATAAGTGTAAAATAATCCATTTTAATAATCTTTTCATTGAACGTTCTTCAAATTAAATACATTTGAATCTGCATTCCAATTAGGCTTTTTTCTGATTAAAATTACTTTGTGAAAACAACAAAAACAGATATTGAACAATTCATTTCATAAAGTCAACATTTCTATTAAAATGTTTTTTGTTTTGGTATGATGTAATATTCTATTATTAAATATTGCTATATAGTGTATTAAATTATAAATATCCCAATGTTTGGATATTATTCAAATTCATTTATTGACCTTAAACAACATTAAAACATTAGTGTAATTCATAAACTGTACAATATACGGTATCAAGCCGAAGGTCACTGAAAAAAAAACATGAGATTTAACACAAAATGCAGCTATAAGAAAAGCATTTCCTAGCCATGTTAAGGCATAAATCTGGAATGAAACAGGAAGGTCCAGCTACACTGTTTCTTTCAGGATATAAGAGGTTTAAGATGTCAAGAATGGTATAGTATTTTATATGTTGTTTAAGGCTCCATTACAACTTAAAGGTTGATTCTTAAACATGACAGATCAAGGCTACATCAAGTCCTTCCCTGCAATTAAGATTTTACGATACATCTAAAGTTTCAACAATATACGCAGTGAAATACAAATCCATGTTTCCAGTTTTTAAGATTTTAATTGACCCATTATGTTTACTATAAAATAAATACAAAAAGAATACTTTCCAGAAAACACACGCTGTAATTTTAGTTCAATGTGTAATGAAATACAAACCTGTTACCATATAAAGCTCTGAATTTACGCACTGAGCACCCGCTGCTCCCGAAGCGATACTTCCACAGCACAGTTAATTTTTGTTTTCAGGCCAGAAAACCAAAACGTTCCCTTTCGGTGCTGGCAGAACCAGAGAATAGTTTGGTTTCCTCAATGAAGCAGAGAGAGAAGTCCGAGTGGGAGCAGAAAGCAGAGAGGCCACGTCCCAAAAACAGAGGCGGCTCTATTCTGCCCTCTTGCTCTCTGCTCACAGCCTTCACCCCTGTACCCACTGTAGCACTGGCACTTGAAGTGTTGACGGAAGGTCTTCAGCTCTGCTTGGCCTGGGGATCCCGTGACCTCCAGCTTTCCGCTCCGACTTGTGATCTTGTGAGTGGCGGGGCTGAGGTGCAGATACACTACGCTGTCTGGTGCTCGGCGAAGGCAGCGACCGTGAAATTTGCACAATTTTTGGCTGCACTGCTCTGCTGCTGTGGTCACATTGAGGAGGTACCGGCCCAGCGATTCCAGCAGATACTTATTCAAGTTAGAGCAGCTGGTCTGCAGCACAGAGGATAGATATTAACTTAAAAATACATAACAGCAGCCTGTGCAACATTAGAGGACTAGGGAAAGTATTTCTCTTACACTACTTGCGTAGGAGGTGTCCCCCCAGAAGATCACTCCTGCAGCTCCCATTGCAACGCTCTCGCCAATGGTGGAGACCAAATCTCTCTGCAAAGGATGTATATGAATACTTTAGTTGTATAAGATGTATTATAGAGAATCTGAGATCTAGTTACTTATAGAGCTGTGGGTTCTATATGTAACTACAGCTCACAGTTAAATATATGATGGTTTAAAGCCATATAGGTAATAACAGCTATTTTATGGCCAAAAACATAAAAAACATAAAAGAGTAATTATCATGGTTTAGATGAATGTGTCGGAAAAATAATAATCTGGTGGAGGTATCTTGTTAAACATTTTTTTGGCTAACTTATCACAATCAATATGTTAACTTGAGATCCCACCAAATTAACATAATTACATGTAAAATGTCTGTACAATAGGAGCAGAGTGGAACAGAAGCCAAATTCTTTGACATGCATGACAAAAACCTGGCCAGTAAACTTGATTCAGCAGGTGTAAATATAAAGAACTATTTAACTCTTCAATGGGATCTGAGCTAAATTCTAAGTTGTTTTTTTTTAAACAACAGACCAACGGACTTCACCAGGTGACAGTTACTTTACTATTTCATATTTTTTCACATTCACCCTTATAACATCAATATATACCCCCCTGTGGGGCATTTTGTTGAATTATCAAGGAAGTAAATTGACTGAGAGCTGAACTCTGTAGACACCAAGAACGTCAAGCATATTGCTGCTTCTCTGTTTTATCTTTTTAAATTTTCAGCCTCAGTTTGTCATGTAGCATGCTGGGTTTAGACAACCGAGTCTGGAAATCTCAGTTTAGGTAAAGAACCACATTCTCTAGAAATACACACCAAATTTTGATTTTTTTTATAGTAAAGTCCAACCTTAATGAGCTAATTGCAAATATAAAATGTTACGGGCAACTTTAAACATCAACTCCAAACTATTTATCTTTTTTAAATACAAATATTTCAGTGATTGCCCTCTCTCCCTCACACACATTGCCTTGGTTCAAATTATAAATGATTACTCATGACAGAAAAATAAAAATAAACAATTTTTGATCTTTGGTAATCATAGGAAACAACAAAAATCTGTATCTGGTAGGTCATAGTTTTACAAAAAGTGTAACTCTCCTTCTGGAGCTGCTGCCTTGTGGCTGGGAGCAAAGACATGTAGACGAAACACATCGGGTTGCTTTAGTTGATGCTTAGTGTAGGTTTATGGATGAACTGGAAAATAAAGTTCCTACCATCCCAATCACAACATATGACTGGCGTAAGTTTCTCTGTGCGTGACCAATATTTTTTTCTAATTTTTTAATCGGATTACTTGATTAATTGTAAGAATAATTTAAAAGATTACTTGATTACTAAAATAACAGTTTACAACAGCACTATTTGCGCCAATCAACCAACCTCAGTTAAAAGGGTCATCTCACTATTGTAAGTGGGTCGGGTATAAACAAAAACAGGACGTGCCAACCCATCCCCAACAGATGCAAGGCGCATTGCCTCCTTCAGCCTGTTCTGGACAAACAGGCGTCCATGATTAGTGGAGCTCAGTACAGAACCCATGTATATGGAGGGAAAAAGGGCGGTGCATTCAATCCACAGCCAGTTCAGTTGATCATTGCGCTCAATCTCAATAGCAGGACAACGTCCTGTGTAGTTTTTCAGCCCTCCTTTGTAGTCATGGTTGTAACAATCAGGAAACAGGTAGAAGCCCCACAGCTGATTCGGTCTCAAATTTTTAGCCTGTCTCAGGGTCTCCAGCATGAATTTGCGAGCCGAAAGTTCAAATTCTTGTTTCGCAACAGTCCCCACTTGCTCTGGAGTCCACTTAAGGTTCTTTTCGGCCACCATTTCACGTGATTTCCTTCTATAGATATCTTTGGAATCCCAGTTTCGGATCCACAAGGGGCGCCATTCCTCCCAGTCAATGACAGACAGACCTTTAGCCTGGTGGTCTGGTATGTATTTGTCAAGACCCTGAGGCATCCTTTCATAGTGTTGAGAGAGACTGACACGTTGTGGAATGCCCCCATTCACTGGTGTGTCTTCGGCGTCATAATAGGGATAAAGCCCGAGGCGTTCCTTGTAGAACATTGTGAGATTCTGCCGGACAAAGCCTTCATTGGGGGTTGCCACTATGTCAAAAAGGTCTAATGATAACGTAACACCTCGTCGCGTCCCACACTCTTGAGTGGGAGCGTTCCACACGAGGAGAACTGGCTTCTGGGAGTATAATGGCCATCTTGTCTGCTTTGTGTCTGCTGAACCCAGGACTATCCATGATGTAAACAGAGCAAGGAGAAACCAGGACAGTCGGTCAGCTGCAGAGAGGAAAGAGGGGAATATAGTCTCCATGGTGGTCCCTGCTCACCTTCACTCCTCTGTTTCCAAAAGACACAAAGAAAAGCTGGAAAATTAGTATAAAACACAACTTATACAGAAAAATATTTTTTCTGAACATTAATTCAACTATATAGTGTATAAAAATGGGGTGTTATTGTACTAAGCCAACCAAATTTACTAGAATAATTCTAAAATATTAAAAGTCGACCAAATTTCCACCATTTATTCGGCTTCCTTATAAATGTAAAACTTCCTCTTAGTTGTTGGCAGAGTTAGCAGACCGCTAACAGCTCATTAGCCACATTAGCTCAAAGTTTCATTGAAACTAACAGCTGCGATGCTAACTTGGCTAACGAGTTTCTTCCCCCTTACTTCACACTGACCTGCTCTGTTCACGTAGTCCAATCATGAAACCGTCTGTTAAGTTAGTTTTCCACCTCCCAGCCATGTGAGAAGCAGCAGGCATAGTCCGTTTAAGCCATTTGAAGGAAACAGAAAAGTCAGCCAGAGGAATGAGGACAGGAGGGATGGGGAGAGACTGTAAACGTTGAGCAACAACAGACCCGCATATGTAGCTGCTTTCGGTGGGGGGGGAGGGGTTGGATTTCATTTAAAGTTTTTTTTTTATTAAGTACAAAACATATATGTTCAATATATTTTTTAAGCTTTAATCGAATGTAATGATAATACTTTTTTCTAACTGTTAATGTACGGATGAAGCTGGGTTCCAGTGAGAGCACAGCAACCCTCCACCCCAGGAATCAAAATATTTGGTTTGTTCCATTTGGTACCTCAGAAACAGGTTTCCCTGGTACATTCCCAGGCCAGTTTCAACGAAAAGTGGTTTTTGCTTGTTGTCTTTATTTTTTTTTAACACATCACCAAAATTGGTTTCTGCTTGTTGACTTTCTTTTTTAAAACAAAGCATATGTATAAGCTACAGAACAGGTTGACGTTCATTTTTTTAAATTTTTATTTTATTTCACCTTCTCCTGAAACAAGAGTCTGCACCTATGGCTCTTCCGCTGTGGGTCGTATGCAGCAGGTATTGATATCTAAGGGGTTAAAAAGGGATTTCTTAGGCCTTGCTTTTCCACTAAACCACAGTTTGAATCATTATCCACAAATGGAGGAAACATGGAACAGCGGTGAACCTTCCCACCACTGTTGATCTGCCAAACAAAATTGCTGCAACATCAAAAAATATATAGAGACTGGGAACAAATGGGAACCATGGGAAAGTTCCAAGACCAAATCCACAGGTGACTAAAAAGAACACAAAGACACATTTCACTTCCACTAGAAAGCATCCAGATGTCTTTGAAGTGCCTTTGGCTGTGGTATAACCTTAAACATGTTGCCTTTGTGCCTTTGTGCCTTTTGACCCATTTTTGCAGAGAAAAATTGGTCAAAACTCATAGAAAACAAGACTGATTGCCAGTTATTACATATACTTGAAAACACCAGGCTTTTTGGTTTAAGAAGATTTACTTTTACTATATTAGATTTAGTTGACTTACATTGCGATGAAAAGCTGAAAACATCATTGTTGTACAGCATATTTGTTTTTGATCAGGTTATCTTCCTTTAATATTTGTTTAAAACTTGATTTTACATAAAACTGTCCCCTTAACCTTTTAACACATTTCAGTGTGAAATTAAAAAGCAAAGACAGAAGTAATGTTTTTTTTTTTTACAAGACTGTGTAGTTTCCTTTTTTAATTATCTTTGGAAATTCCAAAATCTTACAGGACAAATGTATTGATACAGGTGCATCTCACAATTTTAAAATATAATCAAAAAGTTCATTTACTTCAGATATTTAATTAATAAGCTGAAATTGTGTTGGTTGTATAGATTTATTGCACACAGACTTATATATTTCCAGTAGTTATATTTGTTAATTTATACTATGAGAGTTTACAACTTAGAAAACAGTTTATCAAAAATATTAAATACTTACAAAAAGTAGTTTTAGTAGATAAATGCTACGTTATTGACCAAAGAATGACGGGTAAGACTGCTGATTTGACAGTTGTCCAATAGAAAGTCATTGACTCCTTTCACCAGGAAAGCTCGAGTCATAAAAGGTCATTGCTAAAGTTGCTAGCTGCACACAGAGGACTGACAGTAAAATTAGTTTGCATGACTGCCCAAAAACCCTGACTGTAGATTTAATGAGGTCATTTGAAATGAAGTCATGATCATGTGTCTTACCAGCAACACGTTCCTCCTTAAGCCTCAGAAGAAACTCAGTCAAGATGAATAGTTGTTTACTGTCTACAGCAAATAAATACAGTTGAAGCTGCTCTGTCAAAAAGCAATTCCTTCTGCTCTGAAACCCTTCCATCATGCTGTTTAAATACTTAGGAAACTCCTCCTCTCTTTGACCTCTACAAACATGCAAAAGAAAAATATAACATCATTACTTACATTTCACTTTTAGTCATAGGTGAAAGTAAGTCCACCCTTGATTCGTACTTTACTCACGATGACATTCTAGAAAAGTAATCTTTAGTCTTAAATTGGAGGGACATTTATAAAGCTGATTACACTCACATCTTCCCCAAGTCATGAAGTCACAATAACCCAATATCAGTGAATAAAGCAAAAGGCTCATGCAAAGTAAGATATCTTGGCAAAGATATCTTCTTATCTTCCAGGGAGAGCAATATCAGCCAGCTTTGTAGAAGTCTCTCCCATTCTGAGCACAGGAGGCCCGAAGTTCCCTCTTAAATTCACCCAATGAATCATTGGGTGTTTAGCATTTTTTCATGCCCTCCCTTTGTATTTTGGTTTAGTTTTTGTTAAATCAATATCAGTGTAGTGAGTTTTGTTTGGGTTATCTGAGATCATGTTGGCTTAATTTTATAGAAAAAAAACAACCAGTGCATTATTTTAGACTGTTGCCCAGGAGATGTATACCGCTTAAATTAGGAGAGGTTAAGCTTTTGTTATACCGTCAGTAAAAGTTGCACTTTACTTCCTGTGAGAGAGCCTCTATCTGAATCATTTAGAGAGACATGCTTTTCAATTAAATTTGATCAGATATAAGTAATATTTAATGTCCATCTATATTTTGTACCCCTTGGGTATTTTGTTTTTGTTAAGGAATAGTCTCAAATAAACCAGCTTAGTTACACAGAATGGAGAGAAACTGAAATCAAAGTCTTTTTACAGATTCTCAATTGGCTTTGATTTGGCCTTAATAAAATAAGACTAGACTTTTATCCAAACCATTGAATTGTAACTCTGCTTTTGTGTTTCCACACCTGTCATATGACTTGATCTGAAAGAGGCTGTTTTGTTCTCTAATATTATGTAACAAATCTCTTTGGGGTAAGTAGGCCATAAAAACAAATGTATATCACACTTTTTAAGAATTAAAATTTGTGAAAAGAAAATAACACTGTATAATTTTTTGAGGATGTGCTGATTTATGTTGGTCTTGCACAGAAAATCCCAACAAAAAACATATAGGTTTTTGACTAAAGCATCAAAGTGAGGAAAAGTTCAGAGCTATGAATACTTCCACAAGGCCATTTTAGGTTTTATTTTATTTTATTCTTTCAGCAATATTAAATAGGTTGAGAATGGCTTGATTCCGTTCCACGTCTTCATTTAAGTCCAACTTGAAGAAAACATGGACAAGACTCATTGCAGATCTTTATCCTTTTTCAGGTACATGAGCTCAAAACCTCTCTATGAGTGGATGCTTTCAAATAAAACCAGATCCCATTCCTCAGATGTCCATACGTTGGTCAGCAAAGCCAGGATGGGTGATTTCCCAAGCCATTTTTAACGAAAAGAAAACTCTGTTATTTCAGCTGTCAGAAAATAAACAAGGAAGCATAATTGCACACTCACATCTTCCCCAAGTCATAAAGTCACAATAACCCAATATCAGTGAATAAAGCAAAAGGCTCATGCAAAGTAAGATCAGTTCAAAGAGTTAATTATGTGAAGTGTATCTTGGCAAAGATATCTTCTCATCTTCCAGGGAGAGCAATATCAGCCAGCTTTGTAGAAGTCTCTCCCATTCCGAGCACAGGAGGCCCGAAGTTCCCTCTTAAATTCATCCAGACCTTGTTAGCAGAAGCTTATGCACACAGTGGTTTACCTCAGCAATTTCCCCCTTCAGCTGGAGGTCAAAAGTGTTGTTTTCACTGCAGGTCCAGCTCGTTGATTGTTTTAAACCCATTTCCAAAAATGCTGAGTTTTGTTGTTATAAATCATTGACAACAGCTTCTGCAAAGTTTACCAAAATTTACTACTGGGCCAAAAGAAAACAAAAACTAACCACATGGACTGCACTATGCATAATGATGTTTATTTGAACTTTTATGAAAAAGTGCATTAAAGATTTTTAGTGTAAAAAGAGATTTGTCTGCTCCCAGTGGAAATGACTGTTAAGTAAATATGCTGTAATGTTTAACCCTTTGAACATGAATTTAGACGTGCATCTCAAAAAATTAATCATCATTGGGAAGCTTATTTCAGTAATTAAATTCATAAATGATCTCTTTATCTATCTGTTTGGATATATAAATGAAAGCCACAACATTGACGATAATGACTTATAATTTATGAAAATCAAAAATTCAGTTTCTCTGAAACTCTGAGTATTGCATGGGCCAGATTAAAGTAAAAATTTTGAAATACATATATATCATAGCCTCCACAACCTTCAGAAAACAGCTGTTATGACCATTTTAGGGAGGGTGAGTCACAAAAACATAATTCCTTAGTAAGCTGGCTGGCTGGCGACACGAGTGCTGCAGCATATTCACAGAAAGCTCAGTGGAAGGAAAACATGGGGTAGAAAAACCTGCACCAGCGACAGGGTTAACCACAGCCGTAATAGGATTGTGAGGAAAAGCACATGAAAACACTTGTTAACCAGAAAAACAATAGATTCTTATGTGGACTAAAGAGAAAAAGGACTGGACTTCTGCTCAGAGATTCAATGTCCTATTTTCAAATTAAGAGTAAATTTTGCATTTTAATGGGAAAGTAAGATGCCAGTCTGGACAAAACATGGAAAGTTGTTTGAGTTCCAGTGTTAAGTTTCTACAGTCAGGGATTATTTAGGAAGTAATGTCATCTCCTGGAGTTGACCCACAGTGTTTCATTAAGTCCAAAGTCAGGGTGGACACCAACAAGGGAGATTAAGAGCACATGATGCTTCCCTCTCATGGCCATTATGGAGGTGCTGATTTCATCTTCCAGCAGAAGTTAGGACCCGCTCACACTGCCAAAAGTGCCAATATTTGTTTTAACAGGAATGGTCATTAAAACACCATGGCTGTGCAGGATGGGCAAGCAAATTTCCCTGACCAGAACCCCATGGAGAATCTATGGTGCTTTGTCAAGAGGAACCACAAGAAACACCAAACCTGACACTGCAGATGGACTGACAGTTGCTATTTAAGAAACCCAGTCATCTCCATGCCTCTCTACATTGATGCAGTAGCTCATGAAAAACCAGTCCAACAAAAAAACTGTAAATACTGTAGTATATAGACTCACTTTGCAGTATTCATACTCTAATTTCTGAAATGCTGAAAAATTAGTTTTCACAAGCTGCAAGTCATAATCATCAGAATTAGTGGAAAAATAAATATTTGGGCTGTGTAATAAATTAATACATAAGATTCTCTTGATAAAATGAATGAATTAAATAAATAGATTTCTCGATATTATTATAACCTTTTGAGATTCAGTCGTTTAAAAACAGAAACATGACAGACCAACACCTGATTTTGTAATTAAAAAAATTATTTTAATAAATTAAATGTGAAATACATCCTGCCAAACCAGCAAAGGAAAAAAACAGGATCTCCTATTTAACTCAATGCTGTTTTGTACATGTGTAGTATGAAGTCACTGAAACAAGTCCTTCAAATGTTACAACATGATATTAATCCTTCCTTACATTAGTTTGGGTAGCTACTGATTGCCAACTCACAAAGGCTGCAGCCCAAACCTCCTGCTCCATGCAAAACAAAGCAAGACAAGTCCAACTTGGCAAGTGTCAAAAAAAATAAAAAATAAAATAAAATGTGCACAGACAGGTTTCCCACTTTAGATAATACCATAACAAGTACTGATTTTATTCTAAACTCATTGAGTTTAATGAATCATACAAGAAAACCTGTAGCAAAAAAAATATTTAGAACTCTTAATCCTTTGTCTGCACGCATTCACACTGACATGCACACAAGCCAATAACTCCATGAAATGAGAGGATTCAGCTTTTCCTCTCCATCCCAACTGGCGGTCCATCCCGTGTCTCACTGCACACAAGCCACAAACAGGCCACATGCAGAGGCTCGGCACACAATGCATCAGCCGCTCCACACAGGGGCTTCAGATAATTTAGAAGATCACGTTATTGAGAGATTTTTCCGGCTTCCATCTGCAGGGGGAAAGGAAGAGAAGAAAACCGGGTCGGAGCTGACTCAGCGGGTCATTCGAGTCCCTCAAAGAGTGTCAGGCTTCACAGAGGATAACAGGGAAATCTACATGGATGCACGGGAAGTCCAGCTTTACAATTCCCTGAAAGGACACAGAGGGAATTTAAATGATTTGCAACAACTGAACTGGTGTCTGCTAAATATGCACAAATCAGTCGGCCAATTTTCTCTTGATAAGCTCTGATCAAAGGTCAGCAAGGCAAAAAAAGTATTTTCCTCCTCCCCTATTCACTAAATTTACAGTTCCTAGAATTAAAAATAAGAATCAAATTAGGCAGGTCAGACTTCAAAGAAAAGAAAAAACTATTCCCCATCAGTCTGGGAAAGTCTGAATGTTGCATTTAAAGTGCATACAAGTGAATTCTCATTTGATTATAATACATTCTCTCACCTGAGGTGTTAAGTTTTTCTGAACCCTTTTCAGTTTGGCTCTTTTACGTCCATTTTTTGTCACAATTGTCTCCTCGTAGAACTCGTGAGCCAAGTCACCGTCCTCATCGAAGTACATAGAGCTGCACCAAAAAAAAAACATGGCAATATATATACATATATATATTGGCCTTGTAGTCAATCTCTTGAGATCAACATAGTTTTTTTTCCTCCATCTCAAAAACACTTGACTGCAATGAAAATATAATCAGTTTTTCTCAGAGTACGAAAAGGAAATATTAGCTTAATTTATTCATACCAGGTCATTAAAAAAAAATCAACTTACTTAACTCTTTAGTAACGGAATATTGAATCTCAATATTTGCACTCACTTTAATTTGATTGTAAAATCCAACTCAGTTTATGATTCCATTATGATTCCTCACATTTATGGACACTAAGCATACATTTACCTTCGTCTGGTAAACACAAAGGGAGTCGCTCCAGGGAAACTTCGTACTCTTGCCAGTGACTGCTCGTTTCCATCTTTGGCTGCATCATCCCCGTTGCCTGAGCCAGAGAAAGGCCAAAATCCTTTGGATTTGGAGCCACTACCCCCCATCTTCAGCTGCAGCACATTATTTTCCCTGAGTCACAGGGCAATCAGTGGTGATTCACTGTTCTGAAATTGGGTCTTCAGAGTGGAATAGCTAAAGAAAAAAAGGGATTGAAATGTTTCACTTGAAGCAGAAAGCACACCAAGGACACAATTATTCTGTAAAAACAGAACCATTAAAGACTAAAGGATTAGATAAAGATCAGTGAAAGTGAGTGGTTTGATCATAAAAACACAATAAGGCAAGACACTGAATGTTCATTCCAAACAATATGGCCACCAACTCAAGTTACAGAAGCAAAACAGATGCTGCTTCTATCAAGAGTGTAAATGCAGCAAATCTCAAAAGTCCACAGAGATGCTACTGTCAATATTTAGCTGGAAATTAGAAAAAGAAACAAATATTAAAATTGTGTATTTTGGGGAGTTTGCATACTTGTTGGAGGCCTAAAATCACACACCCAAAACATTTTCTGATTTTCTGTTTTACACATTACCTGGTAAGACATTTGCACCAATTTTAAAATTTGGAAGCAAACATATGTTGGTAGTCTAGCTCACTTTTTGTATTTCTACAGTTTTTTCCCCCATTAGGGTGCCTCTTTTTTCTTTCTGATATTTTTATGTTACTATTAACAAGTTCACAAATAATACAAAAAAATATTCTTACTTTTTTAAAGGTATCCTAGAAAAGCTAACATTAGTTCTTGCAATGGCAATAACAATTAATATTCTGATGACAATATTCGGTGTGATATTTGGCTATTTTCTTTCCTCTCTTTCTCATCTCAAATGAGATGTCAATGTTGTTTGTGTGTGGTGTGAACACCTGCTGCTGTGAGACTCTATCCAACTGGCTAACTAATACATCAGCATGTGAAACGCAAGTTCATAATACTTGGAATACATTAATCGACAATTATTGCTCTTCAAATAGACCTGTGCGACATGAATATTGCAGACAGCAATATTGCAATGCCAATATACAAGTTATATATTGTGCAACATTTTTAGATCAATTTATTTTAGTGTTTTATTTCTTAGGTGTCATACTTCAAATTTGCATCTTTTTAAAATAAAACATAAAAGAAAAGAAAAAAATAACATGTTCTATATTTTTCTCTTTGCATCCAGTCAATATATTATAATATAATAAGAAAAAGCAATATACAATATAGAGAGCACGTAGTAATAAAACTCTAATCGCCTGGCACTGCCTCAATTTATTTTCCTCATGGATAAGACAAAAGGCGCAAGAGGAAGTCATTAGTGTTGCTGTAAATATGCCAAGAAATCGCACACGGCCCAAAAAGCGTGACAATGCAACCTATTAAAGCCTTATCATGTTGAGAGAGCAAAGCACTGGTAACTATCTGTGCTTTGCTCAGCAAAGATTTGGTTAAAAAATACAAGTTACGTGCTTCTAAGAAAGATGAACAACATAAATAAACGTCTTTAACATTGGCAAAGAAGTAGCTAAGTTATTTAGCGGCTTTATAAAAACAGTCAAGAGGCTGACCCTGTTCTATAAACTTAAAGTAAACCAGCTTTAATGTCATTTTGTGACCTGAGAGCTCCCATCGCTGTTACCTAAAGACCACCAGCGCTCTCTTTCTAGCATTTACTAGGTCAACACGCTTCTAAACAACATAATGTTCACCCACGTTGACGAAAGCTAACCTTAGCTGATTTTTTAGCTATTGTTAGTAGTTTCAGGGTAGCTGTAAACCTACCTAAGCCGTGTTCACAGAAGCAAATATTCCTCTGATGATGTTTTCCAGATGAGTTGTCAGTATCACCAACGACCAAAGAGCTGGTAATATCAACAGCTATTGCATTAGCTATGTGTGCTAACGGCGCTGCTTCTTCAGCTGCCCTTTCCCGCATTGTTCTGTGCCTTACCGCCACCGCGTGGACGGGAGGGACAAACGGAGGTCGTGTTCTTTTTACCTGCTCCATCCTGATGTCCTCTTCTTATAACAGGGACAGATGTCTTGGTGTGGAAAGATGGTCACACAGATAATTGCCTCATGAAATTATAAGTTCTATATTGGTCAAATTCTCTACCTGAGTGCTGGGATCAATACATTCAGATAAATCTAATTATCAATTATAAAAACTTATGTGAATGTTTTTTCATTATAGATGTGGAGGGATTTGTTGGCAATTCCCGTGTTAATGAAAGTAGGACAATAAATTCCTACTTATTGTCCTACTACTTTTAATTCAGTACCACCATCTTCTTGTTTTGCTTTGTGGGGAAGATAGTCCCAAGTTTTTCCTTCTATGTTTCTGGGCATGTTTATTTTATTTCCATGTGATGGGTTAAATTGATAACTTATATAAACACTAATCATTATCCTTATGAACTGTTAGACTGTTTGTTTGTTTCTAGAATGTGTGTCTTATAGTAATGTCTGCAGGAGGAGATAAGCGCGTCACATTGCAAGCACAGGGCCTGAAGCAAAGGTGAGAACTGGCCTGACAGGAAGAACCAAAGGTCAAGGGTCATTAGTTTATGACCCAGTGACACGGGAACTGCGCTTAAGATCTCAGATTCGCAAGGACAGAAGAATCTTCTTTGTATTAGAATAAACTTGTGACTCTGTGTTGGCAGCTCTGTTTGCTCCTCCCCTAGTTAACAGCTACTAATCCTTGTAACCATGGTTCTCAAATTTTAATAAAAGGCAGAGCAGGAAAAAGAAACATCAGAGTGTGGGTTCAAAGACTAAGATGGAGATGTCTTTGGCCTAGCTCTCTGTTCTTTTGAGGGTAAAAATCTTGAACTGTCCTTCTCTTTTTTTCCAGTGTGTGAGAATGTCTAATTTAATAAACCTGACACCATGTAACTTTGACTCTATTGATGCAAATTGTAAATACTTTCAATAAAAAAACATAACTTTAAAAAAATACAATTTAAATGTCATGTCGGCACTGATTGCTTTACATTACATTTTAATTTTAACATACCATTAATGCAATGAGTTTTTTCCCCCAGATTTTTGTACTCATTCCTTGATGTTACAAACATCTCAAAACATCATGCTTAATTTGTTTTCCACTATATGTAAGCATATTTTTCATGTACTGTAAATCTACATATTTGCGTGTCATGTGGGGTCGGGGTAATCAAAATAAAAAAATATTTTTTATTACATTACCAGGACGACAAGAAAACAAAATTGTAATTTTTTAAAAGAAAATACATGAATAAATTTTGTATGGTGAGGACTGAAAATGTTTATTTCTATGGAAACCTTTAAAGGAGCATTTTAGGGATCCAAGTAGAGCACAAAGGGCTAAGATCTGTTGGCACAATTAATGGTCCTCTTGCTATTCCTTTAAATTACGGTACCATGAGAGAGTCTCTATTTTTGCTTTTTTGTCACACTTAATGTTTAAGATTATTAAGCTAATTTCCCTGCTAGACAACTAGCGTAAATACAGAATGCCGTTTTCAAACGTTAATTTACTTGTCAGAAGAAAAACCTGTCCAAACCAACCTGGCCCTAAGTGAAAAAATAAGTGCTCCCCTCATCAAATCATTTTAAAAGAAACAATAACTGACATGACATACGGTGCATTTTCATTAGCCACATAAAGACCGATTACACTGCTGATTCTACAGAGCTGTAGAATCTATAAATCGAGCAAAGCCAAGATAAAGAAATTTCCAAATAGATTATAAACAAGATCATTGACATCTATTTGTCTGGCAAATATTACAAAGCTGTTTCCAAGATATTAAGACTCCAACCAGCCTGAATAAGAGTCACTATCCACAAATGAAGAAAACAATGGTGGTGAACCTTCCCGGGAGTGGCCGGCCTACTAGCATTGCTCCAAGAAAGCAATAAATCTCAGAAGAACCGAGAGTCCAACGGACCACAGAACTCAACTGGATCAGCTAATGTCAGATTTCATGACTTTAGCTGGAAGAGAAGAAAGAGACTGGACAAAAATGTAATCCATAAGGAAAAAAATCAAGGGTCAAAACCACTGCTGACCAAAAATAACACAAAGACTTGCCTCACATTGGTGAAAAAACCATCATGACATTACTTGGGAAATATTTCTGTCGACTGATGAAACACAAGTGGAACTTTTTGGAGTGTGTGCTTCCTGATACACCAGACGCTGGTCGCTGATGTCGTGGCACATCCAGTTATTAGATTTACAGGTGAAATACTCTTCCACTTAACATCAGGTTGATTTGGATAGATTTTCTCCTAATTACAGGATGTGAACTCAATTACAATCTGCATTTATTTGCTCATTAATGAAACTAGTAAGTTTCATCATTAATGAAACTAGTAAGTTTCATCATTAATGAAACTAGTAAGTTTCATCATTAATGAAACTAGTAAGTTTCATCATTAATGAAACTAGTAAGTTTCATCATTAATGAAACTAGTAAGTTTCATCATTAATGAAACTAGTAAGTTTCATCATTAATGAAACTAGTAAGTTTCATCATTAATGAAACTAGTAAGTTTCATCATTAATGAAACTAGTAAGTTTCATTAATGATGTAAAACACTGTTGTAATTAAAACAACAAAAACAAAAACAGAAGAAATGTGTGAGTGGGAAAACTTTGCAGCAAAGCATACACTTTGAAAGGATAATAAACTTAACATCACATGACCTGTAATTTATTGTGATCAGTTTATTAGATAATTTGCATACAAATACACATACTCAACTCCAAATCACAGCTTTATTAAAGTGCCGTTATGTGATAAAAGACAGCATGGTCTAGTGTTTTCAGTAGCTCACTTTAAATGTAAACACATGTATTCCTGCTTCATGAACAAACTATAATCTGAAACCTTGTCATTGCCTGAGCTCTCTCCTTCCCTTTTGCGTCACCTGTAAAGGTTCCCATTTTCGTGGCATGAAAAGGTTATTCCTAATGTTGAACTCCAAGGCTGACTCTTGGTCAACCAGGGGTAGTTACGCGGGCCATTGCGTGCCTTATCATGTCTCTAGCATGAGCATAGCGCTTCACAATCTGCCGCACGTGCTCTTCTTCCTCGCGCTGTAAGATTCGCAAAAAGTTGTTCAGCTCAGGCAAGCTGAAGGCGTCCCACTGCAAGGGAAAGACATTTTGTTTTAGGATCACACAAACCACCCATAAAATAAAGAGTTTACTGATCCTAATGTCTGATCAGAAAACTCACATTTACATCCCCTGTTTCATTCTCCTTCAAAACCAGACTCAAGACTGATTCACTGGGTCCAGCACACAAGCGCAAATACAGAGGGCGATCGTCATCAGACAGCTTACGCATGAACACTACAGGAAAGCACAAAAAATATAATCAATGGTTTTCTTCTCTGTTTGAATAAAATCCTGATGTGAGGAATCCAACCTTGACTTTGCTTCTCAGCGCGCTCAAACAAGGCAAACTTCGCCGGATTGTCGACCACAGTGAACTTGTTGAGCAACGCCTCGATGACTTCTCGCACTCGGGTTTCTGAGCTCACATGAAGGTGCTTTGCTGCGTCTTTGGGGAGGTAGAAAGACGTCCGCCGCCTTGTCAGTCTTTCCTGCTGATCGTCCTCCTCTGTCCAGCTCTGGTTCCGAGAAGGTGGGAGGGTGATGGGGCGGAGTAACTGAAAGTGAACCTTTATGAAACCAGTGTACGTCCCATCTTTATTCTGTTAGAAATACAGATTCACTAGAGTTAGAGGGTGTCATTTCTGGAGACAAATCTGTAAGTTATGAAAATATAACGTAAAAACTGTTCAGAAGTTCACATAAACACATCCTCGGCATAATAATAACATAACTATGCATAAACACAGTCGAGATAAAGAACTTCTACCAACTTTGCAAAAAATGTAGTCAAAAATCCAGCCACAATTATTCCAGAAGCTTGTTGATGGCATCAAAATCATTTGGATGCTATCATTAAAAGCCCATAATTATACAACATTCATATTTCTAAGAGGACCAGGACAAGCTTAGCATAAGCCAGAATTAAGTTTCCTGTGACTCACATCCACCATGTAGAGATTGTTGTTAATCTGAGCGTTGTACTCCTTCACCTTCTGCTGAATCTTACCAACACTTAACTCTTGTTTACCCGGTTCAGTCTGGTCATCCTGAAAAGGAAGAAAATGTTGGAACCAGTTCCGCCAAAGGAAATCGGTTGAGAAGAATCAAGGATGGAGGGACGCAACAGAGAACAACGTAAAATGGCAAAGACAGATAACCATTTCGAATGCTCATGGTTGCACATCGATGAAAGAAAGATGTAAGCCTGTAAATAATAATTTAGTCCCTGAAAGTAAAATGAAGTGCTTGATTTATTTGCTCCTGTGACATATTTGGACAAGTATGTTTTTTTTAATATTGTCACCACTATTTTTGCAAGGATTGTCTCTAGATGCTTACTAATCTATCTTCTCTTTGCTCTGCTCCCGTTCAGTATTTCCTTCAGCTCCACCCTGATCTTCCGTCAGATTTGCTTCAATCAGCCAGTGAGCCAAAGTTCCACTTGAGGTTATTTTTTAATCTGCACAGAAAACTTTGAGGATTCATTGTTTGATTCATTGCCTTTTTGATGACGTGTCTATCAAGAATTAAATATAATAAATCAGGACATCAAAATTTAACCCTCAATATATTTTTTAAATTCAAAGTCACCAGCTCATACACCCTTTGCATACCTAATTCACCCGAGTAGTAATGAATTTATTTATTAACTATTTTCTAAAGATTAGATTTCTTTTAAGATTTGACTTCCGTGGCCTTCACTGACAGTAATCACACAGGAGAGTATCAAATCTCATTTATAGTTTATTAAATTAGGATATAGTTTTCTGAAAATGTTGTATTTTTATTTTGAACCTGATTGTTCATAGAGTTTTCTTATAATTTCTAATAAAAGAAAAAAAAAATAGCAACAAAAAAGACTTTTCTCTCATACGGAAGTGTATGTTTCTAGTTTTTTTCATTAGCTTAAAACTGAACTTTAATTCTCGGTTTTACTTGTTCCAGAGAATCCTCAGCTTCTCAAAAAGGCCCCCGTTCTAATCCCAGCAGGGGAATAAAAGGCTAATCACAACCGCAGAAAGTGACCTAATTTGTTTAAAATACATGTCTTAAGTATCTGGATGGATTTCAGCAAACCAAATGCTGGGTTTGTTTCTCAAAACTAAAGAGCTGAAGTTAAGCTTGTACACATAGTCACAGACGACACTAAAAGCAGATAGTTACAAAGTAAAAATATATATTTAAAAATGTAACACCACTTTATGACAATATGTCTTTTTATTAATGACAAATAAACAGTAAATAAACTGGTCAATTATTAAGCTGCAACCAAGGGAGGTATGTTGTAGTAAAGGTCAGAGTGAGAGACCTTTTATAACAAATGTCTGAGCAAATACTGATTGTGCAACTCTCTTATACATGCCATTTAGCTGATAAAGGATTTATTAAATGTTAATGATGTAATACTATATTTGTTAAATAATATTATATTATAAAACACTAATAAAACTAATATATCAAACATTAATGAAAAGAGGTGAGCAGCAAGCAGACTTGGTGGTGTCCATCTGCTTTGCCATATTAACGTCACACATGGTCATTCAAGCATAATCATTTTTTTGTTGTTTTTCTCAGCTCCCTTCCTCAAAAGTAAATGAAAAATCCAGCTCATTAAGGAATTAAAATAGTAATAATACTGGCACTGTGAGAGCAGTGAAAGGTGATTAGTGTTGAATAGAAATTAAACATTTCAAATTTATATTACAAAGAAAAAATAGAAAACTCTGTTTAAGGTTCTTTCCACTTCACCCTGAGGCACTACCGTTTGTTATTCTACCATCTAACATCAAAATGTAAAAGTTTTTAGCCGGCAAAACGTAAACATTTAATGAGTGAATGTTATTTTGCAACGTGCATTATTATGTTCTGTTTTACGAGTTGTGTCGCTTTTTACCACATTTGTGTCCGTCTCGATGGAGTCCTCACTGTAGTCTGTGTTCTCCGTTAACACATTCCCCTGTGTGCTGCAGTCCAGCTGGACAAACGGTCGGCAGCGGTAGTGACAAGTGTAGCTGCAGTCTGAAGGAGAGAAACAGATATCGAAAGAAGTTGTGGTTTTGGTTCCTCTGTTTTGCTTTAACTTTGGGTGTTGCCGATCTGTGTATCTGTTCCTGTACTGTCCCACTAAGCTGTCACTTCTGTGAGTGAGACTGGATGTGACTGATGGTACAACAGAAACGCCAGAAGTAAAAGAAAACAGAGAAGCAAAGACAATTCAAGGCCCTATATGTACAAAAAACACTGAGCTGAAAGATGAAACAGGCCAGAACTTGCAACTGATAGGCTAAACGGCTTGGAGAGGAAACCTAACATCCTGAGGCACTAATAAAACTGAAAGCTTAAAATGACAATAAACATCTATTTCCATTGTGACTTTGGCACTAATTCTTCTTCAAAACTGTTTAAAATAGAACAGAACCAGCAAAAAGCCAAGTTTAGTCTACACAAACAGACAGACACTACAGTATTCAGCAACCATTACTTACAAGCATCAATTATACATTTGTTTGGATCTGTTCCAGCAGAATAACTGAAAAGCTTTGAAACAACATAGGGACAGGATGTAAAGCATCAGGCTCTCAATTTGCTTAAAGCCTGAAAATCGGACACTTTTTGCTGGTCAGATTAAAATAGACTCAGGCTTAAAATAGATCAGAATTAGAAGAAGTACTCACTGGCACAGCGTAAGCTCTGCTTATAGAGACCCCAGATGAATTCTCCACACAGGTCACACCAGCTGAGGTGTGGTTGGCTGTAGGGCTGGAAGTCATGGCCCACTGCGCCCTCTCTCAAGTGACGGACTGGTCCCTCAATGCTGACGCTGTCTCCAACCAGACGGACAACGCGGCCAGCGCCGGGCTGGCCCGGATTGACAGGGACACAGGCGATGTGTGAGGATGGAGCGGCTAGCTCGATGGAATCGTTCACACTGAGGTCCTTCAGCTCAATTAGCTCACAGTTAGTCATCCTGTCCTCGATGCAGAAACTGAAATATCGTCCATGAGGGCGGGCAGGTGTGTGTGGAGCCAAATGAGGAAGCAGCAGAGTTGGATTTACACCTTTCCATCACACCGAAGCATCATTTTGGATTCAGTCCCCTTCCAGAGTCAGGTAGCATCACAGTTTGAAGCTACAAGACATTAAATAACAAAAACAACTTTAATGGATTTTGATACAGAAACTTTTCTCTAATATACAGTGTCAAAACATTACATACAGCATCACATATTTATTAATATATGACACTCTCACAAATCAAATTAACTTGTTAGGCTGTATCTCAGTCACAACTTTTGGGTAGCACTTTATTTGACGGGTTGTGAATAAGACTGTCATGGCACCGTCATAAGCATGACATGAACATGAGTAAGTCTTCATGAATATTTATGACTGTTGTCATACATACATTCGGTAAATCATGACACTGATTATACAAAGTTGACATTATTCAAAATGTCTTCATTATGACATCTTGACCTTAACACAGAAATCATGATCTGACATTATAAAAGTATTACTGATTAAACTTTTAAAATTATGTAGCTTTATCTTATTAAAGCTAAAGTTTAATCAGTGATAGTTTTATAACAAATTTATGTCAGATCATGATTTGTTGGTTAATGTCAACTTTGTATTAAAAGTGTCATGATTTACCATGACATGTTATGTCATGTTTATAATGGTGTCATGACAGACTTATTCACAACCCGTCAAATAAAGTGTTACCCAACTTTTATGAAGCTTTGGCTTGTCTGCAGTCAAATTCTATATATGTTATAAACTCTCTTTGTGTCTTTATTTGATTTAAAAGTCCAATATCACTTATATTTATGTCTATAACAATTAAACATAAAATGGACTGTCACTGCACCTACAGTTAACATAAAGAACAAACGTAAATCTGTTTCTGACTCTGTCTTTAAAAACAGAAAAACAAAGGATTAACATTTGTCATCTAAAGCCAGGAATCACACGGTTACAGAAAATGTGGGACAAGATGATGGGTATAATCCAGATCTATCCCTTAGATATTATTTACACTGTTCTTTACTAAATGTAGCAAACAGGAGCAACAAAAACTGAGTCAGTCCAACTCAGGCGGAAAACTGAACAGTTGATGGTAACATAGATATTGTAAAACACAGAGTCCAGCCCTGGAAAAGACTTACAAATTTTATGGAAGTTCACCCTCTTGGAGGATATCCATAACATGCAGCCAGGACTACAATAAAATGCTTTAGATTAAACATAATGATGCATTGAAACAGCCAGCAATAAACTGATGTGGATTTGAAAGTTTATATTCACAGATGTCGAAAAAGCCAATTTGGTTGAGTTTGAGCTATTTTGCAAAAAGGAATGTGCAAAATTTTAATCTTTAAACTTGTAAAACAGAGGCATGCCCCAAAAGAAGGTAAGAACCTTTAGATTTTTACTTAAAAAACACAACAACACATCTTTAAGATCAAGAATTATTTTCTTTCTGCTTAACAACGACTCTGTATGTTTGTCTCTCAAATAAATACCCAATAAAATGCAATAAACCATGAGGTTACAAAAAGTAAAAAAGTTCAAGGAGTGCAAATACTTTTGCAAGGCTGACTTTATCATTTATGAGACAGCACAGAATTGATTAAGTTATAACAATATAAATGATAAAAAACTGAATGACAAAGCAAATTCAGAAGGTTTTGAAAACCTGATTTTTTTTTCTACCTGCAGCAGGTGTAGGGAGGATTTAAGAGTCTGGGTGAGGAGGGATGGAGTTTCCTCTAGAAAATTAGTAAAAAGCCAAAAGTATTTCTTAATTAATGCAGCAAATTCAACTCAGTTTCCGAAGGAAGCATAAGTTCATTATTTCATAATTTTTGCCACAGCACTCTTGTATTAACATGGAGAATACAGCAGCATCTAAAACTGTTGTGAACGTATTTTTCTCTTTGGAGCAAACTTATTGTGACTAGAATAAGAACAACCCGGGGCTGTGTTTGCCAAGTGGGTCACCACACGGTGCAATTATCCACGCAGGGCAACAACAACAACTCATTGTAAGCGACATCATTTAAACCTATATGGTGTCATACTTGTTTATTACCTTCTCGGCTCAGACTTGTGCCTGCAATATTTCTCACGTGATAAATTATTCACTCATTGGACGTTCAATCGCTAAAAGCAGCCGGGACAACGCGGTATAATCCCGCAGCTCAGAGTCTGGGAACGGGACAGGAAAAACAAAAAAAAAACTCCACGGACAGATACCCTGACTAACTGTTCACAGAAACCCCCTTACCTCGATCACTCCATCCACGCAGCTGTTCGACGGCGATGTCTGCATAATAGACGCACTTTTTTTTTTTTTTTTTTTTGTCCTGGAGTTATCAGCGAAGCGTCCCCCCACCTCATCTCCCTGCGCGCACTTTGGGTTTGCGCATGCACATTGAGAGACCGGGATTATCCCTTAAGCCAAAATGTGGCACTGAAGTGGACGGAGAGGAGAGGAGAGAAGGCGCTGCTGGAGGAACCGTCTCTGCTGCACGCATCACATCCACACAGAGACATGATTTAAACAGATGGAGCCCAGGAGACAAGCACGGTGTTAAGCTTCTGATGTTTTATCCCACTTTATAAAAAAAAAAAAAAAAAAATTAAAACCGTTCCCTGTGATTAGATCATTCGGGACTCCAATGATGAATAAATAAATAAACTTGATTAAAGTGTAGATTATGTTTTCTTTCATGGTTAGACTTGTGCTTCTTTAAAATTTATTTTATTAATTTGTTATTCACTTATTTATTCTGCCCTTTGAGATTTATAACTATAAACGGCGTTATAAATAAAGTCTATTATTGTTACTATTAATTTAGGGTTCATGTCATTTATTTTAAAAGGTGAAATAAATCAATAAATGCAATATTTACGAATTAAATTTAACGTCATCTAGTATTTACAGAATATGCACAGTTCATTTTGCATGTAAGTAAAACAGGAGGAGACATTTTTGTTTCCAAATCGCCCACTTTTATGCGTGCAGGCTGTTAAATCTTTGATTAAGGAGATGTGGAAATCATTCAATGAGGAAAAAGCCCTTAGGCCAAAATATGACTCATGAAAAATAAAATGTGGTCTTCCTATTTTCTACATCCAAATCAGACTTTCATCAGCGTCTATATTTATTTGCACCTCCAACATTTAGACCAAATTAATATTTACAAAGCAAGGTCACCTATCACTTAAAGATACTGTTTTTTATTCATTTGGCTGTGACAGAATTTTGATTCAGAATTGAACTCCTGCCTCAGACAAGACTGCAAGACAAAAGTTAAGAGGATATATTTTATTAGATCAGTTATAATTATAGAAAAAATTATAATTTTTCATCAATTCGAGTTGATTTGGAACATGGAAAACTAATAAAATTCTCTTCTAAGCATTATAGACAAACTACCTGATCCATATGGTTATTAATTCCCAGAAAGTCTGTTGGAAGGTTTGGGAGCCCTTTATTTACTCTTTTTATTCCTGCAGAAAATAATTGTGTTTATTCACCAGGTTTTATTATTGAGTTTGTACACTGGAGGCCAATGTACAATGTGTCCATGTGTCTTCAGCTCATGTTAACGAGAGAAACATAAAAATACTAGTTTGAAATTATTTAATAAGACCTTTTATTTATTAACAAAATGCAAAATTCCAAACCCCATAAATTACTTCTGAAATATGACAGAAGTGTATTTGTAAAAAAAAAAAAAAAAAAACCCCATATATATATATTTATATATAAAAATTCCCTTCTCCCGCACCGTGGGTGGTTCTTACCCTCTGAGCTCGGTTCCTCTACCAGAGGCCTGGGAGCTTGAGGGTTCTGCGCAGTATCTTTGCTGTGCCTAGAACTGCACATTTCTGGACTGAGATGTCTGATGTTGTTCCTGGGATCTGTTGTAGCCACTGCTCCAGTTTGGGGGTGACTGCCCCGAGGGCCCCGATGACCACAGGCACCACTGTGGTCTTCACCTTCCAGGCCCTCTCCAGTTCCTCCCTGAGGCCCTGGTATTTCTCCAGTTACTCATGCTCCTTTTTCCTGATGTTGCAGTCACTCGGTATTGCTACATCCACCACAACAGCTTTCCTCTGTTGTTTATCCACTACGATAGTGTCCGGTTGGTTCAACCTTACCATTTTGTCTGTCTGGATCTGGAAGTCCCACAGGATCTTAGCTCGGCCATTCTCCACCACCTTTGGGGGTGTTCCCCACTTTGATCTCGGGGCTTCCAGTCCATATTCTGCACAGATGTTTCTGTACACTATGCCTGCCACTTGGTTATGTCGTTCCATGTACTCTTTCCCTGCCAGTATCTTGCACCCTGTTGTTATGTGCTGGACTGTCTCAGGGGCCTCCTTGCACAACCTACACCTTGGGTCTTGTCTGGTGTGGTAGATCTGGGCCTCTATTGGCCCAGATCTATATATATATATATATATACCATTTTATTCACATTAAAATGCAAAAAAAGGAGAAAGGAGAAGAAACTCCTCAATGAATGAGCATGTTGATGTCTGCCGAGCCCCAGTGTGTGAGTCTGTGTGTGTTGGTGTGTGTTTGTGTGTGCGTGGGGGTGTGGGTGTGTGTGTGTGTGTGTGTAGGCCCTGGAGAGTCACAAGCTTATTAGAGAGTAATTGGAGCACAATAACCAGTGCGCAGCTGAACTCTGTGTCTGGTGGATTTGATGGTCCAAATATCACAATTCGAAACTGTTTCATTATGGTAGCTTGTACACACTTTGGTTAAATGAATGTAAATGGCAAGAAAACCCAAGCTTGGTTTCTATCGAACCAAGCTTGGGTTCGATAGAAAGAACCCAAGCTTGCTTTCAATGTGAATGATTTTATTTATAGGACCACAAACTTGTACAGTGTTCAAAGGTACTATGTTATAGAATATAACATAGGATTCCTGATCAGGAATCCTCAAATTCAGACCTCGAGGGTCAATGTCCTTTAACTTCTGGATGTGTACATGATTCAACATAAATAGCTGAATTACCTCCTCGGTGCTGTCAGGTTCTCCACAGTGCTGTTAACAACCTGAATATTTGACTCAGGTATGGTGGAGCAAAGCCACCACACCTAAGTCAAGACTGTTAATATGAAGGACATTTTGCAAATGGATTTGAATCTTACTGGTGTCATTAGATTGGAATAAATGAAATAAAAGGGACTCATTTGTGTCTAAAAGAAAAACATATGTATTTTTTTTTGTTTAAAAAAATTTAGAAGAGTAATTCCTTATATAAATAATTAAAAGGAATAATTGTAAAGGAAGTGCAGACACAAACGACTTTTATTTTGAAAAGACTAAACGGAAGCGACGTTTTTCCATTCCTGCAACGGGACATGACGGCGACGTGTACCAGACACCGGAGGTTTTGTCAAGTTAAAGTTACATGACTGTGATTTAATAGCGATGGTCATCTGATGATCCTAAGCAGAGCTGAGCTGCAGTCAGTCAGAGAAGGACTTTGAATATCGTCACTTCCGCTTTCATTGAGTTGGAGACGATCGGACGTGATAATTTATAACATGATCCACAACAAGGAGGCTGAATCTGAAACTCGGTTTTACGGTTTTACTAGAACAGTCTCCGTAGGACTGACTCACATCATCTCCATAGCCTTTCCTGTTTTTATTGCATTTCTCTCTCTACCCGGAACAAGTGAGTGTGGTTAATGTTTACGTCTTTTTTTTTTCTTTTTTACGTCAGTTTGCATGTACTTTTTTGTTGATCATTGTTTTCCTTCAGGTGTGTTTTCATGGCATCCTTTCCTGATGACAGTAGCTGTAAGTTGAACCGCATTTATAAACTCAAAAAGCCTCAATAGAAACTTTGTTTTGTTTTTGGGACATGACTGATTGTGATTGTGAAGTAGAAACAAAGTTGGAGGGTATTTTTCTACGTGCTTCGCATAATTGTAAACTGACTCAAAGGAAACTGACTGCAGTGGATTTTATTTGGGAGTTTTAGAGTAAGGGGGATCAGTTTCTTTTTGATGCACATTTATCAAACATTTTGGATGTCGTTAATTGTGCGGTATTACAAACAAAAACCTAATTGAAGACACAAAAGTTGAAGTTCTGACATTGCAGTATGTAAGAAAGGTTAATGTAAGGCACCAAATAGATCAGAGGTCAGCGACCTTTTCCACTCAAAGTTTAGCTGCTAATAAATAAAACTCTTCTAGACCGGCAAAACATGATTTTGCATAAAATGCATCATTATGAAAGCTAGCAAAATTAAAGTAAAATATACTTCTATTTTCAGATTTTAGAACAAAATAAAAAAAATATTTATTGAATGAGGTGAGCCTTTTCTATAAATATGAAAAATGAAGACTTGTAGGTATTATTATATTCAGATTCTGCATAGAAACTTACAGAAAAACATTTTCTTTTTGGCTTTGTAAGAGCCACACGTGGCCCTTGAACCGCAGGTTGCAGATCCGTTAAGCAGATGAATCACTGGACAGTTTCTTTAAGTTCTTGGCTAAACTTGCTCTGCACAAACGTTTCAAGTTTTTATTGGTATTGTAATTTAGATTTGAATTGATTTGTATACCACCTCTTTAACTTACAACAAGTCAATAATGAGTTTTCTTTTTTTTGTTTTAGTTTGGCTTCTTTATGACGGAAGCCATCCTGCTCTTTTCACCCCGCGGCTCCCTCATCAAGAGGTTTTCACACAAGACCAAAGGCCGTGTTCACTGGATCCTGCAGAGCCTCTGCGGCTCCTGTGCAGTTCTGGGCCTGGCTGCCATTTACTACAACAAAAACCTGAACGGTAAAGCTCACTTCACCTCGTGGCACGGCCTGCTGGGACTGATCACAGTGTGTGTGGTGTGCGTGCAGTCCTTGGCAGCCGTGCCTCTCATTTACCACTCTCTGGCCAAAGGCTGGTCCCTCGCCAAGCTGAAGCGCTACCACGCCGCGTCGGGACTCGTCACCTTCCTGCTGGGCTGCGCCAGCCTGCTGCTCGGGCTCTGCTCCTCCTGGTTCACGGCGTCAGTAAGGGGGTACGCCTGGTACCTGGCAGCAATCTGCCCCGCTCTCAGCGCTCTGATCATTATGAATCAGGTCTCCAGTGCTTACGTTGCTAAAAAGCGGCTGCAGTCCTGACGGAGGCGCGTTGGTTGAACAGAGCTAACCTCAACGTGCTCTTTTAAAGTCTGAAATATTACTTCTCAGGCCACAAACTTTCCTGCCTTTTTTGATTTTTTAATGTTGATCTTTCCATGCTTGAATGAATAAAAAAAGAGGAACAAGAGTCCTTTTTATACTTGCATACTAGTACATGCTGTTTTAAAGCAACATGCATTTTTTTTATCATTAGTATGCACTGCAAGCAGAACAAATAATTCAAATAAAAAATGGAAAAACAGAAACATGTTAATCATTTTTGAGTATAAAAATACAAATAGATGGAAAAAATAAAAACATTTGTAATAACTGCAAGTATTTCTGTAACTGATTATTGCTGAATCTACTTGGGAATTGGTAAGAGAGTTGAATACAAACTAATCTGCTCTCATCCAGATATACTTCACTTTTTGCTTTGTTTATTTTCTTGCCCATTCTAACACTTATACATATATGCACAAAATACACCACTGGTCCTACTGACTGCACTGCATATAGAGCACTTTTAATTTAAATTAAATAAATTAATCTCTTAGAACTTTGTCCCTTTTAATTGAGACCTTTTATATCAAATCATGTTGCTTATGACAATAACATTTACATAAATGCTTGTGATTCTTTTATATTTATTTTAAATAAACAACAAAAATAAAGTATATTTAATTGAATTTAGAAAACCTATTTTGCTCTCTGGAAGGTCTCAGGTTCAAGATTTTTTTTATCAGGTGTCTTTTCCCTCAAGGTTCTTTCCATATGGTTGGACAATCATTTCCATTTTGAACATAATATATCCAAACCTATGTTCAGAAATAGATTTTTTTTACCCAGTTTTATCCAAAATAAATTGTTAGTTTTCCTAGTACAGATTCTGCTTTTTGACATTAGTTTGCTTTTCAATTACATTTAGCTCCTGGCGTGTTAAGTGTGTCACATTTGAGTTATTTTCCCCCCTACATTTTGAATATATTTTCACATTTTCATTTTTGTGTATTTTCTTCCCGACAATGTGAAGATAACTTCCATAACTTTCTGAAATGGCTAATTGGTGGCAGGTTACCAAGATGTAAGCCTTAGAATAAAACTGTTTAGAAATAATTCAGACTGTATTAGAAGATTATTTTATTTTTGAAATAACATTGATATCACATAATTTTTATTTGATTTAGGCTGCATGTATGAAATTTTTTACTAGATCAGCCATTAATGGGTCAAAGTGAACAAAAAGTAACAAAAAGAAATGCAGTTACAAAACCATATTTTACATTATAAATAAGAACATTGCAGACATCAAAATGAAAGACTCGATCGTCAAGTGGATTAATCAGAATTAGACGTCATGAAAAAAAAATATTCTGTAATAAAATATTCTATAAACTATAAAAAGAAAAGAGAGGGGTCAATATAATGTACCTCGCACAGTTAATATGAAGAAATGTTCTTTATGCAAAGTGATAGCTCCACTTTTTAAATCAGAAATCACAGGTTCTCGTGACACGCAGAAAAAAAAATCCACACAATCTTTCTGACAGACTTGAAATAAAGCAGCCGGGGGGAGACAGAGGAGCCAGCAGCCGACAGAAATCAAACAGTCCTGAAACTGCAGGGACTGCAGGATCCCACACTTGAAAACTGAAATATGCAACTCCAATGGGGAATGATCTGTTGTCTCAACTAATCCAGTGTTTCCTAAAGGCCAATAATCACTGCGTCTAGCCCAGTTCACCAGCAGAGGAAAGTGTCATTTCCTACATCTAAACACCTCGAAGGCAACACAGAAACAGATACAGAAAAACGGGACCTAAACAGCCATAAAGCAACCGACACTTAGTGACACTCCTGACAGAAGCTACGCACACTGCATCTAACGGCGATCATCACATAACGGCACTGTCAGTTTGTAAGGCCGCCGCATCAACTCACCTGGCTCGGCCACTCTCACCGGCAGTTTTTAAAAAAGTCACCAGGGTCAAATGAAGGTGGCGTCACTGACTGAAGGCTTCGTTCACTCGAGCTATGCAGATTCAATGCTTCCTCTAAGATAAGGTAATATTTGCTCTAACAGACCTCCCTGTAAATAAAAGCCTTGGTTTGTAATGTCGGGTTTCGGTTAAGTGACTAGAACTGGTCAGAAATATACACTCTGTGGTATGAAATGAATGGGCTTTAACAATGATTTGAAGCTGCTTGTGTTTTGGTCAGACTGATGATAGATACCTCTAATGAGTTAATAAGAAAAAGTATATTATGGATTATCTCAAATCCACACAAGGTCAAAATTATGCATACACCCAGAGAAACCACACACATTTTGTAACCTTCATCAAACTTAAAAATGAATATTTGACCACATTTCCAAAAAGAGTGAAATTATTTGGTTGACTTTTAAGCATATTCCATTGTACTCACTTAATGTCAGCCTGCTTCATCAGTTCTCATATGTTTTTATTTGTCGTCTATGATCATTTTCTTGTTGGGATACCCAAATTTCACCCATCTGACTAAAACTGAGTTGCTCAGTTGAAGTAAAATTGGTTTAGATGCTGTAAAACAACACTGGAACCACCAAAGCTCAGCTCCATCATGAACTGAAAGTTGCTGGAACTCCAGTGTTACTGTCAACACTGTGCCCTGTTTAAAACTGCCAACCACTGTTGAGAAGAGGTTATCTAGAGGAGCGGAGGTGAGTCTGTTCAAAACGAAGAAGACCATAAACTGGTGGCGGCAGCATCATGCTGTATGGATGCTTTGCTGTAAGTACATGTGTGACAATTTCAATATTTTTTAACATCGCCTGAAATGAAAAGCTAAAACCTTATACATTTCACATTTTACAGTAGGATAAGGATTGCAAGCACAAATCAAAACTGGTTTTGGAATAAGTAAAGAAGGCCAACATTAAACATTTGGGATACTAACAAAATAATTTAATTAACTTTTACAAGTATTAATAAGAAGTGTGGTCAAATATCCAGACAAAGTTATGACTGAAGCTTGCTTATGGCTGCAAAAAGCATGAGGTCAAGGTGAAACCTACTGGATATTAAGAGAAAACCAGCAATAAACTGAAACCTGTTAAGAGTTCATAATTTCACTACTAGCGCTTGCTGAAAAAACAGTTCAAGTAAACCAAAAAAACATCCCTGTTGATGAGGAGTGTAAGTGAACTTCTGACCAGTACTGAAAACAAATTACTGGGCAACCCAGGCATAATCCACAACTAAAAGGTAATTAATGAGTTAGTAACGTTACTCCTTGGTTTGAGCTTCATTTGGCTTTCAAATTTGCTGCTTGTTCTTACAACGCCAGCTGTCTGATACATAAAAATCATTAGCTAACTATGAATTTCAAAACTCAATACTGTTTTGGGCTGACAAAGGAAAAATAAAAATAAAATAAAAATAACTAAGAAAGAGTTTACACAGTACAAATCCATGTCCCAGTCCCTGTGTTGTTGACAACATGAAAGTACATTCGTTTCAGTTTGGAGGGCAACAAAGAAAATGCTAAATATTTAATTTTTATCCTCACTTATCAAAGCCGGGATGAATTTTTCATTATGGTCACTGTTGTAATAAACAATCGCTCTACGACCGAAATCTACACACTGCACAGTATTGACTTGCAATATAAACAATGATAAAGACTGTTATTTACAAAGTATCCACATTTCCAATAACAGTGTCACAAGTATCTTTTAAACAGGGGGTTGCTACAATGTCTATCAAACTGCTAAAGACTAAAATATGCCTAAATTTTCTGCTTTTCAAGGTAATCTTTATAGTGTACACACTGGATAGTGTACTTTGTGACAAACGCTAAGATCCCTTTATCTACAGAGATAATGGAGAACACTAGTGTTCAGCAGCAGAGTGTTAAACCTGTCCACACTCAACTGTTTTACAACAATTCATCGTGAGAAAAGCCAACAGGAAGCAGCTTTCGCCACATACTTAAAATGTTAGGAACAAAAACTGAGCGCCGACACTTTGTGTAAAAATGTAGCAGAGGCTGTGAGAGCCAACCCCAGAAAGATTCGACTGGTCCTTGTTTGACAGATCTGTTCCCGACGCTCCCGCTGAACAAGACGCAGACATTCAGCATAAGGATTTTGTTGCACTTTGTAGGATTTACGATTTGATTCTCGTATTTCGGGACAATGATCAGTGTATGTGTTTGATGAAAAGCATTAGAAATGGGAATTACTCATCCCTAGTGAACTTCGTCACATTTTGTCACATTACAATCACACATTTGATGCATTTTATTAGGATCTTGTGTTTCGCACCAGCATAATGTAGTGAATGACTGAGAAGTGGAAGGAAAATAAAGCAGGTTTAAATGTTTTGCTAATGAAAATCTGAAAAGTGCAGCAGCTCCCCTTCATTCTGACACCATTAAATAAAATCCAGTACAGCAAATTGTCTTCAGAAACCTAATTAGTAAATACAGTCTGAATTTAATAAGACTGTAAATTCAGCTTATGATTAGTAAAACACAGCAGACAGGTCGGAGGGAAAGTTTGAACTTTAAATCAGTGTTGTGAGATAACAGCCAAAGATTTAAACATTTTTAGCAAAAACAGGGACTCGTAGTAACTCTGGAGGAGCTGGAGACATCCACTACTCGGTTAGGGTAATTTGTTGACAGGACTCCACCAATGAAAGGCTGGCGAGAACAGGCAGAAAGAAAACCATAAGAAGACCTGAAGGCGCCACAGCCACTACATAGAAGGTGCTCTGATCAGTTGTTCTGGTCAACATGCAAAATGTTCCTTAAGGCAGAAAATATCCAAAAAAAGACCATCCTCAAAGTAAAACATGACAGTGGCAGCATAATGCTGAGGGGATGGTTTTTAATCAAAAGACAAGGAAGTTGATCCAAGTTGATTTGAAGATGGATGGCACTAAATACAGACCAAAAGTTATAATGCAAGATTTAAATCAAATCATGTCTAGGCTTAAATCCAATTGGCAGTGTTCACTGTCCATCCATCCTGATTAAACTTGAGCTACTTTGAAAGATAGAAAAATAGGCAAAAACTTATGTATTTGATATGAAAAACTGTCAAAGAAACTGAAGCTGTGATTGCACATAAAGGTGGAAAAACTAAGTATTAACTCTGAGGGAGCTGGACAGAAATGCATACCACACGTCAAAAGATTTTTATTTGTAAAAACAAATTCACGTTTCAGTTTCCTTTGACTTCACAATTATGCAAATGGGTGTGTCTATTGTAGAGAATCGCAATGAAATACATTGAGGTGTGTAACTTGAACATGACAAAATGTGAAAGGCTGTAAGGGCTATGAAAACTTCTGCAAGGCACCGTGTAAAACAGAACCTTTGTGACCTGCTTATTACAAAGAACTGGCTCAGAAGTAGCCAACTCTATGCCTGAGGAATAATTTATTCACATTTAATCCATTTTAGATGTAAACTCAGAGCCGAGTTTCATATTTTCTCTTCTTGGTCACATTTGGATTCTTAAAACACTTTCAGACCATGATGGATGTAATTATCACAGAATTATTTCAGGTCTTTTGCATCTGAGTTTTATCGTTTTTGTATAATAATTCCCATTTCTAATGTATTTTGTGAAACTTTAAAAACAACAACAAAAAAACCTGTAGTGGGACTTTCTGAAGCCCTACTGTCCCGTCACCTCTATGACGTCATCATCAGAGCTGTCCCCACCATTCACTGCGCTCGGGTGTCTGTCCGGCTGTGTCAGCGCGGCACCCAGGAGGCTGGAGGTGGGGTTGGTAAAATGAGAGAGGAAACTGGGCGTTGCAGAGTTGGAGTTGGGCACGGAGAAGCCCCCTGACCCCGAGAGCAAAGGGCTGGGGAACATTCTTGGTGAGGAGAGCAGTGGCTGACTGTAGCTGAGAGGAAAACCTGAAGAAAGCAGGCCGGCCATGTTGGGGTTCATCAAGTACGGAGGCAAAGTGCCTGACTGGAGGGAGGAGGAGGTTGCCGTCGACGACATGGGAATGGTGGAGGAGGCGGAAGAGAACGCCGAGGACGAGGGAGGGAGGTGTCCGTTCCCCGCAGCCGGCTGCCTCAGGAGGTCCGAGCTCACTGAGGGGAACATGGACTGCAGGTCGGCCAGCGTTTGTCCTGGAGATTGGAGGAATGAAGATCCTCCTCCAGGCATTAGAAGCGGCTGACTCACATGACCCAGGTTCCCCAGGTTCAGACCTACCGGTGGGAAACTGAGTCCACCAGAGTTCACTGACAATCCGGGAAAATGAGCTGTGACCGAGGTGTGTTTTCCTCCAGTCTGCGTGTTGTCCTGGCTGCCGTCACGCTTCCGTTTGCCGCTGCGCTGCGCCTCTGCGGCTGAACTCAACAGGTCGTTGCCGAGTTGTCGGCTCTGATCGCTGGTCTGAGAGCCTCCCTCGTCCCCCGCTGTCGCAGATGGCAAATCCAGAAGCGACGACGATTCATTCGCCCTGCCAGCAGTGACGTTGCCTGTGGACGACGTGTAATGGCTGAGCTCTCGAAGGAAATCAGAGCTCAGAGGAGACGGGAGCCGCTGGTCGGCGGTGGGGGAGCGCCGTGGCTGGTTGACTGGAGATGAGCAACCATTGCTCACCGGGTGGATCAGGGAGCCTTGGGTGTCTGCTGAAGAGATAGAGATGATACTGAAGATGTGGTAGTAACCCTTTTACTTTGAAAAACAAAAAAAAAGTCAGATAATGTTATTACTATTTTACTCAAGAACACGTGACCTTATTTTTTTACCTTTTAGGTAAAGTATTTGTTATAGAGTTTTGATGATATTCTGCCTCTGTACCGCAAATAAAATAACCCTAAAAAGATTTGCATTAAATTAAAGATTAATTTTCCTTTCAAGGTGAGTAAACTTACAAAATGAGCAGGGGATCATTACTCATTACCCCCACGCTGCACGATTAAAACTTTAATACAGGCTTTACTTGATGTACGTGGCAAGGAAAGAGCTTTAAGATTACAGCAATGTGTGTAGTATAATCCCTTTAGACAATTAAAAAGCGAAGTGATGTGAAAGAAGTCGATGAAACAGGAAAATGTTTTGCACCTCTAGATGGAGCAGATGCTCCAGCTGCCGGTCTGCTGATCTTTCCAGATCGAATAGCAAAAATCCTTCCATCATTGGTCCTGATGTAAGTACCTGTATTAGGGAAAATTAAACGACTGAAAAAGTTCACTAAAATGTTCTGTCTGAAGAGGTTTCTTGATGAAGATGTTACCTTTCGATCCTCTAATGACGTGGATGCTCTCTCCTGCGCTGATGTGAGCCTGAACGTCTGTGGAGCTGTTTGCTCCTGGGATTACAATGTCTGTGGATCCAGGTGAAAGTTCAACGTTATAATGTGATTAAACTTCAAAGTGTGCCAGACATTTTACTGCTGGTAATGTCTTAAACACATGAATTGCTATAAATCTTTCATTTGCAGTATTTATTTGGTAAATACCCGTTGTGGTGACAATCCTTTGCACGTAAACTCCTGCTTTCTGCAGGAAGTTGAGAGGAAGGCTGGCGGCAGAGCTGGAGCCGGCCATTCCCATGCCGACCTGCCGAGGCATCATCGGGATCGGGGTCGACTGGATGGGCCTGACACTCGCAACTGGCTTGTCGTCTGGCCGTGTTATATGGCGCCTGGAAATACAAACACAAACTTGAGCTGCATTTCCAACAGTAAATGACTAATAAATGATTATGTGATAAGAAGCGTAAAGATTAATGGATTACAGATCTAATTCTCTAAAAATAAAACAACAATCAACTGAAAACGGTGAAGCCTACCAGCCGCGTTGGTTAAATGCTGCGATGCTCGCCAGCGAGTGTTCACTTGTGGGGTAGTAGGGCGCATACGAAGGGCGGGAGTACGGTACAGAGGCTCGCTTCTCATCCTCGTAGCTCTTTTTTGCAGCTCTCTTCTCTGCTTTGGTCAGTTTTGACTCCTTACGGTCCATGAGCAGCGACTCATGGTGGAAAGGTGGCTAAAGGGAAAACATCAGACCGAAAAAGATGGACTTCAACTCCACAGGAAAGACATCGGGGATTTAAAGCTACTGATGTTTGGAGACTTCAGATTACTTACTTATTCACGACCACAAAACCTAAAATCTTTTCATGTTAGATTTTACTGGATATACTGGAGAAATGTGTTTTTTAATGTTGTGTTATTTCCCATTTCTTATTTTGTAGCCAAATTAAAATAAAAAACGTGTGTTTAGGTGCTTCACATAAAATATACAGTGAAGCAAAATAAAAACATTATCAGAACTTACAAATAAATGTTAGAAGTAAATTTTCTCTCCATAAAAATAGGAAAAACACAAAAAAATAATATATTTAAACAATTCATTATCGGCTTAAAATGAATGTGTTTTATTGGAATTTGATGTGATAATTACAAAGCAGTGCAGTGTTGTGAAGTAGGATAAATTTATCTTTTCAAAATCTGATTCAATACTTTCACAGCTCTCTGAGTTTCTTCCAGCCTCATACATCTAGAGATTGACTTGTTTTGACAGAACAGCAACATAATTCTGCCAGTGATATTTCAGCACAGACAGATTCGGGGTTGGACAATTACTGTATTGTTGTTACTGATAAGCTCAAATATTTTAAATCTGTCACTGAAAACTTCTACATTTCTGGAATTAATTACAGAGCTAATTATAAGAACAGTTGGTGTTTATTACCTTTGTCCCAAAAGTAACAAAAAGTCACAAACTAACATACCCTCTACTTCAGGTTGGGCATTTAGTCGAAGTGAAGAGTTTTACTTAATGAGGCCATCAAAAAAAAGATGCTTTGTTTCCTGAACGAAGACAAGAGCTGACTGACTTTGTTTCTGCAGCGTCGACTTTAAATTTTGCAGACCTGAAAATGTCCTCCTTTTTTATTCAGTTTGGAGATGTTTTAGATATCTGTGTGTTTTTGCACTCCTCAAACAAACCAGCCTATCAGGACCTGAACCCCTCGGCTCATTCTGCAGCAAAACACCCAAACCTCCCGTTACGTTTGAAGAGCAACAAATCTTGGAAAATGCCTGAAGCTTCTGAAGTTGTTACACAGAGTAACACCTTTCAAGTAACTCTACCTTGGTGATGAGGTTTGGGTAAAGCTCACAAGCTCGATATATCACCGACTCCAACTCTCTCTGCGATTCCAGTGAGATCTTCTCAGCCTCAGGCTCCTCTTCTACAAAGTGCAGCAGCGATTCAACTTCCTTACGGGTGAAGTTCAGCACTGGGTTCAAGTCATCGACCACCCGGTCTTTAAAAAAGAAAGATAAGAGTTTCAGAAGACGATGGCAACTTTCTAAGGAGGAAAGCTGCGAAAGAGTTAATATCCATCAAAAAATATGAAGCTCTTACCCGACATGCCCTGTTTGGAGACCTGTCTGTCATAGATCTTCTTCTCCAGGGTGAAGTCACAGACCAGGCGGTAGATGTAGCAAGGCTTCCTCTGACCGTAGCGGTACACGCGACACACCGCCTGGGCGTCGTGACACGGGTTCCACGATGCGTCAAAGACGACAACACGGCTGGCCCCGATCAGATTCACCCCCAAACAGCCCGCTCTGCGGAAGACAACGACATTTAGCACGAAGAAGAAGCATGAGCTCCGGCTGCAAGACGAAGCGGCCTACCGTGTAGAAAGCAGGAACAGCCATGCTGATTTGTTCTCTGGGTCATTAAACTGATTGATGAGACGTTCTCTCTCTGATGCAGACGTACTCCCGTCCAGTCCTGCAGACACACATCAGCGCTGAAACAACTGGACAAGCTATATAACTCAGAAAACATTAACAAAGATGAAATCTTGAAAAAGAAAAAAAAAAAGAATCACTTGCTATGTAAATAAAAAGTGATCAGAGATGAGCAAAAGTGAGTGAAGCAAAAATGTGAGAAAAATAGCAGATTTTAGTGCAAAACACTCCATGCTTCGTGACTGGTGTGGAAAAAAAAAAGCAAAAGTTGGACAGCTTACTGTAGTAGTTGAGGTTGCGAACCCAGTTTTGGTTTTGGCTGTCGCTGGGGACGATGCCGGGTGGCATGGGTCTCTTCGAAAGGAAATCCTCGATGACTGTCAGAGTGTTTAAACTTTGGCTGTTAAACACAACAGCCAAAGAAATCCATCAGAACACTGAGTAAGCTCAAAGGTGCAGCCAATAAAACAGGCATCATATTATTTAAGTTGTATGCAATGTCGAATTACATATTTTAAAAGTTAAAATCCTGAACAATCATCTTCTAAACATTTTCCAATTTATTATGAAGCAGGATTTAGTTTTTGGCTTTTTTATTGCTTTCCTCTTTAAATGCATCTGGCATGTAAGACGGTGATTTGGGCATCTTGCTCAAGTATTCTTTTTATCCACTAAACTTTTCCACGTTTTGTCACATTACAATCAGAAACTTCAGAGTATTTTAGAGAGATTTTAATGTGATAAACTGACACTAAAAAGTGGATAATTGTGAAAAAAAATACTTCTCATCTTTTAGGATACATCTTTAACAGCTTTTCGCATTAAAATAATAAATCTTTTGGCTATTTTTCTTAGCAGAGCAGCTCAGCTCAAGATCCGGTCAGGCTGGAAGGAGACTGTGTGTGTGATTGATTTTCAAGTTTCTCTACAGATTCTTGAATGAATTTAGACCTGTACTTTTCATTTCTCCTGTTGTCGTTTGTTAACTAATGCCTTCACAGGACAGATGTAATTATACACAGATTAAGTAACACAGAAATGGACTCTGTTTATATGATTTCTGAAAGCAACTGGCTGGACTAGATTTTCATTCGGGGTATGAGAGTAAAGAGGGTACTGAGAACTGTTTATATGCAGAATGTTTTAAGAGACTATCATATTTGATTTTTTAGATGTAAAACAGGAGTAGAATGCTTTTTCAGATCTGAAATTGATTAAAAACCAAATCTTTACTTTTTCTGCACAGTAACCTTGTTACACTCCACTTACTGTCCAAGAAAAGTATAATAGATAAATGTCTTTTTTGTCACTTATGGAGGACAGAAGACTTACCTAAAGACCAAAATCTTGTCTCTTCTCCTAACACTTTCTTCAATCAAGTGGAAGAGCAGAACAATCTTAGCTGAGTTTTCTAAAACTCCCGTCCGGTAGTTTGCCATGATGTCTTTTGCCTAAGGAAGAATTAAGAGCAGAAAGTTGTCTGGATTTCCTTTATATTTGCATTACTTTAGCTGCATCTAAACGCCTGGCCCTAACCTACCCATTCATATGTGATGACTTGATTGGCTCTATCTTGAGACGGATTGAGCGGTAGCAGGCTGTTGTTGCCTTTGCTTGAGTCGGCCATTTTGGTCTTCAGGCCGGCACTGGGAGCAGGGCAGCGTGGGTTACTGGCCGAGGTAATGTCATCCAGGTCCAGATCCTGCTCATTGGCCTGGTTCTCTTTCTCCAGGGCTTCGTAGAGGACATCAGGGTGATTCCAGATCTGTCCAGAAAACACAGGTTAAAGCTTTATCAAGGAATACGACATGGAGGTAGCTCTTAAAACAAGACAAAAACAGTCTGACCTTGCAGCAGACACAGAAAGCTTTAAGTGGGTTAAGGCCGAGCCAGCCGCTGTTCCCTGCCTCTCGGAAGCGCTTCATGAACTCGGTGTACAGCGCCTTCTGAATGGGAGAGAGCCGTACCAGGATCACAAACTCCTCCTTAATGGGGAGGTGGTGTCTCAGCACGTCATGACCTCGCCTGCCAACGACGAAAGCGACACAGACACACAGATGTAATAATAAATACCCTTCAGGGAAGCGTTTCCAGGTGAGAAAGGCTTACCTCTGAACGAAGCCCTCCAACAAGCTGTGCAGCACGTGACTGCGATAGCGCATCAAGCGGACATCTTGGGGTGTGCTGTCCACGCACTGACCGTTCAAGATGGGACGCTCAAACATGTTGCTGAACTCCTGGCGCGTGCCGAGAAAGTCCGGCCTGACAAAGTCCACCATGCACCAGTACTCTATGAGGTTGTTCTGCAGCGGGTAGCCCGTCAGAACCACCCTGCGCCTGGAGCGGATGTTCTTCAAGGCCTGCGACGTGCTGGCATGGTAATTCTTAATGCGGTGGCCCTCGTCGCAGATCACCACGTCAGGACCGGGCCGTGAGATTGACTTTTCAATCCCTGGTGGACGAGGCGGTGCAATTATTAACAATCGCTGTCTAATTCATTCATCCTCTTTGAACTTCTCTGTATTTTGTTACGTTGCAACCGCAAATTTCAACCATTTCATTTGAATTCTATGTGATAAAACAACAAGAAGTAGCACATGTTCTGAGGAACATTTTGTAAATAAAAATCTGAAGCATGTGCATTCAGTGTCCTTTACTCTGATGCTCCTAAGTAAAATCCTCTTCAACAAACTGCCCCCAAAATTCACCTTATTAACACTGTAGTGTGAAAAGTGTTTGAATACTTCCCAATTTTCTTTTTTGGCATGTCTAAGTGTTTCAGAACATCAAACCAATTTTAATATTAGTCAAAGTAACAAAAGTAAAAACAAAAAAATCTGTGTTTAAATGAAGATGTTTATGATTAAGGAAGAAAACAATCCAAACCTACAGGACCTTGTGTGAAAAAGTCATAGTCCTCTAAACCCAATAACCTCTTGGGGAATGCTTGGCAGCAACTGCTATCAGTCATTATCCAAAATTAATGATTTTTTTTTTTTTGGTTTTAAATATGTTAAATACTGCCAACCGGTGATGTGACTTTTACCGTTTTATCTAGGCCGTTTTTTTTTAAAACTGTCATGAGGCATGAATCCTGAAATTCCTGCTGCTCAAGTTCCTCAAAGAATCGTTGCTAGGTAACCAAATATTGAGCAAGATGGTTGATGCCACTAATCTTGCTTAGCTGGATTAGCTTGAGCAACTAAAGATGTCTTTTCAGATGTCTACAAATGGCACTAGTTGCGCACGACTCTGTTGGTCTATCAGGCAGAATCTCTAATCTACATCAAGGTTTATCCTTCTAGAGTGAAAATGTTCAAGTGGTATTACTACTTTTGCAAGGCGCTGTATATTTACACACATTACTTATCGTCACGGTTACCTTTCATGAGCTCTTGTTGCCTGTCCTCTTCATCCAGGTCAATAATAACCGGCCCGGCTGGTTTTTTTGTTTTCCTCTTCTTCCCCATCACAAAGCTTTTCTTCATGGACAGCAGGCGGTACATCTCATAGCCCATCAACAACACACCTCCGTCTCTGGACCACTCTTCCACAACCTTGGCCCTGGCCACCGTGGTTCTAAGGGTCACACAATCAGAACAATTAATGAATAAAATATACATAATATACATAAAATGTAAAAAGGTCACACCGGTACATCGGTCACCACATAACGTACTTGTGCTCATCATTGAGAATGTGAACTTTGAACGTGCGGCCAGTGACGAACGTAGGGTCGGCGTCAGGAGGAAGTGCTTCCTGGGGTGGGAGCCAGAGGTTAAACTCTGTCAGCCAGTTCTGGAGTGTGTTCACCTTGTGTGCGGAGAAATAAAAACATTGAGAGGTGAAACTCAGAAGACAGAACAAACAAGACCGTGGTGTTTTAAAACATGTTCATTACTTACAGGGACGATAGCCAGAACAGTGTGGGCCTCTGTGTTCCTCAGAAGGATGTCGATGAAGGAAATGACCTGCAGAGTTTTGCCCAAGCCCATGCTGTGAGCGAGGATGCAACCAAAGCCACTGCTGGTCTTGTATCTGTCCAAAGACTCGATCAGGTTATCGTAGAGAAACCGGATTCCCCCAATCTTAAAAGGAAAAATGAGGCTTACCACACACTTCCTGCGAGTTACACATTTAAGTTTTACATGAAGAAGAGTAGAAAGTCACAGTCATACTTGGTGAGGTTTAACAGCTCGGGCCAGCTGTGGGGCGAGGTAAACATCTTTCTCCTCTGGAGGGTGGTTGATGTTCACCAGGACTCTACCCTGGGCATCAGGCAAGTTCAGCGCGTCGTTTATGTGAGCGCCGCTGCTCTCCTCCGAGCCGTGGGCGGCATCGGCTTCCTCGTCAGCTGACTCGCTGCTTATCTGCAGAGTGTCTTCGTCCCCCGAACTGAGCTCAATTATATCTGAAACATCATTAAGGCGAGTGATCGAGGGTCATTGCGCGTACTGAAAATCCTGTAAATTCTAGAATCTAACAGGTAATTATAGTTACAAATTTACTGATATTTATCGATGCTCTCATGAAACGGTGGAGAAAATTGTTACATTTCCGAAAATACAGTTAATTCGGATTTTCAGTTAACATCAGTAAATGATGAACGATAAATCAAAATTTTTATCATGGTTATAAATTTTTCACGATAAATGCCCATCCCTAGTCATGCTGCTTGAAACTGGTTAGAGCTGCAGTATGTACTCACCATCTCCAATGGCGAGGGCGGGCAAATTTATATCCGCTTTTTCATCTTCCTCACCACTACTATCCAGACAGATCACATCTTGTTTACCCTGGAGAGCAGGAACCAACTGAGATACTTCTGCTAATAAAGCTGCCGTCTCCACTGTTGTAAAAATCGGAAGAAAACAGAAGATTTACAATTAAAATATTACAGGACAATCATTAATAATTTCTTGATTACAAACAGTCACCTAGTTGAGCGTCCGCAAGAGATGGGGCCGGAGTAGGAAAGTCTTTCCTCTGCTGCTCCAGTCGTTTCCGCCTCTCCATCTCCTCCAGCTGAGCTGCTTTAGTTCCAGCCTCAAGCTGGTCCTCTTGCAGCAGCTTTCTGTGAGCAGAAATAAAACGAAACAAACCTGTTCATGCACTGAAAAAGACATTACACAGCTAACCTCAACATACAACACACATACCTGATGTTCTTCCTCATGTGAGCTGGCTTGGCTGGTTTTGGAGGTTTGGAGCTTTTTGAAGATTTGAGTGATTTTGTTAATTTAGAAGCTTTGTCCTTCTTTGTTTTTCTAGACGCGGCTTTGCTCTCACTCGAGTTCCCCGCGCTGGTAGGAGGCTGAGATCGAGAGGCGGGTCTGGAGGACGGTCGGGAAGGAGGCTCTGAGGAAGGCTCTCCAGAGGTAGTTGAGTTGGAGTCCCTGCCATCCCCATCGGCTTGACTCTGGGCACTTGCAGGTCGCTCTTCAACGAGAAAAGATTTATTACAGTTAGTAACTCCCAACTATCCAAATCTACATGTTATATATTCAGATAAAAAGACAGTTAAATTAAAACACATTGCTTTGTTTCAAGGGAATTTGTGTTACACAGTTTCAGTCATTTTGAGGGTATGACTTTGATTAGGCCATTGCAACACTAAGTCCTTTTTAAATACAGTTTGATTAAGAGCTATTTTAACGAGTTATAGATGAATACAAAATATTGTCACTGACCAAGTCCATCATCTTCGTCGTCTCCATCATTTTCCTCCTCGTCTTCCTCCATGTCTTCATCTTCCTCCTCCTCCTCCTCATTTTCCATACACTCCTCTTCGCTGTCAATGCTGCCCTCCAAGTCACTTTCTGAAATTGCCTCTTCAGACATGTTGTCTTCCAGGGCTGTCAAAGTATTACCTACACGCCTTCATCAGGAACTTAAAGAGAAAAAACATCTTACCCTTTGTTTAATTTCAATGGCCTCTGTGAATATTAAGCTAGCATCTGAAAACATTTAAAGTAAGTGACTGACCAGTAAAACTTTATCTTTTCAGAGCTTGAAGATCATATACTTTACAAATTCTTGAACATGAACAAAGCTTGGTCACAAACATTTTAATTATTGTTCCAGCCTAACAGGAAGAAAATGGAACACTTTTGAAGTCTGATAAGAATATTCAAAGTAACATTTACAATTATGTTAAAATAAATTAAAAACAAGATTTCTGACAATTTTACTGTAAAATGATGGCCAAGCTGTAAAAGGTAAGGTGGGTTTATTTTTATAAAGTATTTACTGCACTTGGGTAATGCCAAACACAACACAATTAAAGATGTTTGTGGAGTTAAGATTAGGTTTCTCCAAAAAATTACCTGAAGGTTTTTCTAGACTCATTCACTTATTCATTGTTCCAGAAAGGCACCTTTTTTTCCCCCCTAATTCATGTCATCTGCAGAGCTATTCCTTTCAAAGGTACACAAGATTTGAAAATATCTTAATTTCAAATGAGCAAAGTCTGAAACTACACTATTTTTGTTCTGGAAACTACTCATTGCTCATCATCACAAGTCTTTATTATTGAATTCTTATCTTATGCCATTAAATGCAAACTGTTACTGTCCAATCAACTGATACCGAGAGTTCGTTTTGCATAAACAAAACAAAACATTGAACAGAAGAAATCCAGAAATGGATGAGTGAAACATAGTAAGTGTAAAAAAAAAAGGCTTAATAAATAGTGTAACTTTATTCTGTCATTTCCATCTTTTAGTCATTCTGATGCATCCTCATTTTATTTCATCTCACTGTTTGAACAGGTTCAGCAATAACAAAAGCTATTTATTCATTTATCCAAATAAAACATCTTGGCTGAGGTTCTCCTTCAGTAAAAATACCACAGTTTTATCATATAACAGGATTAGCACAAAGTGAATCAAATAAAAACAACATGATTTTATCAGTTTTGCTTAAAACAGAAGGGCAACAACTGTTCCTACTCAAGTCAAAACAATGTAGCTTCATAACTGTTATAGCTGTAATTTTGATACATGAACTTAAGTAAAATGTTTCATTAAATAACTGCAACATTGAGCATTTATTTTTCACATTATTATTGCTTTAAATACATTTGCCATTCTGATCTTTATAGACTAACAAAAGCTAACTGGTATGATTAGAACTATTTCATAAAAAAATAAACAAAACATAATTTTCATTTGATTTTTGATGGACATACATTATGCTTAAATTATGTGTTTAAGTGCTGTACGTATGAATTTTTAGCTAACAACCCTAATTTTGGCATTGTTTCAAATGTCATTTTAAATTAACTTTTTAAAACATATGCTAACACAAATAACACACAATTCTGGTCCTTTTTCTCAGTGGGGTCACTCCAGACCGCCTGCCTCAGAGCTAAATCACAAACCTACCAGTTAGCATTAAACCACTTCTGCTGTGTTGTATTGGCGTTATTGTTGTGCAAAAAAACGAACTATAGATAATTGATTCGCTATTTAACGAGGAACGCCGCTGAGTCCAGACATATAGCGCTTTCTCAAGCTGAATTAAATCTGTATGATCGCTAATTACTAAACAACAAAGGTATTTTTCAGCCGCTCGAGAACAGCTAAGCTCTTCGTACCCTGGAGAAGCAATATTTTACTGCACAATGAGCTACAAGAAGAGACACATTATCCCACTAATAGTGATGTCCAATTGGATGTCCCTGCGAGACAATGATCTGATAAATGTGTGGGTGTAACGTAGCTAAAGCTAAGCTAAAACACAGCGAGGCTAACACGCTCGGCTAATTGATGCGCATCAGCTGCCCTCAAACAATCAGGTGTAGTTAGAGCTCACCTTATGTGCGCTCTGCCATTCAGGTAGTCAGACTGCAAGTAGATGCGACCGACATTCAGCCGAAAAGTACAGTAATTGTGTAAATGAAACGATAAACGTTGCTAATTTCCATTTTCCCCCAGTGTGAATATAAATACTGCCCCCGAAAACGGAACTCCGACGAAGGTTCCTGTGCCCTACTTTCAATGAAGATGGAGCAAGATGCAGATGTTGACATTTATATCACAAATTACACTTCCGACAACGCTTGTAAATATCAACAGAAGTAATCAAGTTGACGAGTGTGTTTATACGCTCTTAGATTTTCTAAGTTCATAAAAGAAGGCACGTTTTGTAAACTTTATTTAATAACAAATAAGAGGACAGTGAAAAAAATATTTACTGTTAATGCTTAATGAAAAAATATTTATTTGCTGTAATCAAACCTTTTTATTATTGCCAACCAGATTTATAAATGTCTCCATTTATATTTTTGAAGATTTAGCATTACTGTAGAGCTCTTTGGTTAGAGACTTCTTGGTGAAAATCTTTTTCTGCTCTCAAAATGATCTTTTGCCACCCCAAAATGTTACTTCCAGCCTGAAGACACATAAGGATATTTAAAAAAATATTTCCTCAATTTAAATCTGATGCAAATTTAAATTGAAGAAATTTAAATGCTTAACTGCACAGTGTAAAGACAGCCTGGTACATCAAACTGCTTGCAGGGTACAAGCAGTTTTTTTCTTCATCCTGTTTTTTTTCTTCATCCTATGCCTTGTCTGAGCAGGGCATAGGTTGCAGTTTTTCTAGCATATTTTTGTCAATATTTATATTATTTTATTATTTTTACTTTAAAAATAACCAAAAGTAACCAAAGTGCTAGTCAATAGTGGTTAATAAATATATGGAGAAATAGAACAAATGACAGAAAAACATGAAATACAGACTCTCTACATAGATTAAAAAGTACATAAACAAGAAAATACATGGTGTGAGCCATTCTCAGTCTAGAAAAGTCAAGGAGATATAGCTCTCTTGCTGCCCTTAACTCGGTTTTCTTTTTTTTCAACATGTAGAAATTACTCCTGGACCAATGTTCCTGACCTTTTTGTGTGTACTTAGTTCAGATTTCTAGCTGGTCATGACAGAAACTGTCCACACTAAATCAGGTTCTGCTGGAGGTTCTTCCAGTTGAAAGGGATTCCTTCATTCACACTGTCGCCACATTCTTGTTTCACAGCTGCCTATTCAATGCAGTAAATTCTACGCTATTATCAGACTTGTACTCAGAAAACACATGGAAAAATGAATTTTATAGAATAATGTTGGCTTCTTAAGACTGACATGTTTTATTTATGTATTTTTATTTTATTTTATTTTTTAACAATGGCTGTTAAGATTCTTGGTAATGGTTTTGACAAGACTTTTTTCTTGTAAAGTTTCATAAAATTACATTTTGTGAATGTAGACATATACATACAATCTGTGAAAATTTTAATTGAATCAGAAATCGCTACCAGTTAATAGATTGTATTTACACAGAAAGAGATATTTATGATCAAATATTGATATTCAGTTAGTGTGTGGGAATTTACTCATAGAAATGCTGCATGAAGCATTCTTTGTGAATAATTGTGTAACATTAAACTAACTATTTATACACTGATAATTATTCTATATGGTGGCAAACTTTACTATTGGTGTTAAAGCTGCCTTTTATGCTTGAGGAAGCCATGTTGGATTTAAAAACTGAGGTTGGAGATAAATTTTTATCTCCAACCTTTAACATTTTAATGCTAAAATTTTAGGGTTTTTCCACGAGAAATGTTGCAATGCTAAAGCACAATGTGTGCTGTAAGTGTTTCCTTACTTGTTCTGTAAGAGTCGTTTGGGAGAAGAAAATTTCTACTCTTTTTGATGAGGTGATCCGAATCCCGGTTAGGTCGGACTGTTTTTTGTGTGCGACAACCACCTGTCGCCTTCTGATGACGTAGTTAGTCAGCGACCAGTTTTGTCTATTGTGTTTATGTTGATCTGTCTTCGTTTGTTACGCGAGAGGAGACTGAGTTCAGCTATAAAACATCTTCAGCCGCCTCTGGACATGGACTGGAATGTATCTTAAACATTAGACTCCTCTCCACACGCTCAAAATGAACAACAAAGGCTGGCTGGAGTTGGAGAGTGATCCAGGTGGGAAATATCGGTAGATATTTAGGCTAACAAACATTAGCTTCCACATGTAGCCAGCTGGGCAGTGCAGCTATAATACAAACGTTTAGAAATGACCCTTAATGTAAAATAATAAACAACTATCATGTAAAGTAACGTTTAGTATTTTGTTTTTGTAATTTTTCAGTGTATTTATTTGCAGTTTCAACTGACTTGTTTTGTTTTTACAGGACTGTTTACTTTGCTGGTGGAAGATTTTGGTAAGCCTTTAGTTTATAGACTAAAGAGCTGCTACAAACACTAACTCTTTACAAATAATAAATAACGAATCCTAGCTTTTTAACGTTTCTCTTTGGGACGTTTCTCTAGGTGTCAAAGGCGTCCAAGTTGAGGAAATCTATGATCTACAAAGTAAATGTCACAGGTGTGTAGCTTGGTCAGTTAGGTTGCAAAACAACAACTTTTCTAGAATACACATTTCATATATACATATAAAAACATAGAAATGTTCATGCATTTTTTTTGACAGCGGTAAAAACATGTTTCATTTTCCTTTCCAGTCCTGTTTATGGCTTCATCTTCCTTTTTAAGTGGATTGAAGAGCGTCGGTCCAGGAGAAAAGTCAACACCTTGGTGGATGAGACCTCAGTTATAGATGAGGAAATTGTAAATGACATGTTCTTTGCTCATCAGGTAACTGTTTTATACATGGCTATAACACTATGTTTGTCACTGTAGCATTGTTTTATGTGCTTCTTTCAATTCTTGAATTTTTGTGTAGATTCTTATGAATGAAAATGACACATCTATGTATATATATGGAAATGGAAATGATGTATGTCTGAGTAGAACAATAATAGTTAAAGTAGTTGTAAATTGAAGATACTTAATGTCACAATTTGGTACTCATTGTCAGTAAAAGAAGTTAAAGACGTTTTGGAGTTTAAGTAAACCATTCATTAAAATAGTTGATACTTTTAAATTATGCTGAAGTCATGCATCCATGTTAAAAAATCTGAACAGTTACTGTATTTTGAAATACTGGACATAATTGTTTTTTGGTTTGAAAAAGTAGATGCTAATATATGTTGATTTTTGTTAAAGTTAATAACTGAAGATTACACAGAATATTTAAAATGGCAACTTTTTTTTTGTCTGACATTAATTCAAACTAAGCTTTTCCTACTATGGATAACTTCTATATGATGAATGTCAGAATAATAAAACAGGCATAATTAAAGTGTTGCCAACAACAGTTGCTGTTACATTTGGAGGAAAAAGGAAGATGCTTATATGCCTTAGAACACCATCACATCTGGGAGGTAATGGTCTGGGGAGAATTATGTTGAAGGGGCAATATGGGCCAGTGCACTTCACAAAAAAGATTGTATTATTATGTTGAAAGATCTAAGCAGCACCTTCCAATGTCAGGCAGGATGTTAAAGATTGTGTTCTAGTGATTCTTGGTTAATTACTATATTTAAACCATCAAATTATTTACAAAGTGGCTTTATAGCAAGAAAGTCAATGTGCATAGGATTCATACTAAAATGTGTAGGTATGATCAAAAGGCAAAAATGGTGTACGTAAAAAACAAACAAAAAAACAAACATGAGATTTATAAGTCCTTGTAATTTATAAGCAAGGAATTTATCTATATAGATCACAGCTGCACACTGAAGTTTGGGGTTGTAACATGTAAAAAAAAAATCCACTGTAAAAGCTCCTTTCTACATGTAGATTCAAACCACCCCCTGCCCAAAATAATAATAAAGTCATTCAACATTTTTATCTGTTTGCCCTTTTCTAGCTAATTCCAAACTCATGTGCCACTCATGCCTTGCTGAGTGTTCTTCTGAACTGCAGTGGAGTCGAACTCGGCACCACCCTCAGTCGCATAAAGGCTTTTACTAAAGGCTTCAGTCCTGAGGTAAGTTATCCTTCCACTCAGCCATTAACGTCTGCTTTCAAAGGATTTGTTTTCCACATGTTTTTAAAAATGTAGCTGTTAAATATTGTAATTCTTACAGCAAAATAAAACATCATGGCTTTTCATATGAATGATACTGAAATATACATTAAAACAGTACACAATATTAATTATGGTACTGGCATTTTATATTTTGTAGCATAACCAGAGGTGAGAAATTGCACCCAAGTAAGAGTAATGTTACTTCACTATATGTTTACTGAAGTACAAGTAAAAAGTGATCATCTAAAACATTACTTTAAAAAAAAGTATTTGGTAAAAGGCAACTTAAGCATTTCTGCTTAATTGGTTTTAATTTATGAAAACAACATTTTCACAGACACGATAGAAAATTCTGTACATTTTCTGGTATTTAGAGTAATAAAAAATTTAATAAGTTACATAATGACAAAACTAATTTTCCACAATAAAGAACTTTTTAAACTCCAACTTACAGTGGGTAAAATATAAATGCTAGAACTGTGCAAAGTACTTCCAGTGACAATCTCTACTGTATGTTCACCTGGCCTCCAAGTGGCACAACAGGCTCAGAAGATGGAAAAAAGTAGAACAATAAAACTGGTGTACAAACGAGAAGTCTCACCAGACCATTTTGGTTAAAATGTGTTTGTTCGTCTTTCTGTGGAGTAACTTGAGGTTGGTAGAGTAGCCAGAAATTGTACTCAGGTAAACATAGCACTTCTGCAAAATATTTCTCAAGTAGAAGTTAAAAAAATACAATGCATTAATACTAGTCCTTAAATGATACTTAAGTAAATGTTTTGTGGGAACTTCTTTTATCTACATTTGTTCTGTTTAATGTTTCCTTTTCTTTCAACATATTCTGTATTTTCTCAACAACATTTTCACATTGTATATTTTTCTTTGCTTCCAGAGCAAAGGCTATGCAATAGGAAATGCTCCAGAGCTCGCCAGGGCACACAACAGCCATGCCAGGTAGGTTATACTTACTTTAGAAACTCTCAGATGGCCTTGGGTCTGAAGAATGGGGAAGAATATATATCTTTTTCTGATCTGACACGTTATGTAACATAACATGCTTTTGTGCATTTATCACTTTCTCAAACTCCCTGTTTTGATGTTTCCATGGAGACCGGAGCCCAGGCACCTTCCGGAGAAACAAAACGGGATCAGTGCAGTGAGGACGATGGAGGCCTTCCACTTTGTCAGCTATGTGCCAATCAAAGATCGCCTCTTTGAGCTTGATGGGCTCAAGGCTTACCCCATTGATCATGGTGAGACTTTATATGGGATATATATATATAAATAGTGCTCCATTCCTTTTACACACTGGCCCTTGAGGACTGACTCTAAGGTGAAAAACATTGCAGAACAAAAAAAAAGATCCATAAAAGCTGAACTCACAGGTTCCTTAAGAAGCATCACGATGATTCTCTACTTTTGATGCAACATTCTGTGGACTGACAAGACAAAATGCTTTGTAAGGTGAGCTTCCTGTTGCATCTGGCATAAGCAGGTGTTAATAAGATGGTCTAGGACTGTTTTACTTCTTCAGGGTGAATTATCATAATTGAACGGATGATGAAGACTGATTAAGAAAGTCCAGGTAACAGTTTGTAAAGTTACGCTCCAGTGTACCTGGGTTATATAACTCTGGACTCAACAAAAATCCAAAACCAAAATTAAGCCTTTGGAGTGGCCTTGTCAAAGTCCAGAATTGAATGAAATGAAGATGCCGCAGTTAAAAGGCTGTTAACGCTTAGAACTCAGTAATAACAAAGACTTGCTGGTAGTTGTTTCTAAGTTCGGAGCGAAATAACATTTTCACTAGGTCCAAATTGGTTTGAATAGCTCTTTTGTCTTAAGTAATGAAGTTCTAAATTTATGATTTCATTTATTATTCACTCTGTTATCTACATTAATACTGGCAATACCAAATTCAAAATAAAAATAAAACAAAACTATTTATGAGCAATTTTAACTGAAGTCATGTGTAGTCTTATTAGAAATTTTGGTGTCGAAGATAAATATAAAATAAAAGACCAGTCTGCCTGAAAATATAGTAGACCTTTATTTTAACTTAATTAATTTATTCACCTTATAAATTACGTTGTTACTTGAACTTTTTCATCACATCTAGAGTTGTTCTGTGAGCTGTTGGAGTTGTTTTGCTCTTAAATGATGTAGATTTATAACACAATCCTTTAGGGCCCTGGGGAGAGGATGAGGAATGGACCGACAAGGCTCGCCGTGTTATTATGGAGAGGATCGGCCTGGCCACTGCTGGGTGAGTCATGCACCATTTAGCAAAAGCAGTAGTGCTTTACCTTCTATGCCAGCCCTTCGGGCTTAATTCTTATACTGCTGCTCCTCTTCCTCTTTCCAGTGAGCCGTACCATGATATCCGCTTCAACCTGATGGCAGTGGTGCCTGACCGGAGAATGAAGTATGAGTCCAAGCTGGAAATTCTAAAGAGGAACCGGCAGATCATTCTGGAGGGTCTGCAGAAGGTCAGGAACTGAGTCAAACTAAGTTTCAATACTAAATCGCTTCTTGACTCAGTGCAAATGCATTTGTCACGTTTAGCAGCTTCAAACTTTACCCAAGTAAAATCTTCTAGAGCATTCCTACAGATTCAAGTCCTTGTCTTAATGAAAACCTAATAATAATTTAATAAAATATGATGTCCCGTCTTCAGATGATCCGGCTCACTCAGCCTGAGGTTGTCCACGACAAGAAGCAGCAGAACGCTTTGTCTCCAGATGAAAACACCATCAAGAAAGAAGCAGATGCAGGTACTGTCCCAAAAAGGACTTTAGCTAACTTTGTTGACTCCATTCTTTCAATTCACCAATCTTGTCTTTATGAAACAGTGGCAAAAAGAAAGCCAATCTTCAAAGAAAGTTTGAAGGACATCTTGTTTGAAGTGTTCAACAAGCTTAACAGGAGGATGTGCTCTAATCAGATGAGACTATAATTTAATATTTTGGTCTTGATCCAACACTCTTTATAAGGGAAAGCTACACCTTTACAATGAAACCTGGTAGTGGTAGCATCATGCTGTGAGGAAGCCTGTCTGTAGAAGGTTAAATAGAAGCTGGTCAGCATTGCTGGTTGTAGCTAAATACAGGCCAGTCTTTATAGAAAACCTGTAAAGTTTGCATAGGACAGGAGACTGGTGGATGTTCCTCTTCCAGCAGGATGATGACCTTAAACATGCCGCCTGAACTACAGGAAACGAGTTTAGATCAAAGCATAATCTTTCTCCAGATGCATGCCAGATTTAAATTTAATTGAGAATCTTTGCCAAGACTTTGCTGTTCATAAACCAATGGCATCTTCCGTGCCATCTGTCTTCGTCTCACATCCTATAATTCATGTCTGGGCTTTTCAGAAACGTGAAACTCAATCAGTTCTAATTCTAGATTCAGTGGATGAGTCAGGGGCTCAGTCCAAGGATGGAGCTGGCTCCTCTGGAAGCTCAAAGGTCATGGGAAAACCCACTGCCCCCACAGGAGGAGGAGCCCAGCAAGTCAACCCCATCGTTCAGCGCCTGCCTGCCTTCCTCGACAACCACAACTATGCCAAGTCCCCGATGCAGGTTAGAATTAGAATATTAATATTACAATATTCCAGGTGCTTCAGTTGTAATAAAATTGCAGTTTTGTGTCATGGATTATCAATCATGGATTAATCAGGGAGTTGTTGGGTGTGGAGTTTTGAGAGGAAAATGCCATCAGATGTTGAGCTGTCTCAAAAAAATATACTGAGATTGTTGGGTTTATTTCGTTTCCCAACCTGCAAGAATCAACCAGAGACACAAACTACTCTTTTGCAGAAGAGGGGAGAGCCAGACGTGGAGAACCGCCGTTAAACACTGTCTGGGATCAACTCCATCGGCTCTCAGTCCCCAACTGCCTTTTATTATGTTAACAACAAAGAGATTGGCTTTTTCACACAGTCACACAAACAATTGATCAATAACCTTTCACACAAGCAGTTATGTGATCAAATCAACTAATGATCAAATCATCACAAAGGAAAAGAGTCAAGAAAACAACACACAGAATAATATGAAAACAAAACCTTTCAAATAAACTCAAAAGTGAATGAATTTAGTTAATTTTTCTAACAGAGATATATCACAGTATTGCTTTTTTTTTTAAACCCTGCATACCTCTTCAATTGAAAACACAATTACTTTTAAATTCAATGCCTTCAATGAAAGTTTCATTTAAACTTAACTGAACAATTACCTTGCAAAGTCCTTCCTTTTGTTTTTTTTGTTTTTTGTTTTAGTATTTTGGTGTGATGCAGAAATAAAAGTTCCCTGACTGTAAACGGTTTTGCTTTTATTCGTAGGAGGAGGAAGATCTAGCAGCTGGTGTCGGACGCTCTCGGACAGCAGGCCCTCCACAGCCTCCGTTCTCAGATGATGAAGACGAATTTGATGAAGACGAGGAAGAAGCAACAGGTTCTGCCAGTGCTTCCAGCAGGCAAGAGTTTTAGTTTCTATGTAGCATCTTACAAGGACGTTTTAAAACCACAAGATTTGATTTGTTCTCAATATAAATTCAGCTGTTCAGTGAAGGCCTCTAAGGTCGAAGTTGGTTAGAGAACATAACTGAACAATCGGTACCGTGAAGTGGAAGGACGACAGCAGACAGGCCAGAGAAAATTTGGTAATTAGCGGAAAAATTCACAGTTGGGCGGAGAATCTGTCTGTGGAGCAACTGTTAGTCATGCGCTTCACAAAAATGGTCTTCATAGAAGACAGCAGGAAGAAAGTCAAAGACAACCTTGGGAAATCTTCATGGCACTTTGCCACATGTCATGTTGGGGAAACGGCAATCATGTGAAACAAGATTCAGTGGTTAGAGGAAACAGAAATGTAACTTTTTGGCCCTGATAAGAAGAGATGCAATTCTGAACAAACTACTCCCACTGTGAAACATTCTGGTAACCACATCAAGGTGTCCGAATGAGAAAGTGAAGCATTCAAAATTAGAGTTAACCAGAGTTTTTACATTTAACTTTGTTACATTATTTTTTACAAACAAGAATTCCTTTAAATTAGACAAATCCCTCCTAAAATCGCAGAGGTTTGTGGTTGCAATGTAGGAAAAAAAAGTGTTGAAGTTAAAAGAGAATTCTAAATATTTGAATAATGAATACGTTTGTTTTGATAAGATGTTTAAAATATGTTTTTCTCTTCTTTTTATTTTTCAGATTCAGACGAAAGGCGAGCCTGCGGTCCAGAACGGGACGGGTTGGAACCGGGATGGAGAGCCAGATTGCCCTCAACGTTTTGGCAGAGAAACTGAAGAAGGAAGCTCAAAGAAAAGATGGTGTAAACACCCCTCTGTCTGTGCGCACTGAAGGTCGCACCGGGGGTATCTGCATCACGTCTGCCTCGCAGCCTTCCCCCACACCCAGCAACGAAAGCACAGACACGGCCTCTGAAATTGGCAGCGCCTTCAACTCCCCGCTGCGCTCGCCGGCTCGCTCTCAGGCGGCCACGCGTCCCTCGAGCCCAGTCGCGTCCCATCTGTCCCGTGTGCTGTTCGGAGAGGATGAAATGTTGAGGCTGGACTCCAGACATAACCGTGCCGTAAGAGAACTGGGACCTTCAGTCAGTGCATCGCTGTTACACCTACAAGATGACGGAGTCATTTATGCTCTCCCTCCATCTGGTGAGAGAACAGGAAGTGAACATTGCAGTCTAGTTTTCTCAGGTAAAACTTGAGTTCCTCATATGCTGCATCTGTTTTCATTACCTGTGCAGGAGATTCTGCTGAAGGCACAAAGCTCTGCACCCCTGAGAAGGTAAAACTCAAAGTGAAGGAAGATGAAAAAGATGCCATAAAAGAAGGAGATGAGGGACCATCTGTAGCGGTGAAGAAAGAAGACGAGAACGAAGATGGTGCGGAGATGAAACCTGGCAAGGAAAAGCTCAATGTTACAGAGTCTGGAGCAGACAGCAAGCCACCAGGGGATAAGTACTCTCCAAAAGTAAGTCCTTTGTTGTAAAGTGCTGCACTACATATCCTTACAGGGCATATTTGGACAGTATAGCACTTTTAGATCTTTTTTTGCTTGTGCTGCTGGTAAGAAAGCTGATGCCTGTGATGGGTAGAAACACGTAAACACAAGCAGGGAGTCACCTCATTGCCTTTTGCAGGAGCTGCTTGCACTACTCAAGTGTGTAGAAGCTGACATTGCTAATTATGAGGTGTTTCTAAAGGAGGAAGTAGAAAAGAGAAAGAAATTCAAAGTAAGTGCATTTGTTAATTCACCTTGAATTCACTGTTTTGGGTCAAAATTTGTTATTTTTGACTTTGAGTCTAAATGTTTATTTTATTTGTGCAGATAGATGATCAGAGGAGGACTCACAATTACGACGAGTTTATCTGCACATTTATATCAATGTTGGCCCAAGAAGGTAAAAAAAAAAAAACCTAGTCGTTTTTGATACTTGCTGCTGTTTTTAATCTTTCTTCCCCCTCTCATTAAAATCTGTCATTTAAAACTCTCTTGTGGTCTAATTAATGAAAGTCAGTAAAAATTTTGCACAGCTTCTTGCTTCTAGGCTGTTGGCTCAAGGTTAAAAACAAAACATTTTCAATATTTAAACAAGATTGGGTGGTTATTTTTATTCTGTAATATTTGGTGTATTAAAAAATATTAAAGAAGCCCCACTTTCCCCAGTCTTCAGGATATTTAATGTTAAATTGTAATAATGTGTTGGTCTTGGGCTTAACTTGCTTGTAAGGACCTTTACTCTTATAAAAATCCTTCAAAAAAATAGGTTCATTTAACCTACTATATAAAAATGTACATATCTCATGCCTCCAGAAAGGCTTCACAGGACATATTTTCTTTACAATATTTTACAAACAGTTCTATTTTACCTTCTAGGTCAGGATATCTGTATTTATTTCCATGTCAAGAATAATAAAAATATATTCAAAAAAGTGACAAAGATGGAATTAAATGGGTGGTTAATATATTTTACAAGTGTTGATCTTTAACTTTGTGCTTCGTAGGGAGTTAATGTTTTTCTTGCTCAGCTATGCAGATTGACCACAAGCACAGGACCAAGTGTGTTTTCTGTAGGTCTGTGTTAAACCATTAGTGTCAAACTCTTGGACGTTTCCACACTGAAACCTGTTAGTTCAGGATATCTGCCCTAAGCTTTTGAGCTGTAAAGAATCTCACCAATTAGACAAAAAAAAAAAAAAAATGTCACATGCTAGATAAACCTTCATCTGTTTGACCTAAGATTAACAAAAAAAAAGCTACCTTCCACTTATGCTAAAATTGTCCTCTTATCTTCCCTGATATTTTGGTGCATATTCTACAGGCATGCTGGCCAGCCTCGTGGAGCAAAACATCTCTGTGCGCCGCCGGCAGGGAGTGAGCATCGGCAGGCTGCACAAGCAGAGGAAGCCTGATCGAAGGAAACGCTCCCGACCTTACAAAGCTAAACGCCAGTAATCACAGTCAAAGTCAAATGAACACCAAGTAATCACTGCAAGGAATAAAATGATGTTGCTTCACTTCTGAAAAATCATTCCTTTCGACAGTATTGTGCTGTATTTTTTTTGTGCTTCATGAAATCTGTTTTTTTTTCGTGCTCTCGTAAATGTTTGTTTGTGTGATGCTTGCATTGTTTTTATCGTCAGTACTTTCAAGCAGGTTGAGCTTATTTAAAACCTCTGCAACTGAACTGCTAACTAAAAGTCATTATTTTCTCAGTGCCAATGAAGTATTGAATGTTTTTTTTTTTTTTGGTAAAATACAGTTTTTGTTTTTTTACTCTTTTAGTAAATTTCTGCGTCAACACATTCAGTGGAGGAATTTACCCTGTAATGTACTGTTGTCTTTTTATCATGTTATTTAAAACTGACAATATGACTCTGTAAGGGTTTGAAATGCCTTTCTTATTTTAAAGGTCTTTACTTGTTTATGTGTCTTTAGGGGATTCTGCAGATATACACACAGGTTTTGTGTTTGTACCTGTTTTGGATCTCAGAGTGAGTTAAGTTGAATTTGTGCTGCTTTATACTTTTGTATATATTTACATGTTATTTGGCCCGTAGACTAAATTCGGTGATTCTCTGTGCTTGCCAGTTTATTCTGAAATAAAGTTAGTTATTAAAGCAAATCAGTCTATGCCAGATTTCTTTGACTTTTGGAGTTTTAAATGTGGCATCCCACCAGTGACTGATTTGGAGTCTCTAAATGCTTTAGATTTGTTTATATAAAAAAGAAAAAAAAATCAGAAGAGTTTTTATAGGTTAGTACACTTGGGTGATTTTGTGAATCGGTTGTAGTGACAGTAGCCGTACACTAGGGAGAGTAATCATTCAGACCAAGTGGGACCATTTCAGATCTATTTGCTGTAACTAAAGCTATTCATATTTTTTTTAAAATATTGATCACTCGGGTAGATTTTTAAAACTTCCGATTAAATTTTTGTTCTGATTACATGGAAATAGTGGCTCCCTTTGTCATTAATTTTCCTCTTTTTAATTTTCTGAATGATTTTTAGTTTGTCAGTTTATGCAACACAGCTGTCTTTCTTTTCAACTATGCTATTTAAATTAGTATCAAAATACGAAGTAGTATAATTTTTTTTGTGTTGATATTTACAATTATTAATGGTAGAAAGCTCTAGTTTTGTGTAAATGCAAAGTTGTTCTTTTGGCTACTTGACAAATAATACAGGCTGTGACAGACCACATAAAGGTTATAATCAAGCATTAACTAGTTTGAGTAAATTACGGTTATTACTTATGGTGGTGCACATTTTGTACATCTTTGCTTGAGGTTGCTGTTATCCATCCCTCCATGATCTGAAATTAAAATAAAACAATTTCAGAAAACTGGGCAGTATTTTAATTAATTTGAATTGGTCTTAAAGTTTAAACCAAACATATTGAGCATTTTAATCTAGCATAGTGTTAGTTTATAGACAGAATGTTTAATAAGCCAAAAAAAAAGATCACTGACAAAATAAATTTGTAGCACCGTGTAGCCCAAAACTTACCAAACTTTAACACACAAGAGAGGAAGTGTTTGTCTTCTTGCTGTACAGTCAGATCTGGCCTGGGATGCTGCCTCGGTCCTCCAGGCCAGCTCTCATGAATTACAGATGTGAAAACTTCAAATCTGGAGCTACATGAATGAACCTGAATTTGTTTAATGTATAGATATGTGAACAGCACATGTAAACGAGTCATAAATTATTGATCTAAAGGTTGAAAGAGGCTAGCTCTTGAGGACCTAACTTCTACCTCCATGATGAGACAAAAAAAAGTAAATAAAATTATGGTCATTCTGTTTGCTCCCAGAACACGATTCCTACTGCTTATGAATAGGAATGCCTTTACACCTCTTAAGTGCACAATACAAAGAATCAAGCTTGGACTATTTCAAAGAAATACTATTGGTGCTGTGATTGGTGGTGATTTACTGATAATGGTACAATAAATTAAATTCTGCTTATAGGCCGACTTTGTGAGTTCTTTTATTATTGTGAAAACCTAGCATATCATTCATAATTATAATATTTACTACATTTTAATCATGAAATGGCACTCAATCCTGATGTAGGGGGTTGAGAAGAGAAGGGTGGTTGCGTGCTGTTTAAGATAGCTGATCACTGTGTACGCGCACGTACGAGCTTGCAAGTCACCACCCATTGCGTCAGCGCGCTCCTTCGGCCTCGCCGTCAGTGCGCGTGCTCCGTGCGGGATGCTGGATTGTAGGTGATGATGGCGGAAGGGGAGCGACGCTGAGTTCCATCCGAGTTTTTACCCCAGCTGTAAAAACCACCCACAACCACCGTTTCTCTCCGTCGAGACCTATCCCGAAGCAATGGGGAACGAGGCCAGCATGGAGGGGGAGGGACAGGCGGGACAGCCCGGCGCCGCCGTCCCTGCAGCGGGGGCTCCGACTTCCATTTCAGCACCACCGGACTCTGGACAGCTCATCAAGCCCAGCAATGGAGCGCCAGCCGGAGGAAGTGGGGCTGCGTCCGGGCCGGGGATTAACAGGTAGCCGAGATAGCTAGGGAGGCTTCACTGTCCAAAGTGTGGGCAATGAAGCGAAATCAGGGAGGATTCATGGCAGCGTGCTGTAGTGTACATTAGTTCAACCAGCAGCGTAGATATAGGATCAACCGACTGCGTGTAGATAGACATGAATGGGCGCTTAATTATTTATTTCAATACCCTTGTCAACACTATTAACAGCCTCTTCTTGAAACCTCTTTAATTTTGGCATCAAGTATGTCATTGTCGATTTGCTTTAAATCGATCAAGTAAACGGAAGCAATCGTACGTAAATGTCGCTTTAAGCAATTTCAACAGGAATTTCTACGCCCTTTTTCTACGATGTCTGCCCTGAGGATTCAGTATCATGAATGAAAGCGACAATTTCAGGCAGGACCGAGTGTTACAACTTAAATCTTAGAGGCATAATTTTCACCTCATATTCAAGGTGATGGATTTCAGAATTTAATAATAAAAATAAAAAAAAAAATGAGGCGGAGAAAAAATATGCAAAGTGTCTCCAATTCGTATAAGAGGGGTGGGTCGGTTCTACTACAGGCTTCTTTAACGTGATTTCCAGTAAATACAGGGTCATTCTGAAAAACACACCTTCCTCCTTGGCAGCAGCAGACGTCTGTCTCCCTGATGACAGCGTTGTGTAGGATGTCACTGCTCCCATCAGATATCACCAACGTCATTGAGAGTGCTGGACCAAAACATATGCCATTGCCGTCTTAGTTACCAGATCTCATTCTCAAATTAATATGCTGTGAGATTAAAATTGCAGCTGGTCAGAAATGGGTCATTTACTCTAGAGAAAGCGCTGTTTATCTCCTCCCTAAATGAAATCTTGTGCCATTTCAGTATTTGCAACAACACTGCCCTCCTACTAGCATTCTCATATTTAAACCCACATAGATGGCTTAAAATAATGCAGCGTAAACTGATCAAATGCTGACAGGGAACATGTCTGTGGTCGCATGTGGCAGCTTGGATGACGGTATTTTCGGTGTGGGTGTGTGTTAGGGATTACCCTTCTAACAAGATCTGATATTGCCTAATTACACAGTTCAACAGTTGTAAACCTTAGCACACAGAGACATTGCTGCGTCGTGGATTTGCCACACCTGCTTGCAGTCTCTGTGCAACAGTTTCCGAGGCTGGCGTGCAAATAGATTTATAGATGTGCTGCGAGCGTTTCTTCGTGTGGTTAAATTACAACGTGCAGAGTTGATGCTTCGTTTGAGACTATGACTTATGGCAGGGAGAAATTCTGAGGTGTAACATTTTATGAAAACCTTCTGCCTTTATGTGCAGCGTCTTGCAATGCCTCTTGAAATTTTTCACATTGTTGCATTAGGATTACAAACTTTAACATATTATGGCATTGTATCTGACATACCTCCATAAAATAGTGCACAGCAGTGAAGCAGAAGGAAATGAAACAAGGCTTCCTAGTCTTTTTCAGAATTACAAATCTGAAAAGTGTGGTGTGCATATGTGTTAAAGCCTCCCCGAATCAATACTTTGTAGTACCACATTTTTTATTATGGGGTAAACCGGCTCTATACCCACTTTGAACATCTAAGGACTGATATTTATTTGATTCATTATTTTTTTTCAAAATAGCTCTAGTTCAGTTACGCTGAACTAGAGTTTCTGCATATATCAGTTTTCAAGTCTGGTCACCGACTCTCAACTGGAATCTGTGATCAGAAGGAAATGAACCATTTTCAGGTCATGAAAATGGTTTGAACTAAACCTTTCCAATATAACTCTGACTGTATGTTTATTCTCTTTGTTGTACTGGAAGATGACCCTCCTCCTGAGTCTCATGTTTTTTGTGGCTATAGCAAGTTTTCTTTCATTGTTGCTCCATGTTTTGTAATGTCTATCTTCCTTTAAACTCCCCTGTCTTTTCCCAGGAAAAGCATTTTTTCTCCTTGACACTTTTCCCTTAAGTCCAGATTTGTGAATTTCATGTCTAATAGTTGCCTGTCAGTTGCATCTTCCACCTGAGCTGGGGTTCTCTGCAGCTCCTTCAGAGTTGCCTTTTTGTTTGCCTCTTTGATTACTGTTCCTCTTTTCTGGCCTTTCAATTAATGCGAATTGCCATGTCATTATAGGTTTGTAGTTGTGCTATACTCTTTCCACTTTCCAGAGGGTGGATTGAACAGAACTGTGTGAGATGTTCAAAGCTTTGAATGTGTCATGTTTTTATGACCGAACACTGCTTTAATTTATTCCCTTCTTTTATCCTTGATCTGCCTGCTGTGTTCATTGATCTTCATGATGCTATGCATTACCAAAATGTTATGATTTGTAATTGTGAAAAAAAAGAAAAGATCATGTTCCATCCTCTGCATGAGTTGTGCACCTCTTCATGGTGGTCGGTCACAAAAAAATCCATAAATGAAATATGAAATAGTTCAAGTGGAATGAATACTTTTGCAAGTATCTGTACCGTATCTTTGTAGAAAAGATTCCCGTGTCTTGCCTGTGTATTGTGTGGGGTAGATTTAAATGCTCATAGCTTGCTTGTTATCTCATGATTTTTTTATATCTCTATTTCTTCCGAGTATCCCCCCTTCAGGTTCCTCATAAAGGGAGTGCAGAGACTGAGTGCGCTAACAAACAGAGAGGCAGAATGAGAAATGAGCAGAAGGAAAGAGAGTAACATCGAAGCACATGGCTGATTTAAATGGCTTTCTCAAGATCATGAATCTGGCTTTAACATATTCCTTTGTGAAGAACCCGTAAGAATTTCAGCAGCAATAAGACAGTGTCTGGCTTTGGACTTGATAGACGACTTTCATTTTAATTGAAATGAGTTGCCTGGTAATGCGAATAGGGATATTATATCTTTTATATTACCTTACTCAAAAGTGAGATCCACAGGACTTTTTTGCTGTGTGTTAGACCAAATTATATTACATTCAGGCACAGTAAGAGAGCTAAGTCCAAGCCTTTCCAGGAGTCTTCTTCTGGCATATCTGGCCGACCCGTCTGCTCCAGTGAGCTCTACAATAATTGTTTTCTACTCTTATCATAACAGCTTTCTCTAAGTGCACAGTCATTCCAACAGTTGACCATTACTGAAGAGCATTCTGACACAAGCTCCACATATTTCCTGTTTACAACAACATACTCAGTGTGGTACTGCAGCACTGATCTGCCACAACATTTCTAAGCACTATGGCAATTAAAAAAAGGCTCCCTGAAGCAAGTAGTAGGTTTGAGATTCTCATTAGCATATGTGCCTAAGTTGTACCTGATTTTTACTCAACTCAAAACAGGGAATCAAGCACATGATGTAGGCAGATATTATTAGCCTTAAAATAGGTTGAGTTTGTTAAATAATTTGTAAAAAAAAAAAGAAGATGTGATTAAGAAATCTGGTGAATCACCAGGCTGAGGTGATCCAGGGGAAAAGGGCTGATCATGATGTCTGGCTGGTTGATTGGTGGATCTCCATCCTCTCAAACCTTTACCCTGTACTCGTCCATGATTTTTTAACTAAATTTATCAATTCTGTCAGACTTTATATTGCTGTATCAAGTTAATAAATAACGTTTGAAATTGGTTTGCCTTCCATTTTCAGTACTGCATCAAGTGAGGATTTTAAACAAGGTTTGCAAACATTGACTTTGTTTCTTAAAAACTTGTTTATAGGTTGAGATAGTGATATTAGGAAATCTGTTTGTGTTCAGAATACAACTGAGGAGGGAATAACCATTTTACCAGAAGAGATGTTTTAGTAAATTTACAATGTGAAACATCTCTAGCTTTCTTAATGCGTTTTAATGCACCCAGTGAACATTTTGGCTGCAACATCAGCTCTGATTTAACACTACAGCTGAACAACAGACATTAGCATCATGATGTGAATAAAAATATGCCACTATTATGTTTTTATTTTAAAAACAAATCAACCACCAGTGACATCTGGTCTGCAGATGATCCTTTTGGAATCTGTCCTACTCAGAAGCATCAGTACTTATAATAAAACTATCCACAGCTAAAGCTCAGTAATCTGCTCTGTCTTGGTGCGCTTCAGCACAACACATCCAGTGTTTTAGAGGTGACATTTGATGGGCATCAGCTGCTTCAGGACACCATAACTCTCCTCATATGCTTTTCCCTTGAGTGTGGTTTCCATGAGGAGTTGTGGATGATCTGCAGCCACGTTAACATGAGTGATACATGGACGAGTTTTTATGACACTTAATTCTAAGGTTATTTTTCAGAAAATTGTCTTAAAAATAGATAATTATCAATGCTTTACACATGTCAGTTGTTTTAATTGTCTAGACTTCAAGCTAAATTAGCAAGTGATGGCGCTTTTGCCACAATGTTGCAAGAGTAGAGTTTTACAAGGATAAATTTGTTTGTCAAACTTATGTTGGGAGCATTTATACCTTTTTAAACTGATACAAAAGTACAAGTCTGTGTTAATAATAGATGCCTTCATGTTGTAGGACGTAATGCTCAGGCAGTACGTCCTCATGATTAATTTACCTTCAGCAGGAAGAGCACTGCAGCCTGCATAGACTTGACATGCCGAATGTGTATGGTGTCCTCACATAAATGATTTGAAAAGCAATTCTTTCTCATTATTTACAATGCTTTTATGTGCAAAAAATCAATACCTACAACACCTGGGAGAGACTGACAGCATACTGACACTGACCCATTGTTTGGATAAAAAAAAATCTAAAATACATAAAAAATTGTGAAGTCTTATAAACTGTATGTTTTTTCCTGGAGTTTTATTTTCATATCTTTTATGCATTTTAAGTGGTTCGAAAATGCTGTGGCTTAATCTTTACTCTGATCATATTTCATGCAGCACATTGAGTATTTCGTCTGCACAATTACATTGGTGGATTTATTTTTATGTGCACAGATGGTATATACCTTGCCACTGATTCATAAAGCAGCCACTACACTCCCTGTAATGTACTTTTTTTTATTTTAAAACAAACTTGCCTTCTCTGATTTAAGTATATAAAAAAGTCTATATAAAAATGAAAAGTGTGGTGAGCTGTAACTAAAAATGTTTTGGTGATGATTGAAGCAGACCCTGATGAAACACTTCTATCCACTTTATGAAGCACATAATAATTAGTTTAATATAGACTTTTTAACACTCAAGACTAATAGGAAAAAATATAGCTCGTGTTCAACTGCAGGGGAGATGTGTATAATGCATGCAACATACATGCATTATTGGCATGAATTTCAACTGTGTTCAATTTTGATCTTAACTGTATGTGTTTAATTTCTTACCGTCAGTGAAAGCAATAGTGCATAACTTATGATACATATAGCAACACATAAACATTATTTTTGACAGAAATAGCTAAAGTCTGTATGTTGATGCTGTTTTTGGTGTTTGTATTTGACTTAAAAAATACTTCAAAAATGACTTTTTTATTTTAAATATTTGTTAAATGAACTACACAATCAAATTAAAACTCAGTCTTGGTGAGGAAATGAAATCAAACTTTTGTTTTCTCCTACATTTTGACATCAATAGATGCCAGCTGCTCAGCCTTCACTCTTCAATCACATTTATTTGTTAGACAGAAGGCACATTCGTGTTTTCTGTTTTGCTGTAACTAAAATGTTCTCGGGGTGTTTTTTTCCTAATGTCTAACTCTCCACAATTACTTGCAGGACAAAATTAAATCAGTCCTGCTGGTTAATTATGAAGCTGAAAATATTTTTCTCTGGGTAAAAAAAAAAATGCTTTCATCTGATGTGACATTTAATGAATGTGCAAACAACAAATATATCCTGCTGCTGATGTTACTTTGCTGAGCAGATTTAGGGTGTCGACTAAATCTCTTGTATTTATCTTAAAACTCACAATGAATGCCGCTGCCGCCCGCAACTGCGATACATTTCCGCTTTGACCTTTAAATATTACTAAACGGAGCGCACAGAATAGCTTTTCAATCCAAAGCCTCAATTCGCCTGTTTCGCTTACAGTGAAAGATGTACAAATCAATACGAAACATGTAGCCTTGCAGATAAAAGGACATTGATGCAGATATACATTATCCCGCTAAGGTTTACCACACATATCAGATTATGATTACTGCTGCAAAATACATTTTTTATTTTCATTTTGAAAGAAAAGATTTACCTCGTTTATAAAACAGATGAGCCAGTTTATTGTCTGGACTCTCAACGTGGCGAAGCTTTAGAAAGCCTGGATTTATGTTTTTGTTAACATAATTAATGTTTTCAATGAAAAGAGTCTGCAACACCATTTGGAGTATAAAAGAGTAACACTATACATTTAGCTAATTAGATTTTAGTGAAATAAAATCTTGTTTTGAGTTGTTATTCAAAAAAATCTTCTGCTATTGTGTGTTTGGATTACGTTGCTCAGGAGCCTTTTATGAAAGTCTTCGAAGCAGCAGCGGCTTTTGAATTGAACATTTATTGAACCTTTAAGAGGTATGCATATTCCTTCAATACATTGCCATTTTGCTACAACCACCAAATTCAATTTATGTTATTGGGATTTTATGAGAGACAACACAACATAGTCTATGATTGTGAAGTAGATCAAAAAGTATGTACAGTTTTCAAAAATGTCCACATTTTGCACCTTTTGTACAGCTGTAAGTCGAAACTAGTGAATAAAATATATTTTTTGTAGAAAGGTTCAGCATCAGTCAGACTATATGGAGAACATCAGTGAACATGAATTTTATTTCCACAGATTTTCAAATGGACTTTTGACTGGAACATCCTGACGCAAAATAAGCATCTAATCAGTTTTAATCCATTATTCTATTATTTAATACCTTAATTGTGCTTTAAATTTCACAACTTTTACACTTGACTGGGTCCTTTGTCTGCTGTTTGTGCTCTAATGTTCTCTTACAAACCTGTGAGACCTTCACCCTCTGTGGGATTTGTACTGAGATGAATTTACACAGATTTTATTTCGTGTTATAAAACGTAGAAGAATAGAAACTAATGGACAGCTCTTTCAAGGTTTGCAGAGTTACATAGTTTAGAAAACCAAATGTTGTTTTCCATCCCCAACATTTCTGTTGAACTTTTGACTTTATCTATTACGTACATCCCCAACAAAATACATTCATGTTTGTGTTTGTAGCATGACAGAATGTGATATAGTTCTGCATCGTGATTAATACCTGTGCAAACAACAGTTGCGTTAGCAGGAGATACTCTTCCTTCTTTGCCACAAAAAGTATTTTCTGAGTTTCGTAACTTTGTTTGGTCTCACTTTTCTTGTTTGAAGCTTCCAGCACTACTGTCTGTTTCTCATCATGTCCACTGCTTGCTTGTTATTGTGCAGCTTGAGGATACACAGCAAAAACAAAAACAAAACCACCTGAAAACTCTGCCAGTTATAGGAAACTATAAGGCTGGAGACCAGTGAAAGACAAAGTGAAATTGAAAAACATTTCTCTGAAGCATTGACTTTAATCTATTATACATTATATTTAATAAACAAAGCAGTAGACTACAAACATAAAAATAACCTATTATAGCAGTTACCAAAAGGTGAAATATAATTATTAATATAATTGTTTGCCTGTGAAATATCTGTGTAAATATTTATTATGCAGGGTAAAAGTTGGTACATCTGGTAATTGTTTACTTTGCTTGGAAGTAAAAAGTGACTCTTCTGTTTCAAAGTCACAGAACTGCTTCCAGTTTTTAAGGTTGCATTTTTCTGGACTTTGGCTGCTTTTTCAAAAAATTACTATCTGGTCCCTAGAGCCAATCATAAAAGCCTATTACACAACGTATAGTTTCAAATGTGTAAATTTAACAAGTGGAGAACAAAATAAGTGCCCGACCTTAAATGCTGCCTACTGCAGCTGGACAGCAAGGACCTGAGTGAGATATTGTGTTTTACTTAATCCATTTACACTGTGCCATATTTTCAGATAATAGCCCTTTAGGAATCACTGTGTCCTAAAATACAATTTTATAGGTGTCAAAGTCATGGATTGGGCTGGGCTTCTGCAGCTAATATTCGGCCAGATTCCACTCAGCAAAAAGTTGTTTTATTTTGTTCTTTAGGAGCAATAAATTCACCGTCTTACGAACTTTAATAAGTAATCTTATTTAGTTAAAATAATAAAAGTAACAGAACTTCCAGTGAAGGAAGTGTTCCTGTGACTGTTTGCGCGTAAAAATCCGATTTAAAATTGGGATCTTTGCTGGGCTCTCTGTTTTAGATATAAAAGTATTTGATTTTTAATCTTTAATGCTTACAACATGTCACATATATGAGAGTCAGCGTGCTTAAGAAAAATAAGTAATGTAAACATTCCTCTGATGATGGCAACATTCATACTGAAAATATATACTCAGTTGCTTGGATTGTTCAGTAAATGGTTGCAGGAGCTGTAGGAGAAAATGTTATAAACATTAACTGTGACACCTTTCTTGTTTTCCCAGCTGTTGACACCAATATCTTGTTAACTAATTAGCAAGGGCATCATTGCATTCTGGTCTAAGCATTAGCGAGAGCTGTCTCTCCCCTGCAGTGCCTCTGAAATCTACTGATACTGTTTGAATCTTTTCATATTTTGTCACAACAAAACTGAACATGGGATTTCATGTGACAGATCAACACAAAGTTTAATGCTTAATTGTGAAGTGGAAGAAAAAGGGTGCATTGTTTTTAAAATGTAATTATCTGAAAGGTGTGGTGTTCATTTGACACAAATGACAAAAAAGGTTTTGTAGCTCTGGCTGTATGCTGATTTGTAGATGTTCTGCTGAAAATGTAAGTCACCACACTGGTACTCTGACCCCAGAGCATGATGCTCCCACTGCTGCCTTTACCATGGGGTTGATATGTTCAGGGTGCAATATCAGTTTTCCTTTATATATTCTGTTTTGCAAGCCAGGAAGTAACATTTCAGTCCCGTCTGAACACAGCTTACTGTATCCCCAACTTGACTTATGGTAAACTTTAAATGTAATTCCTTCTGGGTTTCTTTGAACAGTAACTTTTTTTCTTGCCAGATTTGTGGAGTGCACATTTTTGGATAATGGATTATATCGAATTGGTGTAACCCTCTCTAAAAAGCTCCTGAGGGAACAGTAAAATAGCTGTATATACACTGAGATTAAATTACACACTCTTTTTACTAATTAGATGAATTCTAATTAGTTTCAGATTTTATTTAGAGGTATCAGTGTCAGACTTGTTAAATTACTTTTGCAAGATACTCTAAAACTCAATAGTTGATCGGTGCAGTGGGACCGTTCTCCACAGTTGACACATTCAGTTATGCATGACTAGTTTCCCTTATTGCTGTTCAAATAGGAGAGTTGTGTAAACGGTTCTCATCTAACTCCTGGGGCCGATGGAACGTATTCCCCCAAAATGTTGAACTCCTTTTAAAGATTCATGTTGCCCTGCAGGTGTGATGCTAATGAGTTTAATTTAGATGACAGCGTGAACTTGTTAAATGTACAGCTGCCACAGTGAAGGGTGGACGCATCTCTCTGTTGATTTACAATGAGAGGTTTTACTCAGTCTTCCTGTTGTCGTTGTATAAATGACTCTACTCGTTTTGCGAAAATGCGAACAATTTGTTGTCTTTCACTAGTGTCGACAAGTTGTTCTCAGTAGACTCCTGTTTGCCTGTATCTAAAGGAATCTTACGAAAATGTGTCTTCCACTTTCATTTTTTCTTTGTTGCTCTCATTAAGTAAAGCCTCAGGCTTTGCATAAATTATTGGACACTTGATGTCTGAGCTGTTCAAGAGTAGGTTTTTCAAGTGAAACTACCTGGTGCTTTGTGAGAACAGCAGTAGCATAATATTTATACTTACACTTTAAGTACAGAATGCATAACTGATGAGACTGGAGAGAGAGGTTGGCCCTGGACTGTGAACGCTTGTGTTGATTTTCAGAGGTAACAGACTAACAGTGCAGATGAACTCACTGCAGTGAAATCTGGACTCCTGTGGAGAGTTGACCAAGGTTGGAGTTATGCAGCAGCTCAGCCCATTTCGATATGACTCACAATGGTTAACAGTTTATGTACTTCAGCTCTTTTAGTCCTCCCTTTAGTTTCACTCTCTCTTTGCTTTGGATGCCGAGCTGCTGCTGGGACCGTCTTTGAAGACGACAGGCTTGACAAAGCAAGGTATAAGTTGTTATGACAGTGGAAATTTGCTGCTCATATTTCGGTGTCTGCTCTATCGCCTAAAGGTCTGAGTGGGTGTGAAAACGAAAGTTTAAAATACTGTTACACTTTTTTTGTCTCAGCTTAGAAACACCTATAACAAATGAAGGATTTAGCTTTTTCAAATGTCCTGTTTCTAATCGATCCTAACATTTCGTACTCTGCACTCAAATTTGAAATTATTCCACAAAATCCAACAAAGAGTGTCAGTAGTATTAGCCCTTGCTCAGTAAACATGTTTTTCTCTCAATTTACACACAGTATAAAAAATACAGTTAAAAGTCCAAGGTGTTAGTTAGGGAAACTCTGACAAAAACCAAATAATTTAGTATACAAGTGAGAAAAATAATTGCAGATTCTCACAAAGCAGGAGAATGATTTAAAAATATTTCTTAGTGTTAAGAGCTGGACTGGAATTTACAGAGAACCACACAGCACAGAAACAGACTGCTGGAGCTACCAAGTGAAAGATTTCAAAGAACCTTCAAGAAAACTCATGTGAGATTTCTCCAATTGTCTAGAACTACTGCCAAGATGTTAGCAAATGACTTGGGCTGATTACAATTATTAGAACAAACCATGAACAACCATGTCTTCCAAGGAGGCATCCTTTTGCATCCTCAAAATATTATTCATACTGGAAGCATTTTCTATGGTCAATTGATCTGAAACTACAAATCTTTGACCACGGAGATACTTTTTTTATCTTTCCGATTGTGCTAATAAGAGTCAGCTAAGACAAAGACTCTTCATCAGGCTGCCTTTAAACTCTTGGCTTAATAAACGCATAAGAATCCTTGACCACTTCTAAACAATATGTCAGCATTTCGGGGAGACTTGTCACAAGACATGAATCATTTATAAGCTTTTTGACAACACACTAATAGGTTAAATGTTTGCTTCTTCTGACATTGATTTTGGCATCTGCTTCGGGGCTTTCTGTTTGAACTAAAGGGATATTTCTTTCGTTTCAGACAAGCTCAGAAACTGCAGAAAATTGACGACTGAAACCTCATTTGAATTATTCTACACTGATTAAGGATAAATTAAAATCCTGTTGACTCTATTTTTGAAAACAATAAGTGGTGATTCTTCCTTTTCCAGAAAATATTTCTAAAATCTTGTGTCTTGTTCTTCATGCTAACTTTGCACTGTGTATCACTAGATGTATTTGTTAACAACAGTTACTGTGTAGTGAAACGTGTTAAAATAAGCATAAGAAAATCTTAATGCATGCTTTAATATACTTATAGAAGTACTTAAATACAAATATAAAAGCCTGATTATAAAAATAATAAAAGCACTTCAATGTTTTTAAGCTATCTTCTGCGTATTACTGTACAGATTTTAAAAGTATGAACAGAAATAGTTTTTCCTCACTTGTTCGTCATGTAATTATGCCCATCAACCCCCTCAATCACTAACTTCTTCTTTCCCATAATAACTGTCACCACTCCTTCATTCTTCTCTCATCGGCCTCCTCAATCTGTCCCTCACTCACCGTAGAAAGATATGCGTGGCTATGGTGCACAGTGATTGCTACTGCATGGTGACACAAGCCTAATTAACAAGCGATCATTTTGGTTTGAAGATATGTCCAATCTGTCCAGAAGTGTCTCAGCTAAAATTTGGAAATATGTGGTCCAAAATTGGATGTTTATTAAAATAAAATGGGTTAATAAGGTTGTTTTTTTTTTTTAAGCCTACGTGTCGACAGTTTTAGCAGTGAGTGGCAGATTTAAAAAAAAGACTGTACTTCTTGTCAAGAACTGCTTTGTTGCAGGCATGCCACACTTCAGCGTGACTTAAAATTCACAATTACTCCATGAGTCACTTTCCCCATGTGCTCCAGTCATGTTTTTTTTTTTCACTGAATTAATTTATTCTGAATTATATGAAGCAGATGTCACATTTCAGTTTTAGCTTTCAGTGATTTTTGTATGATTTACTGGTTTTCAGATTCTTAAAATTATTTAACTATACTGCATATAAACCTTTTTTGTGTGTACTCAATAATAAAATCAAATCTATTGCTTTGTGGTGGATTAAAAACATACTTCTGATCATTATTCTATAAGGACAAATCTATAAGAAAATGCTAGTTACTGTTTTCCTTGGTTCTGGTAAGCTTTCAGTTTGACTTTGATATGTTTTTCTGTATTTAAAAATCTAATAGTCCTGTAAATTAAATTGGGTATTATTTGTCAGATATAAGATGGCTGCATGTATTTTACCTGGACTGTGTCACATTTGCTGCTAATAAAATAAATGACAGTGTCAGCAGTTAAATATTTCATAAATAATATGAGTATCACCCCAATACTGATTTCCAGTTTTGTAGGAGTAAAACATTAAAATCATGACTCAAATTAATTATCTAACTTACTTTATGCCTTCTTTTCCTCCCTCCCTTCCAGACCATCAGACCCCGGGCCTAAAGCAGGAGCGCAGAGCGCCCATGGGCCAGGCGACAGGTTGGCCTCCCATGATGCCAGTCAGCATGCTGCACCTCAAGGAGGCCAGGGTCAGGGACATGCAGCCAGGAAGAATCTGCAGGTTGACTTGGGGGGCGGCAGAACCGGAAGGTCCCCTTCTGTGTCCCCTGACCGTGGGAGCGTTCCCACCTCCCCTTATTCTGTGCCTCAAATTGCTCCAATGCCCAGCAGCAAGCTGTGTCCTGTCTGCAAAACCACCGACCTGATGGGCACTGGGGACGACAAGCCCAACTTCAACACCTGCACACAGTGCCGCTCCATGGTGTGCAACCAGTGTGGCTTCAACCCCAACCCTCACCTCACAGAGGTAGGCAGCTCTCAGTTGGGTTTTTTTTTTTTTAATTATTTTTTAAGCTTGTTTTATTGTTGTTTGTTTAACAAACTTTATTCATATGGTGCACATAGTGGTAGATAAGGGTCGCAAACAACAGGATAAAAAAAAAAAAAAAAAAAGAGTCAAAATACTATTTAATCAAAAACATACTACTAGAATATATTAATTACAGTTTAATACATAAAAAATGTTAACAAAAACCCCATAAGATATTTGTAAAAATCATAACATTGATATAAATGTCTTCTATTAAAATGTCTTTAATAGAAATTTTAATAAATGTGGTAGTATATGATGTAACTTAGTTGTGAGTATCACAAATTGCTGACTGTGTGTCATTGTGCATTAACATGGGAAATGTTGTTATAAAGAATAGTGTAATTGACAGCTCAACTGCTTGAGGCATACAGAATTAGAGCCTGCCTGAATGAAGAGGAGAATCTGATATCAAGTTGACTTTTTATTGCTTTCCATTTTCAGGTATAAAAATGTAAAATAAAAGCCTGTCCTTGATTAACTGAATTTCAGGACATTCTTGGAACTGTTGAATGTTTGAAATGCTTTTAAAAAAGGGATCAGAGATTGTTTGACAATCTGACAACAATTGTTTCTATTTGGTAAAAACACCCTCTTGCATCTTGGTGTTTTTTTCATTATATAGTTTAAGTACTATATCAGTATCATATTAAATGCATGACTTTTTAAAAAAAACATTTTAATTAAATTTTCATTCTGTGGAAAGATTTTTCTAATCGCTGATGAAGAGCAGCTTTGATGATGACTATTGTTGCTGAGTTGGCTTTGACTGCTTCACAGTCTGTAATGCAGCAGCTGAACAGGAGGGAACATGAGAGATCAGCTACATGCTGACTGAGAGCTGTGAACCTTTTGTTCTTACAACAATTTGTCTTGATTTTTTAAATCTGTTGGATATAATTTACAAGTCATAAATTGTGTTTGTGAACAGAAACCAGTGAATAACAGAATTGGAGGAAAAAAACAAGCTTAATTAATCAGGTTGTATAATTAATTAAAACAACATAAGATATTCTTGTACTTTAATCTTGACAGTACATGTTTAGTGACATATAGCACTGTCCACATTTAAAAATAGGTAGAAAGCCTCAAATTAGATAAGTTTTTTGTTACAGTAGCAGAATCTCACACACAAAACATTGCTGCAAGTCTCTTAACAGTGATACTCAAATATATTTTTCTACCTCACTCATTATCCTCTTAACTACATGGGGTGGCAAGATAAACTTCATCCAACCTCAGCCTTAATTGTCACAATTTTATTTAATATTGAATTTTTAATTGATACTGTTATTGTAGATATCAATGCACTTAGAGAAGAAGATCATTTTGGTAGCTATTTCCAAACTTTGACTGTACTTTTTATCTTGCCATGTATGTTGTTGTACATGTGAAAAAAGGAAGTGTGCTTTGTGGAAAACAACCTGTCATAGAGTGAACGTATATGAATCATGTATAATGCAAACTTTAATTTTGTATATTTCATGTGAATTGTGATAAGGAACACAAAATCTAGAATGTAACTTTTAGAGTTAAGGGCTCGATTTCCAGACCATCTTAGGCTGGTATTTAGGGGGAAGTCTAATGCCCCACGTTTTGCCCACACCAGAAACCATTCCTGCTTTAGCAATTAAAATAAGCCTGGTAGAAGCACCAAGCAAAAGATCCTAAAAAAAAACCCAAAACAAGACTATCAAGAGCTGATAACCCAGAAGAGATGGTCTGATGCTTGTAGATGACCTAGCTAAGCCAGAAACTGTAGACTGAAAGGAGATGATTACCAGAGATCAGCACATGAATTAATGAATTAATCACTCAATCTGTCAATCAATCAAATTTATTTGCATAGTACATTTCTGCACTTAAATAGATTAGAATGTCGTGAATCAAGAAAAAAAACTCCATGTCTTCAGAAGAGACACCCTCAAATCTGACTGAAGTATCCTAAGGACAGACATCCCGAAGAAGCTTATAAATACTGGGCCTGAATTTATTTTAAGACTTTATTAATTTTTACTAGGGCTGCCAGTGAAAATGATGGAGCTGTATGTCCATCTTCTATAAAAGCTTGATAGGATTTTAGGAATACTTGATGCTACTCCTGTGAAGACACAGCTCAATATATTTCCCCTGCCATTAACAATCATTTAAGTCCATCTAAGCATTTATTTTAATGAACAGGTAGCTGAGAAAGCCTTTTGCAGTGATCTTAAAATAAATCACATTGCTAATATGAATTAGGCCATTCCACAGTGTTGCTGTGAATCAAGTGTGGCTGTGTCATCTGTCATAAAGTTTCACATCAACTTCAATGAGTCATGTGGAGAACTGCAACAATGCAACGTTAGTTAAGCTGGCCTACAGGCTACAAGAGGAGCCGCAGGCTTATTATGTACTGGGTTATTGAGAATAAATGCTTATTTTTTGTACAAATGGAGCGTTGATGTACATATACTGGGTAATGGATGTGTTTAGGCATGGGTGCCTCCGTGCATGAGGGTAGCAACTCTGGAGGCTTCCATGTTAGAGGAAAAGAAAAGAAAGGCGTAGAAATCGGAAGGACAAGAAAAAAAACCTCGTGGACCAAAGCGGAGACAGATAGCGGAGAACGGATCGTGGCAGGGAGTGAAGGAGAGCGAGGGAGTAAAGAGAACAGCGGAGGTGGGTACTTTTCAGCTCAGCCTCAGTGAGCTGGACAGATGCTGACAGGAAGAGAGACGTTGAGGGAAAGCGCTCGGCCTCCGGAGACCTGAAGATTTACCCCCATAACCTAGTTAACATGGACTGAGCTTTGGCTTTACTGCGGCCTATCTAAAATACTGCTTATCGCTTAGAAGGGAAATTGATTATGGGCAGATCAACGTGATGGCGTTACCGAGGATGATGATGAGTCGAACTGCGATAGTAGTGATGGTGGCTGGCTTGGATAGTCAAACTGAAAAGGTCATCTGGAGCAGACAGATTTTCTTTCTATATGGTTGCATTTCATAAATTTATGATCAGCGGATGAAGGATTGTACTCTTAGATTATGTTATATGTTTTTCTATACTATTTGGATGAATGGATTATGAATTATTATTTTTTATATAAATATTTGATATATTTTTCAATTGGGCAAACTAAGCTAAAATGAACTAAACTAACATCTTCTTGATTCCAAATACTTACGATTTACTTGTTCAAGGTCATAAAGATCTTGAGCATAATTTGTCCTACTAATAATAAAATGCACATTCTCTCTGGATTTTCAAGGACATCTGTAGCATTTACTCATGCCAGGATTACTCACTTGTTGACATGTTTAGTCAGAGATCATGTCTTGCTTTGTAAGAGGTCTGTTTGTTAACAAATGCTTTGCTCAAGCTAAATTACCTCTTCCAGATCACAGCAACAAGAAGAGACTGTTACAGACTGATTATAGATTTTTTGCTCTTATTTTTGTATTACTTATATCAACAAAATGTAATTTTGTATTTCTGATTTGAAATACTAATTAAAAAAAATATTGAAAGAAATGTTGGAAAACAGTAATGAACTAATATGCATAAAACATTTCATTAACCATATTTTTGGAAACCAAGTTCACTTTCCAACCCAAATCAAATCTTGTTCTATAAATGAAAGAACCATAGAATTACTGGAAAACTATTTCCCTGGTTTGAATCTCTGCCAGGTAATCCTTTCTGTTGCATTTCTTGCAACTTTACCTAGTAGCTTCTGAGATAAAGTAGATATTTTTACCACAAACACAAGATTTGTCCACTTGTCTCTGTTTTAAGCATGAAGATTTTAATAATTTATTTAAAACATTTAGTACAATATGTCGTTTTCATTTAAAATATTAAGGGCTAGCCTGTTTACACAGAGTGACTTGGGAGACGAAAACTATTCTCGAAATATAAGTCAGTGTTGTGTCAAGCAACTTAATGACGAGAATGCAGTTCAGATGTAAACAGCAAGCAACAAATGGATGTCATGTGCCACAGTGTGTTACAGGGCTGTCAGTCAGGCTGAAAGGAACTGTTTTATTTACAGATTTAGTCTGACAATTGAGACCTGCAAGCAATCATGCAGTTGACTTCTGTTCACATGTGATAATCTTCTGCAGGAGATAACGGGGAAAAGAAATGAATATGCGGTGCGCTTTTTAAAAAAAAAGTAGTTACGAAAAGTTGAGAAACCAGTGATGTTGGGGAAGAGGAGCAAGAGATTCAGAGAGACGAGGTCGTCTGAAGACAGCCTTCAAACAACAGAGAACATGAGCTCACAGTGAGAGATAGTGAAAATACCACAGACTCTCCCCAGACACCGTTCTCCCACCACCATACAGGAGAACATCTGCTTTATAATTGGTCCAATTTCTATTTATAGAGCCTACCCTCCTTCTGTCTGCAGCAATGGCCTAGTCCTGAGAAGCCTTTGCTGAAAGGAGAGAGCAGTGTGAAAAAGCTGTGTAGCAGCAGGAGGAGATGGAACAGGAGAGAAAACCATCATCATAAATTAACCATAATAGCTGCAGTGTTTATAACATGGCAGAGCAACTGTACAACGATTCAGCACCTGGGAAGAATAGAAAATACAAAATGTGCAAATAAATTAAACAAATAATTTTTGCTTCTCACTAAAGGAGCTGGTGACACTCATAAACCACAGGAATTTTAAAACCTAAACTGACAAAATTTTGATAGTTCTGGTTCTACTTTTCTGCACACAGTAGTTCAGGTGGCAGGAGTAGTGATACATATCACATTCAGCAAACATACCAAAAATAATTATTTCTTTTATACCTCCTGAATTGTCCTGCACAAATACCAATCCTGCAATGTGTTTAGACACAAAATATGAGTTAAAATAATCTGTCTTTTCTTCATCCTTTTCTTTTTTTTTTTTCCAAGAAACTGCATGACAGAATCAATCTTGCTAGTTTAAAAAAAGTTTGATAAATGGACTGAACTTATATAGCGCTTTTCCAGTCATTTTGACCACTCAAAGTGCTTTACACTAGAGTCACATTCACCCATTCGCACACACATTTATACATTGACATGCAGACCGGTAGGCAATTTGGGGTTAAGTGCCTTGCCCAGAGGCACATCGACATGTGGCAGGAGGAAGCTGGAATCAAACCTACAACCTTCTGATTGCAAGATGACTACTCTGCCACACAGCCACAGTCATCCACCAGTAAAATAAGTGTTAGAGATTTCTATATAAGACAGGATAATAAGTGTATACCTTTATATCTGTTTACACCTCTCCATTTTAAATATATGCCAAGCCTTAAAATAAATTAATCTTTTCTTGTTGTGGCAAAATTTTGTGCTGGAAATTGTAATGTAATTTCAATGTGAAAAATAATTAGTTACAAAACGACTAATAATTATTGTAACTTGTGCAAAACAACTATAACCCCATCATTTCTTAAAATGTTTACTTTAGTGTTACAAGTTGATTAGAGTAATTAGAAACTTTTGATTTGTACCTTCTGTTTCCCTGCTTCATTAAGATGATGTGATGCAGACACCATTTCTCTCAAGCTCTCCTAAAAAATGGGAAAGCCAGGAGAACTTGCTATTAAAGTAAGGCAGATTTGCGTTGACTTGTAAGTTAGCACATAGCTACAAAAATAGCTACTTGACTGAACCTGACCATATCTATATTCAGGGCAATAATTTAAAATCCAGCTGGATGAGAATCAAACATGCCATCATAAGCAGTGAGAATCACAGGGATAGTAAAAATCTCTAAAGTTGACTGGTCAAGAATTGCAGGCAATATTTGAATCAGTTTATGCTGCTGCAATAAATGAATATTTCATTATAAAGGCTCTTTATGCATTTTTCACTTTGAGTGCCAGTAATTATGGTGGGCACTGAAGTATTTATGTTACCTCTTGTTTTTACTGATTGCAACCTTCAAGACAATTTTTATCTCTTGTCTTAGAACAGCTAAAAGTCTTATTTTATGACCTTGAGGTGCTCCGATATGAACATGAAAAGTATAAAGTATAAAAGTTGCACTGAGCTCAGCTTTATCAATGTTTAAAATGATCAGTGATGAAGTTAGAGGGCAAAGAATGTCTTTTATTCCACTTACACACACCCATTTATGTATAGCTTCCAGGCAAGGCCTTTTTTGCCACCTATTAAAGAAAATGGAGGCAGATAAAGTCATCTTGTGATAAAAACGGGCAGCAGCACATAGCTTGGATTTAAAGCTGCAGATGTCAGAATAGTTTGTCTGGAGCAAGGTTTAAAATGATGTTGCGCAGGCATGGTGAAGTCATGTCAGACTAGTAAAAATTGCTAAAGTTTATCCCCTTACAGTGGACGACTCATTGATGTATCATTGCAATTTTCTGTAGATTTTCACAACATTTTAACACATTTTCCAGTTACTTCTACTGTTAAAAGACCTGACTTTTTTCACATTGAAGGACATTCTAAATACACACATGCAGAATAAGGGGAGCAGACATAGGAAAGGCAAAAACATATCATAATGTCTTCATAAAAGGTTTTGTGGTCATGGAGTGGTCATGGAGAGTAATTAGTTGTCAGTGTTTAACTTGCAGCAGACAGCAGTCATAATAGTCTCTTTTCAAATGCAGATTCAAGATAGCCTCTATCAATACTGGGTCAGATTCAAGAACTGAATGCCAGCCTTCTGAAAACATTAACTCATTTTGAAGACAATAACACTCTTTGCTTTCCATACAAGTTGTGTGGTCTAAGTCATTAATATTTTAGTCTCCTGTGTTAGATGTTTAGATTTAAAATCCAAAAAGCATGTACCGAACCTTGCTTTAGCAGCTAAAGGTTTACAGCTGTATCTTCATTTCCTCTACGGCTTCTCACCTTTAGTCAAATCCTGTCTGCAGCAGTGATGACGCACCTGGTAGAAACGTCACTCTAGCGCAAGTTACAAAACAGCAGAACTAATGTTTGCCAGCGTTCAAACGTAGCCAATCGGACCTGCTATAATTATAACTTCCCCTGGTAAAAATATGCAGGTCTCTGACAGAAGCTGCTGAGCTTGTCAGCGCCAGTAGAGCAGAAGACACAGAGATGAGAGAAGTCCAGCTGCAGGTGACAGAGGATTGGAGAGCGAACCAAGGCATGTTCTTCCGGTGACTGCAGCGGAGCTGTTTCTTTATATCAAAGCGATGGGCGAGTCCCCTGAGCCAAGGCGGAAAAACAGATTGGAGCTGTAGTGCATCAAGTATTTTATATAATTTTATGGTGTGGACTTAATAAACTCAAAGTCAGAAGTTGTGTCAGCGGCTAAGCCATTTTATGCTTGGAATAAGGGGTTTCCTGACTCTTAATATAGAGGCAAGGAGAAACCTAATAAAACATTTTTTTTTTTACTTAAGTATTAAATTAAATATTAATCCTACAGGCCTATTTTGAAATAAAATAAGAGTAATAATAATAATCTTGACCATAATTTGATGGTTGGAGGGCCCCTACCTACCTCTAGCTCTCACTTCATAGTGAACAGTAACACTGGTGTTCAGGATTCTTCCAGTTAATTGGCTTGATCTTCGGTGCTCATGGGTTGTTCCCACCAATTTTCTGTCATTTAGGGTGACATAATGACCACTAATGACCACTTCAAACATTTTATACCAGAGACACTCTGTAACATTCACAATCGTACAATGATGCACAGATCGGTAGCCAGTTTGAGGTTCAACCCATAACTTTCCAAGTGTGTGGCTACTACTCTGTCTGCTGAGGCACAGTCGGTCCAATTACTGCAAAGACCAGTGTCAGTGGAGGTTTTATAAATTTATTTTTCTTATGTCATTTCTGATTCTTGCCTTTGACTGCAGCCCATAGCAAATGCACAGCAGAAACATAAATTTAAAGTTGTGGATGTAATCTCTCTGGAGGTTTATTTCACAAGTAACTTCAATCTCTGGAAATGAGTCACAGGCAGTCTTCTAAAAATTTTAGTTTTACATTTTTTTTATTCTGGACCTAACACCAAAACTGTGACATACAGTATGTAGTAAGTTTCCCCAGTAAAAAATAGGACTGTTTTAACTGATTTCAATGCTGCCAAGGTTGTAATCCTGAGGCTTAAAATTGATTTTCTTAAGCTTTCACAGCAGCATTAACTTGGGAGAGCAAGTTGTCCACAGTGTCATGAATAAACACTCGGTTATTTTTTTAGAAGTGCACTTGAAGTAAACTTTATAGGCAGTGAGCGTCCGGGGTATGGTATTGATCTTGGTTGCAACTTCAACTTGTGATTACTTCTAAACTTTTCAAAAGAGTGCTGTATGCCTTATAGTGGGAGCTTCTCGGTTTGTCTTTTACTTATTGGCCTATTTATTTATTTGTTGTTTGCATATAAGCACAAATAACTGATTGATGAAAACATTCATGAAAACTCACTAGATTCATTTTCTCCCATCTTTTTTGGTTAATGAGTGTTAAAGTGTAGTGGTTCTTGAAACTTTTTCCCCTTTCGTGCCACAAATTCGTCTACAATTCAGCTGAAAAACAAATAAATGTTTTAGGAGTGGACAATTTTAAACATGTTAAACTGCTAGAAGACATTTCTGTTGTTACTCAGTAATCATAGACAGATGAGGGCTATCAGGAATACACGATGGAAACAAAAATACAAAACGTACGATACTTTGATCGTGAAAGTGTTCACACACCCTTGATATAAATATTCTCTTGAAGCATTTTTGATAAAATTTTGGCATTTAATCTATTTGACTTAACATCTCTCTTCAAACACAGATTTGAATTTGATAAACTTATAATAAGTTCAGATGTTCTAGAGAAATGTTTTTGGCCATTAAAGCTGTATTTTGCAGACAATAAAACAAAGCTGTCAGTCAGGAAAAAAATAACAAAAGTTTATAGAATTTAATAAACAATGGGCCTCAATAAGTGGGGAAAAAACAATGCGACAGCAGTGACACAGGATGCTTCTCCAAAATTTATGAAAAGACAATATGGAAGCTGGTCAAGGAGGCTGCCAAGAGGCCAGTAGCAAGACTGAAGGAACTGCAAGATTTTCTGCCAGGAAAAAAAAAGGAATTTCTGCCAAGCACTGGTTGTCTTCTCCATATGTCTACATGAAGGATCAAGACTACATGAAAGATAAAATAAAATAAAACTCCCACCTTGCTAAAATCCACCCAAACCTTGTAGGATGTTATTTTTTGTTATGATCTTAAAAATGACAATATTGCATTACAATTCCAAAATGTATGCTTGACAGAAATACAACAATGTGCATTACGAAAAAAAGAAAAAAAATGGAAATAGGATTGTTTTTAGTGGTGAATGAAGCAATGGTAAGTCAGTTTTTATCCGAAACCTCAATTGTCCAGAAAGATGAAGGAACATTTTATTTTCCTCCTACACAGAGAGTCCAAGAAATCTTCCAAATCAAAAAATTATATCTCCTCACCAGATAAAAAAAATAAGGTTTTGGACAGTTAGACCAGGATTTCTGAACTAAATCTAACAACTAACAATTATTTCAGTAATCAATTAGTTTATCAATTATTCTGATGACTTATTGACTAATCAGATAAAAAGTATTAACACATTTTTTTATTTAACCTTTTTTTCAATGTTTCAAGTGTAAGCAAATAAACAAACAATTTGATTGCTTTTTTTAAATAAAAAATATTAATATTTTATTGCCAAAAGTGCAATAACACACTTTTCCTTTGGCGTACGCTTGATCACTTGTGGCAAAGAATGCATCTGCCGTTAAGAAAATTGGCCAAAGATCAACATGTGAAAAGCTCAGCACTTCTTGCTTTACTTAACATCAATCGAGAGCTAATCTGTTAATTATTCTTTTGATTAACTGATTAATAATTGGATTGCAAAAGGTGCTTAATTGGAGAGATTTTACAGAATTTGAACTGGGTGAAGCTAAAACTATGCCACTTGAGGAATTATTGGCAGAACATATTTACAGTCAAAGTTTTTTTTTTTTATCTTAAATGTAAAAAGTATGCATATATTTTGTACAGTTTTGGCTTAATTACTGCAGTATGTTCTTTCAGCAAATTTCACATTTTTGAATCTGTATTATAGAGTTAGCAATGAATTAATGACTAAATTAGTTGATGAATATTTCAATAATCCCTTAGTCATGATTAATCTAATTAATCTTTTTAGCCCTAACTAAATCTGATGGAAAATCTGTGGGTTTATTTGAAGAGGGCTGCAGATAAGAAATTTCCCTGTAATCATAGAGTTTTGGAAAGTAGTTCCATAGTTAGAGTGGGCAAATATTGATAAGTCAAGATGTGGCATGTTGATAGACTCCTACACTTTTGAGCGTTGCTGTGGGACCCAATCAGGAAAAAACTGAACTGATATTTTTCTAATGCCTGTCTACATCTTTTTCTGCTAAATATAGAAACTACTCACCCAGAAAAAATATATTTCAAAATATACAGCGTATGGATGGAGGCTGAACTAAAATGTCTTAAATGCCATTTATTTGTAAAACTCCATCATTTCCCCCAGTGCATGTTAATGATGTGCTTTCTGTTGGGAAAACTTGTAAACATTTGCTTGTATTGCAGTCTCACACAATACTGTCAGGCTGTATTTTCCTTTCTATCTGAAATATTCCTATCTAATCATTTCATAATGCTTTTCAGCACAACGCTTCTGGGTGCAGTTATTAACCGGAACTTTAGGTTGACAAATGGTGGGAACTGGGTCAGGAATCCTGCCGAGGCACATACAAGCTGATATTTGCATACACCAAAATATTTTGCAATAAGAGCTGCCAGAAACTAAATCTGGGACACTGATTTAATTATTACTCCATAGCTCACTGCATTTAAAGTCCCAGCTTGTTATTACCACTTTAGCTTCTCTCTACAATAAGGAACAACAGAAAACAGCAGATTCTGTCAGCACATGGAGGAAAATAGTACATGCTTATTAAATCAATTTTGCTTGACAAGCTTCTTGATTACTTCTAAAAATGGCACATAATTTCATCACTACATTTACTTTAACATTATCATTTCAATTCAAACACTTCCTATGAGACATTCCTGGTTTTAAAATGTTTGGTTATTTGTTATTTTTGAGCAGTGTAATTTCATCACAACTAGATTTATTTCGCAGGTTATCCTGTTTTCAATTCCACAATAACATATACATAAAATTAAGGTAATAGAAAATAGTTAATCAATCTCTTTCAGCTTTGCAGCTTTGATGTAAATAATCATTATTACATTAAATAACGCCCAGATTTCTGTGCCATGAACTCAATAACACTAGAATTATAAAAGCTGCACAAGCATAAGAGATCATAGCAAAAATCATTGCAATGCTCATGTTTTAACTTTGAGATTCTGCAGAGTGTTTCAGGATTTAATGTTAGTCAGTACGCACTACTTTCCTGCATCCTATTAACAATTTGGCTCCTTGCTGCAGCTAACACTGCACCAGCTCACCTGGTGAGAGGCTCTCAATAAGCAGAATGAAAAGAAATTCACCAGCCGTTTCCACACATCCACTAAAACATTCTCACTCATCTCAGTTCATTTAAATGGACTCCATTAGCTGCTTTGGCCACATTCAGGAGTAAAGCCACAGCATTTATTGAGTAGTTGTTCCTGTTTGTATTGCTGGCCGGATTTGACAAACTCAGAGAGAAAGAAAAGGAGGGAGTGAGAGAAATAGACCGAGAGAAAAGCAGTGAAAGGAATTTCAATGTCTTTGGCCCAATTTGCAAAGAATTCTTAAACCACTGAATCTCAATCATCCTGAACTGCAGTCAGCTGAGCTACCATATGTACTTCAGGGAGATACCCCACCTTGGTATCTGGGCAGAGCTTCTCCCTTCATTGTGATCACATATAGTTTGATGATTGGAATGTTTTTTAGGGAATGTACTGCATTGCATTTAACATCAGTCAACAAATAATAAAACTAACTTAGAGAACATTGTATGGCTGTGAATCTAAAATAGCCATAGGCTCAAATGAGGTTCTGATGGAGCCACAACTTTGAGCAAAACATCAGTGTTGCATATCATGAGATATACATTATTTGACATAACGATGTAACTTCCTGTTCTTCAAATACATCTGACTGACAGTTTGCTGGAACCGAATGGGGAGGAGGAGTTTCTATTTGTCTTTCACACTGAGATAGCGATCACAGTCTGAAACTTAGGATGAGTTCAAGGTGTTCAGACTCGTGCTCTAAACACTCTTTTGTCAAGGTTTTTTGATCTCTAGTGATCTTTATTTGCAGCAGATCAGACAGAAAATGGGTAGTGAGAGAAGGAGGGACGACATGCAGCAAAGGTTTGAGATTTGAGAGTCGAATCCCAGACAGCTGACTCGAGTATCAGTTGCCTTCATCTATATGTCAACACTGCCTCGGGGTCTAAACACTCACGACTCGACTGAGACTTTAGGTTTTAACTCATGAACAATCTTTATCCCATGTAATCAAGGGTAAATGTGACTTGGTATGTGGAGATCATTTGAGTAAATGACTAATGTTGTACCTCTGAGTTACCATTGTGTAGAAATGACAGGTTGTCAGGTCACTTTATATCTGTAATGTTCCCCGACAGCATGTGGCAGTAAAAAGACTTAATGGCAGCTTCCAGGTTCGTCTGTGTTTAATAATGCTATTGGACGTGTATTTACAGTGAGCGAGGCACAGACCACATCTGTGACACATATTACTTTTCCTCCTGCATTTGATTTAATAACCAGAAGCATTGCAGGTCATGCTATTATTGGCTCAACATTAAACCTGTCAACATTTGCTGTATTATCATAATGATGATCACATGGATTACTGTCATCGATTCAGAACAAAGTGATATCTTAATTTGCCTCCGACATGTCATTTTCTAGTAGTCTAGTTTTAATGCTTTTTCAAAAATAAAAACACTTAGTGATTCATTCATTCAGAAATTTGAAATTAATTGGAGTTAACTAATTTTTACTGGTTTTAAAACTTGACCATTTATATTTTAGTGCAGTGACTGTGCATTTCAGTTATATCCCTCCTTTTAAAGTAACTCATTTTTCACACATTGAATTAAATTTATTGAAAAAGATAAAAATGTTAAATTTGTATGTTTCTAACCCTCCTGTGACGTTATCGTGATGCTCAAGAGGAATTGAGGAAAAAGTCACAGTCAGACAGAAGATCAGATTGTCAAGTTAGATCTTCTATTTCTGAAACTACACAAAAAACCTTAAAAAAAACACACACAGCGTCTATACCAAGTGGAGGGACTTGTGACCTGAGACTGATTTGACGATGTCTGTCTGCCCATGACCAAAGAAAACCCACAGTATCCTTACCATGCCATTTAAAATGCACATAAAAGTGCAGTAGCTTTTAAATATTTTCTGTAAAACTGTGTTAAAACTGAAAAATAGAAACTGGACAACACTGATTTGTTAAGATTGGATGTGTTTTAGTTCTCAATGTCATGTAAGAACTCATATTGTGTTGATTCAGATGTTTTATATAAAGGTTGTTAAAATAGAGAAAAAAATACTTAAACTCTGCTTTTGTTTACATCTTACTGTGTTTTATTAAAATTACCCTACATAGATTCAAATAGGTGCTAGTAGGTGGCAATAAACCTACAATCTATTGCCATTGAACTCCTTATGTTGGTCAAGACTTTAGAAGACCTCAGACTATAGTTATATATACTGTGTTTGCAAGAATAAATATATTATTACTTCACTATTCAGAAATGTAACAAACTAAATCATTAAAATATTTCAACAAAAAATGATATATCAGGTCAAACTTAATATATGTTGTAAATACCTGCACATATCGCCAATAATTTTTTTGTTTTTATTATTTAATAACCAAGTGTTAGTGGTTCTCCTGTACTAATAGCGAGTTCCTCATGAAGGACTCAAGCATCTTTTTGGCTCCATGTCCTGACTCATAACCTTTGACATGCGTCAACATTGTACTCTCCAGAGAACACTCTTTCTTGTCTAATAAGATAGAGTTTGAACAGAGTCTATATTTAAATGAGGGCTGGTTAAAAAAATAAAAATAAAAAACTGAATATGATTATGAACTTAAAAATTGAAGCTAGAGGAAGGGGGATAGATAGAACAAAAAATCCGATAAGAAGAAATAAAGGCATCAAAAGGAGCGCATGATTGGTGTTTCAGTGAGCTGATAGAAGAGCAGAGCAGGAGATGGAGTGTGCAGTGTGCTTGTTTTCTGCTGATACAGATCAGATTTCATAAAGATCCACATGACTGCCTCATAACAAGGGGATGGAGAGAGGAATGAGATGGAGATATGAGGCAGAGGCAAACAGAGACATGAAGAAATTGATAAATAGCTGCTTGCCCTCCCTGCAGCTGCTCTCTTTGTTTTTCCGGCTTGTGTTTTTCCTGTTGAGCTTTATATGATTATCCAAACTGTAATTTGGAAAGAAAAAGGACTGGAAAATGATATAAAGAAAAGAAGACATTATAAATTACATTTTAATTGAATCAGCGATTGGATGAAGTGTGGTGTTAGTTCGGAGTTGCCCTGATTTGTTCACCATTCATATTACTTTGACGTTTGCCATTTCTGGTTGTCTGACTTACAGTGACAACCATGTGGGCGTCATCACTCTTTATTGTACAGACTGGCAGGAGGCCAGGCTAAGGTCCTGTTGAGCCTATGACATGCTCTGTCTAAGTCACTGAATGACGGACTGACCTAATGATTGACTGAGAGCTTAATAATATTTATCATATAACAGGTGGAGCAGGTAAAGAAAGCCTTCAATGCTATCACTATAGTTTGAAAACTCTTGTGTGATCAGATTTACAATGCCTTGCAAACGTATTCACATTTCATGTTAATAGTTTTTAATATATCTGTTATTTCAGATTTCAAAGCTTTGCATCTTCTCCTAGAGTTTCCAGTCACTTTCTGCTCTGATTAATGTTCTCCTTGCCAGCCTTTCAGTTCAGGTGGGCAGCCATGTATTTGTAGCTTTGGTATTGTACGGAAAGATGGTGTTGAATACTCTGAGCTTAAGATGTTGTTTTTAACCCAATTTAAACGTCTCTGCAACTTGATACTATTTGTTCCTTAATGTTCTCTAACAAACTTCTGAAATATGTAAAGAACCTCCATATTTATATTGAGATTAAATTCCACATATTTGGACTCTCCTTGGTAATTGCATTACTTCCAAGTGACTTTGGTAGAACTGCAATTTGTTTATAGGAGTTTCACAGTGAAGGGAACTGCATATGAATGCTTACTACGCTTTTCATATGTTTCATATGAATTTAAATTTTGAATACCAGTCATTTCACAATAATACACTGCTCTGTGTGATTGCATCACACAAATCTATATGAAATATAGTAATAGTTGTCATTGTGACGTGAGAAACTTCTGCAAGTATAACTTGTTTTGCAAAGTACAACAAATACAAAACAATAAGTGCAATACTGTGGTACAAAAGTAACAAATAAGGCTCACTGGAAATGTGAGTTTGTGGTTCTGGCTTGTTTTCTCTAATTTCCCCTGCCCTTTATAGTTTTCAGCTGTAGTCTCTGGACAGAGGGTGTGTGGACATCAGACAGTGACAGCATGTGGGTGTGAGGGTTTAAAGAACAGCAATTGGAACAAATTGGTGTCACATTTGTATATGTACATGGTACATGTGGGTGTATTTGATGCCCACATACACTAAAAAGCTGTGACATTGTAGCAACAACATACTACAGCGTAGTTCCTCCTTTGGCTCGTAAAACTGTGCTGACCTCTAAAGACAAGGATTCAACTCAGCTTTTTCCACAATATCTGGCACCAAATCATCATTAATCCTTCAAGTTCTAAGTTTTGTTGAGCAGGGATGTGCACTGATCAGATGTCATTTTCCAGACTCTTCCACAATCCCCTACATGTATTTAAATTTTGGGAGCCAAGTCAAGATGTTGTGCTCTTTACATTCTCAGAGGATTCTTGCTGTGCTTCAGGTCACATTATCCCTGCTAAGGCAGTCACTGCAATCAATAAATATCATTTTCTTGAAGAGTTATACTTGGACTCTGACAACACAAGTCGATGATGTGTGTCAGAGCAGTATTGGCAATATTCGCAGTTCTCACTACCCATTGCTGTACATCTCTTAAAATATGAGAAACCTGATCAGTATGCGTCTGCACTCCCCCATTCTCCTCTAATGCAGCTACATTGGCGCTTGCTAAGTTTTTGAGTGCTATTCCAGATTCAGATGGTTTTGACTTGGAGAGTTCTGCATGGACAGCCACAAGTTCACATCAGTGGACTACTGGAGCCTTACATCTCCCTCAAGTCCCTGAGGTCAAAGGCTGCTTATAATCCCCAATAAAAAACAGAAAACATATTTTTCTTCTCCGGACCTCTCTTTCTCTGTCAACGAGAAAAGTGAATTCTGTGGTTTCCTTTAAAAGTCAGCTAAAACTTATGTTTTTAAATCTGCTTTTGTTTAGTGTGACTCGGGTTTTTATTTTGTTTGTTAAAGCATTTTGTGAATTTTGTCTTGAAAATACATAATGTTTTCCTTATTTACTTTCTGATTGACTGTGCTTGTTGACACACAGTTCTTGTGATTTGAAATTTATCAGCTTCAGTATTGAATATTAGAACATTACAAAGAAGACCAAAACCCAAAGACTGGGTTTCCTTATGCTGAACACACTGGTTTGTCCTGATTAGAAGATATGTATCATTACTCTTTAAACAGGAGAAGAACTAATATCAGAAAGGACTTTATTGACCATCACTGTGTCCACAAACAAGAAATTTAACTTAAGCTTTATGTGATTCATGCACTGACAGCATACAGACATTAATTATAGGAAATATTATGTATAATAAGTAGATTTAATGAAGAACTGATACAAAATCCAGTGGGGATTCATGTTACATTTTGCTTCGGTCTTCCACCACTACTTAAATCTGTTTAAGAAAAGTAAAATAATAAAATAAATATTTTAAAATGAGCTATTGTTTCTCCTGACACTGACTTTAAATATATCTAATATTATTACAGCTTTAATAGTGCTGCTTTCCATTTTGAAAACTAGAAATTGGGTCATGTCACCCATTTTGTTTAAAACATACAACAATGAGCTTTTTACGTCACTTAAATTATGAAATTGATGCCCTAAAGGCAGAGCCATCCTACTCTGATACCAGTGACTCATTGTCTGTCTCTTTTCTCACATTGATCCGAACATTGAGCAATTAGGAAAGAATAACAAAGTGAAAATAAATAAGTGTGCAATCTGATTATTATGCTACAGTGTAAATTAGATGTTATCAGCTCAGGTTGGAGTTTATGAGCCTCTCGTGTCGCTACAAGATCCCAGCAGAGCAAATAGTTTGTTCCCTGCTCTGTGCAGCAATTCAAAAATTCAAAAGGTCCAGTGACTCATGCTGTTATAGCTAAGCTGTGAAGTGATACTATGCCTGCAAGGTTATAATAATTGTTTTGATCTGTAATTGTATTATGATAATGTACAATATTAAGTTTATTGTACAATTATCAACTTTCTTCAGTAGCTATTTACACAGAGAGCCAAATTGTCGTAAATTGCGGTGAAGAGGCGATGAGGCAGATGCAGAGAACCCAGGTTGGAGTAAATAAATGATGATTTAATGGTGAAAAAGCACAAATAATCCAAAGGTCCAGGCAGCACAGAATGAGCAGAAGGCTAAGGCTCACAACTTGTAGCAACTGGTAACAATCAAAAATACAGAGTTGACAAGACGAGACAGAGTCGACAAGGACCCGATGCGAAACAAGGGACACAGGTGGGATTAAATACACAGAAGGTAATCAAGGAACGAGACACAACTGGGAACAATCAAGGGGTGGATAGGACAACAGGAAACTCAATAGACACAGAAACCTAAAATAAACACAAAGAAAAACTCAAATCACCACATAAATAAGCTTAGAGGATAAGAGGTCTTGAAATTGGCAAGTGTTGATGTAGTTGAATGAAGTCATTATCATATACTGGAATTTAATGTAATATGTGAGGGCACATATTACATTGCTTTGTTTGAGTCCTATTTTTGTTGATTACAAAACAAACAAAAACATGTATTTCATTTTTTGAAAATAAAATTGTTATTTTTATTTCAGTTCTACAAAAGAAATGTAACAATACTGTGCATGAGAGGTGGATCATCTCTTCTTTACTGTGTCACCCTATTTCATCCCTTCCTTCCTCCATTGCATTTCAATTTATTTATCTTTTAGTTAAGTATTTTTGATTGATTAATTAAAATCTCACTTATTATTTCACTTAATTGTGCATAAAGACTTTCTTGGGAAGTCTTTATGCAAATAGAAATACTTTATATTATTTCTATTAATTCTAATTCTGTTTCAAGTTTAAGTCGACTGACTTGTTAATATGACAGTTGTCATTTAAAAAATGTAAAAAAACTATTTAGCTTTGAGTTCATGTCTTGTCTGCTCTTGAATGAGTTTGCTGGCTTTGCCAACCACTTTATACCTGGAATGCAAAATCACATTTCTATTCTTCTTCTACTGTTTTTACTTTTGCTTGACACATTGCTGCACATAATGTCCCTTTTTTTAACTCTTTTGTAATTGGGACTTGCAGGTTATTAACATTTAATCACCACTATGTACAGATTGGTGCTAAATTTCACACTTATAAAAAAATCTTTAATTACTTTTTTTTAGAACAAACATTAAACTTCAATCTATAAATGACCCAAAATTGGCTTAAGATGCATTTTGACTATTTAAGAAAAAGCAGGCTTGTAGCATCACTCTTTACGCCTGATATCTCTAAGGGATCCCCTGCTCTCTCACAACCTTTCTCTGACTGCATTTATAATGCATCAAGGCATTATGCAATGACCATGAATCCACAACAGCTACAATAGTGTGGCAGCTGTCAAAGCACCAGGACGCCAATTACCTCTTATGGCCATGTGCCATCACTAACACCTCTCACTGGCCTTCTCTTCAGCATTCACCTCAATGGTGCAAAAAAAAAAAAAAAAAAAAAAAAAAAAAAAAAGGCAGCATAATAAGCAAAAGAATCTGAAGCAAAGAAGAAATGATTCCGGTTGCAAAAAAGTAGATTAGATTGTTTAGAGGATTTTAATAAGGACGGAAAAAAAAGAAGAAAGGCTCGAGGTGCAAATAATACAATCATGTAATGAGGGTCAGCTTTGGATTATTAAAGATGTCCAAAGTTGTCACCATCTGTCACATTTATTTGCCATGCTTTTGTAAATGGGTAAACAGTGTTTACCAATTAATGGTGATGCTGAGCTTTATGGATGCTTAAATCCCTCCTCAATAAGACATTTCACATCATTCCCAATTATGAATCACTTCAATCATTTTCCACATACAAATTTCCCCCTATTCATTTAGACTGAAGGGTTTTTTCAGCTGCACTGGATGAGTGGTAAACAGGCAGTCAGTCAGACAAACAAATGTGCATAATGCATTACAACAAAAAAAAAAAAACACACACATTGACTGTAGTTTACTTTGTAGTTTAACTTTCTTGGATATTTTTGGACAGCAAGGAGAAAGTGGGGTGTTTACTTAATACCCAAGGGAAAGTAGGAGAGCATTCAAACCACACTGAGGATAATTTACTGTATCTGTATAAGTAAGTCTTGTTTTTTTTTTTTTTTGTTCTCATAATTTCCTGCATTTTTAGTTTTCTGCAGTATTTCTGCTAGTTTAGCTTTTTTAATACTTCTCACAATGAGAGAACTAATTTAACACTTTAGAAGCCTGTTGTTGAAGGGCTCTTTTGCTGAGTTTCAAATATTCAGATCCATTTCAGGGGGGGAAAAGCTTGAAAGTAAGGGTATTTGTGCAACACAATTTGCAAATGTACAGTGACAAATAATGCAAAAATAATTCAAATAATCTATATTACAATACCAGCATAAAAATTGCAGAAACTGACGTGTTATTTGCAACCAAACAACTAGTGCAATTAAAAAAGTAAGAACCTAGAGGTATAAGTTAGGAGCAGCAGGGTATACTACTATATAGTTGCTGATTTTCTTGTATTTCACTTGAGTGCTGAACTTATGCTTGAACGCAGAGTTCTCAAGTCAGACGTTTTTTTCTTTTTGCACTATAAAGTTCATTCAAATGTATTGCCCTATTTCTCAAAATGTTACATTATGTGACTAGTAGAGCAACACTTTTATACATAAAAATGAATACAAGTATATGTAAAAAAGAGAAATTCTAAAGTGAAAAGGTGTTTATGTTTTTCAGCTGGATTTGACTGTACTAATATAAGATAATATGGTTTAATGCCTTATGTGTTATTGAAATTGCAGACCCAAACAGATGATGTGAATTGTTGGAAAGTTTGTGGCTTAATGCTGAATTTATTCCTATTTCAGGTACAAGAATGGCTATGTTTGAACTGTCAGATGCAGAGAGCGCTGGGGATGGATATGACCACACCACGTTCCAAGAGTCAGCAACAGATTCACTCTCCTTCTCATCCAACCCAACCTGAACCCAAACCTGAAGCTACCAATCAACCCGCGCCTCAACCTCAACCTCAGCCTCAGCCTCAGCCTCAACTTCAACCGCAACCTCAACCTCAGCTCACTCCTCAGAAACAGCCTACGGCTCAGCCACATCCGGCGCCTGGCCCTACCAAACAGCCTGTTGCAGGTGGTCCCGGTCATCAACAACCCAAACTGCCTCCAGGGGCAGTCCCTCTCCCTGGAATGGCCAAGGCCCCATCCCAGCCTGATCTCTCTCGAGGCTCGCCTGCCCACCATCCCCAGCAACCCCGTCAGGATCAGACTCGCAGTGCTGGAAGCTCCCCATCACGACAGCCCCCTCCCCCAGAGCAGACATTTGGAAAGCTGTTTGGCTTTGGCGCTTCCCTTCTAAACCAGGCCAGCACTCTCATATCTGAGACCACTCAACCCCAGCAACAACAGCAGCCCCCAAAACCGGCTCCCAAACCTGGGGGGCCTCCTGGTCCAGGACCCGGAGCAGGTAAATCTCCGGGACCGCCTGCACAACAAGGGCCACAACCCCCACTTCAGCAGCAACAACGACATGCTCCCCCAGAGTCTTCTAAACCCAGAGCCTCCTGTCCCCTCTGCAAGACTAACCTTAATATCGGCAACGCCAATGAGGAACCCAACTACAACACCTGCACACAGTGCCACTCCCAGGTGTGCAACATGTGTGGATTCAATCCCACTCCTCACCTAGTTGAGGTAAGGCTCTGAGTCAATTTTTATTTGCTTCTTGTTTTTCAACTATTCCACAGACAAAAGTTACGCCTCATTAAATTATTTATTGTTTTGTTTTTGTCGGTGGAGCCAGTTGTTGTTAGCTCACAGCAAAAAGGTGTAAATCCCAGCTGAAGCCTTTCTGTCTTGAGTTTTCATCCTCTTCCTGTTCATGTTTTCTCCAAATGCTGTTAAAGGGTCAGAAAATATATTTTTAAAAAGATCTTTAAGGATAAAAGATCTCTTCTTTATCATTATCCTGTTTCATACCTTTGCATTCACAGGCAAATCTCAAACAAATTTTATTTTACTTCAAATTGTGCTGAGGTCCTTATTTAGTTTAGTAATTCAAATCAGAAAGTGAAACTCACATTGTTCAACTTCATTGCTCACAAAGGGATATTTTCCAAGCAGTAATTTGGGATGATTATAGCTTACAGCTACTAAAAACCTTAAATTCATTGTAAGACTAATGAAAAAGGAATTTTACGACAGAAAAGTTGGCCACTCAATCCTTGGTCAGGACTCCTTTTGAATGGATTATTACATCATACTGAACACTGAATTGAGGTGTTGAGGTGTTGAGAAGGTTGCTTTAGTAGTTTTCTCGAAGGATGACACTTTAACTACACAATTGTATTATTTATCCAGTATCCCTGCCAACAGTTGCACTGATATCACAATTTAACTTGGTGTAGTAATGATTGAACAAGTGGTGCTTGTGATGCGTTTTAAGCACTGCTCTGAAGAGCTTTGATTGGCTGCTGGTCTTCCTGCGCTTGCCAAATTTCCTGCCAAGCTCCTCACAACAATTCCCTACCTCATAAATGTTCCACAGGTTTTAGGTCAAGCCTGCTCAAACTATTCGCAGCAGTTGCCATTGCTTCCCAAATCATTGCTTAGAGGGGAAATTTGATGCAGAATCTCCAAAAAACTTCGATTTTGTGCTTTTTCACTCTTCCTCTATATTCTTAATTTTTAAGGAAATCTTCACAAGGCTATTATTATCTGTACCACCTGTGTTCCTTTGTCCACTAAACTTTTTTTCTTCCTCTCATCTGTCCATTAGCATTCTTGGATACAGCCCTATGAACTGCTAACTTCTTAGCAATGCCCTTTTGTGACATCCTCATTGCAGAGGGAGTCAGTGACTCTACTGTACAATTGTCATGTCAGCAGTCTTCGTCATATTTGTGTGTATTGATGTATTGCACTGTTTGATTACAACTGATCATTTAAAAATATTGCAATGAATGTTTCAACAGAAGATTGAAACACCTATTTGAGGTGTGATCACCATATCAGTTATGCTGATTACTGTAAGATTAAAACAGGTTTTTAGGAAGAAAAAAAAACAAAAAACTTTCTCCATCCTCTTTCAGTGTGTCTTAGTCAGCACCTGCTGGGTTGTTCGGTGTCAGAGTCTTTCATCTAGGTAACAGAGTGAAGTCCAAACTCTGACTCACCTCATCAGTGATTTTGGCCTGGGGCAGCACAAAATATATGACTAGTCTGCAGGAAAAAGAGCCTTATTAAGGTCAATTAAATAGATTATCTTTGTATTTATTAGACACGCAGGGGCTATATTCCTCTTCTCACTCTGCTTCATGGCGGGGGTCTGGTTGGTAAAAACAGGGTCTTGGAATACCTTCCAGAGCCAGGCAATAACAGATTTTAATTATGCAAATCAAGTCCAATTGAATGATAGCAGTAATAACAGGGTTGCTGCAGAGCGCTGGCTTTTTATGGGAATGTCTTGTCTTTCCAGGCATCTGGTTGTCACAGGCACTAGCAGAGGCCATTCATAGATCGCTATGGAAACAGAGAGATAATTTGTCTGTCAGCCATCCCCTTTCATGCTTGGCTGCTGCGATGCAGAATGTCTCCAAAAACTTTCACACTGCACTGTTCTGTATTCAAGACAGATGCATTTGTTGGGTGTGTTGCGTTTCTGCTCCTTGAGCTATGGTTGGCTACTTGCTTCAACATAAGGTGCATTTTCTTTTGTTGTTTTTTCTCCTGCAAACTTCAGCTGGGTTGCTCAAGAGTGTGACATAAAATTTTGAACATTTCTAAGACTTTTTATTTTTTATCTTCACTGGTTAGAGATGTTTTGACTGTCAGTTTGACATACTGTATTCCTCATCCTCATCCATTTGTTCACATTTTTTTTTTCATTTTTATTTCTCTCCTTGTTTTCTTGGCAGTGTTTCATTAGTTTTAATGTGGGTGTGGTGACGTAGCTGTAGCAGAAAAAGATGCACCATATCTACTGCTGTGTCTGATACTGTTTCTGCTTTTTCTGTTGGGTTTAAGGATATTTGTCACATTCAGACTCAGGCTGGTATGAAAGTCTGTTGATATGATAACCTCAAGCAAAACCACAGGTTTTGACAGGTTTGACGAATAACATCAAATAAACATTCACACTTAAACTGCCTTCTTTAAAAAAATGCAAGCAGTAAAACAATATCATTTATTTTTAAAGCTGCACAATGTATTGAGTCAAAGCAATAATTAACAAAGATATGAAATCAGCCAACTGCATGGAAGCAAGTTAAGCCTAGCATCACAATGGAGAATAAAATGTTTTTTAAATGAGTGTGAACATAAAAAACCATGTGTTAGCTGGTTTTAATATTTCAGGAACTGCTGATCTGCTGGGACTCTCATACAACCATTTCTCAGGTTTACATAAAATAGTGTGGAAAAGAAAATATCCAGTGAGCGACAGTTCATATCAGAACCATCTTTAAACCTACAGCACATCAAACCCTGAATTACATGGGCTACAGAACCACAAGATGACAATAGGTTCCACTTCAATCAGCTAAGAACAGGAGGTTGCAGCTCCAAATTGCAGATGCTCACAAAAATTGGTGCACAAGTGGAAAAATGTTTTCTGATCCAATGACTCTTAGTTTCAGCTGCAACTTTCAGATGGTAAGATCAGAATTTGGCATAAACAACATAAAAGTATTGTTTTATCATGCCTCAATATTTAGGCTGATAGTTGTAGCAGCCTTTTTATTTAAGAGCTCAGAGAAACACACCCAAACTGTGTTTATCTGTTTTAACTGCTGGAAAATATTCAGTTTAGTTCTATTAAATTCGGGTCACTTCAGTTGATTTGTATAAAGCCAATTTGCCACATTTGTCTCTGAAGATGAAAAGGTGTTAGGGAAAAAGTAAAGGTAGAGCTTCATGCTTGTTTCAGTAAGAGATGAAAAATATCAGTGACAGAATGCCACCGTCAACACTGATGCTGATGATGCGAGTTGTCAATATTTTTGTTTTCAGCTCCTGTGATATCAATCATGCCATCAATGTTCGCGCCTTGTTTCTCATCTGCTTCACTGGGCACTGGATCGATGTTGATTTCACTTCTGTGCAAGTCATTGTATAAGCAGGAGTTTGCCTTCTGCACTTTAACACCATCAGCCTCTTCTCTTTTATTCAATGCACTAAAAGGCAATGAAAAGTAGCAGTGAAGATCTTAAAAATGTGGTTGTAAATAATGCAAGTCAATAAACTAGATTATCATCAAAAAGTGGATTGATTTTGGTAGTCCAGTCTAAAAATATACTGATACAAAGTAATTGCCAGCCTACAGATTTCTGCAGTTTTTTATTTTGCAATGCAACGTTTTAGCGCATCAAACAGATTTTAAAACCTGAGCAAATACAAAAATGCAATTTTTAAAGAAAAAAAAAGATCCAAACTTCTTAGGAACGTTCTTCACTGTTCTCTGTTTTCTCTATTTGTAAGCAATGACTTTGAAGTGGCGTTATAAACCCTTCCAGCGGTATAGACGTCATTAACTTTATTTCTCATCTGATCTTAAGTTTCTTTAAATTTGGACATGATCTGTTACATGATCTGTTGATCTTTTAGAAATATTCAGCTTGATTAATTTCTTGATTATGCAGGTCTAAAAGGAATCTAAAAGGCCTGGGTGTGGTGAAACGTACCTCAACTCTCCAAAAAATTATGTTATCACAATTAATTCATGATTAATCAATTAAGGAGAGGCTATAGTGTTTCACACAGGATCAAGCTGTTTAGGTAGCTTTTTTTCCCAATTTTAATACTTTCTGTACTTTTTTACGGTTTATCTGTCTGATACATATCTCAAATATATCTGTGAGGGAATAAATAGTTTTTCACAGCACTCTTAGTTTGAAACCAAATGCAGAATGAATAATTTGTTCAGAAAAAGTGCTTAACTTAAAGACGGCACTAACATAGACATTTATGTGATTTATTGTTACACAAAATCAAATAATGATGACATTTATCCATTTTTACATTATTATTCTGGCAAGCTGTTGATGTGGGAAGTGTGTTGGTAAGTTAGTTTTGCATTTAGTAGAAATAAATGGTTTATTTTATTTTGTCAACTTCTTGACACTAAAACAAATATAAATCATTACCAATCAAAATTGTTTATTTAAAAAAAATCTATTTATTCAACACAAATGTATACTATATAGTTAAAATAACAACTGATTTTAATCCTACTGTATGTTTTTCTTTCCTTTCAGCTTTCTTTAAAGCAAAAGAAAAGGTTCCCTTTTAGAGTTGACAGCTAAGAAAATGTTTTTGTTAGAGAATGCCACTGCTAACTGAGAGAAAACGGCAAGAACGTGGGCTGAATTAAAAGGCCAATAACTTTGTTTTTGTGTGTGTGAAAACAAATCAGTGTATAATAACTTCTAAAAACACTGATTTAATGAGCATTTGTGCTCTTTTTCAGTGTCTAGCCCGCCCACATAATTTGAGAATGGGTTAGCACATCATTTCTTGTGATGTTTTTTTTGAATATGAGAATCAGATTATACTAGAAATATGTATACAACTTCGTTTTCCGTCATGTTACTGGTGACACAATGCATAATTAATTTGAAGGGAATCAGGCTGAGCCGTATAAAAACACAGTCAGCTCCTTTTTGATCTAGAATGAGATGACGAGTGGCGGCGTCTGTGCGAGAACGAGTGGAAGAAACGGAGAAGGTGGGGGCAGGAAGGGATGAGGTGAAAGATTGTGGAGAAAGTGAGAATCAGAGATAATGAGTGAAAGGAAACCAAATGTTTGTCACATTGCAGAATATTTCACATCAATTAGAGCTGCAACTCATGTTTGGCTCTGAGTAAATAAGATGTCCTTGTTTTGGGACTTCTACTTTCATGTTATGCTTCTCAAGTAGATGAAAAACCCAAAGACTTATTGCTTTTTCCCTTGGATTTGGCTGTAAATATGACATACTGTATTTTTACTGACATGTCTGCTGCTCAGTCTGATTTTCAGCACTCTAAAGTCAAACCTCATTCCTAAATTTCTTCATTATTCTGTCATTTGCCTGTATACCGCGGCCTAAATACAGAGTTACTGGGTTGGTGCTCTACATTAGCTTTTCCTCAACAGTACATACAGGTAGACTGAGGAATGTTGTAATTCATCATCCCTCAGAGCCCAGCAGTGGCAAACTGTATAGCAGTATTTCTTTCCTTGTCAGTTTTCCTATGTGGCTAAATTTTTCGTCCCTATGGTTTGGCAGGCGGTGTGCTTTGACTCTGTGTGTCTATTATTATGATATAGAAGCCTACCCTCTGTTTATAATGAGGTGGAAGCCCTGAGTGGGTCATAAATAAAGCAGTGAGCTTTTCACAGAACTCTAGAAAAGGTGTAGAGAAACAGAAAACATAGCTCATCAATATTTCAGATGGTCATTGTAAATAGTTCATGGGGTGTGGAACAGTAAGAGAACTGTTTGATTCCACATGTCAGACATGGTCAGTATGCGTTGATGTCTGAGTGAGCTGTATCTGTCCATACATATATCTCTGAAGAGAAATGCACACGTGTACTTGCATGAGTCTGTGGAAAGCTGTTAATTTAACTGTTGCATAAGATTTACGGGAGCATTTAATGCCATGCATACAATTATTGTTTTTCTACTTGGATCTATGAAGATCCAAGTAGAAATTGACTTTGGGTGTCCAAAGTCAATCCTAACAAGGGCTGGTATCATGCATGTTTTATTCTCTCCCTGGTTCAACACACCTAGAACAAATGATGGCTTGTTAGCAAGCCTCTGCATAACACTGACATGCTGAGGAGATGTAACCACCAAAATGGAGAAAACTAAAACATGCAGGATGGCTTGAGGAGTGACTTTGGACAGCTCTCTGGCTTGGAGACATTAAGATTTATCAGACTAATTTAAGTTATAACATACAGTTGCAAGTCCCCTTGATATTTTTTACATTTTGTCACAATGCAGTCATAAAATTCCTCTAATAAATAAATGTTTGAGCATAGGCATTTTTTTTTTTTTACTGATTCAGTGACTGAATGCACTGGGGTTTATTTAGGGTCAGTTTTAACCGGTGTGTCTGGTCAGTTAAAAACTGTAAAAAATATTTAGGTCTGAAAAAAGAAAAGAGCCCAGTGCACTGAATCCCATTGAAAACCTCCTGGTTATCCCACCAGATATTGATTTCCGAAATCTTCCTGGGTTAAAACATTTGTATTGCTGTTTCTAAATAAAAATTAACTTGTTTTCTTTGCATTATTTGAGGTCTGAAACCCCTGCATCTTTTTCGTTATTTTGACCATTTTTCATTCTCTGTAAATTAATTCTAAATTTTAACTTGGAATTTCAGAGTGGTTCATAGAATAAAAGAACAGTGTTCATTTTACTCAAGCAAATACCTATAAAAAGTAAAATCAGAGAAACTGATAGTATTAAGTGGTCTCTCAATTTTTTCCAGAGCTGTATTTTTCTACTTTGCAATTGGCTATGGCTCAGTTAGCGACTCAGCCCAGATGACTTGCAATCCCAAAGTTGGAGGTTTGATTCCAGCTTCCTTCTGACATAAAATCCCAATGAAACACATGGAAGTATGGAGTTGTATGGTTGTATGGTGAGAAAATGAGAACAGATTCATGGGTTATGAATAGATACACTTTATGTTGAGCATTTACGCAGTAAACTCACTGAAAATAATCTGAGTTCAACTCACTAACTAGTCAGTGACTCATTCTTTCACTTTCCTACTGCAAGATCCAGCCATTAGTACCCAGAGGAAAATATCTATACAGTGGCACACAAAAGCAGGCTCATTGCGTTATATGCACATCTTTGGCAGAGCAGCAGCAATCACTATGCTTAGGAATGTATATATATAACTTCAGTCACACTGTCTGCAGTAACTTAGTGCTACATCGACTCATTTTTATATGTGCTGCGGGAGACGTTTTGCTTTTTCCACAAGTTGTCAAAAAATTCCACTTAAAGCGTTCAACCGTGAAAACATTTCTTTGTGCAAAGTAGTGTGGTGCTCATTTATATGTCACTGAGAGAGGTATATCCTATCTAGGTGTCATATATTCAGGATTTCTAATTTTTAATTTGTATTTTTCCACCAGGGCTGAGTGCCCTTGTAGATAAAGCAGGTATTTATAGAACATATGTAGAATGTGCGCAGATCTCTTAGATGGAGAATCAGTTTGGATGAACATGTCACTCTTATTCTCAAATGTCCTGGAAATGCTTTCTGAAGGTTGGCACCAGCCTGTGTCTCCCTCAGGAGTCTTATACAAAGCCAGATGGCTGGTGGCATCAGGCATCCAAGACTGCCGAATTCATGCTGGTTGCTCCCAAAGTGACGATAGTGCCCCGTCACATGATTCAATCCTGCATCCGCTCCCAATCAGCTGGGTACTTCCTTCTCTTACTTTAATATATCTTCAAGAAGTCTGCTTACCACACTGAAACACAATACATACAACTTAATGAATAAGTATCTAATAGTAGATTCATTTTTGCTCTCAAGAGGGTCTGGAAACATGAACATTATTATAGTTATTTGCACAAAAAGTAATTTGTACAGATATTATCTTTTGCTCTTAGTCTAAAACATATTCATAGGGTGTCATTATAGCTCAAAAACAAAACCAAAATGAAGTATTCAGTACAACACATACAAAAACATGTCAATCAAAATAAAAGAAACCAAAATAATTTCTAAGATGGGTAGAAAGCTGTTGGAGAAGAAGGTGGTTATCAACTTGAGACTGGGTCTTGAGAACACTTTGAAAAGATTTTCTGTTTGCATCAGACTTTAAGTCTCCATCAATGAATGCTCAGAAGGAGATTCAGTCATCTTGGATAGTTTACAACAGTAAAACTTCATTGTTAGGTTTTGGTAAAGATGATAAAATTGTTTGAATATATGTCAGTCTTGCCCAGAGTATAATAATGCCGACAGGCTTTCTGGTCATCTGTGTGGCAAGTTCGTTGAAAACGACTTAAAGCTAGTTTCTGTGTTTATAGATAATGCAAGTCTTTACGGTTTAAGCCATCAGAGTACAACTTAGCACTTTTGGCAATATGTTGATTTATGTGCTAATTATGAGCAATTTTGATTTGTGTTGATTTAGGCTTTGCATGTTAGAAGGCAGATTGTCTGAAGTGACACAAGGAAAGCGTTTCTTTGTGTGTCAAAGATAGAGACCAGAGTCACAGACTTGAGGCAAGAGTTTCACTTCAATTGGAAAAACCAAGGACTTCACAGTTGACTTGTTGAGACTTGACTTAGATGTCTGGGACTCACATTCCCTTAAATATTTTTATCTCATGTAATCATGGTTGAAAGCAAGCTATCATGTCAGACTAATGCCACATCTTCGACAGGTGATGTCCATACTCTGTGAAAGGGTGTTTCATTTATTAGTCAGGGACCTTCATGAACCGTGGGTGATTACTAATTCATAATTTGTGTTAGTGATAGCTTTCTGATCATGACCTTATGGATACTAAACTGAACTATGTATTAAATGATATGGATAACTTTAGAATCCATTTCAATACCTCAAATTATCTCTGACATCACATCCTGTCACTGTTAAGGTAGCTTTAAATACTCCTCAAAAGCCTGAGTGGTTCCTGAAGCTATCTTAAACACACGACTTGACTTGGGGTTTCCTCTTGTTTATTTGAGATTTACTCTACTTGCATGTTCTCTAAAAAGTCTTGAGTATGGACTTGGACTTGCCAAGTCAAATCTGAACTGAAAGTTTAAAGTTTTGGCTTTAATTAGTCTTGCTCCTCAAAGACTTGAAACCCGGGCTTAACAAAAGACTTATGAACATCTATGTATTTGTGAAAGTTTATTTTCATAATTTGATGTTACTCAAACCATAAAAAGAGATAAGAAATTAAAACCATCTAAAAACTTATTCTTTTCAATCTGCTCATGTGTCTTGATGTTTGTTTGTTTTTTTGTTTGTAAGGCACTGTGCGATTTTAATCCTTAAATGTGCTACATAAATAAAGTTTTACTTGTTAGCCAAATACATGTAGGCATCCAATTGGCAGTCCAGTCAAATAAAATTAGATTTTTAATAACTTTTTCCAGAAATACGAGATTGGTTATGAGTACATTAAAGGTTAAAATCTGATATGTATTTGTAATTGTTCAATCTTACTGTTAGGGCAAGAAGCTAGGGAACATATAGTATAATGTCAAGGGACAATCCACATGAGGACATTGCACTTGTGTGTGTAGAGAGGATGGGGGAGGGGTGGTCTTGACGAAAAAGCTAATAGTTGAGTGTTACTAATCCATGTTCAGTCAGCGTAGTGATCCCCTTGAGTACAGGGCTTAACCCCACAACATCATCGTGAGGACTCACCCGCACAAATAAATGTCAACTGAGAATAGTAAGCCATGTCAGATAATTAAACTGAGACAATGGCATTTTGGCTTCAGCTGATAACCACATCAGCTTGGGAGAGATTGAAACATGGAAATATCATGAATCCTTCCATTTCTGATAAGCGTTGTTTGAATTCTATTCAGTGCAGTTAATAACATTTAGTGTGTTATTGTGCTGCCGTGTGACAGGAAGGCGATGTACAGCAATGACTGCTTCCTGTTGAGATTATGTGGCGCCCAGCACAGATGGCTTGCTGGTTTGGAGGCTTAAATGCCACTCACTCTCCTCTGTGGGACCTTCGTTTTGGCATTGAGCTCTTGGCTCAGACTAAGTTGCATGCTCTTGGTCTTAACTTCTCAGTTCAGATGAAACAAAAAGCATCTTCTCTTTTGCGTTTAAGTTTTTCAGATATTTTGTTTCCTTTTCAAATTAAAACTCCGTATTTTCCAGACAATAAATCACTCCGGAAAATAAGTTGCAGTAGTCACATCAGTCAAATAATGCATCATGAAGAGGAGAAAATTATAAATAAGTTGCAATTACTGAGGAATTGTCAATATGAGTGGGACCTCTTCCATACATGATCCGGTGACACATGTTCAGTTGCCTGCTTTTCAACAAACCCCTAACTTTGGCTTGCAAGTCAGCTGGGAGTTTCTGACACACTATGTTCTAAATCAAGATAGTCACCAATGACTCTGCACCACTAGTAAAGTGTGCAGCAGAGTGGAGACACATGCAGTGTTAAACCGTGGTGATAGAGAATCCGTTGCATTGTATGAAACAGTAAGAAAAAATAGATCCACCTGCAGTGCCATTTTTGTTCATCTTCTTGGTAACTACCACCACATGGAGATGTAACTAAACTGTTCATAAGCCTTTTCTGGCACCATGTTATTTAATAAGTACCCATATGTGGAACTCGTACCTCCAGCTTTAGCCATCTTGCTTTGAGCCCACGATTAGCTCCTGGATTCATATTCATCAGTATGAATTAACATTTAACGCATCAGTCTAAAACTACATCATGAAGAGGAAAAATATATATAAGTAACTATTAGTCATAGGACCAGCCAAACAATGCAAAAAGTAAACTAGAACTTTGGTTCTGTTATGTAGAATACGATGTTTATGAGACCCTTCCTAACCCTGTTGGTGCACAAGCAGCACCAATAGCGCTCTTGATGAATGACTACCTGAAAAAGACAGAGACCAGACTGAAATTGAATTACCCCTCCAGTTCTTTCCTGTTTTTCTGCAAATACCCTGTCTCTCTCACCTTTTGAGTAGATGCGCTTCAAGGCCTGCAAGTGACCTTAGCATTGGCTTAATCACCTCTTCAGAACTCATCATCTTCAAGGCCTGGTGGCGACGCTAACGAGCTTTAGCTATGCTCCAGGGGCTCCCGCCAGTGTAATGTCTATACTCCCTGACAGAATCACAGAGGTGGGCTGGTGCAGTCTACCCACTACTAAAACTGTGCCTTTCTGTCTTAGCACATCACTTCATCCGCCTCATTGGTGCTCCGGCTCTTCTCTAAGCCGTACAGCACCTCAGGCATGCAGCTTTTCCTTAAGGCTGGTATTGGGGTTGGGGGTTAGGAGAAAGCGCTCTGCAAGTACTACAAGGCTGGTGAGACAAAATGTGAGATTATTGACGAGTAGTTGTATGCCGAGAAATAGAAAAACACGAAGTGAGCGCAGGAGATTGAGAAACAAAATAAAACATTTAACTCCTTGCTAATCTTCACACTGCTTCAGCTGTCATTCAGGAATGAAGGGGATCACATCAGTTGGTGAGGGTCTGAGCTCATTTCTCCATTAGTGAAGGCACTGTAGCTCCACCTCCAGCAGCCCTACTGTAAATATTCCCTGCATTGTGAAGTATTTTTCCTATTGAAAATGTTATATTTTTATTACATTAGAACCTCAAACTTTAATGTATTTTACTGGAATTTTATTTGATAAAGTAATCCAAAGTGACACATACATGAAAAGGAGTTAAATGGTTTCAAATTGTTTTACAAACAAAATCTGACATCCCTATCATCCTTTTATTCAGATACCCATAAATAAAATCCACTGAAATGTTTTGCCTACAGAAACCACCTAGTGTGTCTGCCATTTTTATTTCATATAAATAAAACTGGGCATCAGAGTTTTTTTAGAAAAAAAATAGCATAGACCAATGCATAGAGTCGATGTGTCAGGGATAAAATTGTGGAAATGTTTAAAGCAGGTTTGGTGTAAAACACTTTGCTAGGCTTTAGACATCTCATTCAGATCTTTTCAATCCATAATTTATAAACACAAAACCTTGGCACAACTGCAAAGGTACCATGATATTACCATCAATTTAAACTGTAACCTTGGACAAGAAGAACATTATCCAATGTATATATGTGTTATCCAATGTATTTAACTTTAGAAAAACTGCAGAAATCCACAGCTCAGTTGAAATAGGGTAATTATTAAAATACTCCACAAATTTGTCCCTGTTGTAAGAAAGCCAGATAAAACTCAGTTTGCAGTTTCCCACATGCCTTGTAATGGAAACAGGAAATATAGTGGAAAAAGGTGCTCTGTTCAGATTAGACCAGAACTGAGTCTTTTGCCAAATATGCAAAATACAATGTGTGTTTGTGGAGGAAAACAAACTTCATGTACACCCCGCCCACTTCATGAAACATGGTGGAAGCATCATACTGTAGAGACATGAAATGAAAGGATCTTCAGTCCTACATAAAAACTTATTAGCATGCAAAAAACTTCACACAGGTTTATTTTTCAGCAGGGCAACACATATTAAGCATACATCAGTCTCTAGACATTCAAAGCTGGTGCAGACACACCATAAAAGTCATGCAGCTATGATTGCGAAATTGACTCTGGGGTGTTCAGTATATTTTCAAGCAATACATCTCAAATTCTTTGTGTAAAAATGTATAAAAGACACAGATGTTATTCATTATAATAAGCCAAATTCAAGAAATGATTTGTTCTATTTTGTGTAACTGAAACAGATCGGTCTTTCCAGCAGATTTATAATCTGTTCTGAATATGTATCAGTCCTTATACTTCTTGTGCTCTATAACATAGTTCTTTTGCAGCTTGTAGATTTGCTGTTTGCTCTGGTTAGTTGGATTAAGCTCTCCTAAAGACTGCAATGACTGCAGACTGCAGACTGCATTCTATGCATGTGTGCATAGAATGGGGGTAATAAGAAACCTTACTGTGAAACTCCCAGACTTGGATTAAAGTTGTCATTTTACCACATTCTGATGATAGGTTACAGCTTGTGTGACTTGTCTTGTTTTCTGCAGTGCGGTCTGTGGATTGCATTTTGTTGGCTTATGGCTGTAGCTTTTTCTTGGCAGGACTTTAAAATAATTCAGAGCAAAGGAGAAAGGCTGATTAACTTGTCCTTGAGACTGACATATGTGACAAGATGAGATGTATGGGTTGACAAGACTTTGCTTGCAGAGTAAAGTGGACTTGTTTAGCTGTGTTTACTGCAGTTTCATTGTCCTTCTGCATGACAGACGTACATAACAGGCATACCTTTTGTTAGGGACATTGTCTATATTATGACTTTGGCTTGGACGAGTTTTGCAAGATGCAAATCAATCTTCATTACACATGGTATTTACTTATTATTATCTTTATAATTCTGCAGATGGTGGGGGCGGGATGCAATTTGTGCCAATCCCGTCTCATCTGTATGTAAAAGAATCATAGTCTGTTTTCATTAACACTGCATGGCAGTTGTTGCCACACAGGATGGCACAAGTATGTTTTATGTTTTATACAGGACAGGTTGGTGTGCATAGCTTTTTTTATTATTAAATTAAATCATCATCTGTTAAGTGCATTTTTATATACCTGGGTTATCATAGTCTGGTTTAATTCTGTTGTTAATGACCAATACCTTATTGGCGTGACAATTAAAGCAAAACCAAAAAAACTGGAGAAATCTACTGGAGGGCAGCTATTGTTCAAAGCACTGGGCATGGGATTACTAATCTACTATTGGACGCTCCAAATAAGATGCCTTGTTATCAACCTGTTCATGTTCTGTATCTGATTTAATCTCATTTAAGCAGCGTTTCTGTATTAATTTATTTCACTGACATTAGGTCAGTGGGTAAATTACAGCCTGAAAATCCGGGGATCAGTGGATCAAATGGGCAATAAAACTATGCAGTCAAGCAAAACACAAAAAGGTGTATTTTCTGAGATTTTGTGCTGTTACTCAAAAGAGCTTTAAAGTTTTTATGGAGATGTTTCGGAGAAATAATTTCATCCATCCATTTTCTTTCATCCCTAATGGGGTCGGGAGTTGCTGGTGCCGATCTCCAGCTACGTTCCGGGCGAGAGGCGGGGTTCACCCTGGACAGGTCGCCAGTCTGTCGCAGGGCAACACAGAAACAAACAGGACAAACAACCATGCACGCACACACACACCTAGGGAGAATTTGGAAAGACCAATTAACCTGACAGTCATGTTTTTGGACTGTGGGAGGAAGCCAAAGTACCCAGAGAGAACCCACGCATGCACAGGGAGAACATGCAAACTCCATGCAGAAAGACGCAGGCCGGGAATCAAACCCAGAACCTTCTTGCTGCAAGGCAACAGTGCTACCAACTGCGCCACTGTGCAGCCGAGAATAATTTAAACTTATTAAATTTTTCCTGGCCAATCTAGCAGAGATGAGTAATAATATGAAAAACCCTGAAAGTATTGAGCATTAAGCAGCATCTGTCAATATCGAAATGCTTGAAGTCCACAAAGTGTCTGAACAAAGAATTTGAAATATGCTATTCCTACAATAAAAAATGTTGCATCTTTGCCAACAGTAAAAGAGGGGATGAGTTTCTGTAAGGGCTTTCATAGAAGTACTGCCTAACTTTTGTTATAGTTTATACAACAAATATTCTGATATTGGCAGTTTAGATTATTAATAGTTTGAGCTTCAGCACATTCAGTTTGAGTTACATAATGGATACTTAAAATAATGTGCCAAGTCTCAGGTTTAATTTAGACATGTTTGCGTATGTAGAGCCTTGGCTGCTAAATTATGGATACAAAGAGAATCTGGTTTGCCAAAATCCAAATAACTTATTCTACCCAAAAGTTGTTCACATGCTTACAAACTGAAGAGCAATAGATTTGAGAGAGAGAGAACAGGATATCATTTGCATTTTTAAAAGGACCTTGAGATTGCCACATTTTTCTCTGTTTTGTTTTTGTCAGCAAGAAAGAAGAGTGTAATTTTGATCTGCCAGAAGATATAAACACAAGGGCAAATCTAACCTGCAGTTTGAAAAGGTACCACAGAAAAAATTTAGCTTTACATTTGAATGTTCCTATTATGAAATTAGGATTCCCCAGCACTATACACTTTTTATGATGTTGACCTGTAATCTTAAGCCATGTTGTTTGTAATCATGATGATTCAAATATCAGGGAGTCAAAAGGTCATGTATAAACTTTTTTTAATCAAAATAGACTTGCCAGCATACACTGTAAATGTGTTAGGAGACACATCAGGGTTGTAGTAAGTAAGTGCGTGTTAACATGATGCGAAATTGCTAAAACATCAGCAATGACATTAGAAAGTAATTGATGCTACCTATCTGTTCAAAACAGTTTATAGGTCTGTATCAGACAATTTGACGTGGTATTCTACACTGATAAATGTTTTTAAAAAATTAAATACATTTTAAATAGTAGCTCGTTTTTCCAGAAAAAAAGTTTCCACAAATTAAACCCAAAGTCTAATTAGTTGAAGAGTTTGGTAAAAACCCAACAGCTTCATATCAGCCTCATCTTCAGTGAGCAACAACTTGTGGATTACTTCTTGTTGTTTGGCCTCAAGGCTTAGCGCCACATTTCACAAAAACCAAAAACAGCATATCAGCTAAAACACCTCATAACAACTGTCTACTCTGGTGGTAGATGGGTTATGATTTGGCCTTGTTTTACAGCCAAAGTCCCTAGATGCCTTGCAGTCACAGGGTTGATACCACATTCTGTCTCTTTATTTGAAGGTCAAATGTTTGTCCGACAACAAAAGCATGGTGATCATCAAAGCAGATTTACTGAACCCTGCTCCATATCTACAGCAGAATAATGAAAGAAAAATATTTAAGGTTTTGCATTGAAACACATCGTAGTCAAGACAACCTTATTAAAGCTTTGTGCTCCTCATCAACTTCCAATTTTTGAGGAAAATGAATTGTCTCATTTTGTGAATGGCACTTATTTAATTAGATTTGGCTTGAGTTCATTACAGACCCTTTTAAATTATTTCTTTGGATCAAAAAGAAAAAAAAATGAACAGGGCATTTAAATTGTCATGAGGAAACTTCTTTGCAGAATTGTTTTATTTAAGACACTCTGGTGAGTTTTCATCTATAAATAGCCTTTAAAGCCATGTCACAGCATCCCCATCAAATTTATGTCTGGACATGTTTTTTAACAAACATGTAACATTCAGCATTGGTTTTAGATGCTATTTTTACTTAGTCTCGTTCTTCATATTGAATGATGAACACTGGCCTTAGCCATGTCTGACCTTAACTGAGCATAAACAGTGCTGTGACCTTTGCTGTGACCTCCTTGATGAGACGTTGATGCAGGCCTACGGTAAATTTGTTAGACCAGACACCTCTGAGACGGTTCCATTTTTTCTTTAATGATGGCTGTCATTATACTTCACTGGAATCCAGTGAAAAATTGTGCAATTCTTTTTATAATGAAAGGTGTCTGTGACTTTCTCATATTTTCACAAACTTCCTTAGATTCAGCATAATTTTATTTTTATACCTTTCATCCTGCTTCATGTCGACAATTTCTATTGAAGTAATACTGCATATTGAGTCAAAAAGCCTAATGTACATTGTGAATTTCAACATATATATATATATTTTTTTCAGAGTTAAGTTTTGATTTACCAGAGGGTGAAGACTTATTTAAATAGAACAATATGTGTATATATATATATATTTTCCCCTAATAATTAAAACCATTATTTGAAAACTAGATTTTGAATTTATTTGGGTTATCTGTGTCAGATGTTAAATTGGTTTGATGACCTCAAACATGCAAGTCCTACAGAAAAGTAAATACAGAAACAATCTGTTAGGGGACAAATACTTTTTCACATCACTGTGAACATATTACATTTTGCAATAACCTCTAATAATCCCCAATACTGTTTACTGGTTGCCGTATATATACATGTTACGTTTAGTTTGAAGTGATGCCTGTCAAGAAAATATTTTACCATGTTTAGCTCTAATGCAGTGTTACCTCTCAACTATTATATTTAACCAAATACATTTTTAACTTGCAACTTTGCAAGGTATGCTAAATATTGTTGATTCAGTATAGAAGAAATCAGTCACTGGTCTATAGAAAGTCAATGAGGACAATAATATATTTTTTCAATATACAAACTGTGTCCAAATATAAAACAGGACCAATAAAATCTAATTTATATCTTCACATGTGGCTAAAAATAGATTTTTTCTTCTTCTTTTAAGGTTTAAAATATCTCAGCTCTGTCCAGATGGTTTCTAATTATACTCTGAGATTCCTTCTATACAGACAAGACATTTACCCCCCAGAGTGGACAGGCCACATGTGTTTACTGGACAAAAAGAGGGCACCTGTAGCCCACGTTGAAACAAACAGAAACAGACACAATATGTAAATAAAGAGCAGAGAACATGACCTGAGCCTGTGTTACTCTGACCCTGAAGGGACAGCAGAGACCCGCACACTTAATCGCCCATGACATATTGTTGACCTGCAGGAACACACTGGTGGAGTCACACAAACACACACACACAAATATATCACGTGCAGAGTGCCACTGTTTTGGAAACCTCTAATCTAATCTGCGACTGCACACACCTTGGGACAGGATTTATTATTAGTACACTGTAATTGCCATTTTAGAACAAGGGAAAGGGAAAATTATAACACCTATCTATATAAACCTTTTTGTTTTCAATTAGTTCTGTTAACATCAAGAATGAAAGCAAATTTTTGCATTTACCCTGATACTAGTTTGACTATATTACTTTAATAAACATTGTCTCAATGCCCACAAATAAAACTGACTCAACAGCCTATAAATAACCTAGCCTGTGACCTTGACGTTGCTGGATGGAAAGAGCATCCCATAAAAGATACTGACAGTTTTATCTCTGCTTCACTTTGTGTCATTGACTTGTCATTGTCTTCTAAATCTATTCTGTAATCACTCCTTGAATTGTTCATCAGACTATACATGAGTGTCTGTGACCATATCCCAGTCCTGCTTGCTCAGTGGATGATCCTTCATTTCCTCTCTAATCCAGAGTCCTCACCACGTGTCCCCATTGAAGGAGTACCGGGGGATTGACCTATATACCTGCTGACTCTTACTAACCTGTCACAACTATGCCGTGGTTCAGCCTGGCACACTGCTGAGACATGTGCTCGGTCATGCTTCCTGCTGTGGACTTAGCTGTGTTAAACCACTGCTCATTCAAGCCGCGCATAATAGAAATTGATGCAGTGGTTTAATAGTTTCTCACAGGGCTTTGACAAAAAAATATGTAGTGATTCATTTTGATTTACAGTACTTTGAAAACCACTAAGTATACCTGAACATTTCTATATTTTGTTATATGATAACTATAATCCTCAGTGTAACTTATTGCATTTTAAGTGCTATACTCACAGAAATGAACATGTGAAGTGGAAGAAAAATGACACATGGTTTTCATAAGTACGGAGCCCCTGAGGGGACATGGGAAATTTTTTTCTTTTGCGTTCCCTCGCAATACTTATGCGTCCCCTCGCAAAACTTTTGCATTGCCTCACAAAACCTTTTGCGTTGCCTCACAAAACTTTTGCGTCCCCTCGCAAAACTTTTCCCATGTACGGAGCCCCCATGGCCCCTTGGGGGTTCCGTACATGAGTGATGTGACATAAAAATTTAAATCTGTGGTGTTCATTTGAATTCAGAGCCACTGAAATATTATGTTATTGAGCTACAGTTCACAGCAGTTAAATTTTGTAAGCTTGTCAGTCACTTCATAGGCAAACCTTTGTCCCATTATCAAGACAGCAGCTTCTTACAGATTTTTTTTTAACATATTTGCCCTCAATTTAGCCTTAATAGTTCCAGCTGAAGACAAAAAAAGAAAAAACATCCCCACAGTATGATGCTACCATTGCTGTGTTTTCAGGGTGATGTGCAGTGTTTGCTTACTGTCATAACTATAATTTTGTTTGTATGTATTATTGTATAGTTCAGGGGACCCTCATCCAAATATTTGCAGAAATCATGCAAGGGGGCTGCCGATGGCATTTTACACACATTACATGCATTGTTCTAACGTGTGCCAGCTCAAGACACATCACTGGAGTTCATCATTGAGCAGTTTTATCAGCAGTATTTGCTTCTTATTAGAAAAGGTTAAAAAAACATTTTTGTGCTACACCTTGGGGCGTCGGCCGCCGATCAGATTCTGCCAGTTTGTGTTCGATAGGAAATTATGGAAGCATATTTTTAGACAAACATCTTATGCAGCCTTATGCCCTTTATTTCCTTTGTTTTTACAATTATCTCTTAACTAATGCTTCCTGCAATGAAATCCCACTAATACGATTAGTGGGATTTTATTGCAATACGTCAATAAAATCCCACTAAATGGCGTTAAGGTTTGTAGTTTTAGCAAGACAAAATGTGGAAAAGATCAAAGGGGTGAATATTTTCCCAACACACTATATTTTGAAACATTCACCATGTTTTTATTGATTGTAAATTTACCAAACACTGAATGCAATCTCTCTACTTTCTATTTTTACTTATGTGTGTATATAAACACCCCTGTGGTGTGGAATCATATTTTTCTTTCCTGCAATGATGCGTTTCTGGGCCAAAAACACTTTGGGATATTTTCCTCCTCACCAAAATTTATACCTGTTTGGTGTCACACCCATTTGCAAGTGTTAGTTAATAATTCACACTGACCCTCTGTTCCCCTGACCTTCACTTGTTACAAATTAATTATGACCTCCTTCGTTGTATGCCTCATTAATCTCTGTGAGGGACATAACTCGGAGAATTAAAATGATGATTTCTGCCTTTGGTGTTACAAAGGACCGCTGCGCTCCTTTGAATTATGCTTTGTTGCTCCTTTAAAGGATGTTGACGTGGCATCAGGTTTTGTTTTTCCCGTGTCCAAAATGATTTATATTCAGGCAACAGGATGACCAAAGCTGTGTTGATAGGATAGATAACTGGGCTGTTGTTGTATTTTTGCAGTTAAGTAGGGTAAGGAGAACAGACAAAATAAATTTGGCTCTAGAGGATGACATATGATGTATGACTGTGCTGCTGCACATGATTTATTACGACTGTGCATACTGTAACTGTCATAGTCCCACAACTCTTATTTTATTTTTAATATGACAACCCCAACTATAACTTATATGTGTACAGAAAGTGTTGCACCTTATTCCAACCAACATTTTATATTCAGCATAATAACATTTAAATGCACTACTGTGTCAATGATTGGCTACCTCAACTGAAAGGACCTTCCTCTTCCCTGCAGGTAATGAGCACCTAAAGTACAATATCTCAATGAGATCTGTGACTGCTTTTAATGATGGCTGACATTTCTTGCTCACAGCTTGTTGTCAGGTCCTGGCAGAGGCACCATGTGGGGGACTGACTCTCGCTGTGAGCTGACTGACAGTAAGAGGGCAAAAACTGAGGCTGTGAAGCTTGCACACAGTGCTGCTTGTACATGAGTTCTCTGACTTTTTGGGCTAGAAAATATAAATATGTTTGTATGTGTTAAAAGTACAGTTGGGCAGTGGTATTAAGAATGCAAATTAAAGTCTGATGTTAAATGTGTATGTAAAAGTTAGACTTTTGGTTTATAGGTCTTGGGGTTCATGATGTGGGTGTGCGGGTGTGTGGGTGTGAGCATGTGTGTACACTTCCAAAGTCTCTTTATGAGTGAACTCTCTGACGCCCTCTGTGGGCAGGAAGTGGTAAAGCCTGTTTTATTCTCTTACTTTGGCTCTGAAGGACAACAATCTGTTCACTTTTTTGAAGATATTTTAACATCATAGTTCTGAAGCAAGACATAATACCATGACTAAATAAACTGAAACAAAATACAAATCTAAAATGATTCACTTTGGAAGTAATTTCTCATTTTTTCTACTTTTTAAAATATTGACAACAGAAGAGAAACTGTATAAAAGAAAGCTTTTACAATTTCAATCAGAGAGAATTGTAAACAGGTTAATGTGGTAACTGGTGTAAAATAACTCTGTTGGTATCTTTTTGAAGAGTTATCTGGCTTAGCTTGCCTTCACAGTCCTTGCAAGATTTGATTTTATGACTCATGACTTTGCGTTTTTTTTTTTTTTTTTTTTGCTTTTACTGCTTCATCAGTATTTTCAGGGGGTCGGAGGCCATCATTTTTTATTCTATACAATTTTTCATTGTTTCTTCTTTTGGTTTAGAGCGAGAGAGAGAGAAGAGAGAGAAAAAACAGCCTTTAAAACTTGCATCAGTCGAAACTGAAATTGATTTAGCTGTATTGGAAATATCATTAAAATGACTGAGGCATTTTAAAAGAATTTGCATCAGAAAATAATAGGTATTTGGTAAGGTTTTTAGAATAATCACAATGTTATGATAGTATTGCTGAAAATTGTGACGATAATATTAATTACAGTTAAGGTGTTTCTGGACTTCCATGATCACTATGTCCCTCAATCTTCCTGGAAAATTAGAGTCCATCCAACTGCAATTGTCCATCCAAGTTATGTATTGGGATGCAGATGTCTATCGTGTTTTGGACAATTGTTTATGTGGCTTCATCACACAGCAAAAGTGAAATTAAATCGCTTTCCCTGTAAAGCAATGACATGGTTGATAGCACTGTTGCCTTGCAGCAAGAAGGTCTTGGGTTCAAATTTCAGACTTTCTGTATGGAGTTTGCCTGTTTGGGTTCTCTCCAGGTTCTCCGGCTTCCTCCCACAATCCAAAAACATGACTGTCAGGTTGATTAATCTATAAATTCTCCTTAGGTATGGGTTTGTGCATGCACGGTTGTTTGTCCTTGTCTCTCTCCTTGTTGCCCTGCGATGGACTGGTAATCTGACAGGCTGAACCCCATCAGCAGCCCTCCTGACCGCGCAAGGAATAAGCATGTTGGATAATTGATAAATGGATGGTTCAATTTTAAGGTGTTGGTAATAGTAGCATTGTGACTAGACGCTAAGATGCTACTAGCAACAATGGAGCAGATGTCCATTGGGGTGCACTTCAAAGACCACGTTTATGTCAAATGAAGTGTAATAAAAGGGAATTGCTTGCGAAGACAAGTACATTTTATATTTTTGTTTACTTTAAATATAAAGTTTGACAAATTTTTAAAGCCTACACCTAACATTAGTAATTAGAATGTACTTCATGTTGTAATTGTTGAGCTATGATATAGAGTCTATACGGAAAATAAAAGCAAGTCAGTGTTTCACCAGAATGTATGAGATAAGGTAACTCTACTGTTGGGTGATATAAATTTACTAAAGATTCCTGCTGGATAGCTCCTGAAGTTGTGCCCTTGCCAAGTTCTACTAATGGCAGCAAAAGCATTTGGGATTTATTGTCAATGAAGTACACTGAGTGCATCTCCAAAGAGGATTGTTTTTTCTTTGGAGTTTCTTCTTCTCTGTCTCTGCTCTGTCTCCTGACAAAAAAGTTGTTTCCTTGCACATTTTCTCTTATACAGGGTAGAACACATACACATATTCATCTCAAGAAAAAGCAAGAAGCTAAAAAATGGTGACATGCAAAATTTTAGAGTTTAACAACTTGCTAATGAAGCATTTTCCTCTGCTGGTTTGAAATTCAGGAACTTGAGCTGTAAATGTGATTAAATCCTCTCTGTAATGTGCCCCAGTCTTGCTAGCAGACACACACTCATGTGAGACTTGATGTCTGTTTTTGTTAAACTGTTTTCACTTTTTTTGAAGCATCTATGCTCTGTTTGGGGTTGATTACTTACAGAAAACTAAATAGCACTTAAACTTAAACCTTATTTTGTTTTCATTTAGCTCTTAACATGTTTACTTGTTTTTGTTTTATTCAACATTAATAAAACTGCCAAGAAGTCAACATTTTTGAACAGGCAGTTTCTTTTGATCTTTTGATGCAATGCATTAAAAGCTGATTTATAACCCTTTTACTTTCCCCTCACTTTGCTACCTTACTGCAGATGTTAGAGTTAGAGGGTCATAGACCAATAAAGACATTGCTGCATGATTTCGAAGAGTTTTATGAAGCCCTCAGAGCTTGATTTATTACAAAAAATTAATGACCAAGCAGCATCATGAAGACCAAGGATTACAGTATAGGTCAGAGATGTTTAAAGCAGGGTTAGGTTATAAAAGATTGTCTCAAAGTTTGGACATATCACAGTGCAGTGGTTATTCAATCTAATCTAAATGAAAGAATATGGTACAACTGCAAACCTGTCCATCTTCCAAACCTGACAGGCTGGGTGCAGAAAGCATTAATCAGAAAGATCTACAGTACTTGTGCTCAGGTGGGAAATCTGCTGATGGGACACTTCACAGATCATACATCATACATGTCACAATTTTTAGATTTAAATTTTTAGAAAATATTATAAAACGATGCGTCCTTTCCCTTTCACTTTACAGTTATGTGATTATGGTGTATGGCTTTAAATCCCTTTAAAATCTCTTTTCTTTGTAGTTGTAACACGAGGCAACTGAACAGTACAAGCTATAAAACTCAGTGTAGGCATATGGGATCCATACTTTACTTGCCGATCACCTCCACAGACACATGTTTAAGTCAGATGTGCACTCAAGCTCAAATCAGCACACTCAGCAGGCCAACAGACATTGTATGTGTGAGCAGCGCTGTAATATCTCAGCAGGCTCCTTTTAGAGTGAGATCAATCTGTGAAATGGGGTCAATCTCTCCGACCTTTACCCGCTAGTCACTCACAGTGTTCAATCTCTCCTTATTTTAAAAGTGAAAGGGCAGCGTCTCGGGCTGCGAGCCATCTGGATGGAGCATTACTACAAAAATGTCCAGGGTATTCACCTTATATCATGACCAAGCCAGTATCACACTCTGATTGCTCTTCCAACTTCAGTCATGGAGGTGAATTGATATTTTATATTACATCGAATGCAACAAAAGGCTTTCTCCTCAGCTGCTTTATTCTCTGAGACTGAAACTCTGCCAGTACCTTGATGGTGCTGGGGGTTATTTTCTGTGTTATTGATGTGTTTTCTCCTGGAGAAAGGTACAAGCCAATTCCTGCTGGTTTTCTCAGGAATTACACACAGGGCTATGTAAGCTCCACAGACTGCATCGAAGAAAAACAAACAGATAAAGCCCTATCAAAGAAAACAACCCCTGGGTGTCTCATTGTAGGAAGAGGTTATTTGTAGATGCATTTTAAGGGTTGTAAACCTGCATCTTAGTCTGTGTGCACTCAGATTTGTAAGTGCATGTGTTTTGTGGGATTTGTCTTTGGATTAAGCTAAAACATTTGCAACCTGATAGAATGATTGGCAAAACCTGTTTTTTGAAACAAGGTTAAAACAAACAGAAAATGAATAGGCGCAACCTTACATTTGGTAAAAATCACACTGTTCACTATAAAATAAAATAAAATAAAAAAACACATGTTCTTTGCATGTTAATTCTCAAAATTAACATGCAAAGAATGCATTATAAAAATAAGATTTGTTTGGTTGACAAGATAAAAATATTGTCCTATCAAAAAAGTGTAAATTTACAGTATGATTATGTTATGTATTTGTTAATCAACAGGTGATTCGTGGTATATTAAATTTAGTCATTACTTTCTTACGTTCTCAGCTGTTAATGACATAGTAAACTCTTAAATCTGCAGTATGTAATGTTTAAAAAGAATCTGTTTTTTTTTTTTTTTTTTTTACATATTTGTTAAAACTGACACCATGTCATGACAGTATGTTATGAGGCACATCATTTGAGAAAAATAAAATCAATCTCCCAATTCTGCTATTGCTGTCCACTGCTCCCGACCAGAAACAACCAATCATAGCTAGACGGTCTCAGTGCTGTCAGTCAACCTCATGTTCACGCTGCTAAATGTGCTAAATGGCAGAAAAATAAGTTTCAGTTACAGGAAAATTATTTATCTGCTGTGTTGGGAGGCCATGGCAAATATCTTGAGCATTCACAACAGGCTCTGTTAGCAGATAGCAATGAAGAAAGGGAGGGAATGAGCAGCATCTTACAAGATTGTGATTCACAGTGCTAAACCCCACCTCCTGGCTCTGATTGGTTGTTTCTATTTAGCATTGTGAGTAGGCAGAGGAGGTTGACTTTTTCACAGATTATCTGTCTCATACATAGTGATAGTTTCAACAAATATGTAATACATTTTTTTTTAAAAATAAAAGTTCAATACTGCAGTTTTAATGTACCTGTCAAGTCATGTTTAACATCTTCCTGGCACACCCACAAAAAACAAAAAACAAAAAAACCACTGCATTATGCCATCACTTCTTTCTGCCATATCCATCAGCTGACTGTTAAGGAATTCACAAGTAATACTTTTTTTACAACACAGCACATCAGACTGTTGTGATGTGTTTCCCAGCCGATGCCTGTAATGGATTTTTGATATGCAAAGTGGACTCAAAAAATGGAATCTATGGCCACATATTAGTTGCTCGAACAATCATCCACTCCCACACGTTGCAATCACCGCTCTTCTAAAGAGAATTAATGAAGGCATGCTGTATGTGTAAGTACCTGCGATATCTTCTTCATCCCAGAGACCGTGCTTTCAGTGGCAGGGCTTTATCAATCACGCAATCAATTGGCATTTATAGAGCACTTTCCATAAATACCTTAGACAATAGAAATTGCTAAATAGAACATAAAAACAGAAGGCAGTGAAAAAATAACAAACCAAACTAACAAAAAGTAAATATTGAGCTTATAAAGCCAAACCATGAATGATGTACATACAGTAAATATTATAAATATTACATTGGGACTATCGCTAACCCTAGTGTACCTGTTTTTAAATGATACCTTACTTCAAAACAAACTATTTTGGACAATTTTTATGTGACTAACACATAACAAAAATAGAGTTAAATCAGGTTCCCAGTAGAGGACAGAAAATACACATGCAGTTTAAAGAAGTATTTCTGTATCATTCAGGACATTTTACTATTTATTGCAAACGTTTGGCTATGGTTTGATTTAGGCCAAGTGAAATATTGGAAATTACAGCATTTGCTCTGTTTTCAGAGAACACCGAAAGACCATCTCAGAAGCATCAGAGGCTTCATCTTATGCAGACACGATTTTCTCTTCACTGTGTGGGTTGAGGTGGGACGCACTGCCCACATAGCTTGCTGCTGTACAAGCTAAAGCACTCTACATGAATAATTTGCTACTTGCAGCTTCATTTTGGCCTTGGTTCTCTCTCTCTTTTACCCACGCAATCGTGTTATGCTGATTCAGGAGCAAATGGGGGAGTTTGGCATTGGCCAACATGGCAAGGAGAAAGCTGTCCTATTGGAAAGGAAGTTAGGATCGCAAGGTGGTATTTTAATTAGACACTGATTCAACAATGGGAATTTTAATTTATTCTTCATAGAAAGTTCAAACCTGGTTTGTGATGGCCATAAAGTGAGAATACATGGTACTTTTTGGTGTGCATCTTCAGTAAATGTCTGCTGGTCCGATAGTGAACTAGCTGTCCACAAACACAGTTGCTGGTCATGAAAGAACCAGAACAGATGGCTGCTTCTGAGAGAGCTGCACCTGTTTATATTTAGCTTCTCAGTAGAGCACTTGAGAGATATGAAAACAAAGCAAAGCTGTCAGTTTGGCAAACCAATGGCTGCATCCACGCCTCATGGTCTCACTGGAGACAACAGATTTCTGATGGATTTGGACACAATTAGAAAGATTTTATCTTGTACGAAAAATCGTTAGTAAAAATAGCATTCATATATAAAGGTTCCAGTGTAGGGGCATTGTCTTCGCTGCAATGTTTCATGATTTGTTTTGAAAGGTTACCGAACTTGAACTCATTATCTTGTCAAACTAAGAAATCGAAATTATAAGTAAAGCACTCCCTCACTGTCACTCCCAGCTTTAACAAGTTTTCAAGATTCTTACATTTAATCTTTGTTTGAAATTAAAAATATAATGGATTGGTTCATTCTTTGTTTTGCTGCACCATCAAATGTGAAATGCACATTTTCATAATACACAAGATTTAAATGACATCATTACTAAAGGAAGGTGCTGCATAATTTATCACTCACATTGCATAATGGGCCTAATTGAGTTTTTATGAGGTGCTATATTTGCTGTGTCAGTGCCTCTGCAAAGAGTGGTATGGTATTCTATCAATCGCATCCTACTTGTGGTTCATTTTCTATAATAATTTCCTTCTTATGAACTCTTAACATATTTTAACTCACAGAGCAGAGTGTGACTATTGTCAGATGTGTCACCAGATACAACATTTTTGGACCTGCAGACATAAATCAGTGACCTGATTCTGTGACCTGTAGAGAAAAAAAACACATATAAAAAGCTATCTATATATCCACTACCCTCATCTTAATATTTGATGCTGTTCATAAATATCTTGTAATATTTATCAGAATCTCAGTGCATATGGACCACAGCGCTGCCTACGGTGGTCCACTTCTACTGCCCTGATATCATGAAGCTGGAGGATATTTGCCTGAAGGAAGTCCCTTTCATTGCTGATAGTGTGTACAACATCCAACTGTTGAGAGAATTGCCAGTAAATATCTGAATTAAAGCTGCTACAAATGCTATATGCCTAGCATTTGTAAATTTAGTAATTTACAAATGCTAAAATCCCAATGAATGTCTTCATACCCTTACTCCAAAAAGCTAAGAGTAGTTTTGATTGATATTTATCTAGATTTTATAAGGGTATTTCAAAAATATTTTGAACTTGAGCTGGTTTTTCATCCATTTACTTCTTTTATCAAACGAAGCATATGGTGCAATGTCTTTTTGTTAATTTTTTATTTTAAATTTATTCACCAGGTAATGCATGTAAAGCAAACAGTTCAGACTAACTGATGTTAATCTACAAAATAAAAAATAACCAATTAGATATGAGAACAAATAAGAACTAAAATAAACAAACAGAAAATGAGGTACACATTAAAATGGATGCATTTAGGATAAAGACAAAACACAAATCATAACCAAATGGTGTCACAACAAAAGAAAATTGTTTGAAAGTGCGTTGTTGATGATAAAATCATATTTATTTTATGTCAGCCTATGTATGTCACACTCGGTAAATAACCTCTTCCTTTCCTCCTTGCTCTACCTAGTGACAATTTTAACAATTATAAATATATATAAAAAACATATTTTCATAAACGTTACTGCAGCTTTAAAGGTTAAGGTGATTCTGAAATAATTCACCATGTTGTAAATTTTTACATCACAACAATCTGACATTTTAACAGGGATGTGTTGACTTTGTCTCTGTCTGACATCCTTACTTATAAACCCTGGAGGTTTATCTACCACCTCTCACATCATCTTGTATCTGATAAGACTTAGTCAGAATGTACTGTGTTGTTTATCGTTCGTCATGGACAGAGACAAATTTATGTTGGACAAGGATTTCAGAAAAAAGAGGAAACTCCCTCTGACTTATGTTTCTGCTTCGGTTCAGAATGTGGTGATAAACAAAGCAGACTGTCCTACTATAAATTCTTTGTAGAGGCTGAATCTCGACACTAAGATTTCTGTGGTGATGTTGGGATGGTTCATGCTCACTAAACGATTGTCACTCTTTGGTTGAATAAATGTAACGTTAAGGTGTTTTAAAATCAGTAATTCATGTTCTGCTTTTTTTGGTGCTTTGGGTCTTTGCACTGCAGTAAAGATGCCCTTCGATTCAGTCCACGAACACCTGAATTGTTTTTATTTAATAGATTTGACAAAGCCTGTTGTTAAATCTTCTGTATTTATGCCTTTGAAATGTGACAGCAATAAAATACATGATTTATTGGGCAGATGGTAATCAGCAGTCGAGGTGTTTATGAGGTTATTTGTTTTGTTGAACGAGTCTGTGACACGAAAACACTCTGTCTTCAAGCCTGAGGCACAGATGATTATCATTAACGAAGGGCTGTGTTACTAACATGGCACCATTGCTCGCAATAGAACCATTTTATTCCATCGAGCGGTTTCATCGATCTGTTGCATTGACCTGAAATTGAATCTGCTTATGTTAATATCCTACTGTTGATGGGTTTTGTTCTGGATTTTTAGCAGTGTCAGAATCTATAACCATGGCCCAATGTAAGACTGTGAGGATGAATGTAAAGGGCAAATCCCTGCTTCAAGAAGCAGGAGACTTTACTGTCAGCTCTATCAAAGGTTCAGTGATTGTTGCACCTCTCTACAGACACAATCATCTGTATTCACACTGTGCTCTTTTTCTGTGTACCCTGTTTGAGAGTTCTTAATGCTGTCAAAAGATTTACTCTTCTTCAAGAGATGAAAGGCCTTGTGCGGACAGGCTTTCCAGTACTCAGTTGTTCAGAGTCCTACTGAGTCCTTGGCACTTCATGATCACCTATAAAGCAACAACATTAGCATTTAATTTACCAAATTAGCAATTATGTGCTCTTGTACCAACCAGTCTCCATAAAAATCTAACTCAAAGCCAACAAGTAGGTTTTTAGCTTCATTTTAAAGAAACTCAACATTTCAATTGTTTTGCAGTTTTCTGGAAGTTTCTTTAAAATTCATGAAGCATACAAACTGAATTCTGCTACTCCATCTTTGGTTCTGGTTCTAGAGGTGCCAAGCAGTCTAGAACCATTTGTTATAAGCATCTCCTCAGTGCTTGAAAGGGCCCTGAACGATAGACCTGTGTATCATCTACATAGGTATGGTAACTACTATTATAGTAGGAGGGGTTCAGGATTGAACTTTGAGGTACCCCAATTCTATACACTCTGATGAGAAGTTACCTGTTGGCATGAATAAGTCCCTGTTCTTTAAGTAAGAGTTGCACCAGTCAAGTACTGTACCAGAGAGTGCAAATATCTATGTGAGAATTGTTTAAACGAGTGCAGCAGTGGTTCAGGATGAAGGGATTCATCCTGTTTGTCCTGTTGGGCTCCTGTTGGTTTAAAGTCCATAGACCCTTGGACTTTAATAAGTCCAAGGGACTTGATAAAGGGTTACACAAATGCAGGCCATTTACCATTTTACAGCTGCACTTTCATACTGATTCAATTCTGTGTATTCACTATCCTTGAAGACCCCATGCACATAGATTTTTATAATTTAAATTTATAACTTAAACTTTTGTTTTTTTTATTGTGACTTTGCTGATTCCTGCCTTCTGTTGTTCTTGTTTTTCAGAAGAAAGAATGGCTCTGCTTAAACTGCCAAACACAGCGGGCTCTGTCAGGAAGTTTGGGAGATATTCCACCTCCTGTAGCCCCTTCCATGGGATCTCCTCGGGCACCTGCTCCATTCAAACAGCAAACACCTCAGCAGAAAGCACCCAGTCAAGGTTCAGGGCCTAGGATTACAGGTCCTCAACAACAGAAATCTGCGGGTCCTCAAGTAAGTGGCCCTCCCTCTAATGTGAAACAGGCTGGGCCTGCTCCTCAATCGAAAGGGCTCAGCCAAACCTCCCCTCAAACCAAGGGTTCTGCTCAGCCACCCTCCCAGGCTAAGGGTCAAACACAGCCTTCTTCTCAAAGTAAAGGCCCTGTTCAAATTAAAGGTCCTGCCCAGTCACATGCTCAAAATAAGGCCCCTGCACAGCCTGCTAACCAAGTGAAGGGCCCAAGTCAGGCAAAAGGGCCGACTCAGACAAAAGGATCTGTCCAGCCCTCTGCTCAGACTAAGGGCCCTTCTCATCTTTCTGGTGCCAAGGCTTCATCGAGCTCTAGTAAAGCTGCTCCTAACCATAATAAGGTTTCCACACCTGCAAAACCAGTTCCTACTCAGTCTAAACCCACAGGTAACAACCAGACCCGCAAACAACAGACCCCACAAAGCCAGGAGAAGATGAAAGTTGCATCTAAATCTCTAAAAGAAGATGCCAAAGTCTTACCCAAGAAGGCTTTGTCAGAGACTGTGACTTCCCCACACAAGATCAAGATAACTGAGGAAGAAAAGAAGTCAAGACACCATGAAGTGAGCTACCTGCAACCTCTTCGCCTTCACCTGTTACTCCTGTTACTTGATTCACCATTTTATTTTGCTTTGCTCCATTTAATTGACTGGAAACATTTTTTTTTTTTGAACTCATCAAAACTTTCGTTTTTTTTATTTTAAACACTTTTTATCACAATCATTCTTCCAACTGTACCATCATCATTTTTGGTCGAGGAAAATGTATTCAAATTGCAACGTTTATATGCAAGACAATTAAGACTTCAGTGTAAAAATGAAAAAAGAGAGATAAAAAAAGCTAATGCAATACATCCAAAGTATAATGGTGAAATGTATGCATCACTTAAAGAGAAAAAATGTTAAACAGTACATTTAGGACAAATGAAAAGCTAGTAAAAAACACAAAACTTAAAGGATGAAATAATGGTTGACCTTTATGAAGTAAACAATAATGATTTCAGTGATAATTTTTAAAAAACTAACAGTTTATATACTTCTTAATTATTCAGTAAAGTGACTCCAGAGCTGAGGAACATAGACACTCTGCCTCCCCTTATTTAGTTCGGGTCCCCAAAACACGGTGTGGAAGAGTGTCTAATGTCCAGCAGAGTGGAGATTGTTCATACCTGACACACAAACTTTGACATGTCTGTCAGCCTAAAAGCATTCAACACCTTATAGACCAATAACAAGACTTTAAACTTTATAGTGACACAAACAGAAAGGATATAGCAGAATTTTTTATGAACTGTTGCTACCTTATTGAATTTTATGAAGACCAGTCAAGACACCATTACAATAACCTTCAGAAAAGAAATTGGGCACCAATTTATCTGTGTGTATGAAATGCTTTATTCTGGCAATGTTTTTGAAATGGTAGGATGAATCATTGGTATTTCTCACAACTCCTCAAATGGAGGTCTGAGTCCATAACAATTCAAAAGTACCTTGTAGGCTCTTTGGTTTTGTCCTCATTATGTCAATTCTAATATTGAATTTTGAGATCCAAATAAAGGCATTCTCTGTTAAGTTGTTGAAAATTTTGATACATTATCGATACATTGATTCAATAACTGTCATGGATTGCTTTCACAAGGTGAAAACAAAAGACCTGAGTATGCATACATATGGCGAAAAATGCTGTAATACTTCATAACCTGACCAAAAAGGAATGTACAATATGTTTTTGATCTTTAGATTTATAATAGCCAAAGTGTATTAATTTTTACTTTAGTGGCCAATTGTTTTGTTTCTTTTAATATTGGCCATATCCATAAATAGTAATAATCAGATGTTTTAGTTTCTCATAATATAAATCAAACTTTTATCCAAACAAAATCTCATTAATGCAGATGTCTTGGACATTCTAACTTTCTCATTATTACAATCTTTTTTTAAACAGTCATAATCACAATCAACCATCTGCTTTTTTGTACTTTTAGTTTTTTATCATTGCCTTAAAGGCTAATTTTCATTTATTGTCCACTTAACCATTTCTTCATTTTGTTTTTAAAAGCTTTTTGTTCTTTTATTTGTTAAACAAATCACAACCTTTTGTGTAATGTGACACTTTGTGATGACATTTTAAGCATTCTGAGCATGTTCTTTATTCTTCAATGGGTCGAAGAATGCAATGGAGAATGCGACAAAGATGGCAAACAAGCATGTAACCAAATGACATTTGTCTGTAGATGTTTGTATGTCCGACTGTTTGTTATATTCACTCTCTGTCAGTGTCAATTTTTCCATCTGTGTGCACAACACACTGAAGGATAAAATCAATCTGAATTAATGGAATATTATTCTAATTGTGCAGTGAAAGTTATTCATATCCAGGTAATTTAATATCATTTGTTTGTGTTTTTTTTAATTATTTGAAAATTTAAATGTTACAAAAGTAAATATTTGGGTTCATTTTATCCTAAAGTGTTAAAATACCTTGTTAGTTATTTCCAATGTAATTATTCTCTAATATCTTACTATTAGAGACTATTTCATCTGTAATAATTGCAAATAAATTGTGTTACCTACAATCACCTGACAATATGCATAAAAATGTCAATACTGATGAACTGGATGAAATAGTGTGACATGAAATGTGCAGTGAAACTTGTAATGTACCTTGTATGAGTAATTATGAAGGCCTTTTCTAGATTCTAACATCCCTATTTTCTCTCTTTCTTTAGGACTCCAGTAAATCAAGTACGCAGAGCTTAAGTGACACTGGATACTCTTCAGATGGGATCTCCAGCTCACAAGGGGAGATTACAGGTCAGATCCGGGAAGAGGGAATCAAGCTTAATGAAAGAGGTGCTTCCATCCCTTCAGACATCAACAAATTAGAGAGCTCTATGAAACCTCTGCTCGAATCAAAGACTGCCTCAGACCCAAAGCATAGACCGCATTCACTTTCTGTGGGGCAAGAGCGAGACTACAATCCTGACGAAGAAGCAGGAAGGGATGAATCAGAAGATGAACTCAGTTGTAAACTTCGCCATGATTATGTGGAAGACAGCAGTGAAAGTGGTCTTTCGCCATTGCCAATAAGACAAAAGAAGTCCCATAAAGACTTAACAGATGAAGAATACATGAGGAGGCAGATTATGGAGATGAGTGCTGATGAAGAAGAATTAGAAGAATATGGAAACCAGAAACCCAAGAAGACTCATAAAACCAGTGGAGAGTCAGGCAAAGAGAGAAGGCGACTCTCTCATCAGTCAAATAGTTTTGAAGAAGACAAAAAAGTATCTGAGGGTGCTTACAAGGCAAATGAAGAGGAAGATCTTGTTATGGCTGGAGGACTTCGGCGTTTTAAAACCATTGAGTTGAATAATACCAACAGCTACAACCGAGACATCGAGCTCAGTAATGAACATGACCTTCGAGAACCAGAACTTGAAATGGAAAGTCTGACCGGTTCACCAGAGGAGCGATCTAAGGGCGATTATTCCTCCACCCTACCGGCCACCACTCCCAGCTACACTTCTGGAACATCACCCACATCGGTATCATCTATGGAGGATGACAGTGACAGCAGTCCTAGTAGAAGAGCACGACTTGAAGAGGCAAAGCAGCAAAGGAAAGCGCGACATCGGTCTCATGGGCCTCTCCTCCCTACAATTGAAGACTCCTCTGAGGAGGATGAGCTCAGAGAAGAAGAAGAACTACTAAGAGAACAGGAACAGATGAGAGATCTGGAACAACAGAGGATTCGAAGTACTGCTCGGAAAACAAAAAGAGATAAAGAAGAACTTCGGGCACAAAGGCGCAGAGAACGATCCAAAACTCCCCCCAGTAATCTTTCCCCTATTGAGGATGCATCACCAACAGAGGAGCTGAGACAGGCTGCAGAGATGGAGGAGCTTCATAGATCATCATGTTCTGAATACTCACCTTCTATGGACTCAGAAGCAGAAGGTTTTGAGATGATAGGTGGAAAGCTTTACAAGTCAGGGAATGAATTTAATCTTCCAACCTACACATCACTCTATTCACCAACAGAGAAGACATCAGCAATGTTGCCATCTGATAAAACCTTAAAAAGTGCAGAAGAAGTATATGAAGAGATGATGAGGAAAGCGCAACTCATACAGAAGCAGGGTCAAAAAGGTGCCTCTCAGCCAGACAGTGGCCATCATCTTGATGCTGGAACCTCTCTAACCCCTGGCTCTAGCCCAACTCAAGTAACTGCACCCATGTCCTTCTCCACATCAGGCAGCATGCATGCTGCACAGCATTTATCAAAAGAAACACAAAACAGAATGATGACACAGAGTGCCAAAATTGAAGGAGTTGTTGGAGTTGCCACTACCAAAGCTCAAATTAGTCAGGGAGCCTCAACTCGGCAGGCAGGAAATGGAGTGCCAGTTGGCAACAGAGCAGCGCCCCAGAGATCAACACAAGCAACACCTGACCCTGGATCATCATCTTTGACCTCCAAAGTCTTTTCAATGTTCAAAGGACCTAGTCCTCCAGTTTCACCCACTACTTCTCCAACAAAAAGTCCAACACATTCACCATCTGTTCGGCCCACTAGTGGTAGTGGCAGGCAGCTACCATCTTTGCCTTCTGGAGCAACAACAGCTCCAGTATCCCATACTGGATCACCTCAAAGGACAATGTCACCTCGTCTTGTACGACAGCAGTCATCCCAAGATTCACCTGTGATGGTCATAACACTAGGCTCTGAAAAGTCAAGCCCTGCCAAGCCAATTACTGTAAACTCATCCACTTCCCCCTTATCATCACCAACAGAGGGCAGTTGTAAAACCTTATATAGCTCTCAGCCCCCTTCAACAAGTTCGCCAACATCATCTCAAATGCATTCCTCTCAGCAGCTAAAACATTCTTCACAAATGGGGCACAATATTGAAAAAGTAAATGTTGGTATCAGTGCAGGGGCCACAAGTACACAAACTCGTGCTTCAAAGGTTGTTGGACAAAGTCAAATACAGCAAAGCACAAATGTTGTAGATCTGAGAGCTCCAATGAGACCAGCTCCAATTATTATGACAGATCAAGGAATGGATCTAACATCACTTGCTTCTGACACAAGAAGATATTCAGTAGGAGCAGAGCAGTCATCGAGTAGACACACAGCAGTGCAGCCTCTTATTATGAACCTCAATGCACAAGAGCAACCACATGTTTCTGTTTCAACTCCAACAACAGTAAGTGTCACAGTTGCTGTGTCAACCTTCATGTCTCAACCCAAACAACCTGTCATATATGGAGACCCATTGCAGAACCGTGTGGATCTGGGTCAGGGTGTTGGATCAGCTGTTTGCTTAACCCAAAGCAAAGTCCCAATTACTGATCCAACTATACCCAAAATTGATGCCTGTCTGGAAAATCTTGGCATACAACAACAGCAACTGCAGTTACAACAGCAGAAGCTCCTGCAGCAGCAACAGCTTCTTGAACAGCAACTTCAGCAGCACCAGCAGCAGTCTTCTTTTGCTCGTTATAATTTAGCCAATCAGGTACAGCCACTGCTGATAAAAAAAGACCTTGTAGTGAGTCAGACAAGCACTGGCCAGCCTGTAGTGACTGCTAATGCCATTCCTAGAGTGTCTCCTCTTGCTCCACCATCAGCATCTGTGGCCCTTACTTCTAATGTACCCCTTGAAATGTATGGTGGAGTTGCCTTAGAGCTAAAAAATAAGCCAACTGTTGTAAACTTGTCAACAGGAAAACCACATGTTATGATGGTGCAACTTGATGAGAATAACATATCCAAAAGTGGCACAGTGACTCAGCTGGTAAAACGAGAAGAGCATCCCCCTGCACCACCACCTCCTCCTCAGGTTTTGGATCTAACTGGACAGCTTAAGCAAGAAAACCAAGTGGCTTGTTGTGATGTTGTTTACAAATTGCCCTTTGCTGGTACCTGTTCAGGGACATTTTCTCAGAAGCCGGCTACAGTGTCCTCAGATAAAAGTCCCACTACCGAAATGTCTCAAGCAGCCCACCCTCCTCAGCCACCCCAATTCAGTGTTAGCCAGCAACAACAGCCACAACTCCAGCCTCAAATTACACAAGGACTACCTGACGAACACAAACTATATCCACCAGCTATAGCTGCTGCAGGGAGATTACAGCCTTCCATGTCTGACACTAATCTGCCTTCGATGAGTGATTCTGGGTCCTATCAGAATCCTCTCCAGGGAGGACTGGCTGTAGATCTCAGCAGTATGAATCAAGGTTATGATGGTGGATACCATGGCATGGGAGCACAGTATGGATCTTACACAGATTTGCGTCATCAGGGAGATTTTACAGGCCCTTCATTACCCCTTCGTCGGTATGGCTCCATGTCAAATATCAACTCTGATTACACCACTGCTTCACGTGATCTTACGGGCTCACAGGATTCCAATTTGGCTCAGTACAGTGCAACTACTGCTAGGGAGATAAGTCGCATGTGTGCAGCCCTTAACACTGTCGACCAGTTTGGAAGCCGTTTTGGAAATAACCCTGAATTGGCAGCATATGGTGCTGGAAGAGGTGGGCCTTTAGCCAGATTAAATCTTCAACAAAGCCTAGCATCAATAAGGGCAAATTTGCTTTATGGTCCAGATAGTAGACAAGCTGTGAATGGCCAAGCCTTAACAAATTTAATCAATGCGAGGCAAGCAAGTATACGAGCCTTATACCCCACTGCTATGAGAGGTGGTGATGGCATGATATATTCCACCATCAACACTCCCATAGCTTCCACCTTACCAATTACTACACAGCCCGCCCCAGTAATTCGTCCCATGCCCCGAGGAATTTACAGACCCTACCCTACAGGTGTAACTGCTGTACCTTTGGCTAGTCTTACCAGATTGCCTCAAATGACTCCCAGAATGCCTCTTTCCACACAAGGAGCATATTCCTATCCTTCTCCAAACCAGTATCCTTTGTCTGTCACACCAACAGAAAGTGGTGTTGTAATTAGCAGCTCTCACCAAGAAATTCCAGTATACCTCGGGAAGCTGTCAACAACAATATCTGGACCAACAGCTTCTACCATTCCCCCGACACCACCTGCAGCGCACTCAGGAATACAAAACGTACCTGGAGCTGGTATACAAACCACATCAGAACAACAAATAGACAGATCTCAATTTACTTCACAAAGTATTGCATCTCTCTCTCAAGTTCAAGGCCAACCTTCATCTGCCCAACAAGTGCAGGCTCAAATGCAGCCGCATCAATTGCCTGCACAGACAGAACCTTTATCTTTGACTCAAACCCAACCTCAAACACAACCCGCCAGTCAGCCTCAAACAGTAGTTCTCTCTCAGGGACAGACACAAGCTGAAACTACCCAGGCATCAAGCTCCAAACTGTCCCCTCCCATTGATGCACAAAAGAACAAGGAAGATGAGAAACTCAATCAGCAACAAGAACAACTGCTGCAGCTAGAGAGAGAACGGGTTGAATTAGAAAAGATGAGGCAGTTGCGCCTGCAAGAGGAGCTAGAGAGAGATCGTATGGAGCTTCAGCGTCACAGAGAAAAAGAACAACTTCTTGTTCAACGTGAGATCCAAGAACTGCAGACAATAAAACAGCAAGTCCTACAACAACAGCAAGCCGAGAGGGAGACACAACTTATAATGCAAAGAGAGCAGTTGGCCCAGCAAAGAATGCAGCTTGAGCAAATTCAGACCCTGCAGCAGCAGCTTCAGCAACAATTGGAGGAGCAGAAAAGGCAAAAAACAGCAGCAGTTGAAGCAGCAGCAGCAGCTGCAGCTGCTGAGGTGGCTGCTGCATCAGCTGCAGCAGTGGCTGCAGCAACGTCAGCCCAGAGTGCCATCCAAGGAGTAGTTGTTGGAGCAGGGGCCCCTCAAGGATTTATAATATGTGATCAGACTGGTAGAGTCCTTCAGCAAGATGGGCAGAGTGTGCAATTTTGGCAGGATGGACAGGTTGTCCAAGCAGTAGTGGCTGCTCGACCCATTCATAGCTCCACCTCTGAAATGTCTTTGAGAAGCAGTGACAAGCAGGGTGATTCTAAGATTATGAAAAAGCAGAATTCCATGCCTCGGTTGAGGGATGGTTCAGAGGAGGACTCTGTCAAAAGAATTGCAGACAGCTGTGTGCAAACAGATGATGAGGATGGTGAAGAAAGATACATGAATAGGCGTAGGAGAACAAGACGAATTGCAGACTGCAGTGTACAAACCGATGAGGAAGATCAGGGAGAATGGGACCAACAACCAGTAAGGCGCAGGCGATCACGTGTGTCCAAGCACTCTGAATCTAGTGGTGAGGCAAAATCTGATGGTTCTTCCAAGGTAATTTCAGCAAGTATAGCTATTCAGACCACTAATGACTCATCATGTCAAACAGAATCAGACCTACTTGGCAGAGTTTCACCTGCAATCCACATTACTATGGCAGAGACCTCAAAAGTTGACCTATTGCATTACATAGCAGCTCCAGAAAGAACTCACAAAGGTGAGAGTTTAGCATGCCAGACAGAACCAGAATCACATTCTCAGGGAATAGTCGCCCCTCAGCTGAGTGTCCCTACAACTATTAGCCCATACTCTACAAGTCTCCATATAGTAGGTGGAAATGCATCTGACACAGCCTCTCCCAGACTCCAAGGTGTAGCTAAGTTTGAAAGGAGGAAACCAGATCCTCTGGAAATAGGTTATCATCATCAACAAAATGAGTCTTCATCTCGCCAACCCCCAAAATCTCCCCAAGTACTTTACTCCCCAGTTTCTCCATTGTCTCCTCATCGGATGTTGGAGACAACTTTTGCCTCTCAGGAGAAGCTTAACAAGGCCCATGTTACACCCCAGCAGAAATCCTTTACTGCTGAATCTCCACAACGCCATCAGACGCTGCCAAGGCCCATTAAAAGTGTGCAACGCTCTATGTCGGATCCTAAACCTCTCAGCCCAACATCAGAGGATCCCACAAAGAATCGGTTCTCTCCCTATCATCAAGTGCTGTCCAATAGCCAGGTACAGTATAAAATTTTTTTGTCTGACAAGAAGTATATATTCCAGGACAGGGATCCTCAAATCAAGGCCTCTAGGGTCAGTGCCCTGAAGGTTTTGGATGTGTCTCTGCTTCAACACACCAGAGTCAAATATTCAAGTCATTAGCAGGATCCTGGACAGATTAACTACATAGTGAGTAGATAATTCAGTCATTTGACTGAGGTGTGTTGAATCAGAAATACATCTAAAAGTTGCAGGACACTGGCCCTCAAGGCCTGGATTTGAGGATTCCTCTTTTAGAATAATGTATGTACAAATGTTTGTTTTGTTTTTTTATTGGTTGAGTTACATTAAGACTTATATTCAGATTTATAGCAGAACAGAAATATGTTAAGGCCCTAATACATAAATAGCTGTTGGTAAACCTCAAGAACTCACCCCTTTTCACATTTTGTCCCACTATGACCCAAAACTTTAATGTATTTTATTAGAAAAGACCAGTAAGCTAAACAAATTTGATAAATTAAGCTAAATGCTGTGCATTTCATTTGCAACACAATAAACAGCAAATGTAACTTTTCTTCCACTTTCGAATTTTCCCCCGCTTTGTGATCTTCCGTCCTATAAAATTGCTTTAAAAGACATTCTAGTTTGTGAAAGTAGCATTAAAAAATGGCGTATGAATAACCCATCTTCCCATGGGATACAGCACTCTGTAAATTTATCTTTATAATTTAACTGTGTAAAGATAAATGGGCAAACATACAGCTTAAACGGCATTCTACTTCATATAGATTCATTAATGTAATCATACCAGATCTGGCATATAAGAAAGGAGGAAACAGAATATTCTCACATGAGCATCTGGCAAAGCCGTTAAAGCCTCTCTGCTGTATCTCCTCCCTCATCTTCCCCCTATACTTTCTCAGTCTGTTTCTCTCTCACACACTGTGTTCATGCAGTGCCTTCTATATCTGGAAAACCCCTAAAGTGCTGCCAAGAGGACACACAATGTGAAGAAATCTTGGTGCTGCTTTGCTCTCTGTGTGATTGTTAGCAGCTGGACAAAGTCAATTAATATTGCTTTGCACTTAGACCGAAATTAGTCTTCACATTTGCACTTACAATCTGGACTCTTAGTATTTAATACAAGGCTCATATGGAGAATGCTTGATAAAATCATCATGGATCTACCTAACATTGATATTTTGTAAGTAATACAATACCATATATTTCTTCTGGATTATTATATTTTCATATTGGTTGTTTGATTAATTCTTGCCTGCTTGCAGTTTTCAAATATTTATCTAGTTGACCAAATACTATTTAATCACAAGAGAAAAGGGGGAAATTAACCGATAGAATTAAATCTGAGGAGAATGATTTTTTTCTTGTTGTCATATTCCTGTTAATTTATCAGATTTCTTGGGCTTCAGTTAACACTTTCCAAACTGCTCAAATGTAGTATTATTAAAATAGCTTATATTTATAGGACAATTAGCTTTATAGAATATGTTACATTATTGTGATTGAATTTGCGTTTACTTCTAAATGTGGAATTCAACTGATATACATTTAGAATAAAGCCAAAATGCAACGTATATAAATTAAAAGCATTACAGAGTAATTTCATCTTATTTTGTATTAGAAATATTGATGCATTGGACATTTAACAGTAAGTATTTTTGACAACCCTGCAGACTGATTTTTATTTGTTTTTGAGATACAAAGAGTGCTGGCCCTCTCCAAATATCAGTTAAATAGTAAGAAATTTAATGCACATAAATGCATTGTTTGTAACTGAGTGTTTGCTGTTGTGTGTCTGGCTTTCATGGCAGATGGCGTCCCTGCAGCAGCAGCAGAACGCTCTGATGAGGAAAGTAAAGAGGACTCTTCCCAGCCCCCCTCCAGAGGAAGCTCCGCTCCCCATTGTTACTCCAGCACAAATGTACAGCTCCCCTGGCATGCCTCAGAGGGTGCTTCCAAGACCAGCCCAAGGAGTCACCAAGGCAGGTCTGTTAAGCGAATTAAAAGCAGTGGAGCAAGAGTCATCAAAGCTACGCAAACAGCAGGCTGAACTGGAGGAAGAAGAAAAAGAGATTGATGCCAAGCTGCGGTATTTGGAACTGGGCATTACTCAGCGTAAGGAGACCATGGTGAAGGAGAGGGAGAGGAGAGAGTTAGCCTATCTGCGATGTATGGGTGATCCTCGAGACTACATGTCAGACAGTGAGCTCAATAACCTCAGGATGGGTGCGGGAACTGGAACATATGATGGTAATGGTTTACTCACAAGACCTAGTACTGCACCATTGAGTCAGTTTACTAATGACCTCAATGCAACATCCCAGTATCCCTCAACCTCATCTTATATGCCCTATCCATACCCTCAAACTCAACCATCTACACATCAGCCTGGTTCTACTTACCAGCCAATAGGTTTCCAAACTCCTCAATACCCTTCATCTTCTGCACCTCAGCCTGGAACATTCCAGCCTCATCCTCCAACAGTCCCTGGGTACCAGAACCAGGGAACTTATTCCTCCCGCATTTATGGCCAGTCGTCCTATCAAACTGACTTCACCATGCAGCAGCATGGTCACCAGGGCTTTCATCCACCTGGTCAGCCTATGCCAGGACAGAGCCTTCCTTATCCTAGTCACAGTTCCTACCAGCCTGGCCTCACCTACCAGCCGCAAGCAGAAATTCTTACTGTCCATCAAAGACCGAGGCAAACTTCTTTGGCTGAACTTGAACAAAAACTCCCTACAAATTATGAAGTCATTAGCAACCCAGCAGTCTCAGTGGCCACTTCTGCTCCAGATACCAACTTTGGACCAGCTTACAGTAATGCATATGGACAATACCGCCCTCCGAGCCTGGACTAACTCACTCTGTGGACAGTCCCACCTCTGCATACACTTCAGATGGTCTTTATACATCCAACCTGGAGCAGAATATTCCAAGGAATTATGTGATGATTGATGACATCAGTGAGTTGACAAAAGACAACACTGGTCAGCCCACTGATGCGCTTGGTCATCCTGTGGGAGGGCGGTATCGTAGTGAGAATGGCTCTGCACGAGCAACTGGATATGAGGAGCCCGTTGATGCTTATGGAAGACCTACAGGATCAGCTGGTTACCAAAGCACAGTTGACAGTCGAACCAGCACCACAGTGAGTGGAGGCTCATCTTACTACTATGATGATTATAAGCATTCTTCTCGCTCTGGTGGCCACAAAATTTCCTCCAAAAATCTTGCTCCTGCTGTAGTCTCCTCTAAACGAAGTAAGCACAGAAAACAGGGAATGGAGCAGAAGATTTCTAAATTCTCACCTATTGAAGAAGCTAGGGATGTGGAGTCAGACCTTGCTTCTTACACAATGACAACATCAACTGCAGGCACCTGTCCAGTAGGGTCAAGATCTAAAAAGCTTCAAGATGATGTTACCTACGGCATGAAGAAAAATGCATATGATCAACAGAAATATTATGGCACAAGTCATGAGGGCCTTGAAGAGGATGACCGCATGTACAGCTCTGGAAGGTCAAGATCTACAGGTTATGGTATGGATAAGATTTCCTCCAGAGACACTACAGGCCACCGCAGCAAATCCTACGAGAGAGATGCTATGGAGCGATCTCACCGAAGTAGCCGCAGTGGACGTCCTCCAATGCGAACTCAGAATTCAGAAGAGGAGAGCCCACTTAGTCCTGTAGGGAAGCCTGTAGGTATGGGAAGAAGTTCTGCAATGTCAGAGGCCCACGATGTGAGAAACCAGTATGGTTCCAGCCATTCGTTGCCAGACGTGCAAGATCACCACAAGAAGGACCTTCCCAGAAGTCACGTCTATAAACCAGATGATCCTTATCTCGTAGACGACATGCACTGTGCTGTTTCTGATAGCGAAGGTAACTGGTGCTGAATAAATTCTTCTGTGATTTTTTCTTATCACCCTTCAGGTGTGATGAAAACACTGCATGTGAACTCTGAAGGAGAACTCCATTATTTTTGTTCTCTTGTCTCTTTGTTGTCTTATTCATATGAAAAGCCAAAATATTTTGAACATAAGTTTTGCGTGCATGGCTTTTAAGTTTTTGGTGAGTTGTGGTCTTTGCTTTTTTTTCCCCTGTTTTTATATTTAATTTTGTTGTTGGAATCTGCATGGCTCTGGGCTGTGGAGCATGTTTTCTCACTTCCACATGAATCTGCATGCTACTCCAATTCCCATATTAAAGCAATGAATTGATAATATGTGTATTGCTTTTCAAAAAGCCTATCATTTGGGTCAAGAGGAGACTGATTGGTTTGAGAAACCACGGGATGCCCGCTCTGATCGCTCAAGACATCATGGGAGTGGAGGTCAGTCTTCCACAGGAAGACGCAGTAAACATACTTACCATGACTATGATGAGCCTCCAGAGGAATATAGTCAACAGGATGAGTACAACCAGCGTCACCCTTCCTCTTCGTCACGGGACCACCGCCATCACGGCAGCAGCTCTGGCAGACACAGTTCCTCTCGTCACTCCTCAGAGGACCCCAAGTCTTCACGCTCTTCCAGGACACACCCCAAAGACCCATCTGGTCGTACTGATAGCAGGACCTCCTCATCCACACAAAGAAGGAGCGCTACAGACTCTCGGTCTGCCCACGGTAGCCCACGCAACTCAGGAGACTTCTCTCGTGAGCCAGTCTCTGGTCATCACCATGGCACTGGGGGACGGAGTCAGAGATCTCAAGGTGACCGCACAACGGGCAGGAGACAAGATCCTTCTAAGCCACAGAACCAGCAGCCACCCCAGGGCCACACAGGGCAGCAGCGATCAGGGGGTCAGGGGCAGACTGGAAGACATTCAGGTTCTGAACAACTTGATGGTAGCCAACAGGCTCAGCAGCAGCAGCAGCAGCAGCAGCATCAACAACAGAGTGTGCAACAACAGCAGCAGCCGCCACAGCACAGTCAGACTCCACAGGGTAACCAACCAGTTACAAACACTGGAAGTGGACCGGCACAGCAGCAACAGCAACAGCAACAGCAGCAGCAGCAGCAGCAGCAGCAGCAGCAGCAGCAGCAGCAGCAGCAAGCCAAACCTGGACAAGTTGCATCACAGGGGCGCCAACCAGGAGTGGGGTCTGCAGCAGGGCAACCAGCAACGGTGGTAAGTAGATCTGGTTTTACTTTACCTGCATCGAATAATTTGCTTCTTTTGTTGTGATATTTTTTCAGGAACAGCTTTGGAAAACATTAAGACCATTCCAGAAAACAAATGTATTTTTAGATTTAGCAGTGTTTTTTTTTTTAATGTACACTTTCATGTTATTCTTACACTTTTTTTATACTGTTGTTATACTAGTGAAAGGAAAATATTGGAATTTAATTTGGGTGTGTATGTTCTACTCTATCTTATGTTTTTGTTTTGTGTTATTAAAACATAAACATGTTTATGTTTTAAGAAATTACATTGTTATATTATTATTCACTAATCCCACATTTTCAAAAAAAAACAAACAATAAACACCTAAACATTTTTATGTCTACTTAACATTGTGCAGGGAAAAATGGATGCCGCCCCTACTGCTGCTAGTCCAGGAATGAAACCTGCAGCAGGAATCACAGCACCACCTCAGCCTACCAAAATAGCCACACCACCACTAACTGGCATCGGTAAGGTTAAATCCTTCTTTTTTTCCAAAGAAAAGACATTTTACTTGTTGTGTGTGTTTTTTTCACTTGATAATTAGAAATTAGTTATTCTACTCTGTAAATTACCTTTCAAATTTTGTAAGATATTTACTTACATGCATCCTTTTTATGTGTGTTATTAAATAGTGGTGATTTGAGGTTATGTTTGGAAGAAACGTTATTTTTGAAATAACTCCTTTTATATTTTCTGGCATGATTCCTTTTACAGAGAAAGGTCATGATTGCAAGGAGGAAAGATATCAACAACTATCATAAAAATAGTCATTGCTCTGCTGTTTATCCATCTCAGAAGGGTTATTTGAACATTATTTGAGTGAAGTACATTTAAAGCAGTTGTAAATCTATCGAAGAGTGGTAGTCCCAGCAGATTTCCCTCAAGCTCAGACCATCCAACGCTCAGAGAAATGGCAAAAAAATGTATGAACTCCATTTCAGACTACATATGCCTCAGTTAGCATTTTAAATGTTGCAGTTCACGTCAATATGCCTTGCTTAGAAGTTGTACTGGGAGAAAGACTCCTTACTGAAAAGAATATGGCAGTAAACTTGCTTTTGCAATGTTGCATTTTAACAAACTGCAGGACCTCCAGAACGTCTTCCATTATATGACGCCAAACTTTGGATTCCAAAGGAAATATTTCTGGCAATAAGGAACAGTATCACATTCTGAAAAAACAAAAAACACACTTCTCAATAATAAATTTGAGTTTGCTACCAAAAAGCATACTAAATCCTAAATATAGCTTTGAACACTTCACTTTCACCAACGCTCACCAGTTTTTCTTTGTTCGTTTTCTTTAGTGTGTCAGCAAATTAACATAAGTTAAAACCGCAGAGTAGGGCTGGAAATCGTTTTATTATATTTCCAGGCTCCAAGGCAGCTCCTGTTGGAATCGGTAGCAAGCCTGTAGGCATAGGAAGCGCTGCAGCCGGTCAGCCCCCAGGTCCTGAAGGGGAAAATGTTCTAACCAAAATCCTGCAGGGAGGAGCAGCCGAGCAGGCAGGAAAACTGGGAGATGGTATGATTATTTCTTTTAACTTTTGTTTTAAAACTAGTCTTTTAATATTACTAGGGCAAAAAACACAACTTTTTTTGCATGTAGTTCCGTAAAGTATGTACTTGTAAATCTCTTTTGTCAATCTGGCAGCTCTGTCTGGCCTTGGGAAAAAGTTCACCTCATTCTGGTGAAGTACTAGGAGGCGAGTAAGTACATTGCAGCTTTTGTTCTCACACAAATTAATCACAATGTACACCTTAAATTCCTTCTGACTTTTTTCAGTGCCTTGGAAAAGACTTTCTTAATAAAAGATCTTCTTAACATGTTCTCATGTTATAACCACAAACTTGAACATACTTTATTTAGAGAAAAGGTTAAAACTTTTATAAACACTGTAGTTTTTATTTTTGTCATTGATGAGTAGTTAAAAAGTGCGACTGGCATTGGACTCTGAAACCCCTAAATAAAAGTGCAACCCATCATTGAAATTGACCTAATTTCAATAACCTGAGTCCATGTTTCACTGAACAGAAAGCCTTTGAGGTTTTGAGGTTTTCTGTTCAGTGAAAGCCTCAAAGGTTTGTCAATAGCAGAGTTGAGATAAAACAATAATAGCAAGCTTTTATTTCCTGTTATCTCCTTGTTAGTTCTTGTATTATTATTTTTTTCAGTAAAACTTTCACCAACTATTTCATGCCTCGATCTACTTGTATTTGGGTCCAGCCTTAAACTTAAATATGAACACACTGTAACTCTTGAGGAGATCAGGTTATGTCATCTGTTGATTGGACAACTGTAAAATGTTAATCATGAATTCCACCGATATGTGCTTTATGGAAGAAAGGCAAGTTGAATGCCATTATTGAAACACGATAATAGAAGGTCTTGTTTGTGCTTTGCCCGAAACCGTATAGGAGATGCAGCTAACATGTGGCAGAAGGCGTGGCCTAGTTCCAAAATGCTACATTTTTAAAAATGCAACTGCGCATCAGAACAAACTCAACATCCCAGCAGGGATGGCAAAGTTATAATTGCAAGATATGATTTCCTCTGGGGTAATCCTGAATGAAAATGTGTTTGAGGTTGCAGTGGAGTTAAGACTGGGGCTGAGGTTCACCTTCTAGCAAGAAAATTAGTCTAAACATGGAGATGGAGCTAAGATGGACTGGTTTACATCAAATGGTAAATGGGCTGAAAGTACATAGTCGTTTTCTAGTCATGATAACTACTCAAAAAAGTCACAGCTACCCAGTCAAACTCATGAATTTGCAGACTTTCATTCAGTGAAAAGCAGATTGGTACATTCACATGTAACAGAAGGAATCTGGATCGAACCCACAACTTTTGGATTGCAAGACGACTACTATAAAAGCATATCCATATATTAGAATCAACCAATAAAACTTCAGACCTAAATCCAATTGAGTGTTTGGGGCAAGATTTGAAAATTCATGTTCACAGATAATTTCCATTTAATCCTACTGGGCTGGAGCTATCTTGCAAGAAAAAGGGTAAAAATTTCATTCTTTCGATGTGCAAAGCCAATAGAGACATATCCCAGCAGACTCACAGCAGTGAGTGTTCTGAATTTAAATGCATGACACATTCATAAAATTTTAATTTTTGTAAAAAATGCTGAAAGCTGTATTTTCCTTCCAATTTTACAGTCGTGTGGTACTTTGTTGCTACAACACATAAAATCTCAAAAACGTACATACATGTTTCTTATCGTATCATGACAAAACATGAGAGTACTGGAAAAAAAGAATTGGTGAAGCATAAATCTCCTATGAGATGCCAAACATCGCAGAGAACATAATGTACGATATTCATGTGGAATAATGATATATTGATTTATTGCTTCACTGTGTTTTTTTTTTTTTTTTCTCTTAGAGAACACAAATACAATGAGATGGACTGGTTTCTTTGTGCTGGAAAACCTACGACACCATCTTAAATATATTTTAAATCCACCATGAAAAAGAAGAATGATCCTTAATGCATCAGTCAGTATGGGTGTTTTTATTATTCTTTTTTTTGTTCCTTATACCATTAAGCAGGTGAAAACATGATGATGCAGAAAATACTTTACAAGTTTAAAATTGTATTTAATTTAATTTATGCAAAATTTAACAATGGACTGAAAAAAATGGTGAATATTGGTACTTTTATATTTTTTCCTTTAATCAAAATGAAGTTGTTTAATCTGTTTCTCCAAAAAAAAAAAAAATCATGTGACATTTGGATTAATAGCTTAGCGCTTTATCATATGTGTATTTACATAGATTAGCATAGTTTATGTCTGCATAATGAGAAGACTCAGGTGAAGTGATGACTCATTAAAACAGTGACTCTCTGCACCTTTCCCTTACCCCAAATTACCAAACAGAGCTGGAATCAAAGGATGCCTTGTCAGCACTGAATTCCCCAGACACGGACTCCAGATTGAAGTGAATTAAATAAGGGGATCGCTTTGTCAGCAGGCTGTTACAAGACATGAGAGGAAGACTGAGGAGGCCTGAAAGTAAGTGGAGGCTTTGAAAGAGCTGTGGAGATGTCTGAGACCTCATCAGAACAATGTTAAGTTGCTAAAAGATACCTGCAGATGTTTCTGAGTGTGCATAAAGATATCTCTGCATTCCCCAACACAGATTTACTTAGATTTTTTAATGGTTTCTATGTGGGGTTTAGAGTTATATTAAGCCCAGAAAATGAAGTTACACTCTGCTTGTAACTTTGGCTGCAGAGTGGAAAGGCCGAAGCCTGAAGAGAGTGAGTCAGCAGCGTCTCACTCTGCACACCTGCAATAACCTGGACCAAGCAAAGCGTGCTGGAATCAGCCTCAGAAAGCTAAACACGTCTTGGCTTTAATGTAAACACACGCAAAGGCACAATCTAGAGAATGCGTGGCTTCTTTGAATCATGACACATGGTACGCATCATTCATTACATAGTAGATTGAACAATTTCTGCTCTGCTGAGCAGAGCTGCAGACGTGCAGATAAAGCTAATTCAAATTCTCTGTATTTAGCTTTTATCAAAACACGTCTTGTGCATTTTATGTATGAAGCCAAGGCAGAGTCAGTTGAGTCTTATTTGGTTTCAGTTTTGTTGACTAAGATTAAAATCAACACTCATAGTATATTGTGTGGAGAACCATGTTTGAGTCTAAGCATGGTGATAGCTTTTCCAAGGCCCAAAGCAGGGGTCAATTACAAAATTTGGGACGTTTTGGGCCAGAATTTTGCCCTTCTGTTTTATTCGCTTTAGTTAAAAATGTGGGGCAACTCTGGCTTTGTTGCCCCTTCTGAATAAAAGCATCCCATAGCATGATGCCACCACCATGTCGCTAGATTTTCACAGCTGAATTTATGTGAAAATTACATAACCCAAGTAATTATTTATAGCTGACTTCTGAAATAAGTGCATTTTGCTGGATTTTATCTGGTATCAGAACAAAATGGTATGAATAAAAACTGATGCACTGTTCAGAATGTTTTTGTAAAAATTATGAAAACCATGTGTCATTTTCCTGCCACATTACAAGTATGTCCTTCTTGGTTAATCAAATGAAAAAAACATAGTTGTAATAAATTAATTGAGATTTTTGTAAACCAGATCAGGTGCTATGGATGAGCTTTGCAATGGACTTCCTTTATCAATCATTCTGATTTTGAGTTGTCTTATTTAGGAACACATGTACCAAGATTTATCTCATTATAATGACAAAAGTTCAAAACCCTCCTGTGACTGTCTGCTAATTTAGAATTTGAGAGTAGCCAAAGTTGTTTATAGCACATTCTGAAATTTTAACTAGACTGAATTTTTCTTAAATTTGAAACTGACATTTTCTTTTTTTAGAAAGAAGCTTTTTTGTTTGTTTATTTTTTTCCCCGCTGCACCAGAATTAGCTACTGGCTAATATCGGCTTGTTTTTATTTGATCAAGCTGAATTCTTTATTGACCTTTGCATGCATCATTAATAATTCAATAGTACATTGGGTGAAGATGAGGTTCACTGCCCAAATTCATCTAGAAATAATTTTAATCATATAAATATTAGTTTAACCACATTCCAATATGAGGAAACTGTAATTTATGTTTTTTTTTTTTCTGTGCTAGCAGTTTATTTATTACAGCCAACATTCACATTCCAGTCATTTTTGATTTGCTTTCTTTAATTATTTCCAGGTGAGTAATAAGGAAGTGGTGAAGTTCTGGGAGAAAGCAGCGCTTCTTTCTTCATGTCTTTCGTCCTGCAGAGGAATGCTCCAGCATGGACTCTATGAGAAAGCAGTACAATCTTCACTAACAGAAGCAAGAGTAGGGGTATATTGGACAAACTGTCCATGCATGTCGCCTCTGATTCAGCTCAGCAAAAAGGAGCCTCACAGCGCCCTCTGCAGAGTTTTAGTTGCAACACCACTCGCCTCTGAAGAATGTAGGTTGCACAAGGACTCTAGATTCTACATTGATGCTTTGGGAGCATTCTAAAAAATAAAAAAAAGGTTGTATTGCGTAGGTTTTCCTCGTCCCAAAGGAACCAGTCTTACCCGACAATGACAACATGTACCTGGAAACGACAAAACTTTTGACAGCAACAACAAACCAACTTGGAGATTCCTTCAAACACCTGGAAATGCTTCTCCACAGTACATTCCAGTATAGGGAGCTTGACCCATTCTCTGAATGTGTTTTTAATTTATCGTCTCTTCGTTACTGTGTCTACAGAATGCGTTGTGTAAATGTGGACACAAGAATGCACGCACAAATGGAAAAAAAAAAGAAAAAAAATCTGGAAAAAATAAGCCCATATCAGTTTTTTTTTTTCACCACTTATATAAGATGCCGCTACTCATTAGGTGTTGGTTTTTTTAAAGGAAGGGACTTACTACCAGCGTGCCCATACGTGTGAGAATCACACAGATGAGAGGACCAAATGAAAGAGTGGCCACGGCTCTTTATCAGCCATTGCTAAGCCATCGTTATGGACATCCTTTTTTATTGATTTGTCTCATCTTTTGTTTATTATTTATTTTGTTTTCTTGTTCTTTTGCCTGATAATGAATGGAAGAGCCTTATTCACTTATGTTTTTACTTGTATACCTCATGTTTTAAGATGTCCATATCATTATGAATTTCTTTTTACACTGTATACTATTGTATGTATATAAAACAAATGAGAGATCTATGATGTAAATTGTCATTTGTGTATTTAATGAGTCACTCTCCGGTGAATTTCTTTTTTTTGTTGTTGTTGTTGCTATGTGTTTTCTTTTTTTGTAAAAGTTTATATTTTCACTTTGTATATGTTTGATTCTGTTATTGCATCAAATAATTTGCTTCTTGGTTTTTAAAAGCAATAGCATGCAGCAAAAGGTATATAGCACAATGGTATAAATGTTTTTTTGGGGATTTTTTCTCAATCAGTGATGGGGGAATATCAAACAAAAATCAGTAATAAAAATCTGTCAGAGGGTTTACAGCCACAGCACCACATGTACAGACATGCATGATAATGTTTGGATGCGTAAGAGCATGCAGAAAGGCCGACACACTCTCTATATATATATGTCTGTTACAAGCTCATACACACACCCAACACTTTGCAATCCCAGTTCCACTTCAGAGCCAAGGCTAATTGAGTTTTCACCAAATAGACTTGTTAACCTCCTGCTGATTAATGAGGTTACCAATCCACTAACAAGCTGGGCCCACTGCCTCTGTTTCTGCAAGACACACACAGAACAACACAGACACAGGAGAGGACAAAAAGCAATTATCAAAGTCAAACGTTCTATGCAATGACTCATTTTGAAACGTGGAAGTGACTCACTCTAAAGCAGTTTAGCACCGTCGCTGTACTCACAACAAAACAGAATCATGAACAAAAAAAGGTATAAAAAAATAAATAAGTGAAATGAAAATGTTTTTACCTGGAATCTTGTCTGTATGAATTTGAATACTGAGTATTGATCTAGACTTGTTTTTATTTTCGTGGCATGTTCTTAACCCTTCTCACTCTCCCTAAAAAACAGGGAATGGTGGGGACTTGTTGCCAAAGGGTAAACTTGTGTAGACTGTCAGTTTTATGAATGTCCACCATCATGTTGCTTTTGAAGCATGGGGTTTTTGCTTGGCTTCATCTGGCTGTTGTTTATGTTTTTTTTTTTTTTGTTTTGTTTTGTTTGTTTTGTTTTTGTAATCCCTCATTCAGTCGTCGTGCATTTTGGCTGACCTGTTTGGCTTGCAGTGACTGTCTGTGCTGCTATGAACCTGTACTGCAGATGGTCCAGCACTTCCCATCAATTTGTGTCAGTGTACATATTGGGTGTCAGTATAACCTGTGGGGTGAATGGAATGTTTATATTGGATATACGTCATTGTTGACTCAACCCACACAGCAGTCAAGCCATTTGAAAAGTGCATGATTAGATTATTCTTGAACGTCATAGTCGAAATAATAATAAAAAAAGAGAAGTCAAGCATGATTTTAAGAAGGTTTGCCTCACAAACCCTGACTCTAACCGGCCAATGATGATAATATCAGTGAGTTGAAATGTTCAGCCAGTCATTCACAAATCAGGGCATGTCATTTGGAAAGCACAAGCCTGACTGGTGGAACTCGGCAGAGTGCAGAAACAGAGGTTGCGTAACAGCGCCTCTGTTAAGATGTGCGGCAGAACAAAGCGGAGGTGCAGTGTGGTCGATACGAGATGAAAACAGCCTTCAGTGCAGCCACGCGGATAAGCAAGGAGGCAGACGGGCACATTCTCACATTCCTTACTGTAAATACAACCTCATTCCTCTGTACAGCTTTTCAGTTTGGAGTACGGCTGCCATGTGCATCCCCATGCCGTATTTGCTGCCAACTTTTGTGTATAAAAAATATTTATTATGACCACGATAATGATGATGAAACTAATAATAATGATGATGATTATTATTATTATTATTGCATAAGCCTAGTGTATGTGACTGACTTGTACTGACTCTTTACAACAGTGGAACAAAACTCGTGCACATATCCACCCATCCAGTGTGTGTAGAGTTTCTCTACGTATCGTTTGAAGAAGCCTTTGTCAGGCTCACAGAAGGTTATCAGTTTTGATGGATATGATCTCCGAGGTGAGACGAGGGGAAAAAAAAAAAGAAATCTGGGAAATGTCATTCACTGTTGTAAGTGCAATGGGCAAAATGTCAGTCGTGTATCCATTGTGAAACCCTTGTGTTCTATTCAGTGTATTCCTGTAAACAGATAGAGTACATTTTGGTGCATCATGTCAAGTAATGTGAAAATATTGACCCTGCAATTTCCAAACGGAGAAACGAATAAAAAGAAAAAAGTTTATTGTGACTATTGTGTGCAGACTCTATGTCAAGGTGGGTGTGTGTGGTTCACGCTTGGTTTTAGCAAGGTAAGTTTTGTTCAAGGCTTACTGCTGATGCAGAAGAGAGATCAAGAATAAGACCTCGACAGTTATGAGACTGTTCGGATAAGAGAGGGCTTTGCTTGCAGAGGTGGTGATGATTTATCCTAGTGTGGGTGGAAGAGAGAGCGAGAAGTGTGAAGAGCCGTGCTTGGCAATGCACTGGGAGAGATGGAGGTGAGGATGATTCTGTGCAAGAAAGAGAAATCAAACTCTTCCGTCTGTTGCTTGTGGATTTGTAAATGCAAATACAGGAGAGGGCTATTACTATGTTGTTTTTGTTGTGTAGAAATGCAACAACGGGGTGGAAAAGTACCTATTTGAAGTTGTTCACAATTTATAACATTGCCACTGCAAACTTTGGTGTGGGCAATTGCTTAATGAAAATGTAGCCACTCAATTCTTTAACTCAGAAGTGTTTGGCATGCTGATGTATTCATCCCCCTTTTGCTCTGAGTCATAAGCCTTCATAAGTCACCTAATTAGTAAGCTTTAGTTCACTTTTATTATTTCAGGAAATACTACATCGAGATTTAAAATCCCTCTTCAGTAGGGTCATGGAAAAGGGTTAAGGAAAAGGTTTACTACATCATTTTTAATATTGTCAAATACAATCAAGGTTGGGGTAAACCATAAAAACATCTGCATATTTCCATATCCTCAAAACACATTCTGCAGCTAATACCAGGAGAATGGAGCTGCAGATTAAAGAATGCCTCTTTCTATCATCAGTCCAGACCTTTGGGATTTGAGAATGCAGACAGACAATATGAGAGCAGAGACTTTAACATCAGATCATCTATTTGTTGACATGGCTTAGCAGTCATGCTGGTAGATGTCCAACAATTGCTATATAAATTATTTAGTAAATAGAGTGTGCCTGTGTCCATGGTTAGGGCCTGCAGAGAATATCAGGACAACCAGTAGTCATGCACTCCATAAATCTGGCCCTTATGAAAGAGTGACAACAAGAATATTTTTCCTGAAAGAGCCATTTGAACTCCAGTTGACAGTTTACTCAACCCATGTAGGGGGTGCAAGAAAGTGCTCCGGTCAAATGAAACCAAGAGTGAACTCTTTGACCAAAGTACAAAAACCATTTTGCATCTGAATGCCAACCCACCCTCTGGTGAAACATGGTGGTGACAGCATCATGACATAAAGATGCCATTTTTCCAGCAGAGATGGGGAAGATGGATGGAGTCAAACACTGACTTAAAGGTTTAAAGAAACCAGTTAGGAACCACAAAGAGCTGGGTGGAGCTTCACCTTTGTTGGAGATCCAAAAGGGGCAAAACTCTCAAATATATAGATAAATAACACTCAGAGACGTGTCCTTTACTGCCTTTACGGGTCGGGAGATTTATTAACACTTCTACCATGGATTCATCAGTACAAAATCAACGTTCCAAAAGTCTTCCCCCAAAAATCTCCCCATTTCTTGACAACCTTTTTTATACACTTCCCTTTCCACTGGTGTGTATTGGGAAGTTTTGACCAACCAGATCATTCTTTTGGTTTGCGTTAAGATCTTGGCTGCCCATAGACTGAGTGTGTGTTGGAGTTTCCCGGAACCCAAATCGACCTCGTGAACTCAGACTCTGTTCCCTCTCAGAATTGTTTATTTGCAAGTTTATTTGCCTTCATAAAATCCAGTCATATAATCTGTCAGTCAGAAGAAAATGCATAAAGGATTCACATTGGGATTATTTTCATGGACGTTTTCTGTTTGTTGTTCCTCACCTGATGTACAACCACACTGCTCCACATTAAACATGTTCCAGTGCTGATATTGTATCCACTCTAGCAAGCTTTAAATATATTATTACACTTTTGGTAGAAAAACAGATTGGCTTGATTATAATAACAGGACTTTTGAGATGCTTTGTGTGGCCAGCAATCCCATCTGCAGAAGAAGACTGCCCTCTGCTGGACTAGAACAGAACTGAAGGCACAAAGTCAAAAGAAATATTGTGCAGGTTCCAAATGTAGAATAATTAAAAATATTTCTAAAATAATTATTATGTGCTGATGGTACACATAATAAGATAAGGAGAAATTTAAACTGTTAATAGCATTATGTCAGCAGCTTTGACCCAGAGAGCATTCTGACCTTCCAGCTGCACGGCTGCAAAACGCTCCAGCAGGTCAGCAGGTCATCACCACAGCCTAGAAGATTACCTGCTGTCCCTGCCCTCACTAGAAAAACTGCATTCCTGTCACTTCCTGAGGAAGGCAGTGAACATGGCCAGACACCCCTCCCACCCTGGATATCATCTGTTTGAGCTTTTTTCAGGTGGTACAAAACACATAAAACCAAAACAAAGATACTTAAAGAATGTTTCTACCCCAGAGCCATAAGTGCACAAAACTCTGTGCGAACTATGTAGCCACTATATAGTGTATTGATTGGATTCCTGAGTGTTTAATATTTTAGTTCTTGCTGCTTTGATTGTTTTGTTTTGTTCTATGCACCTTGAGTTCTGCGTTTAAATTTTGTTGTACTTTAGTTGTGTTGATTTGTGCTTTAAATGATTGGAAGGGGCCTTTATAAAGGTTGTTCCAGACGTTTTATGCTAGTTTTATTTATCTATTCTACAAACAGTTGTTTGGGATCATTATCCTGGTGGAGATGTGAAAGATCGGTTATTGCTCAGCACCCACTCTGTTCATGGTGATGCTAATCTAGTGTGGACGGTGACACTGGTGTAGTATCTCCCAAGACATAATGAAACTCTTTGTGATTCTTGGATTGTTCCTGAACGTCATGATCAATGTCCTTTACTCTTTGGGCCAAATGGTTCAAATTTGGGCACCATTGTGTTTCCTAACATCACTATGATCCTGAACACCTAATCATGCTGCTTTTAACTGAGACAAAGCTGAGCTTTATTGAAAATGTATAGGCTATACTTTAATGTCAGCACCCAGACAAGAACCCAACCAATTTAAACAGGATCCACCTCTTCTACTGAAAACAGTGATCAAACATGCAGAAGCAGCCATGCCAGGAACTTGTTGTTGGTCATGAAAATGTTTATTGAGGTATAATTTGCCAGCGCCTGTTTTACCACTTAATAAGGGTGTTTGTATATGTGTGACTGTATGTGTAATTTTAAACCCGCATGAATTTGACATAAGATACCCTTGTTCCTGTATTTTTCATTTTTATAATCTTTTTCTTATATGCAGGGTTTCTGTATGGAAATTAAAGAAGAATTTCAGTATTATCCAGCTCTGGATAAGTATTTGTGATACCAAGTTTTATTTCCTGTCCCAGGAGTCAGACACCTTTACAATGCAAATCCGTTTTTACGTTCTGCCCCTCTTTTTATTGTTTTTGTTTCATTTTCCTACCTTGTGTCCTTTCATCCTCTGTAAGTTTGTTCTATTTTGTGTCCTTCATTTTCTTCTTTCTTTCCTCGATTTCTCTTCAAGTTCCACATTTAAAAAGCTTGCACAGTTTAAATATTTGCCAAATTCATAATGCACATTAGTATTTTGCATTTAATCTAAAAAAACTGAGAAAAGTGTGACCCTTCAACATAAAACATGAAGGATAGTTTTCTTAGACATTTCTGTATGGGTAGAACCGCTGCTTATATGCAGCCGATTGATTAGCAGTCTCCAGTTATCATCCAGATTGCTTGACCTCAGTGTCCTCAGATCAAAGGCATAAATGTAAAGTCATTAAGCTGTAATTGGGGTGCCTGCATTCATCCATTTCCTGAAAGCCGTGACAAGAGCCTGTGCCTCTGAAGATTAACCACTTATTAACATCGGCGGTGACCTCCGAGAAGAAGTTCATGACTCATGGGTAAGTGATGGGAAGTACAGGAACTTGAGGCTGAATAGTTATCCCGAAAATTAGATATTTGTCATTGTTACAGTCAAAGTACCAACATGGATAACTGAAATTGAGTGTCAAGATGAATTGGATTCATTGGATGATGAGCACCAGCTTGTACCATTATTTTATGATGTAACTAAATGTTTAAGCTTTTTCACTCCTTAAAATCTATGGGATAAACTAATAAATCACACAAGTGATTAAGAATCCACTTAAAAAGGCTTAAGCATGCCACAGGAAGCAGATCCATAACCCAATCAGCCCTGAATCCTGCAGGATGTGGAGTGGATGATGGAGCTAATGTGGCTGAAGGAGAGCTGCCAGCTTGGGTTTTCCAGACTCACCCGTCACTCATCCATGTGTTTACTGACAACCATCACACACAACCAAGGCAAGAAAAATAACTGCAGGATACGGATAGGTAAAGTGAGTAAAGATTTTGTAGGGAGAAAAAGTACAAACACACACGCTGAGTGATGTGATGACAGTGAATAAGACTGAATTGAAAAATGGTGTTTCATGGTAATTTGTTTCACAGAGTCTCTCCTCCTTTTTATATTCCTGTAAACAAGCCAGCTCTTTTTCACAATTGAAAATGTTCTTACGATATATACAAATCTCTCTCTCTCTCTCTCTCTCTCTCTCTCTCTCTCTATAATATACACTGCTCAAAAAAATAAAGGGAACACTCAAATAACACATCCTAGATGGACAGTTTGATTTCATAGAAGTTTGATTTACTTGGAGTTATATTGTGTTATTTGAGTGTTCCCTTTATTTTTTTGAGCAGTATATATATAGGAGAGTAAAACAACACTGGTTAGGTTATTATTGTGTTTATCTGTAAGAACAGAATTACCTAAGTCAATGCAATGTTCACTTAAGTTACTTTTATTTGTTATGCAATCAGTGTTGTGTCTTACTTTCTTTGGAAACTTGTTCACGCATCTGGTTGAACTTTCTGTCAGAATATCAATACAAAATTCCAATGTGTTTGTTAAAATTATGATGTTAAAATATGACTGAAGCAATTATGCTGTTAGGCTGACAATATGTAAAACTTAACCTAACGCTGTATTAATAGAAAGCCAGGAGTAACGAAGGCCAGAGAGTTTCTTTGTCAAACTGTGAATGCATTTGTTCATACTGTACTCCTTCCACACCTTCACTGCTTGTCTGTGTCCAAGACAAAGAGTTTGACAGGGAAAAGCAGAGAGCTGGTGTTTGTTCAGAAATGCTGATGTGTCTCCTTTAGGTCCTGTCAACTATACTCACAGTCAGTGTTTATAAAACGGCACAGGGTACCTATAATTTCATTTTGCCTGAAGGAAGGAGGAAGATCGCAGCCAGCGCTGTAGCCAGGAGGGTTGTTCTACTTTGAAAATGCGTACCGGGCTGTCTCTTCACACATTTATGGAGGACACTCTCACCTCTCATGATGGCAGTTATGATGTCATGAGATCAGACAGATTTATGTTACAACAGAAAAGTGCTCAGGGGATTTGCAGACAGTTATTGTATCCTCAGGGCTGCCTGAATACTACAGGAATATGCCGAAGCTAGTAGATAGAATATCACGCCAGTTGTTTCATTTTAAAATGCAGAGCTTTGTTCTCACATTTCAAGGCTTAGATACTTGGTTGATGATGTTTTTCGTAGCATCTTTCGCCATGACTGTCAAAAGAGAAAATTAGTCTAAAATGTGAAAGTCATGAAATATTGGAAAATCTGTAAATATTATTCAGTTTCTAGACTTCCTGCGTTGCATCACACCTTCATTCAGTGGCTTTCAAAACTTTGCCCACCCCTGAGAAAAATCCTTCTTTGAGGGATTCAGAAGTGTGAGACCACAATAAATCATTTCTGAGCTTTTTCCAGTTTCATTGTACTACAATCAACTAAACTGAAAACCAAACTAATCTGTTACATGAAGAAGAAATGTAATAAATATTTTTAATCACTCTCATGAAACATTGGAAAGAAAGATATTTTATACATTATCATGATACATTTTACTACTTTGCCTCTTCAGTCTTTAGTTTTGTCTAAATTTGTGCTCATAATTAATTTTCATCAAGAGAAAAATATTTCATTGCTCAGCCAGGACTGATTGACTGAGTAATACACTGGCAGTGATTTTACCTCAAAATGAAACACCAATTAGCCTCTGGTGCATCTGAATAACAAAAAGTCCTATGTCCTCTTCAGACTGTGCTGTACAGTTTTCTTTTTGCCAAGTGTCAGACAAAGGAAATGAAAAGACCTACAGGTCCCTAAACTTTACTTTAAATTCCTTTGCTGCTCCCCAGCATCTCATATCATCTTTTGCTTTTTCTGAAACCAAAACTCTTGGTTTCAATGATGGTATCAACAATATCTGACTGTAGTTTTTTTTCATTTGTTAGAAAAAATAGCACAATATTCTCAAAGAACATTGAAATCCAGTTGCACTCATTGTTAAAAAACACAATGACAAATATGTACTCATTTACTTGTTTTACAGAGGTTTACAAAAGTATTCATAGCCCTTGAACCTTCATAGATTTTATGCTACAAGCATAAAATGACAATTTTTTTCTCTTTTTTTCAGCTAGGATTTTTTGTGATAGACAACACAAAGTAGCGCATAAGTGTGAAATGGATCGGAAAACAATCCCATAATTCTGACATTTCAGGAGACTGGCTTTCATCTACCATTGAAATAAAGTCGCAAGACGTTTCAGTTGCACTTTTCCAAAACAATAGAGTCAGCAGAATGAAAAGTAACACTGTACATCCCCACTGTACGACATGGTAGTGGCAGCATCATTCTTTGTGGATCCTTTTGTTCAACAGGAACAGGATCGGACGGGAAAATGGAGGTAGTTCAATACGGGGTAATCCTGGTAGAAAACATGTGTAAGGCTGCAAAAGACTTGAAAATGGGATGGATGCTCTGTGACATACTGACCAAACCACAACAGAACAATTCAGTACAAAAATACTTTGTTCCCAAAGGGAAAATAAATTACAGTTCATTCAAATCAAAACATAATCTCACTTAGGAATCTTGGACAAATACTGAAACATTTTCACAAACGTTTTCCATCAGATCTGATTCAGTTTGAGGTTTTTTGCAAAGTACAGGCAACATTTTCCACATGTAGGCATAAATATCAGAAGAGTTGCAGCTCTAATTGCAGAGAAATGTGTTTCCACAAACCATAGAGTCAGAGAGCTTGTAAATAAATGCACACCACACTTTTCAGAGCTTTGTCAGTAAAAATAAACAACATCCATCCTTTTTCTCTCAGTTCAGTTATCCTCTAGATTGAGTTCATGTATTTAAAAAAAACAGATATAATGAAAAAAATGGGAATAAAGATCAAGGATTATTAATACTCCTGCGGATCATTCTAATTAAATAAAACAAGTTTTGAAGCCGAATCATTCGGGTCACCTGTATGAGTTGATCCTGGACTAGTAAACATCTGTTTAAAGACGAGCAGCCAAACTCTGAATATTATCAGCACCTCCGTGAGTGCAGACCGCTCTCCGGTGCTCTTTTCTCTCTCCTCCCCCTGCATGTGATCCGCCCATCCCTTCCTGCCAGCTGCCACTTGCCGTATCGCAGTGATGCTGCTGGCGGCCGTGTGGAGGAGGAGAGAGAGGCCGCCCGCTGCCCAATGACAGCGCAGGATGCTGAGAGAGGCTGTTGGGCTTGAATGGAGGCGACAAGATGCCGTCCAGAGCGGCCAAGGAGACCAATTGACATCTGAAAAGGTATACCTGTATCTGTTGATATTTTACCACTAAAAACTAATATGTACTATTTGAATGTTAGAGAGAATGACGCCTGAAATACTGGACGTGTTCGCTTCGCGTTTTTTTTTTTTTTTGTGCGCGTTTTAATGAGCGACACGCCGGGGTAAAAAAAAAAAAAAAAAAAAAAAAAAAAAAAAAAGCAAAGGCTGTGTCCATTTGACCAAATCTTCCCTGCTCGCTTAATTAAACGAGACAATATAATCTAGCCGGTTCCTGGAAATCAATATTACGTTATAGTCGCGAAAAGGCGACGACAGAGCGCCGTTGTTCCTAAAAATAAAGAAGATTTCCCCCACACGACAGGTTAGTGTTGTATTTCAGGCGAGCATGTAGGCCCGGTGTGCTGTCAGCTGCTCGGTCGTGCCCTGCTAGTCTCCATCAATTCCACCTCCAGATCAGAGCTGGCAACATCTTTTCATTTATAGGAGCTATTTCTGAGCAGCAAAGTCTGCAAACGCTGGCATTTGGTGACGTGAGTGCACGGGCCAATTTGGAGACATTAACATCTCATCCAGTCCACCAAGCGTTTGAGTCTGGAGGAAGCATGGAGGCGTCAGGCTCTGTAGTAGAATGACTGATGAGGAGGCTGGATGTGTTGCATCTGCTCCTGCATAGAAACATCAACAAGATTCTACATGTTATATGTTCCCTAACGCCATATGACTCCACACATGGCGTTATTTGTATGATGGCTTTTTAAATGTCATGATTGCCTCATTGAACAACCGGCTTCTTTCTCCGAAGGCAGTGCCTGTGGAAAAATCTTTGTTTCAGGACATCTGAATCCTCTCTGCTGTTTCTGCACCACCACACAGCCAGAATCATTTCCCAGGTTGGCTTCACTCTGGCATTTTGCTGATCAGATGTACATGTATGTACTGCAGCTCTCCCGCCTCCAATACAGGAAGTGGGGTGCAAAAAAAAAAAAAAAAAAAAAAAAGAAAGAACATTGTGATCCAGGTCAAATAACTAGTCTCGCTCAAAACGGTGCTATTCAAAGATTCATAAAACTGAAGAAATGAGTCAACAAATGGGTGACATGGCCCATTACTCTGGGCGCCAGAGTCTTCTGGGTGCACCATGCAAGGTTACAAGGCAATATAGCTCATTGCCCTGGTTGCCGCAGTCTTGTGTGTATTTCATAGCAATTTACAGGACAATTTAAATCACTATGCAGGGCAGCACTGTCTTGTGGGTGTGTTAGAAAGTTTTAAAGTCAATATGGCCCTTAACCCAGGGCAGCACAGTCTTTTGGGCATCCCATACTAGTTTAATAGAGACCTTGTTTAAGAACTGGCTGCGTTTCTTATATGTTCAATTGGAATAGCTGATATATTTTCACATTTTCAGAGCCATGTTATATTAGTATATTAGTAAAGTCTAATATTTCTTGTCTTATCAGCGAGTGGACGCCTAAACCAAATCATTCAATCCCAAACTTATTTCACTGGAGTTTTGACAAGCATTTGTAAATATGGTAACCAGCCATTTTATAGCTGTACGTTTTATATTATTATATTGATAGATTTTGGAAGTGATAACTTGCATTAGACAAATATTTGACAAATAATATTTTCTCACAAAAGCATCACCCATAGCAATTCCTATTAAACAAATGTAACTGTAGCATTTTTTTTTTCTGAGGTAGGTCATAGCTTTGTGTACAATTGGTTGGGGGAAATAAGCAGATTTGACATGGAGGCACATTTCAGTTCCACACTCCTTCATGGGGAATACAGAAAAATATTACATTTAAAGTTAGGGAGATTTTTAAGTCTCAGAAATCAAATGGTATCAGAAATTTAGCTGAAAGGAAGTTTATCTGGCTGCAAAGCACAGTGAGGAGGATAATACATAAAATTTAAAAAAGGAAAGAGGAACGAATAATTCATTAATTAAAATCTAATCTTAGCTCAATCAGCTGTTATAAACATAAATTAATCATAACATTAAAGCAAAAAAAGTAGCGTAAATAAAATTATTTTAAATCAACACAAAGTCAGAGTACATATGCAATTAAACTGCTGGCACAATTCAATTAAAATAAGGTTAAATTAGGACTAAATGTTTAATTTGTAAAAGTCAGTTATAAGCCAGGCCCTGAAGATAAGTCTTTTATTTACTTTACAAAACTCACGATTTTCATTCTGCAACATTTTTCTAGATTTCTTATGGAAGTCCACAATAAACCCTTTAAATTAATGTACTTCAAGGAATTTTCAAATAAGTGTCAGTAAATGTGGAGGTTGCTGCATGTTTCAGGCAAACTGAGCGCAATGTAAAACTAATATCAATAGGAGAAAGACATGCAGTGGAGTATAAGTGAAAGTGTCGTCATCACATCCCAGATTATTAGCTCAGCAGCCCTGCTCTGCTCACATCATTTCCCCATTTAGTTACAGTTTTTCTGAAAATCCTGTTCCACTTATGCAACTTATAGCCGTAACAAGAAAGCATTAAAAAATGTTGTATTTATTATGCAGTCTGGAAATGACATTGTTTGTGATACGGAAAGGAAAGGTTGAAAGGCAAAAAGAAAAAGAAAAAAAAAACAATGGCGGAGTGACTCCCTTAATCAATGACCCATCAGTCGTGAGGCACACAAAAGCTCACCACTGATGGGTTACTGACTCAAAGAGGCATCACAGGAGATGGCCCAACACAAGAACTGATTTATCTACACTACCAGTGGATCAAAGAAGGAAACACATGTTTATCTTCCCCAGAAGTGTGCAGCACGCTGGATGGGTCTTATGCTGGATGCTGTTTTGTCTGAATCCCTGCTGCAGGGTTGTTTGGATCCTGCTTTTCCCACTGATATATTTACCCACCAGACCTCACTGATCTGACCTGGCTGCATTTCTGAACTCTGGTCTTCTGTTTGTGATGTATATTTTAAAAGAGAACAAAAGAAATGTTCTGCAAATTCTTTGTAAATTCTAGTTATTATGAATCTAACAGGAAGGGAATATTATCCCCTTGCATCAAAGCAAATGTTGCCAGCCTTTATATGATTGTAAAAAAAAAATAAATGCATTGGAGGATATTTTTTTTAGGTATTTATAGTATTAAAATAACAAAAGTTCTTAATTTTGATGCATTTAGTGGAAAGATGATCAGATTTTTCACAAACCGATCACAGATGAGTGCAGATGAAGGTAAATGCTAGTCTGTGGGCCTTTTCTCCTGCATCTCTTCAATATAAAAATCAGAAAATGTTCTCATTGCAAATTAAAATTTGTTGTTCAGCTGTCTTATATCTAGCATTTCCATGTCTATACTCTTATAACCTTATTTTACAGATGGAAATGACTTTCTGAATTTATCATCGGAAATTTTACTGACTTTTGTATATCAAAGGAACCTGTTGACACATGGATTCCTCTTTTCATGAATAATCTCTTCATCTGTCCTTTAAATTAAAGACATACAGGAATTACTTAAAAAGCAGAAAAAAAAAAACAAACCTTCCCCTTGTCACTATTGCTGTATTCAGCCACAGTTTCTTTGATTGATATTTTGAAGATTTCTTCCACATTCATGTGATGACGACAGGTGATTTGTCTGCGCTAGCCCAGACAGAAACACCATGGCAATGGAATCGGAGAAGTGTCACCAGGAGGAGAGAAAGATGAAAAAGTCTACTCGTATATGATTAACCACCTTTTTCAACCACTTAGACATATCGGTATCGTTCATCCGTAGACAGCTGGGGAAATTAAAAACCCTGGTTAGTGTCTTTGTCTTGACATTTGTGTTTAATAGCATTCAGTTTTTACCCTAAAAATATCGACCACCGTAAAATAATGATGCCTTCAGATTAAATAAATCGCAGCCAGTGATAAATCCAGAAATGCATTAAAGCCAAAGGACAGCATTAAATAGCCCAGCTATTATTACATGATTAAAAATTAAGTCTCCTGTATCATATTATTTGTCTTGTCACCCAGGAGGAAGAGCTTTATTTTAAGACTTGTACATTTTTGAAATTTTATTAATCTTTTGAACATAAAAAGATAAATAGGCCTTTATCATTAAAAGAATGTATGCGTGACATATGTGGCGGTTTCTGTTATTTTTCTTTCTAGTATAAGTCTCAGATAAAAGACATGTTGTGTCCAGTTCTTACAGTCATACTGTGAGCCGAGCTGCACTCTGTCAGTAAATATTTATCAGTTAGCTTATGAGACAAGACAGTGCTGCAGAAATGTTGCTTTATTTCTTGTCCAGTATGTCTTTATTTGTCAGAATTATTGCTCTTTCTTCCCTACTTTTCTTTCTTGTATTTCTATGTGCAAGCACTCTGCACACAGAGCACCAGCACCTCTGGGGACTATTTAAAGGCTTAAAATAAATGTGTTTATTACAGTGGCATAATCTCATACCAAAATTTTAGTTTGAACACATCCTGTCAGTGGGGGAAATATAGTATTTTATTTTTACTATTTATTTTAGACTTTATCGTCCTTGCTTCCATGCTGACTGATAGCAATAATATGTAATCACACTGTTTTATTGCCTAGATTATACATGCAATAAACTTTTAGACAAGAATTTCTGTCTTTGTAGCCATTTCCTTAAAGCTCAACAACAATCTGCCTTTCTTTAATTGCATGCTCGATTATCTTTGCAATTCTGAGGGTTGGCTAATAGAGACGGTGTCATATTTATAACCCAAGAAAACATTAAGTTATGAGTGACTTATTAAAAAGTTTACACCCATCTCCCTTTTTTTTTTTTAGATTATGCTACTGCAACAAAAGCTGATTTGTTTTAAAGCTTTCTCCACGTCTTTACCAGGGGTGCCAATAAATCTGCTTGATCATTTATATGATAGCTAATTAAGAAAGTGCCTTAAGAAACAACACTTCTCAGAAGATGATGATGAGCTTGATATCACACACTAAACTGCTAATTGGGTCTGTAATGTACAGCATGGTTGTACTGAATCTGTGCTTGAAAACAAAGATAATTAATAATCAGATGGATTCTAAGTGATTAAAAATGTACTGATGTTTTGTAGGACATGCTCCTCAGCATCTAAAATGCTCTCTATGGTTATCTTTGTTTACTCTGATGCAATGATGGCTGTCATGATTCAGGTCAGAGAAATGTGAGACTGTAAAGTTATATTTTAATCAGTACTGAGATCTACTATAGATAAATGTTAGCCTGTGAGACATCTGCGATGATGTTGTGAAATTCCTGCAGGCCATTTGAAATTAAAGCCTCGTAAATTGGGACAGCTTGTCGCCTACGCTGACTAATACAAATCTTAGAGCTGATATAAAATTTCCTTTACCGAGCTTAGATTTTTGACTGGAATGTACTGTTTTGTTTTTTTGTTTTTTTTCTGAAATGCTGTATGTCTGACAAATGCTTCTCCCCTGTTTCCTCAGATCTGACATTGATGTGACCTAACCCACCCATTCAGACATGAAATAAGTCATCCATGTTTGGTTGAAAAAAGTCAGAGCAGTCTCATTTGAGCACGCCCCTGTTAAAGGACCCTCTGGTGGCTACTCCTCTGAATCACGGGACATGTACGGCAGTGCCAGAGCTGTAGGTCATGTAGAGAGCAGCCCTGTACGGTCCCCGCGCCTTCCAAGGTCCCCCAGACTGGGCCATCGAAGGGCACACAGTGGGAGCGGGGGTGGTGCAGGGGGCAAGACCCTCTCCATGGAGAACATCCAATCACTCAACGCTGCCTATGCTACTTCAGGGCCCATGTACCTGAGTGACCACGAGGGCGTGGGCTCCACTGCCACCTACCCAAAGGGAACCATGACTCTGGGTCGCGCCACCAGCCGGGCCATGTACGGGGGTCGCGTCACAGCCATGGGCAGCAGCCCCAATATTGCTTCAGTGGGGCTGCCTCATGCTGACCTTCTGTCTTACAGTGACCTGGGCTCCCTCTCCATGCTGCACGCCCACCACCACCAGGGGGTGCCCTCGGCTCTGCTCAGGCAGGCCGTGCGGGGCAGTGGTGGCGAGCTGCTGGAGATGCAGGCCCAGCTCAGGGAGATGCAGAGGGAGAATGAGATGCTGCGGCGAGAGCTTGACCTGAAGGAGAGTAAGTTGGGATCTTCCACCAACAGCATCAAGAGCTTCTGGAGCCCAGAGCTGAAGAAGGAGAGGATCATGAGGAAAGAGGAGGCGGCTCGAACGTCCATTCTGAAAGAGCAGATGAGAGTCACTCATGAGGAGAATCAGGTGAGACCACTCCTCTCTGAGCTGTCATAATCCACTTATTGCTGCAGTGAATTTCACTCGCTGCCTATTTGTCTGCCCATTTTGCTCTGCTTTGATCTCTGCTTTCACCATGCTGTCTTTTGCAAATAATCACAGCCATCCTCTCTTATATGTACTGTAGAAAATTAAAGCAGTCAATTCTGTTTTTTTACAGATTTGTAAAACCTTTCTGGAAAGATGTTCTTTTATTGACATAAATATCTCTTCATCCAGTGAAGAATCAATAAGACTTCGGCCACAGAAAATACAGGCACTTCAACTAAAAAGGAGTAGAGCAGAAATCTGAACGTTCAGTTATTTGTGGCTCAGTGAAAAGTAGGATGACACTGCCGACAGGTGTATTGAATGCAGTCTGGTCCCGATATCGCTTAATTTTGGTTTATTTTCACAGGTTCAGCAGATTGGCCTCAGGGGAAGAGATGTCAAAAGGTTTTTTTTTCTGCTTACCTCAGTGTGGGGGTGTAGTCATGGCCCAGTTAAATCACTTACTGACAGGAGTAGGCACAGGGCCCAGAGACAAATGTCAAGGACACTTAAACACTCCCCATCTGTCTTCCTTTGCCTTCTCTTCATATGCTCTGACCTGCATCATCTCCCAGTGTTTACTTTGGTTCATATAGTCGTTTCTACAAAAGATTTATCATCTTTCTGTCTATTTTAAGTGATTGTGTTGGCATAAAAATAGCTGGAGATCACTTTCTTTAATGTCAGACCTCACCTGCAGGATTATTAATAGTTGGCTAGCAGTTGGTGTGAGCAAATGCATCGCCTCTGGCTTAGTGGGTTTTGTCAGCTGCAAGTGGAAATGTATGACACTCTGATATTGTGTAAATTGTGAACACAGATTGAGCTTTTCAGTATAAAAGCATTTTCAGAAAGAAAAGGCTGAGTTCATGGTGCAGCATGCTGAGCAATGCTTTGAGCAGTTTAAAGGCTGAGTTTGGCTAGCTCTTTGTGCAGGGCATTGTGTCTGTTCTAGCTTTGTTTTCAAACACTGAAGAGACACGATTAGTCATTACTCCAGCCTGCAAGGTCCCAGAGTAATACCATCAGTGGGTTTTTCCGCACAGGACTTGTTGATCTTCTTATAAAAGATGGGATTTTGTCTCTGCACATTGCTAAAGAATTCATACCCGTTGAACATTTCAGTATTTCATTAACCTAATAGTATTTTTGTACTTTTTGTGCTTTTTGAGGATATTTTATGCAATGCAACAACACAAAGCTATGGATAATTGTGAAGTGGAAGAAAAATAATTCAACGTTTTATATAGATGAATATATAAAAAGTGCGTAAAAGGTCCAGCCACCAGTCAATTATGCCAGACCAGATCATCATCATGATTTGCAAAAATCTGAGTCTGTGTTAAAGCTGATTCAGCCATGTCACCGACAGAACCAAAGCAACTCAGCTTTTCACATTTCTTTATAAAGAATTGTTAAATCCTCATTGTGATATTTTTACTTGGAACTCATAGAGTTTAGGAGCTGAATGTGTCCCGCAGATTATGAAAGCTGTTCACTGACGGGTTTCCATGGCATCATCCTTGAATCAACGAGAGGACAGTGCTTGCTCTCCCCTTATGTCAATGATATTTATATTCCTCCTGGAAAGATTCATTAATGTATGTGGCAGCTAATAAAAGGCAGATGTGCCTTGTTGCTATAATTGCTCTATTCTAACTTGATTTCTGGGCTCTGAGGCGTGCTTACATAAGTGTATATTTACGGTGGCATGGTTTGGTCACACCCACTAGGCTCACTGAGATTCTGACTGAGGAGCAAATTGCCTCATTAATAATGGAGAAATTTCAAGCCAGTCATTGCATCTGTCTTCTAGCACCACTTTTTACAATTGCATCAGATGCCTTAGCCCCTGTTAGTTTCAACAAATACCATGCATCATTTATCATGAGGTAATCAGAATCAGGGTGTATGGGCTTCAAAATTTTCTGAAATAACATTAACTTTCTGAAGCATAGACGTTTTTTTTTTCTGTTTAAATGCCACCCGTAGCCTGCAGAGCCTCAATCATAAACAGTGAAGGTGATGACTAGCAGTGATGATTAGCCTGAGACCGTTTTGTGTGGTAGATTTTTATTGTGAAGGGCAACTGATTTTGTTTTCATTGAATTGAGCAGGATTTTTGTTGTCATGCCGAAGTTGTATGAGAGCTGCTGGAGGCGAGTGTGTGAGCTCGAGCATACCATATCTGACTGAGTCATGACCACTGCTGCTCAGCTGCCCAGTCAGCCCTGATCAACGGTTCTCACAAAAATAGATCCCGCTTTGCGCCGTCTGCACACGCATGTAAGACTTAAAGTAAATCATGCTGTATCCCACCCAAATTCTGGATTTTCTATATTTGGAAAATAGACACAACGTAACATCATCAACAGGAATAAGCATTTACGATTGTGTCCATTTGAGTGTTATATAATACATGGTGTGGGACGGGTGAAAATTTAATTAGAGGTAATTCCCCTGGTGTAGCCCTGTAATCAAACAGAGCAGTGTACTGCTCATGTGTGAGAGGTGAACTCGCAATTATTTGTTTACACGCATGTTTTATAATTCAGCTGTGCAAACCAGGTGCTGCACGTCGGTGCAGGAAGTTGACTTAACTTCTAAGCTACAGCAGTCACATGATGACGCTTTGTCACGTAACAACCCTAAGCTTTTGGTGCCTCTTACAGCCCTTAAAACAAAAACAGCTCACATTTGTCATGTAACAGTTGAAACCCTCATGTACTTTATTGAGATTGAATGCAATAGTTAAAAACTAAATTGTGAATAATAGTGAAGTGGAAGGAAAACAATATATGGTGTCTTGCTACTAATAACCTGAAAAGAGAGTCTTGCATTTGTTTTGAATATGAATGAATATGGCACAGGCATAATTCTTCCAAAACATGGCAGTTCACATTTCCTGACAAGAAGGCAAGAGGGCCATTAACCAGACAAACAGGTAATTCAGGACAAACTGCAGAGATTAAGGTTGTGAATCTGTTGACAGGACATCTGTTAGTCAAGCACTTCAAATATCTGGCTGTCAAGAGTACCAAAATTATTGAGTTGACGATCTCGCCCCAAAAAAAAACCCCATGCAGGTTGAGACAAAGACGGGGCACATCTTCACACGTGTGCTGGGGAAAAGACAAAGATGGTTAAGGAAACCTCTAGAAGAAACCTGAAGTCATAGTTTATCTGTACCCACAACTTAAGGAAAGAAAAGTAGCACTATTGATATGTTTTGTGCCACCAGCACTCACAGTGGTTATCTGTGGTCATGCAGAACCCAGTTTCATCAGCCAGTGTCTACATGTTGCCACTTGAGCAGCCGCCTATAATAGGACTGTGAACCCAGAGTTTTGCCGATGCCACTAGTCGAGACACTGTATGGGAGGACACAGGGAGTTGTATCAGGATCAATACCTTTGTAGAATCACAGAGTTCTTTATTGATTGTTTCACATAATGGTAGTCTTAGATCTTTCATGACAAGCAGAACCCTAGCAAAGTGTGTGGGTGGTATCGAATACAAACTGGTTCCAGTATGGCCCCTGTGACTGCCAAGCGGTTGCATGAACCATCTGGCCTCATGCTAACCCACAAAGCAACCCCTATCAAATGCTGCTAAAGCTGCTTTATCACACCATAAACAGCTTCCTCGAGTTCAAGCATTTTAATAAGATTTGATTAAAACAAAAAATATAAAAGACGTCTTTAAAGACGGTTTATTTCTGTGCACAGAGTGGCATTTTTTTAAAGTCTCAGACTGTCAGATTTCTGCAGGCACCCCTCTTGTAACTTTGTGCTAACTGAGGGGAGGTGATGAAATGCAGCATTTGCTTGTGTGGGTGTAATTGTGTATTGTCAGCTATCACGACACACTACACAGAGATTAGGGACGGTGTGAACAGTAGGCTGCTGCAGCTCAAGAGCTTTGGAGTTGCTCATTTATTCTCACAAAAACACAACCTCCCATGTATATAGAGCGTTACATGCAGAGCAGCCGGTTCCTGTGTCACCAGATGGTTCATTCTGGAGCAGGGGTCATCATCTAATTGCTTAAGGGGCCAAAATAATATTTTAAGGCACACAGTGTGGCAGGCAGCCTTTTATTAGGCATGTTTGTAACAATGGCCTGTTTGTGTGAAGCATTTAAATTATGGCTGAAGTAAGTAGATGGGATGACATCTAACAATTTATATTTGTTAAGGAAAATTACACTTTTTCTTTAATTTTAGTGAATATCTGGTTGTGATTTATAATTTGGCAGAAATTGTCAAAGTAATGATGAATGCAGAAATAAGATAATAGAATAATTAAAAAAAATACCTGACAAGAGATTATGAAATTAGGCTGCATTAATGCCATGAAAGGATACTCATTGTACTGTGCAATCCAAAAGTTATTTCCCCTCAAGCTATTGCCACATTTTTTCGCATTACATTCCAGTTTTTCGCAAACTGGAATATAATTTACTGAATTGAGTAAGTTATTGCGGTAAATCAACAAGAAGAAGCACATCACTATTAATTAGAAAGATATTAAGACATGGTTTATTATGTTTTACATCTACAAATACAAAGATTGTGCTGTATACTTATTTTCAGCCTCCCTGAATCAAAACTTTGTAGAAAGACGTCTCATTGCATTACATCCGCAAGTCTTTGAGGATGTCTTTACCAGCTTTTTATTTGCTAAATAGTTCAAACTTTGAATGGAGAGTGCCTGTGAGTATCAATTATCAAGTCTTGTCACATATTCTAATTTCATTTAGGTATAGACTTTGATTAGATTGTTCCAGTGGATTATTTTTGATGCTTTAATCTAAAACTGTCTCTCTGGCTGTACAGTGGACCTCTGGCTTTTGGTGCTTCAGGATTCGCACCTTCACCTATTTTCAGTTGTTGTTTTTTTATTTACTTTCTTTTATCCCCATCTATCTTGTCATGAACTCTATAATGGTACCTGTTGATTAAAGCACGCCACAGTATTATGCAACCACCACCATGTTACACTGTAAAGATGGTATGAGAAACACCAAAGCAACCAAAACTGGTGTCAAATGTTGTCCTGGTGTTCAATTTATAATTTAAATATTTCAGTGCCCATTCATTCTTTTTGTTTTTAACTTAGATGTTTTTTTTTCCTCTTCAATCTTCAGTGGCAGTTGACTTGGGGAAACTTAAAAGCTCAACACTGGCACAGGTAAAATTGCCCCCTACAAGTCAGACAGAGTAACCCCTCTGCTAAATCACCACAACGCTTAGTTAAGGCATTTATAAGGCAGAAGCCAGAACCTGAGTCAGTGTGTGATGTTGCCCTCAAAAGGATTCTCCGTTTCTGCACCACAAGATTTATGACAGCCAGTTACCCCCGGCTGGCCCAGGTGTCAGTACAATAAGGAGGCACAGCAGCTCAGCGTCTCTGTTTAGTGCTGGGAAACTCTCTGGGATCTGAACGTCAAGGTGTTCAAGAACAGAAAGAAAAACCCTGGTGACCACAGCACCAGTATAAGCTGAGTCATGACTAGTTCACACAAACAGCTACGCCTCAGCTGTGGCTGACGTGGAGAAACCAGACGGAAGGCTGTATAGTGATTTCAAGTCACAGTTCAATTATGCGGATGCAGTCACTGGATTGTTTTCTGCATTTTGGTTTCCAAGGCAGGAGTTTATTGATTGGTGAGGAGAAATGAGAAGGATAGATCTGAAAAAAGAAGAAAACATTTGGGTTTTCTTCTCAGTGTGGGCAAATCTAACTACAGTAGCATAATTTGCTTGATGTAAAAAAAAACTTATATTCTTGTTTTTTTTATGCACCTGCAAAATATTTTCTGTAAATTTTGGAATTATGTTTGGAACTCATTTTATTTATATATATATATATATATATATATATAACTTTAAGATTTGATCTAAGAATCCTTACTTTCCACTGTCATGTATCACTCTGAGATGAGAGTGGGAGCAGAATATGCTCAATGTTAAGATCAGACTTTAGCATCTTCATACTGCATCATTTCTGTTGCTGTACCAAAGGCCAATGACTCAGACAGGGTGTTTGACTGAAACAACCCGTCATGGCAGCAGTCAGCAGAAAATTCAGCAGCTTTTGCTGAAAATGCAAACACTGTCCCCTGGTGGATAAACAAGCACTTGGGAAATGTAGAATGATAATCTTGTGTCTTTAGGTCAAAATTTTACTAGTGTTTATTTTCCTGCGTATTTTCATGTTAGTTGTATACCTATAGGACCAAGTACTTCTGAAGTTAGTCATTAAAAGAATAATGTTAACTTTTTGAATCATGTAAATCTGTAGGCAAATGTGAATCTGTGTTGTTTTTTTCTGTTAATGTATTTGCTGGATTTTAGAATCGTACAGCAAAAAAAAAAAAAAAGTCTTAGTTTCTTTTACTTTTAACTTGACTATTAATGCTTCTCATTACAAATGTTATGATTAGTAAATATATTTTTACAGTTTATTGGAAAAAATACTAAACCCACTTTTTAAAATGTCTTTCCAGAAAGGTAATCCACTTTAAATAAAATTTGGTTTGTGCATAAAAATTCTATTTTCTGGCAGATATTTTTACTTGCTATAAAGAAAAAAATTATTAAAACTATGCACATCCTTTAGTCTGGCTTTCTTGAAACTAATTGGGATAATAGTTTAAAAAAGCATAATATTATTTTCTTTTTCTTATAACACGACAAAAAGTTTTGTTGTAAATTTGCTTTACTGACTGCAGGAGTGATACACCAGCAGCTCTCATTTAAGATTCTTCTGCTTTGTGTTGATCATCCGTTTCTGTTGCATCAAGCTCTGACGCTCTGTTTTCACCACACATCTGTTTTTCTGTTCATTCTATTCATGCTCTGCAGCTGCTGGATGCCAGGAGAACCAAGGTTTGTCCCTATGTTTGCACCGTGTCGTGTGCACAACATAGAGTCACCTTTCGTGTGCCGTGTATTTTATTTTATTTTCCAGAAACCCAATAATCCCTTTTTCTCCTAACCCTTTAACCTCCTTGAAGAACTGAATGATATCCCCTCAGTCCCTCAGTTCTGCTGTCCTTCTTGCCCCTTGAATCCTGATGTTTCAACAGAAAGACCTGGAAACAGAAAGTCATGTTACTGCTCCATGCCACTGTAAGAATTCAAACCATACTTTTGTAGCTTGTGAAGGTGAATAATTTCAGGAGAAAAAGCTGTTTCTATTCTCCAAAGACCTAACTGGACCATTTTCAGTACATGGATGAATCTTTGTTTCTCTTCTCCTTTGTTGGAGGGAAGTTATACTTGTAGAAAAACTAAATCTTTTGTCAGAAACGTGGTACAAATATCCTTACAGACAATAATATACACATGGGTGAAAAATGCCATAAACATAATAACATTAAAGTGTCAAAGTTACAATGTCAATCCTATAAGATTAGTTTGGTAAAGTACAAAATCCACATAAGAAAATAAGTGTTTTAACAAAGTCACTGGTGACTTTTTCCACCCTTCAAAATAGGGCTGGATGACATGGATGAAAATTGTATCATCACATGTGTTTCATATCAGTCAATATTGATCAATTATCAATTAGTTTTTTGTTTTAAATGTCTGAAGTATTACCAAACTGGTGGTGTGACCTTTCCTCTTTTATCCACAATTTCCCCTCGATTTGTTGTCCACATTTTATTCTTTCACTCCACACCGTTGTTTATTTTTAAGCACTTATGAGGCATGATAGGAAAACCTTAAACTGCTGCTAAGTTACCCAACAGGTAGTTGCTAGGTAACCAAAGAGTGAGTGAGTTGCTAGGTAACCGAATAATGAATGAATTAGTTGATGCCATCAACCTTGGTTAGCAGACTGTGAGAGGTTGAGCGACTAAACCCTTCCTCTACCTACATCCCCCAGAATGCCATGCGGTTCTGGATTGAAGTTCATGGAAATTATTGAATATTCTACCCGACATATTATCTTTTGATATGAATCATGTGTCTAGCACAAGATATATTGTTATTGATTTATTGTCCAGCCCTATTTCCAAATAGAAAAAACAACTTCTGAATAAAGAACATGTTTTAATTTGTCAGGCAGTGGCTACAGGACAATATAAAACATATTCTTCAAACCTCAGCACCAGCACTCAGGAACTGGTGCTGAGTTTAATCTAGTTAATCTATTAACCGTTAATTAATACAGTGACTATTTGATCACTTAACAAAATAATTGCTTACTGCCTGTGTGTACATACAGGTTTATAAAAGTAAATCTTTCAGGGATGGGAGTCGTGGCGCAGTACTAAATTGTGTATAGAGAAGCCTCAGTTTTGCACAAAACCACTCTGGATTTTCACTCCTACCAGTCAGAAACAAGATACTGAGGCTAAAATTCCCAGTTCCTATTTTCTAGGGATACCTCTATCTGGACATTGCACCATGAAATGAAAATGACAGCAAGGTCACTTTATGGCAACGAACTCCACAATCACCAGATTTCTATTCAAGAGAGAACCACTGGGATGTGATGAATATGAGATTCACAACATGAATATGCAGCTGACAAATCTGCAACAACTGCATGACAACATGACGACAATGTGAGCCAAACTTCTTGAAGAAAGTTTCTGATGACTTGCCTTAAAGAAATAAGCCACATCTAAAGGCATGATTCCAATACCTGCGAGGTGTATTTAATAGTTAGCAGTGAGTATATACCATGCGCTCATTTTACCAGTTATTGGTTCAATTAAATTCAACAAATATATATATTTTTCTATTGATTGTGATCTCACTGTTTATTAAAAGACCATCTTAATCACTTTCGAAGAGTTTTTACATTGTAATTATTGTATTAACTGATTATAGTTGAGCAAAGTTTTTCTCAAAAGAAAACTAACTTCTTTCCCTGAATGTAAATGTTATTTTACATGTTTTACTAGTTGATTGATTGTTTCTGAAGCTCCTGCTATCAGATGCACCAACACTGTTTTTCTTTGTGTCATTTAAATTCAAACTACTAAAATGATGACTGAAAATTAATGGATTACATTCATTTCTTTCTTTATTTTGTCGCCTGTGTTTAGATATTTTTGTGATCTTTAGGCCTGAAGAGACATTTTCACTAAAATTAACATCTAAGACATTTTCAAGATGTTGTAACTTATGGGAGTTTATATTTAGTTTTTAGTCCTTCCATATCCAGACTAGACAGACATGTGCATATCCATAAACACAGAATGTTTTGACCTGAGAACTGAGACCTACTTTTAGAGGTTAGAATCACATCATTTCTGTCTCTTAGTGTCTCATGGTAAAACAAGACATTCTCTCTAGTCCTGGCATTAAAAGAAATAATTAATTGTTGTGTCAAACAGTACTAATTCTCTAAAATTAGTTTTTAAAGATGCTGTAATGTAAGTGCTGGTGTGTCAGGGAAGGTTAGATCTTCCCAGTACTGTACATTTTGTCACTGATGTTAGTTTTGATTAAAATAAATGAAATTGGATTCTGTTTTATTCCTAAACCCGTTGGGTCTTTGTGTGCATGTGTGCGTGTGTGTGTGTGTGTGTACACGTCCATGTCTGTCTACGTCTCCTGCAGCATCTCCAAATGACCATCCAGGCTCTGCAGGATGAACTACGCACACAGCGAGACCTCAACCACCTGCTTCAGCAGGAGAGCGGAAACCGATCTGGCTCGGAGCATTTCACCACCATCGAGCTGACAGAGGAGAACTTCCGCCGGCTGCAAGCTGAGCACGACAGGCAGGCCAAGGAGCTCTTCCTGCTTAGAAAAACCCTGGAGAGATGGAGCTAAGAATAGAGACCCAGAAACAAACACTCGGTGCCAGGGACGAGTCCATTAAGAAGCTGCTGGAGATGCTGCAGAGTAAAGGGCTGCCTCCCGGGCCGGGCAGGGCGACCGAAGAGGAAGAGCAGGAAAGAGCCAGGCGCATTGCTGAGGCTGAGGCCCAGCTTGGACACCTGGAAGTAATTCTGGATCAGAAGGAGAAGGAAAACATCCATCTGCGAGAGGTACAATGTAACAAACAGTATATGAAATTTAGAATGTGTCTTTGTCACTAGATGGCAGTGCTGAGCATCATAAATTCAGTGCACTCTTGTTTGCTCCTTGCGATACATTGATTATGTAACATGTACAAAAACTGTGCAGCACTTTTGTAACTGTGGCACCGTGAACAGAACAGATGCATGTGGTTTGCATTGTATTTTTATTTATGCTTTGCTCTTGTGCAGAAAAAGTTAGAAATTATTTCTGTTTTCCAAAAGGAACTGCACAGAAGAAATCAGCTTCATCAGGATCCAAGCAAAACCAAGGCCTTGCAGACCATCATAGAGATGAAAGTAAGAACTTGACTACACACAGCAGCTCCACATTTGTGTGAAAGCAAATGTTGTGTGTTCATTATGCTCTCGTTCCCAAGCCTTTCATTGCGTTTCCCACAGAGGCTGATGTGTGTTCTGCTGAATCTATTGTTGTCACTGCAATTTGCTGCAGCTGAGTCAATCACCAGCCTGGCATGACATCTCTCTCTCTCATTCTCACACATGGAACGGTGCTGTATCAGCTTTCAGAGCTTTTGTGCTAACTTGAACGAGAGTCAACATTTCATCCTGTTTGGTTTGTTGAAGAGGTTTGCGTCGAACTGAAACAAGAAAAGGTTTGTGACAGCCAATGTGATTCTTTTACAATCTACTCCTCTCATCGCTGACTGCAAACACAGAGCAGACTTTGATTCTGCAAGAGCTCTGGAGGTTTATATAAAATTTTCCATCAAGATTTTTTTGGAGAATGCATACAGCTTCTTTAGTGTGTTTTCTGATCATGCATGTCTGAAATTAAAGATCAGGAATGAACAGTTTGGAAGTAATTTTGCTCCATAAGGACTCAGTGAGTCACTAGAATAAAAGAGCTTGCAAAGCTAATAACAGCTGGTGAACTATTTCACTTTTTGTAAGCTTACAGTCAGTAAAAATATTTTACTGTGACAGATCAACACAAGATAATTTGTGAAGTAAAACCAAAAGGACAAATGATTTTCAAAAGCTTTTACTAATAACAGTCAATTACCAATTGCCTGCAGAAGTGGTCCACTTCATGAAGGGAGTCCAGCAAGTACACCTGTTTTGTAAAAGTAGAGGGTTTGTAAAGGACATTAATAACCAAATATGATGATGAAGACCAAGGGATTTTGCTTATTTAGGGAAAAATTACCAAATGGGCAAATTTTAGTTGTTCTCTTAATGGGCAAAGCAAAGGTTATTGTTGAAAGAAAGTATAAATTAGTCCAATTTAATTTCATGCTGCCCATGGCCCTGACAGTGAAACACAGTGGGGGCAGCATTATTTTATGAAAGGTTTTCAAAGGATACAAAAAAGTTGACATAGGGACAAAGTTATAATCTGGTATCCTCTTGTTCTACTCTTTGCTTTGTACAAAGGGTCTGGGCTCTTAGCTGTTGACAAATGATGATTGCTTCCTGGAGGTGCAAACTCTGTTAAAGTTTAAAATTTTACCCAGTCCCTAACACTTGTTTGTGATGTATTTAATGTGGCGCTCTGACACTATGAAGCTTACCGGAAATTAACTGCCCTGTAAACATCCTCCACTTTAATGAGAGAAGTGCCAAGCTGAACCAGGTGGCTGTCACCTTGCAGCAAGAAGGTCAGGGGTTCAATTCCTGGCACGGGGTCTTTCTGCATGGAGTTTGCATGTTCTCCCTGTGCATGCGTGGGTTCTCTCCAGGTACTTCGGCTTCCTCCCACAGTCCAAAAACATGACTGTTAGGTTAATTGGTCTCTCTAAATTCTCCCTTGGTGTGTGTGCGTGCATGGTTGTTTGTCTTGTATGTCTCTGTGTTGCCCTGCGACAGACTGGCGACCTGTCCAGGGTGAACCCCGCCTCTCGCCCAGAACGCAGCTGGAGATCGGCACCAGCACTCCTCGTGACCCCATTAGGGACAAGGTGTAAAGAAAATGGATGGATGGATGAATGAATCCAAGTGAATGGTAAAAATCCCAGACAGTGAAGTGAAGCGAGTTTTGAATCAAGTGGAATAGCATAGGAAAGCAATGGCCATGCGAGCGGAGCTACAAGGAATTGTTTAGATTGTGATAAAAAAAATAAGATTATCCAAGTGAAAATCACATAATAAAATATCTTGTTCAAAATCAGAGCAAAAACTGAACATGGACCATCTGCACTCAAGTTCAGACTCTCAGAGTGTCATGTATCTTTACCCAAGGAAAAGATACAAAAAAGCAACAAAAAAGCTATGAGAGCTGGCCTGTCAACAGGTTGTAGTGAGACCTGACTGCTCCTTATCTAGGAGCCATATTTGGCTTCAGAGTGGCAAAGAAAAACCTATTCAAAATACAAAGATATAACAAACATACGTTCAACACAGTCACAATGTGCTGAATACAAGATCCTGACCCTGATTAAAATGAAAACCTGATATGAAAATTCATGTTCACCAGTGTATTCCATGCAATCTGGCGTAGCCTGAGTTATCAAACCAGAATGAGCAAATACTTCAGTCTGTAGATCTGCAAAGCTGGAAGAGCCATATTTCTCAAACAAATGTTGCCTTAATTGCAGCAAAAGACTGATGTGGAAATATTAACTCAGGAGAGCTGAATGCAGAAATATGCCACACCTTTAGATTTTTATTTTTTTTTAAATGTGAAAATATGGATCACTTTCCTTTTGCTTTACAGTTATGTACCACATTGTTTTGGTCAATCAAATAAAATCTTATTAAAAAGAAATTGAACTTTTTGTTTGCAACAAAACAAAATATGGAAAAGCTCAACACACTGTAGTAAAGCTTTTAAACTAATTACAGGAATTAATCTAAACATGTTATTCAACATAGGAAAACTTCAGAGTTTCAGAAGTCTACCCACAACAAATCCTGTATTTAAGATCATGCTCATACTTTTTCGTTAATCTGTTTTAGAGTACTAAACACAGATTGAGAAAAGGATAGAACATAGCAAATAAAAAGGGCATTCAATATCACTGTGACAGTGGAGAATATGAGGAACATCCAGCTACTGAGCTGCTGTAGACAGCCCCAGCCTCACTGCAGAGGCCTGACATCACTTCCTCAAAATAAATCATGACATCATCGCTGAGCTGACACAGCCCCTCTCGCTTGGCTGCAGCGGCCCAGCCTCCCACAGCCTGGTCATGTGACTTCAGGGCGCTCTGTACCCTGTTGATTATCATACCGGGCAAGGGAAGTCCCGCCCCCTCCTCCTTCTCCTTTTGCTGTGGAGGAAGACCCTGCTTCTCTCCTCTCTCCCGTTCTGTGTTGATGCTGATGGAGGCGCGGATAATCCTACCTCCTTCCCTCCCTCCCCCTCATCTCCATCCCTCCCGCCTTCTCTTCTTCCTCACTCACCAGAGACGGTGCACCGTATATAGCCTGCCTGCTGCTGCCATGGAAACAGGTGTGGTTGTTTATGACAGTGAGAGGCCAGTATGCAGGGATATGGAGAGACAGAGGGATGTACAGATACAGGGACAGATAACGAGCACAATTCACTGACCAGGTCCGTGGGATAAAATCACTCTTCTCTGAAGGTACGGCGCCTCATGTCTGTTGCAGAATTGTCACTTCACTGATGTTCTTCTTGTAAGGTGAGATGCAGCAGCTGGGCGAAGTGCATGCACACGAGCGGCGCTCTACGCATTGACATTAAACTCCCAATCATTCATTTCTCATTACAACTCATCACCCATGTTGTTCAGCAGGCTGTGGCTGACCCTGCTAATGGCTATAAGTTCACAAGTTCACAAAGAGGAAGGAAGGACAATATTAAAGAAGAGAGAAAGGCAGGAAGAAGCAAGGTTGCTCTATGCTCTGCTGGAGAGGGAGATGAACCATGGCTAATCTTAAAGACGTAGTATTATTTATTTAAAAAGCCGTGAAGCTAAAGCTGGTCTCTCAGTCGCAGTCCAGAGACTTGATTTCTGCATTTATCTGCAAGCCTCCATAGCTGAAGCTAGAGCTTGTTACTTTTTCCTTTTTATTTTTGCACGCCTCTCTCTGTTCCTGAAGGATCAGTCTGTGCTGGATGTGCACTCAATATTTCCCAATGGTGATTAATCCTTTGAGCCGCTGCAAAGAGCTGGGTAGAAAGCTTTTGATTTCCCCGACAGATACTGCAGTTGTTCTGAGCCAAACCAGAGAGCTTCTTCCATTCACTCTTTATCTCTCTGCATCTCCCCTTTTTACCTCTCTTCTGTCTCTCTGTCTGTCCAAATCGTTGCGGTTGCTTTCAGTCTTTACATTTATTCGTGGACTCTTGTCTGTAGTTCTGATTATTTTTGCAACACTCGGCGAGTGGAAATGCTGGTCTGGGTTTTGAGGTGTGTCTCTTTCGCGTGTTTGTGTTCAGGACACCAAAATTGCCTCTCTGGAGCGCAACATTCGAGATCTGGAGGATGAGATCCAGATGCTGAAGGCGAACAGCTTACTGAACACAGAGGATCGAGAGGAGGAAATCAAACAGATGGAGGTCTACAAGAACCACTCCAAGTTTATGAAGACTAAGGTAGAGGCCATGTGCATGCGGGTTCAGAAACAGGATTGCTCTTTAATCTCTGTTTTTTCAGCTGAGACGATGATCCTTATTTGCTCACAAACTTTGCTTATTTATTATTGGAGGTTTGGAGAGAAAAACAAACTCATGGCTTTTTATGATGGAAACTTTTGTACACATCATTTTGTTCTTTTTATTTGCACAATTGAAATCAATAACTTGATCACAACAAATCCAAGAGGAAACAAACAAAAGTTGTGAAAACCCCTTAAAGAGCCGATTATGACAGTCACCTAACTTCAAAACACATGCTTAAATTAATACAGGGGCTCTTTAAAACGGCACACATCCCAGTCCCAATGCAAGATTTCTGACATTTACAAAGGAATCTTTCATCTTTTCTAAACTTTTTCTAAAGATAAGGCATGTTTAATTGAGAAGCATTTTCTTTTGGAGGAAACATGTAAGAAATAGAAAAAATACAACGGGCAGCCTCAAACTAACACTTTGTTGAAGTGTTGGTTTTGATTCAGTTCACAATTAATTTCGTCTGAGGAAAACATCCAAACACTTTTGATAAAATGTGTTATGGTATGATGGAGAAAACGAGAGCTTCTCTGCAATGACTCCAAATATTTTCCCACAGAAAAAAAAAAAAAAAAAAAACTTCACTAAAAGAAACTCACACCTGGAGCGAAAGAGGATGTTGACACCATCATGACCTGGACCTTTTTTTTTCTTTTGTTCAAAGGTTTTGACACAAAATTATAAGATGGTATGTACACTTTTGAGAGTGCATATTGTCAAATCTTGCAAGTGTTTATATAGCAGTTGTGCAATATAAGAAGCAGTTGCAGGAATCGGTGGTTGCTCCAAGTCAATTTATCTTCCTGCCAATTCATGTCCTCGTTTCATTACCACATAATTACATTAACATTCCTTTCTACTTGCACTTCATACCTCTGAATAGAAAGCGTTGCACTAATATAATGAAATCATTGAGCATGAACTTATTATTCGCTGGTGTTTTTCATCAATTATGAAGTTAGTCATAAATTGCTTAAATCCATCTGTTGGTGCTTATTTTGGGCGAGAAATGGGGATCACCCATGATAGGTCGCCAGTTCATCAGAGAGCAACACAGAAACACACAGGACAAACAAATGTGCACACACATTTGTTTGTGTGTGGTAACTAAGGTAACTTAAAGAGACCACTTAGCCCACCAGTCCTGTTTTTTGTTTTGTTTTCCTTTTGTTTTTTTACTTTGCTTTATCTTTTAAATGTTTTTTATATCATACTTTGTGTCATGTTTTTGGACTGTAGGAAGAGGTTGGAGAACCCAAAGAAATCCTATACATGCACAAGGACAACATGGAAACTTCTGGCAAAAAAAGAAGTTGTGATTTAACCTTCTTGCTGCACGGCCACCATACAACCCAGAAGTGCCCAAATCCTGATATTTAATTGTATAGTCGTAACTGAAATTTTTATTTTTCACTGTATTTTTTATTTTATTTTTATCTATGTTGGTTATTAACCATTTATAAAATTGCTGGCCTTTTCCTAAATATGACCCCCTGATCAAAACAAAATAACTCTAATCAACCTCCAGGTGCGGATCACTATTTTTCAAGTTTTAAAACCACATTTACATAACAGGTAATGCACAATAAATTCTATTACAGACAACTTGTTAATTAGATAGAAGGACCCATTTCGATGTTTTCAAAAATATACAGGTATAAAATGATGAAGGGAGTTAAATCCCACAGAGTTGGTTTAGGGGTTTCAGATTGTGTTTACAAAGAGCACCCCATAAAACAGAACTAGTCACAGAGCAGCCACAGTTTTGTTGCTCTATTTTTAAACCTCTTTTCATCAATCATGAATAGGGACAATGTATAATATATGACAAATGGTGGGGAGTCAGCCCAAAATGCATTTTTAATGAGAGAAAACTGCTGATGAAGACAGTCGTCCAATTGCAACATATAGCTCTCTGCTCAACCAGAAGTTTTTTTTCTCAGACGTACACACACATGGTCATTGGTAAAAACGTCACATTGCTGATGTTTTGGTTCAGTCAGAAAGCTAAAAGGATTTCTATTGTGTGTTGGAACAGATTGACCAACTGAAGCAGGAGCTGTCAAAGAAAGAGTCGGAGCTGCTGGCTCTGCAAACAAAGCTAGAGACCCTCAACAACCAGAACTCGGACTGCAAACAGCATATCGAAGTGCTCAAAGAGTCTCTCACTGCCAAAGAGCAACGTGCTGCCATCCTCCAAACAGAGGTAGTACAAAGAAAATCCCTCGCTTGTTTGCCAGCTAAACAAAACACAAACAGTCCCATTTCCTCCTTGGGAGATTTTAAAATGAAACATGGAACATTGCATGCAGGTGACGGTTGTTGCACCTTGTACCGCGTCAGGACTTGCTATACAAAAAATTAAGCTAAATAACGGTGGCTGTATTAAGACTGCTGTCTTGCTGATACGTGTTGTAAATATGCAGGTCAATGAGAAAAAGTCAAATAAGCAGTTTGAATGAATGGTGTTTTTTCCGCTGATGCTTTAGAACAACCTTTTTTGCAAACAAGTAACTTGAGTCATCAGAAAGAAAGCTGTTTCCCCTAAATAGACTCAAGTGTTTTACAAGCTCACAAAAAACTTTTAAATTACTTTATTTTCCTATTCCAAGCAAATCTTGCCTCAAGGCACTATAAAAGAAACGGAAATGCAATTTATGTACACTAATATCAAATCAAATCAATCCATTATTTTCTTGATTTGATTTATTTATTTCAGGTTCCTAAAAACAAGAGAACAAGAAATCAGTAAGACAGAGACAAGTGCATACATAACCAAGAACAAAATAAATTGTTTACTAGTACTTTTCTGTTTGAAAAGTACTAGTTAGAAGAGAACACCTATTTAATCTTATCCCTTGTCTACAGGCAGATACATATTCAAGCATTTAGATTCCAGTTTAATCGGTAAAAGTTTATAATTTAAGGAAACTCTGCCCATTTTGCCTTTGGAGCTTTTCCCCAAAACTGAGCATGCATATGGCAACAGTTGGAAGGAACAATCCCATTTTAACAGGAAGAAACCTTCAGACGGACACTCAGATAATGACTGAGATTAAAACTGAATCACACATGAAAGAATTTAAAGAGGCTGTTGAAAGAAAGATTTGGTGGGTTGAACCATAATTAGGTAACTGTAAATACCTTACATTTATAAATATCTTACAAGTGTAAGTTATTTACGTTTGTTTAAGTACCTTAAATTTGTTGATATGGTAATTTTTTTTGTAATTATGTTTCTAAATTCACAAACAAATAGCTGTAACTGATGCATTTTACAGTTTTATAGTAAAAGAAACAAACAAATAAAACACCAATAATATGCAGTGAATTTAGGCTCTTTCTTATTGTATTAAAAACATGAACTTTTAATCTGAAATGTCCAGTTTCTTACGTAGAAAAGACATAATCTGCTGCTTTGTTCTGGGTGCAGTTATCCTTGAAATGACCCGAGACAAATGTTGGAGTCAGAATTAGAGATCGAAAGGGTTTCTCACATTTGTCCCTCCAGTTCTTTACTGGGCCAGAAAAGAAAGACCTGGACTCACTTTGTGCAGTGAGTATGCTTCCACTAAGTGCCAACAAAACCACTGGGTTGATGAGAAAATTTTATTTAGTGTTCAAAAATTATTTATGTGTTAAAATTAATGCTTTTTTGTCTTGCTAAGTTCTGTACAGGCAAGACATTGCAACAGGTGGAGTGAGGAGCTCTTGGTATCTCTCCATCATGACATCTGTCAGCAGGTTGGATGTATTTGGCAGCTACTGAACAGTTTTTCCTCATTGTCGATGCATAAAGAGGAAAAAATTGGTAACAACAAGGATTTAAGCAAATTGAACAAGAACCAAGCAGTGATTGGGTCACTGCATCTCATGTCTGCAGCGTTCGTGTCTTCCAGGTCCTCAGCGGTCATGTGGCCAAGGTTCATTAATGCAATGCAGGGAGAGAAGGCTGGCCTGCCTGGTCTGATGGTCTGAAACTCGATTTGCTGGAGACGTTATCACTGATCCTGATAGAAAGGTGTCAAAATATGCAGTGGATCACAGTTTGCTAGAAAAACGTTGTTGGGAAATTATTTTTGACCAGATATTTGACTGAACATCTTTACCAGCACCGCAACCTCAACATTTCATTTAAAGAAATAACCCAGGAGTTGTTTTTCTGCATTAACTGGCTTCAAGGTGAAATATCTCTCCTAAAAACTTTCTATTTACAGTATCATTTAAAAGCTGGATGAATTGGAACGATCTTCTAATTTATCAAGGGCACTGAAAAGCACGTTTGATAAAAACAATACAGTAGTCACTGTAACGTTTTCTAAGCTATTTGAGTGTGTGCCATTCTTCAGGTTGATGCTCTACGTCTGCGTCTGGAGGAAAAGGAGTCCTTTCTGAACAAGAAAACTAAGCAGCTGCAGGACCTGACAGAGGAGAAGGGAACTCTCGCTGGAGAGATCAGGGACATGAAGGACATGCTGGAGGTTAAAGAAAGAAAATTAATGTCCTGCAGAAAAAGGTGAGAGGAGCATAGAAAAAAAACTCACCCTGTTTAAAAGTTGAAGTTGAGGAAAAATAGCTGAATCTATTATATTATTTTGCTATAGAAATCTCTGACCACACTGAAGTGTGTGGGTGTAACTTGTAGTATTACTCTACGACTCATCTGAAATTTCAACCAAAAACAGTGATGCAATGGGATGTTTTGTCAGATTACTGTTTCCTGGACTGCAGTCACTCAATGAAAACACGAAGCAGAGTGTTTACTCTCTCCAAGATGAGTGGGAGTTTATTTGAGAGGTCTTAGTGTCCAGAAAAAACTAAACAAAACAAAAATTTACTTCAACTGCTTACCTTGAAGATGTGTTTATGTAATTATGATAAAGTGGTTACTAATTAACTTTATTATTATCTAGTTGTGTCTAAAATGTTAACTTATTATAGGTTCTGAGAGTTCATAAATCCGGGGTTTTAATTAAACTTTTCTGCCCCCTCTTCTTACATCTTTGCTGTACTGTTTCCAATGTCTTTCTACCATAACAAGTACAAAAGTGTGAAGAAGAGACAGGAAAACTCTTTTTTTATAACAAGCTTAAAACCCTAACAAGATTGAGACATTAAATCTTTAGGAACTGTAACTTTTAAGAAGGTATTTTTAAATTGTTAGACAATGAAGCTGGTTTAAAAGTGCAGCTACCGAGTGTAAAAAATTGAAAAGAAATAATTTTTTTGTTTTAACAGATGAAGATAAAGAAAACTGACTGAAATTTATTAGATTTTGGAGTGACTGACGATGAAAACATTTCACATTTTCATTGCTGTGGCATACAGAGCTAATGTAATGCCAATGTTACATAATATCAGACAAAATAGAAAAACTTGTGACGCTTTCTCATCAATCATTCCACCCTGCTACAACTGTGTTATCACAAAGAGCTTCATTGTGGTTGGCAGTGTAGTTTGAACAGTATATATGTCTTTGTTTGCGTCATAAGAATCAAATTCTTATTCACCCTTTATTTCACCCTCCTTTAGCAAATGCAGCCACGTATGTGCCTGTTTGTCTGAGTGTCTCCTGTTACCTATGTTTACAGTTTCTTATCTTAGAGATTCAGATTAAATAAAATAATATGTCAATTAAACTGAAATTTAATAAATCAAATAAAAAAAATAACCAAACAAAAACTGCTTTAACTTGACAACATCCCAAATGTTTTAGCTACTATAAAACATGCCAATAAAGAATCCAGATGTAAATTTTCACAAAACAACAATAAATGGTTTCCTGTGAAAACACGACAGAAAAACATTGGGATTCTTTTATTTTCAGTAGGTTAGATTACAGAAACAATATCTTTGTTGCTCTGACAGCTGCAGCTCATCCAAAATGCCGCTGCCAGAGTTTTTTCTGCCACAAGCAAAATCACTCATATTAGACAAGTTTTTAAATCACAGCACTGGCTTTCTGTTTTCAAAAGACATGGCCAAAGACTCTGACTAATGAACTGTTTGCTGGATCACTGATTATTTATTAAACTGATATATTGGCAAATAGATTTGGATTTAAATTAGCCTATTAAATCTACATTTCAAAATGCTTTTCAGTGCTGGCATACTGAAAAAAACTAATTGTTATTGCTTTCTTCTTTTGTTATTGTTGTTGTCCTGCAAAGCACTTTGGATAACCTCACTTATAAATGGAGTTCCAGTTTATGAATAAAGCTGCCTTGCCTATATTAGCAAGAAAGTGAAAGCTTTTTTTATTCAAACTGGTTTGTCTCCTCACATCCTGGATGTGGCCAGGATTGTTTAACATAACCTGATGTAACACAGTGATAACCTTGTTTGCACAAGAGAGAAAAAAAATTATGTCCCTGCTTTTTGGAAAGACGTTGCAAGTATCAAATTCACAGACTCTCTTTTTCCAACATCTTTTACTGGGAAATACGTTTTCTTTGCATATCAAGAGACAGTATAAGAATGGAGGCCCAATAAATGCTGAATGTGGAATCCAAACATCAAACACAAGATTAACATCACAGCAGCGTCAAACATATTCTCAAATATAAGCAGAAAGCTCAAACACAAACAATGGCCTTGACTAAAAACGTAAAAGGATGTTAGCATATTTAGTAATATAACCAGAAAGGGATCGATCAGCATATTGGAAGTTGCAGTAATAGTCATGATTTAGGACTAAGATCGTACCAGCAGCAATGATTCATTTGGACATTTGGTTCAAATAAAAACTAGAACTAAAAAGTTTATAACTCTATGAAAACAACCTGGAAATAAACTAACCAGCACACAGAGGCCAAAATTAAAACCCACAACAGTTTTATTCCCAGTTGAATTTGACATAATTTCACAAACATTTAGGGTTATGAAAAGCATTATAAGAAGCATAAATCTAATGTATACTTGTTAGTACTGTTTTATTAATGTAGCAAGTGCCTGTTTGCAGCAGGCTTTTAAATACCCTTAAACCAAAAAAGCTGTACTGTAAAAGCAATGGCTTTTTGATTGTCTTTTTGAATACATATAGTTACTTCAATCTTAAATAATGCTTTGTGCAATTGTGATATCGTGCTGAATACAGTTTTATTCAATTTGAATGAAACAGATTGAGAACCTGCAGGAGCAGCTGAGAGACAAAGACAAGCAGCTGGGAAACCTCAAGGACAGGATCAAGTCTCTGCAGACTGACTCCAGTAACACAGACACTGCCCTGGCCACCCTGGAGGAGGCGCTCTCAGAGAAGGTGCAACATTGAGATCTGATTTTTTGGGGTTTTTTTTTTTTTTTTTTTTGTCTCTTTGTGTTACAGTCTTGCACATCAGTATGATCGCATAATGTAACCACAGAAATTATGACAAGAAGCGCAAATATTGGGAAACATAAAACTTATGAATAAAACTTTCTGGTTTGAGGTTACATTCAGGAGCTGCAACTCTGGAAAAATGAACCACATTGAAAACCTGCTGGTTGTTCCACCAAATATTGATTTCTGAACTCTTCTTGAGTTAAAACACTAGCATTGTTACTTCTGAATGAATATGAACTTGCTTTCTTTGCATTATTTGAGGTCTTTTAAGGCATTTTTGCCATTATTTTGACCATTTCTCATTTCCTGTTAATAAATATTAAATTTTTGCTTGCATAGAATAAAAGAATAATGTTCATTTTACACAAACATATACCTATAAATAGTAAAATCAGAGAAACTGATCATCTTATGTAGTCTTTTATTATTTTTTTTTCAGAGTTGTATAATGAATTACTGATGAATCAAAATTTGTGTCGGATAATCATTCAAAATTGCACAGAAGAACTTTAATGGTGAAGCTTCAGGCTTTCATTGAACACATTTTAATTTTCTTTGTCATCCTAAAGTAAAAAAAAAAAGTTAGGAACATTTCAAGACATAATAATTTTATGACGACATAATCCCGGCCTTTGAGATATGACAGATTGGGTTCAGTCATTTAATTATCTTGTGATCTCTTTAGAGCAATTTTAAAACATAATTTTGATATATTTTTTTTATATTGTTATGAGATGGACTCCAAACTTTAGTGATTGAAAAGCTGCCTTTACTGATTATTTTAGAATCATTTTAATTAGTGTGCATTTATGCTGTTGTTTCATTTTGTTAGGAGAGAATTATTGAGCGACTAAAGGACCAAAGAGAGAGAGAGGACAGAGAACGTCTGGAAGAAGTGGATTCCTACAAGAAGGAGAACAAAGAGCTGAAGGAGAAGGTCAACAACCTGCAGATAGAGTTAACTGAGAAGGAGGTAGGTGTGAGATCGTCTGTGCGAGGGTGTCGGGGTGAATCCACATGCCTCTCTCTATGTTTCTTTGTAGAACATCCAACTCTCCTCTGTGTAAGCGCTGTAGTGCATCTACTAAGTGTCTCTCTCAGCAGCTGTCTCCTCTGATTCTGTGACCTTTTCACACCTGCTGACAAGGCAAGGCTGCTGGATTTAAACGTGCTTTCAACGTCTGTGTCGATTGTCTACCTGCAGTCTAGTCTCATCGATCTCAAAGAACACGCATCATCCCTGGCATCTTCTGGCCTCAAGAAGGACTCAAAGCTCAAGTCCCTGGAAATCGCCATCGAGCAGAAAAAAGAGGAGTGTAGTAAGTTGGAGACGCAGTTGCAAAAGGTAGGAGTTTGTCCTTGTCTTAGGGAAAGCTCACTCATCAATATGTTTTTAGGTGATAATTTTGATCTGATTAATAAAACCAGTTCATATGTCATATGTTTCCTGAAGCTAAGTAATGACACATGATTTTTAGCTAAGTAAATGATCTACATGATGGTAGATTGGTGACAGATCATTATATGTAATTGCTAAGATCTCAGTAGGATGAAGATTTGTTGGTGGACCTATTTGAATCACTATACAATGTTCAGCGTACCTAACTGGCTAAATACCTGTTATAAGATAGTATCAAGAAGTCTCATTTACATTTTACAGGAAAACTAACATTGCACATTACACGGGCTGGTGATAATGCTTGTTTTGCATCTGACCTGAATTTATTGTAAAATGAATGGAATTAGAAAAAGTGTGAAAAGGTTTGTTCGATTTTTGGAGAGCCCTAAATGAACAAAATTGAAATAAACCAGGAAAATGTACTTTAATTTTGTTTTCATTGTTGTTTTACAAACTGTTGAACATTTTAAAACTGTTGTTTGATTTGTTAATTCTGTTTTGGGAGTGGGAAGATGTCACTGAAAGCTTGTCTGAACAAGAACCTTGATCCAGCGTTACATAAATCACAGCTCTTTAGGATCCTGGCTGCCATCACTTTCTCTCCTCTGCTACAAGCTGCTGTACTTTGTCACCGTGTTTCGCAGAACAAGGAGTCCGTCCATCTTCTTTGTCTCCATAATCCACAGACCGTCTCAGCGTCTGTCCGTCTGCCGTCATCAGTGTTTTACTGCTGTTAACCTTTAACGACACGTTCAGTCCTGAAACTGTGTTACTTTGCAATCAACGTGTATTATGTCTGATCCTACTGTTGTCTCCTCTGGCTCAAACTAAGCCCTAACACTTAACTTTCCCTGAACCCTCCCACCCCTCCTTTCTAATGTTCTTTCCTCGACCCCCCTCTGTTGGCAATGTAGCAAGCTGAGCAGCTATTCAGTCACATGAACAATCCTGTAAGTCCCTCTCTTGAGGTCTGTGAGGCGCACATTGAAAGCATGAGGACACTGAGAAGTTCTTTGAAATATGCTAGATGGTGATCATGGCGAGTCCCAGCACAGGCACTGCTTTCCCCCATCGACATGCATGTTGCCCATTGCACTGTGCAGGTATTACAAGCTTCAAACTGAACAGAGAGTCCTGTGCAACGTCCTCTTACAGTGATTGGTGTCTGTGTGTGCGTGTGTGTGTGTGTGTGTGTGTGTGAAAATAGTGTTACACAGTCAAAGTTGTTTTCTTTTTGTCCTGTTGTATTTATCGTCAGTTGAAAGTAGCACAATTCCCACATTACTCAATAACATTTCTAAGGATTTATTTCTTTAGTTTTTAATCAAACTCAGGTATTGTTTTAGGTAATGCTAATATTTTAATCTTTCATTATTCCAACAACATTACCCTTCAGCAGAATTCTATTTGTGCTTATAAAGTTTTCAATACAAGTCAAAACGGATGCTTAAATTATCCAAACAGCCATTAAAATATGCAATTTTAAGTCAGAGGGGGGGGAAAAAAACACATTTAGTCCTTTGTGTTATATACTTGCAAAATAATGAAAAAAAAAAAAAAAAAACAGGTTCAACATACTAAAGTTTTTAAGAGGGATGCATATGAGCTATTTATGAGTTTCTTCTCCGACTCTACCTTCCTGCAGGTTTAAGTGTCACATGATGCATCAGGAAATTATCCACACCGTTGAATTTTTTGTCACATTGAAACCACAGCAAAATATTTTGTTGTGACTTTATGTGGTGGACCAACATAAAGTAGAAAATACTTGCAAAGTGGAGGCAAATTGATGCATTTTAGTTTTGTGTACAAATAAAACCATCATCATGCGATGACCCATTATCAAAAATGTAGCGCAAACTACTGCCTCCAGCGTTCACCTACACTAAATAGAGTCCATGTAAGTTAACCTCAGTATTAAACTAGTTGCACTCTGATGGCATCAGCTCTGGAGGCGCTGCAGAGATTTACAGCTCAGGTGGAGGAATATGTTTATGTAAGAGTGACAAAAATGATCTTGTTCAAAAATAATTCTTAATAAGTTTGCAACTTGCCACAAGCTACATAGGAGGCACAGCAAACATTTTAAAGATTGTTTTTTTTTTTTTTTTTTTATCACATTTTTTAGTTTGTCTTTTTGTGAACTCTTTACTAATGTTAAACTTTGTAAAAGGCGTTTTGGCTGGGTTTTTAAAACTTCTTGTTGATACAAGATCCCACATGAGACTTGAACTTCCTGGAAAACTGCAACATCCCAATAGTGGCAGCATGGTAGTGGCAGCCAGGGGCACCATACTGGGGGGGAAAGTTATGACAATTCCAACAATTCCAAGGGCCCCTAATCAACAGGGGGGCCGTCACAAATTTGTAAAAAATTATTTATTAATTTTTTGTTCATAGAAATAAAACAATTACAAAATTAATTATATTGTGTTTTCGAAGATTGTTTTTTGCAATAAAAAAATCAAATGTTGCCCCTTCCAGACCAAAAAATACATTGAAGTTGTCACAAACATCGATGTGTTTTATTTTATTTTGTGTGATAGATCACCACAAAGTAGTGTCCATATTTGCCAGGAAGCCCCCTGGATCTGCATAAAATGATGGTGATGGTGTTCAAGACAAGAACGACTGTGGCTGTTGCTACGCTGCTAAGGAAAATAATAAAGTCAGGTTTACAAAAAATAGGGAGAGAGAGAGGGTAAAAGTGTTAATTTATAACCCAATTTTTCTCATAGAGAGGTGGGTAGACTGTGAGCTTATCAACCATTGAGCATTGTTAGCTTAGCTACAGACTACTGTTTGCCTCCATTTCACTAACATTAATGCAATTAAATTTTTTGTCATGGGGCCCAAGATTCCTGGCGGCGCCCCTGGTGGCAGCATCATGTTGTGGGGTTTATCTTTAGAAGGGACGAAGAAGCTGATGAAAGTAGAAGATGGGTGGATGTAAATACAGACCAATCCTGGAGGGACAACTTATTAAGACGCCTCAAACAACTGAGACTTGAGATCCTCCAGGAGACGCGTAATTCTCCACTGCCCTGTGTTGGTTTATTACATAAAGTCACACAAAAATGAAATAAAGTTTGTCATTATAATGAGACAAAATGGGGCTAAGCATTAACAATAAATACTTTTGCATCATCTCAATTGACTTAAAGATTGTAGCAGATGAGCAATGACATAATTAAGTTTTTATCCCCCTGTAATGTTGTTCCACATTCTAAAAATGTTAACTATAAATTGCTCCAACTTCTTTGTCTGCACACAGTCAGTTTATAGATGCAAACACTGTTTCAGCCCTGTTGGGTTTGCATGATTCGTTGCATGTCGTTATTGTTGCAGCGCTTCTCGTTTATCTCAGTGTGGTGCTGGTAGCGTTTGTACGAGCCGTGGGTGGAGATTGCTGCTGTGTTTTTGGCGGATGGCTCTGTAAAACTTTGCACCATACGTGGGTTTGTTTGCTTCCAAAGGGTGATGTGTACCTTTGTAGTAAATTTAATTGAAAATTCAATCATAGCGGTGATGAGATTTTTCGAACGTGACCCTAATTGAGTCTTGGTGTTGGTTATTTGTGATCATCTTGTTTTTCTGAATATTTAATAGATTTATCAGGTTTTTTTCTGTACACGTAGGTCAAACATGCACACTGTAATGCACGCTGCATACTAACCAAGTGACAGATGACTGTGAGACTCAGAGGGACATTTAAATTGAGCTAAATAATAGCTCTGTTAAAGCTAATGAGCCAGCACCAGTAATGATGGCCTGGTTCACAATGTTTACTCTACTCTTCACTATATTGCACTCACAGAGACAAAGAGACAGAGACAGATATACCACAAAACTTTAAAGCACAGGAAAATATTGTGAGCTGCTCTCCATGGCCGTTTCGGCTCTTCAATGTGAACTGACTCTGTGCATCTTTCCTTGGTACTTGGATGCAGAAAGCTCATGAGGTGGAGCAGCAGCACTCGGGCCCCCGAGGAAACCCAGAGTACGTGGACCGAGTAAAGCTTCTGGAAAAGGAAGTGAGCTATTACAAAGACGAGGCAAGCAAGGCTCAGTCGGAAGTGGAGAGGCTTCTGGACATACTGAGAGAGGTGGAGACCGAGAAGAATGACAAGGACAAAAAGATTGCTGAGCTGGAAAGGTGAGTGAAACCTCCGACTGAAGACGCTGGCTAATCTCTTCTATTCAAGATTTAGTAAAAAATATATATTAATATTTTTTTCTGTATCTCTAAATAAATGTCTTATACTAAGAAAAGCAAGCTGTCATCAAAGATGGTTCTAGTTTTATGTCAACTTATTTAAAGAAAAAGTATGACTTCGGTTTCAGTTACGTTTTGTCCTCGTTTCCAGTTTTCTGGTTTTCTGCTTGTGTTTTAATATCTTAGTTGCTGTTTGTTATCCTTTCTTTCTCAATACTCTTGTTTGTTATTCTAATCCAGCTGAGTTAGACATTATGGTTACGGCTATTATTTGCAACACATTGGTTTCCGTGACACAGACAAGTTTGTTTCTGTTGATGTTGATGATGATGATCAAGTTATAACCTACTTGTTTCCACTTGTCTATGCTTAACTTCCAGCCTTTTGCTCAAACGTAGCTATTTTTTCTTGGATGGAGTCTGTGTGGAGTCAGTTTGTTTGAAGGCCTGATAAAGCCCCTGGACTCTTGTTTTCCATACTTGATGTTCAGGACAGTTTCTTTTAATTTCTGGTCAGTGACTTGACCACCATGGTGTGTGTGTTTAGTTGGCTTCATCGCTGTACTGGGAAGTCCTTATTTAAACTCATGAATGTCTGAATGACAGATGTTTCACCTGCCAGGAATTTTAATGCTTTGTCTTAAATTTGAGATACAACACTTTTGGGACCAATTTTGATTTTGTAAAGTTCTGATGAACTGATTTTAGCCTAAATATATATTTTTACATTCACAGTTGCTGTGATGAACATTACTAACTAAAATGTTAGTGTCTCTGTTCATTTCCATAAATAAAGCCACACTTTAACCGTAGCATTGAATCCTTCACAAAAAAACAGTTTACATAGACATTTTCCTCTTTAACAACTTCCACGCCAAAGAGAGATGAAACCGTGACCTGCCTGCACTTATTGGTCCAGAAATAAGTAGTTTTTTTTTAGGCTTCAACTAAAAACCCTAAATGAAAACCATGTCAAGTGTAAAATGGGTTGATTTTCCTCACAAGCTGATTTGTTTGTGGATTTCTCGAAGTCATTCTTTGGAAAAAAACAGAACTCTTCCTCTCAAATGATGTTAGAACAGAGTAATTGATTTCTGTAAATATGCTTCTTTCATTCTTGTATTTATGTGACATTTTTCCAGATACTCAGCTCTGAAATTGTTGTTTAGTTTTGGTTCAGCTGTTGAAGTGGATTGCTAAACTGACCTAAGCACTGGTTGAATTGTCTGAGACCAACATAGATTTGCTGTGACTTCTTCTTCTCTCCTTTCTTATACTCTCCAGCTAGCATAGATACAAGTTAGATGTCAGTGATAGTGCCCTCTCAGTTGAGTTTCTTGCTAAGTCTTTCACCAAATGTGATTAATTGAGTTTTCTTGTTCTTTTTTTTGCCATCCTTATCCACTTTTTTCATCCTGTATCCCTTCTGTCTTTTGTCCCCTTCTTTAACCCCAACCATTGGTCAACCTTGACCTCTGTTCATTTCCTCCTTATTCTTTCTCAAATTGGATCCTGAATCTTCAATCTGTCCTTCATCTTCTTTGAAATGCTCTTGTGCCCTTCCTTCTGCACTAAATTTAAAAAAGTCCCCCATCCACTGCCCCTCGCCATACTCCTCGTTCTGGAGGCAGAGCTCCCCCTGACCCACTCCCTTCTGTGTCTGCCGCCCCTCAGCAGATAGGGGGCATGGTCTGGGATTTCCTGGGAAAGTGAGTGCTCTGCCCTGGCACTTCAGCTCAGCTCGGCTTCCTGATTTAAAATCTTGGACCGCAACCGCTGCAACTGCATCTGGTTTCACCCGTGTGCCTGGTTCTGCCTGCTCTCTGCACAGATCTTTGCATCGCAGTAGCAGTTTTTGTTTGTTGTCTGTGTTTTCATTACTTACTTCCACACATGATGCAAAGACTCCTGGATTCAGTTTTTCTTTCTGCTTCTTTCTCAGTGACTGTCTGCACCTGCTCCATGAATGCATTTCTTTCAGCTTGGGCATTAGTTGGAGAGCATGTGTGTGTTTGACGTGTGCATGACATACAAACTGTTGCATGTTAGTTTTCTAAAAAACATAATGACTAAATGTACATTTATCTGTGCAAAGGCTTTAAACCATTTCTTACTTATTTGTAATTTCAAGAAATTCAAGGACCAGAATTTCTTGTATTTTTTATTTTATTTTTAATTTTTGTAAGGGACACCCCCAGCCAAAGTTCTTCAAGTTTTATGTGGTTTATCAAAGTTTTTCATAGATCCTGGCAACTTTTTATCAGTTTCAGTTCTGCTTCTCAAACTATGAAATGATAACAGATGAAAGCATTGTGTCTGGCTGCTTCTAGCAAAGTGCATAAGGGTCCAATTTGAGTTTGGGTCTTTACATAGCTGTCTGCTATCTTTGGACACAACATTAGTTTTTGCCTTGAGCTTAAGACCCTTTTTAAGCCTGAATACAAAAACATGAAAGAGGAAGAATTAAAGGGCTCTTTAATTTAACAAATGGAGAAACAAACACACCTTCACTAAAACTTATTGGACAGAAAATTATAGACCTTCAGAAAGCCTGAAGAGCTGTTGAACAAAATTTGATCAAATACAGAAAGTCTGTCTCCTTGTGAAACAGCTAAAAAGATGGATGACTGAAAACCTTTGCACAGGACTGTGCATTTTAAATATTGCACATGTTGTTGTGTTTATTTTCTTTACTTAGTAACAACAAGTATTAAAGTTTTCTGTGTATTTTTTGCTTGTGTATGCAATGATGAAGTGTAAAGTGCAATGATTCGCATCAAGGATTTACCAGCAATTATTCAGGTGTTTATCAAAGATGCTGCTATTTAATTGGAGCCCATTATTGTTGTGCCTTGCAAAAATATTGATACACCTTGAACTTTTTCACATTTTGTCACATAGAAACCCTCAAACTCGAACGGATTGTATTGACATTATATGTGTTAAACCAACACTAAGTTGTGGATGATTGTGAAACGTCCATAAATTTATATTTGAATTCAGCGCTCTGAGTTTGATTCTTTTGGTTTTTGTCTCTAGCAGCTTAGCACATAGAGAGCTACATTCTGGTGCCGCTCCATGGTATTCTTTGTCTATGTTCTATCACATGAAACCCAAATGGTGGCAATTTGACAAAATTTGAAAAAGTTATGGGGTCTGAATACATTTGAAAGTGAATAATTTTCTATGAGACCTTGGTGTGATTCTTTCTGCTCCTTTTTTATTTGTTTGAGTTGATTTTACTGCACATGCTGTTCCTACCAAGTCGAAACAGCGTGGACAGCAGCATATTTTCACTCATTCACACACACACACACACACAGAACATTTCTGGTTATATGTTGTTTTATGGGCTGTTTGTTAAAGCTTTTGTAAAAAGTATCAGTCCTCAGCTGTTAGACCTCCCTCTCCTATGGGCACATTTCACTCCTTTTCATTCCACCCATCTATCCGCCTCATTTCTTTCTGTCAGTGTCACTTGTATTTCTGACATTTTCCTTTCTACATCCTCACCTGGCATCTTCTCTCTTTCCCAGTCTCTACCTCCCTGTCTGCTCCAGCTGTCTTCTTAGCTAACCCTAACAGACACTGAAGGAAATACTGAGAGAAAAAAAAGATCTGCATGACTAAAGGATGCTGTATTTTGTCGGATCTGGACTGAGTCCTATCGAGTCTGCTCTACTAATGAATCCCCTGCATTTTCAACTAATGCCCTTCAACCTTTGCCTCCCACTCAATCAAAATACTGTTAGTTTCCCTTCCTTCCTTCCTTGTCCCTGTTCCCCGCTCCCAATCTTTTGCCCAGCTAATTTTTTGCCTGTCTGACTGCATGTCTGCCACTCCCAGGCTTGGCAGCAGATGCACAGCGCTCCATGTTGTTCAGAGAAAGTGCATCCTGCAAAAGCTGTGTCAGACTGTCACAGGCTTGTCTGTAATCTCAAGTGCTGTTGGATGATTATAGCACAGTGTGATATCCCCAAGGTGTTTTTTTTTTATTTATTTGTTTTACATTTTGGTTCGAAAACTTTCTTTACATTTTTATTTTTGCTTTTCTTCTGTGTGTTTTTTCCTGCTTCCAATGTTTTCTTCACGTGTCCTTCATCCTATTGTCTTCTACCTTTAAATCTACCTGTCTGCAGTTTAGCTCCAAGGTAAGACATTTCCCTGCAACTCTCGTAGTCCAACTCTACTGAGGTTGATCCGAAACCTTTCACCCCCCCAACAATGACATGAGGCTCAGTTCAGATGGGATACTCATGCGTTGTTACTGAGCTCATGACTGACAATTTCTTCCATTTGTACTCATTATGGTTCCTTGTCTTTTTACGGGTTTGCATTGTGCCCTTCTCACATCTTAGCTCCTTTAGATTTGACCTAATTACTGTTGTGGTATGGACAAGTTTTAGAAGTGTGTAATTTTACAGGCAAGGAGGTAAAGATCAGATCAAGAAGGGTTCCAACATCAAACTGGGACTACAAGGGGACAAGAAAGGCTTAGGGCAAGATCCTCGCAAGGAAGGCTCTTTAGAAAGTGGTCACCACTTAAAGGTGAGGACTTAACTTATCTTTCATAAATAATAAGCTCTGATTATGCATGTTTAAATACCTGAAGTGTCATTTATGAATTTAAATACACTCAGTAAACAATATCCATCTTTTAAGGTGCAATGATGGTGTAATAAACAACTTGATGACTGTAAATAGTAAAATGAATGTGAACAAGTTTGAATCAATTGTGAAATTATTCTCATCAATTGAAGTTCATATATACACGCACCCTACAAATATTTGGGGAAAATACCCTGAAGAAACTTCAGAGAAGTTATATTTTTTAGCATAAGTTTTTGCAGAAAATGCCAACTTTTTTTTTTCAGAAGAAACCATCATACATCTTTCATCCAGTCTCCCCTACGTGTTTAAATTAACTGAGCACACTTAAAGATCATTGTTCTTTTTTAAAAATCCCACCGTTCACTTCAAAGTTTTAAAATTAAGATCCAGCCACAAATATGTTCATATACAACATGAACATGAACATGTTGTACATGAACTTATTTAAAAAGGTGTGTTAAAACATTTCTCCAAATGTTTTAATGACTGAATATGGTGGGTGGTCCAACAAGACAATGACCCCAAACACATCCATTAAAAGTATTTTTGAATGATGAATTACGCTAACATTAAGCTTCTGAATTAAGCCAGTTAACAAACCAATTTAAATAAACTGCGCCAGGAACTCGTTGAGGAATAAGATCATTTTTGGCGAGTTTTTTTCCCTAAAAAACAACATAGCACTTTCACATTAACTTCAAAACCGTGCACCAACCTCTAGTTTTAGAAGCTCAAAATTCAGATGACATTCACACCCATGATAAGCATATTTGAACTTCTCAGCAGCACTTCATATGTTTGCACTGAGTCACTGTGTGTTTTCTGCTTTGTCCGCTGTGCTGTCTGTCAGCTGGAGGAACTGATGAGCACGCTGGAAAGGACAAGACAGGAGCTGGATGCCACCAAGCAACGTCTCTCCTCCACACAGCAGTCTTTACAGGAGAGGGACACCCATCTTACTAACATGAGACAAGAGCGCAGGAAACAGCTGGAGGAGATCCTTGAAATGAAGTCAGTATTGCTGCAAACTTGACAGTTTCACTTTGTCCAATTCATTTCACATGTAGTATCAATTTTATATTGTTATTTGACAAGATATTGCAGAATATGCAACTAAAACAGACTTTGTATCAAAAAGCAGAAGTCCCTATTCAATAATAAAGATGTCTATTGCGTATGTTGTCCTCTCTTTAGGGTTTAAATTAGGGTTAATACTACACACAGACATAAACTAGTTGATTTATGTCAAATCTTTAGAAGTTTGCCAAACTTTGCTGAATTCACCCTCCAACTCTTTGCACGAATGTGTTAAGTTAAACAAATACTTATGGAGCTACAAATTTACTAAGCAGTGCTTTAAATAGACTTAATTTCTTCTAATTTTAAAGAACTATTACAGGATTATATTCTGCTCACAGGTAGTTGTGAAGTAGAGTTGAATATGAACTGTATTTGGCAGCGATTCAGTGCAGTTTTAGAATTGATAAAAGTTCTACAATTTTTATATGTGTGGGTGCTACATTTTTATTTTGTTTTGATTTGTTTTCAGACAACAAGCTCTGCTGGCAGCCATCAGTGAAAAAGACGCCAACATCGCATTACTCGAACTATCTGCCTCTAACAAAAAGAAGACCCAGGAGGAGGTGATGGCCCTGAAAAGAGAGCGGGACAAACTGATGCACCAACTCAAACAACATGTTAGTGCCATTTCAAGCATTGTAAAAAAAAAAAAAAAAAAAAAGAAGTAACTTGCCACACAAGTTCTTTGAACCCTCCTGCAGCTCAGGTGTAGTGCAGCAAATGTCACGGTCGGACAGTTGGGAAGAGTCTGATTGTGCCGTTAGATGACAACGTGTGCACAGAGAGTAAAAAAACTCATGGGGTCTAAATGACAGTCTTTACAGACCCGGGGAAGGTTAAGAGCAAACCTTGTTCTTTCTTTTGCGTTTCATTTGCTATTATCCAGGCCTGTGATTACAGTGTTTTAACTCTGCCTAATGTGTGCTGATAACTGCTTGGATCATTTAAAAGTGTATTTATTATGTCTTTCAACACAAGCGATTTCTGCAAGGATTTCTAACTTCTAGCTCGTTCATTTTCTGGAGAAAATATAGGATTTCTGAGTCCAAATGGACAGAAAACCTGCTCAGTTCAATGTATGTCTGCTCTAGTGACACTGACCTAAACTGATGTACAGTATAATGTCCTCATAAGTAGAAAGCAATAAGAAAACATATGACAGAGTTTGCTGGATTGATAATAGATTATAGAACATTTTGCTAAAGAAGAACTTAAAATGAGTGTAAGTTTTAATGAGTTGGATAAATGTTTAAAACCTCAGTATATTCTAAGGTTTTGTGCTTGTTGTCCATTGGTTAGTGTGAAGAGATGGTAGCTTGAAACAACAAATCATGATGTAATAATTTTCTTCTCGCAGACACAAAGCAGAATGAAGCTGATAGCAGACAATTATGAGGATGAGCAGTACCATCCACATGCTCCTCACCACCAGCCGCAGCCTCCACATGCCCAGACTCAGCCACAGCCCCAATACCCCCATCCTCCCCACGCTCAGCAGTCTCCTTATCCACACGCCACTCACCCCCAACACCCACAACACCTACAACACCCACAAGCCCCGGCACAGCACCCACATCCTCAGCAACCGCAGCCCCAGTATCCTCAACACGCACAACACCCGCAGCACCCACAGCACCCACAACACCCTCAGCATCCTCAGCACTCTCAACCGCTTCCTCAACACCAACAGCATCCACGCCCCCCACAGCCACAGCACCCGCACCAACAGCACCCACAGCATGTGCCGCAGCACCCACATGGACATCCAGCTCCACAGCACCCTCACCCTCAACACCCACATGGCCCTCCCCCCCAAGGACCTCACCCACAGCATTCTCACCCGCAGCATCCTCAGCACCCTCAGCATCCCCAACATCCACACCACACCCAGCATCCTCGTCACCCCTCACCTCACCATCGTGGAGGGCCGGCCCGTGGACCGCCACACGCAGGCCACCGTCCCTCTCCAGACCAGGTCAGTGAACACATACTGTGCAAATGACAGAATAACAAAATTGCACATCTTTCATACGGTGCGTCTTCATTCTGGAAGACACTGTAAACAACTAAAGTTAATGTGGGGCAAAACAACATTTAAAGCAAAAACATGCTGCTCTTTCTCTGAGGTTATAATATAAGACATAAGTGATGGTGCAATTTGTGGTAGAGTAAAATCAGTCAGCAGAACTAACATTGTAGGAAATAAATCTGGTCTCTAAGTATTTTCTCTTGCACAACAGGATGACGAGGAGGGCATTTGGGCATAGCTGAGACAACCAAAGCTCTAATGTTATTTTGAGGGGTAAGTTAAGACCTTTCTGAAGCTGTTACATTGTATATACCACAAACTGAACAATGCTATCTTTTTTGCTGTCATACCTGATTATTTCCTCTCATGTAGGAGATTCAGTCACTACTGGAGGAGCATGGTCATCCCAAGATGTTGAAACACCACCCAAATAAACATTTATCACCTTCAGTGAATCAGTACTTCTAAGCAGTGGGACCTTTATTTGTTTTGGTTTTTTTTTCTTTTGTTTTGTTTGTTTTTCACTTTTGTTTTGTTATGTTTTGCACATTTCTTTCTGAGGAACAGGAGGAGGTACTCAGGTTTTCAGGTCCTGCATGAAGACTGGCAGCTGAGCAGGTAATTAAAATGGGCTTCTGCACACTTTTGAAAATAAAAACACATAGAGAGGAGTCAATAAGTACTGAACATGTCACTGTTTTGCTGAAAAACATGACGGTGAAACAGGTTGGTAACAACCCAGTTAGATGTGATGGTGACACATTCTTTCTCTATAAACCCTAAACATTCAAGGAGCTTTATTTCTCTAAATCATCTCACAGTTTTTTTGGCAGTGTGGTTGGCATCATTTTCTTGTTGAAAATATTTAGATTCTCATCAAGAATGTTCTAGTCAATTTATCCTTTCATTGGTTATATGAAGTATATGTCTGAACTTAGACATAGACTAAGTTCAGACATAGACTTCTGAACTATGTCTGACTGCTGACAGTCAAATTTAACCTGTGCTACTAAATACAAGGAGTTAAAATCTGGTCTCGTCTGACCAGAATACCCAAGTATTTTACAGGTTAATTAAGTGCTCTGCAGTAAACCTCAAACAAGTCCCATTATGCTTTTTTTTCAGCAGTGGAGTGTTGTGCAGTGAGTGTGTTTAGAGGCCATTAGACTTAGTGCATTGCCTTTTGTTTCCATGTAGTCAAATTATTCTGCTACTTCCAGTTCTGTTTATTGTAGTGACTCCTTGTCAGAAATGTGACAGTGTCTTATGTTTTTTTCACTTCTGGATTATGATCATAACTGTATTTGCTGAAATATTCAGAAATTGAGAAATATGGCCACATCTAATGGCATCAGCACATTTTGTAACAATGTGGCTGTAACAGTTTAAGGATATATTCTTGCCTTTTCTCTGAATTGCTCCTGCTGTGAATTATTTACGCTGATATCGAATGGTTACTGTACATTATCAGCCATTTCTTGACTTTCTTTGCAATCATTTCTTTTATGTGACTCCCCAGTGTTCAACCAACATAACTTAATTTTGTGACTAAATCTTATTTTCTTTGTATGTGTGACCACCTTAGTGTGATACAAACATTGCCATGTTCAGTACTTATTTCTCTTGCTGTGCAAGCATATATATCACATTTCCAATCATACTTTGTTTTTTATGTTCCTCCAAGGTGAGGTGAGGCCTTTGCTTTGCGTGACTAAGAAGACCATCCTCCACAGTGTTCACAAATCACCTAAAATGATGCACTGATGGAGACACAGAAGACAAATTGCTGCTTTTACGGACATGACTACCACAGGCACCCTGCAGCAGAGGTGTCACAGAAGTCACCTCACCTGTCTGTCACCTGCTGAATAACCCCTCTTCATCCTCACAACAGAGAATTTATGATTCTGCCAGTAAAGTTCTTTTTTTTTTTTTTTTTTCATCAAACCACATCATTTGTTTTAAAATGGTTGTTATCTTGTTGACTGTTAAAGTCAAGCTCTGACTGGCTTCTAGGCCCGACGCTCATCCTCACTGCCCTCCTGACTCACCTAGTGACATCTGACCCCTCCACGTATCGCTACCGACCCTCAGAGTGTCTTCTGCTATCTTTTACATCTAGACAAGTTGTATTTATCTTCAAGGTCACGTGTTAGGCATTTCTTCCTGTTGTGATGTCTAACTTGACTAGCATGTCATCAACACATTTAAGTCACTTTAGGTTTTCTGTTGCCATTTTTTGTTGGCACAAGGAAGCACTTTTTGTTCACCTACGGAGCGCCTTGAGTGACTTTCCTGCAGTGTTTCTCTTGCTGCACAAACCTCTGATTTGGGGTCTCGTTTTTGCCTCAAAGTAGTGGCTCTCATCAGCATTTTTCTTTCTTCGCATTACCTCATTTTAGTCAGAAATAGTAAAAGAAAAATAAGTCTATGCAGATATCAACATAGAGATAATGCATTTTTATTTTTCCATGTATATTTGAATTAATTATAATTGTATTTGACCAATCAGAGCTGCCAAGAGAGTGGTCAGAAGATATTCATTCGATTCTTTTGATTTTCTGCAACTATGCACCTCCTCTGTGTTGGCAGGAACTTTCACTAATGGTGCTTCTGCTGGTGCTCAAACTAAATGGTGTCAGAAGATCTAACCAGAGCATCTTTTAGTCCTTTTACAGTAGAGGGACAAGGTCCCACAATGGGCTTCTTAAGCAACAATACAAGACTGCTTTGTATATATACTGGTTAAAATTTGGGGGCGGGGCCTTTGTGAACAACGATTAAACATTTTCTCCAAAACGATGGCTGCCATTAGCCTCAGAAGAGACTGTGACGCTAAGTAGACGTTTTCTCTGCAGATCTAAGTGGTTCCAGTGACACTCCAGTCTCTCGATAAGTCCTCTCCCCTCTCCTTCATAATCTTCCAGCAGTAGCCTGTGTGACCTCCCCACACATAGTGACTTGTTTTCTCCTACTCAACAAGGTGGCCTGTGCCTCGTAAAATCTGTACACAAAAAATAGATATGCATATATTATACATATAGAGAGAAATCTATAGAGTGTGTCTATATGTGATCAAAAATGTTTAAAACTAATAAAATATAGTATATGTTTTTTTTTTTGTTTTTTTTCTGTTTATGGTTATTTTTCTAACTGGCTCGAGGTCAGAGATATTTTATTTAAGAGTGCTGATGGGTGAAATTTTCTCAGATTTGTACGCTGGGATAAAACCCTTCAGCAACTTAACATTCCCTGTCTGAAAATACAGACCAATCCAGAAAAAGAAAAACATAAAATATATTAAATAAGGTTCAGAGCGGCAGTTTATGGGAAAGTGTGTCCAAATTGATTTAGCTGTCTAGAAAAGACGCCAATATTACATTCCTTTAAAGGGATAGTTGGGAGTTTTTGAGGAGGGGTTCTGTGGGACTTTTATCAGCAGTTGGACATTTTGCTTCAAATGTAGTTTACTGAACAATTTCAATTTGGATGAAAATAAATTATTTCCCACTGTGAAGAGTCAAGATGACAACAGATTGGATCCAGTTGCATTGAAGTGTTTTGCCCTCTCAAATTAACTTTTAGCAATATGTGCACTATCTTACCAATCTTTGCATTAGCATTGCTTTTATAGTAGATATAAAAGGGACAATAGTTTACATGCAAGTTTGTTATATATGCAGCAAATTGTGTTTCTCTGAGGTTCATTATTGATGACATTGCAATTATGTTTGTTAAAATGCAAACAAACACAAAAACTGTTTAAGAAATTTAGGCAAAACGAATAAGTGACTCAAGTGAATGCTATTTTATTAATGCATTCACTGCATTATTTTATGAGAGGTAAGATGAGTTTTCTATGTAAAACTAAAACTATTGTTACACACAATAAAGTTAGGATAATATACCTGTGCAAGAGGCATTAGGAAAAGAATATTCTCAACCTCAGTACTACATAGTTTCACATCATGTCCGGGAATGTGATTGTTTTTAAAATGGTGTTTTCATGAACCAGTGCTACATTTTTTTAAAATAGAGATCCCATGTTGTCATTTTTTCACTTGTCTGTCAATACCTTTTCATTTGTTTGGGCAGCTTTTTTTGTCTTGATATATGAAATCATCATTTGAAAACTGCATTTTGTATTAATTAAAGTTTCCTTTCTTTGTCATTGATATTTATTAATGATCTAAAACATTAACATGACAGAAAACAAAAACAATGGTAATTTGTGAAAGGATATAAGCAACTTTCGACTGCTGATAAACAAACACCCAGAATCCCACTTCTTAAAATCCCTAACTAGCTCTTTAACACTAAATCAACTCAGTTGAAGACCACTTAGCCTGTGGTGACAACTTTAAACAGAGAGAAGTATTTTTTATTTTGTTTTGTAGCTCTCACAAGTAGCAGTGAGATTACTTCTGCTGCAAGCAGAAGCTTGCACTTGTAAATGAGGACTATCACAAAATCCTCCAAGGAGAGGTTTCAGTGACTCTGTCTGGATGCATTTCTCCTATGTGTATTTGTTGTTGTCGTCATGTGAACTGAAGTGGTGATGTGTGTTTGTGTGTGTGTGTGTGTGTGTGTGACTGTGACAGCTGATTTAGGTAGAAAAACCATCACGTTGTTACAGTATTATGAGAAAATGAAGCTGACTGTTACTAATGCCCTCCTCCTTCCTCGACCCTCCCGGTGTCTGTGTGTCAAGTGTTGGTTAATGTAAACAAATGTCTCTCCATCTCACCCAAATCTTCTCAAACCAAGGTGATCCACTCTTCATTTTTCTTACATGTGTCATTCCCACAGAAGCAGCTCCCACCACTGAACAAAAACCAACAGGTTCTACAAGACGTTGTTTGTTTGTTTTTGTTTACAAATCTTGATATAAAGGCCTTTTTTATTGTTAGAGAAACAGCGCAAACAGACAGAGGAGCATAAATCCTCTCACTTCACCATCAGGAGGTACTAATCCTCCATTTTCAGGTCCTTATCTACTGAATACTTGAAGTAGGGAGTTTTCCTACCATGATATAGCATACATTATTTAAACGATAGACAACATGGAACATTTTAATTGTGCTCATGCATGCTGATTTTTACATTATGTGCCAATTGAAGGTGATGGTGTATGGATAATCTACTGTACTCTATGCAGTGATTGCTCTATTGTGTCAAAAAAAATTATCTAAAAATATAATTATTAAAAGACGCCAAACTTGGAGATTGGGAGATTGTTTCCTGTGCTAAAGACTAAAGACTAACAGGTGATTCTTTATCCGTGCCTAGAAGCAGCTGTGTAGATTCACCAGTCATTTTTAAAGGCCTTTGAAAGAACTACAAAAAGCCAACCATAGTTTTTTCTTTCTTTGCTGTTGTAGTTTTTATTTTATTATTTCTTTGCTGAAACTTTTTGATTGAACAAATCACTGTGACCAATGGCAGATTTTTTTTATTATTATTATTAAAGAAAATGTCGAGTTTTTACTTTTTTATTCATTCAGTTTTGTATTTAAGTTGAGTTTTATTTTTTCTATAATTTATGCTTACTTTAGAATACCAGTTTGAGACAGTACTATTTGTAATGGTAAATATTCTGAGCTGTACAGTAACAGACTTAGGAACAAAACTCAATGTGTGTCCAGCATGCTGAATGATCACTTGTGTGAACGTGAGCTGATGCAGCATCAGTCCTCATCCATTTCTTGCATCTGCATTGTGCATTGTGACTGTGTGATATTGTGTTGGAGAGTGATATGTGTCTCACTTACTGTGTCCCCTTAGTAGACAGCCTGTGCAGTTTTGTGAGAGCGCAGCATGTTTTTTTTTTTTTGTTTTGTTTTGTTTTTTTCCAGGTGTGGGGGTGTTGCTGGTGTAAATGTATTCAGAAAAAGAGAGCAACGTGTGTGTGCGTGTGTGAGTGCAGATAACAGAATGTGTGTAAGTGTTGTCAATGCAAAAGAGACTAATTTATTTAAAAAAAGAGAACTTTATCAGCCAGTCGTTAAAGAAAAGAAGTGGGCAAGTTTCGAATGACGCATGGATACTATGTAATGTTTTGTTTGCTTTTTTTAACAATAGGAGGCTGTCCTTAGTGCCCCAGTTTGCTATTGTCTGTGCTGTATCAGAATAATACTATTGAGTGTTGGCCAGCTTGTTTATATCCATCAAATAAAGGTGACTTTCTTTCTGTCTTTGTTGGTGATTTAATATTTAAAATCAGCGTGCCTCATTTTCTTTGCAGAACATTGCTGCCCACAAAAGCACTGGGTGCATATAGACTATTTTACAAACCGTGGAGCTAATAAAGATTGACATTTCTATAAATACAGCAATAATAGAACAGTGCATTTACATCACTAGGCCAGTAGCCGTTTTCTGTGTCTTCAAACCACTGTCACCCTGCAAACACTGGCATAAGAGTCATTGTGCTGGGTGAATTAGTGAACGACAAGTACACCACATCACAGAGTGTATTTAAAAATGCATAAAATATCTCATCAATGTGAAAGACCTAATGTATATTTCAAGAATGTATCTGAAAAATGTACACACCATGGAGCTGAATGGCTGCCTTCAGGATGATTTGAACACAAAATAAAAACTGTTTAATGTAAATATGTATGTACAATAGTGTAGGGGTATTTCTCAAATAAACAATATTATTGTAAACTTCATTTATTTCAGTAACTAAATTCTCTAACTGAAACACATTATATTACTCAAGCACAAGCAATATTACATTAGACCAATGAAATGATCATTAATCCAGAAATAATTAAAAACTGTTTTCTTAAAGCTTGTTTACAAAAGGTGTTTTTAATCGGATTAATGAGGCTAATCAGAACATTGAAAGTGTTTCTGTGGATTGTTTTTCAGAATATAAAGCAGTTGTTTCAACCAACTGGGTTTATTTTCATATCTAAGGCTGACTTTGTCCTTTTTTATAACGATTTGGAGCATTAGTGCCCTTTCAGGATGTTGTTTAAGACGATGTCACCCCTGTCTGAGAGCCAGTAACCTGCCATGGCTGCTGCTGCTCCCATGAATATCGATGTGTAGACCAGATCTCCTTTGGCTGCCAGCGTGGCCAAAGCACAAAGCACCACCCCCAAAAACATCTGCTGCAGCACCTCCACTTCATCATCTTGGAGATCCTCAAAGAGACCTTTCTCTTGAGCATCTGCAGGAGAGACAGAGAGTTGTAAGTTTCAGTTTCTGTTGTCAACCCAAGTGTTTGAGCGTAAAAAAAAAAGAAAATCAACATTAGACTCACTGGGCAGCTGCTTCCTCAAACAAACACTGTCCTTCCTGAAGAAGCCTTCAGCACACTGACAGCGGAAAGAGCCTTCTGTGTTGACACAGATCTCATCCAGACCATGACAGGCAAGTACTCTGTCCCCACATTCGTCTATGTCTGAGCAAACAAAAACATTTTGCTCATTTATTTGCAAGGTTTTATGTTAGACTTGCTACAACTCAGGTGAGCTCAGTCAAATCAAACACTGTGGAGTTTGTGAAATGCTACTTTAAAGGGGCAGTAAAATCGCAATTCTTTTTGCTTTATGTCATGTTACAATGTGATTCCCTCATCAAAAACATACCTGGAGTGCTGCTTTCGTTATTTAAATATTCAGCTGTACAAGATGCCAGGGTGGAGTCATTGCCACCCAGTGCCGCTCCTTTTTGGAGCATGTTTCCAAGCTTCTGCCCCACAGAGCAGGCATTGCTGGGCATCCCCCTCTCAGCTCCTTCAGACTAGCCAGTGACATTTGCAAACACTTGGTGGAACTGTGCATCTGCTGAGCTCATATGTGAGCCACTTCTCAGTGAAATGCTGTTAAAAGGTTAATATAGGTGCGATGTTGTGATAACTTCTTGATGGAGTTTCAGAAAGAGCAAGAGCTTTTAAAGTGACAGAAACTCAATTACAAAGTCAAAAAATTTTTAAGTCATATTTGATACATGTAGCATATTTTAACAACTGAAGTTAACATAGTTATTTGATTGAGCTATCAAATGGCATGCTGTGCCTGGCAAATAATAATACTGCCCCTTCAGCTAGAACCATTAAATCTGTGGAAAAGCACAACATGTGCACTGTAAATATGGTAATCACTTCGTACTGTGGTACTTTTCATTAACATGTTTTTTTTTTTTGTCAGAGAATAAATCTACTTGAATTGAAGGTATGATTCCAGAGCATTTTTGCATATTTATCAGAGGCAATTTCTTCTGTTATTCACACTAACCTAAACAGTTGGAGCCCATCAGTCTGTACCCAGCAGCACATTTCCTGCAGCGAGCTGGTCCACCACCCATACAGCCAACGCAGGCCACATCACAGCCTGGAAATACAAAGACTTTTCATCCCACTGCATCATGAGAGGTTAAAAACACAGTAAATGAGTGACAACATTATAAAACATAAATTCATAGGATGAGTTCATAGGATGAGTCTGAGGTAAAGACTTTAGAAGCAGTAAAAAAAAATCTGTTGGTTACTCAAGATCAAAATATTTGTGCAACATATACCTCTGGGATAATTTTATCATGACTAATCTACACCAAACCTAATCTGAACCGAAAAAAAAACAAAAACGTTTACTGTAAGGACATTACAAAAAAGAAAAATAAAAACTAAACATGCCCTAAAAGGATAAATGTCAGCTTTATATTTAGCCAGAATCAGTAAAGATATTTTGATTTTTCAGAATATATATTCATTTTCAGTAAATTAGAGTAATTTAATTTCACTTGTCAGAATAAAGTTACCTTTGAAAGTAACTGTTAGCAGATATTAAAAACATTTATTTTTAAAACTAATTGTTATTAACATGCTGCGTTCTCACAAAACTTTAACAGAAAACATGGAACGAGCATCACACACAACACTGTGGCAAAGCTTATTTGCAAGTTTCAGAAAACTGGAAATGTTGCAGATGAACCACAAAGTGGTCCACGTATAATGTGGTAATATGTGTATTCAAAACAATGGTAATCATATAGAGCACTTTATATAAATAAAAATGGTTGTCAAATATAAAATGTTTATTTCTTTTCTAAACTTATGGCCCACCCTGTATATAATATGTTTCGCTAAAAACACAAAGTTTCTAAACTAAACCGGCTTTTCAGTAATATTCTAATTTACTGAATGGATATTTTCACCCATTTAGTAAATAAAATAAATCCTGATAAAGCACTGACCTCTGCACTCAAAGGAACCTTCTATATTGAAGCAGTAACTGTCTGGAGAGCAGGAACCCAGATCAGTGCCACACTCATCGATGTCTGAAACCGACCAAAACAGAAAGACGCTAAACCACCTGAGGTGTTGACAGATACTGTAAAAGAAATGATGCTCATATTTATACAAAAAGCTTGGTATGTATTACCTACACATGTGAAATTATAGAGAGCCCATCCAGTCTTGCACTCTTTGCAAAGGTCATTTTCTTGTCCTAAACATTTGCTACAAGCATGCGGGCAGCTACTGACCTCATGAGCAGCCAGCACGCTGCACAGCCACACAGCTGGCAGCAGCGATCTCTGTGGCCACTTCTCTGCCATCTGAGCAAGAGATAAAACTGTCAGTGTAACATCTGTTATTAGGAGGAAGGCCCTGACACGTCCTGGACTGATCACATCTCCAGCAAGTGGACAGCAGAACAGGAACAATGTCAAAAGTAAACAAACGCCTGTCAAAATGTCAAGGTTCACGTAGCATCATGTGACGATTTTGGTATTATACTTGATGTTCACATGTATTCTAGAGGGACGTAGTGTTCACATTTTCCCGCATTTTTTTTTATCCGTAGTTATTTTGTTCCATTTCAAAGTTGTATATGCAGTCATGTAAAAATAAAATACATTTCTAGGCAATTTCAGCCTATAAACCTCAGACTTACCACCTAGCCACAAGTACATTTTGGGTACAAAATACCTTAGCTCACAATGGGCGTCTTTGTTTTTAGACTATTTAGGATGATAATATATAACAGATATGAGCAAGACTAGTTAGACAATCTATGAAGGTAGAAAAAAAGTTTGAAACTGAGACACCAAAATGTGATTATGTTTGGTGTCCTGCTTTTACCCAGAGATGTACATAAGCAAATAATCATTACTGCAAATACAACTGTCACCCATTTTCAGCCCTTTCTATTTAACATACTGTCAGATTGAAAGTATTTTCTTAAAATAACCTTCACTCTTTACTTTATTGGTCTGATGTAATTAGTCCTAAGTGTCATGTTTCTATTAGCTTTTATCAGAAAAATCATCATTACCAACAGAAATAAAGGCTTGAAAATATGAGTCTGTTATTAGCTGCATAAGTACTCAGTAATTTGAGTTCTTGAAAAAAAAGTTCAATTTGCAATAATAATTAAATTTTTTTAATAGAATGTCTGGCCAGAAGTTGTTCTGTCTTTTTGATTGTAGATTTTAAAATGCATAACTTCCATCAGCACCAACACGGAGAGAGATATTTAAATACTTCTAGACATTTCGGGCTCCCCTGTTTTATTTAAGAAATAGATCTTCTATACAGCAATAGTATTTATAACAGTGCTTGTAAACAACAGAGTATATAACACAATTGCCTTTGGCCTTTCAGAAACTGCATGAAATATATAAATAAAATAAAAAAAACAGTGCCAACAATTAGAATCTCATAATAAAGACAAATATTAACATTTTGCAAAACTGATAGTTAAACAACACACACAGTCAACAGAAAGTTAATTTAAGAAAACACTTCAAGCACAACAGAGCTTCTTTTTACCTCCTCCTTACACAAGTCAAGCATACAATCCAAACCAGACGCTTTTAACCTGCTACACTGTCAATTTGACTGGGAATTACATCCAAACCACCGCGGGGAGCGGGGCTCGCTGTTATCACTTACATCTCCTAGCACCGCCCGCCTGGATCGTCATAAAAACTCTTCACCAACGCACCCCTGCTTTGGTCAACTGACACCTGCTCTGAACCAATACGATCCTCTGCAACTGGTAAAGTGCATTTAGGTCGTAAGTTTATTTTTAGCGAAGTGTGACTGGCTCTTAGATAAAAAGCAGTTTTATTTTGTATAAGTTAAAATACGTGCAGCTTTCTGTTATAGTTTTCTACAGTGTTTTATTATTATTATTATTATTATTATTATTATTATTATTATTATTATTATTATTATTATTATTAATGTTTAATTTTTATGTATCGTTTTAAACACTTTAAGAACTTTTTGTGTAAACACTTCAATTTCCCCTTTGCAGGACAATAAAGACGGTTTCTATTCTATTACATAATAATAATTTGATGCTATTCATCTGAAAAATGTACAATTAGATTATATTATAGCTTTGAAGCATTCAGAGAAAAAAATTCCCTATTTACAATTTATTTACAATAAAAATAGAAGCCATAAATTACAATGCACCTGTCTACATATCTATGTGCTTATTGCCCTTCCGATTTATTTATGACGCTGCACGTCACCTGCTTCAGGAAAGTATTTCAGATTTTCAGCAAAGGACTGAGAGAAGACCAAAGCACAGTTTTTCTACAGAGAAAGACTATTACATTATAACATTATTATAGCACTGGTAGTGTAATTGAAATGAGGTTCTGTGAAAAGGTTGTAAGCAGTTATTATACTTGTAGAAAATCATAGAAGTCAATTTAATATAAATACAAAATAGTTGGTCCTGGAGGATGAAGCAAGCCCCATTTTGAGGGAACACTCTTTTATTAGACTCAGACCATCATTATGTTTCCATTGGTGGGTTATTTACACAAAAGCTGGTTTTTAATCACACAGAAAGTGAAGGTAGGAGACAGTGTGCCACCAATTATTGTCCTGTGTGAAAAGTACAAAAAATGGAATATGAAAGCATTTTCAGTCAGATTAGCTGTCATCTGTAAAAGTAGACTAAAAGTAAAAGTACTATTGCTGTTATAGTACTTAAATGTTTATAGATTTCACTTTTTACACAATTAAGAAACTACTTTGACTGAAAAAAATGTGTTTAGCTTTTTTCTCTGTACTAATTTCACACAGGAACATCATCTGAGGTACACTGCCTCCAATGTTTACTTCCTGGTTAGATAACCATTACCTTTTCTATAAATAACAGGCCAGTACAACATGAGGACAATTTAAAAGATTTATGAAACAGAAATAACCTAAATTGATCTAGTGGTTTAAAGATTTTAGTTCTTTTAAGATGGCCAAAATCTGCAATGGATTTGGTCTCTGTCAATCAAGTCTTTAGATTTGGTCTGTAGAACAAACTAACCTGGCTTTATACTAAATAAAGAAGCCAAAATAGTTGTCTGATGCAACTCTAAGATATTGAAGATAACTGCTTAAAACCTGGCACCAGAACCTTACTTTTACTTCTTTACAAACCAAAGACTCAGTGTTCATAGTCCCCCTTCTTCTCTGTCATGTTCAGTCCAGATAAGCACATCCTTCATGTTGATTCTGCAGCAGTAGTTTTTATATGACATCTTTTTGTAAATTCATCCATGTTTTTTTAACAAAATGGTTTTGATAACCTCCTTGCTTCAGATATTCCTCATCCAGCCTGTCCTTGTCGTATCTGCCTCTTCTACGGTCAGTTCAGTTGTGAGCGACTGGCTCTGAGAGGGAAGCAGAAACAGAGGAAGCCCCTGCAGCAGCTCTGGTAGTCTCCCGTCGCTGCTGTGACTGTGTGTTTGGTGGGAGTCGATTTTCACCAGAACAAAGCGCTCGGCCGCCCTGCCCAGCTTCTTGTGGGCCTGAATGATGAACAATGAGGCCATAAATAGATCAGAATACGGTGATTTCATCTGTTGCTGATCCCTTCCTTCTCCGCCGCTGTTCAAGAGGCTCCACTCTTCGGTTTTTTCTAAGGCTTTCTGGGTGAGAACCAGCAAAACTCGACCACCCATGTTGTCCAGCTTCTGGAGTTGGGAGTAGAGCCACGGCAGAGGTCCCATTGTGCATTGATCCTTCCTGCACCACTGGTCCACAGACACACTGAAGCCCTGGCTACACAGCTGGGAACCCAGCAGACAAACTGACTCTGAAACAGCGTCATCCAAATCTGGGGGGCTCAGCAGAACCACATGGCCCTTCCTGCCAACTTGAGAGAGAAAAAGAAAAATTAATTCAGATATGTCCTGCATTACTATAAACAAAAGGACTTTACATAGAAAAAAAAAAAAAAAAAAACTTACTCTTTACGAATCCACCGTGCCGCCAGCTCCACACCCACTCTGCAAAAGTCAGAGTAAATAAGATAAATATACATGAAGATTTAGCAGATCTGCTTATTGAATATCTATCTTTCTTACATTTGATGCTTCAAAAAGTATGATGCAAACAGGTTTTAAAATCTAATCAACATGGCGTGATTTATGGGGCAAACATTTTGGCAGATGTGCTGGGGGCAAATTCCAACACAAGCACGCAGTGCTTTATCATAAAGTTATAAATTATACTGTGGGTAAGTTGGACTATGCACTGTCTTTTTGTGTGTATTTCTCCAAATAGATTTTTAAGCTTGTACATTTAAAAAAATTAAAAAAAATTAATGACCTCAAGAAGTTAATTTGTTTTGGTAATTCAATCTTCTAAAGAGAAATCCTGGAAGGTTTAAATAAGATATAAAAAATAAAACTTACTCTTCACATAATCACGCAGGAAATGAATCATTAATGCTGTCAGACAGCCGACCAGTATAACACCGACAATCAGGAGAGTCCAGCGCCATCTTCTAGCTGCAATAACAACAGGTTCAAAAATAACTTATTGAAATAAAAAAAAAGTTGTGGCTGAATTGTAAAAGTAAAAAAAAAAAAAAACACCATCCTGCTTCCAGAATTAACAGCTAATCCTTTCATACTTACTGTCACATGTACAAAATGGACCAAATTCCTGATGTGTTCCATTTATTTTCACCTTCACAAATAATTAAAAACAGGTTAGTTAATAAACACTGCTAACTGAGCAGATATTTGACTGGAGGGCTTGTGTAAATATTTACCATCACACACTGGGAAATGCTTTCATCAACGTTTTCAAATGCTCCTTCTTTTACCTGAAGGGTACACAGAGGTAAATTATTAGTGATACTTTGCACTTTGACAATGTTCCAGAGCTTTGTTTACAATATCACTAGTTATTTTAGATTTGAATTTTCTGGAGGTATGCTGCTAATGGCGCTCATGATGTTTGCAATGTTTTGTTGTTAGAATTTTGTAAAACTTTAAGCACTAAAAGTATTTAATTCAAATCAGAAATGAGCAATAATGACACAGGAAAAAAAAAATTAATTAGGCCAAAAACTGGGGATAATATGTTTTGCTTTTCAAAGAAAGATAAATAAATACAACACTGTTCATGTTCTTATGCAGTTCTTACCCAAAGTCCCAGACTGTTTTGTTTCCAGTTGCTCACACCATTAAGATTTTCGCTGCTGCTCGGTTTGCGACAAAGCGACACTTCGCCATCCAGCCTGCAGGGGGCAGTAAGGTTCCATAAAAGGAATGTGTTCCTGTCACCCATTTTGCTCAGGCGAACATTCACCGAGACGTTTCTCCACATAAAGTGTTGTAAATGAGGTGGCAATCCTTTAAATGACAAAAAAAGAGAGACATTATTACAGATGATCTACCCTCCTCTGCTTAATGTTGTCAACAGAATGAGAAATATTTCAAAGAGATGTTACCTTTTTTGACAAAGGGGCATAATTGAGAACGCACAACTCCCTCATCATCTTTATCCCATACCTAAAGATCACAAATACAACAAAGCATGTCATTAAATTAGTGAAAACAAGAGTAACTATTGATATATCATAGTTTAGGCAAAATAATAAGAGAACCTGTATGCACATGCAATGTGCCACAGAATGAATAGGGATGGTGGTCTGGGCCAGACTCTATTCAGGAACAGAAAACATCACAGAGTTAATGAAGTCTAGTCTAGATTACACAATAAATGTCTTGTATTTGTAGTAGTAGACAAATGCTCTAGAGTCTTTTCAGATGTTATTTGTGAAAAAAAAAAATTATAAAAAAAAAATTAAACGTCATGCACAGTTATGTCCTACTTTGTTTTGGTCTAAGATCAAAAAACTGGACAAAATGTGAAAAGATTGTAAAGTTTAGTCTTCAAAAACAACATGTTTATCAGAATAACTGAAAACCAAATAATAACCAAAGCAATTATTTTTTTCTAATTGCTTTGGTTAAAATGTCTCAAATGTAATTCAGCTTTTTATTCTGCTTTTTGTTCAACAAGCCTGAATTAATTATGAATGAATAAATCTGACTATTTTTATGTTTTTACAATATTATTGCTAATATTTCCTGAACATTACTTTGACAACCTAGACACTTTACACATATAGTCCCAAACCCATCCTGTAACTGAAGCCATTCATAAAGGTAACACTGACCAGGCAGCGTCCGTTCTCCTCATATTTGATGCAGAGTGAGGGACGCGGCTTTTTGCCCACAATCTGCAGCTCAACATCATTTTCCTTGAAAACTGGATTGATGCGGAACATTGGCACTGAAACATTGAAAATAAAATATTGTCATGTTTTTAAAAGATGTACATCCCTGGAAAAAAGTTAAGAGGCCACATAAAATTATCTGTTTCTTTTATTTTACTTTATATAAGTAAAATGAACATTATTATTTTATTCTATGAACTACTGACAACATGTCTCTGAAATTACAGGCAAAATGAGAAATGGTCAAAATAACAAAAAACATGCAGTGCTTTCAGACCTTAAATAATGCAAAGAAAACAAGTTCATTTTCATTTAGAAACAACAAAACTAATGTTCAGAAAGTTCAGAAATCAACATTTGGTCTCTTCATTTTTCTCCAGAGCTGTATATGTTGTACAAAAAATAAAAACTTGATTTCAGCTAATGTTAGATTTGTCTGGGTTTTTTTTACCTGGACACATGGGTATGTGTTTCTGGAGGAATTCCTGGGAACACACTGCGGACAAAGAGAAACGTGTGTCATGCAGCTGAACATGTTTTGACCTGCTGCTTGTAGGAAATTATCCGGTTTCTTATTACGCAATTGAAAATTGTTGGTGAAACGATGCCCTCATTAAGTATTGCTACGTAGTAACTGTTTATTTCAGTTTACGTTTTGACATAAACAGAAATAATAAAAAAATATATATATTGTGTTTAACACTGTACCATTCTCTTCTGAAGGTGCATCAAGTTGTGTGTTGCGGTAAACGGTTATTTGGCTTCCGAAATGAAACTTGTCTGTGATCACCATGGTTATCTGTCAAGATCATACATGTACAAAAAAACTGTGAATGAGGTGCTTAAGTCTAAACTCTTCAGCCGTACAAAGTGCATGGAAATTTACAGTACCTTGCTCTTGTTCTGGTGAGCAAGAGCGGTGCGATTAACTGTAAACTCCACCTTCTTGCAACTGGGCACGGTGCTGGCTTGATCTTGGTAGCATGCCGTCACAGAAGCTATTACAACAGAAAAACCACAGCGAAGGTGAGGCAATGAAAGGACTGAGACAGCAGTGAAACAACTGATGTCTCAGAAAACAACTTCTGCTTTTTGCTTTTCTTTTGTTTGTGTTATATGTGGAAAATGAATATTAAGAACAAAAGTAAAGTCATCTTTTTTGTTTGCTGACATGCTGTCACTCAATCATTCTGCACGGGATCTAGCATTTTTCAAACTCACAGTTTGAGAGTTGACACATTGAGAGGGCCCATTTTATGTAATATTTCTTTCACAACCGGATTTAAACTCTTTGAGAGTCATCAGCTTTGTCTCTATCCAGATGCAGATATTATAATTATCCCTGATTATTTGACCGATTGTCACCTGGATTTGAAAAATCCAGTTGGCAATCAACAAATGTTTTGCATGTCACTTGACTTCAGAATTGATCTCAAAAATAGCCATTTTACACCTTAGGTGTTGTCTTTGACAATTAGCTGAAAATTGCCTCACTAAAAATGACAATTACCAGTTTGTTAAAGCGATTTGGCGACTGCTTGTCCTGGCGTTGCAGATCTCTTACAATAAAAGTGTAAGATATTACTAATTAACTTTTACAAGATGTGTCAGTGGTTCTCCAGATCACCTAATTTAAATAATTATATCACGTCCCCGAAATGTCATCTAGGCCTGTTAATCATTTCGTAGTAATCTCATTCCCATATCACCACTGTCCCAGACCGAGGTCATCTCGGTTTAAAATTATTTTTATGTTTTTAATTTCCCTGTTTATCGATTTGTAACATTGTTGTACTGTTGTATTGTTGCAATGTGTATTGATTAGTTAACTTAGCTATATTTCTGCCTGTATTTTATGTTAATCTGCTTAAAATGTAATCAGTTATACATTTATTACAAATGTGTGTCAGATTACAATTTCTTGGTTAGTGCCTAGTTGTCATAACAAAGACATTTTGAATAATGTCAACTTTGTCTTAAAAGTGTCACGATTTACCAAATGACACTTTATGACAACAGTCATAAATATTCATGAAGACTTAGCCATGTTTATTGTGGTGTTATGTCATGTTTATGACGATGTCATGACAGTCCAGTTCACAACCTGTCAAATAAAGTGTTACCGTAAAATGGTCTTTTGATGTGTTTACAACTTGCAGCCAACCTTAAAAGCATTTGGCACATTGCAATCTAAGTTAACCCTTTCTTGTCAAGTTGACATTAAATAAAAAGCAACATCTAGTATGGTAATATTGTTGCAGTTGAATATGTTTGCAGATCAGAATAAGGAGTAGCAAAGGGGCTAAATAAAACCTTACATCTCTCAAGTGTTGTGTCCTCACTGTCGTCTTCCTCATCTGTGCCAGAGTGGTTGTCGTTTTCCACATCTTTATCCATAAGGATGTTGCTGACCTCTGTCTCTAACACAAGACAAAGTGCACAGTTTCTTTTGTCCTTACAGCAGAGCTTGAAAGATGCTTCGAACTGAACATGGCTGTCCTTTTGTTCATAAAGACCGTTTTGGATGGTGCAGTCAGAAAATGCCTTGAAAAGAAACAATTGAGAGGAAGAGATGCATGTTTAGTCAATGAAAGTCAGCAAATATTGTTTGTTCTGTTAATAACACTCCTGCTGGGCAACATGCTAGCAGATGGTTATATCTCGCTATCAGCTTTTGATTACTTTTTTTAATAATAAAACAGTTTATCTGTGACAAGGGAAATTAAAAGTCAAAGGCAGCTACGCCGACAGTAAAAGGAAATTAAAAAGTGTCATCTTGAGTGTTTCCAAGCGCTATTTCACTCAGTACCTGTGGGCAAATAACTGCATCGCCGTCATATTCTATGAACTCCAAGCCGCAGGCCGACGAGCACAGGCTGAAGACGATGCACCAGAGGGAAGTTTTGAGAAGAAACATTTTGCATCAAGCTCCATATAGGAGCCCTACAGCAGTTTTCTGCACAGCCTAGTCTGGCAGGTGCATTGTTGCTCTCTTTGTTATGTTGTTTTGCTTGTTTGTTTGTAATATATTAACTTGCTGTAATCCTGGCAGAAGTTGCTATGGATGCAGTGAACCGAGACAAACAGACTGAGGCCGTGTCCTGGGTTTCAACTCTTTTTACAGCCTGATAAAGAATAAAGAAGAGACACATATTAGGCAACTTTGTTTCTTTTACTTGGACACAAACAGCAATATGTTGAACAGAAAACCTACAACTAAAGTTTTGTCACTCGTGAAGTTTACCAGTGACATTTATCCACTTAAAACTCATGTAGAAAAACAAAAAAAGAAAGAAGTAACAAATCAATGTGAGTTTAACACTTGAAATCAATCAGGAAAGTTATCTTGTTTAAATATAATCTCTTACTTACTTTGTTTAGAAATCCATGATAAGTGACACCAGGATTTATATTTCCGCAGCCCGTCAAACTCCTTGCAGCTCCAACGAGTTAATGACTCATGAGAAATGTGTGCATGTCGCTGTTCTTCCTCAGAATTTGCCCCACCTCTTTTCTCTCTCACCTCTCTTTCTCCCTTTACTCTCTTTTCATGATCCTGTTTCTGATTAAGCGTCACCTTATCCTGAATCTTACTGTTTGCCTGTCTTTATCCTTACAGAGTCACATGGGTTAAAGTCCACAAGTTAAAAAATGGGTTAATTTGTCTGGGTTTTTTTTCTGTGTTCTAGTAATCGGCGTCTCATCAGTGGTTTGTGAACAGCGGGTAGTTTGTTTCCTCCTCTCTTGGTAACCTGCCTCCTGACAAACAAGTTTATTGTCCTCATTCTAAGAAAGCACATACCATTGAGCCTAACTATGAGGCGGTTTGCTTACTGGGGAGTGTGCCAAAGGTTGCTCAGGAGCACCTGCCTTCTGTCGGATCTCAACTGGTCTGACCATTTTGACTCAAATGCAAAATAATATTCTTCTCTCTGTATATGGCCATGCAAATACTTAATGTGTAGTTTTGATGGTGTCTGGATGTGTCATTTTTAGGAGGTGGAGATTCTTTAATACAGAGCAGCCAAGGTGCCGGGGAGTACAGATTATTAAATGACTACTGTAATTTCTAACTCGTAGACAAGATATTTACTTTGTTTAGGCAACCCTGAGCAAAATATGAAATGTAGCATAACAAGTTCCTGCTAACTCTTTGAGAGATCTTAACAAAAGGCCCTTTTTTCCTCTTTATTCCTTTATTTGCATAACAGTTCATTCAAGCCACTTCAATTGTATATATATCTATATATATATAGATATAGATATATATAGATATATATATCTATAGATATCTCTCTATATATATGACACATTTATATCTATATATATGACACATTTATATAATATATATATATATAATATATATATATATATATATATATATTTATATATAATTTGCATAATTTACATTTCCTGTGTTTATTTGTGTTTTTGGTCTTCATGATGCTGTTTATTGATATTCATAGCAACGTCTAACACCTTCATAGAACATCTGTACTAATACCAAGATTAAATCACACATGAGGTCTTTGCTTACCAATCAGGTGACCCTCTATTCTGCTTTTTATTTCAGTGTCAGACTAATGTGAAAGAATACAACACACGTTTCTGTTTGTTTTGTAAAATAAAACTTAAAAATCATGTATTGTTTTCCTTCGCGTGGAATACTACACTTACATGTAGCATACATCATACAAGATAAATGTATCTGTTGGTCTTTTGCTTCAAATCTCAGACTAATAAGAGTTTAAGTTTGTGACTGAAAGAAATCGTAAAAACTGGTTTGGGAGGTCTGAGTACTTTTCCAAGGCTCTGTACATTTAGGATGTTTAATTACCTTAGAGCTAACAGGGGAGAACAAACTAAAACACTCCTGAGAAGCTGCATGAGGCACTGTTCAAATGTTGCATTGTTTATATTTCTGATAGACATGAAGAGATGTGCCTGAAAGCATTGCAATTCAGAACAAACATCACATTATTCTCAGAAACTTGTCTTTGCTTTCACTTTTGGCTGTGGATTGACAGCTTGTTTGCTGCTTGTAGTTCAAGGTTGCATTTCCTGCATTCTTTAAAGATTGCGAAGTTCAGCCACTGGCGATAATCAGTCTAAATTACACAAAAGCCTCAATAATACCTGTTTGTCTGACCTTGTCAAGGCTTTCTACAGTAATAGTCTTGTTTGAGCTGTTTGTTATGCTGTTTCTTCTTCTATGGCTTAAAATTTCTACATGTTATTCACAAAAAAAACAAACAAAAAAACTACTTTGCCACATATTATTTTGACATTTCTTGTTTATTTTGATCTTTGCAAACAGACCGAACAGAAAAATAGGGAAATTGTTAAGGGATGTTCTTCCAAGTGGCATCACTGTAGTCAGTGACAGGTGAGTCACAAGAGAATGAGGAAAGGGTACATTTACATTCAATCAACATGCAAAACACTTTTCAAATGCACAAAATATAAATTGTAAATTGTTGTGGAGAACTCAAGCATGAACAAGAGGTAACGTTTTACTTAACTTTACCTCTTGTAAAGTTCAGTAAAACTTTACTGAACTCTGAATGTTTGTGCTCTTGCATCTGGTTGGTTTAATGATGAACCAGTTGCAAGACTGCAGAGGACACAAGAAAATTGAAACAAAGCACATGGTGATAAATAAAATAAATAATTTTATTTATTAAAAGCTTTTAACTATTGTTGTTCCACATTTAAACTGCAGTAGAATCAACTCTTCTGGAAAGGATTTCCTCATTGTGTTGTAGTTTATAAATGGGATTTTTCTGACTGTTCTTCCTGAAACCGATTTGTGAGGTCAGACACTGATGTTGGATGAGAGGCCGTGGCTTCACTCTGATTGAAATTCAACAATATACAGGCCAGTTAACTTTTTCCACCCAAATTTCATGCTCCCACGTGGTTGAAATCGTTCAAAATGTCTTGTTATGCTGAAGTGTAAAATTAACTTTTTGAGTTTTACATCATGCTACACTGTTACCCCCTCATCAAAAAACATACATGGAGTGTTGCCTTGATTCTTTCATGCATGTTTGAGAAATCATTTAATCTCCCATAGCAACCATTTAGCTGGGTGCAAAGTGTCTGCATGGATCTATCACCGCTTTTGAGTTGCAGCTCCTCATCTGTGCTGCAGTTTCCAAACTTCCTGAAAGAGGTGCTGGCTAGGTCCTTCAGATTAACAGGCAGCAATTGGCAAACAATTGGTGGACCTGTGTATCTGCTAATCTTATGACATAAACTACTTCTCAGAGTAAATCTGGTAAAAATGTTGTTAAAAGGTTAATAGAGGAGCGCTGTCGTAATGACTTCCTCAAGGCGCAGTTTCACACAGAGCAGGAGTTTCGAAAGAGACAAAGGCCCAACTTAAGGTGGTAAATCAGGAAGTGACATTTTTTAAGTCAAATTTGACACATATATCAGTTTTTTAACAATAGAAGGGAAAATAGCTACTTGATTAAAAAGTATAATACTTTCGCTATACAATTCCTGAAAGATGCAAAAGTAATTCTCATCAAATAATGCCTTTCTTACTTGGCACTTCTTCAACAAAATTTTTATAACAAATGTATTCATGAAGATAGATTGATTGCTAAAACAAGAAACAGGGTAGACTCATAACATGAGGAGGTAGGATGCAATTGCGGAGGCCTTTCTGGCAAAACAGAAGAAACACAAAAGTGAAACACAAGGGACACAATAACAAAGCAGAACCTGACTAAGCACAAACGTAAACAGAAGTCACACATCTTTGAAAAAACATCAACAAACCAATAGATTATCTAAAACCCAAAGTGACAAAGAAAAACCAAGTTCAAAACATTGCAACAAAATCTTTCAATAATCTAAATATGAAATACAAATGAAATGAATGAATGAAATACAAAGTATGTACCAAACATCATAGAAATTACCAGAAAGTGCCAAAAAAAACATTAATTACTTTTTTTGGTTTCAAGCTAAACAGGACAATGGCCACCTATTATAATCCACAGGGTCCAAATGTTGACCAGGTGCCAGAGCCACCTCAACTTCACGGTAATTCAGCATGATAAAAGCTTTATTAGCTGGTGTAAAGAGAACAAAGCTGTCTGTGAGTCAATCCTCTTTGACAGGAATAATCCATGTGGTGACTGATGTCAGTAACAGACCTGGGTGTTGCACATTTTCCCAGACTAAATTACAGTTTAGACCTGTGCGTAAGAAGCCTCATTTCAGTCTATGAGTGTTTCTTTGTTGTGCAAGAGTCAGTGGAAACTTTCACAAGGTTTTGGATTTTCAGAAGAGTTACAACTGCACCAATAGATATTTTCAATTAAGACCTTTCAGGAATTACACTTGTTGCTTCTCTGTCTTGTTGTGTAGTCAGAGCTACTGCAGAGGGTTGTTTTTGTGTTAAGGAATGTTTGTTGCTCAAGAGTCATCTGAGTGCCCTGACTGGCTGACTAAACAAAGCTTCGCATCAGGATCCAGCATAGAAATTGACAGAGTCAAACTGGTTTCCTTCAGGCAGTGAATGGATGCTGTTTGGTGATGCGTCATAAATAATCTGTCCTCTGCATGACAATCTAAACATGTTAGTTTATTCTAGCGTGGATTGCAATCCTTTTAAACCACTGACTGCTACTGAATCCAGTTCACTGCCGATTAAAAACTCTAGCACCAAAGGACCAAATAAAAGTCAAAATTCAAATTCACAAATCTGGGCATGAACGTGCAAAACTCAGACATGGGCATCAAGAGGCAAAATAATGGAACTCTGTTGACTGAAGAGGAAAATGTTTTATTTTTTACTGACATAAAGATACTCAGTGTTGATCCCTGCTGGGACGGTGAAGACGTTTGAGAATGAACTCAGAATGAAGAGCTATACATTGACAGACACCATGTTAAAAATCAGGTCTTAAAAACAAAAATCATCTATAAAGTGTTGTCTCTTGTCGTACACGCTTGAATTAAATGGTGAAACTGCCTCAGCAGGATGTATTCAAGCTCTACAGAGCTCTTCTAATGAGCTAATTTTGGAGCCAGGTGTGTTGAAGCAGACAAACATCTAAAAGTTGCAGGATACCAGTCGCTGAGGAGAGGAGTTTGAGACAAGTCTATGCTGTTTTTAGCAAAGGACTCTACATTTATCAGTGATCAATGTAGAGTGATCACTGATAAATGTAGATATCATCAATCAATCAAAATCAACATCAATCTTTGATGTTTACAAATCAAAGATTAGTGATTTGTAAACATGGAGAAAATGAATGTTTGAGCTCAGTTGTCTTTAGTTTTTTCTCTTTTCAGTAGTTGTTAGATTTTATGTTCTCTGTTGTTCTTTGACCCCTAATTATTTAACAAAATAGGTTATTTCGATAATAATACCATAATATACATCACATAAAGTAATTCTCTCCACTATATATACTTTTAGAAAATTATATAATTCTTCTATAAAGGCTTGTGATATATAAACAATCTGTCTGTTTATATATTACAGTCAACACCGACTGTGATATATAAACAGAGCCATGATGCCACCTACAGGAGCAGTAGGTAAAGACGAGACGGAAGAAATACATTTTTAAAATGCATATGCTTCGGATTCACGCTGACTTCACAATTTGGTATTTTTCTTATATGTAACAATTTTCTTCAGCCCAAATCAATCTCATGTTTCATTTTATACATGAGATTGTATCCTCTGTTCCAGGGAAAGAAATGTGGATGAAAGCAGCCAATATTTTAGTTTCTAAATTTCATGAAAACTGAAAACTAAGAGTTACCATATTTGTTTTGTTTCACCAAATATGAACAAAGTGTGGTAAAAATGACTGAGACTCACACAATAAAATTATTTTTCAGATTTAATAAAGCAGATGTCATGCTCATCAAATTATCAAGTGGTTGTGATGCCAAAAAAAAATCAATATAAACATAAATCACAGAAGAAAAGTGTCTTCAATTGCAAATTGTTTTATGTTCTGACTTATCAAGGTCTTATTTTTTATGTGTAAGAATTACAGATTTTGAACTGATTATTAAATGCATTAAAGACTTGTAAAAAAACAGCCTTTAAGAACTTCAAAAAGCTAATTTTAGCATCTTTATTGGTTAGCCAGGCACATTATCTCACAGTGCCAACAAATCCTTGTATCTTTTCTCTCTGAGTTTAGTTTTTCTTTTCAGATCATTTCAAATAAATGAATGAAATGTGTCAATTGTCAAATAGTAAAAAGTCTTACTTAGTGGATTCTTTCAACATTAAATAGCAAATTAAGAACTTCTTCCTTTTGTACTTCAAAATAAAAGGCTGGAACATAATTACAGGATATCAAACTATCAAGGAATAACACACTGTTGGATTGTCACAAGACCTCACACCACCAGACCTGATCAACCTTTACATTTTAGTAATTTTTTAGAAATGTTTACATTTCTTTTTGTCGTTTATGGGGTAGATAAAAACACAAATTCACTATTCTTCATTGCACTGTCTAACCAATAAAAGAAAGAAGATTGTAATGATTTTGGTACTTTTTACTTCACACCTTGTTTATTTCTAAAATAATTTTCATCATTTAACAAAATAAGCTGATTTGAATTGAATTCATCCATTGAACGGTTATACAACATACAAATACAGAGGTTTTCCTAGGACAATAGGGTTCATTGTGAACCAGCACTGCACAGTCACAGGAGTGGTCACACTGTAGTCAGTTGCAAATGAACTGAAAAATAAAACAGGAGTTTAAACACAGTTTGATTGTTGCTCTAATACATCAATTTAAAAAAATACAAAAAAAAACTTACCTGAACACTGCACTATCATATCTGCCTGGGATCTTCAGTAATGTTATGTACGGGTGTGATACCACCGTAAAATTAGCTGGTGTTGAAACTACAAAAACCCGAACAAAAACAACACAAGATTGTCAAAACTTTGGCACTTTAAGCATCATGAAAAATTTACAGGGGTGTAATTTCAAAGAGCCAAATGGCAGGGAACATTTATAAAATTAACTGCTGAAAAAAAAAATTATTTAACAAAAAGAAAAATCTGTATTTGACACAGATGGGTGAACATACTCACCAAGAATCCCATCAATGTTGCTGGCAGACGGTCTCTTTTTTAAAACAGGCCAAAGGAATTTGTTGCCGTCCTTCTGATGAACTAAGACAACGATGTGAAAGTCTTCTGCTAAAACGTCTGTCTCTTGACCTCGAGCAGTCACTGTAAAACTAGAAGAGGAAGAAAGAAATCACAACCAGCGCTGACGTTTGGGTGCTTTTTCTTCTTACACCTTCAGTGGGGATGAAACCCAAGGCATGCATGCTTTCCATATATCCTATATGAAACATTATAACCAATGAAAGAAGGTTTTTATATTGTCTGGTATGGAAATGTGGTTATGTAAGTTTTATGTATACAAACAAGAGTTCATTCATAGTTTAGTTTGATCAGGGATCTTAATCTCTTATACTTTATCTTATTTTTAAATCAGAATTACAAATACAAACTTTATTGCTTTAAATTTATAGTTGAGAACAATATAGATAAAATGTAAAATAGCCTTTAATTGCATTTCGACTGCTGGGATCTTACTATCTTTGTATGTATCAAATAATTCTGTAGAAGAGTTATTTATTAGCTGAATGTCAGGGATCTGGCTGCATGTGTTGTGTTTCAGTGGCAGGGCTGAGCAGTGATCGCTCACACAGCTGCTTCTAATCAGTCCTTCAACAGGAGCTTAAGAGGAGCTGGTTGCCAGTCATTCAGCACCTGAATGCAACCAAAGTGGTATTTAGTCAGCTGCGTGTCTTCGTAGAGTGTCCTAGTGTTCCTCCTAGCCTTATATTAACCTTTTAATCTGGCTCTATGTTATGTCTTGAGTTACTTCCTGGCTCTTTCTCCTTATAACACCTCTTAGTTTGTCAATCAAAGCCTCATCATGCAGGCTATAGGCTCCTCTAGTCCTCCACCCTCTAACGCTAGACTGTTTACCCTGTACTACATAGTCCAACACTCAGACTGCTCTGCAGTATTATTCTTGTTATTCGCCCTGTTCACTTCTCGTCCTTTTTCTCACCTCATGTCAAAGGATTTCCCTCTGACTGAGACATTTCCAGCTACATCCTGTATTATAATAAACATGTTAATTAAGGATCTTAGTTAAGCCACTCTACCAAATTAACTTCCAGTGCTTCAACTAATAACCAGTAAGTTGGACCAATCTGGGCTAACAACAGTAAACACATCGATCTGCAGCTTTGTGATAAAAATATATACATAATTAGCTGAAATACTGTATTCAATTGTTGAGTTTTTGGTAAAAAACAGATATGTCTATAATAAGATCAAGGACACAGCGAGTTGTGGTTCTGAAAACATTTAAACTTCTACATTCATGGTCACCTTCCAGCTTGGATGGGCGTCTGTCCAGTGAGCCAGGTCATAGACGTTCCCTTCAGGACCCTGATTCCCTCGGGGTCGATGTCAAAATAATGGTCATGTTGAATATGGATGAAAATTTTTTTGAAGCCCCCATTTGTCACTGGATTAAGCTCGCCATTCATGTACATCCCTGATTTGAAAGAAATAACCTGAAAGTTAACACTAAATCACAAGTCCGGCAACCAAATGAAAAATCAAACCTCAGGGACAGTAAAAGATTAAAAACAGTTTGAGTACCAATTCTTCAACTGCATTATGGCAAAAAATAAATGACACTCACTCTTGCTGGGATGATGAAGAAGTTTAAGAACATGAAATCCATGCACGTCAAAGCAAAGGGAAGCAGACTGATTCTCAGTTTTGACCAAAAATCGGTGACTGACGGGAGCTGACAGGGAGACAGAGACAACGTTAAACAAATCTGTGGGCTTCCCGAACTTCTCCACATTTTGTCACATTACAACCACATTAATCAAGGTGCTTTCTGATCTGGTGTGATATTTTATTTTCTTTCACTTCATACTTGTGTTGCATTTTCTGTTGCTCTACCACATTCTCACTTAGGTTTATGACATCTTACATGCAGTGGAAGTTTAACAAAAAGCTGAAATTTCAGCATATTCATGCTCAAGCTTACACATAAACTATTTCTATGTGCTTTCTTATTTTTGGACAACTGACTATAAGTATATTTTTAACCATTTCTGTACACTGAATGCCATTATCTACATCATAATGTAATACACATTGATAAGGCGTTTTGGAGGCATATGTTCTTTGGAAATAATAACGGGAATGTTCTTACATGTCATAATGTAAATGTCATTTTGTGTTGTTTTATCTGGAAACTATTAAAGACATTCTAAATAATGTCGATCATTTTTCTAACTTCATGGCATTCATACTATACCCACCAGAAGGACCTGGAGGACCAAAACCAGCAGAACCTGGAGGACCAAAACCAGCAGAACCTGGAGGACCAAAACCAGGAGGAGGTGGAGGACCAAAACCAGAAGGAGGAGGAGGACCAAAACCAGAAGGAGGAGGAGGACCAAAACCAGAAGGAGGATGAGGACCAAAACCAGGAGGAGGAGGAGGACCAAAACCAGGAGGAGGTGGAAGACCAAAATCAGGAGGAGGAGGAGGACCAAAACCAGGAAGAGGTGGAAGACCAAAGCCAGGAGGAGGTGGAGGACCAAAATCAGGAGGAGGAGGAGGAGGACCAAAACCAGGAAGAGGTGGAGGACCAAAACCAGGAGGAGGTGGAAGACCAAAATCAGGAGGAGGAGGAGGACCAAAACCAGGAAGAGGTGGAAGACCAAAGCCAGGAGGAGGTGGATGACCAAAATCAGGGGGAGGAGGAGGACCAAAATCAGGGGGAGGAGGAGGACCAAAATCAGGGGGAGGAGGAGGACCAAAACCAGGAAGAGGTGGAGGACCAAAATCAGGAGGAGGAGGAGGACCAAAACCAGGAAGAGGTGGAGGACCAAAACCAGAAGGACCTGGAGGACCAAAACCAGGAGGAGGTGGAAGAGCAAAACGAGGAGGAGGTGGAGGACCAAAACCAGGAAGAGGTGGAGGACCAAAATGAGGAAGTTCAGGAGGACCAGCAACACTGGCAACTCCAAAACCTAACATAGAAATAAATACATCAAAAATAAAGCATGGTGATGTTAAATTGACATTGTATAGTTTTAACATTGATTTGACTGTCAAGATTGAGAATATTTTGTGTTTTATGTGTCATGATTTGCTAGAGACCAGGAAAAGCAGCAGTAGAGATGTCCTGTAGAAGAAATTAAAGGCAGTCTTAGAATAAAGCTCAACAATGTGTCAAGAATTCTTAGAAAAATTGTAATAAAGGTATAATTTTCACTGATTCAATAGGGTGGTTTCGTGGGGAGGTTTTGTTTTTCTCTTACTTACATTTGCACTGCAGGAACCATGGCTGAAAATTACGCAAAGTGGGAAGAAAACTACCACTAAAAACCATCCTGATAAGAAGTTAGTGCTGTTTGGATGGACTTGGAACAAGCTTAGGAGTTTTGCAATGGTAAATAAAACATTTTCTTTAACAGTTAACTTTAACATTAAAGAAAACATTTAAGTTGAATCTTAAATGTTTTCTTCCAGACAGCAGATGGCAAATTAACGGTTTTCCTGTAATGGTAAGATTTTCCTCCGCTACGAGAAAAATTGAACGGTGCGCGATTGACAACGCTAGTCCTTCCTCATGGCTCTGATCTGTTGTTATTGACTAGGAGAGGTGAATTTCTGCAGATGGCAATAAAAGCACTGGGAGGGAGGGGAAGAGGCTTGATTTTTTTTCACAGATCATCTGTCTCAAGTCATGAGCCTGGATTTCCCTGTATTTAAGGTCACGCATCTTCTTATACTCATACCATTTCCTGACCTTCGGCTTCCTTGAGCTCCTGACGCTCCTGGTGGGTTACGACAAAGAGACAATTTTTAAAAATATGTAAAAATCATCATTTTCAAATTAAAATTACACACCTCAATTTCAAAAAATGTGAAAGTTGGCAGTTTCTTTACAAAACGTTCTCAGCATTAACATGTTAAAAAATCATGATTAAAATAATGGAGCAGCCAAAACAAAAAAGTATTTACACTGTATACATTTACTGTGTTGCTTTAGTTTCTACCATTTTTTTTTTAAAAACATCAATAGCATATTTTTTTTCAATTGACTAATATGCTTTTTGTTGTGGTAAAACGTATTTGAAAAAATACTTGAACTTTGATCCAAATGTCCAATTCAGTTGCAGACATTTATTAAAATCGTACCTCATAAGCATGTCCTTCATTGGTCAACCAAACTAGGAAATCCTGATGTCGAACCTGCTCTCAATAGGGACTTATTGACCTTATCAAGAAGGTCAATAAGTTGACTGTGGAATATTTAGGAGCAAATACTTTTGGCAATATGATGTAACAAAGTGTCAAATGCTGAACAGAGGGCCAACAGTATCAACACTGTGGGTCTGACACAGTTGGAGGATAGTACTGGATTGAAAGAGGTCAAAGTGATTGGCCACTGTTCAGAAACTAAATAGCTTAACACTTTGCTGATGAATGGAAAGTTGGAGATAATTCTCCAGTAACGTTTTCAGATTGTTCTTCCAGACTTTCTATAGACTAGACTGATCTCAGACCAAAAAATAAATAATTCTATGTTATTCTATGTTTGTTTGCATCATTTAAGCTTCTGCAATACAACTTCTGAAAGTATCTTGTACAAAATCCTAGATGATTTTACCTTTTTGACAGTCATTTAAGAACAGGATAATAAACACCTGATGATAATTTGAGTAAAATCTCATCTGTTGTCTAGATTAACAAAAAATATCAGCCTTGATATTTCTCTATGGTTTCAACATTGATTTTATTTGTAAACAGTAACAACATTGTGGGGTTTTTTTGTAAAAATTCTTAAATATGTGTCGTGTTTAACCATAAACTTGTAGAAAAGGACCCATCAATTACTGTTAAAGAAAATGAAGATGTTATTAGAATAAAACAAAGTTCTTGAAATAATTAGTATTTAATAATTTTTTGATTTGGAAAACCAGTGTTAGAAATATAGTTGAAAGAGAGAAACTGGAATGAGAAAAAAGGACAAACCTGCAGCAGGAGTCATTAAGAGGAGCCCAGCTGTTCCTGTTAAAGAAAAGGAGGATGGCATTAAAGTAAAGCAAAGTTAATTTTTTGATTTGGAAAAGCAGTGTTAGAAATACAATAAAAAACCTGCTCTAAGGAGGAAAAAAAAAAAATCAAAAGTAAGGAGCCAACAGGAGAAAAGGAAAGGAAGAGAGAAACTGGAATGAGAAAAACTGAGACAGAATGCAGCAATAATCCGTTTTACAAGGTAAACGTTAACTAATTTTCCACTAGCTACAAAGCGCAATGAATGGGGGTCCATTTAAGAGGATCTTGCCCCGGGCCCCAGATACTCTATCATCTGACCTGAAAGCCAGTGAAATGATATTAGTACTGTGTTGAGCAAAAACATATGAAGAATTCATGATACATAGTTTTATTCTAACTAAAACATCTTAGACAAAAATATTTACTCACTAAATTAGGTCCTTTTGCATTTATGTTTGATATATAATTTGCTTGGTTTATTTCAACACAGTTTGTTTTTATCACATTTATAACCCCAACACTTATATTGCGCTCATATTGCACACCTATGAAGATATTTCAATAAAAAAACTGATATTTTCTGCTCTCATAATCATTTACCACATTAGCAATGCCTAGACTATATTTTTAAATAATTGAATGTTATTTTAACTGAAGAAAATTGAATAGTAAAAAACATAAGGCGATTAAAAAGTGACTCCAGATGTTTGAGGTAGTGAATATTTTTGCTATTGCATCATTTTGTACACAAGATCTATTTAGAAGAGTTTCTCCTAATGTTTGTAAAATTAGCTTTTAAAAATGAAGTAAGAAAATTAAATAGATTTGATAATTGACACCCTTTTACTTAACATTGAAAGATATTTTCAGAATTAAAAACTTTAAAAAATCAGAATACAAATGAAGAAAGCAATATAAAACAGGAAAACTAACTATATAAATTTAAATAAAGTAAACAGGATCATTTCCAGTTGTTCAGATAATGTTTAAACTCTTTATCACATTTTGACTGATTTAAACTTAAATTTGATCTTTTAGCTGATAATAAAGTTCTGAGTTTTGTTACTTCTAACATTCACATATTGTACTTAACCTACCAGGAACAGGAAAAAACCTGGAAAAAGATGCTGAATCTCCTGTGAAAGAAATAGATAAGAATATTAAAATAATTTTCATTTATATCTATTAGAAATTATTGTACCATAGTCACCAAAAAGAACTGGAAAAGAATGAATATGGAGAACAATAGGTCTTCAATAAAATAATTCAATAAAATTAAGAAAGAAATGTCGGCAGAGTCTGCACTGAGGTCCAACAGCAGCAGCACTGTGGGTCTGACTGTTTTTGATAATGACTGTCATCTGTGAGAGGAATGAATTTATTTGAATCAAGTTAGAAATCGGTTTAGACTGAACAGACTTTCTGTAGAGTAGACTGATCTCAGGCAAAAAAACAAAACAAAAGTAGTTCTGGGTTACCAACACCTGCTCATGGTAGTTCTGGTTGTGTGCATCCTTTAAGCTTCTGCAGTACAACTTCTGAAAGTATCTTGTATAGAATCTAGATTCTTGATGATTTTATCCTGTCTGTTATTAGTGCTGGATAATAAACCCCAACGATGTGTCGTGTTGATGATAATTTGAGTAAAATCTCCTCCAGTGAAGCAGCATCACAACAGCAATGTTGTTACTGGTATACAGTATCAACATTGTGTCTTTGCTTGTAACAATTCCTAAATATTTGTCGTGTTTAACCACAAACCTGCAGAAGAGGACCTAAACAAGACCCCAGCTCTGTCTGTTGAAGAAGTTATTAGAGATCATTAGTACTTAATAAGTATCTGATTTAGAAAACCAGTGTCAGAAAAATAATTGAAAACCTGTTCTAAAGAGGAAAACAAAACAAAAACAAAAAAATCAAAGGTAAGTAGCCGACAGGAAGAGAAGATGAGAAAAGAAAAGGAAGAGAGAAACTGGAATGAGAAAAAGGAGACAGAATGCAGCAATAATCTATTTTGCAAGGTAAATATGTTAATTAATTTTCCACTGGCTACAAAGTGCCATGAATTGGTGTCCGTCTCATCTTGCCCCAGGCCCCGGTTAGGCTGACCTGAAAATCAAAAAATTTAGATTTTTCTAAATAGTTTTACCTGTTTCAAGTAAAATAAATTAAATGATTTTACTTAATTTGTGTCGGCTTGATCATGCAACATAAAATGACGTACTGGGAGATACCTGAACAGATTGGGGTGATATCTGCAGTAATGTTTGTGTAGCTACTGTTTTTGGTATCCAAGAAGACTATAAATATTAATATATTTAACCCAAACCTGTTAATGTCCAAAATAACAGCATTCCTGATATTTGCACAATATAAAAGCACAGCCATATCTAAGGTGAGTCTGGAGCAAAGATGCTGCTTCACTGCATTCAGATGAGTCGACTGAATTGGTTCGGACTCCAGATTATCAGCTCACTGTTAGTCAATGACTGCGTCAAACACTGCAAACTCTCCCTTGGCATATCTGGCAAAAACAGAAAAAAGAAAACAGAAAAAGAACTATACTTGTTTAGATTCAAACACAATGCACAACCTTTGAGCTGTGGTGTTTCCCCCTCTTTGGGCTTGTGGAGGACGGATTCCTCCCCCTGAGGCTTGGTGACCACCATGGATGTGAGCGGGGTAACAAAGCTGTACTTCAGGGACAACGCCAACACTTCTTTATTCACTTTCTCTTTCTCAGGTCCCGATAACAGCAGCCTGTATCACAGCAACTTGTCATTATTATAATGATGTGCACTTTATTTGCTGCACATCATAAAGTGCAGCAAAAAAATCAGACCTGATTTTCTTTTGCAAAATTGTTTAAATTAAAGGTTGAACGGAGTAACAAAGAGTAAAGGTCCTTGCAACAAAGTTTTTCATGAGTTCTTTTTATTTTATTTTAAGCAGTATATATATTTCCTTACACTGAAATAAAAGTGAGTGAGTGAAAATATTTTTGGTTTGTGCCTAAGAGATGACAATGAGAAAAATTTCAGAGCTTATTTTGAGTAATGTAAAAAATATATAGCTTACCATTCATTAGTTAATTTTGAATTACAAGTTAAATGGCATTTTGCCTTGACATGAAATAAAACCACTGATTTTCTGTTCTTAATGTATTTATAGCATTTCTAAAGTATCAATCAGGAATAAATAGTAATCATAAAGCATCTGTCAATCCATTTGTATCTCATCCTGGCTTCTTAGTTTCATAGGCAATGCTTAAAGCAACTGTGTTATATTTAAAACAAATAGATTATTTTACACAATTTCAGTCAGCTACAATTTACTTTATTTTCTCATTTTTCACCTCTTTAACAGTCTTAACAGTAAACCCTTAAATAAACTTAAACTAAATCCTGATTCCAATATGAGAACAATTAACAGAAGAGAAGATGTGTCTCACTTACTCTCTCTCCAGAAGCTGTTTCACTGTGAGGTAGGCCCAAACCCTCTGCAGAAGGTTTTCACTCACTGTTTCACCGGGACGGTCCAAAGAACCACTTGTGTTAGAAAATGTCACTGTTCTGTTGATCTGTCAAAAATATTAAGTATTAACGGTCGTCTTAGCTTTGTAGGACAGTGTGATTGTGCGCTGTGGACTGATCCTTACTGAGAAAGCCACGACTTGGGGAGTGAAGGTTTCAATGTTGTTGTCGATGATCTCACCGGCTACAACAATCTCAGAACCGTTGTAATACCGACTGAAATTAGTCTGGGTTAGATTGGATCCACCCACATAGATCATTGTGACGTCTGTTAGCAGAGGAGTTGCTACTTCTTCATAGAAACCCTGTTGATATGCAGTTTGATGTGGAATTAGTACAGAATGAATTTTAAATGTAAAAACATAGTAAATGAGTTAGTACAAGGATAACGGGTGAAATGGAGGACGATACCTTGAGCTGTAAATCGGCATCAGAGTCTTCATAAATCCGTCTTGCTACACCATTATTCTGCAGCGACATTTTCTCCAAAAACTCAAAATTGACATCAGAGCCGAAACCAAGACAGTAGAGAGGAAATTTTTCTGCAATAGCTTCTCTGACATTTGACTGTATTTTTTCTAAGTTAGTTTCTCCTGAAAGGACAGAATAGAGGGCAAGTTAGGCTCAAATTTCTAAACCAACAGAGTTAGCATCTGAAGGTAGGTTTGACACACACATATATATATATATATATATATATATATGTTTTAAATAAATAGCTATGTAAAACCTTGTAAACAACATTGTAATAACAATTGCAGAGGGACTGAACTCTCACACACGTCAACAAGGAAATAATAAGAAATAATGACTATTTTATTATTTGACAAAGATTAGACATGAATAATGTTATAAACTGTTTGCATTTAAGTTAAAGAATGTTATGACAGATCAAGCTGCAAGATACAGTAAAATATAATGTAAAAGAACTAGAAAATTTAAGTCTGGGATCATTTTAAAACGGAGCTTTAATTGTTTTAGGAAAGACAAATAAATTGCATAAATAACAAAATATGCAATAATATAGTCAAAAAAATATATATAGGACAGCCTTTTAATTATTTAGTTCTTTCCAGAGAAATGTTCATGTACTTTCACTTTTAACCTATGAAAAGAAAATAATGTTGGAATAAATACTGCAGCTGTTCTTATTCCTTTGTTAGAATAACTCAAAATCTTGTTTGTAGTCATCTACAATGACTGACACTGATCTATAAATCACCACCACCTCCTGCCCTGATGTAGAGATCACACACCCACTCTTATATTACAATATTCACAGTAAGTAGGACATAATTGTTCTGTTAAGATAACTATTATTCTCTTTGAGGGAGTTGGTTTGTCATCTTTAGCATTAACACACTGTGAATAAATGTTTATTTTACTTTGTGTTATTTTCATCTAACCTGATGTTGGGTCTCCATCTGTGAGAAATATCAGGATGGAAGCTGAGCCTTTCCTGCTTTGTGCATTCAGCATGCGAGCTCCTTCCAACATCGCTTTATTGATGTTTGTAGCTGAGAAGAAGAAATGATGTTTCTCTGCCGTCATCAAGCAAAATGTCACATTATCCATCCATCACCTCATTAAGTGGATCCATCTATCCACTCACCCACCTCAGGCTGGGGTTTTTCCCAGGACATTTTTGCAGAAAAGCAGTTGTGCTACCGACTGCACAACTGTACAGCCTTGCATTATTCATATTTACTGAAAGGTCATACCTCCTCTGTCAAAAATACTCCGTGCAAACTCTTTAGCCCTCTCCACATTTGAAGCAGTGGCTGGAACAAGTTCTCTATTCCAGTGAAATATGGCGTGGTCAAAACTGATGATACCAAAGAAGTCGTCTTCTGTCAGGTCATTTAAAATGTGGATTAAAGCCGTTCGGGTCTGAGACAGAGACGCATTCAAAATATTATTGACTTCGAGGTCTTCTTAAGCCTTTTCTTCAAGTGAGAGATAAATCACATAAAAAAAGAGATGCATAAATATTTTACCTGTTCCATTTTTTTGCCGTGCATTGAGTTACTTCTGTCGATAACAAAGACGACATTTTTCGGTATTCGGGGAAGGTTAGATGGAGCAAAGTGATGGACAAAGTAACCATTTGAAATCTAGTAGTAAGTAAATAAAAACAAAAGTTTGGAAAAGCAAAACAGTATATTTGATGAAAAAAGAATAAGAATTTAATACCGAATGAGCATTTGGATGTAAAATGCAATAAAAAATAATTTTGAGGATAAAATTTTACCTTGATGTCTCCCAGTCCGTTGTCTTGGTTGACGTCATAAACAATGACCAGCTCTCCATTCAAACCTTGCTCTCCACACCTCTCACAAGTTTTCTGTTGGTGCACAGTTGGATGGAAGTACACCAACGCCTGAAAAAAAAAAAAAAGTTAAATCTGATGTTGCACACTCTAAACATTATGATTTTAATTTAATTATATTATATTTCTATTTCTGCTTTATTTAAATTGTTGATTTATCAATTCATTTAAAATAAGCATCATAATTACTGAACCACAAACACACAAAAGTTAATGTTCTCTTGCTGTGAAAGGTGAAATCTTTTTTGAAATCTGTTTCATAACAGCTAAAAGTGTGTCACACTTCAGTTCTTGAAGGCCAGCGTCCTGCAACTTTTACGTGAGGTCCTCATCCAAATCACCTCCAGTTAGCGTGTAGAAACGCCTCGTCAGCTTTAAATCAAGTTCAACAGAGCTTGTGATTCAGGATAAGGTCTGATTAAACCGAAAACCGTCTAAAAGTTAACCAGCCAGGTCTGGAGTTCAATAATAATAAGTTCAAGCAATGAAATAAAGTTGTTCCTTCCAGCTTAAAAATATGTATTTCCTAGTCAAAGAGAACCCAAAAGTCTTCTTATGAATATTGGAATATTTTAGATTTACACTGAATTTCATGGTCTCTGGGTTTTGTTGTTTGCTTTGATTTAGTTTCTAAATGAAATATTACCAATTTTCTTGAAGCCATGCTTGCATACATGATTGTACATTTGTTGATGTGTGTAGGGTTGACATAAAAGTCACGTTGAACTTCTTAGTAAGTATTTTAGGGAACACTTTGTATTTATGCGTTTACTTTCCCAAACTTCTAGACTGTGGATACATTTACACAGTCTAGAACCCGTTGTACCTGTTTGTCTGCATGTGTTTTGGTGATAGCATTAGCCAGGGTGCTCAGTCCTCCTTTCACATCAATGAAACTGATCCCAGCTTTCTCATGAATGTGCACATCCACCTAGACGTCAGAAAAATAAAAAGGAATACAGAAGACCACACAAAGTAAACTGTAGTTATCAGGGAAAGTCCTAATGGATAATGAACAAACCTTGAAGTCTTTGACGGGTTTCATGGGTCGAGCGTGGATCTGCAGCTCGTATTTGCCGTGGGTTCGCTTCAGCAGCTCCTCATAGGTGAGTTCAAAGGTGACCTTTTTGTGGGCCGCCACTGCTACAGAGGTCTTAAATTCCTCCATGGTTCTTCCAACAGAGCTAATAAAAAAATAATCAGCGCATGAAGTTCCAAAAATTTTAATTTAACTATTTTAGTTGTGGAAACTGGAGAAGACAGAAATGGCATCTTATTTAGATCTGTAAGTAAATCAATCCATTAGCTTTTACCTGACAATTCCAGCACTTTGTCCAAGAAGCACAGCCTGATTGTACTGCTGCTGAGCTCGTTCTTTAGTTTTCACAACTCCATCAAACACTTCCTCGTCCATCATCCTGCAGACACCAAAAAGGGTCTCTACTTACGTTCTGCACACTTCTGTCTTAAATCCTGCATAACATGCTTTGTCTAACATTGAATCAATAGGAAAACAAATACATTATTAGATGTTGATGTACTAAGATTTCATTAACTTACATTCTGAATTTACTGATGAAGGCATTCTTGGGAATCTCAACATGAAAGGCAATTTCTTTTGATTCGTTCATGCGGTTGGCCACACGGCTGGTAATTACGGTGGTGGCATATCGACTGCTAACAGTGGAGTTGATGTGAAAGCTGTAAATGTCCCAGTCATCCTGCATGAACCCAGAAAGCGTTAAAAGCAATAATAATAATATTACAATTCAGATTTCAGTGGCTTATTGCCAGTCAAGCACTGATCATAAATTATAATTGTTTAATCAAATTACCTGCTTAACAGATAAAGCAGGTATTAAGCTAAATACAAAATAATTTTATGTTGTGTTTTCCTCACAGTCTGTGTGTAATCACTTTGGGAATTTAATTACTGAATTAATACTTACACTGCAAAATAAAGTACCATATATTTCCATCACTTTTTTCTCATTTACTGATACCTTTAACCGAACAGTTTCAGAAGGTGTTTAGATGTCATCTAATACTAAAGTTTCATGAGCAATAACACGTTTCAGGGCAATGATAACTAAATAAATTAGCACCAAACATATACACAGGACAAAGCAAAAATACAAATCACAATAATGTTAACCACAGAGAAAACATTCCCTAAGTTGATCTGTTGTTGTTTGTCTAAGGCAGAGATCATGACCCACAAATTTCTACAAAAACAATTAGTACTTAAACAGGTAATCCATACATTCTGCTATTTTGCAGTGTTTCTCTGTCCTGTTGTTACTATACCTTCGTTGGTCGTGCAGCAGCCAAAGCCAGCAGAAACCCAAAGAGGACAAGCTGCTCCAGAGCGCTCCCCATAGCGTCTCGGAGCAGATTCAAACAGAACCAGCTGAATCTTTCTGATAAACTCAACGTGAGTTGTTGTTTGTACACATTTCAAAAGCCAAATCATATATAAAGAAAAAAACAACATACCCACACATTAAAACTCCACCCAATGTCCTCCACTCAGTCCACAGTAATTTGACGTAATCCTGTTATGTGCATAACCTTTACGATTGATTCTGAATGTCCATCTTCTGGACTTTGTTCACGAATGTTTGGTGAACACCAACCCACTAATTTGAAAACCTGCAAAAATTATGTAATGGAGACAGTTTGACTTTACTCAGGACACATGCTTTATTAGGCACAGAGATAAAGTTAACATTTATTAATGACTTTTTCAAATATTGTTAGGTTTTTTTGACAATGTTGATAAGACAAGATATGGGCAAAATACTATTTCATAAAATCAAACATAGATAGATTGCTTTGAAGCATAGTTTTGCAAGACAGAGGGGAAGAAAAGATGTATGAGCCAAAACCCTATTTATCATCTAAAAAATATTAAATATCTGCATTCCTTTATTGATATGCAATCAGAATTAAGCAAACAGCAATCAATAAGAACAACGTTTTTTCAGCATCTATATGCATTAAAACAGTGTTTGGTAAGATTATTGAACATTAATGGGTTTAGTTTTTACCCCATTCACCTCCTTTAAAGATTTGGATGTTTTTTATTTAGATTACATTTTCTTTAGACATACTTTAAAAAGGTATACATTTTTCACTGATCCTGACTAATAGGCATTTGAATGCTGGTATTAAGCTGTGTAATTTTGTTTTAAATGTGCATTTGGTTATTCATTACAGCTTCCAGTTAAAGTTGTGCAACAGAGTAATCATTCAAAGTCCCCTCCAGGGCAAAGTCAGCTCCCACAAGCCAACAGTTTACTGGCACAGGATTGGCAATGCTGTAGTCAGTTGCAGTGGAGCTGAAAAAGAAAATTAAACAACTCTATTTTTGTTGCCAAAAAGAAATTATATATATATATATATATATAAAAGAATGCAAAATATACCTGGAAGCAGCAGTTTCTCTGTCTTTGAGCTTCAGTTTCCCATCTGATTGTGGTAGAAGTGCCTGATAGTCTGCTGGTTTTAAAGCTGCAACCAAAAATACAGGACTTAGCATTAAAAAAGTTGGCACAGAATAATATTGAGATACTGTGTTTAGATGCGCTGCAAGCTACAATCAATGCATCTTTTCCAAACGTTCACAGTTGGAAGAAAAAAAAAAGTTGACTTTTTACTCACCTAAAAATCCTTCAGTGTCGTCGGCAGATGGCATTTGTCGCAAAACAGGCCAAAGGAATTTGTCCCAGTCCTTCTCATGAACTAAGATAACCAAACGCACATCCTCCACCGCAACATCTATTTCTTTGGCACGCATGATCACTGTAAGACTAGAAAAATGCACATAGCGTAAGATTAACTTCTGTTTTCAAGCCTTTAGAAAATCACATTAGTGCTGGTAAGAAGGCCCACCTCTCTTTTAGAGTTTTCATGGACTGAAAATTTTATCATTTTATTGTGTCATTTTATCATGACAGTACACCAAAAGTACCAATAAGTCGTATTTTAATCAAGTTCCTTTGCACACTCTACACCGTGTTCCAAATTATTATGCAAATTGGATTTAAGTGTCATAAAGATTAAACTTTTTGTTGTGCTATTACATTTATAGATGGTATTGTGTGTCAGGGCTCTTTGAATCACTATAATTAATTTCAGAGAGCTGATTGATTAGTTTGTCTGGTGAGCTCAATTAAAGGAAATCTACTTAAGAAGGATGTTCCACATTATTAAGCAGGCCACAGGTTTCAATCAATGTGGGAAAGAGAAAGGATCTCTACTGATGAAAATCATCAGATAGTGTAGTACTGTATGACAAGGTATTAAAACATTAGATATTTAACAAAAACAGAAGCGTTATTGTACTGTGAAGAGATTTGTGGCTGATTCAGAACAAAGATGGGTTTTTACACATCATATTTTGAAAATAATACTGCTCTCCTGGGGATCTTTGTTCAGTAAAATTTGATTTATACTGTAATAGTTCATGACTTGAAAATTAGACTTACCATCATTTGCATTGACCATTTAGGAAAATCTGAGAAAATTTCACTTGCATAATAATTTGGAACACAGTGTAATTCGGAAACTAATAATACTTTAAAAATCTCTTGCAAAAAGCCCAGTGTTAAATTTGAAGGTAATTGTTGTTTCTTCAGTAGAAAGTTATAAGTTGTAAATGAAAGAAGGTCACCGTCCAACTGTGATGAAGTCCTGTCCAGTGTGCCGTGTCCTGGTCTGTCCCTGTAGAAGGTCGATTCCCTCCGGATCAACCTCAACGTGCAGGTCAGCGCTGACGTGAATAACGATCTTAGAGAAGCCTTTGTTTGTTAGGGAATCCAGCTCGCCATTTACATACAACGCTGATACCAAGAATATAAATAAAGGTGGAGACCATTTTAACATGGAAAAATCTGAGACTTTTACTAGAGAAGTTTTGAAAAGAAACATCTCAGCTTGAAATGGCACAAAGGGAAATATTACGAACCCTTGCTTGAATGGTGAAGTAGTTTGAAAATGACAATGTCACTGACATCGAAGCAAAGAGGACGAGACTGGTTTTCAGCTTTCCGCAAAAATCTGTGAGGAACAGGAGCTGGATGGAGAGAAAAGGTTTGTGTAAAACACATGTCATAAACCGACACGGTCATTCATTTCAGCTGCAGCTGAAATAAACCGAGTTTCATTGACAGAAATTTGATGATGATAACTTAAATAAATAGCTTCAACTGATCATAAGTAACTGAGTTACATTGATTTGTTTGTTTAACTTAAATTGGATAAACTTCCTTAAGTTACTTCTAAACTACTTAATTAAGATGGATCACCTATTCTACTTTTTCAGTACTGAAAAGGAAAAACTCAATACAGTATAACTTACTGTATAATTTATTGTTTTCCTTTTAATGTTGCATTCTATGTTTTGCCTGATCTGTTTGCTCCAGTAGTATTTGATCAGTTTCAGATCAATTTGTCCTTATTCTAATTTCTCCCCCTATTTAATAAACTTCTTGCCATTTTATCCTAAACTATTTCTATTCTTTAGCTGTCAAAACACCATTCTGTACTTATGCACTAATCCTTGAATATTAGTTTTGATGAATTAAGAGGAGACATAAAAGGTGTTGACTTTAACTGTGAATTTGATCTGAATTTGGGCTTGTTAAATATTATGAAAATGAAACAGTGCTGTCTAAAAGTATTTCTTCAACAGGGTTACAAATTGCACTACCAAACAGCTGGAAAAAGTCATCACTTTTCTGAAGTTATGTAGGCTGTAAAACTATTTATTAATACGTTACCAGGTGCTGTTGCCATATTTATGTTCGTCGGATGACTCCACGACTTTAAACTAGCTTCGGAATTATCTGAAAAAGAATTTTCAACTATAGAAAGATTAATCTTAGAGAAGAGGAGATTGCTTTAACCAGTTTAGTATTTAGTATATAAAAAAATATGCAGGTTGAAATGTTTCCTTCTCCATATTCTGTCACAATTAGGTTTCAGAACAAACTATCAGTGAAATACAACATAAGTGAATTAAAAAAAAATCCCTTTAAAAACTTATTACTTCATTTGTTATTTATTAATTTAACTTAGGCATTAAATAATATTGACCAATTTATAGCTTATGTATTTAATTTCACTGGTTGTGCTCAAGATTTCTAGAATCAAGACATCATGTAACTAGAACCTGCCTGACAACATGAGGAAAGCTAAGGTGCTGTGTCAAAGTATTTCTTCCGTTTTTGCTCTTTTCAGGTCAAAATGCCATAATTATCTGAAGGAGAATGTTAGGTGCTCAGTTTGTGACATTAGCCTCAGATGCACCAAGATTATTCACAGCACACCAGCAAAAAGTACAAAATTGAGGTTTTGGAGTGGCCTTGTTAAAATTTTGACTTGAATTTGATTAAGCTGCTGGGGCATGACTCTAAACGAGTCGCTCATGTAACATGCCGTGTTATTATTTTGCTTGCAATTCAAGTATAGAAAATATCTAAGGGTGCCAAATGAAATTTTAAAAATAAAGACATTTCGTCTAATGAATTGGAAAACCTTGATTTTATCGTTGACGATATCAATAAATGTTTTTCGCAATGCTGCTTATAGTAGAACTTTTGTGTGATGCGTCATACCTCCGTAGTCGTAAGCAATCAAATCAGTTGAAAGTGAGGACCAGACTGAAAAGAAAGAGGTAATAATATTGAAATTATGCACAGTCGTTTATCAGATCTTCAAAAGTAACAATGACCACTAGAACAATAAGTAGTAGATAATTCTAAAAATGTTTGACCTTTTCACTTTTTTAAATTAACTGTCTACAAAAGCAATATCGGTTTGTAAACAATTAATCAATTCAGTAAACGCAGCTCTTTTTTGAAGTAGAATTATACCAGACACTGAAAAAGTGCTTTAAGCGATTTAATGAGCTGAAATTTGCCGATGTTGTGCCAAAACGTGATAATCTGCCGTAAACGGATCGCATGCTGTGGGCATGCAACAGCTTAATAACTGTGATGTTTCAAATAACTTGCAGGGGTTGCAGTTAAAAATTTGGTCAAACTACATTATTGCTCCAACACATATTTGTCTGTCAGAGACTTAGGCAGAGGTTTATCTCCCCTAATTGATACAAACACTTCCTACAAGTGTTTGGAGTTTAACAAAAACTACTGCATGTCACTGTACATAACACTACCTTTCGAAATGTTTTTTGTGGTAAGAATTGATTGTGTTTATGCTGTAACCTTGCTAATTCTAAAAACAACATGGAACCACTGTGAGATACAGAGTGCAACACAATTTAAGCTAAAAACAATTATCTCCTTTTGGCAGACCATCACTTTTTGGCACAACATGTCTCCAATTCAAACACAGCAGGAGATATAACCCAAATTAATTTTTTTTGCCAGCTGGTGACTTATTTTCCAAAGTTTTCATGGTAGTCTGAATGACCCAATTCTGATCTTTCACCCCCCAAAAAATGCGGTACTAAATTGTATTTGAGAGCTTTGTGCGCCGTCTGAATGGCCGTGTTGCATTTTATCTGACTTTTACGTCACTCATGTGAGATACGTATCTAGATCCTAAATGGAGACATCAACAATGGCAGAAATTATTTATGAAAATTGTGAAGTCGTGAAAGAAGTCTGTTCCAGTGAGGCGTCACAAACTCACAACTCCTGGTTCCGACGACGCATCCAAACAGATTTCTATATAAAGCTACTGTTAATGCTCAAAAAGCCATTGCGATTACAGTAGTGCTTTCTTTCCATTAGCTTACTTCATCTAGCTAGGATCTTGTGACAATATTGTCGGATTCCATGACTCATCAGCTTTATAATCAGTCAATTATTGCTCACAGAGACGGTGTGCTGCTGTGTGACATCTACTTTCTTCTTCTCTGTCGCTTTGGGATTGTTAACCATTCACACAAAAGTGAATGGTTTGCCCTAATTACAATTAACTAACAGTATAAGTGACTGTACAAAAATAAAAATCAGATCTCGGCAAAAATTCAAATTGAGCATCAAGACCTGCTGTGTGAAAGTAGCCGTAACCTCAGAGGTTGAAAGCTCCATGTTAGAGCATTATAATGATTTTTAAATGGTTCAGGCTTCAACTTTTCTACATTTCCCCCCTCCTTCCCTGTGCTGTATTCACTCTGATTAACCTAACATGTCGCAAAGACTTTTTCCTTTCTTTCCTTGAGTGATTGGTTGCACTGGTGCTACATTAGGCTTATTTAGACACTTAATTGAGAAATTAGGTCTCATGCGTTTCATAAAATCTGTGTGGCCTGTTATACCATTTGAAGAAGAAGAACCACGATGTCCAAAGCGTCCTATTCAAAACAAAGAGAGACGATAACGTTAAAATCACATGCATTCGTTAATTTCAAAATGATATTGAGATAATTTCTAATGATCTCAACATGTGTGCTACATTCACTGCTTTTATCTGATAATCCTAACCTGCCACAGAAACTTTTTTTTCTTTCCTCAAATGATTGATTTGCTTAGGCAGACTTTTGAGAAATTAGGTGTCACGTGTGACCAAACTGGTCTTTCTCTACAGCACTGATTTTATGTAATGCTTCTCATGACAGTGTGTGGCCTAATATACCATATGAACCAGGAACTCCAGGAAGTCCAGCAAGCCCAAAGTGTCCTATTCAAAACAAAGAGAAGATAATGTTAATTTAAAAATTACATTGAGAAGGTTTCGTTCGTTCTGCACACACACATAAACTGTAGACAAGGATATGCAAATTATTCCGAAGTGATATGGATCTGCACTTTTAATATTTCATTTCCTGCTACTTGCGTTGCTGTAGAAATATACATAAATACAATTTCTCCAAAATTCTGCAAGAAAATTGTAACTTTGTTCAATCATGGCTGCTTTTGATGAATTTTGTTAAATGAAACTGTATAACCAATAATATTTCACACAGTATGATCTGAGTTATCTTTTTTGGACAAAGACTCAGAAATATGTTTCGTTTCATATTTGGCTAATATTGCAGATGAAAGGAGACACATTTACCCTGTTGTGTGTACAATTATTCACAAATGGACATCTAAGCTCAATGACTATTTAAAAAAATAAACATAATGCTTTATCATCATTCGATTATGATGCATCTTCCATAAAAAAAAGAAGGCAGAGAAGGAGATATTTACTGTTGGCTGGTGTGGCAAAACTGTCAAACCGGGCTCTTCCCCCCTCTTTGGGTTTGTGAAGGACATCCATGTTTTCCCCCTGTGGCTTGGTGACCACCATGGATGTGAGTGGGGTCACAAAGCTGTACTTCAGGGACAACTCCAAAGCTTCGCTCTTCACTTTGTCTTTCTCAGGTCCAGATACCAGCAGCCTGTATCGTAACAATGTGACAACTGAGATAAGCAGCAGCAAAACATTGGGCACTTTTACGCTTTGAATGTTTCTGCTTTTCATACAACATCATGAACATTATCATTCAGATGTTATATTATTGTCTGAAAGCTGCTCTTGAAATGTAAAACTCTTAGAGCAAACTTCCTTTTTACAGTGACTATAACATACATGGAGCTGCAATTAGATTCAACCACCATGGTTCATTTCAAATGTTCTTCTTGAAACGGCACAAGTAAGATAACATATAATTTCAGCAAATTTGCTCTTTCTTTTTAAACCCCCAGTTAGTTAGCAGGTGGCTGCTTACACTGGACCAGCGTCTGCAACAGACATAGGAGTTCTCCCCTTCACTGGTGACCATACAGTAGTCAGTTTCCAGTGCTGCTATGAGTTGTGTTTGATAAAACAACTGAGAGCCATAGAGTCCAGCATAAAGATCTTTGATGACCTGCAAACAGTTCCTATGATTTGGTTAATTTTTACTGCTGTTGTGCGGTTTTAGTACATTCATTATGATGATCTATGGCTGCTTTTTATATCCTGACTTGATATTTCAGAGTCATGTGAGGTGTGGATCATTAGGGAAAGTTTTTACCGTTGGTGAGCAGACATTGTTTACATGACTAATATTCCAAAAAAGTGTGTGAAGTGGCCTAATCAGTCATTTCACTTGAGCAATTCAACTTTGCTAAAATTGTGTTTGTGATGGACTGCTAATCCCAGTTTGTTTTAGTCCTGCAAGAGTTATATTTATATTTATTTTCAACCAAGAAGTTTATTTCTGGCATCAAATGAGACGGGCAGTACTTAAAGGGAAATTCAACAAGAAAATAATGTCAATTTTAAAAGAAAAAAAAAAGTTGTAAGTTCTTATTTGCATTTTAATAAAAATTGTATGTAGAAGATTATTCATATCCAGCTTCATAATCAATGGAAAAATCTTGGCATTACAGCTGAAAAACCTAATAATAATTACAAGCCAGCCTTTAAAATGCTTTCTGTGCTTTTTTTGAAAAATTGTCTTTGACTATGGGCTCCATGTCTTTGATTCTGGTCAGGACTGTGACTGAGCCACTTAAAAATATTATTTCCAGTAAAGAAGCATGTGTGTTTCATTAATAACAGATTATCTTAAGCCTGAATCCACCAGGGCTGTGAGTGATATTAACTGTACTGTAATCTTTAGGCAAATATGTTACAAAGAACAAACAATACAGGTTTCTGTATTTTATGAGAATCGATCAATAGATAGATAGATAGATAGATAGATAGATAGATAGATAGATAGATAGATAGATAGATAGATAGATAGATAGATAGATAGATAGATAGATAGATAGATAGATAGATAGATAGATAGATAGATAGATAGATAGATAGATAGATAGATAGATAGATAGATAGATAGATAGATAGATGCACAGTAATGAAAGCCACTGTCTTACTACCTCACGTATCCAATGAAATCAGAAATGACTGCATTGCATTTGTTTTTTCTTGTCAACATTGTGATGCAGAAGAACAAAGTCTCAAATTGTTCATTGATGTTTACAGTCTAACTCTGGTGTAAAATACAAGTTCACACTAAAAATCATTTTTGTGTCCATCGATTGAAAGTGTAGTGGAAAACTGCAAACAGAATCCTAAATAAAATAGCAAAAAAGAAATGTGACATATTGTACCACTTACTCTTTCTCCAGAAGTTGTTTCACAGTGAGGTAGGCCCAAACCCTTTGAAGAAGTCCATCAGCAATTCCAGCAGAAGAATCCACAAACTCATTTGTTTTAGAAAATGTCACTTTTTGTTTACTCTGTCAAAACGCAAAAACAATTTTAAAGTCAGTACACAAGAACTTTTAAAAATAATCTAGAAAAAAGTCCTAATAGTTAGACATCGTATATTGATCCTTACCGAAACAGCCACAACTTCTGGCACAAAGTTTTCAATGTTGTTGTCGATAATCTCACCGGCCACCACGATCTCAGAGCCGTTATAATACTGACTGAAATTAGTCTGGGTTAAATTGGTTCCACCGACATAGATCATTGTGATATCTGTCAGCAGAGGAGTGGCCACTTCTTCATAAAAGCCCTGTTGATGTATAGTTTTATGCAGAGATGATGACAGTTTTCTGCATAAAAATGTTGGAAATTGATAAGAAGAGTATTGGTGAAATGGAGGACGATACCTTGAGCTGCAAATCAGCATCAGAGTCTTCATAGATCCGCCTTGCTACACCGCTGTTCCCAAAAGACATCTTCTCCAAAAACTCAAAATTGACATCAAATCCAAAACCAAGACAGTAGAGAGGAAACTTTCCTGCAATCGCCTGTTTTACATTTGATTGTATTCTTTCCAGATTTGTCACACCTAGAACGACAAAAAAAAAAACGCTAGAAATATTTCCAATAAAAAAATAAAACCAGACAGCTATCAGCTGTCAAAAGACGATGTAAATATGAATATGTTAAAACATTTAACATATCCATAATTTTAACAGAATGGTGATATACTGTGAATGTAAAGTTTAGTTTTAAAAAAGCTAAACTGCACCGAAACCCAATAGAGATTTGTTTGTGGTCTGTCAACTGTGTAGATCACTTACAAATTTATAAAAGCTTGACGCACCACAACACGGCTGTGTGGTTTTTAACTCATCCACTGATTCTATTTCTGATGAACTGCTTCACATTCATGACTTCAATTTCACCAGTTTAACCAAAATACAACATTTATCTGGTTTTTTGGGCTCCCGTAGGCTGCTTCAGTCTTTTGTTAAATATAATGACACGGTGCAACATGTAGTGTGGTTTTTAATTATGGAATTTAGACATAAATAATTTTACAACTTTTTGTCGACTAAATTATTTAACCTTACAAAACTAGAAAACTACCAGAGGGACTTTTTTATTATGCACCATGATTCTATGAAAAATGACTTAAGTACCAACAGAGTAAATCCATTTTAAATCCAGAGTAAATCCTAATCCATTTTAAAGCTGCTTGTTCTAGTGCATGTGAGTGTGTTTTTAATTAACCTGATGTTGGGTCTCCATCTGTGAGAAGTATCAGAATGGAAGCTGAACCTTCTCTAGGATGTGCATTCAGCATGCGGGCCCCTTCCAACACTGCTGCATTGATGTCTGTAGCTAAAAGTAGTAAAAAATAAAATGAATTAATTGCCATCCTGCTTCAAGATGTTTGTGTTCTTGTGGACTGAGAAATCTCACATCCTCTGTCAGTGATATCATGCGCAAATTTCTTGGCATTCTCTAGATTTGCGCTAGTGGCCTGAACGAGTTCTCGTCTCCAGTGAGATAGTTCGCTATCAAAACTGAGAAGACCGAAGAAGTCATCTTCTGCCAGGTCATTCAATATGTGGATTAAAGCAGTTCTGGTCTGCGGAAGAGACAAAACATAATAAATAAGGTAAGAAACAATCAACATTTGTATTGGGTGAATCACACACTGTTTGTTTAATTGTAACAAACCTTTGAAATAATTTACCTGTTGCATTTTTCTGCCGTGCATTGAGCCACTCCGATCTATGACAAAGACAACGTTCTTTGGTATTCGGGGAAGGTTTGATGGAGCAAAGTGATGGACAAAGTATCCATCCGAAGTCTTAAAAGAAGTAAGAACATGTAAATGAGCGAAAGAGTGAAAGATATTTCAACTTTCTGTTTATGTTTTAAGCTACATACGTCTTCATAATTTTTTTCAGGAGTGTTTTACCTTGATGTCACCCAGTCCATTGCCTCGATTTACATCGTAAACAACAATCAGATCTCCATTCAGACCCTGCTTTCCACAGCTGTCACAAGTTTTCTGTTGGTCCACCGTAGGATAAAAATACACCCAGGCCTGAAACAATATGAAACAATTAGCATACATTAACAATTTTACAAATTTCAGATAAATAATTGTGCACATCATGAGGAACAAGAAAAACAAACCATCATTCACTACTTATGATTTCAAGCTAACTGCTATGGTGGAGATACAAGAGAAAATAGCCTTAGAAGCTACAGTACCTGTGTATCTGCATGTGTTTTAGTGATAGCATTAGCCAAGGCTTTGGTGCTCAGTCCTCCTTTCACATCAATGAAACTGATGCTGGCTTTCTCATGAATGTGCACATCAACCTTAAAGTAAGAACAACAAAGCAATTAGAAACATTTATCACCACAACTGATGTTATTTTTACCATAATCGAGAAACCTTGAAGTCTTTGACGGGCTGCATGGGTCGAGCGTGGATCTGCAGCTCGTATTTGCCGTGGGTTCGTTTCAGCAGCTCCTCATAGGTGAGTTCAAAGGTGACCTTTTTGTGGGCCGCCACAGTTACAGAGGTTTTAAATTCCTCCATGGTTCTTCCAACAGAGCTGAGAACGAAAGCAGAAACTGTATTTATTGCAAAATGTCAGAAGTTTCAATCTTAAATATTTCTGGTTGCAGATATACAAAAACATGCATGGAGAAAGTATGGGACAGCAGAAAAACATTTATCTGAGGGAATTGGGATTGAGTTACCTGACAATCCCAGCACTCTGACCACGAGACACAGCCTGAGTGTACTGTTGCTGAGCCTGCTCCTTAGTGTTCACAACTCCATCGTACATTTGACCATCAATAAGCCTAAAGAGGTAAGAAACAAATAGCTGAAACCAGAATTAACAATAATTTTCCACAAAATAGTAAGTATGTCAAAAAATCAGGCGCTGTCACACGTTTTTCTTCCACTCACATCCTGAATTTGCTGATGAAGGCATTTTTGGGAATCTGAACGTGGAATTGAATTTCTTTCGATTCGTTCATGCTATTCACAACACGGCTTGTGATGACGGTGGTGGCATATCGGCTGGTCACAGTGGAGTTGATGTGAAAGCTGTAAATGTCCCAGTCGCCCTATTTAAACACAGACAGCAACTCAGCAGCAGACACCCAACTGAGAAAATATTCATTTTTTCTGCATGGATGGATGAAGTCTTATTATAGTTTGTGGACAAACTCTATTTTTATGACTTTATCTAATAGTTCATATTTTCCATATACACAAGTCCTAATGGCAAACATACAAATTGTGTTTTACAGACCTTTGTCTGTAAAACACAAACTGTTGCGCTACTATGTACTTTGTGTTGAAAATGAGGTTGACCTAAAAATAATGAGTAACTCAATAAAATGTTCTACGAATTGACTTAGAAAAAAAGTATTTGCACAACTAAAGAGGCAAAACTATGTGGTGAAGAGGAGAAAATCTACATTTTTGTAACATCCCTAATCCTTTTTTTCTTTTTGTAAAGCCAACAGTTCAACAGCTAGTTTTCTAAACTCTTTTCTTCTTTGACAAAATTCTGTCCATCCTTCAGCAAATGTTTTTTTTCTTCACAATCTACATATTCACACAAACATAAATAAATATGTTTGTATTTATTTACAAACATAAATAAATGTTTATGTTCATTATTTATGAATGCATAAATAATGAATTTATAATAATATATATATATATAATAATGAATTCATTTATGCATTCATTATGCATAAATGAATGCATAATGACTCATTTAAATGTGAATAAACTGTGCAGTTTTATTTTGTAAGTCACAACTAGAAACTAATGCAAATAAATAGTTGCTTGTGACAAAAAAACACAATTTAATTCAATTTAAATTTAAACATGACATTCTTGATTTAATTTTTTTTTTCAGTGTCTCAGCCTCAATAATCGCAGAGACTTTATTTTACTTAAAAAAAAACTTTTTTGTCCACAAAATGTCAGGCATACAAGTAGAAGTATCACATTTGTTGGTGATGTTAAAAACAGGTAAAGATTCTTCTCAGAAGCTAAAAACAAATTTGAACTCTGATCTGCTCTTTTGTTTAGAAAAGAAGCCTAGAGATAGGAGCTTTAAACATACAATCAAAACCATGACGTTTTTTACTTTTCACTGAACTTTGGCCCCCTTATTAAATTCTAATAACCACATAGTAAATTCTGCCTATTTATTGAAAGACATTTTTATGAATATTTATATTGAACATGTGGGATTTAACGAGAAAATAACAGCACTGAATATTTGTCCTTGTGCTGAATTTTTACCAACAAAGTTTTATTTAGTGTAACACTAGCAAATTGTATCTCATTTTATGTTAAGTTTTTTTCATATTTTATTTATATGCATTCATGAGTTTATTTTCAAAGACAGTGGAACATATCCACAGCTTAAAGAAGAGCTTGGAAATAAAAGAATCATAGTGAAAAACTTAGAGGTGACTTGTCATTTGGGACATTTATGTTATGTTTTTTGTTTCTTTATCTCACATATAAAGAGTTGATTTCACTTGTCAATGTATTCCTGTTGTTTGTGTTGTTCAATAGACAAGTAACAGATTTGCAGAAAATGAACTATTTTCCCACAATAGTTCATTTTGGTAATAGTTTTATGATTTTGTTTTAGCAAAATCTGCAATAAATTTTCACTTTAATCATTTCATAATGCACATTATTATCCTCCTACCTCATAACTACTTAAACTATTTAATTTTTCAATGCAATACAGCGTTTTCATTTCACACAAACAAACAATGTAAACACATGCACACAGAGGATGACCAATCAGTCCAAAACAACCTCAAGGGTTCAAAGTGCAAAGGCTCTTCACTCAGTTTTTCCTATTTATCTGAAGCAGAGTTCAAACTGTTAGAACAAAAGAGATAATTGAACAATAAGTCTGTTTCATTCATTTGTAAAAACAATTATTCAATGATAAAATATACACATTTATTTATTCAGTTGTTTCTTGTGACTACTCATCCCTCAGACTGTACCTTTTTTGGTTGTGCAGCAGTTAGAGTCACCAGAACCCCAAAAAGGGTGAGTTGCACCACTCCTCTCCTCATGATGGACCACATTCAAACAGAAGCAGCTGTCTTCTGAACTCCAACAGACTCCAAATGCACAGTTCACATTTTATTTGAAAACATTTTAAAGAACATTTGTCCTTAGTCTCCTCCCTCCTGTTCCTCTTTGTTTGAAATTATAAAAAAAAAAAACACAGTCACATGGATAAATCCACCCACCATATCAGTTCCACCTTTTCCCTCCCCCAAAGTAAAATCCAATAGTAAAAACGGGTTGTGTGGGTGTAATCTATGCTATCGAGAAAGTAAGGCATATTGTCTGAAAATGTACCTTGGATGACTGGGCTTCGATGTTCATTTATGTTTGATTTCTTGGTTATGGTTTAGAGGTCCTGTCATTTAGTCCTTTCTATTCGTTTATCTTTGCTCACTATTGTAATTAGGGTCTTGCCATAAGTTTATTTCTCTGTGTTTGGCTTTCTATTTATTCCCTCTTTGTATTTTTGATTTTTCTCTTGTGTTAGTGTTAGGGATTTTCACATTTTGTTGTGTTGATCCTTTTGTGTCTTGCTCGGCTCTGTCTGTTACTTATTTACCTTCCCTCAGTCTCAATATTTGGTTTAATCTACGACTGTTTGACATTTTCCCTGCTAAGCTCACTATTTGTGCACTATTCAAAGGTGCAGTATTTTTTGCCTACTTTCTGCTGATGTTGAAAAAATGAAGTTTTGGAACTGCAACGTCTCTATTAAAGTAATTAATTTAAAATCATGTGAAAAAACATGTTCATGCGATATTGTTATAATTATTGTAGCAACAGATGCAAACAGTTAAATTAAATATATTCATAATTCAGCCATGGCTCTAGTGCTCATCATCTATCAGCCATCAGAGAAGATGTTGGAGTCTTATTCAGGCGTTGGAGTTAAAAGCCTCTTATACTTGGGAGAGGCTATGAATGCAGCATTTTGGAGATTCTGTAGTCGGTGATTTTACACAAGAGTTATGGATTCAAAATGTTTAAATAACACACAACTTATTAACTGTGTGATGCAATAACATTGCTCAATCTCCAAAAAAACATCATCCGCTTACTACTTCTTGCCGACTTCTTTGTCGTTTTCGCCAGTAGTAACATTCTGCTGTTGATTGTGCGACTTGTGTGATACAGAAACGTTTTTCCATTGCAGTTTTGTGAAATACATGTTTTGATTAGGTCCAAAATCCACCTCAATCTAACCCTCTGACTACAACTCTTTTTCATATTATCAGTATTTGTCAAACAACCGTAAGGTGATCTTTCGACATCTCAGCACACTTCAACAGTTGTTTCAACAGTTGAAGTTAAGCTAAACCGAGATTGTCTCGGTTTGGTTTTGCTAGTCTGACTTCTTTTAAGGATCCGATTATTAGTAAAGTCTTTAATTTGAGTCTTAAAGACTTAAATCATAATTTACCAATAAGTAGTCTTTTAGAATATTAACACTATTTAATATTTCTTATGTGTGTTTTGACACTAGATATGACCTATCTAGTTTTGACACTAGATATGAATATGACCTTTCACCTACTTTGCACTGTTTTTTTGTTATTACCCCAAAAATGCAAGACTCTTGGACATTTTACTGCTTCTATAAGTCATTCAAATAGCAGTCTTTATTGCCCTGAAGTGTTTCAATAATTGTTTTAGCCAATGTGTCCTTTAGATATGAATAATCATATTTTTATTCTGTGGCAGCTCATTAGAGCAGAATTCAATAAAGTTTGTTCTAACTGTCCAATCGCCAAAAGGCAATGGACAATGAATTTCTGTAATCTTTTTTTTAAAGACAACTTTAACTTTTAGCATGAAGCAGTTATATAGTAATGCGCTGTTTTTGACAATAAAAAATCAGCTTGAAAATTAATATAAAAAACATTGACTAGAGGGTTAATGTGTAAAACACTAACATGCAAAGGAAGGAAACGTTTATTGATTCTGATCTTTTATTGGTAGTCTAATGCACACATACAGCTACATTCTTACTAAAGTCCATCTGTGATTGCCTCATCAGGCTGGATGACATTTTTCTCTCCAGGAAGCTGCAACCTCAGGGAGCACAGCTGAGCTCTTAACCTCAGAAACAAGTAAAAGACCTGAAAATGAATCTATAAAGACATTCTCCTCATCCAGTCAGTGCCAGATTGAATCGCACTGATCCAATCAGCGAATCAACCATACTGAACACAACCAGTTCAGTATGGTTGTGTTTTTATATTTGTGCTCCAGATGTTTTGTGTTCCTGCCAACCTTTGACTTGTTTCTCTCCCATGCCTTGATGTGCTCACCCAAGGATTTGATTTTGGGGTCTAATGTCCAGTTTGATTCTGATGCTCTCAAAAATGGGAAACCATTTAATGGCTGGAGCCATAAAAACTAATAAATGCTTCCCCTTATTCACAGAACAGCATTCAGGTCAGACAACATCTGTGTTTAGATTCTCTGTCAGCTGAGCAAACCACTGGATTGTCAGAACCATGAGTTCAGACAATCCAGTGGTTAAACTAATAAATACTGTCCCTTATCCAAAGAATGGGATTCAGGTCAAACAGCATCTGTGTTTAGACTGTGTCAGCTGAGCAAACCATTGAACTGTAGAATGTAAGAATAACGGGTTAAAAAAACGTGACACATACAAGTTCTAGATCAAAGTAGTTTTGATTCTTATGACAAGGCAGTTTTTTGGTGTGACAAAGTTTTCCTTTGACTATCCCTCCTGAACTGTCCTTGTTCTTCCAAACTTGGGGGATGTTTGCCTTATAATTTTGACATTATACCTCAAAATTATGCTGTCTCTAAACTTTACACAGACCGTAAGTTATTAATTAAAGCTCACCGAGTCATAAGCTTTAGTGATATTTTGTATGTTCATCTCCAGCCGTAAAAAAAATCCTCAAGTAGTGTTTTTGTTGTATTTTGTTCATCATTTCTATCTCTACGTAATCATCGAACACTAAACCATGGTGCGATTTTGAAAAATACGATCCTTAACTATTTATTCGACTGCAAATGAATCCTATTTTTGATCGTTACAAAATATGTATTAGAAATATGTGATAAGATAACCTCCTAATTACAAAGAAATCCTTTCTTCAGACTAATTGTTAATTGTAATGTTGCATCAATCCTGATGCAAAATTTCTGTGCATTTTAAGATGGTAAATTAAACCTACCATGACTTATTGTTTTGGATTAAGTTGTAACTTGCACTTTTTCTGATTTATTTATCATGACTTTCAGTTAAACACGAGCAACAAGAAAATCAGTCAAAGGTCTTGGCAGGACAATGTCAGTAGGAATAAGCAAACAGTCGACTTCTATGGGTCTCCGAATCCTGAGGTCTACAGCTCTGGAACTGAAAAAAGAGGAAAAAAAGATCCTTTAACTGCTGTATTTTTGCAAAAATGTGTTAATCAAAAGGCAAAAAGTACCGCTGAATATCCGTCTCTCTGTTTGCTATCTTCACTTTTGTGTGGCCATCTTGTTTAACCATTTCATACTGCACACAATTTAAAGCTGTACACAAAATCCAACAAGAAAACATTTGCAAAACAATACATCCCCAGCCAACAGTGTGCACTGCCTAAATGTTACTTAAGCAAATGCAAAAAACACTTCAAGTTAGGCAAATAGGTAAACAAAAACAGAAATGTCGCTCACCTAAAAGTCCTTCAGGGTTGCCAGCAGATGGCAGCCGTCTTAAAACAGGCCAAAGGAATTTCCTGCTAAGCTCTTCATGGACTAAGATGACCAAACGCATGTCGCCATCTGTGACTTCTGTTTGCTTTTTACCCCTGTTCACTGTAAATCTAGAAAAATAGGCATGAAAGGGCTTTTGAGGGAAATTGGTTGCAATAAAATATAGGTGTGAAAGTGAATAAGGGACTGATTGCCTAATTAGATCTTCATGTGTTAAAAAAACCCATAAAACTTATAGCATTTTATGTCCACTTTTACTGTTATTTGGTACTTTGTGTTGGTCTTTCACATAAAATCCTTATAAAATGCATTCACGTTCGTTTGACGGCTCTAATGTGTCAGATTGTGAAACTTTAGACGAGCCTCAAGAGCAACTTTCAGATTACATTACTTGACATACAGTATTTATTTATTGGGTTTTCTCTACTAATTACATATAAGTTCTTTGAATCAGCTTGATAAAAGACTCTTCACATAAGAATGTACTTTGGGGATTAGTAACAATATTGAATTTTTAAGAATAAAGTCACCTTCCAGCTGTGATGTTTCCCGTTCTTGTGTGGTGAGTTATATTTTGTCCCTGTTGAAGACTGATTCTCTCTGGTGCCACCTTGATATGGAAGTCAGCGCCGACGTGGATGACGATCTCTTTGAAGCCACCATTTTTTATTGAGTCCAACACACCATTTATGTAAAGCTCTAAAGGGAAAAGAGGCTGCTCATGTCTGTATTACTTATATTAAAACATGAAACAGAGGAAACTCAGTTTAGCTACATTCACACTGCAGTTCTTCATGCTAAATTCAGATTTTTTGTTTTAAAGAAGCACCAAATGATACCTTAAATGCCACTTTCTTGTAAAGGTTGGAATACTTAACTAACAAAATACCTTCCTAACTACAGCACTTTAGCATCTATAATTCCTAAAGTAAAGCTTTTTGGATTGGTCTGTCCGGGTTAAAAAAACATCCTAGTTTTATCAAACTTTTTTTTTTTCTATCTCCCAATTGGAAGAGATGAACAAGTATGGATACGGACCTGTACCGGGATGATGAAGAAGTTTAACAATCACAGCTCCAATAATGTCAAAGCAGAGTGGGTAAGTATCATTCACAGTTTTCATCAAAAATCTGTGGGAAACAGGAGCTAACAAGAAAATGACAGGTGGTGAGATGTTAAAAAAAACACTTATTTTTATTTCCAGAAACATCCTAAATATCAAAACATTCATCTTTGCAAATTTCCTAATGGCTAGTCACTCCTAATTTAGTTTTATTGGGCTCTGATCTGTAGAGTTCTAGTTATTAAACACAATTTACAACAAAAAATAATCACAGACTTGTCTAGAACACCGCATAACATTAAATAATATTTATAATGAACTAAAATATTATCAATAGCACAGCAACACAAAAACACATTTTTTTCTTAGTATGAATAAATATCTAGGTGTTTAGCACAGTAAGTGACAATCTGCAACCTCTGAACATCATCAAAAAAATATATATATATATATAAATATATTAGTAGTAAACTTTTAACTTTTAAGCCTTTTGTTCCATTTTATTTGTGCTTAATTCAGTGTTTATGATGTAAAAGAAAACTGTGATATTTATGCATTATTGTTCATCTGTTCCATTCACACATGAAACGTAGGAATGACAGGTTTATTTTTTATTTATCATTATTTTACCATGAAACATTACAAATCCACTTGCAGTGTGATACTTGGTTTTAAATGCGAATTTTCTGCAAGCATGATCTAAGATCCTCCTTCCCCCTCACATACACAGGCACACGCCCACACACGCACACACACCTGACATTCTGTAAATAGCAGCAGATTAATTAATGTCCATCTTTTCAAAACAGGATTGATGCTGTATTCCAGTCCTTTCAGTGTTTACCTCTTTTCACCTCCTCACTTCTTGTCCTTCCTTTCTGCTCATTATTTGTTTTTATTTTAAGTTTTCAGCTTAAGTTTCTAGATTTCTGCCGTAGAAAGCCAGCGTTAAAAAAAAAAAAAATTGCCAAATTGTTACTGTGCATTGTTATAAAATATTTTCATTTAAAAACTAAAGTAAGAAAAAGAAAATAATGTCAAAAATAACAGAGTTGCTGTACTTTACCAGTTGTAGGCAAAAGGATAGCACCTGAAAGGAAATTAGGACCTGTGAACCAAATGTTCATAAAGTTATTCAGCTGTTCTGGTCTAATAAAGCTTCAAGTGTAAAGAGAACTAGAATATTCCGGATATATTTTATGATCACTGAACATACAGGAGAGAAAATAATAGTAATATGAACTTCTGTTGACTCTGTCGAAATAAAATCTCTGTTCACTTCACAAATAATAGTCTCAGTGAGAAAAAAAGAAAAAAATCCTACACACTTCTTCGTGATTAATGAGGAGAATTATATTGAAAGTGCCAGGTTCGTAAGCAGCATAAGAGTATGCATCACTGACTTAATGATAAAAATTGTCAAATAAAATGGATAAACTGACTGATGTTTTAAATTACATAAAACATCTGCTGTTTCAGGTAGGTTAGGATTTCCAAAATTGTTAATTCATAGAACAAATAATTCTATATTATATTTTTTTCCCCAAAAGATATCAGGCTGTCAAATGTATAAATCAGTTCAGAAGAATTTGTATAAATTAAGGAGAAATGCTCTTTTAAACTGTAACTCAGTGGTTTAGTTTTGCTGTTTAAAACTTTCTATTTAAAGTAATATTAACTCAATGAAAAGTGATATGTTTATTAACATATCACTGACTTAAAACAATATTTTCTATAATGAAGGAACATATTTTCAATTTGTAATTATAACTTATTTAAATCAGCAAAGTCTTACTGATGATAATATAAAGGTAAAAAAAAGAGGAGGAGCTTACTTTTGGAGAGTAACACTGGACGAGCTGCATGTTTCACTACGTGAGGCCCTAAGAAGAAGGAAGAAAAAAAATTACATTAGACTTACAGAGCGCTTTATTAGGACACTCAAAGACGCTGTGCAGTGAAATCAGTCATTCACATTCATGAGCTGATGGTGGCAAGCTACTGGATTGTAGCCACAGCTGCCCTGATGGGCAGTCGGGCGGAGGAGAGGCTGCTATAAAGCCACTATCGGTCCTTCTGTCAACCACCAGCAGGCAAGTTGGTTCAAGTTGGTTGAAGTGTCTTGCCCAAAGACACAATGACAGAGTCGGATGGGGCGAGGGTCAAACCGGCAACCCACCGATTGCAGGAAAAACTCCTACCTCCTTCATCGTTATCTGACAGTAAGTCATACAAAATCTCAACTCCGTCCAGATTACCATAAATTATTAGCATTTGCAAAATGTCAGATTTAATGACAGCAAAAATATTTTAGATATGTCTCAAATGCTTTAGGTATGAAATCCCTGCAAAACAGACGACGAGCTCTACTGATTTGATTTTTAAAATTATTGATTTGGGTGTAATATTTTTGCTGCTTACTTAATGAGGTAGATGTTCTCAAATACGACCTGGCGGTTTGTCTGCTTTGATGACTCTGAGGCAATAGTTTTTTCCTCTCCTTCAGTTTGTGATGAATTTCCGTGCTCTCCCCCTCGGGCTTGGTGACCACCATGGATGTGAGCGGGGTCACAAAGCCGTACGTCAAAGACAACTCCAAAGCCTCTTTATTCACTTTTGCTTTCTCAGGTCCAGATAACAAAAGCCTGTATATAATAATAATTTATTAAAGTGCAGTGCTTACAAGTAGGTCAATAAACATGCTATCCATGGATAAGGTGACCATAATAATCATAAAAAACATGACCAAAGTTTCTAAAAGATCCAAAAAATGAACTGTGATTAGCTGTAGTAAAAGGTGCGTCCATCTTTCTTATCCACCCATTATCCATTATCATAATTGGATGGTGGGTAATCATCCAATTATCAAGTCAAGTCCCAAGTCAGTGGTATGAAAGTCAAAGTTCGAGTCTTTGAGCATTTTTTCAAGTCTTGATTTTTATGACTCGAGTTTTACTAGAGTCCAAGTCATGTGACTCGAGTCCCCACCTCTGCCAAAGACATCCGTCTCACATTTACCTTTAAGTACATCACAGTATATTATTTATTTGCCTTCAGTTACATTAAGATGTTCAACATTTGGAAACACGGCTAGTCCTGACAATTTTATATGGGTTGCAAAATTGTTAAATTCTCTAAACTGATACGATAATTAATATTAAACTGCACAGCAAAATGAAGAGAAGGTGTCACATGTACCACTTACTCTTTCTCTAAAAGCTGTTTAACTGTGAGGTAGGCCCAAACTCTCTGAAGAAGTCCATCACTGACCGAAGAATCCACAGAGCCGTTTGTGTTAGAAAATGTTACTTTCTGTTTACTCTGTCAAAACCAGAAAAAAATGTAAGATCACCATTTTCTTACTTAAATTTTATTTTTTTAAGTTACACAAAATAAATCTTACTGAAATGGCCACAACTTGAGGAGTGAAGATTTCTATGTTGTTGTCGATGATCTCACCGGCCACCACGATCTCAGAGCCGTTATAATACCGACTGAAATTAGTCCTGGTTAGATTGGTTCCGCCGACATAGATCATTGTGATATCTGTTAGCAGAGGAGTGGCCACTTCATCATAGAAACCCTGTCAATACATATTGTATAAATAATATGAATGCTTAATACAGGCAACTATTTGTTTTGGCAGAAAAGTTTAGAAAAAGTTAACAAAACAAAAAACATAGTTCAATGTACCTTAAGCTGCAAGTCAGCATCAGAGTCTTCATAAATCCGTCTTGCTACGCCGCTGTTCTGCAGCGACATCTTCTCCAAGAACTCAAAATTAACGTCAAATCCAAAACCGAGACAGTAGAGAGGAAACTTTCCTGCAATCGCCTGTTTTACGTTGGACTGAATTGTGTCAAGATTTGTCACTCCTGCAACAACACACCACAATTTGATAAACAGCAGACAACATAGAGACAAGCAGTGTAATGAAATTCCTTTATCACAACAATTGTGGAAAAAAACTGAGGAAAAATTTCTATTTTCTAGGAAGCTTTTTTGAGGCCCATATTTTCACAGTTTACTGTCATTTTGATTATTTAGTCCATTCTTTAGAGCTTAAAACGGCTCTAAAGAATGGATGCTATGGCAGGAAATGTCCTTAACCTGATGTTGGGTCTCCATCTGTGAGAAGTATAAGGATGGAAGCTGAGCCTTTTCTGGGATGTAAATTCAGGATACGGGCTCCTTCCAACACTGCTGCGTTGATGTTTGTACCTGAAAGAGAAAAGCAGTGAAGTATCTCACTTCCATCCTGCTGCAACGTTTACAGTTCAGTGAATAAATTCATCTCACTTCCTCTGTCTCGAATATTCCGCACAAACCCTCTCGCTTGCTCCAGATTTAGATCAGTGGCTTGAACGAGTTCCCGTTTCCAGTGAATTATTTGCCCGTCAAAACTGATGAGACCAAAGAAGTCATCTTCTGCCAGATCATTCAAAATATGGAGTAAAGCAGTTCGGGTCTGTGAAGATACAAAGCTTCAGGTTTACATTTAGGTTTAGTAAGACACCTTGGCAGGCTTCATGTCAGTTTTGAAGTTGCTGAATGGAAGTGGTAGTGCAAAACAAAGATTAATACAAAACACTTCACGTGCTCTAAATTATAAATACATCACCTGTGTAATTTTTCTGCCGTGCATTGAGCCACTTTGGTCGATAACAAAGACAACATTCTTTGGTATTCGTGGAAGACTTGATGGAGCAAAGTGATGGATAAAGTACCCATCAGAAGTCTGGGGAAAGTAAAACCCAGGATTAATAAAACATGTATCAGTGAAAGGGATGAAAAAAATATCTTAAAATCCTATCCTAACCTAAAATAGTAAATATTTTAGGTTACACAGTCATGGTAAGACAGCATCTCACTATTGGGGAAAATCCTTCAAGACCTTGGATAGACTGCAACTCGCTGGAGAGATTATGCACTGACTCATGTACCATGACTTCCTCTCTCATTCAAGAAATAATTTCCAAAAACATGTTCCCAAGAAATCAGTACGTACCTTAATGTCTCCAAATCCATTGTCTCTGTTGACATCGTAAACTATAACCAGATCTCCATTCATCCCTTCTTCTCCACAGCTGTCACAATTTTTTTGTTGGTCCACTGTTGGATAGAAATGTACCCATGCCTGCAAAAGCAAGCCAGATTATATCATGTAGTGTTTGGGAGAGGTTACTGCTATGGTGGAGATAAAAGAGAAAATAGCCTTAGAAGCTACAGTACCTGTGTATCTACATGTGTTTTAGTGATAGCATTAGCCAAGGCTTTGGTGCTCAGTCCTCCTTTCACATCAACGAAACTGACGCCGGCTTTCTCGTGAATGTGCACATCAGCCTTGTAGTTAGAAAAACAAAACAAAGTGGTTAGAAACATTTAATGTAGAAACCTGTTAGCTAACATCCTCTTAAAGGTCGCTCAACAAACCTTGAAGTCTTTGACAGGCTTCATGGGTCGAGCGTGGATCTGCAGCTCGTATTTGCCATGGGTTCGTTTCAGCAGCTCCTCATAGGTGAGTTCAAAGGTGACCTTTTTGTGGGCCGCCACAGTTACAGAGGTCTTAAATTCCTCCATGGTTCTTCCAATAGAGCTGAAACACAGAGACAGTACCATTTGATTTATCATCACTTTTAGTTATTCATGCCGTACTGAACTATACAATACAGTCGAAATTCAAACACATCTTATGTAGGACCTGCAAGTAAATAAATCATCACTTTTACCGGACAATCCCAGCGCTTTGGCCACGGGACACAGCTCTGGTGTACTGCTCCTGAGCTTGCTCTTTAGTTTTCACGACTCCGTCATACACTTGACCGTCCATCATCCTACAGGTGACAACACAATCCATTGTTCAAAAGTAGCTTGAATACTCCTTTTATTATGATTGTAAATATTCAGAGTTGAGAACACATATTTCTTACTGCGGTCAATGAGAATTAAAACCATTACTATTGTTAGAGGCCTGGAAAATTTATATAAAAATGCATTTTTGGTAGAGGTTTTTATTTTCTTTAAATTTAAAACTGTATAAATGCCCCCAGCATTTGGTAGAATTGCAGAGACTGCTGTTTTGACATGTGGACTGTGTAACTCAATGCATTTTCTCCTTGACAGCAAGCAAGCAATAAATCGAAATAGACTAATTCTTGGGATTTTTGCCCTGGTGATTCTTTTTGGCAATACATATTTCTAACAGTCACACAAGGAGGCCATGTGTTTGAGAAGTTGCCTCAACCATGTGTGCCTTTGATTATCTCAAACACATAACATCATCTGGGCTAGATGTTCAAAATGATTCACATCTTACAAACTTTCAAGAAAGCAGGAAATTCTATGAATAAATATCAGTGAACAGACATTACTTTGGCGATCCCAACTGATTTTGTCAGATTTTGTTTCAGACAATGAGGTGAAAAAAGGTTATTTTGCTCCTTCTAATGTGTATTTAAGGTTTGATTTGAGCTTTTGGTGTTTTTCCGCACTCACATTCTGAACCTACTGATGAAGGCATTCTTGGGAATCTGAACGTGGAATTCAATTTCTTTTGATTCGTTCATACGGTTGGCCACACGGCTTGTAATGACGGTGGTGGCATATCGGCTGGTCACAGTGGAGTTGATGTGAAAGCTGTAAATGTCCCAGTCATCCTGTGCAAACACAGATTTTGAAACAAGTTGAGACGTTGACCCCAGTGGTTGGCAGCGAGCTGACCAAAGATCAGAAAAACAATGTGTAGGATGGTGAAATCTCACTGGTGTACCTGCAGAACACCTACGTTTTGTCCTTTTGTTCACATTTTCAAGATTGCTTTTCACAATTTTGAAAATTTTAAGCATAAAACAGAACTGATCAGCTTTAAAATTTTGATTCTAAGAGGAGAAAAAAATAACTGTCTCAATGGGCACATGATTAATTCATCACTCTGTTGCTATAGATAATTTATCAAGCATGAAATGAGCAGAGCTATTTTTTAAATCACACTCGAATTAGTTGTCAACATTTAAAACAACATGATTGTTGTACGCACTTTTTTTTAATTAGATATTCCCTTCAGTTTCCCTTTTACATTTTCATTTTAGCTTCATATTTCTTAAGAACTAACCCAAAACTAAATTCAAATCAAACTAATAATAAAACCTCACACTTGGCCTCACACTTCGCCTTCAGGCCAAGTGTGAGGTATTGCTAGAAGACTTTGACCTCATGAGAAATTAGATCCCTAAAGAGTTCACGCACTAAAAAAATAAAAGATAAATTTAAAACATCCTTTAGATACGAGAGTGCAAGTCATTCAACATGTTTTTGTTACACTTAGTGTGTTCCAGATGAATGGAGGATCCTTTATAGTCTCAATACAGAATAAAGTATCTATTAAAGATATTTAAATATAAATGTTTATTCTGCTTTCCTGTTGTTGTAAGACAGTACCTTGTTTGGTCGTGACGCAGTCAAAGCCAGCAGAAGTCCAAAGACAGTAAGCAGCGCTGAGGCTCTCCCCATGATGACTCGGAGCAGGTTTGAGCCTACGAACCTAAAACGTATTTTTTCAAGCTACAGCAAAGTCACATTTTGTGGGCTGTTTTGAGCCCACTATCTTGCATCCTTTGCTAAATCAAACACACCCATACACCAACCCACTCCCGCTGCAAGTAAACCGAACTATAGTGTTACTCAATGGCAAATATGGTCTTTCGTATTGACAAGTATGTAACCCGAGTGTAATTTTGGCCTTTATCTCCTCCTCTGATTTTCTACTCTTTAGCGTTTTAGCGATGTTTTTCATAGAATGATTAGCGATTCTCGCGAGATTATTATTTAGCCAATTGCGGCTGAGTAGTAGGATCGCATGTACCTTCGCAGTTTACCGGCTAGGTATATTAGCTGGAGCGGAAAGGCATGAGGGTTAAGAATTAGTCTGCAGGTCAGTTAAATCGTGGTGTCATTCATTTCCCGTAAATATGTACGATGCTCACTTAATGTGCTGAACTATAGGAGCCAATTATTGTGAGCCAGAAGGGAGATGAAAACGACCCGGTAGTGTGCGATAAAACTGCGGAACTGGTGAGTGTTTTCGTGCTTGACTTAGCGTTGGCTTATAATCACTGCTGTTGTGTAGCCACTAAAGAAAAACTGATTGTACACTGCTTTTGATAAACAAAAGGGTAGTTAAAGTATTTATTGAGCACTGGTTTACCTTAGAATTTTACATTTCATGTTAATTGATTATATGGTGTATATTTATTGAGTTGGCTCCGGTGGTGGGGGAGGATGCCGGTCAGACCTGGCAGGCCCAAACGTGTTGTGAGGGTCTGCTGGGAACGTCTGGCGGAATCCCCGGTGAGACGGAGCTTTAACTCCCATCTCCGGCAGAACTTCGAACACATTCCGGGGCAGGTAGGGGACATTGAGTCTGAGTGGACCGTGTTCCGTGCCTCAATTGTGAGGAGGATTATCACAGTTGTGGCCGCAAGGTTGACGAATGCCTGTCGTGGCGGCAACCCTCGAACCCGTTGGTGGACACCTTCGGTGAGGGATGCTGTCAGGCTGAAGAAGGAGTCCAATCGGGCCTTTTTGGCCTGTGGGACTCCGGAAGCAGCTGATGGGTACCGGCAGGCGAAGCGGCATGCGGCTCGGGTGGTTGCTGAGGCAAAAACTCGGGTGTGGGAGGAGTTCGGAGAGGCCATGGAAAAAGACTTCCGTACGGCTTCGAGGCGATTCTGGTCCACCATCCGGTGTCTCAGGAGGGGGAAGCAGTGCAGCACCAACACTGTTTACAGTGGGGATGGTGTACTGTTGACATCGACTTGGGATGTTGTGGGTCGGTGGACGGAATACTTCGAAGACCTCCTCAATCTCACCGACATGCCTTCCATTGAGGAAGCTGAACCTGGGGACTCTGGGTCGGGCTCTCCAATCTCTGGGGACGAGGTCGCTGAGGTGGTTAAAAAGCTCCTCGGTGGCAGGGCCCTGGGGATGGACGAGATTCGCCCGGAGTTCCTTAAGGCTCTGGATGTTGTAGGGTTGTGTTGGCTGACGTGACTCTGCAATATCGCATGGACATCGGGGGCAGTCTCCCTGGACTGGCAGACTGGGGTGGTGGTCCTCCTGTTTAAAAAGGGGGACCGGAGGCTGTGCTCCAATTATAGAGGGTTCACACTCTTAAGCCTCCCTGGCAAGGTCTATTCGGGAGTCCTGGAGAGGAGGGTCCGTCGGCTAGTCGAACCTCGGATTCTGGAAGAGCAGTGTGGTTTTCGTCCTGGTCGTGGAACACTGGACCAGCTCTACACCCTCAGCAGGGTCCTGGAGGGTGCATGGAAGTTCGCCCAACCGGTCCACATGTGTTTTGTGGACTTGGAGAAGGCGTTCGACCGTGTCCCTCGGGGATCCCTGTGGGGGGTTCTCCGGGAGTATGGGGTACCGGGCCCTTTGATACGGGCTGTCAGGTTCCTGTATGACCGGTGTCAGAGTCTGGTCCGCATTGCCGGCAATAAGTCGGGCTCGTTTCCGGTGAGGGTTGGATTCCGCCAGGGCTGCCCTTTGTCACCGATTCTGTTCATTACTTTTATGGACAGAATTTCTAGGCGCAACCAAGGTGTTGAGGGGATCTGTTTTGGTGGCCTCAGGATCGCACCTCTGCTTTTTGCGGATGATGCGGTCCTGTTGGCTTCATAAAGACGTGATCTGCAGCTCTCGCTGGAGCGGTTCGCAGCCGAGTGTGAAGCGGCCGGGATGAGGATCAGTGTCTCCAAATCCGAGGCCATGGTCTTGAGCCTGAAAAGGGTAGAGTGTGTTTTCCGGGTCGGGGAGTGAGTCCTGCCTCAAGTGGAGGAGTTCAAGTATCTCGGGATCTTGTTCACGAATGAGGGAAGAAGGGAGCGGGAGACAGGCGGATTGGTGCAGCGTCTGCTGTGAAGCGGGCGCTGTACCGGTCCGTCGTGGTGAAGAGAGAGCTGAGCCAAACATCGAAGCTCTCGATTTACCAGTCGATCTACGTCCCTACCCTCATCTATGGTCATGAGCTTAGGGTCATGACTGAAAGGACGAGCTCTCGGATACAAGCGGCCGAAATGGGTTTTCTCCGTAGGGTGGCTGGGCTTTCCCTTAGAGATAGGGTGAGAAGCTCAGTCTTTCGGGATGGACTCAGAGTAGAGCCGCTGCTCCTTCACGTCGAGAGGAGCCAGTTGAGGTGGCTCGGGCATCTGGTCAGGATACCTCCTGGACACCTCCCTGGTGAGGTGTTCCGGGCACGTCCCACCGGGAGGAGGCCCCGGGGAAGACCCATGACATGCTGGAGGGACTATGTCTCCCGGCTGGCCTGGCAACGCCTTGGGATTCCCTCGGAGGAGCTGGAAGAAGTGGCTGGGAAGAGGGAAGTCTGGGCCTCCCTTCTTACGCTGCTACCCCCGCGACCCGACCCCGGATAAGCAGAAGAAGATGGATGGATGGATATTTATTTAGTGTTTCATGAATGTAATTTATATTGAATTTTAGATTTATTGAAATTGCAATTGATTGTTAGAATTATTTATAATACAAAGTGTTATTTATTGTGTATACACTAGGAATGTTTAGATCATTTATATATAAATATATTGAAGAAGTGATCCTGTTTTGTTATTCAGGCCAGGTGATGGCGAGCTAAAACACCAGGCCTAGAGCCAAGAAAAGATTTCACCTTTTGGTGATTGAAGATGCTGCTTACTTCTCCTACCCAGCTGGTAGGAGAATTCTTGTTATCAACAAAGGACTCTGCTCCTACTTCGGTCTGACTTTTTATTTACCCAGGACGTGAACCAAGCTCTGGATAATTATATTGTTCAAGAGCCTATTTAATCCCTATTCGGGGTGGATGGACTAATGGGTGTGAGATTATGAATTGTTGAACTTTGGGAACGATCGATTAATTTAGTTTTTTGTTGTTATTTTTATTTTTATTTCTTTTTTTTTTTTTTCTTTGATTGCCATTTGGATATTCCCAATGTTGTTGTTGTATATATGTTATTCACATTGCAAATACAAACACTCGCAGCTGCAACTTCTAGCCGACCTGTTCCTTTTTTGAGTCGTACCTATTTTTCTGAAAAGAAAAAAAAACTAGCCTTTTATCTTGGTCAAAATCCATTTATATTGAATAACAATATAGTTTGTTTTTCAAATATGCTACAAGTATGTCCAGCTTTTGCACTTTGTGACAGTTTTCTCAGAATTTTTTGCATCAGGAAAAAAAAAACACCTTTTTAAAAAATAACACATTTCAGAAAAAATATTGTGCTGTCAAGGAAAAATTTATTGTTGACTTTTTCAGGTATGTACATCTTTCTTTTTATTTTTTAAAATTTTTTTTTTATTTTATTTTTTTTAGAATACTAATTTGAGAAGGTTGGCAGGGAGTTGGGACAAGTGGTGACAGCAGGCAAAAGCAATAATACACCTAGATTTAAATGCAAGCATTAAAGAGATTAAAGACACAAGGGTCAGTGTAAAGCACAAAAAGACTGCATAGGAGACCCACCCAGCCCCAACAAATAAAAAATAAACATTCAGGAATCTCTGCTTTGGAGACCAAAAGCTAAGAAATACTGTTATGCCGCTCACCAGGAATTGTGTAATTTATTTTAGGGGAAAGCATAAACGCTGATGAAATTACAATTGAACTATCTAGAGTGTGTCTGGGCTCTCTGTTTAATCAGTGTAAGGAATGTTAGTTTCTATCCTCACCAAACTAAGATGGAAACTGATCAAAGAGCAGATTGAACGGTTTATGCCAAACATTTCATTACAGAAAGGGAAAAATATTTTTGAGGTCATAAACTAGAGGACAGAAATTGTGAGGAAAGGTCTGAGGAATAACAAGAAACTAATAAACGTTACTCCTAAATATTTTTATAACTTGCATGTTCAAGCACTGGTGACTTTGAAGTAATCTTGGTCGTCACATTCTTTATTCTGTTTTTCTACTGCCAGCATTTTAAAGAAAATAATAGGAATAATCAGAAAATATCCACACAATAATCTCTCCAAGTTCAGGAAGGCAACAGTATATGTAAAGCTACAGATTGCAAGAGAAGAGGTATATGATGATGATGACGACGATGGTTTTTACTTGTGTATTAAGTCCTTTTGTCCTCTTTGTAATGTGGTTTTGTCACCAGCATTTAGCATTTAAGCAAATTCAAGCAGACTGTGGAGATGTGGCAGCTCAAAGTTAAAGGTTCAGAGATTTCAACATGATACAGTTGGACTCAAATTAACATACACCAGAACTTCAGTAAGTCTTAAGTTGATTTGCTGGGCTTCACCTTATGTGAAAGGCAACAAGTGGTGGCTTGCTTCTTATCATTTCACCAGGTGGCTTCTCTTTATATTCTAATCAAATCACGGGTTTGTACTTATCTAGTTAAACATTTGGAGTTTTAAAAGACCCAAAATAAACTCAGGAGATCTCCATGGAAACCAATTAAATTATTACTTATAGTGGGTAAAATATGTGTCAAACATGTCAACATTTTTCTCAGTAAATGCATCTCTAATAATCCTTTTACATGAAAAAGTGACAGCCGTTGTCAGCATCAACACAAGTAATCAAAAAAAATTGTTGCATTTCAAACTTCCTGAATGATACAGTGATGGCATTTGCAGCCATAATACAGAAGTGAAAAGAAAATAATTTCACCATAAACCCTCAACAGCCATTTTCCTCTAAGAAGATTTTTGACTTATTCAAAAAATAGTTGTCCAAAAGCAAAAGAGTCCTGAGGTGCAGGTTTTACTTGCGTTGACTGACATGTAGTGTGAATTTCATGTCAATATAATATTAAAAACATGTTTGCTGAGAAAAACATTTTTGTGCTCAAGGTTTATTTTATCTGCCTCATACCTGTGTCATCAGTTCTCTGGTCAAATGGAGTCCAGCTACCAAAACTGGACCTAAATCGAACCGAGATGTTTTGGCATGACTGAAGGCTGTTCTTGCTGTTGGACATGTACAAAGACAATCTTCTCAGTTTCATTCTGTTAATAATCTCAAGCCTGCGACTTTTTCAGGACTGACCAGATTTTTGGGCTGAAGCAGCTGAAAAGCTCTGGAGTGGTAGATCTGTATGGAGGAGTTTAGCAAGTTGTCTCCTTTGTTTCACTGTCTTGGTTGAAGTTTGTCCAAGCATGAACATAAACATTTTGAATGGCCAAAGTGGCACATTGGCTAAAGAAGAACAGCGTGACTCAAGTACTGGATGATGAACACTACAAAATGCTTGAACAAGCACCTACCTTTACTCACCTAGTTCTGATACTTCAAGTGTCCTGAGTAATGTAGTGTAGCTTGTGTGTCTTCATCAGGGTTTTACTATGAGTCTTTCAACCTCCATATCTCGTAGCCGACGTTTGATTCATATTGTTCACAGAAGAAACCAGGACAGTTCTAACGGGTGCAGGACTTGCTCATGTTCAGAATCTCTATGAACTAAATTTGAAACTCGTTTCCAGCTGCAGATGTAGATTTTAGGTGCTGACATTCTCTGGCCCTGCTACTCCGAGTCTGTTTCTGGTTCTTCCTTGCTTTCTATCTACGCAACTAAACATAACCTTAATCCCCAGCCCATCCTTACATACTAACTAAACTAACATCACGTTCATTTTTATGTATTTTTACCTAAATGTGCAGAGTAGCAGAAAACTTGTAAAGGTTTTTCTTTGTCCATAACCCAATCTGACATAACGTCACGTCTTAACCAGAAAGGGTTTAGAACTGTGGGTCCATAGACTGCGGTTGGAATTATAAAGATATGTACTATTAAAAAAAATAAAGGAGCATTTCCATTTAACCTGAATTCTTGACAATTTTGCTGATGGTGTGATAATCCCTCAAAAAGCAAAAAAATAAAATAAATAAATACAAATCAAGTCTAACACACCAAAATAAAAAAGTAGGACCCCAAGGTTTGAGACCACAGTGTCATTTGGACAACATTTCTTGAGACTAAGAGTTGCTTCCTTATTTGGAGAAGATGCGAAGAGTGACCAACTGAATAAGGTCCCAATACAAGCCACCAAAAAGAGTGAAAAATGAAGTCAGGCGAGGATCTTTGTTTGCTGCTCTTCTACACTGACAGGAGTGATTTGAGTAGATTGAGTACAGATGCTCTAGAAGCCTGCAAGGAAGATATGTGGCTCCATGGTCTACCTCCACTGCGTGGTGAATGCAGTGGAGGGCTGAAGGAAGCGAAGATTCAGAAATATTTGGAGATATCGCTCAGATTGCTTACTTTTGCAACCTTTTAACAGATACACAGCAGCGAATGGATTAATTAAGTCTAGTTTCTGCTTTCGATCTAAATGCTTCTCTTTTGAAAACTGAAATTGCAGTTCAAGGCACTCTCACAGGTGTGTTTGCACCTGAGGATAAAGTTCAAGCTCATTCAAATCTCTTAAGGATATTTGCAAGCGCTTGTGCTGGAAGTGTTTCACTGATGAAGAATGAAACGTGTCTACATACCGAGCTGAGAAAGCAGAGTAAAGCAACAGGTCCTAGTGACCACAAGGTCAAGTCTTCACAGTGATGGCATAATGGTTCCTAATAAGGTGCTGCATTGAAACCCATAGCTGCAGCACCAAACTATGGATCACCCTCTGTTAATTGTACAAACACATAGGCTTTGTACAGACAAACAAAAATTCATATATACACATGGCAGCATGTATGTATAAATATATGGGGGTGAAATGAGCAACACAACTTCTATTTCTAAGTACAAAATGAATGAACAGTACATTATGTACATTCTGTGAGTATTAATGTGCATCAATAAACACAGACAAATGTCTGCACTTCAAGGCTGATCTGGCTAATTTTAGTTCTAACAATATACTGCATGTAAAATAATATGTACTATATTATGAACATGACATTTGTTGACTGAAATAAAACAACATAAAACTGAAGAGTGGAGATGGATATATACATATTATTAAACACATGCTGGTTAAATATATACACTCTATGCACATTATATTGACTACAGCAGCTGTAATATAAGTTAAGGTTTTGGTAACAGAGTTGGAAGACACAATGCTACCCAGATTAGAGAGTCTTTGCCTTGGGGTCAGTCAGCTGATGAGATGAAGATGAAGTAGGGCTGGAGAGGGTGGAGGGCACAGCAGGAAAGGCAAAGACCCCGGCAGAAACTGGAAAGAAAAACCCAGGCCACTGATTGTAGGAAAGAGGGGAGGGTAAAGCTGTGCACGCAGCAGGAGAGTGTAGCTGATACGTATGAAAAGGTCGGGTCGAGGGGCCGGCCATCACTGCAGGTCCAGGGCTTTCAGGCCAGGATAAAGCGCAAGCCTCTGGACCAGGTGGAGTCCATGGTGATGTCTGAAAAGGTTGGAAAAAGAAATAATAGTAAAAATCATAGAAACTCTCTGTCTTAATTTTGTAGCTATTTTTTAAGAACCTACATTTAAAGTCTGAAGCGGCTGTTCAAGTGTTTGAGGCACAACCTGGGGGCACAGCTGCTGCCCACGGATACTCAGAGAGTCGGTACGAGGTCGGTGGGTCACAATCAGAACCTCCTGGGCCCAGTCGTCCATCAGAACCTGCAGGTCTTCAGGCAGGTTGTTTTCACTGGGACTCATAGATGTGCCTGTCTTGTTATTGCTGTTGTTAGCCTGAGCTTGGGCCAAGCCAACAACAGACTGCTGGGGCGGAGGCGTAGCACTGTGCATTTGCTGTGGCTGATTGAAGGCTGCAGATGCTGAAGCCCCAGATCCTGACAACACAGAAATATAATAGATATAGTTATTAGGAAGGCCTGATTGATAAAAGGCAGTCAGATTTTGATTAATGTAGTGCAAGAGGTTTTAATTTGACATACTGCTGCCTCGCTCTTTACCGAGACACAGCCTTTTGAGTGTTGACCCTGTAAAACAGAAAAAAGTTTTAGGTAAACTAAGCAGCTGTCTGTTTAGTTTTCCTAAATCAATGCAGTGCAAAATAATGGTCTTATATAAACAAAAGAGAAAATAATACAGTACAAAAGCAAAAAAAAAAAAGCCTCTCAAACATGACAATCGACGAACACATGCATGTGAGAACCATGTCAAAATGCATTTCTAGAGCATAAGCAGAACACAGATAGGAAGCAGCAGCTCTGAAAAAAACTTTTCCAGCATGTTTTGCACAGGCCTAAATATAATTAGGTATCGCAAGATGCATAAATCACAGAACTGAATATGTGATGTAAACAAAACAGAATTGTTGGAAAAGTATATGTACTATAACAATTATATAATTTTGTCTTTATATCCACAAACCTTAATTTATTTTATTGAAGTTTTATGTAGCAGATCAACAAAACATGGGAGGTAAGTGAAGAAGAAAGTCTTAAAATCTGGACATTTTGCTTGCATCTATATTATTTTCAGCCTGCATGAGTCAGTTGTTTTAGTACCATATTTTGCTACAACTACAATATAAAAAACTCCTTTAGGTTATGTCTCTATCTGCTCTTCAAATTAGAGAACAAAATGTTGGCTTTTGAAAAGTCTCAGACAGACTAGACTGAAAGCATCTGAGCATCGGTTTCTTCCCACTGGTTCTTAAATAGATTTAGTTTTGAAATTTCGCAGGCATTTGTAAAATATGAATTATGTTTTGAATCAAATGGAAATAATTTGGTAATATATTATCATCAATGAGAAAATGTGGCTGGCCAAAGCTGCTTCTTCTTTTTCATGAGCAAAGAACATAAACCACCTAAATTTAAGACTGTGATTGTAACTTAGGAAAATGTGAACAAGTTAAAGGTGTAAGAATACTTTTGAAAAGTATTACATTTGAAATGTGCAGTTAACAATTATTATACAAGCGCACTAAATTTTGATTATCGAAACCTTAGATGTCAGAAACAATACAACTGTTCCAAAACTGAGCGACAATAACTGATAATTCGTAATCTCCACAAAATGATAGACACGTATGTGATCAGTGTGTTTGATAAAAACATTTGGAGCAACTTTTTTTTTTCTATCCTAAAAGTTTGTCTGACAGTTTTGAATAAACAATGAACTGTATGTCTGTAAAAGAAGATGGGGAGTAAGAAAACTTTGAAATAATGCAAAGCAAAAGCAAATCATACACAGATCCAGGATAGTTTTGCTAGAAAATAAATAGTGAAATCAAGGTAAATAAAGAGAATTTAAAGTAAAATCAAACAGTGAAGTTATGCAGGAAGAAAAAAGATACAAACAGATAGACAAAGACACAGGCCCACTGAGAAATCTAGCTCGTGATTTGCTACTGGACTTATAGGTCACTCTCTCAGACGGTTGAGGGTAATTAGACCAGCCTGTAGAGGAGCATAATGAAGGGAAGAAGATGACAGGAAAGCATAAGCTCTAATATACTTATTATCACTTTGCAAAAGACACCATCATATTTATATCATTAACATCTTTCTTTTGTTTTTTGCTGCATGGTTTTGAGTGTTACCCTGTTCAGGTTGAGTTTGTGTGCCGGCGACATCTCCTTGTCGTCCAGCATAGATGTTATCAGAGGACATAGAGCCTTTCAGGGAGCAGGGCTGCTGAGTCTGCACCGGCTCTGAAGCCGAGCTGGGAAGGTGGCTGGTACATGACCGCGGCCTGCCGTGGGTCGGGAAGGAAGTTCTGCCTGGAGAACCATTTAAACTCACTGCTGGCTCACTGGGACCTGGAGCAGGACCTGGACACACAAACATAAGAGCAACATTTATCCTTATCTGACATTAAAATGTTAATAGTTTAGGTTACAAAGAGTAACTCGCCTGGTTTAGTGGAGTCGCTGCTTTTGGTTTTGACATGCCTAAATTGCTGAACTAGAGGGCTGAGAAGTTTCCCGGGCTTCAGTCTGTGTTTGCTGGATCTCTTCCTGCGGCTTGTATGCGGTGCAACATGTAAGAGGCCGAGGCCAGGAGGAGGAACCTTACCAAGTCTGCGATAGAGCAGCTCCACCTCTCCACGTTGATGTGCTTGCAGCTCTGAAATTTCCTTAAGATGTCTGAATAAATGGGGGAAGGGATTAAACCGTGTGAAAATGTCCAAAGGGTATGACTACTAAGTCATTTCACATGAGGAAAAGGACTATCTTACTTCTCTCTGAGTCTCTGCAGTTCCCTCTTTATGTCTGAGTCCTCCATCTCGGAGTCATTGTCGCTGCTGGCGTAGGCCGAGCCAGGCAAGCCTCCATGTCTGCTCGGGGAATCAGAGCTCTGCACGCTGCTGCTGCGCCCGGTGCGACGGAGAAAAGCCACTGCTCTTTTCATGAGGTCACTTCCTCTGCGCTCAGAGCGAGCGTACTGGGACGGAGTGGCAGGAGCCAGCTTAGCAGGGCTGCTCTCTGCTCCTGAGTCTGCAGGAAGGAAGGAGACATGGACTGTGACGTCCATGGGGACAGAGTCCGAGTTCCGAACGTGAGCTCTTACCCATGGGAGGTGGAGTGTCCAGGTAGAAGTCGGGAGGGGCAGAGTAGCGGCTGCACCGCGTCCTCTGAGTGATGTCATCTTCTGTGCTCACCACAGAGAAACGTCCAATGGTGGTGGAGGTAGTCAAGGCTTCAGGTGGAACCGGGTCCCCGTTGTATCCACCGGGGTGTGCAGGGGAGGCAGCGCTGCTCCAGCTCCTCTGCTTCACATCTCTTCTGTTGGCCACTTCAGGAGGAACAGAGATGATCTGGCAGAACAAAGGAGGAAGATTCAGGAAACACTGTGACAACGTACGGATTTTATATTATCAATTCTGATATCTTTTTGTCTTGAAAAATGTATAAATAAGTAGAGAATGATGAGATTGATTGTTTTCAAATATATACATAAAGATAAAGGAACACATATATATATATACTCTTGGTTATAAGAAGAAAGGAACAACAACTTAATGACACCTGGACTAAAACTTTTCCATCTATTCATTTGATATTTGTCATATCTGTATATAAAATTTGTTGGCATCTGAACACTTTCAAATTTTTCAGCTGGCGAAGCTCTGAGAATATTGTTCATAAAATGGTTGCAGAACAAAACTTACATATTTGGTCTATTTTTATAAGATAATGAAAGTAGGCAGTATATGCAGTAGCAGGAACCTGAACCAAGTAGGAAGTGCTCCCCCTACTTCTCAACTCCAACAGATCTGACCATTTCCCTCATTTATAGAAAATTATAGTCTCTTTTCATTCAATATATATTGTATTAACTATCAGGAAAAACCACATAACACAAAAAAAATGTATGATTCAGAAAGTCTGTCGTCTCAAATTATTCATGTATTAGAATCAAAGTTTTAAGCATTTTGTGAGCTCTGAAACATGATGTTTAAACGTGACAATACTGTATTTTGAGATTAAAACAAACAAATGATAAAAATAAAAAGCGAAACTTTGATACCTTAAATCGACCTCTAGTTCCAGAGCAGGACACAGAGTGAGGAACGTGTCTCCTTGACAAAGAAGCTATAAGGCAGCAAATAAATCACTGAGTATAACAAACATCAAGTAAAATTTAAGTGAAAAATGAATAATCTTAAAGTTCAGTTCTTGTCTTTAGACAGATTAGTTGCACGCACCACAAACAGCGGAGTCGCTCAGGGTGCTCAGGCTGTCCATTCTCTCAGGAATTTGAGGCTTACAGGGGAGATAGAATGAAAGGTAAAGAGAATAAAGCAAGAAAATTTAGATATAAAAGCATTAAACATTGTTGTAACATTAAATAAAATGACTGAACCTCAGCAGTCCAGTTTTTCTCAGCTCTGGCTCAGCAACTAAACAGTTTCTCCACTTATTTAAATCTCAGAGTGTGTTTTATTGTACTCACAAGTTGTTCTCCTGCCCGGTAGCGTCCCTCCCCTATTGGCCCCGGAGTGCTGTTTCCTGACCCTCCAGTGGCGCTGTCCGGGCCCGGAGGAAACTGGATGTACTCTGTCCCAGATCCCGGTGTCTCTGCCGCTGTGCCTGACGGATACATGGGAGCATATTCCTGGTAGAGCAGGTTCCTCAGTTTTTCATCCAGAGTTTTAATGGTGCTATCGACGAAACCTCCCCGACCGACCCGTCCTTCGCCATCAGATTCGCTTGGCCCCACGCCGTGCTGGGATGGTGCCGGGCTCTGGGGTAGCGAGGACACTTTAGAGCCTCCCACGTTGGAGAAAGGCTGGTGGAGGATGACTGGCTGCTGTGGCAACTCGCTGCGTGCTGCAGGAGCATAGGAGACAGATGTCGACTCTTTAGTGGCACCCAGCTCCTGGAGGGGGAGAGGGGTCAGAGGCGACCTGCCCTGGGGAGGGTTCACATCTAAGGACAGGGGCATGACGAGTGGACAGCAGGGCACCTCATCAACAATGGACGCTGAGAGGGTCAAATCGAGGGCTTTCTGAGCTCCCTGGGTAGGAGAGAGCGATCCAAGAGGAGACCCCTGTGAGTCCTCCACTAGGTAAGAAGTGTGGGGCAACGATGGGGGAAACGCTTGAGCCTTGGCTGTGTTGGCTCCATGCAAGCTGGGCTGCAGAGAACTGCCTGCAGGCTCTATTGAAGACATTGACTGGAGAGTGGCAGGTGCAGACACTGGGGGCGACAGGCTGGCCAAGAGGAGGGGGTCAGTGTTGGATGTTATTGGAGGACTGTAGAAACCATAAACTTCATGAGCGAACCCTCCACTTCCACCAGACATTGTGGAGGATGACCCCTCTTCTACAAAAAAGGACAAAAAAGATCAAAATGTGCAAATTAACTTAAAAAATGTTGGTAGACTTCTTTTATAATAATGAGGATGTTTCTATTGTTTAGAACTTGGCAAACTTTTCTAATTAATATGACATGGCTTCTCTGTTTTTGATTTAACTTTAGAGAAGTTAATTCTTGTTTGAGTTCAATTTAAATCTGTAAAATAGTTTAACCTGTCATTAAAAAAAAATCAAGCCTTAAATGATTTTAACACTAACTTTAGTGCATTTTGTTGGGATTTTATGAAATAGATCAACACAATGTGGTGCAGAACAATAAAGTGGGAGAACATGTACATGTGGTTTTCATTTTCATATTTTTAAAAATATGAAAAAGATGGTGTCGATTAAATCCTGATACCCCGAAATGAAAGCCAGAGAACCCAATTTCCTTCTGAAGTAACCTGAAGGCCTCAGAGGTTTATTAGGTTTGTTGTTAGGGAACATTAGTGAAGAAACAAACATGAAGACCAAGAAACAGCAAATAGCTCAGGGATAAAGTTGTTGAGAAGATTAAAACAGAAGTAGGTTGTAAAACAAGTTCTGAATATGCAGCAACCTCGTTTTCAAGCCATCTTTAGACAGTGGAAAATGTATGGCTATCCAGTTAAATTGACAGGTTTGGCTAGGGGAGCATTAATCATTCAGCCAAGAGACCATTACAAAAAAACAGAAGCCTGTTTTGCAGTTTGTCATAAGCAAGTTAGGCGATGCAGCTGCTCAGAGCTGATGGAAAGATGGATGGACCATCTGGAGGCTGCAAAAGACCTGGCTGCAGCCAGAGCTTCCAACTGAAACATATTGTGATAAAAGTAAATCCGACAGAGGATCTCTGGCAAAATTAAAAAAGTCGTGTTTACAAATGCTCTTAATTGAATCTGACTAATGTTGGGCTATTTCACAAAGACGGAGGGTCAACAAATCAGTCAAAGTGAAAAGATGGATGACATGTGCCAAAAGACTTGCAGCTGCAGCTGCATTTACAAACTGATTTACAAAATATTTACCCTGGGGTACTTAATACAAATACAATACAAACTTTGTCAAAAAAAAAAAAAAAAAAAGTTTCATTTATTTAATTCAACAAATAACCAACGTTGTGGTCTTTATTTTGTCACCCATATAAAACTAAAGTGTCAATAATCACAATATTTTGAAATTTATTTAGGCTACAATGTGGTGGTAAGAACAAGGAAATACATTAAGAAAAATAACAAAAATCTTCTGAAAAAAAAAAAAGATTCAATGAATTTGGGCTCATGTTGAATTCACCAGCTCAATTATGCTTCACATTGTGTTGGGCAGTCATACAATCCCAATAAAATAAATAAAAGCTAAATAAAAGCTTGGATTGAATAATTAAGATGTTGGTTAACATGTACAAATATTGTTTTCATCTTGGGTTTCTATGTTTTCTCACTGTGCGCATTGGAACCAAGTGAAGTTGTAAAGAACCTGCCAGACTACTAACGTCTAGAAGAAGGTAAATACTTCTATACATCCCGACTTAAAGGATTTTATTCTGATGCCACAAGGGAGTGCTGTTGTACCATGTGGCTACCAGACAGTCACCTCTGGATGTGGACGGCTTTGCAGTGGTGCTGTCAGCAGGCTGGGTGTTGGCTGAGCTCCCAGGTGACTGCGTCGCTGTCCCCTCAGTCGGCGTGTCCTGAACGCAGGGAGGCGTCTCCTCCACTGGGCAAATGATGAACCATCTCTTTCCTGTGTGAAGAACTGCAGTCCGAAGCAAAAAGGAACAGTAAGTACTCTAAGGGAAAACAAAAGGGATACAATGAGGATTTGAATTTTAAGAACATGTGGTGTTACCATTCTGCTGATATACAGGCTGCGGTGCCCCTGACTGCTGACTCTGCAGAAAGATTTACAGACGTGAGTTTTGCCTGATAAGATTTTTATTTTGGCGTACACCATGTATTTGTGAAGGTCCCGCTCTTACCTCTCCAGCCTCAGACATCTGGCCCTGCAGAGGGCTGCAACTCAAAGTTGTGTCTTTTTCATCCCCCATGTCTTCATGCAGCATGTCTTCTGCTTTGTCCACAATGTCTTTCAGCTGATCAATGAAGATCTCCTTCTCCCACAGCAAAATAAAACCGTTCTCCACCTACAAACATTTTAGTTTTAAACATTGTATAGTGTCATAAACAGAAAAAAAAACTAACACATTCAATTATAATTATGTAAGCTGACCATGTAGGTGGCAATTTCCTCCGGAGCGTCTCCATCCAGGTCAAACTTGAATGTTACCATTTTGTGGTTGTGAGTCTCCAGCTGACATTCAACCATTTTGTCACCAGTGTTGCAAACCTATGAGGAGAGCAAATCCACCTTACTTTTAAAGACACTGAATTTTATTGATTTGATTATTTTTACTGTCATAAATCACCATATGACTCACATTGAGCATGCTCAGTTTGGGCTTGCTGGTCCTCTCCTGCCTGGAACGTGTGCGAGCAGACTTGCGATGATGTTTCCTGGGTTTTGAGTCACCTTTGCTCCCACTTGCTAAGCTTTCATAGCCGTCGCTTGTTTCCCGACCCGAGGCTACGTCAGAGTTAACACTAGACAAAGAAATTATGAAGAAATAAAAAAACTCATCCTTCTGCTTGAGACGAACACATCTAACTAAATAGACTCGATACACACCTGTCGTAGGTGTAACTGGATAGAGATATCGCTCTGTCACGAAGAACATCCTGAAAAAAAAATACAATTTGCTTCATTAGTTGTAAATTATCAGTCACAACTTGATATACATTAATCAACTGCTTGAATGTCTTCTTGAGCTTTAAATGATTATTACTTTTATGTATCATGCAACAAATACATTTTTAAAACATAAATTTGGTAGACAAGATTGTTGATGTATTTTCTCAAAACTAAAAAGGGGCAAAATTATAAATATAGGAATTTTGCCCTTCCTTTTATAGGGCAAAATATCCTATAAAAGGAAGGATTATAATAGGAAATCCTTCCTTCCTATCATAAAGGAAGGAAGGAAGGAATCAATCAATCAATCAATCAATCAATCCTACCTCTGCGCAGATCTCCTGCTGAAAGCTCCCAGGGACGGATGTTGCCTCCACGTTGTGCTGAGCCAGGCTGCCGGACTCGGACACTGGCACTGTTGTGTGGGCGCCAGCGGGCTGCAGAACTGAAACTCCAGCAGCAGCCTGACTCGGCGCTGACAGACTGACAGGAGCTGAGTCTGAGACCAAGCCTGGGGTGGATGTCTGCGATGCAGCTGAGCTCACAGAGGAGACCATTGTGAGCTCGACGGTGAAAGTCGATGCAGATATTGGTGCCTGAAGTTGAGCCGAGGCCACAGGCTGCAGTGTTTTTTGAACTTGTGTTGGAGTCTGAGGTGCTCCTGCAGCCTGAGCTGACCCTGGAGCTGGAGGAGGCGTTCGCACCGGGGCTTGGGCTTCAAACTGAACTGCGGTCGAGACAGAAACTGAGGCTGGAGCAGGGACTGGAGTCGCTGCAGCTGCAGGAGATTCTGTATCCATTCTGCTTCCCCAAATAGGAGTCTGTCCAGTGGACAAGACAGGGGGAGCTGTTTCCAAATGCTGAACATCTGTCAGAGTCCTATGGGGAGCAGCCACCTGAGAAATGAACAAAAGAAAAACCATCATGTTTATGTGAATGAGCAATAATTTAAGTTACTCTCTTCTGAATCTCCGAAGGCATGCCCTGCATGCATTACGACCAACAATACAGACACCACCTCAGATTTGTCAAGGCCGAGCCATTACAGTGAGAACGGAGTCAAATATTCACCTGGACAGGCTGGTCAGCCAGTTCCTGCTCAGGGTGGGGGGCAGGGAATGGGGTGGGTTGTACCTGGGAGAAAGGTAAGGAATGGGTGGAATGGAGGCTACTGGTGTGCTGCTGAGATGTGTGTGGGCCAGCCTGCAGCTGTGGCACCACAGGGGACTTGGCTATTCCCAGGTGAGAAAAAGGGAGAGATAAACTGGGGACATTTTGAGGTGTGGACATGGGAGTCTGAGGAGTCCCAAGAGAAGGTATAGATGTCAGAGCTGAGTGTGGGGTGAGAGGGAGAGGGGGAAGGAGAGGTGACGGTGAGTAGTAAGAGGTAGACATAGCAGCGTCGCTGCTGCTGAAGGTGGACGGCAGAGAAGCTGGGGAAAAGGGAGCGGGCATGTGAACGACAGGATATGGAGAGGAAAACTGGGAAAGAAAAAGGAAAAACGAAATAAAATGAACAAAGACAGCGAGTCGGTACATTTAACATTCACACAGGTCGTTTGGGTTTTTACTGCAACACTGTAATGTTCCATGTGTTACAATATGCTTTCTCTGTTTTTTTTTTCATTGTTTTTTTTGGTTTTATGTCTCTATGGCAACAGCACTCTACCACAACACACCTGTGTGCTGATGGGCAGGGGCAGGAGAGGGGGAGGAGCACTGCAGAGCGGAAACCTGCCAGCGGAATCAGGAGGACTCAGCTGTGACGACGGCTGATCAGCAGAAAACAACTAAGGAAAGAAATCAAATATCGATTTCTTTTAATTTTTTTGAATTAGCTTATTTTTAAAAGTGTTAGTGTTTCTTGACAATACAATGCTTTTCTCATTCGAAGCCTGACAAGTTTTTAGGAAATTTTGTGGGACTCAGCGTGATTTACTTGTCACAAATGCATTAAAGTTAAAACAAGAGAGAATATGCATAAGGTTATGCATTTTTCTGGTTTGAGATGTGTGAACGGCTTAAAATAAAGTAATATTTTAGTGCTTTAGTTCTCTAAATAAAGAGCTTCTTAAATCCCTCTCCACCCTCCAATGTGTCTGATAAGCTTCAATCTTTTGCCAACTTTGCTTGTCACAGTTCCAGTTTTTTAAAGGACTTTAAAAATTTAAAGTCTTTGCTCTGCGGTCCAGAAGAGCCAAGTTAAACAAGGTAGTTAGATTTTTGAGCAAAAACAATTTGTAAATAAATATACTAAAATGTATCATCAAAATTTTTTGGGTAAATAATTTTCTATTCTCTTGGCGTGGGAAGATTTTGTCAGTCAATTTCTTTGCAACATGAAAGGCTTCTGAGTCACACCTTATTTGAACATGCTTGCTATATTTAGGCAAGGTTAAAAAATGCGTCAGCCTGTAAGTACAAATTACAGGCTGGTTGTGCTTCTAAAATTAAATCAAATAAGATTTATAAAGTATGTATTATACCCTGAAACCTTTTTAAATAGTCCATCTGCATCAGTTGCCTGTGCTGGAAGGACAAATGTGTCTCAACTCTGTTCCTGGATTGAAGGCCGAGGGCCACCTGCTGCACCTTGGATACCCGCGATTTAATTATTGTTCAGACTGTAGAGTTATTCCGTTATATATTTTTAAGGAGTATTATCTGCTGTTTTGAACCACAAGCTATACGGCCTGAAGCACTGAAACAGGTGAGCTTCTGGAGCAGCTAATTTTAAAACTGTTACCCTGTGTGTTTTGCAGTGTACAGTCTACCTGAGACAGGACGGCAGCTGGTTGGAGATGACACTACAGGGAGAGGAGACAAATGGGAAACAAACACAGACCACATAAATAGCTTTTCATACAAACAGGCGCACACGGAGTACATACACAACAATAAAGAGCTGTGCAGCAAAAGGAAAAGCACATTTTTATATTTTTATCCATGCTATGGATGCACTATTTAAACCATAAACATTGGGTGCTATTTATTTTGTTAATAGGAGCAAAATTCAATGAATGGGTTATTGTTAGGTAGACACAGAGGCAAACACGTGTACAGAGAACACATGTTGATGTCAGAATGAAAGGAGCTTAAAAAGATCATCTGATGGCCAGACTCCTCTGTTCCAGATCTAATGTTATCCCTGCAAATTACAATGTTAAAGGAATGAATCACTTTCTAGGACACTGCAAAATGTTCTTTATGGATCCGTTGACTGATTGGAGCGGTTCTGGGGGCACAGACAGGATGTCCCCAATACTGGGTGAGTTGTAATAGTATATGTGACATTGCCTCTATTGGACGGCATATTTTTCTTTCTCTTCTCTCTCTTCCGGTGAGTTCAGAGGTCATTCAGAGTTTGCAGTACCTGCTCCTGGGTGGACTGGACTGTAAGATGCGTCTGCAGAGTTGGGGCTGCGGCTGGGAAACTCTGGGATGTCTGTCTGCTCTGCTGCACAGGGGGCACTGGAGTAGCTGGTGCAGAAACCGTCTGTCACAAATACAATCAAGAGACCACATTTAATTAAACTTTTTCAGACATCTCATTTTTTTCTAATCTTGTTTTGCACATTCCTAAAGAGATTTAGCGTGTTTAAGCAGCAGCTGTCAATGGCATGAAACTAAGGGAGATTTTTAGGGGATGGACAGGTTGCATGTTTGTCTTAGGAAGTTTCATTAAGAAAGGGAAGTTACAGCAGTGGTTAACTTCACTGTAAGTGAACCAAGGAAGTTAGTTTATGCTGCGAATTAAGCAGAAGCAGAAAACTGGTTTTTGAAAGGACAAAAACTGCTGGTGGAATTAGAAGGGATACTGACCAGTGCAGCTATGTTGCATTCAAACTACATATCGCCTCCTTCTGTCACATACCACGTGATCTGCTCTGCCTTTGCTGCAAAGTGATGACAGCACCAAGTTCTCATCAAAGTTTGGGGTTCGGGAGAGAGGGGCTTCCAGGCTCTGACTTTTCCCTTTATGTTCAGTTACGGAGTACTTGATGTCCCCGATGTGGCTCTGGAGTGGATGATTTACACCTCCTCTTTCAGGGAGGGTGGGAGAGCTGGTTCTGCGACTGACAATGTGATGGAGACAGTAGTTGAGAAGGCGGAGTTCTCCACCTTCATATAAACCTCGTGGAAACACGACTGATGAGGATGTGGAATGGTGTGAAGGTGAGGCGGCCTTGCTTGGTTTGGTGTTTGGTGATGGTTCAGCAGGTGAGCCCAAAACATGAGGTAAAGTGGCCTGTGAAGACTTCAACAAATGAATAGAGGTAGATGCTTCTAAATTGGATGTGCTGGAAGTGCATCTGTGCGAACCGCCTCCTTCCATCTTGTCTTTCAAGAAGAGAGACATGCAAGCTTTGCACTGATGTCGGTGACGCTGTGGGCTGCGCGGCACGCTAAGACGGTGTGCTGAAGGAGGTTGTAAAATCAGGGGAGGGTGAGGTGAATTTGAATAACTTGCTGAGTCACGGAGAGAAATCTGATGCAAGAGAGGAGATGATAATAAAGAGGGATTGTGGGCATCGTTTGAGGATAGGTAATCTGCAGAATGCAGTGAACTCTGTGAACTGTCAGACGAGGAGAGATCTTGCAACAGACTTTGGTTCTTTATCTGGGAGAGGGAGTGCATCCTGCACTGTAACATCTCTACTGTGGGGACACTGCCACGCCTAAGACACGCTGCGATTTCGGTGGCAAGTGGATTCTTGTGACATACAAAAGGATCACTGTAGTGGCGCTGATCAGGAATCCATTCAGAAAAGAAGATAAGACATCAGGTTTTTGCAAAAATAAATAAATAAATCAAATTTAAAAGGACATGTCATTAAAACGTAACAGCAAGTACTCACTGTTTGACACTGAAAAGGCCCGTGGTGCAGTTGTGCTGCAGGCTGTTGGAAGGTCCCAGGATGCAGCTGATCTGCTGTGGGTTGCTGGTAGGCTCCCTGGTGGGGTTGTGTAGTTGACTGTTTGTTGTTTTCATGCAAGGCCTGTCCTGCAGATTGCTGGTAGGATCCTTGCTGCAGCTGGGAGTCAGCTCGCGAAGGAGGACTGTAGAGCATCTGTGCAGTAGAAACGGGTTCTGGAAGTGACTGGTAAGGACCGTTCTGCTGATTGCTCAGATCGTCTAATTGCACGTAGGAGTTCACTCCACTGTCAGCTGTAACAACACAGAGAATGAAACACTGTAATTCACCATGAAAAGCCTCTGAAGGAAAAACAGATAGTAATGAAGGATCGAATGAGGCTGTAATTGGAATTTAAATTAGGTGTCTGATTGCTTTAATTTCATTTTATAGCGCTGTAGTCCTTTTTTTTCTATCTCAACTTTAGGTTGATTCAAAGGCATTCTGCTTAATTTGAGGCTATTTGAGGTTTCACATCTCTTACAATTATTAGTGTAGATCGAGACTGTGTAATACGTAATATTATTACAAGTATCCTCATCCCTATAATATTTTTACACATTTGCTAACATTATACTCTCCAACTTCTATATACTTTATTGAGATTTCATGCTATAGATCATTTTATTTGTTTATCTGTGTGAATTGTTGAAAGAAGGCCACAAGACGTCCCATTTAAATTGTTTGCAAGCCGTGTAAGAGACACAGCAAATATATAGTAAATATATTGAAGCTAGTGGTTATGACAATGTAATAAAATATGAACAAGATCCAGAGATAATAAAATCAGTGCACCGGAGATGTCATTTCTCATTGAGCTTCTTACTTGTGGCAGATGTGATCACAGGAACAGTGCAGATCAGAGTTTCTTGGTCCTCAACATCTGCAGTGGTGAATATGGTTTCCTCAGGTGGACCGGTACCAGGGACCTGCAGAAGGTTCTGCTGCATCTTCTTCACTTCACCGTTTCCATTTGGTGAGCCAGTTCTTGCCCTCCTCCATTTTATTAGAGCCACACGGTCTCTGATAGATTTACCAACTATCTTTACATCACATTCCAAGAAAAATCCTGACTCCACCTACAAGAAACAGACAAGATTCTTGTTAAAGGTAAAATGAAATACACAAAGGTCAAACTGAATACATTGTAGCTAAATATAAATATTCTTCTGTCATGAGTCATTCAAAATTTCAGCTTTCTATATCTAGTTGCAAAGAAATAAAGACTAGATCAGTTCCTTTACCATTTCTTGTGCAACTACTTCTGGAACTTCTTTTTCCAAGTCAAAGGTAAACTCAATAGCACCAGTGTCCTTATATTTTCCCTTTAACTTTTTAGGATCTTCGACCCACAGCTTCAAAGCAATGGTTGATTTTTTTCCATCGTCCTCCTCATTTAGCTCAACCCTAACTCCTGTGTCTTCGGCAAAATATGCATGGTTCAGGAGGTCCTTGATGGAGTACCTGCAGAAAATACACAAACACTTCTGCACAACAGATCTTTACAGCGGCAACGCATGCTCAGATCCAAATGCGGGCATTAACGTCATGCTGCCAGAGCAAAACAAAACACAACACGAACACAAAGGTCCAGCTCCACTACCTGCATAAGGAATGAGTTTCAGACCAACTCAGATGTCTTTGGCAACTTACCGTTCCTCCCATCTGTGGCAGATACACTCCCCAATAATTTCCTTTATTTCTGGGTCACTGACTTTGCCGTAGCTGGCAGGCTTCACCCCCTGAAAAGCAAACCAGCATGTCCCAACTCACGAGGAAACAAGTTCTCATCAGGAGCAATTACTATATATCATGACTAGGAGCAATTTGATTAAGCAGTGTCAAAAAGCAATAATTTCCCTGCAATAATTTCCCTCAATAACACAGCTTCCTCTCGATGTCTACATTAAAAAGATTACAGAGTTACATACTGCAGGAGGTAAAAGAAGATTTGCTTGCAAATGGAGACTGGATGTCAATCTAAATGAGGCTTAAGGGAATTACTTGCTTTGGTTTGATGGAAACTGAGGGTTAATGTTAGTTTAAGTTTAGTATTACTGGCCCTTAGAAATCTGACTATTTAAATGTTCAAGCAAGACTTTTGTAAGACATCGTCATCATGACATTGATGAGCTGTCAAGATATTGATATTCTGGCCTTGTTGTGTTGTTAAGATTAAAGTGAGCCTGTCAATCAAAGTAGAAGTATTTATAAAACTAATCATCTTGATCAGCTAGTTTTGAATTTAACTTAAGAAATCAATGCATTCTTGGGTTTTCTGCTCTGAACATGTAAGCATTTAATTAGACGTCTGTCCTCAGCCCGTGGTATGCTGTCACATGGTGTATTTTGTAACAGTTTGTCTTTGAAAACTTGAAAAAATACGAGATTGCGTTTTAGCCATGGGTGCGCAATGTGCCACGAACACAGTTTTATTAAACTCCTTTGTGGTTTGCACCTGATTTCTGAGAGCTCTCAATGCTGACTGAGAAAAAAAGAGTAAGAAAGACTGATTGTCAGAGAAAAACACAGAACCATCAAAGAAGTTCTGTCTCAGCAGATTCTATTGTTGGCCTGATCCATCTGCAGATTCAGCTGGCGTTTTTATTATTCACTGTAAGTTTTTATGGTTTTTCTGGCTCACCACCTTCAAAGTACAAAAGCTGGGATCAAGCTAGGTTACAGTTTACAGTTCAATTCTGATGAAATCATAGAGACCTTCAGAGGTCTGTAGCATTTACAGTTAACTGTAGCATTGAACTGTAAATGCTACAGTTACATTTCCCATCCTAATATATTAACATAGATTATTGTGACAGTAGATTAAATTTTACATTTATAATTGTTTTTCTTTTTCTGATAATAAAAGTTACAAAAACAGTGACAGATGGAGAGATTGTTTGCCATCAAAGCCCAAAAATTGCAGACTATACATCTTAAGAGGAATATCCACAATGCTATTGTATCATGCACAATGACAGTCTACTCAATCTGTGTTACTCTATTCTATCACGCATTTCAAATCGCAAAAAGTAAAAGTATTCAGATTGATATGTTTTGTCATGATATAAAGAGTTAGTAACCACAGCTCAAGAAAATGAACTTACACTTGTGACTTTGCGGTAGATCTGAGCTGCATTCTGACACTCAGAGTAAGGATACTCTGAGGTGGCCATCTCCAGCATACACATCCCAAAAGCATAGACATCCACAGCCTCGTCATAGTGCTCCTCATACATCTCTGGAGCCATAAACTCTGGAGTACCTGGAAAATGTAGGTATGACAGGGCTGTGTGTTAAATATTTACACTTTTATTATTGTTATCAGTGTTCAAATGCCAGCTGCAGCAAAGCAAAGATGAAAGATTTTGCTGATGCTGAAGCTTTGGCTTTAAATGGATCACAAGAAAACTCTACATGTTTGTATAAACAAGTGACAAATTAAAAGAAAATTCAGCATGCAGTTTTTTAGTTGGGTGTTTGCAATGAAATCTGTTTTTATAATAATGGAAATGTTTATAAATATTTCCATTGACATTAACATCATTGAGAGAACCGTATTACATTTCATCATTATAAAAAAGTTTGAAATTGTGATTATTAGGGACTATAGCTTTGGAACATCAACAAGGTGTCCTGTCATCTCTTATTTCAGAAGGAAGCACCGTCTTCCTGGAAAAGACCCGTGAGGATAGGCTTACCGTCTTCCAGGAAGTAATTAGTCTGAACAGCTTTCTGCTGACTTGCAGTGCCTCTTCCATATTTAAGAGGCAATTAGTAGTAAGCATAATAATGACAATAAAACAGTAGAAATGTTCTCCTCTCTGGGGTCTGGGTTTTGTGTACATGCAGCATGTATGTACATGACTGGTGTGTTATTGACCTGCTCCATAGGAGAACATCTGGATCCAGCCAGATGGTCACAGCCAATTTAAATCCTACATCCGGATTTAAATCAGGATATAACATCCTGTGCAGATCCTATAGCCTGAGATATTCACTGCACATTTTTGAGTGCAGTGAATATCTGCACTCAAAAGTGTGCCTGGGCAAAATTAATATTTGCATAAGAAATACCAGGAGCCAAGTCATAAAAAATATGACTATATTTAGTTTGTTATAGCATTATGTGAACTTTATCAAATTTGAATTGTTTATCAATTGCATTTTACTTTATTCTGTATAGATACTATCAGCTACAAATTACAAAGTATAATTTAGTGATATTTTATTAGTAAGGTCAACAATATTGAATAATCAAACAAATTATATTCAAAGGGAATTCCTTAGTTTTAATTCCCATATCCACCCCAGGAACTATGCCACACAAACATATTTAAATCAAGAGCTTTTAATTAAAGCTGAAGTTCTTAAGACTTAATAATATATTGAGGTAAATATGTATTGTATTAACATTAATTAATGTATTAGTAATATATTAATGTTAATGATATTAATCATAGATCAACCTCATTAATACTTAGAATTAATAACAGTATTAATAACATATTAATAATATATTCCTAATATATTGTTACTAATATATTGTCACTTTGTTGCAATATTTTTTAAGTCGACAACTGTCACACTTTTCTGAGTATGAGTTAAACCTAATCCAGTCATAGGATGTAGTTTAGACATCAGTCACTATGAGTTGGTTACCATGGAGACTCATATTCTTTCTTAGGAAAGCTCCTCCTGAAGCTTGGACTTTAAAATCCACTATATTGCTATTTATATCTTAACATCCAAAGGAAGATGTTACTGAATCATTTTCCGTCTGATAAGAGGGAATCACTTATCGCAACATCTGGTTGTTTTCTTTTAATGTGTCACCAATCTGGACATGTGAAGAAACTGTTCTTTCACAAAGTTAGTTCTGTTGCAGCCCTGGAAACTGACAAAACAGGATTAAATTGTTTTAGCTAAAAAATAAGCAAGCAACTAACCAATAACACTTTTGGCAAAAGAGGCCCTCTTTAGTGTTGCTAATCCAAGGTCTCCTATTTTGACAGAGCCAGTTGGACCAGTGATGAAAATGTTGTCACACTTGAGGTCTCTGTGGATGATGGGAGGTGTCCTTGTGTGGAGGAAATGGAGGCCTTTGAGAATTTGCCGACACCACCTTCTCAGGACTTTGGGCTTCATAACCTTGAAGCGCTTTAGATACCTGCAAGAAGACAAATATACACTCTCAAATGGTAACTCATACACATGAAGACATTAGTTTTATATATATATATATATATATATATATATATATATATATCATTTTTGATCATTTTTGGAGGTGGTCTGAATATGACTAATACGTCTTTAATTTATAAAGTTGTTTAGCTGCCTAAACAAATGGATGAAAAGTATAGATAATTTACCTTTATTGAATGTGCAATCATGTAATGTACATTTAAACATGAGGTCTCAATAGACAATAATCAATTATTGTCACAAAGTCTTACGTTTTCAGTGTTCCTGATGTCATTAGCTCTGTCACAAGGACGATGCACTTCTTCCCTTTTACTGGTGACTCCCAGAAGTCATAAAATCGCACGATGTTGGGGTGCTGCAGGGCCTTCAGCATCTCTGCCTCCTCTTTGAACCGCTGCCTCTCTGCTTTGGATAGTTTCCTTTCCTGGGAAAAGGAAGGAAAATCTGTGAATTGATGTCATTTTTCCAAAACTCTACTCAAAGAGTTTTTCCAAACCTCTTTGAGTAGAGTTTTGGAAACTCTTTCCAAAACTCTATGTTAGCTTTTCACTTTGTTGGACAGATTTAACAAAACTTGTTTTGAATAGGTTTTTCTTATCCATACATGAAAGACTTTTCTTTTTATGTCTTCTTTTTTAAATGAATGTATGTTTTGCATTGTACTTTATATCAAACTCACAGGCCCATATGAGGTGATATTTTGGGATTTTTATAAATACAAACAATACTCAAGTATTTTAAAATTATGAAGATATACTGTATTTGGGAACAACATGAAGTTACTGATCAGCAGTCTGATCAGTAACTTCAGACTGATCAGAATTTATGCATGATAGGTAACAAACCTATCATGCATCAATTCTGCTTATAAATAGGACTACCTATTGTATTCCAATTTGTATTAGTAAAATACTTGTTTCTGTACTAGGAGGACACCAAAACCAAAACATCCTTGTAAATCCGGCCCTGTCTGCCTGTCATGTATCAAGTCCAAAATCAGCCTAGATGGTCACTTGGACAATTTAGAGCTTTTTATGTGTCCCTCTGCTGACCAGCTTTATAGAGATGGGAAAGATGAGAAACATCAGACACAACAATGCAACTTTTCCATTATACTCTAAGTTAGCTTTTCACTTTGTTGGACAGATTTAACAAAAGTACCATAATAACTTTTATCCTGATTGAAGCAGTGGGTTTGACTGTGGCTCCCTTAGGATTGTCTGAAGCTCGTGTTTGGAGTGAACACAGCTTTGGCATTTTGATCTAGCTGAACATGGGGGTCTGACCCATTTACTCTCTTTTTCAGCATTGTTTATAAAACATACAAATCCTAAACATCTCAAAAACCCACAAGTGGGATCAACACGTAATCAGAGGACGGATGAGTAAAAGCCTCATTGTTTTGTCTGAAGCGGTAAAACAGACAAAGTCACGTCTGTCAAGGCTAAAGCACGAGATTTCTCCATAACCACAAACCCATGGCTTTGATGCAGTAACTGCATCCACCTTGAAAGATGTTAAAACTTTAATTTTCTGTGTACTGTGCATCTGATTGAATCTGTTTAGACTGGATCAATATTATTGGCCCCTGCCCTCCCTGAACTGTTGTATAAATAGTGAAAGAGCTGACAGCAAACACCTTCTGCATCGCATTTTTCTCCCCAGTCAGCAGTGCAGCAGCTACAGCGGCCACAAATTTCTAGCCGTCTTCTGGATTTCCGATGTTACTGTTCCAATAAGGACAATTATAACTGGAAGAAATAGGTTGCAGTTCCCGTTTCAAATGAGTGGGGTGCTCAGTAAGTTCATACACTGACTCATGGTGTCGGTTATTGACTGACACACAGGAATCGGATTTCACTCAGCGCCCACTGTGACCTGTGCAGCCTAATGCATCTTACATTATGCAGCTTCTGAAGCTGCCTTTGTGACTCAGGTTCTTACTGAAGAGCCTGCGTTGTCCTTATGTCCCTATTGTTGCTTTTTAGAAAGTTTGCAAACAATTTAGTAAAGATGCTTTACAGGGAGAAGGTCTTTGTTAATCAATCAGATCAGATCTGCTGTATATAATGATCATTTTTGCAGGAAATATAGTACAGACACTTATATTTAAATGCAAAACATGAGGACCAAATGTGCACATATATTGAAAAATTCTCCATATTTGCTGCTACCCTTAGCCGAACCCAGTCTTTCCTATCTCATCTGTTTGTTGGTGCAGAAAGCTGCATCAGCAAGAATCTCTCCAAATATATCTTCGTGGCAATACAAAGGGGGTTTAAACAAGTGTTTAGCAACAAAACAAACAACCGGTTGTGGTGCGAGTATAAGATGAAGATCTTAACTGAGCCATACTGTTGCATTCTACAAACTGATTTGATCATTTTGCTTCCTCTGAAAATGTTTGATAGTTATTTAGCAAATGAATGTCAAGAGAAGCTCCCTGTGTTGATTTTCTCTTCTTTAGTTTTGATGCGCAAATCTTCATACATTTGTGACTAATGCTGACTCATTTTCAGAGCTTCGGTAAACGTACACAGCGTACGGACAGTAAAAGAAAAGCATTTATACAGCAGCAGGTTTTTGTGTCTAAGCTTCACAGGCATAGATGCTCTAAAGGGCACAGCCTCGTCTCCAGGGACAGAATGGTTGAATCATCGCTAGATCTCCCCTAAGAACCTGATCAGACAGAGCTCACACACTTTCCACATATACCTCTATGATATGGACAACTGTGCATTATGTAAACATGCATGCAGAAAATTAGTTTATGTTTTTTTGGAATACTGTAAAATCTGAAAAACTGTTCATAATCTCATATTTACTCTCTAAGAAGGATTTCAGAATGCACAAGGCTCCATGATATATTTTTTTTAAAGAATTAAGCAACAATTTTAGTGTGGGATACAAGGAACTGATAAATAGAACATCTTGACTTTTCTCATAATGGTCTAGTCTAAGTTTCATCTCTAGTTGATTTTCTGAACATGTATATCAGCCTGCTAAGATTCTCCCCTCCCTGGAAACTAAACCTCTGCTCTTACCAGAAGAAAATGTGAGATAAGCACAATGTAATAGAGATTTAATTTCAGAGGCAGTCTGAAACTGATTGAGCAGGCCTTCCATTTTTGGTAATTATTCCCCGGGGCCTGATGCAGTAAACCGAGGTTCTGCAAAAGCAAGAAGATGGGGGAGGACTTTGTACAGACGATTGCACTAAATGGATAAAAAAGTTGCCCGAAATTTCTATTTTTACCATTTTGTTCCTCTAATGCGAAAAAAAAGACTTTCTGAACAATCACACCCCTGCTAAATAATTCAACGACATGCAGATTTTAAAATGTTTGTTGTAAGAAATGTATGCTACAGCTTTGCTGATGTTTTATCTATAACAGCTGTAAAACACTTCCTCTTTACAGGCAGAAAATTAATTTGGCACACTTTAAGTCCTGAAAGGCCAGCCTCTGTCTGCACGTCTGTCTGCAGACACTAATCTCCATATCACATGGATTGCATCTAAACTGATCATTAGATTACTGCATACGCAGATTAGTGATGCAGTAAGCTGTCATTGCAGGGGAACTGCAGGTTTAGCATGTAATGAAATAACCTGCATGGCTAATTGAAAACTGATGTTGCAGCATTGCTTCTACCATAACCTTCCTTTTCTTTAAAAAAAAACAAACTATCTCATAAAAAAGCATGGAGCGCCGGCTGCTCACTGTTCCTAAGTAATGCAGTTACTGAATATAGATCCTCTTCCATCTGTTGCTGCACACTGGTCGTCAGCTGGCTAAAAGAACGCTCCTACACCTTCATTTGTTTATAAGAGAAAAGAATATCTGTTTATAAATATTGGACCTTCTTAACACATGATATTTATGAATTATTGCATTTTATGTTGGTTATGTTAGTGAAAATGTAGGTTTTATACTCGGCAACAACTGCATAGACTAAATAACACAAATATGGCCTACTTGTACATATATAAAAAGAAGAAAAATTATGACATGCACAACCTATTATTACAAAGAATGGTTACAAGAGTGTTCAGAAATATTTTAGATACATAAAGATTCAATACTACATCCTGCAGATGTCACAGCGACCTTTGTACTCATTTGGTCATTTCATCAAAGAGGCAAAATCAGGTAAAAATGTTAGAATGAACAAATGTGCATCTGGGAGGAAATTCTCCCTGTTCCACCAGACCAAGCACTACACCTTGGCTCTATCCTAAACTAGTTTCAGGCGTGGAATCATCCTCTTGTAGTCGTCATTCAGTGCACAGGATGTGTAAAGGATCGCCTTTGGGGGGGTTAGAGAATGGAGGGTTTCAACTGTGGGAATGACAGTGATGTAGAAGACATCATTTTGAGGTTCCTTTAGGTCTAGAAGATCTAAAATATCTGATAGTTTCAAATTGTGTTCAAACAGCAAGGCATACAGAATAAACAGCAAAGCTATGGACAATAGCATAGTGCTGTCTATGTATTCAGCTAGTACCAACAGTTGTTGCTATGCTTACATTCACTCATCTTATGATCAAAAGATGAATGAAGGGATGCCATTTTCTTTATATATCAGTAGAAGACCCTTGAAGGAACATAAGTTCAAAATATTTTATTTATATTTTTTTATTAAAGTATTTTACTGACTTCCTCTTATACAGGTTTGATAGACATTTACCTCCAACGTTACAGGCAGGCAGTAAAGAGGTCTGGTCATGTGACCTCTCACTACATACATGAACTTGATATTGCTTAGAGTAGACACATTATTATTTTTATATTAAAACTTCAATTAGCTGCCAAAAGTCAAAACTATTATTTGAAAGCTCAGTTAGAAAAAATGTCTGGCAACAATTGTTGCCGGTGGGATTAAATGGGTTAAAATGTTAGTTTTGTAAATGTTAGTAATTTGAAGTATAGAGCCCAATAATTTGAGAGCTCGCCACATTCACGTAAGATCCTCCTTTTTTATCTGAATCATGTTTGTATCATGCTTCTAACAGAGCTTTTATAGTTATCAAGTGAGCAAAAATAAATAAATAAAAATGTAATTGTCTGTGACGATATGTGTGAATTCAAGTTCTCTTGATGCATCCACTCCAGCAGGGGGCTCTAAGGTGTTTTACAGTTTGCTTTTGGCTTATGCTTATGCTGGATGTGAATAAAAATTGCTGAACAGTAATGTGCACAGTGACACTAAAGCGGCTGTATAAGTGATTTAAAATCTTTCCCTCCTTGGCTTATTGTCTTCTAATAAAAATTCTGTCATCACTGGGAATCTTTCCAAAAAAGACTGTAATTGCTTATCAGCTAATCAGTTTTTTTTTTTTTCCTACAGCTGAGTTGAATTATCTGAGAATAACTCTGCATGACGCATGGCAGGACTTGTAAGAGCAAGGTTATATTTTAGCCAGAAACTTTCTTTTAAAAAATCACCAAAGAGTAAGTCAAGATGCTCATGGTATATTTTTCATGTAGGTGCAATGACCACACAAACTATGCATGGGAGATATTAAATATATATTGCTTTTGGTAGGCAGAATAACATTTGAACTTATCTAGAAAAATACAATTGATACTCGAAGTAGTTGTCTACATTTACACAAAATATTGCTGATTTCAACATTTCATTTGATGTTTTAAACTTTTTAAAAAATAATATCAGGTCAGATTGGAATTGATTTGCATATTACTTGTTACTGCCACACTATCAGCAACAGCTAAATTCTGTGGATTTCTCACAGTGGACATCACAGTCTGTCCCTTTTTGCTGCACTCACACAACTGCATTTGTCTATTTTTTGTGGACAAAAATAACTTTCCATTTTGTTTTTGCAAAACAACTAAAGACAAAATTTGTTTTTTTAAACAAGACAGAAATCTGTTTAAAAGTTGTTAGTAAGATTTAATTTGATTTTAGATTAAATCTGTGTAATAGTTCTGTGAGGGACTGTTCTCTTGTTTCATTTTTCCCAGAGGCTGATTGTCACATAACAGGTCAAAATGCAGAATGTGGAAACTGTTCTCAGTTGTTTTTGTGACGTCTGTTGTGCCTCCACCTCTTAATTTCACAATTAGTTCATAAAAATAATCAGTAATCCATTAAATAATTTGGAAAAATTATCACTTTGTAAAATGAATATGTTAAATACAATATTCATAACTTTAGTATGAATTTAAAAAATGAATTATATTTGGAAAAGTATGGATAAAGTGTATTTTCCCTAAACAATGTGCACATTAAATTGTTTTGGCCTGTGCAGTTGCTCATGATGCTCGACTGATTGGTGCATCTCCAGTGTTCATTACATTTTACTCTCATGAAATAGTCACAGACACATCTTATTTGTCAAAGGAATTTCTTATAAGAATACTCACAGGAATTGTTGTTCATATAACTGTTTAATGTCTAGTATGTTGCTTTTTGCAACATGAAATTTGATTCCTGGTCGAATTTCAACCTAAAAGGCTTGACTATTGAACAACAAAGTTGTAAATCATCCCCTTTAGAATACAATCATTGCATGACTCTAAGCTTTCAAAAGAAAGTGCTGAGACGTTTAAAGGAACAAATAAAGACTACTGAATCATGCACAGAACTGATTGCTGAGAATTGTTGCAGATGATTAATGTAAAGGCCATACATTTGTGAAATTACAGTTTTCTCTATGGGAATAAGATTTATTTGAAAAGAAATGTTTGAGTCCTCATGAGACTTTGAATCTAAGGAGAGACTTCAGGAGAAATACTCTTTTGAGGGGGAACAGTATAAAGTAGACATATGGAAATGTTTCTCTTCTTCAGGTCCTTTGCCCAAGCATGGCTTTATATTTATCAACGCCATTGTTTGAAACCTTTTTTGTGCTCCACTCCATTGAGCCCCACAGCTAGATTTACTTGAGTGGTTGAGAGTTTGAGTGGACAGAACTCACCTGCAGTTCACACCAGGCCACCTCCACCCAGGTGTCCGTGTCCAGACCTTTGTAGACGGTCTTGAAAGACCCTCTCCCCAACTCAATGTCAAACTTCAGAAAGCGTCCTCCGGGGGAGGTGGACACAGCCTTCATCCCGGGCTCCTCTTCGTTCTCGTCGCTGCCCGCTTTACCTGTAACATCTGATGGACCCGGGTCCGCCTTGGGCCCCGTCTCCAACCTGTCCCCACGCTCCTCGTCGGCGCTCACGCTTTCCGTGGCGCTGTCCTTCAGCGCCACCTGGCTCTCCGTGCTGGAGGTCTCTGGAAGCAGAGCCCGGGTCCGACTCCGATCCACTATAGTCCGCAGGTCGATGTTGGGCACCGGGATGCTGCTGACGAGATCCGACGTATCCAGCGGCTGCTCGTCGTGGTCCGACACCCACAGACTCCGGCGGATGAACCTGCGGCGGCCCAGCCCCTGGTACTCCGTGGACGGGTAGGAGCTGGGGTCGCTGGCCCCGCGGAACGCTGCGTTCTGGATGTTGACATTGTGGTCCATCCCATTCTCATACACATGCCTGCACGCATTTGCGTTAATGTCCGAGTCCAGGTTAGGAGCTGAGGAAAACGTGGATCCTAGCGGCGGATCTTTGCTGGAAATTTCAGCTGAATTCATCCCCCCTTAGATTGTCAAGACACTAACCGGCGACATGGTGCAAGGAGGGCTGGGGAGCATGCTCCTCTCCCGACTACGAAGGGGAGTTTGCAGCCTACCTGCACTTGCAGTGACGCAGTTGGCCAGCTCAGCTCAGGATGAGTGGCCTAATGACTTGAATTTGCTCAGGACGTAGCTCGTTCTCCTTAAGGCGTCCAGGTCGGAGGATGCACGCATTGCTTCCACGCCACCTCACGCCTCCCGAACCACCTCGCTGCAACACTTCAGCCTGATGTCATCGCCGGCGGGAGCTCACTGAATCCCCTTCATCCACCTTGCATCGGATTCCCGCTGCAAAAAATAAAATAAAATAAAAAATACGTTCCTCAAGCAAATCCCCCCCGCCCTATAGACCAGGATGTTGAAACTGTGCCACGCACCAGCCGCTCCGAAGACACATCACGGGACAGAGAAAGTGCGCAGCGGTCTGTCCTCCCTCTCCCCATCCCGCACTCTGACTCACTGAAATCAGCGGCTGACGCGATTCTGCTCCGACAAGTGAGAGCTGAGCCTAATTCTCAAAAAAACAATCCACACGCACTTTTCTTCCCTCCCATCTCCCTTCACAGCCGTCCTGCAGCAGAGTAGCGGATGGACAGAAGCGCTTATGAGATTATGCTCACTGCGGCACAGGTCGGATCAGGCAGCTGTCCGCGCATCTCTGGAGCAGCTGATGTTGCCACCCTTGTCTTCCCGGGTTCGTCCTCCTATTCTCTCGCTTTCTTTCCTTGAAGGTTTGGGGAGGACTCAGATGCACGACGCAACCCACGCCCCTAGCAACAACACGCATCCAATAACTCGGCACGCTTTTAGCCAGCACCCGTACTCTCCTCTGGTGAGAGGGTCTGAGTGGACCGCACAACTGTCCGCCCTCTTCGTGACGCGATAAGCCTCCAAAGGGAGGATGATTAAAAGCCAAACAAAAGGGATGACATGGACTAATAATATTGTGTCTAGAAAGCCTTTAAAGTATTCGAATTTCTTGGATTTAAATATTTTTTGTCACGTAGCTACTCTACACCTCATAGTGTTTTTCTTGGAACTTTGTGACAGACAAAAGCAAGTTTTAAAAGAAACCGCAGACCAACGAATCGGCAGGTCAAGCAAACCTGTCAAGACAATGGAGGGACTTAATTAACCAGGCAGCCAAAACCCCGACTCTGGAGGAGCCACACTGATTCACAACTCAGGTGGGAGAATCTGTCTACAGGACAACTTTTAGTATTCTAAAAAAATATATGGCATTTGTGTAAGACTGTAAAGAAAGGAATTGATATAAATAAATAAATAAATAAATAAATAAATAAAAGAAGCAAGTTTTAGAGGATACTACAAACATGGGAAAGTATTAGATTTGGTCATGAGACAAGAAAATACAAACTTCTTGACCTATGTGTGAAGGAAAAGCAATCCCACTGATCGCACCATTCCCACAGTGAAACACGGAGGTGGTGGCATCATGCTGAGGAGCTGTCTTATCGGTAAGAACAAGAAAGGTGGAATCATCTGATGGAGCTGAATGCAGGACTGGATGAAAAATAGACTGTGGTGGAATTTCACATCTGTACAGTGACCCTAAGTACACAACCACAATTACAGACTGATTTCAGTAAAAAATATGTTCAGATGTTTGAGTGGCCTGTCGCAGTGCCGACCCAAATCTTGAATTTATGCAGAGGCTTGAAAATTGATTGTCACAGATAACAGGCTGAGCTGCAGCTCATGCAAAGAAAAATGGGCAAAATGTAATTCTATAGATGTGCAAAGCTAGTAGAGACATACCTCAAAGAGTTGCAGCTGTAATTACAGCAAAACTGTGGAATATGTATATTCTCAGATTCTTATTTGTAGAAACTATTTTAAATCATATGTGTTTTTCCTCCTGTTTCATAATTCTGGATGACTTTGTGCTGGGGTCGAAATAGAAACAATACATAAAAACAAATACTATATGGTCAAAGTCTCTTGGCATGTTTTAAAATGATGGAAAACTAAGAAGCTCCTCATTTATAATAAAAAAAACAACAACATTGAACCATAGTTAACATCGTAAATAAATCTTCAGTTTAACCCTTCCTGGTGTAACGGAGAGCAAATTGTGTGTATATGGATATTTGAATTTTACCCAAAATAATAATAATTGTATGTGTTTCTAATGGGATTTTTAAGTGCTGCAGAGGTTTAGAGCCACCTAGTGGTGAGATGACGGACTGCATGCGGCGGGTCCTTCAGCCGCTCTCGCGGCTTCCCCCACCAGACTTCTGCAGAGTCCTGGTGGAGGTAGGTGCGAGAGAGGCAGCTCCTCATTACTTTTTTTACTTGGGGTCATATTTTTCTAGTTCAACAATTAACAAATTGCTTGAAAAATATGACCCTATGAGTGGGAGCTGCGCCAGTTGCTCAGTCATGACGCTAACTGTCTTTTATTTTTCAGCTGAGGGGCCACTCGCAGGCAGTCACATTGTGAAGAAGAACTGTCATTCTTTGTCGTGCTAAGGGGGTTCTAATTATAAATTTGTGAATGTATATAGCCTATATATAAAAATGTTTTGTGAATGTTACAACTGTTAAGTGTTAACTGCAGTGGCAGTTATCTGTTATTTTACTGTTTGTCTTGTTGAACGTTATTTTTGGAATGAGAATGTTTTGTTTTGATTTTGAGAAATCGTTAACTGTTCTGTTTAAACTGTACGATCACACACACACACACACACACACACACCACACACCACACACACACACACACACACACATATATATATATATATATATAAAGAATTCTGCGAGCTGAGGGGCCACTCGCAGGCAGTCACATTGTGAAGAATTGTCTTTCTTTGTCGTGCTTGGTGACAAGCAAACAAACGGGGAACGTTACACTTGCACAGGTCATCATAAGACAATACCATTTCTACATTTTAGTTTCTGATAAACCACATTTTGTTTCTATCAGAAGCAATAAAACTATTAAAATGAAATAACCGAAATAGATTCTTGAAACATATATATGTGTAATGTATAATTTGAATGGAACACGTCCTTCATTTTAAAATATGTATACTTTTGTAATACCGCAGATGTAACGCTAGATGTCAGCAAAACCCCGCCCGAAATTATCCAGCAAAGTTCCCAATGAGTCTTTCACGTTTTGTCCGGCCTCTAAAACATTACATCAGCATCTTATTAGGGGACCATGTCTGTAAGTATCCTATAAAAAAAAAAAAAAAAATGCCATCAGGAAGTTGTCGCTTCTGAAAGCAGCACCCAGCTTTCTGAGAGCCGCCCCGCGTTGTGTTGGAGGGCTGGTTTAATCAACAACTGCGCTCTCCCATCTTCCTCAAAGCACCGGGGCATTTTAGAAGTAGACCAGCCGAGACTTTGTGCCAGAACCCACGGCAACCCACTGAGCGAAGCCCACGTGAAGCTCCACGACCGACCTTTTCTGTCAGGATAGAGAGATACGACATGGCTACTGACAGCATTGCAATGAACGGAGATGCTGACCGAAGCGACGAGGCGGAGGTAAGACATCCTGTTGTTACAGGGCAGCAAGTATCTCCATGTTCAGTTCAGCCAATGTTCTGTTCAGTGAACCATTGAATAGAAAACGGGATATTGGTCGTTTTACAGATAAAAATGTAACTTTAGGAGAGGTTTTTCCTCATCCTTCGTCCGCCCGGTCAAGCTTGATACTATAGAAAAATGAAAACAAATTAATTTAGTGTTTTGAGTCCACGAATAGGAAATAAAAATTTAGCATTTAGAATGTCATAGCAGCAATAGTAAGCGTTTTCGATTTTTCTCGTAGCCATGTTTCAGGGTGATTTAACTTTCTTTCTGTGCTCTGTTGAGGATCAAATTACACTTAATGACAGATGAGACGGGGCATTGTGTCTACAGTGTGCAGTCACTACCCTGAGAGGGATCAGGTGGGTTAAACAATGATCCAACCAACATACCCCTCATCCACTGACCCAAGTCTGGAAAAATGTGATTTTCAACAAAACATCTTTGTTCTGAAACTGTTTAAACCTATCTTAACTTAACTTTGCTTCGTAGTTTCTTTTAAGCTACACTTCTTTCCTTTTTTTCATTTCTACTACACATTGTCTGAAACAAGTTTCATGCACATTTCCTTCTGGTAAGTATTTCATACTTTTCCATACTAAACCTTCCAGACTTCCCAGTCCACTGAGCTTAAACATTAGCAAAACTTGTTTAAAACTGTAGCAAAGTTTTCTACAGCTGGTTTTAAATATCTAATCGAAGGAAAAAACAAAACAAAACAGAAACTAGAAGGAAAAAAAACATGAAAAGGGGGTTTAATTTAGATACAGTAGAGAAAAGGCCACAACGATGTGATAGACATTAATGTGGGATTAATTCTGGAAACCGAAGCAGCCAACATTTAAACACAGATGCAGAATATTTCACATAAAATAAAACATGTCACATAAAATCCAACTAGAATAGCTCCATTGTGCTAAACTGATGTAACCATAATTGCAGGAGGGGGATTATTAGCTGTTTATAGCATTTTGGCCTTTCATACTCTACAAAAAATGTAAGGTCACAGATGACTAAAAGGTTTTTTGTGTTCCATTATGAAGGGGTGTTTTCTTCTCATGATGAGCTTGTGAGACAAAATAAGTTTCTAATTATGATAAGTGCGATCCGACAGTGAGGAGGTACAGATGGAAAGCGGTTCTCACTGATACCTGAATGTGGTGAATTTCAGACGTGAAAGCAGCAGTAAATAATGAGTTTCACATTTTGTAGGTCAGCACTTGCCAAAAAAGCAAATTTTTAAGACGATCATGTAAAACAAAAAAAGAAAAAACATACTTAAGAAGTTTGAGTTGGGAATTGAAGTGGAAAAAATCTTTAAAATTTTATTTTTATAGATGTGTCTGTTTTATGTCCTTTGCCAGTATGGGTGTAAGCGGTTTTCTAAGGACACATCGTGAACTTGTATTTGAAAGATCAAATGACGTAGGTGGTAACCACTGTGGTTACCAACTATGTGGTAACCACGGTTGTTTTTTTATTTTCTGTTACTGACAGAAGTAAACCCACTTGTGCTTTCTTTTCTAATAAAAAAAATAAAAAATTCCCTTCTCACCCACCGCGGGTGGTTCTTACCCTCTGAGCTCGGTTCCTCTACCAGAGGCCTGGGAGCTTGAGGGTTCTGCGCAGTATCTTTGCTGTGCCTAGAACTGCACATTTCTGGACTGAGATGTCTGATGTTGTTCCTGGGATCTGTTGTAGCCACTGCTCCAGTTTGGGGGTGACTGCCCCGAGGGCCCTGATGACCACAGGCACCACTGTGGTCTTCACCTTCCAGGCCCTCTCCAGTTCCTCCCTGAGGCCCTGGTATTTCTCCAGTTTCTCGTGCTCCTTTTTCCTGATGTTGCAGTCACTCGGTATTGCTACATCCACCACAACGGCTTTCCTCTGTTGTTTATCCACTACGACAGTGTCCGGTTGGTTCGACCTTACCATTTTGTCTGTCTGGATCTGGAAGTCCCACAGGATCTTAGCTCGGCCATTCTCCACCACCTTTGGGGGTGTTCCCCACTTTGATCTCGGGGCTTCCAGTCCATATTCTGCACAGATGTTTCTGTACACTATGCCTGCCACTTGGTTATGTCGTTCCATGTACTCTTTCCCTGCCAGTATCTTGCACCATGTTGTTATGTGCTGGACTGTCTCAGGGGCCTCCTTGCACAACCTACACCTTGGGTCTTGTCTGGTGTGGTAGATCTGGGCCTCTATTGCTCTGGTGTTTATGGCCTGTTCCTGGGCGGCCAGGATGAGGGCCTCTGTGCTGTCCTTGAGTCCAGCTTTTTCCAGCCATTAGTAGGACTTTCTGATATCAGCCACTTCATTATTTGCCGGTGGTACATCCCATGTAGGGGTTTGTCCTCCCATGATGGTACCTCCAGCACCTCAACTTCTGTTCCCCATTGTCTGAGACATTCACTGAGCACATTGTCTGATGAGGCTTTGTCCCTGATGTATCTATGGATCTTGGATGTTTCGTCCTGGACAGTGGTTCTCACACTCACTAGTCCTCTGCCTCCTTCCTTGCGGCTCGTGTACAGTCTCAGGGTGCTGGATTTGGGGTGGAACCCTCCATGCATTGTTAGTAATTTTTGTGTCTTAACATCTGTGGCCTGTATCTCCTCCTTTGGCCAGCTAATTATTCCTGCAGCTATATATATATATATATATATATATGTGTGTGTGTGTGTGTGTGTGTGTGTGTGGGGGTGTGTGTGTGTGTGTGTGTGTCAGAACAGGATGTGGTTTTAGGTATAGTGTATAAGATTTATATGCAGCTGTACATTGGGTCTCTTCTCTGCTGGTCTGCAGTGACAGAGCCTTTCGAACACTTCAGGCCTTCGAAATAAAACATTTTAAGACAAAGATCGATCTTTCTCATTTCTTAACAGTTTCTCTACCCTTTTGTTAATAATTTCCATAGCAGAATGAAAACAGGTTTAACTAAGAATGTTCTCCTACATTTCTATCCTTCTTGGATTCTTACTGGTCCGCCAAGACTGGAGCCAAAATCACAGCAAGCATGTGGTGTACACACAACAAAATGATCGCCTAACATCACTGAAGTTAGGGGTTTTCTTGATATTTATGACAGATTTTTTAGGTAATAATATTCATAGTGTTCTCTCACTGTTTGGAAAAATCTGGAATTTTATTTTCCTTTCTTGGAAAGGTTTTTTTTGTATTTTCAACCTTTACTCCACATCTTATTGTTGTAATGTTTATTTTTTTCTTCTTATTTGTCCCTTTCTTTTTTCTTTCTGTCTGTCTGTGCTTCTTCCTCTCTTCCTTCCGTTTTTTGTTTCTTTCTTTCTTTGCTTTTGCTTTCCAGTTCTACTTTCTTTTTTAAAGCCTGACCACCGTGTATATCTACCATAAAGTCATCATCAGCTTCAGTATTTTATGTTTTAAAATGAAGACAAAGGACTGAGAACTCAAAAATGTACAATTCTTACATGAATACAAAAGTCAGACTTTGAACAGCAGTTGTCATTTGCTTATGTTGTCTAGTGTCAGGTTTGGACCCTCACTGTGGGTCATGAAAAACACAAGACGTCCCTCCAGTACAATAATAACATTATGGTTGAAAGGACATTGAGCAGTCACACTGCCAGTGTTTACTTAATGAATGTTTGCACTCTGCGACCCAATCAGAAGTCTCTGTAACGGTTAGCCTGCAGGCTGGAAGTTGAAATCCTGATTAACTACTGCTGTTTAGAATATTTAGGCTAATGAAGCCTATCAGAATCTCTAAAGTATTAAAAACATTGTGCTTGATAGTGGAAAAGCCTGCATACTTACTCGTAACCTTTAAGAAGGAAAGAGTGATTATAGCTGGTGGCAGGTTGTGGCCACAAAAGCATCTTTTTTCTTCTTCTTCTCCGCCTGACAAAGTTGTTACAGCTGCAGAAAGAGGAATAGAGGTGAATCTCAGGTTCAGAGGGTGATGTTGCCAATCTGGTTACAACGAGGACAGTGTTAGGCAACTAAATGTTGCTCCACCCAAATAAAAACTGAATTGACTACTGAAATACAGCATGAGATCAGGGGTGTTTGTGAAGTGTTTGACATGTACTTATTTATCTGTATCTGAGGTATCAAGCCTTTCAAATAAAGTACATCCATGACCTCTTCAGTGGCCTCCCATAGCTTTGTTTGACCTGTTACTGAGCCATGTTAATGAACTTCTAAATGCTGCTTTTCAGCAAAAGAGAAGTTTCACTTCCGTTAAGTTTGTCCACTGCAAAGAAAACTTCAGGAAGTGTTTGATTTTGTTTTCTTTGCAATTAACACTCATCAACCTTGTTCATTTTCTTTTCTCTCTAAAGAGTTTGATTTAATTTACAAAAAAACAAAGTCTTGATGATTTACTGCAATGACTATCACAGGTTTGCATCTATACTCACTATGTTTATCATGAGGGCTCTTCATAGAAACAAACTACATTTCTCTGTGTTGTGAGAAGTTAACTAGCTTTGTGCTCACACACACTGCTTCCTCTTGCCAGTCATGTTTTCTCATAAAAAAGAAGAAGATCAGTAAGTTTTAGATTAAAGTAAATTTCCAGTATGATATAATGTTTTCCAGATTAAGTAACTTCTTAAGGACAAATTTTGCACAAATAGGAGTAAAAGTGAAACCTCAGCAATGCACTGAGGGTAAAGTCCAACATTTATTAAGGGCTCATCTGGAGCAAGGTTGAACTGAAATCTGCACAGATAACTAATCAGTTTGTATTCATGTTGAAAATCATTTGCTAATAAAATGGAAAAAGAATTATGACAGCCTAAATCTGATGTCAGGGTTTGCGTTCGTTTTCAGGTCTTTCGTCGTGAGAATGGCATCATGCGGCGGCGCGGACCCCTTAACATGAACCATTATGCTAACAAGAAGAGCGCAGCAGAGAGCATGCTGGATGTGGCTCTGCTGATGGCAAACGCCTCGCAGCTGAAGGCCGTTCTCGAGCACGGACCGAGCTTCACCTTCTACGTTCCCCTCATCACTCTCCTCAGCATCTCGCTCATCTTACAGGTAGTGGTGGGAGTTATGCTCATCTTTATAGGTAAGCTGGGGATTTTTGTTGCTTGTTTCCATTTAATCAAGTTGTCATTAGATATATTTCTCTTTATTGATTGAAGATGTTTATAACATACATGGCTCTGAAAATGTATGTGCCGCTATAAATTTCTTGCTTTTCCTTTCAACAAACATTTTAATGTCAGGCAAAGTGAGCTTAAATAAAGCTAAAAAGACAGTTTTCCGAGGACGGATCGCTTAAAGTCACAGCATCTCAATTGAATCCAAGTCTGAACTTTGACCAGGTCACTCCAAAACTTTCTGGTGTTTTTTTTTTTAAGCAAATCAGAGGGTGACATGCCTCTGTGATTTGGAGAACCATCATGCTCTACAACCCAAGTCTCCTAGAGCTTAAGATCACAAACTAAAGCCCAGACTATGTCCTTCAGGATTCATGTTTTTATCAATTACAGCAAAGTTTCCAGGTTCAAATGAAGCAAATTAGCCCCAGACCATCACACCACCACTATCAAGTTTGACTATTGAAATGAACTGATTTGGAAACTGAATGTTACATTTATCCTAGTTAACATCTAAAATCAAAAACTGTTTAATGAACTAAATCATTTGATGAAGAAAAGAAAAGGCACAAACAGAAAAAAATGTGTAGCAACACAGAGGTTTATTCTCAAACCTAAACACAAAAAAAAATCTAATAAAAAAACAACAAATTAAAAAATTGTTGAATAAATTGAATCAGTAAATGAAAGATTGCTTGGAACATATGTTTCTTATTAACAACTTAATAAGGAATTTGGGTTCAAATAAAGATAACCAGAGCGGTTATGTCCAGAGAATTGAGCTAAGTAAATACAGTTTACCACCTGGCATGAGCCAGTAAGAAATTCTTACATTATGACAAACGTGACTAAAATTATCACAGTTTGAATGTTGCACATTATTCCCACAAAAAGCGTACAAATGCTTTTATTTAAAAAAGAGAAGCAAAAATTATTCTTAATTCTAAATATTGGTCAATTCTGAAATTGTATTTATTAATTGCGACAGCAGCTAAGTTAAAAAAGTTATCTATTGCTATTTACATAAACTAAAACAAATATATAGAAGAGACACCTGCTGAACTTTGCAGTTGTATTCAAGAGCTTCATACATAATTTACCTTTTAGCTCTTTTGTTCTTTTGAGTATGAATCTGAGAACGGGTTGATATGAGCTGGTTAATTGGTAAGGCCATCTGCTCCTGTACACGGCCTCATAAACAGGCTCCTGAGCATTGATGTTATGTAATATTTTCAAGTTTGTGTGACACTGAATTTTAGATTTTAACTTAATATAAGTCATAGGCATCAAAATAACAAGAAATGAAGCAGTGACATATTTCACTCAATTTGTTATGATTATAAAATAATGTAAGTTTAACTTTCTGAAGTCACAATAAGTTTTTGAACAATGCATACAGAGCTGGTTTTATTTAGTTAATGTTATAACTGATCTTTGCTAACCTATTACTCACAAATGCCTGTGTGTAAATTAATCGACAAAGATTTCCTTGCTTTAAAATGTGAATATTTTTGGCTTGACCAAGCAGTAGAATCAGAAGTGGAAAGTTTTAGTGACTCTGGGGTTGTGAACCCACCACAGCCTCCCACCCTGCTTTCCTTATCTTACCCCAACAGAAAAAAAATTACTTTTGGGGGAGAGGAAGTTTGTTTAGAATCTTAACAGGAAATGGTTGCCTTTACTGTGAGCTGGGTTTGAAAGAGTTCTGTTTGCTATTGGCTGCATGTAATCACAGGAGACCTGGGGCAGTAAAAGGGAAGTGGAAACACAGGCTCATCCTCTGCTTAAAATGGATCTGCATGTTGGATTCCCAGACTAATGAGGCATGTTGTCTCCCTCTGGAGGAGTCAGATAGTTATTCCCCATTGACAGAGCTGTCAGATGATGTTAATGTTCCTTCATGAATGATTACTTCAAAGGTATGAAAGAAAACTGCCTGTCATTGGGTGCTGCCCCCTAGTGGGAAAATGTAGTTTCTCCAGCTCAGCATAAGCAAAACGTTATACTTTTCTCTTTTTTTCAGTTAAGTGGAATCTGAATGATGAAAGAATGCATCACAAGCTGGACATCTTGGAAAGCTGTGTCATGGCCTTCATCTTTGTCATAGTGGTGGTCAACGTCTTCATCACAGCCTTCGGCGTCCAGCAACCCCACTCGCGAGATTTACCGCCTTCTTGACCTGCTCGTTGTTCATCAAGACATTATGATTTTTTATTATTTTTTACAAGTTAAATGGCCATTCTGTATAATTGGCTGCTATCGTTTGACTGTATGTGTTTTGCACAAAAATGAGTGGTTAGTTCTTATTTTCTCATCAGTTACTGGTGCAAAATAACGAAACACACTAAGTGCAAAGGCTGTATAAGTCACAATCATTGTGACCATTTCCTGTCATGTTATAAAAACTTTCATATCTGTTGTCTGTATGGATGCCTGCTGCTTATTATTGATGGATAACCTCAGCAAAATTAAAGTAAAATTATTCAAGAGTCCAGAAGGCTTAATGCAGTACCATAGCTTTACTGAAGGAGAGCTGTATTGTTTACAGTTTGAATTTTTTGAATAATGATGTGGTCTTTGTGCTTTTTGAAGTCCTATGCAAAATGCAATATTTTTGAATGTCTTCCATACATTAGGTCAGTGCTTCCCAAACTTTTCAGTGTCTAATCCACCAAGCAGTGGAAGAGGCCCGTGAGCCCGACCTCTGGTTGAGCATACAATGTCCAAACTTTTATTTGTTTTTTAAGTACTGTTTTTATCTCTTTTAACATGTATTGCAGACATAAAGTTCTGTATTTGTTATTTAGTTTTTGAAGAGAATCTCAAGATTCTACACTTACTGATTGGGAACCTGTGCAAAAATAAATAATTAATTGTTTTTTTACTGCATTGTGCGGTTGCTTTGATTAAATGTTTTATTTTTTAAACAAAAAAAAAGAATATTTTACAGCTTTAAATACTTCTACACAGTTACTGCTCATGTACTATATTTTTAAATAAAACTGGAAAAGTTTTATTTTCTCTCCATTGTTTTTATTTACAAAACAATTCAGAGCTTGTACAAATGATAGTACTTGCAAAAGAAGGCATTTCTCCAGTAGACACATCTTGAGAAAAGACGACACAGTGAATACACAAGATAAAATTTAGCATTTTTCTTAAAGAAAATATTTTAAAATATGTCAAAATTGAGGCCACTCTTGAGCATTAGTTTTCGGAGACCCTCTCAATGGTTTTAATTTCTTAAAAAAGAAAAACAACAAAAAGAAACAAACCATGTAAATACATAATATGACTGTAATTAATTTCTGCATCCTTAATGTTTTGCAGTGTGACCTATTTCACACACAAAAAAAACAACAAGACCATACATAGCCATAGGTTAGGAAAATATTGCAGGAATAGCAGTAATCCACATCTCAAGCCAGGCTTAAATAATACAGGAAAGGTTTGGAGCTTCATTATAAACACTACTACAGTTTCCCCTGAGAACTATATCACAGTGGGCCAACAGGAAAAGTAAAAAATTTCCGCTCTGTCTAAATGAAACAAAGTCAAGGGAAACCAGACAAGGGCACTTCCTTTCTACAGTTACACATTTTATACAGGGAACATGGTTCTACCTTTTTGAATGTAGATGTTTAAAATAAGCAGAGAAAATGCTATGCGATAACAAATGACTAAAAAATTTGGTTAGAGATGCCACGAAGTAGGTGGCAATGCCTTAACCGTATATGTGTTGCAGGCCACAAGGGCCAATTCCATCCTTGTCAAGGGGAGTGCTAACCTTCTCTCCTTTCATACAACACACTAAGTTCCGGTTTTCACGTCACTATATATAGACCGACCTCCACCGTCGGTTTCACTTACGGTTCCATTTACCGGGATGAGAATATTGTAAAATTGTATTACTTTATAGAAGGCTTCGATCAAAATCGAGATAATTAACACCACATTTCATAATTTTATTTGTTTCTTTTTATCCTGTTTTCTAGTAACAACTACACCCATAAGGCACTGCGTTCGAAAGCGAGATATTATTGGCGGAGCGTATCACGTGATAACTTTTCACGCTTTTACCACATTATTAGTTTAGTAAATACTTCTAGCAATATCTGGAGGAATTTAGAGTTTCAGCAGACATTTTTTTTATTTTTGTTTGCTTGAATATGAGAAACAATTTTTAAAAACCTTATGAAAATCAATAGAAGTTTAATAACGTAGTTTCCTTGATGACCACAAGATGGTAATCGTGGTAAGGAAACAGGTTTGTGACCATCTGTTTTTACTTGGCTTTATGTTGTTCATTAAAGCTTAATGCCAATTTTAGCATTTCTTACATATGGTGCCTGGCAAAAATATGCTACTTGAACTATTCCACATCTTTTTCACAGACTTTTTTCTTTTCCACCTGTGTGCAATTTAATTTCTATGAATACCGCTGTCCTGTGAAGGCTTTAGGGGATTGTTAAGAGAACATTAGTGAACAACCACAGTAAACTTGGTTAGAGATGCCTAGAAGAGTTGGGTGTAAATCAACATTGCACATATATAGCAAATTATGCTGTATTATCTGAAAATCAAAAATGTTTGCCACAATCCAAACCTACAAAGACAAACATGCAAAATGTCACAACCAACATGATGGTAGAAGAATCATTATGCAGTGGGGATATTTTTCTTCAGCAGACACATGGAAGATGGGTAGAGTTGATGATACATGGAACAAAAGTCTGGGAGACTGAGGATGAAAACTTGCTATAGGCTGCAAAAGACACTGATCAGAGGTTTATCTCGCAGCAGACACATAAACATACACTGGACAATTTATAGTAAATCTTACACTTCTACCCCATCTCACACAACTTGAGAAACTTGGCAAAGAAGAATTAGAAAAATATTTCCATGTCTATGTGTGCAAAGCTGACAAAGATTAGATTTTTATTGGTAGAAAAAAGTTGAAAGTCATTATAAATATTATTATAAACTATATTGTTTTGGTCTGTCATACAGAATTCCAATAAAATATATTAAAGTTTGTGGTTGTTCCAAAATAGAACATTAAAATGTGGTCTCAATGGACTATAAATTACATACAGAAATACATTGAGTACAGACTAAAACCAACAACCTAACATTTCATCAGCTCAAACACCAACAAAAAAAATGCAGAGGTTGGTGCTTTTATATAAGAATTCATCATCCCTTGATAGTTTTTTAATTAGCATAAAATTAGCTAAATTTATGTATAAAAATCATTTACACTATTTTTTTACAGTATTACCCTGGTGTGTATTCATCCCTAAACCACTTAGCAATATATAAAGTGTGACCTATGTGTCAAATGTGTCTCCCCCTTGTCATTCAGATGAGTAGCACAAATAGTACGTACTTTGCATAGTTCATAATGTGTACAAAATCATAAAAAAACTAAACATTTTTTGTAGGGTCAGAAATTCTGACGCACCATGTATGGAGATGACCCTTATTACTTCATTATTCCCTCTTCGGTGTACCAAATAAGAACCTCATGCGCTTTTCTCTTCAAACCAAGGGCGGCCAATCCAAGGGCCCGGCTGCCTCCCGAAACTTTCGCTTCTACAAGCAAAAAAAGGCACTTTCTTAACATCAAATCAGTTAATTTAGATATGTTGTATAACTGGTCATATTAAACAATTTAACTGAAAATAAAATTACCGCCATAGTAATAGAGAAAAGCTATTCCCACAGCAAAGCCGAAACAGCCTAGGAAAAAGAGAGGGCCTGCAAAGTGTACATAGGAATACAGAGGTCAGCATTTGGTCAGGTTCTTTCCATGTCAGATAATAAACTATATAAATAATACACTTATAACATTTTTAAGAGTTGTTTTACTCTGACGTTTCTTGACATCTTAAAACAAAGGCAATGTAAAAGTATTTATTATAAATATGTAAAATATTGATTTATCAGTCTATAAAATAACTTTTCCGGAAACATAAACAACTTCAGACATTAAATTCTTCTTCAGAAAATTGAAAAAATGACTGAAAGCCATCAGTATGTGGAATACCAGGACCTCATAATGTCACAAGGCATAAAGACAAAAGGCATAGAAATAATTTGGGTGATGAAATATGAGGTTATAAAAGGTAGCTGCTTGTACAGTGGAATCCTTGTGTCTTCTAACAACAATGCTTATGCAAACTGAAAATGCTAGCAACCCAAACACAGAAAGAAAACCTGCATCGGTGTCACATTACCTCTGTCGTTTAGAACATTTTTCTGTGAGTAGATCTGTGGACTTGGGAGTGGATTCAAAGAGTCTGGGATTTGGATGGAACAAAATATTAAAATGTCTCAACAAATAGTTTTGAAATATCTAAATAACTAACTGACATATGACCAAGATAAAATTGTTTTGACAAACCTCTGAGGCGTAGCCGTGTTGGCAAGCTGTAGTATACCTCCTCCACATGGAGGTGGAGTGCTCTGTAAAACTCCCTGCAGGCTTCATCACCTTTCCCCTGTAGATGTGTCAGGAGCTCACCCAGGCGAACGCTTGTTGGTACGTCCAAATTTCTGAACTGATAAAACAAATGTACATACTTTTTCTCAGTCACAATCAAACTGTAGTTTGTGGGCTCTTGTGATATGCATACAAATGTTTTAAATATCTGTAGAAGGTCTTATAATAATTACCAGTTTTACAGAGGTGTATATTACACATGGCACAGACACACATTTTTTTACTCCCTCTTGCCACAACATGCCATCAAGTAAAGCAGAACATGAAATGCCTGCATTATTGTAGCTAAAGGCCTTATCATGCCCATACCTACAGTCAGAGCAATATTTAAAAAAAAGAGAAGTCAAATAAACTACAGAAGTGAGGCAAAGAGTGGCATTTTGGGATCTCCCAGTTGCAATAACAACCAATTATTTTCAGGATTTTGTGTACATTTTCAGTCGTGGTGCAAACAGCCTGACGTGATTGAGACAGTGAATGCATCAGTGGGACTTACTCTCGTGGCCTCCTTGTCGGTGAGGACCTGCGGGTAGATTCTGTTGAGCTGCAGGATGAGTTTGTCCACCAGCTCTGTGTCCAGTCTCTGCTCAGCTCTGAGGAAGGCGGTGTCCTCCAACAGCTGCTCGCGAAAACTGTCTGTCGGCAGCAGAGAAAAGTAAAATAACCTTTCAGCTGTTAAGACAGTAAACTAGCTTTCAATGAAAAAAAACAAACAAACAAAAAAGGCTAAAAGAGATTACATTTGACCATTGTCGAAAGCGTTTTTGTAGCGCGTAAAAGTTTCGTGGTGTATCTGAAAACCTGCCGAATTAAGCCTTTATTAATAAAAAAGTTCAGACTCGGGCTCCACTTCTATCAAATGGGCATTTTGAGAACTTTTTTAGAAACCAAAACATTGACACCGTCTTCGACCGAGCGAGACAACGATGGTTCTGGTGCGGTAATGGCCATCATATGTACGTGACGGACAGGGTATAACATTTAAGACGGGAAGATTCGTGGTAAAATTAACTTTTATTTCGTTTTATTAGTCAAAGAAAGGCACAAACCTCCCATTGTGGAATGAGTCCCCTCTCTGTCCTCTGTTTGGACACACCCTCTGACGTCATCACGTCGCTAAAGCTGGACCGAACGTCAACGTTCTCCAAAAAAGGGAGACCAGATGGGGAAAACAGTTCTGCACATTTCTATAGGCATTTAGTTTTCAAATTAAGCGGATATTCATTTGTATTTAGAGAAACCTAATCATAATTGTCAATGCATTATAAATACATTTTAATTTAGCAGTACTTGACTTTCATTCATCTTGGGATGGCCATTCGGTAAATATTTATATGTGAGTTTTTATTGTTTCATTATCTGATTCTATCAGTAGGACTTTTAAAGCAAACACTCCTTTGAAATACTCAACTTTTTCAGCTGGTTAGTTCTTAGCACTTGTTGATGTGTAGTATAAAGTGGTTTAGTTTAAATTTATAAGGCCTTTAGATTTTAATGATTTTATGATGGGGCAAAACAGACAATTGTCAAGTGGAAGACAATAAATGCACTATACATTTGTACATCCTGTTTGTGGAACCACATCTTTTGGACAAGGGCTGTATCAGCTCTACTCATCTAGAGTCTGAAAGATGTTCACATTCTTTCCTTCAAAAAGGCTCAAGTATTGTAAGACTGGATCCAAAGTATGTGTGAACAGTAATTTTCAAATTTGGCTCTGTAGTTTCTCTGCCAAAAAAGTGATCCCACAGCCTAATACTGCCACTGCCATGTCTCACCTTTGGCATAGAATGTGTTGAGAAGGATTTTATACCCTTTGAACTTCACATTTTGTCATACTACAAATGATTGTGAATGCATTTTACATGTATTGAAAGCAATATACCAACACGAAGCTGTACAAAATCATAAGAGTGAAGAGAAAATGATACAGAATTTTAAATTTCCTACGACAACTAAATACATGATAGCTTTCACGGAAAACATAACTTTGATGAAACAGCTTAAGAAGGGATAAAGTGCAAATTTACATAACACCCTTCAAATTTCTTTTTGGGGAAAACATAACATTTTTTCTTCCCCTCGACATTTATGTGCGTTTTTTGTTGGTTTATAATATAAAGCACTAATAAATCAAACATTTTTGGTTGTAACACAAGGAAAATGATTAAACTTCAAAGGGCATAAATACTTTGATTTGACTGCGTATCTGCGTTGCAGGAATAAACTTTAAAAGTAGCAGAAAATTTTCAGGACTAAAGTATGGAAAGGCCAGTAACTCAAATAAACACAAAACTCCTCAGAGCTGTGAAAGTCATGTTTATTTATTCACCAGCTATAACTGGAGGTAGTAACAGAAGTCAACAAACAAACTTTGCTAGTACGTTTTTGTTTTAAACAAGAGCTCATTCATCATTACTTTGTAACCAGGCAGCTAAATCTGAACTCCCTCGTTTACCAAAAGAACAATGAATCCTGTTATCTGAACAGACACAAATAAATACAATTGCAGTCATAATAAAACATGTAAAAATTAATACTTTTAAAAAGCACAAACACTTTTTTTTTATTCAGCCAGAATTGCAAATTGCACTTGTACAAACAAAACACACAATGGCACTGCACTTGATACTGTATGACCAAAATGCAAATACAAAAAGATGTATTATAAAGTACTTAAAAACCTCTTCATGAATAAAATCTGAATTAATACTAGCATGTTTTTTTAAACTTATAAATCTTTAAATAAATTTGCATTAAAATATTGTTCCTCAGTCATTATGAGTTTACTCATGGACTGGCAAAAATTGGCACAGCTGAATTTTTGCCACAATTTTGCCAAGCTGATTACAAAACCAAATCTACTCTCCACTCTATCGCCCTACATTAGGGTTATAACAATACGTAACATTATTTCCTGAAAACGTATACCTGGTCAGCACATTGGTTGCTCCGTTATTGGCGTTGGACAGAAAAAACAAAAAAACAAAAAAAAAAAAACAGATCAAGGTGAAAGAAAGCAGAGCTTGTGAAACTCATCTCTCATTCAAATTTGACCCATTAGGACAAATAATTTTGTTTTTAAAAACTAACAAAATAAATAAGCTTACAGTATGTTCAGAGAGCTCAATGTTTGACCAGGGAGCAGGCGGGAAGCATACGTCTCAGTTAAAAATACTGAATAATACAAGCATAATTTAAAGAAGGAATCCTTTAGGAGGAATAATTAATAAAAAGTGCTCAGTTGTGGTAACAGACAAAAGTAATCAGCGAAGGATCCATCTCTGCCCTTCCTCTGGTTCAGCAATCAGTGGTGCATTTACTTGGAAGACTGATGAAATCCAAAGGGACGGTGGTGCATCGAGTAACTTTCCTCCCTCACACTGTGATAAAAACTACGTTAAGTGTTATGCCACTCTTCTATTAAGTTCTTGGCAAATACTGGTGGTTAAGTTCTCGTCTTTGCACAGATATAACCTGGAGTGTGTCAAGAGTCACACTGACGGAGTTTTTTTTTAAGGTCACTTGTCTTGACGGGTTTACTGCAATGAAAAAGAGAAAATGATCAATGTTTCAGCTTCTACAGACATATGACATTTAAGAATAAAATGGACACTGGAGACATCTGATGCAAACAAATAGGAAAGCGAGGAAATAACTGATTTTATTACAAAACAAGAATTACAAGAAGACTTAGGAAATGCATCACTGCATTTTGTAGAACTAATGATTTCTGTGCAACTACAAGGCTTTCATTTAATACTGGGGATTTAGATTTACCCAAACATTTAGACAACAGTTTAATTTAGCCTGACGTAGTCTGAACATTTAAACTGAAATGGATCAGAACCTGAGTTCTGATAACTTGGCTGTTCACAGTGTTACTGAGCTGAATGTATTACTGAAAAGATGCTCTACTTTATCCTTTTTCTTTTTAGAGCACAAATTTGTTACAGAACATGCTGGGCAAGAAAATAATGTCAATATTTTAGAAATCCATGGTTATGGTCAACTTACTGTGAAAAAAAACCAAACAGTAATGATATCCATACTAATCATTTCAGCTGTTGATATAACGTCCTAAACACAGTTTGCAATGTAAACTACCTGTAATTGAAAAGCACCTAAAATTGCTAGTTATATTATAGTTTATATTTCAGTAGTGATTTTTAGTTTTGGGTTTTACTCTCACTTGATCTCACTGCACGTTTGGCTCTTATTTTCAGCTTTAATTTTTTTTTTTAAACCCTCTTTAAATACATGAGGTCAACAATGGTTTGACCATCCTTTACAGTTACAACTTACATTTCTAGCGGATTATATTTCATCTGAAATGAACTAAATGTTAGTCAGAAAATTAAAATTTGTTTCAAGTATTATAAACTATATAAATGCACATTTAAAAACAAGTGTTGTTCCTCCACCCTATAAGTAGATGCCGTATGTTTTCCTAATAAATAGACAAATATTCAAACCCAACAGATGATTTATAATTACAGAAAAAGATCAGGAACCTGGTGTTAGAGGTTTTAGCTACAACAAAGATGGTCAGGCAAAATAAATAACATCTTAAGCTCTAGGAATGTAAAAACATCTAAATTGCTGTGAGTCCTGCAGTTTACCATCTGACTTACATAATGACTGGAGGAAGCTCCCTTGCCCTTTGCTTTACACTTTCCTCCCGCCGCTGTAGCGCTGTTGCGGCGTGCCTGCTCGTGGTCGAACTCCAAATCCTCGAGGCGCTGAGTTAAAGCCAGTTTCTGCTGAATAGCCATCCGTAACAGTGAGTTCAGCGTCTTCTTCTCGTCCTCGGCTGCAGCCAGCTGCCTCTGCATGTCATCCAGCTGGGTCACATACTCATCGCATCTGAGAGAGAAGAAAAGGTTTAGAACAACGTAGGAGAGGGGATAAAAGGAAGATGGCGTGGATGCACATTTCTGCCTCTAGGGGGAGTAATGTGGCTGAAGTTGTAATTTTATTCCCAAGACAACTTTTCCAGATGGAAGGATGGATTTCCTGCAAGCTGAGTCAGTGTTGCATCAGACTGCTCCCACAATGCTTTGTGGGAGCAGTCTGATAGCTAGAAAGACAAAATAATTGTAAAGAAAAAGCTCTTGAGATTCAGATTTTCTTTAGTCGTTTGAACTAGCAACATCAGGAAATACAAATGTGCTTAATAAAAATTACTATACGTCATCTGCAGCTGTTTTTAAAATTAAAATGCTGACAATATATATATGCATGCTGCTGGCAAGTCTCATGATTTTCCTTCATGGTTGGGTTGAATAGAGAAAGTTATTTAACAATTTGTTAAGTACCCCTTACCAAATTAGAATATCTAAAAGTTTATTCATTTATAAAAAGAAAACTGTAGAAAACAAATTTTGTTCATTCTGGAGCCTCTTACACTCCAAATAAAAGAAAAAATTTACTTTAAAAAAGCAAGTTTTTCTTTTTCTCTTCAGCGCAAATCAGACTTAGCATTGTTTTTGGTTCAGGAGTGGATTAAAACAACAAAAGCCACAGTTGTAGCTCATGTCCTGCTTTGATTCACAATCATCTCAAAGGTACAATTATTCCTGTTCCTTGTGCTCCTTTTGCTACCCCAGTTTTTTCTTCCACTCAATTTCAAATTAATGTACATGTGTAAAGCTCTCAGAACACCATGTTTTTTTTTTGCCAAATCTTTTTGTGGCCAACTTTCCTTCCTAGCAAGTCAGAAGTCTACCCCAAAACTGTGTAGTCCAGAAAATACCTCTCACTTTTTATTAATCTTCTTAAAATTCTAATTTGATGAGAAAGTGAATTTGGGGTTTTCATGCACCGAAGCCTACAATTATTAACAGACCTACAGAAAATTGTTGCCAAATACTACTGAGTGTAATAAACCAAAATCACAGTTTCAATTTTGCAATGAATTAGTGACTTATTAGCTAATTAACTTTTCAATGACATTACTATCTGTCTGAAATACACTATGGTCAAAAGTAAAAGTTTGTCCAATTTTTTATTTTTTTTTCTGCTAAGAAGTCGTAAGGCTCTTATACGACTGTCTTCGGGTTGCTCAGAAGAAAAGCCAGAACAGAAGTCACATCTTACCTTGTAGCAAACATGGCCCGAAGAGAGGAGAAAGTAGCTGCGTCCTCCTTTAGAGCCTTGAGTTCATTCCGGAGCTTCATCATCGTCTCGGTAACCATTGCCTTCTCACTGTCGTATTTGCTCTTGAGGTTGGCCAGGGCAACTTCTGCTGTCTAAATGGATGTTTTACATTTGTATTAATTTCTTGCGATTCTGAAAACTGTAACAGTCAATACATATGAGACAGATAGCAAATGTAAAATCCTCCTCTGACCTGTTTGTTGGCCTTGAGCACAGCTCTGAGAGTGGCAATTTGTTCCCTTTTGGTGCTGAGAAGCGACTTGAGTTTGAGAATCTCCTCCATGCAGGCCTCTTTGTCTTTGTCTGCCACGGCGCTCAGCTCCAGGTTGGCGAGCCTCTGACGGGACAGCTCTGTGGTCCGGTCTACTGCCTGCTGCAGGTGGCGGATCTGATCCCTGATGATGGCTACGAGGTTGTAGATGTTCATGGGCTCAGGACGATGCTCTGGAGGTGCAGCAGTCACCACAATGCTGCAGGACTCTGACTTTCCATTGCCATTCTCACCCATCAGCCCGCTGGTGAGAAGAACAGTCTGCTGCTCCTTCCCTTCCTGCCCTCGTCTCACCAAGGCTTTGCCGTCTTTGTAGTAATCAAGCATGACCCGGTTGGGAGTCTCATTGTTGCACATGCACACGTGGTTGTAGAGATTGGCCAGCTCTTCGCTGAAAGCTATGAGCTCATCCTGGGCGACGTTGAGGCTTCCGAGGGATTCTCCTGCAGCCGCCGTGGCCAAACGGAGCTCCTTCTCCAGGCGGGACACCTCCGCTTTATCCGTTTGGTTAATCTTCTCCAAAGAGAACAACTTTGACCTGAGGTCTTGGACGTCGCTCTCCAACCGCGCTCGCTCGTCTTCATACTTGGTTCGACACTCCTCGTACTGAGCCCTCAGCGTCTTCAGCTCCTGCCGCAGTTCTCCGGCTTCAGAAACAGCCACAGTGTACTTGCACTGCAGGATCTCCGGCCCGTTTATGTCCAGCTCGTAATAATCTCCGTCATCATGGCTGTCTCTATCTTTCTCGGTGTCGAGGGCAGACTGGCGCTCCTTGCTGGCCTGGAGTTTCCGCATGGCGCTTAGATTTTCAGTCAGCCTGTTGACGGTCTCCTTCTGCTCAGACACCGTGCCATAGGCCTGCTCCAGCTGCTTCTGGCTCTCCTGCAACGAGTTCATCAGGGCCATCTTCTCCCTCTCAACCTGACGCACAAGCAAAATAAACCTCTTAAATGACATTGGTCACTTTTTCCTCTTAATAAATATCTATTCAATCCTATATAAAAACAAAGTTTGTTACTAACCACTGGTTAGAATCCGCTCAGTCTCATAATAAAAACTTAATTCAGTCAAGATCTTTTTCAATAATACACAACTTATGCTAGGGACAATGCCTGTCCTCTGGTTGATAAATAGAAACAAGTGGAGTCTGAGATATTACACTTAATGATATCTAAATCTGCAATTCACACACGCATCTGAATTTCTTTACTTATTCAGATGCGCTGTCCTGCATAATACGTTACTGTACAAATCCCATTTGTTTTTACTGTTTAAAATTCCACATTAAATTAATTGCTTGTGCAATCGCTTTTGTCACTGTTGAGATTTTTAGTTTCTCAATACATTATCAAACTGTTCTGTTGCCCATCATTAAGGCAAAACTACAACCACAGATCAGTGCAGCACCAACTATAACTTGAAAAGTCTAGAAGTGATAATTCTGGAGTGCTGAAAGAATGAGACACTGAAACTCTATATAATTAGATTTTATCTTCATAATGTCTTAAAATTAATGATAAAGTAAAGTCCTGGGTTCATTTACACCATCAAACCACCACGTTGTTATGAACTGTAAACAGTTTAGCTGAAAATATTTAATAGGAATCCATGTTTAGCCAGTGGCCAATCAGAATCAAGCATTCGATAAAGGACTAGTCTAAACAATATTAATTTTTGATTAATTAAGCCAAAAACATGGGCTTAGGTAACATACTCCTTTCAGAAGTAATAAAATAACACTCAAAGTGCATCTCAGCATCTCATACCTGAGAAAGCTGCTGCTTCAGCTTCTGTATCTCAGAGATGTTGAGCTCACTCAGCAGATCATCCACCAAGCTAGGAGCTGGCTTGAAGGCCTCTCCTTTCTTGTTGACCAGCGTTCTGTTGTCCTCGTCGCTGTCGCCCATCTTCACCAGGCCGTTCTCGAAGCCTCTGATCAGATCATCGTTGTCAGGTTCATGGACGGTGGAGGGATCCTCGTGGAGTTTTGGGTTATCGATGGAGATATTAAAAGAGCTGCTGTACATGGACCCCCCAATGGTCATGTAGTGGGAGAGCTCTTTGCGCAGCGTGGCCTTCTGCTCACGCTCCGTTTTAATCGTTTCTAAAGCTTCTGTGAGCTGTCGCTCTGCGATTTCTCTCAGACGCATCGCGTCCTCCAGCTGGCTTTGGACACACTGGGAGTCCTCCTCCAGCCGACGGATCTCATGCTTAAGACCTTCGAACTCCACCTGTACACATTGTCAGATTATACATAAAGCAATAATTTCACTTTGCTGAGTGGGGTTTTCTGTAATTGTGCTGATAGTCAAAAGGAACTTCACAGCATTCCAAAAACAACAGTAGTATTAAAGATTTTTAGATGAATACATGTAGAGGAGGAAAAAACACACAACGTAAATAATTGAGAACAGAGCCATTATATGTTAATTTCTCTACATTTATCTATGGGGGAAATAAATCCAAAGCAAAAAAAATATGAACAAAATTAGCAGAGTCAGGAGAGTTTGCACTTTGCAATCAACACTTTTAAATATCCCTGCTCTAACATCTCACAAGGATAGAGAAAATAGAAAAAGCATCTCTGAAGATTTCCATCATTTTTATTCTGTAAAATCCATTCAAGTCGTCCGTTTATGCTCTCCTCTCTTCAGCTCACTCCACAGGTTTTCAATAGGATTTATGTTTTAGGGACTAAGATGGCATGGCAGAAATGCGGGTTTGTTGCCAGGCACGGCGTTTAGAGACACCAAGAAATGTGCAATATGTGATTCAGCTCAAACTGTTTTCTCTTAATGCAGAATTTGTTTCCTTCACTGAACAAATACGCTCAAGTTAAAAGGTCTCTAAATTTTAAACCTCTTTGAACAAATTTGTCTAACTCTGCACATGTTTTCTGAAATCATGAATTTTACCCCCTAACATTTGATGAATTCAGTTTATTTAACAATATAAGACTATAAGCATCTGCTTTATTTCTGCAGCAGCCGATGTGTGTGGGTCTGTCTTAGTCGCAACACAGCAAAAGAATCAGATTCACGTACAAGAACTTCATGACCATCGTCCATTTTTGGGACTTTGCTCTTCTCACCTGGTTCTGCCGAAGCACAGATACTTGTTTCTGCAGGGAGATGTTCTCCTCCTCCAGCTCAGTGTAGTCCTGGAGAAGTCGAGCTTCCCGAACTTTATACTCTCTGATGTCGTCTCGAAGCTGAGCCCGCTGCAGCTCTGTCACATCTGAATTCTGGACAGGAAAGATGTCAGAACAGAAATAACTTTACGTTTCTGCAGCTGGACACTGGATGTACTTTAGTTATTGTGGGAACTATCAACTTATTCCAGGTCAAATTAGGATCAGCGTGTAACACAGAGTACAGGTCAAGACTTAGAGAGGAAATGACAGCAGGAAGACACTGTCCACTTAATAACTCAGGCTACAAAAAGACTTTTGAGGACATCCTCTATTTTTCTAACTATGGACCATTACATCATCTTTCCTGCTGGACAAAATCAGAACTGACCCCTTCCTTGTCGCAAACACTATTATCTCGCTAGGGGGAAATTACTACCTTACAATACAAATAAATAAGTCTTGAAAAATTCGATCCCATTTTGTGAACTCAAAATGCATACATTTCTGTCAAACTCCTTTTGTTTTGATTGCCAGAATATTTTCCAGGAATTATTCCTTAGGGGAGAAATAACTTTTCATTCACAATGTACCTTTTTCTCATAGGAACCAGGAGCTGAAAAAAGGTTCTGGGAAAGAGGTTTTCTTCAAAATGAAGCAGTACTTTTCAGATTACCACAGAACCTCTTTGGAGGTTTTGGGTTTGCTACAGTCATACAGACTGTAGAACCCAAATAGACAGAACTGAGAAGTTACTTAATGACTAATTTAAAACACAACACAAAACAAAACATGCTAATTGAAAAATTTTAATTATTGAGCTGCTTTGTGTTTTCTTACTAAGATGGACAATAAGATGCAGCAGCTGATTGTGATGCCACCTTTACAGTGAATTAAATCAACACAGTTAAAATCAAACTTAACCCTGTCTCTTTCATTTATTGGGGAGTCTTAAAATTGGTGCTTTTATTTGACTGTGTTTAGAAAATGTTCATATGGATAAAAAGGAGATGTAATAAAAACCCATGCTTGAAACACTCCATTCTAAACTGCACTACAAAAGGGAGAGGCTTACCTCTCTCATTTCGAGAGCAATGGCAGACAGGCGATCATTTTCTGCTTGAACACTTGAGAGAGACGCTTTGGCCTGTCGGAGCTCATTCTGCAACTCCAGGACCTTCTGCTGGTACAGAGCTTCTTTACTGGCAGACTCCAGTATCAGCGACTCCTCCCTGCTTTCCCCATCTGCTGCCACCTTCCTGTGGATAGAATGAGCCTGTCCAAATGCCTAAACACAGACGAACACAGGAAACATGAAAATAAGACAATTTCATCAGGGATTAAAAAAAGAAAGCCGGTTTAAGTTGCAGATTTAGTTGCACATTCAAAACAAATTATTTATTAGCAAAAAATGAAAGTATTTAAATTCACTGGTGCCAAGTAAACCAAAACTATCTTTTCAGAATTCATTGTCTTAAAATTTGAAATCAAACAACATCTTTATAAAATCTAACATTTCTTTCAATATTTTCTGCTTCTTTATTTTTAACAGCACAATTTCCTCAGTTATTTAGAAGGACAAACAAAAAACAAACTACAAGACTTAACTGGACAAGATTTAACTAGACAAATAAAAACAATTCTCAAAATATACTTTATTTAAAAGAATATGATGAGCTGGTAAATGGGTTTGAATTTAAAGAAGCCATTCAAAATGTTTTATTTTTCGAAAATGACATAAAATCATGACATACAAGTACTCTTCACATATTGTTTTCTGTTCTTTAAGTAACTTTTCACCCAATTTAGTGCAGCCCTTTGATCCCATATTGTTCCAATTTACAGATTAAAATGCTGTGATTTATAATCAAATACTTTTCTGAGATCCATGGACACACCCACAAATTTATTTTTATCTCTAGAGTTAATAATGTTGTCAGTAAATTCAATTAGTGCATGTGATACTGATGATGTTTTTAATTCAATGAAATTGTCTAGTCTGCTGTTGAATGGCTTTCCCGGGATTTTGAAAAATTATAAACGGTAAAAACGTTGATCAGATCCACAAAGCTGCCGCATGATGTGATTTGAGGAACAAGCAGCGGTCTGATGTCATATCGGTGCTGATGAGAAGATGACTCTAGATCAACAGTCAGAGTCATAAGACACAATGCCAGTGACTTATGAACAACTTAAACAACAATAAGCTGTTTAATTATTAGAGATGATGAGCAATGGAATAACCTAATGTGGATATAACTCAACAAAAGTTTACATCTCTGAAGTTGTCACTCATAGAGACGCTCAGTAGAGAAAAAAACTAAGTTCCTCCTTTTGACTTGATATTTAGCCTACTTAGTAAGAATGTATCAAATATATTTGGTATCAATAATGTTTGCTCTGACCACTGTGACTAAGATCTAGAAAACATTTAAGCTTCTCACTGTAAGTAAAATGCCTCACAATGAGCAATTCCCAACGTGGAGAGGAGGGGTACATTGATGAGGTGGAGGACAGAAAAACAGAGCCACTACGCTGAATAATTCAGCGTGAGCAACATTCAGAAACTAGCAAGTCCATCAGCTAAAAAAAGCCAAAGTGGAAGTCCTTCAGGGAGCAGTTCCTCTACTGATAACATGGTTAGAAACTCCAAGAACACTCAGAGGGGAAAACCGAACTTCTCTTTTTTAAAATATGGTGTGATTTTTCCCACAATTTGAGATCTTAAATGCCATATGAACAAAGACATAAGATGTGTTGATGTCTTTTTCCTGTGGGTTCATAGCAAACACAAATAACTAATATATCCAGATAATGGAAACAAAGTAAAACTAATTATTTCCATTTCAGAAACAAACATTTTATTTAGATTGCTTCTGGCCAACATTTGCTGTCTTGGTACTGAGACAAATTATATTTTAATGACTTTACCACCTTTATACCTTCTAAATCTGATGTTGATTTAAAAAGTGTCACCAATTATATCACTGCCACAGAGAGCCTCTATGTACGTTACTCAAATAATTGGCAAACACTAATTGTTGTCCAGGTAATTCATTGGTATATGCATATTATGTGCAGCCTTACCTATCACACCCCTTTCCTGTAGGCTATCAATTCAAGGCATGTACTGTTTGTTTTTAATTTAATTCATAAACATAACTTATATTTTAAGAACATCTACACTTATATAATAATAATAATGATAACAATAATAACAATTATTGTCATTTCAACAATAATAAGTTGTAAATGCCATAGGAAATATAAATAATTATGTATGCTACAAAAATTACTGTTGAATTTATTAGGAAACAAAATGTAACATTTATATATCATTGCCAGAATTTAACAGTCAAGCTTAAATTGAATTTGTATGCAAGTTGAAATCGTCTTTGCTTCTAATAAGTGCTTCTATTTTTAATTCATCAAAACTTTTAAAACTTAACAATCTCAGTTTTATTTTAATTTCATTGTCAATTCAGAACATTTACTAAAGATTAATGTAGTGACTGTAATGCAGAATTATTTTTATTGATTTTAAGTCACAGGTTTCATTGTTAATCAAGGGATATGTTTTGCTATGTTGTAATATGTCTATATATATATATATATTATTATTATATGTTGTAATAATATTACAACATAATATGTATGTTGTATGTTGTAATACAACATATTATATTGTATATAATATGTTGTGATATATATATATATATATCACAACATATTATATACAATATATATATATATATATATATATATATATATATATATATATATATATATATATATATATAAAAATTTATTATTACTGAGTTTTATATTACTGAGGTTTATTTGACTACAGGGCTTTAGTTTTTACATACCAAGGGCAAGTGTGAGCAAGTGACCAAGATGTTGCCTGTATATATATATATATATATATAGTTAAAGAAAAATTTGCTACCTCCAGCTGCTGTTTACTGAGATTGTATTTTAACCCTGAAGTGAGTATTCATGCAGGAAAAACATTGAAGCTTGCAGTAGTTATGAGCTGGAAAAGTAAATCTAAACGACCCTTTGAGACAAGAAGAAAGGGGAAGTGGATAAAACCTGATTAGGAGATATCATCTCACCAAAGATTTACTTATCAGTGCTCAAAAGGAAATGTCTGCAGCATGTTTGTATGCTCAACCATCATCAGACTTATTCTTCAGAACTCGACCCAACAACAGAACAACAAACTAACTTCACAATATACTTGTCTCTCTTGAGTTACTGAGGTTTATTTGACTACAGGGCTTTAGTTTTTACATACCAAGGGCAAGTGTGAGCAAGTGACCAAGATGTTGCCTAGTTTTCTAGCATATGAAAAACACTGTTTATTGTATACTTGGTGGATCCTAACCCAGCCGACCTGCTAATAACCACGATTAACACATGCGCAGAACATTTAAACCACTATGTGCGATATTAACCAGGTTAACGTACCTCCCGGTCACAGTTAAGGTTACCACTGACAGCCTGTCAGCACTTAAACACATCCGTCTGCGTGGCTTAGACCTCAGCTTACCTCCTTCAGCTGATCCAACTCTTGTCGGACCGTCTCGTATTCCGTCTCCATCTCATCGAATCGCTGCTTGAGCTGCTGCTTCTCCTCCAGGACGGCCAGCCCGTACTCCGCCGCCTGGATCTTTTCGTGAGTTGTCTCTCGCAGCTCGCGGGTCAGACGGTCCACCTCGACTCGGAGCCACTGCGGCCCAGCTTCGGTCACCAGCACCGCCTCGGGATAGTCCTGCTCCTCCGTAGACATTTTGGCCAACCGCCGATTCAGACCGTGACGGAACCCAGCCCTGACTTGGGCTTTAGCTGGAGCAGCGCAGGGAGAGAAAAAAAACAAAAAAACTCGGAACGCCGCAAATCACTGTCTTCTTTGTTTCAACCGCATTGTCGCGGTTTGAATGGCGTCTTGCTCCTTCTGCTTTTTTCCCCCGGTCACAGACGTCGAAATGCGTTTAAATTAAATAGTTTTGTCATTCTACATGACTTTCCTCGGTATCTTCATGAGGCAGCCTGAGGAAACTTCAGTTGAGATCATCGATTGGAAAAAGCTCTCCGCACAGCTTTCAAATCTACGTGACTGTAGAGGGAATTGTAGTTTTGAAGGAAATGCTAATGTCACATTGACTGTCTGGTACAGCTGGGACGTTGACTTCAACTACCAGAGTGCATAGCGTGACTTCCAGAGGATACGTACTGACAACATAAATTAATTCAAGGCTGCCATCTAGAGGATTTACAATGAAACTACATCTATGTCCACGAAACAGGTAATGCCTTGATTTTATCTACAGTTTAAAGGTCGAAAATAAAATATCTACTTTCAACTCAGAGCTGCCTTAGTATTTCCTCAGAACGTAATGATAATTAAGTTTTGATAGGAAGTTTAAAGGTAGAAAGACGGCACAGTGTGCCTTTGAATGTTGCACAGCGCCCCCGTAAGGTGAAAAATACAGAAAAAACTTTGACTTTTCAAGACTGCCTTCTGCAGAACCTGAGTTATTTTTTTCTAATGGCGAGATATGTTCAGGATTATAAATCTGCAGTTAGACGTAAAAAAAATAAATAATAAAATAAAGGAGCTACAGCAGAGCGTAAAGCCCTGTGTGCATGGCTTAATAATAACCATAGTTATAAGTGGACTAAGTTGACTGGTTGTGGCTTAGACCTAACAGTCTCTTACACTAAGCAAATATATATATTTTATTTAATTTTTTCAACAAAATGTATTCAGTTGTAATAAAACATGAACAATAAAACTCATTCTCTACTATTTGATTTCCCTCCAAAATCTTAATATAAGAAATTCAAACTGTGATGTAAATGTGAAAGCAAAACAATCAGGAGAGGGACTTTCCTTTTGTCCAACCCATATCTGGTGGTTTAACCGGCTTCAGGGAGTTGTCAAATAAATGTTGACTGTCTTGCTGTTGTTATACCTGCTTGGAGAGGTCTTCCAGCTACAGCTGAGTTTACATGGTATGTACACCTGTTCTCAAAGATTTTTGCTGTGATCTTTATTCTGTGTTAATGCTAAGATACTTTCAGTGTATTTTATCTACATTTTAGTACTTTATTGCTTTATACTGGGCTCCTTCTGTCTCCTGCTGCGCGTAAAAAGTTTTTCTTATTAGTAAATTGTGTTATTGTTTCATCTTTTCAGGAAAATGAAGGAAATCCTATTAACAACTTTTACAAACACTGTACGTATACTTTTAGTAATTTGTAATTACAATAACTATGTGGTGGTGGCATACATTTTCCTGAGTCAAATTGTGTTTGTATTTGATGTATATTTTGACTCTGACTAATTATTCTTACTATTTTCAGACAAATATTACCATTTTTATTCAGTCTGCTTTGGTCTGGGATGTGGAATGGCGCTCTATAGGCCATTTCATTGTAAGTATGTTCTGTATCCAAGTTCTTAAAAGGTATTTACGTATGTTCTATTATCCAGCTACTTGTGTAAAACTGCACTTCAGTTTTTCTTTCTTTTTCCTTTCCAGCAGTTTTGGTGCCTTCAGTTCTAGGTGTGTTTTTCACTGTAGTTTTTGAGATTTTAGGTATAACTTTGGGTAAGCTAATTCTTGTTTTATTATTATACACTGACATTTTATAACTTTAAATATGGCTGCTGTCATTCCTTAATCTTTTTTGACTTATCAGTTCCCATTTCTTCATTGATTTACAAGCATAAATGTGTTGCTTGATTGTGTCACTAATGACATTTTTCTTCTTAGACCTGCCAGCCCATACTAAGGGCTGCAAAGGGCTTCCATATGATAAAAGAGGTAGGTTTTGCATTATAATAAAATCCTACTAAGCCACAGCTCGTTCTAAATTAATTGGCATTATTGGTAAAGATGTCTATGCCTTAAAAGAATTAACATTTAGATTAAGTAACACATTTTATTGCAGTTCTCTCACCTTGAGACACCCTTATCATCCCACTCAAGATACATTTTTGGCAAAAATGAATCCTTATCCAGCCTTTATCACAGTCAGATGCCATGTTCTCTTATTTTTTGCCCCCAAGAGAGGTACATTATCACCTAACTCAGGTTACAATTTTAAAACAAACTTATTATCCTTGATGTTATATGTTGACCTGTAAAAGCCTTTTTCATAGATGCCTCTAGGCTGCTGCACTGTACAACACCTGTACTGCAGAAGTAATGGCAAACTATTAATTAATCTGGAGTACAAAAGCTAATTTAACCCTCCACCTCTTTTCAGATGTATACTGGGGATTTGGTCTTGCCATTTTTGTGGCCTACTTGAACCTTCACTCTTACCACGGTAGGTAACACATACTTGGTGGATGCTTGATAGAGCACTACCTCGGGCATATGCTGTTTCATGTGTTTGAACACTCTACTTTAATTTTTAGTCTACACTCTTTCATATGGATGTGGAATCATAATGTTTGCTCTAAGAGGTGCCAAACGAAAATATAGCTTTCTGAGGTATGTAGGCTTGAAAAGCAGTTACAGTTATGTTCTTGAGAATTTGCAGCTTTTACTTCATCAAAATTTAGGTTCAACATGTTTCAATACATTGGAAAGTTAGTTGTGGTCCGATGTAAAACATTACATGTTTTCTTTTTTTGGACAGGAAGTGGAGACAGCAGAGAGCCTGGAGGTAGCATAAGCTTACAACTTTAGGAAACAGAAAACTAGTTTGAAATCATAAAAGCCAAAGAATAAACTTGTTCTGATAAACTGTAAAGAGTGAGATATGCCAGGAAGTCATCTATAACACCATGAAAGAATGATAACATTGGACTTTGCTTTATTTTTATTTCCTCTTTTTTGAAGCTGTAATAAAAAGTTCCTCAGGAATGTGTTGTATTGAAATTTTAACATGTTACCAGTATGTAATTTTCTTTTGTATAAAATATTTTGTTTTATATTTTGAATTTATTTAAGTTATGCAGACACTTGTCTAAATAAACAGAACAGAACACAAGTTTTCAAAGTCAAATGCAGAGGGCTTTATTACATGATAGTATGGGAGATACAAAATTTCAAGTAACCAAGAAGGTGTTCTGCTTTTTCTCATGTTCACAAGTCAGATGTAACTAAAATTGCAGCTACAGCCTTTTCTTAGTCATACACTGGATGGACCTGAAACCCTGAGGTGTGTTAGTCTGAACAGCTGTAAAAATCAATATTAAAAACAGTGCAGAAAAGGAAGAATAAGGAAGTGAAACCTTATCTAATGGTTTATGATTTCCTCACATTTCTTTGATTGTTTTTTTTTGTCCCCACTACCTTCTACAAACAAGAACCCACATGCCATCTTTCTGACACTGTCGACACAATAAACAAATTAAACTGGGCCCCACCCAGTATTAAAACATTAGAGAAATCCACAACTATGTCTTGTGAAACAAAGTACGTACATAAAAGAGCACTGAAAACCACATGAAAGTGTAACTAACATGTAGAGATGCACTGAGAAATCAGCTGGTGATCTAAATTCATCTTGGTTGAGTGCTACCAAATTACTCTTACAACAGCAGTCTTTGGTGCCGAGGCTGTTACTGAGGGAAGACTAGTTATTTTCTGTTTCAGTTAAGGTTATCAAAATCAAGCCATAGGGCACCCCAAGGTTAAAAAAGCAGTTTTCAAAAGAATTTTTTTTCTCAGTGACAAATGACATGCACTCATTGTGGCCGCTTACAACTAGACTTCGCCGGCTTTTTGTCATTTCATTCTTTTTTACACAAGCTTCTCATGAATAAAATATTGTCATCTGCATATTTCAACTCTCTCCAGCTTTGGGGACTTGACAAAGAAATTAGGAAAGGAGCAGACTGACAAACTTTCATATATCTCAAAAATCTGGACGTATCACAGCAGAGGTAGACCATGTTAGCCTTTTAAAGTTTTAACCTCTATCGTGGAAAAGGAGGAACTGAGAAATAATTGACAGCCTTTTGAAAATCTCAGAGTTCAGGTAAGAATCTACTCTTGGGAATACAAACAGAGATGGGTGTTTACAATTGCTAATGATAATCATGCTAATTGCTAACATAAGAAGAGAGACAACTTAAAATCTAAATTCTCATCATTTGTCTGTAAAATTAAAAACACTGCTTTACAGAGACATTTCTGTCTTGAGATGTTGCTCCTTATAACTAATTACAAGAAACCTGCTGATATTTCTTCAACAGAAAGGAAGTAAAATTGGTTTTGGTAAGTCAAAGCTTTACAAAAACAACAAATCCCATATTGGTGCATCTCTCGTAATGTGTTAAAAATAGAACAACAATTTATTTTACACAGTGATAATCCATCAAAGGCAAACTAACCAATGGCAACAATTGGAACCAATCCTCTCTCCGGATTGGTCTATAAGAAGGGAAAGATTAAAAGTGAAGATGTGTGTGTTAGAGGTTATTTATCTCTGTGTGTTAGGATGAACGCACAAAAGGAAAGTTAAAGCAGACGGCTACTTAAATGTTAACTGCACAAAATCACAACACTTCAGTACATCTTTTAAGTGAATGGTTTAATGATAAAAATGGGTTATGTGCTTCCACAACATACATGACTGTCTATCTCCATCTGGAGGGGATTATTTAGAAAGGTGGGTGGGGCACAGAGGAAATTACTTGGCATTAGCAGAGCTGCTGAGCATCTTTCGGATGGCCTGTGCAATGGCATCACGGTCTATCCCATAGATCTTCAGGAGCTCATGAGGTTTGCCACTTCTGGGAACGTGGGACACAGCCAAGCGGTGCAGAGTAAACCCAGACTCGTTTACCATTGCTGAGGATACTGCCTCCCCCAGACCACCTGTTAAAGAACAGTTTAGTCCACTGGAGAAAAAAAATCTACACATTCTTACAGTAAGAAAAAAATTACTTTATGCCAAGTGAAAAGAGTTAAAATCAACAATTTCACTTGATGTAGAACATAAAAAAATGCAGGCCAAAGTATTAGTGACGGAAGCTGCTAAATATTCTTCATCGAGTACACTATAACCCTGTGCGTTTATCCTATGAAGAGCTGTGCAAAACAGACTGTGCTATCTAGGTCATGCTCTGCCCCACAGGCACATGCTCAGTTAAGGAAACCTGACAGCACTCTGCCTCTCTTTCTTTAACATTTACAAAACATACAATGGCCGCACTACCTTCCCTCTGATAGGAGCACAACAAAGCATCGTTAGCCAATAGGTCAATGCCAGCACAGCACGCTTGTGTCACTGAGCCAATGAAAACGTGCCACCACGACACAGTAACACATGAACCAATGGCAGAGCTCTGAAGCCACATTATGCTAATAAGCTTTTGGCTACCAGGCTGATGGCGCTCATATAAAATGCAGGAGCAGTGTGGCATGACTAACGATTTCTGAAACCTACCTTCGTAATAGTGATCTTCAACGGTGAGGATCCTTCCCCGGGTGACGCGTGCGTGATCGATGATGGTTTTAATGTCCAGTGGTTTGATTGTGAAGGGATCGATCACTCTTACAGAGATCCTCTCTGGAAGATGAGTTTAATGGACCAAAACAATCCGTAAGCATATCAATTATTTAACAAGTACAATTAGTATGAAAAACTGAAGATTATACGTAATTCTGTAGCTTTTTCTGCAATGTTTCACACGCAAGATGGCCATGGACATCTTTTTCATGGCTATTGAATTATGGCCAGTCCTTTTTTTAGCCCAGGAAAATAAATCAGTTGAAATTCAAACCTATTTTCAAATTTTCCATCAGTATTTAGCCTAAGAAAAGATGTTCAAAGTAGAGTTTTGATATCCCTTTTAACCACAACCATCATAAAAATCAAGGGAAGTCTTGATGTGGTCAACTTTTACATTTCAGGCACACTATCAGGTTGTACAGATGAAAAAAAACTGGACTTTTTCAGTTAAATTGTGCTCAGTACTGTATTTCTTATTGTCTTGTACCTTTCTTGAGATGCTCTGCAGCTGCAATGGCTTCATGCACAATTACTCCAGCTGCAACCACAGTCACTTGATCCTCTTTGCCTTGGAACACCACCTGGCAAAGACAATTTAATTTTCTATTTTAAGTTGCTATGTTTTATGTTCTTTTTATGTTTACCTATGGAGCAGTTCATTTTTGCTAATAGGATAATAGTCACTCACCTTTGCCTGTCCAACATGGAAATCCTCATTGCTATTGTAGATGATGGCATGGTCTTGGCGACTGGTTCGAATGTAGCAAACACCCTGATTAAAGAGAATAATCAAGAAAAACATGATGATAAAGGATGTTTTTGCTTTATGCAAAGGTTTTAGTAGTCCAATGGAGAAACCGTTTCTACCTTGATGGTTGCAGCCAGTTCCACAGCCTTTTCTGTGGTGACGCCATCACTGGGGTAGAAGATTGTAGCAGTAGGCAGGGCCCTGAACATAGCCATGTCTTCTAGAGCCATCAGAGAGGGGCCTTCTTCTCCTGTCAGAGGGTAAAATTATTATAATCCATACAATGCATTCAACAGCAAGGCAAATTAGTTTTTTGGTGAGTTGTTGCATGCAGGAGAAAAAAGGTCATTCTGGATGCAGGGTACCTGGACTAACAAAGGGATACTTGGTTCCCTGCTGACAGCTTCCAGTGCAGACACAAAAGGAGAAAGAGGGTAGGATTGAGTTAGGACTGAAAGACCAGTGGGGGGAAACCGTAAGGAAGCCACAACATAAGAGTGGAAGAAAAATAATAACTGGAGATTCATTAAAATTATTTTAATTTTTCCTAAAATTACTATTATTACACAGTGAGTGCAAAACATAATCTGAGAAGCCAAAGGCTGTGAAGTTGCCAGACACAGTGTGAAGGTATAAAAGTGGATTTTGTGATGGGATATCTGAGAAGGCTGTGGTAAACATGGCTTATTATTAGTAGCAATCTACTAACCAGTAGACAGACCACAGTGGGAGCCACACAAGTTGATGTTGCTTTCTGAAATCACTGCCATGCGAATCTGATCATAGGCACGCGTAAAAAAGGAGGCAAGGGTGCTGGCAAATACAACGTTCCTCTCGCGGGCAGCGCATCCCATGGCAACACTGACCTGCAAAAGAAGGCTTCTTATTATGTGTATAGGTGTAATATTCCTGTGTCAAGGGAGACAGATGTGGGCCAAACAAACTTGACCAAAGAAATACATCTTTGAGAATTCAATATTTCTCACAAAAACCTTCCCCCAAAAGTCTCTTTGAACCAAAGACCAGTTCAGCTTGGAGTTAGTGAGAGTAGCTTTCCAAAAGTCTCTGCAGCTTATTTTGCCATATGGGGTGAATCAGTGACATACCTCATCTTATGAATAATTTCCTTTGTTCTTTCTTTGTATCATAGCACCATAAATATGTTTTGTCAAAAGTAAAGCATGGTATCAGGAGTTTTACTGTTTTATTTTAAGCTATAGTATATAAGATTATCATTCTCACAAAGCCGATTTGGAAACCATTACATTTTAACGTTTCTTCTGCATTCAGCCAGATGGTTCCGTCCTCTGTACTGATTAATATTTTACTTGTGAATTCACTTGTCATGGCGGTTTATCATCACATGCATGCACACATGACCTACATTAGTGATGACTGCTGGAGCCATAGAGTCAGTCTGATTGTCTCTGTGTTACGATTTAATTAAAGAATTAAATGAAGGAAAAGATAGATATTTTCTTGCCAGGATGATTAGGATATGTCGAATTCAGCGTAAGAAGGAAGATTTAAACCACTTAGCCGTAACAATAAAAGAAATGCAATCTCTTCTGTGTTCGTCAAACATTCCACCAGATAATCCAGTATTAAGAACACAACACTGAAAGCATCAAAAAATAGAACAGAAAATCAAGCTCTCTGGTTTAGTGAACATTTTTATATGTACTCATTTGGGGATCATACCATGTTCTGCTGAGCAATGTAGCACTCAACAAAACGGTTTGGATGTTCATTCTTGAAGATCTCAGAACAGGTGAGGTTATTGGTGTCTCCATCCAGGACTACAACACGTTCGTTGTAGCGACCCAGCTTGGCCAGTGCCATTCCATATGCCTTGCGAGTGGCAATCTGTAAGAAAAAAAATCATAATTGAGCCATCAGTTTTGATCAAGAACACCAGTATAATATTTGGTTGTTGCAGGTCTCACCTGGATTCAACCTAACGAGGACTTAAGTCACGACTTTAATTAAAAAAAGGCTTTCATCACAGAGTTAATGCTCGTATACATGTTATTTTAAACGAAAGTTTGTTTCTGAGAATAACTTTTAGTCATTATTTATTCTTACAGAAATAAATAATTGTGGATATGTTTAAATACATAAACAATTGACAATACACAGAACACTCTTAAGGATTTTATATATCACAAATAATAAGACCTTTCAATTTTTCCGCAGTAAAATTCTGAAATACTTGCTGTACATACCTCCACCAAAGAAATATTACCTTAACTTTAAACTGCTTTGATTCCCTAACTTTTAGTGTGATAACTGCGATTGCTAATATTTAAGCAATTTCCTTGAATCAATACAAAAACTAACAAGCACATAGAACATAATTACCTGTCAAAATATTTCCCCAAGGCAAAACCACCCAAATATGTCAAAATTAAAATTTTAAGCCATTTCTCCTGAAGGAAACTCACGGAAAATATGTTGGAATCATTATTTCTTTTTTGCAATTTTTTTTTTTTTTTTACAAATTTTAAAGCATTGACTTAAAGCTTTAAATGGCTATTTTCTATCCACTAGCTATCTGTGCTTATGCTATGTTGTACATAAACAGAAGCAGGAAGTAAGATATTCTTTTGAAGCTGAGGTATTTCTGGCATTTGTTGAATGTTATTTTTTAATAAACTTGTTAACAATTATAATAAATTATGCAATTAAATAATTGATAAAGCAACATTTTTTGTGTATTTCACAAAAAATCCTACTCAGAAAATGTAATTCCGATGTGTAACAGCTGCCCGTTCTTTTTTAAAATCTTTTTTTATTATTATTTTACCTTTCAGAATTGATTAACTGTGCACTACTTTTGGATTATGTAAATGTATTGTCATACAATAATACTAAAATGAAAATTATTGCACTGAGCAATAGATTTTATGCACTGAGTCAGTGCATAACATCTGACTTGAGCTTAGAAAGATTGTTTTCAAACTGTCATTAAAAAAAAAAAACATTAAAGCTGCAGTAAATATTGTTAGATTAGCTAAATGGCCTTACAAAACAGTATAAACATCCAAACCTGTTAGCACATTACATGTATAAAAACAATGGTACAAATTTAAACAGACATTATGTATTTAATTTGTTGTGCATTAGCATAGCTAACAAACTTTAACCCAAATGCTAATTCTTTATGTTTATGCTCTAATGTGTTATAATGAGGCACAACTTAAGAAACTCAATGTGACATCTTGAAATTTATTTGAGATGTGGTGATTAACTTGAGATTTTAACATCAAGAATTTTATTAACAGACATATAAAGGTGAATTGATGCTGGATTTGTGTAAATTTGACAAACTTTTTCTCCAGGCTTGTAGTTTGGTGCACTTGGCATGCGGATGTTCCTCAGGCTAACAGGGGGGGAGTCCTCTACGGGAGCCTGGGGGTAAAGGTGCTTGCTGGTGTTCATAATCCGGCTCTGCAGATCCTTCATAACCATCTCAGCCATGTCTTTAGGCAAAGCTTTGGCATGCCAGCCCAGTTTATCCTCTGCAGCTGAAACAGCATACATAACACATACAGACATTTTCAGTTATGTCCCTTGGAGCTGATAATGGACTGTGTGAGGTTTTGTATTTTATGAAAGAAGTGAGCCGTCCATTTGCAGATGAGGAAGGTCAAACTATTACCTGGAATCCCTTTGCCTTTGATGGTTTTAGCAATAATTGCAGTCGGTTGATGACGTGGTTGGCTCAAAGCCTTGCAAAGCTCTTCAACACTGTGACCATCCACAATAATGGCATGCCAGCTAAACTCAAACACACAGATGGGCTCACAATAAAGTAATGCACATCATTATTTATATTATGGATAATAAGAAAATGTCAGTGTTGTGATTATGTTAACAAATTCTACCATATTTATTTCTACTCTGACTATTTCCATTCATGTAGAATTATCAATGTTGACTATACCCGAAAGCCTCACAGCGCTTCTGGTATTTCTCTACATGATGCTGCAGTGGTGCAGGGTCACTTTGGCCCAAGCGGTTGACATCCATGATGGCCACCAAGTTGTCAAGCTGATAGTAGGAGGCAAACGACATGGCTTCCCAGACAGAGCCCTCCGACATCTCACCATCCCCCACCAGGCAGTACACACGGTAACTGAGGTGGATAATAAAATGACTTTTGTCAACATCCTTGTGTGTGGTATATTCTTGGTTCTGTTTGTTTCTCTGGTCAATATTTTCCACTCAGACTGGATTTCTGTTCAGGATCTGAGCTGTGGCTTTATTATCAAACCCATTTCTAAAATAAAATGAATCTGCACAAGAAGACTAAAGTATTTAGTTTTTGAGAAAATATTTCTGCTTACGTAGATGTACTGGCTGATATAAACAAACAAAAAAAGATGAATATCAGATTTTAAGCCCCGTTTTAAATAATGGTTTTTTCATGAAGAGAAGCGAGAACCAGATATAATCAGAATTTGACTCTAATGTGCTTGGGTGGTTAAAATAATTGAGATGTGACTGCTGCGCTCTGTGATTATTGGAGCAGAAGAATGGTGAGTGCAGACATGTAGCTGCAGCACACAACCACTGACTGTGGAAATCCTCATGAAAATGCATTAGAAAGGTGCATTCCTTAAGACCCAAGTTTTATTTACAGAATTCTTCAGTATAAACATTTTTACTTTATTAGAGTATTACAACCTTTCAAAATTTAAAGATACTATCTTGTGGTGTATTTTTCTGTGACCGTGTGCATTCATCATGATAATGTAGCTGTGCAATGAAACATGGATGTTCACAGCAAAATTTTACAAAATAAATAAATAAAAGGCAGAAAGAAACAACTAATAATTCATTGTGCACATTTGGATCAATGACATCAACTGAAGCATGAGATTTGAGTTGATCAGCTGTTAAAACAGAGGATACTAATCAATTTTGTTGGAGGAAATTTGATGGAAAAGCATGCAGAGAAAGAGAAAATAGCATTAAAACCACAAATGCAGTTTTCCAGATAAAAATACAAAAAGATTCCACAGGTGAAATCAACAGAGGCATGTTTGTTTGTAAGCTTGTTTTTTGGAGAGTTTATATTTAATAAAGAAAATTTTACAACAAAATTGTTAAACAAACTGAAATGTGATAACGAGAAGTAGAAGTGACAAGTTATGTCGAAAGATATCTTTACTGAGTTTACAGAAAAGTCTAGGGTATTTCCATTATGTTGTCAGTCAAGACATGATAAGGTGCTGAAGTACCTTAAAATAGTCCCTGAAATTTTTATTCTTCCCCTTAGTCCAGTATAAATGTTTGTGATGGATTACCTGGACTTGTCAAAGTATTTCCCAGTGTAAGCCATTCCACAGGCCACGCCAAGACCCTGTCCCATTGATCCAGTGACTACATCGACAATTTGTTGCCTCTGAAAACACAGGAATTATGAACGTCATCAGGAGGTGGAGGCTGTTGATTTACTGGGTGTACTAATCAAGGGTAATCCCTGTAGGTGTTGTGCAGTTTGTGACTGTTTACCGGACTTGGGTGTCCCTCCAGGGTCGAGTCAACCTGGCACAAACTGAGCAGATCACTCTCCTTTAGGAAACCAGTTTCAATCCACATGGAGTACAAGGCAGGAGCAGCGTGACCCTGAGAACAGACACAGCAGCAGCTTCGAATGCCAAGACACAAATATGAAGCAGATTCCTGACCGTTCCTGAGAACACTGCAGCTCACCTTGGAAAGGATGAAGCGGTCATTGTTGAAATTTCTTGGATCTTCGGGGCGGTACTTCATGGTATGGAAGAAAAGGACAGACATGATCTCTGCTACACTGCAGCATGATGTGGGATGGCTGTACAACAGAGGAGATAAGACTCAGAAAATCCCACAGACTCCAGCTTAGTGCTTTGCCTTTACTATTTTAATTTCAGGACCAATAGAAAGATTACACATTTCTATGTAAGCTGTTTCCTATAGACAAATACTGCAATAGTCCTGGAGGAAGGTCTTACTGATACATACATGTGTTCATGTTTTTTTTTAACAGAAATTCAAAAACTTAACATCGGGGAATCTCTTTGAATGAATTTTAAATGAACAGTGTTTAGACGAGGAAATGCAGACATTAATCTCAAGATAAACTTGACTTTCTAAAAACTGCAGTTTAATTTTTTTTAACGGGAATATAACCGTGTAAATGTCAGATCTGAAAGGTAATCATTAGATCCTAAAGATTACACAAAACACTCTTTTTCAGCTCTGTAAAATCCCAAATATTTAAGTGACCTACTAATCTTAAAAAATATGACTGTTGGTTTCAAAGTAAATAACATTCCCAAAAAAAAAAATAAACCCAATGAACTGACTATCTAAAACAACATGCTTATTTTTTATATCAATAGACCAAAGGAGCATGATGCCAGAACACACTGTTCCCTTGAACCTTTGTGTGTATTTGTGTCTTTGTGTGCGGGTACAGCTCAGTCGATTTGCTCAGTCGATTATATTTCCAAATTGAAAAGCGTTATTTAAGTTTCTCCCAGGTATGCACGTTTTTGCTGAAATTTTCTAATCCAAGTATTGAGAAATCCTTTTTTTCCAGATTTAAAGATCAGCCGATGTTTGTGGCTTGAACTCACCCACTTCCAGCTGCAGTCGTTGCCTTAATGGAGTTGATTCGGAGGCGGTTGGCGATGTTCTTCAGCGCCTGCACTGTCTGCTGGTCAGGTTTGTGGTAATCCTCCATGAAGTCAAAATGTTAAGTTCCACAGCACCAGAAAAGTGGAAAATGAATGATGAGTTTGTGTGTTTTTGTGTAGGTCTGAGCTTTGCCAGAGAAGCACTTGTGTTTGTATGTGTGAGAGGGACAGAGAGAAAGAGGGAGAGCAGAGAGCAGAGGCTGGATTTTATCCTACAGGGTTTACAGACAAAATGCACAAGGACAGATGCACATACACACCCACGGACATTCAGACACAGAGGAGGGGGCAGGGTGGTGGCGGTGGAGAGTTGTGGGATGGGTGTTGCTGCAAAAATATAATGCCATATATTCCACTCATTCTATTGGCCGCAGTGTGACGGTTATGCTGATGGGTGAGGTGTGGTGTTTTAAGCATCTCAGCTTGATCAAATGTGACATTACTGTCTCAACTAATACATCAAAAACGACAGATGATTACACCTTGTTTTGTACTGACAGAAAGCCACCCATTCTTGTTGCTAAGGCTTAAAAACTAGTTACTCAAAAAATGCACAGATTAAATATTTGAAGTTACAAGAAAGGTTCATTCAGGAATAAAGTATATTCCAATGACCCAATAATTTGTAGATCAACCTTTCAGTCTTCAGAGTATGGCTGTACCATTTTTGCATGTTTACATTTGGGAAGTTTTGCCTTTTCTTCTGCAAAATCACTCAAGTTCAGTCAGATCAGATGGAGAGCATCAGTGAACGGTCATTTTGAAGTCTTGATTTAGGTTTGACCTTTGGGTTGTTCTAAAATACGAACAAACAATCCACACATTTTTATCCATCAAGCAATAATAATGTTTTACACTGTAAATCCAGGCTCTTAATTTATTATTTTCTTTAAATTGTACAATAAGGGTGTGCTCCAAAAATAATAATAAATCATGAGATGCTCTTGTATGTTATTCAACAGTGCTTTAGTGCTTCATGTAATCTCAAGAAAATCCCCTATGAGCCTGTAGGAAGATTACTCTGCCATCTACAGGATAATCTTTGTCAGTACATTTGACCTGTTTCTATTTTTATGTCATCTGATGTATAATCTAAGAAGACAAACTGAAATGTGAAAAACCTAAAGTATAAAATATAAATTATTTGGAGTTTGCACAATTACTCCTTTGTAAGCATCATGAGTGAGGCACATTTGGTCCTTTTCTCTTTGACTTTATCATACTGACAGTTTGGTTCAGAAACTAGACATATGATAATCGCTTTTCATGTATTACTCAAATTCACAACATTTCCTTTCAGAAATATTGTTTCAGAATAGGTAATGAATTGAATTATTTTAAAGAAATAACAAAAATACTCCTGAATCCTGCATGTAATTGGCTGCTGCAAAAGTCAAAACTTAGTTTTATGACTGTTTCATTCGTGACTGAAAGGAGGGAAATGGATATTATTCTTAAAATGAATTATTGTGTTTGTGACTTTACTTTCTGTAGAGCTAATATGTGAAGTCTAGGGTAATATGTAAAGGTATCACATGAAAAAGTTAATATGAATCTATAGTGAATACACCGTGTTCCAAATTATTATGCAAGTGACATTTTCTCAGATTTTCTTAAATGGTCAATGCAAATGATGGTCAGTCTAATTTTCAAGTCATGAACTATTACAGTATAAATCAAATGTTACTGAACAAAGCTCCACATGAGAACAGTATTTATGTAAAAAATAGAAAACTCAAAATTCACTGTTCCAAATTATTATACACAGCAGATTTTCTAAACATTTTATGGATTATAAAGAACTGCAAACGGTCATTCTCTGAATGTGCAGCATTAAGTGGTCACATGTACTAAAATCAACAGCTATTTCAATCAAAAACATCTTAACAGACCCAGTTACATGTTAACATAGGACCTTCTTTGTATCACCTGCACAATTCTTGCATCCATTGAACTTGTGAGTTTGTGGATAGTTTCTGCTTGAATTTCTTTGCAGGATGTCAGAAAACCTTCCCACAGCTGCTGTTTGATATGAACTGCATTAAACCCTCAGATCTTCTGCTTGAGGAAACACCAAAGGTTCTCAATAGGGTCAGAGGTCAGAGGAGGATGGTGACCACACCATGAGTTTCTCCCCTTTTATGCCCATAGCAGTCAATGACACAGTGGTATTCCTTGCAGCATGAAGATTATTTTGCTACTGAAAGTATGGCTTTTCTTTTTGAACCATGAAAGAAAGTGATCAGTCAGAAAGTCCACATACTTTGCTGAGCACATTTTCACACCTTCAGGGATTCTGAAGGGCCCGACCAGCTCTCTCCTCGTGATTTTGGCCCAAAAAATGACTTACAACCACATTGAAAGGAGTAGGTAAAACCGAGGTGTAATTTTGCTATTTACAACTCAGCATCTTGAATTATGGCATGCTGCAATTAATAAATCAATTAACCAGTAACACTGAGAGTGAAAGAGACTTGATATTACTCCCTCCTTGCTTAACAGTACATATAGTTTTCAAAAAAAGCCTCATTTTGACTTTTAACATATTTCTTGTCATTGTAGCCAAATACCTTGGTATGGCATTTGTCTCATTAGATCACAGCAGATTTCTCCTGAAGGCATCTGGCTTATGTAGGCAGCAAGAAAATCATTTTTGATGGTAAAGTCACCTCACTGTGGACAGTAATACTGGTGCTCCAGAATAGTCTTAATCATAATAGCCTAAAGCCTTGGTGATTCCTGGGTTATTCATAAAAATCATAACATATTATCTTTCATCTGAGGTGACACCTTGAGAGAAATTGATAATATTTGGACATGATTGATTGTTGTAACTTGACAATAAAGACACATCAAAACTGGTTTTGGAAATATTATGTCAAGTTTCCTGTTTGGCTTCCCAAAAATTCTTACCTCAACTCTATTAAAATACAGATATGATGCTTGCTCAAAATCCTACCAATAAATTTAAATCAGCTTAAGCGTTTTGTCTATATGAGTGATCAAATATCCAGCCAGTAATATATGGAAGACATTAGACAGATCTCCAGAAAGGATATGTTTAAGTCGTAGTCTTTCATAACCTTCTGTGACCATGTATTTATGTTAAAAAGTCCACAATAAATTAAAAAATGCAACAAATTATTTTGTTTGTTTCATTAAAATTCCAAATTGGTATGAGATTTACGGCTGTTTCGTGTGTATGCAAACTTCAAACTGTAAGGAACTGAACATTTTGAGATGCATTTCTGCTTAATGCAAACAGATGCTGTTTCTTGAATAGAAAGTCATTGATGTTCCTCACAAGCCAAGAGTTTACCAAGGTTTCAACACCAGAGGGCGCTGTCTCCCAGTAAATATTGACTGGATGTTGCCTGACATGAAAAAGCATGATTGGTAGATCTGATAACTAGTACTAGAACTGATGAAAGAAAGACTAAAAGTTCCTCGCATTTATTTTAGTTATGAACTTTAAGTATAAAAAGATAAACTAATTGTGATAGCAATACTGCAGAAATAAAGCGTGAGTGAAATCTGTGCACATGCTTTATGACCGTCACTGCTCCAAATAATTAGTCCGGATCCCCCTCTGCCATATTATCATCTCTGCCCTCTCCCACAGTTGGAAGGTCAAAGCCCAGCATCTCTGCTTTTACTGTCGGACGGCGATGACCTCCTTTGAGGGCCCCCTCTGCTTCCATTCTGGTTCCACCGACATTGTCCTTCTCTCAGTTTGCAGCAACTCCTCTGGGCTCCTGGGACCTGTCAGAAAAGCTTTCCTTCACAGAGCCCCACAGGTGCCAGCCAATGGAAGCCTGGGAAGACGATGACACGTGATGGAGTTTGGCCAATGTCTGACTTGCACAGCTGCACACTTCCTGGAGGGAAAGTACATTCAGAAAGCATGAATGTTTCTATTTTTAAATCTGTTTGGCTGAAAAAGAGGAGCAGAAGCATCACTATTTAAATAATACCTTAATAAGCAGATAGATAGATAGATAGATAGATAGATAGATAGATAGATAGATAGATAGATAGATAGATAGATAGATAGATAGATAGATAGATAGATAGATAGATAGATAGATAGATAGATAGATAGATAGATAGATAGATAGATAGATAGATAGATAGATAGATAGATAGATAGATAGATAGAACACATTCCTTTAATGTCAGTCACATTAAAGAAGGGCCTTGAGGCTGAGCCTCTTCCCCTTTGCTCTTATCAGTCGATTTCCTTAAATCGCTCCACAGCCACCATAATGACACAGTGCTTGCCTGTCCTGAGAGCTGTCTATCACCCACAGATCTTACTCACTCACAGTGGAAATAAGACCAAAACCTTTTAGGACCAACCATTAAATTGTCAGCAAAGCACCAGACAGATGTTCACACATGTACTGGGAGATTGTTTTCATGGCAGGAGAAGGCCCGGGTTCAGCGGAGAAATGGTAAAACGTGTTGGAGAAGGAGATGCATTCATAGCCTAAAAGTGGAGCCATTGATGAAGTGAGGAAATGAGAGCCAAGAAGATTAAAATGAGCTATTATGAAGATTCAGATGATGAGCTTGAAGAGGAGCAGAGGAAGTGGATGAAGAGGGAAAAGAAAAAGAAGATTGTGTGAGCGGGGTTGAAGCATGCGTTCTGGGCTCAGCGGCAAAGTTGACGATGTACTGGGAGAACAGCTGCGCTGCAGGGCTTTCAGGCTCCATCACTACTGCTCTCCTTCAACCAGCTCCATACATACACATACACACACACACCCACACACGCACCCCCCCCACACACACACACACACACACACACACACATATATATATATATATATATATATATATATATATATATATATATATATATATATATATATATATAATATAACATGCTATCATAAACATGCAGAAGCACTGATTAGGCTCAGTGCAGACAAATGTTCTGCAGTATGAACCAGGCTTCACATGCACATCCAGACAAGGGGATCTAATTAAGTACATTTCATTATCTATATTGTGCCAATTTGCAACACATGCCATTTTAAGGTAATTTACAAAAAGTAATTACAATTCATTCATTCATACGATGAGGTATATGAGAGAGCTGTTTCATTTTAGACGTTTTGGTGCAAAGATGAGAACTTCTGTTTTGTCAGAATTGAAAAGCAGAAAGTTTGGTGTCATCCTGGTTCGCATGTCCTCAAGACATGCCTGTAAACTTCCACACAGAGTGGATTCATCAGGATTATTAGAGTATTATTGGAAAAATATAGTTGAGTATCATCAGCATAACAGTGGAAATTTTTCTCATGCTGTCTGACGATTTTACCAATTCTCTTTACTGTGAATCCAAAGCCCAATGTGCAAGAAGTATATGAGGGCTCCCAATATCCTGAGGACCGCAAGAGTACCTACATTTTCACAAGACAGGCTGAAAATGGGCCTCATAGACAAAGGTGACTATTAAACTACTTGATAAGCTTTACAAAAATACAGTTAGAATCCTGGACAGGAAAACCAAACAATATTATCATTATTACATTCTTGCCAATGTGGTGCATCCTGAAAACATTAACATCATTTTACTTGTTTCACATTTTGTTCTGTTGCAGAAATATTCCAAATGGTTTTAAATGACTTCTCCTCAAAATTCTACAAGCAAATGCTCCATTGTGATTTTAATATTAAAAATCGAAAACAACAAAAATAATCACATTAACTGAAGTATTGACAATGTTTTCTTAGTACTGTTTCCACTGATCGTCCTTGAGGTGTTTCTATGACTTAAATGGAGTTCACCATTTAACCTGTGATATGTGACTTGTGACCATATATTACAAGCAAGGCCTGTCGAGAGCACATCACACCAAACCTTGAAGCAGATAGGTTATAGCAGCTGAACACTATACCGAGTTCCACTCCTGTCAACTAAGATCAGGACATTCAGTCTACTATTCACACAGGCTCACAGAAATTAGGCAAAAACATAGAAAATGTTGGCTGGTCCAATGAGTTTCAACATTCAAATTTTAAGGTCAGAACGTGGTGTCAACAGCACGAACGCAGAATCCGTCCCTCTTGTGTCAATGCCTCAGGTTGCTGCTGGTGGTGGAGTAATGCTGTAGGTGAAATTCTTTTGACACATCTTAGTATTAACCGTGCATTGTTTAAATGCCACAACTGAGTATTTTTGCCGACCATTCACACACCGTACCAATCTTCTGCTGGCTACTTCAAGCAGGATAGTCCATCACAAACTAAAGCTAAGATCATGTCAAAGTGGTTGATGTAGTGGGACAGGAAATTCAGGGGAGATTAACATCATGGATGTGCAGCTGACAAATCTGCTGCAACTGGATGCTGCATTCATGTAAATATGGATCAAAATCTGTGAGAAATATTTTGGATAAAAATTTTAAACCTATGCTGTGATGAATGAAGGCAGTTTTAAGGGGAAAATCTGTTCAACTCATCACTAGAACGCTTTGTGGAAAGCACTGTGCTACATTTTGCTATATATGAACTGATTGATTGATTAATTGATTGGTGTATTGATTGACAGACTTACAATATATGTATTGAATTATTAACTGGAACACTAACTGAGACTGCTGCAGATACTTTTACAGTTTAGGAGGATGCTCATGTAAAATTACTCCTGTAGATTTATCACAATCTGATTTAAAAGCGGTGAGGGTGAAACTTAGGGATAAAGGATGAGGAGAAAGAGCGAAATGCAAAATACAACAGATGTTCAACTGTGAACTACATATGTTAAAAAAAAAGCATATTTATTTACACATTCCCATCAGAGAAGGATTGCACATTATTTACACAAAGCTTTCACAGAAGAGATAAAAACATAAACAGGTTGACAGTCTCCTAATAAAAAAAATGTTTTTAAGACAAATATAACTGTTCCCTTATCATATATATTTTTGTTGACTTGGAAATTAATTCCTGCATTTATTTATGTCTAGTTGTGATCCAAAATTCTCATTTCAGATTAAAGTAAATTTTACAATTAATTTGGAAATCAACGTCCTTGCATCTGGAGGACTCTCCACTGATACAGTAATTTGTGCAAACATAGCTGTATATAGTGATTAAAGATATGTTTAAGTTGACCAACAGTCATGTGTTACAAGTCCTAATTTTAATGGCGCATGTTCTATTCTAAGTCTGGGAAACTAACTTTTTCATGACAGTCTTGGTCTTAATTATCAGATTTAACATAAATAAACATTTTTCAAAGTCTAATTTTAATTACGGAGTTAAATTACCTTTTCAATCATTTATATTTTTCAATTCAGCTATGTCTCTGAAAAATACAAACTTACACAGCAGCTACCACCAACATATGCACACTGATGCAGAGCAGGATATCCATTGGTGAATAATGCAAGTTTGTTCTAGAAGAAACCATTATCCAGGGCAGACAGGTAAGCCGATACAGAGGACCTCATCCCAGCCTCGTCGTCCAGCCTCTCTTCACCTGCTGCGGCTCATTCGTTCACTGATCAGGAGAGGAATGTTTTCAGCTTTCTGTCAGTGAGACATGATGTAGGTGAAGAAGAAACCCTGCAGAGCTGTTCTAATTAAACAGGTAAGATCTCCACAACACTGGCAGCGATGGCTCAGACACATCATAACATCCGACTCTGAAATCCTGTCACTCTTATAGATAATGTAAATAAAACTGTTGATGGTTTTAGTCAGCCTTGCCTCGGTGATTGTTATTTCTGTTTTGACTAAAGCAGAATAATTAAAATCTTTCAATAGTTGTCAAAAGGTCATCTATGGGTGAAGGCTATCACTTGGTCATAACTTTTTCATAAGGGTAGTATTTATGCATAAAACCTTGTGTATGACAGATGTACAAGCTCTCCCTGAGGCTTCTGCTCTTGTCAGATATTTCTCTCACTATATCACACACAAGATGTTATTTATGTTTCTTTAACATTACAAAAGGAGCCTGTGGTCCTTTGTCAGAGTGGACTGCTGTTATTCTGTTTTACTATTACCGATGTTGCTAACGAATTATGTCACAGGAAACAATCAATAAATCATTGTTTCTATTCAAACCTCAGAGAAAGAAGTCTACAATATATTTTGAGGTTATCTATTATGAAATAAAACAAAAAAAAGCTTTCAGTCAGACATTATGCAGCTTAAGGCAGCAGCTGTAACAGGAGAGAGGTGTGTCACCATGAGGTGGTGTAGACTTACTTTCTCATTATGTACACATGTGACATACAGTCTCTGGATAGGGCACATATTCACTGACTTTGCTAGTCATTAATTATTAAAGACTAGCCCTTACCTTTACTGCTAAAGGTAAAGGCTTCCACATATCTGAATGATAACAGGATTCAATAGAAATATACTCCAAACAAAAACAACAGACTTGTAACGACTTAACACAAATTTTAAATTATAAAATAAATTATAAACATATATAACCACCACCATGTTTGATTGTTGGCCTGTGTTTTTCTTCTTTCTTTCTGAAATGCTGTAGTAGTTTTTTTTGTCAGAAGTAATGGGACCTTTTAAAAAGTTCAACTTTCCCTGCAAGCTTTGAGGATCAGCAAATTTTGTGGGGTTTTTTTTGTTTGTTTGTTTGTTTTTGTGGCACTGGGATTTTTGTTCCTTTTGCTCAGCACTGGTTTTCCCCTATTGGGAAATGGATGCAACTTTGGCTCTCTTTCCAGTTGTTGAATAATGACCACTGCAAGTGAGGTCTGTGCTTTGAGTGCTGTTGGTTCTTTTCAACCCTGCATATGAAAGAGTGGCAAGAAGAAAGCCATTGTTCAATTAAATTCAAGAATACTTAATTTATCCCATAGGGGAAACAGATGTTGTCATATCTAATTGTATCACAGTGTCTTTTAAGAGTTATTGTAGATGTTGATGCTGCGGGCAAGAAGGATCTCCGGTAGCAATCAGTCTTACAACAAATCTGAAGACGCTTCTGACTTTGACAGTGTCAGGATTTTTCTTGAGATGCTGACAGCTTGATTTCCTGACAGCAGAGATGATATTCCACAGCAACATGTCCTGGATGACACCATCACTTGTTGGCAAGCACTGCTACATTTGTTTTTTTACTGCTCCTGTTTGTATGGTCAGAAAGCAGAGCAGGGAATCTGGGATATAACCCTTACCTAATATGATCTATGGAGGAGATGGTTTTAATTTCCTCCTTCTCTCTCTACTGGCCCTTCTTACATTCAGGGTAGTAGTTCAGGTATTATCTGAGTTTTTGAGATCCTTTTCAGCGGCTCCCAGTTGTAAAAACAACACTTTGTCATCGTGATTATGTACAACAGGCATTGGAATTGTGCAAAAGTAAAAAGTAAGAGCAAAAGTTCAATTCAGGTGCACAGCATCCAAAATCAGAGAGACATGCAATGAATAAGGTCTGGAATCTGAACAATAGACATCCTATTTCCAGTTCCCCTCAAGGACACAGCAAACACGTGGAAGAACAAATGCATCGCCCCCTATGATGAAGCATGGTTGTCACAGAATCATGATGTGGGAAAGCTGGTCAAAGTTGCTGATAGTAGATGGACCTAAGTAGTGGGCAGTCCTGTAAGAAACCCTATTAGAGACTCCAAAAGACTCGAAACTGCTGTGGAGATCAGAAAAAGCTTTCAACTCTTGTACTCCGCAAAATAAGCTCCCAAATATGGAATGATGATTTAATAACTTCAGTCTGTATCCTGATGTGTGACCCGCAGGTAGCTCTATCTGGCCTATCCAGGAGAGCAAGGAGGTGTAAGAGGAGGAGGAGGAGGAGGAGGAGGAGGAGAAAGAGGAGGAAGAGGTGGAGAGCTCACTCTCTAATGAACGATCGCATCGGCTGTTCACTGGCGCCGTGACGAGAAACAGTCAGCGGACAAGGATGCTCTGTAGTCTGGTGCGCACACTTCTGTCTCCAGCTCTCCACAGTCACCATGGAGGAGCCTAATTAAATGCACAGACTCGGTGTGCGTGTCTCTGCTGCTCCGGATGGGGGGAGCCGATGATCGATCTTATTTTATTTTAGGATTTGCAAGCATTTCTCGCCCCGTTTGAAGCCCTAGCGGAGAGGACCGTGGCGGATCTGCGAAGTCTTCAATTAAAAAGGTACGGCTCTGAACTGAAGTCAGCCCCTTTAGCATGGCTGCGTTTATCTGCAGGTTTCCGTATGTTGGGGTTTTAGTCGGAGGACAGTTTTGTCTCGCAGGAGCGGATCCGTCGCTTTATCGGGGAACAGCGATATGCGTCTCTGGCCGCACTATTAGCCCCGAGTGGATCTGATTGAGGCTGGTTGTAAACGAGGCTGCCAGCTGTTTGTGCAGGACCATCTGACGGCTGCGTTGCTCAGTTTTTCCAGCCCCGAAGTCAGCCTGTCATTTCACATCGGTTTTTGAAGACGAGGGTGGGGGTTATTTATCTTACCTTGGTGGGGGTCCAAGGAGAAACATAAGGACGCTTTGTGATGGGTTAGTTTGTCACGAATCGCTCATGGAAATGTCAGCGCTCGTTTCCATCACCGATCTCGGTGCAGCACTGAAATGAAAATCTTCGTTAAAATAACACCAAAAAAAAAAAAGAAAATGCATTGTTCACACTCACATCGCTGCGTGGACACGGCTGCGTGCAAAGCGCAACACAAAGGATTTGTAAGTGTTTCAGCAGAGATGTTGCAGTTGCAGCCCGACACTCATATTGCATTTTTGTTGGCAATAAGAAGATTAATTCTTCTCGGAGCATCTCTGCAATGTGACCTTTTCGGTTTCTTCCTCTGCGGGGCCTGCTCGCAGTTCAAGGACTTACACAGCTGACGTGACCGAGTGACGCCTGAGAGTGGCAGCTCTTAATTTTGACACGCTTTGTTTATTTGTTTGTGTTGTCGCCACATTAAAAGCATCTGCTTCGGCTTTCCTCCCTCACCACGGCCAGACCGAGAGAGTCCAGCCAAAACCAATCTGCCATATTGGTTGTAGTTCTGAAAGATGAACCTCTGTTTTTTGTCCGCTTACATTAAAAAAAAAGACACAGCAGAGGGATGCATTTCACATGTGGTGAGATTATGCAATCATCCTCCTTTGCAATTTTTTGTCGAAACATATGCTGTTTTTTTTCTTTTTCTTTTTTTGTTTTGTTTTTAGCTCACCATCACAGTTTGAATCAGCAACACAATACCTTTTTTCTGCACTGACACTTGTGTCTGATGAACGATCATATCTTTCAAAAATATCAGATATTTCTGATTAACTGTATGTCAGTATTAGATAAAGTCAATGTTGTGCTGAACAGCTCCTATCGCCTCTCAGCCAACTTGGACCAACTTGTTGTTGATATGTTGAGTAGATTTATTGTCAATTGAGCTAAAATAATCAAATAAATGTTTCTTTTTTATTGGACCAAAGTTAAATAAAGACACCTTTTAATTGTGCCTCAATCTTTTTGTTCAATAGGCAAAAATATAAAATTATAACACTTACGTCCACATGCACAAACCCCCTTAAAGATTTGCATGCAAAGGTCAAAGAGTCACTTTCCAAAGTCACCAAAGATTGCTCCACCTTGGTGGCTGAATCCCCAGGAATCCTTCAGATGCATTAAACTCAGACAGCACCTTACACCAACAACAATGCTCCACAGGATGAAACCATCACACTAGGCGATGGAGCCAATCGAAGGAGCCCAGAGAGACTGATTTGATGTGGAAACAGAGGCTGTATGGTCCCATAAAAGGTTTCTGTACTGGCTGATACTGAATTTTAACAGCTGCTTTCTTCATCTGATGAATTTGTCTAACAGAAACCTTTCTCATTACGCCTTTATCTGTACAAACCCATCTTTGTTCTGAATTAGCCACAAATCTCTTCACAGTACAATGATAACACTTCAGTTTTTGTTAAATATCTAATGTTGTCATAGCTTGTCTTACGGCATTACACTATCTGATGATTTTCGTCAGCAGAGATCCTTTCTCTTTCCCATATTGATTGAAACCTGTGGTCTGCTTAATAATGTGGAACATCCTTCTTAAGTAGATTTCCTTTAATTGAGCTCACCAGACATCCTAATCAATCAGCTCTCTGAAATTAATTATAGTGATTAAAAGAGCCCTGACACACAATACCATCTGTAAATTTAATAGCATAACAACAACAACAAAAAATCTTTATGAGACTTAAATCCAATTTGCATAATAATTTTCAGATGAGACCAAAGTGAAGATTTTCTGCCTTAAGGCACAGCTCCATGTTTGGAGGTCAGTCCCAGAATACCCGCTCAAAATCTTCTCACTCGCTGTCAAGGCCAGTGGTGAAAGTCTTTGGATTTGAGAGCATGTGTCCAACAGCCAAAGTTTAGGTGAAACTGGGTCATGAAACAAGACAATGTTTCCAAATACAGCGACAGAATGAGTAAACAAAAGCATTTGAGGTGTTGTAATGAACCAGTGAACCAGACTGTAATACTGTGGTGAGATCTTAAGAAAATTGTGTATAAACAAATACAAAAAATTGCTACTTCAAGTTACTGCTGCTGAAGGGGGTTCTACAAACTTACAATCACGGAACGTTTCTGGTTTTTTAATCACTATCAGTGAAATATATTTTTTGCTTATTACTGCATGTCGTGTTTTGATTGGATCACACACTTTTGCAGCTAATTGACACAGAAGCTGAAATATTTTAATTTTATTGTTATACTAAAAGATTTACAATTTCACTCACATATTTTCTTTCAGAGGCAAATTATGCCAGCAGCATCAGAGTTGCTCACCCTGGTGACGAGCCAGCTCATCGGTCAGACCACTCTGCCCTTCACTCGCCTCTTCGTCTGCCCTGGCAGATCAATGCTGCTGGATGCTCCTCAAAGAGTCACGCCCACACCATGAGCGCCAACGGGCCTGCCCCAGAACCAGCCCCAGAAGCCCCTCCCATCTCAACCCCTGCCCCAGCATCGGCCCCTACTCCGGCCCCAGCCCCGGCGCCACCCCCACCCGCCCCACCCGCCCCAACATCCTGTACCATACCGGTAGGTGCGTTGGCTCAGAAGAAGCGACAGCAGTATGCCAAAAGCAAGAAGCAAGGCAGCAACGCCAACAGCAGGCCACCGAGGGCTCTTTTCTGCCTCAACCTCAACAACCCCTTACGCAGGGCCTGCATCAGTGTGGTGGAGTGGAAGTATCCTTTAGTGTGGCCTTGTGATGATTGGTGGAGGTTGAAGCTCAAAATTCCCAGTTTAATTAGTGAGCTGCCAGAATGAAAAAACTAATCTTACACTTAAACCACTTTGGTGATCAGTTTTTCAAACAAAAAGCGTCTGGTGATTAAGTTAGAAATTAACATCTACACAAGCCTCTCTGGTGGACCATTTTTAAGTCTTTGGAACATTATTAACCTTATGACATACAAACAGCTTAAACACTTCTCAGCTTTATTTCTCTTTTGTAGAGGTAAAACAGTCATTAAGTTGTTGTGGCTTTTCTAAATTAGAAAAAAGTTAGGGAAATAACATAGAGACTACACTAAAAAATGTTTAAAACCAACTTTTAAAAAAATGACTAATTTGTTGCAGCTAATTTTATTGTTTTTGCTTAAGTAATAAATCTTAAATTAGAAGTATAGCTTCAGTAGAACTAATAAAATTAACTGTAACAAATTAAAGTAATTTTTTAAGTTGGTTCAAATAAAAACAATTTCAGCTACAGTTTCATGTTTTGTTTGTGTTGAGAACGTAGACGTCTCCTGGGGATTTACAACCAACACAAACGCAGCTGTAGCTGTATCAGGTGTCCTCATTCGTCCTGGATAGAAAGCGTACAGTACATCAGTGAAGCACATGAGCTTGTTCGGTACGTAACAGATTTTTTTAAATGTATATTTTCTAATGACATTTATCTGATGTATGGTATGAAAATATGATGCTAAGTTGACATTTAGTGCTGACTATTTCAGGTAAACATTGTGCCTTTGATAAATTACATGCTGTCTTCATATTATAACTATTCTTTCAGCTCATGATGAAATCAATTCGATACTACATTCTGGGTCCACTGCATTAGCTTTAAACTCACATTCTATAATCATTTTCTTTCTTTTTTTTACCGACTTAAAGACCCATTTTTTACATTCTGAGTCATTAATCATTTGATTTTGTGGGATATGAGATAACTCATATTTCTAACTATACACTGTTGTTCCTAAATATTTCAAATTGAGTCAGCATATTATGGACCTAAGACTAATTTCAGTTTAATTTTCTAAAGCACATAAATCCACTTATTAAAATGTTGAGTTAACAGATCAAACTTAGCCACTGCAATTCAAGATTAAAACCACATTATTAGCAAAATATAAATCCAGGGGATTTTATTTTTTCTTATTGTGTTGTTAAAATATTGTCTTTTTGTAATTTTCTTCTGTGATTTCCTTAACTTTCACTCTCAGGCCATTTGATATCTTTATATTAATTGCCATTTTTGCCAACTGTATGGCCTTAGCTGTCTACATCCCTTTTCCTGAAGACGATTCCAACTCCACAAACCACGATTTGGTGAGTCGTCTGTATCTGTTTTAGAAGCAGTTTATTTATTTAGTGTCTGCTGCTATGGAGCTGTTCTTACATCCAAGGAGTTCTCAAAACCTCCTTTTGGTTTGAAGTTTTATGTTTTCCAAAAACTGACGAAATGTGGTACAGTATTTGTGAGCTATATGACTAGTCTTTTTTTTCATAACATGATTAGGAGAGAAGTACTTGATCTAAAAAATGTTTTATCTACAAAAGTATTCACACCCCTTCAACTCATTATTTTAGCAAAATTGCCCAAGTTCAGTCATATCAGCAGATGTATAGTGACATAGATTTACATTTGAGTTTAGACTTGACAATTATAAAACATAAAAATGGTTTGATGAAGAATTTAGACACAACTTGCAGGTTTTCTTTCATTATATTTCTAGACTTAGCTCCGTTCAGTTTCCTGTCACTGCGGAAGGAAAGCAACTCCCCTGCATGATGCTGCCAACATCATGTGTTGCTATGGGGATGGTTTGTTCAAGATGATCTGTAGTACCAGTTTTTATCTTATGAACCCCTTTGCATGTAGATCAGAACTTCAGTTTTAGGTTTCTTTTTTCCACTATTCCTAAAGGAAAATATTTCTGTAGTGAACAACTAAAAGTGTCCCTCTCAGATTCTTCCATATGAGCTGTGGCGTTCTCTCATTAGTGTTCTCGTTGCCCTCTGTCAGTTTTGTTTTTGAGCCATGTCTTTGTAGGTTTGCCTTTCAATCGGACTCTTCACGTTTTTGAATGAAGAATTGAAAGTTATAAAGCTTGATTCAGCTTTATAACTGCCTTCAACTTCCCCACAACCATATCTATTATCTGTTGGTCTTTATGACGCTGTTTGTTCACTAATGTTCGTAAACAAACCTTTGAGGGCTTGACAGAACAGCTGGATTTATTCTGGTCTTAAATTACACACAAGTGGACACAATTTGCCAAGTCGGCTTCTGGAGAAAACAAAATGCCCTAGATTTTAATTTAGGGGTGTCAGAGTATAGACCCTAATGCCATTGTTTAGATGGTCTATAAACTAATTCTCAATTTCCTTCCACTTCATAATAATGTTGTACTTTGTGTTGGTATATCTCATCAAAAACATTCAAATTCATTGACGTTTTTGGTTGTCAAGTGATAAACTGTGGGCCAGATGAAGAGGTGTGAATACTTTTGCAAGTTACTGCTTTCCTCTGTGGTATTTATGTCGAGTGCTCTTATGTAGCTGGAGTTTTATAAGCAACAACAGGACCTTGCATGCAATCTGTGTTTTCAGTATGTAGCTTTAATATGCAGATTTGTTTTGCCTACCCAGAGAAACACTTTGAATCGATGCTTTATCATGTCACGGTCCGCCTGTGAAGTTTTTTTTCTTTATTTCCCTTTCTATTTTTAGCAACTGCTCACCATTGCACCACTCTGTGCACCCTGTGCATTTATGTCTGTATGATGAATTGTGGGTGATGTAGTGTTGTAAGCATTCTTCCACTGCTGAGGATAAGTGTAATCTCCAGAAGGCAGACAGACGCACATACTGCGGTGCTTACAAGAGCAAAATCAAGCTCACTGTTCAATGATTAATGAGAAGTGTGTACAGCATGTCTGTAGACAGTTGATTGCTTTTGATTGATACATTTTGAGGCATATAAATCTTAGACAGAGCTTACCAGTTTGCTGTAAATGACAGAGTATGATGTAAACATGTATGCGATGTGTTGAAAAAGGTGCAGCTCTGGTTAAAAGTGTGCCTGGCATTAATGAAGGAAGGAGTATTGCTTCTCCCTGTGACCTCCTGGAGGGTGACATCTGGGTGTCTGTTTACACATCACTGGTTCATCAGGGAATACTGGTCCATCTGGGACATTGCCTGTAACAGAATGATAGTCAGATTTCTGTCAAGTTTAGTTGTGAATTCATTCCGAAAGACATCATTTTGCTAGATAAAACACATAAAAACAGTCTATTTTTATCTGCTGATACAAATTGAAGATGGTTCACAACCAAAAATAAAAACTTAAAAGATAAGAACAGCGTTAAAATGTTTGCTCCTTGCCTCTCATTATTTAAATTGGGAACAGAAGTGGCTTCACACTGCTGTGTGAGAGAGCAAAGTCACTGTAAAACAAAGTTCTTATTATTATTTCAGACGAATTGATTACAAATCGGTGTTTATCTTACACTAGCAACTAGCACAGTTAGCGGCGAACACTGCTGAAACAGTTGTCTCCATGTGTACTGTAGTTCTTGTGGACTCAAATGTCCATTCTATGGTGGAAAGAAGTTGAACCTAAAAAGGTTTGAAAGCAATGGTGATAAAGATTACAATTAATCCACACTCCTTGCTTTATTTTCCTTTTTGAAATAGGAAAATAAAGAGAGTTACAAAATTGGGGGGAAAAAATTGAAATGTATTTAATCTTCATTTGTTAAAATGTTTTTAAAAATTAATGAAAAAAAAAAACAGTAACAGACATTACATTTTGTCAAGTTCCATCATAAAAATCATCAGTACACATCAAATATGTTGGTCAATGTTCCAATTATTGTGGGTCTTAAGCAACTCTCAATGATTTTTTAATACTGATTAAAAGGAACTAAGTGTTTCAGTCGTTTGTAAGAACATTTTGGGTCAGTTAAGTAATAATAACAACAAAATTGATAATACTACAATAATATCACAAGTGTCTCCTTAAAGACAACTTATGCATTTTAAAAGAAAAATGCATAAGTTGTAGTGCCAATAACTGCAGAGACCTTGGTAGGTTCATAAAAGTGTGTTAGTAAGCAAGCTGCATTTTTAATCTCACTCAAGCATTCATCTGTTAATCATCGCGCTGTTACGCCTGTCCTCTGAAGCTGTTACGGCTCTCATTTGTTGTATTTGTTACTCCTTCCTAATGAACAGGTATAGTCCTACTCTAAATAGAAGTGTCAGATTGGATTTATGGATGCACCGATTATGAATTAACTGACAAACTATGTGCATGACCGGGTGCGCAGATGATCATTGATGCACCGTGAATGCTTCATAAACAAGGGCGTTAAGTAAAGATGAAAGGATAAGCTGATGGGTAGATATGAAATGATTTATGATCTCTTTGAGTAAGACGCATGGAGACAATGCTTTGCTTTCATTTTATTTAAAAGACACATGTTTTTGCTCATAGTTACACTGCTTTCCTCTGATAGTTTTACATTTTTTAAAAAGTTAGGTGTAGTTATGTCATGTCACATCTAAATCACCTTCCAGAGGATGAATAATGAAATATTTTTTTCTTTCTAGAAGAGGCAGAACAATGTCATTATTTATAGCACAGTGCCAGCTTGGCTGCAGTTGTCCTGTAAAACTATTGTATGCAGAGATCGCGAGCGGAAAGTGCTGACTTTGTTCTGCAATGTAGCCAACATATACGGCAGTAGTGAAGATTATGTTACGCACTACTCTGCAGCTGTATAGGTGGATCAAGACTGATATGAAACCTGAATTATAGATTTTGGTTGGCCTACTATGCAATGCAAGGATCAAATTATATTACGCTGCTGCCAAAGCATGCAGAGTTTTTAGCCGCACGGATACTAAATCCCTGCATTGACCCGTTGTCTAGTGTTTTGGACGTATGGGCTTTTTATTTAGTGTGTTGTTCATTGATGGACTTACTGTCCACTGTGTTCAGAGAGCTGAGGTGCTGCAGAGCTGCCTCAGTGTTATACTGCTGCATAGTCATGGAGGCTTTAATAGACTGAGTCTGCCTGTCTTGTTAGTGAGGCTTGGTTAAATGCAGCAGCTCATTATAAATAGAAAGCAATTTCCTCCCCAGGCAGCACAGAGGGCTAAAGATTGGGGTCTTACTACCACCAGGAGGCACAAGTGAGTAACAAGATGCAGCAAGCACAAGGAATTGCATGTACATGTGCAATGAGACAAACACCAAGTCAGAAAGTCATATTTTCAATCCAGTCAAGGTCAGTTTGCTCTGTTTCTGCTCTTTCTTTGGTTTGCCATTTCATTGGACAATAAGAACCCATGTTGCGTGTGACTGTCTCCTCTAAGATTTGTAAAGAGACATGCGGATAATCCGTAGCACTGCTGGTTTTGCTTTCAGGTCATTTCTGTCTTATGTATCTGAGGATCAACACCGCAGGTGGGAGTCTCCTGCTGAAGGTGGCTCAGCAGAGCAATGACCTTTTCATGGGGAATGTGATTCATACATCTCATTCTGCGTACGTTAACATACAGCCAGCTGTGTCTGATACCAGGAACTGTCGGTGCTCATATAAGTGTTGTTGCGTAACTCGTGCTATATGGATGGCAACAAAAGGACACACACAGATGAAAAAAATAACACATATCAGTAGAGTTTAAACTAGTCCATGGCTGCTGAGTTTAGAGGATACCTCAGGTTCAGTTTTTTTGAAACAAAGTACAATGATGAGATATAAATTATTATCCATTTAGTGATTCTGTCTGCTCTTTTGCCACATAACACAGAATATGATTCCTATAAACAACAGCTTTAGACAGTAGACATTTATTTTTTTAACCTTCATTTAACCTGGAAGAAAAACTAATTGAGATTGAAAATGTAATTTTCAAGAGTGTCCCAGACTTGACAAACAGCAAAACAAGATAAAAATAAGACAATTTCAACCTTACAAAATTTAACTCTGGTACAACTAATCACATAAAACATCTAAGGCCTGTGATTTCTATCTCCTTGTTCTTGAAGAGTCCTTTAAAACAATTCAATAAAACCATCTCATCAATCTTTAGATCCTCCCGTAATCATTTGCAGTAATGAGGAGCAGCATATTTAAAAGCTTTCTTTTCCGGTTCTGTTCTGGTTCTTGGGTCACACAATGCTTCCTCAGCAGGAACCAGAACCAAATCAGAAAAATGTAGGTGGATCCTACACCAAAAATGCCCCTGGTAGGGAGGTAGGATTTTTTGGACTGATGGTGGAGTTCTGTAGTGGGAGAATACTAAAGATTTTTGTCTGTTTGTTTGACCTAAAGCTTTTTATTTAAGATAAAAAAAAAAGATAAAAGTCTTTATTGTCTTTGTCACAGGAACAACGAAATTTAAAAATGCCATCAGTCAGTGCATACACTTAACAAACTATCTCACAATTTACACACACAACATATGGCAACAAATGTCAACAAATAGCTAATACACATCATTCATTCATTGATTGATGGTTATTTTTTCACACATCTCCCAATTTATATGCAATTGTGCTAAAATTATATTTAAAAGTTCTGTTTTTATTTGCTAAGAAAACTTGTCAGATTTTCATTTGTGAAATTATTTGAAAACTATGTATTATTTTATATACAATTTGCAATCACACACTAGTTTCTGTTGGCCTAATGTATAAAAGAAATAAGAAAATACTTGGGCTTTTGTAGTTAGAACATGATAACACATGAAAAGCCTTAAGGGACATGAATGCTGTTGCAGGGAATGCTAAATATCGGAGCAAAAAATAATGAGTCCTTCTCATCTTTCAGGAGAACTGTACTTGTATACTGATAATTACTCCCTTCTGAAAAAACAGTCGAAATAATAATGAATTAATGTCAATAATTAGTGTAAACCTCCTAACAAAGCTTGTTTGTATCCCACAGCAGGTCCTGTCACTTTATAGTATATTTATCTTCTTTATTTGTCTTTTTTTTTTATTTAAATAAAGCAAAACCGAGCTCTGTATTGTGTTTTAAATTCCCCTTGTTTAGTATTAAGACATAAAAACCAGTTTTAGGGTTTTTAAACCAGAACTGGTTCAGCAGGTCCTATTTAATTGAACAGCATGGTTAAAAGTCAGTGCAAATGGAGCAAATTAAATAAATATAATATACGAGAGGTGCTTTATGTTTATGTGTGAGTGTTTTGGCTGCACTTCATACTGCCTTAGAGTGTAAATATGTACACGTGTGGGGTGAATGAAACAGTTGGCTCTGTCTGCGTGTGTTTGTGTGTGTGTGTACTTGCTGGCACAAGCAGCTATGTCTGGTTTGGGGACTCCTGTGGAGATGATGATAGAAGAATGTGTTTAGTCACTTAACGTAACTGCTCATTTGCAGCTCACACTAGCACTGTCCCCGCTTGTTATCTTGAATGTGTATTTCTGCATGTGTGTGCAACACTGAGAGTGTATCTGTATGCAGGCGTGTGACAAGCGGGAGCAACACAGTCGTAGGAGCAAAGAGAAGGCGAATCCTGTTTTAGTTCTGTATGGAGAACGTGTTATTGTACATAATAATGTAAAGCAGCAGATCCTTGTAAAAATATTCCTGTCTGGACGTTTAGCAGAATTTTTCATGATTTTCTCATGATTCAGCCACAAACTTGAATGCATTTTCTTGGGAGAAGTGAAGAAAAAATAATATAATACAAAGATTTCTGTATGTTTTAGCATTTAAAAATCTGAAGAGCATAATTTGCATATATTCAATCCCTTTACTCTGATACCCATACATAAAATCCAGCGTAACAAATTGCCTCAAAATTCAAACAAAAACTCAAAATTGCCTTTTGAGTTACCTAACTACTAAATAAATTAGTAAATTGTTGACTAATTTACTCTAAATTAGTAAACAAACAGTATTGTGAGGATCAACAAACACAACAAACAGTACACAGCAGTGTTATGTGACAAAAGATGAAAAAACCTCTAGTGGTATGAATACATTTGTAAGACACGGCACAATACGTAATACACAATATATTTGCACAAACAGACATGCATATTGCTAGAAAACACATACGAGTCTTTACTATAATCAGATGGTAAGAAGCATGTGAGACTTTTGAACAAATGATCACATGGTATTGATGAATCTTTCTTCAGAAATGACCACATGGACTCCAGGCTCTCAGTCCTCCGAATACAGTCTGCACACTCAGCCAGCCAGAGGAAGCAGTAGGAAGCACTAAATGCTGGCTGCCCTCACCCTGCTGGCTTGGCTGCACGGCCCAGACTTATCTTTACCGACAGAGAGATGGAGAACGGACTGAGAAAGGAGACGGCGAAAATCTGATCAGATCAAAAATAATATAAAGATATGAGGGGGCATCTTTGCTGCTGAAATAGCTGATAACAGTAAGGCTTATTTATGTAATCTACACCCGGTTTGAGCAGAAATCGCTGGACTACATATGTCCTACACTCTCAGTTATATTGTAGCTTGTAGTTTGCCGTGTTTTTGCTGCTTGGAAGCGTCTGGTCACACACAGATATCATGCATGCATGATGTCACCTTGACTCACGCTACTCTGGGCTCGTCGCCACACGCTCAGATGTGAAGACATGCATGCATTCTATAGCAGCGATTATGCAATGATACAACGTAAACCCTCTCCTTTAGTTGTCCACAATAATATATTTTCATGGATAACTAGTTCGTGCACAGAAAGCATGTTTTTCTGTCAGGGGATAAGGCAGATTTTTCCACAGTTTTCCATCCCACAATCTAATCACTTGGTTAAATAAAGGCAAATATCTCTGAGGGAAATGTTTTCCATTAACCTTTTATGTTTTCTATCATACCTGAAGTCATTCTTGTCCTTAAATAACTTCTAATTCCATGTATTCACATACTGTCTAATGTAATTATCAAATGTCCCTCGCAAACATTAAATTAATGAAAATGGAAGTTTCATTTTTTCATGCCTAATATATATCTAGCATTATTAAAATCAACTATTTATTTATCCATTTATTTTTTCCATCTTTGAGTTTGTCTGGGATGCCTCAAAATGTAGTTATACAGTTTAAAATTCAATTGCTGTGATTAATGTGATTGTATTAGGTTTCGCTGCATAATTTCAAGGTTGCTGCAGTTTTGTTTCCTCCTTTTTAAGGAGTTTGTTTTCAGTAATCTCAGAGAACTAACAGCTGCAGCTGTTTGAGCTATTTTCTAACCCGAAATTGTTCAAAAACAATATATGAGGCCAGTTCCAGTGACAGTGACATTAATTATGAGTCTGTGGGGGTAGCAAGCAGGGCTGCGCAATATGTAGCTTCAACACCTACATCTTGATGTGTGTAAATGTGACATACAGTCATGCTGAAGGATGTGTGATGTCAAGTGAAGCAAATTAACTCAAACAGACCACACTGGGTTTTTTTCACTGCTGGATTTTGACCTCTTTCCCATTTCAGTCATGAATCGAATCCAGTGCAAACAACCTCCCTCAGAAATCACATTATTAGCAAATAGAGTACAACTGTGTGTAATTTAATCTCAGTATAAATCCAGCTGTTCTGTGAAAGCCTGAGAGGTTTGTTGGAGAACATGAGAGAGCAAACTGCATCATGAACATGTAAATCAACTTTTCTCCTCAAAGTTTTCTACTTGAGGAGAAAAGCACTGTTGAAGTCATCATCCAAACATAGGAGAAAAACACAACTACAACCCTGCCAAGACATGGTGTCCATATTTTCAGGCCAGGCAATGAGAGCATTTTTCAGTGAGACAACCATTCTGACTCTAGAGAAGCAGCAAAGATCCACAGCTTAGGTGGATGAGTCTGTGGATGGAACAACAAGTAGTTTTGTACCCACAAATCCAAGCTTTTATGGAGGAGAGGTGAGATTGTTGACTTGAAAGTCATAAAAAACTCCTGGTTGCAGTTTTGCAAGAGATTTAGGGGACACAACAGATGTATAAAGAAGTTGCTCGGGTCAGGTGAGACCATAATATTGAACTAATTAGTCCTCAGTGTGTTGGAAACTAACACTGTGTTCTGGTGGAGTCATTTTCTTCAGCAGTGTAGAGTTAAAGATGGCTGGAGCTAAATGCAGGCCAATTCTGGAAGAAAAGTCTAGAGACCTGAAACCGAACATACAGTTAAGGCTACAATCAAATAAATTAGCAGAAGCCAAGCCCAGTCTTCAAGAGCTTCTGTCCTGCAATATTCAGATGCATCCCTGCTCTAACACACCTGAAACAAATGGCTGAATCCCCTCATCAGCAGTCATTCAGCTGTATAGAGGTCCTATAATGAGCCATTCATTTAGCCTGTACACCCCACCTCTCACCCAATGACTTCTGGGAATAAACACCAGCCCTCTGTGTCTTTATGTTTGTGTTACAGGAAACAAAAATGTTTGACAATTAACCTGCAGAATATCTTACAATAAAAGTAAAACTAGTGTTTGAATGTTCCACTTTAAACTCTTTTCGAGTGACCAATATTTGAGTTTGAGCTGAATGGGGTTGTTCAGATTTCTTTTTATAAAGTACATTTTATGTATTCGAGAACTGTTGTTATCAGTCACTTCACTCCCTCTTTTTGTTCGTTTTGCTTCCCAAATGTAAGGTCTTAATTTGTAAACAACCAGGCAAGTCAGCCTCATAATGTTTACTAGGGTAGATGTGATGCATTGTTGCTGTTATTTTCTGTCAGAGGTGAGGAGGAGATAAACTGCAGCTCATGAGCTCTGCAGACACACCACTCCAAACTGCTAATCTACTCACATTGCTGCTGTCCGCTCAGCTAAGTCATATGGCAAGTTATGTTGGAGCGAGCACGGTTCAGTGGGTGAGCAGCATCATATGTCATGTGGTGAACTGATCAGCTGTGAGATGAGCTGAGCTGCGCCTGTAGATGTGAGTACTCACCCTGTGGCGAAGGAAGGCCAGTTGGGGTTGTGGCTGTGGGGGCTGACCAGGGACTTCTGAGTCTAACGTTACTTTTTTAGTTTAAAACTTGGCTGTTATTATCTGTCTTGGACTTGAAAACAACCCGATGCCTGATGAAAGTTGTTTTTTGCAAACATGAGACTGGCAGCAAGTGAAGTGAACATATTTACTGCTGATACAGTGTTACAGTGAGTCTTTTCACAGCAGCAAAATACAAACGTAAGAGTCGAGCGTATGGTATGGTCATCTTCTTTGCTCTGTCTTGTCTCTCCTCAGACAGCCTAACATGCTGATTAATGAGTAGATTACTGTTTAATTGGAAGGGAAATGGTTATCATTTGCAATTATATTTAACATGCCTTCCTGATCCATTAGCTGCCGATGTGCATAAATTAACTTCAGCTTTCAAAGCTATAATTGTCCTGACAGTGCGTTACATTTTAGCACCTGCTCCTCAATTACAGCTGGAGAAAATAATAAACTATTTATTGCAGCATCATTTGAAATTCACATCCCTGCGTGGGCCTTCTTGTGGCTTTGTTTAGGCTGAAATGAAAAGCCGAGTAACGTTTTGGTGTGTGCGTTTTCTTGTTTACCACCAGCAGAAAATCACAGCAGCAGTTTACTGTCCGTTCTTTGTGCTCGTCGTTGCCTCTAAAATTGTTCACTCGTCTCTGTGTCACTTTCTCTCCGTCCCCACATGAATTGCTGTGTTCTCTCTGCTCCCTGCAGCTTAAGAATGCTCCAGCACAGAGGCAGCAGCCCTGAGCTTAACTCAGCCTTTTATTGCAGTAACAAAGAGGCCCATGTCGGTTATTCTGGGCTAAGTGCTTCTCACAATCTGCTGTTAAGTGTTGGGGAAACGAGCCCGACAGCCTGCAGTGCTCCTGCATTTGTAGTGTCCGTAGAGATCACAAAGTTAAGGACTCCCTCAGGGAGAAGAGGTAATTATCTATATAATAATATATACGGAGGCTTTTATCTCTTTTTACTCAGTGTTAAAGGTTAATTTTCATATTGATTGTACTTAAGGTAACTGGTTGGTGATGGTCATGCAGTGGCTTGCAAAAGTTTTTGTAACCTTCAGGCTTTTTCACTTTTTGTCAGAGTACATCCACAAACTTTAAGGTATTTGATTGGATTTTATTAGGTAGACCAGCACAAAGTGGAGCTTAATTGCAAAGTGGACAGAGTTTCACTTGGAAAGTGAACCTTTCCCCCATTCTTTTCCGGCTTCTTATAGATTGCCTCATATTTAGCTTCATCCGTCTTCCCTTCAACTCCAGAACCATTTTCCTTGTTCTGGCCAAAGAAAATCTGCCCCTAAGCATGATGCTGCCACCACTATGCTTCACCAGGAGGATGGTGTGCTGCATTATTGCTTGGATGCAATAATGCAGCACACCATTATTGGTGTGCGAGGTCAACTTTTGTTTTATCTAACCAGAATATTTTCAAAAATATTTGCTTTTTCCAAATAGTTTTCTTTGTGGTACTCTTGCACCTCCTTTTTGTTGCACAGATCTACCATGGGCTCGCTGGCTGCTTCTCTGATTAATGCTCAACTTGCTGAAGCTGTCAGTGTTGTAGACGGCCATGCTTTAATGCGTTTGCAGTTGTACCATCTTGTTTTCCTTTTCAGATGATGGATTGACCTGCAGTCTGTTGGACGTGCTCCTTGTTCTTCATGATGATGCTTGTTCACAAATGTTCCCTGACAGATTGTTGAGGTGATCACAGAACAGATTATTTTTACTGATGTCATATTAAACACAGAATCAATTTTGATTAGGTGACCTCCAAAGGCAGTTGTTTGAACCTGATTTTATTTTGGTGTATCAGAGTAAATGGGGAGTGAATATATTTGTAGATATGGCCTTTTTAGAGTTATATTTGTAAAAAATTAGATATCTGTTGCTTTTTTCCCTTCCTCTTACAATTATGCACTACTTTTTGTTGGTTCATCACCTGAAACCCCCTCAAAAAATTCAAGAAACTTTGTGGTTTTAATGGTGCCCAAGAGGTCAAAGGGTGGGAACATGTTTGCTTGCCACTGCATGTATTGAATACCAGCCGTGTATAGAGCTTACAGTGACCTGACTCATGAATAAATAACGAGAAGCGTCTCTTTCTGGCCCACAAGAAGTTGCAGGACTATTCTAAACAAGCTGAGCCCCCTCTTCAGTTCATCCGCCTACAATTTCTACCACAGCCAAACACACACACCACCTTTGTCTGGATGAGTGTGTATTTGCTTTCAGCTTCACATCTAGTTGTCCTCAACCTGATGGCTTAATGTTCCTGTGTTCCCTTTGCCTTTGAAACAAGCAGAGAAAGGAGCACAGCAAAGTTACATCATGTTTCTCTGCATATAGTACCCTCTGCAAAGCCCTAATTATCCAAGCCAATCCTTTCAGTGTATTTTTTGTCCAGCTTTTTGCTCCTTTTTAAAGACTCTATGCCTTAATAACAAACTTCATCATTTTATAATGTTGTATTTTGGCCTTTTAAAACTTCTTCCAGTTTCACTGGTCCTCATTTAAAAAAAAAAAAATGAGGACCAGTTTTTTTTTTTTTTTTTTTTTTTAGTATAGCGGTTTACTTGCCAATTCCAGAACATAACAAAATGGGATTTAATTCATCTGACAGTTGGAAATACTGAATGTTTGAACATAATCGTCCTATGTCACAGAATGTGTGACATTGTTGTTAAATACAGAATTATCTCAGATTTTAATATGACAACATCACAATACAAGAGTAATGAAACACTATAGACAAAATCTGAGATATCTGAAATATCTGCAGCCCTCATAAAAGCTCCGGTCTATGCAGCTGTAGAGGATCAAATTATAAATGATGGTCCAGCACAGTATTGTGCAGAACTGCACAGACTAAAATGTCACACAAGTTTTCTGGGGCATGCACAGAAGAGTTCTTCCTGCTGATACAAGACACAGCTTTCAGTACCTACTACCCTTCAGCACCTCCAAAGTCCCACTCCGATATGGTCTGTGATAGGATGCATGTGTTTCTCATAGCCTGCTGGAAGGTCATCCTGTCTGAAGACACCAGCATGGAGAGCACCTTCACTGTAATGACTTTGGGACTCAGATTTCCCTCCTTAAATGCACTTCTGATCGGTGATAACATCAGAAAAATTTGGCAAAGACAAAGATTTCTTCTCAGCCACTAATCACCTCACATGAAGAAATCTGCTGCGATTTCTTCATGTGAACAGCAACGACACAGGGTTTTCTAGACCACATCATATGCAATTCATTTTCTATGCAAACAGTCAACAGCTAATCACAGCCAGTCCAGATTTATAGTCCAGATTACTCCTGAAAATCCAGCTGTTTAAAAAATGCCCCTATTTGAGAAGCTAAAGATTTTTTAAATAGGCAATTATAATATTCTTTGTTTTCATTAGTTAACAAAATAGTTCTACCGCGGCAGCGCGGCTGTGGGTGGCATGGAAAAGAAGTGTTTTTGCCCTTCAGCGTTTTGCGCATGCGCAAAATTTCTGGACCTAAACAATAACATGCAAGAAGTCCCGTTTTTAAAAAAATGCCTTTTTTCTTGATGCCAGAAAATATTTATTTGAAGTTTTCAAATTGAACCCATGCCTAGTTAAAAGGCAAGGCGCTGGATTTATTTCTTTAGATCTGTATGCTTGTTTATTATTATGTTATAGTAATAGTAAAATTAAATTTATTTGTGATCAAATGTGTTTGTCTTTGTAGTGTTTGATGGCCACCAAAAAAACTAAAATGTTTCTGAAATAATGCGATCATGTTTTCATGAATATGACTTAAGGTTGCTGCTAGCAGCTCATCTGTTTTTGTTCTTTTTCTTTATTTCTTTGTGTTTGCAGGAAACAGTTGAATATGCCTTCCTCATCATTTTCACTATTGAGACCTTTCTGAAGATTATCGCTTATGGTTTGGTGATGCACCAGAATGCATATGTGAGAAATGGCTGGAACATGCTGGATTTTGTCATTGTGGTTATCGGGTAAGTCCTTATCCCACAGATTGCTGCTTTTAACATTTTGTGCCTTTTATTTATGTATCAGGTCCTGAGGGTTTCGTTATTTTTAGTTGGATGTTTTTTCCTTGCTTCAGTTTGACAGTTTACAGTATTTGCGGGAGGAGAAGTTAAAGTTGCTTAAGCCGCTGCTCCGAGTGGCCAACTGCTAATAGAGCCCCTCAAACACCCACAGTATGTGACCCAGAAAAGACAGAGAGAATAAATCAGAGCTTTACCACCATTGGAGTGACTCACCATCTCTCCATTTTTATTCTCCTCTCCAACTCTCCCTCACATCTTTCCCTCTTCTTCACTCACTCTCTACCATCCTGCTCTGTTTTGTGTCTGCAGCTTGTTGGCATTAATACCACACGGCATAGTTTCTTAAAGCACAGGGAAGCACAAATTGTTGTTTTTTCTTAGAATGTATAAATGAAAGACAAAAAGAAATAAATATTAGCAAGTCTTGAAAATAACCAGCACAAAATATGAAATCCAAATTTACCAAACTGAAATAAGTTTATGGTTGTTTTAGTTTGCTCAAATAATTGTCACTTTGTACACACTGGTATGGAAACATTTAAAGCTTGGATTTTTATCCATGCATTGGTGCAACGCAGCAGAATGTGACCTTGGCTCTTAATTATTGCATTGCTTCCAAAGCAAGTAAACAAGGTCCTCAAATTACAAAAAACAAGATGGTTACCAATACATCTTCCTCGTTAATATCATAGTTTCTATGGCTCATGCCGTTAGCTCCCCAAACCTGTCCACCCTTATTCCTGTCTCCTGCACACTCTCATCTTATCATCTTTATCGCAGCTTTTTACCCCCGCCCTCCTCTTTCTTTCCTTTCCTCCTGCCTGTATCTCTCCTCTAATACGCACAGTCCGATGGGTAGCTGGGTCAGATCTCTGTCTGTGTGCCGCATGCGGTGTTGATCTGCCATCCAGTCACATGCAACGAAGGCTGCCTCTGCTATGAAGAGTGACTCTTGCTGCTATAAACCACCAAAATGACAAACCAAGATAATCCAGCTTGTATCTGATGTCAGAGGTGCAGTCCATTTTCTGACGGGGTTTAGTGCATGCGTGTACAAATGAAATATCTTTAACATTTGATGATTCATGGTTTATAGCAGATAAATGTTTTTGATGGAAGATAGATAATGGTCTTTTTCAAATGGTATGAGTAGAACCTTCCACTGAAACAACAATGTTTTCAAGTGAAAATCGTTTATGTTGAAGTGTCACTGATAAAATCTTAAATGTCAAAAATAAGAAAAGGACTTTTCTACAAAGACTGATCAAGGCATAATGTAAAAATATTCATACTCCTTTTTGTATTTTTTCACTTTAAAATACATAAAATAGGGTTCTATGTGATAGACAAAAACACAGCTGTGTGTAATTGCCAACAAAAAACATAAAATGTTGTATAGTTTTGTGTTTGTGTTTGGCCTCTGTGTGCAGGATCACCTCATCCTGCTGTACATATTTAGGGGTATGAAACTGAAAATGTTCATTAAAACAGGAAATATGAAAAACATCTGTTTTATCATCAGGCTGTTGTGTTCAGGATGACGTGTAGTGTACTTTTCTGCACAGTTTGGATCTCATCTGATCAGAAAACCTTCTTCGATATGTTTTCTGCCTCTGAATGATTTATGTCAAACTGCAAACTGGACTTCTTATGTTTGTTTTATTTTTTTTGTTTGCTATTCTTCCATCAAGGGTAGATTTGTAGAACTCAACATTGATAGTCAACAGTCTCCCACCTTTTAATTTCACCAAAGGAAACGTATCTGTTAAACCAATTGATTAGTGTAGTAAGTGCTCTTTATGCTACTAGAAAGGCTCAAATATATTTATCATCTAGACCTTAACGGGTGTTTGAAAACCTTCACATAAGATGCTTCAATTGCTGAAAGCTCTGTGGTTTCATCAATAAAAGACAGTTGTCAATATGTGAGCTTGAGCCGATGTCTTGTGAAACCCCCACTGGCGGGCGTTTAGTCCAGCAGCTGTGACTCAGTGGAGCATAAGTTGGAGCAGACTGTGCTTAAAGGCCATCAGAACTTCTTCCAGCTCCTATCAGCAGCTTCATTCACTGTTTTAACTCCACAGCTTGGATGTGATAAGACACAATTATCCCCCTCCTGGCTAGGTGAGAAATCTCTAAGCGACTGTAACAAAGTGTCCTCCTTCATCGTGAAATCTGATTCTACTTCGAGTCCGCAGTAGGAAGCAATTATTATGTTGAATGTCTTTGCTTTTTTGCAGTTTTTAAGATACACAACTAATTTGAAGAATTTTAATATTTATTGTGATATAGACTCAAATGATCAATGAAAGAAACAAAGAAGACTGTTACACTTTCTCAGCCAGGAAAACGATGGTGTACAAATCCCACTAGCAAAACTGTATAAAATTGCAAATATGTTGTAGTAAACATACATTTCCTTATACAGACATTTTTACAGTTTGCATTGTAAGAATGCTGTAAAAATGGTGGTCCGCGTACGGTCTGATAAGCGTCTGTCTTATTGAATATTAAAACCTACCTTTATTATTTATACAATCATTTTACTCCTTTATAAAATATTTAAATTGTTTTATTGCCCAGGAGTAATGCTCAATAGGTTCTTTGAAAACAATTATCACCTGTTTAATGTAGACATAGTTACATGATTTCAATGGCTAGTGTGGAGCTAAGGAGGCCAAATATTTATCTTAACATTTCTTTAGAAATAACCTGAATTATAGATGAATCACAATATCTGGTGTCCGGATTCGTTTGGCCTTATCAAGTAGTGTTTGAGAAAAGCTCAAACACAAAATGCTGCATTTACAGTCCTAATGACATTGATACAGGAAACTTGATTTTGGTTGCAGACTCTTCAGTGTTGTCTTGGAATTTTTGACCAAAGATGAGAAAGGAGAAGCAGAAGGTGACGGAGCCAGTAGCCATCCGTCGACGCATGGCCACGGGGGTAAGCCCGGTGGATTTGACGTTAAAGCCCTTCGAGCCTTCCGTGTGCTGCGACCCCTGCGGCTGGTCTCAGGAGTACCCAGTAAGTTTTCTACAGATACTTTGCATATTTTTGTGTGAAACAGTTTAATTTCCATATTCAGAACAAAACAGAAGGTGAATAAATCCTCATGGCAAGTCCAGATGGTAAACGTTCAGATCCTGGGAACTGTTTCCCAAAAACATCTATTCAGTATCTTCATCAAGGCTTCAGGGTCAGGTGCTAAAGATTAATGTTCCTTTATAAAGGTACGTGGGTTGTATTAAATGCACTTATATATAGTTTATACTTAAACTAGTGTTGCACTGCTCTAAAATATATATTTTTACCTAATAAACATCACAGGGTGCTGAAAGTTCAGTTGACCCAAGCCATCAAGATTTGCATTAATGTTTTTCTTATATTCCCATTATTTACCATCTAGTGCTACGTGTGTAAAAATCGAGCAACAAGAAACAAAAACACAAGAGCTCATCGTTTTGGCCATATCTTTATCATATGTTTGTTTTTCATTTTTGCTTAGGTTTACAGGTGGTGTTGAACTCCATCATTAAAGCCATGGTTCCTCTGCTGCACATCGCCCTCCTTGTCTTGTTTGTCATCATCATCTACGCCATTATTGGCCTGGAGCTTTTCATCGGTAAAATGCACGCAACCTGCTACATAGGCGGCACAGGTGAGACCTCTTTTCTTTTACTCATAAAACCAAACGCAATTTTCAGTCAATGCAGCGTTCTGAACAGCTTTTTCTGCGTTCCTTACCGAAAACACCCGTTTTTGCTAAACATATGTGAAATGCTTCAGGTTGTCTCCGGTTTAATTTTATAGTAGTCAAAAGACTGTAGTTGTGACAATTCAGCTTGCTTTAATAAATTTAATTTTCTTTGTAAGGGAGTTTATAAACAGTGCGTTTTGCCCCCTTGACCATTCCTCTTTTTTGATAATTAAACAATGTTGTGTTTTCATGTCTGCATGTGGCCTTCTTGCTGCTAAATGTAAGCTGAGGCTAGAAATCAAGAGTGAAGATGACTGACTGTGTCTTTCTGCAGATTTGATAGCAGAGGAGGATCCAGCTCCCTGTGCGATCTCAGGGCATGGGCGCCAATGCCCCATCAATGGCACACAGTGCAGAGAAGGCTGGCACGGCCCCAACGGGGGCATCACCAACTTCGACAACTTCCTGTTTGCCATGCTGACGGTGTTTCAGTGCATCACCATGGAGGGCTGGACAGACGTGCTCTACTGGGTGAGTCCTGCTCCGGCCTCACATTTTGATAACCTACATGTGTGAAGACACACATGCCTTCAGCTTTGATGCATCCTCAAGCACAGTAATGTGACTGACAGTGTGATGATGAAGGTGATGATCATTTCCTGAGGCATCTTTTATCACCCACATGTGATTGATTGGCTAAATGACTCAACACATTCATCAACCTATTACTACTGATCTGGCGCTTTCAATATTCTTATGAGATCTGTTTTAAAAGAGACATATTACGGTGGATTTTTACAATCTTGCATAATAATTTCTTTTAATTTATTTTTGTCGATGACTCTAAAATGTCATAGATAGTGAAATATATGGAAGTAAATATGTGCCACCAGGATTTGAATAAAAAATGCCTCTGAAATTTGAATGTTGTATATTAGTGTTTACTTTTTCAGTGTTAAAATAAATTCAGAATATATTTTTCACCTAAAAAAAACATCACTGTCATTATTTGCACATGAAAAAAAAAATTCAGTGTCATTATTTGTACATGGTTGCAATTTTCACTTGTTAAAAAAAAAATTCACATTCCTATTTCAAAGTGATAAGATTTTCAATGTACATATTTTTTCAGATTAATTTTTCAGTGTTAAAAAATTCAGCATATAAAAAATTCAACTTTTCAAAATTCAAATGCAATATTTTCAGTGTCCTCAAATTCAACTTGCTCAAATTCGCTGTCTCAAATTCAGCGTCTAAAAATTCGCTGTTAAAACTGACAAGGTTACTTCAGGTCACAGACATTAGCAATGGATGTCAGATTCCAACACCCAGCCACTTTGAAATAGGAATGTGAATTTTTAACAAGTGAAAATTGCAACCATGTACAAATAATGACACTGAATTTTTTTTCATGTACAAATAATGACAGTGAATTTTTTTTAGGTGAAAAATATATTCTGAATTTATTTTAACACTGAAAAAGTAAACACTAATATACAACATTCAAATTTCAGAGGCATTTTTTATTCAAATCCTGGTGGCACATATTTACTTCCATAGAAATACTGATTACTGGAAGTTGTGTCTAAATATCTTAGGTAGATAGACAGATTTAAGTTGCCTTATAGATATCTAGCAGTTAAATCAATGTAATTGTGGCATCATCCCTATAAACCTAGACTTCACAGTTGTTGTTTTTTCTCAGGTTCTTAGCACCTCCCACAATTTTTATACCCCTGGATCTTTTTTTTTATTTTGTCATGTAACAACTGTACAGTAAAAGTTTTAAAATACAGCTCATAATAATGAGTAAAAATTAAGAATTGATCACTAATCTTTAAATAAAAGCTGAAACAAGAATAGTTTATACCAAAACTGGATTAATGCAACATCTTTGCAGAGCAAAAGGGAAAAGGAGGTTTCTAGAGCTTTTTCACAATGTTCATTATCACCTAAATGAAGTGAGACACTATGTTAAATTTGCTTTTAGAAGCAATGCAGCAAAGAAAGCTAGAACAATTAAAATGAGTTTTGTGGTATGTCTCCTTTAAGACAAATTACTTTTTCAGCTTGATTCCGTCTTTGCTGCTGATTTTACTCCGTTTTTCCTCTTTTCTCTCCTCTCTTCTTCCCCTTCCATGTTTGCTTTTCCAGATGAACGATGCTATGGGCTTTGAGCTTCCATGGGTTTACTTTGTCAGTCTTGTGATCTTCGGCTCCTTTTTCGTTCTTAACCTGGTTTTGGGTGTGTTGAGCGGGTAAGAGCCTTTTTCTCTTTAAAGACAGGGGCTTTCTGCTCTTTTTGTGAGCTGGAGGTTCTCTGTTTTTTCTTTGTGTCTGTGTCTGTTAACTGGCTGCTCTCGGCTCCTGTAGGTCAACGATGCCATCGGATTTGAAACGCCGTGGATTTACTTTGTCAGCCTGATTATACTGGGCTCCTTTTTCGTGTTAAACCTTGTGTTAGGTGTGCTAAGTGGGTAAGACGCAGCGTGTGCGGTGGATTTGGTTTGCAGTGTGGAAAGCATGCATCTCTGTTTGGGATAATAAATCAGTTTACCATTGTTATGGTAAAATTATAATAAACTAATAGCTGACCTGCAGAATAAAGGTGCATCCCAAAAGTGAAACTTATAAACATATGATATGGATTTGTTATATATAGGCCTGTCACAATAACACATTTTGGACGATAGAACTTACTGCAATAAATAATTACATTTTTTGAGACCATTTTCAAGTCATATACTAGTAATAATGGCATAATAATGCAAGAACTCATTCTCAAAGTTCAATAAATTTTAAATTATAATAAACATTTAAACAGTGGAATTGGAAGACATATAAAATATCCAAAATAAAGAAAGAAAACAACAAATAAAATTAATTATGAAGTCTTATGTAAACAAAATTATCTTTCATAAGGATAGTTGAGACCAAAACGTTTATCATTCAGTTTTTGGTAAAAAGAGAAAGAAAAAAGAAAAACGATAAATCAAGAAAATGAAAATTACTTGAGTTTTTTATTTATTTACTTTGCGATTAATTGATTTATTGTGACAGGTGTAGTCATATAGTGATACAGTTCAAGAAATAATAATATATTTATATTATTTAATATAATTTAATATTTATGGTAATTTTGAACATTATAGGCTATAGCTAATATAAACCAATGTTCAGGTTCTGTAAATCAGTACAAAATGTGTTTTATACAAAAAAGTTGAGCTGCTGATCATGCACTCGATGCTTTGTTGAGGCTCTTCTTGCATGAATTACTGGATCAATGTGGCATAACATGGAGGCAAGCCCCCTGTGGCTGTGCTGTTGTGTTAGTGGAGCCCAGTTTGCAGAAACCTTCAGCAAGTCAACATGGTTGGATCTGCTGTTCCTGATCTCTGCTTATATTTTCTCTATGGGATTTTGTTCAGGCCAGTTTCCTGGGCAGTGAAGCACACTTAGTCAGCATTTGTTTTAACTTCCACCTTTTTCTATCACATTTTTCAATCCCACTTAACTTTAAGTTAAATTTATTTGGATAAAGCACAAAATAAATCCGACAGCTGTTACCCATGTCTTGGATCATGACTCTTGAAGCACTGAGTCTGGCTAAAGCCCACATTTGGTGAATCTAACCCCAAACGTTTGCATGCGCTTTGCTTCACAGTTTTTTTAGTGCTATTGTTATCATTTTTATTTGAATAACTTTTTATACCACAGTTTTTCCTTCCACTGAACTTTCCATTGATACACTATGTGACACGATTCTGTAAGCTTCTTTAGCAGTGATACTTTGTGGCTAATGCTGCTCATGTAGCATGTCAGTGACTTCACCTGGAGCATTATCAACAATCAACGATCTTGTTTATGATACTAATCATTGGACATAGTTTTCAGGAAGGTGATAGTTTTATGTTGAAATCCCCTTATTGGTGTTTTTTGTCTGTTTCCATAAGATATAAGCCATAATGTTCACCATTAACAGAAAAAAGCATAACAAAATACAACCATGTTTTAAATCTATATTATTTCATTTCAATAATCTAATTACTAAACATTTCAGAAATATTATAATGTGCTTGTAAATTTTCTGGCTGTTTTGATTCTAAACTATTACATCCTGTCTATGGCAACTGCATTGTGAACATTTTTGCGTTCAGCCTGTCCCAAACCCAAGTCATCTTCTGAGAGAAAAATTAATCTTGTTCCTCGCCCTTCACTCCCTCTGCGCTCCTAAGCTCTCTCAAACCCCGGTCTGCTTTCCCGTCGCTACAGCGCCGGGCGGGGTGTTACAGTAGGTTTAACTCTAGCTGGTTGACCCGTAGGAAGGAGAGTTTATTTTTCTTTTTTTAGAAATCCATTAAGGTTGACAGAGCTGTCACAGCAGGTGGACGAGAAGTTCCTGTAGATGGTTTTAAATTGATGTTATCTGTTTGCTGAAGTTTTCTATCACTTTACATTGAACGTTTTTCACATCCTGAGCAGCTTTCTCACTGGTTAGGACATTTCTCTGCGCCTTGTACTTTAGTCACCTAAATGTTGTCAGGTATTTAACTTAGTCATTATAGCAACCTAAATGTGTATTTGTGTTAGTATAAACATTTTTCTTCTTTCATAGTTTCACTATTTCATAATTCCTATAAGCTATTATTTAATGTGAGTGTTGCATGTTTTCATAAAACTGGCTGTCTGTAGAAATTTACCTTTTCTGTATGATTAAGACGATCGCCTCAAGGATACGCCACTGTATTGCTGGACTCTATTTATAGCTCTGTGCCGTCTCTGTAAGGTGCGCATCTCCCTCCAGTGGCAAGAGTTCAGAAAAACACAAACTGAAACATTAAACCATGCCACAAAAACAATAAATCAGATAATTTAATGCTGGAAAACACAGATATTCTTTTGTGTGTGAGAGAGCCCCTCTTGTTTGCTGTGAACGCATGTTTTTCTTTGTGTTTGCACTAACTCATGCAGATCCTTGTATGTGTATGTTTGTTTTTGTCTATGATTGCTGCTTCCATATTGCAGAGAGTTCTCTAAGGAGAGAGAGAAAGCTAAAGCTCGAGGAGACTTCCAGAAGCTGCGTGAGAAGCAGCAGCTGGAGGAGGACCTGAAGGGTTACCTGGACTGGATCACTCAGGCTGAAGATATTGACCCTGACAACGAGGACGAGGCTGAGGAGGGGAGCAAGCGAAACCGTAAGCAACCATCTTCTGCTTCCTCTGTGTCACAAGCAGCCAACATTGCTGAACTTGGATTATTAAGGAAAATATTCAGCAGCATTCATTTTTTTTGTTGGCATGAAAGCTTTGGGCTTCACTTATTGAGTGGCACATTTCCTGGTGACCAAATGAACTCGTTGTGCTACAACCTACAGGCTAACGAAGGCTCTTCAAACACAAGATGTGCAAAGAAAAAGCTGAACTGCCAGGTAGTATAGGTAGAAGAAAATAAATCACATTGTTTTAAATTTATTTGCCAATAATATATAGTTAAATTAAAGGTTACACATGCCTGAATATTTTGAGGAATTTAGAATAGTGTGTTGCTGTCAGCTCAGTTTCATAATCATCACAATTATTTAAGAAAAGTGTCCAAAAATATTCTGTAAAAATTTTAGGTATTTTCCAGAGCAGTTAACTAAATATAGAAATTAACTCTTGTATTTTTGTATAGTACTAGAGCAAAGAATGCTGACTTTGAGTTTTGCTTTAAGACCCTTTTACATGTCCACAGCTAATCTTAGGACTTTTTTAGACCAGGGGTCTAAAATATTTTGTCAAGATTAAATCTTGACAAAATATATAATTCCAATCGGAGAGGAAAAAAATCTAACAAATGACTTTAGCAGAAGAAAAACTCTCAATCCAGATCTTCTTTCTTTAAGTTCCAAAACTTGACGCAGAAGAGACAACGTGCTTTGGCCTCACCGTGTATTTGATATTATAGCTTATTGAATCATTTGCATATTCATACATGAGCTCCAACTGCGATTGCCACACCCATTGCTCAGTTTCTCATTCTATATTACTTTTTAAGTTTCACATGCAGCGTTACTCTGAATATTTTCCTAAAAGGCCAATGGTCCACACCTTTTTTGCTCAAAAATCCATCTTCATCCAGCTTCACGTGTCAGTCGGGTCTCCATGAGTCCCTGCAGCCAACATGTTCGCATGTTGGTCCAGGTCCTCGTCACTTCCAGATGCTTCCTGTGACTAACTGCTCTCCGTTGTTGTTCTTCTGCCCTACTCAGTGTCTGCAGTCCAGTGTGACTCCTGCTGCTTTTGTCATTGTTGGATATTGATATTTTGAATACTGTTGTTGTCCTGTGGTGCTTGTCTGCTCTGACCCATTTTGATAGCAGCCCATTCTCGCCCTCTTCCCCGCCCTCCCCATGTCCCTCTGCTGTGCCGTTGTGTCTGAATGCATGTGGGCTTGCATGCATTGCACATGAAGGGGTGACTCTGGCTGACCTCACCGAGAAGAAGAAAGGAAGGTTTGGGTGGTTCAGCCAGTCGTCCGACACTCATGGTAAATCCTGTGGTTCTCCCTCCAGTGTTCTCAAGCTTAGTGTGTCTGTGTGCGCCCAATCTGTACGTGTCTGTTGTTTTTATCACATTATGTTAACAAATAACCGGTGCCGATATTTAGTAAATTGCTGAATTACTGAAAATATCATGTTATCCCTACACAACAAGTGAAAAACTAATTATCTCTGGTGATCTACTACCTCGCAATATATAAAAATACTTTTTATTCTTATCCTTTTCTTTGTTTTTTTGTATCTGTTGGTGAAACAAACTTTCTTTAGTTTCTTTTAAAAAGAGCATTTATTGCATACTAAAGTCAAAGAATATGCTTGAAAACTCACATTTTACATCCTGGACCTTATTTTTTTAGAAAGGGAGAGAGATATTTTTCCCCCTTTGGATGAGACCCTTATTTTTATACATTAAAATTAACTTTCTTAAATGGGATATTTATACGCAGATACATGCTGTAACTCAAGCTGCTAAGATCCAATCTCATAGCCAGATGGCACAAATTGGAATTACATTTTTAAATGATTATAGTAGAAACCCAAAAGCTTTGAAAAGATGAGAGGCTGATATGACTTTGCACCATATGCTGCAGGCACAGGCGAAATGCAGTTCCTATTAACCAAAGCATATCGAGATAATTTGGGTACTTTATTCGTTTTACCTTGAGGGGACATGTTGGGGCCAGACGTCTTTGAGATAGATACAATTTTTAAAACTTCTAACCTTTTGCTGCTGATGCTGTAAAGCCAGTTGTATAAACACTAACCGTAAGCACAGCTCCTCATTTTACATACTGACAACACGGATCATTTTAAATGCATCACTATCATTTTTGATACTGATTCCAGTTTCCAGTTTTTGAAAAGCTTTGGCCTTGTGATACCAATTCTGACAGATTCTGAGGATTCTGACTCCTTTCCTTTTTAAGAACTACTACTTTAAAAAACAACATCCTTCTTTTTTATTCTGGGAATATGCAAAATGTTGGCCCTTATCTTAACTGTGAGATTTCCAAAAGACTGCCAGGTTTTCCAAATCCAGCATGTTCCATACGAGACAGAAGGTGAAGCCCTCATGCAGCCTTACTTCTATCTGCATGAACTTTTTCTCTCACACAGCTTGAATGAACCACAGCTTGTTGACATGTCGAACAAAATATCCTCTTTCATCTTTGCTTCCTCTGACTTCCTTTAAACTCCTCGCTGGAACTAAAAATAGCTAAATTAGGTCCTTTTTAATTAGTAATATCACTGAAGATTGTGGAGGCTGTTATCAACTTGACACAATGCATTCACTGATTGGGAATAAAATTGTATTTTTGAGTTTTCAGCAATGTGATCCACGACCAAAACCTTTCATGATGAAAATTTCCTCTTGTGTATTTACTAATAATAGTACTTTATTACTTCTAAAATCAGCACAGACTGATTTACTGTATGTTCGTCACTCTGCACGGTTTATGACTGGACAGTCTAAAGAATACACCTTCACTTCCATATCCTTTCCCTTAACCTTACATGTCAGCCAGTAAATGAGACTGTTTTTTGTGATAATAGATCTGTGCACAGTAGCAGCCACTTAACATACTTAACACCGTGTGCCCTAGTTTAAAAGCAGAAGTCTGAATATGGGAAACGGGGCTAAACCCAGATCACGACTCCAGCAGTCAGCACTGTTTTCAGAGCTGAAAGCTGTCTGAAAGCTCAGGAATCAAAGACAACTTCCCCACATAAGCTCAGCAGAAGCACACACTCCTCACCTGAATTTAAGAGCTGAGACATTTCACACGACTCATCAACTGTCGCCAGTCTATCTTTATATCGTAGTAAACCAAGTGTAGCAGCATTTCAAAGACAAGTTATAGGATCTCTGACCTACTCTCTCCAGTGTCTTCCAGGATATTTTTATTAATTTATTTTTTTAGTATTGGTTGTGCCTGGTATAGCAGCTGTGTATTTGCCTGTAACGTGCCTGCCTTGCAGCACCTTCAGGATGATACTGATGATGACAGAAACACAGCTGCTCCTTTTTGTCTCTATGGATGCTCTTGTTGCATTGCAGTATAGTCAGAGATCTCTGACTGTCTTCTACTTACGGTTCAGCAGTGATGGAAGACTTTCCAGATTTTCTTTAAACTTTAAGAATTACGTAGATTAAGCATTTTATTTCTTTTTGGTGTGGTTTTTATGATTTGAAAAAAAAAACAAAAAAACAAGTAGCATGTGATTTTATAGTTGCTAATGGTTGTTCTGTGTGCTGCTGCAGCGAGCGTTCCAGCCAGTGAAACAGAGTCTGTGAACACCGAGAATCAGAACGGAGAGGATGAAAAGACACCCTGCTGTGGACCTTTGTGGTCAGTACAGAGCATCTTGCTGCTAGTCCGCGTTGCTTTAAACCTTTAACTCATAATGGGATTTCACAACTTTTGTCTCTCAGTACTCCTAACAGTTTTGTAAATTCATTTTTGTTTTTTCTTTCAGTCAGAAAATCTCAAAGTCAAAGTTCAGGTCAGTATATCTTTTAGGTGCATCTTCTAGTGCTAAAAGCTTCTTAGTTGTGATCGTATGTGGCTATTAGCCTGTTAGCGGCTTTTGCTTTACTTTACACATAATGAATGTTTTTCCGGGGATGATAAATTAGCAGCTTTCATAAGGTCAGCATGTACCTTAAAGTATTTTTATAGAAAAGCCTTACTCAGTGTTTTTAGCTCATTTGCTGTTCAGTATGACTTGCAAAATTCTACTCACACAGTCCCCTTGAGGCTTGCGCTGTAGTATCAAGACTGCATTGTGTGTATTTCTTTAACTTAAGGTTTTATTTATCATACCCTCTCCTCTTGTAGTCGGCGCTGGCGTCGCTGGAACAGGTTCTGCCGCAGGAAGTGCCGTTTGGCTGTGAAGTCGGTACCTTTTTACTGGCTGGTCATCATCCTGGTGTTCCTCAACACACTCACCATCTCATCGGAGCATTACAACCAGCCTATGTGGTTAACACAAGTTCAGGGTATGATCTGAATGCGCAAATACGTCTGTCTTCTAACAAGAACCACATCACAACTTTTAAATTCATGGGGGTGGGGGGGCTGAGGATTTTTTATGATAATCTTGGTAACTGTTTTCTAAATGCTTTCTCCAAGTGCTACATGGAGCAAAACAGAGCAAATAATACAAAGTAGAGATGATGGAAAATATATAACAGAGGATGAAAAACAGAGAGGGATGAAAAGATTAGGATGAATGGAGGACGAGATAAATAGGGATTAGAAAAAACAGAGCTAATAGGGGAGGAATGAAGTTTGAACAGATGTGGGATGAGAGGGATGAAACAAGATAGTGAAGAGTGATAACAAGAGCAAATAAAACTAGCAAGGAGGGATAAAAGGGATGAGGAAAACAAGAATAAAAGAAAGGAGGGAGGAGGGACGACAAAGTTAGGGAGAAAGAATGAAAGGATGGAAGAAGAAACGTTGAGATCAAAAGATTGAGATAATCACTGCTAATCAGGTGGGTAACAATGATGATATCGATCTGCATTCAGCTGTGCACCGGCCTACATTGAACTCCGTCTAATTGTGTTCATGTACATTTTTGATTTGCTTTTTTTGCCTCTTAATTCTTACTCCTTAATGTTTGCTTTTTATCTCACACAAGTCATGTTTTTATGTTGTAGAGACATCCATATGATACAAAATAATATCGGTTAGAGTAAGAGAACAAAGAAATATATATTTACACGTCAAACACTGATTGCCTAATTTTGGTTGAAAACTTCCTCATTTGATTGTTTATTCTGTTTTTAATCAAGCAAGTTTAAATCCATACTGTAGTTATGTAGTAACACTGAGTTTTCAGTGAAAAGATGCTTAAGTATTTTTTCTGATTCATGAAAATTAAAGTCAACTTGATTAATTCCATCAAATCAAGTTGACAATGTCTTTCTGAAGGTGGAAATGATGTTTATATTTCTTTCAGATGTGGCGAACAAGGTGCTGCTGGCCCTCTTCACATGTGAAATGTTAGTGAAGATGTACAGTCTGGGACTCCAAGCCTACTTTGTGTCCTTGTTCAACCGCTTTGACTGCTTTGTGGTGTGCGGAGGAATCACTGAAACCATTCTGGTCGAGCTGGAAATCATGTCTCCTCTTGGGATTTCTGTGTTTCGCTGTGTCCGACTCCTGAGGATCTTTAAGGTCACGCGGTGAGTTTATTTTGTTTCTCGTGTTTGTCGGCGTATCTCCCCACTGTGCTGTTTATTTATTTGGGTAATCTCTTGTTTCGATCGGCCCTCGTAGGCACTGGCAGTCTCTGAGTAACCTGGTGGCATCTCTGCTCAACTCGATGAAATCTATTGCTTCCCTGCTGCTGCTCCTCTTCCTCTTCATCATCATCTTCTCCCTGCTGGGCATGCAGGTGTTTGGTGGGAAGTTCAACTTCGACGAAACCCAGACGAAGAGAAGCACCTTTGACAACTTTCCCCAAGCCCTCCTCACTGTGTTTCAGGTGTTTTTTTATGATTGGACTTTATCTAACCAAAGAAAAACTTGTTTAGAGGTTGTTTTTTTTCAATATTACCCTGAACAACACAAACATAATTAACACAACAACTTCCAACAATCAAACTACATAATGTTAGCATTTTAATTCAAATGAAATTACAATTAGATGTTTCAGCCTCCAAGTTATGGAGATCTGTTGGATCCATTCCAGACCATATCCTTCATTTTCCTGTCTTTTAAGTTCCTGACTTTAGATGCAGCACATTTAAAAGCATCTTTTTTTTCCCCCAGAATTTATATGAAGTTTATTGCTGACAAATGTTGACTGTGTGCTTCAGGCAGTGGAAAACAAAAGCAAATTTATGTGCAAGTCACACAGGGTTTGAAATATTTCTGAAGCCAAAAGTTTGAGCCAGTCTTTTTTGTTGTGGATATGTTGCTATATGGTGGCTTGCAAAAGCAGCCAGTTCTTTTTAATGTTTCCACATTTGGTGGAAGTACAAATACAAACCTTTTGGTGGAATTTCATAGGGTAGATCTGTTTAAAAAAATCTGAAAGGTGTGGCAGGCAGATGCATTCAGCCTCTTTGAATCTCACTAAGTTCTATAATGCATTTAGATCCTGACTGGAGAAGACTGGAACGCTGTCATGTACGATGGGATCCAGGCGTACGGAGGCCCCTCCTCCACCGGGATGGTCGTGTGTTTTTACTTCATCATTCTCTTCATATGCGGAAACTGTATCCTGACTCATTCTGACACCCATGTTGCTACCATTTAATATTGTTTGGATTTAAGCACTGCAAAAATGTGGTTTGTGGAGTCTTTGTTTTTAAATCAGAGGGTTATTCTTTACTGACCGTTTTGCTCAGATATCCTCCTGAATGTCTTCTTGGCCATCGCTGTGGACAACCTGGCAGACGCAGAATCACTCAACACAGATGAAGGAGACAAAAAAGAGTGAGGACCCAATCTTACCATTTCTTTCTACCATATTTGTGTTTATTATTATTATTATTGACACATGTGTGAAAAAAGTACCTACAAAATTTTCCTGTAACTTACAGTGACAAAAAGGATGATGACAAAGATGAAAAGGTATTATCACATTCTGCTCAACCACCAAACAAAAACTAATATACTAATTTATTGTAATGCAACTGTTCACATTTTCTGATATATTTGTATTATTAGGAAGAAGAAGAAGAGGACAATGAAGACAATGGAGGAGATGAAGAAGACCCAGAGGTTCCATCAGGTCCTCGGCCGGTCATCGCTGACCTGGTAAAGAAGGAAAAGATCATTCCCATCCCAGAAGGAAGTGCCTTCTTCATCTTCAGTAACACAAACCCGTAAGACACATTTAAATCATCAGTGAACCAATGCTCAACCTATAAAAAACAAAAAAAATATTTCGCCCTGCATTGAAGATTCATTACACATTAAAATCATAAAGCTGCATCTCGCATCCTCGCATCTTGCTGATATGTGATTACTAGCTATTCTTCTTTCTTCCAGGGTGCGAGTGTTTTGTCACCAACTCATCAACCACCACATATTCACCAACCTCATCCTGGTGTTCATCATGCTCAGCTCAGTGTCGCTCGCTGCCGAAGACCCGATCCGGAACTTCTCCGCCCGCAACATTGTAAGTCTGCAAAGCTTAAACAAAAAACTGTATCCACAACTGATACACATTTAGCACAGACCAGAAGAAGAAGAAGTAGCTCTTTGGATTAATCTCTTGTCAGGTAATAAATGTTGTTTGACACGCCTTAGTCTCGTCAAATGACCCCACTCTTGGTTTTTGCATGTTTTAGCTCTCTGAGTGTAAAGCAAATATAGACTAGAGTCCTTGAGATGCCAAAGCTTTTATTTTTTACCTGACAATTTCTTGTATTTTTTTTAACCTGCCAATTATTTAATTATTTTAACATGTGATAAATTACAAATGGTTTTTTTTTTGTTTGTTTTTTATTTTTTTGATAAATAATAACAGAATATATGAAAGAATAGATGTTGGAGTTTTGTGGAAAAAAATGATTCCTTTTGTGTGTATTAATCCAGTGAGAGACAAAAAGTCTAGTTTTACAGTTTACTCTCACAAACCATTGATCATATTTTGTAAGAGTTAGATATCATCTTTTTGTATGAAAACTGTAATTTATGAAAGTAAATTTGGCATTTATCTGGCATCATGTCCCTGAAGACGCAGCGAGGAGAAACCTTTTTTGTAGCAGCATTCATAATATTGACACTGCTTTAAAGAAAAAAGAATTGCATTTGAGGACAGAATCACATGAAAAAGGCACAAAATGTGTTAAGCAGCGTACAAATGTGTGCTACAAAAAGATTAACAGTAAAATAAAAGAAATTAGATAACTCATAATTACCTAAGAACTGATAAACTTATATAAAGGTGGTAGGTTGATAAGTTATTCTGTAAAAATCTTCATAAAAAAATATTATTCTAGAAAAAATGTGGTTGTTGTTTTTAAGGACCAGGATTACTCTGATTAATACGTTTATTTAGATAATAGAACTGTGAAAATGGGAAATAGTGGAGCTTCTTTTGCGCTGTTTGCGTAGAGTTATGTTAAAAGCAAGTTTCTTAAGCAGCTTTAAACATTTTGTTTTTAAGAACTCCCACACTAGCTCTTAATGTAGAAACTGATTTAGATCAGTTTCTAAATACTTGCTGGGCAATCTCCTCCTATGTTTGTAGTTGTTTTCTCCGTAAGCCTAATTTTTACTGGATTCACAAAGTAAATTGCATTAAATACACGCAGCAGCAGGAAGTCGATCAGGTTGATTCGTTTGGACCTATTTTTGTGTCGGTGCAAATGACAAAGATCACAAAAAACAATCCAGATGTGAGATAGAAACAAGACAGAAGAAACACTTTCGTTCTCCGCTGCAGTTGTTGCACTGAAGCGCCTGACGGGAAGTTCCACTCATTCATAAAGTTTGTTTTTACCAAAACATCTGCTTTGTTTACACAAAGTATATAAATTCACAAACTATTGGCATAAAATATTTAGCAGACGTCACTACAAAACATGTGAGATTTGTGACGTCTCTGATCACAACAGAACATTAAATGTACTGGTGATATTTTTTAGATATATTCTTCTTGTCATTATGTTAGAATATATCCAACCCCGATATTAAAAAGTTTTTTTGTCTTTATTGAAAAGATGTGCAAATAAAATGGCTAAATATTAAAATATCCTATTGTAGATATTTAGCAAAATGATAAATTGTATTTTTTCAGAAGGTCATGTTACCTTTTTTTTTTTTATTATTAGTATTATTTTTTTGATGGACTTCAGCAAAAACGTCTTAAATGCATGGACAGTGTTCCATTTAATGTGGACAAACTGTTTCACACTAAGCATCAAAAATACACAAAAGACCCAATTTTCCCAGTGGAGTTAATCTGGAAAATATAGGATAAATAAGTAAGCATAAATATAGAATGTACACATATTATTGAGAATTTGCGGACCAGGTTTTGATCTGTTTTAAATCCTGGAATTTAGGATTAACTTTTATACATTTTTTTTTGGATTACTTGAAAAGAATATCTACATAAATGTACTGCTTCTTTTGTATCTTAGACACCCTGTTTAAGAGTCCACAGTTGAGAAGAGTGCTCAGAAAAAAGTTTACAAAATGTGAAAAAATTTGTCAGGTCAGAGAGTTCCTTTTATTCTAACTAAATATCACTTTCTGTGAAGTTTCAGTTTTTTTTTATAGCTTTACTCTATCTTCCATGTGTTTCAATGGTGTATGAACTGAAAATATGGGGCTCTAAGGCATTACCTTTTAATGCATCTGATACAGTAGACATGGCATGTGGATCGTTTCAGCGTGTCAAAACGCTTTGTAGCAAATGCAAACTACGCATGAGTACTGTGTAAATTTTATTGCTTTGACCTTGTAATGACATTACTGAATCTGTGGTGTGCAGACAATCTGTCTACCTTGGTAAAGATTCACTCACCTCAGCATGTCAAATGCTCAGAGAGGTTGACATGGCAGTAGCTAATGTTATTTGACCGTCAATGTGCTCTCACAGCCCTTTGACCAAGTTGGTTTGGGGACTATAAAGTATTGAAAGAAAGATATATATGGCACCATACCTTAATCTAATTCACTTTCTCCTTATGAAATAGCACAATACATTTTACTCTCTTTCTCCCAGTACATGCAGATTATACAAAATATGGGTTATTTATAAGCAAAACCCATATTTCATAAGGAAGACTTGATGTTTTACAAAGTAGATTTGTAAATCTATTTATCTCAAGATAATTTTGTTATCTTGAGATTTTTGTCAAACGTCTTTTTAGATGAAACTGTACACCTGACAAGGTAGGAGTGGTCTGACAGAAACTTTTTAAAACAAACTCAAAAAGAAAAAAAAATCTCTTATGAGCTAAATCCAGCAAAAACACTAGTGTGGTCCCGCTTTTAAATTCTCAGGTAGGATGTTTAATTTCCCCTTTTAAATGCAATAGAGTCTCTATGTTTGACTTCGTTAACTGAGTGAAGTAACTCTTGGTAATCCTCCTTTGTAAATGCTTAAATATTTACTCCTTTCTTTCATCTTGTTTATGATGTATAAAGCTGCATGATGACTGTCTTTGTTAAACATCTACATTGCTTTTTGCAGATACTTGGTTACTTTGACTATGCTTTCACCGCTATCTTTACTGTTGAGATCGTGTTGAAGGTAAATGCCCTGTGTCCCCTGTCTGTGCTGTCACTAACCTCATTCCAATAACACTCCAAACGTCTCGTTGCCTTCCAGGTCCTAGGCTATGCAGATTATGTCTTCACTAGTATGTTTACATTTGAGATCGTATTGAAGGTAACCCCATAGAGTGACAACGAGAGCCTTGCTGCATTCTCTCCTTGTGTGTCACCTGCCACTCAGTGCAACCTAGCTTGTTTGTTTCCTTTCTCTTATTTGCTTTTATTCTTCATGGCACCTCTTTTAAAAAGTAACAAATTACTATTTTGGACTTTTTGGTTGCACACACTAACATTAACATGAGATTTGTTAAATTATCCTAATCAAAGAGCTTCTCATGGGGGAAGGAAACATCACATGAACATGACATTATTCTCACCTGGGTGTCACATCATTGGGGCAGTCATTGCTGAAACGATTTTTGGTGGAAATGTGGAAAACATGATGCAACCTCTGTTTGCCTTGCAACAAAATTTTATGGGGTGTTCCGACATTTTCAAAGGCATTGGCTGAAGTTGAGGTCAGGGTTTGTGTTGTAACAGCATAAAGCCAGCTCCAGTCAAAGCTACGAAGCTCCATGCTTATCATACTGACTGCTCTTCAGAATTACCATAAAAGAGGGGGCACAACCAACCATGTTCCTGCCGAGCATGGTTCAGTCTGCTTTCCCTGACTGGCTGCATATCACTGTGAAGTCGCCTCTGCAGCTGTTCAGGCAAAAAATAATAAACAATTGATGACTTTACCGCTTTCGACCTTCAAATTCTCAAGCGCTCTTAGTTAGCAGTCTTGTGTCTTGGCCTCTCTGCAGGGCTTCACATTTATATGTGCTTGGAAAACAAGCATTTTACTTTCATTATTTGAAGAAGAGTTATTTTGGCTGGTTTTTCTTCTCTGCCTGCTGAACTGCAAAGTTTCAACTGGGAGCTGCCTCCAGTTTAATCTGAGCATTTAAAGAACATATCAGAATGTGCTTTAAGAGGACGGCCAACATGAATGTGACAGTAAGGCCATTTCTAATTTCCAATCCCTATAAATAGAGCTGTTACAGGTTTGACTTCATGGCAACAAAATGCATGTTTGATTGCCTCATTCCATAGCGGATTGTGAAATAAATGACTTACTACTACATTCATGTTTTTAAGGGCCGTGGGGGTGGCGATTGTAGAGTTAGCTTTCCTGCTTCACTGCTGTGAGCTCGCCACCCCAAATCAGAGTGATCTAAAAGAGTGTGGAGATGTGTGTGCGTGTGTTTGACTGCAGGACTTTGAGTGCTGAAAATATTCCTGTTTAAGCTGTTTATATCGGCTGTGTTTGAGTCCTCTGCAGTATGAAATGTAACACTGTTTGTGTATAAAAGCTGTCCTTTTTTTTTTTTTTTTTTTTTTTTTTTTTTTTTGCGCCTTTAATACCATCTGTCCTCTCCTCAGATGACAACATATGGAGCTTTTCTCCATAAGGGAGCATTCTGCAGGAATTACTTTAACCTCCTGGATCTCTTGGTGGTCGGGGTTTCTCTTGTCTCCTTTGGCATTCAGTGAGTAAAAAAGAAAATTTGATCTGCAAGCAGTCATGCTAGGATCTAAGCTTCTTTCGCAGGTCTGTTCCTGAACTTATCTCTCCTGGCGTTCTTCTTCTACGTTCTCTCAGATCTCTGGAATAGATTTTCAGAGTTCACCACTGGGAATATTAGAGCTTACCCAACATTCCCAACCACATGGAATACAGTGAACTTTTCCAGTATTAGCCATTTACTAGCACTTTGGATGGTTTTCATCTCAATACACCACTGACAAATATTGTGCTATGAAATATCTGTTAGGAGGAGCATATTTCTTTGTTCTGTAATCTGATAACAGTTTCCACTAAACAAACAACAAATCTGTTTTTATTTATAGCTCAAACGTTCTCAACTCCGATATCAAAGCCTTTCTAACTCCAGTTTCCGTGACACATTGAATGCAGCATCCGACTTGTGCAAGTCTTTACCAGTAAATGTTGTCTCTGCTCCCAGTTGACTGACAGTCGTTGTCCAAAACCCATTCCAGCAACTCAGATGGTGTAAATTTTTGTTGTCAAAATCTGACAACAAAATGTGTTGAGTAAAGGAAAAATAAAAATACAATTCTTTAAGAAGTGTTTTCTATGTTTAGATATTTCTCATTGCCCTAACACAAACATCTCTGCATTGATTTAACAACCAATTAACAAGTTTATATTATTAGTGCCCTCTTTTGTTCAACCTAAATGGACCATTGTCGATTAGGCATTTGATTTAGCTGAGAAATAGACACATTTTCAAATGGTACAAAAAAGCAACTTCAATAACCCTTCAAAAAGTGTTTTAGAGTTTTCTCATCAGTCATATATTAAAATCATAACTGAGTTTAAGATGCTGGTGTTATCTTAAAACTAGAATTACTGCCACATTATTTTGCCTATTTGGGCTTGGATCCCTAATTCGTCACATTTGTTGCAGGTTTTAAATTAAAATAAGATATCACAGTCTTTCCTTCTGGTGTCTCTGAGGAATGGTTATTTATTTCAGGTCTTCGGCCATCTCCGTGGTGAAGATCCTCCGAGTTCTTCGAGTGCTTCGACCCCTGAGGGCCATCAATAGAGCCAAGGGCCTTAAAGTAGGAACTGAAAACATATTTCAGCCTCTACACTAAAACTACAACAGTTTTTGGTTCAGGTTGATAATAACTGGGTCTCTTTGTTCCACAGCATGTTGTTCAGTGTGTCTTTGTGGCAATCAGAACTATTGGCAACATCATGATTGTTACCACGCTACTTCAATTTATGTTCGCTTGTATAGGAGTCCAGCTATTTAAGGTGAGCAGCACTCATTTATAAATGTAAAGGTAATTTTATTTATATAGCACATTTTGAGCAACAAGGCAATACAAAGTGCCTTGTTGGCACTTTGACTAAGACATTATGAAGACAGATCCTTTTGAAATTAATTGTAATTAATATAAAAATGTTTAAATTTTTTTGCTTTATAGGGAAAATTTTACCGCTGCACAGATGAGGCCAAGTCCAGTCCAGAAGAATGCAAGTAAGTTTAACATTTCTTGACCTTCATTTATCACTAAATATTGATTTTCACCCTCCACATAATTGATCATTTTCTTCCAGAGGCACATACATCCTGTATAAGGACGGAGATGTTAACCAGCCGACGATCCACAGGCGGGTTTGGCACAACAGCGACTTCAACTTTGACAATGTCCTCATGGCCATGATGGCTCTCTTCACTGTTTCCACATTTGAAGGCTGGCCGGCGTAAGACTCAAACATTTTACTCTCAAAGTGTCGAGAGTCCAGAGTTTTTATTAAAATGATTGACAAACATGCGTCTGCTTAGGTTGCTGTACAAAGCCATCGACTCCAACAGGGAGAATCTGGGACCCATTTACAACTACCGTGTGGAAATTTCCATCTTCTTCATCATCTACATCATTATCATTGCTTTCTTTATGATGAACATCTTTGTGGGTTTTGTCATCGTCACATTTCAAGAACAAGGAGAGAAGGAATATAAAAACTGTGAACTTGACAAGAACCAGGTAAAAATCTCTCCAATTTCTGCTTAGCTCTGTCTTTTGTCCAATGTGAGCTGGATCTCAGAGTCAAGATATATAGCACTAACTAAATGACTATCAAGTTATATTAACAATTTAGTTGCATTTTTTTCTGCTGCTTTCAGTTTTCTTGTTTCACAATCTAAATGTAATCGTTGTCATCAAAGCAGAAAAATGACAAAAACCACTAGAGAAATGCTTTCTGCTGTACATACAACATCTATGTCTCTCTATGTATTAAAATCCCATCTAACTGTTCACTAATATCGATAAACGTTTCACTAATATTGATCCCAAAGGTTTTACAGGATTTAATCAAGGAGGCAGAGATTGTTTGAAAATTTGCCGTTCATATCTATGTGTCTGTGCAGCGTCAGTGCGTGGAGTACGCTCTAAAGGCCCGTCCCCTGAGGAGATATATTCCCAAGAACCCATACCAGTACAAGTTTTGGTATGTGGTGAACTCCACTGGCTTTGAGTACATCATGTTTGTGCTCATCATGCTCAACACGCTCTGCTTGGCTGTCCAGGTAACAAATCAAGAAAACTTTTACTTCAAATCAATTTTGAGGGCAGTACACATGATTTCTTTGTTTGCCTCATTTGCATTTGGTTTTCAAAGGATGATTTCACATTTTTAAATAACTTTATTTTTGCTTTACCCTTCCTATGTATTTTCTTTTTCAGCACTATGGCCAATCAGCACTTTTTAATTATGTAATGGACATTCTCAATATGGTTTTCACTGCTGTTTTCACTGTGGAAATGGTTCTCAAGCTCATCGCATTCAAACCAAGGGTGAGTACTTTATACAAAATAAACAGAAACATCATTAATTAATAAAAGTAAGATTCTGACAATTTATGCAATTAATTAAACTGTCATTTTGAGAAATATATTGTCTTTTCATACAAATAAAGGCTATTGTTTAACCTGAGATTGAAAAAGTAGAAACTTGATTTATTTTGTTGATAAATTGAGGTTGTGCAACCGCAATGTTTATCTGAAAATGAGAAATTGAAAATAAAAGGATTGCTGCTTCAGAAAGGAAATAAATAAGAAAATAAGACTTTATCACACTTCTCATGAAATTTAAACCCAATCCACTACGCGAATGGGTGTCCAGCTTCTCTGTCCAGATTTATGTGAATCCATGGATCCCTGAAGTCATATTGTGCCTCCCATTCGGCCCCCCTCTTGGCCCGGGCCAGGGGCCCCTCACACCCCCCTGAAGCTCCGTCCCTGATGTGAAATCATCTTTCTCTTTGGAACTTTTTTTCATATTTCCACTGGTGTTCTCATGACTTTTCTTTGGTGTCAAGAAAACGTATCTGTTTAGCTCCCTCAACTGTTACTTTGGCTGGTTTAATTAAATATATTGATATTGCTCCCAGTCAGAAAAAAGTTGATAAAATAAAAATGTAATTTAGAGCTATAATCTACTAAGGATATGACTATGTTGTGTCTATAATAACTTTTTAGACCCTTTCTGTTTTTTTTACCCAAAATTATGGCAGTACCTGGGTTTGGATCAAGCAATCCTTCATTCTGAGCTGGTACACACCTCTTTGCTTCTGCTCTGCTCAGTCAGCAGGAGATAAAAGAAGCAGCGATGCTTACTGCAGCACTTTTTACAGAGATTATCTCCCATGCTGAAAGTGATGCACTTTTGTTGTACCTCAGTGTCTGAGACCTGCATTTCTACTGAGAAATTTAATTCTGGGTCATCGCTGATCTACAGCGGATACGCCTCTGAATTGGCAGACATGTGTAAAGTCGGTGCCAATGAGTGCAACACGCCACTTTAACCAACACAGCTGCTGTCCAGCCTGGTTAGCGTCATTGAGTCATTTGGCCTTTGAATTATGAAAGGGTAACAGCAGAGGGCACATAAGGACTTTTAATCATTAAAAAATCCCATTCCTTTATGCTAAACTTTGACTTTGAATACTGTATAATGAGCCTGAATGATAGTGAGATGTTCAATGTTTTTTTTTTATCTCTTTTTATTGTTTGATTCACAGCTCTGTGTTGCAAAGAAAGACAGGATGCTAGTAAGAAAAATTTTGTTTTGCAGTGCTCAGATCTTTTTTCTTTAATCACTGTCTTTGCAGCAGTTTTGCTTGTAATTTTATTGTTAGCATGACTTTTGGTGTGGATTTTGTTCCCTTCAGCTTAACAACACCCTGTAAATCAATGCGGTGTAATTATGGGCCCTTCAGCTGAGGATGTCAGCAGGGGGCTCCCTGTGTGTTTTAAATTAGAAGTACTAGTAGATTTAAATTTCTCTGTAAGAGTTGAAACGTTTTTTGTTTATTTTTGCTGACTCTACACTTGACCCACACATCATTCAGGGATATTTTGGGGACGCCTGGAACGTGTTTGATGCCCTGGTAGTCATTGGCAGCATAGTAGACATTGTTCTGAGTGAAATTGATGTAAGTAAATTCAGCTACTGTTTGCCTCGCCGCTTTTTCGTCCTCTTCCTCCTCTGGTTCAGCAATGCTTCTGGCAGGTTTCTGCAGCAGAGCTACCACTTTTTGTTTTCAGTCTGATCCTTCCTAACGCTTTATTTCTGTTTCTCTTTCTCCTCCCCTGAACCTGCCATTTAAACCTTTTTTAATTTCATTTTTATTTCAACTTCCTCTCCGATTTCATCCGTCTGACTGCTTCCATATTCTCCTGTTCACTGTCTTTCATTGCCCTTTTTACCCTTAAATGTTGCCTCCAACAGCACTATTTTGCTGATGCTTGGAACACATTTGATGCCTTAATTGTTGTTGGTAGCGTCGTCGATATTGCTATCACTGAAGTTAACGTAAGTACTACTTTTCTCTGACTCTAAAGTTAAACTGAACCCTTACAGAAAGCCAGATGGCCAATTTAAATGTGTTTAAGTTAAATATATAGTTGTAATAGCCTTCTCATGTAAGTTGACATTGTGTAAATGATTAAAAAAGTGCACCACTGTTAGATTATCATAAAGCGCCATTGGCTGTTTTGTAAGCTTCAGTTTGACTTTCAAATAAACTTTTACAATGCCTTGCAAAAGTATTAGTGCCCCTTGAATTTTGTCAGATGTACCTCAATGTATTTTGTTTTAATTTTGTGTATTTTACCAAAACAAATAGTGAAAATTTGTAAAGTGAAAGAAAAACGATAAATGGTTACCTTTTTTTGTTTGTTTGTTTGTTTACAGATAAATGTTTTTAAAAATGTACCATGCATTTGCATTTAGACCTCTTTACCCTAAAAGTCCTAAATAAAATTTCACTACACCCATTTACTTTCAGAAGTCATGTTCAGAAGCAACAAGAAGAACAAGTTTGTCGTTTTCCACAAGCAAACACGAGGAAGATAATGCTTTGGTCAGATGAACTTGAATAAATTTTAACTTCCTGATTTGCATAACAAATGCGTGCTATGCTGGATAATTGACACCAGGCATCATTTTGAACACGCCATCTCCACAGAGAAACATGGTGACAGAATCATGTAATGGCAACAGAGACAGGGAAGCTGGTTAAAGTTAATGGGAAGATGAATTGAGCTGAATGCATGACAGTAATGGAAGAAAAGCTGCTAAAGAGTGAAGGTTTTTATTATCTTCCAGCAGGGCAGCAACAGTAAACACACAACCTTCAATAAGTTTAGAAGAATGCAAATTTATTTTCAAGAAAGGTTCAATTTCACTTCACTTTTATTCAGTTTTGTTTTGGTCTATCACCAATAGTGTCTCTCTAAAATGCATTGAAATATGTGATTGTAGCATAATAAATAGTAAAAACAAGTTTAAGTGGTATGAACACTTATGCAAGACAGTGTATTTATTGTGTGTTGTATTTACACCTTAATATACTGTGCTTTTCTCTACATGTTTTATTGTGACTACATCTGCGTATCATGACTGCATATATTATGTACATGATTGTTTACCTTGGAGTGTCACAGGAATTATTCACATTTTTCTGTGATCTGAGGTCTGTGTTCAGTTCAGAATGGGATCCGTTTATGATGTGGTAATCTAATTCTTGTTTTTATTCACTTTTTTCCCCCCATAGAAACTTGTAGAGGCAAGTATGGAAATAAAAAAAAAAAAATGTTGCTTGTGTGTAGCTGGTTGTTGATGACAACTTTATCTTTTGATCCCCTTTGCAGTTGGCTTAAAACTAAAATACTGACAGGATGAAAGAAAGTTGGTTAGGGTTTTCTTAAGAGCACACAAAATATTTTACTTACCTTAAAAATTTATATCAAGAGCATAAATGACTTTTGGAACAGAAAAAATATTTTTCTTTCTGCAAAGACTAAATGTAAGGTGTTTTCAGTTTAAGGCACCTTGCAATCTTTAAAGACATACTTTTAGTGAAATATGTATGACAGCTAAGATTTTTTTGAGTCAGGTTATGTGGAGTGGTTATGAGCAGACTTTATCTTACCTGCAGTACACAGCAGTATGAATTGTCCAATATTGGAGAAACGGGTTATTTTTAATTTACTGTAAAAACCATAACAACCGCCTGCTGGAGTGGGACTGGCGCCCATCATCTCTAAACTCAAAAACTAGCTAATTATAATTTTGTTCTATTGTTTTTGCGGTCTGTACACATGTAAAAATGTGTTGAAGTGTTAAGATAATTAGCACTTCTTCAAATAAGACAATGTAACAAACATAATTTAATTTCCTAGTAGATCAGTTTTTTGGACATGCAAAAAAAAAAAACACACACATTGTGATCCTCTCAGCCTAGGAGGCTAAATCATTTATGTATCCCTACAATTAAGTTAATGCAAAAACTATTCAGATAATCTATGACTCAGCAAAAACATGACTTAATCTTATTTTATGGCGTACAGACGCTCTGTCTACACTAATAAAAAAACACACAATAAAACAGTGAATGCTTGAACTGTCAGCAACCTTTTCTGTTTTTATTAATTCAGCTAAAATATTCTTCAGTACTTGATGGCAGTCCTATATACTTTATTCCCTAGATGGTTTTACAATCACCTTGGATTTCCACATTCTAAACACGCATAATAAATATTTGGGATTGCCAGCATGTAGACATGTGAAGATTAGAAACAGTGTACAAGCATCTTCAAGTTCCCTGATTAAAAAGCACACTAGGCACAACAGTGGAGACTTTCTGACTGTATTAAAGCTATTAAAATACATTTACTTGTTAAAAGTGAAGCCATTTTGCTGTGTTACGTTTCCATCAGAAGGACATTCAATTGACTCCGATGTAAGAACTTATCTTTACCTCAAAAAAATCAATGAGAGAACTGCAGGTAAGATGCAGACTGCCACTAAATACTCCACAAAACCTCACCAATTTAGCAGTCCCTCCCAAATAATCACTTTCAGACTTCAACGACTTTAACCCTCTTCTTCCCTTCCCGAGTGCTCTCATGTCTGAGCTGCAGTGCTGTTTTTCTGGAGTAACAATCAGTGTTTTTGAGTGTTGCATGACTGTGTTAACGAACACTAATTTTGCTTAAAAGAACAAATCATTGTGAGTTTTCAGGTTCTCTGTGTTATGCATGTGTGTCTAACATGTGTTCAGTGTTTGGTCCAGCTGTGAGTGTGTGTAGGATTGAGGTTGTTGTGAATTTCACAAGGGCGTTCATGTTCCAAACACACCTTTCATGACATTTATTTCTGTGCAACCTGCACGCCTGTCTTTAACCGAATGTTTCATTTAATCGTAGCAGCTGACGTGTTGTGTGTTTGCCTTGTACATTGTCCATATTTTCAGCTTTTTTTTTCCAGGCATGAGTTAAACAGCCTTTTAAAATTCTGGCCTGAACTCACTAATTGCATGTTGGTGGGTCAGACAGTCATCTCATAACCTGCCATCCTTTCCACATCTGCCTCTCACAGATGACAATCGGCCACGCAGTCCCGACCCTTCCGGTCAGTGTTTTCCATAGAGCCTTGTGAAGTTTGTGCTTTTTGTTGGTTTGTTTGTTTGCTTGCTGTCCCCATTATTTTTTCTTTTTTCTCCAGACAGAATGGCCCTGGAGTTAAAACTAAGAAATTTTGCACAACATTAAGGATAACATACACAAAAAGATTTTTTTTAAAAAACTGAAGTTGGGATTTTCTTCAAAGCATTAATAATGTTCTTACCTTAAAGTTGTGTGAGAAACTGTGGCTTTGCTTACAGTTGATACTTTTGGGAATGGATCAAGTCATGTAGTGGCCTGGAAGTAATTCAGTTGCAACCGAATAGACAAATCAAGTCAAATGAAGGATCTTAGCATATCTTGCTATAAAAATGCACAATTAGAGGATTGGCTAATTAGAAGCATCTTTTTTAGCATTTACCTATTGAATGTGAACGACGTCAGCTGAGTCTGAGGTTCTTTGATGATCTTGTGTTTGTGTCTCTTTGAGTGACTGTTTCTGTGTTTTGTTCTGTCTCTCTGTAGTGAGCTCTTAAAGCTCTGAATGGAGCACATGTGTAGCGCAGGTGTGTAGACTCCAGTCAGGTGCATGAACTCTGCCACAGTAACTGCCTCTGTTTTTTCCTCTTTTCTCCCTTTTCACTTTCCTGCTTCGTTACTTAAAGGTGCATTTTAATAAATTAGAAAATCATCAAAATGACATTTTATTTCAGGAATTTAGTTCAAAAGGAGAAACTCCTTTGTTAGATAGATTCATTTGCCCGATATATCACATGTGGGCAACAAAGCAAAATATTTTTTTAATGTGTGAAAGGGTGACATTGATCCCCTTCACAAGGAAGGTGAGCCAAAAAGACCATTCCTGAGCAACCTAGTTGTTTACAGGGTACTTTATCCAATCATAATAATGGAAAGTTGAGTGAAAGGAAAATGTTTGGCTGTAGAAAAAGGTCCACAAACAGCAAGAGTAAGTGAGGCATGAAGAGGATCTTAAAGCAAAACCCATTCAATTTAGAACTGAGCCATCACAGATATTCAAATCCTGGACATGAGCTATAGCTGGTACATCCTTTGTATTAGGACACTTCTGACCAGAGTTAACAGTATTTAATTTTTTATATAGAAATCAAGGTTCCAGAGTGTGGAGGAAAAGTGAAGAGGCACAGGATCCACTTTGCTTTATCTTCAAAGTGACATTTCCACAACCAGAGATGATAAAAACCGCAGAGAAGCTGTTGAGGATGCATTGTCATCAAGAAGATCAGAAATACCAAAACCAGTAAATCAGAAAAGCTATATGCTGCTTTTAGAGGAATCTGCGATTCCTGGAAGCATCATAATACTTAAATTTCTGAGAAACTAGTTAGCTGTCTATCATAATCACCAAAACTAACTCAAGTAAAGTGATGACATGTATCCCCCCCAATCTTTCTTATATCCAAGATTCACTTTTTGAACGAATTTTTACTTACTTAGAGGCACCTGTATCTTTATCTTCTGTCCCAGCATTTTTCTCAGTTGCTGGCCTCTCCCTCTTCCTCTCTTGTTTTCTCTCTTCCCTTTGTGTCGCTCACCTGTATCTCTCTGCACCGGACTGTGAGAGCGCCCTGCTGTGGCTCTTTAATTTCAGGGCACTACTGGTATGCATGGTTTGCTGCTTTGCTCTGAGGTCACCACTCACTCTAAATCATTTGAATGTTTTTTGCGCGTGTGCTACCCCAGTGATGTGGTGACGCAGAATGCATGCTCCATTAACGCTGTGGCCAGGACTACCTAAAGAACCTCTTGGAGTTAATTCTGAGTTGCTTTTATTTTTAGTTAAATCATCTCTGTTTATTTCTGCAACTCATGCTGACGGTTTGTTATGCTGAGGAATTGGAATGACGCCACATCTGTCTGGAGTATTTTTTGTTTGTTTTGTTTTCAGTGCTAAGCATTATTTAAAAAAATTTAAAATCACCTTTTTAGCATTTAATAAAGCTTTCTTGAGTTTTAAAACATCATTCAGTCCATCCACACCACTTGATTAATCAGTGTTGTCTTGAACCTTGACCCTTTACAGATGTTTGCTCATGAATCAAAAAGTGTGTGTGTGGGTGCAAATCTGTGTGAAAAATATTGAATTTTGTTGTGTAAAAGGATATGCAGTGCTGTGCAGATATCTTGAATAATTTAAGATTTTGCTGCCAAAATGCCAAATTTCTGGGTCTTTTTATACATCCTAGACTGATTATTCTACAGGCTTGCAGAAGGTCTATCAGGGTTTTATTTTTAAATCCTTCTTAGACCAGATTGTGATATTTTCAGATATCTTTTCAGCCAATTCCACCATAAAACAATTTAAACTTTAAACTAAGTTGCTGAGTAAAGGTAATTTATTTCATCATTTAATTTCAGACTCATTTTTGTGAAAGTACAGCTAATGTGAGAAGATTGTTAATATAAAGTGATGTAAATTAGCAGTAGCCTGTAGTTTAATAACTCCTCATTAAAAGAGATAAAGATTGTTTCCAGACTTTGAGTCTCAAACCATGAGTCTGGAAAGTTTGGTTTTGTGACTCAAGTTGGAGTCTGAAACTCGAGACTTCATCTTTTAGGGACAATAACAACGACTACAACTTCCAAGTATGTACATCATTAGGATATTTTAAAGTGTTAATATCACACAATTCCTCTAGTTTCAGAAGCGATTGGTGAGATCCTGTCATGTTTGGGAACATTCAAGTCTGTCTCTTTGAAATACATTAACAATAACATTGTTCCCTTTGCAAAGAGTAGTTGTGGCTTGGCATAAGCTGTAGAGTGAAGCTGCTTTGAAAGAATAATTGGTTGTAGCGTTTTCGCTAAGCAGTTTTTATTTTTGTAATACTCTGTAAAACTGAAATACTTTCTTAAAGCCCAGGGAACCATTTCAAAATATTCCAAGAAAATCAAACACCTGAATAATAAGTATTTTGAAACTATCCGGAGTGTGTTACATAGTTACAGATTCAACATGTTAATTTAGTTCCCAAACAGACTGGCACATGTTAAGCTGTTTAATTTGTGCCTGCATTAATGAGCTATGCTCATATTTCATGGTTTTTGTGTTCAGGAAGATAATTTTTCTGAAGTCCATTTGTCAGAATTTAAAACCAACAGGGGGTTTATAATGAAAACACACAAGTCCAGGGTGTGTCAGAGCAGCTTTTATCACATCATTTCACAACATGTATGTGAGTTAGGACACTTACCATTAACATTGTTAAATCTCACCAAAGACATCTCTCCATGGTATCCATTTAGTCCCGTGAGTAGTGACCGCTACACTGGGGGGTTGTGATAAAGTTGTGTGCCAGTCGTCCATGTTAATAAGTCTTTTATTGTTGTTTGTCACTCTGATGTCTAATTGTTAAGTCCTGCATAATGTTAAGCTGACATCTTGTGTTGTGGAGTGTTTAGTATCTCCATAATTTACTGTCAAGATAATGCCTGCCAGTGAACAGAGTTTCCATAGATAAATACTTGTCTGTCTTTGTCCAAGATAATGCAGGAGACGTGTTTGTCCTGTCCGATGAGAAGAGTAGTGACTTTGTGCTGTCTCCGTCTTCTAACTGACATTTGCTGGCGTTTTGTGACAATAACTTCACATGTAACATGTTTGACCAAATATATGTGAGACCTGCAGGCTCTGTCTAAGTCATTAATACAGGTCTTTGATTTTAAAGCCAACGGAGACTCCTCAGGTGGATGAGATGGGGGTAAGATGCTTTGCCCCCCATGTCAGGGCCATGCCATGTTTGGATTTGCATTTCTTTTGTTATTCTGTCTTCTCATCCTTTTTCATCGGTTGCTGATTTCAGCTTCATTTATCTTGTCATTTACATCGTCTTTACTATACTTTTCTCGCATCTATTTCCTTAGTTTGTTTACATAAATCCTCAGAACATTGGCTTTTCATTATTCCTAAATGTTTGGAGTTATTTGGAAGAAGGGGTGTCACTCAAACGTGACACTTGTCTCCTGTCGAGTGGGAGTGGCATTGAGCCCCTCTTCACGTTTGTACTGTTGACACGGCTTCATGGTCTCTGCCTCCGTTCTGGCGGTGGGTAGCGACCCATGGATGAGCCTCTGGGATCAGGTCACCCAGCTGTGACCTGTGAACCTCCCGGTCGACCCGATCGGGTTGGTCCCACTGTGACTCCGCATGCAGTGACTCTGGACTGAGGCTGCCATGCTTGAATAGATATGCCCTGTCAAGTATGGCAAGGTTTTTCTCCAGCATGCCTGCCTCCTTGCTTACTCCCCTCTTTAGGTCTGTACAGGAACAGAGAACATGGCCGTGCTTTGAACACAGACCTGCAGAGACATATCGGCTACAGCTGCACTGCATCACAAACCTTATTACAGTTTTAGAAACTGCCTACCAGGGCTTTGCTCCAATTTCACAGTTAATTTCATGTATAAAAGGGCAGTGCTGCTTTGTTAGCCCATATATAACTGGTTTGAAGGTCTCCGCTCATCCAGCAAAGCACAGTCAGGCACTCTTGGCTCGGTCAATGCAGTGCTAATGTCATAATTATTGAAAATACGTTTTAATCTACAGAACACGGAGGACAGTGCTCGCATCTCCATCACTTTCTTTCGCCTGTTCCGAGTTATGCGGTTGGTCAAACTCCTCAGCAGAGGAGAGGGTATCCGCACATTGCTGTGGACTTTCATTAAGTCCTTCCAGGTGAGGTGGTATTTATATTCAAATAAAATTTAAAAAAATAAAAGTTGACATTACTCCTGTTTCACCTAGTCTCTGTTTTTCAGGCTTTGCCGTACGTTGCTCTGTTGATAGCCATGCTGTTTTTCATCTACGCTGTCATCGGCATGCAGGTTGGTATAGTTGAACTTTCCCTTATTTCGCCTTTAAAAACTGCGTTTAATCGGTATTTTATGTGACAGACCAACACAAAATAGTGTGTAATTGTGATGTTTCATAAAAAGGATACACTGACTTTTAAAAAAATTAGACAAAAGAAGCTTGCATTCATTTAGCGTATGTTGAATGATTACTTTTTAGGATAATATTTTGTTTATATATATATATATATATATATATATATCTTTTTGCTGCATGTCTATGAGCTTTGCACATTTCGAAAGTGAAGTCCATCCCATTCTTTTTAGCAAAATTGCTAAACCACATTGGATGGACATAATTTCAGAGTAACAGTTTTTATTTCTTGCCACAAATTCTTAATTGGTTTTAAGTCCGAACTTAAAACCAATTCTAGTGTATAAATGCTTTTGGGTAAACCATTAAATTGTTGCTCTGACTGGGCATTTTCTCATCCTGTCGGAAGGTTAATCTCAACAAAAGCCTCAAATCTTTTCTTGCAACATTGTCCCATATTTTGCTCGAACCATCTTTTAGCTGCTATGTCCTTTCTGAAAAAAATCCATCCATTTTCTTTAAACCCTTGTCCCTCTTGGGGTTAGAAGGGGTGGTGGTGTCTATCTCCAGCAAATTGAACCCAGGACCTTCTTGCTGCAAGGCAACAGTGCCACCCACTGCGCCACTGTGCAGCCCTCTGAAGAAAATCATCGCATCAAAATGTTCCTGCTACTAATTCACCACAGAGATTGTGTGGTGGTGGGCAGTGGTAGTTTTGCACCAGATCTAGTGTTTTGATTTTTGTTCAAAGGTTTGAGTCTCTGACAGATATTTGCTCTGGACTCGACATAAAGGCCAGATTTATGAAAAGAATGACAAACACATGTTACCGCTGTCCTCTTGTCTGCTTTCACAATAACGTGACATAATGTGGAAAAGTTAAACAGGGATGAATAATCTTGCAAAACACTGTGACTCAATGTGACAAAGAGTTGGTCTAACTTAATTTCCAATGACATTTCTGTTTTTAGGTTTTTGGAAAGATCGCCATGGTCGATGGAACGCAAATTAACAGAAACAACAACTTCCAGACCTTCCCCCAGGCTGTGCTCCTTCTTTTTAGGTGTGTTATCTGCAGCCTTTAGAAAAATACCTTTGGTTTTTACACTTTCTGGATGTTTAATATGCATCTGTTTTGTCTTCCTGCTTTCCAGGTGTGCCACAGGTGAGGCGTGGCAGGAGATAATGTTGGCCTGTATGCCCGGGAAACTGTGTGACCCAGAGTCTGACTACAACCCCGGGGAGGAGATGACTTGTGGCAGTGGATTTGCAATAATTTATTTCATTACCTTCTACATGCTCTGTGCTTTCTTGGTATGTACATTTTCTTTACCGTGTTTAATTTCTTTTCTTGTTATATTGTTTGATGAAGACAGAGTTATATTACTCTTTTCTTGACAGCAGGTAACAAGCACAGCAAGTGTTTGCAAACAAGCGCAAACACACACAGGGAATATTTTGCTTTTCTGCATAAAATAGCAAAGGTTTGCCTTAAACCTTTATTTGCAATGTGTTCACTCTTAAACAAACATTTAATGATGCCATAGTGAGCAACCCTCAGTACAAGTTAGTCATGTTTTACATGAATGGCAGCCATTTACAGTTTGGGTGTTTTTTGTTTTTTTTTATATATAAACGTAAAATATGACAACAATATGTTGTAAAGGTTCTTTTCAAACTACTTTGTCCAATTCATGCAGATCATCAATTTGTTTGTGGCCGTCATTATGGACAACTTTGACTATTTGACACGTGATTGGTCAATTCTTGGTCCTCACCACCTCGATGAATTTAAGAGGATTTGGTCAGAGTATGATCCTGAGGCAAAGTATGTGTATTGTTCCAAATATCAGCTTCCTGTCAAACTTTGGCTCTTTTACTTATTAAAGTGCTGTTTCTTGTCGTGCAGAGGAAGGATCAAACATCTAGATGTGGTGACCTTGCTTCGTCGTATCCAGCCCCCTCTTGGTTTTGGTAAACTGTGTCCTCACAGAGTAGCATGCAAGGTCTCTTTTTCTCTGTTCCTATTCATTAATGTCACTGAGAAAAAAAAAATGCATGTTTAAAATCTGCATCTGCTTGACTTTTTCAGCGGTTGGTAGCCATGAACATGCCTCTCAACAGTGATGGGACGGTCATGTTTAATGCTACACTGTTTGCCCTGGTGCGCACAGCTCTGAAAATAAAAACTGAAGGTATGAACTTCACATGAATAATTTTATATGACTTTATAGTAAAGAAGGGAAAGAAAAAGGATGAAAGGTTTTCAAATATTTGATGAGACACCTCTGAAAACTATTTGTGGCATTTATTTTATCTCGCATACATTATCATATAGATGCTATAACAGACATTATCTTTTATTTGAAGAATTAAAACCATATATTACTCCTTCCACAACTTTGTGTAGTCGTTTGTTAGAGGTCAAACACATTGCTAGGCACTTTATTATTCCAATAATTCATCTTTGACACAGAGTTTGTTGTCAAGCTGTAATTTTTTGGCAGGATTGTTGGTTTCTCACAGTGTTTTCTGTGATTCAGGTAACCTGGAACAGGCCAATGAAGAGCTGCGGGCCGTCATCAAGAAAATCTGGAAGAGAACTAGCATGAAGCTGCTGGACCAAGTGGTGCCTCCTGCTGGTGGTTAGTGGAACTGACTCTTATTTGTCAATTAACTCACGCTTAATAAAGGGCATGTAGAGAAGGACACACACATAAACACAATTTGCAGCCATGCTGTTCACATGTTATTACTAAATGTTCTCATTTGAAAGTTTGTTTGATGAAGACAAACTGATTTGTATCTGCTCTGCTCATGTTCTCCTGGTTGTCCTCTCAGCAGTTCGTCTTTTATATGTGTATTTTGTCCACACTCCTTCCTCCTGCCCTGGATGCTGATGGAGACCATTGACTATCTGCTGGGCTTTGGGTTGCATGGCCTTGTAGACCAATGTGCAAAAGCATGCTTTCTCTCTCTCTCTTTCTCTTACTAATACTCTCTGTCCCCTCTCTCTGTCTCTTGCTCTCTGTTGTCTGAATTTCTTGTCTTTTACTCACCGCTTGAGCTTTTACAGCTTTATTCTCCTCTCACATATCTCTGTATCCAAAAACTCTGTAGCACTTCAGAATATTCTGAAGCAGTTCTGTTTTAGGGTGGTGGCATGGAACTAGTGTTGCCTCTCTGTCCAATCTCTGTCCCCAGCGTGCTTGTTCAAAGTGACTCAGACCCCTGCTTCAGAATGATTCTCACGCTGTCTCACACACACACTTTAGTTCTGCAAAGAAATAAAAAAAAAAAACAATGCAAGATAACATCCATGCACAGCTTTCAACGTAGTATGCAATGTTAGTACTTTTTAGTATTAGGCATACATTGTGAAAAGAAACAAAGAAAGTGATGTATGATGCTCAAAGTAGGTCTGCATGTTTGCATGTGCAAAAGTAGAACATTTATTTGCAGTGGGTTTGAACACCTTGTTGCCTTCTAGTGAAAATAGCATATAGTTTAAGCAAATTAGATAAAAGTATTTATAAGAAATGCTGCAGATTTTCCATGATGGAAGATTTAAACCACTTCTATCTTTATAACTTCCTCCACGGCACTGGCCCAGCTTATTTTATGGTCGAGATTAAGAATTATTCTGATTTTAAGACTCTTGAAAAAATGTTTTTTTGTCGATGGATTTTTTTTTAACTCCATTTCTGTCAACCTTATGTACCTGAAAAATATTTAGAAATGTACAAATTGGAGGACAAGAGAAGTTGTTTAAGGTTGCTTGGAACTGATAAGGTTTTACTTAATGATATTCCTAATTTTAAATGTAATAAATCAAAAATAAATTCATAGTATTATATTCATTTTTGTAAAATGTAAACAAGTATCTGTAGTCTAGATAACATTATGAGAAAACAGGAAGGTCCTGCTGCAATGGTTCATAAACCTGGTTGACCTTAAATGTGCTCTGAGAAAATGTTTATTAAGAAGTTGACTTATTATCTAGTTTACACTGTGAAGAAGGACAAAGTGTAACCATTTTTGTTTTACATTTTTGTTGCTTGCAAGTACTAAACTATAATCTAAAAGTAGTTTTAAATTGCTAAAAAAACAAACAGATGTGTTAAATAAACAGCTAAATTCAGCAATACTTAACAATTCACAATGGATTCTGCTTTGATGACACATAAAGTCCTGATAGGAGTTCAGACTTTTGGAATCGGTGACATAAAGGAACAGAAGCAGTTTGTGTCTCTGTGTCAATAATCGTAAATAAAACACAGATTCATCCCATCAGTTGAGGCGCCGTTCATTGCCTGAGTAATTTCTACTTCAAAGTTACGCAGAAAGTAAAAGAAAAGAAAAATACAACCAGTTCCAAAGATTTAAGACTTTTGACCAATACTATGCATTAATATGTTAAATTTAACTTTAAAAGCAATTCACATGCAAAAACGTTTTTCCCCATTTTATATTTGTCAGACAATTTCGGGTGGTCCACAGTTTACACACTATCAGTATGAATGTGTCTGACACGCTGAGAACGCCTCTTCCATGCTTAGCTAAAACCTCAAAGGACGTGGGGGGAGGAAGGCTTCTCCCTCCCGGGCTGCTGTGTGTCGTGACCTTCTGACACGGGAAGCATTTGTGTGGTCTGTTCACTCAGATGATGAGGTAACCGTGGGGAAGTTCTATGCCACCTTCCTGATACAGGACTACTTTAGGAAATTCAAGAAACGTAAAGAGGAAGGCCTGGTGACTGCGCACCCTTCCCAGAACAACACAGCCATTGCCCTGCAGGTGAGTGCTTATGTGTTTCTGTGAGAGGATGATCTGTGTGTGTGTGGGTGCATGTGTGGAGAATAAATGATCAATAAAAACTGTGAGAATGGAGGTAATAAAAATTAAATCAAGTCTGTAACATGTCTTTTTATGCATTTCACTCAGATGTCATCAAGTATGCTAATGTCTATGATTTATGATCCAGCAGGGCGTTCATGATCTTGGTGTACAGTATGAGTTTGTTCCTGTGGTTTAAGTGTCTCTAATTTGTGCCTCTGGTCCTCCTATGTATTTACATATATCATACATGTTCATGTTAAGCATGTATCATTGTCTCGAGCGCCACTTCATGGGTTTTCTGTGCATCACAGTTCACTTCTCATATAGTTCACAAAGCTTTGGCTATTTATTTTAATTTACTATGTTGATATATGGCTTAGGTATTTCCATATATCTTGTAGTGCACAGTGTATAACATGAAGTACACACCATATAGTTTCTATATCACTGTATTGGCAGGTCAAAGTGTTTTGTTTTTCATGCACTTATACAGAGGAGAGGTCTGGAGGAAAAGTTGTTGTTGGGGAACTACAACACTCACTTTGCCACTAAATGTCAGGAAGGACACTAGATTTAAAAAATCTTGATTTTTTTATTGTATTATTTTTTTTATTATTATTTATTGGAGTAAGCTGCACAAGGCTGTTTGATTACATGTGATCTAACAGGGTAAAAAGCCAAAAACAAACAATGTTTAGTTCAGTTCAATGGGAACATCCACAGATTCTTCAGTCGCAAGCTTTCCCTCCTTATCAGCAGGAACCAGTACAAATTTATCTGGGATGCCATCAGTGACATCCTCAGCTTCAGATTAACTTGTCAGCTTTCTTCTAAATGACACTTTTAAAGCTTTGTCTCTTACCTTTCTCTTAGATGCCTTTAGGGAAACTGAAGTTTTGAATTGTAAAGTGGAGCTATCGGGTTGTCAGACCAGCAATCCTTCCAAAGCAGATTTATGGCATCTTTAAATATTCTTTAATCTTTAAAATTTAATAGTATTTCATGCAAACACTGTTGTATGAAATTGTCATTTGGACCATTACATTGGATGATAACTTACACAACTGTTGAGGTATTTGTTCCACAATTCAATAAAGTTTCATGGCATATTTCTGCGAATGAGTGCACCTGAATTAATAGCCAGTTGCTTTCACAGACTGAATTAATGTGGCTCCCAAATGTTTTAAGTTTGAATAAATTTTTAAAAGTCCAAAGAATATTTGTCAAATGCTCATGTGTTGAATGAAGGCAGAGGGAAATCAGTTAAGGATTTTAATTCATATTCTACACCTTTCAAAAACGTTTGACTTCCCTTGGACTTGATCTTCAGGTAATACAAATACACACCGCACATACACACCACTGCCAAGAAATTTACTGAAACATTTCCTATAATACACAGCAGAACTCTGGATATTTTAAATTTTCTCTTTTGCTTAGATGTGATTGATCAGATAACCAGAACCACAATCTAAAGTTTAGTTCAACTATTATTTCAAGTTTTAAAAATGTGTGGGAGTTTAGCTTTTTTAGGGAAGATCCAATCCAACATATCTGTTTAAAGGATGAGATATATTAATGTTTTCCTGTTTGAGCTTTCATAGAATCTGACTTAAGAATAATGCTGAGCCAGTTAAATTTGGGATTGGCAAGTAAGTCTAAGATTTTCTTAAATAGCTAAAATTATCCTTTTAAGATCATGTAAGAAAGGATCACAAAAATCACATAAGAGAGACGTCTAAAGGCTTTACGTTGTTGTGAAATTAGATTTCCAACAAACAGAATGTGGATATCAGAAACCAAACGCAATTACTCTGTTTTATGCTAAACATTAAAGCTGTAAATTAAAAATATATATATATATATCTTGTTTCTATTTGAAACATGTTAGGAAGATATTTCTCAACGTATCAAAAAACCAACACTTGTCTCTGTCTCTGTGTTGTCATCACCTCAGTCTGTCAGAGTTGTAAATGTCAGGTGCTGCGCAGCATAGGTGTGTGTATGCTTAGTGTGTGTGGTGGCTGTGACTGTACAGTTGAGCTGTAAGATGGACGTCCCGACCTTCGCGCTTAGGCCTGTTGTTGTCATGATTACAGGCTGGCCTTCGCACGCTGCATGATATTGGGCCTGAAATTCGCCGAGCGATATCATGTGACCTGCAGGATGACGAGCTAGTTGACTTTATTCCAGAGGAAGACGAGGAAATTTATAGGGTAAATGATTTAACCCTGCATGAGGGGGGAAATGTTTGGTGCAAAATTTAGGTTTTTGGTAACGTGTCGGTTTGTGTTTTACTGGTAATGCACAGTTTACATGCAGCTGCAGATGTACATACAAAACATTTAACATCTAAGTTTAACAGCCTTTGCAAACTGTAAATGTTTGTTTTCCTTTGCTTTAGGTGTGTTTTCCATTTTTTTTTCTAGGCATGGGCCAGTTTCCGGTAAAAACTTATGTCACGATTTTAAAAAGCTAAAGATACTCATGGCAAACATTTACCACTTCTTCCCTACCTTTTAGTTTCCCACAGAAGCATAAAAAATGGTCAAAGGTTTATGTAAAACCTAATTATTTTATATAATAGACTGAAAGAAACTTTCAAATGAGACAGAGATCATTTATCTAGTTTAATAATAGCATAATTTTTGTGTATACGTGCTTTATAACTTAAACTCATTAACAGTTAGATTGTTGTTCGTTATTAAATGTCCAAATCTGTTTTGTTGCTGAGCTTAAATTGCAAAGTTTTCTCTCAGACATTAACCAAAAGGGTCTCTTGCACTTTTTCCAGTTTAAAGTCCATTTCTTGATGAAAAGTTTAGTTATTGATTTTTTTTTTTTTTTTTAATTTACAGGGCAAATGTTATATTTTAAAACATTTCCTTTTCAGCTGATACAGTTATATTCATTTCAATTAAAAAAGTGAACAAAAATCAAGCAGAACTGAGTTTGTAAATCAAACTCAGTTATCAGTTCATAACAATCTATGAGTTCAAACTTGTTGTCTCGTTCTCTGGTCTTTAAACATGAGGTTGAATTTAGATTTTAGCCTTGGTTTTGATCAGTTAATAGCTGCCACTGATTTTATACAGTACCTGTCTGTGTTATTGTAGTCATAAGTATGTGTGTGTCAAAGCCAAAATACCTAAGAAATATGGTAATATTACCCTAAAATCTGCAGTGATGTGCTATTGTACTTTGTGATATATTTAAGCAACAGTAGAAATCATAGTTGTATTAGTTTTGACAGAGTTTAGTTGTGTCATAAATTGTATAGGCTATATATATTAATATTTAAAGTAATAATACAGTAAAACGCTAGTATTTTTTTTTTAATTATAACATCAGCCTGGCCCATGCCTAGGTTCTTGCTTCCATCAGTTGTAATAATCTCAACAGTGCTGTCATTTTACTCGCATATCATGTCATGAACCAGCTTTTAAGCCTACTTTTGCACACATAACTCTTGAAATGACACCAGTTTTCCAGCTAAACAATATCAGTCTGTTCCTCAGCTGTTGTGTGGGAGTAAGAAGCTCTTGTGGTTTTGCTTTGGGCGTTCTTCTGCAGCGTAACGGCGGCCTCTTCGGTAACCACCTAATGAACGGCGGTCATCGGCGAGCCAACGGCCACCAAACCAACACCACACAGCGCCCCCTGCAGGTGCAGCCCCCGCCTCACTATGCTCACATGGAGCAGCCGGTGGGGCGTCTTTCTCGCGCTAACGCAATGGCTCACCCCAACCACCATCATCACCATCACCACCATCATCACCGCCACCACAACTCCTACGGCAAATCTCCTAAATCCACCAACATCAACTTGAACAACGCCAACATGTCCAGTCTGCCCAACGGAGGACATCATATCTACTACGAACGCGCTCCTCCAAACGGTTACCCAGGTTTACGCACCTCCTACTACGACTATAACAAGCCTCGGACGCCCCAGGGTCAAAGGTAGACATGTTGATTTTTAACCCTGAGCTAAATTACAGCATGGTATGCACAATTAATTTGTCCCATGTTGGGTTCCCATCATTGTCCCTGTCGTTCTTAACCTTTGTTTACACCAATTTTTAATTTAAAAGTATGGATGGAATTACAAAAAATATAAGAGAACAAATCAGGCCTAGATTGCTGTTATGTTTTCTTCTTCAGACATTTCTTTGGTCTCTTTTGCTCTGAAACTACTAGAAAAAACGAGACAAAACAGTTGAACGTTCAAATAAGAGGTTGGCATTTCAGCTGTTACTTTGGTTGATGTTAGGAAACAGAAGATATCAGCCTTTGTGTGACAGCTTTCTTATTTCTGAAGTGAGCACAATTATTGACACTTATAATCAAAAGGTTTCTGTTGTAAACTGGTAAACTGGTAAAATACTGACCTCTAGATTGACCATGTCAATTTGAAGAATGACCAGCTTGATTTATTTAAAGCCTCCCAAGCGACATTTCTGAGACATGAAAATTCTAGTTGTTTACTGTTTTGTCATCCAATTAATCCTAACCTTTAAGTAATCCACATACAAACCGTCTTGTATTTAAGTTTTTTATTGCATTTAAATGTAATTCTCTCCTTTAAAAAATTAAGAGTTTCACAAATTTATGGGGCTCATATTGCACATTTTCTAATAGCTTTTTGTTTTGTTTTTTTCACTTTGTTTATGTTGATATCGCTGTGTAATTCACGGTTTTGTCCTCTGGTTGACAATAGATCCTTTAGTTTTATTAAGGCATTAGAAAAACTTTATAAATGCAACAAATTACCACTTCATTCATAATAATTACCTCATAATTTCACCAGAGAAGCAGAAATGCTGATCTCTTCTTTCATGTTCATGTTTTTACAAAAATCTAAATGTTTTCATTGTACGTCAGAAATATATATATTTATATTTTTTGCTTTTCCTCTGGTCTTAAAGGGAATTACAACAAAGATTTTTTTTTAAATCATATTCTGTATGCAAAGAGCTCAGTCGGTGTTATAATATTTCTATCAGCCTGTTGACCAAATAATAAATGACAAGCTTTTGTTTTCAGAATGAATTTAATAAGTGACCAACATCATATTATTCATATATTATGTTCACTTCGCTGTTGTAACATTTGAAGAGTTTCTCTTAACCTTAAATAAGTTTGAAGAGCAATTTAATTACTTTGTCTTTATGCATGATGAATAAGTTTTATTTAATGAGCAGAAAAAGCTGAACTGCCCGACTGCACCATTCTCTGTCCTCTTCATACATATATATGAGAATATGCTGTATATGTTTCATGTACTGTATGAATATATATATATATATATATATATATATATATATATATATATATATATATATATATATATATATATATGTCACCTCCTCCTCCTCCACCCTGTTCTCTTTTTTCTCCCTTTCTCCTTCCTAACTGAACTGCTTTCTCTCAATCATCCCTCTGCTCTCTTGGACAGAAGGCGCTACTATGAGACATATGTTAGGTATGTTGTTTTATTAGGCTTGGTTTCAGCTTAATGTCTGAAAGGCATTAAATGGGCTGCTTTTGTTTCATTTTGACATGGACGGCTGCATTCTTGCTAAGTCCGTAAAATATGGTAAATATTTCCAGTTTTGTGTCTGAATCGACTTCAGCTATGGAGCAGTTCTGTCAAAGACATAAATCATGATTTAATATATACATCAGAGGTTGAAATATGAGTCATGTTATTCCTAAACACTAATATCTTCCAGTTTATTTCAAGAATATTCTGGAACAAAATTAACAATAAATTTCAGTTTGACATCACAGGATCTTTTTTATTTATTTTTCACTACAATTAATGAGTTTATTATTACTTTGCAAGTCTGATCAATCTATTGAAATATTGTCATTATTCAGTCTTATTAAAATTTACTTTGAACATCCACGAAACCTTTGAAATTTTACAGTAATATTTTTCTGAGTGCAGTTATTTTAAATTAAGACATTTAATTATTATTAAAGAGCAAATCTCTTCTACTAACTTGCTTCTGCTGTGTTACAGAAAACTTTTGGCAACAGTGTCTATAGATTTATAAATGATTAATTAATGCTTATTAAAAAAATAAATCCAATTTAAATAAAATGAGCTATTAATGAGCAATGGGCAGAAAAACAAAATACGATCAAATTGAGTTTACTGTCAAAAAGCACTCTCTTTTTTAAAAAAAACCATTCACGTCAAAACGTGATACAAATTATTTTTTTCTTGTATTTCTGGTTCCGAATTTTAATCTCAGTTGTTCAAAGACATTCAAGAGAGTTCACACTGTCATTACTTATTAAACAAATGTTTATAATCCTCAATAATCTGAAGTTTAAAGAAGATTGTGTCAAACGTTTCATACAGTGTTGCAAGAAAACAATAAGCTCATAAAGTCAACAACTATTTCAAGTTATTGCTGTTAGAGGTCATCAGGTTAACATAGTTTTTCTCACACAGCATTTATTTGATGGCTTAATTTTTTTAGTGGATACAGACAGAGATTTAGATTTATAAATGTATTAATCTTGTACAATAGATCATTTTAATACATCCTGTTTGGTAAATCCTTCGATTTGAACAAATTATGTACTTGCACTTTTCTTGTTCTGTAAATGGTTCACAAAAACACATCAAGGAGAAATCAGTATAATTATTTATAGTCTGTTTTGAACTTAACATACGTTCTCCTTTAAATATTGGTTACAAATTTTGGAGTTATGTAAATTGGCCACAGTGCTGATCCTGTGATCTGCAGGAAGCAAAAAGATGGACTGACTTAGAGCAAAGCTCAGGGTCCAGTGTTTCATAGCACATTAAAATAACTTTGAGCAAAATTGTTTTAATCACTAAAACTTTTTATATCCCAAATGAGCGTAATGTAAGACCACAGATGCTTGTTCTGCATCTTGAAAAGTCTTCTTGTCTTCTTTTTATGTGGTAAATGTTTAGAAGGGTCGTCTCTGGCTTTGCTGTCCTCTTAAAGGCTTTTGTCTGCACGACAACGCATGGTCATAGTAAAAGCAGAGTGAACACAAAAACGCTTTTGCCTGATCGCCCCTCAGGTCCCACAGAGGAGACGGCCATCACCCCACCATCCGCAGGGAAGAGGAGATTGACGAGGATCGCTTCTCTGGGGAATATTACAGCGGAGAGGAGTTTTATGAGGAGGACAGCATGTTGTCAGGGGACAGGTGCAACTTTGTCTTACTTTCTCCTTCTTATGGTGTTGATTACAGGGCGACGATGTGTTGGTTTTAAGTTCTGCTTTATTTTGCAAGCATCCAACCACATGTCCCAAACATATTTGGCTGCTTTCTAAGGAGAAAAATTGTCATCTAAACCTGCAGATATCAGACCAGTGACACGGAGTATGAAACTCCTAAAGGCTACCATCACCCTGACAGTTACTATGATGATGATGAGCAGCCTCTCTACCGGGACTCTCGGCGGTCACCAAAGAGAAGACTGCTTCCTGCCACACCTCAAGGTACTGCAAGATCCTATCGATGCACAAAACTTATAGTTTGTGATAAAAAATGTGGAATTATGCAAAAATAAAAGAGCTTATACTTCCAAATCCTCAGCACAAGTTGGGATTTCCGAACAAATTTATGTCTAATATGAAGCAAAATGCTCCAACAAGTCCTCATGTAAAGTCTTTATCTATTTTTATTAACTACAACAACTTGATATTGCTAAAATAATAACATTTACATAATACTTATCAAAATTTTAAAAACACGTCTAAAATAAAATATAATAATTTTTCATTGCATGTTTGTTTTTAAATCTGAAATAATTAATTTTGAAACACATAACTTGCTTTAGTACGAATTTTGAATATATTTCTAAAATGTTTCAAACAGTGACGTAATCGTTTGCTCCTTCAGTAAAAGTGTTAATCTTTTAGTTAACAACATTTTTCATTCATTGTGGAGAAAGATATTAGCCAGTTTTCATCCCCAAACAAAAAAATAGGAAATAAAACCTCTTTTGGATGAATAAAAGTTACAAATTATTTTTGAATGATTTATGTAATTCCTCTTTTTGTCTCATTCGTTCAGGTCACAGAAGGCCTTCCTTTAACTTTGAGTGTTTGCGCAGACAAAGTAGCCAGGATGAGCTTCCACATCAGCGCACTGCTCTACCGCTGCACCTTATGCAGCATCAGGTAATTATTGTCTGTTTTCATTTTGCCTTTCAGACAAATACCACATTTCATTTGTAATTCTGACAGAAATAATCTGTTTAGATAGTCTTGGACCAGAGCTGCCATATTTCCTGTCTGCATGCTGAAATGTCTAATCTCCTCACCTCTCAGGTAATGGCTGTAGCAGGCCTGGACTCCAGCAGAGCCCACTGCCTCTCCCCCACCCGCTCCACTCGCTCCTGGGCCACACCTCCCGCCACCCCAGCCAGTAAAGACCAGTCACCGTACTACACCCCCCTCATCCGCGTGGACCGTCCACACAGGGAGAGCATCTCTGGCAGCCACGTGTCTGTGCGCAAGAGCTCCTGGTACACAGACGATCCAGAGTATTCCCAAAGGACGTATTCGCCCATCCACCTGCAGGTTCCCCCGGAGTACCACCACCAGTACCACCAGAAGAGAGGCAGCGCCACCAGCCTTGTAGAAGCGGTCAGTTTCAAGCTGGTTTTACCTTGTTGCAAATCCAAACGTGGGTGTATTTTACTAGGATTTAATGTGATAGATAAACAAAAAGCAGCAAAAAATAGAAATTTACACAGTTTTTTAATTTAGATAATAATCTGAAATGTGTGAAATGCATTTTATTGAGGCCTTTTTTCCTTGACACTTAAGTAAAATGTAGAGCAATCACCTGCCTTTAAAAGTCATTAGTAACTCTGGAGGAGCTACAGAAATCCTCAGGTGGAGAATTTCTTGACCCCCAGCCTTTAGGACATCTAAAGGTTGTGCACGTCACAAATATGACCTCTACAAACCGATGAGATGAGATGAGAACTTTATTGTCCATAGAATAGAAATGTCATTTACATAATCTGTCAGATGCCTCCCATAGAAAACAACACATATCACACAACATCATAAACATTTTATGGAATATGGCACAAAGCAGTTTTTGTACCTGTTCCTTCTGTAACGCGGCACCCTGACTCGCCTCTCAGATGGCAAAAGTTCAAATTCACTGCTGAATACATGAAGGAAAAAGAAGAAAGGCACCTTGGAAAGGCAACTTTAGGAAATAATGCTGCAGTTTGCCAGTAACAATGTAGGAAACACAACAAACATGAGAAAAGGTGAATCAGATGAGACCATACTTGTACTTTTTATTACATGCAGCTCTTTGCGTGGCATAAACCAGACATAGCACCTGTAAATAAACACTCCTTGACTCTTTTATGCAAAGTTAGTTGGAGTTTTAAAAAAACACCAACCCTGGTAGAAAACTAGTTAAAAACTTCAAAAAACGTGGCAGCACTGTGAAAGTTAACTGGAGAGCAAGCCTCAACATACAGTCACTATCTATTACAAAATGGTTTAAGTTAAAGCATATTCACATGTAAGCATGGCCTAGTCAAAGTCCACAGCTAAATCTAACAGAGTAGGTGGCAAGCTTAATAAGTGATGTTCACAGATGCTCTTTTTGCAATTTGATTCAATCGAAATAAAAATAAATCAAACAACACGACTGATCGCCTGTGATTCCACTGCTTTGTTTTTGTTGGAAGTAAGAAAGATTAAGGAATGCAAATACATTTTTAACAAACTTTAGTTTTAGTAAAATTTTGAAAAAAAAGACATTTTGTTATTCAGACTGCAAAAAAAAAATTCCTTCCCTTTCTGCACTGCAGGTTTTGATATCAGAGGGTCTCGGGAGATACGCCAAGGATCCCAAGTTTGTTGCTGCCACAAAGCACGAGATAGCAGATGCGTGTGAGATGACGATAGACGAGATGGAGAGTGCAGCCAGCCACCTGCTGAGCGAAGGGATCGCCCCCGGCATCAACGGGGTCAATGTGTTTCCTCTTCTGGCCCCCAGGGACTACGAGCTGCCGGACACCGGAGCCAGTTACAGTGACGAAGAGCCAGAGACCGAACCCAGAGCTCCTTACGAGGAGGACCTGGCAGACGAGATGATCTGCATTACGACTTTATAGCATTAGCTGGAGGGATCTGCAGATCTGACTGGGTACAATCTAGAACATTTTAATTAACAACAACAAAAAAAGAAATGCATCTGTTGGCTCCGACCAAAAGAAGTGCCTTTTACACAGAGCAGAAAAAAAGGCATACGGGAGGAAGAAGCGCCATGGAACGTTGAAATCTCCTCCTGCCAGCAGAGGAGGCGAGAGACTGAAACTCTCTGAGGAAGATCTTCACCTGGAGGGAACACAGCCTGCAGCCAGCTGGAGACCAGGCCACTGACGCCAGGGAGAGAGAGAGAGAGAGACGCTCTGCAGGGCGGGTCTCTACGGGTGATGACAATCAGATGTATGATGTCATTACCTCTGTCACTTTATTAAGGTTCGGCATATCATGCAAGTTTTCAATGCAAGCATAGTGAGGCATATCTAGACATGTAGTCTCTAGGGGAAAATCAGAGCTTGATCCGTTTGTTGTTTGAGGCGGGTTGTCTTAGAATCGAAAATGTCGAGTCGTAACAGATTATGCAGGAATTAACTGTCCTACTTTTAGCATCATTCAGCTTTAGTTGTGTGTGTTTAAAGAAACAAAAGCATTTGGAGTAAATGCACTAGCAGGCAGGTTATTTTAAACATTTAAGAATAGCCTGGTTAATATTTCTTAGTTGATATGCTGTAAATTGTATAATATAACAAGAGAAACTTTGTAAAGAGATAACTCTATATTTTGTAATTATGTATCATTTAAAAGAGCAGCAATATGAACCCTTGTGACTCCTGTTATTATATAAAAGGAAACTTGCATTATTTTAATGAGGTACTATGATATTAAAACGCCTTTTGTTTTTTGCTAATATGCACACTTTATTTTGCCTATAAAACATTTTTTAGATGCTCTAATATGGTTACACACCTGCACAATATATTCAAATGACTTCCTAAAATGGGGTGAACATATGTTGGTTTTTGTAAAGCGGAGCATTTTCTGCAGTCGAAGTGGTGCGGCTGTCTGAGGAGTACTTTTGTTTGGATATTTTGTGTCGTGTGTACATGAGTTTAAATGCATCCATGCATAAACATTGCTGCTTTCTTTGTTGGTTTTTGAATCAAACTTTAGTTTGTCAGCCCCTGATGAAATGCCTTTTTTTGCTGCTGAAAGAACTAAAACTTGGATAATTAGATTTTTGCGCGGCTCATGCTGGGCTTGGTAGAAAACTCCACACTCCACAGGGACTTCTCTGCCTTTATGTACCGTGTTTTGCAAAATGTTTATGCCCTTTGAATGTTTTCACATGTGGACACATTTCAATCAATGACCTCCATATTTTAAATTGTTTTTTTTTGTTGTTTTTTTTATGTGATAGACCAAAACAGCATGGTTTATAGTTGTGAAGTGGAAGGAAAATTAGACGCGGTTTTATTTTTTCTTCACATAAAAGTCTTAAATGTATGAAATGCATTTGTATTCAAACCCGATGAATCAATAATATATTGAAAAACCTTTTGCAGCAATTAGTGTCAAGTCTTTGATCAGTCCGATTGAATTTACAGTGCAGCGTCGCAATAGCATCTCAATTGGACTTTGACTTTCACTAATATTCAATAATAAGCGTCTTTGATGTTTAGGTAACAGGTGAATTAATACAGAGATTAAATTATGTCCAGATGAACTCTATTTACCACTAATATTGATTTCTGAAGTCTATCGGTTGAACAAGATTTGTTTTATGGACACCAGAGCAAACGACTAAATATTACGCTGGTCAACAGGAAAAGAATTGTCGGGAGGTTTTCAACTGTTTTAGGGTAATTTTGATGTGCTGAATGCAAAGACCACGTTGGTTTTGTTCAATCAGGTCGACTTTCTGAACTATGGATGCAACATGAATGCATCAGAATGCATGACTTGCATGACAAATGGATCGGTTTCCTGAGAATCTGGGATCAATGATTGATGAGTCGGGAGAATTTCAATTTACATGGACTTACACTTACCAGTGTTTATTATTCAATTTACAGAAATCTAACTTTGCAACATTTAATTTGGAAAAGTTTTTGGGTTTTTTTTCTCCTCAAACCTTTTTTGAATGAAAAATATCAAAGGAAATGAACTAAAAATGTCAAAAAAAAAACAAACAAAAAAAAAAAGGAGTCAACTTAGTCAGAAGATCAGATTTGTCTAAATCAAATTAGAATAAAATTCTGACCTGACTGAGAAAAATGGATATCATTTTTGGATTCAGCAATCCAAATTCAGTTGAAAAAGCATAGACAACTTCCAAAAATCATTTTTTGTAGCCCAGTGTTATTTACAGAGGGGAAATAAACAATTCCTTCCTCTTCACATGAGTTACTCTGTGTTGGTCTGTCACATACTGTTGGATAAAAAAATACACATTTCTTGTTGTAATGTGGCAAAGTGTGAATAACTTCAGTGGGCATGAATACTTTTCCAAGGCTCTGCGGTTTGTGAGGGCTTGCGGCTGCAGGCCAGTGAGGCTCGTGTTCACGGTGGAACAGCAGGGGGCGCACTGGTGCCAGAAAGGTTGGCAGGTGCAAAGCAATAACCCCGTCCGTACCATTTTCTCTTTCCTCACCTGGTTTCCTGCATACAGTTTATACCTCGTTGGCAACTTTGACGGCATATCATTGTGTCAACATATCTATTCGCACAGCGTGGAGACTTTAACTGCGGGTCGTGCTTCTTTTCTCTTTTTTTCTCTCCTTATAACAGCTCAACTTCTTTTGTGTTTCATCAGTTATCATCCCCCAGTCCGTGACGTACTGGGCTAAATAAACAATAGTGTTTCTTTCAAGTATCAAAACGTAAAGTTGAACTTTCCACAGATGATGTTTAAGGTTCCTATGATGTGTTGCTTATGAGCACTCGGTTCGTCGGGGGGGTGTACTCTCAATCTGAATGCTGAATGCTGTCTTGAACGTTGAGGTTTTCCACTTTGTGTGCACATTGAAAGGGCTCTTTGAATTGTTTGTGAGTTTCAAACAAAAAAAAGTGTGTTCTAGTCCTTTTTGTTGGTGGCTAAAAGGACCAATGCACATAAAAGGCACATTGTACTATTTGTAGCAATTACAGAACTAATGAACTGAAGATATGCATTATTTTGTAAAGACTTTTAAAAAGTTGTTTTGAAACTAAAGATAAAGAGAACTTACTTTTACCTCATGTCAGGGAATTCCTGAGAAAAGAAAATGATTTGGTTAAGTCTATACCAATGGTATTTAAATATTAGCACATAGCTGTTTGTCTTTGCACAAGTAAATGTATAGTGCTTTTTGTTTCTCCTTTTTCTAAACAGATTTGTGTATTAAGGTGAGACGATTTTTGTACTTTTTGTGAACGTGCATATGGTTTAGTGGAATCTGTATCTGTCATTTACACCTCACCTCTAAATGCTGGGAATGAAAGAGTATAAAAAATATTTTCAAGGTGCACTGTTCCTCTGTTTCACAGGTATGGAAAAAAGAAACAAGAGAAAAAAAAATACCAGTTTACAGAGAAACACATATTCATTGAAACATTTTTGTTAGTTTTTCTTCATCTTGTTATGATTATTATTCTTACTATAACAGTTATTAATGTTCAGAAATCTGTATTAAAATAGAACCTAATGTAAAATATGTACAAACATATGGGATGACCCATGGTAATGTTCTCTACTTGAAAGTCTTGACATTTCCTCAATGTTTTTATTCAGTAAAACATCATTTCTCTCAGTAGCAAATGCTTTAATACATATTTAAATCCTCTAGATTTTGTATCGATGCATTTTTTGTATTTTCTTTTTTTTCATTTTATTTTGGCCTTGACTTATATATTTTATTTTCTATCATCAATAAATAAATTTATGCTGAATTAATGTTCTCGTTTACTTGTGAGTCCGTTATTGTTTTGTCTTTATTGCAGATTAAAAAAACAAAGTTGACCACAGCTCACTGATTTATTGATATGCTTAATGCAAAAAATCTGGGTGTAGGTTAGATTTCAACTGGGAGCCACTTTATTAGTAGTCATGGTCTCCACGGTGGTTGTTGCCTCTGACGCCTCGTCTTCCTCCACCAACTCCTTCCCACAAAGCAGGAAGGGTACTGCATACTTACGAAACTGCAAACAAAAAGAGCAAACACACAGTTATTAACATCTTAAGTCAATGGATCCATAAGGACATCAGTTTCAGACCGTATGACAGTTTTAAACACGCAGCATGAAGCTCCTATAAGTTTATGCTCTCTGTACGCTCAGCGCTTCAGTGTAGCCTCGGCTATTTCCTGGAATAAAAAAATATGGCTCTAATTCATCCTCTCTTTAAAGAAAACCAAGGAGACACATTAACTACTCTCATTATTTTTCTTTCTTATTAAAAGCACTGCTGGTTCATCTCTCCTGGCTTCAGGGGAAAATATGTCTTCTGAGAGCTATTTCTTTTTTTTTGTTACAGGAAATAACTTTTATTCTTTAACTATTTAGCTGAATTTCTTTGAAGGACAAAGTCACTGCTGGAGGTTGGATTATTATTAAATTTTGGCCTTCTGATTTTTTAATTCCCCAAAGAAATTAATCCTCACTCATGTTGTCTGTCTTTAGCTGTGTGTCCAAAGCTGTTGCTACTTATATCCTGTTTGAAGATTCTTGAATTTTCCTACCTTTAAAACGTATTCCTGGGTCCGTACTTCAATATTTAGCTGTGTTTATTTCCCAGGGAAAGACCCTAACAGGGTATTTGTTTCTATTATTGTGGTGTTTTTCTTACCCAACAGAAAGTATTCTATCTTTGTATTTATTTATACAGTAGGCTATATTATAAATAAAAATGTAACAGTTGAGTTTATACAGTTATACGTTAAAATTATGATGCAGCACTAAAAACACTAAGCGTGTTTTTTTTAACTTAAAGTAGATCTGAAGAATAATTTCTCCAGCTCGATGTCTGTGTTATGTGTCTTATCACCACTAGATGGGGCTGATGTGCTTTTACAAACGCTGCAGAGGATTTATAGCTGATTTGCAATCCCTGATTTAATTGTTAGAGTAATTGTTAAAGTGTGATTTTTAAGTTACCTGTTTGTTGAGCAAGATATAGATGATGGGATTGTACGCAGTGCTGCTTTTCGCCAGGTAAACCGGCAGCGTGCCCACCAGCGGATGAATCTTTGCATCAGGTCTGCAGACTACAAACATGGCCAGACAGGCGTACGGCAGCCAGGCGACCAGGAATGACAGCACCATCAAAATCACCATGGACGCCACCTTCATCTCCCCTTTAGCTACTGCTCCTCCTTCCACACAGGCCATCTTTGAAACCTGTAACACGGTTTGATTAGTAATGATTAGTAACTGACCAGAGAAGGACCGTGATCTGTGAAAACAGCTGTTTTTATTTTAATAAAATCTCATAAAACTTATTATGATCCTCATAATAATAAAAAACAAAAAACAAAGATATTTACCATACAGGTTAGCATTTGTTATGATTCATTTCAACACAGAAACATGATGTTGTCTAACCAAGAAATTGTATAAAATGTAAAAAAAAAAACAAAAAAAAAACAAGAAGCTGATCAAAGCAAACTGAGACGACCATCAACTGTCAGGTTAATTTTGAATTAATAATTGCACTAAGGTTAAGAAATCTGCTGGAAAAAAAACACTTGAAACAAAATGGTAAACATGTCATCATGACGATTAATAATTAGTAACATTTCAGGGCATCAAATGATGATAATCATTCAAAAGTCAGAATGGAGAAAGATTTGCTGTCTAGACTGGAGGCAATTTTATATTTTTCAATGTACAATTACATTTATTTGTAGACTATATCTTTTTGTTCACTCAACATCAATTTTATGCATTTTCTCAATTGCCATTTTATAACTAGTCTTAAAATCCAGCGTTGCGTCGTGTTTCTTTGTTTATTATGCTCTTAACTGAGCAAGGTGATTATCTGAAGTCGTTCCCCATCACATTTTTTATAAGGACAAAGTATGTGGCTTCTAAAGTGCTGATGCAGGAGAGGCATTAACCCATAAAAGAAACGTTTTGAATCTCAAATATTCCCACATTGTTCTTTCGGGATGAGAAACGTCTCACCTGGTGTAACGTCCACAGAAGTTTTGCATATGAGACCAGGATCAGAGTGAGAGGGAAGGCAAAACACACAGCAAAGTAAGCAATGAGGTAGGAGACATTGTTGGGCTCTGTGTTGTGCCAGTCTGGTGCGCAGGACGTCCCGACACCCTCCAGATCGTACCTGCCCCAGCCGAAGAGTGGGGGCAAGTGCCAGGCAAAAGACCAGAGCCAGGACAAGACTATACCTCCAACGGCGTGCTTCTTTTGGAAGGTTATCTGTCCCAGAGGCTTGCACACCACAAACATCCTCTCCACTGCAATCAGAGCCACTGTGCACAGGGATGTGATGCCTGCAGAGAAAGAAAAGCTGATATAACCAGTCAAATAAGGAGAGCGGTTCCTGAACTGCTCCACTCTTTAGACTCACCACACAAGGACACAGTGAAGCCTTCCATCACACAGCCTGTCCTGCCCAGAGAGAAATACCCCTGGGCGTTGTTGACCACCGACAGAACCCCCCCGGTCATCGCTGTGCCCAGGTCGGCTGCAGCCATGTTCACCAGAGCGTAGTTGAGCGGCTGCCGCAGTTGCTTGTGCATGAGGGACACGATGATCACTGTACCGTTCAGCACTATGGCAGGAATAGTAAAAAAGGCCATGATGACGGAGAGTACGATGAAGCCCGCACGTGACAGAGGGGGCTCCTCCGGTGGATCCATGTAGAACGAAGCATTTGGTAAAAGCGCAGGGGGCTGCATTGCTGCAAAGCAGGAAAAAAAAGGGGTCTGATTTTGTGTTTCCTTCTTAAGTCGGAGTTGCCAGATCTTGAACGACTCTCTGACTGAATGAGACGGCTGAGATTAGACGACTGGAATAAATCCTTTGGATCTGGAGTTAAGAAAGAGTAATTCCTTCAAATGATCATCCCTGATCCCTCACCTTTCGCTTGATTGCAGAGAGGTTTAAACAGGATGTTCCAGGCTGGATTAATGTCAGCAAACAACTCATACAACCAGCACTCTGCCAAACCTCACATTGTGTTGCAGAAATTACTTTCTGCTCATCTCATAACTTATTTGACGCAGAATCCCTTCTATCCGATTCCGATCATTTTTCAGTTTTGTGCCTCTTTGCCACATGAAACTTTCAAAGATTTTCCCATTAATGCAAATTGAGGCTCATTTTGAGTTTATTCAAGTTTAATATCTGGTTTGTTTCTTTGTGGTTAAGTGGAAGGCACATTTTGGTCCTTATCAAGCCTCTTTTGTTATTTACATTTTCAGCTATAACTGTTTTTAGTAACCATTTCCTGACGCCTGAAGATCAACACACTTCTGCTTTACTTGAATATCATGCTACTTTCTTTTTTCTCTTTGACGAGTGGATAAAAAAAAACGACCTTGTGTGTCATATCATATTTGCAGCTCTCTAATCAGCTTTATCAAAGAAAAAAAATACATATTTTTATACATAAATAAAAATAGGTGAAATATTGAAAACATATTTCAGAAACTAATCTGAAGTCATGAAGCTTAGAAAAGAAAAGAAAAGAAAAAAAGGAAAGAAACTAAAGAAAACAAAAGAAAAGAAACAAAAGTAAAGAAAACCGGATCTGGCAAAAATACTTATGAACTGAATCTATTGAAATCATAAAAATGTTTTCTTTATATGGTGACATAAAAGACTGCTCAGTTTTTGTTCTCTATAATAATAGAATAAATATAGAAATTCAAACTCTTATTCAAATAAATACAGGGTAGCTGTATAACTGAAGCTGTATAATTGAAGAAACAGCTCCACGTGTTTTGATAGGTTTGGGTTTTTGTTTATTACTTTTGGATAAAGTTCTCAAATCATCTGTTCAGGTTTAACACCAGCAGGACTGCAGCAAAAAATGCCACTAACTAAAATTCGTGACTGTAAATTCTGAACATAATTTCAATATTTAATGATGAGTAATGCTAAATATTCATCATACACAAGATTTCACTAGAGTCAAAGAGTTACTGGAGATCTGCCAAAAACATCCTGTGAAGTAACTAGTTCTGGGTCTGTTTCACAATGTGGTCCAGCTTTAGACCCACATGGTCGTACTGTTAACACATCTTTACCAAACCAGTTATCAAACTCACATTGCATTGTATTATATTTAGCTTTTAAAGCTCTGATGATCTGTCCCAATCACACACGTCGACACATTTGACTTGATCATGTAATCCACAGTGGGATGAATGCTGGAAGTGATGTGTGTGGAGTGATCCACAGCCGCTGAAGAATTGAGGTGAGGTTAAGCCCACAGATTTAACAAGAGGTGTCCGAAGTTTCACCTTTTAAGAGGTTTATGTTCAATCAAGTCAAGATGCAGATTATAACTGCGAGGGTTCAATACAGGCTAATGGTTCAAGACTGTCTGCCTCTAATTAAAAGCGAAGCCTCAAATGAGATTCCTTTTATGTTCATCTGTTAACATTGGCATTTTTGTCGTTTCTTTGTGAAGATGATCTACAAGTCAGTCCAAAGCATTGAGCTTAATAGTTAAAGCTACTGATCCAACACATCAAAGTGTGCACAATAATTGCTTAAAATTAATTTTACTGATATTATTTTACTGTCAGAAAGAGATCAGCCAGGTAGACTGGGATTTAGAAAAGAAGCCCTGAATATCTTTGTGTGAAACAATGATAGACTGAAAACTTTAATGTAAACATTTGTCATATTGACAACTGAAGACACTAAATTGTTGAACATTGAAAATTAATTTAAAAATATGGCAATAACTGTTGTAAAAACAACAAATGATAATAATACTAGTGTATGTTTTGTTTTGAAATATAGTAAACTAATGTTGATGGATGGATGGATGGATGGATGGATGGATGGATGGATGGATGGATGGATGGATGGATGGATGGATGGATGGATGGATGGATGGATGGATGGATGGATGGATGGATGGATGGATGGATGGATGGTTTACCAGAATGTGAAAGAATTGGGTTTTCAATGAGGAAAAATAAACTTGTTGTTAAATTGTTTATCATGGGGTTGGATTAATCCAGATTATGGGTTTATGCCAAAGCCAAGAAAAACAAAGGGGTGATGAACACAGGCTTTAAAACCAACTCTAAAGACCTTATCGCAGAGAAGTGATGCCCAGATCTCTGAAATCGCACTGAGTTCAGCACCATGGACAGCACACACACTTTCCTAGAAATGATCCATACAGGAAGTCTTTGACTTCATCCAAGATCATCTAAAACTGATGTAAAACCTGAGAGAGAGATGAATTAAACAAATGAATGTCTGCAGCTCACATTGAAAAGTGAGTTAATGTGAGATGCAATTTTAGAGATGTCTCAGCTTTTAAAAAAATAGATTTTACTCAACTGCTCTGAAAGAAAGCTAATTTAAAACCACATTTCTGAGAGTAAGTGTCGATTAAAAGCCTCTAAACAAAAAAAAAAAAAGCAACCCCGGTGAGTCATCGGCTTGGTTTGCTCAAGGACACATCAGTATGACTGTCCAATCAGTCTTATCTACTCCAATAAAACCAGCAGACCAACCTCAGTTCTGTGACTGAGAGATGTTTTTATTTGATGGCGTTTGGTTAATTAAAACATTTTAGGAGTCGGTGTGAAGCTCAGGCCGCCGGTCAGAGAAGACACCGGATGATATTGTCCGTCATCCAACATTCAGGTGGCTTATCGGCACGTCCCAGGCAGCAATGGGCCCCCTCACAACTTTGATGTACGATGCAATTACGAGTCTAATAAAAGCCTCAAGTGGAAACAAGGTTCCTGTGGAGGGTGAAGGCGGTGGGCTGTGTACGGAAGGAGGAAAAGGAGGCGCTGCATCAACCCGTCTGATGCCCCGACGTGATTATCGCCTTATAATCAGCGTTTACAGTGCAGGACGATGGGGACGTCTTCCGGTATGATTGAATAATGAGGCACCGAAACTGTTTTCATACATGAGGAGTCGCGACACTGCAGTGCGCCAGCAGCAGTGTTGGGATCTGCATAGAAAACTCGCTGTTGGGTGACAAGGCTGGTCCAAGTGATTAATTAAGACCTCAACCAATCAAGGGTAATGCACATTGATAATGCAGATCTCCTTTTTCCTTTTTCACCAGGGCTCTTATCTTCTGCCGTACGAGTTGTTTCTGTGTCGCTACAGCCGCGTCCCAGTAACTCTGAATATCATTGAAACGTTTATTTATTTCAGTAAGAACTTTCAAAATGTTAAATGATACAAAACATAATTAAGCACAGCTTTATATTTTTGTGTGTGTTTATTTTTGTTGATTTTAAGAATTATGATTTACATAAAACCAAAACTTAATAAAAATACAAAAACAAAAAAACAAAAACAGACAGTTCTGTTTCTTTCTGTGTCTGTATGTCTTGAAGCATTAAACACTACAGGGAGGTTTCTGTTGTCACTGGTACTTGCCACTTTTTCCTTTCACTTAACTTTCCCTAAATGTGCTTGGACTCTGTGAACAGCCAGTTTCTTTATAAGTTATGTCTTGTGGATGGCACCGTGTGTGATGGACAATCACCAAGTCAACAGATTTTCTGACAATTCTGCAGACTACAACTTTTTTAGGTTGTCCTCCTGTGAACAATGGTTATCAAAATTATCAGAAATGAAAGCTTGAAATGTTCTGTAAGTAATGAAACTATATACTGCATGAGTTCACCTGACACTGGTAATCTTGGGTTTTCAAATCAAAGCCAAAACACAATTCCAGGAGTTTTATTTACGTTTTTTTTCCCCATAGTCTAACGTTACAGTTTTAAACGTTACAGTTTTAAACGTTACAGTTTTACCTAAAGTCAGCAGATTTTATATGTTGAAAAATGTTTTGCAGTTTTTTTCGGGGGGGGTTTCTAACATTCATAAAGGGGGAATTATAAAGTAAATTGCAAGCAACACATTTATATAAATAAGTCTCATACAGCTCTTGAAACTTTTCCTGCCTTGACTTTGTCCCTCTGCAGCCCCCCCTTGATAACGGCACTGTTTAAAACTCTTTTGTTTTTTTATCTCTCTCTCCCATTTTTGCAGCAGAGCTGTAGCCCTCACCAAATATCTGCAGCCTCATTATCTCCCACAGAGACTTTTATACTGAAGTAAATTACCATCAATATGGTTTCCAGTTTTAACTTCATGTTCAGAAACATTTATAGCCACTAGGTTGATTCTTCAACCAAAAATAGCAAAATTAAGTACAACTTCTTGTAAAGAGGTCCCTTTGTAAAATCCTCTTTTTGTTTTATTCGCCGTTATAGGCAGACATCTAGGAGTGTTAGGGGAATCATGTGCATCAACTTTAGGACAGAGATGTTTTGTCTAAGTGAGACTGCAAACATTTAAGCAATTAATTTTTCTTCAACCCAGTCCAGGCATTTTTTTCTGTTTATGTTAGAAAAGGAAGAAAGCCATCCATTGTGTCCAAAAAGCGATAATCTGCTTCTCAAAGCTATTGAGCTGCAAACAAAGAGAGGCGCTCTGTAATTCCTGCACCATGAGCTGAGTGGGTTTTCAGAGAGGGGGGAGGAAAAGATGGAGAGACACGTTGGAGGAGGATTTTCTCTCTCTCTTTCTCTCTTTCAAGCCCACTCAGATACAGTAGTGGGGCTGAGGACGTGTTGGCAGTGAAGCAGAAGGTGGAGAAGTTGCACTGGAGGAGGGGATTGAGCTGCACCGAGATCGGACAGGATTTTTACTCTGCAGACATTGTCAAGCGGCAACACAGAGCTCGAAATGGAGGGAATCTGCAGGATCCAAGTCTTGAACACATTTCTTCTTCTCTGGATCTTCGTCGGCTGGAACGTAGCGGCGGTGGCGGGATCTCAGCAAGGAATCCCTCTGTCAGTGTGAGTGACAATTAGCTAGATGCTCAGTTCTCTAATCGGTTTGTTGAATATAATAAAGGCTAAACATATTCAGCACCAAATGTGTTTCACACTCAGAATATTCAGAATTTGCTCTTTGAATCTGAAGAACAGCACTTTAGTTGAACCCTGTACACTTCAGAAAATTTGCAAAGTAAAGTAAAATGTGATGTAACAACTAATCTTTAAAATGTGACTGAAAGAACGAATAGATTTTTTGTTGCAATGCTTGTAAAGTTACTCAACTAAGCTTTGGGTTTGCTAAAATTTAAGAAGTAAATTGTAAATGTCTCACCTTTTATCCATCTTTATGGATTTGTCTAATAAAGAACAAGCAACAAAAAAATGTAATATTCTATGTAAAAATAAGTTAGAGTTACCCAAGTTTACTATCATTTATTATCCAAAACGTGATTAACATATATTATTTTAAACTCTGATTTTCTGACCTTTGTATTATGTTTCACTGATCACTTTGTTCCGGAGTTTCTCTTAATCACCACCAGATATAATTAAACTATTCAACTTATCAAAAAAAACAAACAAATGCATACAAACACATCCAGCATTTCTTTAGGGCACTGTGCACCTTTTACAAAACTGAACAAAGCAAACCAATAAAGCTTCAAAGATTTTACCTTACATTTGAGTTTTTAATTCCTGACAAATGGGGAAAAAAAGAAATCTAAATGAGACCTGTTTTTTTTTTTATTTATTTTTATGAAGACCAGGAAACTGTTTGCATAATTTAAAGCTTTCAGGGAAACTTTTTGTGTTAATTAAAAGGACATCTTAATTCTTTAAAGCCATAAATAAATGTGTTTTATAGATTTTTTTAACATATCCGTATGTAAAACAACATCTTGGAACATTACAGATTATTGTTCCACAGAAAAGTGATTTAAATTTAGTGAAAGTTTCTATAAGTGCACAGCAGATGAATAAGATCAACTTATCAGGAAAAGCTTGATGCCTAAAAGTTAAAGATTCAGGGTCAACGGCTGCAGATGACAGATGAAGTCATTGATGAAGTTACCCAAAACGTGTATGTTCGACCTACTTAGCAATATTTTCACTCTTCTTCCTCAAGGTAAATCTGTGATTCTTTGTCAATTATCAGTTTTTCTTTCTTTTCTTTGGCAGTGTAAAGCTCTGGGCCTCTGCATTTGGCGGAGAAATCAAATCAATTTCTGCGAAGTACTCTGGCTCCCAGCTATTACAAAAGGTATGTTTGTTACTTCTCAGTGTTTTCTTTCAGTCCAAGTGACTTCTTTATTTGTCTGATAGTTTTGTGCGGTAACTTTCACATCTGCTGTAATGTATTTGACCTCTGATGGCTGCAGGAGCATTTGAGTGTCTCAGCTGAATGCTGGGGCCTCGTTTCAGATGAGACTCAGGTGTGTTTGGAGTGCTATGCCAGTGTGTGTCAGTGTGTCTTTGAGTTCATGTGTGTTTGCGCTCGACGCGGCCCATTAACCGCAGCTCTGTTTCCCCCACTTATCTCCTCTCTCCTGTGAACTCTCCTGAGTGGAGAGCTTCGAGCCTCGGATGTAAACATGGGGAGCTGAATGCGTGTGTGTGAGTGTGTGAGTGGAGGGGATGAAAATGATGAACAAGCGAATGGAGAGAGTGGAGAGCACGAGATGCAGATTATCTTTGTGGCCACTTGATGGCAGAGGTGGGTTCAGGTTTAAAGCAATCATAGTGAAGTCAGGTTGATAAATGGAGGCCTGTCCTTTTCACTTCACTGGGATTAGACTGGAGGAGATGCAGTAAAAGCTGGAGGAGTTTCTCCTTACGAATGCTGAATAACTGCAATGTTGGAGGGCGTATGGTTACTTTTACTCCACAAACATCAGCCGAAAAGCCCAAGACCATGACAGGCACTGCAGGCTCTTCCTCATTACCCAGCAGAACCTCTGAACAAAGTTTCAGAAAAGAAAAGTCCCGTTTTAATTGGTTTTGCTCAATCCAAAAACTGGCAAATGTCTATTAAATGTATTTGCAAACATTCAATGAGAAAAACGTTAATGTGTGGCAATGTTCTCATAACAACAAATGTGAAAATGTTTCTTTTTGAGTTTTAACTTTGGTGGTTTGTCCATTCAAGCCTACCTTTTGTAAAGGGAATACATTCTAACCCTTTTTTAAAGAAATATATGACTTTTTTTTTCATAGAAAGATTTCAAAAGTCCAAGCTGTGTTTTAATGTCTAGAAATGGTGTTGAATAATTCAGTCCAGTTGTTGTAGTAATCTCAATCTCAGTCTGGATTGATGTAAAAAAGCACAGGCAATATTTTTATATTAATCAAATAAAATATGTTTGACTATAAAATTTCCAGCCTGGACATGACAGTAAATAAAAAATAAAAATTATTTTGGCAGAAACAGAAGATTAACTTTTCACGTTTTTGTTTTGTTCTTTTGGGATGGCTTGTGCCACCCACTGTCATAGTTGTGCCCTGGGCAAAAAGCCTCAATCAAATCCCCCTGCTCTCTATTAACAAAAAAATGTTGAGACTTAAGATTTCAAACTTTTTTGGCCTCAATGAATTGGGGAACAAAACAAATACCTTCATGAATATGCAAATGTTGTGTGTTGTATATGAAATTCATTTAGTCCTTTAGCTTCTTGTTGTTTGTCACATAAACCTTGTGATATTTTAGCTCACACTTTTATCTGCTAAATTACAAAAGCAGCAGCTCATTCTGACACTATTTCCTCTTAAAGAGTGAAAAGGTTTATTTACTGTTGTAAAAAAAAAAACAAATGGAGAAGACAGAGAAGAGTGACAAGGTGAACAATAGGAAAGCCAGTGACAGCAATAACATGCACAACGTCGTTATGTATGACGTCACAAAAAACATGTTTCACATTTGTGCCTCCAACTTTTTCAGCTGACTAAACATTTGAAAAATCTTCATATTCTGTATATTAGAATGTATTAATTTGCAAATATATGCTTTAGTGTAACCCATAAAACGGTGAACTGGCACTTTGGATTGGAAGGTTTTTCTTCCAGAAGGTGAAGCTTCTGTGTTTTGACTCCAAAGTCCAAATGAGATCTTTACATTTAATTTTTGGCGTCTGACAGCAAGATTATGAAAAATAAAAAATAAAAAAATAGACTTTTTTATAGCACCATGCAGTTTTTACGGTAGTTTTTACTAATTTGAGTTTGAAGATATACTGAGAAAGTGATTAAACACAATCACTCTTCGGAAAGAAAGAAACACATTAAAAGTTTTGCTTGTTGTTTTATGAACGCCTTTCTATTTATGTTTCCATAGTTGTTCTGTAGCACCAAGTCTGCAAGGTGAAAGTGTGACGTAATGCAGTGCTTTAGATTAATCGCTTTCTTTAGTGAGCAGCTGTATTACAGTTGATTATGTCTGAATAGCAATCCAAGCAGAACATGCAGGGGGGGATGCGCTTTGTTGCACAGGAGTACAATGTATATTTGAATTAAAAACATCAAGAATTAGGTTACATCCTATTAAAAAAAATTGTTGACAAGCCACATTTTTATCCCGAATGATTCAGAGACTGCTTTGTTCATTAAATCTCAACCATTTTATTGTTTTTAGGAGCTGTGGTCCATTACGGCGCCACGTCCGGGGGCCAACTCCACTTCTGAGGCCGGGCCCCCCGTCAGGGCCACCAGCAGGCTGAACCCGAAGATCACAGCCGCCTGTCTTTGGGAAGAAAGTGGAGGGCAGCGAGGAAGTCCTCGAAAATACGGAGAAAGTGTCCAAACGGCGTTTAGGAAGCGTCTCCAAGCCCAAAACCCAGGACTCTCCTGCCCAGAGGTAACCGCTCCTTCACCGGGGCCTGAATGCTGTGAGCTGAAGCGTCACGCTGCGTGTAAGGGAACATGCATTTCATCTGCGTACATCCCTGCCATCCAGCCCACACGTTTGTTTCTTCTCATGTGCCAGTAAGCACCTCACACATGTTCCTGCGCACGCCGGCGTGACCGGAGCGATCTGCGCCGAGCCAGTCAGCACCAAGCACTGAGCTGTGAACCAGCTGACAGGTCGTTAGACAGCTGATCATTACCTGCTTTTTACTCTGATTTCCCTGATTTCATTATGGTTCCTGTGAACCCGAAG